>CM029792.1:2520000-5315000 GCA_017562165.1 Ectropis grisescens | reverse complement strand
CGTCTTGCCGCCGGACCTGAATTTTATTAGTAGGTACTTATACTTATAGTATCAGCATTGAACTCTTGCGAAGCCGGAGCGGGTCACTAGTAATCTATAAAACATCTTGAATCTCCTGATATACCCCGGGACCTATAATTGGGTTTATATGGGTTAGATGCAATAAAGGAGATGTACTTTATAAAAACATACAGAGGACGTAAAACGGGGTCCTTATTCCGTCTTTGACGTATTGCATCAATAAAACAAAAGTTTCCTTCCCATCAATAAGCCCGTCCCTTCAGAATCGGATGTAAATGTAGCGACTGTCCCTTGGATTTACGATGTCGATATCCTGATAGTCATCCGCACTCAACTGACACTCGTATTATTCATGGACTGAGAGATACGGGTGTAGACAGATACCGGAATTCTTTATGACGGCTTACCAGAACTACTGAAAGTATTTATTTAAATATAAATTAGCCACTATGGATTCCGGAATCCGTGACCTCTGTCATTTTGGGTTCATTTTTACCCGACTGAAAGAAGGTTCATGTTTTTTACGCGTATCTTGTATGTTTGTAAATTTATTTATTCCCACGTATCTTCCAAATGGCTGGATGGATTTTGACAATTAAAATATTGTTAGAATTGTCTCAATCACCTTAGTGTCCTTAAATAGTATTACACAATGTTTTTTAGCTGTTCATTTTTTGCAGTAGGGTTGTTCAAATTAAAGTTATTTATTTCTTTCCTTGAAAAAAAAAAAATATTTTATTTAAGTGATTTTTTAGCTACGTTGCGTCCTATTTCTATTTTATCGAAATCGGTGGAGCGGTTTTTGTAAAATAAACAAATATATGTATACGTCGATGAGAGTAATTGGAAATTTAAGTTTAGTATTAATGTTATTAAAATCGCAATTTTGTGTGAGCCAAGTTTATAAATTGCAGTAAATTTTGTTTTTCGAAGAAAAGTAATTATCTTACGTATATACGCAGAATTCGCTTTCATGGCGGATAATATGCTCTTTATACTCATAAACTTATATTATGTGTAATTTTCCTGTACCATTTTCCCTTCAGATAGAAGCCCCGAATGGGAAGTATCAAATATTTCAGTAAGAAAGAGGTTTTTCATGAATTTCGCTTCATCATTGAACCCTCATATGAGCGTCGTTGAAATACATTATGTTGCTACAACACAAATTGATAACAAAAAGCTTTTAAGGAATACAGTGCCTGGGGGACCAATCTTGGGATAAACGATTGGCTTCTACATTATTTTGCCCATTTTATTACAAAACTGTAGAAATAAATAAATGTTTGGATTAATTAAGTCATCGATGCGATTCATTTAAGCAACCCACTAAATATTCCCACTGGTGGGACTCGGGGCCTTCCCTCGCAAGGAGAGAGGCTAGGCCAAAATCCACCACGATAGTACGGGTCGGAGAATAAGAAAAGATGTTTTTTTTTAACTCGTGACCACAAAAGATTATGGTGCACGTCGATCATTTCCTTCCCATTTTTTCCTTCACCATTGTTAAGTTAGTGGCATTACGCACATGACTTCAAAAAAACAGTTTGTGCGCGTGGGATTTGAACCCAGGGCTCCGGATCAGCAATCTTTATTCTCCCAACTAGAGCAGCCGTTACTATTTCTAGCTGAGCTATTTCTGAAGTTCGATTTACGCCAAACTAAATCTTTGTGTCATGAAAACAAGTTTTTCTTACTATAGGTATCTCGCGGCTTCCCTCGCTTAGTTTCCAAGCCCGTTATTTTCCCGCCCTAAACTAATTAAGTTTGTAGGTACTTTGAGAGATGGACAGCTGATATATAGCCCCTAGGTACTTAAATCTATACTAATATTATAAAGCTGAAAGGTGTTTTGTTTGATTGAATTGATTTGAGTGCAATTGAGGAGAGAGGGTTGCAATCCTCGATCATTTCTCCTTGTCGCATGATTTTTGTAACAAATTATAAGAAATTATAAAAAAATTAATCAGTAACTACAGGACCGATTTCAATAATTATTTCACATTCGGATATGAAATGAAATAATTTAATGTAGAAAACTGTGTACAGATTAGGATGATACAAACATACGCCAGTACTCAAATACAGTTTTGTCCTCGCGGACATACAAAACGTTCCACTTTGTCAATGTTTAAATTATGAACGTGAGGCCTGAGTGCTATAGGCTAGATATTATGGACCACGAGTTTAGTCGAAGGGGACCGCTAGTAAATGTAGATACTCATCTAATTAATCCTACATAATATTATCCTCTAAACTTTGTATAAGTATGTATTTTTTGGGATGTAGGATTTTAGGATATAATATAGGATAGAATTAACATAGGATAGAACTCGTATCTACATTATACAAAGAGTTTACATATACTACGTAGTTAAATTTTCCGCACGGTTTCTTTGTGTCAATCGTAAGCAGATGACGTGCATACTTTCTATGGCAACAGAATGATGTGTCGCGACAAAAGTATGACACTTCCACAAGAGCGACAAGGCAAGAAAGATGCTACCCGTGCTTTCGGTGTAAAGCGATTGTGCACACTCTATATGTAGTACAAGTAAACTTTGTGTCAAACAAGTAAATGTTGTCGCAATTACTTCCAAAATTAAGTGAAATGAAATATCTATTTTAACAAGGTAAAGACAAAGTCGCATTTCCCGTCTTTTCATCCGATTTCCTTTGCTTGTATACGAAAAAATATTATTCTTTTGTCAATTAGCTTACAAGGAAAAAGGTGAAAATCAATGTTAAAACGAATTTTTTGACCCATATAACGGAACGGAAAAGATTTTTCTCTGCAATTTGCATAGAAATTAGATTTATATAAACGGGACAAATCATCGCTATCTTTTTAAATTTCTATTAAAGATATTTGCAAATTTTTACTTTGCCTCCTTGAAATAGAATAGAAATTCCGACAGAGTGTTAGCAAATTAATGCCTTTAAGTACCCTAAGATACTTAATTTTGAAATATGTAGGTTCTTCAATAAGGTGTCAAGCTTTCGTTTCTGTAGTGAAATTTATTGTGACTCTTCTTATGTTTATGTATAGGTTTATTATAGGAATTATTTTCTATTATTTTACTATATGTATTAGAAAGTAGCAGGACGAACAAGACATGCGCTTGATGGTGAGCAACACGCCTGCTCATACCGGCACAGTGCGACGCAGATTTTAGATATATATATTGACAGATTGAGCCTGAAGAGTCCTAATGTCTAGTTAGCCTTTGTCTTTGAACTATGTATACCATTAAAAAAACTAAAAATAAGCCACAGAAAAAAGCCAAACTGGAAATCTAAAGGTATAGCAATATCAAGTAAAAATAAAAAAAATCTTTACTTGAAATCATGTGCAAATCGTACTGATGAAAACATAAACAAATATAAGGCATACTCTAAATTACTCAAAAAGATAATAAAATACTCGAAAAAAGCAACCAATATAAAGTACATCAATAGAAGCACAAATAAAACAAAAGCTGCTTGGGGCATTATAAAACAATATACGCAACCAGTTAACCAAATTTATACTACGATAGATAA
Source organism: Ectropis grisescens (assembly GCA_017562165.1). NCBI lineage: Eukaryota > Metazoa > Arthropoda > Insecta > Lepidoptera > Geometridae > Ectropis > Ectropis grisescens. The sequence goes on along the minus strand of CM029792.1, from coordinate 5,311,436 downwards.
TTTACAAATAGGCCAGGATAAAGTGACTGATCCGACAATCATATCTGAAATATTGATTGATCATTTTACTTATGGTAATAGAGTTAAACAAAATTGTAGCTCAACAATAAAAGAATTAACAAAACCTAATCATAACACCATCTTTTAACACCTGTAGATGAAAAAGAAATAAAAATATTGTAAAACAATTAAAAATAAGAAGTCTGTTGGGTACGACAATATACCAACGCAGCTAATCAAAAGCTGTATTGATTTCATTGCAAATCCGTTGGTCCATATCATTAACTTGTCATTCTCTACTGGATGTTTTCCAGATGACCTAAAGAAGTCTCTCATAAAACCATTGCATAAAAAGGACTCAAAATGATATTAATAACTATAGACCGATTGCTCTCCTTCCATGTTTTTCCAAAATATTTGAAAAAGCTTTATACAATAGACTATCATCATTTCTTGACAAAATAATATATTACACACTAACCAATTTGGTTTTCAGAAAACAAGAATACATCTTTAGCAATTTTTAAAATGTTAAAGCGGGTATGGGATGATATTAACGCAAAAAAACCAGGAGTTGCATTATTTTTAGACATGTCTAAAGCGTTTGATTGCGTCGAGCATAAAATATTACTCAACAAATTGGAGAAAGTGGGTATACGAGGCCAGGCTCACAAACTTATTGCTTCTTATCTGGAAAACCGAACCCAAGCAATATCCTTAAATGTTTACGATAAAAACACTAAAACTGTGAACCAGTTTCTCTCATACTTCAAAAAATTACAGTAGGAGTTCCACAAGGCAGTATATTAGGTCCATTGTTATTTCTCATATATATTAATGAATTGCCTTTAGTCACAAAACATCTAACTGTTATGTTTGCGGATGATGCCACTGTCTATATTCCAAGAAACGGACTATCTGATGTTGATTTTGAAAATGAAGTTAATAAGATATTAAGTCAGATCGTGAAGTGGCTGGAAGACATAAATTTAAAAACCAATATTAGTAAAACGAAATTGATTCACTTTAAAAATTACAAACAAAAACCCTTACAGCTAAATATCGTAAATAATAATAATACAGTTAATACAGTCAACAATACAAATTTTCTTGGAGTGGTTATTGATACAAATCTGAACTGGAAAGAACACATTCGTAAAGTAAACTCAAAATTTCACAATATTGCTATGCATTATCAATTATTAAAATGCTACATCCAGAGCCATAGCTACAAATGCCTATTATGGAAATGTTTATCCTCATTTGAGTTATGGTATTATATTTTGGGGCAATTCAGTAGATGTAAATTCTACCTTCCTTCTGCAGAAGAGATGTCTTCGTGTCATCTTTAACCTTCAAAACACTGTTAGTTTAAGAAATGTATTTAAGGAAAATAATATCTTAACCGTAACTGGGATTTACATTTTAGAAATTTGTTTATTTGTGAAAAATAATGAAGGTTATTTTTTTGATGTTTCTTCGAATCGTGCAGATGTTTTACGATCAAAACATAAATTTAACATATGTATCCGCCAAGTCAATAACGCTACATTCTACAAAAGTTCATTTCACTCTGCTATCAAAATATATAATCATTTACCTACAAATTTAAAGTCTTTGAAATTACCACAATTTAAACATAAACTAAAAGCTTGGCTCGTAAATAAAACATATTATAAACTCCAAGAATATTTCAATGAAACATAATAAATTATATAGGTACAACCACAGAACAATATAATTATGTACTGTGGGTACAACAATTTCATATCTAATGTAACATATATTGTAAATCTTAAAATTACTAAAATAGTATGTACTACTTACGTAAATAGTAAATTATAATTGTAAAATTGAAAAATTTAATGTCTCGATACTTAAGAACCTCAGCCTGATGATTACGTGATCTTAATACCATAATTTGTGTCGTTGGACTGATAAATAAGCTTTTTTCTTTGTTTTTTTTTATTATATAAGTTAATCCTAAATTCTATACCTATATTATTTGTAGACTCACTGTTGTTTATTTTTGTTTAGATTCTAGACAGGGTAAAATAACTTTAATGTAATACTATAGGTATAATTATTATATTCATTAGATTAATTAATGCTTAATTTTAATTGTTTTTTTTGTAACCTCATACTAAAGAGGCTTTATTTTTGCATGCCCGCAAAGGGTAAGACTGTTGTTTCTGAGTTTATCTATTTTGTATAACATCTTTGTACACAGTTTACGCAATAAAATATTCTGATTCTGATTCTGATTCTGAGCACTGCACCTCGCTCGTCCCGTAGAGTTATAGAATCATACTAGTATTATCATTGCAAAATTTTGGATGTTTGTTGCTCAATCACGTCTGAACACCTGAACAGATAGGGCTAAAATTTGGAACATAGATAAATTATAGTTTGAAATAATAGGCTACTTTTCAGTCTAGTTTTTAACACCCCCGACCTAAAAAAGGGGTATTATAAGTTTGACGTTGATGTCTGTCTGTCTGTCTGTGTGTGTGTTTGTCTGTGGCACCGTAGAGCTCAAACGGATAAGCCGATTTCAATGCAGTTTTTTTTAATTTAAAAGTTAATACCTGTGGGGATGGATGTTCTTAGCTATGTCTGATTAATATCGATTCAAGATGGCCGCCTCCACAAAATGGCGGACAAAATATTTCTTCACAACCTATCTCAATATGGGTATTAAATGAAAGGGCTTGACTAGTAGAATACTATACTTTATAAAAAAAAACAAATCCAAGATGACCGCCACCACAAAATGGCGAATTAAATTATTTTTTTCACTACTACCTCAATATGGGTATCAGACGAAAGGGCTTGACTAGTAGAATACATTGCACTATGACAAATTTCAAATCTAAGATGGCCGCTTCCATAAAATGGTTTTTTTTTTTTTTTTTTTTGGACGTGGGTAGTCACTTTGTTATAACTTATTTTTTTCAAGCTCTTATAAAAATTTAAAAAAAGGAAAAACAAATATTTTTGAAGTAATTTTAATGTTTAACTAATTACAAAAGTCAAATACCTGTTTGGGTGCGTTATCTATATAATAAATTCAGAAACTTGGATTTTGGTGAGCACTATACACACAAGACACTTTAACACTGCAAGATGGAGGCAATTCTAGAATCTCAGCAACAACTGCAGACTTTGTTTCTGCAGAGGATGGATGCCTTTCAAGGCCAGCTACAGCTTTCTCCATCTTCATCCAAACCATCCTCGCTGGCTGACGATTTTGCTTCATTTCGTTCCTATATCTTGTTGGCACTGAGATCTCTTCAGGATCAAATAGCACTACTGGCTGAGAATGCTGATAAGCAGGAGATGCGAGCCCGTAGAAAGATTGTGCTCATTCACGGTGTGCCCGAGGTGAAGAATGAAAGTACAGAGGCAGCAGTCGTGAAGGTAATAAGTGCACAGCTTAAGATTTCTGAGTTCACAACTGCCAGTATAAATAGGTGTCATCGCATGGGTCGCACGGCAGATCCCGATAAACCCAGGCCAATCCTACTGAAGGTGCGTGATCTTGCAATGCGACAAAAAATATGGTACGCCAAGACGTCCTTGAGAGGAACTGGAATGGTTTTGTCAGAGTTTCTGGTAAAGTCAAGACATGATTTGTTCATGGCAGCACGCGATCGGTTCGGCGTGACGAAATGTTGGACGCGGGATGGCATAATATTTTATTATTGGGTCCAGTGGAACACGCCACCGAATCTCTTGTCTCGCAGAGTTAGAGAAGATTGATCCTCCTGAGTCTTCGGCCCCATTGCAACAGAAGAAACGAGCAGTTGTTTTGGAGAAAAAATCTTCGAAAGGAATACGTAGAGGTCCTGTGAAGTCCTAGTTTACAAACTTTTTGGTTTTGCGTGTCTTGCTTATAGTTTTGATTTTGTTGTTACTGTTAACACTACCTGCTATTTATTTTAATTTAATTTTCTTATAATTGTGTGTAAATGTAAATATTTCTTGATTGATTAGAAATCTAATGACAGTAGGATGTCGTTGTCACATTGGCAGTCTGACGGCAATCTGTTTTTTTTATCTATGGTTAGCATGCATAGGTGTCATTCTGCCATTTTATTAGTGATCCGGAAAAATGTTTCTATTATAAAAATTTGAAATGTCGTACTAAACTATTTGTTAATGTTTTATATTTAAATTTTTTATTTTATTTTCATGTTTACAATTAGTTGATATCTTGTGACTTTTACTTATATTGCGCTATCTCTTTCACGCACGCCCCGACAGGTGGATATTTAATTGTTTTGTTATTTTTTTATTTTTACCTTTTTGTTTAGCATTTATTATACTTTTTGTTTATTTATTTATTAATAATATATATGTTATATATACCTATACACATATATTACAGAGTTGCGTAAAATTAATTAGTACCTATATTGTACACGTAATTAAATGATTAATATTTTCAGTAATGATAGTGATGGCAGTGACAATGATTGCTTGTCAAATTTTTCTTCTAATACAACAAACAGTAGTGACAACAGTTTCACTAGTGTTCTGCCGTTAGGAGATTTTTTGGAGAGCAACTTTTCAGATGTTTTAAAAAATTTCAACGTGGTTCATATAAATGCACAGAGCATTCCATCCTCATATTCCGAAATGCTGGCGTCTCTAGATCAAAAACATATTCATGCTATTTTAGTCTCCGAAAGCTGGCTTCGACCATGTCTTCCTTCAACGTCTTATTCCCTCCCTGGTTTCGTTCTCGTAAGAAATGATCGCATCGGTCGTGTTGGGGGTGGTGTGGCTATCTACCTGAAGGCTAATATCCCTTATACTATTTTAAGCCAATCATCACAACCGCCACCAGCAGATACGGGCGAACATCTTCTTATTGAAGTACTTCTATCACATGTTAAAGTTCTTCTCGGAGTCTACTATAGCCCTTCCCAAAACATAAATTATTTTTCTTCTTTCGAAACCCTTCTACAACGCTTTACTCCTACTTATAATCACACCATTATTATGGGTGATTTTAATACCTGTCTCTTAAAGAAGGACCATCGCTCTTCTTCTCTTCAGTCCCTAATTACATCATGCAATTTACATATTCTCCCTCTTAATGCTACCCATCATTTCCCTAATTGTGTCCCCTCAGTCCTTGACTTAATGATTGTTTCTTCTCCTAATAATATTGCCAAACATGGACAATATTCTGCTGATGTATTCTCTTTTCATGACCTTGTTTTTCTTTCTTATAAAATTCGCCCTCCTAAACCTAAGCCCCAAATCATCATGCAACGTAATTTTGGTGGTATGGACCACGAAGCCCTTCTTGATTTGATGCTAAAAAGATTGACTGGGACCCTGTCGTTAACGCTACATCTGTAGATGATCAGATTTTAACTTTTAATTCTATAGTCACACGATTGTACGACATACACGCGCCATTACGTGCAATTAAAATAAAACATATTCCAGCACCATGGCTTACTGAGGACATTAAAATTTTAATGCACAAAAAAGGGGTTGCCAGGGCCAGGTACAAGCTTCGTCCTACTGACATTAATAGGGATAAATATGTTCAGGCTCGTAATCGCTGCAACAGGGTGTGTAGGGATGCACTACGTCGCCATGTTCACAAATCAGTAGATAACGAAAATCCAGCAAAGGTCTGGAAATTTCTCAGGTCATTGGGAATTGGCAAATCACGTCAAAATATTAACTCTGGTAATATCGATATCAATGCCTTGAATCATCACTTCTCATCTGCTTCTTTGATGTCAGAATCTATCAAAAATTCAACAATTAATTCTCTTTCTGCTATCCCATTGCCCGACTCATCTCCTTTTTCTTTTGATCGGTTCACAGAATGTGATGTTGGGAAGAGCTTATTGTCAATATCCTCCAACGCAGTCGGCGGTGACAGCATAAGCCGGAACATGCTTGTGCTCATCCTGGACGTCATCCTTCCTACTTTATGTTTCCTATTCAATAATTCCATATCCTCTGCAGTATTCCCCTCTATCTGGAAAGATGCTCAGATTATTCCCTTACCCAAAAAACCAAATCCTAAATCCTTTTCCGAGTATCGTCCCATTTCCATCCTTCCATTTCTATCTAAAGTCTTGGAGCGTCTTGTTCACAAACAACTTAATCACTTTCTTAATAGACATGACCTCCTAAATCCTCTACAATCCGGTTTCCGTCCTGGGCATAGCACTGTGTCTGCGCTTGTGAAAATCACCGATGACATTCGCTTAGGTATGGACAACGGCAGGCTTACTGTTCTAGCTCTGTTAGACTTCAGTAATGCCTTTAATGCCGTTGATTTTGACATCCTATTGACAATCTTGCGCTCCCTTAACATATCTCCATCGGTGATCGATTGGTTTCGTAGCTATTTATACGGACGCCGGCAACGTATTCGCCTAGACGATAGTTTTTCGTCATGGTGTAGTACTAGAACTGGCGTCCCTCAAGGCGGCGTGCTATCACCACTTCTTTTGCAATTTTCATAAATTGTATTTCTTTACATCTCACTTCTTCCTACCACCTTTATGCGGACGACCTGCAAATTTATTCTCAAGCTTCACTCGCCAACCTACATATTGCAATTGATACTGTCAACGCTGATCTCCGCCAAATTTTAAATTGAGTAAAATTTCGGTTTGAACGCAAATCCGACAAAAACACAAGTAATTATCATAGGTAGTTCTTATATGATATCTAGAATAAATTGGGTCACAGTCCCACAAATTGTTTTTGATGGGGTAACTATCCCTTATAGCAAATCGGTGAGAAATCTCGGTGTGATTTTTGATGGAACTTTAAGTTGGGACGCGCACTTGGAATCCATAAGCTGCAAATTATTTGCCTCTGGTAGATCTTTAAACAGACTCCGTAATTTTCACCCACTGCCACCAAAGTTACGCTTGCTCAGTCTCTACTTCTTCCCATTCTTGATTATGTAGATGTCTGCTATCTTGATCTAACCGAGGCCCAGCTAGATAAACTTGAGCGTCTCCAAAATTACTGTATTAGATTTATTTTTGGCTTGCGCAAATATGATCACATATCCGAATTTCGTAATAAGCTCAAGTGGCTCCCTATCCGTTTTCGCCGGAATGCTCATATCCTCTCTCTTCTTTATAATATTTTGTTTAACCCTTCAACCCCCCAGTACTTAAAAGAAAATTTCACGCTTTGGAGCAATGTTCATCCACGTCCTTTAAGATCGAAGTACAATTTATCGTTGAATGCTCCATCAGCACGTTCCGAAACATTTTACGGCAAATCATTCGCGTTCCAGGCAGTCCTTCTATGGAATGCCTTGCCCGTGGCTATCAGACATGCTCCATCACTGCCTGTTTTAAAAACCAAGTTAAGGCTTTATACTTGTCACAGCTGTCACTTCACTGATTCTACGTGGATTCTACTCTTTTTCATATTGTCTTGCTAATATCTTTAATGTATGTATATGTTTATGTATTAGTCTATTAGTATATTATACTTGCCTACAAATTGTAATATAAGTATTTTAAGTATTAGGATGTATATTTCTTAATTATGTATGTGTACTTTATACCTTACGGCACATTGTCCCTTACCCCGTCTTTTGCTGTATAAAATTTCTCTCCATCCTCCGGTTGCCTGGAAGAGATCGCTCTTAGCGATAAGGCCGCCATTTGTTTCACTAGATTTAGGAATTTGTCTTTTTGTTTATTCATTTTTTGTTTTGTGTTGTGAACAATAAAGTGTTTCTATCTATCTATCTATCTAAATACATTTCTTTTTCACAACTCCCTTAATATGGGTATCAAATGAAAGAGCTTGACTAGTAGAATGTTGAACAGATAACAAATCCGAGGTAGTCGGGGGTTAATCAAAATTTTTAATTTTGTTCATGTAAATACATTTTGTTGCTATAACACAAATGACACACAGCAAAAGTCGTATGTAACATTTTTTAAATAAAATAATATGGCTTATAAAACATACCTATTCACAATGAATGAAGTGAATTAAATTTCAGTCATCTTGAAGAAGCACCTGAATTTTTCATGAAAATAATAAATCTCACTTAAACTAGGGAAGTTATTACTCAAGCTTTCTTCATTATTAGGTATAAAGAAAATCCTAAGCTGTACTTAGCTACTAAAGGGATTGTTGTACTGAAAGCAGCAAGTGATTGGCGATTTTAGACGATTGATATAGGAATATTTTATGACAAAAGGCGTTAGGAAATTTACTTTAAAATAGGTATCCATCTCAGCTCCTTAAACTAGACACGCGATCTGTTTTCAACACCTCCGAATGTTCGATTGTCCGAACGTCGCAACTTCAAACATCGATACATCGAAACATCCAACACCTAATAGATTATCTTATCTTATACCTTTAAACGAGCAATTTTTGTAGGTATATATATAGAATCTGAATCTTGGAAACAGCTCGAACGATTTTCATGAAATTATGTGTACAGGAGGTTTCGGGGACGATAAATCGATCTAGCTAGATTTTATTTTTTAAAAACACAATTTTATGCGCGTTTATAGACAATGAAAAACTCCTACAATGTCATTAGAATACGATAACTTATTTCGCCACTGTTCTTTTAGTCTAAATGGCTCAGACGGAATATGCTCGCCCTCGGAGTCAACAGGCCCTGGTTCGAATCCTAATGATGATTATACTCGGGTCTTTTCTTTTTTTCTGAGAAAATCTTTTACTTAGAGCCCTTTATAAACGCTTTTAAACCGAACAAAGCTCGGTCGACCAGGTACTAGGGTAATTAATAGGAAAAAGGATGCACAGAAAAACGCGCGATACTACTTGTAGTGTAGTCTGGCCCTATGTCTTGCACTTGAGACCGTGGAACGCTTATGTTCTGTAGTAACAAAATTATCGTTAAATTAAATGCGCTATGAAACTTAACCACTTTTATCAAACTTGCCAACTTTTTCACGAGATGTCGTTAAATGTTACTGGGTTCAAGTGATCCTCAAACTTTTCGAGCCCCCAGGGAGTTTTTCCGATTGGATCTACTTGAGAACTGGCAATTTAGTTCATTATGATCTTAGTAGGTGCATTACTTAATCGGATGAAAGATATTTTATTGTAGATAGGTAAGTTGTATTTTTGGTTGTAAAGTAAATTAAGTTGTATAAACTTACTTTAAAGTTTTAAAAACGTTTAAAGACCAGCCGTCTACTCGGGAGAACGGGAACTACAAGCCCGGAGTCCCGGAGAGTTCGAATCTCACGCATAGTATTTGTTTGTAATTTTTTATATACTACCTATTATCTTTGTTTGTAAAATTTTATTGTGACTTAATGTTGAAAGATTGCATAAATAGTCTATGTGCTATTCCAGAAATGTAATATGTGTTCAACATTTATTCAACTGCTCTACCGTGTGTGAGCAACAAAGACAAACTAACCTAGTAAGAAGTAGAATTAAAAACTAGATTGTTTTAGCTTAAGTGCATTGACTACTAAGAGGCATGCGTTTTGCTCGTCCCAAATCTCGTCTCGTAAATCTAAAAACAATCAACAACATTTAGTTTTCAAAGCCAAAAATATGTGGCGATCAATTTTAAAATGGACCAAATGTTTTTGTGTACATTTGGTTTAAATAATAAAATAACAAATATCGACTAACGAAAACATTTAATTAAACTTAAATAAATGTTCCTTCACATCGTCATCAAACTCATTGATAAAACCTTTTCTCTAAAGTTGGGGAGCTTTGTCCCGATCCAATCAAGTAACAGCCACTTTTGATCGCTGTTCGCGATCAAACCCATTAATTACTGCGTCGTTTGGAGAGCATCATTGGTTTCCAGATTACCTCCGCCTTTGTTTGCCATTTAAATGCTTTCCGAACTCATTTGCTCACTCGGTTTTCGGCAATACAAAAGGCATTTGTTTTAAACCTGTTTAAAATTTTAGTATTATGTTTCATCAAATTTAAAACATCAAACTATGCTGAAATTAATTATATGATAGTTTTAAACATCACACTATTCTGAAATTGGTTTACTAAATGTATAAATGAGTTTTTTGTGTATGTAATAAATATGACAAATTGTATTTAATCGATATTGATTACGTATGTATTTATTTACAATAATATGTACATGCATGCATGCATTGCAAAAACCTGATATTTCTTTTCGTTTTTCTTTCCTTTTGTGTGTATTTTCACAAAAATACACACTTATAAAAACTACTCTTACAAAACAAGAATAATGGAGACTCCTCTTAAGCATAAACAAGTTTTTTAGAAAGAATTTCAAAGATATCTTTTAGTAGTGAGTTTTCTTTTTCTATCTTATCTTTGCTTAGTTATTTAGTCTGCCAACATTATGTAAGTTGTACACAAATACAAATACAATACATCAAAAAAGCAGGATACATAAAATAGAACCTAATAAAAAAAAATGGTATTCTGTATGCGAATAGGTTGTATAATATTTTCACCATTTACTTCTTACTTATACAAAAATTTAATATTAAGTTCTCAAAAGAACAACAGACAAACCTACGTGCATATATTTTTTACAGTACCAAATGTGTTACGTACATGATGTGATGTTTGCACATTTATAAAACATGCGCTGGAAAACCGGAAGTGCTAAAAAAGCAGTGATTTTTTGATGGTGGTGTTTTTTAAATTATGCTGAAAGGTCATGAAAAGAGCTTTTTACTCCGAATGAAGCATTTCCAGGAGGCAATGTTTAATTCTGTTACATAAACTTAGCAAAATAAAGTATTGGCGTCCCCTTTGTCAAAATATAAAACGGTTTGAAGGGAAGTGATTCTAGAAAAATAACAGGACCTAAATATAAAGCATATTATGCTATATTTTACTTGGATAACAAGTGCAGTTCAGTCCTAGGTATTAAAGATAAATTAAAATTCATTTATTTCAGGTCATTATACCCATAAATATAAAATTAACAAATGAAATCAATTGTCACACAAAATTAAAATGTCAAAATAAATAAAATCAGAGTCTCAGTCGTCACATCAAAATATAAATTAAAATGTCTGAATAAATACACACAAAATCTATAAAACTTTAATAAAAAATTTATTAATATTAATGTCAGTCAAATCGTAATTGCTATATAATGGTATTGATTTGGACCCTTGCTGTTCCGATAGCTGTTTCAGACATCGGCCTATAGTGTCTATATTGCCTCGGCCATCGCATGAAAACACAATGTAGTTTATCTCACAAGTAATACATAAATCAGATTGCTTAGTGCAATTTCCAAGTCAATTTATTTGTTTGAAATGGTAAAGATAAATTAAAAACGACTGATAGGTAGAGTTAATGTATCTAGAAAACTGGATCAAAATTGAAAAACTTTTATTCGTTTTAATTCTTAAACTACTGGTTCAAATTGGAGGAAATTTGAGATATAGCGTGTTTTACTGGTAGGACTCTTGACAGATTCCGCCTGGGGAAGTACCACACCTTTGCCAGTCATTCTACCACCAAGCGGTAATGTGCAAACATTACGGTGTTCCGGTTTGAAGGGCAATGTTTCCAGAGAAATTACAGGGCTTAGAGGTATAATATCTTAGATCCCTGGGTGACGAGCGCAGTGTAGTGGTAGGTAATGATTTGGATATTTAATGTTTATGGCGTGAAATAACCTGGACAGATAAAATTGAGCCAAGTTTTTGTTGCACGTTATTTTAATTACATTAGCTATATTTTACTAAAGTTGGCGAGAAAAATCTCAAAGCCAAGTACGTATAAGCAGAAAACTGAGCGCTGTTATAATTAAAACGAAAGATAATTACTTCTGCTTCCTCCGCCTAGAGTGAAAACAGCATAAAAATATCAAGTTTAGTTTTTAAGAATATTTAAAAATATGGCTAGACAGTAAAATGCTTTTTTGAGGTCTTATGAAAATGGAACCGTGACTTGGCGATTTATCTTTTAATTAAAACGACTTTAGCTTCTTCTATTGTTATCTCTATTTTCTGTTCTAAATAATGTGTTAGAGAGAGACCCCGTTCTCTGTCTCTTTCACTAAAGCTAAACCATAAACAATAAACATACATATATTAGACATAGTTAGACGGTCGAAAAACTGGTTACATTTTAGGAATTAAGCATTGCAAACATAACAACTGTATATAAGTATTATTTATCAGCTATCTGGGTTCTATTGTACAAGTTTTACTTATTTTGGGGTCAGAATGTGTTGAGTGTGAAATATCCACCAATATTTATTCCTTTATTTTTGAAAATGTTTGAGGGATTTCAGTCATAAACCAAGTATAAGTTGAGTTGTTAAATTCTAAACATGGGGATCTAGACATACCACATTCCTTGGATTTGCTTTCGATATAAAACTGAAAGTCTATATTGGGTTAATTTTTGAAGGACTAGCTCAGCAAGTGCCTTGACTTGCCTTGTGAGGTTACCGCCATGTGCGATGTTGATTCGACAAACATAAATATACGAGTATTATATTGGTTTTATAGCAAAAAACTCGACTAGCATCTTAAGAGGCTTTCGCTAGACGGTTGGATCAAAGCTCAGATGCACAAGGCAGTTATACTCGATACAGCGTGCATCTTTAGGAGGTTCCTCACTATGCAGTCCTAACTACTGGTAGTTTGGGGCATGCCAGTGTGTATGAGCGGCACTGTAGTTCTAAGTTTTTTTATTATCTCAAATAGTTTTCATAAAACTTAATAAATTATCTATACACATTTGGAAACTAAGTTGGGATTCAGGTGTGTGTAAGTTTATACTATTATGAACCAAGTGATGATTCTGTCATAAATATTGTTTCGTAAATCACTTCTTTACTTTTCTTCAGAACAAAGGATTTGTTAAATCCTTCATTTAACACGTTGATCTCTAATAATATCTTTAACACGAAATCAAATATTTGTTTACTAAAATAATATTCTAGATCACAAACATTTTAACGAAATAATTCTACAAAATATAAAGGTAACCTTTAGACAAACAAGTTGATGACTTGACACCAATATTTAAGGGTAGCTGCTCCTTAAAGCTGTGTTGGCTTACTATCTGACTGGCTTCGTGGCTTAGTGGGTAGTGACCCTGCCTGCGAAACCGACGGTCGTGGGTTCGATTCCCACCCAGTGCAAATATTTGTGTGATGAATTCAAATATTTGTACTGTGTTTCTATTTATAATAAGTATGTATTTAAAACTAAATACGCATTATATCAGCTATCTGGCCGCCATATTACAAGCTTTGCTCAGTTTGGGGTTAGATGGTGCGAATTGTCGACCAATATTTATTAATTATTTATGTTCTATATATTATATCTCAGGCTGACAAAAATGCAGGCAGTATTTTTGACTTTTCGTGTTCAATGTTTGGCGCTGTGCTGCCATGACTATACTCGGAATTTTAATCCGATTTTGACATTAGCTACTGTCATTTTGTGAAATAATGATACCACGTATAATAATGTAGTGATAAACACAACAATCGATAAACAATCAGCTAAACCCTATCGATATTTTTATGGGCGCAGGTAAAGGGGCATGTAGCTCAAAATTAAAACCTTCAAATTGACAGACGTGAGAAATTTATTTCAGGAAGGCATTCAAAAAAATTACGGCTACCGAATAGTCTAAATGCGTATCCCATGTTGTCAAAGAAGAGGAGAAAATGAGTAGGCTAGATATGTTAATTGACAATATCACAGACACATTTATAATAAATGTTACAGAAAGTGATAGCGATTGCGATGACGGCGACAATTTATAAAATAAACTATTACCATAATACATCTATCTATTTTATTTGTCATGTCCCTTCATGATCACATTTTTTTATTTATTTCACACACAATTATAAAAGAAAAGTCTCAGATCGTTAATTAATCGTCAAAACTAAATTATCGGTTCAGAAATATTTAATTTCCTGATATACTTAGTTTACGAGAGTAAAATTATAAACGAGAAGAATCGATCCGGAAATATTCCATTTCCATATCGAATAATTTCGCAACGTCACTATTTAGTACTTGTCATAACGTTGCAACACTGAAATTGTCAAATCTGGAATCGAATTAAAATTCCGATTATAGACCTATTGCTGCCCGTCAGTTGCATGTCGTGCTCACTCCCTTATTCTGCATTGTAATAAAAATACCTAACTAACCGCATTTAAAAAAAGTAGGTATTCTCAATTCAATTTTTTTGTATGTACCTATGTTACGTGATTTGTTACGTTACTCCGCCAATAGGCGTGACGACAGGTCCTGCAATTATATTAAATTATTTGAAATAATTACAGTATTTAAATAGAATAAAATGTGTACCAATTTTAATTTTGATATTTTTCAGTTCAACTTACTTTATGATCATTCAAGGATGGGCTAGTCCATTTTAAAAATACGAAATTATTAGAAAATGGATTTACCATTGGATAACCCATTCAATTTCAAGTAACTTTTGTTATGAAACCAGTTTCCTAAACGCAATATTTGATATAGCTACCATACAAACTTTAAGCGCGACGCTTAGATAATACGACATACGATACAGTGACGTCACGTTTCTGTAGTGATTTGTATGAAGCGTTTCTTGGACAGTGCAAAATTGTGATTTTGAAATCGTGATATAACGGGAAGTTTTTAAGATAACAAAGTAATTCTTTCACCTATGTTTCAGCTATTGAGTAGCCTCTTGATGGCATATTAAATCAAAAATGAGTCGACACGCCTATTGTGAATCAACAATTTGGTGTATGTTTTTTTGTTCGGTATATAATAATAAACAGTTCAGTTTACTTTCATGTGTCTAGATGATTTTTTACGAAATTTTCTCAAGTGTTTGAAATTGATTTTTGTACTTTTGCGGAGATAACAAATTATTCATTAATTTACTTCTTGGCCATAGGATAACTGCAAGGGTATGGTACTTTTCAGACGGACTTGTACATAATATGTGTCCTACCCATACAAAAATGTTTATATTAACATATATTATATGTATTTTGAGAGAGTCATACCTTTCCCTATAAGATCGACAAATCGTCAAAATGTTGATGAAGTAGCCAGAATCTTTAGACAAACAATATGTTGACTCAAACGATAGCATTAAATCGTTACCCTCGGATACTCTTTCACCTTGATTGATCAGTCAATCACCCCTCAATATGAACTCGCTGGGGTTGAAAACGTATTTTTATTACTGCTAGCGACCAGCTTCGTTGTCCGGGCTTGTAATTCTACAAATATTATAATATTACGAGTATAGAACTATAGAGCATCTGTCTATGAATGGCTTTTACTCTTTTCCGTAGAAATGACTGAAATAATGTGGATAATATTTCGTTAATAAGCAATTAATATGGTGTCTAAACATTCGTGATTGGAACACATAATATTTACATAGCACGGGGCTTATGTTTTCTCATCACCACGGCGGTTGTAACGCTGCGGTCGAGGTCGAGGTATCTATACAATGAATTATTCGTGCATAACCCCCGTACTATATAAAACATTAAGTTTTTTTTTAAATAAGAAGTGACGAGACGAACAGAACATATGCCTGCTGGTAAGCAATATGCCTGCCACATAACAGCACAGTGACACGCAGCTATTTGAACACGAAGAGTCCAAATCATTACCTAGCACTGCACTGCGGTCATCACCCAGATATCTAAGGTGTTACATCTCTATAAGCCCTGTAACTTCTCTGGAAACATTGCCCTTCAAACCGGAACACAGTATTGTTTTAATGTTTTAAACATTACTGTTACGGTAGAATAACAAAAACGTTCTTACCAAATTGTAGTCTGAAATTAATTTTAAATCGAAGACTGTTTCTGCATTTTTGTAGAAAATGAATAAATTAATACAGAATAGTCTGGTTTTGGGTGTACCTAACTACAAACTTAAATAGACGTCATAGAAGTCGCGGGTGTGACTTGGACTCGCCTAGCACTGGACAGAGCGGCATGGCATAAAATGGAGGAGGCCTTCCATAATTCTCCTTCATCCATAATTGTGCCAAGGAAAGAAGTTGTGTAAAATAAAAATATATAAATATAAGATTGACTGTAATATTCCAAGGAAAATAAAGGCTATTTTATTTATTTATTTTTACCTGCAAACTACCCGCGTGGAGCTGTGTTGTTATTACAAGCGCACTGCTTACCATTTGATACATATCGTATTCGTCCACGCACTCAATATAAAAAAGCTAATGTCCAGTCTCAGTGTAATTACCTCAAAACTAGTTTTTCACCAAAAAACTTCTGACCAGTGAAAAGAAATCGAGTGATTGATACAAAAACATTAACAAGAAAACTTTTGAACAAGAAATCCAATAAATGTTTTGGTAACAGCACAAAGTTCAGGAGACACAAAACCCTTGGTCCGACTTATTATTACAAAGTTGCAAACGTGGGTAGGGTATTGCCCTTTTTTCCATGACCAGAACCCATGAGCTTGGAAAATAAAACGTTATTTGGAAGTGGTCGATAAATCAAACAAAAAGATTTGCTTTTTACGGGATTTGATGTGGCTACAAAATTGGCTAACCGCACTAGACTATCGTTGTGGATGGCTC
Source organism: Ectropis grisescens (assembly GCA_017562165.1). Classification (NCBI taxonomy): domain Eukaryota; kingdom Metazoa; phylum Arthropoda; class Insecta; order Lepidoptera; family Geometridae; genus Ectropis; species Ectropis grisescens. Next base: position 5,294,861 of record CM029792.1, on the reverse strand, counting down.
ATGGACTTGACTCTCTCCAAATTAGAGAAGGCTCCGAGTTAGAGCGGGCAACATGGGTTGTTTGAACTTTTTTTTTTTAAGTAAAGAGTGACGAGACGAACAGGACATGTGCCTGATGGTAAGCAACATGCCTGCCACATAACAGCACAGTGACACGCAGCTATTAGAACATGAAGGGCCCTGCACTGCGCTCATCACCCAGATGTCTAAGATGTTGTATCTCTAAGCCCTCCTTATTATTATACATATTTTCCACTAAAATTATAAAAAAGTGAAGAATGGATATCTAGATGCTTGTAATGTTACTCAACGGACGAGTTAAAATATGGAACACAGTTGAGATTTTAGTCTACAAGCACCTCCCCGTGTTTTTACCTAAAAAGTATCCTATGTTCTATTCCAGGGAGTAACCTAACTTTGTTCCAAATTCTAATGCCAATCTGTTCAGACGTTTCGATGTGATTGAGCAACTAACATGCAAACTTTGGCAGTCATATAAGTAGGATAATACAACTTCGGCTTTTTATTGCGAGAATATTACGGGGAGCGGGCAAACGCGGGGCACGCAGCTAATAAAAAATACTTAAACAATTATAGATGTGGCAACAGGTTTTCGATTTACATTATCCACAAACATGAAACACCATAACTTAACGAAATACGATGGGATTTTCAAAGTAAACAAACGTGCGTGTTTTTGCTCCATTGAAACCCTTACTTAATAACCGTTTCCTCCCACGATAACAGAAACTACGGATAGGCAGAGAAGTAACTTCTTATAAAAAAACCTGGAATAGTTTGTGTAAATACGAGTACATATAAGTATCGATAAAACAAATTTTTTTTTTAAATAAAGAGTGACGAGACGATCACGACATGTGCCTGATGGTAAGCAACATGCCTGACACATAACAGCACAGTGACACGTAGCTATTGGAACATGAAGAGTCCAAATCATTACCTAGCACTGTACTGCGCTCGTCACCCAGAGATCTAAGATCTTATATCTCAAAGCCCTCTAATTTCTCTGGAAACATTGCCCTTCAAACTGGAACACAGTAATGTTTGCACATTACTGCTTGGCGGTAGAATAACTGGCAAAGGTGTGGTACTTCCCCAGGCGGACTTTGCCAAGAGTCCTACCACTACAGAATTTCTTACCAATTTCAAAATCGAAAGAGGTTCTCTATTCAGTGTTATATTTTTTTATGTATGTTTCGCGATGGCGCCACTAATTGTGAATCGATTTTAATGGTTATTTGTTTGTATGTTATGTCATAGTTCAGAGGTAAGTCCCATATAAATTATATCGAAATCCATGTGGCAGTTTTTGAAATATAAACAAAAAAACTGAAATTTCGTTTTCTGATCAACCGGAAAGAGACCTGTTTGTATGGGTCAACTTGAATTCCAATCTTTATCGTTTTATCTTACCTATAATCTTCTTTATATAAAAATGCTATGTTGCTTTGTGTACGCTTCAAAAATTCAAAGTTCTGCACCGATCGAGCTGAAATTTCAGAATGATATATTTATAATCCGCATCAAGGATTGTTTTTATCTAATCACAATGTGCCACAGCTAAGCGTGGCAGGGTACAGCTAGAGAGACGATCTTCTTAGCATTCCATGGATTCACCGTGCGGGTACCGGGTCCATCGTATGGCAGAGAGAGAAAAACTCGAGTAGTTCCCGAGACTTGTGACTCGGGCGTAGGTTTAAGTGGCTCTTTTCTGACGTACATCAACACTCACCTTCACTACTCGTTTTTCTCTCCCTGCCCAGCCAAATCTGATATGAGCCTACTAGTGCAGCTTTAGATACTCGTTCTAGTATAGAACTTACTGCACTTCTGGATAAGCCAAGGTCTTTCAGTAAGTTATAGAGAGATTTTAGTAACAAAGATTTTTGTATGTGTGTGTTTTGGTATCTTGTGTATCGTCAATAAAACGCTCGGAAAGGAATAACCATAATAAAGCTAGTGTAATATTGAAGCTGATCAGTCCTGAAATTAAGGATATTATTTGCTGTTCCATCCATTTCATCGTTACCAACGGCCATTTGTATTGGCCCATTCCAAAGTTTTTTTTTTGTTTTGGGCTCCATCTAGCATTGTTGTCTTCTCCTTATTTTAATCTTTTTCGTATTTGATGTACCCAAATAATTAAATGTAATGATATCGTCCATAGATAAACAAGTGGAATGGATGCTGACCAGAGACCTGGGAAATGCTTTTATGAAAGCAACAGAACAGTTGGCGAAGACTTGTGATCTACCGGAGAGGATAATGTCCATCCCCGTTCATGTGAGTACCATTACTTCTATTAAATATAATGTAAGATCAATTAATACAGGTTGGGAATCGGTTTTGATTATAGCCATGCGAAAAAATTTATCAAAATGTCTTAAATGTACATGATCCTTGTTTTAAGATATCACGGTTGTTCAATTCAATTCATTTATTTACGTAAATAACATGGAAGCGTCACAATGTACAAAATCTGATGTCTTAGTGTATGATTCGACCCATTATAATTTAATCACACGTATAGATTAGTGATGATCTTACATAAATATGCCTCAAACATTAGCTATCATTTATAACCGAGGTTTTTAGCAGCGTCTTTCATGAAAATATGCATAAGATACTACCGTATAGAATGGAAAGTACTCCCCACCAATAGCGATTTTCTTACTCTGCCACCAACGCTGTGTTTTTGAGACGGTGCTATGCCCGGCGGGTGACTCACAAGGGCTTTCAAGGCGCTATAAATGTTATAATGATACGTAGCATAAAACAACAGTATCTTGGCAAACTGCTACATAGTCCTCCTTGACGTATTTGTGGCGAACCCAGCTAGGTACTATTATGCGCGCCAACATGGTTTGTAAAACCAAGTTTTGTTTTAAATATCCTATTCACTTACACATACAATGCAATGGGCCATTCGAATTGTATGTGTAAGTGAAGAAAGGCTTTGCGTGGGTATTTATTAGACGTTTTGGGTTAAAAAAGCTTAAACGCTTCGTTTTTAAATTTTTGATAGCTTGATGAACAGAGATGCGCCATGCCGGTCTCCAGCTCTTTCCAACCATTGCATGGGATATTACATGCATTAAGATGGCGCTTCAAGACAACCTTGTAGCAAAGGTATTGACTCCCAGGAGTGCGCTTTCTCTCCTTCAGCTGTGAATAAAACACAGCTTTAGGCAACCTGGAGTAATTAATTCCTACAGGGTGTCCACACCATATCAATTGGCCTTTTGTGAACTGCCATAGAAACAATCCAATGGTAATGATTTTTGAAGGAAAAGCTTTTTCGAAACAAAGGCTGCGATATACAATTTAAATGAATACGGAAGTGTTAATAAAGCTCAGTCAGAATATTAAACGTATGCCTGTTCATACCACGCCAGTATTTACACTAGGAAAATCAACAAAAGAATTTATTTAAAATAATGCTTCATTTTTTCACGGTTCATTAACTTTGCCAAATACATATTCTCATTCGTTATTTTTAACTCTACTAGCATTCCGGCCCGGCTTCACCCGCTAGGTAACAAGCGCAGTGCTAGGTATCATTGGACTTTTCATGATCCAATAGCTGCGTGTCACTGTGCTGTTATGTGGCAGGCATGTTTTTACCATCAAGCACATGTCCTGCTCGTATCGGCACTCTATATTATAAAAAAAACTTTCAATAATACTACTATTTTCAACCTAAACGGCAGTATCACGAAAACTAAAATTTGATAAACAAGGTTTAGTTTTCAAATCGTTAAATTGGCTTAAAAAGTTTAACTGCATAGTTCTATGGCCCATAAGAAATATTAATAAACAATGTGATAGGTATGTATTTCTGAAACAATCTAATTAGCAATTGCAAACAAAGACTTTTTTGTAGATTGAAAAATAATAAACCTTTTTCAATAAACTCCATCAATAAAAACCCCAATTCAGTAATTTAGATTATGGAAAACAAAACACGTCTCTCATTGTTCCTTTGTTATTAATCGTATTAAACGAGAATCGGACAATGCAGTGATTAAAACAAGATGTAAACAATAATGAACACTATACTTTAGATACAATAACGGACATTGTTGTGTGTACTTATTTGTGATCATCAGTTCCTTACAAAATAGCTTACTAGGTAAGTAGTACTGTCAAAAAACTCCTGAAAAGTTTTACTGTGTTAACGTTATACCGCAAAACACTTTGTTTTTATTTTTAATGGAAAAAAATGCTTACATTTAACATTTAATCTGCGTAAACCAACAAAATACTCTCGTACCTTTAAAAAGATGCTAATTGATCACCATTAAACATATTATTATAATGTAGCTATCAGGTAAATTTATTTTACTTTTAAGTCCTTGCTTTGGCCCGATTGATGAGTTAACTGTGTTTTTAAATACATAGTAAAATAATTGTGAAATAGCTAATTAATTATGGTTTTTTTTCAGTTCGAAAAACCTGTGTACGGACTGACAGTGCCAAATTTCACCGACTTTGCTGGTCCGGGAGTTATATTAACGTAAGTAATTTTAAAATTAATTTAATTTTGAGAATTTAAAGATTACTAGAAATAGAAGATTTGATACAAAATTTGGGTAGTGTAAGTTTAAATGTGCCTTCCATTTTGTAAACTATCTTATTTTAGTTCCATTCTCTCACAATCGTTCCCGCGCATTGCGGCCATGTCAAGAAGCGTCACTTCGCCATGTGACCGTGAAATAGTGCGCTGTGATTGGTCTAATTTTCAGATAAAACTTCACCAGTGTTTTTCACGATGATGCGGAAACGTCGTGATAATTAAAAAACCCCTTAGATCCCGATAAGTCCTGTTGTATGTAATGTATTGTTTTCAGTAAGATATAACCTAACACTATACAGATATGTTTTGTATAAACCCATAACACATTCCCGTAAAAAAAGCAAGATTGCTACATTACCAGGGGACCAGAAGCAAGAAAGACGTGAACACTCTCTCCCTTCGTTACGCGCAATATGAGGGTAGATATTAACAGAACATTTTCCTTATTTAACTTATATTTCCGTGACATAGAAATATTTGTATTATTCTTCAAATATGCTGTAAATAACCAATCCATTGTTTTTGTTGCTGAGGGTTGTTTTATTTACTTTGGAAATAAAAAATACTTTTTTTTAATAACTGTCGATTTTAAAAATTGAATTACATTATATTTACATCACGGTTTACAAATTCTAAAAATAAATATAATTTAAAAACTCAAAAACCCCGACTGCGTAAAAAGTGAACCAAACTATATTACTTAAATATATACTAGTATACAAACTGAAAAGAATAAAACAAGCACTTAGATTACTGGTGGTCTAGAATTCCATGATATGTTATTGAATTAATACTATTGCTGAAAATCTAATATATAAAATTCTCGTGTCACAGTTTTCGTTGCCATACTCCTCCGAAACGGCTTGACCGACTTTGATGAAATTTTTTGTACTTATCCGGTATCTATGAGAATCGGCCAACATCTATTTTTCATCCCCTAAATGTTAGGGTAGTCCACCCCTAAATTTTATTTTTTATTTTAGACAAAATTTTAATTTCAATTTTTTTATGATACAACATACAAAAATACATACAATCCTCAATTTTCACCCTTCTACGATCAACCCTTATTTTTTAATAGCCATTTTAGTAATTTAATCATTTTTCCTCTCCGGTGGAAAACTGATCAATCGTCATTTAATTAGTTATCCCCGCCAGATGTCTATAGGTGTCACTTCTGACCCAGTAAACAGCACGATAATTTGGCGATCAAAAGTAGCCTATAGCTTATATATAAATTGAAACGCTAATCTCGGGAACTACTGGACCGATTTAAAAAATCGTTCACCGTTCTTTCATATGTTCGTAATCCTTGAACGCTGTAGGTTATATAATTATATGTACCACGGGCGAAGCCGGGGCGGGCCGCTAGTAAAATATAATATTCTAGTTAAGGACCATAATCATATCTTTGTAGTGGTAACACTGTTGGCAGAGTCCACCTGGGGAAGTACCACACTTTTGCCAGTTATTCTACCGGCAAGCAGGAATGTGCAAACATTGCTGTGTTCCGGTTTGAAGGGTAATGTTTCCAGAGAAATTACAGGGCTTAAAGATATAACATCTTAGATCTCTGGGTGACGAGCGCAGTGCAGTGCTAGGTAATGATTTGGACTCTTCATGTTCCAATAGCTGCGTATCACTGTGCTGTTTTGTGGCAGGCATATTGCTTACCATCAGACACATGTCCTGCTCATCTCGTCACTTTTTATTTAACAAAAAAAAAATAGATAGATAGATAAACTCTTTATTGCACTTAAATAATAAAACAAAATACAGAAACATTTTAAAACAAAGTAGCAACGGGCGACCTTATCGCTAAGAGCAATTTCTTCCAGGCAACCGTGGGATGGTGAAGAAGATATAAGTAATGGATGACGGGGGTACAATTAGGAGTACATAGAAGCTTACACTTCTGTATAGTAATATACTAATAACTACTAACATATTTAATTTAATTCTATACAATAATAATAATATACCAATATAAACTATTATTATTATTTATTATTATTATAAAATATCAACTGATCAGTCGGGATCCGTTGAACAATTAGATTATCTGTATAATAATAAGTACCTGGGCGACCGAGCGTTGCTCGATTACTTAAATACATACTGATTTTCTCAAAAAATAGTTATTTGTTATACAAGAGTGCAAAGTTGATTTTTAACCGCGTGCTCAATTTTGATGACCGAGCAAGCGAAGGATTCTAAAATTGAATCACTCGCTGCGCTCGTGATTCAAAATTAGAATCCTGAGCGTAGCAAGGGAATCAAAAGAGCACAAGGTGAAAAATCTTTGCACTCGAGTGCAACACGTAACTTTTCATTCCACCTCAGCGAGGAAATGACTAAATGCAAATTTTTAAATGTTTTCGCGCTAAGCAAATTAAAAAAAAGTAAGTACACCAAGGAGGTTCCGAGTCTGAGTTTTAACATATTAAAAAAAAAATGTATGATGCATTCGGCACCAAGGAGGTAGAAATAAATAGGTTGAATTATGTTTTGAGTTCAAAACCTCAGTACACACGATGTTCTAAATTCAAATTTACTTTAACCTCTAGATGGTAAAAACGACTTTTGCGCCCTGATATCGAGGAGCAAAAGTACTCTTTCCGAGCTGGTGGGATGAAAAAAATATTACTTGAAAAAAAAAGCGGCCGGCTGGATTCGAACCCGGACCTTCCATATTATGACCGGCCATCTACCCCACTGAGCTAATATAATGTCCCGCGACGTCGCGAAATTTACCGTCGCATTCTAATCTTTAACTAACAGTTTTGCCATTGTCTAACAACGCGCATAAAACGGCGTTTTTTTTTAAATAAAACCTGGCTAGATCGATGTTAGCGTCCCCGAGACCCCCTGTATACATAATTTCATGAAAATCCGTTTCCGAGATTCAGATTCTATATATATATATAGGTACTTACAAGAATTGGTCATTTAAAGGTGTAAGATAAGATGGATCCCGACTGTTTCAGTGAGTCTGAAAAGATTTCCCGCCAACGTAAAACGTAAATCAAAAAAGTCCAGGTGCGATTACGGAAAAATAACTGAAATAATTTCGGTTTAAATTAAATTTTAATTCGGTAAAATTAATAAATAATACATAACTTTCACCGAGTGTGTTGTCAGTCACGTAATTGTGAATGAAAGTTGGTAATACGAAAATGTGCGACAAGGACCAAATGATTAAAGCACTATGTGATTTGTGAATTAATCAAAGAGACTGGGCATAACTGAATGATCTACTTGTAAAATATGTCATTCATTTGTTTTCGATTTAAGTTATAAGTATGAAAATATATGAAGTCAAATTAAAATAAAAGTACACATAAAAGACAATAACTAACAAAAAAAAAAAACATTTTTAATATTACTTTTATGGTTCACTGTCAATAGGCGGACAATGAATCGTAATCTCTTTGGTTTTAAAGTTTTTTTTACGATAAACAAAGACATACAGATCAGAAAGAGTGTCGCTGGCATCGGGGTAGGGGCCAAGCCAAGGCCAAGGAACCTCCTGACTTTGCACGCTTTCGTTTGGCTAACTGACTCGTCCATCTGGTCCTTCATTCAAAAGTTTAATCAAATACCCTAAATATTCAAGTTTTTTTTTCAAATTATTTTAGTCATGCCAGTTTCAATACTAAGGAAAGGTACCCTTTACAATACCTATTTGTTTTGGTCAAAGCAATTTTTAAGTGTTTGTAACAGTCGAGATCATCCCACTGTATTTTAAGTTAACTGGACGGTCGGTTTTGATCAGATCCCTTGGGTCATTTTTCCCCAAACATCATCAGACATTTCCTTAATAAGATAAAAAAAGAACGATTCCAGAATCCCCACTTGCATTGGGGCTGTCGTATCTCCGAGTGTCACTAATTTGATTCCCTGTTAAAATGCAATTCGTAAACCGCAGTGTCAATTTCCTGAAGAGTAACAGAGACAGCAAGACGCCATCAGTATAATGTAATGAGAATTGTCAATCCCTTGGCTCGAATTTCCTGCGTGGCAAGACATGACACATTTTTAATTTGCTTCCTTTCCCGTTGTTCTTGTAATTTACATAACGGGGGCGGCTGCTTTGAATGGCAATCATTTTAACGTATAGATTTTCTTTCATTTTTATCTTTTTAATAAATATTGGTGGACAATTCACACACAACACCATCTGACCCCAAACTAAGCAAAGCTTGTAATATGGCGGCCAGATAGCTGATATACTTATATAGTTCTAAATACATACTTATTATACATAGAAACACCCAGACACAGTGCAAACATTTGAATTCATCACACAAATATTTGCACTGGTTGGGAATCGAACCCACGACCCTCGGCGTCGCAGGCAGAGTTACTACCTACCCACTGTTTGCCTTAACGCTTATCGTTATTCTGTTACTAGTCATGTTTTCCTTTAAATACAGTAAGGTGAGCATTACTAACCTAAATTGAATGAATGAATGAAAACTCTTTATTGTTCACAACTTAAAATAACACATAGGTACAATATAGGAAAACTAGTGAAACAGCTGGCGGCCTTATCGCTGAAAGCGATTTCTTCCAGGCAACCTTGGGGTGGAGAAAATGATAAGGAATATAAAAAGCGTGGTGCGCAATAAAGACTATTACTACGAGATAAACGTACATTCTAATAGCATTACACACAAATACTTAAACTACTCAAAAACATAATACACTAATAGATACAACTAATCATAACATATACCTACATAAACATACACACTAGTTGACAAGATGATAAATATAAGACAATTAACTTAAGAGAAATAAAGAACATGAATACAATATTTGACGTGATCACAGCAATCGAGCTAAATAAATAAATAGTAATACTAATGACAAGCCATTTCTAATACGCTAACATAGGTAATTTACATTCTCTTTGTACACTAAGAGAAAGAAAAAAAAAAACAATTACAAAGGTGGCAGCTTAGACAAATATAATTCTTTTACATGGTCTTTAAAGACAGGCAACGATTGCAATTTTCTAATATAGACTGGTAGCTCGTTCCACAATTTAACAGCCTGAAAAGCAAAGGATCTGCCATAAAAGTTTCAGAACGTGCAGAAGGGGCCATTAGGGTCAAGTTGGTTTTCGATCTTAGTGGAAGAGAATGACAATCCTGTAGTAAAGTAAACCGCTCTTTAAGGTAACGCGGTGTGCAGGGGTTAAATAAAACGTTGTATAGAAGAGAAAGAATATGTGCATTACGACGCTGGCGAATCGGTAACCACTTGAGTTTAGCGCGAAATTGGGAAATGTGATCATATTTGCGTAAACCAAATATGAATCTAATGCAATAATTTTGAAGGCGCTCAAGTTTATTAAGCTGGTCCTCTCTCAGATCAAGGAAACAGACGTCAGCATAGTCCAAGATATGGGGAGCAGGAGAGACTGTGCGAGTGCAACTTTAGTGGCAGTGGGTAAAAAAGTTTCGTAGACGCCTAAGTGAAGCACCTGATGCAAACATCTTGCTGCTAATGGACTTAATGTGGCTGTCCCAAGAAAGAGTTCGATCTAATGTTATACCAAGATTCCTAACTGTGTCACTGAATGGTATCACAATGCCGTTAAACATAATGTTGGGAATCGTAGACCATTCAATTCTGGAGACCCAGTATGAACTACCGACTATTATAGCCTGTGATTTTGCGGGATTGACATCCAGACCAAAAGACTTGCTCCATTTCTGAATAGAAAATAAATCGGAATTAGTTTTTTGAAATGGCTAAAGCAAGATCGAGGAATGAAGCTTGTGTATAAATTTGTAGATCGTCTGCATAAAGGTGGTAGGAAGAAGTAATGTGTTTAGAAATAGTGTTAATGAAAATAGCGAAAAGAAGAGGAGATAAGACACCGCCTTGAGGGACACCAGCAGTTGTATTACACCAAGAAGAAAAGGTATCTTCTAGGCGAATCCGTTGCCGGCGTCCTTGTAGATAACTACGAAACCAATCGATTACCGGTGGAGATATGTTAAGTGAGCGTAGCACTGCTAGTAAAATGTCGAAATTGACGGCGTTGAAAGCATTACTGAAGTCTAACAGAGCTAGAACAGTAAGCTTACCGTCATCCATCCCCAAGCGAATATCATCGGTGACTTTAATAAGTGCAGACACAGTGCTATGCCCTGGGCGGAAACCGGACTGGAATGGATTGAAGAGGTCTTGTCTATTAAGAAATTCATTCAACTGTTTGTGGACAAGACGCTCAAGGATCTTGGAAAGGAAAGGCAGGATAGAAATAGGACGAAATTCAGAAAAGGATTTAGGGTTTGACTTTTTAGGTAGTGGCAAAATTTGTGCGTCTTTCCAGATAGAAGGGAAAACACCACTTTGAGCTGAATTATTGAAAATGGAACACAGGGCGGGAAGGATTATATCAAGGATAGGCAATAACATGTTCCGACTTATATTGTCACCGCCTACCGCATTGGAAGAGATAGCCATGAAGCTCTTCTTAACATCACACTCGGTAAATCGATTAAATTCAAAAGAAGGAAATTGAGGTACAGGAATGGCAGATAGATTACTAATAGTTAATTTTTTTCTGTATCAGACATAGCAGATACAGAAGTGAAATGTTGATTGAGAGCGTTAAGATCAGTAATGTTAGAAGTGAGATTAGATCGTGATTTGCCAATTCCCATAGACCTAAGGAATTTCCAGACTTTGGCTGGATTTTCATCCTCTACAGAAGCATGAATATGACGGCGTATTGCATCCCTACACACCTTATTGCAGCGATTACGGGCCTGGACATATTTAGTTTGATTTAATTCAGAAGAATGCAATTTGTATTTAGTTTTAGCTACTGCTTTTTTATGTATCAAAGTTTTAATATCATCAGTGAGCCATGGTGCTGGTAGATGTTTCATTTTGATGGCACGCATTGGTGCATGCACATCATAAAGTCCAATGATGAGAGTGTTAAAAATGTTTAATTGTTCATCCACAGAATTAGCGTCAATGACAGAACGCCAATCAATGTTTTTGCTTCTTTAATAAGAGCGTCGGTATTCATGCCACTAAAATTGCGCTGCACAAGGATTTGAGGTTTGATTTTGGAGGTCGAATTTTATAAGATAGAAAAACTAAATCATGGTATGAAAATTATCAGCGGAATATTGACCATGTTTAGCGACATTATTTGGGGATGCGACTATCATCAAGTCAAGAAGAGATGGGGTGCAGTTTGGGAAATGATGTGTAGGATTTAGGGATAGTAGATGTAGATTAAAGGATTTAAGGGTGGATTCTAGTGACAAGCTGCGGTAATCTTTTCTGACAAGACACGTATTAAAATCACCCATAATGATGGAGTGATTATAGGAAGGAATTAAGTTAAATAAGATAGACTCGAAAGAAGAAAAATAATTAATATTACTGGATGGACAATAATAGACTCCGAGAAGAAGTTTTTTATGCGAGAGTGAAATTTCAATAAAAAGATGCTCGCCACCATTCACAGGAGGCGGCTGTGGCGATTGACTTAAAATTGAAAAGGAATATTAGCTTTCAAGTAAATAGCCACACCGCCGCCACGACTGGCGCGATCATTTCTAATGAGAACAAAACCGGGAAGTGAATAGGAAGTCGTTGGAAGACTTGGGTGAAGCCAAGTTTCGGAGACTAAAATTGCATGGATATTGCTCTGATCGAGGGTTGCCAGCATTTCGGGATAACAAGATGGTATGCTCTGAGCATTAATGTGAACTACATTAAAGTTTCCAGATACGTCACCAAATTGCTCTCAAGGAACTCAGAAAGTGGAAGTATGCTTGTAAAACTGTCATTGGTACTGCTCGAGTCCATATGAGATGCCGAATGAAATTCGTTATCACTGTCACCATTGTCATTGTCATAAATATTGATCATTTCAAACAAAATATATAATAATAAATATATAAATAAATATATTTAAAAACCTAAGAACAATACTAATTATAAATAGATGTAATAGCTAAAAAAAAAATTATAATAGTATATCACAAATAAATAAATAAACAGTTTAGAGTTAATATTAACAATTAATAAACCACCTGCCGGTTGTGCTGGGTAGAAAAATTAATTAAGTACTTAAACATTAGCAACACAAAAGGAAGCAAATAAAATGACATGAAAAAAAAAATAGAAACAAATGGACTAAAGTTTTACAATTAAATATAAATAAATAATCTCAAACTTGACATGCCTAACAACAATTCAGTCCAAATACTATATTATTTGTAACTTGCAAAGTCATAGTAAGCGTTTTGGCAAAATATAAGTATGCGATACTACGAAAATGAATTACAAAAAAAGTTCTTGACGTATTATTTTACATGGTACCTATAAAAAAAAGCAAAGGCGTAGAATCTTTTGACCCTACTTTGTTAAAAATTATGTTTAGCTCAAAAATATTGCTTTTTTAAATCGAGTCTGCAAACAAAAGTTAAAAACTATCACAACACCACAGACGCCTGATACAAAAAGAAGGGGAAAAACACTAAGATGTGCAAATCAACAAAAATAACAGTGTACAGAAATAAACAACAATGCAAGATTTATATAGAATTGGAATGAAAAGATTATTGTTTCATAGCGACTCGTCGTTTAGTGGGCATGACTTTCTTCCCAGCTACCGCAACAGTCTTCTTATTCATCGAGGACGGCGCAGGAGATGAAACCGGCACTTCGATGTTATCCAGATCGCTACGGGTGCTAAGTCGGTGTCGCGTGTTGTTAAGCCCGAGTACTATGACGAATCCATCCCGTGTCCAGCATTTTGTTACACCAAAACGATCTCGGGCTGCCATGAAGAGTTCATGTCGCGGCTTAGTCAGATACTCCGACATTGTGATTCCGGACGACTTTAAAGATGTTTTTTGCGTACCACAACTTCTGTCGAAGGAGCATGCTGCTCAGCTTGATCAAAATTGGCCGCGGCCTATCCGAAGTAGCCGAGCGACCTAAACGATGACACCTACTAAAATCTGAGGTTTGGAAATTCAACAATTTGAGTTTCTCACATACCACTCGTACTGCGCAGGCTGCTGTGTCCTCACCTTTCTCTTCGGGCACACCGTGAAACAACAGGATCTTTCGACGGGACCTCATTTCAATATTGTCAGTGTCACGAGCCAACAAAGTAATCTGTGCCTGTAGCGACTTCACCGCTAACAGAATATGTTCTCGAAAAGAGTGAAATTCCTGTGCCAGAGATGAAGTTTTATCCGAGGGGTTCTGCTGTAATGCTGCTTCAAAGGTGTCCATCTTCTGAACAAACAGAGCCTGCAACTGCTCTTGGCTTTTCAGAACTGCTTCCATTTTTGTTGTACAAATAAGTGATGACAATGTGCTATTGTTATATGTTGCTTAATTCAAAGGAAAACACTCCCAGGCAGGTAATTTATGTTAACAATTTAAAAACACATAAAATTAAACTTTAAAATGCGTGTTTACTAATTAAAATATTAAATTTAATTCAAGAGCAAAATAGTTGTTGTTGTTATTGCAACTACCCACGAAGGAAAAAAGTATATAAGGCAAGCTATATAAGTATAAATTCAAAAAGTATATAAGTATAAATTCTGTGTGCTTTAGGATGTTTATGTATATCAGTTTTTTTTTCAAACCTAACCCAGGTTGCTCTACCCATCCTAAGTTCAGTAGCCAGTAGCGACCACTTTTTAAGGCGCCAATTGCCACAGGTCTCTTAAAAATGTAATTTTCCTAAGAGCAGGCCAGTTTAAGTTGTTGTTTACTAAAAGAGTTTATAGCCTTTCATAGTATAAGTAATTATTAGAAATTATCTGTTGACACACATGTTTTGTAGTAGTGGTAGGGCCTTTTCCAGAATCCGCTTGGGGAAGTACCACACCTTTGCCAGTTATGCCACCGCCATACAGTAATGTACAAACATTACTGCATTCCGTTTTAAAGGGCAGTGTTTCCGGTAAAATCAAATGACTTAAAAATAAAATAAAAAACAGAGACGATCTTCTTAGCATTCCATGGATTCACCGTGCGGGTGCCGGGTCCATCGTGTGGCAGAGAGAGAAAAACTCGAGTAGTTCCCGAGACTTGTGACTCGGGCGTAGGTTTAAGGGGCCCTTTCTGACGTACATCAACACTCACCTTCACCACTCGTTTTCTCTCCTGCCCAGCCAAATCTGATATGAGCCTACTAGTGCAGCTTTAGATACTCGTTCTAGTATAGAACTTACTGCACTTCTGGATAAGCCAAGGTCTTTCAGTAGGTTATAGAGATTTTGCTGGTATACCTCTCGCCCCACTTCTACAGCGTATAAACTAACTACATAGCCGTTTTTGTTAATTCGTTTAGGAGGTCGTAATACTTATTTTGTTTCATCGCGTGGTCTTTAGGTATATTAGTTTCCCACGGTACGGTAAGTTCTACAAGGACTATGCGTTTCGTAGCTCTAGAAAAAGGAAAATGTCCGGTCTGGATGACGAAACACCCACATCCTCTGGGATTTTGTAGTGCTTTTCATAGGTGTCCATTAAAATAGTCCAATCAGGTGCTGTACCCAGGATTGAGTAAGGCTTGTTCCTGGAGTTTGAAGTTGAGCCTGCTTTTACAAAGTTAATTTGTCTTTTGTTTGTCGTCAATCCTTTTGGGCTCTAGCTACTGAAAGGCTCATGGCTTCACGTATGATTTCAAGTACTCTGTCATGACGCCGTGAGTAATGACCCCATCAAGGAGCACCTTGCATCCCACCAATATGTGCCTTGCTGTACATATCGCCTCTCCACAAGTATAGCAACATTTTTCAGAGGCTTTTCCCCACCTTACCAAGTTACTCTGGTCAGGAGGGTCATTTGGAATGCATTTAGATAAAATTTTAATAAGGCAGGAGACCAGTCATAGATCAAGGTGCGCCACTTTAGAGCTAATGGGATACAGAACTCACCTATGGTTAACCACTCACTTTGCATTTCTAAATTCATAGCGTGCACTTTGTAACTGTTATTTTCGTCTTGTTGTAGAAAGGTTTTTACCATGTCTCGGTCTTCCTTTTCCTTCTCGCACCCAACCCAGCAGTATTTACTTGTGCACCTGCCATAAATTGTTTATGGAATTGAAGTCTAGATTCCAGGTCTGAAGCAGTTTTGTCTTTTGGGAGAGATGTAATTAAGTCGTCTTGCGACTTTCCCAAAACATGCGTTTTTGTAACTCTTAGGTGTTTGTAAAGTTCAGACGGTTTCTTTAGTTTCAGCCCAAAACTATTTTGATCCCTAAAAGAGTAGAGGATCAGCCGGATGTGCCAATCCTAACCATGACTTCAATATCTTTATGACATTTGCATCTAGCTTTGCCAGGAGAGTTTTACCGATGTCATATACTAGGAAAGGCCAAGTGAGACGTGATGTGAGGTAGTTGTCATATATCCATGCTTTTTGATATTGCTGATAGGCTGCTGGTCTACCTTATTGAGGTTGTTCATGAAATTTTCAACAACCACCTCTAATGATGGTGTACGTCCTTTGTGATCTATCTTTCTACCAAGAAATTTGAAAGGCACTGCCTCTGCAATTGTGGCAACTCCTTGGCCACTTATGGAGAGTCCCGGATCGTAAGACGTATATTTGGTATTTCGTCTACCCAGACAAAGACAATGACATTTTGATGGTTTTGTCCTCATTCCTCCGTCCATGTACAGAACTCATCGACTTCGTTCAACAATTCTTGACACTGTTTAGGATTACGTGTAAGTATTGCAAGGGGTCGTCCGCAAAGGCCAAGATTGACTCAGTGTACTTATTGTTGATTTTAAACCGGTAGCCCCATTTCTTTTCACGGGATATTATTTTGTCTACTAAAATATTTATAACTATATTAAATGCTATTGGTGATAAGCAGCACCCTTGGAATAGTCCTACATTGTATTCAAGTGGTTTTGTGTATTCCTTGTTTACTGCTATGACGAATTTTAAGTGGCAATAATAAGAATTAATTATGTCAATAATTTCAGCAGGAAAGTTATACCATTTTAGGGCAAATATCATAAGTTCATGCTGGACAGAACCAAACGCGTTCTCTAGGTCTATCCAGCAGACTGTTATTTGCCTCTCATGTGTTCTGGCATCTTTCAAACTTTCTGCTAGTAATGTATTGTGTTCCAGGCATCCAGAAATACCAGGCAAGAACCCTTTCTGGTGATTGGGCCTGAAATACTTATTGCTAGTCATAAATGTGGTCATTTTGTTTGCAATATACTGAAAAGATTTTAGAAATTGTATTGGTTAGGGCTATCGGTCTGGTGTCTTTGGGATGAGTTACTTCCTGCTTTTTAGGGATGAGGACAAAATTGCTCTTCCGAATGCTACTGGGACTTGCTTTGTTGACCAGATCTTAATGAATATATTCAAGATATGTTTACGAACTGATGGACACTTTTTATACACTATGTAAGGAATGCCATCTGGGCCAGGAGCTGATTTAGTAGTTTTCTTTTTAATTTGATAGTTTACTTCCTCTTCACTAGGTGGGGTGCCTTGAAAGCCTGTCAGAGGATCATTAGGTCTTTGGATGTTTGGTTCTACGTACGAGCTCCCGCGTTTAGGCACTTCGTATGTGCTTTTAAAGTGATCGTAAATTTGCGCGTTAGTCAAGATAAGCTTTCCATTTTGCTCCTGAAAATATTTTTGGAGTATTGAAAAGGGTTTTATCAAAGTCTACTTCGTGTTTAGCTCTGTTAAAATTATCACGATTTTTACTAATTTGAAGGATATTCCTTGTATTAATTTAAGGATTGATCTTAGAGCCCTGGACAGTTGGTGACTTAGATGGTTGTCGCCCATGGTTTTAGCTACACGAAGACGTTTTATTAACTCTCTTTTCTTCCTCCGCAATTTCATTTTGAACATATTTTCCTTGCTATTTTGAGCATAGCAAGTTGATGGTGGGTAATGTTCCGAGAAGTATGTATATATGGTGTCCTGGAAAGTTTCTACTTGGCTGTTTAGGTCTTGTTTTGGCCCAGGATGTTCTAATAAGATCGCCAAGTTTTCGTCATGAACTTTCCAGGTAGAGTTTTTAAACTGGGAATGCCAAGACGTGTCCTGATGACAATGGACTCCTGGTAGTTTTCACTCGATGGTTCACCTTGGGATATATGAGGTCAACTCTATCCATAGTGTTTGTCGAAGTACTGACCGACGGCTGTCGTGCTTCAACACCATCGTGTGTCTTTAAATGCTTTTGGTACCAGGCTCGTCTCTTGTAAATTTTCCCGCACACAGGGCATCTCAAATCCGTATTCGCGCCAGGGTCGTCATTACTATCACACGGTGGACAGATCTTCCGCCCCGCCTCTCGGACTGTCCCAGGGGTATTATTCTTATTTGGACTTTTAGCGATTTAATTCCCGGCTTGGCTTGCTAGGCCTTCACCCTCGGCTGTCTTTCCAACAGTCAGATGTCTTTCCATCCGTCAGATGTCTTTTCCACCAGCCATCTGTCTTTCCAGCGTCATCCCGTCTCTCCGGGCTGTCATTTTTGTTTGAGACGATCTTCTTAGCATTCCATGGATTCACCGTGCGGGTGCCGGGTCCATCGTGTGGCAGAGAGAAAAACTCGAGTAGTTCCCGAGACTTGTGACTCAGGCGTAGGTTTAAGGGCCCCTTTCTGACGTACATCAACACTCACCTTCACCACTCGTTTTTCTCTCCCTGCCCAGCCAAATCTGATATGAGCCTACTAGTGCAGCTTTAGATACTCGTTCTAGTATAGAACTTACTGCACTTCTGGATAAGCCAAGGTCTTTCAGTAGGTTATAGAGAGATTTTGCTGGTATACCTCTCGCTCCCACTTCTACAGCGTATAAACTAACTACATAGCCGTTTTTGTTAATTCGTTTAGGAGGTCGTAATACTTATTTTGTTTCATCGCGTGGTCTTTAGGTATATTAGTTTCCCACGGTACGGTAAGTTCTACAAGGACTATGCGTTTCGTAGCTCTAGAAAAAAAAGGAAAATGTCCGGTCTGGATGACGAAACACCCACATCCTCTGGGATTTTGTAGTGCTTTTCATAGGTGTCCATTAAAATAGTCCAATCAGGTGCTGTACCCAGGATTGAGTAAGGCTTGTTCCTGGAGTTTGAAGTTGAGCCTGCTTTTACAAAGTTAATTTGTCTTTTGTTTGTCGTCAATCCCTTTGGGCTCTAGCTACTGAAAGGCTCATGGCTTCACGTATGATTTCAAGTACTCTGTCATGACGCCGTGAGTAATGACCCCATCAAGGAGCACCTTGCATCCCACCAATATGTGCCTTGCTGTACATATCGCCTCTCCACAAGTATAGCAACATTTTTCAGAGGCTTTTCCCCACCTTACCAAGTTACTCTGGTCAGGAGGGTCATTTGGAATGCATTTAGATAAAATTTTAATAAGGCAGGAGACCAGTCATAGATCAAGGTGCGCCACTTTAGAGCTAATGGGATACAGAACTCACCTATGGTTAACCACTCACTTTGCATTTCTAAATTCATAGCGTGCACTTTGTAACCGTTATTTTCGTCTTGTTGTAGAAAGGTTTTTACCATGTCTCGGTCTTCCCTTTTCCTTCTCGCACCCAACCCAGCAGTATTTACTTGTGCACCTGCCATAAATTGTTTATGGAATTGAAGTCTAGATTCCAGGTCTGAAGCAGTTTTGTCTTTTGGGAGAGATGTAATTAAGTCGTCTTGCGACTTTCCCAAAACATGCGTTTTTGTAACTCTTAGGTGTTTGTAAAGTTCAGACGGTTTCTTTAGTTTCAGCCCAAAACTATTTTGATCCCTAAAAAGAGTAGAGGGATCAGCCGGATGTGCCAATCCTAACCATGACTTCAATATCTTTATGACATTTGCATCTAGCTTTGCCAGGAGAGTTTTACCGATGTCATATACTAGGAAAGGCCAAGTGAGACGTGATGTGAGGTAGTTGTCATATATCCATGCTTTTTTGATATTGCTGATAGGCTGCTGGTCTACCTTATTGAGGTTGTTCATGAAATTTTCAACAACCACCTCTAATGATGGTGTACGTCCTTTGTGATCTATCTTTCTACCAAGAAATTTGAAAGGCACTGCCTCTGCAATTGTGGCAACTCCTTGGCCACTTATGGAGAGTCCCGGATCGTAAGACGTATATTTGGTATTTCGTCTACCCAGACAAAGACAATGACATTTTGATGATATATATGACATTTTGATGATTATATCTCTTCGTGACGAGCGTATTATGCTGCATGATAATGTGCTGTTATTGGCAGACATATTGCTTACCATCAGGCACTTGTCCTGTTTGTTTTATCTCTCTTAGCAATTAAAATAAAACTAATTTTACGTACAGCATGACAGCTTTTACTTATAAACCGTGTAAATGATCGTCAAGGCTGTAAACAATATTTTAGTATGGATATAACAATTTAACCGTTGTATCTTAGCAGTTTAATTTGCTAAGCCTGATTTACGCTAAGCTCCACCGTACTGGGGAACTGTCCGGTTTATTGTACAATCAGTATTTAAGGTTCACATTCACATAGACAGGCCACTTTTGTTCCTATCGCTGGGACTAGGTGCCTTCTATCACAGTTAGAGAGTCAAGACTATTATCCTCCACATAAGAATTGGCGAATGATGACAGTCTTTAAAGGAAGTTTTAAGCTATTGCATAGCTTTTATCGCGGGCCTGGGGACCGAATTTTAGTGATCGTGCATCTCTTTCTTATGTTCACAAGAAAGAGGGATGGAAGACCGTAACGCCGTCCTCCCCACTCGGTCATTCGACTTTGAATCTTATTTGTATTAGCTTTACAGACTAAATGCTCTTAGCTGTCGAAGACTGACTAGATTGTATACTTCTCTGCATTTTTTTTTACCGACTTCAAAAAAGGAGGAGGTTCTCTATTCGGCTGTACATTTTTATGGTAAACAAATGTCACTCTTCAAAAGAAAAGCAATTCCCAAAAATTGTTAACATCCTTATTGCTTATGTTGATAAAAATGCATGCAGCATGCAATATAGCTTTACCGAGGCAGTTCCCGAGTGCTACACTTCTTTTTTTTTTTTGAACATTCTCCTCACGATGTTTTCTTTCATCTTTAAAGCCAATGGGTACAACTAAAGTTTGAAGTACAGAAGTGCAGTCGGGATTTGAACTAACGATTTCACGAATGTGAACCTGATAATTACTTAGTCATAAACATTATCGCTATATATTAGAATTTGAAAGTCCTTTATACCCTTCAGTCTTCCGCATACTTAAATTGTCTGAAAACTAATAGGGCTCTAAATTGTCTACGAAGTATCCCGTGGATAGCCTATATATTATAACTATACAACTATTAGCAGAGACTTACCCTTATAAAGGAAACATTTTGGCAAAACATCCATTCATATTTCATATTGAAATATCTCAGAACTCTCACATTACGGGACCGAAAGTTTATGACACTCTTCCTAAAATGGGTAAATCAGCACTGAGTTCGAGCAGCTTCAAAAATTCATCAAAACCGAAAAAAATCAAAAATTCAAAATCAAAAACCGATTAAAAAGATCTTATCGATCTAATTTTTTATAGTTACAGCGAGTTTTTAAAGAGTAATGGCAAACTCACAATAAAATTGTAAAAAATTTACATTGTTCATTACAATTATAATAAATTAATATATTTTAATGTTTGACACTTATTTGTACGATACTTATTATCGTGAAATAGAATGTTCAATTTAAACTTTAAAAATGTGTACGCTTTGTATGCTCCTATTTTGTTTTTGTTTTTTGTAAATTGACGTGTAAATTGTACATTTATCAATAAAGAACTTTGACTTTGACTTTTTGTCGTATTTTAAAATATCATAAACCTTGCAACTAAAATTTGCAATGTTTCCAGAGAAATTACAGGGCTAATAGATTACATCTCCATCTTAACAGCTTACATCTCCGGGTGACGAGCGCAGTGCGGTGCTAGGTAATGATTTGGACTCTTCATGTGCCAATAGCTGCGTGCCACTGTGCTGTTATGGGCAGGCATGTTGCTTACCATCAGGTACATGTCTAGTCTAGTCTCATTACTCTCTAATAAAAAAAACTCATTTCTTACGCTATAGACTATTTGTGTGCCAAATTTAATTTAAATCGATTCATCTGTTTAAGTGCAAAAGCGTTACATGCAGAAGGACAGTCAAATAATTAATATAACATTGGTAGGAACACAGCACAGCGCTCAAATTAAAAAGATTCTTCGCCATTTCTTCATTAATAATTTGAAGGCTTCTTGATCCCAATTCTGGGTATAGGATTCTCTCGGATTTGAAAAGTACCCTTGAATGTAGCATGACGGGAAAGTGAAATAAATAATAAATAATTTGAAAATGACTTTAAAAATATGTAGAGTATACCAGCAGCCTGAAGCAGTGCCCCCTTGGTTTCACCCGTGTTGTTTTTTTCACACATGGGCTTTTCATTGTGGGAAAATAAAGATAACGAAATCTTTATTTTCCCACAATGAAAAGCCCATGTGTAATAGGCTAGACCCAGACCACTGTTCCAAATTTTAATACGATCCGTTCAGATATCCCGACGTGATGGAGCTATAATAGTACATTGTTCACCGAGAGGAGAAAGTGACCGATTACCGTCGAGGGTGTCGATTGAAGCCCGAGCTGTAGGCGAGGGCTTTAAAACACCCGAGATCGGGAATCGCACTTTCTCTCGAGTGATACATAGTGCTGCTATACACCTACGAGGAAAACAAAAAACTAAATCTTTACTAATTGAAATTTTGAATCCTCAAACAACACACAAATTGAAAATGGTGGCAATGGCATCTGCAATTTTCACATGTTCTTTTTTCAAATTGTTTGACACCATCCAACACACAGCTAGTGGCCAGTGTCATTTTGCGAACTTGGAGATAAAAACTCACTGTAAAAACTTTTTGGCTTTTGATATTTAGGTTACCAGCGCATAGTCTTACCCAAAATTAAAAAAAGAAAAACCACGTAAGAAATGGATTTTCATACACTTTTCTCTCCCGCTCAGATGCGTTTTCTCGCCGCATATTTGTTCGATATGCAATGACGTACTTTCTACCGTAAATTTGATAAAGTATCAAGGTACTTTCCGAGCAGGTGTAGTATAAACATCCATACTTTCGCATTTATAATATTATTTGTGAGTATTTCTGAAATGCTATTTATTTTTGTAAACTTTTTTTTAATAAAGAGTGACGAGACTAGCAGGATATGTGCCTGATGGTAAGCAACATGCCTGCAACATAACAGCACAGTGACACGCAGCTTTTTTCCAATAGCGATGTGTATAGCATGAAGAGTCCAAATCATTACCTAGCACTGCACTGCGCTTATCACCCAAAGATCTAAGATATTATGTCTCTAAGCCCTGTAATTTCTCTGGAAACATTGCCCTTCAAAGCGGAACACAGTGATGTTTAGACATTACTGCTTGGCGGTAGAATAACTGGCAAAGGTGTGGTACTTCCCGAGGCGGACACTGCTAGAAGTCCTACCACTACTCTAGACTATAGAAACATTGCATACTGCAAACTCAAAGGTTACAGTTGAACTTTTCATATATTTTATGAGGGTATAACATAAAGCTGGCTCGTAACCTCGTGTTAATAGGAGTTAAACTATTTATTGATTTCACGGAATTACTGACGTTTTAGAACAAACTCATGTGCTTAGTTCATCCAGACGAGACGTAAAGAGTGTAATAAAAGCAAATTGAAATGTTGTGTTTTTTGTCCATAGACTGTGGAAATGCAGTGTCGTTAGGAGTTAACGGTCAAATTAGAGCTAATTTTAAGAAAATATCACGTAAAGTTGGAATAAAATGGCCATTACCAGTTTTTATTACTTAGCTGCTAACTGATATGATTTTTTTGTGTATCTATTTTTTTATGTAACTTTTCATATCAACTCCATTTATATATATATATATATATATATATATATATATATATATTTACATCCTCCAAACAATTAGCCGTCCTCTGAAGGAAAAAGTGCATTTAAACTGACGTCCACCTGCTTTTGGCGTCCGCATACTGGACGCCACTTTTATAGCCATTGCCATTTACGTCCTATCAGTCCTGACTAGCCGTAGGACAAATATCGATAGAAGCCAAAAAAACGCTAAAATGGATTCAATAATATATTAAAAAGTTCGTGACGAAATCTCAGCGCAAGTGAGGCGCTGCTGTCGCGCGTATATTCACAGCCGTATAACTCGGAGATTTCCTGACTATGGATCCGCGTATTTGGCGTCCGCAACTGCGACGTTGCCAGCTCGCAACAATAGATCACATAATATTTATCACGGTATGAAATCACAAAAATAATATTCGCGGTAGGTGGCGTTGTACGCGTTGCGTATTATCAGAAGTCCGACTTTATTTAAACTTTCAAAAAGTTGCAAAAAATAAATGATGTGTTATTGGAATGTATTAGATGTAGATAGAAGATGAATTATCGAGGACTTCGGAGAAGAAAAATAATATCATATACGGACGCTCAATAGCTATATACGGACGTTCAATTGCCATTTTTTTATTATTTAATAGGTTTGCACTTGACCACCATCTTGCCTGATGTTGAGTGACGATGCAATCTACAATGGAGCGTGCTTACCTAGAAGAAAACGATTCACTCTCGATTTGAAGACACCAATATTGTAACTATAAGGGAAACCTCACTGAGGCAACGCATTCAACAACCTAGACGTTCTTGTCACAAACTTGGAATCAAATCTCTTCGTTGGTGTTTTCGGAACATCAACCATGGAACGATGTCGCTTTTTTGAGATACGAGAAGTCTGATAGAAAAAAAGACAAGGTGGTATTAGATCATGTAGATCAATTGCACACTCTCCGAAGTATAACCGGTATAAAACCGATAAGCTAGCAATTTTGCGGCGATTATCAAGACTTTGGAGTCTTTTACGCACAAGAGTGTCATTGCCTATGAGCCTTTTGGCACGTCTCTCAATAGATTCCAAAGTCTCCAGCTGATGCTTTGCCGTTCCATCCCAAAGGTGCGAACAGTACTCCATACAGGAGCGTATCTGTGCTTTATTTAACGTGAGCAACTGTTCAGAGTTGAATCTGTATGTCTATCTGAATGGTATCTTCGCATCTTTAAGAGAATACCTAGTTTTTGGTGGCTAATTTAGCCTTAGACTCAATATACGTGCTAAAATTGAGCGTCGACGATAAAGAGAAGAAATATACGGACGCTCAATAGCTATATACGGACGTCCAATTGCTATATACGGACGCTCAATAGCTATATACGGACGTTCAATTACTATATACGGACGCTCAATAGCTATATACGGACGTCGAATTACTATATACGGACGCTCAATAGCTATATACGGATGTCCAATTGCTATAAACGGACGCTCAATAGCTGTATACAGACGTCCAATTGCTATATATGGATGTCCAATTCAAATCCAGTGAGATATTTTCCCACTAGAGACGTCAAGAGAAATTGTTTAAAAATATTTCTTCATAGTGCCAGTAATTCCCATTTGTCCCTCGTCATCTCTCATCATCATCAGCCGCAAGACGTCCACTGCGTAACATAGCCCACCCCCCCTAGATTTCCACAACAAACGATCATTCGCAACCTGCAACCAGCGGTTTCCAGCGACCTTTGTGAGGTCATCTGTCCATATAGTGGGAGTCCGTCCAACACTGCGTCTTCCGGTTCGTGGTCGCCACTCGAGAAACTTTTTTCCCCATCGGTTGTGACTTTTGCGAGCGATGTAGCCAGCCCATTGCCACTACAGCTTTCTTATTCTGAGCTATGTCGGCCACTTTCGTTCTTTTGCGAACATCCTCATTACGGATTCTGTCGCGTAGAGAGACTCTAAACATAGCTCTCTCCAAAGCTCGCTGTGTAACTTTGAGTTTCGTGTTGAGACCTACAGTTAAGGACCACGTCTCAGTTCCATTAGCCATCACGGGCAACAAGCACTACTTAAATACTTTTGTCTTTAGGAATTGGGGTATTTTGGATTCAAAGATTCGCCGAAGTTTCCCGAACGCTGCCCATCCGAGTTGGATCCTTCGCTGGACCTCTTTATCGAAGTTGGATCTACCTATTTAGATGTTTTGACCTAGCTAAACGTATTCGCCAATATTTTCGAGTGTTGTATTGCCAACAATAACCGGTACAGGTGTGAACAGTTTCGGAGATATAACATCTCCCTGCCTCACGCCTTTCTGTAGCTGGATACGTTTTGTGCACTGATCCTGTAATCAGACAGACATTGTGGCTTTGCTGTTACACACTTCAACGCTGGAAAAACTGAAGCACTGCCCAGGTTTGCCCAGGTGAAATCAAAGGCTTTTTCATAGCCCATATACGCTATACATCATCATCTGCAGCCTGCCCAATGCCACTTCAACTTGCTAATTTTAAAAGCTATGACGATGACCTTCGTTCTTCTGCGGATTTCCTCGTTGCGGGTTTTGTCACGCAGTGAAACTCCAAGCATAGCTCTCTCCATTGCCCGTTGCGCAACTTTGAGTTTGCATATCATGCCAATATGCTATAGTTGGCGACCACGTCTCAGTACCATATATCATCACTGGTAACACACACTGATTGTAAACTTTCGCCTTGAGAGTTTGTGATATTTCTGACAAGAAGATGCCAAACTCTGCCCATCCGAGTTGGATTCGTCGGCTGACCTCCTTGTCAAAGTTAGATCTGCCTAACTGGATCATCTGATCTATCTAGATAAGCGTAATGGTCGCCACTTTCGATACTGCCGTTTCAAACATGGACCGGTCTCTGAGCACTGAGCCAAAGTCATAATGACTATATCGTCGGCAAATCGAAGGTGGGTGATGTATTTGCCATTAATGTTGATACCATATCCGTTGTAGTTTAAAAGCTTAAAAAATATCCTCCAATGCAGAGGTGAACAGCTTCAGAGAGATAACGTCTCCCTGTCTCCCCTTTTTGCATTTGGATCGGAATTGTGCATTTGTCCTGAAGACGGATAGACATGGTGGCTTTGTTGGATAAACACTTCAACACTTCGATATACCTACGCTATACATTGTAGCCGATTATACTCGTCGGTTTTCTGTATAATCTGCCGAAGTGTATGGATATGGTCTGTGGTACTCGTACTATAGTATTTTATAAGTAAGTAAATTTTATAAGTATTATATCAGCTATCTGGCCGCCATAGTACAAGCTTTGCTTAGTTTGGGGTCAGATGGTGTTGTGGTAATGGTGTCTACCAATATTTTTGGAAACCGGCTTGTTTGGGTGGCTGGAAGTCGTCAAACCTGCGTGCGAGACAATTCGTGATTACTTATAAACGTGTCTCAGAAGTGAGATGGGTATGTATTTCTTCAACAAAGTGATGTCACCTTTTTTGTAGAAGAGCACCACCACACTTCAGCTCCACGCTTCTGGCGTATTACCGTCAAGTATGACGGAGTAGAACAGCTCCTGAAGGACTTTAAGTAACCGTTTTCCACCCGCTCTCAGAAACTCAGCACCCGTTTGTTTCTACTAGGGATAAATGTGTGGAGACAAATGGGAATAATCCAGTATGGCGCAACACGATTGGCAGCAGCATTTCTACCATACAGTAGCTCGTTGCCAAAGATAACTGCTTCACATAGCGCCGTATTTTTATAATTAAAGTGGCCAGGATATTGAACATCCGTATATAACTATTAGGCGTCCGTATATGGATATTGGACGTCCGTATATCATATTGGACGTCCGTATATTACATTGGACGTCTGTATATAATATTGGTTCAGTCCATGTCAGGATACAATCCCGATTTTATCTTATTTACATTTGTGTTGATCCACAAATGAGGTTATTACGTACCTATTGTAGTGGTAGGACTATTGGCAGAGTCCGCCTGGGGAAGTACCACACCTTTGCCAGTTATTCTACCGCCAAGCAGTAATGTGCAAACATTACTGTGTTCCGGTTTGAAGGGCAATGCTTCCAGAGAAATTACAGGGCTTAGAGCTATAAGATCTTAGATCTCTGGGTGACGAGCGCAGTGCAGTGCTAGGTAATGATTTGGACTCTTCATGTTCCAATAGCTGCGTGTCACTGTGCTGTTATGTGTCAGGCATGTTGCTTACCATCAGGCACATGTCCTGATCGTCTCGTCACTCTTTATTAAAAAAAAAACCTACTTGTCTTAAATTAATAAAAAATAAATAAATAAATATTGGTGGACAAATTCACACACAACACCATCTGACCCCAAACTAAGCAAAGCTAAAAAAATATGACTAAACAAACATGTACATCTGTACATTTATGCTTGTTATTCTAGATAATACCTGCGATTATTGGTGTAAAAATCTCTTAAATAGGAGCTTAATTTTTTTTATCTTATTAAGTAATTGCTTATTACTAAACTTTGTCAAAATCACAATTCATTCATCTGTGATCGTTCACAACAAGACGCCGTATAACAATTTCAATACCTTAATATTGTGAGAATAAATTTGTAGATAGATAATATCGGGCATCCGTATAACTATAGATCTTACGAAATTGAAGTAAAAGAAAGAGAAAGTAAATAAGATTTACTTTCTCTTTCTTATACTTCAATTTCGTAACATCTATAGTTACACGGATGCCCGCTATTTTTATATTCTTTATTATTGTCTATCTACAAATTTATTCTCACAATGTTAAGGTATTGAAATTGTTATAAGGCGTCTTGTTGTGAATGATCACAGATGAATGGATTGTGTGATAAATGTATGTCACACTTCCACAATGGATTTTGACAAAGTTTAGTAAACAATTTCTTAATAAGATAAAAAAATTAAGCTCTTATTTATGAGATTTTTACACCAATAATCGCAGGTAGTATCTAGAATAACAAGCATAAATGTAGATGTACATGTTTGTTTAGTCATATTTTTATTAATTTAAGACAAGTAGGTATGTAATAACCTCATTTATGGATCAACACAAATGTAGATAAGATAAAATCGGGATTGTATCCTGCCATGGACTGAACCAATATTATATATAGACGTCCAATGTAATATACGGACGTCCAATATGATATACGGACGCCTAATAGTTATAATATACGGATGTTCAATAGCCTGGCCACTTTAATTATAAAAATACGGCACTATGTGAAGCAGTTATGTTTGGCAACGAGCTACTGTATGGTAGAAATGCTGCCAATCGTGTGGCGCCATACTGGATTATTCCCATTTGTCTCCACACATTTATCTCCAGTAGAAACAAACGGGTGCTGAGTTTCTGAGAGCGGTTACTTAAAGTCCTTCAGAAGCTGTTCTACTCCGTCATACTTGACGGTAATACGTCAGAAGCGTGGAGCTGAAGTGTGGTGGTGCTCTTCTACAAAAAAAGGTGACATCACTTTGTTGAAGAACCATCTCACTTCTGAGCCACGTTTATAAGTAATCACGAATCGTCTCGCACGCAGGTTTGACGACTTCCAGCTACCCAAACAAGCCGGTTTCCGACAATATTGGTAGACAATTCACCCACAACACCATCTGACCCCAAACTAAGCAAAGCTTGTACTATGGCGGCCAGATAGCTGATATAATACTTATAAAATACTATAGTACGAATACCACAGACCATATCCATACACTTCGGCAGATTATACAGAAACCTGACGAGTATAGTCGGCTACTATGTATAGCGTAGATATATCGAAGTGTTGAAGTGTTTATACAACAAAGCCACCATGTCTATCCGTCTTCAGGACCAAAGCACAAATCCGATCCAAATGCAAAAAAGGGGAGACAGGGAGACGTTATCTCTCCGAAACTGTTCACCTCTGTATTGGAGGATACTTTTAAGCTTTTAAACTAGAATGGATATGGTATCAACATTAATGGCAAATACACCCACCTTCGATTTGCCGACGATATAGCTCATGGCTCAATCGCTAGATGACTTTGGCTCAGTGCTCAGAGACCTCAATACTGTCTCTCAACAGGTAGGGCTAAAAATGAACATGGGTAAGACACAAAATCATGTCAAATGCCCATGTTGCATCCATACCGGTCCATATTTGAAACGGCAGTATCGAAAGTTAGGCAGATCAAACTTTGACAAGGAGGTCAGCCGACGAATCCAACTCGGATGGGCAGTGTTTGGCATCACATCTTCTCGTCAGAAATATCACAAACTCTCAAGGCGAAAGTTTACATTCAGTGTGTGTTACCAGTGATGATATGTGGTACTGAGACGTGGTCGCCAACTATTGCATATTGGCATGATATGCAAACTCAAAGTTGCGCAACGGGCAATGGAGAGAGCTATGCTTGGAATTTCACTGCGTGACAAAACCCGCAACGAGAAAATCCGCAGAAGAACGAAGGTCATCGTCTTAGCTTTTAAAATTAGCAAGTTGAAGTGGCAATGAGCAGGCTGCAGATGATGATGTATAGCGTATATGGGCTATGAGAAAGCCTTCGATTTCATCGAAACCTGGGCAGTGCTTCAGTTTTTCCAGCGTTAAAGTGTATAACAGCAAAGCCACAATGTCTGTCCGATTACAGGATTAGTGCACAAAACATATCCAGCTACAGAAAGGCGTGAGGCAGGGAGATGTTATATCTCCGAAACTGTTCACACCTGTACCGGTTGTTGTTGGCAATACAACACTCGAAGTTATTGGCGAATACGTTTACCTAGGTCAAAAGATCTAAATAGGTAGATCCAACTTCGACAAAGAGGTTCAGCGAAGGATCCAACTCGGATGGGCAGCGTTCGGGAAACTTCGGCGCATCTTTGAGTCCAAAATACCCCAATTCCTAAAGACAAAAGTATTTAAGTAGTGCTTGTTGCCCGTGGGCTTCAACACGAAACTCAAAGTTACACAGCGAACTTTGGAGAGCTATGTTTAGAGTCTCTCTACGCGACAGAATCCGTATTGAGGATGTTCGCAAAGAACGAAAGTGGCCAACATAGCTCAAAATAAGAAAGCTGAAGTGGCAATGGGCTGGCTACATCGCTCGCAAAACTGACAACCGATGGGAAGAAAGTTTCTCGAGTGGCGACCACGAACCGGAAGACGCAGTGTTGGACGGACTCCCACTATATAGACAGATGACCTCACAAAGGTCGCTGGAAACCGCTGGTTGCAGGTTGCGCAGGACCGTTTGTTGTGGAAATCTAAGGGGGAGGCCTATGTTCAGCAGTGGACGTCTTGCGGCTGATGATGATGAGAGATGACGAAGCACAAATGGGAATTACTGGCAGTATGAAGAAATATTTTTAAACAATTTCTCTTGACGTCCTCGGTGGGAAAATATCTCACTGGGTTTGAATTGGTCATCCATATATAGCAATTGGACGTCCGTATACAGCTATTGAGCGTCCGTTTATAGCAATTGGTCGTCCGTATATAGCTATTGAGCGTCCGTATATAGTAATTCAACGTCCGTATATAGCTATTGAGCGTCCGTATAATATAGTAATTGAACGTCCGTATGTAGCTATTGAGCGTCCGTATATAGCAATTGGACGTCCGTATATAGCTATTGCGCGTCCGTATATTTCTTCTCTTTATCGTCAATTTTAGCACGTATATTGAGTCTAAGGCTAAATTAGCCACCAAAAACTAGGTATTCTCTCAAAGGTGCGAAGATACCATTCAGATAGACATACAGATTCAATTCTGAACAGTTGCTCACGTTAAATAAAGCACAGATACGCTCCTGTATGGAGTACTGTTCGCACCTTTGGGATGGATCGGCTAAGCATCAGCTGGAGACTTTGGAATCGATTGAGAGACGTGCCGAAAGGCTCATAGGCAATGACACTCTTGTGCGTAAAAGACTCCAAAGTCTTGATCATCGCCGCAAAATTGCTAGCTTATCGGTTTTATACCGGTTATACTTCGGAGAGTGTGCAATCGATCTACATGATCTAATATCACCTTGTCCTTTTTTCTATCAGACTTCTCGATCTCAAAAAAGCGACATCGTTCCATGGTTGATGTTCCGAAAACACCAACGAAGAGATTTGACTCCAAGTTTGTGACAAGAACGTCTAGGTTGTGGAATGCGTTGCCTCAGTGGGTTTTCCCTTATAGTTACAATATTGGTGTCTTCAAATCGAGAGTGAATCGTTTTCTTCTAGGTAAGCACGCTCCATTGTAGATTGCATCGTCACTTAACATCAGGCGAGATGGTGGTCAAGTGCAAACCTATTAAATAAAAAAAATGGCAATTGGACGTCCGTATATAGCTATTGAGCGTCCATATATGATATTGTTTTTCTTCTCCGAAGTCCTCGATAGCTCATCTTCTATCTACATCTAATACATTCCAATAACACATCATTTATATTTTGCAACTTTTTGAAAGTTTAAATATAGTCGGACTTCTAATAATACGCAACGCGTACAACGCCACCTACGGCGAATATATTTTTTTTGATTTCAGTCCGTGATAAATATTATGTGATCTATTATTGTTGCGAGCTGGCAACGTCGCAGTTGCGGACGCCAAATACGCGGATCCATAGTCAGGAAATCTCCGAGTTATACGGCTGTGAATATACGCGCGACAGCAGCGCCTCACCTGCGCTGAGATTTCGTCACGAACTTTTTAATATATTATTGAATCCATTTTAGAGTTTTTTTGGCTTCTATCGATATTTGTCCTACGGCTAGTCAGGACCGATAGGACGTAAATGGCAATGGCTATAAAAGTGGCGTCCAGTATGCGGACGCCAAAAGCAGGTGGACGCCAGTTTAAATGCACTTTTTTCTTCAGAGGACGGCTAATTGTATATATATATATATATATATATATATATGTATATAAATTAAATTATTATCAATTTAACAACAAAAATCAATATACAATACGTTTATACTACAACTTCTACATTAAAACTATTCCCCAAATATCCCACCCCGAACCGTTCCCGGCGCAAAGGTGCCCATGACGCTGGCTGCGTTCCCACGTTGAATGGCAATGGCCAACCTTTGCTCCAGGAAAGTGCCGGAGCGGAAGTCATCTGTATTCTCCCTGAGCCAGCGCCCCAATTTCATTTAAGTATTAATTAGTCAAAATAATTGTATGATTGAAATATAAGTGTTTAGCCGATCACTCTGGTTTATTTGAACGAAATATGGAACTTAGATACTCGTAGTAATCTGAAATAGTGAGGTATATTTTATGCTGAAACTATACCTACTACTTTGAAACAGTATTTTTTTAAGTGAAAACTTCTGTTGACGAACCACATACAGTTCATTGCCACGCCCTCCGGTTTCACTCACGTAGTTTCTAAAGTTAGGTATCAAGGCATGAGGCATCAATCATTCTGATCGTTTTCCTCGTATATTAGAGTCTCTATAGCTGACAATGTTTTTTAAATTGTTAAAGAGGTGAACACAACAGCTGAAACTAGTAGGGGATTTATCTTTATAGTCGTTCATGTCGGGTAATAATATGGACTTGTAAAACTAGACACTGTATTTCAAACTTTTGCCTATTTTGTTCACAGTATCATATTCTTCTTGGCCGTGGCTTTAACCTCCGGAGCTATGTTGGCTGAACGCAACGAGGGAATTCTGGAGCGCTCGCTTGTATCCGGCATTACTGGTAAGTGGATAGTTAAATAAATATAGGAGTAGATACGCGCGGTGGTAGTTTATGTATTATTTCCATGTGCTACAATAACAAAATAAATATACATTTTACTCTATCACAAGGTTTCTCAAAGTTTCGTCGCTGAACTTCTGGGGGCTACAAATCTATACCCATATCGCTCCCGGTGAGTTTTTCGCCAAGTTAACTGATATTAACGAAACTGGGCATTTTATCTGTAATTTGATCCAATTTAGAGATAAGATAGGTTTTATTTTTCATTGTTTTTGTATTGCAAACTATTTGTTTATTACTTACATGCTCGAGCGGAACCGGAGCAAAAATGTATTTTATTTCAAATGAGTTACGTACAAGCAAATAACTCATTGGACAGCAAAGAATAACTACCGCGTATTGCTACCTAGAATACTAGGGATGTTTTTGGTACATTATAATCAACCGAGACAGATACTTAAAATTATTATTTTTTATTAATAATTCTTAAATCTTCCGAATAATACGTATATTGTCTATATTTATTATACAGGGCAAGTCACATTATGTCAAATTTCAAGTCCAAGTTTGAACGAGGCTACTATTTGTACTATCAAATCAGTAGAAACATTTTCGATGTTTCTAAATATATTTCTCTATGTCTCGAAGTTTCGATTTTCGATCTCTGTGATGCAACACAAATTCGAAAAACAAATAAAAAATTGATCTAGAATCAAGCTTTGTCAAACGATGTCAGGGGTCCCGACTAGAAGAAGGTTGAGAAACCGTGCTCAGTACCTACTACTAAATGAATACTTCTAGCGTATAAATCTAGCGCTATTCATATTCAAGAGTTGCTAATTGCCGAATAAATCTTAGAAACAAAACGGATTTTAGTGCAAATTAATGTGCAGACATTAACATACACTATACGGTGACGTAATGGTTTCAATTACCGAAATTTTGCTTTGAAAGGGTTGAATATGAGTATTTAATGAAATAAAGATATTAAAATTTGTTGAACACCGAGAGATGGCGCAAGATAGCGAGAAAAGGGGTAGAATCTCAGTAGTGGGAACATTGAGTGGGTTGCTGAAGCTTGAAATGTATATGACTTTACTTATAATTACAGTTCTAGCCAATCAATATAGTGGTTTTTGTTCCATCCAGCGATTTAAATAATATATATCCTGCTCATATAACAGCGCAGTGACACGCAATTATTGGAACATGAAGAGTCCAAACCATTACCTAGCACAGCACAACGCTTGTCAACGAGAGATCTAAGATATTATATCTCTAAGCCCTGTAACTTCTAATATATAATAATAACTGTTGACGATAGAATTTTTGTTAATACTGGTCGACGATAGAATTACTGGCAAAGGTGTGGTCACCAGGCAGACTCTGTCAAGAGTCCTACCACTACAACAACTAGTTTTCCGTTGATTTAATAGTGTATATATGCTACTTAACATTTTAAAAGTAGAAGTTTGGATGTTTCCTGCTCAAGCACGTCGCAACGGCTGAAAGAATCGGGGTTTAAATTTGCTACTTAAATATTCCATAATATGGATATAAGTTCTTTTTATCGTGGAATAATTATGTTAATCGCAACCAAGCGGGTAAACTGGTGGGAACCGCTAATAGAGAATAAACAAGACTATAACAACAGACAAAACTACAGAATAAAATAAAACTTCGCGACTACAAAGCCTGAAGGCTTGAAAAACCTTACTTTTATCCGCCACGTTATCACCAGGCCTCGTATAAAAACGCAATTAAGCTGCAATTAGCTAGATGTTGCCTCACTGCCGGGCCCTTTTGGGCAGGCATTATTGTGTGGCAACTGTACGCTTTTGTTCGGTTTTATCTAGATGTACCCGGCTATATCTGGGTATTTGGCTGGGGTTTTGTTTAGGGATTGTATGTTGCCAAATTAAGAACGGTTTTGAATTAAACCAAAATCCTTTACAGACGAGCCCAAAAATCAGAGGAAATTACGTAAAAGCAGTTGGGAGGAGCCTACATCGCACCATATGATTGGTGCTATTTGGTGCGATGTAGGGTCCTCCGCACTACTTTTACGTAATTTTCTCCGATTTTTAAGCCTCGTGTGTTATAGAGGGTTTTAGAACTGAAATACAGAGACATCTTTAGATTTAGTCTAGGAGTTTTAGTGTAGTATAGGAATAGGTATTTCATTGACTCTATGCCAACGAAATAGCAGTTAGATGGAATTACCTTTTTATAGTTTTAAAGTGATGGGACAAGTAGCACTTGTGTCTGATAAACAACACTGTTGCCCGTAATGACACGTATATACAATCTTGAATATCCCTATATCTGTCTGTTTATCCGTCTATATGTATCTCTAAAGGTACAAGTTCGCGCTGAGACCGCGACGCAATACCGCGACAGGAGACCGAGACCGGAGACCGCGACAGGAACTTATCATTATGCAATTGTATGGGCGCTTGGGCGCCCGTTCGCGCCGAGACCGCGACACACGTTTCGGTCTCCTGTCGCGGTCTCGGCACGAACTGACGCCTATACAATTCCATAATGTTAATTGCCTGTCGTGGTCTCCGGTCTCGGTCTCCTGTCGCGGTCTCTGCGCAAACTTGTACCTTTACGCTTTTTCGTCTAAACTACTGAATTGATTTGAATCGAATTTGGTACAAAGATAGTCTAAAATCTTAGTGGAATTTTCCTGATTGATACAATCCTGGTATTAAGTAGAAATAAAATTAACAGTGCCAAATTTCATTTAAATTTGTTGAATAGTTTAGATATGAAAGTGCAACAGATAGTAGACATACATCCATATTATTATTGACAGAGGGAGAAAGAGATACTCAGTTGAATTTATTTTACTTTAAACTAGAAATAACAACACTGCGTTACAAAAAACAAGTACTAAATAAATGACTAGGCTTGGGAGCTATGCCGATATCGTAAAAAGTTATTGTCTACTCTAAGCACGGCTGAATACGATTCTTTTTTCGGAAAATAAACATTTTTATTCATTGTCTCCCATTTTATTTTCTCTAATAAGGGTTCAATTGCTTACGCTCAATAATTCTACTAATAATACTGTAAATACGAAAGTTTGGGCATTTGGATATTTGAACTTCAATCACATCGGAACGGATTGAGATGAAATTTTTAAAACTGTTGGATTACGACTGTTGGAGAAAGTCTGGGATAATAGAACATAAGCTAATATTCATTCTGGAAAAATAACAGGAATGGGGACTGTGTGTAACCACTACTGTACTATGGTAAAACCGTAGAGCCCTGCTTGTATTTGTGTGTGTATATGTTCATACGAACATATATGTATACCGTGTAGTAGGTATATAGGTAACACCTATATACCTACTACACAATATTTTGTGTACCTACATTAATTGTACACTAACATCTGGCAATTCTACCAGCACAGTTCCCATACCTTTTATTTACCGGGATAAAAAGCAACCCATGTGTTCTTCCAGACTCCAATCTAACTGTGTTCGAAATTGATATTTTGTAGTGTTCGTTCCTAGCGGTGAGGGGTAGGGGGAGGTTCAGAGAAACACATCCTTTCACTTTTCGAATGCGTTTACTACTGATCCATATTCATAGATTCCTACGCAACATAGACCACACATTTACAAAACCATCAGCGCCCCGCGGATTTACCCGTTTCGTTCCCGTTTCCGTTGTTCCCATAATTTTTCCGGTATAAGTAGTTTATGAATTCCAGAAAATTATCTGTTTCTATTCCGAATTTCAACCCGATCCGTTCATACGTTTCGACGTTATTGAGCTACAAACATCCTAACGTTGACATTTAACAGTAAGATATATACGAGTACACTTTCCTTTATTAAATTCCACGTATTCCCACAGGTACAGAGATCCTGTTCTCCCACGTAACGGTTCAGATGCTCGTGATGTGCGCTCAGACAGTCGTGGTACTGCTCATTGGGTTCGTGCTGTTCAACCTCACGATGCGAGGCCCGCTCGGATGGGTGGTCGTGCTCACTCTCGCTACTGGACTCTGTGGGATGACCTTTGGTAAGCTTTGCACTTTTAATTTCGAAGAGACACCATGTATACCGTCAAGTAGAGAAAAATTGTCTGGGTTTTCGTCATATGTTAATGTAGCGACGTCGACGTAGCGTTGGACCGATGGAGAAAGGGCGCGGGAGGTGCCCATTGGCCGATTTTTTAATGTGATTTCGTATAATAGCAGTGCATCAATATTTTTACGTTGAAAGCGAGTTTTGTCGACAACAAAACGCGTTCTACCGTGAACGCGTAAACATATATTTGGATCAAGGCTATACAGGTGCTTACATCGAACTCTTAAAAACGTAGAAGCGGCAAACACGCTTCTACTATGGCGATGCAAAATCAGGTGGTGTCTCCTGATTTAGTCTCAGTCGCAACAAGGAGTTGTGTACGTTCGCTGACAATTCAATTTTCAAATTTTTCAAACAAATTTTCGCCACGTTATGTTGTCTTTAGATTATGGCATACCTCATCTTCGTTTGTTTAATTATAATTTAAATATATTATATATTATTTATTATATATATTATTTATATTAAATTTTAAATAATACACGTCACATACAGGGTCATAAACTAAAATAACCCACCTTTAATAGTTCCTGGTGCAAATTTGCGCACATTACTAAAACGAACAACAAAATAAACAAATATATACATTCATTGTATATTTTAGCAAATGTGTCATCGAGGAAAATAGCAATAAATGCGTATTATGGTCATGTTTATCCTCTTTTATGTTATGGCGTCATTTTTTGGGGAAATTCAGTCGAAGCCAAGTCTACATTTTTATTGCAAAAAAGATGTCTTAGAGCAATTTTCAATATGAGTAGTCTCGATACTGTGCGAAATGTATTTAAAGAACATAACTTCTTAACTCTCACATGTTTATTTATATACCATATCTGTATATTTGTAACCCAGTATAGAAGCCATTTTTTTACTACATCAAGCAGATCAGACCTGTTGCGAACTAAATATAAAAATAATATTTTTGTTCCACAGGCAAATAACGCACTCTATCACAAAAACTCATTTTTCACAGCCATCAAAGTTTATAATGATCTTCCTCTAAAATAAAACTTCTGAATGGGTCTACATTCAAAAGAAATTAAAAAAATGGCTCCTAACAAAGGCATTTTACAATTTAAAAGAGTATTTTAACGATGGAAAAGATGTTTAACTATTTTAGTATGTAACTGTTCAAAATAATGTGTGTTATCGAAAACCTACTTGTTAATGTTGCATGCCCGTCAAGGGTACACTGTTGTACATTTTTTATATTTTAAGACCTATTTTTACTCAGTGCGAGCAATAAATATATTCTTATTCTTATTCTTATTCATAATGTGCCCAAATGACTGGCTGCGTTGCCTCGCTGAATAGCGATTGCGATCCTCTGCCCCAGGAACGAGCCAGAGCGGGAGTCACCAGTTTGGTTACGTACGACGCCCAATCTCCTGGATTAAATCCTTCGCATCAACTCCCCAACTGCCCATAGTCTCCACGGCCACCGGAACAAAAATGTACTGCGGCTCCATATAGGTACTAGGACGTCGTATCTTGTACGTAGTACTTTAAACGTAGTACGGAATAAGTTACTACTTAAAGCATACGGATGAACAGCCCACTTTTTTTATCTTGTCCCACCGATGGGACTCGAGGTCTTCTTTAGCGAGGAGAATGTTACTTCGAACAAATCGTACACACAAAGTCTACAAAACGAAATTGTAGACTAGAATTTACGATACGATCGTTCGTACCTAAAATGTCTAGTTAACAAATTGCTTTTAGACCAGCATTTAAAGTTCAAACACCCGGCAGTAAGTATAGCCTAGTTTTGTTTCCTCGAAACAAGACTAAAAACGTGAAACCCTTTCACGACGAAGGTACAAACATTTTTTAGCTCACAATAGAATTATTTAACCGCCCACTTCAAACTATCGAAATCCGAGGAATTTAAAAGCTTTCCCTTGTTGTTACTGCCGGTTGCATGAACTCTCCGAGATAACCCTGGTACCGACCGGAACATTTTACAAAGTTTACGCCTTTGAAGCAGTGGCCTAGTGACTGTAGTCTTCAACAAATAAAAGCTACGTTTTGCCATGTTAAAATTACTTGTTGTTTCATAGCTATAGGTCACCGTCAACACTAATCTAATGCGTGAGATTATAGTTTTACAATAGGTTAGGTAAATTTGTAATCAGTCTCCGTTAGATTATAATCTTACGGTTTTTATAATTGTACTGTGACGTATACCTAGTATAATAACACGTGAAACAAAAGTTTTGCACACACCTTTTTTTACGAAAATTGCGCCGATGGAGTAGTATGAAATTTGCTACACTTATTTTAATATACATTACGCGTCATGATGTTTGTCCGCGATGGACTCCTAAACTACTTAACCGATTTTAATCAAATTTGCACACCGTGTGCAGTTTGAGCCAACTCAAAAGATACTATAGTTTTTATTTCGATTAATAGTCTTTATATGACCACATCCGAGCGACGCCGGAACTGGGCGAACTGGGAACTAGTTTATGTTTTATGGAAAAGGACTACAGAATGCTTAGTACGTTTTTTTTTGTTCGATCAGCAAAATTCCTATCTCCCCCAAACCTGCTGTTAAGAACTTTGTTCCAATTAAAAAGTGCTGTCTGTCATCTGGGATTCGAAATTTGTGATAGTTTGCAGTATTCTACTAGTCAAGCCGTTTTACTTGAAATCCATATTGCGAGGGTTGTGTAAAAAAATTAAAATTTTGCGGCAGCTATCTTGAACTGTTTTTATGCAACATAGCTGAAAACACTGATTCAAACACGTTTACATTTTAACCAAAAAAATCCAAATTGGTTCCTCCTTTTAGGAGCTACGATGCCACAGACAGACACACAAATATACACGTCAGATTTACAACACCTTGTCCTTACAATACATATCGTATCGAGAACCATGTACAGCAGACATTGCCCCACTTAACGTATTCAAATCGCTATAATTATAGAAGTGTTTAACTAATCTGTTAATGTGTATGTTAATTTTATGATAATTAAGCTTATAATGAGGGTGAGCGTTGTAGGGATTAAACTGATGTAATTTAGTAAGTCGCTTCCGAATTTTGTTACGATGCCTTGTTACTCGTGTCTTTAATCTGTGTACACAAACGTATGAGGCTTTAAGTTGGCAGATAAGTGTGTTAAACAATACTTTTGCTCACTTAAATAATAATAACTTTTAAATCGTTTATTATATCAAAATTTTATCACTGTGGGAAAGGGTTTGTTGCCAATTTCACTCCACTTCGAGTTGGTCTTTCGCAATATATACCATCAATAGTGAATCAATTTCTGTTATGTAAATATGCTCTATTGTTGATCTTTGCTTAAGATCAGATAAGGACCGAACGTGGCACATAAGTTACGGCTGGTCTAGTCAGAAGAACGGCAACTGCCGATCCGGAGCCTCAGGTTCTAATTCCACGCGAAACACTGTCTTTTCGAAGTCATGTTCATAATACCACTAACTTAAAACGGTGAAAAAAAACATATTGAGGAAACTAACATGTACCTATCTAGAATCTTTCATGATGTGTCATCTACTAACCCGCACTAGGCCAGCGTGGTGGATTTTGGCCTTGACTGTCTCATTGCGAGAGAAGGCCCCGAGCCCCAGGAGTGCGAACATTTAGTGGGCTGATTATATAAATAGTTCATATATTACAAGTTTTTCATACTTTGAGCTTAGGTAGTGTTGAATAAAATGAAAATAATAAATGACTACCTTCGTCATTCTCAACACATTTTGACGAGTGCTACGCTGTATACAAAACACCCCTACCATTTGAAATATTTACTTTATTCAGATATATACGAGTCTTTTTAAAACAGTAGTTATTCAGAGCACGCCTGCGTTAAGCTATAAAAACTTGAGAGCTTTTTTGTATCCTCGTTGAATAGAAAATCTGAAAACTCTTGTTAGGGTGATATACCACCGGTCCCTCACCTTTCACTTCTAGATTATTTTTAACCGAACCTTTTTTTAAATTTAAATTTAAACGAATCTTCAGATTTAGATGGTTTCAGAAAAAGAGGTTTTCAATTGGGCTGTATGATATTTGTACGTCTGTTACGCGATAGCCATTTTTTTTTCTTAGAGCAGATACTCCAGAAACAAAAAAAAAATACAAAATCATTTTAGTGCTTTTGTAGAAAGGAATCAATAATTTTTTTAAACAATTTTATTGATAACGATAGATTCACTTCACAAAATTTTGACAATGCAAAAAAATGCACAAAGCACTTGATGTGTGAATGTTTCCAAAGAAATTAAATAGATCGATACTCCTTATTTCTGAAAAATCGTATTCAGCGATAAAGCCGCCAGTTGTTTCACAAATTCCACTGCATTCCTACTTTGTATGTATTATTTTAATGTTGTGAATAACAATGAATTTTCATTCATTCACTAATCACACCGAAATGAAAACAGATATACCGACAAAGAATATTAAGCAATAAACCAGTAAGTACTTATCTCTAAAGCCTTATCTCTAAAGTGATATCTTCCAGGTAACTTTTCAGGAGACTTAGTTTTAGATATTTTTAAAAGCGGAGTGGGCAATTCTAAACACTAGGAAATTACAAGAGAAAATATACTCGTACCTATCACAGTGTAGTGCTCGTCACAGAAAGATATTAAATTGTATCTTTTTTTTATTAAGAGTGACGAGACGATCAGGACATGTGCCTGATGGTAAGCAACATGCCTAACACATAACAGCACAGTGACACGCAGCTATTGGAACATGAAGAGTCCAAATCATTACCTAGCACTGCACTGCGATCGTCACCCAGAGACCTAAGATCTTATATCTCTAAGCCCTGTAATTTTTCTGGAAACATTGCCCTATAATTTCTCTGGAAACATTGGCCTTCAAACCGTGAAATTCTTATAAATTACAATAACAGATTACTTATGACGGTAAAAAATTTATCTACATTTATAACCTTGTAAAACTATTAAGTCAGCCTAAAACGGTGAATTAGTAATTTGAAAAAACGTATAACCTACTTAGTGGAATTTTATCCTAATGTAAGAATCTTCCTTTATTATTTTTCTATGACTCGTTTTACGACCGTCTTGTGATCTAGACCGGCTGGGTTATATTAAATTACCTCTTTATATTCTATCGGAAGGAACTCAAAATGATTCTGGAACACGTAAATTTATTGATAAAAATGAGCTACTGATTTCCGTAATGCAAAAATATATTTTATGTGCGAGCAAATAGGACTCACATTGTATAATAAGTATGTATTTAAAACTATATAAGTATTATATCAGCTACCTGGCTGCCATCACACAAGCTTTGCTTAGTTTGTCAGATGGTGTTGTGTGTGAATTGTCCACCAATATTTATTTATTTATTATTATTTATTTATTGATTTAGTAGATATCTTTTGTTATTGAGGCGCAGTGGCTTTCATTATAACATTTTAAATTCGTAATCGTAATAACAAAAAGCTCATTAGGCACAGAAATCTAGAGTACCTTATTATTTAGATTTCTGTGCTCAACGATACCCTTGTTCGAAACATACTTCAAAGTCTTGAATATTGCCGCAAAATTGCTGGCTTATCGGTTTCACATGATCTAATACCATGCCTTTTTCCTATCGGAATCCTTGTGGCTCGAAAGAGAGACATCGTTTCATGGTAAAAGTTCCAGAGACACGAACGAAGGGGTTTGACTATACTTTTGTGATAAGAATGTCCAGAATGTGGAATGCATTGCCTGAGTGACTTTTCCCCGATGGTTTACAATCTTGTCTTCAAATTAAGAGTGAATGGGATTCTTCTACGTAAACACGCTCCATCGTAGACTGTATCGTCGCTTAGCATCAGGGGAGATGGCGGTCAAGTGTAAACCTATAAAAGTAAAAAAAACGTTGTGCAATGCCGTAAGTTCAAACTCCACCAATACATCTGATGATTTTTGCATCTCTTTGCACCCGCTACTTTTTCTAGTGCAGACCAACAGTCTTAATATTAGTATTTATAAAATATTTTTGTCATTTATAAAATTATTTT
Organism: Ectropis grisescens; assembly: GCA_017562165.1. Taxonomy (NCBI): domain Eukaryota; kingdom Metazoa; phylum Arthropoda; class Insecta; order Lepidoptera; family Geometridae; genus Ectropis; species Ectropis grisescens. The sequence continues at coordinate 5,251,463 of CM029792.1, read as the reverse complement.
ATGCTTTGTTTCAGGTTTCGTTGTTTCGTGTATCTGTGATACTGATAGGACAGCGACGTACATGGCTCTGGGGTCTTTCCTGCCTATGGTGTTGTTATGCGGAATCATCTGGCCGGTCGAAGGTAAACTTTATTCTCACGTGACATAAGGTTTAAATTATTGTAAAAGCTGACTCTTACACAACAGTACTTAGATTTTTATCTAATATAGCTCCTACCCAATATGTGGAGTATAAAATTGCTTACAGAATATTTGTAACAAAAAGTTCTTCATCTGCGTTGAGCGCTATTTGACACAGGAAAATCTTATGGGGTGGCGTACCCGATATGGTAATCGGGAAGTGGTGTAGTAATGTAGCGGAGCAGACTGGTCTGTGACTAGGTGGAGTGACGATATACGAAAGACGGCTGGTGGCGGTTGGAAACGTAAGACCGAGGATCGGTGTGAGTGGCATATTACTGGAGAGGCCTATGTCTAGCAGTGGACGAACACAGGCTGATGATGATGATGATGGTAAGTGTCTGGCGAAATCTTGTGACTTCGGTTCACCGACATGCGTTTTAGCATTATATCTTTAGCTGCATAGTGTTATATATAACACTACTATTACAAAATACGTCATCTACTACAGTTTTTTCAGAGGGTTAATTACAGGGTGACGAGCGCAGTGCAGTGCCAAGCAATGATTTGGACTCTTCATGTTCCAATAGCTGCGTGCCACTGTGCTGTTACGTGGCAGCCATGTTGCTTACCATCAGGCACATGCCCTGCTCGTCTCGTCACGCAATATTAAAAAAAAAGTGCTTAGTTACGAGTATAAGTTTTTACTGCTATGGGTAACCCACTTTAGTTTTATAGAGTTAGTGCCCCTGCAGGTTTAAGTTTTTCTACATGCAACTTACATTTGTACAATATTAACATGTAAATATTTCATATAAAATGTGTATGATATATCCGTGGGGTAACCTCTATAAATGATATTTTTTTAACGTAGGTAAAAATGATTTCAACTTACTTAAAATGTTTTCACTGTAAACATCTCACTACTAATATAGCTACTATAGAATCTATAATCTATCACAGACAGTCTAAATAAAGATTCATTTAAAAAGCACAAATTTCATCTCCTAATTTCGTCTTAAAAACCACTGAATATACCGCACCGTGTTAATGTACCCGTTACTATTTATCTCCGGAACATTGCTCTCTTCAGAGGTCGATTTACTCGTCTGTGTTGTTTGGAGCAGACCCAAAAGTAGTAATACCCTATTACTAATTTATATCAGGAAGCGGGAAACCAAACAAAACAGGGGTAGAAGGGATAACGGTTGTTTTTTTTGGAAATCTAGAGCTTTCCAGTGGCGGATTTGCGTCAAATCCAGTTTAGAAAGATCTAGAGTTGATATTGTGAAAAAAACAAATATTATGATGCAATTACATAGGTCATTTTTATCCAACTTCAATAATAAAAGGTTCTCAGTTCCGTTATATTTTTTTTAACTTAGTTTGGTGCGCCACAGACAGCTTGTCGTAGGCTGTGAATTGATTTCCAGCGTCACGCTCGGGAATGATAAGAAGCCTTAGGTTAAACTTGGGACCATGGCCATGTTTATGACCACACCCTCCGGTTTCACCCGCGTAGTTTCCAAATTAGGCTATCAAATTCGGAGTTATAAGATTTCATTTCTATCGGCAGTTCCTATAGCTGCAATTTTTTTTGGTAATGTTACGCGATAGATACTAGATAACTTACAAATGACCGCCATTTGTCTGATGCTCTGACGATCCAGTTCACTTTTTTTTTTTAACTTTTATAGTTTTACACTTGACCGCCATCTCGCCTGATGTTAATCGATGATGCGGTCTACGATGAAGCGTGTTTACCTAGAAGAAACCGATTCACTCTCGATTTGAAGACACAAAGATTGTAACTATCGGGAAAAACCCTCTCAGGCAACGTATTCCACAGCCTAGACGTTCTTATCACAAAAGTAGGGTCAAATCTCTTCGTTCGTGTCTTTGGAACATCAACCATGAAACGATGTCGCTTTTTCGAGCTACGAGCGTTCCGATAGAAAAAAGGGCAAGGTGGTATTAGATCGTACAAATCAGTCGCACACTCTCCGAAGTGTATCCGATAAAAAACCGATAAGCTAGCAATTTTCCGGCGATGTTCGAGACTTTGCAGTCTTTTTCGCACGAGAATGTCATTGCCTATAATTGAGCGTGCTTACCAAATAAAACCGGTTCACTTTCAATTTGAAGAAAAACTGTACTGTATAGTCCAACTTCTTCGTTTGAGTTTGTGGAACGCCAACCATGATACGATCTCGCTTATTGAGCTACAAGTCATGCAATAGAAAATAAAAGTGCTCAAGTGCAAGTCGGACTTGCCCATGAAGGCTTCCGTAGCAGCAAGTAACATAATACAAAGGTTTTTGTACTTCGTTGGTACTTTAATCAGTGTTTTAACAATAGTAAATTTATGACGTATTAAAATAAAACTACTTAGGTACTAGATATCATTCAAACTAATTTTCGTTATATAATAGCTTACATAGTAACGTACATCATACACTTTTTTTTTATTTTTGTCACTCTTATTTTTGAAGTTACAAGGGGGGGAGACACACTTTTTACCACTTTGGAAGAGTCCCTCGCGCAAACTATTCAGTTTGGAAAAAAAATATGTTAGAAACCTCAATATCATTTTTGAAGACCTATCCATAGATAATACCCCACACGTAAGGTATTGATATTTTTTTTTAAGTTTCAGTTCTATGTATAGGGACACCCCTAAAAAATTTGGTTTTATTCTATTTTTTGTATCAAAATCTTAATGCGGTTCATAGATTACAGTTAATTACCAAATTTCAATAGGTATGGCTGCTGTAATAGCTAATATGGTTTATATACAAGCTAATGTAGCTTTATAGTTACGGAGAAAAGTGGCTGTGACAGACGGACAGACAGACATGACGAATCTATATAAGGGTTCCGTATTTTCCATTTGGCTACGGAACCCTAAAAAGACAAGGTTTTACATAAGTTTCTGTGTATGTACCTAAGTTAATAGGAAATACGATTTAGACTAATATCAAAAAGTTTAAAAAGGTTTTGATACTTTGAAAAAGATTTCAAAGGTAGAACTTTTATATTGAGCTTACTTTGTTTATATTTTGACGCGAGTTTTATCACGATGTTACCATTTTATGGGGTACTGTTAGCACCTTTGAAATGGGTAGTCCATTTTAGACATTCGACTCGATCGAGAGATGTGAGCAATGGCTCATTGGCAATGAATTTATATTTTGAAAAATACTGCTAAGTCTTTAACATCGCCGCAAAGTTGCAAGTCGATCGGTTTTTTATTGGCTACATTTCGGAAGGTGATCTGCATGATGGCCACCTGGTTATTTTTGAGATGGGAAAAAACAATTGAACTCCATGCGACTGTACCCGTTATCGAAACCCCTGTATATGTATGTATTCACGTATATATCAATAGTGGTTTCACTTCTGTCGACACCGTAGTGTCACTGTTTTTCTTAGCCTTAGGCGACTTAAACGCTCCACTCACGAGTCCTAAAATCAGAGGAAATGACGTAAAAGTAGTGGGGAGGAGCTTACATTGCACCATATGATTGGTGATTTATGGTGCGATGTAGGATCCTCCCCTCTAGTTTTACGTAATTTCCTCTGATTTTAGGGCTCGTCTGTAGAAGGTTTTAGGCCTAGAATACGCCACTGGTACTCTACCATCGTTTATAGTTTCTGTTGGCGTAGACATGTTCCCAGTTTACTGGTCTATAAATTTAGATGGTTTTCTGTCTACTCATATGGAGTTTTTATTTCTTAATAAAAATGTGGTGTACTCATTAAAAGAGTAATTTAACCCCGGGCCGCAATATAGCAATGCTGAGCGGTTAAACATTTAATATGTTGTTTGTATTGGAACTAACCGCAAAGTAATGGTGGAGGTTTCAGTGCAAATTCGAAAAGTTAATTTTTAACCCTGTCGTTAACAGATTGTTGTTGTAGTAGGACTTTTTACAGAGTAGGGGAAGTACAAAATCTTTGTGAATTATTACATCGCCAAGCAGTAACGTGAAAACATCACTGTTCATACTTCAACTATTTCATTGGTGACGAATAGTTACATGGCATATTTATCTGGATTGAAGGGCAATGTTTCCAGAGTAATAAAGAGCAAACAGATAAACTATTTTATATCTCTGGTTCACGAGCGCAGTGAATACTAAATATCCAATGGCGGAAACGTTCAAACAGAATAATAAATATTAATTCTTGTAACAACTTTTTGTCCTGGGTGAGAATCGATGCCACAACCCACGGTGTACAGACAGCCTTACAACCTACTAAGCCAGTAGGTCCGTCGATTTTTGTGCACCAAATCATAAAATAATGGCATATGCAATAAATCCATCCATATCGCATTACTATTTTTGATTTTGGAATGTCTACGCATATGCCAACTTAAAATTATCAAAACCCTCATAATCTAACGCGTAAGATTATAATCTCACGGTAGGTTATGTTAGTTTGTAATCTGACGTTGTTAGATTATAATCTGACGGCTTTTACCATTTTACGGTGATAAATATAGGTATCTTTGAAAGGAATAGACTAAATTTGATGTGATTTATATAAAAACTGATGTAGTGTTAAAAACAAATGGTTTTTCATTAATATTGTGTCCTGATTTATTTAATTTTTTAAACTCTTGTTCTCAGGTATGCACATAGTTCTACAATGGATCAGCTACGTTTTACCACTGACCAAGTCCACCGAATCACTCCGATCGATGCTGCAAAGAGGTTGGTCTATCTCAGTACCCACTGTCTACTCCGGGTTCATCTCAACGGGGATCTGGATAGCCATATACCTTACCACGAGTATCTTGCTACTGAAGTTCAAAAAGGGTTGAATACCGTAACTACAAATAGATTAGTAATAAAACAAAAGTAGTAAACTAAATGTAAGGCGCAGGTTTAATGTACAGCCATTGTTACTGTGCAATTACGACTATGTAAACTAAAAAAAGGATGGGTAAAATTATAATTTTAGTCAAATAAATTTGATAATTTTTTTTTAATGAAACCAAGACAAACAAATACAAAGGCTTTTATATTTTGTGGCAAAAATATTAATTAATTGGAAACAAAACTTTAATTTTCTTTCTCTTATTCGTTATTATATTTTTTTACAATTGACATCATATTTATATTATAAAAAAAAGATTTCCGCAATTCATTATAAAATAAAGAATAGTCGTAGAATATTTTGAATAAGTAAAAAGTGTATTTTAAATTTATTTATGCACGAACAATACCTTGATTGCTCAATTATTGTATTATAAGAAATTGGAAACTGTTTTAGTCATATCATTTTATATACCTTGGTGATAAGATTTTCCTTAAATTACGAGGTACTAGAATATAAATAAATATTTGAGGGTAATCCATACTAATTAATGTAGTTTGAATTATATGTTTTTATTTAATTATAAAAGTGTATAAAAATCTTTCAGTTCAGTTTCAATGTGCTTTAGGGTTTAAATTGAAAAAAAAAGATACTGGTCGAATTGACAACCTGGTGGAAGTTTTTGGAAGTTGATTAAAAAATACGTAAAGAGAGGTAGAGGTAAACACCCGTATTTCACTCTACCTCTCTTAACGTAGTGTTTACCTCTGTGTCTTGTTTATTTGCAACGCGAAGTTTTATTTTCATAAAAAAAACACGTCACGTTAAATGCATCGCTATTAACCATTGGATGTGCCCCGAGCTCCTTAAAATTGGTAATTAACAGGATCTCTGTGCGTAGCGTAACTAGTTTATAAATCAGAGATCTACTTGACCCCTAAAATCGCTAGCAGCGAGGTATGCTGTGGTTCTACTTATTTTGGTTGTTAACAACGAATTGTGATACTTAAAAACGTTCCGTCGTTCACTGCTTCCTGCTACCGGATAGAAAGGAAAGAGTGAGTTCACACTTCCTAACGATGACATAATTCCGTGCGTCTGTAGTTTAAGAGGGTACGTCTTATGGTTTATATCGATGGTTAAATGGGTTAGTTGACTTTTAGTTATTTTTGATTTGAATAGTACTTGTATCAATTTAAAATTAAAATAAACTTTTATTTATAATACGTGTAAAACATATTTAATTGAAGGGAATAAGGCAACGACTAAATTAACTGTAGGCATAAGCAAACACCATTTCAGTTTTCTAGATAAATGTTATGTGTGTGTGAAATGGTTTTAGTGTGGATTTTTATGTAATGGTTTATGGATAGCGAAGCTGTATATTTATTTCAGCCATTGTAAACTAAGACAGATGTAGGGTTAGTAAATAAGTTTTTTTTAACACAAACCGCTGTATTTCAAATCACGATTTCGTGATATGACAAAAATGATAAGTTCAACTTCAACTTTTGGTTTATGGTTTTTAGTGTGGTTTAGCTTCACAATTTTACCAATGTCACGTAGAAAGGAAAAAAAATAATAAAAATCGAAAAATAAGTTATTCTTGTCTCTGTGTTTTTGACATTTTTTTTTATGTCGAATCGGTTTGACTTTGCTCAAAATGTTGACTGTTTTTTGGCTCGGGTGATTGAATAAATGTTGAAAAATGGCGGTATTTTTGTATATTTATAAAAAAATGTTACGAAGAGACTAGATGATGCTCCTTTTTTTATAACAAATTAAAAAGTAGGTGTAGGTCTTACAATTTTAACTTTGAGTTAGTATAAAATTAGTAAAATTTTATTATACTGGATTACGTAAATCACACATTCCTAAAACATAGGTGTTTAAAGTAACTTTTGTGGTCATTGAAATATATTTGATTGTACTTGAAAACATTCTAAAATATTTGGAAGATAGAAAAATTTGAGAAAATAAAAACAAAATGTTGATAGAGCTAAAATTAGTCGGAATGGTTATTTTTATAATAAAACTCGTAATAGATATTAATATTGTATTAAACTAATTTACGTACAAAATATTGTGATTGGTTCATGCTGTGTTTCTTGTGGAATATCATTGTGATAATATGTTTAAGAAATAAACATGAAAATATGAAAAATACGTGTGATGTTTTATTGTATTTTGTTTCAACGTCTGTTCTTCGATTTAATCTCACTTTAGATAGAGCATAAGTAAATAGATCAGGTTTTCCGTACAGTTCCTTTGTACCAATCGTAACCAGATGAGCTATGTGTTAGCTATGGCGAGAAAATGATGTTGCGACAAAAGTATGACACCTCCACAAGACTGACAAGACAGCGATCACACCCAGTGCTTTCGGTGTAAAGCGTTTGTTCTAACTAAGTATGTAGTGTATGTATAGGTACTTTTTCAATCTCACCATCATATTCCCTTACTATAATTTATTTGTTTACTTTTCTATAGAAACAAAAAAAACGAACGAAACTAAAATCAATACTTATATTAAGCTTGAAAAGTTTACTTATTTCTTCTTTTAATCCTCTTTAACACAGAACATAACATCTCTTTAAGAACCGATTACACAAAATCTTTCAATGTTGGATATGTCGCCGTAAAATTGTCATTAACGTCAGATTGTAATCTAACACGTGAGGTAAATCTTACGGTATGTTAGGTTAGTTTGAAATCTGACGCTGTTAGATTATAATCAAACGAGTGTTTGACAAGTTTACGGCGACAAATGTATACGTGATCCTTTCGTGTTTTATGCTATATATATGTGTATCACGAAAGAAGCCGGAGCAGCTGATAGAGCTTCTAGTACAATAGGCATGACGACTCGTTTTTGATTTAATATGCCATCAAAAGGCTTCTCAATAACCGAAACTTAGGTGAAAGAATTACTTTACTATTACTTTGTTATTTTAAAAACTTCCCGTGATATCACGATTTTAAAATCACAATTTTGGACTCTCCCAAAAACGCTTCATACAAAAACACTACTAAAGCGTGACGTCACTGTGTCGTTTTCTATACGTCGCGTGGAAATTTTGTATGTTAGCTATACTTAATAAATATTGCGTTTAGGGAACTGGTTTCACAACAAAAGTCACTTGAAATTGAATGGGTTATCCAATGGTAAATACATTTTCTAATTGTTAAATAAATTTTGTACTTTTAAAATGGACTTGCCTATCCAAGTTTGAATGATTGTAAAGTAAGTTAAACATAAAAATATCAAAATTAAAATTGTTACATGTTTTATTAGGTATTTTATATACTGTCATAATATCAAATAATTTAATATAATTCCAAGATCTGTTGTCATGTCTATTATAATCTTACTAGGATTATATTGGGCATCTACAAAAATAACATTGAAAAGAAAAACTGCCGGTTTTGTTTGTTTGTGTATTTTCTTCAAATCTACAAATCAAACTTATAAAAGTTACTATATGATATGAAGCGTTCTTCAACAAACTATGTTATTTTAGTTAATTTAGATGACGCACATGAGTCGGATCCTCTGAAGTACATCGTTTAGATGCACGCTTCCGACTTGTAGTGATAAGGTTGATCATCTGGATTATATTTAAACTTTCATTGGTCTTTGTATGATTCTGATGAGCTTAGTGTAAGTAACGTATGAAACATAATGTTTTCTCATTGTAATCTAGTTTTGTTAATAAAGGCTCTGCCCGTTTAAACAAAAGTATGTCATCTACGTCAAGCCTTTCTAAGATTGTATACCTTTCTAACTAAGCCTGCCGCTTTGTTAAGCTTTTCTGCTTTTTTTTCCTCGTTTAAACTTGTTTGGATGTAGCGTAGGCGCGTAGCGTAGATAGGTAGTTTTAGCGTAGCAGTTTAGGTGCAGTTGAAAGGCATTTCTATCTAAAGCCTTAACTTGAGGGCTTAGTTTTGAAAAGCCTTAAGGGTTTTAAGGCCTTTCAAGGCTACACCCGTACACGACGGCGTTGCTCTCTGTAAGACGTAGTCGACACGATGCTGCATTGTTGTGGAAGGACTGCTCTGCTATGCGAGCGTGTGGATTTACTGCCACCTGGAATAAAAGAACCGAACATAAAAGTCTGAATTGGGTCAAGTCTGGAATCACTGGATATTTATTTTAACAATTATAAATTAAATTTAAAAACTCGAGAAACCTGCAATGTAATAAGTCACACGTATGTTTGGCAGTAAAGCAAATAGGTACTCATTATTCATTCGTCTAAAAGGTTTATTACCTACACTTGGTTAAATTTACTGACAGTCCACATGATGGTAACCTCAAGCCAAGTCAAGGTACTTTCTAAGCTCCTTTTTATTATTATGAGCCAGGTATGTCCTAAAGCTGGGCAAATGCATATCTACCCTCTTTCCACCTACCTATATACAGTGGTATGTACCTACCTGTAAAAGTTAAAAATCTAAAGAAAACACTTAAATGAGTAATTCGAACCTACGACCTAACTATAGTGTAATTCTATCCACTAGGCTACCACGGCTTCAATTCGGAACCACTACATGGAAAACCCACTCAATGATTTATTACTAAAAATTATTTTCACAAACATGGCCAAGGAAAGGATCTTAATGATCATTTCCATACGTTTTATGACCCAAGTCATTTTCTGATACTTGACAAAAGGCCCTTATCCAGGTCAAGATCATGCAAACGAGACACTTCGAAGAGGGTATGAAAATATTACAGCATTTTGTGAATGTAAAGAAAATATTTTTAGGGAAATACGGACCTAAGGTGCGTAACAACGTTCGAACTTTGTTGACAAAATTATTAAACTAGAATCTTTACCACCACGAAATTCATACGGCTAAAAACTTAAACTACACCTGTACATACAAGAACTATTATAATGTCACTTGATAAACAACAGTAGTGTCACTCGGAAACAAACACAAATACTGGCAGGACACTTCATGCAGAAATACTTGAGTGATACGATTGTGGCGCCGCATATGCAATATTGCTTGTTTCGTAGTAATTCTACAGCCTACACAGGTACAGAGGTGAATTTTCTCTGCTGTGGTTACAACATACCCTATTATACGTAGTAGGTGAACCGAGGTTCAGTAAAAAGGTAGGGATTTGGAAACTTACGAGCACTTGGCTCCAATGTAAAGAGTGATTATTATTTGTAGTTTTTTTACTTCTTATTTAGTTACGAAAATTGATGTATCGTTTTTAAGCTTTCGCAATTTAAACACAAATAATCACGGTATAAATCACATAGATAGATAGATAGATAAACTCTTTATTGCACTTAAAATGATAAAACACATAGCATGTTGAACAATGATTCATATCGTGATTATCGTCGAGGTAAATAAACAATGATTTATATCGTGACTATCGTCGAGGTAATTAAACAATGATTGATATCGAAACAAACAAACGAAAATTGATGCTTTTGAAAAATAATCGGAGCTTTTACTGGTAGGCTTTCAACGCTTTTTAGCAAAACAGTTGAAAGCTTTTTAGTACTATGATTATAGAGAGGTGACTCTTTGCAGAATTCTCCTGGAGACGCCTGTGCCAGTAATGTTATTCTACCACCAAACAGTAACGTCAAAATATCACTGTGATCTGATTAAAAGGGCAATGTTTCCAGTGAAGTTACAGAGTATAGACATAAAACTTATATCGAAGAGTTAAGAACAGTGCTTTGGACTCTTTATAGTCAAATAACCACTTGATACTGATCTGTTTTGGGCAGGCGTGTTGCTTACCATCAAGCAAATGGCCAGTTCGTAACTCTATGTTATTAAAAAAACTGCGGGTTTTTTATACATAATTTTGAAACAAACGTCTGTGTCCATTTTTTATACATATCTTTGAACTCCACAAATGTCTGTGTCCATTTCTTTATGAAAAAAATAAATAATAGTGTTTGTACGAGTATAAATGTGTGTACGTGATTAGTTTAATTCTTAATTTTTTGCTTTAGATGCCTTATCAAACAGACATTGCATGATTTTGAAATTCTAAGCATATAGAAACCTTTTATAGAAAAAAAATAGCTTTTAAAGTTTTATGAGATAAAACAATGAATTACCTCATCCTGTTATTATTGTTATAACAAGTTCTAAAATGTAGTCATTAAATTACCAAACAAAATTGTTTTCTTATTCATAGACGATTGGAGTTCAATAAAATCATTACTTTAATATTAAAGTGGAAATTATATAAACGCAAAACAAAACAAACCTTTGATTACATAACAAAAAAAGAGACTCTTCTTACATCTTACCATGGATTAGTGGCATCAGTTTTGAGATATGGGATAATTTTTTGGGGTAACTCAACGGATACAGGATTAGCTTTCAAAGCACAAAAACGATGCATTCGTGCTATGTTCGGGATGCAAGTTACAGATAGCTGCAGACAGGTTTTCATAGACAACCAAATCTTAACCCTTCCAAGCCTTTATATTTTTGAAGTTATGTGTTTTGTAAGGAATAACCCCCATTGTTTTCCTCTCTTGAGTGACAAAGTGGAACGGAACCGACGTGATAAGTGTAGGCTGCTCATAGGCAAACGCAAGAAAAAGATTATGAGTGACAGTATTTTTGTATGGCTCCTCTTCTATATAATAAGCTGCCAAATGCAATTAAAAACTTAACTCATCCATGTTCAAAAGTAAATTAAAAAAGATACTGGTACCCAAATGTTATTACACTGTGAAAGAATTTTTAAATGATAGGGAAATTAATTGGAATACTGATGTATAGATTTTGTATAACATGACATTTTACATTCCATTAACTTCCACATTAAATTCCATTAGCCACATTAGTGTCCACTGTCTATATTTTATGAAACTTTAGATTTAACTAATGTTAGATCAGATAATATATTGTAATGGACAGGTTGAATCAGATTACTCTATAATATATTGTGATAGTTCTTTGAGTAGGTATACAAATATTAAATTTTATACATGTTAACATTCTTTTACACACATTGACATTGTTTTATTTTATACAAATTGAATTATTATTATTTTTGATTTTTCTATACATAATGACATTCTTTAAAATTGCTCACACGGCTAAACTGCAAGAGCTACTACTGCAAGACCTTAGATTCTACATGAAACCACACACTTGTCAAAGTCCATAACATCATCCTGCTGAAGCACAAGACGTTGGCGTAATTGTACTCATCAAACATATCACACTAACATAACACAACGGGATAGAAGCCAGAAATTAATACATGATGAATCAGATGACATATATGATACAACCGATTAAAAGTTAAAATGAAAAAAAGAAGAAGAAGACCTTATCAGCTGACTATTATTATCATTGTATAAATTCAGACCAATGGAAACTGCATTGCCAGACATATTGCATGCCTCTAGAAGAAGAGGCCAGTTTGTATGGGTCAATTATTTAAATGTTTTGTCTCATCTTATCTTACCTGCAAACAGCAATAAAGATTTTTGTATTTGTATTTGTATTGGTATTAATAAAAAATGTCAGTCTTAGCGACTGCCGATAGAAATGAAAACTATGGTGTTACTGTTTGTGGAGAGGAAATGAAACGACACTGTGTAAATTGCCGATTAATTGCTCTTAAACTATGCAAGTGACGCGGGGCGAGAGGCTGCTTGCTCTGCGCTATTACCCGCTTATACAGGGTTATTGGTAATCTGCCTGCATTCTTTTAAGGGGATTTTATGTACATTAAATACGTCAAATTTGGTTCTACAGTTTATAAAAAATCATTATTTTTTTGTTCCCATACAAAATGTATAAACAGTGTGTTTTGCCAGTCTAATAGTATCGGACTCTTCGTATCAAGATCTCGTTCGCTCTTTAACGCTTGATAAATGATGTGCCGTAGTGAAGTCAAGTAGACCGGTGGTGTGTGAACCACTTACGCTACACACAGAAGCTCAGTTTGTTACCAATTTCAAGGTACTCAGGACACATCTATTGGCTTTTATCGATGGTTCCACTACACTACGCTTCGCTGCCACCGTTCGATATTATCATGTTAGAGTCGCGAACCGATAACATCTTCATCGTTTCATGGTTCAAAAGCGACATCGTTTCATGGTTGATGTTCCAAAGACACGAAGAAAGAGATTTGACTCTACTTTCGTGACATGAACGTCTAGGCTGTGGAATACGTTGTCTGAGTGGGTTTTCCTCGATGGTTACAATCTTTGTGTCTTCAAATCGAGAGTGAATCGGTTTCTTCTAGGTAAGCACGCCCCATCGTGGACCGCATCGTGCGAGATGGCGGTCAAGTGTGAGCCTATAAAAAGGTAAAAAAAAAACTTCTCCTTACGAAAAGTAGGTCCTAAACGCGGCTAAATAAATATTCATTTCAAAATAAGAATGAACCAAAATAATTCGTGTAGGCTGGACTGACCTAGCTTTTCGTATTATTTTTGGTCATCTGGACATTTGTACCATGAATAGATCGGAATACCGATATGAATAGAATAGCGGGAAATATCTATACTTATAATAAAACTGTAACGGGTCGAATTCTGTACATTGAAGATATTTTGAAAATTTTTTTTTTGGGGCACTCTATTGTCGATACTGATGGCGAAACTGCATTTTTTTTCTTTCATGTCTGTCTGTCTGTCTGTCTGTCTGTCTGTCTTTCTGTATAGAGATCACGCATCACGCCGAAACTACTGATTCAATTCAGCTGAAACTTGGCATGATTTTAGTTTATACTAAGGACATTGCTGTAGGCTACTTTTGATCCCCAAATTCTGATTGGTTTTCTTGCGGGAGGGGGGGAAAGTCAGAATGTGTATTTGGTTGTAACTCATGTTTGCGTTGTTTAATTTCATTAATTCTTTTTTTGTTAGAAAGAACACATATTTTATATTGTCCCGTCAAAATTTGAACAATATCGGTCTGTTGGTTCGGAAATTACACAAACATTAAATAATAACGACACGCGCGGCGCGTTCGGTACATACTAACTTCTAAGTATTCTGTGTATCACAGACGATGCACAGAATATCTAGATTCTAGAAAGTGCCCACGTGATCGCGTCGCATCGTCTTGGATGACAAAATAATTGTCAAAAATATATTTTTGTGTGGAAAAACAAACATCATTCGGTTATAATCGACTTCAAACAAGGAGGATGTTCTTAATCGGGTTGCATGTTTTTATATTTGGTTTTATTTTACGCGATAACTCCGCTAATTGTTAGTTGATTTTAATAATTCCTTTTTTGTTTGTTAGAAAATACTTCAGAGGTGATCTTAGATATCGAAAACAGGGAGGTAGTTTTTCAAATATCAACAAAAAACTAAAATCAGCTTAGATTTATCTGTACGACATAGTTATACCTTCTTATAAAATTTAGTCGAATGAAAGAATTAAATTACCTGTCATTGAAGTAGATTTTTGTATTTTGGAGAAAACATATCAGCATAATAAGTAGCAGCATAAACAACCCATTAAATGTTCCCACTGCTGGGCGTCGGGGCCTTCTCTCGCAAGGAGAGAGACAAAGGCTATAATCCACCACGCTGGCCCAGTGTCGGTTGGTGGATGACATATGACTTAGAACTTAGATTATAGGTAGATTTCGGTTTCTTCACGGTGTTTTCCTTCACCGTTTTAATTACCGGCATTACGAACATGACTCCGAAAAGATAGTGGTGCGCGTGGTTTTGAACCCTAGGTCTCCGGATCGACAGTCGCCGTTCTCCCGACTAGGTCAGCTGTAACTTACTAGACCAGCCGTAACTTATTAGAAAACGTATTATTTCAATCCAAATACTGTTTAAAATTTAAAGGTAGTGTTCAACAAGCTTCGGTTACCGAAGCAGACCGTTGTTAGGGTTCCGTACACAAAGGGTAAAAACGGGACCCTATTACTGAGACTTCGCTATCCGTCCGTCCGTCCGTCCGTCCGTCCGTCTGTCACCAGGCTGTATCTCAAGAACGGTGATAGCTAGACAGTTGAAATTTTCGCAGGTGATGTAGTTCTATTGCCGCTTTAATCATGGCGGAACGTATCAAGTGATCGGGTTGAAATTTGAAATAGAATTAGATTACAGTCTGGAAGAACACATAGGCTAAACATTGCCTATGTATAAGTACTCTATGTATTACGTAACAAACATCCAAACAGTGACATTCATAATATTTACAGGACAACGTTGGAACGGCTGAACATATTTGGATGGAATTCGAAACACACGTAGTTTAAACTCAGAAATAACAAATAGGTTACTTATAGGTACTGTGACGTAGGAAAGACTAAGCGAATTTGGTAGAAAATTGAAACAGAAATAACTCATAGTCTGAAATACCACATTTATGTATTTATTACCTATCGACCTGAAAAGAAGCATGGGCCCTAAGGAAACAAATATTAACTATCACGTCAAAACGGCACAACGATATGGGTTGACATACGAAACACATATAGTTTAGAGTCTAAAATTTAACATGGGCTAATAAGTATACATTTTCATTTAACTCCATATTAATATAAGCATATATTTTCGTAAGGAACTTGATGTGATGGTAACGTAAAAGCCAAAAATGAAAAATATATGCACCCGTTTTGGCGTAGATAATATAGGTGATTTGCGTTCACAATCAAAATAACAAGCAACAAAATATTCTCATTAGACGGCGCTAATGCCAGTTTAAATCTAAAAGCACTAAAGGCTATTTAAATCGATGTTTTGCTATTGTGGTATGTATTTTTTCTTTCATCACTAGGTGGCGTTACTGGTATTCTAAATTGTACTAATAAGTTTTGCTGCTAAAAGGATTATGATGCCAAATTTGGATTCTTTCGTTCTTGATTTTTTCTGTGTTACCTACAATTAAATTCATACATTAACATTTCACTAGGACTTGGCTTAGATTTACGGGTTCAACTTGCTTGAATATCATTAAAACTCAAAATTTTAATTATTTTGATTCCACACAGGCTTCGTTCAAAATTTTACGACGGCGAAGTCGCGGGTAACAGCTAGAAAACAGCTTGCGGATAAAAAGAAATAGGTAAGTAGGTATCAGATCATGCACATTAGCTTCAGACTTTTCATAATGTATCCTATAAAAATCCTACAAACTTAACACTTGCGGCTATGTTCGATACTACGAAACCTTACTACATATGTTTGATTTTGTTTAAAAAAAGAAAAATAAAGATGATAAAATTAAATAAATTTGTGTGTGGAAAAACAAATTCACTCAAAGGTTTTTCAATGACTACTTATCCAAATATTTGACGTACGATACTTCCAATTAATGTATAAGTCAGTAACATCTGCTTACGCGAACGAAGTAGCGGGTTCAGCTAGTATCAAATAAAGGTCTGTCTCAGCTATCAATAGACATTGCTAGCTTAAACCGCTGGATCTTGGGATTTTGATATCTAAATATTAATACGTGAAACACTAACTTGGAACCCTTGTGTACGGGTATTGTGCGAACGTAGGAGTGTGAAATTTCGAATAAATACAAATAAACTGTGAATTTTCATCTGACTCAGAATAATTGTAGCCACGCGTAGGAGTTTGAAAGTGTTTTGAAAAAAAATGCAATCGCTTTACAAAAAAATGTTTGGTTTGTGTACGCTTCGAAAACTCAAAAAGTTCTGCACCGATCGAGCTGAAATTTTAGTATGATATATAATCCGCATCATGAATTGTTTTTATCTAATTTTTGGATCATAATGTGCCACACCAAAGCGTGGGAGGGTACAGCTAGTATTTTATATTTTTGAAGTTAAACTACTTTTGACGTGCTCGGGAAAAATTAGGAGAAATAAAAATTAACCTGTTTACGACGCACACTCAAACAGACACTCAAATTCAGCATACTGAAATTAAATGTTTTTTTTAAATCCCTATTTTTACCTGGTAGTTGGCTTCAAGCAGCCTCTGTTTGCCTAACCAACTTTGAACTAGATGCGAAGGACTGTAAGCTCCACGTTAAGGTTACAACTATGTTTTAAAACTTAAAGAAATATGTATTACTTTTTCCTAGCGTACGTACACAAACACTCCCTCGCACGAACGCACGCACACACACCCCATACACAGGCACACACACCCTCACACACACCTTCTCGCACACACACCCTCACACACGCACACCCTTCTTTGATCAAACAACTTACTTTGAACTTGTAGTCTCCCGGCACTACGTCTGTGACGTCTACCCACTGGCAGTCGATGTTGTAGTTGTAGATGTCGGAACAATTTACTGAAACCCCTGAAACAACCACGTATGTTTTATCATAATCTTTAGAATAAAACCCTACTTCCTACTAATATTATAAATGTGAATGTTTGGACGTTTGCCCCTCAATCACATCAGAACGTCTGCACAGACAGGCGTGAAATTTGGAGCGCAGAATTGTTATAGTTTGACAATAGCATGTAGGCATTTTTCATGTTTAATAGCATATTTTCATTTAGGAAAACGGTAACCGCGGGAGTAAAACCGTGGGCCGCTACTAGTAACACATAAACCAGCAGCGATAACGTGTTCAAAAAATATATTTTTCTAAGACATGTATATAATATTCACCAACCTGTACTTGGCCAGCGAGATGGGTTATGGTCTTAAATCTCTCCTCGCGAGATAAGGCCCTCAGTCCCAACAGTGGATACACAAAGTTGACTCCTCCTTCATGCTATGCTCACCTTGATCTCCATAGTTCAAGCAAGAGAACTTCTTCTCAATCCCTGGCAGGCAAGTGTTGTCTTCAAGACAGAACGAAGCCTTGTGACCTTCTGCAACTCTTCTTCCAGAAGAGTCCAGAACGTCAAATGTGGCGAAGACTTCCATGCTGTGGTAATGCCTGAAATAATATTATATTATAGAATATAGAATTTTAACGCCGTATAAGTCAGTTTTGGAAAAAATAAAGTTTTTTTATTACGTACATTTCGGAGCATGCGCAACTGATCTCCATATTAACCTGTAGAATTTGTTGCCTGAGTAGGTATTTCCTAATGAATATAGCCTGGGTATAAGATAAGTATCAAACAAAGCGAATTCAAAATCGAAATCGTATTTTGGAGTCAGCCATTTTGTTTTCGGCACCAGAGTGCCAAATGCCAATCATATTGCATCAAATGGATAATTAAATGATACTTCACTAAGTTTTTTTATGAAGTTCGATTTGCGACAGTTTAAAAACCATATAAGATCATTGAATAACAATAATTCATATTGTTGGACATTCTTCACCTCCTGTTAACCAAATATAAATACTTACATGTGGCAAAGGTGCCACTGCCAGAGATGCTTAGGCAGATACGGTCGGAAGTCAGCGTTCCCGATGTTTAGTGATGACGCGGTGAAACGCAGAAGTCGCCGGGTTTCAAACTGCCAGTTGGGTTTAGTTTTCTGGATCTAGAACAAAGAATCTTTTGCATTCCCATATTTTAATTAAAGCCATAGAAAACTTTTCACGTCTGTGTGGAGTTTCATAGAGCAATAGATCCTTATTTGATCTCATATCATAGTTTATTACAAATTGAAATGTATTGATTCTACTTTTACGATAATAACATCTAGGCTTTAGGATGTGTTGCTTAAGTGGGATTTTCTCGATGGTTGCAACCTTAGTCCTTAAATAGAGAGAAAATCAGTTTTTTCTAAGTATAAACTATTTTTTACAAAAAACTAAACCGACTTCAACACCACAAATAGACACTCAAAAGCGAAAAATAATTTAATATAGGTAATTATTATAACCTCTACTCACTCATCCATATGAAGTCGGTGCCAGGCTAGTTAAAAAGTTAGTAGATATACTATGTACGAGGTAGTAAGTAGGCATAGGTAAGTAGTATCTATCTACTACCTGTTAGATTTGGCGGGCACCGACTTCATATAGATGAGTGAGTAGATAGAGGTTATAATAATTACCTATATTAAATTATTTTTCGCTTTTGAGTGTCTATTTGTGGTGTTGAAGTCGGTTTAATTTTTGTAAAAATAGTTTATTTTACCCTTTTAGTGCTAAACAAGTTTTCACTAATGCATTTACACGATTTCGTGTTGAGATCTCAATACATGAATTAAACCCAAACACTGGGTAGTTCCTGTACACCGTTAAGAAATTCCCTTGACTGTCCTTTATCTTCATCATCAGACCACTAATGACAGTCACAACCCATCTATGTAAAAAGTTCTCATCAATACAAATTCATTGAGCCCAAACACAAGGTAACTACTATGTACCGTCGAGGAGTTCCCCTCGACCGTCATCCCGTTCCCTCATCAGATCGACTCCAGACCATCTTTAAACTATACTGCTTTAAAATGCTCAAGCAAAAACTTAACTAACGCACTAGTCATCTTTACAATTTTCGAAAGTTATCCTCGATTTCTCTAGGATACCATCATCAGATCCTGGTGTCCTTATCATGGTACCACCCTTGGAGTATCTCCTTTACAACAAAAAAAGAATCATCAAAATCGGTTCATAAACGACGAAGTTATCCGCGAACACACATAAAAAAAAAAAAGGAACATACATACGGTCGAATTGAGAAACCTCCTTTTTTTGAAGTCGGTTAAAAATACTTTTGTAGGTTTAACACTTGACCGCCATTTCGCGGCTATGCGGTCTACAATGGAGCGTATTTACCTTGAAGAAATTGATTCACTCTCGATTTGAAGACACGAAGATTGTAACGAAAACCCAACAAAAACAATGTATTCCACAGCGTAGACGTTCTTATCACAGAAATAGAGCCAAATCTCAGCGTTCGTGTCTTTGGAACATCAACCATGAAACGATGTTGCTTAACATCATGCAACATACGAGACTTAAAGTACAATCCTATGAGAGGACACTAAGTTATTTTGGCGGGCAATTTAGTTCCACTCAGTTTATTTTATTTAAATATCATGTAGATCATATTTATCACGTATGATATGATCGGTACAGTCGAACTACCTCATGCAATCAGAATGAAGTTTAGTTTCCAACCATTTCCCTGTTATAAAAACTCAATTTTTTTCCACATAGAACTCGCGCTCAAGACCATTTCAGGCATTTACGATTCACATTTGCTGGCACAGTTTCATCGCATCCAGTGCATTTGCAAATCAAAGAAGCTTTCATGTGAGCTCATGAATACCCCGCGCAGTGCAGTTTTTCGTAACTAGTAGCTGAATTTATGAGAACTTTTGATGTATTCGTAAAAATATAAAAAGAACACACCGCAAGACCGCAACCAACGAAAATGTTGAAAATTAAAATTTGAAATTGTTACTAATGGTAAAATACTCGTATTTGAAATTTACATACAAGAGAAATAAACATTGGCAGTCATAGGAACTGCCGATGGAAGTGAAAACACAGAATTTGATAGCTTACTTGTGAAACTACGCTTGTGAAACCGGAGGACGTGGCAATGATCCGTGGTCCCGAGTTTACCCGAAGATTTCTTATTACCTTCTCTTACCGAGCGTGACGCTAGAATTCAATTCACAGCCCACAAAAATTTGTCTTCTGCAAGCCAAAAGAAGTTTTCACTTCAAAAATCTAAATTCAAATCAATTCGGAAAGGGTTGTTGAAATAAAAACTTATTTCGCCGTGTAGAGCCGTTTTGGAAGCCGTTGGGGAAAATCATATGGATTTGCATCAACAACATGCAACAGCGGCGCCGCAATGGTATGTCGCAGTAGCGGCAGAGCAGTA
This sequence comes from Ectropis grisescens, assembly GCA_017562165.1. Classification (NCBI taxonomy): domain Eukaryota; kingdom Metazoa; phylum Arthropoda; class Insecta; order Lepidoptera; family Geometridae; genus Ectropis; species Ectropis grisescens. The sequence goes on along the minus strand of CM029792.1, from coordinate 5,230,794 downwards.
TAACGATATGCGCGTTAGACGCTTTTCAACCGATTTCAAAAAAGAAGGTTATCAAATAGTTGGATGTTTTTTTCAAAATTCAAAGTCAAAGTCGTAGTCAAAGTCAAAGTCAGTCAAAGTCAAAGTCGAAGTCAACTTAACTTAACTTTGACTTTTGATGTTTTTTTTGTGTATATGCTATGTGATAGTGCCACCAACGAGGAAGTTTTCTTTTTATTTTAGTTTTATTTTAAACAATCACACTAAAGCTACAATAAAACTCAATTTTTAATTTGTAGTAAGCAATTTCAAAATGTGCACAGATCAAATCAAATCAAATCAATTTATTCAGCTTGTGGTCCTGGGTTACAAGGGTGGTACTTAAAATACATGACAGTTCTCCAGGTCCCGCAATTAGCATGCAAGCAGGTAAACAGAGAATGTAACAAAACTAGATTCATATACAGAAGATAAAAAGTGATTATTAAATTAAATAAAATGAAGTTTTTGAGGCACCAAACTTTCAAGCCATTACAACAAAGAATGTCTCTTTTTTGAAAACATTTTCTTTCTTCTTCTAAGATTTGTTAAAATATTATTAAAAAATACAATGTCAGTAGGTTTACAATTAAAGTCATAATAGTTCATTTCAAAAGTACAATAGCTAAATAAATCAAATAAAACAATGTCAATGAAATAAACCAGTGTCAAATCAAAATAAAACTAGGTACAATGTTTGCAAGTCAATCAAAATGTGTCAAAATAGAAAATTAAAAAATACTCGTACACAATTGTCAAGCATACCCAATAACTTTTGGTTGCTAAGTCATTATTGACAACAAAACAATTCTTTATTTATATTCGACATTCAAGTATTTTTTTCAGTATGTATAATTTATCTATGTTATCCATAAAATCTATGTTATTATTTATTGATTTTATGTAATTGGAAACTTACTGTGAATCAATTTTGATGGTTCTGTTATTTTTTGTGTGCTAGGTAGGTCATAGTTTTGAGGTGGTCCCCTTAGGTACATGTCCTGCCACTTATAACTTTAATATAAGATATGATTTACTAGAAAATATATTGATAAGTTCAAAAGCATGTACCTCTGTCCGTTCTAAATGGCACAAAAGAGACTCATGAAGGTTCAGGACACGTGGAGATTCATGAAGTCGGACTGGATCGCAAGATAAGAGTTTCAAAACTGTATCCATTCCTAACCTCATATGCTGATTTGCTGAGACAGTTCTCCTCCATGGCGCATGTCAGCTGAGCCATCATCACATCCCACAAATGAGCCGTCCGTTGGAGCACTGCGGTGTCCAGAAGCAGGTCTGCGAGCTGATGAGTGCAGATTACTGCAGCCACATGACCTGAAAGATAAAGTCATAACGTAAATAAAACTAACAATCAATTTATAAAACTGAACCCAACAAAACTGAATAAATAACAGGACTTTAAAAAGACAAGGTTAAAAAACCCCGCTATTGTAAGCTCTACGACCAAATATTCTTATCAGAGTTGCAGCATTTCTGTGCTGTATAGCCAGTGCAACATGTTTTATTTTTTGTCAACTATGGAACTTTGTTCAGAGCAACAGTCCACCAATCTTCCCTAAATGTATCGAGTTCGGTCCGCCATCTCTTCCTGGGTCGCCCGGAAGAGATGGAAAATTGGAGGGAGGGGAGAGAGGCCTTTGGTCTGCAATGAGACAATATATAGGCTGAGATAATAATAATAATGGAACTTTGATCTAAATTTAATAGAAGTAGATCTATTTTCCTGTAATGCTTTTGTGATACTTCAATGATGCTTCATTGATGCTCCAGTAGTATTTCATTGCTTATGAAGAAGTGTCATACTTTTGTCGCGGCACATCACACTGTTGCCATAGAAAATTTGCACGTCATCTGCTTACGATTGACACAAAGGAACCGGGCGGAAAATATAGTATATAAAAATCCCTTAGTATAGTGTAGTAGGTGCAGTGTTGTTCTTACGCGAAGTAGAGACGGAGGGCCGTCTGAATTTTTCTCTTTTCTTTCGCAAAATTCTGGTGGTCGGGGGAGTACTGTAACACCGTATTTTTGCTGCGTAATAAGGAACGTTGGTGAGGAGCGCTCTCAGCCGGTAACGGAGGGAACTAGTTTTTTTCTCGACAGGTGATTGTCGCCATTTTCTCTTGGCCGTCGCATGACGCACTTGTTCAATAAGCAGTTTTGTCCCGATAAAGACGTTTTGCTAATAAAAGCAAAGTTTTGAAGAATCAGTATGTACTGGTGACTCTGAATAGATGCTGTGGGCCGGAGCGTCGTTGTACGTTTCACCGATTTCCGGGGATCCTATCGGAAGAAAGAACTCCGTGGAAGCGTAGTAAGCGCGAATCGCCTCTCTTCGTATACTCGTATGTAAACTCTTTGCTAATAACACTCGCGGTGTTCTTGGCGTATTCGTACTTAAATGCGTTATTGGGAGCTTAATTATATCTAAGAATTGTGGTACATGTGTCCATTAAAAACCAAGTAGCTACTAGTAACTCATGCACTCGGTAGACTTATATCGCAAGGCCTACTCCAGATGAAACTATCTATTTTTGACGTGACAACGTCTTATAAACTGGTTTGCTGGGTGACACTTCAAGAAACTGCGTTACGCTCCGCTCACGTTATGCGCTCACAACGAGAGCGAGTGAGAGGCACGCGTCCCTTCCACTCGGGCATGGTTAGCCCGCCTAAGAGCGAGAGAGACAGACATAAAAAGTGAAAGGCACGCGTCCCTTCCGTAAATTTATTATTTTACCTCTCAAAGTCGTTGTCACGTAAAACTTTCGCCCGTATACCGACTTTACAGGCAACCATTTTTTTTATATACCTACGGTGCGAAAAAATATCTTGAAGTAGTGTGTGTGTGTTTTATGAAGTAGTGTCTGAATGCTTCAGTGATGCTTTAGTGATGTTCCAGTGACGTTTTAGTGCTACTTCAGTGATGCTTCAGTGACATATCAATGATGCATCAATGATACTACAATGATACGTTAACAATATATCAACGATACTTCATAGACATGTTTTTAGGCATGTTTACTTATATATTTGTTTATGTTAGGCATTGATATCGTCAAAAAGAGTAACGTTAGGCGATTTATAATTACAAAGCACCCATTAGTTTAGTTAATCCAGCCGATTAGTGCTGTGCTAGGCTAAGGAGTGATTTCAACGATTTAAGTTGAAATGTTTTAAAAAAGTTACGGCTGGTCTAGTCGGGAGAACGGCGACTGGCGATCCGGAGTCCCCGGGTTCGAATCCCACCACGCGTACCACTGTCTTTTCGAGGTCATGTGCGTAATGCCGCTAACTTAAAAACGGTGAAGGAAAACATCGTGAGGAAACCGACATGTACCTAGAATCTTTCGAGGTCATGTGTCATCTACCAACCCGCATTTGGCCAGCGTAGTGGATTATGGCTTTAACTCTCTCCTTGCGAGAGAAGGCCCCGAGTCCCAGCAGTGGGAACACCAAACGTTCACACACATTTAGTGGGGTGCTTATGTAAAGTGTAAATGACGCCATGTAAATAGCTAATTTAAAATATTTTGTGCCGTTTTGTTAGTTGAGTATATTACGTTAAAAGCAATCTTACCCTTTTCCCCAGGACACTTCACGTTGCCAAATTCCTGATGCCGACAGCTGAACAAATTGGTCTCGTTACCATCGCATTGCACACCACTAAACACAATTTTTGAACTCCCGAAATAGTCTGTTTGCATAGCCTGCTCTGCAAACCCTAGAGCCAGGTGTCTACAGACTGCAGATGCTTCGTATAGCGTCCAGCCATCTGGACAGATACTACCCCAGGTCCCGTTGTGGAAGATCTGAAATGTGAATGTCCATTGTCATCGTTTGTCAAAATTGTCAAAAAAAGAATTGGTTGGAAAAAGAAATTAACATAAGCCCTCAGAAATACATTTATGGGTAACGATTTAAGCAGTTCTTGCTAGTTAGAACTACGAGTAAAAAACACAATTATCTTATTCCTCAATTCTAAATTAGGTACTACTTGATATGGTAACGTGGTTTTTCTATGGGAGCTGCCCTCAGATGGTGTTTGCTTTTGAGAAAAAAATTAGTTAGTGCAGAAGGAGCAGAACTTACCAATTACAAAACAGTTAATTTCGTATTTTGACGAAAAATATTTAAAAAAATTAGTTGCCTGACTGTGACAGTGACGCGTTAATGTAGAATAACACAATATCTACAAAATTCAATTTACTGTTATTTAATACGAGTACATAAGCATACTAAAAGTAACTCAAATCAAAATCTGACAATGAGCTTATTTTGAACAGCATACCTCTACTCTGCCTTCATTGTTTCCTCTGCCTCCAACGATCCTCAAGCTAGCACTTTTAGTATCCAACACATTGTGCAGTCTTTCTCCAGGTTTTCTTTTCAAGAATGATTTTGGTTTCTCTTTTTCTTCAAGACATATTACTCCAGCTGCCTCGTCGCTACCACAATCAGAAGAACCCCAGCCCGTGAAGATGCAACTTGATAGTGAAGTTTCGTCTCCTTGACATACCACATCATCCATCCAATATTTTCCTATAAAAAGACGAAGTTTAAAAGAAACGTTATTGGAACGAAGTTCCTTTAGTTTTCAAAAATGGGAATAAAACTAAAAACTTTAGATGCACCGCACTAGCACCGTTAAAACAATTGCAATTCAATTTATATGGATTTATAAGATTCACAATAGGCGGAGCTATCGTGAAACAGCCGTACAAAAAAATACACAGCCAAAATGGAGTCACAAAAATAAACACAGCTTTTTGGATTCGGTTAAAAATAATGGCATACAACATTAGCAATGTATCTTGCTTATGGCTTGCTAATTGACATAATACCATATTTTATTTATATTATAATGACGTGATTATTAGTAACGATTACTTTCCATACTTGACCTGCTTGCACGTTTATCTCACTGGTAAAAAAAAAATAACATCTCTTACTTCTTGCTTCCCCATATTGTCCTCCATGTGTAGAGAGCCCCGTTCTATTGAAGTTCCTGCAGACTACCTGCGCTGCAGCATCATCCCAGGAGTCGTCACATATTGCGCCCCATCGACCGGCGTGGTAGATGTATACGTTGCCTACGAGTGATATCACATTAGACAACTAGGAAATCACAATTTTTAAAATACTCGTAACATAACCATAACATCGCGCTTTCATGCACATTGCTTTTTCACTCATAATGTCTTACTTTCAACTTTTCTCACTAATTTTTCGTAGTCTTGTATAAACAGATTATTTACCTTCATATTTGTCAGCACCGCCAACCAACCTCAGTCTTCCTTCTAAATCCTTCTGTTTATTAAGAAGTTTCTGAATAAAAGCAGCTCTATTAGCTCGTTCACTTTCACTCAAAACCTTGCTGTGCACTCTCACCATGCTCAAAATAATTAACGTCAAAACTAATAACTTCACTGATATCGTATCCCACATTTTTTAAAATCTTCACTTATTTATATCTCGTTTAAAAAGTGTAATCTTACTGAAATCTTTTCAATACGCAGTTTTTAATTTCGGTAACGATGAAAAAAACATGACCTACTTCAGCGCCTTGACGAACACCATTAGTAAAACTAACTCACGAAAACATTTTAATGACATCAAATTTAATTTGCATAAAAACTGTTTTAAATAAACGTATGTATATTTTAAATTAAATGTAGTAAACAAATAAATATGAGTAATATTTACATTTAATGTAAGGTGAATAGGTTTGACTATATCAAACGCTTCATAAAAGACAAGACTGGTTACAACAAAGTGTTTGCTATGAATGAGGTATTGAATGGTAGTGGGTCTGAGATTGAATGAGAACATGTAATGGATATAAAAGATGATATTATTTATGGTTCAATGTCAAGATGGTTTCTGCTTAATTCAAGCATGTGTTTTGATGCTCAATTGACTGCCATTAAAATAATAGCAATACGGGGTTACGCTGAAATGGTATTTAGTGAAGAAACAAGAGAGGCTCATCAGATTTTCATAGCGTTATAGCTCTATTATTTCAGTCAAAGTATGATATTCATATTAACTATATTTTTTTGAATAAAAAGAAGACGTTTATTGTAAATGTTTCGCCTTGTTGAAAGCAATGTTATATCATTAAGTGCCAGGAAAAGTAGGACATGTGCAATGGCAAGCAAACATACAGCTTAACAATATTAGCAAAGTGACATGCAGCTATTGGAATATAAATCGTTACCTAACACCGCACTACGCTCGTCACCCAGAGAAACAAGATGATTTATTTCTATGCTCTGTAATTTGTTCCAAAACATTGTCTTATAACCTGTAACACAGTAATGTTTGCAAATAACCAGAAATCTATATTAAGATCATAAAGCCGAAGAGATTTTTCGTTATCTCTATGTGACCGCCACCTACCGTAATATTAAGTAATGTTGCGATACGATAGAGCAGGTTGTTTAAGAGGAACCGATTTTGACTTTTAGAAACCTATATTAATTTAACGTTACACTTATTACCGTTATTGAATCACTTTCTGAAATAATGTATTTTATAGAAATCTTTTAGACACAGTTGGACTTTTACTACGAAAAGGAATTCAAACATTATCGATCGAACCTTTGGAATGCCCACCATAAAATGATGTAGCTTTAGCAGGTTACGAGCAGTATTTTGAAATAATTGAATAATAATATGTGTAATATGCAGTTCTTTATTTAACCTACAAAATAACTGCATAAAAATGTGTACAGTTTGCACGGTGTACACATAATAAACCATATGAGAAAAAAATAGGTAGGTATGTACAACTCAGACAAATTATTCTTATTAGCTTTAAAACGCTCTGCACACGAGCCCTAAAATCAGAGGAAATGACGTAAAAGTAGTGGGGAGGAGCCTACATCGCACCATATGATTGGTGATTTATGATTCGTTGTAAGGTCCTCCCCACTAGTTAAGACGTACAAAGGTCCCGTTATGGTGTTACAAAATACAAAAACACAGTTCAATATAAAACAGATAATAAAAGAGAAAAGGACAATGTAATTACTCATTTGTCACTAAAAATTATATAAACGCTGCTTAATTTCCAGGAAACATCTATCGAAACGGCTAGTTATACACAAACATATAAATCTAAATTAACAATCCCAGACACATCTCCTTAATTGGAACGAGACACGCGGAATAGAACATTCATTTGACCTACATTTAGACGGTCATATACATTGAACTATGGAAACTATAGGTTTGGGTGGAACCTTTTCATTATCAGGAATTCATGCTCTAATTCTTGCAATTCAGAGGTCATTTTGGCATAAAAATTAATGAATTAATATTAGTGTTTTTTTCATTTAAACAATGTAGCATTTTGCTGACGTATTTACTTAAATAATGCCAATTATTAATTTTAAAGTAAAATAATTTTAAAAAATTTCAATAGGTACAATAAGAATCCTACTCTATCGCACTAGGATTCAGTGTGAAAATGTGTGTGTGTGTGCGTATGTCATTAAAATTAAATTGTAAAAACTGTCTGATTATATTTTAATGACGCTGTCAACTATCCTATAAACTAACCTAGCCTATCGCGAGATTAATATAAGATTAAGATAATCCCATGCGTTATATTGTAAAGTGACTGCTGACTAAAATAATTTACAATTACGATTTAAAATATTTTTTATTTAAGTATAATATTTTTATTTAATGAAATCTGATCTCAGATCATAGAGATATATCATCCAATAGAAATCAGTGACGATCTACTAGGTGATGTAAAGTCAAGAACTAGGCAGAAAAAGTATGTCAAGCGCTTCCAAGCTGATCCCAGTCTTCAGTTGCTACTGATTTATGGCCAAACCTGGAAGTAAATAATATCTTACAGGAAAACGGGCACCATAAAAGTGACAATCAAATTAAAGTGGTACAATCAAAATCTGTTTTTTTGGTAAATGCTAAAATTGTAGTTGAATATTGAATACATATAACTGAGAGTCCGTGTTTATGTCACAGCTAAATAGCTTAATCAGCCGTTTAACCTATAGCCTAGCTTTTTTTACTAAATAGCGCCGTTTAATCAGCTTTCTGAATGATAGTCAGCTGAATGATCGATCGTCATGGTCAAATATGGCTGAATATCATTCAGGAAGCTGCATAAACTTTGAACAGTAAAATGCTACACATTAATTGTCAATTGCTAATCTGTTATCCGCTTAAGCAAACATTCTCAAAACTACCCAAATTCGTAGTTACTAATGACAGTCCCTTAATCACGGCATAGGGTTACCAGGACAACGATAAAACTGTCAATTCTATAGATTCAGCGCGATTTATGACAACACCGAGAGTTTTATTACGTGTACCCGAGACCAGAGTAAGTTGATCTCCTATCGATTTTGAGCTCGTAACTATTGCCGTAGTTCGGCTTTTGTTTTGCGACTTGTTGAGCGAAAGAAGAATTTCGTAACTAGGGCAAAAAGTAAGGTTATGTTCAATATTCATATTCATTCATATATATTCAAAATTTAAAAAGATGTCATGTGTATCTTATATCTTTAAAAGACCAATTCTTGTAGGTATATATATATATATAGAATCTGAATCTCGGAAACGGCTCGAACGATTTTCATGAAATTATGTATACAAGGGGTTTCGGGGACGATAAATCGATCTAGCTAAGTCTTATTTTTTTTAAACATCATTTTATGCGCGTTTTTAGACAATGAAAAACTCCTACAATGTCATTAGAATACGATAGCTTATTTCGCCACTGGTCATTAAATCTAAATGGCTCAGACGGAATATGCTCGCCCTCGGAGCCAACAAGCCCCGGTTCGAATCCTGATGGTTGCACTCGGGACTTTTTTTTTTCTGAGAAAATCTTATACTTAGAGCCTTTATAACGCATTTAATTCGTATCTAAGTAGGTCTAAGTAAGTCATCACTACGTAATTCGTACCTGCCTAAATATAATTAAAAAAAAAACCGAACAAAGCTCGGTCAACCAGGTACTTATACCTTTAAACGAGCAATTATTGTAGGTATATATTCATAGAATCTGAATCTCGGAAACGGCTCGAACGATTTTCATTAAATTATGTATACAAGTGGTTTCGGGGACGATAACTCGATCTAGCTAGGTTTTATAAAAAAAACAACGCCGTTTTATGCGCGTTTTTAGACAATGAAAAACTGTTACATAAAGATTAGAATGTAACGGTAAATTTCGCAACGGGATTTAGCTCAGTCGGGAAGATGGGGGTCATAATACGGTAGGTCCGGGTTCGAATCCAGCCGGCCGCCTTTCTTTTTTCAAGTAATTTTTTTTTGGAGAAAATCAGTATGTATTTTAGTAACCGAACAAGCTCGGTCACCCAGGTACTTTAAAAAATTAAAAAAATAAAAACCGTTTATTTGAGCAAATGCTTACGATAAGATACATATTACAGATATTTAACATTAAGATACTTCTTTATCAATGTACGGTATAAATGTAAGTACCGTAGTAAGTGCTCTTTACTTTTAAAATGTTGATAACATAATATAGACGTTATCTTTTTACTCGTACATTTGATAGCATTGCAACATTGCGTAATAATATTTTTTTAACAGTACACACATCTCTCCTTGTCATTTGTTTACAAAAATGTCTTCCAGTGATTAAGATTTTATCAACTACTACTTACTACTTTTATCGTCTACTGCTGGACATAGACCACTTCTATAAAATACGCCACCTAGCCCGATCCTCGGTCTACGTTTCCAATCGTCACCAGCCATCTTTCGTATATCATCACTCCATCTAGTATGTCGTACACACTACAATTCGCGATCTCCACTCCAAAACCCGTCTATCCCGACGGTTATCGGGTCTGAAGTGACCGGCCCATTGCCACTTCAGTTTGCTAATACGATGAGCTATGTCGGTGACTTTAGTTCTCTGACGAATTACATCATTACGAATGCAATCCCAAATGATAATTACTTATGTAAATTGAACAAGAACAAAAATTACACTTTTAATTACAATTATTTTCAACTATTAAAAAGAACTCAATGCAGCTAAAGAATTTTTGCTCCAATTTGTAATCTCAATACACGTGCCTGTAAACAGTAAAATAAATAATTATCATTAAGTAATAATTGTTCCATTATTAATCAATCACGAGCAGTTACCGACGTTAATGGAGTAATTATGGACGGTAATGCGCTTTTGATGGGGAGGCCAAAGCGTTGTATGGGGCCTGTTGCTGTAATATTTTGACAGTATTTTTGTGTTATGAAGTCCTGTAGGGGACAGGCCGTGCGAATCACAATAGTGTGGCAGTAGGTCGGAATCCCGCTTGAAAGTCTAAGTTCTTTTTTTGAAATGAACTCTTTTTTTAACCATCACTTACAGATTTTCCGTGGGCTTTGAATTGAGGTCAATAGTCACGTTTCACACGAAAAGAATCTTCAGGTGAACTTGGGATATTATGTGTTACCATATTACCATTACATATTTACACATAATATCTAGCCTTCTAGATGGCTATGCTTAGAAGACTTATTTAGACGACAATGCTTTGAATATTTGTTCCAGACTAGCAGCGTCCTATGGTTTCACACGCGTAGTTTCCAAAGCGAGTTTGGTTAAACGTGGATGATCTAGACGGCCATGTCAGGCCAGGTCATGGCCACGCCTTCCAGTTTCACTCGCATAGTTCTGCCGTGCTGTTAGTAGTTCCGGTATCAAATTCTAGAGTAATTAGTTTTCACTTCTTTCTTCTTTAGGGACTGCCCCTATGTCTGGCATTTTTTTTAATTTAGCAACTCCAAGTCACTGGGTTACGTGACCTTTGTCATTTGGTTTAATTTTTTTTTCTTTTTTTTCTTTACATTTATTTTGGATTGGGAGAAGAAAAGGAAAATATGGAGGAGAAGGGAACATTTTCAATCTAATTCTGGTTAGTAGTTTTGTTCTTTGACGTGTTTTATTACTGATTATATTGGAATGAATTTAATTTCTACGTATCTTATCTTATACCTTTAAACGACCAATTTTTGTAGGTATATGTATATATATATAAGATATATATAATCTGAATCTCGGAAACAGCTCGAACGATTTTCATGAAATTATGTATACAGGGGGTTTCGGGGAAGATCGATCTAGCTAGGTTTTATTTTTTTAAAACATCATTTTATGCGCGTTTTTAGACAATGAAAAACTCCTACAAAGTCATTAGAATACGATAACTTATTTCGCCACTGTTCTTATCATTTAAAAAAACCGAGCAAAGCTCGGTCGAACAGGTACTACGTTTATTATTGCTCCATGTCGTGTTTTGGTAACGCTAGTAACCCAATTATATGTCGCCAATCGTTTATTCTAGATAAACTATAAATTTGAAATTTTAGATGTTTCGATGTTTGTTGCTCAACCACTTCAGAACGCCTGAACGGATCGAGTTGAAATTGGAAACACAGATATATAATATAGTCTGGAATAAAACAAGCTACCTTTGATCCCGAAAAAAAGAGAACGAAAACAAAAAACCGCCGCGGGACGTTGGTAATAACAAATAAATTTCTATCACACGGATTGTATTCTGATGCAGGCCCATTTATATACAAAAAAGCTTTGCAATATTTCTCTATCACTGATATATTCCTCAAATTAAATTCTCTAGAGATAGAAACATTTCCTTTGATGCCTGACGTTTACACGAAAACAGAGCTTCCAGCTGTGAGCAACGTAAACAAACGATATTGCGATGCAAGCAAACGCTGCCAATATCATGTAAGGAAACACTTCGGAGTGTAATTGCACCCTCGTGATGGTAGAATGAAGGGATTTTCTTTAGATTATGAATACGAGTCTTAAGTTGATATCTTCATGAACGGCGTTTTTGACGTGACAACGTCTAATAAATCGATGAACGCCGGCTGCCTGCAAAGTGTCCCCGTACCGTTACGCTCATTGTACGCTTGCGCCACATCTATCAATATTTTGTTGTGACGTTGTCACGTTAAACTATCGTCCGTAAACCAACCGACTTTATAGACAACCAATTTTTTTGGTGTAAACTTATAATGACTATAATTAACGCAGGTCGATGGAGTTTTCTGTGACATGCAGAAGTCAAAGAATGGGAGATAAATAATTAGAGAAGTTTTTTTGTGTTTTCTTGGCCAAAATGTTGCATTTGTTTATACTTTATACACTATTGGACAACAACTTTCAGGTGGATTGTACGTTGCCAATTTAATCATTAGTTAATTATATCAGTCGCCACTTTTTCAACCCACACCATCTAACGTCAAGCAAACAAGCAAAGTTTCTATGAAAGCAAAGCCTATGATGAAATGTATGTCAGGTGACGGAGTCAGTAGGTAACTAGATCATAATTTTAAGTATCTTTGTTGGAAATATCGATATTACGGCACTACGACGCCGACGTTGAGGTTAGTCATTGTTTTACCATAAACACATTCCCATCTATTAAAAAAAAGTTACAACCGACATATGACAACCTAATTAACCTTGCTTTAGTTTTGAAAACGTTTAGTAAGTTAGTGGTCAAATAAAGTTATTTACGTTAATTTTTTTAACTAACTAATTGAACTGTAGTAACTTTTTTCGCCCTGTAAAAATCAAAATCACTGCATTTATTTAGAAATTCTATTTTGTCCTCATGCCTTAGGCCTTTTGCCAGTCACAGTATCGTAACCAGATAAAATAAGAATAACTTTAGTCCCGTAGAAGTAGACTAGTATTCGATTTGAACGAAACTTACATGGGTACTTTGATGTTATCACATTTTCTAGAGATACATAGTGGGTCTAGTGCTGGTGGTTCAAGATGTAGTATTTTTGTAACGGTGTGCGCGCGTATCGTAAAAATGTGTTTCTAATAATAATTATTTCCTAACGCGGCAAAAGCAGTACCACTTCAAAAAATCTAAAGAGTCTGACGATAGATGTTAGACGTTATCAGTAACGCTCGTAGAGACAGCGCCTAAATTCAGTTCATAAATAAAGCACAATACTCATATTCGGTCGGAGATCAAGCTGCCTGGTCCTATTACTGAGCGGGAAAGACGACCGAAGCCGAATTACATCGGATTATTGCCGTGAATGATTTCTTGTGTTTATGGCTTCTGGATTGGGTTGTTAGGACATGATGATCAATTGCGTAATACTTTGTACTAGCTTGTGTAATTTACTGCTGTATTACGAAAGTTTGGTTCAATTTTTTTAAGTGAAAACTTCTTTAGGTGTAGTGAGTACTTTTGTTGTAGGGGGAAATCTTAGTAGTTCGTGTTACCAACACTCTAATGTGACTTGGTGTAAAATGCTAGAGTGTCGGAGCGACGGCGAAGCAGCGAAGCGGCACGTTAGACGCATTTCGGATGGGTGAAATCTTGTAAGTTCTATATACCGACATACGTAGTAGGCCTTTTAGCAGAAGCCTGGGTAAGTACCACACCTTTGCCAGTTATTCTACCGCCAAGCACTAATGTGCAAACATTACTGTATTCCAGTTTGAAGGGCAATGTTTCCAGATAAATGACAGGGCTTAGAGATTTAATATCTTAGACCTCCGGTGACGACCGCAGTGCAGTGCTAGTTAATGATTTGGACTATTCATGTCCCAACAGCTGTGTGTCACTGTGTAGTTATGTGGCTTGCATGCTGTTTACCATCAAGCACATGTCGTGCTCGTCTCGTCACTCTTTATTTAAAAAAGTTATATCACAGTTTAAAATAATCATCAACTGTAGCTAATCATCTTATTGCGAGTGAGGTGGTGCGGTGCGGAGCGGAGGACAGCGGGGCAGTGCGGTGCTGAGGACAGCACTGCAATACGGATCAAAAGGTATGAGAAGTTCATTGAAAATGTTAAACAATTTCCGTCTTTATGGGATACGCGACTGAATACCTCCACTCCGCTTCAATAATCCGCTTTGCTCCGCTTCAGTGGAAACACTCAACACTTTTCACCGCTCTTCTCCGCTCCTCTCCGCCCCCGCGTCAGTGGAAACGCAGCCTAATCACGGGTAGTTTTTACGCTTCACTTCCATTATATGTTTTCTTACGGATTTAGTCTCGCTCTTTTTTGGCTCTATCACGCAGCATAATCCCTATCTCCTTCAAGCCATAGGTAAGGAACTTCGTTCTAATACATAAAAAAAATTAAACACAAAATCTAGCCACCTCCGTGCATTGAGTAATTTAGCGAAAACAAAGAACAAAACTCCGCATCCTTCTTAAAGCTAATGTAACTAATGTATTTATAAATCTAAATACGTAATGATACAGGAAACTAGGTCCTAATGTATGCGCCACAAAACGTAGAGCAGTCATTTGCGGCAGGCAGGGGTGTAGTGAGGTTAATGTATACATAACTCAAGGCCAGGGCCTTTATTCTGTATCTCTAAGTACGTTTTTGAACTACCGGTCCCGCCTTAATGCAGTCACGACAGTGGTTCAAATTTGATGACCACAAAATTTCACTTCCATAGTACAAGCTTTGCTTAGTTTGGGGTCAGGTGGTGTCGTGTGTGAAAAAAAATTTTTTTTCATAACTCCGTCAATATAATATAAATAAATAACCTATCAAAAAAGAGATTGACTTGTAGAATGTTATAGATACACTATGATACCTTTTAAGAGGGTCGCCACGAGAAAATGCCGAATTACGTTATTTTTCACTACTCCATTAACATGAGTATCAGATGAAAGGGTTTACTTCAACCATAAATAATACAAATCGATCAATTTAAAATTTTGTATACTTACCTAAAAACCTACAATCTAAACGACCCTCAGATCAAACCACAGGAAAGTGGTATAATTAATTATATTTCACGTTAAAAGCTGGCCTACATATCCGTAAATCAGAGTATCTGTAAGGAGAGAAGAAAGGTTTCCCAGGAGTTCAACAGTCTAGACTAAAAAAAACGTGCGCACACACTTTTAACCAGACGCCCACACGGTTTGCCAGACACATTGTATGCCTCTTGAAGAGGCCAGTTTGTATGGATTAACTTTTAAAATGTTTTGTAGCATATTCTTATCTTGAGACAGCAATAAAGATTTTTGTATATATCATGTTTTTGTATTAAAACGTACTCAACGCGGCTAAAGAAGTTTTCACTTCTCTATGTATAAAAATGTTTTGGTAGTTTGTGTACGCTTCTAAAACTCAAAAAGTTCTGCACCGATCGAGCTGAAATTTTAGAATGATATATAACCCGCATCAAGGATTGTTTTTATCTAATTTTTGTATCAGAATGTGCCACAGCGAAACGTAGCAGGGTACAGGTAGTTATTAATAAAAATATTATCTGTTTGAGCAAACACAGATATACAGATTACAAAGTTTTTTCTGAAGCGTGTTACGTGTTACGCGTTATCGTAGAGAATCAACAGTTTAGGTCTAATTTTCGTATTGCGGTGATGTGGTATTTTATGTAAGGTCGTTATTTGGGTGACTCCGCGTTACATGTTATTACAGCTCTCATTTTATTCCAAGATCTAGTTAAAGTATCATTTTAAATATCAAAAAGCTACAAAGCCTTAAAAAAGAATTGTATGGTTACTGGTAATCGTAGAAGAGTACAAAGAGAAGCTCATCTATACTAATATTATAAACCTGAAGAGGTTTTTTGTTTGAACATGCTTATTTCAGCAACGCAAGAATCGATTTCAAATTTCAAAAACGCAAGGAGAAAGTTAAGGCCATAATCCACCACTAATCCAGTGTGGGTGACAATGCATAACCGCGAAAGATTCTTGGTACAAGCCGGTTTCCTCACGATATTTTTCTTTACTGTTTTAAGTTAACATACGCATATGACTTAAAAAAAACAGTGATGTGCTAGAAATTCGAACCAGAAGCTCAGAATCGGTAGTACGGATGGAGTACTTGTAGGTTCTGACAAGTACTCCATCCGTAACACATAAACTTAAAAATAAGATTTTAAAAAATACAAGTTATACAATAGGTACGGATAATAGCTTACAATAAGATGATTAGCTAAAAATGACGGTTCTTTTGAATTATGATACAACACGAACATTTTCTCTTTTTTCCCGCGAGAACGAACTCAAGTATACGCACGTCTTTGCACCACAAAAGAAGAAAAATAACACTTTTATTGCTTCGAAAGAATCAATAGGTAAAAGCCCTCCGCAACAAAGTTTCTTGTCCAATTCGGAATTTCTCATTCGGCCGCAAAGAAAGGCACAAAGACGATTGAAATTCAGTAAATAGTTCGTAAGAAGTATTCTCACACGTAAAAAGTTATTTCTACGAGCGATAAAAGAGTTATGAGGTGAAAAGTACTTGGTGTGTACGACACTTTTGCAGAGTCCGACTGAAGAAGTACTAGTTTAGTGTCTTTGCTAGTTATCTGGTCATGAAGTAAGTAATTGCAAATTAGTGATCCTACACAGTACAACACTTCCACTATTCAGTTTGATATTATAATATATGAGGCATTCATTTGTGTGTAATTTCAATTTGACTAATCACTGTAATTATTGGTCTATAATTGTTATGTTAATAATTGTATAGAAACGAGCTAAACGAAATGGGAATAAACCAAACGAATTTTTCTCTTAGAGAAAGCTTACTCAAGTATAAATTACTTTCTCTTGATCAGAGTGTCAGCCGTATTATTGACAGTTTTGTAACTTTGTTTGTTTTTTAATCGGGCTGGTGTTTTTTCAACAAAACTAAAATACAATGAGAACTACTTACACCACGCTATATACTTGACTAACTACTTACGCTAAGCACATCTGAATCACCCATAGAACAATTAAAGTCTACAGATAATTAAGATATTCAAGCCCACTACCAGTCGGCGCTCCTAGCTTGCTGGCGGCATTGCCACGCTGAATGGCAATGCCACTCTAATACTACTAATGCTACTCTAATACTACTCTGTAAAGAAAGCAAATTTCGTGTTCCCATTGTCAACACGCCACTTTAAGCAAATAAATCGCTGTGATATCGCTCGTGAAAACCGACTCTTAAAATCAGATACACATGAGAGAAAAGAAATGGAATTAATGTCTGTCTTGAGATAACTTATATTGAAGACCCAAAAGGTCAGCGCCATCTAGAGTGATTCTGCGATTTATTAGGAATAAAAATGAAATGTACCTATCAAAACGAAATCAAATCAAATGGTTGAGTTATAAAATATTTTAAGAGCTTTCCCAATTCATAATGTGTCTATTTTTATGGACAGCTGTATAAATTAGGATTACGTGAATCTTTTTGCAATGATACACGAGCAAATCGCATTTGTAGTAAAGCCTAGATGGTCAAATCGAATAAGCCACATTTCTATTTGTTAGTTTGGTAATCCAGTTCATAGTTAGAAGCTTTGCTATCTCTCATCACGGCTTGAATATAGCTGAGATGTAGGCTATATAAAAGTTCTGTGGTATTGATACACTGATACATAGGTCTCCTGGTGGTTCATTCGACCCATACATTTTGGTCACAGCCCTTTTTCTAGTCTTATAAGTTTTCACTTTTATTGTCAGTCCCTGTAACTGTAATTTTTTTTCAGTGTAACTAAATATGATCGCACCAATTCAATATAAAACAGTGTAAGTGTAAATCAAGCACGTGCCAAGCATTAATTTAGGTAGAAAGGGGTCGCAAAAGTGACCTCTATGAGCCTGACAACGAGATTGGTTAGGTGTTTGACCTCAGGGCAATGTGCAGTTTAATGAACGATGACTCAGGTTTAACTGGTACTAATAACGTAGCGTATTAAGATCTACAAATATATCTTCATAATTCGTTTTTCCCTTCGAGGATTGGTTTACTTGACATTACAGACGTTTCGGGAATTCAATTAAAAAAATGGTCTTGTTTGAAAACAACTAATTTTTGATAGTATAGAGTGACTAAGACATGTTTCTATCTAATAGTAGGCAACACGTCTTTTCAACAGCATAATGTCACGCAGCTATTGGATCAAGAGTCGCAATAACTATTATTAAATACGACTGCACTCTGTTCATCAGTCAGAGATATATAAGTAAAATGATTTATCATATTTTTCTGGCTACATTGCCATGCCTTTCAAACTGCAACATTACTGCGGCAGAATAACTGGTAAACGTTGCAATTATAACTTATGACATGATACATTTATGGCATAATACTATACATAATACGGTTCTCAATAATAGTTAGGGTGTTTAAGGTTATGGCTTTTAAATATTAGTAATACTAACATTATGACAAGTGATATTAGGTGCAGTGATATTATGTGTTATGATGATTAGTAGTAACTTATATTAGGAGGTAATTTTTATGACATTCAATTTTAGGACTAAAGATACTATGCGAATCAATATGGAACCCATGCGCTGCTTAAATACAAGGCATAGAAGTTCCCGGCACGGCTGGATTAGCAATAAGTTGACTAGAAACGACCTATGGAAGTTAACGAATGAACCCAGAGTGCAAAAATGAGGAGGTTCCCGTACTACACACCCCACACTTTTTTGTATGGCTCCTCTTCTATATAATAAGCTGCCAAATGCAATTAAAAAACTTAACTCATCCATGTTCAAAAGTAAATTAAAAAAGATACTGGTACCCAAATGTTATTACACTGTGAAAGAATTTTTAAATGATAGGGAAATTAATTGGAATTCTGATGTATAGATTTTGTATAACATGACATTTTACATTCCATTAACTTCCACATTAAATTCCATTAGCCACATTAGTGTCCACTGTCTATTTTTATGAAACTGTAGATTTAACTAATGTTAGATCAGATAATATATTGTAATGGACAGGTTGAATCAGATTACTCTATAATATATTGTGAGAGTTCTTTGAGTAGGTATACAAATATTAAATTTTATACATGTTAACATTCTTTTACACACATTGACATTGTTTTATTTTATACAAATTGAATTATTATTATCATTATTTTTGATTATTATTTTTTGATTTTTCTATACATAATGACATTCTTTAAAATTGCTCACACGGCTAAACTGCAAGATGTCTACTGCAAGACCTTGGATTCTACATGAAACCACACACTTGTCAAAGTCCATAACATCATCCTGCTGAAGCACAAGACGTTGGCGTAATTGTACCTACTCATCAAACATATCACACTAACATAACACACTGGGATAGAAGCCAGAAATTAATACATGATGAATCAGATGACATATATGATACAACCGATTAAAAGTTAAAAATGAAAAAAGAAGAAGACTTTATCAGCTGACTATTATTATCATTGTATAAATTCAGACCAATGGAAACTGCGTTGCCAGACATATTGCATGCCTCTAGAAGAAGAGGCCAGTTTGTATGGGTCAATTATGTAAATGTTTTGTATCATCTTATCTTACCTGCAAACAGCAATAAAGATTTTTGTATTTGTATTTGTATTTTGCACACACCCATCCTTACCACACCTTAATACACCTCACCTCATAAGCAACCCACTAAATGTACTCACGACTGGGACTTGGGGCTTTCTCCCGCAAGGAGAGCCTCAAGGCCATAATCCACCACGCTGGTTCAATGCGGGTTGGTGGATGGCACATGACACAAGATTTTACATACATTTCGGTTTCCTTGCAATGTTTTCCTTCGCCGTCTTTAAGTTATCGGCATCACCTCACCTACTCTACACCAATACGAAATATAGCCGTTTTTAAGTTCAAGTGATGGAAAAAATACCATCTTAACACTTAACTTAACAGTTTAAAATTTCATTTAAAAGTTTATTTTATGCTTGGATGTTTGTAGCTCAGCCATATAGGTATATCAAATAGTAGTAGGACTCTTTGGCAGAGTCCACCTGGGGAAGTACCACACCTTTACCAGCTATTCTACCGCCAAGCAGTAATGCGCAAACATTACTTTTTTTACCGGTTTGAAGGGGAAATGTTTCCAGAGATATTACAGGGCTTAGATATATAAGATCTTAAATCTCTGGGTGACGAGCGCAGTGCAGTGCTAGGTAATGATTTGGACTCTTCATGTTCTAATAGCTGCGTGTCACTGTGCTGTTATGTGGCAGGCATGTTGCTTACCATCAGGCACATGACCTGCTAGTCTCGTCACTTTTTATTTAAAAAAAAAAACTATTTAGTTTAGAAAAAAAATGTTAGAAACCTCAATATCATTTTTGATGACCTATCCATAGATAGCCCACACGTATGGGTTTGATAAAAAAAATGTTTTCAGTTTAAGTTCTAAGTATGGAACACCCCTAAATTATTTTGTTTTTTTTTTTCTATTTTTTTGTATCAAAATCTTGATGCGGTACACCGATACACTTCGCGAGGTATAACCTGAGCTTTGCATTAGTGTGAGTGATCACCAATCAGGCAGGAGCTTGAAATTTTGACCGCGAGGTATAGGCTGAGCTTTGCATTAGTGTGAGTGATCACCAATCAGGCAGGAGCGCGGCGAGACAGAATGGCGCCGCACCTAAGGCCGGTTGTCACACCTACACTATCCATGTATACTCACACAAATGCAAAGCTCAGCTTATGCCTCGCGGAGTGTACCATCTATTTATCAAGTTTCAATAGTATAGCTCTTATAGTTTCGGAGAAAAGCGCCTATGACATAACGGACGGACAGACAGACAGATAGACAGACATGACGAATCTATAAGGGTCCCGTATTTTGCCATTTGGCTACGGAACCCTAAAAAGTAACCATACTAAGAATCGTAATTACTGTTTGTCTATCTATCAGACATAAAACTGATACCAGCGGCAATTACGCCAAGTGGCTTATAGCGAGTTCGGAAACATGACGCTATATCCTACCTTTTGTATTTGTGTATCGTTGTTAGATATACGAGGGGCGGATACATAGTGTAGTGTTAGAAGTAAGATTAGTTGATACATTTCCTAATGTTACTAATTTAACATCCACAACCCGAAGATACTCTCCACTGAACGTCATTAGTACTCAAAAATAGTTCGGGAAGCTTGACAAATTAAAAAAAATCGTAATTTCAATCGGTTTTCGGTTATGGTAGTCGTGGAATCCTGTCATAATAAATGTACACATCACAGAGGGACTTCGGAGAAGCCTGGTGTAACGGTTAGTTTTTTGTGTCGTGTTGGTAATCTTGAGGTTTTTTTGAAGACCAAATGAGGGTAGATCGAGATCCCCTCATTTTGCAATGAGACGACCCGAAATTTCTTCAGTCTTCAGACCACGGCGGTTGTAACGCTGCCGAAACGTTGAGGTAATTAAACAATAAGTTAAATCGTGACTATGCCTCGTACAATAAAACATTATGTGTTCAAATCACGAAAGTTTAAAAACAATATTAATATTTATATAACATTCATATTTACAATTATACAAGTAATTACAACAGCTATCGGCCTTAGTGGACTTTATGGTACAAGCTGTGTTTATTTTCTATTACTTTCAATAAACAGAGACACAATGTAAACATAATTGTACGTTTTTACATTTAAAGTAAATATAGCAAAAGTTACGACTGGTCTAGTCGAGAAAACGGCAACTACCGATCTAGATTTAAAACCCACGCACACCACCGTAATTTAGAAAACATGTATAGCATTACGCCGTAGGCTTAAAAACGGCGAAAGAAAACATTGAGAAGATACCGATATGTTCCTAGAGAGACGGTAGTAATTGGCTCAACAGACGAAAACGGACTGACTAGTACTAAAATAAGATTTAAAATGTTCACAACACCCCACCTATTTTCCTTTTCTTCTCCTAATCCAAGAAATATATAAAAATAAGATAATCGTAATGACAAAGATCACGGAACCTGGAGCCTTTAGAGTAGCTAGATTAAATTAAACCAAAAAATATGTTCTTGGATGTTCCTAGAATCTTAGTAGCTCATCGGCTAAATTGCATTTATGTTCTCCAGATAAGGTCTTAACTCTCTCCTTGCGAGAAAAGACCCCGAGTCTCAGCAGTCGAACATTTAGTGGGCTGCTTAGTGCTTGTACTTTATAGTTGAAGTAGTTCCACTGAATATTTTCAGCACTGTGGCAAAGTGTTACGAGGCAGTTATACTAACTCGGACGTCCGGCCCGGCGACATTCGTCGGCATCAAAATTAATGAATAGGTATTTCCATTTGTACGCTTTCATCGAGACTATAAAATTTTCAGATAAGTATCTAATTTAACCGCAGTAGTACATCGATTTACTCTTTATTCCACTACTAGCAGCGTCGCACGGATCCCGTTATTTTCCCGGGATAAAAAGTAGCCTATGGGTTACTCCATACTATTATCTATCTATGTTTCAAATTCCATCCAAATCCCTTCAGTAGTTTTTACGTGTATGAGTAACAAACATCCATCCATCCATACTTAGAAACTTTCGCGTTTTTAGTAATAGTTGGTAGTTTTTTTTAATTAGGTTCGCACTTGACCTCCATCTTGATTAATGTTAAGCGACGATGTCTACGACTTACCAAGAACTAGACTTACTAGTCTGCGTGCTTACTTAGAAGAAACCGATTCACTCTCGATTCGAAGACACCAAGAGTGGGTGAAGTAGGTCATAGAAAAGATAACATTGAAACGTGCATATTTTTTATAGATTTCGGAAGGATGACGGACGTCTAGTGGCGTGGATCCCATATGGGTTGAGCGCCTGATATGACTCATCATGTGAAAAAAAAAATAGAATCTTCCCTCAACAATTTTGAGATTAGTTTTGACAAAACAAATCATTAGAGAAGGTTTATCAACAAAAAATCACGACAGCTGAATAAAAAACAACCTACCTATAAAATAGTGAAATATATAAACAAAATTGAGTCATAAAATGAGTCTCATATATGACGAGTTAAGCGACTTTGATGGGTGCTATTTTTAGAAATTTTTACCTTTAACCAAATAATAATAATAAATAATGATAAGAAAATAAAGAAAAGAAAGAAACCGCTGTCACGCAATGACGTCCTTTTTGTAATGATTTATAATTTTAATGATTTATAAGTTTTAGCCCGTTTTCTGGAGTTTTTAGTCAATATTTATCACACAACAAAAAGGAAAATACACGGAAAACAATAAAATATCAACGTAAATCCTATGTCATCAATAATCCTCCGAATTTGAAAGAAAACCAACAACAATGCATTTTGACAATTTTGACAAATAACATGCGATGGACTCAGCAAGTGATTGAGAACTGCATGCGCGCCTACTACAGGGCTACAGAGGGAAGAACCCACCTGACCGCGATGATGCAGGATGCTGCTTCTGTTTCAGGCCCTTGAACCAACCGTCGCCGTATCCGCACAACGACTCTCCGATCAAACCCGAGCTATCCGGCGGTGCAAGCTGTTGGATGACTGGTCACTTGATCGGCTACGCCTGAAGGAGCAGCGTACTCGCCCGGCTTCTGCCTCGACTCGGGATCCGCCTGCCGCGTCGTCGACCCTGACACTGGCCTCATTGCCGCGACGTCAGTGGCGACACTTGCGGCGCCGGTCGACCTCGACATCGAGGAGAAAGACTCAGCGAGTAGTAATGTATCCAACCAGGTAATAGAGCAACTGAGGAGCACTCTGGAAGACGCGATTTTGCGGTATAGATCCACACCTAACTCTAGGCTACGATTACCACGTTTGCCCACACATAGACGTAATTTGGCTTTGATGGGAGCCCTGAATACTTTGCTAGTGCCCTACCTGGGAACTGCTATCGCGGCGTGTCGCGTTGCACGTGTCAAGTTCCCAGACACTGACCGTACAACGCGAACCGCCGGAGATGCACCAGCATGGCAAGTACGAATAGAACGGCGTATCAGCAAATACCTAAAGCAGAAAGTTTATGCATGGGCAAACCGTATTTGCCACTACAGAGAGCGTGTGGATCGATATCGGCAAAATCGCGACTTCCAGAGTGATCAAAGGAAGGTGTATAGAAACTGGGAGGGAGCTAGTCGACGTGTGAACGATGGACAGTTACCAGATACCAGCGCTATGAAAAACTTCTGGCGCAGCATCTGGTCGGTGCCTGTCGAGCACACGGAGGGAACTTGGATGGGTGTTGTCGAACATGCGTGTGAGTCTATCGAAACCATGGAGTCTAATACGATAGACTCCGTAGACGTTAGTTGTGCTATCCGGACGACTAAGAACTGGAAAAGTCCTGGGCCGGACGGGTTGCACAACTTCTGGATAAAGTGGTTCCGATGCTCACATGAACATTTGGCAACACAATTCCAAGAAGCCCTCGCGACAGGTTCCCTTCCCAGTTTCATGACCACCGGAGTCACCTTCCTGCTCCATAAGTCTGGTAGTACCACGGAACCGAAGAACTACAGACCCATTACGTGCTTACCTGCCACTATAAGCTGCTTACATCCATTTTGAGAGCAAAAATTTACGCGCATATAGCCGCAAATAACGTTTTGGCCTCCTCTCAGAATGGATGTAAGATTGGGTCCCATGGTACTAAGGAGTTGCTCCTCATTGACACGACCAATTTGCCAACTTTCAAACGAAACTAAGGAGTAAAGACTTGGTAAAGATTGAAAGAGGCATTTTTTAGGGTGACAGTCTAAGTTCCCTATGGTTCTGCCTAAGTCTGAATCCTCTCAGCACTCTGCTGAAGGATTCAGAGTTAGGTTATCATCGTCATAGAGGAGGTGAAGTTATATCTCATTTGTTGTACATGGACGACCTCAAACTTTTTGCACCGAAACGCCAAAACTTGTTGGAGCTATTAAAACCACGGAGGTTTTTAGTAAGGCCATCAAGATGGAGTTCGGTATAGACAAGTGTGCGGTCATGCATGTACAGCGAGGGAAAGTAGTAAAAAATCAGAGAATTTACAACTTTCCGAGACTATAAATAACTCTCAGATCTCTCTCCGGAGACGAGACCTACAAATATCTCGGTATGTCACAGTCATTGGGTATATCAGTAGATGACATTAAGAAATCGGTGAAGGAGCGCTTCTTTTGCCGGCTGACAAAAGTACTTAAAAGTTTTTTGTCAGGCGGTAACAAAACGCGAGCCTTCAACGATTGGGTAATGCCTCTGCTGATATACTCCTTTGGCATACTGAAATGGACTCAGACTGAGCTCGACGCCCTGGACAGAAAGGTAAGTCAACTGCTCACAACTCATCGCATTATACACCCGCGCTTGTCTGTTATGAGATTCGAGGCTTTTTAAATGCCAAGAATGCCAAGAATTGACTGGCTGCTGCTGGCGGCACCCTAGTTTTTAAGGTTTTTATAATGTTTATATTTTTTATATGTATTGTAAAAAACTTAGAAACTAAGAAAGGAAAAAAAAAAATTGGTGGACAATTCACACACAACACCATCTGACCCAAAACTAAGCAAAGCTTGTAATATGGCTGCCCGATATCTGATATAATACTTATATAGTTGTAAATACATACTTATTATATGTGTAAACACCCAAACACAGTACAAAAACATCAACAATAAACATTATTCAGTATTATTGAAAGCATATAACTCGATGTCATTGCGTGGGATGGTTTACTTATGGTTTACCTTACAAAATATAATGAACTCTAGCAGTCTGCCCTAGCTTCGCCCGTGGTACGTTATATATTTTAAGAGTTTATAGCTCTCAGGAATCTCGTACTTTTCTAACAGTCGAAGAATTTTTGAAATTGGTACCTAAGTTCCTGAGATTAGGGCGTTCAAGAAAAACCGCAACTTTGTAATATTAGTAAAGATAAGCAGCCCATCTATTCTATGCCATTATAATTTGTTCCCGCTACTGGTACCTACTCGCGGCCCTCTCTCTCAAAGAGAAAGACAAGGTCATAATCCACCACGCTGACTCAGTGCGGGTTGGTGGATGACATAAGACTTCAAAAGTTACAACATGTTCATAGTCCAAGTTGCTTAAAAATACACAGCAACATGGCGAAAACTACCGTTTCGAGACATTTGAAATTTACATAAAACTCACTCGATTCCACTTACAACATTTACAAGGCAAATGTCTTAACACCGTGATAAAAATATTACGACACTTTCCTTATTTTCATAAGAGAACTAAACGAAAAACCTTTCAAATACGGAAGAAAATTACGTTTTCCGTACCCTCTAAAATTTAATTTGGCTTCCGTCAACTGATTAAGTTATTTTCGTATAAAGCCAGCTTTTAACAAACATCTTCTGGAATATTCTGGAAAATTCGTGATTGATATTTTGCATAATCGGCTAATTTCTGCTTCCTTTGCTAAATCCCTAGGTCCGGGAGAGGAAAACTGGAAAACAATGTGATTGCATGTCCAGTATGATTGGGTACATCTACATCTATTTACCAAGTTTCAATAGTATAGCTCTTATAGTTTCAGCGAAAAGTGGCTGTGACATAAGGACGGACAGACAAACAGACAGACAGGCATGACGAATCTATAAGAGTCCCGTATTTTGCTACGGAACCCTAAAAATGGAGTAACTGAATATGAGTGTTACCAAAGAAGCCAAATATGTCGTGGATCAGTTAAGATTCTGGTAAGAATAGTGTTCATACCTACTCCTATTCAATTTTTCATGAATCTTTATTGTTTTAATGCAATTTATAAGCACGCCAGTAAAAGTGCTTTTTTGATTTTTTTCTGTTTCTCATATTTACAGTAAGGAATTCCTACCTAACAAGAACAAAATTAAATATTTTGATTAACCCCCGTCTACCTCGGATTTGTTATCTGTACAACATTCTACTAGTCAAGCTCTTTCGTTTGATACCCATATTAAGGTAGTTGTGAAAAAATAAATGTATTTCGCCATTTTGTGGAAGCGGCCATCTTGGATTTGAAATGTGTCATAGTGCAATGTATTCTACTAGTCAAACCCTTTCGTTTGATACCCATATTGAGGTAGTAGTGAAAAAAATAATATAATTCGCCATTTTATGGTGGCGGCCATCTTGAATTTGAGTATTTTACTAGTCAAGCCCTTTCATTTGATACCCATATTGAGGTAGGTTGTAAAGAAATATTTTGTCCGCCATTTTGTGGAGGCGGCCATCTTGAATCGATATTAACCAAACATAGCTAAGAATATCCGCACGGATATTAACTTTCAAATAAAAAAACCGCATTGAAATCGGCCGATCCGTTTGAGCTCTACAGTGCCACAGACAGACACACACACAGACAGACAGACAGACATCGACTTCAAATTTATAACACCCCTTTTTTTGTCGGGGTTTAAAAACATTGAGCATTGCGCTAAATGTAGAACTCTATATTCCGATGCAGAATAATGTTGTTATTTAAAAAAAATCGCACTCACATGTGAGTGTTTTAATTCCCCTGACTTCGCCAAAAATATTTTGGATCAAAAATAACATGAAGTCAAACAAGACATTGCCGCAACCGACGCAAGCAAAACTGTGCCAAGAGTTTACAAAGCAGCCATGGGTTCTATGAAAGATGATGGTCTGGATTTAATTAAAAAACTACCACCCTTTAAAAACATCATGAGTACATTGTATAAAAAACGGAATGATGCAGTACAAATGCAAAAACTATTTTTAATGACATTAATGAAGTGACAGTACCTCCCAAATTTATACCATTTCTATTAGCGGACTACAGTTACCAAGGTTATAAAATACTAATTTTTAGTGCCGGAGACATGAGACACCTTCTGAGTACTTTAGAGGACTTTTTAAGTTATGGAACATTTAAAAGCTGTCCAAAACCATTTTTACAGATTCATACTGTAGATGCAGATTTCGGCAGTAAAAATGTGACTACTGATATTGTGCCCGCAGTTAACTTACGCATTGATGAGCCATAAGGATAAAAAGTGCTACAAAATTTTATTTAACTTAATCAAGTCACAAATTCCAGCTTGGAAACCAAAAACTTATAAGTCAGATTATGAAATTGCAGCAACGAAGGCAATAAAAAAGATTTCCCCAGAAGTTATAGTAGAAGATTGTTTCTTTCACTACATCCAAGCTGTCTGGAAGAAAGGAATCGCTCTTGGGCTTTTCAAAAGCTTCGAATCGAAGCTTTTGAAAAGGCAAGAGACATTGAGTGCCGTACTCCCAATGATACCGGAAAATGCAGTTTTAAATAGATAGATAGGGCTTATATCGCATCAAAAAGTCCGGATGATGGGCAGTTTACGAAATTTCGTCTGTACATGATCAAACAAAGGATCAAACCGCGTGACGCTGACTTCAGAAAATCATGGTGTGTTTTTGATGAACGTCATCGTATTATAAATTTTCTAGAGGTTACCATAGCATTGGCATTGACATTGGCACCATGCATTAAATAACGCAGTCGGCAAAAAAAAGTCCAAGATAAATATGTTGTTGAATATTCTACAAAAAGATGCAGATTTTTACAGAGTCATATCACAACAGATCCAAAACCAATTGTCTCCGATTTCAAATAGTCGCACAAAAAAAAAATATTCTGAAAGACGAATATATAAATAATTGTCAAAAGCAGCATGTAGCTGGTGGTCATTTATTGGAGAAATTAAGATAGGTAGATTTTTTCGTTAGACTATTGATTACGTTTATTTAAGTTTTGAGAATATTTACAACTTTTACTTTTATAGTCAAGTTGTCATTTATAGTAATTAGGCTAGCAAATCAAATCAGAAGGCTGATTGTAAAATGTAAAATATCTACTGTAATTTATAGCTTGGTTTTATATTTTTGATAGATAAATATTCGTGATATTAGTAAGTTTAAATATGGAACTTTGTATCCTAATAAGACTGATTCTGTGATATATACCTATCGTGATTTATGAGGCTGATAATTATTAGAGAAATAAAAGAAATATTTAAAATTTATGTTTGTAAATAAAGCCGATTACAAATCGAAATCATTTTGTCTTTTATTTTCATAAAAGTTTGCATTACTATTAAGATTTTATCTTTTGATTTTATACTTTATCTATTGGGGACAAACAGGAGTTAAAATGTTTTATCTGTCCCCCTAATGCCGATAGGGGGACAAATAAAACATTAAGGAGGTGAATAAAGTTCGAACTGTCCCCTTTATCGCTAACAGGGGACAGATCAACTGTTTTGTTCGTTCTGTCACCCCATGGGGACAGAGCAGGGGGACAGATCGGAATATTTCAATATTTGAAATTACATTATTCTAATTAGTCCGTCATGAAGGTTATAGACACGATTTTTTTGTTTTATTAAAATGTTGCAATAACGATAATAGACTGCAGACCCGTGAACAAAATTTATGGGTCAAATGAACCACCAGGAGACCTATGTATGTTTTTTTTAAATAAGAAGTGACGAGATAAGCAGGACATGTGCCTGATGGTAAGCAACATGCCTGCCACATAACAGCACGGTGACACGCAGCTATTGGAACATGAAGAGTCCAAATCATTACCTAGCACTGCACTGTGCTTGTCACCCAGAGATCTAAGATGTTATATCTCTAAGCCCTGTAATTTATCTGGAAACATTGTCCTTCAAACCAGAACACAGTAATGTTTGCACATTACTGCTTGGCGGTAGAATAACTGGCAAAGGTGTGGTAATTCCCCAGGCGAACTATGCCAAGAGCCCTACCACTACAAAATACGTATGTGTATACGTAAGTATGTGTATAAATGTATAGTAGTACCTAGTAGTAGATGATATATTTTCTCGAGCGATGTATTTCTTGGAACACGACGATATAAACACGTATTTGTTCATTTGCGGTTAAAGCTAGTGATGATAACGAACTTATTACCTTGCACTTGCAAAAAAATGAAAATTAAAAAACGTTTATTTAGACAAATACTGGGTTTACAAAGACCACTCAGAGATGCAAGCGGGATACAAACCGACAACATTACATTGTAATATCGAATGTTTTACTTGCTAAGCCATAATAACATTATTTTAGTGTTTTCAAATTACTGGTTTTATGAATTTTGAATAAATACACGTGTAGCTCATCTTTGATATAGTCAGTCCAGTTCGACTTAAGTTTTAAACGAGCTGTGATCACGCGGGCGCACTCTCCTTGAAAAAAGGTCTGTACTGACTATATAACAAGGTGAGCTACCCGTGTATTTATTTAAAATATGTATTAACCGCGGAAAGGTACAAGTTCGCGCTAAGACCGCGACGCGACACCGAGACCGGAGACCGCGACAGGTACTTTGACTCTATAGAATTGTATGGGCGTCAGTTCGCGCCGAGACCGCGACACATGTCTCGCGACACTTGTCTCGGTCTCCTGTCGCGGTCTCGGCGCGAACTGGCGCCCATACAATTCTATTTAATTCTATAGCACTATAGTGTCAAGTGCCTGTCGCGATCTCGTGTCTCGGTCTTCGAATTTGTACCTACCTACCTTAAGTAGTAGTTAGTAGTTTTTTTTAAATATTTCATTTAGAATAGTAGTAATGTTCAAAAAACTACAATATTATTAAGTATTTTTATGATAAGATATTCATGTTTTTAGCTTATCCGCAGATAGAAATTTTAATTTTACTTTAGTATATATTGGTCGGGAGTAACAAACGCGCATATTCGTCATTAGGCTTATTTTGTCAAGTCTAATGAACATTCGGAAACCAATTTCAGACTGATCCGTCCAGTGTATTGTTTCTGTACAATGTTCCAGAGTGACCTAATTTGCATTTGGTTTTCGTTGGGCTTAACTGATTTAGTTCACAAATGATTTGATTGGTTAAAATTGTAATATTTCTAGGGCTTTTACTAGTAAGTGAAGTAATTAAACTAACTAAAACGGTAGTCGTTGCCAAGTAGTTAAAATTTGACTATAAAGCAATATAAATCAATGAAACGTTTTCCAGACGCAAAAAGACTTGTCAAAGATAGTTCTAAATATTGTTAAGAGTGACACCACTGTTGTTTTTAGTGAAATTTCTCTAAAAAACAAAACAGGTGCGCCACCTACGGTGAAATTAGGAACTGTATTTGACAGGTCTTTTTACGTCTTGAAAACGACCCATTCTCAATTTGACCTAAAATTTTGAATTCTTCATACAAATTAACCTCAGACTTTAAAAATCAACCAAAGAGCTTTTGTGCGTCTTGCAGTTGGAAAAATACTTATACTTAATACTTATACTCGTAGATGCTGATGGGATTCGAACCTTTGACCTTACGATTGTGGATTGTATGTTCTAACCATTAGTGGTAGGACTTTTGGCAGAGCCCGCCTGAGGAAGTACCGCACTTTTGCTAGTCATTCTTCCGCCAACCAGTAATGAGTAAACTTACTGTGTTCCGGTTTGAAGGACAATGTTTCCAGAGAAATTACAGAGCTTAGAGATTCAACATCTAAGATCTCTGGGTCACGAGCGCAGTGCAGTGCTAGGTAATGATTTGGACTCTTCATGTTCTAATAGCTGCGTGTCACTGTACTGTTATGTTGTTGGCATGTTGTTTGTCATCATGCACATGTCCAGCTCGTCTCGTCACTCTTTATATAAAACAAGAACAAAATTAAAAATTTTGACTAACCCCCGACTACCTAAGATTTACTACCTAAGATTTATTATCTGCACAACATTCTACTAGTCAAGCCCTTTCATTTGATACCCATATTAAGGGAGCTGTGAAAAAAGAAATGTAATTCGCCATTTTGTGGTATCGGCCATCTTGGATTTGTAATTTGTCATAGTGAAAAGTATTCTACTAATCAAGCCCTTTCGTTTGATACCCATATTGAGGTAGCAGTGAAAAAAAAAATATAATTCGCCATTTTGTGGTGGCTGCCATCTTGGTTTTGAAATTTGTTATAATGTATAGTACTCTACTAGTTAAGCCCTTTCATTTGATACCCATATTGAGGTAGGTTGCGAAGAAATATTTTATCCGCCATTTTGTGGAGGCGGCCATTTTGAATCGATATTAACCAAACATAGCTAAGAACACCCGCACGGTAATTAACTTTCAAATAAATAAAAAACCGCATCGAAATCGGCCCATCCGTTTGAGCTCTACGGTGCCACAGACAGACACACACACAGACAGACAGACAGACAGACAGACAGACAGACAGACAGACAGACAGACAGACAGACAGACAGATAGACAGACAGACAGACAGACAGACAGACATCGACGTCAAACTTATAACACCCCTTTTTTTGGTCGGGGGTTAAAAAATATACGAATTCAAAAAGTTAAAATCGGTGACAAGGCTATTTATAGATAGATATGTATAATTTAAAGTACGGCCAACTTATCTGTAGAATGTAGCGATGGCGCCACAGCCAAAAAGTGTAGCCACCAATTACAATTTCTGTTGTCTTTAATACTCGTAACTCAGTAGTTCGACTTTAGTCCGTTCCACAAATAAGTTGGTAGCACTGTACAAAGTGTGAAACAAAAGAACTGCCTATTAATTGGCAGACTGTTCATTCAATTTTATTGTTTTTCGTTTCTTGTTTGTTGGCACTTCATTTGCGAGTATTCCATTTGTTGAAAGAGACATTATTACTGCGACTGCGATTCGTTAAATTACCTGCTTATGTAGTTAAACAAGGAAAAAAATTGAATTACCCCTGACTACCTCGGATTTGTAATCTGAACAAAATTCCACTAGTCAAGCCCTTTCATTTGATGTCGATAATCAAATGAGGTAGTAGTAAAAATAATGAAATTAACCATTTTGTGGTAGTGGTCATCTTGGATTTGAAATTTGACATAGTGTGTAGTATTTTACTAGTTAAGCCCTTTCATTAGATACCCATAATGAGGAAGGTTGTGAAGAAATATTGTCCGCCATTTTGTGGAGGCCGCCATCTTGAATCTATATTAACCAAACATACCTATCTAAGAACAACCGCACGGAAATTAACCTACAAAAAAACCGTATCGTAATCGGTCCACCTGTTTAAGCTCTATGGTTCCCCAGACAGACACACACACACACAGAGACAGACAGTTATCGACGTCAAACTTTACACCCTTATTTTAGGTCTCTACACCCCTTTTTTTGATCGGGGGCTAAAAATATAATAATATAAAATCCAGTGGCACGACGTTTGCTCCCAATGAACTCTTCACTATGAGATAGTATTTTTTTATGTTTTGAACTTATTATGGTCTTTCTATGACAATATCTGATAAATAATATGACATATCTAATAATGATTTCTGTAATTTGACATGAAACTACTTAGTATCAAATAATACTGAAGCAACGAATATCAAACTATATATAGTCTAAGACTGTAATGGTTTTTCCATTTCAGCAAAATAATTTTAACTGTTGGAAATAACTAAGATTTTTTCCGTAACAGGCTAGATTTCGAGCAGTATAGGGCACTGTGGACCATACTTATACAGTTAGGCAGGTTATTCAGAAGACAGAACCGATCACTATATCTAGCACTTGTGAACTACGAGAAAGCGTTCGACTCTGTTAAAACCTGGGCCGTCTTAGGCTAAAAAACTCATGGAGCGGTTTCCAAACGCGCGGGCGCGGTCTCGCGGCGGTCGACGGCTTTATTTCAAAACCCACGAGACCGCTGAACACTAAGAGCTGTTTCGCAGCCGCGGGTGAGATTTTTGCCCACGAACGTGGCGGGTGGCGGGCGGGCGGCGACCGAGCGAGAGCCGCGTGACAGCCGCGCGCGCCGCGGGCGTAAGCCGCCTCTGTTTTTGTTGTGAGTTTTGATTTAAATGTTTACATAATATAAATCTGCATTCTACAGAAGCTGTGAGCCCGCGCCCGCGCGCGGTTTGGAAACCGCTTCATGAGCCATAAAGTCTTTACAGCGCTGCCTAGTGAACTGGGAATCCGTGGAGGTATTAAAGGCCCTTTATGAAGAGATCATAATAACCGTTAAGTAGAAGACCAGTGATAACTAACTATATCCCAATGAAATGAGGAGTGAGACAGGGGGGTGTGATATCCCTGAAACTGTTCACTAACGCACTAGAAATTGAGTGTTCGTGCGAGTCGTTTGGCGACAATGAGAATTATTTTAGACAGATCCATTTGCATCCTGAACACGCCTCATTAAAATCCTTCGGATTATTATAGAATACAGTCAGCAAACGACTTTGCAGCCTTCGGTCGAGTAACTGATCAATTGCATCATTGCATACAGGTCGTAGGTGAAACCATCGACATAAACCATTAGATGTGCCCTTCCAAACTTCAGCCGCACGAAATTATGTTATCGTTGAAAGAGTGAGCTCACTCTTTCCGTTCTAGTCGGTTTGAGGAAGCGGTGAATGCCGGACGTTTTTACTTTTCACTTATCGTTATCAACAACCAAAATAAGTGTAACCACAGCATATCTCGCCGCTAGCGATTCTAGGGGTAAAGTAGACTTTTTGCGTGTAAACTACTTACGATACACACAGACACGCAGTTTATTACCTATTTCATGGTACTTAGGGTACATTTATTGGTTTATTTCAATGCGACGAGTAAAACTGTCTAGACTACAGTCAAGTAATTACACGTTTATCTTTTATTCGCTCTCTATTGCGCTGAAAAATGCTCGATCGAAGTTCTATATTATATGCAATAGTTCTTGAGATCATCTTCAAAGTTTAAGAATAAACACAATAAAGAAAATCTCTTTATAATATTGGTATTGGCATTACTCCCGCATTAGCATTGGTACGGTACACTCTTTCCAACTTTAAAAAGATGTAAGTACGCAAAAAGGCTCACAAATTGGCAAAGGGATCTTTTTCAAACAAATATAGCTTTTACGTTATGAGTAGCAAAAATTGTAATATTCTATTATTAGAAAAATATGTGCGTTTTTCTTTACTATTATACCTGTTTATCTATATGTCGCAGCCAGATCGTATAATCCGCTGTATTACATTACGGCTAGCCGTTTTGAAAATCAGGGCCGTTTTGTAATGCGGCGGTTCAACAATTAGCCGCATTGTCATTGCGATACGTTCTTCAACACGGCTGCCAACGTTTAGCCGCATTGTACTACTGCTTAAATTGTAGGGTGACCATACTTACAAATTAAACAATGCATATTAATCAGAAAAAGCTGACAGATTACCTCTTGCCATATTTCTTAAAAAATCCTGAAAGCCCTTAACTTGATATTGGTGATGGTACACCTAAGAAATATGGTGCACTTAGACTTATCATTGAGATTTGACTCCGGGTGGGCTCCCGCCAGAAGCTCTGCGGTCATGCGGTTAGCCCTGAATGTCGCTTCTCCATACTCGGCCTACGCTCCACTACGGAGGTAGCCAGCTCGCTTCGCTCGCTACCTCCCTCCCCCCTTCGTTACGCTCGGTCTCGCATGGCTCGCTCCACTCAGGACCTCCCTTGAGCTACTGGCTCCCGCATTTTTTATATACACTCCAGGGGTAATAGCGACAAGACTAGGTGGAGTCGGGGTGCTCCGAGTCGGATCTGGGTCCTTCCTAACTTACCCGATCCGATTTAGTCTTAGCAAGGTAGACGGTGGTAAACCACCACAATAATATTGTGTAGGGTTCCGCCGAACACCAGAATCCACAGTCACCTTAGCAATTTAGCAACACACGTACTGTTTTCAACGCTATGGTTGTTGTTATGTCAGACAGCGTCATGAGTGTTAAGAATCGTAACTAAAAATTGTCAAAGCGGCGGCTAATCTTTCGCTTTATTACATTACTAGCTGAACCCGCTACTTCGTTCGCGTAAGCAGATGTTACTGACTTATACATTAGTTGGAAGTATCGTACGTCTAAATATTTGAATAATTGTTGTCATTGAAAAACCGATTGAATTTGTTTTTCCAAACAAAAATTTAATGTTATCATCTTTATTTTTCTTTTTTAAACAAAATCAAACATACTTTTACTTTTCGGGTTTCGTAGTATGGAACATAGCCGCAAGTGTTAAGTTTGTATGATTTTTTTGATAGGATACATTACGAAAAGTCTGAAGCTGATGTGCATGATTTGATACCTACTTATCTCTTTTTGTCCGCAAGCTGTTTTATAGTTGTTATCCGCGACTTCGCCCGCGTAAAATTTTGAATGAAGCCTGTGTGGAATCGAAATAATTAAAATTTTGAGATTTAATGTTACTCAAGCAAGTTGAACCCGTAAATCTAAGCCAAGTCTTAGTGAAATGTTAATGTATGAATTTAATTGTAACACAGAAAAAATATGAAAGAACGAAAGAATCCAAATTCGGCATCAAAATCCTTTTAGCAGCAAAGAACTTATTAGTACAATTTAGAATACCAGTAACGCCACCTAGTGATGCAAGAAAAAAATACATACCACAACAGCAAAACATCGATTTAAATGGCCTTTAGTGTTTTTATATTTAAACTGGCATTAGCGCCATCTAATGAGAATATAGGTAATGTTGCTTGTTATTTTGATTGTGAACGCAAAGCACCTGTATTATCTACGCCAAAACGACTGCATATATTTTTCATTTTTGGCTTTTACCTTACCATCAGATCAAGTTCCTTACGAAAATATATACTTATATTAATATGGAGTTAAATGAAAATATAGACTTATTAGCCCACGTGAAATTGTAAACTCTAAACTATCTGTTTCGTATGTCAAACCAATTCGTTGTGCCTAACAACGGTCTGCTTCGGTCACCGAAGCTTGTTGAATACTACCTTTAAATTTTGAACAGTATTTGGATTGAAATAATACGTTTTCTAATAAAGTAACGGCTGGTCTAGTAAGTTACAACTGACCTGACCTAGTCGGAAGAACGGTCAGCCAGGTTTTGACCCAGGGTTCAAAACCACGCGCACCACTATCTTTTCAGTGTCATTTTCGTAATGCTGGTAATTAAAACGGTGATGGAAAACATCGTGAGGAAACCGAAATGTACCTAGAATCTAAGTCATATGTCATCCACTAACCGACACTGGGCCAGAGTGGTGGATTATAGCCTTGCCTCTCTCCTTGCGAGAGAAGGCCCCGACGCCCAGCAGTGGGAACATTTAATGGGTTGTTTATGCTGCTACTGATTATGCTGATATTTTTTCTCCTAAAGAACAAAAATCTACTTCAATGACAGGTAATTTAATTCTGTCATTCGACTAAATTTTATAAGAAGCTGTGACTATGCCGTACAGATAAATCTAAGCTGATTTTAGTTTTTTGTTGATATTTGAAAAACTACCTCCCTGTTTTAGATATATGAGATCACCTCTGGAGTATTTTCTACCAAACAAAAAAGAAATTATCAAAATCAATTCGCAATTAGCACAGTTATCGCGAAAAATAAAACCAAATAAAAAAACATGCAACCCGATTGAGAACATCCTCCTTGTTTGAAGTCGGTTATAACCGAATGATGTTTGTTTTTCCCACAGATTTCCTTTTGTTTTAGAAATCTGTGGTTTTTCCACACGAAAACATATTTTTGACAATTATTTTTTCATTCAAGACGACGCGACGCGATCACGTGAGCACGTTCTAGAAGATAAATATTCTGTGGATCGTCTGTGATACACAGAATACTTAAAAAATAGTATGTACTGAACGCGCCGCGCGTGTCGTTATTATTTAAAGTTTATGTAATTTCCGAACCACTAGACCGATAATGTTCAAATTTTGAAGAGACAATATTAAAAATGTGTTCTTTCTAACAAAAAAAGAATTAATGAAATTAAACAATGCAAACATGAGTTACAACCAAATACACATTCTGACTTTCACCCCTTCCCGCAAGAAAACCGATCAGAATTTGGAGATCAAAATTAGCCTACAGTAATCTCCTTAGAATAAACTAAAGTCATGTCAAGTTTCAGCTGAATTGAATCTGTAGTTTCGGCGTGATGCGTGATCCCTATACAGAAAGACAGACAGACAGACAGACAGACATGAAAGAAAAAAATGCAGTTTCGCCATCAGTATCGACTATGGAGTGCTCCAAAAAAATTTTTTTTTAAATATCTTCAATGTTCAGAATTCAACACGTTACAGTTTTATTATAAGTATAGATAGATGGCTAGCCGTTTTGAATGACGTTTGGCGTCGAAAACATTCCGGCTGTTTTTTAATTAGCCGCTTTCAATCTGGCTAATCGTCAAACCGCCGCTTTACAAAACGGCCCTGTTTTTCAAAACGGCTAG
This sequence comes from Ectropis grisescens, assembly GCA_017562165.1. Taxonomy (NCBI): domain Eukaryota; kingdom Metazoa; phylum Arthropoda; class Insecta; order Lepidoptera; family Geometridae; genus Ectropis; species Ectropis grisescens. The sequence continues at coordinate 5,192,689 of CM029792.1, read as the reverse complement.
CCGTAATGTAATACAGCGGATTATACGATCCGGCTGCGACCGAGTAGTGTCAGTAGTCCGGTTGTTAGTTCGGTTAACCGAACTACTGCAACTTTTTAGTGTCAGTAGTTCGGTTGTACGTCATCACCGAACTGTTGACACTGCGGAGTGCCAGTAGTCCGGTTGTTAGTTTTTTAATGTTAACTTTTTAGTTGCATTAGTTTTGATTCTATCTAAGCACTGAACTATTGCTTACATATAAAAATTCAGGTTCATCTAAGCACTGAAGTATCGATACACCACTTCAGTTGATTGAAAACTAGCGACTCTCTCACCATCTCAGCGGTATATAAAAATACATACTAACTTTTTTCGATTTTTCATGTAAGTTTCATTTGTATCAATTTTTAACCCATTTGGCGCCGCTGGTGTCAATTTGATGAGTAAGTACATATTATTATAACTATTTTCCAAGTTGATAATTAGTACAGATTATATCTAAAATCTAAAATTATAAAGTAAACTTGTATAGTAAAATGAACGACAATGACGACATTTTAAGATAATGCAGCGAGGAAGAGGCAGGGTGTTACTTTTTTCTGGATACCAGTTTTATAGGAATTCCGTATATGCCTCAAAAAGCAGCTTTTGCCGTTGCAAATATTAGAAGACCGAATGTGCAATGTACCTAAGGGCTACGTTACAATATCAAAAGTAAGCGTTTGATGCATATATCTCCTTATTTTCATTTATGGTTTGTAGTTCCTTACTTTATAATAATATAATACTAGTGGAATCATATGAACTGTGTTTTAGGAAGCGGACAAAATCGAGAAAGCCAGTGAGCATACCTGCAATTCGGATTTTTTGAAATTGATGCTTTGATAAATAAAAGCATAATTGAGGCTGCGAAAGGCAGATAACCTGCACCCAGAGTATATCGCTAATGTTTAGTTTGCATTAAAAAATAAGGGCCTAGATTTAGCCACTCCCAACCCAATTCCATCATTCTCTCAAAAGAAATCTACAATTTAAGTTTCTTCGAGAATCTAAGAACGTAAGATTCGCCAAAATGCGGGAGTAGAGAAAATACGCCCAACATCTCTTTCCGAGCTGCAAGTTCCCACGTAGTTTTCTGATATTCTACTGGCAGATTATTTTGATGGTGATATTAGAATTATATTTTTTTGTAGTAATCATGCACGAGATTTTTTTAAACCGATTAAAGTGTACTTTATGGATGGTACGTTTAAAGCCAGCCCTATTTATTCCATTTTGCTAATTATTCAGCATACTTGGCGACTTGGGTAGTTCAATTGAAGCTATAAACATGATCCCACGGGCATTTGCTTTCATATCCTATAAAAACACGAGTCTTATAACATCGTCTTTGAATTAATAAGTACAAAATTCCAGAGTGGGATTCCAAGGAAATACATGTAGATTACGAAAAAGCTACCCTGAATGCCATAAAATCTGAATTTAAAAACTAATGCAACTAACACTAAAAAACTAACAACCGTACTACTGGCACTCCGCAGTGTCAACAGTTCGGTGATGACGTGCAACCGAACTACTGGCACCAAAAAGTTGCAGTAGTTCGGTTAACGAAACTAACAACTGGACTACTGGCACTCTGCAGTGTCAACAGTTCGGTGATGACGTGCAACCGAACTACTGGCACCAAAAAGTTGCAGTAGTTCGGTTAACGAAACTAACAACTGGACTACTGGCACTCCGCAGTGTCAACAGTTCGGTGATGACGTGCAACCGAACTACTGACACCAAAAAGTTGCAGTAGTTCGGTTAACGAAACTAACAACTGGACTACTGGCACTCTGCAGTGTCAACAGTTCGGTGATGACGTGCAACCGAACTACTGGCACCAAAAAGTTGCAGTAGTTCGGTTAACGAAACTAACAACTGGACTACTGGCACTCTGCAGTGTCAACAGTTCGGTGATGACGTGCAACCGAACTACTGGCACCAAAAAGTTGCAGTAGTTCGGTTAACCGAACTAACAACCGGACTACTGACACTACTCGGCTGCGACATATACATATAGATGTTATGTATTCATAGGTACCACATAGGTACAGTGAGTGGAATATGCAGATAAATCTATGACAAAAACGTAGGTAGTGGAAATATATAGTACCAAAAAATACTACGCTAGTTCTAAACTCATCAAATAATGCACGGTAAGAGTATTTAAAGAAATAAGTTGGCAGTCTTAAGGACGGACGGTAGAAAAATTAAAATATCTTCAATGTATAGAATTCGACCCCTTACAGTTTCGTTATGAGTGCAGTGCAGTTATATGTGCAGTGAGTGACGTACTTCAACAAGCAACACTGCTCCCGATTGCGAGTATGACACATGTGTCAACCATCTCACGTCTCACCAAAATGTAGGTAAATAAAACGATACAAGAACAATATTAACCTCTCTCTCCAAACTGGGCTAGTATCAAAGTCTTGGAAGCTTGCCGATGTGCAACCAGTGTCCAAAAAGGGTAGTCGTGCTGACCCTGCCAACTACAGGCCCATCTCGGTCACGTCCATACTCTGCAAGACTATGGAACCACATGCTCCTGACGTACCTAGAATCAAACGACCTCCTAAGTGACCGGCAATACGGATTTCGTCCAAAACCGATCCAAAACCAAATTCCAAACCAGATTCCAAAACCGATCCACCAGGGATATTCTAACGTACGTCACTCACATCTAGAGTGAAGCTATTGAGAAACACGGGGAAGCACTTGCAGTCTCCCTGGATAACTCGAATGCTTTCAACTGGGTTTGGCATGATACCCTTATAATCAATCTTTCTAGTTATGGTTTGTCTCCTGGGTTTATTATATGGATATCGGACTTCTTGAGGGATCGGTCCATACGATTCGTTATTGATGGCTGCTCGTTAGATCAAATGGCTATCAATACTGGAGTCCCTCAGGGTCGGTACTTTCTGCAACGCTCTTCCTGCTACGTATCAAAGATCTGTTGAATCCCGGTATTTTTGGGTACGCAGATGGTGTAGAGAGTAACATATCTTGCCCGAAAGCAAGTGGGCAGCAAACTCAGGTATTGAGAGAGAGTTTGATCGAGCTTTTGAGCTTGACCCTTGAGGCGGAGTCTAAATGGGGCGATACCAATCTGGTCAAGTTCAATGAGAGTGAGACGCTGGCGTGTACTTTTCGAGGTGTTCCCGTGTCGGTTTCTGACCGTCTTGAGCTTTTGGGCGTCACTTTGACATCTACGGTCAACTTTGGCTCGTAAATCGAGTACAACGCTAAATAGGCTGCCAAAAAACTAGGTGTCTTCTCAAAAGTGCGAAAGTACTTCAAATTTGAACAGTTGCTCACGCTATATCAAGCACAGATTCGCTCTTGTAAGGATTATTGTTCGCACCTTCGGGATAGATCAGCTAAGTATCAGCTGGGGGCTCTAGAGTCGAGGCAATGACACTCTTGTGATAAAAAGACTTCAAAGTCTTGAACATCGCCGAAAAATTGCTAGCCTATTGGTTTTTTATTGGATACATTTCTGAGAGTGTGCTAATGATTTGGATGATCTAATACCACCTTGCCTTTTTTCTATCAAAATGCTCGTAGCTTGAAAAAGCGACATCGTTTCATGGTTGATGTTCCAAAGACACGAACGAATAGATTTGAATCTATTTTAGTGATAAGGAGGTCAAAGCTGTGGAATACGTTGCCTGAGTGGGTTTTCCCCGATGGTTACAATATTTTTGTCGTCAAATCGAGAGTGGCTGTCAAGTGTGAGCCTACAAAAGGTAAAAAAAAAATATTATATTGTCCGTTTTAGCTTTGTTGAGGTGTTTTTCGTACCTCAACATTTCCGAATAGTTTCAATTTTGCCCTAAATGTTACTAAAAAGATATATTTTCTACGTTGAATGTGAATCTAGATTAGCAGTAATTGTCAGGATTTACAGTTCAAAATTATTGCGGAAGGGTAAAACCGCACCACTTTACTTATTATGCGGATATACTTTACTTCCGAAAGTTCCGAACAACTGCTCAACTTGTAAATAGTTCTCACCGTAAAAATGGATCTGCCAAAGATCAGGTTGAGGCACTGGAGTGGTAAGGTGACTTAAAAAAAACTAATTGGTCCGTCAGAATTTTTAATAATATCGTATACCTATGTATTTTTTCTCTTGTTTCACAAACACAACATGACGAAGATAAGGTGGTTAGAAGTTTCGAGTGACAATAAATATTTAATTATAATTATGGTTCAACTTTTACGATAACCTGACGTCACAACCACACTCATCTTTTGTTGCCTAAAAATTATTAAATGTCGTAGTGCATTTCGAGCACAATATGTCTAGAGAAATTAAGACATCTCTTTAGCTTCCTTTGTTAAGCCGTGATTTAAGACAACGATTAAGATTTAGAGATATTTCAAGCAGCAAACGGTAGCTATCACAGTATTTTTGTTTGAGAATACTGGGGTTGATTATTTTTCAACTAGAATTCAAAAACAGTTATTGTTTTCAAAAAGCGTTAGAATAACTGCTGAAATATTGATAAATAGACAGAATGATTTCATTATAGACATCAATTTAAAATTAATTATAAGAAATGACAAAGGCCTAAAGTGACATTCATAGCACCCCTGTTACTAATTGCTATTTCTTTCATACAACGACTGACAGCAGGAGAAATCAGATGAAGAATAAAGTGAGCGTGCCTCTATGAGTAAGAGCGCGAGGCTGAGTGAGACATGTATAAGGAAATATTGACTTCAAATTGAGTTTAGGGAATGATTGGCCCCTTAGATCGGTCTTTCTTTTTTGAAAAGGCTTTAAAATAGTTGTTCGATAAACATATATACAAATGAACTATGAGAATTTAAGTGAAGTTAAGTCATTATTTTGGGAGTTTTAAAGCGTCTGTTAAGCAAAAAAGCCGACGAAATGTGTCTGGGAGTATTGGGGCGAGTATATTTTAAAGATATGCCTACAACATAGGTACGTGAAAATCAGTTATCAGAAAATACGTAAAGTAATGTTTCTTATGTATTTTCTGGACCCCGTATCTCAAAATTGGTCGTCTAAACAAATTAGTGGATAAGCATGTGTTCTTAGTACGTAGTAAATCTCGTTAATACTTAATCGTCCACATTTCGTTCATCAGAAAATACGTGACGTCTGGCGGCTCTGGGATCTTGGACTATGATAGATTCAATTACTAGTTGGTATAAAACATAAAACACGACCACGACGAAACACTATTTTAATTTTATTGAATTTAACAACAATTTAGATTATTATTTTCATTTTCAAAATATCCTAACACAGATTTCCGCGCAACTGAAAGTCTTTAATCGTAATTTTGTCATGATGCGTGAAAATATAGGAAACTTGTTCTATCATAGAACTACAGAGAATGTCCATTAATTAATAATACTAGCGTAGTAAATAATTGCGGTAAGTAAGTTACGACTGGTCTATTAAGTTACGACTTCACTACTAAGTTACGGATCAGCCGGGGTCTTCTTACTAGATCAGCCGTAATAACTTGTACTTAAGGCTTGTTCGCATTAGGCTAGCAAATTAGTCTAGCAGAGAGTAATTTAGTAGCTAAAATACTCGCTACTATTCAAAAATCGTTCGCAAAGTGCTTTAATACAGTTCACAAGTGAGTAGCATTTCGCAACATGAAGATCCTACAACGCAATATCACCATCGCGAAGACAGTGATACCACCTGACGAACAGGTTCATCTTCGAACACATCCTAATGATGTTTTCCAATCCCGTCAAAACAAAAATTAATGACAAATTTAAACTACTGTCTTTGAGAAATACTCTCGAATTGTAGGGCCCAGAGCGAGGATAGAACTCACGCCCTAGGTACACTTGAAAGTCGAGCATTTAATTCTTATAATCTTCCCACTGAATGTTCCCACTGCTCTCACAAGAAGAAAGTCATGCCATAATTCGCCACGCTGCCCATGTGTGGGTTAGCGGATATATCTGTTAGGGAAATAACTACTATAATCCTATTATAGTAATACAGTACATTAGTATATTGATCATGTAGTGTCAGCATGACGGAGCACGTGCAGACTGCGTATTAATAGCCGCCTGCGCCGGCGCCGGCACTTGGCTGCCCAAGCTCCCTCGGGCTCCCACTGTTGTTGCCACTCGCATACTTTGGCACTATCTATCCAAAGACATACGCAACCCATTCTATGTTCCCACTGCTAGGACTCAGGGTCTTCTCTCGCATAGAGAGAGTCCACACAAGTGCAGGCAGGAAGAGGCCCGTCATCGAATGATATCTTTCGTAGATCATGCTGGTTCCTTTTTTTATAACATACTAGCTGTACCCTGCCACGCTTTGCTATGGCACATTTTGATGCAAAATTAGATAAAAACAATCCTTGATGCGGATTATATGAATATGAATGAATAAGCTAATCTTATCGAATCGTAATGGCTATTTTAGAAGAGGTGAATGAGGAAATTTGTGTGATCAATAAAATAAGTTATTCCACAGACAATTTCGTATTTGGAAAATTGTTTGAAGTTATTTTTCTCTCCAGACTAATTCGACAAGTTCGAACCTATTTAATCGGCGAGCCAATGAGCGCACCGCTCGCAACGAACGCGTGGTGGGGGGTGCTACTCGCCCGTTGAAAATAGAACAAAATGGATTGACTCGACTAAATCACTTCCTAAACTACTCGACTAAATGTTCACTGTTCATACACGTTTAGTTGCTAAATTACTCGTCACTAAGCTAAATTACTAGCCTAATGCGAACAAGCCTTACCGTAAGTAGCATGTGACACTGACGATCCGTATCCCATGGCCTAGATCCCAGAAACACCACTGTCTTTGCGAGATGATGTGCGTATGCTTCTGACTTTAAAACAATAGGACGTTTTCAAGAGGTAAAAAATTACTGTCAAAGACAGTTCCCAATTTCGCCGTAGGTGGTGCCACTGTTTTATTTTGTTAGAGAAATTTATAAAAATCAAAAGTGTTGCTACATTTGGCAATATTTAGAACTATCTTTAACAAGTCTTTTGGAAACGCCTCATTGAGGAAAACATCTCGAGGATATCGACGCATTCCATGAGTACGTCATCCATCAACCCGCAGTGAGCCAGCGTCGTGGACTATAGTCTTAATTCTCTCCTTGTTAGAGAAAGGCCCGAGTCACAGCAGTAGGACATTTTAATAGGCTGCTTTTGCGTAAAACTACGCTGCATGACACTGACAGTTCCAAACGTTCCATAGCATCTGTCTCTATGACAGATGACAGAACAAAGAACAGAGAAGCGTTATCCGGCCATATTTCACGCACCTAATGATGTTCGGTTATGATTAATGCCAATCGGATGGAGTTCAATGTCGCCCAAGCCTTCAGTATCGGTAACCGTCTCACGAATAACGAAAGCGATTTTGATAGTCAAATTATATTGGAAGATAAAAATTTATAATTTAAGACGAGATACTTCTTTATTCGAATTTACAAATACACAATTTCCAATAAGGCGTATCCCTATTTTGTGATTAGCTTTAAATTTTCGTGTTGATAAAATCGAATTATAGTATCAAGACCAAAGCACAAACACACCATAAGCACTTATTCTATAATGCTGAGATGGGCCTGGCACGTTTTGCACTAACCCAGAGTTTGCTACTATGTAAAGGCCTATAATTACCGCAGTAAAAAAAATTCTGGTGATTTAAAAATTTACTTAGAAAATGTTAAGTTAAAACGTCCTATCCTACTTTCTATCCTACTAATAATGTCAATGTTTGTATGTTTGTTGCTCAATCACGTCGTAAAGTATGAACGGATTGGGTTGTGGAACACAGTCAGATTATAATCTGGAAGAACACATAGGTAGACTGTGCTTTTTATCCCGAAAAACTACGGGAACAGGAAATACGCATCTAAAACCGCAACACGCTGCTAGCTTATTATTAATAAATAAATAAATATTCGTGGACAATCCGCACACAACACCATCTGACCCCAAACTAAGCAAAGCTTGTAATATGGAAGCCAGATAGCTGATATAATACTTATATAGTTTTAAATACATACCTATTACACATAGAACACACCCAGACACAGTACAAATATTTGAATTCATCACACAAATATTTGGACTGGGTGGGAACCGAACCCACGACCCTCGGCTTCGCAGGCAAAGTTACTACCCACTAAGCCACGAGGCCAGAAAAAAATAAATTTAATAGTTATTTGACATCTCGACAGTAAATCGTTCAGAAAAGTGTTAGTACTCACTTATAATTAGAAAATAAAATTTTAATTTTGTTGAAAAATTAAATTACTTAATATTTTAACTGAAGATTTATTTATGGGTTCTGGAAATAAATAAAAATAGGTAAACATAAAAACATTATTTAGATACAAAACCCTCAGTAGACGAGTTCCTCATATCCCCGAGTTATTTTTTCCTATTTTTGTATCTTACTTGTCAGCAGTAGGACAAGGGCCTAAACCCTCCGTTTTGTGACATCTGTTTTTCTATATGCCACACCATTTTCAACCATAAACGTGAGGCAAAAAAGACAGTTTCCGTGTAATTCGTTGAATTACCTTTGGATATACGAATGTTATTCATAAATCAAGAATTGTGGAAAATATAAGGTGGAAGAATTAATCTGTTCTATCTTTGTGTTTTTCGTTTTATGAAAGTTTGGTATTCTACCGTTCTTTTTTGACCTTCAGGACAAGAAAGAGTGCTATAAGCCTGTGGCATTGTAATTCTTCGAGAAGGGTTTTCTGTGAGGGGTAAATTCATTTACGCTTACACGTTACACGTTTGCTAAAAAGGACGTCCGGGCAATGTTAGACTCGGCACCACCAGTGGAGTCACTATTAACTAAAACCTTCACGCCGTTCCACTTTTGCTGCATATGGTGGGAACGTGGAGACACTTTTGCATTCTTTGGTGAATTCCTCCGCAGCATGCCAAGCCTCTCTTCAGGGAAAATACCTCGTCACTGGTCTACTTGAACATCCAAGGTACACCGGGACCATCTCGGCAACCAATCGGTAACAGAAAACCCAGACTCCATCGCGCCTTGCAACGGCCTAGAGTTTTAGCCTCGTCACCTACCATTTACTGGTTTCAGAGGACAGAGAGAACGGCGTACCAATATACCAAAACTCTTCTTTCTACCGTGGTTCGAATCCACTTTCCTCATAGAGTGGAATAAGTGTCGGCTGCGTATTTCCTTTCCCGTGTACAGTAGGAGGCAGTATTGCCTCAAAACGCACAAGGGTTTGTTAAGCTAATTATCTTTCCAAACACGTGTTCAATATAAGGTAAGCGTCCTCCAAACGCGCACGCATTTGCTGTGCAAAATTTTCTAAATACGTGTTCAACACGAGACAATATGGAGTTTGAGTTGGCGAATAAATGCACCGCTCGCGTCTAGCTCCTTTTTTCAGTAGTATTTCGGGCAGAACCCAGATCCTACTTGGAGCCCCCCGACGGAGGGGATGTTGTGGGAGCCAGAAGATCAAGGGAGGTCCTGAGTGGAGCGAATAAATAAATTACTTGGACTTAGTACTTACCGCGCAACTCCAAAATTCGTTTAGTAGTAGTCGCCACCAGAGTCTAACTGACATAGGATACCAAAACAAAAGTGAAAGCATAGCACGCAATACCTGTATAAGCAAAGCATTCAATACGTTTCACGCTTTAAGTTAACATCGTTTTTTAATGAAATTGAAGTATTTTCACTATTAATTCCCATTATTTTACCAAGCAATTAATTTGCATTAATACCTGAACTCAGGTCTAATGGTGTTTGTTTACGAAGTTACAATAGCGGCGGATGGAAGACAATGGTGTCCATGGGAACAAAGTAAGGGGTCCAATGGGGACGAGGAAATGGGAATCGGATTGTACTACCTTTTGTTTGTCTGTATTTTATATATAAAGATCTCGTGTCATGATGTTTGTATTGTTAAACCTCTGAAATGGTTCGTACTGATTTTAACTTTTTTTTTTTGGGTATTTGGCGGATATACAAATAGGTTGTAAAATATTTTTGTGATCCTCCTGCAATCTTCAGTTTAAGCTCGATTTTATTATTAAATTTGATTTTTTTTAAAGCCAAAGTGAAAAATTGTCTAAGTAATTTTAACAGTTACATTATTACATCTTCTCTATACATAAAAATGTTATGTTGGTTTGTGTACGCTTCAAAAACTCAAAAAGTTCTGCACCGATTGAGCTGAAATTTTAAAATGATATACAATCCGCATCAAGAATTGTTTTTATCTAATTTTTGCATCATAATGTGCCACAGCGAAGTGTGGCAGGGTACAGCTAGTCTCTATGTATAAAAATCTCACAAAATCTTATGTTGGTTTGTGTACGCTTCAAAAATTCAAAAAGTTCTGCACCGATCGAGCTGAAATTTTAGAATGATATATAATCCGCATCAAGGATTGTTTTTATCTATTTTTTTCATTACAATGTGCCACAGCGAAGCGTGGCAGGGTACAGCAAGTCTCAATATATAAAAAATGTTATGTTGGTTTGTGTACGCTTCAAAAACTCAAAAAGTTCTGCACCGATCGAGCTGAAATTTTAGAATGATATACAATCCGCATCAAGGATTGTTTTTATCTAATTTTTGCATCACAATGTGCCACAGCGAAGCGTGGCAGGGTACAGCTAGTTCATTATAGATTGACATTTAATTCAGTTATTCATTTGAATGGCAATTTTCTTTGTTTGTAACTGGTTACAAAATACAGTAACAAAGGCGACCGAAAGGGAATATGTAGCCTATGTGATATTTAAAACTAGGCATAATCTATGTTCCAAATTTAAACTCGATCCGTTCATGCATTTCGACGTAATTGAGCAACAAGCATAAAGACATTCATACTTTCACATTTTTAGAATTCGTAGGATAAAACTGAGAATCTGATATTCTCTCTCAGTTTACAGTTAAGTACTCTCTCATTAATCAGTTTATCGTTACAATTGCTTCTCTTTGTGTATCCCCATAATGTGGTTGGTGGCTTTTGATAGCTTGAAGTATTTTTCGTATTTTAGAAACGAAATACAAACCTCTATATAATAGCAGTATTTCACTTAAATATGTTTAATTATAAGCTTCCAAGCGTGAAGTTCGTTCGATATTTGGTATTATTCCGTTTTCGACTCAGTATTATTTGTAGTACAGATACACTACTCGTAGTTTGTCGTTTATTAATGTTGAGGAAAACATTACGAGGAACGCGAAATGTCGATGTTTAAATAAAGTGAGGCAGAGTGATGCGAAGTGAGAAGTGATTCAAAGTGAGGTAAAATTATTCAAAGTGAGGCAAGATAAAACAAAGTCAGACGAAGTGAAGAAAAACAAAAAAATAAACAACGGAACGAAAAAAAACGAAACACAATGAATTTTAGCTGAAACTAAACTGTGAGCTTTTCATATTTGTTTAATACAAATTAAACCTTAATTGGTATTTTAGTTCGCGAGGAATGTTACCTAAGTTTTATAATATTAGCATAAAGCGTGAAGTGAAGCTATTAATGTGTTGGTGGGATGAGTATATTTCTCATGTTGCGGCGTGCACTACCGAAGCAATAAACCCGCAGATGGTAGGTGAAAATGAAACGATTTTTCTAGGGCTGTCACAAAACACTATGCTATTTTTTTATGTAAACTTTAGTTTTATGTTATAGTTTCATTTAAAGCATAATTTACCCTATTATATGGATGCATTTGTAGCTAGCAGCGCCCCACGGTTCTACCCGCTTAGTTTCTGTTCCCGTCATTTTCTTACACATACACACAGTTAGACCATAAATCTATGTTTTACATTTCAATCCGATCCCGATCCTTTCAGACGTTCCAACAAACATGGAAACATCTACATATCCAAACTTTTACACTTATGACATCATAACAGTAAAAATAATGAGCTAGATAGTTTTCAATAGTCATAATTGCACAATTAGTGTTGGGCGGCCTCTCACTAGATGGACAGACGGCCTCACAAAGGTCGCTGAAAACCGCTGGTTGCAGGTTGCGCAGGACCGTTCGTTGTGGAAATCTAGGGGGGAGGCCTATGTTCAGCAATGGATGTCTTGCGGCTGGTGACGATGATGAATTGCACAATATTGCTTAGGAGTGTCTTAAATGAAAAAAAAATGTGGCGTTTTCAGGACTTTATTGAGGACCGTTAGCTTTTAGAACCCAACACTACATTGTATTTTAGTTTTTATAACGTGTATAGTTTCATAGTGAATTACTTTATAGCTTTTGAAATGATTAGTTAGATATTTTCACTTGAATGAACTCACCAAAATAAAAATAATTCACAAGTTTTCAGCATTACCACTAATTACTACTTATTGTCAAACTAACACATAAATATATAAACGATTTAATGTATTCAATTTCAAGAAACAAAATATTCACACCAAACTCAAAAACTAAAAAAAGTTGCGATTTGTATACTTATTTATCACTTACAAGTATCACTTTTAGGCAATCGCAGGATGGAGCAATAGCTACAAAAATAAGAAAACACAAATTAAAAGTGGCAAATACGTCTATGATATTGTAAATTAACTGTAGTTAAATTCATTATTTTTCGAAATAAATATTAAGTATGTACTAAATAATAACTGTACATCCTAATACATGTTAACGTAGTCTAATAATCAACTATGATAGCTTAAAAAACTCAGATATTTGATAAGCTCACGGAAGCCTTGTGTACCTAAATATAATTAAGGATTATAATTTTGTCAAAAAAATAACAGTCTAATTAGTCCGTCATCGTCGGGTAGTCGTCAGATAGGTTATGGCAAAATATGGGGCTCGTATTTTGTGTTTTTTTTTAATTATAAATAATTGACAAAGAAATTATCGCACTTCCGAAGTGGGAGATTGTGACGTCACGTCTTTGTAAAAATCGTACAAAGACGTGACGTCATTCGAAACTACAAAGCACCACGCTTTCGTATTTTTTTGTTTATGAAACAAAATAAAAATATATTTAAATTATTTTTTAAACGGACTTATCATTTTTTTTGTCGCCATATCTATTTTGCGCTAAGTTAACGGTCGAAAAACGTCGGTGACACCCCTACGTCTTAATAATATTCATGGCAGCTGACACGCCGCGGCAGACGGATGGCTCACAGAAACGTTTTATTTTCATATATTTTTTACCTTTCTTTTGTGGACTTTAGTATAATTAATCTGAAGGAAGATTTAGAACTCATTTCACTCAAAACGTTGGCTGTTTCAGTTGCTTTTTTATTCCTTTTGAAATGTTTCGTGCCGAGTGAAAATTGGTGTTAAAATTTGCCACCTTTTAAGTGATTTTACTTAAGAAATTAGAACAATGACACTTTTTTACAGAATCGTAAAGATAGATTTTACAGAATGGAAAACGCACTAAGCGACTAAGCGTATGGTCTGCTTAATGGTAAGCCGTAATTGTCGTTTATGCGCACAAAATGTTACCTATTATTAAACTACTACACTACGCTCGTCACTCGCAGGTATTTGGTGACCTGAAGATTTTTGCCCTGTAATTTCTTGAAAAATATAAAAAATAAGACATCAATTTATTTATTTAAATATCTACTCATTGTTGTTTGGCGGCAATTACTGTCAAAGTAGTGGTCCTTTTCAAAATAGACTCTACCATTCCAGAATATAGTTCAATTTATGTAAATTTAGTTCCAAAGATTCTTGCTCTCAATTTCCCAAATTACTACCCACATTTTAACCGATAGTCACAATAACTCAATTATAACTCTAGAAAAATCTGTACTTGCTTATACCAACCTTTTAACCCAGACTAAACTCGATACGAACTAGTAATTCCACCATTAATGAAGCCTAAATGGGTTCGTTAGCTCTACGTAGATTTATATTAATACCTACTAGTTATCCGCCCCGGCTGCGCCCATGGTAAATATATAGTCTATAACAGCACTCAGGGGTCCAAATTTCAGGGGTTCAGGGGTATCAATAAAATAATTTTTGTAATCGGTGCAGTAATTCCTGAGGCGTTCAAACAAAAACCTCTTCAGCTACCTGCTACGCCACCTGTCTAACATTTTCGATAAATCAAATGCACTATCTAACAGAAAAAATATCTTTCAATTCGGACCAATAGTCCCCGAAATCCTACAAAATAAACAAACAAATTCTTCAACTATAAAATATCAGTATAGATTTCCCTTTTTCAGGCCTTCTGGCAGCTGACCCGATCTCTGAGATCTGACACAGTGACTGCCATGCCACCCCTCTCCCGACCCGGCCTCCCCCTCGCCTTCGAAGACGAGGAAAAAGCCGAGTGTCTTGCCGATAGCCTCGAAGCCCAATGCACACCTTGTCTTGATGAAGTCGACCCCGCCCACCGCGCTAAGGTGGATGAAGTCGTCGATCGTCTCTCCTCCATTCCTCCTGTAGACCCCCTCGAACCGGTCACGGCCTCCGAAGTCGAGTCTATAATAAAATATCTCCGCCCCCGAAAAGCCCCCGGAGCCGACGGCATCGGCAACCGAGCGCTCAAACAAACTCCCCCGTCTATAGTCGCTTTACTAGTCTGCATCTTCAATGCTGCTATTAATAACGCTATCTTCCCCGAAATCTGGAAATCAGCCCGAGTCATTGGTATACACAAACCCGGCAAGAAGGCGTCAGAGCCCTCTAGCTATCGTCCCATCAGCCTGCTTAGCTCCCTCGAGAAGGTAATGAGCGTATCCTAGTGAGATGCATATGGACCTTCGTGACGGAAAACGACGTCCTTCCCGCAGAGCAGTTTGGCTTCCAAGCCAGACACTCGTGCGTTCATCAGGTACACCGCCTCACGGAGTACATCTTGGAAGGGTTCAATAGGCCCCCGACCTTCCCCGGCGCCACCAGGGCCCCCTCTGAACATACGGTAGCTGTGTTTCTCGACGTCGCGAAAGCCTTCGACAGGGTATAGCATAACGGGCTCATATACAAGTTATATGAGCTCGGTATGCCGATTCGTCTCGTATAGATAGTACGCGACTATCTCACCGGTCGAAGCTTCCGTTACAGCGTCGGAGGCGCACTATCAACTTTATGACTTTGTCAACGATTACTCGACGATCTCTTCCTCGTCGACTCCTTCCTACTCTAACAGACGCCGACGACCGCGAGACGTACTGAGCGATCCGGACGACCCCATCGGCGCCGCAACTGCGGCGGCGCTGGGCTCGGCCGATCCCTCGGCTCCCAGTAATCGGAGATACGCCGTTTTCGGTTTAGGCGCCGGGTACCGACGGCAGCACCGCCCACCTCGTCGGCGAGGTGGGCGGCCTCCCTCTGGATCTATCAGCAGATCAGTTAGATTCACTCCAATAATAGGTCAGCCGACACTAGCTCACTCCCCGCAACCGGGGCACCCGCCGAACTCTCAATCACTCGACCCGACGACAATAATCAGTCAGCCGACTCCCCAAGTAAATACAATAATCAGTCAGACGACAGAGGTTCCTCCCTGTTAATGATCAGTCAGATGACATCCGCTCAAAACACACATTCAGTCAGCCGACAAAGCGCTCCCCTTGTTTTTGCCGGATTACCCCAAGATTAAGTCAGATGACATTGTTTCTGTTCACGTGTTAGTAACGAGTTTCGATACCGACTCATCTCGGAGGGTCCCCACACCGATAGGGCGCACCGGATGCGTCAAAAACTCTGTCCCCCGGCGCTAGCCCGAGCCGAGGTCGAGCCGCCGAGGCGCCCTCGTGCTAGCTGTCGTTACGCGTTTCCAGGTATCATCCCGCGCTATAGCATTAGCACAACATTAGGTTTCTTTAGGTTAGGTTCACTTCGGGTCCTGCGCCACCCGCGCTAACCCGAAAAGCCCGTTAAGTAGTAAAGGCGTCTCGAGGCCAGCTACAATAATGCCAATTCAAAAAAAAAAAACCTTTTTCATTGCACGTAGCTGCACAAAGTGACATCGTTTCATGGTGAAAAAGAATCAAACAAACTCTTTAGGTAAACAATATTAGTATATAGTAAAGACATTAATTACTGGTACGATCATTTGAAAAATAAAGATGGTAGCACTGGCCACGAGCACTTTTTACGCGTCACTTTCGTAATATTTTTCTTACGGTTTTAGTCACATATTTTAACAGTAAGTTCGCGCAGCAACATTCCAAAATCTCCAAAGCCTGCCGTAAGAACTTCGTCCCAAGACACACAATTAATAAGTTACTAGCGGCCCACCCGGCTTTGCCCGAGGTGCATATTTTGTAATCCTTAGCACTTAAAAATTGCGGCAATATCCAACGGTGAAAGAATTTTTGAAATCGGTCCATTGGTTCCCGAGGTTAGCGGGTTCAAACAAAAAAACCTCTACAGCTTTATATTATTAGTATAGATATAGATAGGACTCGAGAATCGCGTACACATCTAATGGTTAAGGATTTTTTTAATTGGTCCTTTAGTTTTTGAGTCTAGCGCGCTCAAAAAGCTCTTCAGTTTTATAATATAAATTAAGATTCATTGATAAACTTGTCAAATTATTTACAGCTTATTCGTATTCAGTATTCCTTTTGTTCGTTTTCGTTGTATTTGACGGAGTTCCCTATTTTCCGTGATGTTCACTGTGATTGCAGATCAACGTTTCAGGGGAAATAATGAGTTCAGTTCAGTTCAAGTACAGAGATGCAAGGCGCAGTTCAGTTCAAGTACAGAGATGCAAGGCGCAGTTCAGTTCAAGTACAGAGAAGCAAGGCGCAGTTCAGTTCAAGTACAGAGATGCAAAGCGCAGTTCAGTTCAGTTCAAGTACAGAGAAGCAAGGCGCAGTTCAGTTCAGTTCAAGTACAGAGAAGCAAGGCGCAGTTCAGTTCAGTTCAAGTACAGAGATGCAAGGCACAGTTCAGTTCAGTTCAAGTACAGAGATGCAAGGTGCAGTTCAGTTCAGTTCAAGTACAGAGATGCAAGGCACAGTTCAGTTCAATTCAAGTACAGAGAAGCAAGGCGCAGTTCAGTTCAGTTCAAATACAGAGAAGCAAGGCGCAGTTCAGTTCAATTCAAGTACAGAGAAGCAAGGCGCAGTTCAGTTCAGTTCAAGTACAGAGATGCAAGGTGCAGTTCAGTTCAGTTCAAGTACAGTTCTGGGTCATGATTTGGACTCCTCGTGTTCCAATAGCTGCATATCAGTGCTGTTATGCCCGGGCATGCTGCTTACCATTTTGCTAGTTTCGTTATTCTATTTCATACAACATTTTACATTTTGTTGTCTATTAGTTCCGGTTTGAAGATCAGCATTTTCAGAGTAATTGCTGGGTATGGGAGAACCTATTTCTAGGTGTCAAACTTATTGTAGCGCCATGGGGTGATTTGATCTTCTCAAATTGCAGCGTGACGCTGTGTACATACATCATGGCGGAAATAATACATCAAAACCTTGAAAAAGAAACCTTCTAATCGTACTCGTAAAGGCGAATGTGGAACGATTCGTTTTCGTCAGTTTCACATTTACAAATATTAATGCTGACTCACAAATTAAGTTCATTTAGCGAGGATAGTAAGTAGTTTAGTTGTATTGCAAGTAAAAATAAATAAAACAGCAGTTTTAGAGATACATGAGATACTAGATTTTTTAAGTGAACTTCTTTTGGCTCACTGAACACAAATTTTTCGTGGGCAGTGAAAGAAGCTCAGTATCACGCTCGGAAAGATATATTCGGGTGAACTCGGGACCGTCGAGTGTGCCAGAGCGAGAAAGACAGTTAGCTGCTGCTATGTGTCAGCTGTCACTATCTTTTTTTTTTTATTCGTGATCATGGATACTAATTTATTAGCCGCATCTGTCACTGTCGTTTCACTGTGCTTACCATATCTATTAAATTTACATATTTAAATGACATTGGCGAAATTGTGAGGCTAAACCACAATAAAAGCCATTAACCAAGAGTTGAGTTGAGTTACATATTTAATTTTTTTATATTATTGTACTATACTTATTATGTTTATTATTATTCGTGATAATTTATGATTCGTGATGAGTTATGATTATTACTATAATTCTTATAATGATTGATTGATCAACAGTTTTGAATAGTTATTTGTTATTTTAGTTTTCACTTCTGCCGTGCTGCACATACATTATTTATTTTTTACTAGGAGATGGATATCCTTATAATGCTATTTAAATAATGTAATCTGGATTTTCCAAAGTCGTAGTGAATAGCTATCTTCTAGGACAGGATACAACATCGCCTTCAGTCACACCGTCTGTTACCATCATGCGAGTTGGTGGTCAAACGTGGACCTATTTGTTTTCTTTTGTCCAGTTAGTCGTTGTCTTTATACAGAATAGGTTTACGTTTGACGCCTAACCTAGTAACACAGGACACAAAAAAAGGCCCAAAGTGCTAAAGGTTCCAGATTATATGAGTACCTATAGAATTATTGGTTCTGGTTAAATACTTTATTTTTAACTGTTGATTTTTATACTATATCAATAATAATCGACTTCAATTTAGTCGTCAAAATCGACGTCAATTTTTCTATCCATAAGTATTTTTTATTAGTAGTAATATATTGAAGTAAGTATATTTTTTTCTTACATTCATACGAATACTTACACGGTACATAACATTTTCTGTCTGTCTGTTTGTCTACCTCTTTATACTATTAACTAGCTGTGCCTGCGGTTTTAACTGCGTTAAAGATGATTATGATGTTTTTTTTTTTTTAATATAGGTAGCCTAAATTATTTCTTACTAAATTATTTTAAAGTACTGCACGCTCTATCTTAGAACGCATCGTCGCTTAACATCGGGCAAAATGGCGATCAAATGTAGAGTACTTTTAAAGTTTAAAATAATATAGTAAGAAATAATTTAGGCTACCTCTATTTAAAAAAAAACTTCATAATCATCTTTAACGCAGTTGAAACCGCAGGCACAGCTGGTTAATAGTATAAAAAGGTAGACAAGACATGCACCTGATGGTAAGTAGCACGACTACTCATGATAACACAGTGCCACGCATCTATTTAAACTTGAAGAGTCCGAATCAATATCTACATATTGTGCGTTGCTATTGTCACCCAGAAATATAAAATAATTTTATCTCTCACCCCTGCAACTTTTCTGAAAACATTAGCCTTCAAATCGGGAAACATTTATTTTAGCACATTACCACTTGGCGGTAGAATAACTGCCATACGTATAGTACCTACTTCCCAGGTGGAATCTGACAAGAGTCCTACCACCACAATAAACTACCTATCGAATTGCTTTTTTTAGTACCTACTACAGCAGTCAAGTAACTTGCCCGCTAACTGGAATCGATACTAGTATAATCCAAACTCGACGTAACATTTTAAATTAGATTTCTTCAAGTTAACCGAACTGCGGACTTCTTGATTTGTTAGGAATTAAAGCTTTTGTAGCAATAGTGAAAAGCGTTTTCATTGTTCAGGTAAATAACAGTTCAAACATTTATTTAACCCAGTCTATAACTCGAATTTCAATTACTAATGTAACCCTATTAATTATTAATTATTAAAACTGTAGTGATTCGAACATTAACGTAATAAAATTTATTTATATTAGTATAACTAGATGTCCTCCCGGCTTCGCCCGTGGTACATTATATAGCACTCATCAGGATCCCGTACATATACAACGGTGAAAGAACGACTGAAATCGGTTCATTCGTTCTTGAGAATATCGCTTTCAAAACAAAACACCTCTTAAGCTAGCTGCTACGCCACCTGTCGCAAATTGG
This sequence comes from Ectropis grisescens, assembly GCA_017562165.1. NCBI lineage: Eukaryota > Metazoa > Arthropoda > Insecta > Lepidoptera > Geometridae > Ectropis > Ectropis grisescens. Next base: position 5,172,906 of record CM029792.1, on the reverse strand, counting down.
TCGTACCAACTCAGATTTATAAGGGCAAAGCAAAGGAAGGTGTTTAATCTGTGAGCAAAGGTGAGGTATGTAATCTGTGGCATGGGTTTATAATCTATGACGCAATCTTAGACACATGCTGTCATGTGTCATGTCAAAACACGAAACGTACGAAAACTCCCAAAAAGGAATATTTTTCCCGATATTGTTACATTCTTGATTTATGCTCAGTTTTTATTAATAGTAGCGTTATGTTCTATAGCCTATAGCCTTCCTCGATATATGGAATATATCCAATAGAATAGATAGAAAAAGAATCCAATAGAAAAAGAATCTTTCAATTTGGACCAGTACTTCCCGAGATCCTAGCGTTCAAACAAACAAACTCTTCAGCTCTATAATATTAAGTATAGTTTAAAGTTAATTTTCATATTTACAGACTTATGAATATCTTCCACTCATTATGTTTACTTCCCCGTCTTCTTATTCTTCATTTCTCCTTTTCCATCCACCGTTTTCCTGAAAAAGATCGCTTTTAGCAATAAGGGCTCCAATCACTACTGATTTTTTAAAGTTTTGTATATTTTTGTAATTTTTTGACTTGTTAAGTGCAGAGTTAATCTAACTCAAAGCTTATAAAAAAAACTAAAATAATGTCGTATTAGTTCAGCAATTTTTCGTCGAGTGAACTCAAAGAACCGTTTGTTTGCCCCGCCCCTCTATCGTCTAACTAAATCGGCTATGGCTTTGCATTTGCTGTCTCTATCATTTCAAGCGAGAAGAAAAGAGAGAGCAATGTTAAAACTAATACAGTCTTAGTTAGGCGGTAGACCCCCCAGTGGCATTTTGTTGTATGAAGGCAAATCCCTGCAGGTGAGGGAACTTAGATTCACACTCCTCGCTTTTCGTTAACAGTGTGCTCAGTGGAAGTAGTAGATAATTCTGCGAGATGTGACTCTCCCGCAGCTCTCTGTCTCTCTCTAGCACTCTCGCAGCCAACTATTTAAGCAAAAAAGCTCGACAGTTATAGGTTGCATGAGGTACGAGTAGATTAGCACGAGGAGGCTCCTTTAGCTCATCTTACGAGGTAAAACAGAGCACAGAGGCGAACTCTGAGGGTAGCTTGCATTAGACACTGGACCAGCCCATTAGTCTCTGTGTCGCAAGAGTACCATACTAGAAACGCCCCGTGGTATTACCTGCGTAGTTCCCGTTTCCTTTGTTTTGCCGGGATAAAAAGTAGCATATGTATTCTTCTAAACTATAATCTACATGTATTCCAAATTTCAGGCCAATCCGTTCATACGTTATGACGTGATTGAGGAACAAACATCGATATTAATGATATTAGTAGGATAGTCGTTAGAATAGGTTTCATTTCTATAAAATACTTTTATATATCCAGTTCTATAAAAATTACACTATTAAGCAGTAAGTGCGACATCTACGCTATAAAATATCATTTGGCAACAGCAGGGACAAATTTATATCCAGTTAAAAATAGATAAATCATTAATCAGTAAACTAAGCGATTCGCCGATGTGGCAGACGGACCTCCAATTAATCTTCCTCGTGATGTGGGTAGGATGTTCTCTTGGACTTTCGAAGTGTTGGATGTGAAATGGTGACGCTCTTTTCAATGGGTCTCTTCTAGCGGTCTGGGAAGCGGAAGTATTTATTGCCATCTCTTGAATTTTGAGCGAAAATAAAATAATAACCGAAATAATAGACGTTTTTCCTCTACGTCGGTTGCATAGAAAATATTGCTCGCAACATTAACGGTGATATAGAATAGACATTTGTTTTATAAATCAATTTATCTCAAACTCCTGGGTTCAAGCCTTTTTTTATATGATAAACTTTGGTTTCAATTATTTTTTTCATTGGTAATGCAAGGAGACTCAATTATTAAATCTGTTAATGAAAACTAAGTAGCTCTTAAACTATTTATATTTTTTAAAAGCTTCCAGTCGACCCAGAGCCTCCATAACCGCCACATTTTGATCATTAATGACCTTCTGAAAGTTGTAGTCTTTGAGGGCATTCGGTGACTCGGTCACATTCACACCATCCTCGATACTGTCACTATAATAGATAAAAGTCCCGGTGTACCGAGACAAAGCCACGACTCGACTGCGTGGGACACTCTCGTGTAGCTTCAGCTTAGCCTTGGTCTTAATGACGAACCTGACTCATACTCGTCCAGACATTTAAAGGTCACAGGTTCTAATCTACTTCTAGCGATGGACCGTCACGATAATTGTCATGTAACAGTCCTTGTAGAGCAGGGAGCTTATTCTCAGGCTAAATTATGTTTGTCATTCCATAAAATGAGGTTATGAACCTACGTATTATAATTAGATAGATGGATAGATAGACTAACTCTTTATTGTACTTAATTTTAAAAATAAACAAAAGTTGCTTTTAATAAAACAAAATAAAGTTGTGCCTTTATCACTAAAAGCGATCTCTTCCAGGCAACCATAGGATGGAGAGAGATTTGTGCATAAGGAGGAGGGGAAGTACAAAAAGGCAAAAAGTATTAATTAACTTATCAAGAATTAATTAACCACTGTTAATACATTTCAATTAAACAATAAAATATATTTTAAAAACTAATATACCAAATAATATATTGATATACTTACACAGTAATTATACATCCTACTACATAAATACGAACTAAATAATATAATACATAAAATAGTAAAATATGATATGTAAATAAATATTTAACATTGTGATTGTAATTACATTTTGGTAGAGATTTTGCTCGGCAGCGCTTCGAATGTATTGAGTTGCGTTGGTTTCGATGACGACTTATAACGACCCATAAAACTTTTTTTGATCATAATATATGAATAGTCAATTTAATGATGTGGTAAAGTGTCGTGACACTTTATTAAAATTACTACACCTCAATGAACGGCGCGCGGCATTTAAATTACTTTAAAGCTGTTAAAACAGAAATTCGAAAATTGTGATTAGAATAAGAAGAGTGGCAGTAGTAGACCAACATTTTCAACTTATTCTCAGACTCAATAAATTGTTAAATAAATGTTAAAATCGTCGAACTGTTTGGAAAGAGTACCTCTACAGACGAGCACAAACATTGCGACATGAGTGTTAATACAAAAGGTAATCTTACTACAAATAATTATTATTGTCTCAAAAGAAATAAAATTTTATTACAGACTAGCTGAACCCGCTACTTCGTTCGCGTAAGCAGATGTTACTGACTTATACATTAATTGGAAGTATCGTACGTCAAATATTTGGATAAGTAGTCATTGAAAAACCTTTGAGTTTGAGTGAATTTGTTTTTCCACACAAAAATTTATTTAATTTTATCATCTTTATTTTTCTATTTTTAAACAAAATCAAACATACTTAGTAAGGTTTCGTAGTATCGAACATAGCCGCAAGTGTTAAGTTTGTAGGATTTTTATAGGATACATTATGAAAAGTCTGAAGCTAATGTGCATGATTTGATACCTACTTACCTATTTCTTTTTATCCGCAAGCTGTTTTCTAGCTGTTACCCGCGACTTTGCCGGCGTAAAATTTTGAACGAAGCCTGTGTGGAATCAAAATAATTAAAATTTTGAGTTTTAATGATATTCAAGCAAGTTGAACCCGTAAATCTAAGCCAAGCCCTAGTGAAATGTTAATGTATGAATTTAATTGTAGGTAACACAGAAAAAAAATCAAGAACGAAAGAATCCAAATTTGGCATCATAATCCTTTTAGCAGCAAAACTTATTAGTACAATTTAGAATACCAGTAACGCCACCTAGTGAGGAAAGAAAAAATACATACCACAATAGTAAAACATCGATTTAAATGGCCTTTAGTGCTTTTAGATTTAAACTGGCATTAGCGCCGTCTAATGAGAATATTATGTTGCTTGTTATTTTGATTGTGAACGCATATCACCTATATTATCTACGCCAAAACGGGTGCATATATTTTTCATTTTTGGCTTTTACCTTACCAATACATAAAGTTCCTGACGAAAATATATGCTTATATTAATATGGAGTTAAATGAAAATGTAGACTTATTAACCCATGTGAAATTTTAGACTCTAAACTATATGTGTTTCGTATGTCAACCCATATCGTTGTGCCGTTTTGACGTGATAGTTAATGTTTGTTTCCTTAGGGCCCATGCTTCTTTTCAGTTTGATATGTAATAAGTACATAAATGTGGTATTTCAGACTATGAGTTATTTCTGTTTCAATTTTCTACCAAATTTGCTTAGTCTTTCCTATGTCACAGTAACCTATAAGTAACCGAATTGCTATTGCAATGCAAACAACGTGTGTTTCGAATTCCATCCAAATATGTTCAGCCGTTCCAACGTTGTCCTGTAAATATTATGAATGTCACTGTTTGGATGTTTGTTACGTAATACATAGAGTACTTATACATAGGCAATGTTTAGCCTATGTGTTCTTCCAGACTGTAATCTAATTCTATTTCAAATTTCAACCCGATCACTTGATACGTTCCGCCTTGATTAAAGCGGCAATATAAATACATCATCTGCGAAAATTTCAACTGTCTAGCTATCACCGTTCTTGAGATACAGCCTGGTGACAGACGGACGGACGGACGGACGGATAGCGAAGTCTCAGTAATAGGGTCCCGTTTTTACCCTTTGTGTACGGAACCCTAACAACGGTCTGCTTCGGTCACCGAAGCTTGTTGAACACTACCTTTAAATTTTAAACAGTATTTGGATTGAAATAATACGTTTTCTAATAAGTTACGGCTGGTCTAGTAAGTTACAGCTGACCTAGTAGGGAGAACGGCGACTGTCGATCCGGAGACCCAGGGTTCAAAACCACACGCACCACTATCTTTTCAGAGTCATGTTCGTAATGCCGGTAATTAAAACGGTGAAGGAAAACACCGTGAAGAAACCGAAATCTACCTATAATCTAAGTTCTAAGTTATATGTCATCCACCAACCGACACTGGGCCAGCGTGGTGGATTATAGCCTTGTCTCTCTCCTTGCGATAGAAGGCCCCGACGCCCAGCAGTGGGAACATTTAATGGGCTGTTTATGCTGCTACTTATTATGCTGATATGTTTTCTCCAAAATACAAAAATCTACTTCAATGACAGGTAATTTAATTCTGTCATTCGACTAAATTTTATAAGAAGGTATAACTATCTCGTACAGATAAATCTAAGCAGATTTTAGTTTTTTGATGATATTTGAAAAACTACCTCCCTGTTTTCGATATCTAAGATCACCTCTGAAGTATTTTCTACCAAACAAAAAAGGAATTATCAAAATCAACTAACAATTAGCGGAGTTATCGCGTAAAATAAAACCAAATAAAAAAACATGCAACCCCATTGAGAACATCCTCCTTGTTTGAAGTCGATTATAACCGAATGATGTTTGTTTTTCCACACAAAAATATATTTTTGACAATTATTTTGTCATCCAAAACGACGCGACGCGATCACGTGGGCACTTTCTAGAATCTAGAATCTAGATATTCTGTGATACACAGAATACTTAGAAGTTAGTATGTAACGAACGCGCCGCGCGTGTCGTTATTATTTAATGTTTGTGTAATTTCCGAACTAACAGACCGATATTGTTCAAATTTTGACGGGATAATAACAAAAAATGTGTTCTTTCTAACAAAAAAAGAATTAATGAAATTAAACAACGCGAACATGAGTTACAACCAAATACACATTCTGACTTTCACCCCCTCTTGCAAGAAAACCGATCAGATTTTGGAGATTAAAAGTAGCCTACAGCAATGTCCTTAGTATAAACTAAACTCATGCCAAGTTTCAGCTGAATTGAATCAGTAGTTTCGGCGTGATGCGTGATCCCTATACAGAAAGACAGACAGACAGACAGACATGAAAGAAAAAAATGCAGTTTCGCCATCAGTATCGACTATGGAGTGCCCCGAAAAATTTTTTTTTTCAAAATATCTTCAATGTACAGAATTCGACCCGTTACAGTTTAATTATAAGTATAGATTTTTTTTTAAGTCGAACTTACAACTTAATTTAATCAAAAAAAAAAAAAATAGGCGTTCGCACGGACTGCCAATAGAAGCACACTTTGAAAACTACGCGGATGAAACCGGAAGGCGTGCTGGTCTGGAATAAATCTTCTAAGCGTTGTCATCTAAACAAATCTTCTAATCATGGCCATCTAGGCTAGATGGACGTAGATTGTAAATTTGTAATGGGAACCACGGTAACACGCCATAGTCTCGAGTTCACCCGAAGATTTCTTTCATTCACGAGCGTAACGCTGGACGTCGATTCACAGCTCACGAAAAATCTATGTGCGCGAAAATCCCACTTAAAAAAAGATTGGGAGACCTAGTGATGCACCTATTTTCAGGTGTAACTTTACCAGTATTCTTGTTTTCCTTGTTTGTTTGTCTTGTTGTTGTCCACAGTACACATAACCTAGTAAAAAAGAATTTGTGCTCTCATTATTCGGCCATTCTGATGTAGTAGCAGCTGATTTGTGCGAGGTTAGGAATACTTGGAAGCACGGAAATATTTCCTATCTCCGAGACAGTGAGACCGACCGATCTAGTACGTAACTCTCTTCTTAATAGTACAAGCTTTGCTTAGTTTGGGGTTAGTTGGTGTTGTGTGGGAATTGTCCACCAATATATATTAGTTATTATTATTTATTAATAATCAATAGAATAATAATAATATAATAACGAGGTTACCGCCATGTGGGATGTTGATTCCACGATCATAGTCCCCATAGTCGTGTCGGCAAACGGCCTTATAGCGAAAAGTCTGAACCTGAACCTGAAGTCTGAACCGGGCCCAAATTATGGGCCTCAACACCCCCCCAAGTCCTTGAACTTGGGAGCCCTGCCCCGGCAGAGAGGTTCGCCTCGGAGCCGGCTCCCTACCTTCCCCCATGGGGAAAAGGAAGAACACCTATGATGATGAAACCTGACCGGTTACGCAGGACCGTTCGTTGTGGAAATCTGCGAGGGAGGCCTATGTTCAGCTGTGGACGTCTTGCGGCTGATGATGGTGATTTGTTTGTTTAATACGAGCCCCTAATATTGCGGGTCTTGGTAGTATTCTGTGTGGAAATTGGATTTTTGGTTACAAGCTTTGTCATCTCAACACCGCTTATGTTCAACTGCATTTTATCAGTCTGTTAGCTTGGGCTTTGGCAGAGATTAAAAAAATAGTTACTTGCTATGAAAGCCATGTTACCATTGTGGTACTGCTGTCGATCGAATAGGTCACTACGGTCTCTCTTACTCAAAAGGCGCGGGTCGTATTGGATACCACCAGCTTGAACGAATCATACGCCGGGATTTTTCCAACACCAATGTTCAAGAAAAAACATCCTACACGAAATTGTATCAACTACCAACTCGCACTTGTTAAGTGTGGTGGATAATGGTTGACTATCTCATTGTGTGAGAAGGCTAAACCTTCTTGTAGTTCCAGAAAAGGAAACTTAAAGTATATTTTTCTGCTAAAATTGGAAATATTTTTGTAGACAAATTATAACTTTTTACTGTTTTACAAAACTTATCAAAGCCATAAATCTAAAGTAATGCTTTCGCTAACAATTTCGTGCCTAATCGCGATCGTAATAATTCAACTAATTACAGTAGCGTTTATAAAACTGTAATTTTATAAACTGAGAAGACGAAATAATAGCCCATTTAAATAAGGCCAGTTTTGACACCGACTACCAAGCGTGAGGTTTAAACAGCGATTGCAAAACTACTTTGTTCCTCCTGCTGGGACTGAGAATCGTCACTCTCTTGTCAATGAGAGAGTCTAGACCATCGATACAAACCAGTGGATGTGACCTCCTGAACTTAACCGGATTATGTCATCGTTGAAAAGAGTTTTAAGGCTTGTTCGCATTAGGCTAGTAATTTAGCTTAGTGGCGAGTAATTTAGCAACAAAACGTGTATGAACAGTGAAAATTTAGTCGAGTAGTTTAGGAAGTGGTTTAGTCGAGTCAATCCATTTTGTTCTATTTTAAACGGGCGAGTAGCAACCCCCACCACGCGTTCGTTGCGAGCGGTGCGCTCATTGGCTCGCCGACTAAACAGGTTCGAACTTGTCGAATTAGTCTGGAGAGAAAAATAACTTCAAACAATTTTCCAAATACGAAATTGTCTGTGGAATAACTTATTTTATTGATCACACAAATTTCCTTATTCATCTCTTCTAAAATAGCCATTACGATTCGATAAGATTAGCTTATTCATTCATTTATTTTATAGCGCTGTAGGATCTTCATGTTGCGAAACACTACTCACTTGTGAACTGTACTAAAGCACGGTGCAAACGATTTTTTTATAGTAGCGAGTATTTTAGCTTCTAAATTACTCTCTACTAGACTAATTTACTAGCCTAATGCGAACAAGCCTTTAGCGACTTTAGGGGTCAAGTAGATTAGTTGTATAAACCACTAACACTACACACGTAGACGGAGCTTATTAAGTACTAATTTCATGGTGGTCAGGGCACACCCATGGTTTACACCATCATGATCTAGACCATCATTGCTATCATATCTATCATGCTAGCCTAATGAGAATTGAGTAAGGATACATCATATTGTTTTTTAACTTTTGCGAATTGAACACATAATTTAAACACTTTAATCACGATCCAAATTATTCATTAATTACCTCGACGTTTCAGCAGCGTTACAACTGCCGTGGTCACGAGATCACACTATGGCACACGTCCTCGAAAGACGTATTTCTTGGTACAAGCTGGTTTCCTCACGAAATTTTTCTTCCGCCGTTAAAGTCTGCTTTTTCACCAGAGATGTGCTACTCTATTTTGTTAAGCATCCTTAACAAAGTAGAGATTTTCTCCAAAAATATTTTTGGTTAATATGAAACGTAATTTCTAACTTAAAGTAAAGTATATAGTGACGCGACGAGCAGGACATGTACGTAATAGCAACACGCCTGCCCATAACAGCACAGTACCACAGCTATTGGAACACGAATAGTCCAAATCATTACCTTCCACTGCACTGGGCTCGCAACAAAAATAAATAAGATGAATTTTACTATCACTACACCTAATATATCGATTGGCACAGGACCGAAGAAGATGGCTTGAAAAAAGAGAGGCCTATACCCAAAAGTGCGTTGTGATGATGATGATCTATGTACCTGGAAATTACTCTAGAAACATTGCCCTTCAAACAGGACTTTTTATATTTATAACATTGCCAAGCGAAGTAGTGAGGAACAATTGTTTTGTAATATCGGGTGCTATTACCCTTTATATTATCGTTTTACTGACCAAAGATAAGAAAATGAAAAAGCTTCATTTATCGTTTACCTTTTACGGTTTAATAAATAATGTATCAGGGGATAGCCTTTCTCTACACTCAGCTGAAAGGCTTATAAAGAGTCTTCATTTCTCGATAAGGTCAGTAAAGCTGAAATTATACTAAGTTTATTATGGAGTGAAGATCTAGTGGAATGATTACTTTTAGTAATACTACGTATTCTTTTAAACAGGTTGAACATTTTTAAACTAAGCTAAAATGTAATAAAAATGTGTGTGCTTAAGGCAATAGTGAAAACTAAACAAAGAAATTATTAATAAAAATTATTGAATAATTTAATAATAAAAAACTGAATATAGTAAGCACGGTGACACATCGGTGACAGATGCGGGTGCGATATTGAGATTTGCTGTTAAATTACAAGTAAAAAATGTAAACGATAACATCGCCAGGAAACCGACAAAGTTATAGAATCTGTTGTAATCATGCGTCATCCGCCAACGCTATCATGGTGGATTATGACCTTGAATATCTCCTTTCTAGAGAAGGTCTCGAGTCCAAACAGTGAGAACATTTAGTGGCCATTTAAATACTGATTTTAAAATGCTGCATAAGCTGTACGCTAAATGTTTCCACACGCTGACCCCGTGCGGGTGTGGTGATGTTTTTCTTTCCCCGTTTTAAGTCAGCGACATTACGACTTTGAAACACAGGCCTCCGAGTCGCCGTACTGCCGGCCAGACTAGCTCTAACAGTCATGGACGTTACTTGTATGTTAAAATACAAATTATCAAATGCAAATTGTGCCAAGCCGATTTCCTTAATCGTGTATTAAAGATAGCTAATAGTTATTTGTTACTAGCGGCCCGCCCCGGCTTCGCCCGTGGTACATATATATATAACCTACAGCATTCAAGGATTACGTACATATGAAAGAACGGTGAACGATTTTTTTAATCGGTTCAGTAGTTCCCAAGATTAGTGTACAAACTATATATATATATATATGCTATAGGCTACTTTTGATCCCCAAATTATCGTGCTGGTTACTGGGTCAGAAGTGACACCTGTAGACAACTGGCGGGGATAACTAATTAAATGACGATTGATAAGTTATCGACCGGGGATGAAAAATGATTAAATTACTAAAATGGCTATTAAAAAATAAGGGTTGATTGTAGAAGGGTGAAAATTGAGGATTGCATGTATTTTTGTATGTTGTATCATAAAAAAATAGAAATTAAAATTTTTGTCTAAAAAATAAAAAAATAAATTTAGGGGTGGACTACCCCTAACATTTAGGGGGATGAAAAATAGATGTTGGCCGATTCTCATAGATACCAGATAAGCACAAAAAATTTCATTAAAATCGGTCAAGCCGTTTCGGAGGAGTATGGCAACGAAAACTGTGACACGAGAATTTTATATATTTGTTATACAAGAGTGCAAAGTTGATTTTTAACCGCTTTCTCAATTTTGATGACCGAGCTAGCGAATGATTCAAAATTAGAATCCTGAGCGTAGCAAGGGAATCAAAAGAGCACAAGGTGAAAAATCTTTGCACTCGAGTGCAACACGTAACTTTTCATTCCACCTCAGCGAGGAAATGACTAAATGCAAATTTTTAAATTTTTTCGCGCTAAGCAAATTAAAAAAAGTAAGTACACCAAGGAGGTTCCGAGTCTGAGTTTTTAACATATTAAAAAAAAATGTATGATGCATTCGGCACCAAGGAGGTAGAAATAAATAGGATGAATTATGTTTTGAATTCAAAACCTCAGTACACACGATGTTCTAAATTCAAATTTACTTTACCCTCTAGAGCAGGGGTCGGCAAGTAGTTTTACGTGCGGTCCGGATGATGTGCGAAAATTTTATGAAGGTCCAGAAAAAAAAACTTGTGGCAATAATTGCATAAACAGCCCACTAAATGTTCCCACGCTGGCCCAGTGCGGGTTGGTGGATGACACATGACTTCGAAAGATTCAAGGTACATTTCGGTTTCCTCACCAGTTCCGTCGGGTTTAAAACAATTAAATCAATGCAAAAAAATGGCACCGATTCTCTTGAGCTAGTTCTTTATAGTTTGGTTTTCGAGAAGAACAGCAATTTCGAAGTGTGTTTTCTACGAGCAATTGGACGTCCTTCGGTCGATCTCTAAAATATTGGTTTAATAATTTTTTTGTGAAAGATGATCACATGCCGAACTCGGAAAGAAAGTTACGGCTGGTCTAGTCGGGAGAACGGCGCCTGCCGATCCGGAGACCCCGGGTTCAAACCCCACACGCACCACTGTCTTTTCGAAGTCATGTGCGTAATGCCGCTAACTTAAAACAGTGAAGGAAAACATCGTGAGGAAACCGTAATGATGATACGAAAGTCGAACCTAACATAGTGGCCAAATTTTCAACAGCTAGTTTTTTGCAAATTTTTCTGAGATGTGTTTGGCCCAAAATTCTTCAGTGGGTACAGTTTCATACATTTGCAAAGATACATCTTTTTTGAGTATCAATTATTTCAATTTTAAGAGAAGCCTTTGACAAATTAAATAATTTGGCAGCATGTCAGCCACAATGGCTTCAAAATGGTTCATGAGATCTTTGTCCACCTTGAGGCGACTGAAACTTCTTTTTCGAAACCATTTACCAGAGCAGAAGCCATGGTTCGCACTCTGGTTTTGACCAGGTTTCTCACTGTTTTCTCGGTACCTCCCAGTCTTCCTAACCCGCTTTGACGTTTTAGTTCCTTCGATGGTCTTGGCCATCTCTAGGATTTTATCGTCCAGCATAATCTTAGTGCATCGGGCAGTAACTACAATTGGGTCGTTTGGAGATGTCGCATAAAAGGTCTTCCCGTGCGCTCCATCTCTTTTTCGCTCAGGGTCACAAAGCCATTTTCTGCACTCTTCCCTTGATGACACGGGAAGTGACATTATTGTAAATGGCTGCTTCATCCTCTTCGATTTTTGCCTTTAAGAGGTTTTCACTTTCTAGCTTATAGGACTGCATGATGTTTACGCAGATTTTGAGGTTGACTTGTCTGGTCGCTCTCAGCCACACGGCTATAAATTCGATGAAGGCATTAAATGCATGACTCCGCGGCTCCGAAGCCGTGACATAGCGGGGCAGTTCGACCCGTCCCATGTCGGCTCTCGTTCGGCTCATTTTTGCTGTGAAGCTGCTTTGGCTTCTTTGGCGGCTTTGACGTCCTTGACGTCTAAGGAGGTGATGCATGGGATGAGATTCAGAGTATGGTCCTTGCCGCTGCGTTGAAGGCAGTCACGAACACTACCAGTTTGGTTGGCTGCGGCTCTTTCCGCGGCTGTCCTCTGCTGTGCGCTTTCGGAGCTGGTTTGGATGGTCGAACTAGGAACAGGATGTCCTCAGATGTCAGTTGCATTTGTTTAATCGTGCGAAGGGGCTCTAAGGAAACTCAGAGTTTCTCCCCTATCTTCGTATACAACCACCTCATGAGTATTTACGACCTCACGAATCACGACTTTCGCTCTTGACTATTCGATTGCCATCGCATCCACGCTTATCACCCGGGGTGTTTCACCGGCATTTCTGCTCAGATATGCGAGTAGCGCACTTGCGTGAGTGAAAGGCGTCCGACCTTCCGAGTGCTACTCTATTAGTATTTACGTTTACGTTTTGTTTTTCGATCGCACCAACCGAAATCGGTGGCCATCTAACTCGCACGCCGGCATAGCGTCGTAGGTTTTCCGCTTCATTGTGACTTTGCGGTACTCCCATTGAGCAGGCAAGACAATCCAGGTGACAAACTGACAAACGGAGTGGAGTTTTTTCTTGGCCGCTATACGGAACATATCTAGTAAAAAAATAGTTTGTTTACTAAGGTAGATTCTATGTGCAAAAAATTTTGTTTCAATTTAAAGGTACAGTGTACATTATCTACATTTTAAAATGTATACTTGGTATACAATACAATACATTATTTGGCGGTCCGAGGTTCGACCTTCCGCGGTCCGTGTCCGGACCGCGGTCCGCCTGTTGCTGACCCTTGCTCTAGAGTCTAGAGGGTAAAAACGACTTTTGCGCCCTGATATCGAGGAGCAAAAGTACTCTTTCCGAGCTGGTGGGATGAAAAATATTTTTTTGTATGTTTATAATTAATCTCTAAAAATATGTTACTAATTAAATTCATTAATTTATATTATTTCATGTACAGGCATAACATACTTTAGAGGCTGATCAAAGCCAATTCGTTATTTACAAAAACAAAATTGGGAAAATTTGTGTTACAAAACGCACGGAATAAAATAAATAAAATGTTTGTCAATATTTCTGGTATTCCCATTGACATGATTGACCAAAATTTCCTAGATAGACAAGTCACACAGGTAGAAATTCAGCCTTACTGACCGATACCTGTTTCTTGAATTCTTGAATAGGCTACCTACTAAGTAGCTTGACCCAAGCTCTCTACTAAATGATGATTGACATGAAAACCCACGGAGCTTGGAAACTAGCTGTATCATGTTTTATGAAACGTCGGCATTTCTAGAGAAGCCAAGAAAAAGGAAGTCTGAAAATTTGTAAACAGGTGAAAGCAACTAGGCGTTGCCATTTTGTTACTGTTATGAAATTATATATTTGTTTTTTAGGGAAAATGACTAAGCATAAATGCTCTTTATGTAACTGTTTATACATAACACCATAAACAGCCCATTAAATGTTCCCACTGTCGGGACACGGAACCTTTTCTCGCAAGGAGATCAGTCAAAGGCGTGATCCACCACCCTGGCCCAGCGCAGGTTCGGAAGATGACACATGAGCTCATTGGTTTCCTCACGATATTTTCCTCCACCGTTTTTTATGTTAGCGGCATTACGTACATGACTTCGAAAAGACAGTGGTGCGCGTGGATTTGAACTCGGGGCTACGGATCACAACGTATGCCTATAATAGCACTTATGGACCCCGTAATGCCCAATGGTGATTTTTTTTAAGTTGGCCTACCTAGTTGTTCTTGAGATTAGCGCGTGCAAACCTCTTCAGCTTTATAATATTAGTATAGATTTAATACTATATGCCCTGTAATTATCAACCCGTGCACCTCTTTCGCGACGAGGTGCACGGAGTATTAGGTTTAGGAAAAGTGAGATATTAACAATGTTTCGTATAATCGATACATAAAAAGAAAATATGGGTACCGAATTAATAACCTCCTTATGTTTGGCAATAGAATAAAGGGTGCTAAATGTCGTCACCAACAGGTAATTTTACTTCTCTATCCTGCAGTTACCTGTGGTGAAATAACACGCGCGTGTCATATTAAGGGTTAAAACTCTTGGGACATCCGTTTCAACGGGAAACACGCATTTCCTATTCTACGACATACCTCGTGAACGAATGGGTAATCTTATTTGAAGCAAAAATTTCTTTAGTTCGGTTTTTGGTTCGGTTGTCAAATACAACTTTAAATAATCTAGGTGCATATTGGTTTCCTCGCGATGTTATCCCTTACCTTTTTTTAAGTTAGCGGCATAACGCACATGACTTTGAAAAAACAGTGGTTCGCGTGGGATTTGAACACGGGTGCTTCGGATCGGCAGTCGCCGTTTTCCCTACTAGACCAGCCGTAACTTAAATACCTACACCATCTCAACATCGAAAATAGATTTTTGCCTTTTGTTATAAGTAATTTGGCAGATATAATGAAATTTCCAAAGAATCCAAAAGTTGGTACAAAGAAATCCTTAGGGAAGCCTTCCTAAATAAGTCTTATTATTTTGTAGGTATAATTTATCATACCGTGAAGAAGTTGTACGGCTATAGTCAGGCTGTATTCTCACTATTGTAGCTGTACGCTAGTATTACAGCTGTACGTATGGTATAAAGTAGTAGCACTAAAACTATTCGTACTGATTGTAATTATATAAATAGATAATAACTAAATACCTACATTTTAATGGACATTCTTTTAGAAATGAAAACTTCCTTTGGCGCACCACACACGGATTTTTCTTTGGCTGTGAATCAAGCTCAGCGGTACGCTCGGAAATGAAAAATATGTTCGGGTGAACTCGGAACCACCGAGTGTGCGCTAGAACGAGAAAGATAGTCCGCTGTTGCTGTCTATCTGCTGTCACCAAAGAGTTTTTTCTACGTATAGAGTTAGATTTTCTGCACGGTTCCTTTGTGTCAATCGTAAGCAGGTGCCGTGCATACTTTCTATGGCAACAGTGATGTACCGTGACAAAAGCAGAACACATCCACAAGAGCGACAAGGCAAAAAGATGCTACCCATGATTTCGGTATAAAGCGTTTGTGCCAACTCTATACGTAGTATATGTAAACTCTTTGGCTGTCACAGTCTTTTTTTAATTTATTCTTGGGGATGGATACTCCGTCAGCCGTATCTGTCACTGTCGTGTCGCTTTGTTTACTTTATTCAATTTATATGTAATCGTTTTTATTTTTTATTATTAAAAAATTAAATAGTTTTGATAGTTATTTTTTTATTTTAGTTTTCACTTCACTTAATACTAACTTTTTAAATTATAAATCTTCACTTCAATCGGCAGTTACTGTGACTGCAAAGTTTTACTCGTATTAATCATTGCATGCTTTTCTCTACTAGCTCTTCTTGGTCATTTCATTTCAAATACTGTTTCGTTCAATACTCAACCTTGAGAGGTGATGATAAATGTGTTTTTGCGCGTTCGAGTCAAACTATTTAGAAAGGACGACCATCAGCATAGTATCAATAGAGATTAAATTAATCTAGACTAAAGTTCAGTAATATTATTTTTCTCTAACAAAAACTTAAATTGTGAAGTTATTGTTAAAGTTTTTTGAAATTGACATTTAGATTTGAAACGAAGATGGTTCAACTTTCGAAGGTTAAATGAGTTCATAACTTTAGATGGCTAATATTTATTGGCTACAAAAACATTTCACTCGTAAAATTATAAATAAGTTGGCCGCTAACAATACTTCTAATATATTGCTATATAATAGCAATTATTGTTTAAGTAATTGTGATTTACTGGCGTGCATAATACGAGTAAAGAGTTTCTGTATAACTGTAAATATTACTATTTTTTTTAATAAAGAGTGACGAGACGAACATGACATGTGTCTGATGGTAAGCAACATGCCTGCCACATAACAGCACAGTGACACGCAGCTATTGGAACATGAAGAGTCCAAATCATTACCTAGCACTGCACTGCGGTCGTCACCCAAAGATCTAAGATGTTATATCTCTAAGACCTATATTTTTTGTACTTGTGTTTTTCGTATGGGTATGTCGCAGTCAGTCAACTAGCTTAGTCAGCCATTTAATCAACAGTCTACACTTTTTGCGAAACATCGCAGTTTAACGAGGTGCCTGAATGATGTTCAGCCAGTTCAGTAATTAAATAAGAACTCTTCGTAATTGATTGACAATACTACATACCCAATTAACTACGTACACTACGCACATCTGAGTTATAAAGATACCAAAGCAGCTCTAAAAATAATCAAGATGTCAAGCCCACTACCAGTCAGAAGCGTACCCAGCACACTGGCAGCAACTGATTTATGAGTTTAAAAATATTTATTTTCGTGTTCGTTTCAAGAAACACCTATGTAGGTAATATAATTAAGTTAATTGAAAACCTACGCAGCTCTTTTAAAGCTCATTATGGAACGTAGATTAGGTACTTAGAATTTCACGCTCGTTTGTATAATGCTAAGTACATTTTACCCAAGTTCTATCTTATTTACATTTACATGAAATTGTCTGTACCTGTCGTAGGGATAAACCAGCTCTTTATACATTTCTCTATTTACTAGCAACGCCACACGGTTTTCCTTGTGCAGTTCCCGTTCTTTTGTTTTGATAAAAAGAAGTTAATGTAGTATTCCAGAATATTATCTCTCGCCAGTTTACTTGAATGAACTTGGCTGGCCACAACTGGCTGTCTAGAACTAATCTAACTCTACAAATTGATCCGTTCATAGTTACTGACGTGATTGAGCAACAAACATCCAAACTGTGGCATTTATAGCATTATATGTTAGTAGAATTTATGTTATTAATTACCTGAACCTAAATGTATGAAAAATAATACATCACTACCCTTATTTAAAATTATTCTTTTATTCTCCAAAAGGTTATCTAGAAAAAAATCTGTTAGTATCTGTTTTTTTTTTGTGGTAGGTATAATGCACTTTTTCAAAATATAGAGTGTTGAAACGAGCAGGCCATGTGCCTAATGGTAAGCAACATACCTGCAACACAACAACATAGTGACACGCAGCTATTGGAACACGAAGACTGAAAGAGTTTCCATATATATACTAGGTATAGATTTGGCACAAACGCTTTACACCGCAAGCACAGGTAGCATCTTTCTTGCCTTGTCGCTCTTGTGGAAGTGTCATAATTCTGTCGCGGCACACTCTGTTGCCATAGAAAGTATGCACATCATCTGCTTACGATTGACACAAAGAAACCGTGCGGAAAATCTAACTCTATACGTAATATATGTAAACTCTATGGTAATAACTAATCTTTTATATCCTGTTATGGAAGGGATTCTATACTACATGCGAATGTAAGTACAAATCTACCAATAAATACTTATTTTAAAATAAGAACTTATAAATAAAACATTCGAGTCTTCCCTTGAATTCTTCGACACTCTGAATGGAAAAGTTTAATGGTCGGAAAATGGAAAAAGTTTTGAGCTTCTCACGCGAAGTCTTTTTCTAATTAATTCAGATAGAAACGTTTTAAATAGGTTTTGTTACGAGTAATGAATCATTTTAAAAAGAAAAATATGGCTTTGATTCAGCATTGTATTACTTAAGGTATTTTTCGTTTCAAATTTGCCGTCTTTATATTTTAATTTTCATGTAACGAGAGAAACATGTGCTAGATGTGAACAAGAATAGTTTTCTAATAAATAAAATTATATTTTCGATGTGGGCTACCACATATCTTTTTGCTATGTTAATAATAATGTTAATGTTTATAGTTCCTTTTTTTTGAAGTTAAACTTTTGGTGCGTTTGGAAAAAAATATGATGATCTAAGATCCCGCAATACCTTCGCCGAGCTGTTTATTGAATGGAAAGTATTTTATATTCAATTCAATTTGTCAACAAAAATATATTGGAAATTAAAATTCATTTATTCCATGTTACAAAGACACACTACACTTAAACACTTAATACTTAATCATTCAGAACCTGGTTGACCGAGCTTTGCTCGATTTTTTTAAATAATATTTAGGCAGGTACGAATTACGAAGTGATGACTTACTTAGACCTACTAAAAGGCGCTAAGTATAAGATTTTCTCAGAAAAAAAAAGAAAAGGACCACCAGGATTCGAACCGGAGCCTGTTGACTCCGAGGGCGAGCAATAAAAAGAACAAAAAGAAAAGTAACCTCCAGGATTCGAACCGGGGCCTGTTGTCTCTGAGGGCGAGCATATTCCGTCTGAGCCATTTAGGCTTAAAGAACAGTGGCGAAATAAGTTATCGTATTCTAATGACATTGTAGGAGTTTTTCATTGTCTAAAAACACGCATAAAATGATGTTTTTGTAAAATAAAACCTAACTAGATCGATTTATCGTCCCCGAAACCCCCTGTATACATAATTTCATGAAAATCATTCGAGCCGTTTCCGAGATTCAGATTATATACATATATTTATTTATTTTATTTATTTATTAAATTTCAGTTGCCTTCTGTGCTTACAGTATACACCAAAGCGCACAGAAAGCCAGAAAAATACTACAAAACAACTTAAGAATAAATAACAAATCAAACATCATAACTTGTAATAATACCTATAACAAGAAATATTATGGGAAAAAAATTACATAAATGAGTCTCTAACATTCACAAATTATACGCTACATTAATTATGATCTTCATTGCAAATGTATGCATAATAATTACAATATAAACCATAAACTCAAAATAAATTGTACATAATATGAATTATGAACTTATGAAATTATTTATTATTCTCACAAACATTACGCAGTACTTTCACTTAGAAATTTGATAGCAACTCTTAAAAAGACATTGAAATTGTCAACAAATAAGTCTACATTTGGCGTATGAGCGAGTAGGTTGTTGAGCAGATTAAGGGCTTGTGAGGTGGGAGCGAAACGAGCCGTGTCGGTGCGCGCGCGCGGCGCCTGAAACAGGTTCCGGACGGCGCAGGCGCGAGACTGGCGCACACGGCCTGGGACAGACAGAGAACAGCGCGCCAAGGTTTCCGAATCATCAATCCATCCATTCAAGAGCCGGTAATAGTGGATCACTATTGCGCACTTACGTCTCACCTCCAGCGTGTTGAACCCGACCATACCGGCGAAAAACAGGGATGGATATAGAAACGGGTAATATCCGTATAGTTTCTTATATATATAGCGGGCAAATTTTCGTTGGACTTTTTCCAGCATAAGCTTATATTTACTTTCGTGCGGATCCCAAACGACAGAATTGTATTCCAGCTTACTACGAACAAAACTATTGTATAAAACCAGAATCGCGTTCCTGTCATGAAACCTAGTTGTCTGCCGCATCACGAAACCGAGAGACTTAAAAGCTTTTTTACACAGAAGTTCTACGTGTGTGTTGAATTTAAGCTCTACGTCCAAAGTGACTCCCAAGTCCACAATCTCAGTGACGCGCTCCAACAAGACATCCGCCACTCGGTAGTCATAACGGATGGGATTCCGGGAACGAGTGAATGAGATTGGTTTACATTTGGAGAGATTCAGATCCAATTCATTATACTCTCCCAAAGAACTACACTATCGATATCTTTCTGAAGCAACTCACAGTCATCCGTACCGCCGATAGACAAATATAACTTTAGGTCATCGGCAAACATTTGACATCTCGCGGCCTTGACAACTCTTGGAAGGTCATTGATCATTATTGCGAATTGGGTCGGACCTAGGGTACTGCCCTGACTTACACCGGAACAGCTCAAATAATGGTCGGACTGGAAACCAGACAACTGCACATACTGAAACCGATCAGAAAAGTAACTGGCAAACAACTCCAACAGCTTTGGAGTGAATCCTATTGCTGCAAATTTTGCCAAGAGTACGTCGTTATTTACACGATCGAAGGCCTTTTAAAATCGAAATAAGCAACATCCACTTGGCGTAGTAGATCCATTTCCATGATGGTGTAGTCCACAAAGTTAATTTGATTAGTCAGCGTGGATTTACCCATTCTAAAGCCATGCTGATTTTCTGACAATTGACTTTTGATCTGCTCAGTAATATATTTATTCAGAATAGATTCCAAGACTTTACCTGGGGCCGAGAGAACAGCAATGGGTCTATAGTTTCCAACCTTTGCTACTGACCCGCTCTTATGTATTGGAGTCACCCGAGAAATTTTCCAAATATCGGGGTAGGTAGATGTAGAAAGAACCAAATTAAAAATAAATAACAGTGGGGCTAAGAGTATTGACTCACAGTCTCTCAAAATGAATGGCGGGACACTATCAGGCCCGACAGACGAGTATGGTTTCAAACGGCGAATAGCCATCGAGATGTCAGCCGGCGAAATGTGTCCTATAGCAATTCGAGAAGAACAAAATGTGCTAGCCGCTTGGCGCTCCGCATCAGCCGCAGATAACTCGGGAGCTTGAGATAAAAATAAATAATATATAAATATAATATACAAGAATTGCTCGTGTAAAGGTATAAGATAAAAATAATTTCGTCACATTACATCATAATAAAATTAGAAATCATTCATTTTTACATTTTATCATAAAATTTCAATAAATTTCATTAAATTACAAAATGGGTTGTCTAAAAAAATTCAGTCCAGAATATGATTAACATTTTTTTTATATTTCACTTATACTTAAAGTATTGATTGAACTTTTGAAAAAACTGTTTGCTATAGCACATTATTTTGGTTTTACTCAATGCTCAGTAAAGGTCGTTATATAGCGGGATCTCCTACTATGAGAGTGTTGTTACAATGCGCGCGAATATATGTTAATCTATCGTTGACGCAGTGAAATTCTAGGTTATGATTTAGACTATTCGTGTTCCAATAGCTGCGTGATACATTGCTGTTATGGAAAGCCGTGTTGTTTACCCTCAAGCAAACGTCCCAGCACTCTTAACTATTAAAAAAGTGGTCAAGTGCGAGTCGGACTCGCCCTTGAAGGGTTCCGTAGCAGCAAGTAATTTAATATAAAAGTTTTTGTAGTTCGTTGTTACTTTAATTAGTGTTATAATAATAGTCAATCTATGATGTATTAAAATAAAACTACTTCCTAGATCTCATTCAAACCAATTTTCGTTGATAGTTGACATGGTAATGTACATGATACACTTTTTTATTTTTGTTATTCTCTTATTTTAGAAACACACACACTTGTTACCACTTTGGAAGAATCCTTCGCGCAAACTATTCAGTTTAGAATAAAAATATGTTAGAAACCTCAATATCATTTTTGATGACCTATCCATAGTTATATCCCACACGTTTTCCACAAATTTTCCAAAATGGAGTCAAAATGACTTACTGAGAACTATGGAGTCAAAAATTAAGTCCATAGTGTCCTCTTACTACTAGGTATCCGGTTTGTAAGTAGTTACTGAGAGAGTCTGTGACTCAGACAGAGGAAAGATAAAACCACACTGAGGTCCAGTAAGAAAAGTGGGCAAAACTTTGGCGTCTCCAATTAATCAAACAACTCGTCCTTTCCTAAGTTAACAAAGCCATCCAAACCAGACTAAGCCTTTAAGAGGGGTTTCACGAATTACTCGGTGTCAACAAGCTATGAAAGAAGGTGAAAAATATTGTTAGACAGTTTTCTTTTTCATTTCAGCAGATATTTCCTAGGAGCGGCTGAAATTCTCATGATTGAAGTAACACACATGTGTAGTTAATCTTTGGAGAATTGAGAAACTAACTTGTGAAAATGGAAACTAAACATTTCTACATTTTTACTAATTAGATTTAACGTTAACTAAGTAGGTACAAAGTTTTGTATAGGGATTTTGCAAAATAAAAGCTTGGAAATGTTTGAGTGAATTGGTATTTTTAATGTTTGTGTCGTGGCGTAAAAAAGTTTTGTGATGATGATAGAATTATCCTTATTCTGTTATATCCTTATACTAATAATTATCTATACTAATAAGACGAAAGAATTAGAAGCCTTACTGACAAGGGAGATAACCTGCGACATACTCATACTTTCGGAACACTGGCTCCGAAAACACCAATTAGTATCAGTTACATTATGTAACTATAATCTTATATCATTTAGTTGTAGGGAACAAATAGCGCACGGCGGCAGTTGCATATACGCGCGTTCAGAAATGAGGGTAGCAAATAGGCAAGATTATTGCGATCTATCCCGTGAGCAAATCTTCGACTTATGCGCCGTCCAACTGTTGGATAACAATTTAATTGTAGTGGGTATTTACCACTCTAACTTGACCGACCACTCAGACTACCTCAAACTATTTGAGAATCTTTTATGTAAGGTTACGGATGAAGGAATGCATTGCGCTATAATGGGAGACGTAAACATCGACCTGTTAGGGAACTGTAGTGCCAAAAAACGTCTATTAGATATTTTGGCGTGCTACAACTTCGTTCAAACCGTATCGTTCGCTACGAGAGTGGAGGGGGGAAGTAGTACACTTCTAGGCCATATTTACATAAACTTTCCCGTTGACCGCGTCACCAGTGTGACCGGGGTCGACACGAGGCTCAGCGACCACTCCGCCCAGCGGCTCGTCGTCTCGCAGGCTGCGGCGCCGGCGCCGGCGCACCGCGCCGCTCGCAGCTACTCGGGGACTAATATAGCTAATTTCATAGCATGTCTGGACTCGGTCGACAGGACCGAAATTGTAAATAAATGTAACGGTAAAAGTTGTTCATTAGCAGATAGTATTATGAATATTTTGATGGATAAACATAACACCTGCTTTCCGTTAAAAATGCAACCGGCCCGTCGGGATCGTCATTGGGTCGACTCGGAAATCCACAATTTCAAACATTCAGTAAACGAAACATTGCAACTAAAATACATATTTCCAAATGACGAAGAGCTAAGTAGTAAAAGTGAACAGCTCTCGAGTAATTATAAATCTTTACTAAAAGAGAAGCGCACTACTACTCCAGGATAATCAAAGCGAACCCCCGATGCATGTGGCGGGTAATTAATTCGGAGTTAGGTCGTAATACTTGCGAGAGAATTGACTTTACGGACGTGTTGCGCAATGAATACGGTCAGGCGTTCGCATCTAAAGGGGAGGCGGTGCGGGCACTTAATCGGGTATTTGTCTCGGCCGCGAGTGGGTGCGGAGCCCCCGCGGCGGACTGCTCGCGAGCACTGGCTGCTCTGCAGGTCGAGTCACCGCTGAGCGACATGTCTCTCCGACTGGAGCCATTCACACCTGCCGAGATATTTACAATAATAACCAAGCGCATCGCGGCAAAAAGAAGCACGGATATATACGCCGTATCGGCGTATCGGCGTATCGTATCGTATCGGCGCAGCTGCTTAGAACCGCGGTCATATCTCTGGCACCTGTGATCGGTTGCTTATTCAATATGAGTATCCGTGAGGGTATGTACCCAGTAGCACTCAAAAAAGTGAAAATTATCCCCGTTTCAATTCAATTCAATTCAATTCAATTCATTTATTCATACCATAAATTCATAAGAACACTTGGTAACGTCATTTACAATAAGCCAAAGAATCTGTGTACATAATATGATAAAATAACAACGTCAAAAAGAATAAAGCAGCTGTAAAGGGGCCTAGTCAGTTACATGCAGCTGTAAAAAGGCTTTGTCGAAGACAATATAACAAATAATCAATACACACAGTATACAGATACTACATTAGTACAAACAACGTAACATCAAAAGTCTTAAAAATCTATTATTTTACCTTATTACAAGATTCTAATTTCGACACATTTCTCTTCCATACGTTACTATCTTTAACAAAGTCGTCTATATTATAATATGCCTTGCTCAATAGGTAGCTTTTTATTTCATTTTTAAACTTGGTTTCATTGAGGCCTTCCACTTGTACAGGGATTGCATTATAGAAGCGAATACCATTACATTTTAAAGAGTTATTTGTTTTCTGAAGTCTGCACTTAGGAAATACAATTTTGTGTTTATGGTGCGCTTTTGGATTTAGATCAGTTAATTTCTGCAGACGACTTCGATTTTTTCTTACATACATTATACATTCATAAATATACAATGAAGGGACTGTTAATATGTTAATAGTTTTGAACATCTCCCGTACTGATTCTCTAGGTGATAAATTATATAGACCACGGATTGCTCTTTTTTGCAATAAGAAAACAGAGTATCT
This sequence comes from Ectropis grisescens, assembly GCA_017562165.1. Lineage (NCBI taxonomy): Eukaryota > Metazoa > Arthropoda > Insecta > Lepidoptera > Geometridae > Ectropis > Ectropis grisescens. The sequence continues at coordinate 5,148,256 of CM029792.1, read as the reverse complement.
GTCCGCAGCCGAACCCCATAATAAGATCCCGTAGGACATAATACTATGAAAGTAGCCAAAATAAACAAGCCTAGCTGTTGCAACGTCTGATATTTTTTTAATTTGACGAACTGCGTGGGCAGCTGAACTGAGTCGATCAGCTAGTCTCTCTATGTGAGGACCACATTGAAGCTTTGAATCTACTGAAATACCCAGAAAACAAGTAGATTGTACAGGTTCGATAAGTTAATCCTTCAGTCTTATATCAAGTTTACCGCACATTACATTGCAGAGTGTGAACTTTATACATTTCGTTTTAGTTGGATTAAGTACTAGATTATTTGCATCAAACCATTTGTACGCAATGTCCAAAAGTACGTTTATTTCAGTGAAATCGTTTATTTCTCTCTTAATTTTGAATAGAAGTGATGTATCATCGGCGAACATAACTATTTCTATATTTTTATGTTTCTTCATCATAAAAGGTAGATCATTAACGTATATAAGAAACAAGAAAGGTCCAAGTATGGAACCTTGTGGTACACCCATTCTTATAGGCGACTCATTTGATTGCACACCGTCAACATCGACTATTTGTACACGGTCTTTAAGATATGAAGAAATGAAATTTAGAGCTGGTTTCGAAACCCCATAAAACTGCAGTTTCTTTAAAAAGAGTGTCATGATGAACACAGTCGAAAGCTTTTGATAAGTCACAAAATACTCCCAGAACGTCATGATGATCTTCCCAGGCTTTCAATAAATAATTAGTTAGTTCAATACCTGCATCGGTAGTGGAACGTCCTTTTGTGAATCCAAATTGGTTACTATGTATCTATGTAATAGATTATTAATATTATAGTAAGACAAAAGTTGCTGGAGAACAAGTTTCTCGAATATTTTGCTGATGCAAGGCAAAACCGAGATGGGTCTGTAGTTTCCAAGTTCGTTTTTGTCTCCAGATTTAAACAGAGGTATCACTTTACTATATTTCATCATGTCAGGAAATGTACCATTTTTTATACATTCGTTAAATAATTCTGCTAAATATGGGGCAATGTTATTAATAATCCCCTCAAGCACCTTAACAGATAATCCCCATAAGTCCTCTGTATATCTTAACTTTAATATCTTTGAATGGTTTTAGTATTGCAGTGGCAGTAACATGATGAAATTCAAATGTAGATGAATGGTGAGTTTGAAATGAAATGAAATGATGAGTTTACGAGGGAAAGGGTAAGAGATCTGATCCGGTATCATATCGCCCGATATCGATGGTCCCCGCGATTAGTAAGATATGTGAAGTTGGTCTAAACCGAAGAATACTTAATTTTGTGGCGGACCGAGACTTTCTATCGGAGAGACAATACGCGTATCGTGCTGGGCGCGCGACCACCGACCTAGTGCGCGAGGTGGTCCGGCGTGTGTTGGGCGCGCGCGAGAAGGGCTGGCACGTAGCCCTGCTCTGCTGCGACCTCTCGCGCGCGTTCGACACCGCCGACCACACACTCATCGCGAACAAGCTGGAGCACTATGGGATCCGCGGCCCGGCCCAGTCGTTGATAACCTCCTTTATGTCGCAGAGAACGCAGATTGTGGTGGGGGACAGAGGTCGTGCCGTCTCTTCTGAGTTGACTAGTATTCTGGGCGTTCCCCAGGGCTCCTGCTTGTCAAATACGCTATTTAGTATTCTCCTAAATGACTTACCAGGTGCTATTAAAAATGCGGAGATGTTCATGTACGCGGATGACGTCGCCGCGGTGATCACTGCATCGAATAGTCTGGAGTTGGAGGAGGTATGGAATGGAGTGGCGAACGACCTCAACCGTTGGTTCGGGATAAACGGGATGATTCTAAATTTAGACAAAACTTGTTTCGTAATTTTCAACTTGAATGGCAAATCATCCAAACAGTATTTAATATATATATTTATGTGATAGGCAATACCGCAATCCAGCAGGTCCAGAGTACGAAACTCCTGGGCTTCCACATAGACGGCGCGTTGACGTGGGAGAAGCACATCGACGAGCTGTGCGGGAAGCTGAGCCGCTCGTGCTTCGCGCTCCGGCGGCTCGCGGCCACCGCCACCCGCGACGTCGTGCGCTCCTGCTACTTCGCGACCGTCCACTCCAACATCACGTACGGGCTGGAGCTGTGGGGCCGCGCCGCTGACTACAAAAGGGTGTTTGTTATGCAAAAGCGAGCTATACGAGCAATTGTTGGGGCCACCATTGATGTATCATGCGTGGAGTTTTTCAAAGAGCTCCATATTTTGCCACTTTCCTGTGAATATATTCTCCAAACATATATAATCGTCCATAAAAACATTGAGTCATTCCAGCGGAGGGGTATTAACCCGAACGTAAACTTGAGAAGTAATAAAAAACAACATCAGCTAGTGACTCCACCCCATAGATTGAGTAAGTCTGAGAGGTCGGTCTACGTTGGAGGGCCCGCGATATACAACCGCTTGCCGACGGATGTACGGGAAGAACTTTCTGCCGCGGCGTTTAAACGGAAGCTAAAAGCTTGGCTGCATGGGCACCTATTTTACGCCCTGGATGACCTATTGAAACTACCAGATATCTAAACACTAAATATGTTGACCTTTTTTTTTTGTGTCGTTAATTATACGAGCAATTATTGTAATTATTATTATGATTATTCAATGCATACAGAATACTGTGTGTTAATAACTGTATTATGTTTTCATATCTGACTTGTAATTATCCATTATTAATAAATTATTTGTATTTGTATTATTCGGCCTCCTACTAGATGGACAGATGACCTCACATAGGTCGCTGGCAACTGCTGGTTGCAAGTTGCGCAAGACCGTTCGTTGTGGAAATCTAAGGGGGAGGCCTATGTTCAGCAGTGGTGGACATCTTGCGGCTGATGATGATGATAGAATTATACATTTATAGTTTAATTGTCTACGTAAATCCATTAGATTATAACGACAACTTTTGTTAGATTTTACTACTATTATCTAATAAATAAATAAAAGTGTGTAATCCGTAAAAGTTCTCTTCTATCTCAACACTAAGGTAAACAATGCCCTCACGGCACACATTGTCACTGACGTATTGTCACACAACTTTGTTAGTAGAGATTTATGGAAGAATATAAGAGGTTAGCGTTAAATATATATGGGCACTAGAAGTGGTACAAATAAGGCTACCAACACATTGTTACTTCAGTCTTAGTAATGTTTATTTTTTGTAAGTAGATAATGTAATAGGTATGTAGTATTAAGTAATATTTTCAGAGTAAGTTTGGAAATGGTAGTGGTGTTCATAGAAAGTGACAGATACAACTGATTTTATTTTTTATATCGTTTATTTTTACTAATAATGTAAAACGTCATAATAATTTCATTTTCAATCAATGTAAAGTTATTTAATACTTAACTTTTTAATTATTATATGGAGAAATAATGTCATTTGATGGAGATAGGTAATTATATAAGATACAGCATTTTTTTACATACAACAAAATTATAGAAATTCTTTCAAATTCTAAATTCTAAAATATATATAAACAAAGCTTAGAGCCTAAATTTTGACTCAATTTCAAAATATTGGTGATGATGGTGGACGGTACCATAACACCATCTGACTCCAAACTAAGCAAAGCTTGTACTATGGCAGCCAGTTTTATATCACCTATCTGGCCACCTACATACATTATATAGTTTAAATTATATTGTTAACTTTATAGGTTTACACTTGACCGCCATCTCGCCTGATGTTAAGCGACGATGCGGTCTACGATGGAGCGTGCTTACCTAGAAGAAACCGATTCACTCTCGATTTGAAGATAAATACACACATGTTATACATAGAAACGCACACAGTACAAATGTTTGAATTCATTACAAATATATGTACACTGGGTGGTAATAGCTTTTAGTTTTAAAATTGGCTTGCATAATAGAACTCGCTTTCATCCTGTGCCAGAAAATTGAAAAACCGCCATTGTAAATCATAGTACGAGTACAAACTAACAAAAGTCTATAATAACTTACTTTCAATAGAAGATTATTGTGAATCGGCCTTACACAGCACAATCAACAAAGCTGGTATCTTCCTTAGAAAACTTGGTTCATTTCGGTCACGCAATAAACCATCGAAATGTTTCTACTGTCAAAACTTACAGTCGTATTTCCACTCTAATTTCGTACGTTCAAATTGTACTTGGAGATTTGTAGACAAAATTTCGCTTATTACCACTATAGGGTTAAAACTTTGTCCCAATATTTTTGCCTAATGTGGATTCCGGTGGAATTTAGTTTCAAATGACTAATGGGTATATTAACTTTATTCTTATTAATCATCCATTAATACTATACCTAAATGTCAAAGTATGGACGTCTGTTGTTCAGTCATGTAATTATTTATTTTTTTATCAGTTAGTACCTGGGTGACCTAACTGGTTACTTAGACACATACTACTGATTTTCTCAAAAAAAAAAACTGGAAAAAAGAAAGGCAGCTGGTTGGATTCGAACCCGGACCTACCATATTATGACCGCCCATCTTCCCGACTGAGCTAATATAATGTCGCGCGACGTCGCGAAATGTACGTCGCATTCTAATCTTTATTGTAACGGTTTTTCATTGTTTAAAAATGCGCATAAAACGGTGTTTTTTTTAATCAAACCTGGCTAGATCGCTTTATCGTCACCGAAAACCCCTGTACACATAATTTCCTGAAAATCGTTCGAGCCGTTTCCGAGATTCAGGTTCTATATATAAGTATATTTATTTATACCTACAAGAATTGCTCGTTTAAAGGCATAAGATAGTAGGTTACGTTTGGAGTGTGGTCCAGGATGGAGCATATTTATACAGAAGAAAGCGATTCACTCTCGATTTGAAGACATCAAGATTTTAACCTTATGGAAAGCCACTCAGGCAATGCATTCCAGAGTCTAGACATTCTAATCATAAATGTAGGGTCAAATCACTTCGTTTAAGTCTTTGGAACTTCTGAACGGATTGGCTTGAAATTTGTATTTTAACCGACTTCAAAAAAGGAGTTTTTTTTAAGAATGATATTTCAATGAAATATATATTTCAAGGTTGGTACCATGATAAGGAAACCAGGATCTGATGATGACATCCTAGAGAAATCGAGGAAAACTTTTTTACTTTATAAGTTTTCTGTTGAAAGTCGGTTCTTTTTTGTTAAAATTATACATTTACAATATTTTAAATTAATACACGGGTAACTCACGGTTCATATAGTCAGTCCAGTCCGACCCAAGTTTCGATAGCGTTTTTATTAATCCATAGAAAAACTTCTTTTCAATGAAAATTAAACCTTCAGGTCTAAGAATATCCTAGTGACTAACACCTCTCTTCCTATGACACCAGGAGCGTCTTTCGTGAAAATCCCCACTTCAATTCAATTCAATTCATTCACTCATACCATAAATTCATAAGAATACTTGGTAACGTCATTTACAAAAAGGCAAAGAATCTGTGTACATAATATGATAAAATAACAACGTCAAAAAGAATAGAGTAGCTGTAAAGGGGCCTAGTCAGTTACATGCAGCTGTAAAAAGGCTTTGTCGAAGAAAAAATAACAAATAATCAATACACACAGTATACAGATACTACATTAGTACAAACAATGTAACATCAAAAGTCTTAAAAATCTATTATTTTGCCTTATTACAAGATTCTAATTTCGACACATTTCTCAAGCATTCGTTACTATCTTTAACAAAGTCGTCTATATTATAATATGCCTTGCTCAATAGGTAGCTTTTTATTTCATTTTTTAAACTTGGTTTCGTTGAGACCTTCCACTTGTACAGGGATTGCATTATAGAAGCGAATACTATTACATTTGAAAGAGTTATTTGTTTTCTGAAGTCTGCACTTAGGAAATACAATTTTGTGTTTATGGTGCGCTTTTGGATTCAGATCAGCTGATTTCTGCAGACGACTTCGATTTTTTTTACATACATTATACATTCATAAATATACAATGAAGGGGCTGTTAATATGTTAATAGTTTTGAACATCTCCCGTACTGATTCTCTAGGTGATAAATTATATAGACCACGGATTGCTCTTTTTTGCAATATGAAAACAAAGTATCTGTCCGCAGCCGAACCCCATAATAAGATCCCGTAGGACATAATACTGTGAAAGTAGCCAAAATAAACAAGCCTAGCTGTTGCAACGTCAGATATTTTTTTTAATTTGACGAACTGCGTGGGCAGGTGAACTGAGTCGATCAGCTAGTCTCTCTATGTGAGGACCCCATTGAAGCTTTGAATCTACTGAAATATCCAGAAAACGAGTAGATTGTACAGGTTCGATAAGTTCATCCTTCAGTCTTATATCAAGTTTACTGCACATTACATTGCAGAGTGTGAACTTTATACATTTCGTTTTAGTTGGATTAAGTACTAGATTATTTGCATCAAACCATTTTGTACGCAATGTCCAAAAGTACGTTTATTCCTGTGAAATCGTTTATTCCTCTCTTAATTTTGAATAGAAGTGATGTATCATCGGCGAACGTAACTATTTCTATATTTTTATGTTTCTTTAACTGAAAATAAATTTACTTTTAACTATACTTAGATTTTTATGTTAGATTTTAAATACAAAGTTATAAACCGGCATTGTGTTTTGTAAAGGAGTAAAATTAGAATTTTTGTTTGTTAGATAAAAAAAAAATAGTTGTAAGTAATATTTGTTTACCCACATTGTATTTTGTAAAAATTTGTTAGATTTTTTATAGATATATATTTCTTTTTTATTAGATTACAAATACAAAGTTGTTTACCGGCAATATGTTGTGAAAAAAAATAAAAAAAAATGATTTTTTGTTTGTTAGATTAAAAGTACCTAGTTGTTTACCAGTTTACCTACATTGTGCGCTATACATATAAATAAAACTAGGTTTTTGTTTTAAATATATATGTATATATATTTTGTTAGATTTAAAGTTTATCTTTAATTCTATCTATTGTACCAGTGGTTCAATTAAAACTCAAATTAGTAAGTTATCTATGGATGGGTGCCTCCCTGGCCCGTTTGTTAAGATCAGGCCCTAAACAATTTTTATTCTGCATTTTTCATAATACCTACGTAGAAGTCGAAGCAATGTTTTTGTTATAATAATTTTAAGTTTTTTTCTCGCATAAGTGAAATGTAATGTTTCTTGATGAGAAATAAATTCTTTAACCAGAAATATAAATGTATTTATTCGATAAATTACTTTTCACTGAAATTTATTAGCATGATTTATTATTCCCCAGAAGTATTTGAGTGTTAACATTATATGATAATGACGAAGATTATAACTATGATATTATTTCCGGCTCTCCAGATCCCTTTAAGATGAATGGTAGTAATTTTGTTTTTACGTAGGATGGCGATCAAAGCCGATATTTTTCCTACAATCTAAGAACACTGTATAAAAAGAACAGTATGGGGAATCGATAAAATTTTAGTTTTTGATGGATTAAAAATTTTAATCGTCATTTTTATTTCAGTGGTGCCTGTAAATGAAATAGTTGTAAAAATATTTTAAAGCTGTTGTCACTTCAGCAGAATTGCAAGATTGACCCTGAAACAAAATATGAACAAAAAATATTAGCTTCTATCGTCATCATCGTCATTCTCTGTTCGTCCACTGCTGGACATCTTCCTATTAGTCGAAATGCTAAGTAGTTAAATCAAGATAGATTTAAGGATGTAACTAGATTTATCTGAAATACCGAGATTCAACGAAGAACGAACGTTTGGGACGTCGGACAGTAATGCAGCAAAAATTAAGTTGAACTGGACACGTTGCTAGACGCGGTGATAACAGGTGGAGTAGAGTAGTGTCCGAGTGGTGGCCGAGGCAAAGTAAGCGGAGTGTAGGACGTCCAGCTGCAAGGTCGACGATGTCAAACCTGGGCTCGATTGGCACAGGACCGAGAAAGATAGCAGGGGTAAAGAAAGGCTTACCCAGCTGTGGGATAGGGAAAGCTGTGGATGAACGATGATGATGATGAACTAGGGTTAATTGTACTTTAAATTACGTATATTGTAAATATTTGATATAAGTATAGTGTATTTAATGATAATAAATGATTTAAACATAAAAAGTTGATTTTTGTTTCCAAAATTAGCAGTTTATCTGTTATAGAAATAAAACCCCCCTCATTTTTTTATCACAGAAGATATTCAAACTTAAAAAATTGGTTGCCTGTAAAGTCGGTATACGGGCGAAAGTTTTACGTGACAACGACTTTGAGTGGTTAAATAATTTTACGGAAGGGACGCGTGCCTTTCACTTTTTATGTCTGTCTCTCTCGCTCTTAGGCGGGCTAACCATGCCCGAGTGGAAGGGGCGCGTGCCTCTCACTCGCTCTCGTTGTGAGCGCACAACGTGAGCGGAGCGTAACGCAGTTTCTTGAAGTGTCATCCGGCAAACCAATTTATGAGACGTTGTCACGTCAATAATACTTATTATTAGGTTTTAACAAAAAAACACAGATTTTGTACGCTTGTCGCTTCATTAGGCTGTAGAATATCCTTACTGCCTAAATAGTTACAAAAGGCCAGCAATTGTCTTGAGGAAAAGTATCAAATTGTTTTTCTCAGACATTCAGGTTATTTTCCGACAGGTTCCCGGTAACGCGAGAGCTGTACTTATAAATAAAAGATTTCAAAACACGAGGTTTGATATCTTTTGTTTAAACCGAGTTATTAATGGAATGATATGTTTTGTTATATAAATATTTGGTTTACTTTTTCAAGTATTTTTTTTGTGTGAAATCATGGAACATGTGTTATTGTCATAGTCATCGTTTCCTAATGGCCATCATCAAAGCCTAACGCTTTACGAAAACAATATTTTTAGGGCCAAATGGCAAAATACGGGACCCTTATTATAGATTCGTCATGTCTGTCTGTCCGTCCGTATGTCACAGCCACTTTTCTCTGAAACTGTGAGAACTATACTATTTAAACTTGGTAAGTAGATGTATTCTGTGAACCGCATTAAGATTTTTAAACAAAAAACTAAAAAAAAATTAGGGTGTACCATACTTAGAACTGAAACTCAATTTTTTTTCCGTCAAAACCATACGTGTGGGTTATCTATAGATAGGTCTTCAAAAATGATATTGAGGTTTCTAACATTTTTTTTTTCTAAACTTGCGCGAGAGGCTCTTCCAAAGTGGTAAAATGTGTGTGTGTTTTCACGTATTACATTTGAACATAAATCTTGATAGAAAGAAAATAAGACACCAGGACTACTGAGGCGAGATAAATTTTATACTTCTTAGAAATCTAATTCAGAAACCAAAGTGTAGTTGCGAAAAGTTCAATACATACATTATTTTTACCCGACTGCGCGACGCAAATAGTATTAACTATTGTTTTTTCATTTCAATTTTTATTATTATGTACGTACTCATAATTTGCTACACAGTTTTAGGATTACACAGATCTGTAACTTAGCTGAAAGTCAGTAACAAGGCTCAATTGTATTTCAATGGCTATTGTGGAAAACTCTTACTGTGACACTAATCATCATCGTCAGCCTATCTTAGTCCTTAAAGCAAAACGCCTCATTAGAAAACCCGGCCAAAGTTGTCTTACACCTACACATAATAACGCACAATGCAATATACCCATATTGCATTGTGCGCCATGCAATAGAAGTTTCAAAACTAAATTTGGTTTTGCGAGCCATCTAAGAGCTCACAGTAGTAATTAGCCAGGTTTGTCATTGACGGACACGTCAAAGTAGACATCATCTTAATCCACTGCTGGACGAAGGCCTCTCCCATGGTTCGCCTCTCAGCTTTATCCTCAGTTTTACGTCTCCATCCACTGCCTTATGTCTTCCGTATATCTTCACTCTATCTAGTATCAGGATGTTGCAAGAACAAATTAAACATTTTGACTAACCCCCGACTAGGTACTTCCGATTTGTTATCTGTACAACATTTCACTAGTCAAGCCTTAATACCCATATTTAGGTTATTCGTAGTTGGAGCGTTATCGCCCCATCGGGGAGAAATCGGGATACGAAATGTATGTGATGGTTGAAATTGAAGTGACCCCAATGCGTTTGTTCGTGTTTAGTATCACAATACACAACAGGCTTACCTTTAGGTTCGTCTACGTGCTCGTGGTTGCGAAGCCTCTTCTGATGCTCCTTTTAGATAATTTTCTAGCACGATATAATAATATGGATTTCACACGATAACGAACTAATAATTTTAATATTGACCGGTAAAGTTTTTTTTTTACTATAATAGGTTCGCACTTGACCACCATCTCGCCTGATGTTAAGCGATGCTGAGATCTACGATGGAGCGTACTTACCTAGAAAAAACCGATTCACTCTCGATTTGAAGACACCAAGATTGTAACCATCAGGGAAAATCCACTCAGGCAACGCATTCCACAACCTAGACGATCTTATCACAAACGTGGAATAAAATCTCTTCGTCCGCGTTTTTGGAACATCAACCATGAAACGATGTCGCCCTTTTGTGGTACGAGAAGTCCGATAGAAGAAAGGGCAAGGTGGTATTAGATCGTGCAGATCAGTTGCACACTCTCCGAAGTGTATCCGATAAAAAACCGATAAGCTAGCAATTTTGCGGCGATTATCAAGGCTTTGCAATCTTTTACGCACACGAGTGTCATTGCCTATGAATCTTTTGGCACGTCTCTCAATCGATTCCCGAGTCCCCAGCTGATACTTAGCCGATCCATCCCAAAGGTGCGAACAGTACTCCATACAGGAAAGTAGTAGGAAGTTTTTATCGAAACAAAGACGTCTGAATGAATCTTCGAATCCTGCTGACGTTGTTCTTAACGGCGCTTGTGAATGGCAGTTTTTTTTTTTTTTTTAACTTTTATAGGTTTACACTTGACCGCCATCTCGCCTGATGTTAAGCGACGATGCGGTCTACGATGGAGCGTGTTTACCTAGAAGAAACCGATTCACTCGATTTGAAGACACAAAGATTGTAACCATCGGGGAAAACCCACTCAGGCAACGTATTCCACAGCCTAGACGTTCTTATCACAAAAGTAGAGTCAAATCTCTTCGTTCGTGTCTTTGGAACTTCAACCATGAAACGATGTCGCTTTTTCGAGCTACGAGCATTCCGATAGAAAAAAGGGCAAGGTGGTATCAGATCATGCAAATCAGTCGCACACTCTCTAAAGTGTATCCGATAAAAAACCGATAGGCTGGCAATTTTTCGGCGATGATCAAGACTTTGTAGTCTTTTTCGCAGAAGAGAGTCATTGCCTATGAGCCTTTTGGCACGTCTCTCGATCGATTCTAGGGCCTCCAGCTGATACTTAGCCGATCCATCCCAAAGGTGCGAACAGTACTCCATACAGGAAAGTAGTAGGAAGTTTTTATCGAAACAAAGACGTCTGAATGAATCTTCGAATCCTGCTGACGTTGTTCTTAACGGCGCTTGTGAATGGCAGATTTCGAAGACAAGCGTATTGGCGGCAAATAAGAATTTTAAAATGTACGAAATAGTAGTGATGAATAGAAGTAAACTCTATTTATTTGGGCAGATGTGTTCGGTGTAGCCCTCTTAAAACATTCGTTGGTATTCTACGAAGGCCTTGTAAATCTCAAAAATATTTATTATTAGCTCAGGTTCACAGCTACATCTACACACATTATAAAGAAATACTATCAGTAGTTCATCGTCTCTGTTCTTGGGAGAAACGCCGATAATATCTCGACATGGGTAGCGTTGTCGCAAACGAAAATGCTTATTACCAAAATAAAATTAAAACATACGGAAGATGTCTGCCCTGAGCGACGCTCCTGCAATACTAACATTGTAATGTAGGCAATGCAGGAGCGCGCTTCCCGCGTCTCACCCCGCACGCCCCGCACGATTGCCCCGTCTAGACGGCTTCGTCGAACGACTGTTTGATTTAATAGACTGTGGTAATACGAGTACACTGTGATGTTAGGCTTGCATCGATCGGAGAGTTCGAGATTTGCAAGGAAGGTTGAAAGTGAGCGAAGTAAATCCACCAACAGATTTTGTTGTATTTTTGTACCGAGCAGTGGAGATGGGGGTTTAACAGCTTGCAAAGGTTTGCACTTAATCGCTATCTCGCCTGATGTTAAGCGACGATGGAGCGTGGTTACATTGAAAAAAAAAACATTTACGCTCGCTTTGAAATCATCGAGCTTGTAACCATCGGGAAAAAACACCAGACAAGGCAGTCTATAACGTGAACTTTCTTGTCACTAAAATGGAGTCAAACCTCAGTCTTTGGCACGTCAACCATGAAACGATGTAGATATTTATCAATTTCAGCTAGTTTACACACTATAGATAACGCATATTAAAAAACCGGCCAAGTGTTAATCGAAATATCTAAGCAATTAGATTAATCATATTTTGTTTTTTTTTTAAAATGACATGTAACTTTGGAGTTATTAATAAATATATTGTATTGTATTGTATTGTGTAAATGACTGCTGAATTAACAACCAAACATCTAAACATGCAGAATTTGGATGTTTAAATGTTTGGATGTTTGTTGCTCAATCACATCGAAATATCTGTAGGGATCGGGTTCGAATAAAAAAATAAAATTGAAAATTGTTTGGAATAGCATGCATGCTACTTTTTATCACGAGAAAATAACAGGAACGGGAACTGCACGGATAAAGCTTCCGTATGTGTGGATTTTGTTTCTCTTTTTTGTATCGTCACTCTACATTTAAAAAAATATATGAAAATTAACGTAGTTGTTACATATATTTGATCAAGTAAACGAGTAACTCACGTGCTTTGTGATTGGTACAATCCGACTCAAGTATCGGCCGCGTTTAGCGGCCTTTTTCAAGGAGAGTGGACGCGTGTGATGTCCGCTCGTTTGAAACTGGCTGTTTGCTAAACGTACGCGGCCGAAACTTGAGTCGGATTGGACATACGTGAGATACGTTTGCTTACTTAAATATTTTTGTTACTCTCTCACAAAAAATATTACTGAACCTGACTGTTTAGGACATAGAGAGACTGGAAAACACAAACTATTTTTTATCTCAAAAAAATAAGGGGATCAGAAATTACGCAGGTAACACCGCGGTTGCATAATATTACAAATATAAATTATAATTACAAGTATAAATATAAGATACATTCGCCAAAGACCCAATTTCTCAACACTGAACGGCTCAAATATGTAACCACTTCCAAGGCTTTGTTTGCGGCAAGTAACTCAGCAGAATAAGTGGCTAGGCCAGGTAAACAGGGTGCAAGGTAAAACATGGACCGCTTTAAAAAGGTCATGTTTATTGTGTATAAACAAAGTTAGTCAGAGCATTTTTTAATGAACAAAAATTATGGAACTCGTGTAAAAAAAATTGTCCGTCACTTACATTATTAAAAAATATTGTATGTTTTCTTTTGTTTCAAAAACAAAAAATGGCAAAGATTAGTCCTTAGAAGTTTCGACTGACGCCACGTCTATACAAGGTGCAGCAGAAAGGTGCAACAATATTTATGGTAGTTCATCTACATTAAGTTTTGAATCATATGTGTATGTGTGAAAATTAGACATGAAAGCTCAACATTTTTTTCCATAAAAAAAAACAAGTTTTTTGTTTGTTACTTTATTTGTCATACCCTTAATGACCAGATCTCGGCACAGATTTTTGTACGACGTCGCGGCATCGGTGGCAATGTTATTTGTCAGCTGTACATATATGTTAGAGTAGAAGCTGGTGGTTGGTGGGAATTTTACGTCAAACTTTGACTCGAATTATCTCGTGATCTACCGTGCTGAAGCTGTTAGAATGGACTGTTTAAATTGTTGGGGGTAAATCCACCACGTCGTATATGGTTGTTATGGACTTGACGTCACAACTCTCCACTCCGGAAATTTGATGGTATATATCTTTGTCGATATTTAATAATTTGATAATACCCTTTTTTTTTTCATAATCCACCTAACGGACTAATTGGAATGATATATTTTTAACCCAGTCAAAAACTATTGTCACCTAATGCTTTCCGTAAACATTTTTTTCTTTTATTACATCACCACCTTGAATGTAACTGATGTAAAAATACTCAGGCAATGCATTCCACAGCCTAGACGTTCTATTGTTCATGATAGTGAGTTAAGCATGTCTTTTTGGGCCTTTTTAGCGTAATGTTGTACCTTTAAATTTGGCCCTGACAACGCATTAGCATCCTCCTTTGCAAACTTAGTTGACTTTCAAACTTATGTCCCAGCTGGCATGGCAGGATAACGCTGCCGGAATTAACTAACATTCTGTTTTGAGAGACACACGCCTACGAAACTTCAACGATGCCTTACACGCGATGCAATTAAAGGACCATCATCTTAATAAACACCATAATATCGCAATAATAGGCAATGGCGACTAAAAAAGTAATTAAACAATATGGTATAAGTACGTTTTTTCTTCTTTTATGTCACAAACAAAAAAATACTAAGATATATCTCGTACTTGGAAGCTTTGAGTTTCACGGCTATTTACGATTTTTATGAAGATGTGACGTCACTACCCCCTTTCCGGAACGTTGATGATCTGCTGTCATTGGCATTTTTTTATTAATTTGATAAAACAAAACATACGTGTTGCTTAATCTACCTGATAGAAAAATAGCCACTTTCATTTTTTAAGTCGTATATTAAAAATGTTAAAACATAATAATAGTAATAATGTGTTCTAATGGTTATAAAACTGCTTTAGTGCTAGATGACATTAAAGTTTTTATTACACTTATAGTTGAAATGTAGGCGATTTGTGTATTAAATAAATGTTAGTTATTAATATCTTTCTGTGCGATTTGCGCTGCACGCAAAGCATTTGGTTTGTAAATAACAAAGTAACCAAGGTAACCATTGTAGATGATTTTATTAGGCAAAAGCGGTATATCATAAAAAAACTCCCCTAGCGAGAATGTTCTGCAAGATTAATACGAAGTCATTCATCGTATGCTTATCGCTACACGCACACTTCTTTATAAAAATATAAAGTGTTTACACAATATAAAAAAAAAACTTCTGAAGCTATAGCTGCTAAGGAAATTAAATGCATATACTATACCTACAAACCTACATGCCAAAATTTGGGTGTTTGAATGTTAGGATATTTATTCATTAATCACATCGCAATAGTTGAACAGTTAGGGTTGAAAAACTACTAATATTATAACTGACAAAGTTTGAATGTTTGTTGCTCAATCACGTCCCAACAACTGAATGGATAAGGTTGAAATTTGGATCACAGATTGTTTATAGTCTGGAATAGCACATATGTTACTTATTATAGCGGGAAACTAACGTGAACTAAAACTACGCGGGTAAAACCGCACGGAGCTGCTAGTAATAATACATGAGAAAGTATGAATATTTGCATACTTGGATGTACGTTGTTCAATCACGTCGGAACGCCTAAACAGATTGGGTCAACCCGATTAACGTAACGAATAAAGAACACAAATAGATTATTGTCTGAAATAAATGCATAATAAAAATGAAATTATAGATAGATATATACTCTTTATTGTACACACCAAAACAAAACAATACAGTAAAAGAAAAACATTAAAACTAGTGTTACAATCGGTGGCCTTTCTCTCTTCCAGGCAACCTTGGGATGGAAATGTTTTTAGAAGTAACAAAACAAAAATTATAAATGAATAAAAAATATTACATCAAATAATACCAAGATATACAAGATAAAAGTCAAACAATCATATTGAATTTTAAATTTTTGTTAACAACTTCTAAAATACAGTGGTATCCGTTGGTTTCCTACTAGGCAAGCCTATATCGGGACAACCAAAATACAGAAAAACAATAACACTTTTAACTAAGCTTCGAATTTAAGACAGTCAACAATTGACAGCTACAACCAAAGAGTTAACATATTTATCTACGTATAGAGTTAGAACAAACGCTTTAAGCCTAAAGCACGGAGAGTCAGGCGAAAGCAGGGAGCTTAGACATTGCTCTCTCTTTTCTTCTTGTTTGAAATGATAGAGACAGCAATAGGAATGCCATAGCCGATGTAGGTAGTTAGGCTATAGAAGGGCCTGTCTGATCGCTCTTGCCTTGTCGCTCTTGTGGAAGTGTCATACTTTTGTCGCGGGTCATCACTACGTTGCCATAGCAAACATACGATCTTCTTACGATAGGTACAAAGGAACCGTGCGGAAAAACCTGATCTATTTACTTATTCTATATCTAAGGTTACAACTAAGCGTTCTTTATTTCGGTAAAGGAGCGGGCACGACCGCGGGTTTTGCTAAAAAACATTTTCTATTCTATAATACATATTTCCACGATTACAAACGTAAACGAAGTTGTGATGTTGCAACTATTTTAATATAATTCAGCTAAAAATGTTTAATCAACGGTCTAGGGTTTTAATTAATGTTTAGGTGGTCTTATAATGCGGGTTAGACTAGACAATATTTGTTTTTTAAAAACGTACTATCACGTTTTTAGACAAGTCAAGAAAATGACTGTAAAATATGGAGATAAATTAATAACTATTATATTTTTAGACATTTCTAACATAACACGAGCTAGCCCAAAACTAAGCGAAACTTGTATTTATTAAGGGAGCCAGATATCTGATATATGAACTATTTTCGTACAAAAAATTAAACCGACTTCGAAACCACAAATAGGCACTCAAAAGCGAAAAATAATATAATAATAACTAAAATCATTATTATAAGCGCTACTCACTCATCTATTTGAAGTCGGTGCCAGCCAAATCAAACAGGCAGTGGATAGATACTAACTTACCTGTGGCTACTTACCATGTGCCTACATAGCATCTATCTACTAACTTTTTGACCTGACTGGCACCGACTTCAGATAGATGAGTGAGTAGCGCTTATAATAATGATTTTGGTTAATTTTTCGCTTTTGTGGTTTTAAAGTCAGTTTAATTTTTTGTACGAAAATAGTTTATTTTACCCTTTTTAGTGCAAAACAAGTTTTTTTATTAATCGATTTACAAATCGTATTGACAGGCTCGAGTTTCAAAAATTTTGTGAAATCTAAAACTACGTCATCCAGATTCAGAAATTGTACGCAATATTTTAGTTTATGGTTCATATTTCAAAAACCACCTGAACGATTTCGATAACATTTATATGGGATCATTCGGGAAGCGTACCCATCCGACCACAAAAATAAATTTTCAAATCGGTGCGGAAGATTTCGAGAAATCAGATAACATTCATAAAAAAAACATAAGGTTCAAATTGATAACCTCCTCCTTTTTGGAAGTCGGTTAAAAACTTAAACAATAGGGATGATGACTTGGCCAATACTATAACATTCTAATCAGACCGTTATGAGGGTTATGGAAAAATATGGGATACCTATGTATTTTTGTTTGATCAAATTATTAAAAATAGACAAAAATATAAACCACCAGAGTTACAGAGTGGGGAGTTGTGACGTCATGTTTTCATCGTTTATAGACGTGACGTCACTCGAAACTTTGTACTACTAGTATAAGTATTTCCTAGTTTAATTTTAAGTAAAATATGTTTGTTTCACGCAAAGACGCCGAATGTACAAATAAATCGAAATCTACGGTTTTGGAAAAAAGATTTTGTCGCGATGCTTTGCGTCGTGATGTTATCATTTCCTTGCGTCGCGGTGCCTTGTATCGCGGTGCTTTGCGTCGCGAAGCTATGCGTCGCGATGCCTTGTGTCGCGGTGCATTGCGTCGCGATGCTATGCGTTTCTGTGCGGCGCGATGCTTTACATCACGATGCTATGCGTCGCGGTCCCTTATGTCGCGGTGCTTTGCGTCGCGATGCCTTGTGTCGCGGTGTTTTGCGTCGCGATGCTATGCGTCACGATACCTTGTGTCCCGAAGTTTTGCGTCGCGATGCTATGCATTGCGATGCTTTGTTTTACGACGTTATGCGTCACGGTGCCTTACGTGGCAGTGTTATGCGACGTATTGCTTTACGTCACGATGCTATGCGTCGTGATGCTTTACGTCAGGATGCTATGCGCCGCGGTACCTTGCGTCGCGGTGCTTTGCGTCACGATGCTATGCGTCGTGGTGTCTTGCGTTGCGGTGCTATGCGTCGCGATGTTATACGTCACGATGCTATGATTTGCGTTTCTGTGCGCCGCAGTGCTTTACCTCACGCTGCTATGCGTCGCGGAAACTTGCGTCACGGTAGCTTGCGCGGCAGTGACTTGCGTCGCGGTACTTTGTGTTACAATGCTATAAGTCGCGATGCCTTATGTTGCTGTGCTTTGCGTCGCGATGCTCTGCGTTACAATGCTTTGTTTTGCGACGTGATGTGACACGGTGCCTTGCGTGGCAGTGGTATGCGTCGTGATGCTTTACGTCACGATGCTATGCGTCGCGGTGCCTTGCGTCGCGGGGCTTTGCGTCGCCATGCTATCTGTCGCGATGCCTTGTATCGCGGTGGTTTGCGTCGCGATGCTATGCGTCGCGATGCCTTGTGTCGCGACGTATTTCGTCGCGATGCCTTGTGTCGCGACGTATTGTGTCGCGATACTATGCTTCGCGGTGCCTTTTGTCACGGTGTTATGCGTCGCGATGCTTTACCACACGATGCTATGCGTCGCGGTGTCTAGCGTCGCGGTGCTTTATGTCAGGATGATATGCGTCGTGATGCTTTACGTCACAATGTTATGCGTCGCGATGCTTTGCGCCACGATGCTATGCGTAGTGGTGCCTTTCGTCGTGGTGCACTGTGTCGCGATGTTATGCTTTGCCATGCTATGCATCGTGAAGCCTTGTGTCGCGGTGCTTTGCGTTGCGATGCCTTGTGTCGCGATGAATTGCGTCGCGATGCTATGCATTGCGATGCTTTGTTTTACGACGTTATGCGTCACGGTGCCTTACGTGGCAGTGCTATATGCGACGTATTGCTTTACGTCACGATGCTATGCGTCGTGATGCTTTACGTCAGGATGCTATGCGCCGCGGTACCTTGCGTCGCGGTGCTTTGCGTCACGATGCTATGCGTCGTGGTGTCTTGCGTTGCGGTGCTTTATGTCAGGATGATATGCGTCGTGATGCTTTACGTCACAATGTTATGCGTCGCGATGCTATGCGCCACGATGCTTTTTGTGTAGTGGTAGGACTCTTGGCAGAGTCCGCCTGGGGAAGTACCACACCTTTGCCAGTTATTCTACCGCCAAGCAGTAATGTGCAAACATTACTGTGTTCCGGTTTGAAGGGCAATGTTTCCAGAGAAATTACAGGGCCTAGAGATATAAGATCTTAGATCTCTGGGTGACGAGCGCAGTCCAGTGCTAGGTAATGATTTGGACTCTTCATGTTCCAATAGCTGCGTGTCACTGTGCTGTTATGTGTCAGGCATGTTGCTTACCATCAGGCACATGTCCTGATGGTCTCGTCACTCTTTATTTAAAAAAAAAAAAAAATGCTTTGCGTAGCGGTGCCTTTCGTCGTGGTGCACTGTGTCACGATGTTATGCTTTGCCATGTTATGCATCGTGAAGCTTTGTGTCGCGGTGCTTTGCGTTGCAATGCCTTGTGTCGCGATGTATTGCGTCGCGATGCTATGCTGCCGCGAAACTTCCGCCCTATCACAGTAACCAGCGTGCCGGCCGATGCAATAACGCAGTTCGCGCCCCGCAACACCCACTTGTAACCAAAGTTCCACAGGGGTAGCATAAGAGCAAACTCCTGTGAAGCCCCGCGTGACATGAGAATAACAAGCTCCCTCCCTCTCTTTTGTTGGGGACGCTACCTCTCATTGAGAGAGGTAGTCCGTAGATATTGGGGTGTTCTAGCACATTTGTTGCGGTTATCCTGATTAGGATGTTGAACGCGTTTACTATGTTAGGAGAGACCGTAAACAATATGCTTCCACTGGAGCATACCTTCCTTTGGACCTTCGGACGGACGGCGTCGGTCGTGAAGCGACCTCTCTGAAACCCGAACTTTCTCTTCAGCAACACTACATAACTACATGATTTCTGCGTAAATAGGGCTTATATAGTTAGGGTTAGGTAAGGCACACCTAATAAATATAGTTTTGGTTTAGTTTTCGTCGAAAGAGAGATGATGGGCGTTTCCGTAAAATTTTGGAATCGATGCGCATCGTTACTATGTAAGACGCATCCGATGCCGGCATCGTTTTTTTTGGCATCGATTCGGCCATTGAATTTTCCATAATCAGGTACCAATGCCGGCTGGAAACTGCGTATAGTAGCGATAGCGATCCTTGGTAACGGTGTCTTAATGATGCCATTTGTAGCCTATTAAACGAAACGACTTCTACTCATATTTCTAATATGATGCGGCTTCGCTCGCATAGTAACAAACAATCTCACTTTTGCAATAATAATATTTAGTTAGCATAAAAGTGTGAAGGTTAAAATATAAACAAAAGGTAGTTGTTTAGTCTTTATTTTTAATAAAATTTAAAAACCATTTTTCTAATTTCGCACTCGACAGACGAGTTCTTCGTTCATTCAAAATGTATCTGGCTTTGGAGAATATCCGTTCACAGGGCACTGAAGTGATCACAATATTACACCTGGAACGGTATATTTCTGCCAAAGTCGGATATATTTTAGAATGACGAAGCCACCATTCTGTGGGATCGTTCCACTTCCCGTCAACGCTTTGGCGGGGTAACATGTCATCTTCCAAATACAAACGCATCTCCTTGATTGATTTGGATAATGGCGTCCCTGGCTTGTTTAACTGCCTTAACATTATTCCAGACACTCGATCCAGAAACAGGGTTGCACAGAGGAGCTGTTGAAGATAGGTCTGGCACCTGTCGTGAGAAAATGCCGGCCATTATGTCGAGGCAATGTTCTTTTGGCAGTTTTGTTGGCATCCGATCGAAACATCTCTAACTTAAAGCGAGGTTCCAACAGCGTGCACAAAGCTAGAGACTTGCTCTGTTCGATATTTTGGAACCGCGTATCGAGGCCCCTTTTCAATTTCAACAAAACATTTTGCTATATAATAAGCTTCGCGTAGCAATTTTGTAATTTCGATTTCTTAATTATTGGTTAACTGAACGGAAATGAAAGTTTTGTGTGAAAATTCGTCATTGTTGAAGATAAAACCATAGAACTTTGTACCCAACACTTGAAGTGGTTAAAAGGTTAATAAAGGTTAAGGTGGTATAAGGGTTTGTTCTAGCAATTTTGTAATTTCAAATCGTACGGGGATGAAATAGAAGTTGAAGTTCGTCAATGTTGAAAACCGTAAAATTTGTAAGCTAGTCACATAATGCATACTATTTTATAGTATAAATATGAAAGTAACTCTGCTTGTCTGTTAAGTTTTAACGCCTAAACCACTGAACTGATTTTTATGAAATTATAGGTACAACAATGTTTTTTTGTAAAAGGAAATTTGTATGGGTGTACAACTGTTCAAGTAAATATGTACTCCCTCAGTTACCTTAATACTTATTTTACGCGGAAGAAGTCGCGGGTAAAAGCTAGTAGTTAATAAAAGAATAATAAATATTATTATGTTTTATTATAGTCACAACGTGGTCATTAATTTATGGTGATATTTCTTCACAAGTAATCATTGCATTCGATTCAACTTACGGCTTACGATTTTACAGTAACATCCTTAGTGGTTAAAAACAAAAAAGGTTAACTGACGCAACATTGTAGCGACGTGCAGTTCTTTAGATCAGCAATTATTTATTATGTTTAGAATGATCTATAAGTGAAAACAAATCGTAAAATTGCTCGCATCAGTCATTAATATAATAAATATGTAGTCGTCATAGAAAAATTAAACAATATGCAGTTCTAACAAATCGAAGAAATATATTATTTTATGCCCGCCGTTACAAGGTCACGTTGTCGAATTTTGATGAATTGTCAAATGTTACCTATTAAACTGACCCGACTATAGTAGGTTCCATTCTAGTACAATGCCTTTAATTTGCTGTGCAAGGAGTTCACTTGTGTGACTGCCGGGACATCCTTTACATTCCAATATGATAGACTTAAATTTAAACTTTGACGATATGTAGTGCGCAGTGACTGCAATGAAACTTTCATTATTAGCAGAGGTCCAACAGTCAGTTGTTATACATGCAGTTACCGCTTTTATATTTAATATTTCTCGACAATAATAACTGACAATAATGCTGATCGACTGCCCTAGTGGCTTAGTTGGTAGTAGCTCTGCCTGCGAAGCCGAGGGTCGTGGGTTCGATCCCCACCCAGTGCAAATATTTGTGTGATGAATTCAAATGTTTGCACTGTGTCTGGGTGTTTCTATGTATAATAAGTATGTATTTAAAACTATATAAGTATTATATCAGCTATCTGGCTGCCATCACACAAGCTTTGCTTAGCTTGGGGTCAGATGGTGTTGTGTGTGAATTGTCCACCAATATTTATTATTATTTATTATTTTTATTATTATTCATTCAATGTTTTTTCATGTAATGCCGGTATTAAAGAGTTTGATATTGTTTTCTTGACGGTGGTATGTAACCAGGAATCCATTATAATTCCTTTCGGAATCCTTTATCATCCACCATACTAAACGGCTGCATGTCATCGATATGCAGATCGAGTAAATCTCTATCAATTTTTTTTTTCATCTCTTGTGTTATGGGTTTAGGTATATAAGAATTTATTGTTCTTTGTCGGCGTTGTCTAGCAGGAACCACAGCAGGAGGAGAAACAGTGCATGTGGAAGTTAAAGATGGCGGCAGCTCTGCGGTCGCAGTCGTTGCACTCGTCGTTGTAGGAGAGTCCGCTATTGTTTCTGTTGTAGCGATTTCCTGTGGTTGTGGAGGTTGAGGTAGCATTTGTTGTGGAGGCGGTGCTGATGGATTTATGGAAATATTTGCCAGAATATGTGGGTGCTTCTTTTTCAAATGAGACCTTAAGTTACCCGTCATAGATTTATAACTAATACACTGACTACAATATTTACAAATCCCGATAGTATCATCTTTTTTATCATAATGGTCCCAATACGGGTTTGCTTCCCGTAGCATGATCGATTAGAAAATAAACTTGTGATAACACAGAAAATCGCAAAAAGTCACTCTCTCTCATCCGAACTTTGGCGCGAAATGACAAAATCAAAACATAAACAAACTTATCCTTGAACAAGTGGCGCTCTTTCTATACCATAGATATCGCGTTCACAAGAAAAGACATGAGCATAACGAAACATAGTAGTCAGGTACCTACGTAAATCAGTGCCCGAGTGCAGTTAAAAAATAAGTACCTACCTAGGTACTTTTGTGCAAAACTAACTTGAGGTTATATCGATAGAAAAAGATAAGTAATCTATCATCCTTGTGTTATAACTACCCATATGAAATTATGTTACAGAGTCACAGAAAGTAATTAAATTAGTAGGTACGCACAAGTAGCTACTTCACTACTTAGGTACCTACACAGTACACACTGAAGAACAATTAAACATAAATAACATGATTTATCATGTTATGTAGAATTATAGGTTTATAGGCATTGAGGACAAATAACTAAAGTATAGAGTGCTAACACCACACTAGACGCCCAGTGCGCGTCGTAGGCAGATGATGTATAGCTACATAGATATGTACGTTGGCGATTACTAGGGATGGGCACGCGGGCAACGCAAAATCATTTTGTTGGCGATTGATGCAGGTTCAGCGCGGTACAAACATCTATAAATATAATTATTTCGTGCGATAACATCTAAAATATAAGTATCTAGGTATTTTAGTTTTATAGAGTTAGTGCCCGTGCAGGTTTAAGTTTTTCTACATGCAACTTACATTTGTACAATATTAATATGTAAATATTTCACATAAAATGTGTATGATGGGATATGTATGTCAATAAAAAGCTGGTATTTCGTGCAATTAGTAGTAATTGGTATTACAATTTAATCCAATCACCTATTTATAAAAGTAAACAATGAAATTTTTATTTATAAGTCAAATAATAATATTATGTTATGTTAATTAAATATTACTTGTCATTTTTACTAACCGCTAAAAAGCGTAAGCTTGTTAAAAAGCTGTCTTTTAGTTTTTGTGACACTTGACTTTCGAACTAAATATTTAACGCGTATTTCAATTTTTTTAATAAATATTTTTGAATCACCGCTCTAAGCAAATGCAGTAAATGATTGTTGCATGGTTCTTGTTAAAAAAAGGAAAAATGTTCAGTGGTTTGAGTAGGTTTGTCCTTAAAATATTTTATACTAAATTTGTAGGACCCTGTATTTGTTTTGTACTGGTAAGTTAGCATCAATACGCAAATGACTTCGAAAAGATAGTGGTGCATGTGTGATTTGAACCCGGGTCGTCGGATCGGCAGGCACCATTCTCCCCAATAGAACAGAACCTCACATTTTCTAGTAAATTTTACGATATCAACAAATACCTTTTGTACCGTTATAATCAATAGAATCGATCCAAATCGACCACTAATCGTAAGTATGTAAGTAAGTATTTGTTTTTTAGTATTGTTAATAATTATTATTGTTACTAATAAGAACAATATTATAAACGATTAATTATTCGTGACTAAGCCCCGTAGGTGCTATATAAACGTTATGTGTTCAAATCGCGTAAGTTTAAATTTGAAAACTACATAATATACAATCTTGCTTACCAGTCATCGGTGCAATGTCAGTCAATTAATTATCGATGGTCAACGCGAATCGCATTGCATTCGCACTGCCCACGGATTATTTTTCATCCAACATTAAGCACTCAACACGTCGTGTAAGTAAGTTTAAAAAAAACCTTTAATGGTAAGCATAACGCCTGTTAGGCCCATAACAGCAACGTTAATGGATTTGTTTGAATTTGCCCCTCGGAACGGCAAATGAAACGCAAGCGCCAGCTAACTCGACACTAGCGCCATCTAGTTAAACAGGTTGTTACTATAAATGCGCAAATCTCATTACTACATATGCCAAACAGATCAGAAAAAATCTTTATATTATAATATTATAAAACTAAAGTTTGTTTGTGCGCGCTAATCTCTTTTTTTTGTTGGATGGTCCATTTATCGACGAAGGCTATAAATATGGTATTGCTACTACAACATCAATAGGCACGGAGCATGAATGAAGAATGTAACAAAAATGCTTTCTTGCGTAAACGGTTAAAATTACAAGGACAAACAAAGATTTTTATCAACAATGTTCTTGGACTACTTCGCCAAACTGTACAAAATGTGTACGGGTCTACCTAGACCTCAGTAAGGCTATCGACAGGGTGAGTCACGATATGCTGTGGCAGAAGATGTGTGACCGCGGTGTGCCGAGTCACATAGTAAGAGTTCTGAAAAACTGGTACCTCCAGCAAAGAAACAGAGTGAGATGGCAAAACGATTACTCTGCCCCTTCCGAGCTTAAATGTGGTATAAGGCAAGAGGAGAGTATGTCCCCCCCATTGTTCAACCTGTACATGGATAAACTATCCGAAATGTTGTCGCAGTCAAGACTAGGCTGCTCGGTCAACGGGGTGATGACGAATCACATAGCATATGCTGACGATATGGTTCTTTTGGCACCATCGATATCCGAGCGCAAGCTATTGGGCATTTGTGAGACCTATGCGGCTGAACACAATATGATGTACAATTCCGAAAAATCAGTGTACATGATACTCTCTACTGGCTGTGACGAATTACCTCCGCTGGCGCTCGGTGGGATAACGTTGAAGAAGGTAAAAGAAGTCCGGTACCTGAGTCATATGATCACCTCCAGCCTGTCGGATCACGCTGATATTGAAAGGCAGAGACAAGCTATCGCTGTGCGGAGCAATATGTTGGCGAGAAGGTTCAATCGCTGCAGTGACGAAGTAAAGACCCAACTATTTCTTAGCTACTGCACGAGTGTCTACACGGTTGAGCTTTGGACGAAATATACGAAGGCCACCATGAACGAGATGCACGTGCAGTATAACGACGCGTGGCGTGCGATGTTCCGGCTGCCGCGGTGGAGCAGCGCCAGCGGCATGTTCGCGGCGGGCCGCGCGCCTGGCTGGCCGGCGCTGCTGCGGAACCGCGCGGCCGCCGCGCGCACCGCCCTGCACCGCTCCGACAACACTGGTGGCTGCCCTCAGAGACTGGGACAACAGCCCACTTCACAATACGTGGAGGGCGTATCATGCGCCCATCACTTAACAACTTTCAACATTTGTTATATAATTTTAATGGCTATTGTTAATATTGATCTTATAATTTAAAATTAATATTAATTTATCATTTCAAGTTGATTTAATCCAATCATCATTGTTTTAACCAATTTAATGTAATATGGATTTTTAATCTGGAATAAATTACTTTTATTACATTTTTCATTTCATTTAATATGCGTTCGTTATCGGTAGAATTACCCCATAGTACAATGCCATATGACATAACTGAGTGAACATATGCAAAATAGACTTTCTTAAGATAGCATTTCTTCGCCATGGGTCGCAATTGTAGCAGTGCATAAATTCCTCGGGACGTCTTGCCACAAGTTGTATCTATGTGGGTTTTCCAGGTGAGGGCCGAGTCTATTTCGAAACCAAGTAATTTTACCAAATTAGTACTTTTTAAAGTTTCGGTGTCATGAAGTGATGGAATAACAAATACTGGTTGTTTGGGAGACACAGAGTTGAAAATCATTACATTTGTTTTATCAGAATTTAGATTTAGGACATTATTTGAAAACCAGATTTAAAGATGTTTCATACATAAGGTAACGTTGTTGATCAATTCATCAATATTTTCACCATATGCTACAACTGTAGTGTCATCAGCGTATTGGATTAAATCGCCTTTTAGTGGTATTTTAGCCATATCATTCAAGAATAAGACAAACATTGTGTTTCCCACTGACGAACCCTGAGGGACAGCAATTTTTAAAGTTTGTGGGTGGGATTTTAGTGTTTGTCCTTTAATTTTTACTTCCACTTTTTGCTGACGATCAGTTAAGAAGGACAATATTAATTTCTCACTATTGCCACTTATCCCGTACTTTCTAAGTTTTCCTACTAGCAATTGGTGATTTACCGAGTCGAATGCTTTTGAAAAGTCTATAAATATAGCAGCTACTTTTTGTTTTTCATCAAGAGCAGTGATTACTTTGTCCACAAATACATGTGCGGCTGTTGCAGTTGATTTTCCCTTTCTGTAAGCATATTGGGTTTCAGATAGAGATTTGTGATTCTCTAAATGTTTCATTAATTGGTTCGACATCAAGGACTCTATTAGGTACAATGGTAATGAGTCTATAGTTTTTCACATCTGTTTTTTCTCCTTTTCCTTTATAGAGTGGGCTTAGACGACATACTTTTAGTGTATTAGGATATTTGTCAGACTGCCAAAAAATTCCCCGTATTGTCATGTATATCTTTCGTCTCAGATGAATTAATTTTATTTTTGACTAAACTTAGTAAGTCTTTAGAATAAATTTATGATTTCCGAATATTGTCTCCTAAGTTCATATAAGTCATTAATATCTCTCTGCATGTTAGTAATTTCTTCAGATATCCATGGAACTGGTTGCAATTTTTGTTTCACCTTTGTTGTAGGAAAAAATAAATTATAATTCCACCATTTTTAAAATGCTTCAAACCCGTCCACAAACCAACAAAATCCAGAAACAACTACCGGAACGACTGAAACCCGGCTACCATAGCATGTTGGAGTTATCATACCTCAACATATCGGAACAACAGAGATGCTGGAAGTTTTGTCAATCATACAAACACTAAAACAAGAATTTTCACAATGTAAAACTTTCATGAAGAAAGTTATTCTTATTATGACACATCTAGGACATTATGTCTAGCCCCCCATAATCTACGCATACTATATTGGAATCTGATGGCGTCAGTAAAAAGCAACGGGAACTTGCTGAGCTTGCGGTAAGTAAGCTAAACGTAGACGTTATTGTAGTTTGTTAAGATTAAGCAATCGGCTAACTCTCCACATTCCCAGGTTTTTGTGTTATCGTCAGGACAAACACGTACGCGGCTTCGGATAGGGTGTAGCATTGCTGGTTCGTGCTGACGTTGAGCATAACCTTATTGAGACTCTTTTTACTCATAACCTAGAATCGATTGGTCTTACTCTTAAGCTGACTAAGGAACACATAACGATTTCTTCAGTATACCAGTCTCCCAATCTTCCACTACTGACAATTGACCTTGATAAAATAATGGCGCTTGGTTCCAAGGTAGTAATTATGGGTGATCTGAACTCAAAACATCCCCTTTGGTCGACCGGTTCTAGTAACACATATGACAACAAAGTATGTAACTATTTGCTCAATAAAGAAATTTACAGTTCACACCCCCAAAGATCCCGCTTTAGTGCATTATCGTGCTGGTATTACGGCATGTAGCCCCGACAACATTTTGATTAATAATAATAAACTTTTTTTATTTAAAAAAAATAAAAAACGGCAAAAAAATATACAACTTGTCTTACATGCTACTACAAACTAAATTTCAAGCAATATACTACGACCTCTGGCCTTGAGTCTCTAGGCCTTATTATTAGACCTATGGCCTTGAGGGAACATTTTAACTCCAGAGTGAATCGGTTTCTTCTAGGTAAACACGCTGCATCATAGACCGCATCATCGTTTAACATGAAGCGAGATGGCGGTCAAGAGTAAACCTATTAAATTTAAAAATAAATGTGGGCTGCTTATTAGCAAATGTTTAGACTACGATGGTTACGAGTAGTAAGCAAAATCCGAAACTTCGTTAAGTAGGAAAGTGACGTGCTAGGAATAAAATGCTTTAGGTGGTAAACTGGTTGCTAAAATATAAAGCTTGTTGCCAGAATCATAACTCACGCCGCCTACGCTTCCGCTCAGCCGAGGCTGCGTTGGGGAGAGAACGGGGATGTACTTAGGATGGCTTATAAAACTAATACTATATTAGTTTCTGTAAACTAATTTCAAAACGATAAATTTGAGCCATGGATAAGCATGGTGGCTAAAAAACTAATTATCCCGTTGGTTTGATTGTTAAAAAATATTATACAAGTATTTCTACAAATGTTTGTACTCTGGGTGTTTCTAAATGTAATAAGTATGTATTTAAAACTATATAAGTAATATATCAGCTATCCGGCTGCCATAGTACAAGCTTCGCTTAGTTTGGGGTCAGATGGTGTTGTGGTGTGTGAATTGTCCACCAATAATTAATTATTTAAACTTTTCTATTTTGTTTCCCAAAAAAAACATGACGAGTATATAGGGCTTACCTCAGGCCAACTAAAGAGTTCTTACAAGTTTCCAGTAACGTCACAAACATCTATATACGATTTTTATGTAGACGTCACGTCACAATCGATTACTCTGTAAGTTTGGTGATCTCTTTTTTTTATATTTATAGCCACTCCACAGACTCCAGGGTCCGTGATCTTTGTCATTACAATTATTTTTTTTACACATTTCTTGGATAAGGAGAAGAAGAGGAAAATATAGGTTAGTTAGGTGATCTCTATCTGTTTAAATTTTTAGTTCATATATTTGCATAATTAACCTGACGGACTAATCAATTATCTAGAATGGTACTCATATTAATTCTTCACCCAGTCATCGTCCCTATTGCGATTTTTCGATTTAACTATTACGCTTTCGTGACTTGAACTCGGATTGGAAATATTATTTAAGACAAATCGAAAATCATTCGCTATTAATTTGTGTAAAAAAATATTTTTAAGGGGTTTAAAAATGCGAGTTTTACGTGAAACTTCCACGTATTAAAATGTCTCAATAAAATCTCAACATAGGACGTTTTTTTATTAAAAAGCAAAGTCATTGATTCAGTTTGACAGACGATCTCAAACCTGTACATTGACCTTTTTAGAAACGTGATTTGAAAGCACATCACAGAAAAACAATTGAATTTAAGATTGAATAGTGGACTGGTCTTCAGTTAACTTATTTCAATTGAAACATCGTTAAGTAATTTAAAAGAAACGTCACGTATTTTCCAACATAATGATTACAAATTTATTTGAAAATAGAATACGAGTTCTAGCAATATTTTTATTTTAAGTAGTGCAAGACAGTTAACACAAAGTAATAAATCAATACGGGGCTTGTTTAATTTTGTTAGCTTCACTTTCAAATTAATGTGTTTTGTAAAGGACAATGTCCATTTTTGCCCCGTCTAAGCAGTTGTCGTAGATACATATGAGGTATATACTAAAAAATCGGTGACTTTTTGTTGTACCTACTCAATTGAAAATTTTTATAACTTTCTGACATTGCAAAAAATAATAATTTGCATTTGTATAAATTAAACTTATCATTTACCAACAAAGCTGAAATTGGAAAATATTGCAATAACGAATCGGTACTAACGTTTCGTATTAGTGATCCGCGATAAATTGAAATTAAATATGGATGTTATGTTTACCAATTTCTTTCACAATGTCGTTCAATTACTACTTACTACATAGTTTAATAACGTATATAATTAAACATGATGACAAGAAAACTATCAAAGCTTTTTATAGAAATTTAAATGAGGAAGAAGTTGGCTCGCAATCGTGAAACGGAACGGTTATCTCAAATTGGTCAATGTCAAACATCTGCTTAGTCTGTGATGTCAAATAAAAAAAGTAAAAATAAACAAAATGAATTAATTACATAATTGAATTGTTTTCTAAGTTCTCTTTATTCTTTGATTACCTACCACTAGTTTTGTTGATTTCTTAAACCTCTTAAGCGGTGTAATAGTTTGTGCATTGTATACCACCTCAAACTACGTACGACGGAAGAGTCCCAGCAAATACTGTGCAATAACTGCAGCATAAGACAAAAGATAGGCATTATCGTTAGCATTGTCGAGTTATAGCAGCATTTATCATTCTGTAGTAGCGAAACTTGAAAAATGATTTAGCTGTACAAGCAATTAATGCTTAACTTGACGAACATAGTTTAATTGATGTTGATGTGCGAGGAGAAGGGCCTTCTCCTCGCGGTCATCTAAGTATGCTGAACTGTGGGCGATTACCGATTTATTCCGATTGTTCAGAACAGACTGCTCCAGGCAGATGACATTTTTTTAACTTTTTTGCAGAAATATGAGGAATTTTTGAAGTGCGTAGAGGAATATAAGGACAGATGCTAACACAAACTATTAAAAAAATGTCTAAAAACCTTAAGTCACAACTACTTAATTCCTAATTGGTCAACCTAGACAGGGAATTCCAGGATACCGCTGACTTGCCACAAAACCTATGCAATTACCAATTTCAAACCCCTGAATTACTTTTAGAACACAGATACCAGCTGACTGCTGCTCAAGCAAAACCAACGGGTGTGAAGAAGTACATTATGTATATTTAATTGAAAATGATATGAACAGCAGAGGCCTTCCCTCTGTACTGCTGTACTTGCATTGCGGAGAGTCTTAAGTGAGATACCTAGGATGGGCCAGATACCAGGACCACCATATAAATCCACCAGCAGGGTTCTTGGGCTGTGGAGCAGTTTTGGACTATTAAGGCCAGGTAGTTCTGTCAAATTAGGCATTTAACGCTGCCTTGTTCTCGCGACCGTCACCGACCGCGGAATCGGTGCCACAGTGCAGAAATAACATTAAAATATTGGACTATGTCATTTAAACTCTTTTTTTGGTCAAGATTTGTTTATACTAGTGATAACAATTTTGTGAATTGTGAAGTGATAAGAGTTTTTTTGATATATAAACGAAGAAATATTAAATTTATCTATACTCGTAGATTTACAAAACTCAAATTTTTTTTGGTCACACTATAAGTTGAGAACGTCTTTTCCAATTTCATGCATCTTTTGATATATATCTTGTTTTTTTGATATATAAACGAAGAAATATTAAATTTATCTATACTCGTAGATATACAAAACTCAACATTTTTTTTTTTGGTCACACTATAAGTTGAGAACGGCTTTTCCAATTTCATGCATCTTTTTAAAATGTTTCCTAATAATTCACAAGTTCGTCAAAAATTAAAAAAAATGTGCTGAAACATAATGAAAGGCCAGTAAAAATAGAAGGTTTTTTGGCCAACTTTGCACTAAATTTCTAATCCAATTTTTTTCTATGAGGTAAAGAT
Organism: Ectropis grisescens; assembly: GCA_017562165.1. Lineage (NCBI taxonomy): Eukaryota > Metazoa > Arthropoda > Insecta > Lepidoptera > Geometridae > Ectropis > Ectropis grisescens. The sequence continues at coordinate 5,116,155 of CM029792.1, read as the reverse complement.
CACTTACTGAGCATAAAATTACAAAATGCTCACAGGTAGAGCTTCAAACGCCAATTGAAAACTGTTTTAGCCGATATTTTGGAAACTATATATTTTGACAATAATTGTAGAAAATAAAATTTTGCATCTTTTGTTGCTAGTAAACTTTTTTTGTAAATTGTAAAACTTACCGTTTACGATTTATAACCCATTTAATGATACGATTGCGATGATGCCGATAATAGTGGATGAAAATGATGTGGTCTACGATGGAATTTGTTTCTCTAATAGAAACAAGCATAGTGTACCTCGTAACCCCAAGGTTCGAACCTTCGACAAAACCCACTCTGGCAATGCGTTTCACAGCTAAGTTGTTCTTATTACAAAAGTGGAGACCAAACTCTTCGTTCAACTCTTCAATCATGATGATGAACGGTGCTGTTTATTCGAGCAACGAGCAATATGATAGAATAACTTTAATTTAAAACCCCGACTACAAAAAAATCTACACGTAAAAAAATATTACCTACTATCTAAGGACACTTTGGCGAGTCAGACTAGTCTTAGAATATCTTAGTTACCAAAATCCATCCCGCCGTTTGGAAGATATGTGGAAATAAAAGTTTTACAAACGTAAAAGATACGCGCGAAAAACATAACCCTTCTTCCATTCCGGTAAAAGGCTTATATAAAAATACGAATCAGAAATTTAGTGCAGAGTTCAATTCTACGAGTAATTTTACTGCCTAAAAGGCTTCTTATCAAATTTGGTCGAGTGTCTAAATTTCTATGAACAATATTACCATTTTCATACAAAAAAAAGAAAAAACAATAAATTTTGGTGGTGTCGCAAACTTGGAAAAGAACGAAAAAATAAAATTCTAACAAAACAATACTTGTATCTATGGAAAGGTGTTCAAACTTGTATTGAAGTTCCTAACTTTTTTTTTAAACTGAATTGTTTGCGCGAAAGTCTCTTCCAAAGTAGTAAAATCTGTATGTGAGGACTTTTCTTCCAAGTACTAAGTACCTTACTACCAAAGAATTTACCTAAATGGCATATAAATGCAAGTTAGGTATCATTTATGATACCTAACTTGCATTTATGTTAGGGGATTTACGCAGAGGATTTCTCCCCTCTCATTATTTCCTTATCCCGATCTCTGATTTAACGGATTTTATTTTAAAAATATTTTACCGATACTTAGCTATTTTCCATTGCATCCGCATTGAATTTTTTACTGATGTGTTATCGACGTCAGTGTTTTGAGACTCTCCTTTTGGTCTACAACATAAAGTAAACAGCGTACTAATTAGTATCAGCGTCTATTTGCAATTCCAATGAAAACGGTATCAAAGATCAAGATCATAGCGTGCTTCACTAGTAATACCTACTGATATTGTTATACTGTGGCACTATGATCGTAATATTTAAAATTTATCGGTTGTCAAAATTGCAAAATCAAGCACAGGCCCGTCGTCCGTGAGCGCCGAAACGCGACTGATCAGGCCTGCCGAACGGCGCGCTATATATATGGTAGATATTAAAACATAGTGAATAACTGATACTTTTATCAAGTCAAACTCTGCGAATGCATCTATAACTTTTTAGTGGCTTTCGTTGTGTACAAAAATTTAGTAAAAAAATTCATTAGTTTAGTCATAAACTTGTAAAAACTTTTTGAAAAGGGGTAACTTTGGGATTTTTTTTTATCAAGTAAAATTAATTAAATCGTGTTACTGACTGCGAATTGCACTAGATTAGATCCTTAACTATTACATATATTTTTTTCAAAGTTTAATACACTATTTTAAAGGTCTTAAAGTTGTTTTATAAAATCAAAATTACGGCCCACACGCCCTTAAATATATAACATTATTATTAAATGTAAATATATATTATCGCAAACTATGTCTTTTATTTATCCTCTCTTGCATTGGTTTGAATATAGATTCAGTGAAAAGATATGGGTGAATAGAATTATCTACACTAGTTTTAAGTTTTTTTTTTTGTATAAAATGACAGGATGAGCAAGAAATAATGTGCTTGATGGTAAGCAAATTACATAATATGCTTGCCTATAACAACACAGTTTCACAAATTATTGGAACATGATGACATGAGTCCAAATCAGGTCCGAGTCAGCCCAGCACTGAGGTTGTTACTTAAAGCCTTGTGAAACTATGAAAATTCCATCCGAGATCTACTTCATGGTAATCAGTTGGTAGTGTGAACTACTATTATTCCTATTTATTCTGTTATGTTTTCGTTAATAACGTTTTCAGTAATAAAAACGTTTTCAGTAATAAAACCACAGTCCTTTCTTTTTTTTTTCTGTACTAATCCGAAAGAAAACAAAATTCGAATGTAATTTGACAGTAAACATAACCTTACTTTTGGTTTAACTGTAGCTCATTTTTGGTATTTGGGAAATAAAAAACACCGACAGCAGACGTTTTTAGAAGCGTTTACAATTCTAATTAGACACTATTAATCCTTGCATACTTTCAGTATCAAAAAAAATTTGACAGGGGATTCAATGTATGGGACTTGGGCATTGTCCTTTATGTTTTTGTTTTTGCTAAAAAAAAAACAAATGTGATAGTTTGGATATTTTAAACCTAATCACGCAATAAAAAACCGAAGGGATCAAAAATTTGGGTCTCAAATTAAAGACTATAGTGCAAATTGAGAAACCTCCTTTTATCAGGTCGGTTAAAATTAAAGAAGTGTCTCTTATAAGACGAACATTCTATTATTATTATTGAATTGCTAATTTATTTATGTAAGCTAATTTTGAATTTTGATTATTGGATGTAAATCTGGAAATAAACTATTTCATTTCATTTCATAAGCACAAACAGACGAACGCACTTTATAAAATTTTTTTTTTGTTATTCTCAAGTACGCCCCTGTTTTTCTTGAACATCATTTGCGGCTAAAATGTCTGAAGATTTATTATAACGTGGCATCAATTTATTTACGTTATTGGAACATAGGTGCGGTCCCGAAACTTCGTTTTCGACAAGACTATTTTGGAGAGAAAAACTTTCAAATCGATTCAAGATTGGGAAAGAAAAACCTGCCGTTCTGCCGCCTCATTACATCGGGCTTTGCTATTGCTATCTCAATAATTTGAAGCGAAAATAAAACAGAGATCAATATCAAAGCTGAAAGACAGTTTTAGTTAGGCGGTAAACGGATACCTTTCACGAGACATGCGTCGCGGTCTCGGCGCGAACTGGTGCCCATACAATTCCATAGTGTCAAGTGCCTGTCGCGGCCTCCGATCACGGTATCCTGTCACGGTCTCAGCGCGAACTTTTACCTGTAGATTCTCTGGTCTGGTCTCTCTTTCATTTCTCTCATCTTGCAAGAGTTCGAAGTAGTTTTTTGAGTGACAGGACGAGCCGGGCATGTACCTGATAATAAGCAACTCGCCTGCCTATAACATCAATAGCTCACAGCTTCTGGCAAACGAAGATTCCAAATTATTACCATTCCAAAGTATTGTGCATCGTCATCCAAAGATATAAGATGATTTATCTCTATACCTCGTATTTTCTCTGAAAACATTGCCCTTCAAACCGGAACACAGTAATGCTTGCTTACTACTGCTTGGCAGAAGAATAACTGGTAAATGTGTGGTACTTCTCCAAGCGGATTTTACAAAGAGTCCTACCACTACAAAATATCGAAATGAAAGTTTGATGATGATGGAAATAAAACTAAAGTTTGGTAGGCGGTAGCCCTCTGCCATCTGAAGTCAACTGCCATAGAATACTTTTACATTTAAAAAAATACTAAATATAATAAATAATAATAATAAATATTGGTGGACAATTGACACACAACACCATCTGACCCCAAACTAAGCAAAACTTGTAATATGGCGGCCAGATAGCTGATATAATACTTGTACAGTTTGTAAATACATACTTATTAATTATTATTTTTTTACTGGAATAGGTTATAATATATAATGTAATATAATACATAGATACACCCAGACACAGTGCAAACATTTGAATTCACCACACAAAATACTTGCACTGGGTGGGAATCGAACTCACGACCCTCGGCTTCGCAGGCAGAGTTACTACCCACTTAGCTACGAGGCTAAACTTCCATTTATCTAAAATCGTGAGAGGGTTACTTAGTGCCATAAACGTCCGATTCATAATTAAAGTCACAACTGACGACACGACATCGCCATCGGTCGGTCTGTACGATGGCTCATACCGAATAGCTTTGGCTGCAACACCGAAGACCATTCGAGAGTTCAACTTACAGATCCATCAAGGACAGAAATGTGGCCGTAGGTAGTGAACGGCTCTGGGCTCTCTCGCTCTATGCGAGGCGGCTTAGAAACATCAGGATTTGGGGAACACCTTTGGGATGGATCAGCTAAGTATCAGCTGGAGGCACTGGAATCGATCGAGAGACGTGCCAAAAGGCTCATAGGCAATGATACTCTTGTGCGAAAAAGACTTCAAAGTCTTGAACAACGCCGAAAAAATTGCTAGCCTATCGGTTTTTTATCGGATACACTTCGGAGAGTGTGCGAATGATTTGCATGATCTGATACCACCTTGCCCTTTTTTTTATCGGAATGCTCGTAGCTCGAAAAAGCGACATCGTTTCATGGTTGATGTTCCAAAGACACGAACGAAGAGATTTGACTCTAATTTTGTGATAAGAACGTCTAGGCTGTGGAATACGTTGCCTGAGTGGGTTTTCCCTGATGATTACAATCTTTGTGTCTTCAAATCGAGAGTGAATCGGTTATTTCTAGGTAAACACGCTCCATCGTAGACTGCATTGTCGTTTAACATCAGGCGAGATGACGGTCAAGTGTAAACCTATAAAAGTTAAAAAAAAAAAATCGGACTCACTAAGAATTTGGTTGAACATATTCCCTACTCCCCATATTTTCTTTTACAAACATGTCCCAAAGATTGCGTCCTCTATAAAATGCCATATTAGGTTCTTAAATTGTAACATTTCAATAGACTACCAATCCAAGATAAATGTAAAAAAGAACCCCCGTAACAAAGGTCACGGGACCCGGCGTCTGAGAGGCAAGACTTAAATTTTAAAAACGTATTCGTAATACCTGGTAATGTCATTGGAACATTTCATTGGACTTTAGCTAATTACTTACACAAAAAAAAGTCAATTGTTTAATTTTAATTGGTTTAATTTTAAAATGAAGTTGCTGCTTTAAAATATATCTATCTTAATCTACTAGCATCCTTAAAATGATACCTAAAGTCTTACTTAATCCACGGGTATTCACGATTTATCTCTTTGTCCCATTTTCAACATTAAAGTAAGCATTCCGTTGGTATTTTCCAAACAATCAAGCACTTTTAACGATTCTAATTCATCGCTGCCTACGCGGTACTTAATAAGGCCCAGAGTAAATAATTCGAATCTTATTTCGAATTTCAATTCGATTTTATCGATTCACGATTACGATTTTTTTTATTTGAAAACTTTTTTATCAGCTTCGATTGTTATTTGATAGGGAAATGTTTTTTTTAAATTTGCGTCACCAACACGCTTATAAATGACTAGATGCCCGCCCCGGCTTCGCTCGTGGTATATTATATAGCACTCATCGGGATCCCGTACATATCCAACGGTGAAAGAATGACTGAAATCGGTTCACTCATTCCTGAGAATATCGATTTCAAACAAAATACCTCTTCAGCAACCTGCTACGCCACCTGTCGGAAATTGGTCGTACCAACTCAGATTTAGAAAAAAAAATAGCAAAGGTTTATATTCAAGGCACAGATTACTGAATTTCAATGACGCAATCTTTGACACATGCTGTCATGTGTCATGTCAAAACACGAAACGTACGAAAACTCTCAAAAGGGGAATATTTTTCCCGATTTTGTTACATTCTTGTTTCATGCTCCGCTTCAATTAATAGTAGTGTTATTTTCTATAGCCTAAAGCCTTCCTCGATAAATGGGCTATCCAATAGAAAAAGAATCTTTCAATTCGGACCAGTACTTCCCGAGATCCTAGCGTTCAAGCAAACAAACAAACAAACTCTTCAGCTTTATAATATTAGTATAGATTGAAATTTCAGCTTTAAACACCGTCAGATTATAATGAAACATGTCAGACTGTAATCTAACGGTAGATTAGGTTTAGTTAGTTTATGATGTAACTTCGTCAGATTAAATAAGGACGCTGTTTACAGTTTTACTTTGACATTTTAATAATATTTATAGTAATTAACATATATGTATAAGGTTCATTACTATTAAATTAATGTTTTTTTACGTGAATGTTTGTGAGAATGGATTTATGTTTGTTACTCTTTTACGCAAAAGCTACTTCGGTACACATATAGATAAATAGTCTGGCATAATTTAAACAACTTTTATAATTTAAAAACTCGACTGCAAAAAATCAACAAATAAAAAAATATTATCCTTTATGACAAAAAAACATACACACGGTTGAATTGAGAAACCTCCTGTTTTGAAGTCGGTTAAAATTGGATCTTCAAAATGTATATACGCTCATAACTTTTGAATGACTGCACCAAATTAGATGATTTTTGTTTTATGTTTTTATTGTCGGGTTTGTTTGTGTAGCAGAAAATTAGGAAAATGATGACGAAAAAAAGTATAACTATATAAAAAAAAGGTATCGCCGGGTCAGCTAGGTTAATATAATAGACTGTCTGAGAACATTTGGGTGTTTGAGACAAATCTAACGATATCTTAATTGTCAAAATCCGTCCAGCCGTTTGGAAGATCCGTGGATACGAATAAAGAAATTTACAGAGACGCGCGAAAAAACAACTTCTTGGAGTCGCGTAACAACAGATAGACTATTTTTATCTCAGGAAAATAATGGGATCAGGGACTACGTGGGTAAAACCACGGGACACTGTTATTAGTATGATAATGAAATTAAATGAAATGAATTCAAAAACGTTTATTTAGTCTATTGCATATCTACTATCAGTTTACGATGCCCCACAGGTCGCCGGTGATAGAGGGAGATGGCGTAGTTTCATCGTTTAGAAGTTGTTGAGACGTGGTGGTCACGACCCTCAGACATGAGGAATACGACTCTAGGAAGAGGAGGAGGAGGATATCTACTACGTGATGACTGGCAAAGGTGTAGGTAGCAGTTGCCCCGGGCAGATTCTACAAATAGTCCTATCTCCACTAGATAAGACAAACGCTTCACCCGCCTACGTTTTTAAATCTCTTTGATAAATCTGCTTTTAGCAAAATGAGCTGATATTAATGTTTATTTCTGTCCAGTAGTATTTTTTAGTTACGCAAGCTCATTAAAACTTTCTCATGGGTTTTGCGACATCGTGTTTATATAATTATTTATCGATACTGCCCCACTGTGTTGCTGGCGTAGTTTGTTGGTATCTTCCCCGGATACAAATTAGCCATATGCTATTTCAGGCAATATTCTAACTACTCTAAACTGCATCTCGATTTCTCCAGCCGTTTCGACGTGATTGAGTATCAAATTATATATTAAATATGTGATCCAGTTGTGGCAAGTACCTAGTTCTCATATTTATATACCTAAGAAAAATGTAATAGATACATATCCTATTTTGTTTTATTTTGTTTACATATTTTGTCTGTGTTTATTGTTAAAACAGGTATCTGATATTTGTATTTTTAATTACCTAAACGTTGATTAGTTTTTATGTATTTTTGATTTGTTTGTGTTTTATGTGTATGTAAAGTGTGACGTCGAAAATTTAAATTATTATTAAGTTATTTTTATCATGTAAGCGACAGAAATGTCTTAAGTGATAAATAAAATTCTTTAAACACAATTTTCGCGTTTCTAATAATCCTATTTCACAGTCAAATGTCAATGTTTGGATGTTTGCTTCTCAATCACGTAGTAACGCATTAAGGGATTGGGCTGAAATTTGAAACATAGATTATAGCCTACACATAACCCCCGAAAAAATAACTACGCGAGTGGAACCACGGGGCTCTGCTAGTAGTGAAATAATTTAACTCTTTTTTAAGCAAAGCACGAATAAACTACAAAACAATACAGTTTATAAAGCTTTTTATTGGTGTCTTTACTTTAAGCGATCTTTACTAGGCAGTATTAGTGTGATATCTTGATCTCAAAATTACTTATTCCAGACCAACTTATCTGTAAACTGTGGAGATGGTGCTACGATCGAGTGTTAACACCGATTGCAAAATTAGACAACTTCTGTGTCCTTTAATACTCGTAACTCAGTAGTTCCGCTTTTGGTCGTTTTAAAAAGAAGACACTATATCTACGCTAAATCCGTTCAGAAATATTCGACCGTAGTTCTCGGAAGATTTATCGACGGCTGCAATTTCATTTTGTGTCTAATTCGTTCAGAAACTGGGAATACCCGAGATTCCCGAATGGCCGAACGATATCGAGTGTATTGCTTTTTCTGTTTATAAGATTTTGGAGTTTGGAGTAGGGTTGATTTATGCTTTGTTGTGATGTTAGATGTAACTTGCCTAAAGCGGCGAATTATTTGTATGTCAAGAGGTCATTCAGAACAGTATTGGATTTCAATACGAGGCGCAAGCGGTGTGCTGTCATCGCTTCGGCAGAGTCCGGATTATTACGTCGTGCGAGGCTGCTTGAAGACATTTCGAACGGGAGTACATTCCTCCTCCGATAGCCGTCGTGTGACCACGTAGTTCGGGAACTGTCTCACGTCTCGTTGATAAGAACTTTCTAATAAGAAAATTGTACCACGTGTCTAATCGTGTAGTACCTACTTTGTGTTAAGCTCACTTGTAAAGTTCCTACGCATTTGTTCTTGTTCGTGAACCACATCGAAGCCCACACATAATGTTTACTGAAGAGGACCAACACCAGTACCATCCATCCTGACTCTCTTAATACCACTTCTGCCTACATCAGAAGTGGGATACGAGCAAGACAAAGAAAAGCGTACTACGAAGAGATAATGACGGGAGCGGAGACAAACAGCGGTTACTGTTTGGAAGGCAAATTTCAAAACACTCGAATAAGACCCCGAGAAGAGCGACGCGGATGCACGGACGTGGTGTGCAATATCAGATCTTTGTTGCTGATGATGATAACCGATCGTGATACTCAGTGAGGTGCTTATGGGAGCAGTATCAGCGTGGCTATCGTCAGTTTCATATCCAGGTGTGACGTGGTCATTATTTTAAAGAGCTGTTTACAGCAAGATTCGTAAACACGGAAACGCCCGCCGGTGCCCTATTGAAATTAAACAACGACAAATCATAAGAGAGCGCATCTTTAGCGACTTGCGGCAGTCTTGTTATGTTGCTGTTATCAAACCGCTGCGCTGGAAGGATCTAACCGCAGAGAAAATTATAGTGACATCAAGGGTCGCACATATTTCACAGTTCGACTCGAGATTACAGAGAATAGTTATTCACCTGAAATAAATAATCGCCAATGACTGCAACAAGAACTACAAGCTGTTACCTACTTGAACCTTGAGTCAAGTACCGGACCAGAAAAGTCAAGTGTGTGAAGACATCTCGGTTGTCAACAATTAAATGTTTTCACTGTGCGAAAATTGGACACAAGCTAGCTGATTGTATACGCAAGTAGCAGGCGAAAGGAAAAGCGACTAACAGACAGCGCGTTCAACCTTCGAGACATGACCCTTATCAGCAAGTTGCAACCACAAGCTCGATCGTTTGCTACAAAGGTGAAAACCAAGGACACATCTTCACTCGCTGCCCAGTAGGACGCAGCAGCATCGAGACATCGCGCGTACAACATAGCGAGCGATGGGTTGTCATGTGCATTGTCGATCCCCAACAGGAACGTTTTTAATCAGGTCAGTCGTTTTCAATTTGAGTCTGGTGCTGAATGTTATCTTATTAAAGAGAGTGTGTGAAAAAAAAATGTTGTCGTAAATGCGAGCAAAATATGGCTTACAGGGGCTAGTCAGCCTCCAGTGTCCCTATACAGTAAAATGCAGATTTTAAGTGTTGTTGAGAAGGATAATAATTTAATTGAAATTTGGTTGCATGTTTTGCCTGATGCCAATTTGCGAAGTGATATGATAATAGGCTGTGTAAAGATTATCTCATGGATTTTAGTATTAGCATTACCGCGACACATTTTGTTCCATGACAGACAATGTAGACAATAATTGCAATTTACATCTAGTCCCGGTTGGCACACGGTAACGGACCATCTGGTTACGATACCTAACTAAAATAATTTAAAATTAATTGACACCTTAGTTTCCAAAGAACAAAAATCTTTGATTATATCTCAGTTAACCCATTATTTGGATTATTTTATGAGCGGGATGACGTGAATTCGCGTGACGACATGTGAATGTAATATTCGTCAAGCAGATTTTAATTTAACTGATTGCAATTAATTGAAACCTTCATGTAAAAGATTGATTTGATACCGCGAGTCCACAGGTGGTAGCTTAGTGTCTTTAAACAATAATGATAAAAGACATGGCACGCGTAGATTTCTTGTCGCGAAATCATCCCCGTATATCGGATCTGAGTTTAAAGCAGAATTTAAGAAAATAGTCAAACTTAGCTGAACTAATTTGTAATTGGTTACTTGCTGAAAAGTAGCGCGACTTTGAAATGTCTAAGCTCATTACTGATCTAACTAGTGGACAATTAAATGATGACTGAACAACAGAACTTACGATATTCGCAAAGGTCTCTATCGTAAGATGCAACGTAACAGTCGTACTTAGTGCTTACCAATATTACCTGGAGCGATCAGATTGTCAGTCGTGAACAACGACATGAATCAGTCATTCATTTCGGCTAAAATCTTAGAGAAATTTGATGACATTTTGAGCATAACAGGGTTATTGTTAAAGTTAATGTTAACTACAGTAGAAACAAAAGATCGTTCATATCAAGACTCCTTAGTCAACGTCAACTTGTTATTTTTAACTGTACAATCAATGTGTGACAAAAGAACTGTTTATTGATAAGGTGATACAGCCCGTTTCATTTATCCGCTCACAACCTAGAGTTCGAGATTGACATAAATGTGGTGTGAGATGATGCCTGACACATAGAGCATGCCGCCACTCATGAAACGCGTAAGTTTGTTCAAACAAAGGCGCACGTAAATCAATTCTCTGTTGGTAACTTTGTTTTGATTATGAATGAGAAACGTAATCAAACAAAATTTGATCAGAATTATGAAAGTCCCTTTGTAGTCATAGAGTTGTAGAGGTTCTTTGTGGAGACCGCTATAGATTAAAGACGCTTAATATTTGTAATCGTGCCTAAAAGTATGCACACGATAAGTTGAAAAAGATGACGGAGAATCAAAGTATAACTGACGAGATTGTAGTAAAGGAAAGTAACGATGGTCTATCGATGGTTAGAGATGAGAATAGTGCGTTGAGTTTGCATAATGGTCGGACCGTACCAGAGGTTGTCGTGTAGCCGTAGCTCAGTAGAAATCGGCGTCTACTATTTAGTAGTCCGTGAGTACGCGGTGGGCAGTCAACTCTGGCGGAGGTTTGGATGGGTTTCAAGGAAACCATTGTGAGTCCGGTGGTGACTCGGCGATCCTGGAGGGATGCGCATGGACCAGAGATTATGTAGAGCTCAAGCACATGTTTTGATTCAGCTGTGATCTATGTGACTCTAGTGAGAGTACATATTTTGGTTATCAAGTCAGTCGTGTATTTAATTTTCCTAATTCTTTTGTTTGTTGATGTTGATTTGTTATCGAAGCGTCATGAAAAATGTATTAAGAGCCTCCTCCTCTTTTTGTGAAGTCAGTTATAGATAGAGTTTTGTTGAGTTTCTGGTTTTCTGTCAATTGATTTGACGAAAGGCCAGGAGTGGCCGAGCTATGTGATACTGTGCGTGGAATATTGTTCCAGATAAACACACAGAGACGTGTGTCCAGCAGGATGGCCGTGTCAAGAGGTCATTCAGAACAGTATTGGATTTCAATACGAGGCGCAAGCGGTGTGCTGTCATCGCTTCGGCAGAGTCCGGATTATTACGTCGTGCGAGGCTGCTTGAAGACATTTCGAACGGGAGTACATTCCTCCTCCGATAGCCGTCGTGTGACCACGTAGTTCGGGAACTGTCTCACGTCTCGTTGATAAGAACTTTCTAATAAGAAAATTGTACCACGTGTCTAATCGTGTAGTACCTACTTTGTGTTAAGCTCACTTGTAAAGTTCCTACGCATTTGTTCTTGTTCGTGAACCACATCGAAGCCCACACATAATGTTTACTGAAGAGGACCAACACCAGTACCATCCATCCTGACTCTCTTAATACCACTTCTGCCTACATGTAGATAAACTAACAAAGTTGAATCGCCCATGGAGTAGATCTTAATGTTAATATTAACTTTGTTTATTAATAGAAATAAACTATTTTGACAGGAAAATGTAGTAACTTTACTATTCATAAATATAATTTAAATTGTATGATCCAATTTTATTGATTATAAGATTAAATTACCTTAGCGATAAAAGCGTAATTTCCAGTACATTAAGCCACCGACATTAAACCACCGTTTTATGGAAAAACAAATAATTTTTCTGACGCTCTTATGTACCTAGATCTGTTTGACCACCGATTGGAAAGACGACTGGCTCAAAAATACTTAAGATAATTATTCCATCGGGTAAATTCTAGAAATATATGGGACACTTATTTCATGTCTTATCAAATTATTAAGTAACGAAAATCAATGATCATCAAATTTTCGAAGTGAGGGACTGTGACGTCACTTTATCGTAAACATCGTACCCTGAAGAAATGACATCATTCAAAACTTTAAGGCACTGCATCTGCGTAATTTTTTATTTGTGAAAGAAAATAAAAAGTGTACACATCCCAACCAGCAAAAACTAGGCTTACAACAATCTCAAGACTACTGTTTTTTTGCTCTTACATCACTCCTATATAATCGTATAAGCCTGGGTTTGGGCACTAATTATAAGCATATTTAGTTTAATATCGTTCTAATATCAGTCTAATTGAATTCAGTTTGCACTTACTGAAATCTAGCCAAAATTAATTTAAGCCGACTTAGGCTAATATTGCTTTTACGTAAGTATCTTGTAAGCCTGCATAGGCTTATATTGGTCTAAGGTTAGAATAATTTGAGGCAATTCAAGCTCATTTATGATTTTACGTCAGATCAAACTTAAAAGTTGGTGTGAGTGTTGGTTTCAAATAAGTTACAAAGGAAGAAAAAACAATTAATAAATGAAAACAAATTAAAGTTGCTGTGAAGTTAATGTTATAGTAAACTGACGTAATTATCAAGTGCGTGTATTTAAGTATTACGGTAAGTAATCGTATTGGAATTTATTATTTACTGTTAAGTAGACCTCTTTACACGCTTCAAAATTCATGCGCCTTGTTAAATTAGGTATTTTCTGTTCTCGTTTAATAATTTTATTTGTTAATTTGTATTAATAGGGCCGCCATTAGTATAGCTGTATTTTACAAGCGCACTATTAGACTATTGTAAGATTGTTTACTCTAATTTTAGCATTCGGTATACTAAAGATAACTCCATATTGGAATAAATTAGGGTTCCTCGCAATTTTACATAAAACCTTAAAACGACAGGGAGGAAAAAAAACTTAATCTTAATATCTTAAATATAATTACATCGCAATTGTTAAGATTTTGAGGTCGTTGAAACACTTAGCTACAAATACTTACTTATTTTTCTTATTGTTACCCACATTTTTACGATTTTGTTACAGATTTTGAATTTTTGATTATTGAAGATTTACAACATGCCATTCAATATTGTGCAGACCATTGAGCGAGGAAAGCATAGTCTAACAACAGTACCTGAGCAGTGAGAGCAGAATGGCGTGCTATGTTGGCCTAAAAACAACAAACAAGAAAAACTAAGAAAAAAATAAAGTTCAGTTGCGGATTATAATCTGATCTGATCAAATCTGGAATGCGAGACAAACTAACTACCTAATCATTAGGTAGTTAGTTTGTCTGGCATTAGGTTCTAATGTGTTCTTACTCCAAGATGATCACCGAAATGCAAACGCCTCGATCACGCCTGATGGAGGTAGACGAGGTCAATATATTTAGTAAAAATTTTTTTTTGACTGATTGAGATTTCAAAGAATATGTTAAAATTTTGTTACTAATTACTTTATTTTGTGTGTAATATAATAATAAGTAATATAAGATTTGTATTTTTTTATTTAACTACATATTTATGAAGGCAACTACTTGTTTGCTGATAATAAAAACGATACATAATTTTTCATTTTTTTTTTTATTATAAAGTATGTAACAGCGGTACAAAATACAAATTTTGACCGTATAAGACACTCACTAAATTGCATTTTATGTTAGAAATTTTATAAACATTACTGTATGAAAGCAAAACCTGCAGAACCCTCACTGATATTTTTCTCTACACTACCTTGTCCTGACAGCGGTATATTTGTTTTTCTTTTTAACATTTCATTGTACTTCTTAACAACTTTCCTCCTGTAGCCACCAGTTTTCTTAAATCTTTTCCAGCTTTTGTAATCCATTATTTAATATTATTAAAATTTTAAATTTTGAAATAAAATATGTCCAGCAAAATTACTCTTAAGACTATTAAAATTAGTATTCCCAAAATTGATCTAAGATCAAACGCTCTTTTATGGGTCTTGTCTTTTGTATTATAAATATGTTGATCCAAAATCACTCTGATATGACACTTATCCAGTGCTATTGATCTTATAATAGTTTCAAATAAGATCAGAAATGCACGTACTCACAGTCCTCTTATGCAATGCTGATATTAGTCTGACATCTTACAATAGCATTTAGCAAGTCTATTATAAAATCAAACGAGCTTAGAAAATACGCATATAAGAGCAAGTTTTTTTCAAGTGCAACTAGTCTTAGTAAATGCTTTTATAGGAGTAAGTGGCTTACAATAGCATAGTAAATGTCTCTTCTATACATATATGAGACTTGGTTATGAGACTGAGCGTTCTTGAGACCATACCGGCTTGTCTAAAATGAATTTAGGATCGATGGCATGTTCTAAAACAATTATAAGAGCGCTTAAAGCCTACCACTCTTATAAAGCGCGAGTTCTGAGCCTGTTTTGCTGGTTGGGATATTTTCAATTTCAATATTTTGATGTAATCTGACTGACGAACTAATTACTTAATTTTAATTATGATGGTAAGCGACTGAAAAAACAGATTTTATTTCTCAGTACTATAAATTAACGAAGACGTTAACTTATCGAAACACAGTTTGCACATTAAATTAAAGTTAGTAAAGAGGCTAGTTTGCATGGGGCAACTTCAAAAATGTTTTGTATCACCTTAAATATATAAACCACCAATCATCAATAAACATTTTTTTTTATAACACTGCAAACTTCCAAAGCTAGTACTTCCCTAAGCAGATTCTACAAAGAGTCCAACTACAAATGGCATTTATAAATAGCAACAAAACTTTAAATAACAGGAAATACAAAATAATTTTATCTTCATTTTACCTACGCCAACACGACAATGTACACCGCTCCAACTTCGTTTAGCGCGGGATTAAAACTTCGCCTGGGAACGTTTATCGCTCTAACATTAACGTTTCAGATATTTTGGAAAGATTAATCTTTATTTATTGATGTCGGTTTATTTCGGAACTATAGTACAATGACTTGGGGTGTCTGAAACCGGCGCTTAAAGGTCAAACATACATAAATTGATGTTCAAACTGGACCGGTGAATGTGCCGTTTTGACGTTCTTAATTCTACTAATGTTATAAATGTACAAGATTGGATGTTTGTAGCTTAATTACGTCGGAATGGCTATATGGATTGGATTAAAATTTGGAAAACAGTAAGATTTTTATCGCAGTTAAATACCAGTACCTGGTTGACCAGTACCTGGTTGGTTGAAAAGTCCCGACTGTAACTATCAGGATTCGAACCGTGGTCTGTTGACTCCGAGGGCGAGCATATTCCGTCTGAGCCATTTAGACTTAAAGAACAATGGCGAAATAATTCTAAATTCTAATGACATTGTAGGAGTTTTCATTGTCTAAAAACGCGCATAAAATGATGTTTTTAAAAGAATAAAACCTGGCTAGATCGATTTATCGTCCCCGAAACCCGCTGTATACATAATTTCATGAAAATCGTGCGAGCCGTTTCCGAGATTCAGATTCTATATAAATATATACCTACAAGATTAGCTCATTTAAAGGTATAAGATGCGGAAGAATGGAAACCATGCGAGTGAAACCACAGGGCGCTGTTAGTAATTCAAAACATGAATTTTGGGACTTTTTGCTAAATTTACGAACTGAAAAGGAAAAATGCAATAAAAATTAGAGCTAATTTGGCGAGGTGACGAACGCAGTGCCCGATAATTATTTGGACTCTCCGTGTTCCAATAGCTGTGTAACGGAGAAGTGACTGTCAGTCCCAAGAGAAGTAGACTTTGTTATTTTGCCACAGTCATTCCTTTACTTACTTATGGGATCTAGCTGTGGGGTAAGACGGTCGAGTCAAATCGCGTCACCACTCTCAAATCAAGGATAATCCGCGGCATTGTTGAAATAAAGTGGGACTACATTTCGCAAAACTTAATATACTTAACATGACTTTATATTATTAACTTAATTTGGTAAATAAATTACTATTACTTAGAAAATTGTGAAGTCGTTGGTTTCGAAACTGCTTTTCGATAGCCGAATGCCTTGAGTAGGGATTCCTTAAATATTAATTTTCAAGTTTTAATACTAATGGTACCTTCTATCCTAATATTTTTACGAAGCCTACCTATTTACGGGATGTCAAATTAACGTAACATAGGGCATTTCGAGAAATTTGGAGCATCACGTGATCGGAGTACGTTGAGACACAGAGGCAGACTGAAGACGCCTCCTAGTCACGCACTCACTAAATCTGCAAAGTCAATTTATGTAGTCTGTACATCCACCTACAGGAATGTATAAAGGATGCAGTCTCAGACAACTCTTTTGAAACTAAATAAGAGCTTATTTGAAAAGTTAAATTGTACTCCTGTGTGTTAAATTACATAAGTTTGAGAAATAAATAATGTATGTACTTACTAGCTAGCAGTGCTCCAAGGTTGTACTCGTGTAGTTCTCGTTACTGGACTCTTAGGACTGGTAGGGCTCTTTGCAGAGTCCGCCTGGGGAAGCACCACACCTTTGCCAGTTATTCTACCGCTAAGCAGTAATGTCTAAACATCACTGTGTTCCGGTTTGAAGGGCAATGTTTCCATAGAAATTACGGGGCATAGAGATAAATCAATAACCTTAAATGTTCGGGTGACGAGCGTAGTGCATTGCCAGGTTATGATTTGGCTTGTTCATGTTCCAATAGCTGCTTGTCACTGTGCTGTTGTGGTAAGGCTTGCTGTTGCTGTTGTTTACCATCAGGCACATGTCCTGCTCGTCTCGTCACTCTTTAATATTAAAAAAAAAACAAAAGAAAACAAGCAGACTATTATAATAATATGTGTTACAAATGTCAATACATACAATCCGTTGAGAGACTCTGATGTCATCAAGCAACCATAGGTATGACAATGATTGTATTTTTTTGTATCGCTGCGTTAAACAGGGCTTAGAGATAACATCTTAGATCTCTAGGTGATGAGCGCAGTGCAGTGCTAGGTAATTATTTGGACTATTCGTGTTCCAATAGCTGCGTGTTACTATGCTGTTATGTGGCAGGCATGTTGCTTACCATCAGGCACATGTCCTGCTCGACTCGTACTCTTTATTAAAAAAAAAACAAATTGTGCAAATACGGCGATACGAAACTCTCAGTCACACGCCATTCAGGTACATTATAAGTTGACGCACGAACACTGTTATAGTTCGTAACTCTCCTAGCTATTGGAATTACGTAGTTCTGACATCCTGTCAGTCCTGAGTACGTGATTGAGTTTGGTATTATAATAAAATTATTTGCGGTTTCGTGATATATGTCTATTTTTAAAGAGAACATTCTTTTACAGCAATTTTTCGGTTGACGAAAATCTTTGGAGTTCGAGTCATCAACATGATAATAACAGTATAACTGTACAAGTGACGTAACTATTGTCCAGCATTAGTGCTGTTTAGAAAAATAACTTACCAATTTTCACGTCTATCTGCAGGTCTACCGCCTAAAGGTGCAAGTTCGCACTGAGACCGCGACAGGAGACCGCGTCAGGTACTTGACGTTATAGGCGCTATTTCACGTCGAGACTGCGACACGTGCGTGTCTCAGTCGCCTGTCGCGGTCTCGACGCGAAGTGGTACAAGTTCGCACTGAGACCGCGACCGGAGACTGCGTCAGGTACTTGACGTTATGGGCGCCAGTTCACGTCGAGACCGCGACGCGTGCGTGTCTCGATCTGCTGTCGCGGTCGCGGTTCGAAGTGGTAAAAGTTCGCACTGAGACCGCAACAGGAGATCGCGTCATGTACTTGACGTTATGGGCGTTAGTCTACGTCGAGGCAACGACACGTGCATGTGTCGGTCTCCTGTCGCGGTTTCGGCGCGAGCTGGTATCCATACAATTCAATAATGTCAACTGCCTGTCGCGGTCTCAGCGCGAACTTGTAGCTTAACTCTCCTGCTCTCTGCTATGCTTTGATTTGTGATGTTATCGGTCAATTTAGTAACGCCCACGAAAGTGGACAACTACATCTGCTTTCCGTATGCAGCGAAACTGAATGCAGATGTAGTTGTCTGCTTTCATCGGCTTTATCACATTGGGATAAAGCCGATAATGGCACATTATACGGATGACGTCACAAATCAAAGTATAGCAGAAAGCAGGAGAAGTGGGCTACGAACTCATGGTGCGGTTTTCAACCGCAGCTTCTGTAGAATGAATTTATATGTAAAAATTGAAATCAAAACTCATGAGGTGGATTACGCCCGCGGCGGTCGCCGCCCGCCCGTCACCTGCCACGTTCGCGGGCGAAATTATCACATGCGACGGCTGCGAAACCGCAAAAATCAGCGGTTTCCAGTTAAATGAAGTTAGACTTCTTAGCAGGAATGAAGAGAAATATACTATACTCTGTGCGTGCGTACATAAATATACACTTTAATGCTAAGAACTCATGGAGCGGTTTCCAACCGCGCCCGCGCGCGGGCAAATTCTACAGATAATATTCTTCAATGCAAGAAGTATTAATCTGAAATTGGTTACAATTTGATTGACCTCGTCACGCCACGCCTCTGCTTGCGAAGCCGAGAGTCGTGGGTACGATCTCCACCCAACGCAAATATTTATATGCTGAATAGGTACAAGTCTGTATTTAGTCTGTGTCTTTTATGTAAAATAAGCATGTGCTTAAAACTATGTAAGTATTATATCTGCTATTTGACCTTCACATTACAAGCTTTGCTTAGTTGAGGGTCAGAAGGAATGAGGAGTGAAAATAAAATTACTAAAATGTAGGCTATCAAATTTCAGGTTGTTGGTTTTCCATGAAGTGTAATCGTAAAATTTTACTTTCATAATATTTCCCTGATGTGCCAAACTAAGTACAATTTCAATAAACAAATACGAGATTCTGCAGTTGCAAAGCCAAACGAAACCAGCTTACAAGTATTATATCCCGAGCTTTCATCTGCATTCAAAAGATATTAACAACAATGCCTCCAACACAGCGATGCATGCGGTCTTTTTGTCTGCAACATGAGAATAAATTGCTTTGCCGTATTGAAACAAAACAACTGTTAAATATGACGTTGACTTCTGTTGTATCCAATGAAAATGTATTATTATACCCTGTTGCGGGTTTTATCTTTCCACATATAAGGTGTTCGACATTTTTTTGTATAACAGTGGCGAGACGAGCAGAATATGTTGTTTAAATATCTAGTACCTATATATGCATAGAGTTACGAGACGAGCAGGACACGTGCCTGATGGTAAACAACATGCCTGGCCAAAACAGCAGTGAAACCAAGAAGACAATGTGAACATGAAGAGTCCAAATTATTACCACCCAGTCACCCAGAGATAAACAATGTATTATTATTTCTATACCCTGTAATTTCACTGGAAACATTGCCCTTAAAACCGGAACACATTGATGTTTTCACATTACTGCTTGGCGGTACAATAACTGAATAAATATAGAGTTTTGCAGCAGTGGCAATCTGAGATCAAGTGCCAAAGGTCCTTCGAAAAGTCACGTGATACATCAATAGTTTAATCGAATACATTTGTTATCTTTTCCATCGGGACTCATAAACCACTTTGTTCAAGCGAGTTGTACTCTGATTTTTTATTTTGTTTCTGTTTTAAATGTAAATTCGGAGTAAAGCGAAGATTTGCAATATCCATATGATGAATGATTTTATAATTTCTTCTTTATATAAAATTACGTCGTCACCGTAATATTGTCATCGCAGCCTTGTTATAATCTGACGCGTGAGATTATAATATTATTTTTAGGGTTCCGTAGCCAAATGACAAAATACGGGCGGGACCCTTATGGATTCGTCATGTCTGTCTGTCTGTCCGTCCGTTTGTCACAGCAACTTTTCTCCGAAACTATAAGAGCTGTACCTGCTATTGAAACTAGGTGAGTAGATGATGTATTCTGTGAACCCCACGCAATAAGATTTTCATACAAAAAATAGCAAAAAAACAATAAACTTTGGGGGTGTCCCATACTTAGAACTGAAACTCAACATTTTTTTTCCATCAAAACGATACTTGTGGGTTATCTATGGATAGGTTTTCAAACATGATATTAAGGTTTCTAACAAATTTTTTTCTAAACTGTTTAGTTCGCGCGAGAAACTCTTTCAAAGTGGTAAAATGTGTAAAATAATAGATCAGATTTCTAGAAAACTAAGCATGTACTTGTTTATTATAGTATCACGGTAGGTTAGATTAGTTTCTATCTCACGCCATTAGATTATTCTGACGGTTTCTACAAATTTACGGTGACATCATACGAGTACATATATAATGTTTTTTGAAGTCTATTTGTAACTTAGATGAGCGACGTCGTTGCGTGGTTTACGTTTCAAAATATCGAACGAATATGTTTGACTTGACTTCCGTAATAAGAACGTCTAGGCTTTTCATAGCATTGGCATTATTTGAATGACACTCGGGACAGTATCGTTTTTTATAATATTCGCATCCTTCCGCCTGGAAAGACGGTTGCATATGAGACTTGATACTACAAGGGGTGTCCTTACGAATTAAAATTTTGATACTAGTATCGCCAACGGACAATGTCCATTTTAGTTGTCGTAGATACATATGAGTTATATACTAAAAAAATCGGTGATTTTTTGTTGTTGTTTTACTGAGAAGTTATATAACTTTCTGACACTGCAAAATAAAATGATTTGCATTTATATAAATTAAACTTATCATTTAACAACAAAGCTGAATTTAAAAATATTGCAATAACGAATAGGTACTTACGTTTTGTTTTAGTGATCCGCGATAAATTCAAATTAAATATGGATATTCCGTTTACCAATTTCTTTCACAATGTCGTTCAATTACTACTTACTACATATTTTAATAACGTATATACTTAATTAAATATGATGACACAAAAACTATCAAAGCTTTTTATGGAAATGTAAATGAGGAAGAAGTTGGCTCTCAATTGTGAAACGTAACGTTTTTCTCAAATTGGTCAATGTCAAGTAAAAAATAAACCAACAAAATGAATAATTAATGAAAGGGTTTCTAAATTGTCTTTATTTTTTGATTACCTACCACTAGTTTTGTTGTTTTCTTAAGCCTCTTAAGCGGTGTAATAGTTTGTGCAGTGTTTACCACCTCAAACTTCGTAAGGAGAAGGAATACCGTGCAATAACTGCAGCATAAGACAAAAGATCGGCATTCTGGTTAGCATTGGCGAGTAATAGCAGCATTTATCATTCTGTAGTAGCGAAACTTGAAAAATGATTTAGTTGTACAAGCAATGAATGCTTTACTTGACGAACATAGACTCTAGCATCTGACATCGAAGACAATAAGTGCAAACGATCTGTATATATATTTATATATATGTCTATAATCTGTATGTATGTATCTGTATATCTGTCTGTATGCTTGCCTGTTACCCAAGAACTGCGCTCTATTTAGGTTTAGTACCTATTTATATTTTCATTGTTACAACCTGTATGACTAATTTTGAATATAGTTATTAAACTCTCACGATTTTAACTTATATTGTAACATAACACGAAACTTGATCACGATCTAAATTATTATTTGTTTTGAATTGTATAATACTTTAAATTTATTCTTATTAATCATGTTGCCCCTATACAGCAAAATAATTAACTGTGCTTTAACAATTGTGTAAAGTGACGAGACATATTATGATCTATATTAAGTTTTGGTTGTAAATATTTCGCAGCTAAGTTTAGTGTATGTAATTAATGTGTCAATAAATGATTATCTTATCTATCTTATCTTATCTTATCATAGTTTAATTGATGTTGATGTGCGAGAAGAAGGGCCCTCTTCTCGCAGTCATCTAAGTATGCTGAAGTGTTGGCGATTACCAGAATTATTCCGATTGTTCAGAAAAGATTGCTTCAGGAAGATGACATTGTTTTTAACTTCTTTGCAAAAATATGCGGAATCCTTAAAGTGTGTAGAGGAATATAAGGACAGCTATAGTAAGGCAAACTGTTTAAAAAATGTCTAGAAACCTTAAGTCACAACTACTTAATTTCATATCGGACAACAACGACCACTCATCAAGTATTTGTGATGGCATCTATACTAGTTTAAACAAAACTGGGAATTATGTGATTCAAAGCTCCTTATTATTAAAACTTACATAAATATGCTAATCCAATAAAACCATAATATACTCTTGTATTGTCTGATGAACACCATCGATTCATACGGACCTTTTAAGTCCACGATCTCGAATACCAAAATAATGAAGAAAATATTTATATCAGAATTAAGATATTCATTTCTGTGACAATACTCGTCTGTTCTAATCCGAAGGAAAACATAATTCGAATGTAATTTGACAGTAAACATAACCTTACTTTTGGATTAACTGTAGCTCATTTTTGGTATTTGAGAAATGAAAAACACCGACAGCAGACGTTTTTAGAAGCATTAACAATTATAATTAGACACTATTCGTCTTTGCACACTTTCAGTACCAATAAAAAAAAAAAGACAGGGCTATCAATGTATGGGACGTGGGCATTGTCCTTTTAATTTTATGGCAATCTGATAATTTGGCAGTAAGTGGATGATCGAGCTTTGCTCGGTTTGATCACCTAAAAATACGGCTAAAACGATATTTTCGAAAGATTAAGCCTAACAAGATTTGTTTTATCACCCCAGAAACCATCTACATACCCACTAAATTTCAAGGAAATTATTGGAGCTATTTGTGAGATTCAGATAATAAATATGCAAGAATTACTTGTTTCATGGACAAATAGACATTTCAAATCCAATGATATATGTGTAGATTCTGTAGATGTTTAGATATGTAGAATTGGCCTAACATACTGATGCTATTAATCTATCTTCAGACCTTCATTGTCAGTATCTTCATTAATGGATAACTCAGAAATTTGTGCTTAGTGTCAGTCGTTAATTAAGTAGGTACGTTTATTACTCTTAGTAGCTCTGCTGTTATTTGTTTTGTTGAAAAAAGTTCTGCTCATTTTGCACTGTTTTCATGTGACAACCATAATTTCCCATAAAAGCGAAAATAAAGACTTAAGCGCAGTATAATATTTCGTAACTTTTCAAAAGTTACTAACCAAACTTCGGTCCATTTTCGTTACTTTAGCAACACATTGTTAAAATTGCAGCATCTTTTCAAACTGGCTTTATTGGTTGGAATACAATTAAAACTGTTAAAAATAAAATGCGTAGTCGATTTCCCACGGGAGGACCTCGCTCAGCTGCCAAAGTTTTAACTCAATTATTCCACACCGTTGTTTCAGTTCTTGCTGGCAACATTTTTGGGACAGCTCTCTGAACGCTTTGAAAGCATTCTAGTTTTGGCTTAGTTGTGACGAGAGAAATAATTGCCACTAAATGAATATTGGATTTTTTAAAATTTAAGTAAATAGGATAGGAAATTTAAAAGAAATCTTGTATTTAACTAACTTAAAAGAAGGAGGTTTTAAATTCGGTTTTGGTTTTTTGTACTTAGGAATATTACGAGATAGATCCGCCAATTGCGAATCGATTTTGATGATTTTGGTAAAATATTACTTCAGAGAACTGGTGGTCCCATGTTATAAAGTTTATCGAACCCAGTGTGGTTTTTGAAATATTAACAAAAACTGAAATTTGCCTTTCTTTACCGGGGCGTCGTATTCATAGATTTCACATTTTTTTATAGAATGTCCGGGTTTAATTCTAAATTTAAGTATGTATTGTTTGTTTTTTCGTGGAAATTAAATGACTGTGCTCTGTAGATAAACGGGTTTAAGGCAACGTCATTGTTTTTCTGGAGTGATAAGACCTTATTCAGACGGACTTTGCTTAAGGTCACCTCTCCACTGGAAAACCATTTGTGGCACTGTATCTGAATGACTTTACTAAATTTTTCTCTGTACTTCAAGTCCCTAAGTCCAAACAGATTAACGCTTTATATCCTTTGAGGATTTAACCAAAGGAAGAAGCGAGACATTTGGATTGCTAACAGACCTTTTCACATTTCTTTGCGCGGGGTAACATAAATTTTATACATTTGTAAACTTGAATTCACACAAGAGCAATTAATTTCTGTTTGTATAAACACAAACTAATACAAATGCTATACACCTAAACAAATGATGCACATATCTACGAACCGCTTAATAAAACGCGGTTGACCATTTTTGACAATAAAGCTCATTTGACATTCATATTATGGGCACGAAAGGGGTATGTTAAAGCGTCCACACACGAGTCCTAAAATCAGAGGAAAATACGTAAAAGTAGCTGGGCGGAGCATACATCGAACCATAAATCACCAATCATATCCAACATCGCACCATATGATTGGTGATTTATGTTGCGATGTAGGCTCCGCCCCACTATTTTTACGTCATTTCCTCTGATTTTAGGACTCGTGTATGGACGCTTTAACATACCCCTCTCGTTCCCATAATATAAATGTCAAATGAGCTTTATTGTCAAAAATAGTCAACCGCGTTTTATAAAAATAAAAAGAGCAAAGTAGGCTGATAATGCTTCTACTGTTGATAATGTTCGAAAAATGGTTAGAGTCAAATAGCTAAGCCTAGTTTATAAACCAATCTAAAAGAGCTTAGCAGGTTCAAGTCGGTATTCCCAATACTTACTGGATATAAGATACGTCTAAAGTAGGTATTGATTCTCGTATATCTCTGTGGCTTTAGTCTTAACCCTATTTTGTAGAAAGAGATCTCTCACCGTCTACGCGGTAGTAATAGAGTTGAGATATTGTCCGGCAAGAAACTTATTTTATTTTATGATAGAATTTTACTTGACTGTCATCTTGCCCGAGTTAAAATCATGCGCGGTCGAAAGGAGGGGGGGAGGTCACAGGGGCCATGACCTCCCCAAAATCGTATATTTTAACAAAAAGTGTAGGAAAATTAAAAATATCTAATAGTAGATGGACTATATCTATGTATTACGAGTATATCAGCTAGAAATCATATTGTAAGCTGTGTCTAGTTTGAGGCTAGATAACATTGTGTGTGGAAAGTAAGAGAGAGCCTGCAGAATTATCACAACTTTGTCAGTTATTCTATCGGCAATCAAATATGTGTGTTTTGGTTTGAAGGGGAAATATTTTCGGAGCCATTGTTCCATCACCATCTCATAAAGTTGGTTACCACTCCCACCTTGGAAGTTTGATGATATATGAATTTGTCGATTTTGAATCCTACTTGTATTTTAAATGTAAAATGTAATAAAATGTTGTTAGTGTTTCAATTATGTAAATTTAGTAGTGTGTCAATTATGTCATGTTTGGATGTTACTTGCTCAATCACGTCGTAATGTATGAACATATCTGGCTGAAATCTGGAATATAAATAGAATATAGTCTGTAAAACACACACGCTACCTATTTTATATCTTTTTTCTTGGAAAATAACGGGAACGGAAATTATGCAGGTAAACCAGCGGGGCACTGCTGGCATCGTATGGTATGTAGAAGATCAACAAAAACACATTAGAGAAATATAGAGAAAATATGAGCAGAATATTACTCTACACACCTTTTTTATCCGGCCAAAACCGACAATACTTAATCTCAATTTCTCTTATTCTGTACCAAAGGGATCAAACGCTTCACGCTCACAGGCTCTCTTTGAAATTTTAGCTTTTCCCAATATCCTTCTTTAGTATTGATTTCACTTTTTTTTGGTACTTTTTTAATCTTCCCCTTCGAGTTCGAAGGGTATTGACTCGATTAGGTCTTGAAAGATATTAATAAAGGACTTTGATTCAGGGCTCGGATCAATCAAAGTACGAACTTGGTACTTACGTTCTTATAACAAAATTGTGAATTATATCAAACAATTTCTCTTTTAGAAAAAAAATTCTTATGAATAAATTATGTTTCAACTGTCTGATGAAGTAAGAGGTTTGATTCCAATTTCATTGAGAAAGTCAAGGCTTTGGAATGTATTGGCAGAGTAGGTTTTACTTTACATGGCCCTGATTTAAATTAAATATCACTCAAAATAACAACGCAAGTAACGCAACAAACAAAACAAAAAACTAACCTACTTTCAATAGTGTTTCAAATTTCAATACGATCTATTCAGCCCATTCAACGTTATTGAGTAACAAACATCCAAAAAAATAAACACTCATCAGTTTTAAATTTATAATATTAGTAGGATTTAGTCTTCCGATCTGTCGGTTTGTAACCATTTAAAGCCTAAGAAAACAAGCGGTTCTACCACTAAATCAGCTTTGGCTTTCTTATTGCTATCTCTGTAATTTTAAGCAAAACGAAAAGAGCGAGCAATGTCTAAGCTAGAACAGTTTTAGATAGACGGTACAATCTCAGGTACGTTTTGGTGTCTTCTTATGATTATGGCTGTAATAACACACCCAAAGTGTTCAACATTAAAACCGGCATATTGCGTTAAGCGCTTTTAATATGAGTTGGAATTGTGAAAGCGTAAAGTTATAAATACACTAGCTATCTACCCGAGTTCTTAGTGGAGGTACAGCTGAGAAAATTGCTTTTTGTAAGCAGCTCAACAATTTTCATCATCATCATCATCATCATCAGCCGCAAGACGCCCTCTGCTGAACATAGGCCTCCCCCTAGATTTCCACAACAAACGGACCTGCGCAACCTGCTGCCAGCGACCTTTGTGAGGTCATCTGTCCATCTAGTGGGAGGCCGTCCAACACTGCGTCTTCCGGTTCGTGGTCGCCACTCGAGAACCTTTATTCCCCATCGGTTGTCAGTTCTGCGAGCGATGTGGCATGCCCATTGCCACTTCAGCTTGCTTACTATTTGATCTATGTCGGCCACTTTCGTTCTTTTGCGAATATCCTCACTACGGATTCTGTCGCGCAAAGAGACTTCGAGCATAGCCCTCTCCATAGCTCGCTGTGTGATTTTGAGCTTAGTTATGAGGCCCACTTTTTACGGACAACAATTTTATGGATTAAAAAATTAGCCTATACTATGTACCCGTAATTCTAGACTTCAATCTATTGGAGTTTCAAGTTTTAGCTTCACTCCTTCAGTTCTTAAATAATAAATATCCATACATTTATAAAATTTGCTGCGCTTTGCGGTCCCACTTATGTTGTTGCCAATCCAGTAATTTTTTCGCCCTTCTACCCCCTAACTAAATTGGCTTTCGCTTTCCCATTGCGGTCTCTATCATTTCAAGAGGAAAGGAAAGAGAGAGAAATGTCAGAGCTAAAACATTTTTTGTTCGACGGTAGAAAGCACGGTGTCTTTCTATTTGACTTATTAACCTAACTTCTTAACACAATAAATTTGTTAATCGACGAAATGGAATTAATAGGCGTGACGACAGGTTATTGCAACTATTTTAAATTATTTGATAAAATGACAGTATTTAAATAGAATAAAATATGTAAAAAAATAAATTTTTTGGTTTAACTTAGGCGGCTTCTAGATGATCAATTATTTTGCGTAATATTGCGTATGGTACAATATTATTGACCGTTTAGGGTTACAATTGAAGAGTGCACAATGATTGAATGAATGTTTGAGCTAGTGTTGTTTTTACTGCTCCATATTTTTTCATTGCGTCGTGTAGAGTCAGCATTGCACAATATTTATCAGTTTGTTGGTCGTCTTGACGAGGAGTACATGTATGGCGAGAACGCAGAAGTTATATGAGTATCCAATTGTACAGAGAATAACCGCCTCTGTGGAATATCAAGAGCAAAGAATGTAATGAGAGCGGTCATTACATTCTAAATAAATGTTTAGTATTAGTTTAGATTATTTAGTATTAGACATTGTTGTCTAAATACAAAGAGATTTTTCCTTTTTTTATAGTACCTAGTATAATGGGACGAGACGAGCAGGGCATGTGTCTGATGGTAAGCAACATGCCTGCCCAATGACATCTAGCTATTGGAACATTAATAATCCAAATAATTACCTAACAAAGCATTGCGCTCGTCACCCAGAGATATAAATAAAAATAATTCCCTTCAAACCAGAACACAGTAACACTTTACAAACAAAGACAAGCAAAGACTTCCATGAACAACAACACTATATATATATTATGCACATGCATATATTTATGTATAGCTAGTTGCAGCTAAATTTTGTGGAGAGACATTTTATTCGCGCGGTCCTTACGGAATAAACATCGTTGTCCGACTGAATACGAAAACATTGAGTAGTTCGTATTTTTGTGCAATTTAATTGATCGTTTGGATGCTAAGTTCCGTTCAATCTGTTTGTTCAATACAATGCATTGCACAAAGTTATTGTAGGTTTAGGGGCCGCCTTACTTTATGATCATTCAAAGATGGATGGGCAAGTCCATTTTAAAAGTACGAAATTTTTTGAAAATGTATTCATCATTGAATAACCTATTCAATTTCAATATAATAGTTATATAGTTACCATACAAACTTTACGCGCGACGCATAGAAAATACGACAGTGTGACGTCACGTTTCTGTAATGATTTGTTTGAAGCGTTTTTGGGAGAGTCCAAAATTGTGATTTTAAAATCGTGATGTCACAGGAAGTTTTTAAGATAATAAAGTAATTATTTCACATATGTTTCAGTTATTGAGTAACCTTTTGATGGCACATTAATTCAAAAATGAGTCGACATCCCTATTCTACTAATATTAGGTAAGTATACCTAAATTTGAAGGTTTGTGCGTATGGGTGGATATGTTTTACTCTTTTACGCACAAACTGCTGAAAGAATCTAGTTAAATAAACATCAAACATAGCAATATATAAAGCAAAAGTAGCCACTTTTGATCTCGGCAAAATAAATGGCTCGGGAGCAACGCGGATGAAGGATAGACAGAAAATAATCTAGAATAAAATAGGCAACTTTTTAACACGCGGGGTCTACCGCCGTACGAAAGATGTCTTAGCTTTGACATTTTTCTCTCTTTTCTTACCGCTTGAAATGATAGAGACCGCAATAGGAAAGAAAAACCCGATTTAGTTAGGCGGTAAAGGGCGGAGGACCGGCCAGCCGCTTGCCAGATGCACACTTTATATTATCCGTCGGAAGCCGGCCGATTGCCAGTTCCTTTATTAGACTATCTGTCTAATGAAGGAATATAATATAATTAGTACCCGCCCCGGCTTCGCACGGGTGCAATGCTGATACTAAATATGAGTATCTAATACTAATAAAATTAGTAATTATCCGCCGGTTCGGCGGCAAGACGTTTCGTTTTACGTCACATAAGTCGCAGTTTTTTGTGATGGGTACTTTTTTGGCGCGACGAACGCACGCAATGTGTTGATTGAGGGAACGAAACGTGCTTCACACCAAAGATGGCGACAGCGGTTTGTTTGTCAGTGCCATCAGAATTTAACGAAATTCTCCATAATCCGAATTTTGTGGACATATGTTGTCGACTCAAAATCAATATTTTTTAATGTTTTGTTATTAATATTAGGTTTCGATCAATTCTACCGTACCCCTTGACGAAATTATTAATATAGATGCGCACCTACGTAATAAGTGTTCGTATTAAACATGTACCTATATTTGAGTCTGTTAAAAATGGTTAGTTATTTCTGGATATTCCCATAAAGTTCTTTAAAGAAGTTGTGGGCATTTGAATTTTTACGTAGTTTTTCGCTGAAGATTTTCCGTGACGACATTTTTTGTTTAAAAGAAAAAGTAAAAAAGATTTTTGGATATAAAAACTTCATTTTACGAGAGGATTCAGACACAGACGTAGGTCTGGAACTAACTTCAAGTGTTTGCATTATTCATCAGCTAAAGCGGCTGCAATTTTTGTGTGAAATATTTTTGGAGAAAACTTTTTACAGGTCTGTCACATGAAAATATTAAGCTTAGAACTCATGGAGTAATCTTTCTACAGAAGCTACTTGCGAGCCCGCAGCTACTTACCTACTTAAGTTACTTAAATCAAATATTTTTCCAAAAAAGTTTACTTGAATGTCTACAATGCGATGAAATGTTTTACTTATACCGTGGTTTCATAAAACCACACAATCAATTGTTTTGTCAGTCTTACGTTTTTTGACGTGACAACGTCTTATAAATTGGTTTGCCGGGTGACACTTCAAGAAACTGCGTTACGCTCCGCTCACGTTATGCGCTCACAACGAGAGCGAGTGAGAGGCACGCGTCCCTTCCACTCGGGAATGGTTAGCCCGCCTAAGAGCGAGAGAGACAGACATAAAAAGTGAAAGGCACGCGTCCCTTCCGTAAAATTATTTTACCACTCAAAGTCGTTGTCACGTAAAACTTTCGCCCGTATACCGACTTTACAGGCAACCAATTTTTTTTTTAAATAAACGCGAAAAAAAACTTTGTTTTGCGAAAAATTTACCAAAAAGTCGTAAAAACGATTAAACCTCGTCCAAGGGTGAGTCGATAAATCTTCAGAGTTCGCCAAACAGACGTGCGGGTAAAAAAACATCCAATTATTGGTAGCGCATCCAGTGAAGAGGAAACACGCCAATTTTTCCACGTCGGCACCGCGCGGTTACCCACCGCTGATCGGGAGCGGAATTTTGTGAAAAATAAATCATTATAGGGCTTATATTGGGTTATATTGACATGTTTTTTGAAGTGAAAAGCTATTTAGCCATGTTTACTTTGTAGTGTGTGAAAATCTTATGAGTTTCCGTTACCGTTACACGCTAATGTTTGACAGCGAAGGCGTGGAGGCTACTGCCGATTTGGAACTCCTGGTTAGACAGATAGCTGGACAAATATTGCTGGACAATTCACACACAACACCATCTGACCCCAAACTAAGCAAAGCTTGTTGTAATATGGTGGCGAGATAACTGATATAATACGTATATAGTTGTAAATACACACTTATTATACATAGAAACACCCATACACAGTACAAACATTTGAATTCATCACACAAATATTTGCATTGGGTGGGAATCGAACCAACGATCTTCGGCTTCGCAGGCAGAGTTACTACCCACTAAGCCACGAGGCCAGTCGAATACCACACGCGCTGATACAATGACACAATACTTTATTGGCCTGTGAAGACTGGATTATGGACAGATATTTAGTTTTTCACGTAGTTATTTCTGCCCTAAATGCAGGCAGGCATGTTGCTTACCATCAAGCATATGTCCTGCTAGTCTCGTCACTCTATACAGGCTGATTGGTACAGGACCCGCCATAGCAAAATCACGTATGGAGGATGTCATATGCTACCTAATGAAGGTTACTTTCTCTAAGCAAAGTTTTATAGTTTAGGAGATAGGTTAATTTTTTAAACTCTTAATATTTTCCCGAAATTTGACCTCAAAGCTGCTATAACTTTTTTTTTTATTGAATATTTTACTGTTTTTTTTTTTTTTTGTCAGCACAGATAAATGTTTGATCAAACTACGTCGAAAAAAGATATTATGCATGAAAAAGTAAAATTACCGAAAAATAAAAAACATTACGATCAAATTTATTTTTAAGTAATCTAATCCGAACTTCACCAGTGATCGTTTGTTTATTCGTCAGATTATGGCTAACACGCTCTTTGTGAGAGAAGACCCCGAGTCCCAGCTGTGGGAACATTTAGTGGGCTGCGTAGTTGATGGGGAAAGTAAAAGTTATTTCTTTGCCCCCTGATTCTAAATTCTAATCCTACTTATAAACGAAAAAGTTTGTTAGAATTTATGGATGTATCTTTCTTACTCTTTCGCGCAAAAACCACTCAGGATGAAATTTGGTATAATACATAATGGTCTGAAGTAACTATTTCTTATCCTGAGAAAATAAAGGGGTTGAGATCTACGCGGGCGAAACAGGGTGCTGTTAGTAAGATATAATATTCTGTTCTTACAAATCTTGCAACATAACTTCGGTAAGTTATGCTGAAGTATGAAATGCCTTCACCATATTTTTTTCGATTCTCGTTCAACATTTTATACTCCTATTATGCACCTTATCGCCCTGCGATAAGGCGACAAGGGCCTTACAGCAATAAAGCTTCAATGTTCCAAATTCTATTCTCACTGTGCCATTTTTCTCGCAATCAACGCCGTTCCATTGTGTAAGTTGTGTAACTTGTGCCATTTCCACGTGGCTATTATTGCACATTGGCGTATCTGGCCGCATAAAGCTGTAACTTATGTGTTTCTCATGTAAATGTTGCGACGTACGACTTGTGTAATAGCTTTTTTCTGGCATAAGTACAATTTGGATAAGCGGTGTAGTTGAAGAGATAATGGTAAATTTGGTTACTATACAAGCAGTAATGTGCAAACATTACTGTGTTCCAGTTTGAAAGGCAATGTTTACAGAGAAATTACTGGGCTTAGAGATAATATAGCATCTTAGTTCTCTGGGCGACGAGCGCAGTGCAGTGCTAGGTAATGGTTTGGACTCTTTATGTTCCAATAGCTGCATGTCACTGTGCTGTTATGTGGCAGGCATGTTGCTTACCATCAGGCACATGTCCAGCTCGTCTCGTCACTTTTATATAAAAAAAACATACAAACTGGTAGTCGACAAAATTACAACTATCGTTCTGAGACTGGTATTTTATAGTCAAGCGGTAGCCCTGGCTAGACTCCATCCAAGGTGAATAATTTAAATCTTTTTTTTTTTTTGAAATCACACGTTAGTTTGTGTTGGTCAGCAACCTCCACTTGTTACACCTTCGGCATCACACAACAACTTGCCTCGGTGACATGTTGTTTTATGTTAGTTTGCCGGTAAGGGAACTTAGGTCTATTCGCGTTACAGAACAGTACAGAAAGCCGTTTGGGGCAAGAGACTAATAGGCCAAGTAAAATTCTTAAGTCTTCCATATGAAGCACTCTAGTACTCAGAGTAAACTATGCATAAACGCATTTTCCCCACAAGAAGATGATGGAACTTTCTAGAAACAAATCTCACCTTTCTTCGTAATCATTGATTCGTTATTATTTTAACCATTAGCTCCGCTCCTACTTCTAGTGTGGCACTCTTTGCCCGTGAAATGCTTTATTTAGTACCGACATTTGTTTCGATCAACCCGCCTACCGTCGAGTGTAATGGCGCTTAACTTTTTTACGGATTTGTTCTTTGTCTCTCTCCTTTTTCTTTATGTTCTTCTAGCTACGTCCTTTGATGTAATCCGTCGCTTAACAGTTATTGATGATAATTTAGCTTCGTTACATGCAATTAATAATGGAATCATTTTATTTACCTATGCCTCAAAAGCAACTGGGTGTAATAACTTTGATGTTCAATACAATACAGAACACTTTAATGACACCAGAAACAAAGTTGAATAAAAAACACATAACGGGTACAAAAAAAACGATTTTATCGCTAAAAGAAATTTCTTCCAGATGACCGTTTGATTAAAAATTCTCATATTATACCTCTCTCCTATTAAGGATGCCACACCACTGCCCTTATCTGTTACCTCTTCCTAATAACCAAAAGATTATCTGGAAGAGAACGCTATTAGCGATAAGATCGCCTTTTAGGCCCAAAATGTTTTAATTTTAAGTTTAATCACTGTTAATTTTAGTTTTTGTGGTATAATAAAGTGTTTTTGTATTGTGTATTGTAGGTATTGTATTATAAATGCAAAATAAGTGAGTTTTTAATGTTTATTGCTCAATTACGTCGGAACACCCAAACGGATTGGGTTGATATTCGGAATTTAGATCTATTATAATCCGGAATATGTAGTCAGTCTACTTTTCATCTCGAGAAAATAACGGAAACTACACGGGTGAAATCGCGTATGTGTTTATCTAGACAGTACTTACTTCGTATTAAATTTCATCCAAATCCGTGCAGCCGTTAGCGTGCGCGTAAACAAACATAGCATACCAATCTTAAAGTTGCAGGAAATGAAAAATCTTCATCTTATACCTTTAAACGACCAATTTTTGTAGGTATATATATATATAGAATCTGAATCTCGGAAACGGCTCGAACGATTTTCATGAAATTATGTATACAGGAGGTTTCGGGGACGATAAATCGATCTAGCTAGGTTTTATTTTTTAAAAACATCATTTTATGCGTGTTTTTAGACAATGAAAAACTCCTACAATGTCATTAGAATACGATAACTTATTTCGCCACTGTTCTTTAAGTCTAAATGGCTCAGACGGAATATGCTCGCCCTCGGAGTCAACAGACCCCGGTTCGAATCCTGATGATTACACTCGGGTCTTTTTTTTTTGTTCTTTTTTTTCTGAGAAAATCTTATACTTATATCCCTTTATAAACGCATTTAAACCGAGCAAAACTCGGTCAACAAGGTACTTTATTCTTAAACTAGCAGAACCGATAAAATTTACTGTTTCCGTAACTTTCCTAAAAAAAAAACTAGCTTAGTGTTCTACTCTTTACGCTAACTGTATTCGAAATTTCACCGCGACCCGTTTAGGCATTACGATGTAACTGATGAACATCCAGATATCCAAAATTTTACATATTTATAATATTAATATTAGTAACATTTTAAAATATGTGTGTAAATTTTGCAATTAGTACCCAGTATATCTTGCTAACTACATTGGGTCAGATGAATGTACCGTTTTCGCCCGGAAGTATAAAACCCCTTACCCTGTCTATTGCTTAATTAGCCAGTCATTGAGATCCATGGTCCATTTGAAAGGCTTGTTTGCTGTAAGTGGTGTAATTAAAGTATTCGTGGAAATTAAAGGGCAAGTAGATATTTATACACGTGGCGTGAGACAGGGAGATGTTATATCTCCGAAACTGTTCACTGCCGCGCTGGAAGATGTTTTCAAGCTACTGGACTGGAACGGATATGGCATCAATATCAACGGCGAAAGCATCCAATCACCTTCGGTTTGCCGACGACATAGTCATTGTGGCGGAGTCGCTGGAGGACCTCGGTGCTATGCTCAGGGGTCTCAGTAGAGTATCCCAACAGGTAAGTTTGAGGATGAATATGGACAGACGAACACAAAGAACGCAGAACTGACAACCGATTGGGAAGAAAGGTTCTCGAGTGGCGACCACGAACCGGAAGACGCAGTGTTGGTCGGCCTCCCACTAGATGGACAGATGACCTCACAAAGGTCGCTGGAAACCGCTGGTTGCAAGTAGCGCTGGACCGTTTGTTGTGGAAATCTAGGGGGGAGGCCTATGTTCAGCAGTGGACGTCTTGCGGCTGATGATGATGATGATGAGATATTTACTGCCAGAACGAAGTATGAAACGATTTGCATGTGCTGTCGTGGACTGCGTTAGCAGTTTATATCAGGTGAAATGTTGATTATAAGCACGTGCTAATGTAATTTATTAAAGTTTGTCTTATTATATGGCTTTTGGCATTTGTTATTTTTACCCGCGACGGAACGGAGACGGTGGTATAAACGTTTGAGGTGAGAGGATGTTTTTGCAAACACATATTCCCATCTCCAAAACTACTTATCAAATTTTGATGCAGTTTTCATTGATAGGTTAAAGTTTGATTGGTGCATATTTAAAATAGTTATTTTTAATTATTTGCCACAGATGAAACATTTTTTGTGCTAGTAAGTGTTGCCATTTTTATCTAAAACTTTTATTAAAAGTTTGACTTTTTCTTTTTTGTTTCTGTCTTGACCATCTCTCTCTCTCTCTGTGTCTGTGATATAGTGGCTCTCATGGGTAAGGTTCAAATAGGCTTGTACAAAACTCCTTGCTAAAATATGATTACTGGCTGAAAATTTAAATAAACGTGGAATTCGTTTGGGAGAGAGATCAGCGATGTCAGAAAAAACGATATCTGAAAAGAAAAGATGGATATTAAAATGAATTATAGATAGATATAAGTAAACATACCGATGTTATACAGAATGGTTAATTAGTTTAAATACTGATGTAATATAGAATGGTTTAATCTATCTTTGTTTCACTTTTTTTTTTCACTTTCTGTGTTGTTAGCCTTCACATGCATGTAGGAATCGATTAGGTCGGGAGTGTTCTAGGTTTGAATCTAAATCGGTTCAATACGACCGCTGCGCTGCTACAAAATGGCGGATAACATACTGTTACACAACTAGGTCCAATATGTGTCTCATATGAAAAAGCTTGACTTACTGAAAGGTAGATAAATAATAGTACTAGTAGTACTTCCGATTGTTCTATGATG
Organism: Ectropis grisescens; assembly: GCA_017562165.1. Taxonomy (NCBI): domain Eukaryota; kingdom Metazoa; phylum Arthropoda; class Insecta; order Lepidoptera; family Geometridae; genus Ectropis; species Ectropis grisescens. Next base: position 5,079,380 of record CM029792.1, on the reverse strand, counting down.
CATTGCAAATCCGTAATAGTAGACACCGCATAATTATAACAGTTATTTGTGTCAAACTTTTGATTACTTACCTTAAAAATATGAAGAAACGTTCAACATTAAAAAAAAACTAATCTCCGAATAACCCAACACAAACTGCTCCCGGTGCAAACGTGCCTATGACTCTTGCCCCGATTCCCACGTTGAATGGCAATGCCTTTGCTCCAAGAACGGGACGGGAATCACCTGTATTTGCCTTGAACCTGCTCTCTAACTCTGAGAGGAACCCTTTAGCCTCTGCTCCCCAACAACCCAAGGTCTCCACGGCAACAGGTACAAATTTGAACTGCCACATTAACATTTTGTATTTCCGCTTCTTCGTAGCGGCATCCTCTGCCGCGGCTGATAATGCGACCCAGGTGGCTAGCGGTGACGGTGCTGACGCAATTGGCGTCCCAAGTTAGGCACTTCCGGTTTTTCCAGGTCACCAGAGTTAACCCATCCTTGTTCCTTAGCATCCGATCTATGTAATAAGCCCGGGGGCTCAAGTACGCAAGGAAAGGCCGCCCATATTAAGGATCTCCGAACGACATCATTGAGTGCATAGTGTCGCGAGAACCATCCTGCGAACTGACGACAACTCAAAACGTGACGGCCATTGGTTTCAATCAAGAACCCGCATATGCGTATGTGTATCCTTACTATTATATATTATATAATATTATAAATCCGAAAGTAACTCTGTCTGTCTGTTTGTTGCGTTTTACCGTCTAAACCAGTGAACCGATTTTGATGAAATTTGGTACACAGATAGACTACACCCTGAGAAAGGACATAGGCTACTTTTTATTGCGGAGAAAGGGTTGTGAAGTTTTCAGATTAAACAAAAACGGGGAAAAATATTTCTCTTCGAGAGCTTTAGCTGCTTGTATTTTTTTTATAAAGCTATTTTATAACTTTTTTACATTAGAACTTGGCCGCCATAGTATAAGCTTTGCTTAGTTTGGGGTCAAGATGGTGTTGTGTGTGCATTGTCAATAAATATCTATTTGTTTGCCCTATTTGCCAAAAATCTACGTATTAATAAATGTTCTGTGTATGTAATCTCTAAAATGCAATAATAATTAACAGATCTCGCGAACTTTCAAAAACAATTTTCAATTAACTAGTTTCTCAGAGTGCTTAATGGTCTGAATGTACGAAAGTTTTCTCTCAAAAAGTATAACTTGAAATAAATTAAGAATTCTATTTGAATGTTATATTCAATTTGAATGTTATATTCCAGTAAGGAATATAACATTCAAATTGATGAAGAAATAAATGACGCCATATCTCAGCTAAATGTAAACGAAATTAGTGTTGGACATTGTATCGAAATCATTTCGCCATTTTATTCCAATAGGTTGTAGGTAATAAACGATTCCCAGTTCAACTATTTCCTTTTTTTCTTGTATGTTTTCAATAAAGCGATGGTTTTACAATAAGCGTAGGTACATAATGCGATCTTCACAGTTTTGCCGAGTTGGTTTCATAGGCAGAATGTTATATTCCTTACTGGATACTGGTTACTAAACATGATGAAGGGTATCAGAAAAGTAATATATCCTATCACTTGGATACCAGTATCCTACGACGATCATTTTTTCGTCGTATGATACTGGTTACCAAACTCTGGTATCATACGCGGCCGAAGGGAGCGCAGCGCAGTGCTAGGTAATGATTTGGACTCTTAATGTTCCAATAGGTCACTGTGCTGTTATGTAACAGGCATGTTGTTTACTATTAGGCACATTTCCTGCTCGTCTCGTCTCTTTTTGTAAAAAAAAACGACTGTGGAAGAGAGAGAGTCAAGGCCATAACTCACTCGTGAATGACGCATGACGTGATCAGATCATGACATTTCAAGTCACTATTAAAGTAAGTTAAAGCTATCTGCTTTTGGCAAAATAGTCAAAAATGCAAACAGGATTCGAACCAACTACCTCACGACTACGATTGTGGGTCGCACTAAGCCAGTACGGTGTTTACTAATAATGATTTTTTTTTTCGCCAAGTGATGACCGGACTAGCCCTATGAAATGACTATACGCATAGACTTGGAATGAAGTATATTAAGTTTAGGCGCACAAAAAGAAAGATGAAAATACAACTTTAAAATATTAGTTTTGCTTTATTAAAATTTAGTAGTGATTTAATTAGGTATTATTATGTAAATAACTAGGCTTGGATACACGTTTCATTTACCAACTTCGATTGACCTTTAAACGTCTTCAACTTGAATAACGTAGCTTCAAAGATTACTTTATTCAAATCTATTTAATGATGAGTTATAAATGAGTAATCATTTAAAGCAAATTTTTTTTTTCGTCCAGCCTGTGGAGAGATTTTAATAAAATGTAAATTAACGTGGTTGGTCACATATTTAATTAAGTTAATTGGTAATTCACATGCCATGTGGTCAGTGCAATCCAACTCAAGTTTCAGCCGCTCCCTGCGGCCTTTTTCAAGGAGAGTGCGCGCCCGTTTGGCACTGACACGTTTCAGTGACAAACGAGCTGCCATGGCACGCGCTAATTCTCCCTGAAAAGGCCGCGGGCGCGGCCGAAACTTCATTCAGATTGAAGCATATCATAGTGAAGAGATCATCAGATTTCACAATCGTAAGGCTGTAGGTTCAAATCTCGCATGCACCAATGATTACAGAAGCATTGCAGAAGTACAAGCTTTTGATCAAAACTGGCTTTAATGGTAAAGGAAAACATCGCGAGAACACTGACATGTATCAAAAAAGATCTACGTTGATCATCTGCATATGGTAGCGAGGTGAATTATGGTCTTGATTAGCAGTGAGAGCTTAAAGTGGCTTGATTGTGGTCTGTCGTGTTAGACATTTCTATATTTTCAAGTGCCCATTTTGCGAATAAATTCATGAAAATGCGAAATATGAGCTAGTTTTTCTCTTAATCTTATAAATGATGTTATGAGTGGTCATATAGTACAACATCATAGGCCGCATCGTAACTTTACACTAGATGAAATGGAAGTTTTTGACGTGACAACGTCTTATAAATTGGTTTGTCGGGTGACACTTCAAGAAACTGCGTTACGCTCCGCTCACGTTACGCGCTCACAACGAGAGCGAGTGAGAGGCACGCGTCCCTTCCACACTCGGGCATGGTTAGCCCGCCTAAGACCGAGAGAGACAGACATAAATAGTGAAAGTACCACATAAGTACCACTCAAAGTCGTTGTCACGTAAAACTTTCGCCCGTATACCGACTTCACAGGCAACCAATTTTTTTTTTTAAATAAGTTTCTTAAATAGCAACAACCTAAAAACAATATGTCACATATATGTACAACTATTTTATTGTCATAACGCGTGTCGAAGACTCGTCACAAAGTTATACCCATGCAAAAAACGTGTCATCATCATCATCATCAGCCTATCTTAGTCCACTGCTGGACATAGGCCTCTCCCATGGCTCGCCACTCAGCCCTATCCTCGGCTATACGTCTCCATCCACTGCCTGCTGTCTTCCGTATGTCGTCACTCCATCTAGTCTCAGGGTGTCCTACACTACGTTTGCCGATTCGTGGTCTCCACTCAAGAACACGTCTACTCCAACGGTTATCGGTTCTGCGACAGATATGACCGGCCCATTGCCACTTCAGTTTGCTAATGCGTTGAAAAAAAACGTGTAACGCCGCTAAATTAGTTGCCACTTCAAAAAATGTAGTATAAAACACAAACATTATGTTATGTCCTGGCTGAGGGTAGTTCTAAAACCGCCAGTCAGGTTTTACCATCCTACCAAGTAAGATTGTGTTCAGTTATTTTAATCATATTATATGCGTATTTAATAGTGGCGACGAGGAAAAACAGTATGAAAGTGTTAAAAAATTGTGTTCTGTTGTGATAAACACTTTGAATTATTTAACTTAACTATGGGTACACTCCGCGAGGTATAAGCTGAGCTTTGCATTAGTGTGAGTGATCACCAATCAGGCAGGAGCTTGAAATTTTGTCCGCGAGGTATAGGCTGAGCTTTGCGTTAGTGTGAGTGATCACCAATCAGGCAGGAGCGCGGCGAGACAGAATGGCGCTGCGCCTAAGGCCGGTTGTCACACCTACACTATCCATGTACACTCACACAAATGCAAAGCTCAGCTTATGCCTCGCGGAGTGTATAAAGTATGATAATTTTGATGTTAACGATGGTTGTTGGAAAAATTACATAAAACGGTTTGGATACTGCTTGGAAGCAAGTGAAATAAACGAAGATGTAAAGAAGTAGGTAATTTTTTTTGCAGTGTGTGGTTCAGATCTGTATGATTTGGTAACATCATTAGTTACGTAACATCACCAACAAGAACAAAATTAAAAATTTTGATTAACCCCCGACTACCTTAGATTTTTTATCTGTACAACATTCTACTAGTCAAGCCCTTTCATTTGATACCCATATTAAGGGAATTGTGAAAAAAGAAATGTAATTCGCCATTTTGTGGTAGCGGCCATCTTGGATTTGAAATTTGTCATAGTGCAAAGTATTCTACTAGTCAAGCCCTTGCGTTTGATACCCATATTGCGGTAGTAGTGAAAAAATTATATAATTCGCCATTTTGTGATGGCGGCCATCTTGGATTTGAAATTTGTTATAGCGTATAGTACTCTGCTAGTCAAGCCCTTTCATTTGATACCCATATTGAGGTAGGTTGTTAAGAAATATTTTGTCCGCCATTTTGTGGAGGCGGCCATTTTAAATCGATATTTACCAAACATAGCTAAGAACACCTGCACGGATATTAACTTTCAAATAAAAAAAACCGCATCAAAATCGGCCCATCCGTTTGAGCTCTACGGTGCCACAGACAGACACACACACAGACAGACAGACAGACAGACAGACAGACATACAGACAGACAGACAGACAGACAGACAGACAGACAGACAGACAGACAGACAGACAGACAGACAGACAGACAGACAGACAGACAGATAGACAGACAGACAGACAGACAGACATCGACGTCAAACTTATAACACCCCTTTTTTTGGTCGGGGGTTAAAAAATGTAAGTGAAGTTCTTTTATTTACAAATGTGGTAGCCATTTTGAACAAGTACTTTCATCCTAAACCTAACGAAATAAGAATCCTATAAATTTCACACCAGAAACCAAGAAGTAGTTGAAAAAGTGAGGGATTACATTGCCCAGTTGAGGATATTAAGTCTCCATTGTAATTTTACAGACTTAAATCGTACTCTAAGAAACAGATTAGTTTGTGGCATAAATGACATAACAAAAAGGGGGAAAATCAGCTCACTGGTCTTTTTTTCATAAAAGTGACGAGACGAACAGTACATGTGCCTGATGGTAAGCAACATGCCTGCCCCATAACAGCACAGTGACACGCAGCTATTGGAACATGAAGAGTCCAAACCATTACCTAGCAATGCACTGCGCTCATCACCCAGTTATCTAAGATGTTATATCTCTAGGCCCTGTAATTTCTCTGGAAACATTGCCCTTCAATCCGGAACACATCAATGTTTGCATATTACTGCTTGGCGGTAAAATAACTGGCAAAGGTGCGATGCTTCCTCAGGCGGACTCTGCAAAGAGTCCAACACCACTACAAAATCTATTCTAATATTATAAAGCTGAAGAGTTTGTTTGTTTGTTTGTTTGAACGCTAGGATCTTGGGCAGTACTGGTCTGAATTGAAAGATTATTATTCTTTTTAGACAGTCCATTTATCGAGGAAGGCTATATAGGCTATAGAACATATCGCTACTATCAATAGAAGGGAAGCATGAATCTAGAATGTAACAAAATCGGGAAAAAAATATTCCTTTTTCTTTACGAAAACTCAGTTTTCGTAGCGTACTTTGACATGACAGCATGTGTCTAAAATTGCATCAACTTCAACTTCATTTTTTTCTTATTGGTTCTATTCGGTAATGTTGCCGTAATTTCGCCAATGTCCAAGATTGCGTCATTGAATATCAACCTTTATTTTTTTATTTACTGATGAGTGCCACGTAATGTACCACGGGCGAAGCCGGGGCGGATATCTAGTAGTTTATAAACACATTCATTCAAAAAAAAGGGTGACAATCACCTCACTTGCCTATGAGAAAGTTTTTTTTTAATTTCACCCTCGCATTCCGTTCTGATTATTTACTGCCGTTTTGTCTGAGTTACGTTTATCACAACGTAACGCCTCGCTTTGTGCGGCGACCTAAATACATAAATATGTAGGGCAATAGCTGAGATCATTGTGTTATTATCGTCTTATGTGTTTTATGGAGAACTTGATGTGTCCCTTGATTTTACTTACGAGGAAGTTTGGGTGGATTGAGTTAAGGCTTTGTTATTTTGATCGTGATAGCGTAATAGAAATTAATCGCAGCAGTACAAAATCTGTTTAAAAAAGTGTGTGTTTACTTATGTACGCATACTTCTTCTTTTTATTTCTCGTGCCAAGCAGTTTATCTTCAACTATATAACACATAATATCTTCAACGCAAGAAGTGTGTGGGCCTCATAATAAAGCTAAAAATATTTTCTTGAAAGCGAAGGCCTTGAGAATATAACATCATTTTTGTTGATTGTGATGATGATGAAAGATTTGATAAGATTATGGCTCGCGTAAGCCTCGACAAAATTATTGGAAATTGAATATTGCAGGTTCCAATGCACACGAATGGAATATTAAAAAAGGAAAAATTAGATATGACCTAAATCCAATATTATAGATTTTTCCGATTCCCCGATGTGAAATATTAAGTTATAATCGTCTAAACCCGAAGATTTGAAATCGAACACGTCGCCAATTAGAAGACGCGAACTGAAAATCAGAATTTAATTTAAATTTATTCTTACTTCTGTTCGGCCAAGCAATATTAGGTAATCTCAATTTGAACACAGACTTTAACAATTAACAAAAGGGTATTTAATGCGTGTATCCTATTCATTTTATAAATGCCGTCGGTTGACATCAGGCGAGATGGTGGTCAAGTGTAAATCTATAAAAGTTAAAAAAAAAACAATGTTTGGATGTTTGTTCCTCAATCACGTTGTGACATATGACGGATCAGAAACAGAAACAGATCTGAAATTCGGAATACCGTTAGATTATGGTCCAGAAGGACTTTTTATTTTGGAGAATTAAACCCTGGGTAGCCAAACTAAACTGGGTAAACTAGTGGCAAATACATTGTAGTGTGTCATATTTTTTTATCGCCTTAAATCTATACTAATATTATAAAGCTGAAGAGTTTGTTTGTTTGTTTGAACGCTAGGATCTCGGGAAGTACTGGTCCGGATTGAAAGATTCTTTTTCTATTGGATAGTCCATTTATCGAGAAAAGCTATAGGCTATAGTAAATAACGCTACTATTAATAGAAGTGGAGCATGAATCAAGAATGTAACAAAATCGGGAAAAAATATTCCTTTTTGAGAGTTTTCGTACGTTTCGTGCTTGACACACATGACAGCATGTGTCTAAGATTGCGTCATTGAATATCACAGACTCAATACCTCTTGAATATAAAACCTTTGCTAATCTCTGAGTTGGTACGACCAATTTCCGACAGGTGGCGTAGCAGGTAGCTGAAGAGGTGTTTTGTTTGAAAGCGATGTTCTCAGGAATAACTGAACCGATTTCAGTCATTCTTTCACTGTTGTATATGTACGGGATCCTGATGAGTACTATATAATGTACCACGGGCAACGCCGGGCGGGCATCTAGTTATTAATATTTTTAAAGGAATTAGCGTTCTGCATTATTTCTCTATACATATAGACTACAAGAAGCGCCTCGCTATCTTAACAACGTACTTCCCGTTTCGGGTATTTTTTTCGGGATAAAAAGGATTTTATTTTAACTGTGTTTCAAACTTTAACTTATTTGTTTGACTCGTGCCTGATGGTAAGCAATAGACCAGTATAACACATCTATTAAACTACTAAGCCGTGGAAACACCGCAGGGAACATCTAGCATAATAATAACTAGAACAAAAACCTCTTTCAAGTAAGTACAAGCGTTCTGTGTTACCCAAAATAGAGATATAGGTTTTAAAATAGAGTGCTAGAAACACATTTCATTTTTGCTCAAAACCGTAAAATTGTCGAATCGGAATTCTGTTTTCTATTCGAATGAAATCAAACACGATTTCTCGAAAAATGAATAATCGGATTCGTGTGAATGTTTCGCGACTCAGTGGAGTGTGGATATATTGTTGCAGTTTTATATACCGCATGACTATTTGTTTTTTTTTATAAACGTTTGACCACAAATTGCCTTATGATGAGCAATAATTTGGCCTAAGATAGAGCGCGTTTACTAAGATTATACTTTTTGAGGTGCTCTAAATAATATTTATTTACAACCTACCTCAATATGGGTATCAAATGAAAAGGCTTGACTAGTAAAATTCTATACACTATAAAAAATTCAAATCCAAGATGGCTGCCACCACAAAATGGCGAATTATATAATTTTTTTCACTACAACCTCAACAAGGGTATCAAATGAAAGGGCTTGACAAGTAGAATGTTGTACAGATAACAAATCCGAGATAGTCGGGGGTTAGTCAAAATTTTTAATTTTGTTCTTGTTCAATATAAATATAACCCAGCATACGACGATGACGTTCATATCCAACGGTGAAAGAATTTTCGAAAACGGTCCAGTAGGTGGTGAGATAAGAGTTCAAACAAATAACTTCTTCAGCTTTATATTGTCAGGTATTTAGTCAGTTATTCAGTTATTTATTCAACTAAATATCTAACCTGAAACCCGACCGTAAATGTTTGTTATATGTTAATTTGTAGTGAAATTTGATGAGCATAATATGTCAATGTCAGTAATTTGTCAACCTATTAACGCTCCCATCTATCACTCAGATCTGTCAAATTGAAAACGCTTCGATACTTAAAAATGCATTTCCAACATGCGTAGGTTAAAAAAAGGGTCTGTTTATTTTTAAGCGGCAGCTTGTGGTAAACATGAAAAGTTAATGAACTCGCCCTCAAATTAAAAGTTAAATTGACTTTTTTTATAACAAACAATTTTTCGGATTTTCAAATTATGCGGCTTAGGAAAAATAGGGCGCACAAAATGGCAAATTAGAATTTAATCTGTTGGTAATATTTGATGCTAATCGGTTACCCACGTTAATTAATTACTTCGCCGAATCCAGGTTGCGTAAAGGTAGCGGTTCGCCCGGAGACCGCGACACGAGACCGCGACAGGAGACCGAGACCGGAGACCGCGACAGGCACTTGACTCTATAGAATTGTATGGGCGACAATTCAATTCAATTCAATTCAATTCACGGTCGCGGCCTCGCGTCGCGGTCTCGTGTCGCGGTCTCCGGGCGAACCGCTACCTTATCAGAGGTTGGGCTCGTTGCAGAGTCTAGGGAAGTACCACACCTTTGTCAGTTATTCCACTGTCAAGTTGTGCAAATATTACTGTGTCGTTTAAAAAGCAATGCTTCCACATAAATTATAGAAAAAAATACGATGACTTATCTCATCTTATATTTTCGGGAGACGACAAGAGTCAACAAAATACGGCTAATCTAGACCTAGACATACGGCAACTGCCGATTCGGAGCTCTTGGTTCAAATCCAACGCTGATGTCTTTTCGAAGTCATGTGCGTAATGCTGATAACTTTAAAATGATGAAGGAAAACGTCATGAAACCGTCACATTCTAAACATTTGTCGAGATCATGTTCAATCCACTTACACGCACTAGGCCAGTAAGGTGGATGGCATTTATTGACTCACCTCTTGAGAGAGAAGGCTCTGGAGAGAATAGGATCAGCTGATAAAAAGCTTCATCTTCTTTTCATTTTTAGCTTTTAACCGGTTGTATCATAGTGACACATCTGACTTTTTATCAATTAATAATATGTTTGTGGTACTCATCTAATTAGGTTTTTTTTCGAAGAAATCGACGTGTTCCACGTGTCACACGTGTATTCGTAGAGTATTTTTCGCAGTGGCTTTAATTACGAAGGACGTGACGTGACTAAATCCAAATCTTCTAAGAAATATATGGTAGACAAGTTTAAATGTAAAAGTCCAACACGCACTTGCCTAGATTATTCATCACTCACTCCAGTTAGTTCCAGTCACATGCGACAGAAAATTGAAAGAACATTAAGTAAGTAAAAATTCTCGCGACGCGAAAAATTACTTTCTATATCCCGTGAAAATACCTATTTAGAATAGAAAAATATTTTCACTGAACAATATTCAGCGTACAAAGCGAAGTAAGTAGAGATTTTTTTAGAGATTGGAGGGAAAAAGAGAAGTTATCTACCAACGTTTCTTGGTCGATGATGGTATACACTAAACGTATTCTTATATCTTTCTTTGTATACTGTGACTGGTTGGTTTGATCGACGTTTGATCCGGCTTCGGAGAATTAATTTTATAACAATAATGTGTTAGGCATATATTATCTCATATATAATCTTATACCTGTAAACGACCAATTCTTGTAGGTATACGTATATATAAAATCTGAATCTCGGAAACGGCTCGAACGATTTTCATGAAATTATGTATACAGGGGACTTCGGGGACGATAAATCGATCTAGCTAGGTTTTTTTTTAAACATCATTTTATGCGCGTTTTTAGACAATGAAAAACTCCTACAATATCATTAGAATACGATAACTTATTTTGCCACTGTTCTACAAGTCTAAATGGCTCAGACGGAATATGCTCGCCCTCGAAGTCAACAGGTCCCGGTTCAAATTCCGATGGTTACACTCGGCTCTTTTCTTTTTGTTCTTTTTTTTCAGAGAAAATCTTTTACTTAGAGCCCTTTAAAACGCTTTAAACCAAGCAAAGCTCGGTCAACCAGGTACTGTACATTAAATCACATGCCAGAACTGTGATTTTGTGTATTTTTTAATCAAACTTACATTTTACTTCACGCATGCGGGTGTTTGAGACTTATAAGAAATTCAGAAGCCAATTCTTACCATATCACGGTTATTACGTAGCAAGCATATGCATAAACAGCCCACTAAATGTTCCCACTACTGGGACTCGAGCCCTTCTCTAGCGAGGAATCAAGGCCAAGATCCACCACGCTGGCCCAGTGCGGCTTGGTGGATGCCACATGCCCTCGAAATATTCTAGATACAAGTTGGCTTCTGCACGATGTTTTTCTTCACCATTTCAGCAAATTTAGAAATAACAGTGGTGTGCGTGGGATTTGAACTCTGGGCTTCCGGATCGGCAGGCGCCGTCCTCCCAACTAAACCAGCCATAACTTACTAGACCAGCAGTAACTATTACCTGAATTGCATTAATTAAACTATCTACTCGATAATTAGTCTATTATAGACAGCCATTTTAATAATAAAACAATTACATTAAAACTGAAAACAGGAGTAGCTGTTTTTTGTTTTTGTCCGGGTCCCGTCAGGACCCGATAGAATCACCCGTGCAGCTCCTTGCACACCTCTCTTCCACACTTCCTTGTCATCATCAGTGCTGAGCACCAATGGTTTGCGCCAGTTCTCGTTTGCCAATGAAAGAGGCGTGAAGCTTCTGTCAACTGCCACAACATCGCGATGCATCCCGGACTCGCTATTGCGGAAATAATCCCTGAGACTGCATACCTCGCGGTTGTGTAGGTTCTTGTTATTTATTATTATTATTATACATACTCGTATTATATGGAAAAGGCAGATTCAAAGCGACGACCTCAAGATCAAAAATCGAACTTCCTCACAACTAAAGTAACTGTGGAGAACATGTCAATTACTCTGAAACTTAACGAAAACTAAATTCGGCGAGTAACTTTAAAAGCTCTTCGTAAGCACAATCGAATGAAATAAACCAATTCAGAACTTTTAAATCTGTTAAGCTGTCCAAAAGCTGATGATATTCTTAGCTGGCTACGTTCCAAATCGGAACTAAGTGATTCCGTAACATTTGAGACACGATAAAGTTAAGAACTAGGTTTATGTAACGGAGACTAGAAAATAAAGTTGGTACAAAAGTTTACGAACAATAATTTTTGCTCTTACCAAGGGTATAATAGAACGTCCTTATTGTTGTGACTTTTTATAATAGACTTACGATTCTTTTGAAGTTATCATGAACATGAGAATGTATGTGAGAGTCATTTTTCAGCCAAGTTTTAATAAGATTTTTTTTTCTGTTTTGAACGGTAATAGTTTGATTAGTGAAAGATCACAAAATAGCACCAAATTTTAGGTAGGTATTTATGGCAAGTAAAAAACTTGTCTTATAGCTCTCTTATAGCCCAACACAATAGAGTTACAGACTTGGCTAGTGTGTAGGTAGCGGGGCAAAATTAATACATAAAAAAATCATTTTCACTAAACATGTTTGAGAGAAAATGTAATTTTTGTATAGGTTTTATTTTAATGTTTAAAGTATTATTTAAAATTTAACTAAGTATGTAATATGGGGGATTACATCCCCACATTATGGGATATTTATTATACAATGGGAGAGGTACGTGACTAGTAGTTTTAAGGTTGCCTCAAACACGTATCCAAAAATTAGTACTATCTCTTGGCGTAGAAGCTTAAGAACAATTTTTATTAATAGGATTGTTTAAAATACGAATGTGAAAACCGACCTGAAACGTCGACCAATCACAGAGCAGTATATCGTGGTCACGTGATCAACTCTGACACATCATCGCATCGACACCTCGAAAGAGCAAGCGTGATGTGAAGAAACGATTGAAAACTTATCAAAAATGAGATAAATAAAATAGACACATTACTTCAAAACAGTGTTTAATATAATCCCCATAGACCTAAACCCTATAATAGGCGTGTCGACAGGTCCTGCAATTATATTAAATTATTTGATATAATGACAGTATTTAAATGCATTAAAATGTGTACCAATTTTAATTTTGATATTTTTTAGTTTAACTTACTTTATAATCATTCAAAGCTGTATGTATGGGCAAGTCCATTTTAAAAGTACGAAATTATTAGAAAATTAATTTACCATTGGATAATCAATTCAATTTCAAGTTACTTTTGTAATGAAACCAGTTTCCTAAACGCAATATTTAATATAGCTACCATACAAACTTTACGCGTGACACATTGAAAATACGGCACTGTGACATCACGCTTCGTAGTATTTTTGTATGAAGCGTTTTTAGGAGAGTCCAAAATTGTGATTTTGAAATCGTGATATCACGGGAAGTTTTTAAGATAACAAAGTAATTCATTCACGTATGTTTCAGTTATTGAGTAACCTTTTGATGGCACATTAAATCAAAAATGAGTCGACACGCCTATTGATTGCACAATAAGTATTTAGTCCGATGGAAAAAAAAACTCGGGATAGAAATCTGGTAAAACAAAACTTTGATAACGTTGATTAATGGCCACAAAACTATTGCTCCCTTCAAATTCAATTAGGCCGCTTTTGGGGCATTGTGATTCGTTTTCCTGTCCCTGTTCCAATAGTCCAATAAACATTGGCGTACGTTTATGTAGAACTTGCTAGTGACCTGTTCCGGTTTCGCTCGGATGTTGTCTTATAAACAAGATTAATCGAAATTATACTTTCCCATCTCTCACGTTGCACCAAATTACAAATAAATGCTGGTTTCAATGAATGTTGAAAAGAGTTCACTTTGATAATTTATATGGTAATGTACATCATACACTTATTTTTATTTTACCACTTTGGAAGAGTCCTTCGCGCAAGCTATTCAGTTTAGAAAAAAATATGTTTGAAACCTCAATATCATTTTTGATGACCTATCCATAAACACCCCACACGTAGGGATTAGATCAAAAACAATTTTTTGAGTTTCAGTTCTAAGTATGGGACACCCCTAATTTTTTTTATTTTTTTTTGTATCAAAATCTTAATGCGGTTTACAGATACTTACCAAGTTTCAATATAAGCTCTTATAGTTTCGGAGAAAAGTGTCTCTGACATACGGACGGACAGACAGACAGACAGACATGACGAATCTATAAGGGTCCCGTATTTTGCTACAGAACCCTAAAAAGACCTACCTACTTTAAAAGTTTCTTTATTAAACTCGAATAATTTCATACCGGAGTTAAAATTATTTCGTCATTTACACGCGCTGTTACAAGTTTTGCAATATAATTGTTTGTAGGTCACAATATGTGGCAGCGGAATATAGTAGCTTATCTATGGTGATATATCTTCAATTAAGACAAAACTTTCACAAAAAGGCGTTAACCTATTTCCTAATGGGCGATTTGTAAGATTCGTTTGTAGCAACGTAAAATAAACTACAGTGTTTTGACTGCTCACGTCGAATGTTGGACAAGATTAGAACTTTACAGAGGTCTAACTTGTACGGCGATATTTTGTAGTGATAGAACTCATGGCTATTCTATATACTTGGGGAAGAACAATTTTTTTGTAATAAAGAGTGACGAGACGATCAGGACATGTGCCCGATGGTAAGCAACATGCCTGACACATAACAGCACAGTGACACGCAGCTATTGGAACATGAAGAGTCCAAATCCTTACCTAGCACGGCACTGCGCTCGTCACCCAGAGATCTAAGATCTTATATCTCTAAGCCCTGTCAATTCTCTATACAATAGTGATTGTGAAATCCAAACATTTATAATATTTGGATTCAGGACTGGCCTCGTAGCTTAGTGGGTAGTAAGTAACTTTGCCTGCGACGCCGAGGGTCGTGGGTTGGATTCCCACCCAGTGCAAATATTTGTGTGATGAATTCAAATGTGCACTAGCACTGTGTCTGGGTGTTTCTTTATATAATAGGTATGTATTTAAAACTATATAAGTATGTATTATATCAGCTATCTGGCCGCCATATCACAAGCTTTGCTTAGTTCGGGGTCAGATGGTGTTGTGTGTGAATTGTCCACCAATATTTTTATTTTATTTTATTTTTTGGTAGGATTTTTCGAACGTCTAGGCTGTGGAATGGGATGTTAGAGTGAGTTGTTCGATGTTTGAATTTTTTTACATTATCTGCAAAATCAAATCAAAAATTCTAAATATCTCGAAATATTCTTATAGTGTTATATAAAAAAAGAGCTCTATATTCTGCCTTTCGACATGCATACTAAATATATTAATTTGCATAAAATGTGCAAATTAAATTAATATATGCAGAGTAATTTGTTGTTGTATAATTATTTGTTGATAAAAATACAATTCAGTATTCTTAAATTAAAAATTCATGCATAGATTTTTCATACGACTTGTCAATTTTATGAGATACTATCGATTTGTCCCGGCTTTGCCCGTATTATATAATACATATATTTAAGGATCACGCGCACATCCAACGCTGAATTTTTTTTTGAAATTATTCTAGTAGTTCCTACATTAGCACGTTCAAAAAAAAACCTCTTCAACTTTACATACATATAATATTAGTATTTATAGAGGTACCGTATTCGTATTTTAGTCATAGTTTTTTTGGGTTACCGATAAAAAAAATTGATAAAACTACAAGCATTTTTTTATAAACAACCCTGTTTCATCATCATCAGTCCGTGTTCGTCCACTGCTGGACATAGGCCTCTCCTATAACACGCCACTCAGCCCAATCCTCGGTCTTACGCTTCCAACCGCCACCGGCCGTCTTTCGTATATCGTCACTCCATCTAGTCTCAGGGCGTCCTACACTACGTTTACCGATTCGCGGTCTCCACTCCAACAACGCTGTTTAAACCAGGTTTATTATGTGAGCTAGATAAATAGTGAAAAAAAAAATTTTGTTATAATATATTCTTTGCATTTAATTTTAACTTATACACTAAAAGTTTAATTTATTTTGTAAAAAAATGTTGATTTGTCCATATACAAACAATTATTTGCTTTTAAATTGTCTTGTCTTACGTAAAAATGTGTTTTCTTTTCTTTATTGGTATATTGGTCTCCATCGCTTACTGAAAAGTTAACGATAATATTTTTTTCTTGCTTTTGATAAAAAACATCTGCCCTTACTTAGTCAGTGATGGTGTGATAAAGTGGAATCTAGAGCAAAATAGATATATTACGGCCTTATCGTTAAGTTAAACGCAATGTGTGCTACGAGTGCTACGCTTTGCGTAGCCCATTTTGTAGATGTATTCGTAACCATTTTCGAACACATTTCGTAGCACATTTGTAGCAATTGTTGCTCATTTTACGCTACTGTTGTCGATTGAGGGTAACGTTCTGAGCTTACAGATGTGTAGTTTGATTGTGTTTATGTTAATACCGTCTCTTTCTTTCAATGATGTTTTAAAAATAAAACGTCTTACCGGTTTTTCCTAACTTGTATACAACGTGTGTGGCCATTACTGGCTGCAGCCCACGTTGTAACTTGCGATCTAACAGTTTTTAAGCTAATCATTTTTTTCACAAACTATTTAGGCAAAGGAATTAATTATTATATTTGGTAGTAGTAGGAATTTTTGTAGATACCGCATGGATTGGGGAAGTACCACACCTTTTCTAGTAATTCTACCGTCAAACAATAACATAGAAACATTACTGTGTTCCGGCTTAAACGGTTAATGTTTCCAGTGAAGTAACATGGGATAGAGATAAAACATCTTATGTCTCTGGGTGACGAGCGCAGTGCAGTGCTCCGTAATGATATGGAATCTTCTTGTTCTCCAATAGCTGAGTGTCACTGCTGTTATGGGCAGGCGTGTTGCTTGCCAGCGGGCATATTATGTCCTGTTAGTCTCGTCACTCTACACTACAAAAAAGGTATCCCATGGGAACCACAAACATTAACGGTCGGTAGCTAATAATATACAACCTACTTACTACATAAAACCCAGAACTACATTATTTATACTAACTTTACAAACTTAATTTAATATTTTAGTATTTTTTCTGTTGCCAGACATTTTAAAATTCTTGTTAAAATCATTAAGTTTGTCGATGTTCAATGCCTATTATTCTATCGACTAGTCTAGTAAAGTTACGGCTGGTCTAGTAAGTTACGGCTGGTCTAGTAAGTTACGGCTGGTCTAGTAAGTTACGGCTGGTCTAGTAAGTTGCGGCTGGTCTAGTAAGTTACGGCTGGTCTAGTAAGTTACGGCTGGTCTAGTCGGGAGAACGGCGCCTACCGATCCGGAGACTCCGGTTCCAAACCCTATATGCACCACTGTCTTTTCGAAGTCATGTGCGTAGTGCAGCTAACTTAAAACGGTGAAGGAAAACATCGTGAGGTAACCGACATACGTGCCTATAACCTTTCGAAGTCATGTGTCATCTACCAACCCGCACTTAGCCAGCGTGGTGGATTATGGCCTTAACTCTCTCCTTGCGAGAGAAGGCCCGAGTCCCAGCAGTGGGAACATTTAGTGGGTTGTTGATGATTCTATCGACATGTACAGGGAGTATGAAATAAATTAGTTTCAATGTGACTACTTCGTATTTAATTTCATTCAAATCATTACCTTTTCAACACTTACAAACACACAAATATTTGCATTTATAATATTGTGATGCTTCGCAATTTTAGCTGATATTCCAAATAAATAAACAACGTAATTACTTTTTTAGCTAAAAAATAGACGATGTCAATCTATGGCGATCTCCACCATAAATTTATCTTTCCCACACTAAAATTAAAAAAAAAGTAATTATCCTTGTCATATATAATGTAATGAATACATTTTTAATTTTAAATCTATCCACAGAATACGCTATTAACATCATATATTAGGAATACTCGTGTAAACCGTTTAGATGCATGTGACAGAGTAATATTTAAACGGAAATTACCAAATGTTTGACAAGAATCATTCCATGTTTGAGAATTTTCTTGTCTTTTAACGAGGTACATTGATCAAACACATTTTCTTGGAAAATAGCTGAGAGAACGAGCTAGTCGCGAACGCTCTGGTATGAAATAATAAAAATTACCAAATATGGGTCCCTGGAATCTAGCCTGTATTGTTGCGTTTATAAAGGCGGTCTAATATTATCAATAAAAATACCTTTAGGAATTACAGGGCAATGACGTCATTCACTTCTCACTCTCCTGGAAAACGCCCTTCAGTCTTCTTAAAAATATCTAGATATACCTTTCTGGGTCACTCGGCTGATTGTTTGTTGTTTTATAATTAATTATACGCACTTGATCGCTATCTTCTCTGATGTGAAACGGCAATGCGGTATACAATTGAGTTAACCAAGAAATCAATTTATTCTCGACTTGAGAATATCACAATGGTATTCGTCAAGAGAAATGCTCGCAAGTAACTGTGCCACCGTTTTTATTGCGGAAGTGGAGTCAAACCTCCTTGGGTTTTTGAAACGACGTCCTTAAAGAGCATTATTTGCTGGTAGACCATGAAAAGATGTCTTTTTTTTTCAAGTTACGACCAGTCCTGTAGAAAAGAGCCAAGTTGTATTAGTTAAGCAGATGAGCGGCCCATTCTTACAGCCATAGCAACAAATGTTTCCGATATAATGCCGGTATTGTGACTTTACAGCAATGTTCAAGACTTTGCAGTCTTTTTTAATCAAAAGAGTCGTTATGTATAATTTTTTTGCCACGTTGAATCCACGTCATCCAGCTGACACTTAGTTGATTCAATAGCAAATCTATATTTGGTATACAAGCAACTCTTCAAACTTAAAGAGACCGTACACCCTAGAGAGTTCACCTAGTTTTTGGTAAATAATGAAGCCTTAGACTTTATTGAGTTGTGAAAGAACACCATTTTTGCAATATAATTTTAGTAGCAGTTACGTCAAATACGCTGCTAGTAATTTACATTACTCTATTTATTATGAATATGTTCCATATTGAAGAATTTTTTTTCCAGAAAAAAAATACAAAATAAAGAACTCGTCTGTCATGTTTATCTGGGTGATGATCATATTGCCATGCTGGGCAGTGGTTTGATCTCTTCACGTTCAAATTGCTCAAAATCTTCAAACTTTACTCGTATTATTATAATATGATTTTTTTTGCATGGTAATCGATGTTTTTTAAAATCATTATTAGTTTTAATTTACAGTTAAAATAATCACTTGATCCAATTATACAACACCAATAATAGATAAAGACACAATAAAGTGTTGTGATGACAAACCATAATATTGTATCGCAATCAACAGACCGACGTCAAAAAACCCGGTCAAGTGCGAGTAGGACTCGCGCACGAAGGGTTCCGTACTATTAGCAAATAAACGGCGAAAACCCCTTTTATTGTATGGGAGTCGCTTTAATACGGTATTTGACAATGTCGAAAATATAGCATAAATTATGATAATCTTACTAAATAACACATTAAATAAACAATTGAAAAAAAATACTGAGTTTTTATCTTCGACGTAAACGCACTGTTAAGGATGGCAACGCTGTTGTCATCACACGCCAGTAAATATGCCATCTATTGCAAACGGTTTCTTTGAGAACAGTGATTTATTTACTGGCGTGTGACGTCACGCGCGTCACATGACCAGATACAGCGTTTTTGGCGGGCTTTTCGAACTCTGTACTTTAAACATTTATTTTTAATGTAAAAACAGTGGATCTTGCGGAAATATTCATGTGGTATGTATATTATGTAATTATAAATCATTTAAACGGTTTTAAAATTTTAGTCAAATACCGTATTGTTTATTTTATTTTAACTGATTATGTTAAACAGACAACAAAAATAGTTAAATAGTTAAAGCGTGTACCGGTCACCGTTATGAGTATATATCGAGAAAGAAACAGTGAAAAAAAAAATGTTGTATGGGATCCCCTTAAATATTTATTTTATTTTCGCATTAATGCAGTCGTTATAGCGGCAATATAATAATAATAATTTATTTGTTACAAAAGAAATTACATTTGATAAAATTACATGAAATGTTACATCAACTAAATTAAATAATAATACATAGGCAATTTATCATTATTTGTGAAGTTTCTAGATGTTTCATTAACTAAAATCTATGTACATTCTTTTACATTCAGACACTAGTCATCGCTGTAGGATACCCTGTGTTGCAATGACTAGTGCTCTTCTAGTGCTATCATCATAGTTGGGTGTTTATTTAAATATTTGGAATACTTCTTCTTCGTGTCGATGATGTTGTCTTTTTTTTGTGTGTGTGTGTCTTTTAAATTTTTGCTGCCCAGTATTCCGCAACTGTGACTCCTGGTATTGAGGCCTCCATCAGGTCGGTTCTGGTGCAGCTGGTTGGACACCGCGGGCATGACAGCAAGTGCTGCATGGTCTGAGTGGAATACTAAAAACCAAGATCAGGTAGGTACTCAAAGAAGTAGGACACAACTGATACAGTATGGCCAGTTAGTGCATGTTTCATGTTTGTATGTGATAGTAGGAAAGGAATCTTTGAGTGTCCTCGTACACGATATATAATAGAAACACATAATTTGTGAAAATTTCAACTTTCTAGCTATCACCGTTCTTGAGATTCAGTAGGTCTACTACGAAGTCCGATAAACGATATATCGGTCGAAGTTATGAACGTTTTATACCACGAAACACAATCGGTTGGTTGATGACACAAAAACTGTCAAATCAGTGTCGGTCGGGATAAACGAAACGCCCGATCAGATCAACCGACCGATTGTGTTTCGTGGTATAAAACGTCCATAACTTCGGCCGATATATCGTTTATCGGACTTCGTAGTAGACCTGCAGACTGGTGACAGTCGGACGGACGGAAGGACAACGAAGTCTCAGTAATAGTGTTTTGGTTACTGAAACCTAAAACGATCAAGCTAGCCTTCCGGCACTATCGGTCAAAACTTGAATGTTCCAAGAATTAGTTATGAAATCCATGTTTTCTTTTTAAAAAAAGGTCGTGAATGTCGTCAAAATGATTCACACATAACTCAAAATTATTTTTTCAGTCATATTAGGTACACTTGCGAAGCGACAGCCAATACAATAGGCCTAAAGCTAATTTAGATCAGAACTCTATTGTTTACTGGACAATACCAATAACTAAGCATTTTTTATGAAACCGTTCACCATTTTCGTGGTAACAAAAGCAGGCTGACATTATAACAAAGAATCGTATGAAAAGGCTTTGACAGGAGCCTTTTTTTGGTGGGTTTTAAATTGAACGCTGACGGGGTGTAATATTGTTTTAACATATTGGAATTTATTCACTACGTGTTTTTATTTGCGAGAGTATTTTTTTAATAAAAATTATGTGGCTATTTGGGACCTGATGCTATTAAATGTTTAAGATAACCTTTTTTTTGTAAAATAAACTAAATTACTGTAAAAACTAACGTGGTTGCTATTATCTGTGGTAGTAGTAGGACTCCACGTGGATATGGCATTTTTTGTAAATAAACCTATGGTAGTTTATCTCAAGTGAAGTCCTACTGTCCATCAATCGTTATAGACATGGTAAGTATTGTATACCGCAATGACAACCTTGCATTTTTCGAAGATTAAATGAGGTTAGACGAAGATCTATTTATCCCTATTTCCACTGAGACGATGTTTTTTAATTTAGTACTATGCCAAATTCAAAAAAACCGAAACCAAAATTATTGACCCAAAAAGTACTAAGTATGTGTTTTCGGATCCATTTTAGAGGCTATTTTTTATCCCAAAAAAACAGGACCGTAAATATAGGTAAAGCTGCAAGGCGCTTCTAATCTGTACTAATCTATACTAATATTATAAAGCTGAAGAGTTTGTTTGTTTGTATGTTTGAACGCTAGGATCTCGGGAAGTACTGGTCCGAATTGAAAGATTCTTTTTCTATGGGATAGTCCATTTATTGAGGAAGGCTTTAGGCTATAGAAAATAACTCTACTATTAATTGAAGCGGAGCATGAAACAAGAATGTTACAAAATCGGGAAAAAAATATTCCCCTTTTGAGAGTTTTCGTACGTTTCGTGCTTTGACATGACACATGACAGCATGTGTCAAAGATTGCGTCATTGAATTTCAGTAATCTGTGAATTGAATATAAATCTTTGCTAAATATTTTTTTTCTAAATCTGAGTTGGTACGACCAATTTCCGACAGGTGGCGTAGCAGGTAGCTGAAGAGGTTTTTTGTTTGAAATCGATATTCTCAGGAATGAGTGAACCGATTTCAGTAATTCTTTCACCGCTGGATTTGTACGGAATCCCGATGAGTGATATATAATATACCACGGGCGAAGCCGGGGCGGGCATCTAGTTAATATAATAAAGTTGAAGAATTTATTTGTTTGAACTCTCAAATTTTAGGATGGACTACTAAAAGAATAAAAAATAAAATTTGACCGTTTTGAAAAAAAACTCCAGTAGATCACGTGACAGATTTACATTCCAAAATTAAACATTCAATTCAACACATTCAGCACTTGAAACAAAAACAAATCAAGCGAACTTTAGTCCACAAATCGCTGGAACATTTACAGCGAAGCGAGTCCCGGTGCGGTCATTAATCTTGTTTTTTTCATTTGGACTCGAAGAGCTGAAAATCCACCGATGATTTATGCTGCATTTATTTTATATCACGGTTCCGTGGAGTTCTGATACGTGGAAATGGAAACAAGGGAATGGTCGAAGTTTAGTGGACCAAAACAAAATGAAATGAACCGTTTTAGAACTTGGTGCCTTTTTTTCTCACTGTGCGCTGTTAAAGGGTTAGCGCAGACAGAACAGAGCACAGTGGAGAAGATTTTATTAACGCACTTGAAAATAAACTTTAAAACTATTACAATAAAGTTCATAAATGCTTGAACCTGACAAAAGATGCTACGCGGGAATACCCGTGCAACATTTATGGTATTGACGACACGAGCACAACAACTACATATAACATGGTGATGACAGCAACACGCGTACACATAACAGTATAGTGTCACGCCGCTATTGGAATATGAAGAGTTCAAACCATTACCTACCTAGCACTGCACTTAGCCCATCACCCAGAGACAAATACAAGATTTTTTTCTCTAGAACACTCTCCTCCATACCGGAACACATTGATGTTTTCACATTACTGCTTCGCGTTAGAAAAACTGGGTTAGAAAAAATGTGGTATTTCCCCAAACTAACACTACAAAGAGTCCTATAGACTGACTAGACTGATGTAAAAATCTCCTCATTTGTCTCAATTGGGTGAACTCGGGAACCGAGTGTATCTGAGCGATATAGATACAGTCAGCTGCTTTTAACGGCAGGGTCGCTGTATTTATTATTTTGAGTTGTATTTAATAAAAAAAAAAAAAACTTGTATATATACATTGGTGGACATTTCACACACAACACCATCTGACCCTAAACTAAGCAAAGCTTGTACTATAGAAGCCAGTTAGCTGATATAATACTTATATCTTTTTAAATACATACCTATTATACATAAAACACACCCAGGCACAGTACAAATATTTGAATTCATCACACAAATATTTACACTGGGTGGGGATAGAACCCACGACCCGTGGCTTCACTATTTAAAGAAATTAAAACATTAATTTCTTACTTGTTTCATACGATCCATAATAACCGCTTGCGTCACTTTCCGCGACGCACATTTACAATTTTGGCGGGAAAACGGGTGTCAGATTACCTAAGTGCGTTTGTTTACACGTCGGTATATGAAGCGCCGCGTTACTTGTACTTGTTTAAGCCCATTATTCTCAAGAGCGTTTCAAGACGCTTCGGCGGCGGCGGTATCGTTTATTTAAATACTAGATGCCCGCCCCGGCTTCGCCCGTGGTATATTATATAGCACTCATCGGGATCCCGTACAAATCCAACGGTGAAGGAATGACTGAAATCGGTTCACTCATTCCTGAGAATATCGATTTCAAACAAAAAAACCGCAGCTCAGCTAGCTACCTGCTACGCCACCTGTCGGAAATTGGTCGTACCAACTCAGATTTAGAAAAAAAATTTAGCAAAGGTTTATATTCAATGCACAGATTACTGAAATTCAATGACGCAATCTTTGACACATGCTGTCATGTGTCATGTCAAAGCACGAAACGTACGAAAATTCTCAAAAGGGGAATATTTTTTCCCGATTTTGTTACATTCTTGTTTCATGCTCCGCTTCAATTAATAGTAG
Organism: Ectropis grisescens; assembly: GCA_017562165.1. NCBI lineage: Eukaryota > Metazoa > Arthropoda > Insecta > Lepidoptera > Geometridae > Ectropis > Ectropis grisescens. The sequence goes on along the minus strand of CM029792.1, from coordinate 5,055,325 downwards.
AGTTATTTTCTATAGCGTAAAGCCTTCCTCGATAAATGGACTATCCAATAGAAAAATAATCTTTCAATTCGGACCAGTACTTCCCGAGATCCTAGCGTTCAAACAAACAAACAAACTCTTCAGCTTTATAATATTAGTATAGATGTGCCTGAAATGTAAACTAACAATTTGGACACTTGTGTCAGATTTTTTTTCGAATTCTCAAGCTATAATATCTTAAATTATAAGGAAGACATAGTGTTTTTATATTTTAAATTAATTGTATACAATATAACAAACATGGAAAATCAAAAGCCGGACTCGATAGCATAAATTGCTTTTATTTTTAATTTTCAATACTTCGGCACCATTTTCCCGCCAACATTTTTTTTTAATTTAACGATATTTCTATATGAGCGATCTTTAATTTTAACGTGGTTTATCTCAAAATAAATACCGGTTCAAAGCAGACGCCATTAAAACCAAATTAATGCGTATACTTTCTCAAATAAAATATATATAATAGATAAGCATATTATACTGCATAATACACAATATTATTGACTACATTATAAATGCGAAAATTTTGTAAGTATGGATGGATTGATCGATGGATGTCTCGGAGTCTCTTTGCGCGACAGAATCCGTAATGAGGATATTCGCAAAAGAACGAAAGTGGCCGACATAGCTCAAAGAGTAAGCAAGCTGAAGTGGCAATGGGCAGGCCACATCGCTCGCAGAACTGACAACCGATGGGGAAAAAAGGTTCTTGAGTGGCGACCACGAACCGGGAGACGCAGTGTTGGACGGCCTCCCACTAGATGGACAGATGACCTCACAAAGGTCGCTGGAAACCGCTGGTTGCAGGTTGCGCAGGACCGTTCGTTGTGGAAATCTAGGGGGGAGGCCTATGTTCAGCAGTGGACGTCTTGTGGCTGATGATGATGATGATCGATGGATGAATGTTTAATAGTCTTTCTCGCAAAAACGACTTAAGTCATTTGGATAACATTTGGTACATAGATAGATAATGGATTGGAACAACACATAGGTCATTTTTTATCCCGAAAAAATAACGTGAACGGGACCTACGCGGGTAACAAAAATGGTAGTTGTAGGGCTCTTTGCAAATTCCGCTTGGGGAAGTACCACACCTTTATCAGCTATTCTGCCGCCAAACAGTACTGCGCAAACATTACTATGGTCCGGTTTAAAGGGCAATGTTTCCAGAGAAATAACGGGGCTAAGAGATTAAAAACCTTATATCTCCAGATGACGAGAGCATTGCGGTACTAGGTAATGACTTGTACTCTTTATGTTCTAATACCTACGTGTCACTGTGCTGTTATGTGGCAGGCATGTTGCTTATCATCAGGCACATCTCCTGCTCATCTGTCACTTTATACTCCAAAAATAAACACCGCGGGGCCACAGAATAGATTGGCGGGGCGTTGCCGCTGCTAGCTACTGTCTGCTGTAGTAGAGGTGTATTAGTGTAGGTAAAAATTACGATTGCCAATAAAGTTTTTGTTTTTTTATTTCTAGCCGTACTAACTAATAAGTAAGTTCGCCTCCACTGAACTGGTAGCTTAAATCCTGGTCGACCGATCCCAACGGTGCTGTCCTAGTAAATTAAGATAAAGTAAAGTAATTAAGGTACAATGGACAATTATCCTAATTAGTGACATTTTGGTTTACTGGACACCGTTACTGTACCTACTTCTATAGTATTCGTCTGGGGAACTGTCATAAAATGCTTACAACACTTAATGAGTTCTCGGAAATGAGACACCTAAATGTAGTGGTAGGACTCTTTGCAGAGTTCGCTAAATCAAAGTACTTTATTCATAATTATACAACTTAAATGTCAATTAATAAAAAATATATATAACAAGAACAAAATTAAAAATTTTGATTAACCCCCGACTGCCTCGGATTTGTTATCTGTACAACATTCTACTAGTCAAGCCTTTTTTCTACTTTACCGAGAAATGCACTGCGCTCATTACCCAGATATTGTGGTATAAAGATGGTTTAGCTCTATGCCAAAATGATTTATTCTATTTCCTGATATTTAATTGTAAACGTTGCCCTTCAAACCGGAGCATAGTGTGACGAAGTTTTGGCATCTACGAGTTCTTAGATTATTAATACATATGTACTTTGTATAATGTAATACATATGTACTATGTATGTATATGTAATGTGTCATTATTTAGCGTCTACTTTTAGATATCTGTCACAAATAAGTATCAATAGTTTTATATACCTACATATATGTATTAGTGTGTCATAGAAGTATGTAAGTATTAGCATGTAATTTTTATTCGTATGTATGTTTGTTTTATTCTATTGTTAGCATATTTATCTAAGTAATTTGTATTTAACTGGTGTAGTCTGGATTGACACACCCCGCTATTAAAATATCAAAAACCATGTCCACCCAAAGTTTACCTGGAAGAAATCGCTTTCAGCGATAAGGCCGCCTGTTGTAGCCTGTCTGTAAATCTGTTTTTCTTTTGGTGTGAACAATAAAGAGTATATATCTATCTATCTACTTACCTCTCATATACATACCTACATACCTGATCTAATCCTTACCTTTTCTTGATATATACGAGATCTACGAGAACATCGAGAGAGATACAGTCGTAGTACGAGAACGATACTATAGTTGCTTCACTTTCGTAACAAGTTGCCTTGCCTGATCCTTTGATTGATACACTCTTGGTGTCATCAAGGTGAGAGGATCGGTGTCTTCTCGGCAAGAGCGTTTTATCCGTGGCCGTCACTCAACATCAAGCGAGATGATGATCAAATGTTAACCCAGCAAAAGCAGCCACGAAATGTTTTCACTGCTGAGCCTCCAGGGCCTTCTCTTGAAAGGAACGAGTCAGGACCATATTCAGCTGGCCCAGTGTGGGTTTGTGGATGCCCCATGACCTCGAAAGGTTCTAGGTATATATCGGTTACCTCATGATGTTTTCCTTTACCATATTTAAGATAACTTTGAAAAGTCAGTGAAGCGCGTGGGATTTGAATCTCAACGACACCAGCCGTAACATAACAAAAGCTAACCCTGAATGGATTAAAAAAGGATATACAATATTTATAGAAACTATTGGTGAAGGGTATTGAATAAAACTATGTATTCATTCCGATAGTCTATATTAATACTTGGATTTTATCACAAAAACTTTACTTCAAAACCACAACGTATACAATACTATTAAACTATTTATTTACAAGTAATTGAATATTTATTTATTGATTATGCGTTTTATAAATAATTTTTCTATTATAAATGTAAATATTTCTAATTATAAATCAAACACATTGAAAAACAAATCGGTGCAATAGAAAACAATTAAAATCTGTATGGACATAGTTTAGTGAAACATGAGTATTTTTATTTTTTTGCATAGTAAGTACATACCTAATAATATTATGTACTTAAAATCTTAAGTAAGTACATAATATTATTATTATACATAATAATATTATTATGTACTAATAACATAATATTATGTACTTACTACGTGAAAAGAAAAATCGTATAACTAGTCAAATATTTTCTGAGTAGTCGTTTCTCGCAGTTAGTGTAAAAGTTTTCAACAAATCAGTTTCATATCCCTTTCTGAGTACCCCCTGTATATCAAACCTCAGTAACAAATTGCCTATCACAAGAAAAATAGGTCGAAGTATTCCGCAAGTCCACGACCATTTCTCAACCAAAATAAATTACTTGCCGGAGAGCAAATAAAATAAACTTGTACTTATACTATAGTGATTCTACACTACAGATCTAAACAGTAACTCATATTGTAGAAAATAATTTCAAATGGAAATTCTTGAAATGCATTATTTTAAAAAAAAGCTTACGTGCGTTGAGAACTGTTTGGGTGGATGAAAATTCAAGAAACTTGCATCATGGTCACCAAATGCTTTTCGATTTTCGATTTGGGTGAAGAAGTCTGGTCATTGTGACCTAATGCTTTCCGAAATATTTTTTCTCATTGATTGCAGCGCCATCAACGGTTTTAGCAAAGAATCGCCAGTTTAAAAAAATGCAGTCGTGGGTGTCTGCCATTTTTTTACTAGACAAGTTTGTTGAAGGCCAAGGCAATGATCAGCGGTACAAAGCGCAAAATACTGGTTGAAAGTACAAAGACCAATATGTTATCTTTTAAGTTAGTAAAACAGGAGGAATAACACGTTGAATTGAAAACGCCTGGAGGAACTTTAGACCACTCGAAACGTCTCGTGACCACGGGCGTTGAGCGGTCGAGGTAATTAAATAATATTTGAAATCTTAATTACGTCATGTGCTTTGCTAACAACACGAGTTCAAATTGCAAAAGTTTAAAGAATATTATTTTTATACGTTGTATTGTTTATTATTTTTATTACTTTCATTTTGCGTCCGGAATTATTTCATTTCATTTGGCCTGTCATCGAACCTACAACTTCTGGCTCTGCGTTTAGATTAAAACCTTCTACACACGAGTCCTAATATCAGAGAAAAATTACGTATACTACGTTAAATTACGTAACTAGTGGGGCAGACCCTAAATCGCACCATAATCACCAATGATATGATGCGATGTGGGCTCCTCCCCACTACTTTTACGTAATTTCCTCTGATTTTAGGACTCGTGTGTGGAGCGTTTTAATACTAATTAAAATAAGCATAAGATTAGCCGATTATTTGAAGTTCGCAAAAATAAAAAGGCTGTTTTTATATATATAGAGAAAAACCATAAAATATAACTAGAAAAAAATAATTAAAGAAACATAAAACAATAACTAATACCAAAAAGAGTTTTTAAAACATAAATACAAAAAAAATTGACGACTATTGTAACTAGCGCAACTTTTCTTACTGTTTTTATAAAACTAAGGAAACCCTTTGTGTATCTCGTTTTCGGCACAGTATTGTAGAGAGTACCGTAATTACCGTCTTCCTGGTTTTAATGCCCATTTCGAGCACAACTTAAAAGGATTTAGACCGAAATAGCGAAGGATTTGAACTCTTGTTATTTACAACACCAAACCGTAGAATCTACCGTTTGAATTGTTTTATTGTTACCAAATTGTAATGGTAATTTTAAGAGAATGAGTGATTGTGCAGTATCCTCAAAGAATGTAGTGGTGTAGTGTAGGACTCAATTCTTTGCAGAGACAGCCTGGGGGAAGTACCACATCTTTGCGAGCTTTCTACTGCCAAGCAATGTGTGCACATTACTGTGTTCCGGTTTGGGCAATGTTTCCAGGTATATTACAGGTCATAGGGATAAAACATTTTATGTAGGTATCAGGGTGACGAGGGCAGAGCAGTGTCAGGTTATGATTTGGACTCTTCGTATGCCAATAACTGAGAGACACACTCTGTTATGGCTAGGCTTGTTGTTTATCACCAGGCACATGTCCTGCTCGTTTCGTCTCTCTATCTAATATATAAAATTCTCGTGTCACAGTTTTCGTTGCCATACTCCTCCGAAACGGCTTGACCGATTTTGATGAATTTTTTTGTACTTATCCGGTATCTATGAGAATCGGCCAACATCTATTTTTCATCCCCCTAAATGTTAGGGGTAGTCCACCCCAAAATTTTTTATTTTATTTTTTAGACATTTTTTTTAATTTCTATTTTTTTATGATACAACATACAAAAATACATAAAATCCTCAATTTTCACCCTTCTACGATCAACCCTTATTTTTTTAATAGCCATTTTAGTAATTTAATAATTTTTCCTCTCCGGTCGAAAACTGATCAATCGTCATTTAATTAGTTATCCCCGCCACATGTCTACAGGTGTCACTTCTGACCCAGTAAACAGCACGATAATTTGGGGATCAAAAGTAGCCTATAGCAAATACATAGTTTGAACACGCTAATATCGGGACCTACTGGACCGATTTAAAAAAATCATGTTCGTAATCCTTGAACGCTGTAGGTTATATATATGTACCACAGGCGAAGCCGGGGGCGGGCCGCTAGTATTATATATAAAAGGTATGTATAACTTTTGTATTGAAATATAGCACAAATGTTTGTAGTGGTTTATATCGTTGTAGAGTCTGCCAATTTACTATTACCAGTATCATTAACTTACCAGTTATTACACCGCTGTAAGTTTTTAAGTGTTCCGGTTTGAAAAGTAATGTTTTCAGTGAAATCACACAGTAAATATAAGTTGTCTCATATCTCATCTACTATAGGATTCTGCAAAGAGTTTAAAGATACTGCAACAATTTGCCGTACACCGTATATTAGTACATTACTGCTTGTTGGCGCAAAAATGTTTGGAACAGGGTAATCTACATAATCTATACAAAATCTTGTAATTCATAAAATAAAATAAATGGTACATTAATAAAATTAATAAATAAATTTTCTCCAGAAAAACAAAACCGACTTTAATTTAAAAATTAAATTCAAACATTCGACAATAAGCAATTTATTACTACGTCGCGGTCGTGTCGTCCCAAAGACGTCGAATGTACCAAAAAAAATCGAAATCTATGCGTCGTCCAGATAAATGAAAGCAAATGAAGTTTTTTTGTTGATATTTATATTACAAAAACTGTTTCAACAACAACGAACTACAAGAACTTTCATATTATGTTACTTGCTGCTAAGGAAGCCTTCATGGGCAAGTCCGACTCGCACTTGACCACTTTTATTTTAGTCAATTAATAAATGTGGTTATTTCCACTCAAAATACGTGGGTTTAGGTGTGATTATAATTATCGGCCCCTTAAAATTAATTAATGACCTGGTAGTACGCTAGTGACGTTAGTAATTTTGTCAGGGGTAATTAGGGAGCTCGACTTAATTCGACCTTGTACTGTCTAGTAGCGTAAATAATTAATTTGTAATCGCTAGAAACTCAAAACAATAATTACAGAGTGTTTGTTTAAAGCGAAATGTATTGACAGTTTTTGAAGTAAGCAATATCTTTATTCACAAAAAAAAAACAATGGTCATTTACTATTATAACTCTCCACAGAAAAAAATTTTAAAAAAAAATACAATAAAAAAATAAAATTTTGAAGTAAGGAAATAGATGGATAAAATCCAATGGGGCTTTTTTAACCAACTTCAAAATAGGAGGAGGTTCTCTATTTGGTTGTATGTTTTTTTTATGGTAGCGTTGCTCAAGTTTAGTGATGTTTTTCTCGATGGTTACGAGATGGTCGAGAAATCGAGAGTGAATCGATTCCTTCTTAGTAAGCACGTTCCATCGTACCACATCTACGATTACCTACATTCAGGCAAGATGGCGGTCAAGTGCAATCAATAAAAAAAAAGGTATGAAATATTTAGTGGTCCAGGCGGGTTCAAACTCAATTCGTCATTGAGCCACTATGGCTTATCCAGAGGCCAAGATCCATAGCCTGATACAAAACCAGGTCAAATTGTGTAAAATAATGAAAAGTGGTGACTATTCGGTGATGATGTGGTAGATAGATCGAAGTGTAAAAGTAAAAAGGCTGAGACTACCACTGCATCGGATAATTAACTTGAGATGAATATACATTTGAGTTTATATTCGAGTATTTTACAATTATGTTAACAAAATGACTAGAGACAATTATAAACAATATAACAAAGCCCTACATTTGTGCGTGTTTTTTTCTTTTTAATGCCGGAACTACATTTGGCGGAGCGAAGTCGTTTAGTGGTGTCGTTGTTTTATGCAAAATTTGCTGCTGCTGTTGAAAAAGATATACACAGTACTCTTTAATTGCTGTAGAACAGACAAATTGTTGAGCTTGTTTTCAATAAAACTTTATTCTATTCTAATTTATAAATATACATTTATTACTAAACTTACTCCGATGATATTTCAGTTACAAAAGCAATTATTTACAATTTTTTTCAAACTTTGTTCGTTCTACGTATTACAAAACCATACTCATAATTTTAAAGTCACTTATTTATTTGTCAAATACAAAACACATATGAGTTACCAGGGTAGATGACTGTGATTAATTTAACGCATTATTTAAAGATATTTTCGTACATTATAGTTTTAATTTTTGTATCTCACGTGTGACATGATCCCTCCAGTCTCACTTTTACAAAAGTCTTTTACAAAGAGAGTACGCTCGGGGCCGCTACTCGTTTAGCACTCATTACTTTAAAGCAGGGGTCGCCAAAGCGCGGCCGGCGACCTATCTTCGTGCGGCCCGCGGCATCTCATACAGCTACCTATACAACTAAATAAATGTATTAATCCGCTACTTATGTTATCGCGAACGCAGTTTTTTCATGAGTGCGCATATGTGATTTGCGACTCCATAAAAAGCACTGAGGGGTGGTGCAAATGAATTACAAACTTTCAGAAATGCGGGCCCGCTTTTATCCACTTTTTTCACCTTGTGGCCCGTGTCTACTGAAACGTTAGCGACCCCTGCTTTAAAGCTATGTGTCTGAGATGGACTGTAGACTGCAGCCGCAGACGATATTGAGCCTAATGACTGCGATTGCAGTTCTGCCTGGTCGCGATTGCTTCTACCTCGGTGTAAGCGTGGTGGCATGCCACGATTGCACGATGCATGTATTAGTCACTCCAGTACTTTTGTGCGAGACAAAATATTGGATTAAGTTGATATTTTTGGCATTTCTACGATCGCAACGCCACGTCCTGTAATCTGCGATGGCCGCAGGCCGTAGTGTCGCCACTTTTGGGATTAATTTCATAGATATGCATAAAAACTGGTAGTGTTGCTTGTAGCTTGCAACTGCAGTTTGCGGCCTGCGATACGTCTTGGAACGGTAACTTAATTGGACTGAACGGAGACGTCCCACGTGAGTTACCCGTGAGTTATTAAAAAAAAGTGAGATAAACACTGTACATTTCAAATATTTTATAATTTGTTATGAATTCTGACCTTTGACGATTTAACCATGTTGGTTTACGATACAGATATACTAAACAACAGTTTTGGAAATTACATAGTAAAATATTATAATATAGCGATTAAAAAAAAAAAAGTAGAGACGCGAGGGACAAAAATACTTGGCAACTTATTCTCGTTTAAACTAAGTGCTTATTATTATAAGAAATTTTATAATATCGCCGTTTTGAAGGTAAACGTCAAAAATATCGTGACACGAGACTTTCGCATATAAGAAGACTAAAAAAATTCATGGAAAAATCCACGCAATTTATTGTATTAGAAGTAGAATCGTTGATTTTATTGTAATCTGTTTAATTTTCACATTGAAATATGATTTACATTCTAAAAATTCGTTTGTATTCATCTACTCCATGAAAATATGTACAATTATACGGTATAGTCAGAAAATGGCTGACAATTACTTAATGCCTATTTAATAATTTAGTTATTCAATTTTACATATTATATATCGTACTAAATTCCGCGCTACCACTGAAATCATGCCGAAAACACGTTCTTGAACTACCTACATTACTTTTATACAACATAATTATTACCATTTAACATAGAAAATAAGACAGGGGCACTACCCACAAACCGTAAAAGGTAGCGGCGGATTCTATCCGAAAATCAGCGTTTATTACGTTTGCATTTCTTTATCGTTAGCCTCCAGAACGCTACTCTAAAATCGGGCGAATAAAAAGCGTATATAAACGGATTTATCGCAGAATTGAACCACCCTAGCCACGTCATCACATACATCAATACAGGGTTAACATAGTGATGTGGAATGAACGGCGTAAGTAAATAGTATAAGAAGAACGGGAGCCAACATGCTACAAACCCCCCTACAACTAAGCTCAATGTCTGTGCTGTTTTCGTTTCTCGCCTCAAAGAAGACACTCGATTATTCTCGTGATCTTTTGTTGAATGAGTTCGAGTTCTTATTGTGTTCTTGTATTTGTAGTTAGCTTTGAAAGTGACGTCATTGAAGCGGGACTCTCTTTCTTTGCTGATGCGTTTTCTTTTCTTTTCGGCTCGGAAACAGCAAGGGCATTTGTGGTCTTGTGATGTGCACTCGCTTTGGTGGGTTAGCTTCGATGGATGTTTCGATGTGTTTTGGCGTAGAGATAGTTTGTCCGATCCGGATTCCGATTCGGTTCTGATGCAGGATAATTTTGCTCTCTGCAACAAAAGAAATAAAATTATATAATGCTGTAATTGTCTTCACAAACAGTTGCAATGTAGATGTAGTTAAATTTTGGGCCTAGTTGGCGTTTCTTCAAACACCGTTTTTCCCAATGTAGAACACAAATATAGAAGCATGGTTATTTTAGCCCATATATAAATAAAGTTTAACCAATTATAGTTGTTTGTGAACGTCTCATATAAATTAATACAAATTTGATGTTATACTTAGGTATCTATTCAATCGTCACTATCTGAAAAGAGTTAGCATAAACTTAACTACATTTTGAAGAGTGTGTAGCAAAGTTACATGATTTTATCTTGCCTTAAGTTGCTAGTCGGGGCACTCAAACAGTGCAGATGTTCTCAAAACGTGTATAAAACGGTTTCAGTTCACTTTCCTCCTATGTAAACCGTTAGAGTGGAAAAAGTTTCCAGCTAAATTGTACCTTGAGAGAAAAATTCTAGAACTTTTCAAAGTCGGCGTAGTTGTTTTATATGTCATTAAGCGTCATTTTTGAGTACACCGTTCATTACCATCAAGCAAGTTAATGGTCAAAGCAGTCCACAAAATGTTCCTACGGCTGAGCCTGAGGCCTTCACTTACAAGGAGATAGTCTATCCCATAATCCACTTCGCTAGCCCAGTGTGGCGGGTCTACCGTCTAACTCTAAATATTTGTGTAATGAATTCAAATGTTTGCACTGTGTCTGGGTGTTTCTATGTATAATAAGTATGTATTTAAAACTATATAAGTATTATATCAGCTATCTGGCTGCCATCACACAAGCTTTGCTTAGTTTGGGGTCAGATAGTGGTGTGTGTGGATTGTCCGCCAATATTTATTAAAAAAAAAACTAGAATAAGAATAGTTTATTTTCCAAACAGATTACAGGAACATTTTACAATTTAAATTACGATGTACATACCTACGTTACATGAATTATCAGTGAGCCCTAAACTAAGACTTAAGACGTAAGACTTGTATCTACTTTGGCTTTCTTCTTATTGCTATCTCTGTAATTTTAAGCGAAAAGAAAATAGAGAGAGCCATATCAAAACTAAGACAGTTTTAGAGATTTACTTCGATAACATGACCCGCCCCTCCAGAATTCAAAACGTTTGAACGTATTTGTGAAAGAATATACAACGCACCACCACGCATGTGTGCGTACTGCTACTGCAGACGAATAATTACAACTACATACAAACTCTTTCGTAAGGATGTGACTACACACATTAAAACAGTAATTTGGAGGGGCGGGCCATGTTATCGTAGTAAATCTCTACTTACGCGGTAGACTCTCTCGGATTGACGTATGACTTTGAAAGATTATTATTGTAACATTCTGGCTTTTCAGAATAGTCAGAATTGGAAGCGGAATTTGACCACTTGACTTCTTAGTTTTAAATCGTATGTTCAAGCTACTAGACTGCTATATCACATACACTCAAACGCAACATTATGTGATAAAAACGTAAGGAATGTATTATTATTACGAGAAAAACTTTTAGCCAACTTACGAGTATGTTTTACAATTCTGGCTAAAGTCGGGAGGAAATAGCTTTGTATTACTTCCATCTATCACCATCAATCATGATAAAATAGGGGAAAAGTGGCAGAAAAACACAACTACACTGCTATTATAGATAAACAGCAATTTTATATGAGCACAGACTTATTCAACGAGGAACAGTTTTAAAAGGACATTTTTCAATCATCTCTCTGGAGAATAATACTCTCTCTTTTTATTTCATCTGAAATTGTAGAGACAGCAATTAGTCAAGCTATAGCCTATTCTTAGGTGGTAGAAGGACTGTAAAAAAAATATATATTTGCTGGTGAAGGCTTAGGTAATAAGTGGATGATAAATAAATAAATAATAATGATGCGACGACAACCGCTTACTGTCAACAAGACAGACGGTTTTCTCTTTTTTCCTACTTTAGAAACTTTTCCTTTTTGTGTAAAAGAAATATTACCTAAATACACTGTGGCTAATTTTGAGATTATTATACTTAAGTTAATAAATAATTGTTTTTTTTCTGAATGATAAAGATAAATATTATTTGACAATAATATTTATACATTCCACCAACAACTCCAACACTTCCAAAACATAAAAAACACAAAACATAAAAAACACAAAACATAAATTGTCGAAGTCCCAATGTTTAAAGTTAGTACTGTTATAATGATAATAATTTAAATGACCATGAGTACTCGTAAGTCAGTAAGTACACAATAAAAAATAAGTTACCGCCGCAAAAAAAAAAATTGTTACAAAGAATCAAAACTAGGTTAAGTTGTACCGAAATTGAAAAGTTGCATCCTACTATTCTACTATTACGTATTGACGTTTAGTTTTGAAATTCGTAACACAAATAGATTTTAGTCTGAAAAAAACAGGTATGGTACTTTTTATCCCGAGAAAATAAAGGAAATTCGAACTACGGAGCTAAAATTGTGGGACGCTGCTAAGTTTGAATACTACAGAATTATATCACAAACCCCATCGATATAAGCTACTAGATGTGCCCTGAGCACCTTGAAAATGGTAATAAACTGGGTCTCTGTGTGTAGCGTAAGTGGGTTACATACAATCAATCTACAGGACCCCTAAAATCGCTAGCGGCGAGATATGCTGTGGTTCTACTCATGTTGGTTGTTGACAACAAACAGTGATAGGTAATAACGTCCGGCATTCATCACTTCCTGCAACAGACTATAATAGAAAGAGTTAGCTCACACTTCCTAACGACGACATAATTCCGAGCGCCTGTTGTTTGGAAAGGCATATCTAGTGGTTTATATCGATGACAAAACCAGTATACGTAGAAATATAAAAACGTGACGTCAGCGTACTCGTAAAACACCCGCAAGAAACGTTATTCAGTAGACAAAAAAGTCCCGGGTCTTTGCTCTCATCTTTCAAACATTACATATGTGATAAAGATCCATTATTTGCGCTAAGACAGGGTATAACTTCTTTTTGTGGGTACTTTTGAAATATAGCCGACATAATGGCACAAGAATTTGCAAAGGATTTTCGACCTCATTTAACTCTTTCTTACAAAAAGTGGGGGCGATATTTGGATCTGTTTCAAGATTTTTAGTATGACATGGTAAATGTGAGTCCTTGAGGACGCTAAGGATTTTTACTGTCAGCTCTTTGTGGCTTGAAAGATTTTGCGTATTTTTTGTGGGGCTGCCATGATATGAAGAGTCGCCTCATTACTACACTGCTACTACTACTGCACTGCACTGCGCTCGTCACCCTATATAGAGATACAACTATTTATCTTAATGCTCCATTATTTCATTGAAAATATGGTCCTTCAACTTGAATATATTTTGGCACATTTCGATTTCCGGTCTTCATTAACGGATAAAACTTCCAATACACTAACTAGTATTAACCCTAAAAAAGAATGTTTTTGATTTATCTACTCTATTCTGGAAGAGAAGTAATAAATTAAATTTTACTTATGACCGACCATGACACTCGCTACGCCAACATGAATTTTTTCCCACATATTCAGAGAAAAGTGGATTTTGACGTACCTAATTAAAATAAGTGCTTAAACGCTGTATTAAATATTTTTTCAGCACATCCATCATGTAGACTCTTGAGGACATTTATGTTTAATGTGACATGTTATATTTATTACCCGTTTCTTTTGAGGTTAGGTTTATTACTTTAGTTAATGTCACTTAGGGTAAATGGTTTATTCTTTTGAAAAAGCGGCTTCTAACGTTTGGAGTAAAATTTGCTTTTAAATCGTTTTTTTTGTAGTGGTAGACTCTTTGCAGAGTCATCCTGGGGAATTATCATATTTTTACCAGTTATTCTACTGTGAAGCAGTAATGTACAAACATCACTATTTAGGTTTGAAAGACAATGTTTCAATGTATGAGAAATAACAAATACGTTATACGTTATTCGATATACGAAGGTAAGTATACAGATAAGATAAGATGTTACAAAACATTTTAAAAGTTAACCCATAGTCCCATACTAACTGGCCTCTTTTTCTAGAGACATGCAATGTTTTAGCCGTAATTTATACAATGATAAAAGAATAAGTAAATAAAAAAATAGTCAGCTGATTAATTTTTTCTTCTAGATATCATTTCGTTATTACAGAGTATAGAGACAAATAATCTTGTACCACTTGAGTGAGGAGCATAGTGCAGTAAGAATTAATTTGGGCTCTTCATGTTCCAATAGCTGCGTGACATTGTTCGGTTATGGCCAGGCATGTTACTTACTATCAGGAACATGTACTACTCATCCCAACACTCTATAATATTATTAAAAGAAATACAGTTTTTTTAAATGTACCTATATAATTATGGTTGTTGTAAAAAAATACACACATATGTACAATTTTATACATAGGTATATACCACATTATGTAAAAGTTATTTGTTTGAAAATAACTTTGTTGAAAAAGGTGACATTTATGTTTTACCTAAATAGGTAAATTCCCAATTACCACAATTATTAAAGTTGAGAAATATTTCAAATTTACTTTTCTGAATCACACTTACTTAAGTAAATTTAAATCGACAAATTACTTTTTTTTAAACTCGCAGAGTCTTTATTAACAACACTAAAATAGAATGAGAGTTACACTACGCTACATACCTAATTAACTATTTACACAAGCACATCTGATTCATCCATATACCAATAAAGGCCTAAAAGTAAATAACTACCTTACTTCAAAAAATAAATAGCCAATTACGAAATTTAAGGGATACTCGCAGTAATTAATTTTTATTGTAAATTATATACATGTATGTACCAAAAATGTATACAATTATGTATTTATATGTTTAGAAGTATTGAAAACATTTTATATACTACCTAATTAATCATTATTTCTTTCAATTTTGTTGCAAGTTCCATTCTACTTTCAGTGATGTCAAAAAAGGTCTTTTATTTATTAAGATCCCGCCAAACAATAAATTCTTAGCTCGTATAATTAATAATTGACGTGTAAATTGTACATTGAATGTACTTTGACTTTGACCCTGATACCAAATTTTACTAAAACCTTGACACTAAAATTTGCTAATACTAAAAAAAACTGACTTATTACTACGCCTGGCAGCAAATTCAATACCCAATTTCAGTTATAATTTCTCAGAACTCAAATTATTTTCGGAACTGATCCAACAATCGTTCACTTCCACTTCCAAAGTTGGCTAATATTGGGTCATGCAAAAAGAGCATCCTCAGGTAAAAGGAGTTTGCATTTCCAAGAAAAACAATAACTAAGTATATTAAAATCACGGCATTTGGCACCCACGTTTCCACGTGTACAATTAGCCAACTTAACGGTATGATTCCGTATCGAGTAAGCCTGGGGAAATAGGTACTAATAACTATAATAAATAAATACTACTTTTGCCAACCCAAGCTAAATTGTGTATACCTTTTCTTATTTAGTAGAATTTATCTTTAATTTCATTTCAAATATGTAATATGCTTGTAAAAGTGGCACTGGGCCGACATTGTTGTAAAATTAGTAATAAAAAATAGATATACATTTTGCAATGCATTGCCTGCGTGGATATTTTCTGATGGATATAATGGCAGTATCTTCAAGTCTAACCTATCTAAAGTGAGTCTAGCGCAAAACTAATATCGATAAATAAATTGCAGTCATAAGGACAACTGATAGAAGTTAAAACTAATAACTTAGTATGTTAGTAATAATGATCCCTAAGGCCCAGAACAGACAGCGCAACGCAAATGAAATGAAACTGCAACTTCTAGTTACTTTAGAGTTTCATTTGAGTTTCTGCTATAGCCTCCTTAGAGAGATAGCACATGGCGCGACCTTTTTGAAACGCATTGCAAATCAATTGCATTGAGACTGGCGTGCAGGAAACTTGCGTTTAAGTTTCGTCGGCTTTGGCGTCTAAACGTTTTTTTCGCTACAACAAAATGGCCGACAACGAAAATAAAAACTTTCAAATTGTATTTGAAGTTGAGAACTATACTTGTAAAATACAACTCTATCAAGCTACTCTCGCATGACTGACACTGATAAAACATGGGCAGAAATTGCATGACGCGTGTGGAAAATAATTGGAACTGATTTCAAACTAATAATTTCAAAAGGGTTTCGTTTCAGTCGCGTTGCGCCGTCTGTTCTGGGCCTAACATGGCACAATTAGAAACATTTATAGCTACAAATACAATATAATATTAAAGTTATATTATGCATAATATATTACGCACGTTTTTAACGCGAACTCATAAAATGCTCTACGCTGCTCAGTTGCCACGTTGTTTCACCGCCATATTAACATATTGATGACACAAACCCATAGTGATGTTCCCGAATAAAAAATACTCAAGGATAAAGACTAAAGTTTTTACGTCAAAATTTACCCTTCCAGTTTAAAGTACCCTTTCTGTGTACGAATATTCTCGCATGGCAGAATCATTTTCCTTATTGCCACCATAATTTGAGTGCTCCCCGTTCTCAATATCTTCACTACAATATAATACGGGGAAAGTTTAGAATTGCGTAGTAATATTATGATAGTTTCTCATCCGATCCAATATTGCTGGTAACATATGTTTGCCTATTTTGGTTTCGGAGCTGTTACTTCGCTTGATGGCGTATTAACATGTTACAGGGCAGCTACGAATGTGATTAGATGATGCGATGCTCCCTCTTATTTATGTAAATAGTTTTGTGTATATCTTTAAGAGGTTGCTTTGTATCAATACTACTAACTGCCAGTGGTTTTATCGGTATTAAATAAGAAAAAGCCATTTTAGGGATTGAAAGTAGCCTCTGTATTATTTCAGACCAGACTGAAGTAGCATCAACAGCGAGCAACACAGAAGGGAGAAGGCATACCCAGTGTTTCCCCTCTGTCAAAGTACAAGTCCGCGTGGACCATGGAGTTTGATAATATACTGTGGCTGAGGGCGGGGCTAGATTTGTGAATGGTGCTTTATTTTTTATGTGTTAGTGATTTGGCTGTGTGTGAGAATGATCGGCAATGGATCGGTACCGCTATGTTTTGTATGTAATAGTGCGGCTTTGCACTAGTGTGCAACTTTCCCCTCCCGCAAGAAATGACAGAAAGATTTGAACTTTTTTTTTAGCTAAGGCTACTACTCCCTTCAGTGTTTGCGCGGAAAATCGAGTTGCTCGATGAGTCTCAATTTTGGATTTTCTTTGATAGTTAAAAACATCTAAAATA
This sequence comes from Ectropis grisescens, assembly GCA_017562165.1. Taxonomy (NCBI): domain Eukaryota; kingdom Metazoa; phylum Arthropoda; class Insecta; order Lepidoptera; family Geometridae; genus Ectropis; species Ectropis grisescens. The sequence goes on along the minus strand of CM029792.1, from coordinate 5,038,009 downwards.
TTATATATTATCCCAAAAAAACAAGATTGCTTAAATAAAAACAAAGATATTCAAAATTGTTTACTTCTGTCAAAAGTTTATATAGTATATCGTATAATATATGTAGTCTATCCGAGTTTTAAACTGATGACCTAAAAATCTTCGAGGACGAAAACTTAGTAATTGACTGTAAAATAACACATTTCGTTCCAAAATGATAATAAATTGCAATGCCCACTTGATTGTACGTTGTGTTGAGACTTAATTTGATACCAATGTGAGCAATGTAATTCTTTTTAACCCTCAACCAAAAAAAGGGGTGTTATAAGTTTGACGTCGATGTCTGTCTGTCTGTCTGTCTGTGTGTGTGTCTGTCTGTGGCACCATAGGGCTCAAACGGATGGGCCGATTTCAATGCGGTTTTTTTTATTTGAAGGTAAATATCCGTGCGGATGTTTTTAGCTATGTTTGGTTAATATCGATTCAAGATGGCCGCCTCCACAAAATAGCGGACAAAATATTTCTTCATAACCTACCTCAATATGAGTATCAAATGAAAGAGCTTGACTAGTAAAATACTATTAAAAAATTCAAATCTAAGATGGCTGCCACCACAAAATGGCGAATTATACTTTTTTTTCACTACTACCTCAATATGGGTATCAAACGAAAAGGCTTGACTAGTAGAATACTTTGCACTTTGACAAATTTAAAATCAAGATGGCCGCCACCACAAAATGGCGAAGTACATTTCTTTTTTCACAACTCCCTCAATATGGGTTTCAAATGAAAGGGCTTGACTAGTAGAATGTTGTACAAATTACAAATCCAAGGTAGTCGGGGGTTGGCCAAAATTTTTAATTTTGTTCTTGTCATATGTAACTTAGTGAAGCAATAAATTGTTGAGTATTAAAAACCAATAAATACACTTACTTTGTTACATTTTGTGGTGGTGGCGAGCTGATGATGCCTCCTGGCCACCACGCAGGATATCCTTGCGTAAACGTACACCATCACAGCCATGGGCAGGAAGAATGACCCCATTGCAGAGAACACCACGTAGCCAGGATTCTGGTTATACCGGCACACTCCTCCTTGGTTGTGGTCTGGCTCATACCTGGGTAAAAAAATAACCATACCTAAGTCATACTAATTTTTTACATCGTTGTACTAATGTTGCACGGTTGCCTGGAAGAGAAAGATCTTAGCGATAAGGCCGCCAATTGAAATGTCAATATTTTTAAAAATTATTTAAGTTTATTTTGTGTTTTATATTGTGGCTTTTAATAAAGTGTTTTCTTATCTTATCTAATGTAATAAAATAAAGTATCACTTCAATATGTAGACTATTAATATAGATTGTATCTAATATGCCCCACCTCTGAGGCCAACGTTAGGGATTGAGACTGGCAGTTATATTTATTATCTGTTGTTATATCAATAGTCAGAAGAGACAGCAACTGCATAGGTCTTAGTTTTGGACTGTGTCTTCAGAGTGGGGTCCAACAATAATTTTAATACTAGACTAAGTTTTTGTCTCAATAAATAGTTTATCATTTGTCAATATACAAATAACTAGCGGTGCTCTACGATTTTACCTGCGTAGTTCACTTTCTGGAATTTTTACGTGTTAAAAAGGAGCCTACAAATATGTGTTTCCAGACAGTAATCTATCTGTGTTCTAAATTTACCCTGATCCGTCCTAACGTTCCGGCAAGATTAAGCAACATACATCAATTAAATATAAGATTGCTTGCTTTTTGTGGCCAAAATGGCTTAATTTTTTTGTTTAATAACTGTATTGTTTTGTGATATAACAAAGTATTTTGTTTTGTATTAGCATAATTCTCCTGCCTAACATTTTGAACGCGGTACAACTTTTGAATAAAAGAACAGCAATTACGGTAAAGATTGAGACACCCACATTGTCCGATAGCCTAAAAAAATGGGGATCTGTAATCGTGTTACAAAACTATTCTTTTTCCCGTACCCTTTATTTCTTAGAAAAGACAATCATTTACGCTACTTCGCCCTCAAAGGGTTGGAGAAATAAATCTACAAAAATATCTGAAGTCTCGAAAAGTCTTAAATTGTTTTTATCACGTTTGGCTTACGGAGACTTGGAGACGTGAGGCGTGTGACATCACTAGCTGTCCACAGTGTCGACAGTATGACAACTCAGACCTTTTTACCCGACTTCCAAAAAGGAGGAAAAATTTAGAACATTTGTTTTATTTTCTGTGTATTGGGAATCGATTTTGATGTATTTTTATTTGATAGATAAAACTCCAGATGTAGTAACCATATACATTTTATTGAAATGAAAATGATAGAAGAAGAAAATAAAGTAACGTGGTCGACGTAGGTGTAATATTGACAAAAAAATATGCAATTTGGTTGAACCTTTGAGTTTAATTTAAATTGAATACGTAGTGACGTAATGGAGGTGTAGCAGCGAAGTGAGCGTGCGTGTTATACACTTTTTGAATGGGCCATCTATACTAATATTTTAAAGCTAAAGAGTTTGTTGGTTTGAACGCTAGGATCTCGGGAACTACTGGTCAGAATAGAAAGATAGAAGTCAGAAATTAATAGACGATAAATCAGATGACATATAATATGATAAAACCGATTAAAAGCTAAAAATAATAAACTATTTTTAACAAAAAATTAAACCGACTTCAACACCACAAATAGGCACTCAAAAGCGAAAAATAATTTAATATAGGTAATTAATATAACCGCTACTCACTCATCTGATTTTTTAACTTAATTCACCAGTTACTCGCGATTGATAATTATAATCGGTCTTGTCCGATTTAAGTTTCATTGTATGGTTGCCTTTTTCAAGGATAGTGCACGCATGCACGCAATAGCTACCAGTGTAGTACATTAAAGTCGCGAATAAATTTATTAGTTCAAAAAAAATTTCAACAATCACATCATCATTTCATCCATTTACTCTTTATTTTTCATTTACTTTCAAGTACCAAAAACAAAATAGAAATCCAATTCCATACTGTTTTTGACAAGTAAAATAGATAGGACACATGTAGAGTTGAAATCTCACAGGCCCCGTTTTTGTATGTCACGTGCAAACTAATGACATTCTGATCGAGTTATCTGAAGGTCAGTCTGAGTTACTCGGTCAAAACGCTTTTTAAGTTGTGTCACTGTTCTGTAGTTACGAACATTTGAAATCTTTTTGGTGAAACAAATGCTGTGACACATTTAGTAATCGTCTAATTTTTCATCCTGGGTACTCGTATTATAAATGTCACAGTTTGGATGGTTGTTCCTCAGTGACGTTGTGAAGTAGAAACGGATCGATTTGAAATTTAAAATACAGTTAGATTATATTCTGGAAGAACATACAAACTTTTTTTTACTATAATAGGTTCGCATTTGACCATCATCTCACCTGATGTTAAGCGATGATGCGATCTACGATGTAGCGTGCTTACCTAGAAGTAACCGATTCACTCTCGATTTGAAGACACCAAGATTGTAACCATCGGGGAAAATCCACTCAGGCAACGCTTTCCACAACCTAGGCGTTCTTATCACAAACGTGGAGTCAAAACTCTTCGTTCGCGTTTTCGGAGCATCAACCATGAAACGATGTCGCCCTTTTGTGGAACGAGAAGTCCGATAGAAGAAAGGGCAAGGTGGTATTAGATCGTGCAGATCAGTTGCACACTCTCCGAAGTGTATCCGATAATAACTACTAGTAATAACCGGTAGTAACTACTTTTTATCCCTAGAAAATAAAGGGAACGGGAAATGCGTGGGTAAAATCGCAGGGCGCTGCTAGATGATATAAATATTTTTGCACTTGACCTCAAATTTGACTAGCTTTGTAGCTTAGTAGTACGAGTAAGTTTGCCCGCTAAGCTGTAAGTTGTAGATTCGATTCCCTCCCAGTGCAGATATTTGTGTAATGAATAGAAATATTTTTGTTTTTTTCTATGTTTATATGTATTTATAACTTTATTAGTATTATTTCTAATTGGTTCATTTAGTACAAGATTTGTTTGATTTGTGCCTAGATAATAAACATAATGTTATTAATTGTTCTAAGAATTGCTAAACATCTAAACAAAACATTCACACATGTACGAAACGCTTAATACAATGTGTTTGATCATTTTTACAGCTCAGCTTACAGCATTTTGAAGCTCATTTGACACTCATATGGGCTGAATGGGCACAAACAGTGTGTTTTAGAACTAAGCTCGTTCCCTAAGAATAGTTGGTCTGAGGGCGCTGGTATTCTATCTAATACTTGGCAAATGTACTTACCATCCAAACATTGGTGGGCAGGTAATAGCCATAGCCGCAATCCAGACGAAGAAGATCATCGTAAGTGCTAACTTCTTGCTTCTTCTTCTTCTGGAGTAAGTAAGGGGGCCTGGTGACAGCCAGGTAGCGGTCCACGCTGATGGCGCAGAGAGATAGGATGGAAGCAGTGCAGAGGAGGATGTCCAGGCTTATCCAGATGTCGCATAATATCCATCCCAGCTCCCATTTACCTGTTGAATTAAAAATATTTATCAATAGATATCCATGTGTTACCGCTGGTCTAGTTGGGAGAATGGCAATTGCCGATCCGGAGCCCCGGTTTCAAATCTGACGAGCATCACTGTCTTTTTGAAGTCAAGTGCGTAATCCCACTAGTTTAACAACGGTGATGGAACATATTGCGTGGAAACCGATATGCACGTAGAATCTTTCGAGGTCTTGTGTAATCTATCAATCCACACTGGGTCAGCGTGGTGGAATATGGCCTTGACTGTCTCCTTGTAAGAAGCCCCCGAGTCTGAGCAGTAGGAACATTTAGTGGGTTGTTTACGTTTCAAGCTACATATCTATACTACAATTATAGTGTTTATATATTACCGTAAAAAGACCTGTCAAATACAGTTCGCAATTTCACCGCAGAGGGCGCCACTGTTTTATTTTGTTAGAGAAATTTCTCAAAAACCAACAGTGGTGCTACACTTGACAAGTCTTTTTTACGTCTGGAAAACGCCTCTTTGCAATCGATATCAACCAGTAGTATTGTTTCGTAACTTTTGGAATTTTACCAAAATCGTTGTAGTGGTTTATGAAATAAACAAAAAACTAAAATTACTTTTATCTGGATGACGTTATCGCAAATTTTCCAAAAGTCAAACTTAATGGCATACCTGAGTTTGTTTTAAGTTGAAGTAAAATATTTTCAGTTGCTATTTTCAACTACCTGATACAATAAACCAAGATTTTCTCCAGTTGGTCATCAATCATTTATTTAAAAAGATCCTTTTGTGAAAGACGGGAGTATGAAATCGAATTTATTGAGGGTAGGCGAGTTTGTTTTTCAATCCGGACCTTTTTTGTTGGGAAATTTTTATCTCTAAAGCTTTTTAGATTATCATTTTCTTCAAATTGTGCTGGGTGAGCGTGTTTTGCGAAAATCTTGAGTTTTATGAGATAAGTATTCTTTGAGAAATCAATGACTTGTTATAAGTTGTTTTGCAGTGTTATGTATTTTTAGAACACTCCGGATATTTTGGTACATCTGGCAAATCAGGATATCTTCGCAAACGCTACAAGGGTGTGCCCGTTTCTAAAACGTAGGGTTGTAGTGAACATTTTTTATAGTACTTATACATATTGCTAATACGAACAGGACATATGCGTAACGATCAGCAACATGCCTCCCCATAACAGCACAGTGGCACACAGCTATTGGAACATGAAGAGTCGAAATCATTACTTAGCACCGCACTGCGCTCGTCATCTGGAGGTATAAAGTATTTCAGAAATTTCTCTAGAAACATAACTCAAACCGGAACACAGTAATATTTGCACACTACTGCTTGGCGGTAGAATAACTGGCAAATGCGTGGTACTTCCCCAGGCAAACTGGGGAAAATAAAACTAAATGCAAAGAGCACGACCACTACATAGTATGACACGTATGAGTATGATAAATATGATGATTTTCACTGCATATTTGAAATCATAATTTCCATTTTTCGATAGAAATGAGTTTCAGAGTATTAGTTTTAATGGCTATGAAGAAACCAATATAAACTTGTTTTGACTTTAATTAAAATAATATAATTAAGATAAAGAAACATAAAAATATAGAAATAGTTATGTTCGCCGATGATACATCACTTCTATTCAAAATTAAGAGAGGAATAAACGATTTCACTGAAATAAACGTACTTTTGGACATTGCGTACAAATGGTTTGATGCAAATAATCTAGTACTTAATCCAACTAAAACGAAATGTATGAAGTTCACACTCTGCAATGTAATGTGCGGTAAACTTGATATAAGACTGAAGGATGAACTTATCGAACCTGTACAATCTACTTGTTTTCTGGGTATTTCAGTAGATTCAAAGCTTCAATGGGGTCCTCACATAGAGATACTAGCTGATCGACTCAGTTCAGCTGCCCACGCAGTTCGTCAAATTAAAAAAATATCAGACGTTGCAACAGCTAGGCTTGTTTATTTTGGCTACTTTCACAGTATTATGTCCTACGGGATCTTATTATGGGGTTCGGCTGCGGACAGAAACTCTGTTTTCATATTGCAAAAAGAGCAATCCGTGGTCTATATAATTTATCACCTAGAGAATCAGTACGGGAGATGTTCAAAACTATTAACATATTAACAGTCCCTTCATTGTATATTTATGAATGTATAATGTATGTAAAAAAATCGAAGTCGTCTGCAGAAATTAACTGATCTGAATCCAAAAGCGCACCATAAACACAAAATTGTATTTCCTAAGTGCAGACTTCAGAAAACAAATAACTCTTTCAAATGTAATGGTATTCGCTTCTATAATGCAATCCCTGTACAAGTGGAAGGCCTCAATGAAACCAAGTTTAAAAATGAAATAAAAAGCTACCTATTGAGCAAGGCATATTATAATATAGACGACTTTGTTAAAGATAGTAACGTATGGAAGAGAAATGTGTCGAAATTAGAATCTTGTAATAAGGTAAAATAATAGATTTTTAAGACTTTTGATGTTACATTGTTTGTACTAATGTAGTATCTGTATACTGTGTGTATTGTTTATTTGTTATATTGTCTTCGACAAAGCCTTTTTACATCTGCATGTAATTGACTTTTACAGCTGCTTTATTCTTTTTAACGTTGTTATTTTATCATATTATGTACACAGATTCTTTGCCTTTTTGTAAATGACGTTACCAAGTGTTCTTATGAATTTATGGTATGAATAAATGAATTGAATTGAATTAAATTGAATTGAAAAATTGAATTGAATTCACGCCTTTTGTTTAAGAGGCAAATTAAAGCTAGGTCTATCAAAATTGGATCAGCAGTTTCAAAATTATTAGCTTATTAGCTATTAGCTCTTTTGATGGCGGTAAGAATTTTAGATCAATAGCATATGTGTGCCTTAAAATTTGCAACAATTGCATTGTGATTTAAATTTTTTGATTGTATGTGTACCTATTTAGGAATATTGAGACTAATCGACTGACAGGGCTTAGCAAAAATATGGGTGACGTCATTCTGAACCGGAAGCAATATTTGCCCAGTACCGAAGCTGCCATATGGCAAGTGCAACGCAGCGTTTACAGAGCGAGCGACCGCTGCACCATCTGCCGTGGTTATCTGACCTCGATGGATCACGTTCCATTGTTTTGTAGTTTAATGAAACAATCTATTTTAAGCAAAGAAATTGGAAAATAAATTTTAAGTGACTTCGAAAAGAGAAGGCTTTATACATTGAACTCTCAAAAACGGAAGAAGCGGCACACGCTCCTCAACGATGGCGATGTAAAATCAGGTGACGTCTCCTGATTGAGATCAGTCGCTACGTGAGCGACAAATGGAGCGCATGAGTATTTTACGCGATAGCTACGTCAATTGTGAATCGATTTTGATGTTTCTTGAAGTGAAAACTTCTTTTGACGCGCCACAGACAGATTTTTCGTGGGCTCTGAATTAAACTCTAGCATCACGTTCGGGAATGATAAGAAATCTACAGGTAAACTCTGGACCATGCCCATGGTCACGCCCTCCGGTTTTAGCCGCGTAGTTTGCAAAGTAAGCTATCGAATTTTGAGTTATAAGTTTACACTACTATCTGCAGTTTCTATAATGTAAATATTAAAAAAATATAATAAACTTGTTAATAACTATCGCAATTTGTTATGTACTAAGAAACCCTCAAAAAATATTATTCCAGACGTCATTCCGAATGTAATGAGGTATTGCACATGTTTTAGGAGCTTTATTTCTATTTAGCTCGTTTTTGAACTTGTTGACTAGACTATAAATATTGGTGGTCATTTCACACACAACACTATCTGACCCTAAACTAAACAAAGCATGACTATGACTGTGACTTGACGATGACTGTCAATTAATTTTCAATTATTTGTCAATTAGTTCAAATAAACAAAACACAAATGTTAAGTAATTTTATTCCAAATTTAGTGAAATAAGAGCCATGGTGCCCTAGAAACTAGAATGTGCATACATTTACAGTAGTAAGGTTAGGTTCGTATTCTAACTGGACCTATGAGTACTTTTTCAAGTCCAGACGTACAAGTTTATCGTCTGGCCAGCACTGGCTTTGATGGTGAAGGAAAACATCTTGAGGAATGTTGAATATTGTGGATGGAATGAGTTGAGTTGATGGAAGAAAATGTACGTATGTATGTATGAAATTCTTTTTTTTTTTAAATAAACATTATACAAATTACCATGTACTTATTTCACAGACGAGCACAAATATTATTTTTTATTGTATTGTCAAGATCTGTAGTCAAATTTGAGATAAATATTGTTTTACGATCGAATGTCGACCACTTGCCGCCCACTTGTTTAAATAAAATAAATAAGGACATGCAAAGTATAAATAATTTTTTCTCCTTAATAAATAAAAAGCTTGTAATAATATCAATTCATGTGTGACAATTCCTTTTGCTCAACAAAAACTCACACAATTTAACAGAATTTCTAAACAGATTTCCACTCGTTCCAAAGTAGTCCCCAATAAACATCAAGGGGTGTAGAACCCTCACTCTTACCAGTTGATGTGTAGTTCTACTATCGTAAATTCGCTCGGTTTCGTTTCTAAACACGTAGTTCAAGACTTTTGTCAAATGAGTTGAGTGGTGGCGTAAACTCTCCGTACTGACTCGCTTGAGTTTCTATTTGCCGATCACGTAAGGAGTATCTGAGAAGTACGTGTAAATTTCAAGGGTTTCGGTAAGGTATACGATATCTGAGAAAAGGAACGTTATTTTTAACTTTATCTATAGATTTTTTATCGCGGCGTTTTAAAAAGATAGGACGATAAAAGGACATTGCTTTGTGTCAAGGATTTTGTTTTAACTATAATAGGTTTAGGTTTCCACTTGACCCCACCCTCGCCTGATGTAAAGCGATGATCCGGCTTACGATGTAGTTTGCATACTTAGAAAACACTACATTTTAACTATAGGGAAAATACCCACTCAGGCAACGCATTCTGCTCTCAAATTGTTCTTAGCCCGAAGGGTCCTCGTTCGAGTCTATGAAACGTAAACTATGAAACGATGTCACTTTTATGAGCTACGAGCAGTCCGATTGAAAAAACAAGATGGTATTAGATCATCAGTGGCACACTCTACGAAATGAATCTGAGAAAAAACTGATAAGCTATCAATTTTGCGATGATATTCAAGACTTTGAAGTCTTTTCGAACAAGAAAGGCGTGGCCAGTAAGCTTTTTGGCACGTCTCTCGATTGATTCCAGAGCACATGTTTTGCTTATTCTGTTTGTTGTTCTGTGTTATAAAAAAACATCAATCGAAATGAAGGTTAATGGTAAAAAAATCAAATCCACTAGTTTTACGACTGACCGCCCACGACTGACCTTTCTCATACTACCCTCAGAAGTATCAAGAGCACGTAAAATTTTAAAGGCCTACGCGTGACGAGAAAGTCGAAGATATTCTTTATGTATTTTACGAATTTCATCATTTTCTCGGTACGCGAATCTTGGGTGAGGTGAGCGTCTACACAAACGTGATTATGTGATGATTAGTGGTGATATGAACCAAGAATTTCGATACCAAATAATACCTACTACGAGTACTGTCATAAAGATTATTTTAAATATTTGGAGTAATTAATAAGTGTACTTCTTATTTAAAATATGGAATGCTCAAAGAGTTTTCATATGCTACGTATAGAGTTAGATTTTTCGCACGGTTCCTTTGTGTGAATCGTAAGCAGATGATATGCATACTTTTTATGGCAACATGGTGATGTGTCGCGACAAAAATAGGACACTTCCAAGAGCGACAAAGCAAGAAAGATGCTACCCGTGCTTTCGGCGTAAAGCGTTTGTGCCAACTCTGTACGTAGTATATGTAAACTCTTACAATTGAATACAAATAAATAAATAAAATAAATTAGGGATTGCTACATTTTTTCAAAAACCTACGGGTAATTTAATTAATTATTCGTTTGATGTTTGGTAGATCATAAGACGAAAGTAAATATAATTTTTAAGTACGTATTTAAAATTATGTAAGTATTCTATCAGCTATCTGGCCTCTTTTTTACATTTTTTTTTAGTTCGGAGATCAAAAATTGGCTTACCTAGATGACGGATTTGTATTGCCTCGTTGTTTCATTTTGCATGAGTCGATTTTTGTTTGTTCGAAGAAAATAAAACTATTTCTATGGTAAAACCTTATGAGTTCACGTCATCAACATGCAAATTTAAATGATATATCTAGTTTTGGTTAAGAAATGAAAATAATAAAAATTGCTTACCACTAATATGTACAGCAATTGCCGGCGGCATCACAAAAATGCCCACAAGCAAATCCGCAGCTGCCAAACTTGTCACGAAACAGTTAGTCACTGTCCTCAACCTCTTTGTAGTCACCACAGCCGCAATAATCAAAGTATTACCTATCACAGTCACCACTATCAGTAGAAACAGTACTATCACAACACTTATTTCTATTGAATCGTAATTTTCATCACAAATCGTCCTATTTGTGACATTTTGTCCGCAATCTACTGGAGTCTCGTCTGTTGCATCGTGAGGTGCGCTTGCGACGATTTGATACAGGTCGTTGGTAAAGTTGTATTTTTCTGCGTTCCCGCTTTCTATTGTGAACTCTGTTTGCATGTCCGTAGTATTCCATATTGTAGTATCTTCGGGTGTTATCATGTGACTACGCGCGGTTGTTGGTGTGGTCTTGCGGCAGTCTGGTTGGCATTTTCTGCAACAAAAAGATGATTTATAGGAGCCGTTAAGGGATTTTTTAACTATTATATGAGTAAGTTTGTTTAAACTTGACCGCCATGTTGCCTAATGGTAAGCTACAATGCGGACTACGATGGAGCTTGCTCATCTAAAAGAAACACTTTCGATTTGAAGACACCAACATTGGAATCGCGAAAAACGCACCCAGGCAACGTTACCTGGACGTTCTTATCACAAATGTGTATCCTTTTGATGGTGTCTTAAAGTACAATTTCGCTGAGAGCACGACGCGAGATCGCGACAGGAGACCGTGACCAGAGACCGCGAGAAGCACTTAGCATTATGGAATTGTATGGGCGCCAGTCCATGCCGAGACCGCGACACGTGTATGTCTCGGTCTCCTGTCGCGGTCTCGGTGCAAACTGGTGCCCATACAAATCCATAATGTTAAGTGTCTGTCGTGGTCTCCGGTCGCAGTCTCCTGACGCAGTCTCGTTTCGCGGCCTCAACGCGTTTCGCTACCTTTAATTAAGAGTAATAGTTATTATCTATCTCGACACGGAAATTAGATGCGCACTTTCCGAAACATGTCAAATAAAAATCGATAAGTGCGTCCGATACGAAAAGTTTTTCATACAATAAGTAAAATTCGCGCCTTTCGTCGTTATATTAGCGTTGTAACCTTTAATAGGAAGAGACACTGAAGCGCTCGAATTTAGGCTTCCAGAAACCCAAGGCAAAGGATTACCAACATTAATTATCTTGAGCAAGCATTTAAATATCTTTAAGAGCATAAATTCTTATTTATTAGACAAATTTATAATCCTCAGATAATCTCGACTCTGGGAGCAAAATTGTTAACGGTTCAAAGATTGTATACTTTAAATAGAGATGTAATAATTTTTCTTTTAAATATGCAATTATTTAAACTGGAACCTGATACCATGAAATATGGAGGGTTCTGGCATTGTTAAGTAATAAGTGACCATACAACTGCAGTGCTAAAGAAAACGTGTACGTGTGAAGTTAATTTGGAAGAGTCAAGACAATATGCTGAATACCATAAGGTCATAGTTCAATGTTCATTTCGACCACCATGTAACATTCGGCTGTCCTGTTGGCTTAGTTGGTAGTAAGTCCGCCTGCGAAGCCGTGGGTCTTGAGTTCGATCCCCAAATAGTGCATATATTTGTGTGATGAATAAAAACATTTGTACTGTGTCTGGGTGGTTTCTATGTATAATAAGTATGTATTTCAAAATATATAAGTATTATATCAGCTATCTGGCTTCCATAGTACAAGCTATGCTTAGTTGGGGGTCAAATAGTGTTGTGTGTGAAATGTCCATAAATATTTACTAACAAATTTAGTAGTAAGTAACTAAAAAGTCGAGTAACAAAGACTATACTAGTAGTACCCTGCAATTTTAGCCGCATAGTTGGCGTTCTAGTTGTTTTCCCGCGGGTTTAAAAAATAGCCTAAGTGCTATTAAATATTCCATGACACGAGTTTCAGGCTTTTTGTTCGCCCAAAAGTACACATAAAAACACAGTATGTATACAGCTCATGGAGAGTGTTATGTGATGATGACGCAAGTTCCATGATTTTTGGACACTCTAAAGGTACAAATTCGCGCTGAGACCGCGACAGGCACTTGACTCTATAGAATTGTATGGGCGCCAGTTCGCGCCGAGACCGCGACACATGTCTCGCGACACGTGTCGCGCCCATACAATTCAATAGTGTCAAGTGCCTGTCGCGGTCTCCGGTCGCGGTCTCGCGTCTCGGTCTCGTGTCGCGGTCTCCGGGTGAACCGTTTACATTATATAACATTAACTTCAATAATGTTTTTTTAAGTTGTTCATAAGTCCATTAAAACATTGCCAAATTGGTCCAGCGATTCCTGAATTTTATGTTCAGTAACACATTTATAAAGATAATCCAAAGTTATTATAATAATAATAATAAAAAGTAAGTACACTCGTGAAATTCGTATTTCATTTCACTTAAGTGCACAAAGCCGCAAAAATAGTCCAATTAATATATTTTATGACCGTTGCTGCGGGAAGTTGGCCAAATAGAGCGCTGCAATTTTTTATGATCTCGGAAAACTTATTAATTAGTTTTAGTGTGGTAATAATGAAGTAACACATTAATTTATATAGATATAGATACAATAGATAATATGATGAGTAAAAAATGTTATTGTCAGTGACAAATAGCTATTGGAACATGAAGAGTTCAAATCATTACCTAGCAGTGTGCTGCTCTCGTCATTATGAGATACAAGATGTTTTACCTCTAAGCCCTGTAATATTACCGGAAACATTGCCCTTCAAACCGGGACGCAGTAATGCTTGTAAAACACAGTAATGTTAGCTTACGTTTCTATTTCGTTAAAATAATCTATGAATATGACAATGAAAGAAAGCAATATATACATGTACTGCGAAGTGAAAACACTTCGCTGAAACGTAATCTACTAAAGAATATCATTAGGAAAAGACTTTGATATTATTTTGTTTGGATACCTTTTAAAACATTGTTAATTTCTTTTTTTTACACGAGTGCTTTAGCCCAATTCACATTTGAATGGTAAAAGTCAAATGCAAGTTTGACTGTCACACAGATGGTTCCGTACAAAGGTAACGCAATATTTATAAAAATAGGTTGAAAACTTATATCGTAGCGTCTCATTCTCATTTGGCAAAGTTTTTGCCATACGCAAATCAGACGCTAGTTACGGCTGGTCTAGTCGCGAAAACGAGGACTGCCGTTCCGGAGCTCCAAGTTCAAATCCCACTCGCACCACTGTCATTTCGAAGTCATGTCCGTAATGCCGCTAAATTAAAATCGGTGTAGGAAACATCTTGAGGAAGCCGACATATTCTTAGAATCTTACGTCATTCATCTATCTGTACTAGGCTAGCGTGGTGGATATAGTCTTGACTCTCTCCTTGCGCGAAAAGGCCCCGAGTCCCAGCTGTAGCATGTCTGCCATATTGCCATATAGTCTGCAATATTTATTATTATAAATAATAATAATAAATATTGAAATATTTATTTTGAAGTATCCGTAAATCCAAAACATTTTATGAAAATTTATTTTAAATATTTTCCTATCACGTCCTCACGTACATCAGTCATCAGTCCTAACGTACATATTATTATTATTTTTAATCTGATTATAATTTCTGAATATTATTGTTTATTGTTATCTGTAAAGATTGACATTATAATACTATATAAGCTGACGTCTGATAATAAGTAATGATTTTTTTATATTGTTTATTAGTATCCACCTACTTATAATTGTGTAATTTCCACCATAAATTGTAAAATTGATATTGACGTGTACTTGTTGTATGAATAAATGAATATCATGATTATTAGGAAGAAGATAAATAAATAAATGAAACAAAATGCTAAGAAGAGGAACTGCACTATTATATAAAAAGAAAAATTTTGTGAGGTTGTGTGCTGTTATGTTTTCGCGTATTTTTGTAAAATAATTAACCTTTAAACCAATTCCAATGAATTTAATTTAATATGTAGTATATATATGCGATATCTTGTTCAACATAAACGCTTTTGTAGCGTTTAAGGTAGGTAGTGGTTGCCAAGCGCAAGCGTAGATATTACTTTCTAATAAGAATTGATCAATACGGTATTTGACTAAATTTGTAAAACGGTTTAAATGATTTTTGATTACATAATATACTTACCACATGAATATTTCCGCAAGATCCACTGTTTTAACATTAAAAATAAATGTTTAAAGTGTAAAGTTCGAAAAGTCCGCCAAAAACGATGTGTCTGGTCATGTGACGCGCGTGACGTCATACGCCAGTAAATAAATCACAGATCTTAAAACAACCGTTTGCTATATTTGGCATATTTACTGGTGTGTGAAGGAACCAGCGTTGCCATCCTTAACAGTGCGTTTACGTCGAAGATAAAAATTCAGTATTTTTTAAATTTTCGTTGGCGTTTTTTACAAAAAAATATCGTCTATATCTTCCAAAATAGAGTGAAATATGTTTATTTAATGAGTTATCTAATAAGAGTATCAATAATGTATGCTATATTTTCAACATTGTCAAATACCTTCATCATACTCGTTATTGATTGGCATCTTCAATGATGCCAATCAATAACGAGTCACTAAACTCTATGCGTCTATTTGTCATAACTTGTCTAAGAACCGATTTTATGGTAAAACCCAAACGAGCGTGGTTTCGTTTTTAATCAAGTGCGGAACCCTAACATAAGTAAGTATTTAAGTAACGTAGCAATCACTTATTTAAAGCTTCGAAGCGAAAACAGATAACCATTGAATTTATGTTGTTTTTCTGGAAAACTTATGGCGAACGGAAGGAAAAGTTCTCCACGAGAACATCCTTTAGAAAAAGTACCTTAGATTTCTAAAAAGAAATTACTTGAGATTTTCGTTTTAGATTGTGCGTTTTTCTGTCTGAGAATTGGCAGTTTCCCATGTGTGGGAAGTAATGTGTATGTTTATGGACTCTTCATTTCTATTTCCTTATTACAAAGCCTTACTAAAGCTGATATTTGTCACTATGATATCGTTTTACGTCATTATGAATGTATAAGTAATATATAATAAGTGATATGACTCTGCAGAGTCCGCCTGGGGAAGTACCACGGCTCACTACAAGTAGTAACGTGTGAACATCACTGTATTCCAGTTTGAAATGTATGTTTCCAAAGAAATTACGGCACATAAAGATAAATCATCTTATTTCAGTGGATCACGAGCGCAATGCAGTGCTATAGTGTTATAGGTAACGAAAGAAAGGCTAAAATTAAAGTTTTGGAATACTTTGTGAACCTTTAGAATGTTAATAAATAATACAAATGTTACCAAGGCAAAAAAGTACAAATACAAATATAGAAATACAAAATCTTCATTGCTGTTTGCAGGTAAGATAAGTTGATACAAAACATTTTAAAAGTTGACCTATACAAACTGGCCTCTTCTTCTAGAGGCATGCAATATGTCTGTCAACACAGTTTCCATTGGTCTGAATTTATACAATAATACTAATAGTCAGCTGATAAAGTCTTCTTCTTCTTTTTTCATTTTTAGCTTTTAATCGGTTTTATCATAATTATTATATGTCATCTGATTCGTCGTTTATTCATTTCTGGCTTCTATCCAGTTGTGCTATGTATGTGTGATATGTTTGGTGAGCACAATTAGGCCAACGTCTTGTGATTCAGCAGGATGTTGTTATAAAAATATGTTTTGCTGGTATTATTTTCTGTACAAATACAAAAAATACATACAAATGTGACGCAGAATGTAAAATTTTGAACCGGCGAAGTCAAATTTGTATCAGTTGTGAATCTGATTTAGGTTCTGAGCTGTCGCAATTCTTTCAATTCTTATTTATTCTAAATCCATCATAATCATCAATCACTACATAGTTTAAAACAAACTTCCCGCGTCTGTCCGTCCCTACGTATGCTTAGATCTTTAAAACTACCAAACTGATTCTGATGATTTTTTTAATATAGTGTGATTCAAAAAGAAGATTTATATGTATAACTAGCTGAACCCGCTACTTCGTTCGCGTAAGCAGTTTTTTTATTATATCATCTTTATTATTCTTCTTTTAAAATCTAACATACTTTAATAAGTAGGTTTCGTAGTAACGAACACAGCCGCAATTATTAAGTTTGTAGGATTTTTATAGGATATATTATGAAAAGCTGTTGTGCATGATCTTATACCTACTTATCTCTTTTTCTCTAGCTGTTACCTGCGACTTCGCCCGCGTAAAATTTTGAATGAAGCCTTCAAAATGATTAATTTTAATTGAGTTTTAATGTTACGCAAGCAAGTTGAACCTATAAATCAAAGCAAAATCTAAGTGAAATGTTGAGGCATAAATTTAATTGTAACACAGAAAAAAGAATCAAAGAACGAAAGAACCCAAATTCGGCATAAAAATCATTTTAGCAGCAAAAAAACTCATTAGTACAATTAGGAATACCAGTAACGCCACCTAGTGATGAAAGAAAAAATACATACCACAATAGCAAAACATTGATTTAAATGGGGTTTAGTGTTTGAGATTTAAACTGTCATTAGCGACATCTAATGAGAATATAACGTTGCTTGTTATTTAGATTGTGCATCCAAAGCACCTGTATTATCTACGCCAAAACGGGTGCATATAATCAATATAATATGGAGTTAAATTAAAATATAGACTTATTACCCCATGTGAAATTTTAGACTCTAAACTATCTGCGTTTCGTATGTCAAACCAATTCGTTTTGTCGTTTTGACGTTAATTTTTGTTTCCTTAGGGCCACAGATTACATACCTCCTTAGGGCCAATGCTTCTATTCGGGTTGATAGGTAGTGTATGTGGTATTTCAGACTATAAGCTATCTCTGTTTCATTTTTCTACCAAATTTGCTTAGTATTTCTGACGTCACAGTAACCTATAAGTAACCGATTTGCTATTTTTGAGTAACTAAGTACGTGTGTTTCGAATTCCTTCCGAATGTGTTCAGCCGTTCCCACGTTGTCCTGTAAATATTATGAATGTCAATGTTTGTATGTTTGTTACTTAATCATGGCGGAACGTATTTAGTGATCGGGTTGAAATTTGCAATACAATAAGATTATAGTTTGAAGAACACATAGGCTAAGCATTGCTACTTAAGCTAAGCCAAGATATAATGTGTTTCAAATTGTAACTCAATACATTCAGCCGTTCCAACGTAATTGAGCAGCAAAAATTTAAACATTGGCATATTTGTAAAATATTGGTAGGATAGGATTTTACAAAATTTTAGAAAAATTAAACCGGTCAAGTGCAATTGGGACTCGCCCGCGAAGGGTTCCGAACCATTAGCAAATAAACGGCTTTAATTGTATGGGAGCCCGCTTCATAATTTATTTTAATTAATTACATTTAAAGAGAACATACAACTAAATATTAAGTGAATAGTTAAAGCGTCTGTGACAGGTACTTTATTAGTTATTAGTATCGAGCAAGAAACTGTATAAAATATGACGTTGTATGGAAGCCCCTCTTAAATAAATATTTATTTTATTTTTAGTATTCTTTGTTAAGCCGGCAATAGAAATACATCATCTGTGAAAATTTGAACTGTCTAGCTAACACCGTTCTTGAGATACATCCTGGTAACAGACGGACGGATGGACGGACAGCGAAGTCTCAGTAATAGGGTCCCGTTTTTACCCTTTTGGTACGGAACCCTAACAACGGTCTGCTTCGGTCACCGAAGCTTGTTAAACACTACCTTTAAATTTCAAACAGTATTTGGATTGAAATATTGCGTTTTCTAATAAGTTACGGCTGGTCTAGTAAGTTACAGCTGACCTAGTAGGGAGAACGGCGACTGTCGATCCGGAGACCCAGGGTTCAAAACCACGTGCACCACTATCTTTTCAGAGTCATGTTCGTAATGCCGGTAATTGAAACGGTGAAGGAAAACATCGCGAGGAAACCGAAATGTACCCAGAATCTAAGTTCTAAGTCATATGTCATCCACCAACCGACACTGGGCCAGCGTGGTGGATTATAGCCTTGACTCTCTCCTTGCGAGAGAAGGCCCCGACGCCCAGCAGTGGGAACACTTAATGGGTATTAAAATGGCTATTTATTATGCTTATATGTTTTCTTCTAAAGAACAAAAATCTACTCCAATGATAGGTAATTTAATTCTGTACAGATATATCTAAGCTGATTTTAGTTTTTGTTGATATTTGAAAACTACCTCCTGTTTTCGATATATGAGATCACCTCTGAAGTATTTTCTACCAAACAAAAAAGGAATTATCAAAATCGATTCACAATTAGCGGAGTTATCGCGTAAAATCAAACCAAATAAAAAAACATGCAACCCGATTGAGAAAATCCTCCCTGTTTGAAGTCGGTTATAACCGAATGATGTTTGTTTTTCCACACAAAAATATATTTTTGATAATTATTCTTTCATTCAAGACGACGCGACGCGATCACGTGAGCACGTTCTAGAATCTAGAATTTCTGTGGATCGCCTGTGAGACACAGAATACTTAGAAGTTAGTATGTACCGAACGCGCCGCGCGTGTCGTTATTATTTAATGTTTGTGTAATTTCCGAACCACCAGACCGATAATGTTCAAATTTTGACAGGACAGTATTCAAAATATGGTCTTTCTAACAAAAAAAGAATTAATGAAATCAAACAACGCAAACATGAGTTACAACCAAATACACATTCTGACTTTCACCCCCTCCTGCAAGAAAACCGATCAGAATTTGGGGATCAAAAGTAGCCTACAGCAATCTCCTTAGTATAAACTAAAATCATGCCAAGTTTCAGCTCAATTGAATCAGCAGTTTCGGCGTGATGCGTGATCCCTATACAGAAAGACAGACAGACAGACAGACAGACAGACATGAAAGAAAAAAAATGCAAATTCGCCATCAGTATCGAAAATAGAGTGCTCCAAAAAAAAATTTTCAAAATATCTTCAATGTACAGAATTCGACCCGTTACAGTTTTATTATAAGTATAGATACGTGCATACAGTAGTAGAAAAACACTGATAATTTTAATGGTTTCTAATATGATGTCATAAATAAACACATTTTTACGTTTAAATTGCAAACGCTGGCTGAATCCAACCAACTGGATCAAAATAATGTACAGCAGTATTGTACAACAAAAAAAACCCCTTAAACAACAAAAAAGTCCACAATAGTATATGTCTATCTCTTAGAAATAGCCCACAACAACCATTTTTATTTCTATTTTTATTATCAGCATTGCAACCGTGTGAAGAAGGGTCGCTAGTTTTAGATAAAGAATAAGCAAATATATGTAAACTCTTTGTTCATAATCAAATAGATCGATTAGTAGCGTAGAATAAATGCTAAGAACAATAAGTTGTTAGCAGAATCGATTAAGTGTCCAAGATCGGAATTGAAATCGAACCTGTCGATCTTCGGAACTTTGGATATACTTAAACCCTTCATTATTAATACGTTGTTTACAATTCCGTAGACCTGTTACAAAAGAGAAAACAGAGATTGGCTCACAAAGGGCCATTTTGTTCCTGCCATTGATAGGATCGATAAAAAAAGTGCTCATTTTATTGGCTTAAATTACAGAAATTTAAGGTCCAATGATCAAGTGTAATTTTGGTTTATAACCATAGTAACTTTACATATTTTACATACATTAAATTATACATTTATATAACTCCCGACAATTTGTGATATCTTTGAATAAAAATGTATGATCGGTATAAGCAGACCACAAAATTTTCTCATTTCTGGGACTTGGGGCCTTCTCTCGCAAGGAAAGTCAAGGCCACAATCCCCCTGGCTGACCCAGTAGATTCGCAATGGTGGATCACAGTTGATCTTGAAAGATTCTAGTAACATGTCGCTCTACATACGATGTTTTCCTTCACAGATTTTAAGTTAGCGATATTACGCACATGACTTCGAAAATACAGTGGCGCTTGTAGAATTTGAATTAGGGGCTTCAGATCGGTACCTGCCGTTCTTCCCGGCTAGTGTATAGTATTTTACTAGTTAATATCTTTCACTTGAAATCCATAATTCTTTCAGCATTGTAGGAAAAAAATGCTATTTTGTGACCCCCGCCACCTTAGATTTCAAATTTACCATAATTTATAGTACTCTACTTGTTAAGCCCTTATAGCGGAATTAAAATATCAGCCGAACTTCTGCCGGGCATCGAGTGACAATTAATTGTAGAGACACGCATTGAATAAGAATTTCATAAAATGTCGAATATTCGCCGGTTTCCTCACGAATGATTCTTCGCTGTTTCGCTGTTAAAACCAGTGGTAATGACAATCTCATACATCTGAACTGGGAAAAAAGAAACAAAGGTGCATGCGGAATATGAATCCACGACCTTGCGATTTTGAGTCGGACATTGCCACCACTACGGAACCGAGGTTTAGGCTTTACACAAAACAATAACTATGTATAAAAAATACAGTCTTGTCACTGCCATGCAGATCGCAGTGAAAATTTTGAACAAAAACAAAATAATAATAACAAAAAAATAGTAATGAAGTGAAAATTTTGAATAATAACAAAATAATGATAAAAGTAAAACAATACAATCTTCTCACTGCTATGCCGATAGAAGTGAAAATTTGAAGAATAACAAAATAATAATAACAGTAAAAAAATACAATTTTCTCACTGCCATGCCGATAGAAGTGAAAATTTAGATCAATAGTAAAACAATACTTTTCAGATAAAGGTGCTCCTATTACTCATGTCAGTGATAGAAACTCATATTTCATTCATACAAAAAGCGTCCACCGCGTACGTTTAACGCTACGCCACTACGCTGAAACATTAGCTTCTTAGTGATCTGAAACCAGACTATTTTCTCGTAAAAATAAAATAAATATAAATATTGGTGGACAATTCACACCCAACACCACCTGACCCCCAACTAAACAAAGCTTGTAAAAAAACACTCAAAGTGACTTTCTAAAGAAGTTTTCACTTTAAAAATTGAAACGGTCGCATGATTTTGGTATATATAATAAGGAATTAGCCCCAAATTGAGCCTAAAAGACTTCCGTAATACGGTAAAGTGACTATGTTAATGGCTCCTTGTACAATAATGACAAAGTTACCATCCTGCCAAAGAATTAGAGCAACAGAGAAATTCCAACAAAAAATATTTTTTTTTTCCAAAAAACCAAAGGTCTTCAATTTAAAATGAAACTCAAGCACTCGATTAAATTTCATGTCTTTTGCGAAAGCAACTAAAGACTGTGTTCCGATGTGATAGTGAGGTAGGACGAATACGTCATAAAGGTAAATAAATATTAGATTTTTCAGTTATATTTGATATTTCAGACACAGCTACACCGATTTAGATAAAATTTATACTGAAACACATCTGACATACATGAAAAATCACAAAAAACGGTAGTTATAGGGACTGCCGATAGAAGTGAAAACTTATAGAATTTGATAGCTTACTCTGGAAACTACGCAGGTGAAACCGGAGGGCGTGGCCATGATCATGCTACGATAATGCTGACACATTTCCAGATGGACAATGGCCATGATGGGATGAGTTTACCCGAAGGTTTCTTATCATTCCCGAGCGTGACGCTAGGAACCAATCCACAGCCCACGAAAAATCCGCCTGTGGCGTGTGAAAAGAAGTTTTCGCTTCAAAAACATTAAAATTGATTTACAATTAACCGCTCTATTTTGTTACATACACACAAAAAGATATATAATATAACCAAATTGATAACCTCCTCCTTCTTTGTAATCCGTTAAAAAGATACATATCGGTGTGACATGTAGAGTGCTGCATGAAGTGATTGACTTCACGCAACACTCTACATGTCACACCTATATAATATTTGTTACAATTAACCTCAAACGATGGATGGGTGCGGAGAGCTGAGGACCGGATTTGGTGGCACAATATTGAAAAGGCTTATGTCCAGCACTGGATGGACATGGGCTGACGATGATGATGGTGAACCTCAAACGGCAAAAGGTTTACCGTTCTACATTATTTCAATTCTCTGAAGCTGTGTTGTCTTTGGCACGCCAACATTGACTTAGAAGCCAACTTTTCAGCTTAAATTAAGCAAGTTTTCAAGACTTCAAAGTACAGTCTGTATCAGGGGTTATATTCTTTAACTACAACATTTAAAACGCTTCGCCATTATAACTTGACCGAATAATTTTCTCCATCTCACCATAATTGAATTACTATGTATAGACAAGTAGCGTCACCCCACGGTTGTACACGTGTAGTTCATGGACATATAAAAAAGTCGGACGAAGTCTCGCTAAAACCAAAGCTGTGTCAAACACACACACACAAACAAGTAGGCCACATTTGCACGTGTGCGTTGTCAGGTTGTCACTGATAGGCTGACACGCACACATATACACAAGTAGCACGTGTAATGGCCCACTGATGTGTGCGTGTCAAGCTGTATGTGACAGCACACAAGTGCATATTATGTAGCCGACTCCATGGACACAGTTTTTGTTTTAGCGAGACTACGTCCGACTTTTCTTATACTCACATTTACAATTTTGGCGAGAAAATTGGTGTCAGGTTACCTAAGTGCGCTTGATTATGCTTCGGCATATGAAGTGCCGCGTTACTTGTATCTATTTAAGCCCATTATTCTCAAGACCGTTTCAAGACGCCTGTGGCGGTATCGTTTGTTTAGATTTATGTGCTTGAAATGTAAACTTACAATTTTGACACTTGTTTCGGATTTTTTTCGAGTTCTCAAGTGTTCTAGAGCTATTATCACTTAAATTATAAGGAAGACATAGTGGTTTTATATTTTAAGTTAATTTTGTATACAATATAACAAAACCAAAGAAACAAAAAAACTGCACTTATACTGCTGAATACATCGGATTTTTTTTCTATACTTTAGGACCATTTTCCCGTCAAAAATTGTATTTTAAGTTTTTTTTTTTAATTTAACGTTTTTATATGAAAAAAACAAACCAAATTAGTGGGTATACCCTCTCAAATAAAAATACAAAAAAAAATCTAATAGTATTTTTTTCTAAATTTTCGTCATTCGTTGTAATTTAGTTACCAAAGTGCATCAAGCGGCTAGATTAATATGTAGTGTATCATTTGTTTTTGTTAGTACAGAATGAGGAGCCAGGGCTTGTTTTTGTTACAGTTTTGTGACTGAGAAATAAGTCATTAAGGTCAATTTTCTACCCGTTGATCTTGTCGTTATCTCGACATGACTTGGTCTGAAGTTTATTAATGGAATTTTCAACCTAAGTTGAGCAAATGATGCTTAAAATAAGTTACGAACAATTATTGAAACTTTACCTAAATCGATGTTAATACTCTTTATTGTTCACACTAAAAGAAAGCAGACAACGAAAAAAAGAAAATAAGAAAAGTGGTCAAGTGCGAGTCGATTCGCCCATGAAGGCTTCCGTAGCAGCAAGTAAATAAAAAAAGCAAGGAATCTATAAGGTCCCGTATAATACAAGAACAAAATTAAAAATTTTGATTAACCCCCGACTACCTTGGATTTGTTATCTGTACAACATCCTACTAGTCAAGCCTTTTCATTTGACACCCATGTTAAGGAAGTTGTGAAAAAAGAAATGTAATTCGCCATTTTGTGGTAGCGGCCACCTTGGATTTGAAATTTGTCATAGTGCGAAGTATTCTACTAGTCAAGCCCTTTCGTTTGATACCCATATTAAGGTAGTAGTGAAAAAAATATTTAATTCGCCATTTTGTGATGGCGGCCATCTTGGATTTGATATTTGTTATAGTATTCTACTAGTCAAGCCCTTTGATACCCATATTAAGGTAGGTTGTGAAGAAATATTTTGTCCGCCATTTTGTGGAGGCGGCCATCTTGAATCGATTTTAACCAAACATAGCTAAGAACACCCGCACGGATATTAACTTTTAAATAAAAAAACCGCATCGAAATCGGACTATCCGTTTGAGCTCTACGGTGCCACAGACAGACACACACAGAGACAGACAGACAGACAGACATCGACGTCAAACTTATAACACCCCTTTCTTTGGTCGGGGGTTAAAAATAAGTCCCGTATTTTGCCATTTGGCTACGGAACCCTAAAAATGGGCATATGAACGCAGTCATCGTGATAACAGCTGAATATTATGACAGGGACACATTTAAAAAAAAGTTAAAAAAGGTATCCTTTGTTTATTATCTTTGTCAGTTCTTTTGATGTTACAATGTTTCAAATAAGGTATTCGCTACCGTTAAAGCAACCAAGCTGAAGTACCGTCCAAAAGCACTGTTGCCTACCAATCTCCTTGTTTGGTTGTCTATCTACTATACTATTTCTACGTGAAATTGGCGAAATTGTGAGGCTGAGGTGAGGCTAAACCACAATGAAAGCCATAAACCAAAAGTGAAGGTGAAGTTCAATTGGAGTTGAACATCCTGAAGACTTGAAACCAAGCTGATGGTTTATACTTACGTTATATATGCAATCAAGCAATGCAATTTGCTTTTATAATTGTCAACAAAAAAAATTGACGACGGATTTTGCCGGATTCAAGAAAAAGAAACGCCATTATGTGATGGCAGTGTTCTACTTATCTAGTTCTTTCATTTAATACCGATATTAAATAAAGTGTTCTAAAAACATTGTTATACATAATATGCCATTTTGCGGGAACGGCCATTTTGAACCGATTTTCATCAGTTAAATCTAAGAAAACTCTCAATTAATTCGAAACGAATCTGAAATTCATCTGTTCTCTTTTTGGGACTGTTCTGAGAACAAGGCTTTCACAAACAGACACACGCACAAGCACATCAAAGGTTAGCGTCAGACTAAAAATGAAAAATTACTTTGCCACTGCCACTAAGCCATTGCGCGAACCTTTACTTAATCAGTTCTACCAAATTACTGTGAATTAACAAGGAAGCTCTAAGTTTCTAGTTGAAATTGAAGTTGGAGAGATACGCGAGCTACGGAGACGCTACGTGTGCTACAAGCGTGTAGTAGCTACGTGTGTTTACAAATTAGAGCAAATTGGAAATGTTTAGTGATTGAATGCATCTACGGAAGCTTAAATTTTCCTTTAGTCTTTTTTACATTTTAAGTATTTGTATATAATACTTGTAGTTTAGGTGTATGTATCACATATTCTTGTTTTATCAATAATCTTTATTGCTTACAACGTGACGAGTTTTTTATGATGCTAAAATCTTGTTCATCCTTAGGTTGCCTAAGGAAAGGCAAATAAGGTAAGGAAGACGAAAGCAATACGGCTTTCAGCCCTGACGCCAATTGTTTAACAAATTTTATCATTTTATTATATTTTATATGTCTTTGTTATGGTGTGAACAATAACAAAGACATATAACTAACAAAAATTGTAAAAACTAACAGCACCGCATAGTTACACACTCGTAGTTCCCAACCTCGTAATTTTTAAATACAAAAATAGCTGTGTAAAATACATATTTGTAAAATCCCAGACTATTATCTATTTATTTACGGAATTTCATCTAAATGGCTTCAGTAGTTTTTACTGTTACAGTTTAAGGAACATACATATATACATTCAAACAAATTTTTGTGTTTATATTATATTACTAGCTGAACCCGCTACTTTGTTCGCGTAAGCAGATGTTACTGATTCATACATTAGTTGTAAGTATCGTACGTCAAAATATTTGGTTAAGTAGTCATTGAAAAACCGAGTGAATTTATTTTTCCAAACAAAAATGTATTCAATTTTATCATCTTTATTTTTTAAACAAAATCAAACATATTTAGTAAGGTTTCGTAGTATCAAACATAGCCGCAAGTGTTGAGTTTGTAGGATTTTTATAGGATACATTATGAAAAGTCTGAAGCTGATGTACATAACTTCGACTTCGCCCGCGTAAAATTTTGAATGAAGCCAATGTGGAATCAAAATGATTAAAATTTTGAGTTTTAATGTAACTCAAGCAAGTTGAACCCGTAAATCAAAGCCAAGTCTTAGTAAAATGTAATTTATGAATTTATTTGTAACACAGAAAAAGGATCAAAGAATGAAAGCATCCAAATTCGGCATCAAAATCCATTTAGCAGCAAAAAACTCATTAGTACAATTAGTAATACCAGTAACGCCACCTAGTGATGAAAGAAAAAGTACATACCGCAACAGCAAAACATCGATTGAAATGGCCTTTAGTGCTTTTAGATTTAAACTGGCATTTATATTATTTTTTAGTAGAAAGATTTTTAAGAAGGCTTATCTCTTATAAAATATTTTTAGGTATTATCTCTTCCAATAAAACTACATAAGCTTCAATGAATAGATCTGTTTCTACACAGGTAAGAGGCGTGTATTGTTAACAAATTCACCGAATAAGAAACCCGCTCAATTCAAAATAATGAAGATCCAACACGTGGGCACCTCATGGATTCTCTCGTGCCATCCTCTCAGGAAGGTTTGATGCAAAGAAACAACTGTTGCACTTTTGAGGTCCGATTTGAAAAAACCCCAAGATTGATATGAGTAATATACAATTGAGCAAATACAAATACCTTCCCGAAAAAGGTCAAACTGATTGGTTTAGTTATTATAAAAGAACAAAATTAAACATTTTGATTAACCCCCCAACTACCTCAGATTTGTTACCTGTACAACATTCTACTAGTCAAGCCCTTTCATTTGATACCCATATTAAGAGAGTTTTGAAAAATTAAATGTATTTCGCCATTTTGTGGAAGCGACCATCTTGGATTTGAAATTTGTCATAGTGCAAAGTATTTTACTAGTCAAGCCCTTTCGTTTGATACCCATATTGTGGTAGTAATGAAAAAAATAATATAATTCGCCATTTTGTGGTGACGGCCATCTTGGATTTGAAATTTGTTATAGTGTTCTACTAGTCAAGCCCTTTCATTTGATACCCATATTAAGGTAAGTTGTGAAGAAATATTTTGTCCGCCATTTTGAATCGATATTAACCAACCATAGCTAAAAACATCTACAAAAATATAAAAAAATGCATCGAAATCGGCCCATCCGTTTGAGCTCCACGGTGCCACAGACAGACAAACAGACAGACAGACAGACAGACAGACAGACTGACAGACAGACATCGACGTCAAACTTATAACACCCCTTTTTTTGGTCGGGGGTTAAAAATTAGCGTAGTTGTAACACATAGGTATATTTAACCTGCGACATACCGACCAACGCGACGCGTCGCGTGAGTGACGTGAGTTACCCGTTTACCCAATTACGAGTAAATATGATTGGTTAAGTGTAGCAGTATACTTTTTTACAAGTAAAACTCTTTATTTTATTCAGTAAGAACGCCGTCCGTGGTATTGAGTTCGACATAACCCGACTGTCTTCCCCATACAGAAAAGTATGCGTAAATGCGTTTCCTATCCCTACATTTTTTTATGCCTGCCATTGGACTGAAATTAGGTGCTGAAAAAGATAATTAACTTATTTTATAAAAAGTAACTTTTTTTTTCTTACAAAACCCAATTTGTCCGCACATTTTTTCTTCGATTGATAACTATAACAAGCTTAAGCTAAGCCAGGGTGTTATTGAAGATCACGCACATCTGACCGTAAGATCTATCACCTTAATAAAACTGTCTTAGGTTTAATATTGCTCTCTCTTTTCATTTTGCTTTAAATTACAGAGACGGCAATAACAAAACCAAAGCTGATTTAGTTAGGCGGTAGAAAGTCTGATCTGACTTGATCTACTACTTTTTATTATGAATTAGTGGTCTTCCCCGGATTAGCTTGTGGTACATATGATAACTTGTAATATATAAAAGAACAAGCCAGTTTGTATGGGTCAGCTTTTAAAATGTTTATCACCATATCTTACCGGCAAAGAGCAATAACGATTTTTGTATTTGTATTTGAAATCGGTCCAATACTTCTAGAGATTACCATGCAAACAAACAAGGTCTTCAGCTTTATCATCCTACTCATGTGTTAAAAATTGTCTAAACCTGTTTCTTTGATTCGCCTACTCTGCAATACTCGAATTGAATTTAATAAACAAAGCTTTATTTTAAGATTTTCTTGGTCTTTTACGGGAAAATGTGCGAGTTGTCGAGTTACGAAACGCCATATAAGCGTTTTCGATAATGATTTTTCTGAGCATTTTCCTGCTTGTTTTCTTAGCCCCTACCATTGCATCATTCACTTTAAATTTTATTTTAAGTTTGTAGGTTGCCTTAAGTATATAGACTAACCTATATTAATTTTGACGTGATAACGTCTATTAAATCGATGAAAGACCGGCTACATGCACGAAAAAGTGTCCCGTTATGTCCAGTTACGCTCATTGTACGCTTGCGCCGCATCTATCAACGTTTTAATATGACGTTTTCACGTTAAACTATCGTCCATAAACCAACCGGCTTTACAGACAACCAATTTTTACACAGGTTGATGTCATACAATTTTTGATTTTGTATAAAAAAAATTAATTTGTCGAATCTGGTCATCGTCTGTTCGATTTTACGTGGGAAATTGTTTAGTGTATCGGTACGTAGGTAATAACTTCACGTAGCTTTAAGCACAGGCGTACGTCCAATCCATGTCGCATCTAATGCTGAAATGAGCTGTTGATGGCCGCCACTCTACTCGTAGACATGTGACAATCAATTGATTTTATTGTAGGTATATACCCGAGGTCGTGAGTTCGAATGCCACCTTCAAATGGTCGACGTCACATTTGAATATTTTACAATTTCCAAAAAATTTAAATTTTCGCTCGACTGGCTTTAACGTTGAAGGAAAAGTTGACGAGGAAACCAACATTCACCAAATTGTTCCGCGTTTTCGTCTACGTAGAATTTTGTAAACTTGGTCATTTTATTTCTTAATTAATTATAAGGCTATAAGTAACTGTTATATTATTTCGGTCACATACAAACTTTTTCGTACTAGATTGCAGATTCCATGAAAAAAAAATAATTCAAAACAATGCTGTATGCTGCACAAATTTCAGTACAAATACAAATTGAATCAAAAAATGATCGCAACAAAAATCCTTGGCACGGGCTTGTTGTTTTATCGTTTTTCTGTGCTATTTTTTGACATCGTGAACTTTGTCAAAGACCGAAATGTAATACCGAGAGTTTTTTTTGCGGCGAGATGGGACAAACGGTATTTCGGAACTGATTCGAGAATTAAATCTAAATATAGGTACTGTGATATAGGAAAGGCTTTTATGCAAAATGGACCTTGCTGATGGTCAAAAAAAGGTTTTTCTGAATTGGTGTTGCATCATTGTGATCGGCATTCCGGAATTTCGCGAAATCTGGATCTCAGGCGAATGTTTACATGTATTGCTGTTTATATGTTTTGCAGTATCATCATTTGTATTTGTCCTGTATTTAGCGAGTATACATAGGAGCTATATGAACTAATACCACCCTCATCTTTTCGTTCATTCACATGCTAAACATCGAGGATAATCAACTCGTTTCATTCTTTCGTGATAAATAATGTTTCTTTTCGTTAAGCGCTTTCAAAACTCTTACGTCACATGAACAGTAAAAATTTTGAACATTCTCCCGGTAACCCTGTTTATTCACTCCTATAATCTGGGAAGCGTTAAACGAAAAGTGAAAAGGTATCTGCTGGACAAGTGTGTTGATTATTTTTTAACTAACTAACTAATTTGGCTCAACGACCCAAAGTGGGCCCTGGCCGCTGACACCAAAAGACATCACTCATCTCTGTCTTGAGCCTTTTCCTGCCAAGAGACAGAAGCTTGAAGTTCACGTATGTCTCGTTCCACTTGGTCTTTCCATTGGAATCTGGGACGTCCCACCGGCCGTCGACCATTTGAGACATCTAAATAGGCGCGCTTAGCAGTTTGATCCTCTCTCATTCTCTCTACGTGGCCGGGCCAGCGAAGTCTATGAGATAAACCTATTGGCTGAACCTAACATCTTCGGTGAAACCAAATCTGATAGACTTTGCTGGGTCGGCCACATAAAGGGAATGTGTGATAATTTTTTGTTACTGTTTTTTAATTATCCCAAGAATGTAGGTACTTTAAATAAATCAAATATAAAAATAAATTATTAACTATAAACATATTAAATGACCATCACCAATTCAAGATTTTCAAATCGCCACACCAATTCAACACTAAGTCAAGATTTCCGTATAGTAAAATAATTTTCAAGACTGAATTTTACTAAGCAGTAGTGTTGCTGCTGTTGTCCTCGTTATAAAAAGACTTTCCGTTTTTATATTCCGTTGACATATAATTTGAAAACCTAGAACGGTGCTTCACCAATTCAAGATTTTCGTAACTTGAAATCATTTTAGAGACTGAATTTCCCCATCACTACCGCTACTGTGTTATTTGTCAATTGTTAGTTTATGTTTAACTAGAACCAAACATGTGAATGATTGGATAAGCCTGACGCTCATCAAATTCAAATGTTTCTTGTCTCGGTATTATTAAACTTGACTTGAGCTCAGTATTGTGTATTGACGTCGCTTGATGTTACAAACGTCGCAAATTTTTATACCGATTTGACTGTCCTCAAATATTTGACAGGCTTTAATTTAGTCTTTGGAAAACAAAAGTGGTCAACTCCGAGTCGGACTCGCCCATGGAGGCTTCCGTAGCAGCAAGTAACATAAAAGTTCTTGTAGTTCGTTGATACTTTAATAAATTCGTCTCATTTAAGCTTTGTTCCCAAATATGTATTTAATTTAGATCTTGTAATATAATATGTATTTTGACCCTTAGACATTTCGACTACTAGGGTTATCACGGTAACCATTCGGCGTTTTGGTAACCGTTGTAAGTTCCGCTCATTAGACTTTTTGGAAGTGGGACGATTCGGCAGTTGGACGTTTTGGCAACTAGAGGTTATGTTCACTAGACTTTTTGGCGGTTAGACATTTCGGTAATCGAGCGTTATTTCATTTGGTTGTTGTGACCAACAGATATTTCGGCAACTTGGTATTGTATCCGTGGACGTATTGACATTCGGATGTTCTGATATTTGGACATATTGATATTTGGGCCAATACACCCCGGAGGCAACGGTACGTTGTTATATCGGTAAGTAGACTTCAACTTCAACTCTTGGTTTATGGCTTTTATTGTGGTTTAGCCTCACAATTTCGCCAATGTCAAGTGTAAATATAATATAATATAATAACCTTCATTTTTTGAAGAAAAAACAGACGACGCGTACGTCAAAGCCTATTTTTTTGATTCCTCGTAAGTAGATGTATTCTGTGAACCGCATTAAGATTTTCATACAGAAAATAGAAATAAAAAATATCATTTATTATAAATTTTTTTGTAGTGGTAGGACTCTTGGCAGAGTCCGCTTGGGGAAGTACCACACCTTTGCCAGTTATTCTACCGCCAAGCAGTAATGTGCAAACATTACTGTGTTCCGGTTTGAAGGGCAATGTTTCCAGAGAAATTATAGGGCTTAGAGATATAAGATCTTAGATCTCTGGGTGACGAGCGCAGTGCAGTGCGAGGTAATAATTTGGACTCTTCATGTTCCAATAGCTGCGTGTCACTGTGCTGTTATGTGTCAGGCATGTTGCTTACCATCAGGCACATGTCCTGATCGTCTCGTCACTCTTTATTTAATTAAAAAAAAAATAGTTTATCAAAACCATACATGTGGGTTATCTATAGATAGGTTTTCAAAACTGATTTTGAGGTTTCTAATCTATATTTTTTTTTCTAACCTGACTTTTTTTTTCGAGTGACTCTTCCAAAGTGGTAAAATGTAAATAAGCCTTATACCCTGGAAGAGGTTGCAATAAAACCGCCACATTTTACTTCATAAGTGTCTAATTGTTAAATTTATGTTCATTGGTATCACAGTAAAAAGTTTTCTACTTCTCTGTCTATATATACGTAAGTCACGCGATTCTCTATAATCTTCGGAAACGACAGCCTATCAAGAAGGTTATTCCAAAATCCCCATATCAAGGGGCAGATTAAATTATTATTAAAGAAAATTTTCGCTTTAACAGGCTCTTTCAGAGGCCCTTAAGCTGGTACTTAAGCCTTAGTACGGATACTGTGACAAGCGGAGCGGGAGAAGAAGCGAGAGCGGTAGTAGCGCTGGTTAGAAAAGATTTCGTGTTTTGGAGAAATAGAAGGTTATACGAACGGCTGTATAATATTCCAAAGGTTGTGTCAATTACTGTATTTACCAAAATACATTCCAGTGTAAAAGAGTTGTTGTTAATATTAGGTCATGTTCAAAAATGTTTATACACATGAACATATGAGTAAAGGGTCTTGTATTGTGTAGTGTACATATTATATTAAAGTAGGTATATATATGGATGAAATTGGTATTTTGTCGTATTGGCTGGCCACTTTGATATCAAATATCTCCTCTTTGGTTAGGAATAGAACGTCTAGAGGTCTAGACTGTGGAATACGTTGCCTGAGTGGGACGTCACTCAGAGTCAATATCAGAATCTGTGAATTTAGTATTCGTAACCGAAGAGGAGATAGCTACTTTTGATCAAAGTTACCATCATCATCATCATTAGCCGGAAGACGTCCACTGCTGAACATAGGCTTCCCCCCTAGATTTGCACCACTATGATAAAATGATAAAATACCAATTCCATAAATATGTATAGACCTAATATAGTTATACTAACTACACAATACACGATACTTAACGTTCACGTTTATAAACATAGTCATTATTTATTTTATGACACTAAGGTTATAATTACCTTTTATGAATTTATTCATTAATTTGAACTATTTATTTTTTTGACAAGAATCTCATAATTATTACTAAATTGCAATAGTACTTAATTTTAATTTCGTATAACTTTAACTTTACATGTTCGTTATCACTAAATGAGCATGAGTAAAATTAAAAGTAAAAATATTTAAATGTTTCTACCGGAACATTTAAATTGGTTCGCTCCTCACCATAGCCATGGCCACAGTTCTAAGCTTTGACCTACAAAGTGAAGATAAATTCACAATTTTATACATGACTGTTCTTGAAAATTAATCTCTTATTATAGACGCCTATGTGTATGACAGGAAATAAGGTAAGTTAACATTGAAAAATTCAATTATGTTAAAAAATTATGGACAAAATACGCTTGTGAAACGTGAATTAGATCTTAATAACTTTATAGTTGAATGACTCTTGATAGAGGACACCTATAACTTAGAATATTTGTATTAAAATTAAACAGTAGGTACTAAAGTATACCTAGCTACAGATAAACAGTTATTACGCACGTCATCATCATCATCATCATCATCAGCCGCAAGACGTCCACTGCTGAACATAGGCTTCCCCCCTAGATTTCCACAACGAACGGTCCTGCGCAACCTGCAACCAGCGGTTTCCAGCGACTTTAATGAGGTCATCAGTCCATCTAGTGGGAGGCCGTCCAACACTGCGTCTTCCGGTTCGTGGTCACCACTCAAGAACCTTTCTTCCCCATCGGTTGTCAGTTCTGCGAGCGATGTGGCCTGCCCATTGCCACTTCAGCTTGCTTACTCTTTGAGCTATGTCGGCCACTTTCGTTCTTTTGCGAATATCCTCATTACGGATTCTGACGCGCAAAGAGACTCCGAGCATAGCCGTCTCCATAGCTCGCTGTGTGACTTTGAGCTTCGTTATGAGGCCCACAGTAAAAGACCACGTCTCAGTTCCATAAGACATCACTGGCAACACGCACTGGTTAAAGACTTTCGTCTTTAGGCATTGGGGTATTTTGGACTCAAAGATGTGCCGAAGTTTCCCGAACGCTGCCCATCCGAGTTGGATCCTTCGCTGGACCTCTTTGTCGAAGTTGGATCTACCTAATTGGATCTTTTGACCCAGGTAGACGTATTCGTCAACAACTTCGAGTGTGGTATTCCCAACAATAACCGGTACAGGTGAGACATGAACGTTTGATATGACCTTCGTCTTGTCCATATTCATCCTCAAACCTACCTGTTGGGATACTCTACTGAGGTTCATGAGCATAGGACCGATACGGAGTACAGATACACTCGGAGTAATAAGACTATGACTAATACAAATACAAAAATCTTTATTGCTATTTTCAGGTAAGATAAGGTGATACAAAACATTTTAATATTTGACCTATACAAACTGGCCTCTTCTTCTAGAGGCATGCAATATGTCTGTCAACACAGTTTCCATTGGTCTGAATTTATACAATGATAATAATAGTCAGCGGATAAAGTCTTCTTTTTTCATTTTTAGCTTTTAGTCGGTTGTATCATATTAAATGTCATTTGATTCATCGTCTATTAATTTCTGGCTTCTATCCAGTTGTGCTATGTAAGTGTGAGTATGAAATGTCTGGTGAGCACAATTACACCAACTTGCCTCTACGCCAACTAAAAAGGTTTTATTTATATTTAAAAAACTAGTTCTATAAATATCTTTAACTTATGTTGAACAGGTTTTATCACGTGACAAAAACCGTGTCGAAATCAATTAAATAAGTCAATAAATTGAATCTTAAAATGTATTAATTAAGAAACGGAATAAGGAAAACATAATTGTCGATAGCAAAGGGAATTTTATTCAAAATGTTAACAAATACCTATTTCGTTTAGAAAGTTATAAGGGTTTTCTGGGAAGCGACCCGATGTGGCGAAGAGTTTATGTTTTTTTTAAAATAACTAAAGTAAAATCTTGATGTAATTTTTCAATAACCCTATTCTATTTACAAATTAGGACGACGGTTGAGTGATATACTATTCTATTAAGTCTGTCAGATAGATTATGGAAAATTATAAAGATAAGAAAAAGATAATTTATTGAACAGATATTAAGTTACAAAATTAGCACGTATTTTTGTTTTAATAAATTTAATTACTACAGTTCGATAAAGATATGGATAATGAAACTTCCAAAACCCTCCATCTTCCCTTTCCCTCTTTCTTTTCTACAAAACCATAAACCACCACGCTAGTCAAGTGAAGGTTGACGGATGACACGAAATATATTTTTCTTGGAACATGTTTGTTTTTTCACGATGTTTTCCTTCGCCTTTATAACAAAATGAATTCTCAAATTTTAACATCTGCGCTTTGAAATATATTTAGAGGTATGATCTCACTATTGTGAAATCCAATATTTTTCACTTAATTTGTAATTATATTGTGTTATCCCTAAACGTGTTTAATTAATACAACTAGATTTCGGTTTCTAGCATACACAGGATCAAAAGACACAAAAATTGGTAATTTGTAAATCTATATCTGGAACGACAGAAGAGCCAATCGACCCTCAAACAAGAACCCTCTTCAAAAGTGCCCGTTGAGGATCATGTAGACTATCGATTTGAAACTGCGACGACATCAAACATTAGAAACTTTTATTCAAAATTTATAAATCTTTCTCTGTAATATTTTACAAATTGGTGATAAATCTGAAACGTTATGGCAACGCCATCCGTTATTAAACCCGGATTTTTAGCTCCTGCTTTCTTTTGAGCTTGACCCATAAAAAATAACAATTTGTCTCAGCACACTTTATCATCTCCCTTGATCTCTCAGGTCGGCGTAATACCCAGCAAATCGTTTGACGGTTTATCCAAAAAAATAGCCAAAAGCGCCATTCAAGCCAACCTTGTCACCCTACATTTCTTTAACGGACCCTTCACCCAATAAGACCCAATTGGTCCCTTTTTAGCATTCAAATATTTTTCCCATAGCAATAAAGCTGAGCCCAGGGCCAATCGTCCGCAAACTAGGGACTGACGGTGAAAAGATGAGCGGCGAGATTATTCGAGTTGTCAGGCTAATCATTATTCGATTAATTACTCGATAACGTGACAATCAATTGTGCTGTAATTTATATTTTTATTGGAACTTAATACTATAAGCAATTTCGAATTTATGTCTGATTGATTAAGTTTACGTATTTTCCACAATCGGTTTAAGACCTGGTAGTACTAACTCATTTATTTTTCAGTTATTGATATCTAATAATTATATCTAACCGTATTTGAGAGAAAAAGATGACCCACCATTAATGTCGACGCCGCCGCAAAAAGTTTAAACTAAACGTGATTGCGATAAATTATTCTGAACCTTGTTTTATCGAATTATTCATTTCAAAACTCGAATGATTATTCGATTTTACGTTTCGGTAGCCTCTAAAACTCGATCTGCCCTTGAGCCATTCGGGATAACGGGCAGGATAAACCTATTGTAATGAATACCTACGGGGCCGGCACAGCTCATAAGCATTGGGAATTTGCATACGAAAAACAAAAAAAAAACAAAAGAAGGTTTTGTCGTCACGAGATATCCCCAAAGGCTTCTCGGGGATGAAACTTCACGAAATGATAGATGTACATACATATTTGTTTGTCGTTTTTTCTGTTCTGAGAAATTGGATTTATACCAGGTTAGCATAACTCATATACATTAATTTACTAGTGGTAGGTAATGTTTACGTCGCCGTCAAACTGAGTATATACCTAGTCAGTTTAAAATCTAGCGATGTTATGATAATAATCTACAAACATAACTGCCGTAAGCATTAAGCAGCCAACTAAATCTTCCCACTGCAGAGACTCGAGACTTTCTCTCGCAAATAGATCGTCAAGACCATTATCCACCACCTTAACCCAGTGCGGATGCCGGATGACACGGAGTTAAAACCACGCGTACCGCTGTATTTTCGAAGTCATGTGCGTAATGCCGCTTAACTTAAGGTGAAAGAAATTAAAGGAATCCGACATGTATCTATAATCTTTCGAAGTCACGTGTCTACCAATACTGGGCCAGCGTGGCGGATTATGGCCTTGACTCTCTCCTTGCGAGAGAGTCCCAACAGTGGCAACATTTTATGGGCTGTTTATGCTACTAGGCCAACGGGTTTATAATGATACTAGCGACCCGCCCCGGCTTCGCACGGGTGAAATGCTGATACTTAACATAAGTACCTACTAATAAAATTCCGGTCCGGCGGCAAGACGTGTCGTTTTACGTAGTCACATAAGTCTTTAAACGTGTTTAAGAGCAATGTAAAGGAATTTTACTTATCACACTGCACGACTGTCGTCACCAGTTAATCGTAACTAATGCAGTTCTCCGGCGCTATTTCTTGTCACATTTTTTTTTGTTGTTATGTTACTAATTAGTCATGATTTTGTATTCGGGGTTGTAGGTTTTTTTTAACTAGTTGTTGTATTTAAGTGATATGTTCCTAATTAATATAAGTTGTATTTTCCTATGTATTAGACTCACTTTAATTTTTTGTATTTTGGATGATTGTGTATATTATGTATTAATTTGTTTTATATTGTAGTATTTAATTAGTAGTATTAGGAAAAGTGTCACCTCGCTTCGCCTAACCATGTTTGTAGGCGAATTTCCTTTAAGCTGGTTGCCTGGAAGAGATTGCTCTAAGCAATAAGGCCGCCATTTGTGGTGCTAGTTCATAAGTGTTCTACTGTAATATTTCTGTTTTTGTGTCACAATAAAGAGTTATCTATCTATCTATAAGTCACAGTTTTTGTGGTGGATACTTTTTTTGCGCGACGGACGCACGGAATGTGTTGATTGACACTAAAGATGGTGACAGCGGTTTGTTTGTCAGTGCCATCAGAATTTATCAAAATTCTCCATAATCCGAATTTTGTGAACATAATATATGTTGTCGACTCAAAATCAATATTTTTGTATGTTTTGTTATTCATATAAGGTTTCGATCAAGTCTACCGTACCTCTTGACGAAATTATTAGTATAGATAGTTATCACAATGTATAATTAAACTATTCCGCCATTACAGTATTTCGTCTGTAGAGTTAGCGAACAAGAAAATTGCATAATAACGAATTTTCCGCAAACTTTCTACACCTGTGTTTTGAAACGATTCTTGTTTCTTTGATGTCTAGTTACATACAACTTTCCACATAAACACAGACAAAATTTCCAAATTGTAACGAAGCAATGTTACTACAATAATTTCTAAACTGTGTAATTAGTTTCTCGAGTTGGTGACATATAACAATGGTGGCAGGACGTCTACCGTCTACAGATGTTTTAAACCGACTTCAAAAAAGGAAGAAAGTTCTAAATTTGGTTGTATGTTTTTTAAACTGACTTCAAAACTGTATAAATACGCGCCCTTCGTAGCCTGTTTCATTGCCTTAATATAGATTTACACTCAAAAAGATCTTTTCTAAATAAAATATTTAATAAATCTTAGGCATTATCCATAATTATTTTCTTGTATAATTTCAAATTTCTAAAAGCCCTATATTAAAATCGAGCACCCAAATTATTTCCATCATCCACAAATTAATATAACGATAAATAATCTCAACATAAGGTTCATTACAAATACTTTACAAGTCGAAAGTATTTTAATAAGAGCGGAAAAATATACTTTAGCGCCGTAATTTGAGTTAGGCCACAGAATATAGTCAAAACAGTTAGAAGACTTTTCACTTAAGTGTCTTATAACTCCTTAAATAACACGAAAACGGAGTAACCTCGTCTATTATTTCTTTGGAATCGTTCTAAATCATTAAAAGATGTCGATATTTTTACCAATTTCACTTTTTTTAAGTACAAGTTATGGCTAGCGTAAGATTTTAATTTATGTTTAAAATACGTCAGTAACTTTCATTAAGAAGGTCAATGAAAATTAAAAAAAGGCTTCATACAAGGAAATATTACTGTGGAAACGGCTAGTGTCAAATGAATCCAAAATATTGTAGGTACAATACAGTTTTCTGTTTGGTATACGTACTTCTTTTATTGTGACTTCAATTTTAATTGTTTAATTTTAGTATTACAAAAGAAGAATTACAAATTGTTTTTATGGATTTGCCAAATAATAATTAATATTTGCATTAATGTCCATAGAAACTAAAAAAAAAAAGAAATAAATTAAAACTAAATGGTTACTTTTACTTAAGCCTGCACATTGGTATTAATATGTTATTTTAAAACTAATAGTTGATTACCTGAGTTTAATTTTGAAATTTTTAAACTATTGTTTTTTTTTAACTTTTATAGGTTTACACTTGACCACCATCTCGCCTGATGTTAAGCGACGATGTGGTCTATAATGGAGCGTGTTTACCTAAAAGAAACTGATTTAATCTTAATTTGCAGATACCAAGATTGTTATCATCGAGAAAACATCATTCGGGCAACGCATTCCAAATGATTCCAAACGATTTTGCAGCAATGTTTAAGTCTTGATGTTTTGTTTTTCCGAGTATAACAATGACTGTCATTTGATTTGCCACTCCGCTTTCTTTGTATTAATAACTAGTGGTCGTCCGGTTTTGCCCGTGGTACATATAAAATATTGCCTAGAGCACTCACAGGGATCACGTACATATCTAACAGTGAAATATCTTTTGAAATCGGTCTAGTAGTACCTGAGATTAGCGCGTTCAAACAAAGAAATTCTTCAGTTATATAATATTAGCATAATTATATAATGCATGTAATAAGTACAACAGCTTTTAAATTGATTCAGAAAATTTTCTTTTTCTGAAATAATTCCTCTACTGCTTTCCTACACTGTGACTCGATCCCGCCGGACCCTGTTGAGGTTTCTTCAGACGGGTGACTAATCAAGAATGCTAAGAGTCTGCTAGTGATTAGATATATCGGGGCGGTTGGTAACTTGACCAGTGTAAAATGATCCGTGGCTTTTCAAACTCTTCAAAAAAGAGTTTACTTTATTAAGATAAGAAAACTCTTTATAAAAGCCACAACAGAAAACATAAAAATACAAAATAGACTAAGAACACAAGTAACACAACAAATTACACAAGCATGACATTTTAATTGTCGGTCTTATTGTTTAGAGCAATCTCTTCCAGGCAACCGTGCATGGATAGAATTTTAAACAACAACGCAGCCCTTAATATTTTTGTAAATTTACATAGAAAAGACAACAAATTAAAACAGCAAGTAGCTTATAACTACTTATACTTTATCTTAGAAAACTATCCTATAATTATGATTTGTGTAAACTAGCAGGGCCTTAAGGTTTTCCTCATTCCCGTTATTTTTCGGTATAAAAAGTAGCCTATGTGTTCTTCCCTACTCTAATCTAGCTGTGTTAAAATTTTAGTCCGATCCGTTTATACGTTACAACATTGCTGAGCAACAAACTTCCAAATACCCAAACATTGACATTTATAATATATATTATTACATTATTTATTAGATTACAATCTGAAAACAACTCATTTGCTACTTTTTATCCCGAAAAAACAACGAGGACGGGAACTGCGTTGGAAAATCCACGGGATTCTGTTAGTACTAAAAAATCCTAAATGCAGACTACAGAAAAACATTAACTCTTTCAAATGTTATATAGATATTCGCTTTTCGAGTCTGGCTAACGAAAGTTGATACTGACAAAACGCGACAAATTTAAAATATATCAGCATGGCATCCCTAAACTGAAAATCTCGCCAAAAATAAACACAAGCCAGCTACTACGAAACCTCAAAAACATGCCATTTTGTTGCGTCAGAGATAGTGGATACCATACGAGAATGATTCTGATTCTACCAAATCTCTCGGATAATCGCCGAAAATTAATTTCTTAAAAATGAAATTGTACAAGCTTTTCTCTATTAAATAGCGTAATTAATGAATCTATTTATTAGGGCAACTAAAGGCTAAGTGTTGCTCTTGAAATAATCGCCAACATGTATATACGTCGTACTTATTTTTGATGAATACAATTTTAGAACACGTACAAATTTTTAAAACTTATCTCATATAATGTTTAAATCAGTTTGTTTTAAAAATGCATTTTTGGAATCAAGTGTCCCTAAGTATTTTCTGTTTAAAATATCCCAAATCGTAGGGTAAATACCGGATGATAGGAACACTGAAGTGTTGTCATGTAAAAAGTTTGCAAAAAAATCCAGTATCCACTTTCGTTGGCCAGACTATATCATTTAATCCCTGCACAAGTAAAAGGTCTCAATGAAACTAGGTTTCATACCGAAATAAAAAACTACCTAATGAGCAAAGCATATTACACTGTAGATGATTTTGTTAAGGACAGCAATATTTGGAAAAGGAATATGTCAAAATTAGAACTATCGCGTAAGGCAGAATAATACTAAACATTAAGGTAAATTTATTTAAGTACTGTATGCATTCATTATTTGGATAATTTGTTTTTTCACCATGACAAAGCCTTTTTACAGCTGCATCTAAAGGACAAGGCCCCTTTACAGCTGATTATTTTTTATTTGACATTATCCTTTGGTATTATTTTATTATGTACACAGATTATTTATGTATTATTTTATTGTAAGTGACGTTACCAAGTGTTATTTTGAAATAATGGTTCGAATAAATAAATTGAAATTGAAAATTGAAAGACGTTTACAGCTTAACCAACCCTGGTCTGACATAAACCAACGATACAGTCTATGAAGCTCGCTTAACTAACTTCTACTTTCAACAAACTTTAAACTGAACTTCCATGTAATATTAGGTATTAGTTCATACTCAAACTCCTGTTTTGCATTAAGTACCTACAGATTTCAGGTATACGTCATGCACGATTGGATATCGAAGTAATTAAATAGTCGTTTATTGAAGAGGGATTAATTTACGTGAAGTTGCATCATGGTATGAAACATGGTAACATAGTGGGAAAACCTCCGACTGACATTACTTTGAGGTCTTAATTTCGCATCCCACTTGCACATCTAAATATTTTTTCGTAGGAAAAATATGTAAGATACACAGTAACTTAAATGTCATTTTAAGGAAGTAATATACATAATATTATGTGATTTAATCAAATTGAAGAAACAAAACTGGGTCGAGCTTTTGAGAAGTTACCCGTAAGTAAGTTACACCTTATGACTTCTGCCCAGGGTTGTTACGGATGCAAAAATTTAGACATCCGCGGATGCAGATACGGATGCGGATTATTAGAAGTTCACATCCGCGGATGCGGATTCAAAGCGGATGCGGATGCGATGCAGATGCGGATTTTGGGATTTTAAAAGAATAATTATTTAAATTTTAAGTGTAAAATAAGTCTAGATATAGCTTTTTATTGGTGGCGACATTTCGCCTAATATTTATATCAAAATATTCATTAAACACACAAAAAACTATGAAGTACACAGTAAACACT
Organism: Ectropis grisescens; assembly: GCA_017562165.1. Lineage (NCBI taxonomy): Eukaryota > Metazoa > Arthropoda > Insecta > Lepidoptera > Geometridae > Ectropis > Ectropis grisescens. The sequence continues at coordinate 4,995,065 of CM029792.1, read as the reverse complement.
CACTGTAACTATAATTTATTGACAATGAGAAAAACACAACAAACAAACCTGTAGGATCTTGTTACCAATGTGCGCCTTTCTATTCGACAGTTACTGAATGAAGTTAGTAATTACCAAAACAAACGCGAAGCACGTGCCACTCTGGCTCCGCCCACTCTCTTTACATGTAGTTACTTGTTGATGTGAATCTGCATTCGTAAAAACTCCGCATTGATTGATGCGGATGTGAATGCGGATGCAGATATCTGAATTAATGCGAATGTTCCGCATTTGCGGATGCGGATGCGAATATTCGCAACAACCCTGCTTCTGCCGTATAAAGTCAGTAAAATCTGTTTTATATTATTTTAGTAACATTAGTCAGTAAAAATGGACTTGCAGTATTTAATGTCTAAATTATGTAGCTTTTAAAATTCACGATGTGTTTCAATAAGTTAATAGATTAATAAGATGTTTATTGATTAAATTTAGGTGATTCACTCAATAAATGTTTTAATCTAATTTTACAATAAAACTTGGTCTATATTTTCGGAAGTCAACACCTGTGAAGACTTCCGCCGTATAATATCAATAAAATCAGTTTTATATAATTTCAGTTAAATGAATAAAATATCAGGAATAAAAGAACTTGCTGAATGTCTAAGTTAGCTATAAAATTCAATTATGTCCTATTTGTTACTAAGTAACAATTAAGTTAAGTGTCAAGTAACACTATATCAGTGTTTTATAATGTCCCTAAAAATTATTCGTATCGCCTTTCATGTCTATGTTGGTAATAGAAAATTAATTTGGTGCTCGTGTAAATTACTAAGTAACTTAAATGTCATTTAAGTGAGTAACTTAATAAACGCTTTAATCTAATTTTACAACAAAACTGGGCCGAGATTTAACGAAGTTAACACCTGTGAAGACTTTCGCCGTATAACATCTTTATTTAATTAGGTTTTGAGAGGGGACCCGTATCAGAATTAAGTGATGTGAATTTGGTAATCACATTTGATTATTAATTAAAATGTTCGGTCGTGGAAGTCAAGAGCACATTTAGATGTACTTATTATATGGTATGCAATAAACAATTGCATCTTAATTAGTCTAAAAAAATTGTTAAGACTTAAATTGTCGAATAATAAACATGGATTAAGCCACAGAGTTTACATAATATACTACGTTTAGAGTTAAAACAACGCTTTACGCCGAAAGCACGGCCCTGATCGCTGTTGTGGAAGTGTCACATTTTTGTCGCGGCACATCACAGTCGCCAAAACTAACATACATCTTTCTCATCTGCCTATTTACTTATTTTTTATTTAAGAATTAAGCATAAGCAACATAATCATATAATAAAACCTATGATATACCTTTTTGAAAGCAAGGTGGATCAATATGCTTAAGCCCACCTATCAATCGGAGGCGTGGCGACCATGTAACGAAAATGTATCTGTAAAATTGTAGAGTCAGAATAAGAATATATTTATTGCTCGCACTGTGTAAAAATAGGTTTTAAAATATAAAAAAAATGTACAACAGTGTATCCTTGACGGGAGTGCAACATTTACAAGTATACAAAGTAGGTCCTTTCTTTGTAATTTTGTTTTCAATAACAAACATTATTCGAACAGTTACATACTAATATAGTAAAACATATTCATCTTTTTCATCGTTAAAATACTATTTTAAATCGTAAAAAGCCTTTGTTAGGAGCCATTTTTAAATCTTATTAATCAGAAGTTTTATTTTAGAAGGAATAATATTAAAAATTTTGATGGCGGTTAAAAATGAGTTTTTGTGATAGAGTGCGTTATTTGCCTGTGGAAAAAAAATATTATTATTATATTTAGTTCGCAAAAGGTTGGATCTACTTAATGTGGAAAAAATGACTTCCATACTGGGTTACAAATAGGTATTGTATATAAATAAACAAGTGAGAGTTAAGAAGTTATGTTCTGTGAAATATTCTGTAATATAAATAACTTTTCCCTGGCAATAACCTCTGATTTTGACCTTGACTTAGCTAATAGGTGAAAGTGGATACTAAATTGTAAAATCACTTTATTACATCTAAACGGTTTATGAGCAATCATTTGCAAATAGGAGTTAGTTTACGACCCATTCGTTCGCCCGAATTGAGCAGTTTAACTTAGACTAAATAAAGACTTTTAAATGGTCTTTAGATTTCCTTCTCGTTATCTTTATGGTTCTTTTACATGACTAGCCAGAAGTTGTGAAGAAAAATGGAGTTTTATGGCCGAGCTACTACATGAGGCTTATTTTAAGCTAGAATAGCAAGCTAGTGTTATCAAGCTAGCAAGATAGTACTTCGTGTAGACAACGCTACGCAACGCTAGTTTTGTCTACACGAAGCTAGAAATACTACGAGATTTTTTGTCATAAAGCATTTTTTTTCCAAATTCTTATCAAAATCGGCGTAGCGGCTTACAGCAAAAATTTACAAAAAAATGGAAAAATCGACGATACGAGTGGGTGTGTTATTTTAGTTTATTCTTCTTTTTTGCACTGACAATGTTTTCTCATTTATCGCTTATATTAGTTTATTATTAATTATAGTTAAATTTGTAAACAGCGTGAGTTTATATTTTAAATTAAAGTTTGTTGTTTTGGTGCCCGAAATTAATAATAATTTATTTTTTCGTTTAATTAGCTCTCGTTCTACAAGCCTAAAGTACATTAGTATCGAAATTTCTAGATTCAAATTGGATAAAATACAATAAGCAGGGAACAAGCTTTGGAAATATTTGATAGTCAGCATTATTTTAGGGTCACGATACGTGACCCTCGGTGAAGTGGCCGATCGATATTTGTTTCAACGATTCCACAAACAAACGACATCACGTTTTTAACGAGATTTTATGGATTCCCTGTAATCTGTGGATTCTATTTTTTGCAATACAATCAAACTTATTCTTCACAGTATAGAGTACATACTCGTAGTAAGATGTTAATTTATTCATGGAAGTAATATGTCTGAATGTGAAATTATATAACTGGATATTAATATCATTTAGTATTTATAAAGACAGATCTTAAACATCGCCAGAAAAGTGCTAGGTCTTTTGTCTGATACAATTCGGAGAGTCTGCGACTGATCTGCATGATCCAATACCTTACCCTATTTTCTATCAGACTGCTCGTAACTCGAAAAAGCGATATCGTTTTATGGTTGATGTTCCAAAGACAAAGAAAAAACGTGTACAATATTTGTTACCAATGTAACTCATGAGCTAATTAGTTTGTTTCGTCATCTTGCCTTTTGTAAACTGTACATTCTAACATTATAACCAATTGAAAATCTAACGATTTTTGAAGTGAGATGCTGCATGCTACATTGGACATAGAGACACGTATTATTTTTATTCATGCTCCGTTTCTGAAACATTAAGATTCATTCAGAGTCTACGTTGTGTCCGTTTTATGTCGTATCTAATAGTGATGTGCTTAACTCTTGAACAAAATCATTTCAAGATTATATTGATTCAATTAGCATGGCTAAATTTCATGAACGAGTGAGTTTTTTAAAAATAAAACCTGGCTAGATAAATTTATCGACCCCGAAACCTCCTGTATACATTATTTCATGAAAATCGTTCGAGCCGTTTCCGAGATTCAGATTCTATATATATATACTTACAAGAATTGCTCGTTTAAAGGTATAAGATATGTTATTGTACAATTAGTCAAAGGTTTATAATTTATTGTTGCCAGCCGCTTATATTGATCAAACTCAAAAATACAAGACAATATCCTGATGAAACACAAGATGTTGGCGAAATTGTGCTCACCAAACATTTATCTCACACAAATATATATCACAACCAAATAGAAGCCAGAAATTAATCTAAGATGAAGAATCAGATGACATAAATAAAAACCAGAAATTAATAGAAGATGAGGAAGAAGAAGACTTTAATCAGCTGACTATTATTTAATTATTTTTTTTATTTATAAATTACTAACAAATTGTCTTGCCAGACATATTGCATGCCTCTCGCAGGGGCCAGTTTGTATGGGGCAACTTTTAAAATGTTTTGTATCATCTTATCTTACCTACAAACAGCAATAAAGATTTTTGTATTTGTATTTGTATTTGTATTTGCCGCGGTGACTAAGTAACGAGAACGTTATAATATTTCATTAGCAAGGTCGTTTTTTTTTTAATATTTTTATTTATAGGTTTACACTTGACCGCCATCTCATCTGATGTGAAATGTATCCGCTAACAAGAACAAAATTAAAAATTTTGACTAACCCCCGACTACCTCAGATTTGTTATCCGTACAACATTCTACTAGTCAAGCCCTTTCATTTGATACCCATATTAAGGGAGTTGTGAAAAAAGAAATGTATTTACATTAAATTACTGTCATCATTTTTCCCTAACGCTCTAAAAGAAGTATAAATAACTTCAAATATTTTTCTCCGCCATTTTTGCAAGCACAAGAAAAGGTCACACTTATAAACATTGTAAATTTATTAACTTTATTTGAGAACTGGCATTATTAATGCATGAAAAATCATTTTTAGTAAATATTACCGTCACTTTGGCATTTTTGATTTATCTAATTTGACACGGAATGGGGCGTTTTCAAGACGTAAAAAGACCTGTCAAATACAGTTCCCAATTTCACCGTAGGTGGCGTCACTGTTTTATTTTGTTAGAACATTTTCACAAAAACAAACACTGGTGCCACACTTGACAATATTTAAAACTATCTTTGAAAAGTCTTTTTGCGTCTGGAAAACGCCTAATTGTACTTTGTCACTGTCAATGCCTCAATAAAAGTGTAATGATGTAAAGTAGCCAACCCTTGAATGGGAGCTTTAAATAAGTTTTGTCCTACGCTTGTCAAATTATCATGGACAACGTTAATCTGGATGCCGGAAGGTTGATGGTATAGTCCTCGACGTAAATATTTAAGGTCTTATTGTACCTACCCGTTCTCCCGAATTAATAAATGATTTGTGATTCGTAAATTCGATTTGTGAATTTTATCAATAACGGAACATTATGAAATTTGTAAATCTTATCGATAAGGACAGTCTTGTTTCCCATCCCTACGGCAGAAGGCAAATAATGCTGAAACACGCGTAATCCGGCACGAGACTTGCATACTAACTAGAAGTCTACATTTAGATCCATAACTTGATTACGCTCACTCTATAAGTTACTTACAAGCTAAGTTACGGCAGCTTAGTAAGTCGGGGAATCAGCTAAGGTGGTTTGTCTATCTTTCTTATAACGGTAGAGCGTTGTTTGTTTGTGATGTTAAACTTTTAGCCTTTTTTGAAGTGAAAACTTCTTTTGGCGTGTCACAGACATATTTTTCGTGGGCTGTAAATTGGATTATAACGTCACGCTCGAGAATAGTAAGAAATCTTCGGGTAAACTCTGGACTATGGCTATCTAAAAATGCGTCAGCGTTTCCTATTGACAATCCAGAAATACGTCATGCTCATGACCACGCGTGCCACCCTCGGAGTGTCCAAACTTCTCACAACAAACTTCTAAGTTTTTTTACTCCTGTGCCAGTTATTCTTCCGCCAAGCAGTAATGGGGAACATTACTGTGTTGAAATTACAGGGCTTAGAGGTACAATATCTTAGATCTGTGGGTATTGACCGCAGTGCAGTGCCAAGTAATGATTCGGAATCTTGATGTTCCAATAGCTGCGTTTCACTGTGCTGGTTTATGGCAGGCACGTTGCTTACCATCAGGCAAATGTCCTACTCATCTCGTCACGCCATACTAAAATCGTAAAAATTTAGAAATGTGGATGTTTGCTTTCGTGCCCAATCATATCGAGAAGCCGTAACAGATTGGGTTAAAATTTGAAACACAGCTGCAACCCATAATAGTACATACATACATAGGCACAATAATCATTTTACTGTGTAGTCCTGCTGCGTGACCTTAGAATCTATTTGTTTTGTGTAATCTTTATCTCTAGTACACATAAGATTGATAGAACTGGCGATAAATATCATGTGTCATTTAATTAATTTTCACCCATCCCACAAAGTCTCAAGACAAAAATGTATAACCAGTGCGTCTTACCCGTTATGACCTACGGTGCTGAAACGTGGACACTGACAGTTAAAATGGTCTGTAAGCTCAAAGTCGCTCAGCGAGCTATGGAAAAGGCTATGCTTGGGGTTTCTCTGAGGGATTGCATCCGGAACGAAGTAATTCGCCAGAGAACTAGAGTCACCGACATAGCTCAGCGTATTAGCAAACTGAAGTGGCAGTGGGCCGGTCACATCTGTCGCAGACCCGATAGCCGCTGGGGCAGACGGGTTCTGGAGTGGAGACCGCGAATCGGCAAACGTAGTGTGGGGCTTCCTGAGACTAGATGGAGTAACGATATTCGAAAGGCAGCTGGTGGCGGTTGGAGAAATAAGACCGAGGATCGGGCTGAGTGGCGTATCATAAGGGAGGCCTATGTCCAGCAGTGGTCGAATACAGGCTGATGATGATGATGATTTAATTAATTTTATAGGTACAGTTCACAAAATGAACTTTCATTGACTGTGTGTCACGTCTCATGACTATAGGCGCTACTGTTGCATTTCACAACGAAACCCACCGTATAGCACCCCACAGTATTGTAGTTAGATAATTTAGCCAAGGGAACTCAGTGGTGGCGCATTCTCTAACACACGCAGACCACTCTAAGCCGAAGAGCACTTCCAAAGGTCACAAGCAAAATAAGAAGCAAGATAAAGGGTTCTTATTGGATTTTGTTCTGTAGGTAAAGTTCAAGATGATGGATCAACAAAATAGCAATTCTGGTCAATCCAGTCTTTGGGTTCGTTTTTTATAAAACAAAAAGATTCAGGAGATTTTATATTTAAATATATTTCAGTCCTACCACAGACGGACTTTGTGCAGAGTTGACCTCACGGAATTGGCTGCTATTTTGCCGCCATTAAGTAACGAGCTATTATATAATAATGTGCTAGTATATAACATAGTAGATAGATAGATAGATAGATTAACTCTTTATTGCACTTAATATAAAAACAAACAAAAGTTACTTATAACAAACAAAATAAAGTAGCAATTGGCGACCTTATCACTAAAAGCGATCTCTTCCAGGCAACCATAGGATGGAAAGAGAGAGATGGAAAGAATAAGGAGGAGGGGAAGTACAAAAAGGAGCGATTAATACTACTACAATTAGACAATAAAATAGATTTTAAAAACCACTACTTAGTACTGGTTTGAAGGGCAATGTTTTAGAAATAAAAATACGTGCGCAAATTGTGACCCAAATAATAATAAAAGTGGTCAAGTGCGAGTCGGACTCGCCCATGAAGGCTTCCGTAGCAGCAAGTAATATAATATAAAAGTTCTTGTAGTTCGTTGTTACTTAAATCAGTGTTTTAACAATAGTCAATTTATGACGTATTAAAAAATACTACTTACTAGATCTCATTCAAACCAATTTTCGTTGATAGTTTACATGGTGATGTACATCATACACTTTTTTATTTTTGTCATTCTCTTATAAAAGTTACAGGGGGACATACACTTTTTACCACTTTGGAAGAGGGACTCTTCCAAAGTGGTAAAAAGTGTGTGTCGCGCAAACTATTCAGTTTAGAAAAAAAATATGTATTGCAACCTCAATATCATTTTTGATGACCTATCCATAGATACCCCACACGTAGGGTTTTGATCAAAAATTTTGATGCACATTACTGCTTAGCGGTAGAATAACTGGCAAAGGTGTGGTACTTCCCCAGGCGGACTCTGCCAGGAGTCTACCATTACTAAAATTTATACCCTTGAAACAAGTACGACAGATGGAAATGTTATTGATGATCGCGGTTTTGCATATGACCGTTCAAATATAAATAGCAAACTGACTCAACCTCGAAAGGCTTAAGCAGGAATAGATCGCCCACTATTTCACTATAAATAGAAATAATCTCGAGAAACAAATAGAAGGAACTGATAAAGTTACGAGTATTATGACGTAATCGTCTAGTAGGTCTGCGATTTTTGTTGCGTGGGCGGACGAATACCCGCAAATATATCCTGGAAAACGTAATAATGTTATCGTACAATCAAACTCACCAACTATTTTATATCTACACTAGATGTCCGCCCCGGCGTTGCCCGTGGTATATTATATAGTACTCATCAGGACCCCGTACATATACAACGGTTAAAGAATGACTGAAATCGGTTCAGTCATTCCTGAGAATATCGCTTTCAAACAAAACACCTCTTCAGCTACCTGCTACGCCACCTGTCGGAAATTGGTTGTACCAACACAGATTGAGAAAAAAAATTGACTAGCAAAGGTTTTATATTCAAGAGGTATGTAATCTGTGATATTCAATGACGCAATCTTAGACACATGCTGTCATGTCACATGTCAAAGCACGAAACGTACGAAATCTCTCAAAAAGGAATATATTTTCCCGATTTTGTTACATTCTTGATTCATGCTACGCTTCTATTAATAGTAGCTTTATTTTCTATAGCCTATATCCTACCTCGATAAATGGACTATCCAATAGAAAAAGAATCTTTCAATCCGGACCAGTACTTCCCGAGATCCTAGCGTTTAAACAAACAAACTCTTCAGCTTTATAATAGTAGTATAGATTTTCCCAAAGTGATGTTTGCGCCGCTATCGAAAAAACGAACTCAAATATGACAGGAAGTTACGACTGGTCTGATGTTCATTTATTTTACCAATTTCAACATGATCACTTCTCCCACTCTGTAAAGGTGGATAATGTTCACACTACTCACACTGTGACTCGATAGGATTTTTTATCCCAACCACTCACACTGTTACTCGTTGCATCTTTCTTTAATAGTTTAAATTATAAGATATAAATAAAATTTCTACAAGTCACCCACAATTATTATTAAAAAACAATGAAAGTACATATACCTATTTATGCATTAATACTCTATATCATATATTTTATTAAGTATATCATATGATCACACACGCATACACGCCTCAACACACCCACACACAAACACATACACCCTCACATCCATACACACACACACATACGTATATTTACTAATTGACCATGGGAGGAGCCATTGTCTTCTGAAATACAGTTACGACTAGTTCGGAGACAATGGGTTCATATCGAAATTTTGTTAACTTTTTATATCTAGGGTAAAAATAATTATTTTTGTATTTTGCATTTTTTGTATTTCATTTTCACATAGATGAGTTCGTGAACTGATGTTATGGACCTAATAAAAATATTCTTGTCTGTTTATGTACGCAGCTAGTGCCGAATCAATATGAAAAGTTCCATAGCTGTAGGAATCACTGACTCACAAGTATACCCCATTATTAAGCCCGCGAAGTTACGATCCGTTCAACCTTGCTATCCTACCCAAGTTATCTTCATAATGACGTCAGCACCAATAATACCTACCATTTTACCCCAGTCTACCGCTGTAACCTGTGCCGAACTAAGCACGTAGGGGCTGAATAACATAATCAGATGATAGACTGAAAACGGATTCGTTTTAATTTTGGTTTATTTGTTCTCGTTTTCTGTAATTTGTATATTTAAGAAAAAGAAGACATAATATTGGCATGATTTGTAACAAACTTGGATAAAATAATGAATTTTTTTTAGCTTACACCGTATATACATAACAGGTTTAGCTGCATTGTTACTTTTTATTAAGTTTTTAATTTGCTACGTATTTTATACGTAAAAATTAAGTGCATTAAAGAATTAATCTATGTTACAGTATCCATAATATAATTTATATCTTGCACACATATATTATATCATCAAAGGAAACTGTTTTTGTTATTTTGTTAATGTTTTTTACATGTGTTTTAAATGGTAAGTTCCGCAATAGCTTCACCCATCGGGAATCAATATTGAGTGTTTTTTTTCAGGTGCCATACAAATTTTATAGAAATCAACATGGTGTTTTTGAAATATCAAAAAAAAAAACATAGGTATTATCTAGACGACGTTATAGCACATTTAACAAAACCTATGAAATTTTGTCGTCTCCAAGCATAATTTTAGAGTTGGATGTTGTTTTTTTCGGTGAAAATTAAACTATTTCCAAATCATTTAATTATATTTAACCAACACTTTACGATAACATTTGCGACTAAAATACTAAATTTTAATGCTTTAAATTGATAACTCGAATCGAATTACAACATTTAGTTAAGCATTTTGCCCCTACTTAGAAATCCATGCATTTACATGCCCCTCTCTCCACCTCAGTTCGCCCCTGGTAGTATCTGCGAATAAAACTAACGAGAAAGGCAGGGGTGAAACGGTGTGCTGTTACCATCATTGCCTACTTAGAGAACATAATACCTACTTGGGACTAGTGATGTGGAGCCGATGTTTTAGACGAATAAAAAAACAGATGACTACCATTCAGACTGTGACGTAACGAGCAATGCTTAGGTATTTCTTTTTCTTCGATTGCTTAGGTATTTTTGAGGTTAGAGAGAATCGGTATCATAAATATACTACTGCCAAGTAGTAAAGTTATATAAGCTATCTGGCCGCCAAAGTACAAGGTTTGCTTAGTTTGGGGTCAGATGGTGTTGTGTGTGAATAATTTGTCGACCAATATATGAACGACAATGTGTCCAGAGACATTACAGAGCAAAGTGATAGATCCCCTAGCAGCTCTAGCTGACTAGTGTAGTGCAATGCAAAGCACATATTATATGAACTTTTTATTTGCAGGTTCAGATTGGAATACCTTACTTAAAACCTTCATCATCATCATCAGCCGCAAGACGTCCACTGCTAAACATAGGCCTCTCCCCTAGATTTCCACAACGAACGGTCCTGCGCAATCTGCAACCAGCGGTTTCCAGCGACCTTTATGAGGTCATCTAGTGGGAGGCCGTCCAACACTGCGTCTGCCGATTTGTGGTCACCACTCGAGAACCTTTCTTCGCCAGCGGTTGTCAGTTCTGCGAGCGATGTGACCTGCCCATTGTCACTTCAGCTTGCTTACTCTTTGAGCTAAGTCTGCCACTTTCGTTTTTTTGCGAATATCGTCACTACGGATTCTGTCGCGCAAAGAGACTCCGAGCATAGCCCTCTCCATAGCTCGCTGTATGACTTTGAGCTTCTAAAAAAACCTAAAAACCTTACCTAAACTAAAACCTTACCTAAAACGGCACTGCGCTCACTACACAGAGACGGACTCTTTGCAGAGTCTGCCTGGAGAAGTGCCACACCTTTGGCAGTTATACTATAGCCAAGCAGTACTATGCAAACATCGTTATATTTCGGTTCGAAAGGCAATGTTTCTAGAGAATTTAAAAAAATAGATATATCACCTAATAAATATTCACAACATGATAGGATGAACGCAGTGCAGTGGTAGATAATGAATGATTTGGACGCTTCAATAGCTGCGTGGCATTGTGCTATCATGGGCAGGTGAGTTGCTTACCATCAGATTCATGTCTTGTTTGTCCCGTTACTCTACATTATAAAAAAGAGGTAGCGATAAGAACAAAAATAATGTACAAACGGAAAGCTTAATGCTAGGGCGCATTTCGAACATTCGAAGTGAAAATTTATGTTTTCACTTTGAATGTTGAATTTTAAAAACCTACGTACAATTTTAGAGTTCAATAGCACTAATGTTGTACAATACTTCACCTGTATAGTTACAGATATACTGCTACTGCGCATATTGTTGACGAACTCACGGGATTTGACGCATCCAAAAGGTGTATTTTTTAACTTTTATAGGTTTGCACTTGACTGGGATCTCACCTCATGTAAAACGACAGTAGGATAGTTTACCAATTCACTCTTGCGACCTACTAAGCTATTCCGACGCCCCGCCGCTGCATTGAGTGTCGGTGGCGCGAATCCACAAAGTCAAGTTACCGAAAATTTTTCAACGCAGCAAAATACAATTTGCACTTCGAAAATTTCACTTTAATTTCTGTTTCTTTTCTGATGACTTTGTAGAATGTATTTGATTTTTTTTTAATAAAAAAAATGACGAGAAAAGCAGGACATGAGCCTGACGGTAAGCAACATGTCGGCCAAATAACAGCACAATGACACACAGCTATTGAAACATGAAGAGTCCAAATCATTACCTAGCACTGCACTGCGCTCATCACACAGAGATCTAAGATGTTAAATCTCTAAGCCCTGTAATTTCTCTGGAAACATTGCTCTTCAAAACGGAACACAGTAATGTTTTCACATCACTGCTTGGCGGTACAATAACTGGCAAAGGTGTGATACTTCCCCAGGCGGACTCTGTAAGGAAGACTTATTACAAACTCCAAGAATATTTTAATGAAACATAACAGCGTTATTGTAATGTTTACCTATTGTAAAAATATTTTGAATGTTAGGTTACCTATTTCTAATATATAAAATTCTCGTGTCACAGTTTTTGTTGCCATACTCCTCCGAAACGGCTTGACCGATTTTGATGAAATTTTTTGTGCTTATCCGGTATCTATGAGAATCGGCCAACATCTATTTATCATCCCCCTAAATGTTAGGGGTAGTCCACCCCTAAATTTTTTATTTTATTTTTTAGACAAAATTTTTAATTACTATTTTTTTATGATACAATATACAAAAATACATACAATCCTCAATTTTCACCCTTCTACGATCAACCCTTATTTTTACTAGCTATTTTAGTAATTTAATCATTTTTCCTCTCCGGTCGAAAACTGTCAATCGTCATTTAATTAGTTATCCCCGCCAGATGTCTACAGGTGTCCCTTCTGACCCAGTAAACAGCACGATAATTTGGGGATCAAAAGTAGCCTATAGCATATATATAGTTTGAACACGCTAATCTCGGGAACTACTGGACCGATTTAAAAAAATTGTTCACCGTTCTTTCATACGTTCGTAATCCTTGAACGCTGTAGGTTATATATATGTACCACGGGCGAAGCCGGGGCGGGCCGCTAGTACTATTATAAAATTGTCTTTCTCTTAATTTGAGCATTTCAGTCTGAAGTTATGTATCGAGCTCAACCTCACAATAAGTGCTGATCGTTTTTCTTTCATCTACGTTTGTTTTTGTTTTTATTATAAGTTAATTCTGCAATTATTTACTTACTCAAAATTAGTTTCGTCGTTTTTTTATAGAGTGCAGGAAAAGTTAACAATTTAATATGTTTTAAAAAGTACTAATTAGTTCCAAATTTTGATATAATGTATTATTATTTGTGTAAATCGTTGTGATATTTTTGTAACCTCATGCCAATGAGGCCTTATATTTGCATGCCCGCAAAGGGTAGAACTGTTGTTTCTATAATTATGTCTTATTTATAATATCACCTTTGTACACAGTTTTGCAATAAATAAATAAATGATTCTGATTCTGATTCTGAGTCCTACCACTACAAAATATTTAATAAGTATTTGGATAATATTTTGATTTGGCATGCTAATAAATTGATTTCATTTTCGTTTATCCAAAAGGAAAAAGAAACTCTACGCAGTATCATCTACCGGTGATTTAAATAAACCGTGGTTTCGTCCATGGTCAAAGCGGAGGGAAACAATAAATTTTTATGTTTTCCTGGTTCATAAACAAGCAATTTTCACCAATTCCCACCAGTGAATGTGGAGTTACGTAGATAAAGTATAAGCCAAAAGGGAGGCGAAGCTTTTTATTAGAAATGACGCGACGTTTACCATGAGACCATATCCTACGTCGAATAAAAATGCATTTTTTCATACCATATAGTGACAAGGCGAGCAGGATATGTGCTTGATAGTAAGCAACAAGCCTGCTCATAACAGAACATTGGCATGCAGTGTTTTATCCCTATGCCCTGTAAATATCAATGGAATTCTCTGTAATTTCTGCCTATCAAACCGGCACACAGTAATATTTGCAAATAACTGCTTCGCGGTAGAATAACTGGCAAAGGTGTGGTACTTCCCCAGGCGGACTCTGCAAAGGGTCCTACCATAACAAAAACTACTTGTCCATGACGGTTGCTTGGAATAAATAGCTGTAAGCGACAAGCCTGCCATTTATAACATACGATATAAGTTGTTGAATGTATAGTTTTCGTTGTATGTTTAGTGTGCTTAATACATAATTTCTGCCTGTAAATCCTGTTTTTTTATGAAAAACAAATATTTAATGCAAGATTACTTTAAACTATACGACATCAAAACAAACCACTATTTTACCTTTGGTTAATAAAATAATAATAAAATAAATATTGGTGGACAATTCACACACAACACCACCTGACCCCAAACTAAGCAAAACTTGTACTATGGCGGCCAGATAGCTGATACCTATAATATATATATAGTTTTAAATACATACTTATTATAAATAGAAACACCCAGACATAGTGCAAACATTTTTTTTTTTTAATAAATGGTGACGAGACGATCCGGACATGTGCCTGATGGTAAGCAACATGCCTGACACATAACAGCACAGTGACACGCAGCTATTGGAACATGAAGAGTCCAAATCATTACCTAGCACTGCACTGCGCTCGTCACCCAGAGATCTAAGATCTGATATCTCTAAGCCCTGTAATTTCTCTGGAAACATTGCCCTTCAAACCGGAACACAGTAATATTTGCACATTACTGCTTGGCGGTAGAATAACTGGCAAAGGTGTGGTACTTCCCCAGGCGGACTCTGCCAAGAGTCCTACCACTACAAAAATTTGATTTCATCACACAAATATTTACACTGGGTGGGAATCGAACCCACGATCCTCGGCTTCGCAGGCAGAGTTACTACCCACCAAGCCACTAGGCCAGTTAAATACCATTTTTGTTTTTTGTTTTTTTTTTTATACTATATCTTTCACTTTCATGTATAAAAATAATACTTTTGCTTCTTATACATCTACTTTTACATTGCCTCTATCTTATGTAACGTTTATCTCACTGTTAAATAATATTGCGAAATCTTGAAGTTCAAAGAAAGGAACGCAAAATCACCCTGACATCTCGTACGCCCTCAGACTGGTGACAGTAATCTTCAGGTTTTGTCGAGAATAAGAAGAAACGGCTAAAAGGATCACGCACTGTGGGTTTATTTATGTTTATTTTCTAAACACTGTGATAGATGTATAAGAGTTAAATCAAAAGACAACAGCTAAAAACATAACTTAAATGACGTGGTTATGATAAGGCGGGGATTGAGACAAGTAGACACCAGGGCACCTGAAATTTTTAAGGCAGTCTTGGAAAATGCTGAAATGGTCGAATTTTTATCATTTTCTGCCAGTAGATTATTTAATTTCGATTTAAATTTGTTTTGATTGCCGACTAAGAATATACAAAATTATTAACAAATGCTTATAATAATTTCTTTGAAACGCAACACAACAAATATTCATATTTTTCAAACACATTTCTTTGTCCTTAGTCAGCTCAGTCGACTAGCTACGAAGTCAATCAGCTGTATTATGGGACCAAAGCCACAGAAATACGAATATATCAATCAAATTGAACAATAATTAATTGTATTACGCAGTAACAAAGTTGGTTTTGCACTAAAAGTTGTGTTTCAAAAGTGGTACCTACTGTTTTTTGACTTAATAAGTATATTTCTAAAACTTTTTCGATACTCCGCGGCAAAATATTGGTATTTATTTGGTTCTAAGTGTAAACAATGCTATTCAGCGTGGCAATACCGATAGTATACTAGCAAAACTTCCAACTGGAAGTATAGTGCAGTTGAATACATTAGCAAATCTATGTGTGGTACAGTCATCAATAAAATAAAACTCAGATACTGTACAGAGTCACATATTTTTTATGACATCAAACACACTGTTCCGATAAGACAGCGAGTTAATACGAAACTACTCGTATGTAATATAATACGAATGAAGTTTATTTTAGATATTTCAAAATGTGGGGCACCGGTAACAATGATATGGATATGAATCCAGAGTCTTCTGAAATATAAGCTATCAAACGAAAAAATAATCATCATAATCGAATTCCAATGAATTGGCGGAGCTAACGTGTTCAATCATTCATAATTTAAGAGCAACGCTCTTGTCGGTGGAGTTCCTTCCATGTACTTCTACACTCCGCTTTCTCCTTGACTTCTTGATGAAATGAAATGAAATGAAATGATTTGAAATGAAATGATACGACACTACATTTATCTTCTCCTTCGCTTGGTTCATGTAACTTCTCCTAGGTCTACCTCTCTTCCTCCTCCCTTCTAATTTACCTTCCATTATTGTTCTAATGAAGTTGTCGTGTCGTATTAGATGTCCCAACATCTTTCCTCTTCTGTTTTCTATTGTTTCCATTAATGTTCTTTTCTCCTCTACCATCTTCAAAACCTCTTCATTGATCTTCATTTCGTTCCAGCTGATTCTCTCCATTCTCCTCCAACACCACATTTCGAATAAATAAACAAATATTGGTGGATATTTCACACACAACACTGCCTCTAATTTTTTCCTATCCCTTTGAGTCATGGTTCACGTTTCGCTGCCATACAATGCAATACTCCAGATGTAGAGCTTAATCAGCCTCTTGCGAATATTCTTTGATATTCGGACTTTAAACAGATGCTTTTTTATTGTTAAAAGCTCTTTTTGCCATTGCTATTCTAGCTATAATATCTGGTAACGTGTAACATAACATAAAAAACATGTTACATAACATAAAAAACATGTTACATAACATAAATAACGTGAAACATAACATTAAAAAATGTGTGTGTGTACATACACATGTAAGAAGTAAAACTTATTTATGACATGATTTGTAGAAAACTGATCAATGACTGAGTTGTAAATTCATTTAACCAATTTCTGCGAAGTTTAGGAATAAAGCTAAATTAGGAAAAGTTTTATTTTTTAATATCATAGATGGATTTAAATAATGTAATTATTTCACCTTATTGCTACTACATCATTACCTATAGAATTTAATTAAATAACGCAAAAATGTGACTTATAAAATATATAAAGATGACACGTAACAGAAAAACGTTACATTGCCATGAAATTTCTCCCATGCGTCGATAATGTTTTTTTGAAGTAAAACTTTCACTTCAAAAAAATACAACCAAATTGGGTACGTCGTTCTTTTTTGGAGTCGGTTAAAAATTGCCGGATTTAGAGCGCCAACCATATGCATCGCTACATTACCTTCTTGTACGCAGTTATTCTCTTAAGCACGATTAGCGAGGCTTTTTCCAACGGTTTCCCAAATCCCAGGTGTAAAACAAATCTTGAGATTAGGATCGCCCTGGATCGGTTTTGCGTTTTAAGCAGTAAAAGTACTTATACTTTCAACTAAGCACACGTTTTAGAGTTCCGTATAAAAACTTGCAACTATATACCTAATACCATTAAACCTGGGAATAGGTACTTTGAATAAGTTTTAGTTAATTATTCATATTAATAGGCATTGCGACTCAATTTTGATTTAATGTGCTATCAAAAGGCTTCTTAATAACTGAAACATAGGTGAAAGAATTACTTTGTTATCTTAAAAACTTCCCGTGTTATCACGATTTTAAAATCACAATTTTGGACTTTCCCTAAAACGCTTCATACAAAAACACTACTAAAGCGTGACGTCACTGTCGGGTATTTTCTATGCGTCGCGCGTAAAGTTTGTATGTTAGCTACACATATTAAATATCGCGTTTAGGAAATTGGTTCCATAACAAAGGGTTTTCCGATAGTGAATAAATACATTTTCAAATAATTTCATACTTTTCAAATGGACTTTGGCCCATCCAACTTTGAATGGATCATAAAGTAAGTTAAACAAAAAAATATCAAAATTAAAGTTGGGACATATTTTATTCCATTTAAATTCTATCATTATGTATATGAAATAATTTAATATAATTGCAGGACCTGTCGTCATGCCTATTGAGACGCATTCAAGGAATCTGTGCACATTCATCCTAATGAATATTATAAAACTGGCTGCTCCCCGTGGGCTTACCCTATTATTTTGTTTCCTATATAAATGTCAATGCATGGATGTTTGTTGCTCAATCACGTCGCAACTTCTTAACGGATCTGATTGAAATTTGAAATTGAAGGCTACTTTTATCCCGAAAAAATTGCGGGTACCACTAAAGTGCGCTGCAAGTAAAAAATATATTTCAAGAATTAGGGAGGACCAACTATTGAAAAGGCTGTTAAAAAGATGAAATTTATGTGTATCGCATGGACATATAAAAAAGTCAGCCGTAATCTCGCTAACACATAAACTGTGTCACGAGAGTCGGCCACATTTGCACGTGACGTTGTCAGGTTGTCACTGATAGGCTGACACGCACACATACACACAAATAGCGCGTGTAATTTGTGTAATTGTGTGTGATGTGTGTTTTTGTTTTAGCGAGACTACGTCCGACTTTTTTTTATACGATATTAGATTGTTTCATATGACTTTAAAATATTTACAAACATAGTCGCTTGAGAAACTTGAAACTTGTTAAATTCACAGCCCACAGAAAATCTGCATGTGGTGCGCCCTAAAAGTATTCAATTCAATACAAAAATATATTATAGAGATGGGTTTGGTAAAATGAAAGCAAGTTTCTCATTTTTATACGGAACAATGAAATATATTAAGGTTGTTGCGTTGTTCCTAAATAGGCAATCGCGTGAAAAAAACTCTGCTCTCAATCAGTAAAATCCAGCCATCGAAACGCTATTTGGGTAGTACACCGCATTAAACATTCATTTGACGAGTCAGCGAGTTTTGTTTACCTGGTTTATTGGTTTAAATCAAATCACTGGCTCGGAAATGTTCGCTTTTTTTGGGTTCGGTGCCGGAAAAATAAATTGATAATAGGTGCGTGGATGGGAAGAAATTACGGTAGATACATCTGTAAGCTTAGAATATGTTAAATGTGGAACTAATGGAGTGTTGTTTAATTTTTGTATTGTATTGTATTATATTTCTTTTGGCTCGTTAGGAACTAATGATGAAAGTAATATTTTATAATGTGCACACTGTCACAAAAAATAGACACACTCAAGTGAGGATCAACATTTTAGTAAGCATTGTAGCTTCAGGATAATACGTCTTGCGTTGAAGTGATTTAGTCTATAGTTGAAGCCAAACTTTTTAACACGCGGAATACGAGTATAGAGAAGAATTATTGTACTAAGCGTTTCCACTGTTGAGACTCGAGGCCCTCTCTCGCAAGGAGAGACTTAAAGCCATAATCCACTACGATTGCTCAGTGAAGTTGGCGGCTGACGCATGCCTTTCGAAAAATTTTCATGATGTTTTCCTTCACCTCTAAAGTCAGTGGTAATGACAAACTCTTACATCACCATTTGTAAAAATGATTAGAAAAGAAAGCGGAATACTGGACCCGACCTCTTGATTGAAAGTCGTACGTTTTAACTTACCACCAGAGTTTTTAGGAATTCTAAAAAACCCAGTCACATGCGATTAAAACTTAATCGTACGAAGGTATATATTACTAAGGTTTAAATACTTAATCGTGCGAAACTGACTAATTACAGATTGGATCAACCACATAAAATATAAGTCACGGTAATTCATTTAGCATTAGGTATTTGACAGAGTTTGTTTTCATATATATTTCTGTTCCATTTTTTTCTTTGTAAGTACATACAGTTTTACAATACATCATTTTCTTTCGCAGAAATACCAAAAAAAAACTTCAATTGAACAATCAAACTACTAAACTGATTTTAGTAAGATTACTGACCAAATAACAAATTTATTATATCAAACAAAGGAGAGAGCGAAGTTACAGATTAAACAGAGGTGTCACCGATTTCCAGATTTTTTATAACCCCCACATAAAAACGGGGTGTAAGGGGGAAGCGCTTAACATCTAGCTTCCCCAAATGTCAACCTCTCCTGCGCGTGGTACACCCTGCTGCCAACTAACGAGGCTCTGACGACCGAACCAATGGCGGTATATCCATTTAAAAGCCAGTCCTAAATGGACCAGGCCGATGACGGGCAGCGGCGTCATCGGTGCAAAGGACTGGCTCCGCGGTCACCAACCCGCTTGCCAAGCGTGGTGACTATGGCAAACACCCCCCCTATGAACATCACAACCAGAAAACGGCCCCTGGTCCCCGGCGGCTCCGCTATTCCAGGCGCTGGTGGCAGCCTTGGTTCCGGCGGAGCATGGGGTGCGAAGAATCTCCGGCAGACGCCCCGCCACCAAACCCAACGACTCGACCTGGCAACATATAACGCACGGACGCTGAGGGCTGACGAAAAGATTGTGGAGCTGGAAGAAGAAGTGGACAAGTTGCGATGGGATATCATGGGGTTATCTGAAGTCCGTAGACAGGGCGAGGACAGGATAACCCTGGAATCCGGCAACTTGTTCTACTACCGGGAGGGAGATCAACAATCCCAAGGGGGTGTCGGGTTTATCGTCCGCAAGTCTCTCGTCAACAACGTGATAATGATCGAGAGTGTGTCGAACAGGGTGGTATACCTTGTACTTAAAATTAGCGACCGGTATTCATTGAAGGTCATACAAGTATACGCACCGACCTCGACACATCCCGACGAAGAGGTTGAGGCCATGTATGAGGACATCTCCAAAGCCATACATGTCTCGCCAACACATTTCACAGTTGTGATGGGAGACTTCAACGCGAAACTGGGCAAACGTAGCGGTGATGAGTTGAGAGTGGGGAATTTCGGATATGGGCATCGGAACCCAAGAGGGCAACGTCTAGCGGATTTCTTGGAAAGGAGAGCCTCTTTATGATGAACTCCTTTTCAAGAAACAGCCACAAAGAAAGTGGACCTGGATTAGCCCAGACGGTTCCACAAAAATGAGATCGACTTCATTATGACGACTAAACGGCAAATATTCAGCGACGTCTCTGTGATCAGCAGGGTTAAGACCGGCAGCGATCACCGTATTGTAAGAGGCACGCTGAATCTAAACATTAAGCTCGAAAGATCACGTCTAATGAAGTCCACGCTCCGACCAAATTATGCTCAGATCGAAGATCCCGATAACTTTCAACTCGAACTTCAAAATCGCTTCGAATCCTTAGATGAGTGCGTAACGGCGGACGAAATAAACGACAGGCTAGTGGAAACTGTTCATGCTGTTGGCAGAAAATTTTATAAGAGCCGACGCCAAAACAGAACCCAAAAGCTCTCCGATCAAACTCTAGATCTTATGGCGGTCAGACGAGATATGCGGTTACAGTCTTCGGTCGACATGACGGTATACAGACGGCTCAATAGACAGATCTCTACTTGTGTGCGACGCGACATACGCTGCTTCAATACTTCGAGTATTGAAGAAGCGATCAAGCAGAACAAAGGCTCAAAAGTGTTCGCAAGAAATCTGTCTCTTGGGCAAAGTCAGCTGACCAAACTGAAGACCGATAGTGGTAACGTTGTCTCGTCGAAGCCTGAGATTTTGGAGGAGATTGAGAGGTTCTATGAACAGTTATACACCTCTACGCAAGCACAACCTGTCGTTAGCATGGCAAAAGACCCCAGAGCCAAGCTGACCCGACACTTTACCGAAGATATCCCAGAAGTCAGCCTGTATGAGATTAGGATGGCCCTCAAACAACTTAAAAACAACAAAGCACCTGGCGACGACGGAATTACGACTGAGCTTCTGAGAGCGGGTGGAAAACCGGTACTTAAAGTCCTCCAGAAGCTGTTCGATTCCGTCATACGTAACGGTAGTACGCCAGAAGCGTGGAGCAGAAGTGTGGTGGTGCTCTTCTTCAAAAAAGGTGACAACACCTTGTTGAAGAACTACAGACCCATCTCACTTCTGAGCCACGTTTATAAGTTGTTTTCGAGGGTAATCACGAATCGTCTCGCACGCAGGTTTGACGACTTCCAGCCACCCGAACAAGCCGGTTTCCGAAAAGGCTATAGTACCATAGACCACATTCATGCGCTTCGGCAGATTATACAGAAAACCGAGGAGTATAATCGGCCACTATGTATAGCGTATGTGGATTATGAGAAAGCCTTCGATTCCATCGAGACCTGGGCAGTGCTTCAGTCTCTCCAGCGATGCCGCATCGACTATCGCTATATCGAAGTGTTGAAGTGTATTTACAGCAAAGCCAAAATGTCTGTCCGATTACAGGACCAGTGCACAAAACATATCCAGCTACAGAAAGGCGTGAGACAGGGAGATGTTATATCTCCGAAACTGTTCACTGCCGCGCTGGAAGATGTTTTCAAGCTACTGGACTGGAACGGATATGGCATCAATATCAACGGCGAATGCATCACTCACCTTCGGTTTGCCGACGACATAGTCATTGTGGCAGAGTCGATGGAGGACCTCGGTGCTATGCTCAGGGACCTCAGTAGAGTATCCCAACAGGTAGGTTTGAGGATGAATATGGACAAGACGAAGGTCATGTCAAATGTTCATGTCTCACCTGTACCGGTTATTGTTGGGAATACCACACTCGAAGTTGTTGACGAATACGTCTACCTGGGTCAAAAGATCCAATTAGGTAGATCCAACTTCGACAAAGAGGTCCAGCGAAGGATCCAACTCGGATGGGCAGCGTTCGGGAAACTTCGGCACATCTTTGAGTCCAAAATACCCCAGTGCCTAAAGACGAAAGTCTTTAACCAGTGCGTGTTGCCAGTGATGACTTATGGAACTGAGACGTGGTCCTTCACTGTTGGTCTCATAACGAAGCTCAAAGTCACACAGCGAGCTATGGAGAGAGCTATGCTCGGGTATCTTTGCGCGACAGAATCCGTAATGAGGATATTCGCAAAAGAACGAAAGTGGCCGACATAGCTCAAAGAGTAAGCAAGCTGAAGTGGCAATGGGCAGGCCACATCGCTCGCAGAACTGACAACCGATGGGGAAAAAAGGTTCTTGAGTGGCGACCACGAACCGGGAGACGCAGTGTTGGACGGCCTCCCACTAGATGGACAGATGACCTCACAAAGGTCGCTGGAAACCGCTGGTTGCAGGTTGCGCAGGACCGTTCGTTGTGGAAATCTAGGGGGGAGGCCTATGTTCAGCAGTGGACGTCTTGTGGCTGATGATGATGATGATGATGATGACATAAAAACATTATTTATTCAAAAATAACGAACATTTTCCTGTTTTAAATATATCCAGTAATGTAAGGAACCCTTTTTGAACCGATTATCTTCCTGTTATTTTTAACGATTCTAAATTCAATTTTCTGTTTAATATTCACACTCCATTCATAGCTGTTGAAGCGGCGTGCGTTCACAAAACAAGCTCCGAACGTCCCTTTGCATATTTCACGGCTAAATGTGGGACGACGTAGAGTATAGGCGTCCATGAATATGCCTCAGGCTGTGCACGTCATGAAAAATTGTATAGGTACTTATGTGGAAACGAAAAAACGTTTTTGAAATGAAAAGTTCATAACAAAACTAAAATACCAACAGAACTAAACTACACTACATACCTAACTATTAACACTAACCACATCTAAATTATCTATAGACCAACGTAGGTCTATAGATGATCAAGATGTTTAAGCCCACTGCCAGTCGGGAGCGTGTCCAAGATGCTGGCATTAGTACCCTAGTGGCTTAGTTGGTAGTAGCTCTGCCTGCGAAGCCGAGGGTTGTGGGTTCGATCCCCACCCAGTGCAAATATTTGTGTGATGAATTCAAATGTTTGCACTGTGTCTGGGTGTTTCTATGTATAATAAGTATGTATTTAAAACTATATAAGTATTATATCAGCTATCTGGCTGCCATCAGACAAGCTTTGCTTAGTTTGGGGTCAGATGGTGTTGTGTGTGAATTATCCACCAATATTTATATTTATTTATTTATTACCCCGCTAAATGCTTAAGATTTAGGCTAAGCGAACGCCAGCATTTTGGTCACGCGTCGCATCGACCAAGTGCTCGGAAAGGTTTTTGAAAATGAGATGCAGCAGCCGGTCCCCAATGTCTCAGTTAAACTGGTGTTCGCATCACCAATGTCCTTATTAATCAGTCAGCGTCGGAGCGGCTTCGCAGTAGTGCTAGATAGTTTTTTGTAGGTAAAATCTAGTGAGTTCGTTTCACTGACGTGCGTTATACCAGTATGTCCGTAGATAAGCAAGTTACGTAGTGTGGAAAATTAGTGATGAAATAATAATTACTCTTTACTTATTTTTTTAATTAAGACTACGATTGTATTGCAAATGTAATATATACGACGCTGTTACAAAAAAAGTACGTAGGCACACCTATGTGTGTACATAGGCACACATACCCACCCTCACATACACCAATACACACAACCCTCACACACACATGGAAACAAGCACAACTGAAGACAGCTAGCTCCTACAAACACAGGGAATCCTAGTGTGGGAGCTAGGGTTACAATTTGATACTAATAATATGCATGTTAGTTTATTTAAGTTAATAAGTTATCACATAAGGCCACAATGTTAAAATGTTTTTTTTATATACTATTTCTAAGTCTTTATTTTCTGCTGTACTCTAGATAGAATAGTTTATTTTCAAACAAAATACGTTAAATACGGTACAATAAAGTACATTTTCATGTACATCTTATCTTAATACCTTTAAACGAGCAATTTTGTAGGTATATATATATAGAATCTGAATCTCGGAAACGGCTCGAACGATTTTCATGAAATTATGTACACCGGGGCTTTTGGGACGATAAATCGATCTAGCTAGGTTTTATATTTTAAAACATCATTTTATGCGCGTTTTTAGACAACGAAAAACTCCTATAATGTCATTAGAATACGATAACTTATTTCGCCATTGTTCTTTAAGTCTAAATGGCTCAGACGGAATATACTCGCTCTCGGAGTCAACAGGCCCCGGTTCGAATCCTGATGGTTACACTCGGGTATTTTCTTTTTTGTTATTTTTTTTTTAAGAAAATATTTTACTTAAAGCCCTTTATAAACGCATAGCTCGGTCAACCAGGTACTACCTTTTACGTTACATTACATGAATTTTCTGTGAGCCTCAAACTAAGTCTAATACGTGTATCTTAGATTGACTTATATAATACACAATCATGTATTTAGTTCGTGGGGTTAGATTTTTATAGATAACTACGTCAAATTGAGTTAGTAAGGCTTCCCTAGTCTTGTTTGGTTAGCATATAAGTGAATAATAATAAAACATAACATATAATTTTGCATTAATTTCAAGATAAATATTTATTCTGCTATATAAATATCAAGGTGTGGTTCTTAAAGCGTCAAAAGAAAGAAAATATCTTAAAAAACATGTTCATTCCAGATGATAAATATAAAGTTTCATTTACGATTTAAAAAAAATTATAAAAGTGATGATGCCGCAATCTATTTCACACATTTCGTTATCGAAAATCTAGAATTGGCATTCAATGATTCAATCAAATCAAAAAAAAATGGTTATGAACACCTACTAAAGCGTGACGTCACTGTCGGGTATTTTCTATGCGTCGCGCGTAAAGTTTGTCTGTTGTTAGCTATTTTAATATTGCGATTAGGATACTGGTTTCATAATAACAGTCACTTTGAATTGAATTTTTATATTTTTTAAATGGACGTGCCCATATAACTTTGAATTATCATAAAGTAAGTTAAACAAGATGTGAGACGTGGTCCTTAACTGTGGGCCTCATAACGAAGCTCAAAGTCACACAGCGAGCTATGGAGAGAGCTATGCTCGGAGTCTCTTTGCGCGACAGAATCCGTAATGAGGATATTCGCAAAAGAACGAAAGTGGCCGACATAGCTCAAAGAGTAAGCAAGCTGAAGTGGCAATGGGCAGGCCACATCGCTCGCAGAACTGACAACCGATGGGGAAGAAAGGTTCTCGAGTGGCGACCACGAACCGGAAGACGCCGTGTTGGACGGCCTCCCACTAGATGGACAGATGACCTCACAAAGGTCGCTGGAAACCGCTGGTTGCAGGTTGCGCAGGACCGTTCGTTGTGGAAATCTAGTGGGGAGGCCTATGTTCAGCAGTGGACGTCTTGCGGCTGATGATGATGATGATGATGAAGTCAAACAAAAAAGATAGGTATCAAAATTAAAGTTGATACACATTTTATTCTATTTAAGGCCAGGTATTTCTGTCAAAGTAGGTATTTAGCGTTGTCTTGTTCTCGCGACCGTCACCGACCGCGGAATCGGTGCCACAGTGCAGAAATAACATTAAAATATTGGACTATGTAATTTAAACTCATTTTTTGTTCAAGATTTGTTTATACTAGTGATAACAGTTTTGTTGCTATATAAACGAAGAAATATTAAATTGATCTATACTCGTAAGTATACAAAACTCAACCTTTTCTTTTTTGGTCACACTATAAGTTGAGAACGGCTTTTCCAATTACATGAATCTTTTTAAAATGTTTCCTAATAATTCACAAGTTCGTCAAAAATTAAAAAAAATGTGCAGAAACGTAATGAAAGGCCAGTAAAAATAGACGGTTTTTTTAGTCAACTTTGCACTAAGTTTCTAATCCAATTTTTTTCTATGAAGTAAAGATCACTTACTGAGCATAAAATTACAAAATCTCACAGATCCAGGTAGAGCTTCAAATGCCAATTGCAAAAAACTGTTTTGGCCAATATTTTGGAAACTATTTATTATGACAACAATTGTAGAAAATAAATTTTTGCATCTTTTGTTGTTAGTAAACTTTTTTTGTAAAATTTACTGTTTACGATTAATAGCCCATTTAATGATACGGTTGCGATGATGCCAATTATAGCGGATGAAAATGATGTGGTCTACGATGGAACTTGCTTCTCTAATAGACACATGTGTACCTCTTAACCCCAAGGTTCCAACCATCGACAAACCCCACTTTGACAATGCGTTTCACAGGTTAGTAGTTCTTATTACAAAAATGGAGACCAAACTTTTCGTTCAATTCTTCAATCATGATGATGAACGGTGCTGTTTATTCGAGCAACGAGCAATATCATAGAATAAATTTAATTTAAAAACGCCGACCACAAAAAAATCTACACGTAAAAAAATATTACCTACTATCTAAGGACACTTTGCCGAATGAGACTAGTCTTACAATATCTTAGTTACCAAAATCCATCCAGCCGTTTGGAAGATACGTGGAAATAAAAGTTTTACAAACATAAAAGATACGCGCGAAAAACATAACCCTTCTTCCATTCGGGTAAAAAGGGGCATGTTTATGCTACTGGGAACAGAATTCACATCTTATTTTTTTTTCACATTGTTATCATTAAATTGAACATAATAAATCGTAATCGGTAAGTTCGAAAAAAAAGTTTCATGGCAACAAAAGATGGGAAATTTTATTTTCTACAATAATAATAAGCTTTATAACTTTTTCGGAATATCGGCCAAAAACGTTTTTTCGAGCTGGCGCTTTAAGCTCCACCTGGATTTGTTATTATTTTGTAATTTTATGCTCAGGAAATGATTCTAAACTGTATATAAAAAATGCGAATCGTAAATTTAGTACAGAGTTAAATTCTACGAGTAATTTTACTGCCTAAAAGGCTTCTTATCACATTTGGTCGAGTGTCTAAATTTCATTTTAAATAAGTTTTAAATGAACGAAGTTGGGTTTTTAGGGATTCGTAGACAAATTTTAAAATATACGTTATGTCTGTCCATCCGTATGTGACAGCCATTTTTCTCCGAAACTATAATAAGTATACTATTAAAACTTGGTAAGTACATGTATTCTATGAACAATATTAACATTTTCATACAAAAAAAGAAAAAACAATAAATTTTGGTGGTGTCACAAACTTGGAAAAGAAATAAAAAAAAAATATATCAAAACCATACGTGTATCTATGGATAGGCGTTCAAAAATTGTATTGAAGTTCCTAACATTTTTTTTCTAAACTGAATAGTTTGCGCAAGAGTCTCTTCCAGAGTGGTAAAATCTGTATGTGAGGACTTTTCTTCCAAGTACTAAGTACCTTACCACCAAAGAATTTACCTAAATGGCATATAAATGCAAGTTAGGTATCGTTTATGATACCTAACTTGCATTTATATTAGGAGATTTACGCAGGGGATTTCTCCCCTCTCATTATTTCCTTATCCCGATCTCTGATTTGACGGACAAATATTTTACCGATCTTACTCTCGACTTATCTTTTTTCCATTGCATCCGCATTGAATTTTTTACTGATGTGTTATCGACGTCAGTTTTTTGAGACTCCCCTATTGGTCTACAACATAAAGTAAACAGCGTACTAATTAGTATCAGCGTCTATTTGCAATTCCAATGAAAACGGTATCAAAAATCAAGATCATAGCCGTGCTTCACTAGTAATACCTACTGATATTGTTATACTGTGGCACTTTGATCGTAATATTTAAAATTTATTGGTTGTCAAAATTGCAAAATCAAGCACAGGCCCGTCGTCCATGAGCGCCGAAACGCGACTGATCAGGCCTGCCGAACGGCGCGCTATATATATGGTAGATATTAAAACATAGTGAATAACTGATACTTTTTTATCAAGTCAAACTCTGCGAATGCATCTATAACTTTTTAGTGGCTTTCGTTAAGTACAAAAATTTAGTAAAAAAATTCATTAGTTTAGTCATAAACTTGAAAAAACTTTTTGAAAAGGGGTAACTTTGTTTTTTTTTTCTATCAAGTAAAATTCATTAAGTCGTGTTATTGACTGCGAATTGCACTAGATTAGATCCTTAACTAATACATATATTTTTTTCAGAGTTTAATACACTATTTTAAAGGTCTTAAAGTTGTTTTAAAAATTCAAAATTACGGCCCACACGCCCTTAAGTACTGTCATTATATCGAATGATTTAATATAATTGCAGGATCTGTCATCATGCCTATCGTCTAGAATCTAGACCAAGGAGTTTCTAATATTCTGAGTGTATAAGAGAAATTGGTACCCACAAACACCAGCAATCCATATCCATAAATCACTTATAAGAAATGATCTAAATTATCAGTTACAGATCCACGCCCACGGTTTTCACAAACTTTTTCGGATATTCGAAAATATTATCACCCGCCTACAGCCTAATCTATCCATCCTTCCCACTCAGATAGAAGTCTGACAGTAGAAAACATCCTAATATTCGTGGCACAGTGGTTTTCAAATTGAGTGCAACTTGAAGCCACTACTTGTTATTAGATGACCGAAATGATATTTTAAGTATAGTCACTTTTAACACACTTCAAAAAAAGAAGGACTATACGGATAGTATACTTCAAATAGATGAGTGGGTAGCGTGCAGCAGTAAGTAGTGAAATATTTTTTCTTACTTTTTGTTTTTTTAATTAACAACGTGTTTTGTGCTGTATGTATTATAATAACGACTGTGTTTTATTACGTTTTACAGTATTTCCTAACGCGCTTATTAACAATAACAAAATTAAAAATCTTGATTAGCCCCCGACTACCTCGTATTTGTAATTTGTACAACATTCTGCTAGTTTCAGTTTCAGGCCCTTTCATTTGATACCCATATTGAAGTACAAGTGAAAAAAATAATATAATTCGCCATTTTATGGTGATGACCGTTTTGGATTTGAATTATATTTTAGTGTATAGTATTCTACTAGCCAAGCCCTTTCATTTGATACCCATATTGAGTTTGGTTGTGAAGAAATATTTTGTCCGCCATTTTGTGGAAGCGGCCATCTTGAATCGATATTTACCAAACATTCGTAACATCCAGACGGAAATTTATTAATAAATCGATAATCTTATGACTCTATTGCGATATTTTTCTATTTCTTACATTTACTTTTCATTAAGTTACAGCTGGTAAAGTCGGGAGAACGGGATCCGGAGGCTCCGGGTTCAAAACCGGTAACTTAAAACGGTGAAGGAAAACATCGTGAAGAAACCGATTTGTATCTAGATTCTTTCGAAGTCATGTGTGAATCCACCAACCAGTTAAATTATATAGTGACAAAGGTGGCCCATTTCCGATACCT
This sequence comes from Ectropis grisescens, assembly GCA_017562165.1. Taxonomy (NCBI): domain Eukaryota; kingdom Metazoa; phylum Arthropoda; class Insecta; order Lepidoptera; family Geometridae; genus Ectropis; species Ectropis grisescens. The sequence continues at coordinate 4,965,131 of CM029792.1, read as the reverse complement.
ACCCATCACTGACTCATATCAAAATATTCTTGTAATTGGAAGATATAAGGTGACGTATTTCTTTGTCTAGTTATTTTGGAAACATTTCTTGGATATAATTGCGCGAATTCTTTTAGGCGAAAATAAATTATCGTGGAGAACTATCATGCCACACGAGTAACGCCGAGAGGCGCAGCTAGTGGTCACAAAACATATTAAAATTCACATAAGATATATTAAAACTAAGTTAGTATTCGTAAAAAATAAACGTGTTTCATAAATTAAGACATGATTATTTCTTAATTAATTAAACGCGTGTTGTAATTAATGTGTAAGCATAAAATAATGTACTTACTTAAAAAATGTAAAATTCTTCAAAGTCGAATAAATAGACAAGCCGTTTTTTAAGTTTGTATTTAAATATACTTTTTTTTATAGCCAACTTATTTTATACCATAGGACATACGCATAATAAATTCTGACCTTTTCTTGGCCACATTTATAATAACGTACGTAGGTCTTAAAAAGTTTGGGAGCCCCTGACCTAATACAAGTTCTAAATTGTTTTTTCGCCTGACCGAAGATATTTTTACCCGACAGCTGGGCCTATCATTTCTTTCCAACCTCAATTTCGGGGGTAAATTAATTGTTTACGTCTGGTTTGTGTAATGGTGTAATTTTGTTTAGTACAGGCGTAACTTATGTCGGCATTGCTTTATTACATTGCTATTCTTACTTACTTTAGAAATGATAGAAATGTAGCCTCATTTGCAAGCTTATTGGCAAAACTAATGGGACTGAGGAAAAATGACGCTAGCACTTTGATAATTTTGAAGGTAAGAACATAATTGCAAAATTTATGAAGATTTTTTTATACTATAAAGTCAAAACACGGTTTTAGAATAACGCAACGTTTACAAAAAAACTTTAAGTACACCTCTCAATACGCTCTAAAGGTCACGACAGGCCCTCACAAAGGACACCATAAATTAAGCTAGTGAATACGCCTTATGGGATAGGCCGAGAATTTTTCATGCCTCTTCGTTCTTTTCTCAACTGACATCTTTTAGCTCTGATTTATGTATAGGACTGTTTTTCTGACTGATAAAATGCCAGCTATAGGTTTGGAGAGTGATATCTAATTCTTTTTGAAACATCATCTCCTATTTCTTAATTTTTTTATTTTGTATTAAGTGACAATACGGGCAGGACATGTGCCTGACGGTAAGCAAGATGCCTACCACCTAACAGCACAACAACAGTGACATGCAGCTATTGGAACATGAAGAGTCCAAATCTTTATTAGCACTTCACTACGCTCGTCTCCCAGATATGTAAGCTGTTTTATCTTTAAACCCTATAATTGTACTGGCAACATTGCCCTTCAAACCGGAACACATTAATGTTTGCACATTACTGCGGCAGAATAGCTGGCAAAAGTGTGAGATTTCCCTATATGAACTCTGCAAAGAGTTCTACCACTACTAAATTATTACTACTCGTATTTCTTTACCACTGTTTCCTAGCAACTACTAACTTAAACGACATAAAAAGTAGTCTATATGTTAATCAGTTATATAGATATTATATTATTATAATTACATCTAGGTATGAAAATAGAGCTCTCAAATGTAGTAACTGTTACTAAACATTTACTGCAAAAACTGTGTACATATATCGTTATGAAACATAATTCCCCCAAATCATGACATACTCGTAGCGACAATAATTGTGAATTGATCTTGAATATTATTTTATTGTTACTTTGTTGTACGTCTTACTTCAGTCAGCGTCAGCGTCAGCGTCAGCGCTTCCATATAATTTTTAGTGAAATTGTTGATACAGTTTTTGAAATACATATAAACAAAAATCGACGGTTTGCTTATACATAAACAATGTATTTATCTTTACATCGCTGTTTCATTAGAACATTCGTGTTTAGTCACAAATTTAATCGAGTATCTGACTTTAATTTAAAATTAAAACAGGTTTTGTTTTTTATGAAGAATTCAATCATTATTTACCAATTAATAGTGTGTTGAGATAAAGAAATTTTTGATAAGTACACTGCTTTTCTTTTTCCTGGGTTTAGTGATAGAGTAGAAAGTGATAAAAATGTTACTCAGATTTAACATCTCTGTTCATCAACTTCGGTGGGTACTTTAACATGTTTACGGGTAATCAAGCTCTTATGTAGGAGTGGGCGTTGTATCACTTGTTTTCAGAACGTTTTCGTTCGGAAAATAACGGAAACGATTCGGTCGAATGCCACAACGATCTAATCTTCAAACGCGTATTTTTCCAAACCTAATCGTGTACTAGAAAACGAAGTATCTAACTAACCGTGGTATTCGGAAACCTGATTTAAGCTCAATTTATCTTTTTGAAGTGAAAACTTCTTTGGGCGCGCCTAGGACAGAATTTTCGTGGGCTGTGAACTGAAATGAACCGTCACGCTCGGGTATGATAATAGCTTTTCGGGTAAACTCGGGATGCTAGAGCGAGAAACAAAATACAGTGAACAAGCGCGTCAGAGCGAGAAAGATAATATAGTTTTTGTGTACCTGTGTTTATTATATTTATATCTTTTTTGACCGACATTAACTTCTAGGCATTTACCACATTAATGTCTTAATTGAACTTGTCACGAAATATTAAATTTACATTTCACATCCATTGCAAAAAAGTTTTTGTTGTAATATACTCGTATTACTGTTTTATCACAGCAGTAACACTACGTAAACACACAAAATGATATCTATTTTCATCACAACACTTATACATACACATTAAGCACAATATATATATATATATATATATATATATATTTATGCATTTTATCGAAATACCTATAAAATAAGCAAATACTAAAAAAAAATCTAGTCGAACCCTATTTCCGTAGCGTATTTTATTCTTGGCTATAGATACTAATCATTTTGCCACATGTTGTTCTCGTATTGCTATGCTTACTAGGTATTATACTGATTTTCAATTTCTGTAGGTATAATTTTTATTTTTAATTATTAAAATTATTTAGTGGTCTTTAAATATAAGTATTTCTTATTTTAGTTTTCACTTCTACCATGCGGTCTTAGGCGCACACATTTTTTTTAGATTATTTGACATTACTGACATCAAATGCCTATTTATGAAATATAATGTAGACACAACCTAGTCTATTATTTATTGTAAGACTTATAGACAACGACTTCCAAGTTCGAAAAAGACTTCAAAATGTCGAACATCGTAATGTTGCAAGTTTATTGACTTTTATTGGATACATTTGACAGAGTGTGTATCTGATAAACATGATCTTATACCACCTTGCTATTTTTAATAACTGAAAGAAGGGTTATGTTTTCGCGCGTATGTTGTGTGTTTGCAAATTTCTTCATTCCCACGTTTCTTCCAAACGGCTGGATGGATTTTGACAATTAAGACATGATCAGCTTTGTTTCAATCACTTTTTAAGTGTTTTTAGATACTTTAAATGGATTATTTATTTGATGATTTTTTTGTACTGATTTTTCGGCAGTCGGGGTTTTTTAAATAATTATAGTTATTTATAACATTGTTTATAAATCAAATAAGCGACATCGTTTTATGATGTTCCGATTCGACTCCCAAGAGATTTGACTCCCAATTTTGTGAAATGAACATCTAATCTGTGATATGTTGCGATAACTATTATTTGATAGATATAACCTGGCTGTCTTTAAGTTTAGAATGATCAGTTTCTTCTACGTACTATTGTGACCGTAAATTCACCTTAATAAAATTAACCAATAAAAAAATACAATATCAAAATCAGTTCATCCGTTTAATAACTAGGATGCCACAGACAAACGGATACACACAGAGAGAGAAATACGTTGAACTTATAACACACTGTAATTTTTCCATCGAAGGTTAAGAAACGACGAATTGACTTCCTTTTTTTTTAAAAGGAAGCGTCACTACGTTGTTAAAATAAACAGTTTTGACAACGATCTGAAAACGAAATAACCGTTTTGTTTTATAATAATTCGGCAATGACACATCACTATACTCTTAAGTTTTACTCCCATAGTTTTTACTGCTAATTTACTACCTCTTACTGTAACGAGAAACGTACATTTCGCAGCTAGAATGTTTCCGCGCGTTTTTATGGTTTTCTATTTGCATAATGTCCCCAATTTACAACAACTGGTTTTGAATGTGGAGTGTGGATTTTATCGTCATTTTACTACGAAAATTGTATAATTTAACAAACATTTTTGTAAGCAAATCAGTTTAATAAAAACTTTTACTTTAATCGAAAACAGTTCACCTTAAAACTAAGTGAAGCGTGTGACTTTGTTACTATATCACCGTAAAATTTTCAACGCGATCAAATCTACTTTTCTGATAAGAACGTCTACGTGTGGAATGAGTGGCCTGAGTGGGGTTTTTCCGATGGTTATACCTTGCTGCCTTCAAAATTTATAGTGTATTGGTTTTTTCATGGTAAGCACGCTCCATCGTAGACCGCATCGTCACTTAAGGCCGTACCCCGAGCAAATGACCTCGAGTATTTCTTACCTCATCGCACACCGCAAGAAAGAGCAAGAGAGAAACGGAAGGATTTGTTGCTGTTTTACGATCAATGTTTAGATTGAACTCTTTATAAAATTAGATTTTGGTATTTAAAAAAAAAAAATTCTACCAAAATGTTTGTAATCAAGTTTTTTAAATTGCCTATCCGTTTGTGTAAGTATGAAATCCAAATAATGGCGGTTTTTCGAGTAGATGCATGATAATTACAATTATTTTACGGTTTCGTTGTGTATAACAATAAATTCATTAACAAAAAAAAAACTGCCATTTTGAAGCCAAGAAATGTTAAACATTTAATGTATTATTTACCAGTTCATATTTGTTTTTATTAATGAGTAGATAGCCTTGAAAAATAGTCAAAAAAACTCGTTTTGCTGGGGGACGCCTTTACATCAGGCGAGATGGTGGTCAAGTGTAAGCCTAAATAAGTTAAAAATTATATATAATCTAACACCTGAGATCATAATATCACAGGTTAGTTTGTTATCTGTTGTTGTTAGATTTTAATCTGGGGGTATTTACCTTTTTACGGCGACATATAATAGATACGAGTACATACTTAATCTGATACGATTTAACGATTTAATACTCGATATGAGTATCGAGTACTGAGCCAAATCGATTCAAGTTTGTAAGATACTTCCGCCAAAATCAGTACATACGATTGCGTTACTAGCACCAGTCGGCAATTCATGGACCCATTTTCATAAAAAATACCATTCTGAGTTATAACAGGTCAAGTCCCACCATATTTCGGTCCTCATTCTTCAGGATTATCCATTTAAAGACCGTCTTTCCATAACATCTATTCTCTTAGCATGACAAGTGGGTGTCATTTGTAAATGGAACAATGCTTCTACGAGGAAGCGGAAATGCCAGGGATTAGCGGAAGGTAATTACAAGTGAAGGATTTCAGAGGCTTTTAAAGACTATTGTAGAGTTATTTATTTTATTTTATCGTTGTTGCTTATTATTATTGTCATTATTATTTAGTCATTTTTGTTTTCTTTGTATGCTTCACGGATATTTTTGGAAAAAAATATTAAAGATTAAGTAGCTATTAAGTAAGAATTATATGAAGCAATTTTTTTTAGAATAGCATAGATTACTTAAAAACGCATTCGAGAAAACTAAGAAAAATCTTTTAGTCATCTTTAAGTAGTAAAATGTGATGAGAGGAGCAGGACATATGCCTGATGGTAAGCAACATGCCTGCTCACAAATAGCACAGTGACACGCAGCTATTGAAACAGTAAGAATCCAAATCATTACCTAGCACTGCACTGCGCTTATCACCCAGAGATATTTTACTTCTATGCCCTGTAATTTCCCGGTAACTGAATCAACTAAAATTCATAGACCGGCGGAGTTCTGAATGACAAACGCTGTTTTAGCCTATATATGGCACTGTGGATATCCAACGACGAAATAATTTCTGAAATTACCACCACTAAATACCACCTTGTTCTTTTTTCTATCGGAACGCTCGTAACTCGAAAAAGCGACATCGTTTCATGGTTGATGTTCTGAAGACACGAACCAAGAGTTTTGACTCTACTTTTCTGATAAGAACGTCTAGGCTGTGGAATACGTTGTCTGAGTGAGTTTTCCCCGATGGTTACAATCTTCGTTTCACTCTCGATTTGAGGGCTCAAATCGAGAGTGAATCGGTTTCTTCTACGTAAATACCCTCTATTGTAGACCGCATCATCGCTTAATCAAGCAAGATGGCGGTCAAGTGTAAACATATAAAAGTTAATTTCTTCAGCTTGAGAATATTAGTATAGACAAAATAAATGTTCTTTATAACATTTCTTTCGTTTTCATTTTTTCCTACTTCTTTATTGTTGTTAGCAAAGACAAGATTTCTGCAGAGGCCAGTCACCAACGAACAAAACTAATCAACGAAGTACTTAGTTGTTCTATATTGTCATTGGGTTCACAATAGGACAGCAGCAACCCACATTAATCAGACAAATAAGCCAAGCTAGACACTAGTTTTATTCTAATTTATTAGTGCTTTATAACTTTTTGCAATTATTCATGCGACCAATTTTTGGAATATCAAGCTTTACTACTTGGAAAATTAACAAATAAATAAGAAACTTGGTAAGTATAAGCTTTTTTCAAGAACCGTCAACGTAGAAAACTTTTACATTTATTTTCTTTAGAATCAGTATGAAGTCATCTATTGCCTACGTAAATGTTAACAGTTTCCGTACGTAACGTACGTAAATGTGTCCGTATTTGGACATTAGTAATTTAATTCTTTTACTAAATCTACTAGATTTCTTAAGATAAATTTCTTGATAAAGATAAAGAAACTTGAGTCGGACTGGACTATATTAAACGTGAGTTACCCGTGTATTTATGTAAAATGTGTAATAACCACGTTAGTTTTCATACTAAAAGATAAATTTCATTAGAAGTTACTCTTATGACTACGTCGGCTAGATACATTAAAAAAAAATTTAGTGTCTTATTGATATTTCAAAATCCACCATCGATTTCGATAACATTTATACTTCCTGTAGTATTTTTACGAAACAAGAAAAAATGATCAAAATCACTACATACAGAATTAGCGAAGCTACCGCGTAACATACCGACAAAAAACTTACAGCCGACTAGAGAAAGTCCGTTATTTTTTTAAGTCATTTAAATAAACCTCTATGACGATCAAAAAATTGTGGTGTCGGTAATTTGAAGCTCAAAGTATATACGTTTACGCAGCACCTTAACAACGAAAGTCACAGATAGCTGATAAGTGCAATATATGCGACTACAAGAACAAAATTAAAAATTTTGGTTAACCCCCGGCTACCTCGGATCTCGGATTTGTAATCTGTACAACATTCTGCTAGTCAAGCCCTTTCATTTGATACCCATATTGTGGTAGTAGTGAAAAAAATAATGTAATTCGCCATTTTGTGGTGGCGGCCATCTTGGATTTGAAATTTATTATTATGTATTGTATTCTACTAGTCAAGCCCTTTCATTTGATACCCATATTGAGATAAGTTGTGAAGAAATATTTTGTCCGCCATTTTGTGGAGACGGCCATCTTGAATCGATATTAACCAAACATAGCTAAGAACATCCGCACGGATATCAACCTTCGAATAAAAAAAACCGCATTGAAATCGGTCCATCCGTTTGAGCTCTACGGTGCCACAGACAGACACACACACAGACAGACAGACAGACAGACAGACAGACAGACAGACAGACAGACAGACAGACAGACAGACAGACAGACAGACAGACAGACAGAGAGAGAGACAGACAGACAGACATCGACGTCAAACTTATAACACCCCTTTTTTTGGTCGGGGGTTAAAAATTGCACTTGTCAGGATATTATTTAAGTCGAACTGAAGGCAGTAAGTAGGAGTACGTAGGAGTAGAATAGGACCACTACTAGTATATAATAACCAATCGTCAAAAACGTAAAGTTTTTAATAACCTCTAATAATAAATAAAACTTCTGACTCACCGTAGGTCATGTCTTGGTGAACTTCGACTTTTCCGAGGTCCGTTTATAATCCCTTAAAGTAAAACCATCGTTAACCTTGTTCTTTTATAAGTTATGGAAGGAATTTAACGGTCTTATCTGGGACGTTTCATCTCGAGTGTCCTTTGTAGAAATATTGGGGACTGCCTTGAAAATGTGCCGGGAATGTTATGAAATATTTCTTCCAATAGAAGGGATGAAAGGGCTGTGATTGAAATCCTTCTGAGATTGATAGCAGTTTTGATGCACAATGAAGAATTTCGTTGAAAATGTAATTGACCTGTAAGTAGTATGAAATTTTGACAGTGCTGTTTCTTTGATCAGATCTTATTGCGACTGTTAAATTAATTTGTAATAGTATTTGTTAAGTTATAAGACGTTGACAAAGGAATTTTTCTACCCTATAGGTACAATTGATAATTTTTTCCTATGACATTATAATGGAATACTGCCTGATTCCTTTATTTATTTCATTTTAGAGTAATTATGTTTAATTGTTTTTTTTTTTTTAATTTAGCAACTCCACAGTCTCGAGGAGGAGCTTAGGAATTTGTTTTGTTTTATTACCTATGTTTTGTACTAGAAAATAATATTTAAATATTTTCTCAAAAAAAAAAAACGACTTTAGTTTAAAGTTTAATTCAGAACTCGACCAAATTTCATAAGAATCCATTAGTATATCGTCTAAAGACGTCGGTTACAAGAACAAAATTAAAAGTTTTGATTAACCCCCGACTATCTCGGATTTGTTTTTTGTACAACATTCTACTAGTCAAGCCCTTTCATTTGATACCCATATTAAGGGAGCTGTGAAAAAAGAAATGTGTTTCGCCATTTTGTGATAGCGGCCATCTTGGATTTGAAATTTGTCATAGTGCAAGTATTCTACTAGTCAATCCCTTTCGGTTGATACCCATATTGAGGTAGTAGTGAAAAAAATAATTTAATTCGCCATTTGTGGTTGCGGCCATCTTGGATTTGAAATTTGATACAGTGTATCGTATTTTACTAGTCAAGCCCTTATACCCATATTGAGGTAAGTTCTGAAGAAATATTTTGTCGGCCATTTTGTGGAGACGGCCATCTTGAATCGATATTAACTAAACATAACTAAAAACATCCGCACGGTTATTAACTTTCAAATAAAAAAACTGCATCGAAATCGGCCCATCCGTATGAGCTCTACGATGCCACAGACAGACACACACACACAGACAGACAGACATCGACGTCAAACTTATAACACCCCTTTTTTGGTCGGGGGTTAAAAAGGAAATAGGGAAAACTTTTAATCTAATTCTAGCGTTTTTTAGTCCGATTTTATTTTTCCAAGTCGCCTCTTTCCGGTTTGTTTTAATGTCATAATTTCAACTATAATAATGTGTAAAGTTTATTTATGAATTGACTTTCATCAATAAATATAAATATGACAACGAAATTTGAGATTGCGGTACTCCTTCCCTTATATTGATATTTTCCGCCCTTGCATTTATATGTATGTAGGTACGTGTGTAACAACAAACATACAAGGCAATGACGAAAAATTTTACCGAATCGTTTATAAGAAGCAATGCAAATATCAAAATTAAAATGAGCCAAATTAATAAAGCCGATTACTATGTTTTTATCATAAGTACCGGTACCGTTATTTTTCTGAGATAAAAAGAAGCCATTGTGTTATTCTAGAATGCTGTAACTGCGTTCCAAATTTCAGCCCTAATCGTTAAGTCGTTGCGACGTGATTGAGCAACATATATTCAAACATCCAATTTTTCACATTTCTAATGATAGTACCAACCTGGGTGACCGAGCTTTGCTCGGTTTAAACACTGAGTATACTTATATAACTACAGATAAAGGGGTCTAAGTCATAGATTTTCTCAAAAAAAAAAAAAAAAGAAGGTACTTGAACAAAAATAAAGACCGTCTGGATTCTAACCTGGATCCTAGAATCTGGCTAACGAAAGTTGATACTGACAAAGCGCGGCAAATTTAAAATATATCAGCATGGCATCCCTAAACTAAAAATCTCGTCAAAAAATAAACACATGCCAGGTACTACGAAACCTCAAAAACACGCCATTTTGTTGCGTCAGAGATAGGGGATACCATACACTGATTCTGATTCTACCAAATCTTTCAGATAATAGCCGAAAATTAATTTCTTAAAAATGAAATTGCACAAGCTTTTCTCTATTAAATAGCGTAATTAATGAATATATTCATTAGGGCAACTAAAGGCTTAATGTTGCTCTTGAAATAATCGCCAAAACGTACATACGTCGTACTTATTTTTGATGAATACAATTTTAGAACACGTACGAATTGTTACAACTTATTTCTTATAATGTTTAAATCAGTTTGTTTCAAAAATGCATTTTTGGAAAAAAATGTCCCTAAGTATTTTCTGTTTAAAATATCCCAATTCGTAGGGTAAATACCCGTTGGTAGGAACACTTAAGTGTTGTCATGTAAAAAGTTTGCAAAAAAATCTAGTATCTACTTTCGTTGGCCAGACTCTACCACTTCATGGCTGAACAACTTCCCGAGCCTGAGCTACTAATACTGTGGCGCAACGTTCCGAAATATACCTACCGTCGCATTCTATTGTTAATGTAACAACTTTTCATTGTATAAAAACGCGCAAAAAAATGCGATTTTAAAAATGGAACCTAGTTAGATCCATTTATCGTCCCCACAACCCACATAATTTCATGAAAATCGCTCGTGCCGATTCTAAGATTCAGATTCTATAAATAGGTATATACATACAATAATTGCCCGTTTAAAGGTATAAGACAAGATTAATAAACTGGAATTAAAATAATCCAATCAATCATACCTAAATGGCATGAGTGTAAAAAATTATTTAATTCGATGGAAAATCCCAAACTGGATTTGAAATTCAACTACTCATAAATGCGTTTAGGTAAAATTGTAATTTCGAATCTCGCAACAATTGTCGCAGATGTCGAAAAGATGCTTACGAGGCAGCCGTGTGGGGTAATTTGAATTTTATATGGCTATATCCTTTATACGGTCATTTTACGCGTTTGCGGGCTTTAAGCTGATGCTGTTACGATTTTACACGGTCGAATTTGCCGTGTTCTGCGTAGTAAAATATTTAAGGACAATTTTTTTGTTTTGGAGGTTTTTTACATACTCGTAGATTGGCGAGACGAGCAGCTACATCTGCCAGTTAATAAGCAATAAGCCTACTTACAACAGCACTGTGTCACGAAGCTTTTGAAACATGAAGAGTCCAAACAATTACCTTGCACAGCACTGCGCTCGCTACCTAGAAATAGGTATGTACCTCATATGATGATTTCTCTCTATACCGTGACTTTTTTAAAACATTACCCTTCAACCCGGAACATAGTGATGTATCTCAATGCCAGGTTTATTTTTCTGAAAATACTCTTTTTTAAAACGGATGTTTGTACGTTACTACTCTCTGTTCCTGTTGGTAGTCTGTTTTAGGCCTTTTCCTCACGAGAAAAGAGACACTACTCTGACCTAGTGCGAGTTGGCAAATATCAACACAAAAGCTTGGTAAGTACTACCCCAAACATTTTGCACGAAATCTTATAAATCAGCTATCTGGGTATCATAAATATACAAACTTTGCTTAGTTTGCGTAGTGGTGTGCGGAGTTTTAAATTAAATTAATTTAATAATCAAACAATTATTTAATTAAGTTCTACTAACGCTCCGCGGTTTTACCCACGTAGTTCCCAATTCTGGTACTTTTTTGGAATAAAAAGTAACCTACGTATTGTCTCACTATTATCTATCTATATACACACTAAATTTAACTCAGATCCCTTTAGTAGTTTTTGCGTGAAAGAGTAACAAACATATATCCATCCTCGCAAATTTTAGCCATAATTATGCTAAAAATGTTTCCACGTTAGAGATCAAAGCCCCTCTTGTAACTAAGCATCCTAATACAGGGTGTCACTAAACGGGTGTCTACCGCCAAAAGGAAACTGTCTTAGTTTTCTCTCTTCTCTTTTCGCTTCAAATGATAGAGACAGAAAAATAGCAAGCCAAAGCCAATTTAGTTAGGCTGTAGAAATGCGAGTCTACTAATGCCTGGTTGACAAGAGTCCATTTCAGTAAATTTTGTATCCATGACCTTCATTGGTCTATGGATATTTCAGAGGTGCCTAGTGTAAGTACTAAGATATACAATTCTTACACCAGGAGAGAGTCAGGGCAGTAATCCACCATGCTAGCCGAGTGCAGGCTACGAGATGACGCATGACCTTGAAATATTTCAGGGATATCCCAGTTTCCGTGCCTTGGCACGATGTTGTATTGCATCAAGCATTTTTTAAAGCTTTTCATGACGATACTCTGCTTCATCTTAACTTAGGCAAATACTCAAGAAGTGAAAGTAGGATTCTTCGAGCTTACAACCTGACTATGTTGTGAATGGTACGGTCTAGATACCAGATCTCAACAGTTTCAAATAAATAAAATGCGTATGCTTGGTTAATTGTTCCATTATGATTTTTGTTCGATAAATTATATTTCAGATATGGCTGCTTGAGGCACTGCCTTGTTCTGCGTATCCCCGTATATTTCAGGCGTGTGTAGAGGTAAATAACATATAGTGACGTTGACCTTTTTTATTTGGGGTTCCTGAAGGTTCATCACATTACGACCCTTGATGGGGTCGATGTAATCACGGCTTTTTTATTTACAACTAGTCGGGCCCCACAGTGTAACTGGCAACAGTTTGAAAATGACTTGTTTTTTTAACCCCCGACCAAAAAAAGGGGTGTTATAAGTTTGACGTCGATGTCTGTCTGTCTGTCTGTCTGTGTGTGTGTATTTCTGTAGCACCGTGGAGCTCAAACGGATGAGCCGATTTCAATGGTATTTTTTTTATTTGAATGTTAATTACCGTGGGAATGTTCTTAGCTATGTTTGGCTAATATCGATTCAAGATGGCTGCCTCCACAAAATGGCGGATAAAATATTTCTTCACAACCTACCTCATTATGGGTATCAAATGAAGGGACTTAACTAGCAAAATACTATACACTATAACAAATTTGAAATCCAAGATGGCCGCCACCACAAAATGGCGAATTACATTATTTTTTTCACGACTATCTCAACATGGGTACTTATCAAATGAAAGGGCTTAACTGGTAGAATACTATGCACTATGACGATTTTCAAATCCAAGATGGCCGCCACCACAAAATAGCGAAGTACATTTTTTTTTCACTACTCCTTCAATATGTGTATCAAATGAAAAAGCTTGACTAGTAGAATGTTGTACAAATTACAAATCCGAAGTAGTCGGGGGTTAATCAAAATTTTTAATTTTGTTCTTGTTGTTTGATTGCAGATTTTAAAAAAGCTGTATTATTTGAATATGTATGTTATGAATCATGATTGTTATTGTATATTTTTTCCATTATTATTATTTTAAACGTGACTGACATTTTTTTTGTTTTGTTTTGTGATGACACTAATGGGGTGTTTTCAATACGTAAAAAGACCTGTCAAATACAGTTCCCAATTTCACTGTAGGGGGTGCCACTGTTTTTTTTTATCGCGTATAGGTCCGCGTTTGACCACCAACTCGCCTGATGGTAAGCGACGGTGTGGTCGAAGATGACGCACGTTGACCTAGAAGGTACTTACTCTGACCTTGAAAAGTTCTAGATTGTATCTCTCAGGGGAAACGGAGGCCGGCAACTTATTCCACTCCAAAGCTGGACGTACGAGAAAAGTGGATTCAAACCGTTTAGTACGGATTTTATTTAGTTAGAAAATTTTCACAAAATCCAACAGTGGTGCCACACTTGACAATATTTAAAACTATCTTTGACGTCTTTTTGCGTCTGGAAAACGCCTCATTTCATTTATGTTTAATTTAATGAAATTCATGTAATTTTTTATATGTATGTTAAGTAGGTACCTAGCTATGGCATAAATAAATAAATATGTTTTAACGGGATAAAAAGTAACACGTATATTTATCTAATTATCTTCGATAAATAAGAAGTGACGAGACGAGCAGGACATGTGCCTGATGGTAAGCAACATGCCTGCCACATAACAGCACATTGACACGCAGCTATTGGAACATGAAGAGTCCAAATCATTACCTAGCACTACACTGCGCTCATCACCCATAGATCTAAGATGTTATATTTCTAAGCCCTGTAATTTCTCTGGAAACTCTGTATTTTATGTATTTTTGAAGCGCAAACTTTTTTTCATCACACACCGATTTGTCATGGGCTGTGAATAAATCTCAAGTATTACACTCGATTCATTTACATTATCTCTAGAATCATCGAGAAATGCTAACCCATTTCTAGATGGCCATGGCGTGTTACCATGGTTACCATTACACATTTACATATTATCTAACCATGACTATGCTTAAAAGACTTACTCATACTCTTTTATTGATAACGAGTACATGTCATATTAATGGATATTAAAATTAATTACATTCCAATTCAATAATAAATTCAAGATAGGTACAAGCAAGCAAGCTTGAGTTTGACTTGAAAAAAACTCGGAGGTAAAGGCGGGATTCAATCCTACAATCTCACAACTGTGAGGTTGAGTAGGCACATCTTTTCGAGATAAAATCATTCATTTTTATAATACCGTAGACAATGCTAGTATTTAAAAAAAAATTGGTTGCCTGTAAAGTCGGTATACGGGCGAAAGTTTTACGTGACAACGACTTTGAGTGGTAAAATAATTTTACGGAAGGGACGCGTGCCTTTCACTTTTTATGTCTGTCTCTCTCGCTCTTAGGCGGGCTAACCATGCCCGAGTGGAAGGGACGCGTGCCTCTCACTCGCTCTCGTTGTGAGCGCATAACGTGAGCGGAGCGTAACGCAGTTTCTTGAAGTGTCACCCGGCAAACCAATTTATAAGACGTTGTCACGTCAAAATACTAAAGTACAGATGTTTTTTTGTTCAATCACGCCAGAACGGCTGAACGGATTGAGTAGAAATTTGGTGCTTATGGTCGGAACAGCATATAGAATAATATTTTTTGGTAGTTGTCTCTTTGCAGAGTCCGCCTGGGGAAGTACCACACCTTTGCCAGTTATTCTACCGCCAAACAGTAATATGCAAATAAAACACAGTAATTGTGTTCCGGTTTGAGGGCAATGTTTCCAGTGAACTTACAGTGCTTAGAGATAATAATATAATATCTTAGATTTCTGGGTAACGAACGCAGTGTAAGTAGGTAATGACTTGGACTCTTCATATTTATTGCAAAAAAAAAAACCAACACGAACTACGCTGGTAAAATTGCGCGTTGCAGTTACCCACTAATAGTTTAGTAAATGAAGTAAATGTTTGCATTTCAGCGGTCAGTGGCGATAGCCATATTACTCGTAGAGGACAAAACCGCAACTAACCAACTCCGCCATCGATAACCACGACTATGAAAACAATGTTTATTATCTAATAATTTAGTATGAAAACTAACGTGGCTATTACATACTAGATTTCCGGCCCAGCTTCGCCCGTGGTACATATATAGCACTCACCGAAATCCCGTAAATATCCAACGGGGAAAGAATTACTGAAATCGGTTCAGTCATTCCTGAGAATATCGCTTTCAAACAAAAAACCTCTTCAGCTATCTGCTACGCCACCTGTCGGAAACTGGTCGTACCAACTAAGATTTAGAAACAAATTTGATTAACAAAGATTTATATTCAAAACACGGTACGAAATTAATTTTCCAGCTTGTTTGGTACGAGAACTCTCAAAAAGGCATAGATTTCGATTTTTTTGCTACATTCAACGTCTTTCCAAAAAGGAGTATTTTTTACCGTTTATGTTACATTCTTGAATCATGCTAGGCTACACAACATTAAGCTACTATCAATTCTATTGATTCTATTGTTGTGTAGCCTATAGCAAAGAAATTGGAAAATTAAGCCTATAGCTTTCCTCGATAAATGGACTATCCAATAGAAAAATAATCTTTCAACTCGGGCCAGTACTTAGTACCCGAGATCCTAGCGTTCAAACAAACTCTTCAGCTTTATAATATTACGAGTTGTATAGATTTTAAATAAATACATGCGTAACTCACATTACACGTGTTCGCAGCTACCAATCGGGGGGTTTAATTCAAAATAAAACGACGCTCCTCGTTTCGTTTAGTTTAAAATAAAAAGCATGACCGAAATCGGTTCGGGCGTTCTGCGAAATCGGGGTATATAATGTAAAAATATGGTTGTCGAATCGACAACCTCCTATGTTTAAAGTCGGTTAAAAAGTGTATACAAATAGCCTTACAATTTGTTTTTTTTTAACTTTTGTAGCCTACCCTTGGAAATGTACCGCCATCTCACCTGATGTTAAGCGACGTTGCGGTCTGCGATTGGGCGTTTACCTCGTTTAGCACGCGTTAAACGAGCTGCGAACACGCACGCGCTCTCTCCTTGAAAAGTTTCGATCGCCAGACGCGATCGAAACTTGAGTCGAACTGGAATGACTATATCAAACGTGAGTTACCCGTGTATTTATTTAATATCTAATAATAATAGACGGTTGGGTTAAGGGCCACGCGCATCGTCAGGAGGTTCCTCTCTCTGCAGCCCTAACCACCGGTAGCTTGGGCCCTGCCCCGCTGCTGGCAGCACCCTAGTTTTTAAGTTTTTTAGAATGTTTGTATTTTTTATATTTATTGTAAAAAAAACTTAAAAATTAAGAAAATGATTAATTGAGTGAATAATAATAATAATCTCTTTATCAACAGACCACACAAAGATTTAAAAAGAAAAACAAATAATAAACTTAGAAACTAACGGGTGACATCATTAATTATCTAATACAAATACAAAAAATCTTTATTGCTGTTTGTAGGTAAGATAAGATGATACAAAACATTTTAAAAGTTGCCCCACACAAACTGGCCTCTGCGAGAGGCATGCAATATGTCTGGCAAGACAATTTGTTAGTAATTTATAAATAAAAAAAATTAAATAATTAAATAATAGTCAGCTGATTAAAGTCTTCTTCTTCCTCATCTTCTATTAATTTCTAGTTTTTATTTATGTCATCTGATTCTTCATCTTAGATTAATTTCTGGCTTCTATTTGGTTGTGATATATATATTTGTGTGAGATAAATGTTTGGTGAGCACAATTTCGCCAACGTCTTGTGTTTCATCAGGATATTGTCTTGTGTTTTTGAGTTTGATCAATATGTCCATCCAGGGTCTAAGGTCTTGCATTAGTAGATCTTGCAGTTCATCCATGTGAGGAATGTCAAAGAATGTATAAAGTATGATAAATGTATATAATCAAAAATGTCGTTAATTATAATATTCATGTAAATACTCAAAGAATGTCAAAATGTAATACAGTACAAACTAATTCATCATGATACAATATATAATTATATGGTCTTATGTCAGTTGAATGTCAAATTTCATCATGGAATAATAATATCTATTGAGATATTAATGGAATAAGGTTTAAAGATTGTAAAAAATTTCATGTTAAACAATGTCTAAAATATTAGTATTCCAATTAATTTCCTTATCATTTAAAAATTCAGTTACAGTGTAATAACATTTGTGTATCAGCATTTTTTTTAGTTTAATTTTGAACATTGTTATGTTAAGTTCTTTTATGGCGTTTGGCAGCTTATTATATAAAAGAGGAGCCATACAAAAAATTCTGTCACTCATAATCTTTTTTTTTGCGTTTGTCTATGAGCAGTCTACACTTATCACGCCGGTTACGTTTTACTTTGTCACTCAATAGAGGAAAATAATGAGGGTTATTCCTTACAAAACAGATAACTTCAAATATGTACAGGCATGGCAGGGTTAATATTTGGTTGTCTATGAATACTTGTCGGCAGCTATCTGTAACTTGCATCCCGAACATAGCACGAATGCATCGTTTTTTTGCTTTGAAAACTGAGGCTGTATCAGTTGAATTCCCCCAAAAAATGATCCCATATCTCAAGACTGATGCCACCAATTCATGGTAAGATGTAAGAAGAGCCTCTTTCTTTACCACTGGAGCAAGCCTATGCAGAACATATGCCGAGCTACCCAGCTTCTTGCAGAGAATCTCAACATGTGCCTTCCAATTCAATTTCATGTCTATTGTTAGGCCCAAAAATTTTGTTGTAGTGACTTCTGCAATTTTTTTATTTTGATAATTTATGTTTATGTTACTGAAGTATTTTTTTCTTTGAGTAAATTGCATGAAATTGGTTTTGCTTAAATTATTTTTTTAATTTAATTTAATTATTGTTTAACCAATGGAAACATGAATTTAGTGCGGCATTGATATCTTCCTCATAATTAGCTTTATCTTGACATGCTCTTGTTATTGTGTTGTCATCTGCAAATAGTGACATTGGATGCTCAATTACTCAATGCCTTTATTAATCTACCTACATGCAATGTTGCTAGTGAAATTACAGGGCTTAGAGATAAAACATCTTATAACTCTAGGTGAGGAGCGCAGTGCAGTGCGAGGCAGATTTGGACTATTCATGTTCCAATAACTGCGTGTCACTGTTCTGTTATATGGCAGTCATGTTGCTTACCATCAGGCACATGTCCTGCTCGTGTCGTCACTATATAATATAAAAAATGTCGATCAATCGTCCGACGTTTAATCAACAGCCTAGCCTTAACTAGTGGCCTGGATGATATTCAGCCGTACCGTTAGTAAAACATTTAATAAACTGTGGGAAACACATCGATTTTCTATGATTAAATATGTGATTGCATTTATATAGCATTTACTAGCTTATCGGTTTCTTTTATCGGATACTTCGGAGAGTGTGCCCTAAACTGCATGATCTAATTCCACCTTGCCCTTTTTTCTATCGGGCTTCTCGTAGCTCGAAGAAGCGGCATCGTTTCATGGTAGATATTCCAAAGACACGGACGAAGAAGTTTGGTTCTACTTTAGTTTTTTTTTTAACTTTTTTAGGTTTACACTTGACCGCCATCTCGCCTGATGTTAAACGATGATGCGGCCTAGGATGGAGCGTGTTTACGTAGAAGAAACCGATTCTCGATTTTTGAAGACGCAAAGATTGTAACTATCGGGAAAAACTCTCTCAGGCAACGTATTCCACAGCCTTGACGTTCTTATCACAAAAGTGGAGTCAAATCTCTTCGTTCGTGTCTTTGGAACATCAACCATGAAACGGTGTCGCTTTTTCGAGCTACAAGCATTCCGATAGAAAAAAGGGCAAGGTGGTATTAGATCGTGCAAATCAGTCGCACACTCTCCGAAGTGTATCCGAAAAAAATCGATAAGCTAGCAATTTTCCGGCGATGTTTGAGACTTTGCAGTCTTTTTCGCACGAGAATGTCATTGCCTATGAGCCTTTTGGCACGTCTCTCGATCGATTCCAGAGCTTCCAGCTGATACTTAGCCGATCCATCCCAAAGGTGCGAGCAGTACTCCATACAGGAGCGAATCTATGCTTGGTATAACGTGAGCAACTGTTCAGACTTGAAGTACCTTTGCACCTTTGAGAGAACACCTAGTTTTTTGGCAGTTAATTTAGCCTTAGATTTGATATACGAGCCAAAATTGAGAGTAGATGACAAAGTAACGCCCAACAGCTCGAGATGGTCGGATACCGGCACGGATACACCGCGAAAAGTAGAAGTCTGTTGGAAAGGACTCCTTTTTGCGGAGAACAGACACAGACTCTTTAGTGATAAGAACGTCTAGGCTGTAGGAATGAGTTGCCTAAGTGGGTTTTTCCCGATAGTTATAATTTTTTTGTTCATTTTGTTCCCCGATTTCTAAGAACCCCCGAACCGATTTTGTTCATTCTTTTTTATTTGAAACTAAACGAAAAGAATTCAATTCAATTTCATCAATTAATTTTTTTTAATTATTATAGTTATTATTATTTATTTCTAATTCTATTAAATTTAGTGAACTGTGCGTGTTTCCGGTGTTTAGTTCAGAAGAGAAATATAATTGTACTTTCACATTTTTGTTGACATTTTAGAAATTATGTACATTCGTTGTACAGACATTTCCGTAAGTTCATGGCTAGCGTTGTTTTCGATTCTCCATTTAGTTTTACGCATCATCATTCATAAATACGATAAAGTTATGGTACGAGCTGTTATTCCTGTGAAATTTATGTATTTGTACATAAATTTTAATATGAAAATAGTTGAAGGTTGAAATATGGTAATAAAAATCCTAAAAATCCGCAGACTTTAATAATTGCAAAGAGAGATGTTCTAGTGGTATATTTTATTCGCATTTCACGTATAGTATAAGTACTTACTTTAAAAGATTAAAATAATCTGATAATTGTAAAATTATTAACGAACTATGCTTGTCTATAGTGCGTTTAGTTTGTGTGTCTGGATTAGATTAGCAAGCTCCATCTTAAAGTACAAGTTATTTTACGTCATACAATATAATGAATATGAACCTATTATTTTAATAATTGTAAAGCCTACTCGTAGATTCACTTGAAAAAAATAATCTCGAATAGTCGCATTAAGATTTTTATTTTATTTTTGTCCAAGTATTTCTTTCGTAAATTTGTTAATATTTATAAACTTACCAACAATTTTTATTTGTAAATGTTATGTGAACGAATACACAAGTTATGAATCTAATTAGATTATGAAACATTTAGTAATTTGTAGTGACTGCGAAAACTCGCGTCTAAAAGTTTTCAAAACCAAAATAACCCTTCACCGACCCATATCCCTAAACTCCTGAAAACCATTTAACTATCGAACGAAACTTTTGATTAAAACGATAACTTACCCAATCAGAAATTAAAAATTAAAAACTTCAAACTTTTCACTTCACTGAATTTCAAAATTGGAACACAACTTTTTCTTCTTAATTTTAGAATTGAAACCTTTTCTAATTTAAAACTTAATTCCACAGATTATGCAATTAAAAAATCACGAATCGATTAATTCCGAACTTTTGAACTGTGTTTTCGATGCGATGCGATGTTTAGTTGGGGGGTGAAAACGACCGCCCTTTCCCGACGCTACGTAGCTACTGAAAGCTGAAAGGTGGCAGGGTTGATTCCCAAACTGTAGTTTTGTTGATCGTGTCTTAGGTTTTCGAACTCGCATTTCGTAGAGTGTGGAGGCTATCTGAGGACAAGTATCATTGACAATTATCATAGTATTTCTATATTGTTATGGCCAGGCATTTTGCTAGACACTAAGCGCTTGCTCGTTACGTCATTCTATCTTATAAAATTGGGTTTATTCATTGTACTTATTGTGTTTTGGGATTTGCGTCAGCGCGTAAATTAGTGTTACAGAAATATTAATTTTGTAAAAATACTTTATTTCCTAATCGATTGCTGGTCGTGCCGCTAGAACTCGAGAACAGCTGGACTGATTTGGGTAATTTGGGATTTGGATTATTTTTTAAAGTCCACGGTAGATTTATAAGGTAAGCATTCTTTTACTTTTATTAGTTTACACTTGACCGCCATCTCGGCTAATGTTAAGCCAAGATCCGGTCTGCGATGGAGTAGGGTTATCTAGAAGGAACCGATTATATTTGGATTCTTCGTGTTCCAATAGCTGCGTGATACTGAACTGTTATGGGCAGGCGTGCTGCTTACTATCAAGCTCATAAACTGCTCGTCTAGTCACTCTAAACCAGAGATTCCCAAGCGTATTTTGTCTGGTGCCGTTACTTACAGCTGCAGTTACTTACAGTGGCTTTTAAGTGAGAATAAATTATGTTTTAGCGCTCCCATTTTTCACATGAGTACTTAAAACCAATGTAACTAATTTTTAATTAAATAAATTAAATATTGTGAGATATTTATACATTTTAAACGAGACTTTTACTATAATCCGGAAGAGTTAACTTAAGACCGGAGCTCAGTAGGTGGTATACAACGGGCTCCAAGCCTCTACACAACGCCCCCATTTTTTTCTAGTTCTCTTATCGCCCTTCCTTTAGGCTTGCAGCACCCACAAGGGGGCGTTATCGCCCACTTTGGGAAATGCTGCTCTAAACTATATAAAAAAAACACATAGGTTCAAACACATCTGCTCTTTGAAAAATCTTTAGAGGCCCAGACACGATTCGAATCCACAACTTCACACAAGTTAATCGAATGTTCTAGTTATAATGCTAGTGTGCGGAAGAATTCGAGAACATTCCCGCGGTCCCGCCGTAGCAGCAAAGATGAAACTTCGTGGAGGTTATAGTCGGTAGGGGACTATGTCCATCTATGACGTCGAGTTTAAAATGTATATTCCATTTCCTTAACGCACAAACAAGAGAAACTAAGTATACCTTGGCATGAGTAAAAACATCAATCATACTTTTTGTCTGTCCATAACTCCACCGAAGCTCAGCTGTTGCCAGTGTGAAAAACCATAACTGGATTTTTGAACGCATTCGCCTCGTAAATTCGTTTCAAATACAATCCCGTACGAATAGACCGCTTTGTATGGATACGGAAGTGGGTTTTCCGGAATTCTTAATACGATTTCACTTCTGCTGGCGCTACTTTTTTTCACTTTGGCGCCTTTTTGAAGTGAAAACTTCTTTTGAGGCACCACAGACAGATTTTTCGTGAGATGTGAATTGAGGTCAAGCGTCACTTTTGTAAATGAAAGAAATCTTCGGATAAACTCGGGACCATGGCCATGATCATGGCCACCCGGCCATTCCGGTTTCGCCCGCGTAGTTTCCAAAGTGAGCTTTCAAAATCTGAGGTATCATTTTTTACTTCTGTCGACAGTTCCTATTACCACAGTAAATACATAACAGTAGGTTATCTAAGGCCGCCCGCCGAGTTATTAGCCTACCCAAGCGTTGATCCCCAGGGTTGTCACTTTTACGAGGTTGACGAGAGTTGACGAACGCGTGCAGTCATGTAACGTACGCACGTACTTACATTCGCACTGCACAGCCCGTACTGCCGCCACCTTCTTCCCCCATATATTTTATGCTAGCGTGTGCGTGAAATCGCGTGCGATCGACACGGCGCGCGGCGCGCAGGCGCACATTCAAGCCGAGAACGGCACGTTTGTATGAAGATAATTTACTGTATGTTTTACTGTGCTATTACTGCAAACACTGCATTATTTTTTTTTTTTGGCGCTATTTGTTTGTTACTTAAGGTACAAGTTCGCGCTGAGACCGCGACACGAGACCGCGACGCGAGACCGCGACAGGCACTTGACTCTATAGAATTGTATGAGCGCCAGTTCGCGCCGAGACCGCGACACATGTCTCGCGACACGTGTCTCGGTCTCCTGTCGCGGTCTCGGCGCGAACTGGCGCCCATACAATTCTATAGAGTCAAGTGCCTGTCGCGGTTTCACGTCACGGTCTCCGCGCAAACCGCTACTTTTGGTCTTTTTTTTAACTCCATTTTCAAGCATTTAATACACTTTTCTCGCTTTAAAAAGTAGACTGTGTTCATTCTCGTTATTGATGCGTTGTTTGTTCGATGGCAAAGAGTAAATATAAATACCTACACTCGTATTTTTCTACATACAAATGTTCGAGATTTACGACCAATAGCAACAATCAACATTGGTAATATTTTTTGCAATCAAATCTATATATATAAAAATGTTATGTTGGCTTGTGTACGCTTCAAATACTCAAAAAGATCTGCACCGTTCGAGCTGAAATTTTACAATGATATATTATGCGCATCAAGGTTTGTTTTTTATATAATTTTTGAATCACATGTACCACAGCGAAGCGTGGCAGGTGTACAGCTAGTTGCATATGAATGCCAACTTTCGTGCAAATTAGTTGACTTGGTAAAGAGTCCACTGGGAACGTACACCATGACTCTGGATTTTGTAATATACTAGTTTATTTTGTGCTCGCGGTTTCGCCTGCGTTATAAGGATTTTTTTTTCACGTAACCCTAATTATTTATTTTTCTCAAGTAAGAGTAGCCTATGTTACTTTACCTTAGAAAATAAGCTATCTGGTAGTGAAAATATTTTAGGGATTAGCTGGAACGAATAGACGGACAGCCAAACAGACAAAAAAAATGAAATAATGTTATAGATATAGGTACCGTATATACTTTGATTTTATCTTAGTATTTTTGTAGTGGTCTCTTGGCAGAGTCCGCCTGGGAAAGTACCACACCTTTGCCGTAATGATTTGGGCTCTTCATGTTCCAATAGCTGCGTGTCACTGTGCTGTTATGCGGCAGGCATGTTGCTTACCATCAGACACATGGCCTGCTCGTCTTGTCACCCTTAAATTAAAAAAAAAGTAAGTAAAGTAAGTAAGTAAAAGGAAAATCCTTTTACTTATTATTTTTTATGTTTATATTTTACTAGTTAGCTATCATATAGGTACAGACAATCGAACTTTATTTATTTGTTTACATTTTCTACTTACTTTAAAAATACTGTACCGAACATAAACCTACAGGTGAAACAGGAAGGAATCACGTTTTCGTATTACTGCCGGAAATCGGCGTGTCACGTACATCAAACATGTGACGTCACTCGTCACTGTCACGTCACCGATCCCGGAGCGAGCCGGGAGCGTGACACTCATCCATCGCAGGTTTCATTTTGTTACACGTGATTTACTATTCTCTAAGGTACAATGGGTTTAAAAGAAAACCAATACGTGAATAATACTCGTAGATAATCTTAACGGTGGTTGAGTCATCATCATTATTTTCATCGTCATGGCGTTATGGTAGTCCATTTTTAGACAAACACATCTTCTCCTTTTTAGAGTTCCGTACCCAAAGGGTACTTACTGAGTACTGAAACTTTGCTTTGTCCATCCGTTCGTCCGTCTGTCACCGGACTGTCTCTCAAGAATAACTAAATAGTTGAAATTTTCACATAAAATGATGTATTTCCATTACCGGTATAACAACAAATACTAAATATGACATAAAATAAATAATTAAAAGGGGGATCCCCAAACAACAAACTTGTTTTTTTTACCGTTTCTTGCTAGATACTAATAACGGTGACAAGAACAAGCTTTAACTATTCACAGCATTTAGTTTAACGTTCGCTTTAAATATAATTCATTAAAATAAATAATTAAGGTGATTCGTATACAATAAAAGAGGTTTAAGCCATTTATTTGCGAATGGTATGGAACCCTTCGTGCGCGAGTCCCACTCGCACTTGACCGGTGTTTTCCACTTATGGCAGTCTTGTGTATTCTTCTATGTAGTTTTTATATAAAAGTTTGAAAGGTAACAAATAAATTTAATATTACATTGTTGCACTTTTTATAGGGAGTGTATTTATTCACCTCTTTTATTTTTCTTTTTTATTTCATTATTCTCTTTTCACCTCAAGAAGACGTTCGGAATAATATGTCAGACTTGACACCACGAGCGGTACCTACCCTTACCAATACAAACCTCAACGAGGTTCCAGCTTTGGCACTTACGTTCTTGCGGTCTTCGACGAACCTGCCTCTCCGTGCTCTCCTTAGGCACTCTCCCGTCACCGTATCACCTGCACCCATGACACGCCTTGGCCACCTAGGGATCAGTCAGTAAATAGGTGCCAGATGCAGGGCCCAGGCGCCTGCGTGCGGCCACTCTTGGTCTCCGTAACGAGTAATCTCAGATCAGGCCCCGTCACCTACCTTTTTCGGCTGCAGCAAGCTGGGCGAGCGGTGAACCGCAATAGCAGCACTTCTCTTTTTCTGCCATCCCACCGCGTTCACTATCCAATAGCGTTGACCCTGTCAAGGCAGCGACAGGCAGAGAGAGCATAGTATAAGCATAAACAACCTACTAAATGTTCCCATTGCTTAGACTCGGAGTCTTCTCTCCCAAGGAGAGAGTCAAGGCCATAATCCACCACGCTGGCCCAGTGCGAGTAGGTGGATGACACATGATTTCGAAAGATTCTAGGTACATTTCGATTTCCTCACGATGTTTTCCTTCACCGTCTTAAGTTAGCAACATTACGCATATTATGACTCAGAAAAGACTGTGGTGCGCGTGGTTTTGAACCCGGGGTCTCCGGATCGGCAGTCGCTGTTCTCCTGACTAGACTGCCCTTGCCCACCCCATAACATCTACCACGCAACTGATTTGCCGCGTCGTTCATAGATGAGCAACCCAGTGGGTTCCTCTTAGCTTCACCATGAGTGTCCAGGGCACGGCCAATGATTAAGCTTTTCACTAAACGCATAGGAAAGGTACATAGATAAAAATATTTTGATTTATATTTCCCTATTTCTCAGTTGTTCCGGCTAATATCCGCAATGACTGGACCGATTTCAACGGGATTTTTACTGTCAGATATGTAACACTGTTAGTAAGTGACTTAGGATGCTATTATAAAAAAGTATGACATTCAATCGTTTAGGCAGGCTGTACTGAGCATGTCATTTCTTCTGTCTTCTGTGTATCATATTCAGAGTCCCAATCAAGAGCAATGAAGGTCTTGTTTATGTTACTTCAAGATGATGATAGATAAAGTTTTGGTTACCTTTCACGCGTTCAAAGATTTTCGACTACCTTCTAAAATCTTGATAGCAATCTCTTGTCGGTGTAGGTCGGGGCTCATGTTTACTTATCTCGATTGGAAATTGAAATCGATTAATCGTGTTGCTTAACAAACATTTACTTTGAAGTAAGATTGGCTGAAATTGGATTGGTTGATCCATTGGTACATCCGATGCAAATACATGCACGTTGGTGTATACATTTAGCGCCACCACTTAATCTGTAGAACGGTCAAAAGCGAAACTACTGACACCCCCGCAGGAGAGAAAAAAATAATTGATTTTGTAATAGCCGGCTACACTTTTCAATCGTGGCGCCGTCGCTAAATTCTGCAGATAATGTGGTCGTACTGTGTAAGGGGACAATTGTGAGGCTTTGTCCAAAAAGTTATTTTTCAAATAAAGTGGTGTGAATATGCATTAGGAGTCCTTTACGTGTCCACTGCTGGGGCTCGATGCCTTCTCTCATAAGTGGAGGATCTAGGTAATTCACCATTCTGGCTAAGTACTGGTTTCTAGATGACATACTATCTCCTCGAAATTTTTTGTGACATGTTGGCTTTGTTAATGTCTTCTTTTCTTAACATCCAGTGGTGGTGACAAACATGTACATCAGCACTAATTTGGGAAGACAATCAGAGGTGCAGACCGGATTCGAATATACGACATAAGAAAAATTCGTGTATAAGAAGTAGACAAGTAAGATTTTCTTAGGCTTTAATTTGTTTTTTTGAATTATAAGAAATCAATAAAACTAAGATCTTACAAAAAAAAAATGAATTTACGACATCTCGATTGAATCACATGTTGTTCTAGTCAACAAACCACCATGACTTGTTTATTTGTTGGTAATAAAGCAAGTATATTAGTAATAAAACAGGACTTCGATACAAAATTAGGTAATACTAATCTAAAAATAGGTGAAAACTTTGTACCCCATGGACGGAGAAGTATACAATTTTGCACACTTATAGCTTAAATGAAAGAAGGAATACAGAATGGTATTTCTTTAAATTATGCATAAAAATACAATAATTCAACAAAAAGCATTAAACACACTACCACATATTTGACGCACACACGCATTTATACTCTTTTGTTTATTGTTAAAGTTTGTGGTCAAATTGAGTATAAACTATAACTAAATAATGTTAAAAATTAAATTTAAATTAATTATTAAAGAGTTTTGACCACTTGGCCTCCTTCGACCACTTTGACCACTAGTTTTAATAATAGCTTGTTGACGATTTATTTTTGACTCTCAATAAAATGAATATTGACAATTAATTACTAACACCACTAAATAAACAATTTAGAAAGTAAATACCTACTAGTATTTAACTCGTAATGTATCGAAAGTATAAATATGTATCTTGAATTTGCTTACATTCTGACCAAGTAATACAAGGTCTAAGGTGCAACACGTTTGCCTAGAAGATATCCATTCACACTCGATATAAAGATTCCCATATTATACTTAGGAGTAAAGAAACATTGCTGCCGGTAGGATATTCCACAATTTACCACAACAATAATGTGCTACATATGCATCTATTTTAGCATGAAGAGTGTAGACCTGTAGACTCCTGCCATACGATGCACTATGAAAGTCAACTAGCGAAATTTATCGACCTACCTATTAATTAATTTATCTTCTACCTAAATCCCAATGTATTTGACTAAAAGCTTTGCGTTTTGTCTCTGGTACAAATAAGCCAATAAACACGCTAGAGAACAAACAACAGCCACTGAACATCCAGTAAGTAGTAGGCGCGCCGATGGCTGCCGTCAACGATGCGAAGTATCGAAGGGTGAGGAATGTGAAGATGGCAGCAGTGAATGCTCCCGAGGATACTCCGAAAGCCCGATGGGAACTGTCGAACAGCTCAGCCATTAGGATCCAGACCAGAGCCCCGATACCTGCAAATAGGAACGTTTGAACGATAAAGGTATACCTCTTCTACAATGAAATAAAATGTAAAAAAGTCCCAAAAGTATCTTTGAAAGCAAGCACCCATTCCTTAAGGTTCCTACCGCAGCTAGCAAAATAACTGATGTGTTAGAAACAGCTGAACCGATTTTCAGCACACGTGCAGGTATGCACGCACTTATTGCCCTAAGGCCGTATTTAATTGTTTCCGGAGAAATTACTGGGATAAGAGATAAAAGTTCTTATATCTTGGGTGATAAGCGCAGTGCAGTACTAGGTAACAATTTGGCTCTTCATGTTCCAATAGCTAGCTCCAATAGTTATGTGGCAGGCATGTAGCTTACCATAAGGCACATGTCCTGCTCGTCTCGTCACTCTAAACTATGAAAAAATATATAATATCTGAAAGTGTTGAACGCTC
Organism: Ectropis grisescens; assembly: GCA_017562165.1. Taxonomy (NCBI): domain Eukaryota; kingdom Metazoa; phylum Arthropoda; class Insecta; order Lepidoptera; family Geometridae; genus Ectropis; species Ectropis grisescens. The sequence continues at coordinate 4,936,218 of CM029792.1, read as the reverse complement.
CTTTAAATATTCTAGATATTTTTGTCGAAATGAACAGAATAGTGGATGAAATTAATATTTTATTCCACACGCCACAAAGGCGAAACTTCATCATTCTAGTTTTGTCGGCTACTCTACATCGACAAATAACTTCTAAATATTCCTCCAACTTAAATCTGCTAGTCACCGGGAAATTTCAATGAAATGTCTTAAATGAATGATCTTTCTCCAATCAATATCAGCTCATAATCCGCCACTGCTGGAAATAAGTTTCAATTCCATCCAATTGTCGGCTGTACGTTTCCAGCCGCCATCAGCTGCCTTACTTAAATCGTCACATGGATCCTCCCCGCTGGGGTACCTTCTTCTGGGACGTCAGTTTGTTTCTTGACCTTCCTTACCTGCTGCTTACCTTGTCCTCAGCTCAAGTTGAGGACGTACCGTTGGAGGAGCTGAGGACGTACCGTTGGGAGGTGCCCGTGCGGTAATTTTCGCGCAGGATTTAGTACTCGCCGAGCTTAGATAAGTTTAGTGGGTCGCTAAACTTATCTCATCTTATCTATCATCGTGTAAACTTTTCGCTAGTAAAATTGATGTAAAGAGTATTTCTTCTAAATATATAAGCTAGGAATTTATACAGCTAGAATTTAAACTTACCAGCATTGAAGCAAAATATAACCACAATCATTGATATCAAAGGTAAATAGTTAAGGATTCCAGTTATTTCCATGCCATTGTCTTTGACGTAGAAGAATGCGCCTAAACCAACCTGTAAAAAATATTACATTAGTAGTTAACAAAATATTAATTATTCTATGATTATCTGTGGATTACCATATAGGTACATATTTTTTTAGGATTGTCTGTGGCACTAAGCGTTAACCGTTCTCATCAACTGGGTGTTTCACTACAATAGGTTACGGGCCCACCGTGCTTCCACAGCGCTCAAGCTGTCAACAAAATCTGGTTCTGAGTTCTGTATATAAAAACATTAACTCCTATGCGTATAGCCATATACGGGGATTTAATTCTTGGCATGGCTACATACGAGTACAACTATTCTTTCTCATTACGTGTAAATCATGCTTGTAGGCGAATTTCCTTTAAGCTGGTTGCCTGGAAGAGATTGCTCTTAGCAATAAAGCCGCCATTTGTGGTGCTAGTTCATAAGTGTTCTACTGTAATATTTCTGTTTTTGTGTCACAATAAAGAGTTATCTATCTACTTTTATTTCAGTGAAATTCAAATTCCGATATCATCATTATGATTTTGTAGTGGTAGGACTCTTGGCAGAGACACCCTGGGGAAGTACCAGACCTTTGACTATTATTCTACCGCCAAGCAGTAATGTGCACACATGTTCCGTTTTGGAGGGCAGAAGTTACAGGGAATTTCAGAGAATTAACAGGCCATAGGGATACAAGAACAAAATTGAAAATTTTGATTAACCCCCGACTACCTCAGATTTGTTATCTGTACAACATTCTACTAGTCAATCCCTTTCATTTGATACCCATATTAAGAAAGTTGTGAAAAAAGAAATGTATTTCGCCATTTTGTGGTGGCGGCCATCTTGGATTTGAAATTTGTTATAGTGTATTCTACTAATCAAGCCTTTTTATTTGATACCCATATTGAGGTAGGTTGTGAAGAAATATTTTGTCCGCCATTTTGTGGAGGCGGCCATCTTGAATCAATATTAACCAAACACAGCTAAGAACATCCGCACGGATATTAACCTTCAAATAAAAAAAACCGCATTGAAATGGGCCCATCCGTTTGAGCTCTACGGTGCCACAGACAGACACACACACAGACAGACAGACAGACATCGACGTCATACTTATAACACCCCTTTTTTTGGTCGGGGGTTAAAAACACTGCATGCCACTGTTTTGTTATGGGCAGGCTTACGCTTTACTTTCGTTCTTTTGCGAATATCCTTATTACAAATTCTGTCGCGCAAGGAGCATAAGAATAGCTCTCTCCATAGCTCGCTGTGCGTTTTTGAGCTTCTTTATGAGGCCCACAGTTAAGGACCGCGTCTCAGTTCCATAAGTCATCACTGGCAACACGCACTGATTAAAGATTTTAGTCTTTAAGCAATGGGGGATTTTGGATTCCGACGTGATTGAGCAACAAATATACAAAATCCAAACTTTCCCGTTTATAATATTAGTAAGATTTCACCAAAGAATCTTTGAGACATCTTTTTAAAAAATGATCAGAGTATCCATGCTCCATATCATGCTTTACATCGAGTATTTTTGATATAGTAAAAATTAGGTACTATACAAATAAGCCACCAAACTATCTCAACTTTATGTAATCAATTTTGTAATCAAAATTGAAAACTAGTCAAAGTTTAAAACAGTTTTGAGCACCCCAAAAAAAATCATTCCTTACCATTCCAAGCGAGGACAAGAAAAACGTTGCGACAAGAACTGGTTTCCTTCCAAACTTATCCGTCACCAAAATGGTACACAGGCAAGCAAAAACTTGAATGCATCCGATGATGACAGACGATATTTCTGGAGAAACACTAGTGCCTGTAGACTCGAAGATTATTTGAAGGTAAAACGTCACAGCATTGTATCCAGTCATTTGCGAGCTTACAGCCAAGAAAAGTACTATTCCCATGGTCTTTAAGAAGACTCGGTCTTTGAGGAGTTCCTTCAAATGAATCTTCTCTGTCTTATTCATGGAATATTCTTTGAGTTCTTCTTTTGCTTTCGTGTCGTTCCCTCGTAGGGACGTGAGGATTCTTAAACAATCTTCTGCTTTACCTTGCAAAATAAAATAATTTCTGTTTAAATTACATCAAAAATATAATGCATGACATGGGATTACAACTGCGATAATATGATTTGTACCATCTGGTTTGCAAATCAATTTTAACGAAATCAAAACTTTACACATAGCATTCGCCATTATATAATTTTGCCATTTATATAAAATCCTGAAAACTCACCTTTAGTGTAAAGGAAATAAGGGCTCTCCGGCAAGAACAACAAAGGTATAGATGTGATGACAATAGCGCATGTTTGCATCAAATTGAGCGCAAAGAGAGAAATTAAAGGTCCTACAGAGAGCATGATCATTGAGCCGATCGCCGAAGAAATCTGAGAAACAGATCCTAAACCGCCGCGAATGGAATTCTGAAAAAAAAGCATTTGTGTAAAAATCAATACAAATGTGTATCAATCTAATTTATACAAACAATTACCAACTACCATTACCAAAAAGATTAGTTAACTTTCAATAGAGGTTTCAATAGAGCGCCATCTTGATGTTAAGTGACAATGCGGTCTAAGATGGGGCGTGCTTACCTAGAAGAAACCAATTCACTCTCCACTTTTTATAGCATAAAGTGATTAAAGTGACAGAACGAGCACGACATGTGGCTGCTGATAAACAACACACCTGCTCATAACAACAGTGTCACGCAGCTATTTTAACACGAAGAGAGTTAAAATTATTACCTAGCATTGCTCTGCGCTCGCCACCCATAGATACCTATATGAGATGATTTCTCTCAATGCCCTGTACTTTCTCTAAAACCATTGCTCTTCCCCTGTCAATCTTGTTCATCAGGGATAGTCCACGAGCCAGGTATTACGCTGGGACTAAAAAAAAAAAGAACCGAAAGTCAGTGAATGATGTTTGCACATTACTGTTTGGCGGTAGAATAACTGGCAAAGGTGTGGTACTTCCACCAAGACTGTTACCATTAGGAAAACTTCACTCTAGCAAAGTGATCTACAACCTAGATGTTCTTACCACAAAAGAGGAGTCAAACCTCTTTATACAAGTCTTTGGAAAGTCAACCATTGAACAGTTGCTTTGTATTTTCTATTTTCGTCATCAAAGAGATTCATTAACATCATTAATTACGTTGTAATCGTTTTCTTATACGTTATCATATAATTTTAGACGTGTAAATTATTGCAGTTAATCAAATAAAGTATGAAAAGTGGGTCAAATTAATTTTGATGAATTATAATTTAAGTGGATTTTATTTGCAAAATTATAAAGTAAATATAAGATTCAGCATAGAGATCAGCAGAAGTGTAAAACTCTCTACACATGAGCCCTAAAATGAGAGGAAATTACGTAAAAGTAATAGGGAGTAAATGGTTAAATATATCATAAATCACCAATCATATGGTTTTTACGTATTTTCCTCTGAATCTAGAGCTCGTGTGTAGAAGGTTTTACTAATAAAAGCTTTGTATCAATTTAACTAAGTCAGCTGGTTTAGTTGGAAGAACGGTGACTGGTAATCTGGAGCTTCTGATTCGAATCCTACGCGCACAAACTCATGTGCCTATTGCCTCTAATTTAAAAATGTTGATGGCAAACATTGTGACGAAACTGGCATGTTCCAAGAATCGTTTGGGTTCATGCGTCATTCACCAGCCCGCACTGGGCCAGCACTGGGCCACCTTGACCGTGTAAGCAGTAAACGTAAAAAACTCACATTTATAACCGACTTCAAAAAAGGAGCAGGTTCTCGATTCGTGGCATTTTTTTGTTAATATGTTACGCAATAGCTAGTTATAAGCGGATCTATTAACATATGTACAAAAAAAAACGATTTTGATGGTTCTTTTCTTTTGTTTAATTAGTTAGTTCAAAGGTGGTTCCTTAAACATTTTATCGAAATCAGAATGGCGGTTCTTGGAATATGAACATAAACCTAAAAATAACTTTAATTTAAAAAAACCCAACTGCAGAAAATCTACAGATAAAAAAATTGGTTGCCTGTAAAGTCGGTATACGGGCGAAAGTTTTACGTGACAACGACTTTGAGTGGTAAAATAATTTTACGGAAGGGACGCGTGCCTTTCACTTTTTATGTCTGTCTCTCTCGCTCTTAGGCGGGCTAACCATGCCCGAGTGGAAGGGACGCGTGCCTCTCACTCGCTCTCGTTGTGAGCGCATAACGTGAGCGGAGCGTAACGCAGTTTCTTGAAGTGTCACCCGGCAAACCAATTTATAAGACGTTGTCACGTCAAAAGATTATGTAATAAGTACAATCTACTATCTAAAGAGACTATGGTGATTAAGATGAACCTAACGATATTTTAATTATCCAGCCGATTGAAAGACACGTGGGAATAAAAAAAAATGACAAACATACAAGATACGCGCGAAAAATCTCTTTCAATCGGGTAAAATCTTTCATTAAACTTCATAAGTGATAGTCCAAGATCCCAGAGCCGCCAGACGTCACGTGATTTCTGATGGATGAAATGTGGACGATTGAGTAGAGTTAGTACGTACTAAGAACACATGCTTACCCGCTAACTTGCTTAGGCGGCCAATTTTGAGATATGGGGTCCAGAAGGCACATTACTTACTTCACGTATTTTCTGATAACTGATTTTCACGTATGTTATAGGCAATATCTTTAAAAATAAGGCCCCAATGCTCCCAGGCACTTTCCGTCGGCCGTTTTGCTTAACAGACGCTTTAAAACTCTATGATGTTTGAATGATATTTGATCAAGTGTCTGAATTCAATTTTAAATTAAAGTATATTTTCGTTTCTTCCGAGAAAAGACATTATTTGGAATAGATAGATAGAAACACTTTTATTCACAACACAAAAAACAAAATTGAATAAACAAAAGATGCATTCTTAAATCTAGTGAAATAATGGCGTAATGGAAAAAAATTATCGCTAAGAGCGACTTCTTCCACGCAAACGGAAAATGTTGTTTCTAAAAAAACATACTCACACTAGCTATTTCTGAAGTGTAAGTAGCGACCACACTGACAACGAATAGATCTGATAAGCCACAAAACGCTCGACCCAACAGTAACATCCATACACTGGAGCCAAACAGTATCAACAAGGTGCAGAGTATCCTTGGTAGGACAATAAGAAGAATAGAATACTTTCTCCCGACACTGTTAGCTACATAGCCGATGTAGAAGAAAGCTGAAACGTAAAAAAAAACATATATACGGTCGAATTGAAAAACCTCCTTTTTACGTCGTAAAAAGTCGTAAATAAAGAAATTATTATAATAGACAGATAGATAAACTCTTTTTGCACTAAATAAAACAAAAACTTCTTGTGAAAAAAAGAAAAAACAATTGGCGGCTAATAATGTGAAATATTTTTTCATACAGGCAACTTAAAGTAAAAAAGCATTCACGTCTGCACGCCATATACGTAATTAATCCATACTAATATTATAAATGCGAAAGTAACTCTGTCTGTCTGTCTGTCTGTCTGTCTGTCTGTCTGTCTGTCTGTCTGTGCGTCTTTACCGCCTAAACCAACCAACAGATTTTGATGAAATTTGATACATAGATAAAATAGATCCCGAGAAAGGACATAGGCTACTTTTTGTTCCGAAAAAAGGGTTGAAAGGGTTAAAATAAGGGATGAAAGTTTATATGGAAAACTTCATCATTGTTGAAGAACTATGAAACTTTACGTCTAGATATTTAACACGAAACCATAAAATGTATGTTTTAGCAGTTTTGTAGTTTCGAACTGTACCTACGGGGGTGGAATTGGGGTTTTATTTTTTATTATTTATTCATGGGTCAAATTTAGTAATTCAAGTTTCACCCTCTTCCTGTCAACCGATTAATCTGAAATTTTGTATACACTTTGGATTTTGGTGACAATACAATTATGTTTATTCATTATCATTATAAATTCAAGATGGCCGCCGCTACAAAATGGCGGATAATTTATGTTTTATTAATCCCATCAATATGGGTATCAAATGAAAGAACTCAACAAGCAGAATACAATATACTATAAAAAAATTAAATCCAAGATGGCGGCCGCTACAAAATGGCGGATAACGTAGATTTTATCAATCCCATCAACATGGGTATCAAATGAAAGGGCTCAACAAGCAGAATACAGTACATACTAATATTATAAATGCGAAAGTAACTCTGTCTGTCTGTCTGTCTGTCTGTCTGTCTGTCTGTCTGTCTGTCTGTCTGTCCGTCTTTACCGCCTAAACCAACCAACAGATTTTGATGAAATTTGACACATAGATAAAATAGATACCGAGAAAGGACATAGGCTACTTTTTGTTCCGAAAAAAGGGTTGAAAGGGTTAAAATAAGGGATGAAAGTTTATATGGAAAACTTCATCATTGTTGAAGAACTATGAAACTTTACGTCTAGATATTTAACACGAAACCATAAAATGTATGTTTTAGCAGTTTTGTAGTTTCGAACTGTACCTACGGGGGCGGAATTGGGGTTTTATTTTTTATTATTTATTCTTGGGTCAAATTTAGTAATTCAAATTTCACCCTCTTCCTGTCAACCGATTAATCTGAAATTTTGTATACACTTTGGATTTTGGTGACAATACAATTATGTTTATTCATTATCATTATAAATTCAAGATGGCCGCCGCTACAAAATGGCGGATAATTTATGTTTTATTAATCCCATCAATATGGGTATCAAATGAAAGAACTCAACAAGCAGAATACAATATACTATAAAAAAAAAACCAAGATGGCGGCCGCTACAAAATGGCGGATAACGTAGGTTTTATCAATCCCATCAACATGGGTATCAAATGAAAGGGCTCAACAAGCAGAATACAATATACTATAAAAAATTGAAATCCAAGATGGCGGCCGCTACACAATGGCGGATAACGTAGGTTTTATCAATCCCATCAATATGGGTATCAAATGAAAGTGCTCAACCAGTAGAATACAATGTATTATATAAAATTAAAATCCAAGATGGCGGCCTCTACACAATGGCGGATAACTTAGGTTTTATGAACCCCATCAACAAATAAAAGGGCTTGACAAGAAGAATACAGTGCACTATACAACCTCAATACTTAAGATGGGCGCAGCCACTAAATGGCGTATCAGACTATCAGACAGAATTTTTGATAGTCGACGAGATTTCCATGGTGTCTTATCAAATGTTATGCATGATGGACGCTCGATTAAGGCAAATTAAGAACTGTGAAAATGAGTTTTTGGAGGAGTAAACGTATTACTTTTCGGTAATCTTTTACAACTGCCTCCTATAAAATGATCAGGAACACCTGTTTTCAATTCTAATATGAAATTATATATATGAAAGTAACTCTCTCTGTCCGTTACCGTCTAACGCCTAAGCCACTTAAAGAGTTTGTTACAATTTGGTGCACAGATAGACTACCTAGACTTAGGAAAGGACAACGGCGACTTTTATCACACAGAAAAGAGTTGAAAAGAGTGGAAATGAAGAGTAAAAGTGTGCATGGAAGGATCTTTGAACTCTTTGTATGCTATTTTTAACCGACTTCAAAAAAGGAGGAGGTTATCAATCCAGTTGTATTTCCAATTGTGAATCAATTTAGATGGTTATTTTTTGGTTGGTAGATTATAGTTCAGAGGTGGTCATATAAATTTTATCGAAATCAGTGCGGCGGTTTTTGAAATATGAACAACAAACTAAAATTTGCGTTCATGTAATCAGACGTCTAATATCTACTAATAGACTCTAATAAAATTTGGTGGACCGTCCCAATATGATTTTAAATTAAAGTCTGTTTTTGATAAATTTTTTGAGAACATAGTTTTTTTGTAATTTGTCGTGTAAATTGTACATTTATTAATAAATATAAAACTTTGACTTAGACCGATTTTGATTAGGAAACGTGAATTTGTATGGTAGTAGACATACGAGTAGGTACTGCCTCAATTACTTTAATAAATATGTGGCGCGGACGAAGTCGCGGGTAAAAGCCAGTACTTACATAAATTAGACACACTCAAAGTTTTAGAGCATTTTTTAAAAGGGACTACACGAAGCTAGTTATTCAAGCTAGTGTTAGAAAGCTAGCAATAGCAATACCTAGGATAGCAAGCTAGTGTTAGCAAATAGTGTCATATTTTTCTTTAATGTTTCATTATAGCGTTATCACGCAAAATAATTTTCCGTAAACCGACTTTACAGATAACCATTTTTTATCCAAATAAAAGTAATATCCAAAAAACTTGCTTACAAGCCAAACCCACAAGCGAGCTCAGAGATATGATCCAAGCAGCCTCTTTTTCTGAGATCGGTTCCGGTAATGTAGTCTGATTCTTATCAAGAAGCTTCACCACGCCTGGAGACATCCAACCGATGGTGATGCCGAATTGAAAAAATGTCAAGTTTGCTGAAAGATATCATACAAAACTGTAGAAAATATAATAACATTTCGCACGCCTGCTCAAATAGTGTATTAACTCAAAAAAACTCCATTTGGAGGCAAACGCCGGTAAAGTCAGGGTGTAAAAAAACACATTTTTACTAATAACTCGAAAAGTACTAAACGTATAAAAAACGTTATAGTAAAGTTGCAGTTCTTGTAAAACTAGTTTCAGTAGTATACTTTGTAGTAAAAAATACGAAAGAAAAATTAAAATATGGAGCTATGACGATTATTTGAAAAAAAACACGTTTAATTGATTCCAAATCATAGTTCTTAAAAGAAACTTCTTGGATTATTGTAATGAAAAATCTACAATTTGATAAATTTTTCGAAATAATTGTGTATTTGTAATGCACAATATCATTTTTCTCAATCTTTCTTCTATGTATAAAAATGTTATGTTGGTTTGTGTACGTTTCAAAAACTCAAAGTTCTGCACCGATCGAGCTGAAATTTTAGAATGATATATAAACCGCATCAAAGATTTTTTCATCTAATTTTTGCATCAGTCACATATGTGCCACAGCGAAGCGTGGCAGGGTACAGCTAGTAATTAAATAAAAAAGATTTGTTCTGATCAAAATTTAAAACAAAAAAAATTACATCCATCAAACCCTTTTACAACAAAAAATAAAACACTAAAACAAACTTCGAATTTAAATAAATCGACGCCATTTATTTACTATCGTAAGGAGTATCAATAGTTAAAATAGAATAATTTAATAAAAAATAACCTAATAGGAACACTGGTCTAGTCGGGAGAACGGCGACTGCCGATCCGGAGCCTCCGGGTTCGAATCCCACCACGCGCACCACTGTCTTTTCGAAGTCATGTGCGTAATGTGACGGAAAACATCGTGAGGAAACCGACATGTATCTAGAATCTTTCGAGGTCATGTGCCATCCATCAACCCGCACTTGGCCAGCGTGGTGGATTATTAAACTCTCTCCTTGCGAGAGAAGGCCCCGAGTCCCAGCGGTGGGAACATTTAGTGGGCTGCTTATGCTTATTAGGGGAACATATGTAATCTCAACAACACACAAAATAAATTCAACATAGAAACTTCTATGTAATCTCAACAACACACAAAATAAATTCAACATAGAAACTTCTATGTAATCTCAACAACACACAAAATAAATTCAACATAGAAATTTCTATGTAATCTCAACAACACACAAAATAAATTCAACATAGAAATTTCTATGTAATCTCAACAACACACAAAATAAATTCAACATAGAAACTTCTACTCAGCATCCATTATAATAATAATGGTTAAGCATTACTATTAAAAAATAATTCGAATTACAAATTCCCATTGAATACTAAAAAAAAAGGAAATGCAACACATTTTATTTCTGGGATTTTGAGATTCCTTTTTCGACTTCAACATGTTTGGTTCTTGGAAATAAATTGCCAGCATTATCACATCAGGAATCTAATGCTTAGAAATCGAATATAAGTAATTATGCCTATTTTAACGAGTGAATACATTATTAAATAAAGTTACGGTTGGCTGGTCAGGAGAACGGCACCACTGTATTTTCGTAGAAGTCATGTCCGTAATGCTGCTAGCTTAAAACGGTGAAGGAAAACATCGTGAGGAAACCGACATTTACCTAAAACCTTTCGAAGTCACGTGTCATTCACCAACCCGGACTGGGCCAGCGTGGTGAATTATGGCTCTCTCCATGCGGGAGAAGGACCCGAGTCCCAGCAGTGGGAACATTTAGTGTTTATGCTAACGAGTGAATAAAGTCTGCAAAAGCGAAAATAGGCAAGATATCAGATGAGTGATTAAATCTCGAATTCCAAGCCAGCACCTACTTGGAAATAACGTAATTCAAGTAATAAAAAGTTGCTTGAAATAGATTTATCTGATATACTCGTAATAATAACTACATTGCTTAAATGTTCTGTTTAACTGTGTAATCTGTGGTTTAACCTGATAACATTCGGTTGGCTAGTAACGTTTATGGGAGATAAATGACAATAAAAAAATTAAAAAAAATGCTGCAGTGACGTAGGTAATTTCAACCTTATCGACAATTTGGAGAGTTGAGTTTTGTCTCTTTTATCAAAACAGTCGACTTCTTCAGCCAGTACATGTTATCAATCTTATTTTATCTCTGTTAGTAGACACGACGACCGTCAAATTATACGATCATCGCGCTCAGGAATTTTTAAGCTATTGCATAGCTTTTATCGCGGGCCTGGGGACCGAATTTTAGTGATCGTGCATCTCTTTCTTATGTTCACAAGAAAGAGGGATGCAAGAGCGTAACGCCGTCCTCCCCACTCGGTCATTCGACTTTGAATCTTATTTGTATTAGCTTTACAGACTAAATACTCTTAGCAGTGTCAGCTTAATGGATTTCCCGTGATATTTATTATGGTAAACAAATGTCACTCTTCAAAATAAAAACAATTCCGAAAAATTGTTAGCATCCCTATCGCTTATGTTGATAAAAATGCATGCAACATCCAATAGCTTTACTGCGGCAGTCTCCGAGTGCCACACTTCTTTTTTTTTATAGTAGAGAATGACGAGACGAGCAGGGCATCTGCCTGATGATAAGTGAAACGCCTGCCCATAACACTAGATACTCTATCATACAGCTATTGAAAAATCAAGAGTCAAAACCATTACCTAACATGTACTGCGCTCGTAACCCAGATATATTATGTGAGAAGATTTATCTCTACGCTATATAATTTATATGGAAATATTGCCCTTAAAACTGGAACATAGTGATGTTTGCACATTATATAAATAGATATTTTTTATTGACACACCAAACAAAAAACATTACTGCTGGGCGGTAGAATAAATAGCAAAGGTGTGGTACTTCCCCATTCGGACTCTGCAGAGAGTCCTTACCACTACCAAAAGCACAAAACATACATATAATGTAGAGGTATAGAAGTATATGCTAGCTAATGTACATTATACATATACAATTAGATAAAATCCTGTGTGATGTTTTTAATATTAAATTTATATATGTCACCGCAAAATAACAAAATCGTTATTTGATCAATTCACTAGGTAGTTGATCAACTTTTGGAAAATAACAAACGGCAGTTGAAATGTATTATTTAACGTACTTATTTTAGTAAATTGATCAATTTACGGCGTCTTGCCGTTAAATATTCCGAACGCGAGGTGTGCGCTAATTGGTTCAACGACTCACTTGTTTTACACAACTCCCCACCAGTCGGGTGAACCATGACAAGTTTTTTTACAACGGCTCACCTGACAGATCTGTGGCTACAATCCAGAACTCAAGGGTGGACTCAGGTCTGATGCAGAGCTTCTGGCGGGTACCCACCCGGTGTCAAAAAATGCACCAACATCAAGTTAGGGGCTTTCAAGTTTTATCTGACAGGTTAGTCGTTTAAAAAAAAACTTCTCACTGTTCTCCCAGTTGGTCTCAGGAGATAGACGGTAGGTAAGAACTCTGAATAAATGCTTATAATTAATGCCATCGCCCAATCAGAGAACTATGTACTAATTGACGGGTAGAAGTGTACTGCATAATGCGCTGAGCAACGATTGGCCCATTTATAGATGATTATACTTGCGGCAAAATCGTAATTTATTAAATAACGGCCAGCCACTGTTAGTTGATCAATTAACATAAATTCATAGCGTTAAATAATACATTTCAACCGCCGTTTGTTATTTTCCGAAAATTTATAAACTATCTAGTGAATTGATCAACTAACGATTCTTGTTACTTTCCGGTGACATACATTTATATTAATCCGGACAAAGTCATAATGTGTTTCAAGTGACAATAAAATTACGAAAGTTTGGATAAATATCCGATGTTTGCTGGCCAATCACGTCAGAATTTTGAAATGGCTCACGCTGAAATTTAAACACTGGCAAAACATAGGATAAAATAGCTCATAGGCCATTATAGCCTATATAGGCCACAACACATTAATACCGGGAAAATAAACAGGAACGGGAACTATACAATTCTGACAAATTTTATTTAATCTATACTAATCTATACTAATATTATAAAGCTGAAGAGTTTGTTTGTTTGTTTGTTTGTTTGTTTGTTTGTTTGTTTGCTTGAACGCTAGGATCTCGGGAAAGTGCTGGTTCGAATCGAAAGATTCTTTTTCTATTGGATAGTCCATTTATCGAGGAAGGCTTTAGGCTATAGAAAATAACTCTACTATTAATTGAAGCGGAGCATGAAACAAGAATGTAACAAAATCGGGAAAAAATATTCCCCTTTTGAGAGTTTTCGTACGTTTCGTGCTTTGACATGACACATGACAGCATGTGTCAAAGATTGCGTCATTGAATTTTAGTAATCTGTGCCTTGAATATAAACCTTTGCTATTTTTTTTCTTAATCTGAGTTGGTACGACCAATTTCCGACAGGTGGCGCAGCAGGTTGATGAAGAGGTTTTTTTGTTTGAAATCGATATTCTCAGGAATGAGTGAACCGATTTCAGTCATTCTTTCACCGTTGGATATGTACGGGATCCCGATGAGTGCTATATAATATACCACGGGCGAAGCCGGGGCGGGCATCTAGTACTTTAATAAACGGATCTGTATGATTGACACTTTGTAATAATTAATTTAATATATTGAGTGGAGAAAACAGAAGAGGGAAGATGTTGGGACATCTGATACGACACGACAACTGCATTAGAACAATAATGGAAGGTAAATTAGAAGGGAGGAGGAAGAGAGGTAGACCTAGGAGAAGTTACATGAACCAAGTGAAGGAGAAGATAAATGTAGTGTCGTATCAGGAAGTCAAGGAGAAGGAGGAGTGTAGAAGTACATGGAAGGAACTCCAAAGACAAGAGCGTCGCTCTTAAATTATGAATGAATGAATTGAGTGTGGAATTTGAATTTTAAGGTTTGTTATTTTGTTATTTTTAATTTTGATTATTGAGTGTGTAATGAGAATTTCAATTAGTATATTTTTCATATACAATTTCTATTAATTTATTGTCATGTACGGATTGTATGTAATAAATGAGTATGAGTATGAACTAAGCGGGTAAAACTTAGGGGTCACTGTTTTTTTATTAACCTTTGCAGATTAATTACACTTTTTACTTGACAGCTATTTCCGCTGATGTTAAGCGCGAACATCGCTTAACATCAGCGGAAATAGCTGTCAAGTAAGAAGTGTAATTAATCTGTGGTCTGTGGTCTACGATGGAAGACACCGAGATTGTTGGCATTTCCAACGCGTTCACATCCTAGACATTCTTAATACAAAAGTATATATGTATAGTCTTCTAAACTCAACTAGTCGTAACTGTACGTAAACTCTGCGTTCGAGTCTTTGCAGCATTAATCATGAAACGATGTAACTTCTTTCAAACTGCAAGCAGACTGATAGAAGAAAGGGCAATAGTACTAACTGCTAGTAAATAATAATTTCGTAGTGGTAGGACTCTTGGCAGAGTCCGCCTGAGGAAGTACCACACCTTTGCGAGTTATTCTACCGCCAAGCAGAAATGTGCAAACATTCCTGTGGTCCGGTTTCAAGAGCAATGTTTTCAGAGAAATAACAAGGCTTAGAGATATAACATCTTAAAGTTTTGGGTGACGAGCGCAGTGCAGTACTAGGTAATGATTTGGACTTCATGTTCCAATAGCTGCGTGTCACTGTGTTGTAATGTGGCAGGCATATTGTTTACCATTAGGCACATGATCTGCACGTATCGTCTATCATTATTTTGTTTTTTTTATATAAAAAAAAAGAATAAATAAATAAAGAAGTGTGGCACTCAGAGGCTGCCGCGGTAAAGCTATTGCATGTGGCATGCATTTTTATCAACATAAGCAATAGGGATGTTAACAATTTTTTGGAATTGCTCTTATTTTGAAGAATGACAATTGTTTACCATAAAAAAATATCACGGGAAATCCGTTAAGTTAGCAACACTGCTAAGAGCATTTAGTCTGTAAAGCTCATACAAATAAGATTCAAAGTCGAATGACCGAGTGGGGAGGACGGCGTTACGGTCTTCCATCCCTCTTTCTTGTGAACAACAATAGCTTAAAAATCTCACCTGTCATAACTATCAAGTATTGCTTGACCAGTGGTCCAAACTTCAATCCAATCATTTTGTACTCGTATTAATAAAGTTAACTTGACTCTTTATAATCACAAATTTTTTAACAATGTGTTTGTTTTTCACAAAAAAGCACTGAAAATTGCGCACCGCAACAAAATACTAACGTATGTGAGAAAAAACGTTAAAACTGGGCCATTGCGGGTTAATAGAGCTGTATTGGCGCGTAAATTGTAGGCATATTTATGAATAAACTACATGACTTTGACTCTAAGCTTAATGTAGAATCGACTCAATATAAATATCATTTTCTTTTTTTTTGCGTTTTCAGGTGTCACAATTATTAAATATTTAACTATGGTTCCGTACATTAATGAAAATTATATTTTAATTGATTTTTGTAATTTATACTTGGACATTTTATTAACAACTTAAAAGTTAAATCGAGAAGAAGTTTGTTTACTGTCACTTATTATTTCAAGTATTAAATATTTACAATTTAAAGTATTTAGTGCATTAGCAGCCCAATTTATGTTATTATGCCAATTATATTTATATTATATTTTTGGGGCTTTCTTTCTCAAGGAGAAAGTCAAGGCCAAAACCCATCACTCTGGCCATGTGTAGGTTGGTGGATGTATGTATGAAGCAAATTAACTTGAAAACATCACCGTTTTCAAGCTTAAAAGGCAATGTTTCCAGAGAAATTACAGATCTTAGAGACAAAACATCTTATCTTATCTTAACGACGAACGCAGCGCAGTGCCAGGTGTTGCTATAGCGCTAGGTATGTTCTAACAACTGCGTGCCCCTGAGTTATAACGGGCAGGCATATTGGTTAACATCAGACACAGGACACAGGACACATACTATTTTAAAAAAATTTAGACTTGTCGGTTTCTTCGCGGTATTTTTCTTCACCTTCAGAGTACCTAGTGACAATAAACTTGTATATATGCGCTTAGAAAAGTATTATAAAGTACTGGCGAACTTCGAACTTCCAAATTACATCATGAATGTGACGACCGAACCTTATTTCAATTAATTTAGTAAATGAGGCAATTTTCTGCAAAAACGTATACAAAAAATCGATTCCAATTTAAAGTTCAAACTCAGAGACTCGAAAAAAATTCATAATTTCTATGATCAGGTCGTCCAGATCCAGGTATTATAGTTTTTTGTTGATATTTCAAAAATCTCTGAAACGATTTCGAAAAAGAATGTATGGGACCATATTCCTGAACTATGATCTACCTAACATATACTCGTACATACATTAAAGATATTAGCAAGACAATTTGAAAAAGAGTAGAATCCACGTAGAATCAGTGAGGTGACAGCTGTGACAAGTATAAAGCCTTAACTTGGTTTTTAAAAACAGGCAGTAATGGAGCATGTCTGATAGCCACGGGCAAGGCATTCCATAGTATTCCCAATTGGCGAAACTATTGCGTAAAATCAACGATATCAATCCAAAGAAAGATGTGCCCTTCCAAACTTCAGGGCGCACGGAATCTTGTTGTCGTTGGGAAAAGTGAGCTCACTCTTTCCGTTCTAGTCGATTGGAGGAAGTGGTGAACGCCGGGCGTTTTTACCTATCTCTATTTGTTGTCATGTTGTCAACAAACAAAATAAGTAGAACCACAGCATACCTCGCCGCTAGCGATTCTAGGGGTCAAGTAGATTGGTGATGAGTAAACCAGTTACTACACATACAGACGACGTTTATTACCAATTTCAAGGTACTCAGGGCACGTCTAGTAGTTTATATCGATGCGTTAAATACTTTAAAAAACATATAACAGATCTGGGAACCTCCTCCTTTTTCGAAAATCGGTTAAAAAGAAAAGGAACTCTAATTCGCAATCGCAGAATTCTTATCTTACAGAAATCTCCCGATAAAATTTAACACAATAGGTACAATATAAAGTGTTTTATCTAATCTAGTACAAATGCCAAAATATTCATTTTGCTCTTACAATTGTTGTATGCGGTGAGTAGATATCTTATCTTAATATATGTATATAAATCTCGTGTCACAATGTTTGTCCTCAATGGACTCCTAAACCACTTTTCCGATTTTAATCAAATTTGGACACCGTGTGTAGATGGATCCAACTTAAAAGATAGGATAGTTTTTATTTCGATTAATAGGCTTTATGTGACCATATCCGAGCGAAGCCAGATCGGGCCGCTAGTTATAATATAGGTAGTCAAAGAGCCCATGACCCGTAGACTTTGGTTGATTTATAGACGCTAAAATTTTGTTAGCGCATGCTCCAAATCCAGTTAAGAATAACGGAGCATCGTGAAGTTTGGGTTATTAGTTATTATTATAGTACAGAGGGATGAGATGAGCAGCATATGTGCCAGATGGTAAGCATCACGCTTGCCCATAATGTCACGCAGTTATTGGATCATGAATCCCCATCATTACCTTATTGTACTGCCGTTGTCATCCAAATATATAAGACGATTTGTCTCTAAGCCTCTTAAATTCTCAGGAAATATTGCCCTTCAAACCGGAACACTGTGATGTTTGGACATAACTGCTTAGCGGTAGAATCACTAGCAAATAATTGTACCTCTTTTTATATAAGGGCAATGTTTCCAGAGAAATTACGTGGCTTAGAGATTAGAGAGCGCAGTGCAGTGCTTGGTAATGATTTGGACTTTTCATGTTCCAGGCACGTTGCTTACCATCAAGCACATGTCCTGACCGTCTCGTCACTCTTTATTAAAAAAAATATATTATATATCGGGTTATCGTGGCGTTGGCACTACTATCAAAATTGGTCTATGGTTTTCTTTTTGAAACGGCAGGCTTGGAGGAAATAAGGATTCTGCAATGCATCCGAACTAAAAAAAAACTATATAAAGAAAAACATGTACCTAACGAAAGTGACGTGAAAAATTTGCCTGTGAGTAGTGCAAATTTAATTGTTTGGATAATCGTCCCATGAATATTAAATGTATGCAATTTTTATTTGCAAATTGTTTTTTTTTTATTGTCCGTAAGAACTTCATTCCTGACTGTTACTGGTGTCCCATGACACCACATTTATATCCATAATAGGTTTGCAACTGGCCACAATCACGGCATAAGTTAAGGAGCAATGCATTCTACGATAGAACTTCCTTATCTAAAAGAAGCCACTTTCAACTTCAAACACTAAAATTGTACTCACACTGGTAAAACCAGGATCAACTAAGTGGAGCTAAACCCCTTGGAGATCGAAATGCAGCCGTGATGGAGGCTCTGAGAAGTCGGGTGAAGCTTTTATTGTAAAATATGTCTAAAATAGTTTCGCTAATAAATATGTATATTCTTAGTTTTCTAGAAATATAATATGATCTAATATTTAAGTCTTCCTGCATTAGACAAAGAAAATAACTGAAAGCAAACTATGTTATAATATGTTTAAAAAAGGCATGGACCTAAGAGTACGTGGAGGTACAATTTTAATAAAAAAAACAACAAAACACCTTGGTTCGTCATTCAAGTCATTGGAACATCAACCACTATACAATGTCGCTTTTTCAAGATAGCAGCCTTCCCATAGAAAAAAAACAAGGTGGTATCAGATCAAGCAGATCTGTTGCATACTTACCGAAATGAATCCGATAAAAAACTTGTTAAAGACCTAGAAGAAATGTTGAAGACCTTGTAGTCTTTTTAAAACATCGTTTATGAGCATTATCTGTAATACATCCGAAAATTTAAAATAAGTATCAGAAGGCATTTATTTTAACTTTCTTACACTCGTAGGTATATGCTATTTAATTCCTATGCGGTCCCAAGTTTTGTTCCGAAGTAGTTCAGAAATAGTTATTTCAAGTTTATGCTTTGGTTCTTGAGATTTTCGTATTCAGAAGTTTCGATTTGTGTTTTGCGCTAGTTTGCCCCTAGGGTTGATAAAAACTTTATGTTGTGAAGTTGTGATACTTAAATAGATTGTTTCTAAGTACAAAAATATTTTCACTTCTGAGAACGAAAATATTTATATGTTCGCTTTTGAGTGCCTATTTGTGGGTTTGAAGTCATTTTGACGTGACAACGTCTTATAAATTGGTTTGCCGGGTGACACTTCAAGAAACTGCGTTACGCTCCGCTCACGTTATGCGCTCACAACGAGAGCGAGTGAGAGGCACGCGTCCCTTCCACTCGGGCATGGTTAGCCCGCCTAAGAGCGAGAGAGACAGACATAAAAAGTGAAAGGCACGCGTCCCTTCCGTAAAATTATTTTACCACTCAAAGTCGTTGTCACGTAAAACTTTCGCCCGTATACCGACTTTACAGGCAACCAATTTTTTTTTTAAACATTCTTTTTTTACATTTAAGCAAAGAGTTTACATATACCTACTACGTTTTGAGTTGGCACAAACGCTTTACAGCGAAAGCGCGGGTAGCATCTTTTTTGCCTTATCGCTCTTGTGGAAATGTGATACTTTTGTCGCGGCACATCGTTTCCATAGAAATTATGCACGTTCTTTTCCAACTTCTTTGTATGCACGTCATCTGCTCACGATTGACAAACTGTACCAAAATTCTATGTGACAAATGGCTGCTATTCTGCATCAAAGTATAAAATAATCACGTAAAACAATATATTGTACAACCATCGATGTAATTAAAGTTTAAGAGTTCGATGTGTACAACCCATATTTTGCAAATTAAATACATTGGATTGAATTGAATTGGCATAACGGTGCCTTTAACTATATATTATTTTAATTAATGGAAATAATATAGCATTACATTATTAAAGGTATTCAGGCAGTATACTTATACTTAATTTTTTAATCATCGTTTTTCCTTCCTTTTTTATTTGCCCATCAAAACCATCTATACAATTTCCTCTCATTGTTTCTAAAGGGTCTAAAAGCTAAGAAAGTTTATACCTTTCATAACTCCAACAAACCTTTCAGAAAGTAAATTCAGACCACTAAGTACTTCTAAATGTACCCAAATATCGAAGAGTAATCAATCACGCGGCAAAATACTGAAAAGCCTTTTTGTATTTCATAAAAAGGTTCAAATAATAGAGTGCTGTATTCACGACTCATTTATTCGGCGGACGATGATGAATTAGTTTATGGACACCCTATATTTCACAATTTTGGTAGGTAAGGTTTTAGTGACAAAGAACTTAACCAAATATTACCTACTTATGAGGATCCTATTCTGAAGACACGATCCAAAGTAACATTTTGTTTTTTGTATTTTTATATGTGTAAATGACGTAGGTACTTACTTGAATTTTACTAAATTTATTTTCTTAATAATATTATTTATTGTAAATCCCCATTCTCCTATTCTTTATAATATTTACTTTTCCACCATATGGCTGCCTGAAAGAGATTGCTTTTAACGATAAAAGGCCTCCAATAACAATTCTATTTTTGGTAGTGATAATTTTGTTGTTTCGTTAAGTTAATCTGCCCATCTCTTACTCATAACAACACAGTGTAATACAGCTATTATAACATGAAAACTTCAAATAATCTTTCTAGCATTGCGCTGCGCTTATCACACAGATATACAAAATGATTCTTCTCAATGCCCCATCTACATATGTTTATCAATGCTATGCCCTGTAATTTCTCTAGAATCATTTCCCTTCATAGCGGAACACTGTTTTTTAGCTTTTTTAGGTTTACACTTGACCGCCATCTCGCCTGATGTTAAACGATGCGGTCTACGATGGAGCGTTTTTACCTAGAAGAAACCGATTCACTCTCGATTTGAAGACACAAAGATTTTAACTATCGGGAAAACCCTCTCAGCCAACGTATTCCACAGCCTTGACGTTCTTATCACAAAAGTAGAGTCAAATCTCTTCGTTCTTGTCTTTCGAACACCAACCATGAGACGACGTCGCCTTTTCGAGCTACGAGCATTCCGATAGAAAAAGGCAAGGTGGTATTAGATCGTACAAATCAGTTGCATACTCTCCGAAGTGTATCCGATAAAAACCCGATAAGCTAGAAATTTTCCGGCGATGTTCGAGACTTTGCAGCCTTTTTCGCACGAGGATGTCATTGCCTATGAGCCTTTTGGCACGTCTCTCGATCAATTCCAGAGCCTCCAGCTGATACTTAGCCGAACCATCCCAAAGGTGCGAGCAGTACTCCATACAGGAGCGAATCTGTGCTTGGTATAATGTGAGCAACTGTTCAGACTTGAAGTACCTTCGCACCTTTGAGCGGACACCTAGGTTTTTGGCAGCTAATTTAGCCTTAGATTCGATATACAAGCCAAAGTTGAGAGTAGATGACAAAGTAACGCCCAACAGCTTGAGATGGTCGAATACCGGCACGGATACACTGCCGTCACACTGTGATCATTGCATATTACTCCTTGGCGGTAGAATAACTGGCAAGGGTATGTTATTTCCTCAGTCGAAATCTGCCGTCGTGTCACTACAATCATATTTTGTACTAGGTAATCACGTCTATATATTAGGTGTCTATAAAATATATAATCTATGGATAGCTCAGGAAGGCTACTTAGTAAGGTACTTGTATAGGTAAAGTATGAAAATTATACGTCCTAAATGGACTTACTGCGTCATTATACTGTTGGCCACTTTGGTAAATTACTTTATTGGTAAACAAAGTAGTAATTTTACTTGTTTATTTTTTCTAATAACTGACATTGTTCAGTTGATTATGAGTCTACAGAGCCATAGGATCTGGATTGGTTCGGATTTGGTTCCTAGTTCCTACATCAAATATTATGTATTAAATGCGTAGAATAATAAATTGGATTATTCCTATTTTTAATCTCGAATATTATTTAGGGAAGTAATAGTACCTATACTCGGAATTTTAATTCGATTCCAGATTTGACAATTTCAACTGTTGCAACGTTGCAACACTATTTTGGTACTTGTCATATTATACTAAATAGTGACGTTACGAAATTATTAGATATGGAAATGGATCGATTCTTCTCGTTTATAATTTTACTTTTTTAATAAAATTATAAACGAGATACACCGGGTTTTTAAGTTTTTAAATTACATTTATTTTATTAAATACGGTCGATAGTAGTGAAAATACTGGTAAGATCTATTTGCCAAGTAAATTAAAAGAAAACATTTTTTTTTTATAAAATGTGGAACTAAAACTTTTGACTTGATATTACAATATGAATAAAATACTACTTAATACTGTGGAATGCTGAAGATCTTTACGTCTAAAAATTTCAAGTTTAAAATAATTAGGTATTT
Source organism: Ectropis grisescens (assembly GCA_017562165.1). Classification (NCBI taxonomy): domain Eukaryota; kingdom Metazoa; phylum Arthropoda; class Insecta; order Lepidoptera; family Geometridae; genus Ectropis; species Ectropis grisescens. Next base: position 4,913,738 of record CM029792.1, on the reverse strand, counting down.
ATTTAGTTTTATGAAGATATTGGTTGAATTTTTATTTTTTGTTCAAAATTTGAAATGTGCTAGATGTGCACATTTCAAATGTGCTAGATGTGCTCATTTTATTTAAACGTTTATAGGTTTACACTTGACCGCCATCTCGCCTGATGTTAAGCGACGATGCGGTCTACGATGGAGCGTGTTTACCTAGAAGAAACCGATTCACTCTCGATTTGAAGACACCAAGATTATAACTATCGGGTAAACCCCACTCAGGCAACTCACACCACAGCCTAGACGTTCTTATCACAAACGTGTCTTTGGAATATCCACCATGAAACGGTGCCACTTCTTCGAGTTACGAGAAGTACGATAGAAAAAAGGGCAAGGTGGTATAAGATCATGCAGATCAGTTGCACACTCTTCGAAGTGTATCCGATAAAAAACCGATAAGCTAGCAATTTTGCGGCGATGTTCAAGACTTTTAAGTCTTTTTCGCACTAGAATGTCTTTGCCTATGAGGCTTTTGGCACGCCTCTCGATCGGTTTCAGAGCTTCAAGCTGATAGTTAGCCAATCCATCCCAAAGGTGCACAAATAGTATTCCATATAAGACTCCATTTATAGTATATCTTAAAATGTTTATGATATACATAACTATAAACTACCTTAATTATAAAGTGTTTTGAAGTAGCTAGGTATGCCTTAGTTTAGAACTGTTGGCTGAACTTCTTAGTGCATTTATCTCTAATTTTAGTATCATTTTAGTATCAAAAACCACTGTATTGAATGTACGAGTAATATAAGTACATTTTAAATAGTTTTAGAATGTAATAATCATTTCAATCAATTGTATTAGTTGTATTAAATATCTTTAGTGATAATGATATGTGTTTATTATATTCTGTATATTGATATTGCTATTATCTATAAGTACTTATAATAAAACTGTAACGGGTCGAATTCTATATATTGAAGATATTTTGAAAAATGTTTTTTTGGAGCACGCCATAGTCGATACTGATGGCGAAACTGCATTTTTTTTCTTTCATGTCTGTCTTTCTGTAAAGGGATCACGCATCACGCCGAAACTACTGATTCAATTAAGCTGAAACTTAGCATGACTTTAGTTTATACTAAGAAGATTGCTATAGGCTACTTTTGATTCCCAAAACATGATCAGTTTTCTTGCGTGAGGGGGTCAAAGTCAGAATATTTGGTTGTAACTCATGTTTGCGTTGTTTAATTTCATTAATTCTTTTTTTGTTAGAAAGAACACATTTTTATACTGTCTCGTCAAAATTTTAACATTATCTGGTCTGGTGGTTCGGAAATTACACAAAAATTAGGTAAATAATAACGACACGCGCGGCGCGTTCGGTTCATACTAACTTCTAATTATTCTGTGTCTCACAGACGATCCACAGAATAGGTACCTATCTAGATTCTAGAACGTGACCACGTGACCGCGTCGCGTCGCGCGTCGTCTTGAATGAAAAAATAATTGTCAAAAATATATTTTTGTGTGGAAAAACAAACATCACAAACAATCGGATAACCGATTGATGTTTGTTAGTTATAAAACCAAATTCAAACAAGCAGGATGTTCTTAATCGGGGGGACGCCCACTGCTGGGCGTCGGGGCCTTCTCTCGCAAGGAGAGAGCCAAGGCTATAATCCACCATGCTGGCCCAGTGTCGGTTAGTGGACATTTGATTTAGAACTTAGCTTCTAGGTACATTTAGGTTTCCTCACGATGTTTTCCTTCACCGTTTTAATTTACGAACATGGCTCTGAAAAGATAGTGGTGCGCGTGGTTTTGAACCCTGGGTCTCCGGATCGACAGTCGGCGTTCTCTCGAATATGTCAGCTGTAACTTACTAGACCAGCCGTAACTTATTAGAAAACGTACTATTTCAATCCAAATACTGTTTAAAATTTAAAGGTAGTGTTCAACAAGCTTCGGTGACCGAAGCAGAACGTTGTTAGGGTTCCGTATCCAAAGAGTAAAAACGGGACCCTATTACTGTGACTTCGCTGTCCGTCCGTCCATCTTTCAGCAGGCGGTATTGCAAGAACGGTGATAGCAGGCTTCATTCAAAATTTTACGCGGGCGAAGAACAGCTAGAAAACAGCTTGCGGATAAAAAGAGATAAGTAGGTATCAGATCATGTACATCAGCTTCAGACTTTTCATAATGTATCCTATAAAAAATCCTACAAACTTAACACTTGCGGCCATGTTCGATACGACGAAACCTTACTAAGTATGTTTGATGTTGTTTAAAAAAAGAAAAATAAAGATGATAAAAATAAATAATCATTTGTATGAAAAAACAAATTCACTTGGTTTTTCAATGACTACGTATCCAAATATTTTGACGTACGATACTTACAACTAATGTATAAGTCAGTAACATTTGCTTACGCGAACGAAGTAGCGGGTTCAGCTAGTCAATGAATAAAAATAAAACAAATTGTAGGGATGGGCCGAAATTCGTTTTACATTCGGTTTAACCGAAGTTCGGCAGCTTGCACCGAACTTGGTCATTCGTCCGAATTTCGGTTAAAATGCCGAACATTCTGTACTATCATAATAGAAATTAATGAAAAAACATATCTGTAGTAACAGTGAAATAAAATAAGTCTTATACACTCATAGTCATTTATTTGAATTAGAAAAAGTAATCGTACGTGATAAACAAAAAACTCTAATTGGTCTTTTTAACTACCAACTTTTTAAAAGCCAACAAAAATCACGTAGGTAAAACCAATTAATTTAATTTGCGTAATTTAAATAATAGTGTGTGATAAGCTGGTGACGTCTTTACAATTGACTAGCTGGCTAACGGCCCCGCGGGGAAGCGCGGAATGCGGGCGGGGGACACCTAGCAATATTTGCAGCAAGTGCGTAAACAAGTCACATCACGAAAAAGCGCGGCGATAGGTGAAATTAAACCGAAGTTCGGCCGAACTTCGGCTGAATTTTTCATGTTTACCGAATGTTCGGCCGAAGTTCGTATTCGTTTCAAACCACATTCGGCCCATTCCTAATAAATTGGTGACCATAGGAACTGCCAATAGAAGTGAAAACTCATGAACTCAGAATTTGATAGCTTACTCTGAAAACTTCGGAAACGGGAACGTGAAACCGAGGGCATCTAGAAATGCGTCAGCATGTGGGAGCATCAATGGGAAATGCTGACGCATTTCGATATGGCCAACAATACCCATACAAACTGGCTTCTTCTTCTAGACTTCTAGAGGCATGTAACATGTCTGGCAACACAGTTTCTATTGGTCTGAATTAATACAATGTTAATAAATAAAAGTCAGCTGATAAAATCTTGTTCTTCTTTTTTCATTTTTAGCTTTTAATTGGTTGTATCATATTATCAACAAAAATTAAATCTATTCCTATCTATATGTAGATTAATAGGTGAAGCAAAAACTTCGTACCACTTTTTTAGGAAAATTGCGTGGAAAGAGGAGGATAAAATGTTCTATAAGAGACTGCATTTATGTACATAATGCTAATTTTTCTTTTAATTAAAAAAAATAACAATCAATTAAAACCATTTTCACATACCGCTATGGCATTGACACGCACACGCATAAAATATAATATAATATTACACCTACTATTTTGTTTCTTTAAATTACTAGCTGCAGCACTTTTCGGATTTACCGGCACAGTTCCTTTTACCGTGATTTTCCCGTCATAAAAAGCCTACATGACATTCCAGACTATAATATAGCTGTAGTCTAAATTTCAACCTGATCCATTCTGATGTTCCGACGTGCTTGAGCAACAAACATCAAATATTTTTACATCCTACTAATATCATAAATGTCAAGGTTTGGTTGTCACGTTGTAACGTTTGAAAGGATCAGGTTAAATTATACTCCGGAAGAACACTTAAAAATTTTTATCCCAATATAAACGTGAAATGGAATCAGGTGGGTAAAATCGCGGGACACCGCTAGTATATAATAGGGTTGTTCTCCGACCACAGAACAACCACTAGTAAAGCAGTAACTGGAGAAGAAACGAAGCCAGGCCTCTGCATAGCAGTGAGACAATTTCAGTTGATAATAACATATGGAGTAACTTTATTTATCGTCCCAAAATTTCTTGAATCTCTTTAAGCGTACGTCCTTTCGTCTCCGGGACAAACTTGAAAGTAAACAAGCACGCTATAACACAGGAGAGTGAAAAGATCCAGAAGGTGACGTCACCGCCGAGGGTTTTGACCATAGAACCGAAGCCGGTCGCCACTCCAAAGCCGATGAGCCAAGCGGTCGTCATTGCGACGGCGGAACCAGAGGCTCGTGCGTTACCTTTGAACATCTCACCCACCAAGGCTGTGGGCATTGTGCCAAAACCTAAAAATAAAATAAAGCATATCATAAGTACATTTATAACTGGTCTAGTCGGGAGAATAGAGGCTGCCGATCCGTAGCCCCTGGTTCCATTCTTTTCACTACTGTCTTTTCGAAGTCATATGCGTAATGCCGCTAACTTAAAAACGGTGACAGGAAACATTGTGAGGAAACCGGCATGTTCCAAAAATATTTGGAAGTCATGCATGATCTATTCACCTACACTAGCGCATAGACTAAATGTCTTTATTTTCGTTCAAAAAGGATCTGTCAGATCCAAAGGAACGTATGAACAACAAATTTCATAGAAATATAAACTTTAACGGCGTAAAAATTAAGTTAAAAGTCCAACAAAATTTTGCCCAAATCTGTCCTCTCGGGCCACCACTAGGTCAGCTTAGTGGATTAAGGCCTGATCCTTTCCTTGTGAGAAAAGTCTCCGAGTCTCAACAATGGGCTGCTTTTGATATTTAACCTGTTTAGTTTTTGTAATTTTTCTTACCTATTTCATAGAAAAAGAAGTACATGATAAGTGCCATCATCGGCAGCCATCCGATACTTTCCACGATCGTGTTCTTGATTCGACTCATGTAGAAAAAAGCGCCCAAAATAAACTGAAAATATTTTAAGCCATTATTTTTATCTCTAATACATGGTTACATAGTGGCTAGAATGTTACTCCCATATAATATGCGGCTTTTTAAAATAGGTACCCCAGTTTTGATCTACTACGGGTTTTCTATAAAGTTATGACTTCAAATAGATGAGTGAGTAGCACTTGTAATACTGATATTAATTTATTATTCGCTTTTGAGTGCCTATTTGTGGTTTTGAAGTCAGTTTAATTTTTGTACGAAAATAGTTTATATTACCATTTTTAGTGCAAACCAAGTTTTTATTAACGCATTTACCCAATTTCGTAGTGACAGGTTCGAGTTTCATAACTTTTGTGAAATCTACAATTACGTCATCCAGAAAATTGTATGCAAATTTTAGTTTTTGGTTTATATTTCAAAAACCACTCGATAAGATTTATGTAGGATCATACGGCAAGCATACCCATCCGAACATCAAAATAAATTTTAAAATCGGTACGGGGTTTGTCGAGAAATCAGGTAACATACATAAAAAAACATAGGGGTCGAATTGAGAACCTCCTCTCTTTTGGAAGTCGGTTAAAAATCTCTATACACAGTATGATATCATTAACTTGATTTGACCGAAAGCCCAACAATGAAACCAGTTCCTATTATCTACAGTCGTAGTAGTGATATAAAGTTTTTTTTTTTTTTGATAAAGAGTGAAGAGACGATCAGGACATGTGTCTGATGGTAAGCAACATGACTGACACATAATAGCACAGTGACACGCAGCTATTGGAACACGAAGAGTCCTAGCACTGCACTGCGCTCGTCACCCAGAGATCTAAGATCTTATATCTCTAAGCTCTGTAATTTCTCTGGAAAAATTGCCCTTCAAACCGGAACACAGTAATGTTTGCACATTACTGCTTGGCGGTAGAATAACTGGCAAAGGTGTGGTACTTCCCCAGGCGGACTCTGCCAAGAGTCCTACCACTACCACTAGTTTGTCAACACCATGGGCTATTAAAAGAAAATACTGTGAGAAAACCAATATGGTCCCAGAAACTTTCGAGGTTGAGCGTCATTCACCTACCTGTACCGGCAGGCATGGTGGATTATGGGTCTATACTCTCTTCTTGCGAGAGATGACTCGGAATCCCAGCATAGGGAACATGTTTTAGAGGGTTACATATTTATGTTCATTATCAGTCTGTGTGTAGCACCGTAAAGTGCAAACGGATCAACTGATTTGGATGCAGTTCCGGAGAAATGGTCGAGGTTTAGAACCCCCCCCCTCTTCAACTGTACTCAGTTGGACAGCTTACAAGTGACGGCATAGTGCTCAATCTTATTACTTTATGCCCTTCTATCATCCTACATAGGTCTCCTGCTGTATCATATGACCCATAAATTTTGTTCACGGGCCTGCAGTCTATAACTTGTAGTTTCGTATGGTCACCATATTTTCTGTCAAACGTTTAGCTTTCATGAACTTCATTGCTTCATCCAATTTACCGTATCAAAGTATAAAAATAAGTGTATGTCTCACCAAACTAATAGCGCAACATATAGTGGACAGCATCAGCAAAAACCTTCTACCTGCTCTCTCCACCACTGCAGGAGCTGCCAAGCTCGCAACCAGTCGCGTTGCTCCGACAAATATGGTCGCTAAGTCTGGTCTGAAAAGACACAATATGAACAAAAGAGTTGCGGTTTTAGACTACTATGGCAACCATACAACATGCTTGCAGCTTTGAACCATACTCTTACATACACTGTCAGTGTACTGCAAACTACGAGTGTTATGTATAATCTGATTAATTTGATTTGACCGAGAGCTCAAATATGAAACCAATTATCAAAACAGTAAGGAAAAATATCTAAAAGAAACCTATTGCGAAGTGAGTGAATAAAAATGTAAATAAGCACAACAGCTGGACGAAATTTAAAGAACTAAAAGGCCTATTGTGGGGTGTTCTAAGTCCAGATGTGGATTAATGTGAACTGAAGTTAGTTATTTATTTCTACCTAGCGTTGATAGAAAAGTAACAGTTAACACATACTTGAATTTATTCTAAATGGGCCATCCGTAGTAAGAATAAAACTGACCATAGTAATATAGTAGCCTATTATAACCGGCTGCGTGATCAAAGAAGAAAACTGCAAATAATAATGACGATTATTACACTGACCTGATCGTTGAACCAGCCAGCTGAAAGATCGTAGTAGCAAAAAACAGACAAGCAGCGACCCCACTCGTCTGCTGAAGAGTGCACAGACTCAGGGTGATAAAGAGAGACTTTCTGTTTGTTTTTACTGTGAATATCTTTATCCATGACTTGCAACTTTGTCCTTCGTTAGGATTAATTCCACGAACGGAGTCAAAGACGTCATCTATGTCATCCAGTCGGCCTAATTTGCGGAGAGTTTCTTTAGCTTCGGTTTGCTGACCTGCTGGAGTTATCGGCTTTATAAAGTTCTTGACAATTAAAAATTTTATAAATATCAACAACGTTATCTATTCTATTGCTAGGTTCATTCCTTTCTTTTATTTTGCCATCTGCTTCACTCCTATACATGTCAAGACTAGATTCGACTCTCGTTAAAATATCATCGATCGACCGCAACACCATGAGACATGAAGCCGTTTCGTAACTTTGCTTACACATGACATAATAATGTAAAAAATAAAAATGTCTAAAAAATATTTTAAAAAATTACTGCACTGTCATCATCGAAACATTGCGAGAAATCGAGGAATGTTCTAAAAAAAATCAAGCCCTTTCATTTGATAGCCATATTGATGTTGTAGTGAAAAATTAATATTATTCGCTATTTAGTAGTGGCGGCCATCTTGGATTTGAAATAAATCATAATGTAGTAGTGAAAAAAGAAATTTATTTCGGCATTTTGTGGTGGCGGCCATCTTGGATTTGACATTTATCATAATTATACTACTAGTCAAGCCCTTTCATTTGATACCCATACTGATGTTGTAGTGAAAAATTAATATTATTCACTATTTAGAGGTGGCGGCCATCTTGGATTTGCAATAAATCATAATGTGTACCTAGTACTTCTACTAGTCAATCCCTTTCATTTGATATCCATATTGAGATAGATTTTGAAGAAATATTTTGTCTGCCATTTTGTGGAGGCGGCCATCTTAAATCAATATTAACCAAACGTATCAAAGACCTACGGCACAGAAATCAACCTTAAAAAAACACATCGAAACCGGCTCATCTGTTTGAGCTCTACGTTGCCACAGACAGACACACACACTACTACGTTTACTATAAAGTACAATCAGACATTGGGTAATTGTAGGCGATTCTGCAAAGAAAAAGTTGAGCGTTACGGGACAATGAGCATTTCGGGACAATGAGTAATCCTTTTTTGTGCATGCAGCCAGCGTTCATCGATTTATTAGACGTTGTCACGTCAAAAATACCTCTTCCCAGAATACGTGTTATGCGCCAGCCAGCGTGATGGATTATGGTCTTGACGCTCTTGATGTGAGAGAAAGCCCCGAGTCGCAGAAGTAGGAACATAAAATAGATTGCCTAATATTATGTACCTTTTATGGCATAATATACAGGTGACTCAGGTATAAATAATATACCAATCATGTGTACTATATTGATAGCCAGTACGAAGTATCCAGTCGCTCGATAAGATACAAAAGGTCCAACAGCATACGCTGCTAAAGTTCCAGAGATGCCAACAATAGATGTGGACGTCAAGAGTATTCCTCGGATGTTAGTTGATCTGGCAAAATAAGAAATTTACACATTAATAGTACAAATAGGACACAATTACAAAAAATTGCTGCCACTACAAATAACAGCTGATAAAAAAAAATATAATTCGCGTGCACATCGTCACAAAAAACCGAAACCCAAAAATTAGGAAACTTTATAACTAACTTCATGTTAATACATCCTGCGTTGAAGATATTATCTATTTTAATGTGTAAAAGTTGGACTTCATAGTACGAGGAGTAAAGCACAGAAGTATTAACTATAATATAGAAGTATAGGGCCCAAATTCAATGTCAGTTAAAATATACTTAAATATCATAAAGTGTACAGATACTGAAAGAAATCAATGATGATGAAAAGTTTATCAAAACGTTTAAAGCATATTACTTGTAAAAGCTTACTACACAATAGTAAGAGTAGCATACCTTGCTGATAAATGAATTATGGAATATGTCGATCTGCTCCGCATGGCACGAATTATATTGCCACACCCACTCAGGGTCATTATGGAAAACTATTGCATGTACCTATATTAAATACTAGATGTCCGCCCTGGCTTCGCCCGTGGTACATAAATAGCACTCATCGGAATCCCGTACATATCCAACGGTGAAAGAATGACTGAAATCGGTTCAGTCATTCCTGAGAATATCGCTTTCAAACAAAAAACCTCTTCAGCTACCTGCTACGCCACCTATCGGAAATTGGTCGTACCAACACAGATTTAGAAACAAATTTGATTAGCAAAAGTTTATATTCAATGCCGCAATCTTGGACATTGGCGAAATTACGGTGACATTACCGAATGGAACCCAAAGGAAAAAATGAAGTTGAAGTTGACGCAATCTTAGACACATGCTGTCATGTCAAAGCACGCTACGAAAGCTCTCAAAACGGCATACTTTTTCCCCGTTTTTGTTACATTCTAGATTCATGCTTCTCTTCCTATAGCCTTCCTCGATAAATGGACTATCTAATAGAAAAAAAAACTTTCAATTCGGACCAGTACTTATCGAGATCCTAGCGTTCAAACAAACAATCTCTTCAGCTTTATAATATTAGTATAGAAGACCAACAAATGTACTATGATGTTAGCAATAATATTATTGAGTACTAGCGGCCCTCCCCGGGCTTTGCCCGTGGTATATATTTATTATAACAACCGTTCTTTTACATGCACTCAGGGATTACATATTACGGATATATATACAAACCATCGTTTTAAATAATTTTATTAATTTTTTAAATCGATGGTTCCCGAGATTAGCTTGTTTAAACAAATAACCTCTTCAGCTTTATAATATAAGTATAGAAGCACATCAAAGATACTTTTAATTTCAAGTGACATTTCGGGTTTAAGACAATTTATTTCTCATAAAAAAAAAATTACATTTTCACTTACATGAGAAATAGCTACCTATTTAAAAAAAAAGTATAATATTTTATTTTACATCGTACGTGCAAATTCTGTCTACTACAAAATCAGAGGGTAGTTAGAAATAAGTAATTGTATGTCGAAGCCGGTGCCGCCGGCGGAACAAAAGACTCGGAGCAGGTAAAATAACCACGGATATATGTGCATCTGGAAGCGGCTCAGCGACGTAAAAAAATGTTCAGTAGCATAGCTATTACTTTACCATAAATAAAATAAATATATATATATATATATGCGTACGCAATATGTACACTTATCATATGTTTTTTTTAATGATTCTCTTATGTTATGGTTTTGTTAATTCTGTTTTAAGATAAGTACCTACTACAGGGACGTTATGGTACAAACATTTAGATATAAACAACATTTTGAAATGCGTTTGCACAAATATGCATACACCTCAGACTGATTTATTTATAGTTGGTAATAGGTATATTGAGTTTGGGTTACAAAAAAAAAAAAAAAAATGAGGTTAGATTTTATCATTTAGTTAAATTATTATTTATGATATATATCGCTTAAATTCAGTTTTTTTTTCAATTGTTTAACATGTAATTGGTTAACATGTATATATATATTTTTTAAATGTTGTACCTTATGCTCATTTCATATTATTACTTTCCTTATATTACTCATATTTATATGTAGTTTGTACGAATACACAGAAACACACACCCACACGCTGTCACACGCAAATGCATACACACAGTCTCTCACACATACAATTATTCCAATATATTTATGTTTATAAATAAATACATATATATTTTTGCTAAACATATATTGTTTTTTGTATAATTTATCGTTACCAATTTTTTAGTTTGTCTTAAATACTCATAATAAATTTGGAGTTTTGTTAACCACATAGAATTTAAGTAATCTTTTATATGTAGGCATGGTTTTTGAATTTTTTATATCATTTGGTAGATTGTTATATAACATAGCTCCCTCAAACGCAATACTTTTCATACCATATCTTGTACGAATCAAAGGAAGAGAAATATATTTTAAGCATCTTAGTGGCATTTTATTTTTCTGCGTTTTAATAAAGCCATATTTTACCATCATATACTTAAATATCAGCATCAAAATACGATTCTTGCTTTAGAACGTCACTCAATTGTTTTGCCTTCTCTCCACTAACACAACTAACACTTGTACTTTATGGAATGGTATTAAAGTTCAAATTGACTTATTATTACGTATCGTTTGTATGGGAAAAGGGATCGGGCCGTTTTAAGGGGTTTTCCGGCAACTTTTCGATTTTTCTTGCCGTAAAAACCATCTTTGGACTTCAACAAACATTAAAAGAAAATAATTGTCCAAATCAGTCCAGGCTTTGTTGAATTATGCGCTTATCAACACATTTTGCGATTCATTTTTATATTATAGATTGAACTTCTTGCGCGTGTACATAGTACATGCATCCTTTTTAATATAAACACACATTGACTGTGACACTTGACCACTTTCTCGCCTGATGCTAACCGATGATATGGTTTACGATGGAACGTGTTTGCCTAAGAGAACCGATCCACTCCTAAGTTGTGGGCATTAGATTGTAACCATCAGGAAAACACACTCAGTCAACGCATACTCACGATATCTCCCCAATGTACACCAAATTACTGACTGTGACCATGCCCATTCCCAGTCCGCTGATGATTCTAATAGCGTAAACCATGGCGATATTTCTGGTAGTCGTGATCAGAATGATGGCAATGAGATTCAGAAGACCTCCAAAAAACAGACACGGCTTCCGGCCTACAATGTTGGATACATAGCTCGGGATGTATGGCCCTGCAAAACAAAATCGGAAGTTAATCAAATCTATGCAACATCATATTACTTTTGTAAAAAAAAGTTAAATTACGCACACATTAATTCTTCTAATATTATGAATGTAAATGTTTGGATTTTTGATGCTCAATCACGTCGTAACGTATAAACGGATGGGATTGAGATTTGGAATTTTTAAATCTGGTGTTCGGGTGTCGGGTTTCTTAAATGATCGCGTTGAAATGTTTTTTTTTGTTGAGATTAAGAAAACCGCCGCACTGATTGCGATGAAATTTATATGGGACTACCTCTGAAGTATTAACTACCATACAAAAACACATCAACATTTGTTTACAAAATTTTATTAAATTAAAATTATACAACGTGTGGCGGAAAAGTCCAACAATATTTTAATAGGTCATTCCAACACTTATAAATATAGACTTTATCTCCAAAAGTCTCTTTCCCCTCAGCACTTTAGATCACGAGATAATTAATACGAGTTAAAGTTTGATGTAAAATTGACCAGCTTCAACCCTGATGCATGTACAGCTGACAAACGTAGCTTTGTGCAGAATATGTATTTATTTTGCCTACTTCGAAGCTGTGAATGGAATAAACATAAGTAAAATTATTAACTGTGAATTTAATCCTTCAATACAATAGGTAATGGCTAGAACTGTTGGACGGTTGGAATCCTTTCGGGCGGTCTACAACTACGATACCTAGCTCACACGAAAAAAAAAAATAGAGAAAAAACGCCTAGGAGTACCTACTGCGGTATACAGCGCTGGTTTAGAAATTCTAAGCCAGTTCGGCTAAATTTTATGTGTACGTCTCTTTTTGCTCATCACTATAGGTACCGAACAATTTTATGAATTAAAAACACTTTGCTAATGTTTTTTAATTGATTGTGATAGTAAAATATGTATTTAAATTCAACAACACGAAAGAAAGCGTATGTATGCCAAAATCAGTTACATACTTTGATACAACATTTCGTAGAATTTCAAATCAATCTTCAATTTTATTTTCATTTTATTCTTTGCAAAGTTGCGAAAAGTCCATGGCGGACTGTCGGCAAGTCGGCATTTGTCAAACCAATTTACTCCCTGTGCCGCCGCGGTTTCTCGCCTTTCGGAAAGGCGCAGCGCACCATGCCAATAGGCGAAGCCCGCTAGGCTAATCGTCAAAAGGTTTTTTTAAAAGTGCCCCGTTATGCTCATTGTAGGTTTGCGCAGCATCTATCATTGTTTTGTTACTGACGTTGTCACGTTAAGCTATCGAACGTAAACCAACCAACTTTACAGACAACATTTTTTTTGTCACAAATATAGCCTGGAAATAGCACATAAGATGTCTAACTGCTTAGGATATCTACACACCGGTACAAGTAGTAATAGTAGGAAATGATAGGACACTTCGCAGAGTCCGTCTGGGGAAGTATTAGGTACACCTTTGCCAGTTGTTCTACCGCCAAGCAGTATTGTAAAAGCAGTACTTTGAGTTGAAAGTTCAGTCGCTCTCTAGCGTCATAACCCCGTCATTGGTGGTGTGTTGTTGTTTTTTTTATAGCAAAATTGATAACTACGATGCGCCGCAAGCACCTTGAATTGCAGTGTGAAATGGATAAATATGTGTGTTGTGTTGTAGTTGTGCAGCGAAATTGCAGTGCAGTTTGGTGTTACAGTGCGACTATGGTTACATAATAATGAGATTGTTAAAAGGTTAGTTAATTTAGCCAAAAATAAGTAGCTAGTGTAGATATCTTCCATTCTTATTACAGAGTTTAAATAATTAAATTAAGTAATTATTCTAACTTTTTTTTACTTTGATTCAAACATGTACCTACTCAGTTGTATTTCATTTGACATTCCTTCCTGTCTAATATAGGCCAAGCACCGGGCTTTTTTTGCAACGTACGGGACCTGGTATTTTTTTTTTTTTGAATATGTTTAAGGTTGTCCCTGAAAGTGAATCCAAGTGGGCGTGGCGGGAGGAGGTTCGCTTCAGCCACCATCTTGGGAAACACGTTTTTTGAATATCTCGTGAACCGCGCATCGTACGATGAAAATTGTAGAGATCATAATTGTAGATAATAATATTTGTCACCTGTTTTATTTAAAAGTTTTATTGTATAACGCATAAGTTTTTAATTATAGCGCTCCAAACTTTATACAATATGGTTTTTACTAAATGTTTAGTTTATAACTTTGTATGGAATAAAAATGTTTTGGTTTCGTATCTAATTTTCACATAATATGTGATTCTATACTTAGTATAGATGAACTGCCATGGATATTGTTGGGCCTTTCCGCCACACGTTGTATACCTACACTAACAAAAAAAAACATTCAAGTACAATCGAATTGAGAACCTTCTCTCCTTTTAAGTTATCTTACCTACAATGGACCCGACGTATAACAAAGACCCAATCCATGACGCTTGGAGCTCTGTGATGACGTCAGGCAGTGGAGTTTGTTCGGGGTCTTGGAAGTTTCGGTATAATGGGTGCTGACCATCCAACGCTGTACCCATCGATGAACTGCCCTATGTTCACTGAAACATAAAGTAATAAATAGCTCATTCAGTTTTTAGGAAGCACTGGACTTAGTGCTAGTAGCAGTGCTAGTATTAGTAGTACTTAGCTTAGTGTTTGGGACTCCAAAAGGGAACCTTTTTGATACAGTATTTCTATGAAATGATTTTTTTTAGATTGTTAAACCGTCAAATTAATTATTTCTGGTCAATTAATTTTGCTAGAAAAGTCCACTAAGGCCAACAATAAACGTTGAGTTTGTTTTATATTAATAACAAATGACAAATTGTTTATTGTGACAAAAAAGACACACATCCAAATTTATATACATATACATACATCGTTCTATGAAATCTATTAAAATTATGTTTTTTTTGTCACAACCCGGCCCCAGCTCAGCATGCCAGATGCTCAGATGCCGGTCTTCCGCTGGTGCCGGCAAATGACGACACACACCACATACACTTAATAATCTTACGCTAATAATAATCTTACACATAATATATTTTATTTACCTAGCCTCATCACATAACAATACATACATACATATTTTCTAATTTAAAAAACACATGTACATGCTCTCATACTCAATTAAACTTATTTATAAATGCAACCCCTTACAACGAAGTACCTAACTATGGCAAGCGTGAACATAAATAATTTGAAATAAGAGTTAATAGATGTAAAATATTTATACATATAATCAAAAAGTAACAAATAGCCCTCAAATAGCACTGGTATCGTTTCTAAGTTGCTTCTCTCCCTTCTGGTGTCTAAAAATAAATTCTCTAAGGTGCAACCTAAAACAATAAATACTTTGCAGGTTCCTTATTGGCGGAGGAATGTTATTCCAGCATTTCGTCGAAGCGTAACGGAAACTGCCCCTAAAAGCGGCAGACCCGTGCCGCTGCATCGAAAGCTGCGTGGTACACTGGCGAAGAGGCCTATCACTTTTTTCCATGACAGCTTATCGTATAAATATTTGGGGCATTTAAACTTTAAAACCCCAAACATTAAGCAGGCCAAATGTAACTTGCGGCGGTGCATCATTTTCAAAATTTTGTTCTTATTTAAAAACGGAGTCACGTGTGACCGCATTGGTATTGCAAAACAGAACCGTGCACAAGCATTTTGTACTCTTTGTATAAGTTTTTTAGTTTTAGCTACAAGGCGCGGCCCGATCACTGTGTCCAGGTAATTTAATTTAGAAAGAAATAATGACTCAGTGAGCTGTATTCGTAAGTCTTCCGTTATAAATGGTCTTATTTTATACAAACATTTCAATTTGTAAAAACAGGTTTTGACACAATTAGCTACATGCTTGTCATATCGCAATTGAGAGTCCATAACCAAGCCAAGATTCCTTGCCTCGTACACACGCTCGATGGGCTCTTTCATAAACATAACCATTGAAGCTGGATTAAGCCTATCCAGTTTCTTTTTGGTGCCGAAGATTAAATATTTGGTCTTAGCTGGATTAGCACTGAGGCCACTAGTAGCGGACCATGTTGCCGTTCTCTCTAGATCTTCATTAAGCTTATCTATAGCAGCGTCAATGTCCTCCGGCTTACATGAAATATACATTTGAATATCATCTGCATAAATATGCATTTTACAATGCTTGATACGAGTGACATTATCGGCCGTAGATAACGTAAATATAACCGGACCCAATATGGAACCCTGTGGAACACCTCGATTCACAGGCAACCTGTCAGACAACAAAGATAAACCACCAGTGGTACTAATTTTCACAGATTGAGAGCGATTAGACAAATAACTATTGAACCTTTTTATAGCTTTATGATCGAACCCATAGTAACTTAATTTAGAAAGAAGGAGAGTCGTATTTAAAGAATCAAATGCCCTAGAATAATCTAACAAAACCAACACAGTACACATACCTTTATCTTGTGCACAGAGTATGTTATCAGTAACATTGAGTAAAGCTGTCATAGTACTACGACCCTTTCGAAAGCCCGACTGCACTTCAGGTAAGATGTTGTTACTCTCCAGATATTCAGTTAACTGCATACACACGGCTTTCTCCAGTATTTTAGACATACATGGTAGAATACTTATAGGTCTGAGATCCTTCAGTTCGACAGGATTGTCATTTTTAGGTAAAGGTCTAACAATAGCGTGCTTCCAATCGTTAGGAAAGGTACTGGTCTCAATAGAGGTGTTCACCAGTGCTAATATATCATCAATGCTGTGAGGAAATGTCAATAATAACATATTCAGACCAATTCCATCGCAGCCCTCCGCATTAGACTTAAAAGTTTTTTATTATTTTAAATAAACGTTCGAGACTAATTGTTTCCAAATGAAAAGTAGAATTATTAAATTTGTGATATTAAAAAAATGTTAAATGTGAAATAGAAGTTACCGAGGGCCCAGGTACATTTAAAAAATGCATATTTATAATGTTAGGATCATTTAAAGTAGAAGGCTACTCTGTATCATTTCTAGGTAGTAAAGTATTTTTAAGGTTTTTCCATAGACTTTTAGGGTTTCGAATATTGTTATTTATATTATTTTTGCTACTTGGTTTTTTTAAGTTTTTATATTTTTGTTTATTTGTGTTGTAATTAAGTGCAATAAAGAGTTTATCTATCTATCTATCTATCTATTTTTAAAATATACAGCTTTTTCTTGATAAAGTGACTTACTAACAATGTTTTTTAAAGTTTTATAGTACATTTTTTTTACTCTCACTTTTATTCCTATGGTACTCCGCTGCAGCTTCGTCTCGTAACCTCATCATAGTTGTTATTGTCCCTGTGATCCAGGGGTGAGAGCGTGCTCTGACAACCACCGACTTCACAGGCGCATAACGATCGAACACGGTCACCACGCTGCGATTAAATGCACTCACTATGTCATTTACATCGGAAAACCTGGAGAAAATATCCCATCGAATGCGGTGCAATAAATCGGTCGACACAAGATATTTTATTAGTAGGCCGGAACGTTATGGTCTGGGGAACCATCTTCGTACGCTTAACATTAACCTCACATACTACTAAGCAATGTCCAAACAGCGTGCCGACAAGTTCAGACGTAATCATGTTAATACGTAGATCTGTGCAAATCACATCTATTAACCATTGGCTAGTATCGGTAAAGTGTGTGGGTTCGGTGACTACTTGTCGTAAATTCAAACAAGATAAAAACGTTTTAAATCTAACGGTGAAGCTATAATTCACATTTAAAAAAATTATATTAAAATCCCCTAAAAGTATCACATTATCGTATTGAGGATTCGAGCTAATAGTATCGGTGATCGCATCAAAAAACAAATCGACATTTATCCAACGGGGTCTATAAGCGGTGCCGATCAAGATCCGCCTTCCGTTGATATTAACTGTGAGCCACATCTGCTCGACGGCGGCGTGCGCCGGGTCGGCAGGGTGCGCGCGCGCGCCGGCACGCCGCTACGGACGTAGAAGCCGACGCCGCCGCCGCGCGCGCGCGCGCCGGCCGGCCGCGCCCGGTGCCGCAGCCGGTAGCCGGGGATGACGGGAGCGCGCGCTTCCTCGCCCTCGCGGAGCCACGTCTCGTTTATAGCCAAAATATCTACACCGCTGCGAGTTACCGACGCTATAACACTGTCATGGTTAGTGCCAAGGGAACCTGCGTTGTACAAACCCACCTTGAAATTTTTAAGAACCATTTTGATAAATAAAGACTATAACTTCATCAATAGAAATAAAATAACAAATAAAAAATAAAAACAATTCAAAAAACGAGTTCATCAGCCGGGCATAAAAAATTACACAAAACGCAAGCGCGTTAAAAAATACGTTTCTATGCAATGAGGTCATATATCTAGGAATCGTACAAGCAGCGCCGAAAAGTAAATAAAAAAACGTACAATGAATAACATTTAAGGTGACCGTCCGCCGAAAATCTTCTTCAAATCTTCCAGAGAACGCAAACGAAAGGCCTGCCCCCCGGCTAGCCTCCGGACAAGCACGCGACCGTCTCTCGTCCAAACGTAGGTACTTCCAATCGTGCGAACGGGCCTCCTCTCGCGCGTGGAAAAAAATCATCTTATTATGTCTGGTGAGGCGTTCGTTGATATAGAAAGCGGAGGGGGGCGGCGGCGAGCCCCATGTCGGCCGTGGCGGCTCCGCGCCGCACGCGCGCGCCGCGGAGGAGCACGTCGCGCGTGCAGCGCCGCGCCAGGCGCAGCAGCACAGCGCGCGGCCGGCCCGGCGCGCCCGGCCCGGGGCCCGGCTCGCCGGCCGGCGCGCGCCGCGGCCCAGCTCGATGCACCGACACCAGGTCACGCTCGTCGATAGCCACACCCAGCTTCGTCGCCACGACGCTAACCAGATGCACCAAGTTCTCGCCCTTCTCCTCAGGGATGCCGGTGATCTCGAGATCGTTACAGAGAGCGAGCTGATCCTGCTCGTTTATCTGCGCCCTCAGCTCCTCGATGGTAGAATGAAGTGCGCTATCATCGGACACTGACCTCCCGTTTAAAGTAGCACACCCCGTTTCAAGAGCGTCTAAACGCGCTTCCATCGCGTCCATCCGACCACCCAGCTCCTCGACCGCGACATGAAAAGCACCGAGACCATCACGGAGAGCACGAAACTCGCCTCGAAAGGATTCCATATCGAGTCGCATCGATTTCATTTCCCTCAGTAACTCGGCGGACACGGACTCCGCCTCGGCCGTGCCCGGCGGCGCCGGCGCGGGCGCCATTAAGTTTAATTATAATGTTCATACATTTTATTTTAATGGAACTTTTATTGTGTTTTGCAAAGTTTTCTTTCTTATAAATTTGAATATAATGAGATATGTGGTCATCCAGAAGATACATTACTTCACGTATTTTCTAATAACTGATTTTCACGTATGTTATAGGCAATATCTTAAAAATAAGGCCCGTAAATAAGGAAAAAACGTTTTGACCGATATTCTGAAAAAGTTATACAGCCTATTATTATTGTAGAAAATAAAATTTTCCATCTTTTGTTGCCAGTAAACTTTTTTTTTCAAACTTACCGATTACGATTTATTATGTTCAATTTAATGGTACCTGACAATGTAAAAAAAGGCGTGAATTTTGTTCCCAGTAGCATAAACATTTTCGCGCGTATGTTTGTTAAACTTTTATTTCCACGTATCTTCCAAACGGCTGGATGGATTTTGGTAATTAAGATATTGTAAAACTAGTCTCATTCACCAAAGTGTCCTTAGATAGTAGGTAATATTTTTTTAAGTGTATATTGTTTTGTAGTCGGGGTTTTTTAAATTAAAGTTATTCTATCATATTGTTCGTTGCTCGAAAAAACAGCACCGTTCATCATCATGATTGAAGAGTTGAACGAAGAGTTTGGTATTTTTTGCAATAAGAACAACTAAACTGTGAAACGCATTGCCAGAGTGGGTTTTAGTCGATGGTTCGAACCTTGGGGTTAAGAGGTACACAATACAATACAATACAATACAAAACACTTTATTGGCACCACAAAACAAAGTTGACAACAAGTAACATATAAAATAACAAAACATAATGGGCACAAAAGGCGATCTTATCGCTAAAAGCGATCTCTTCCAGATAACCTTTTGGTTCATTAGGAAACTAAATTTGTAAAATTTTGGGCAGTGGTGCGATTAACAATATAAATAAATAATTTTTATTAAATAATTTTATTATATATAAATTGCTTAGACTACATAATGAATATACAATAAATAGGTATAAATTGATATGTATAATATACGTATGTACAATAAATAAATATATACTTATATATAATACGAAACACAAAATGCCGAAAAGATAAACACAAGTCAGTGAACAACTTTTGTCAGGAAATGCTGTCGAATCTGCGTCCTGAACGAAACGACGCTCTGCGCACGTCTAATGGCCGCAGGAAGAGCATTCCATAAGGCTACAACCTGCACGCAGAACGACGAACCGTAATAGGAGCTTGAATGAGCTGGAGTAGACAATAGGAGATTTGTAGACGACCTAAGATCGACCGAATGAGTGTCGCACAGAAAAGTGAAGCGGGAGCTTAGATACGGAGGGAAGTAGGGTGAAAAGTGTGGTATATAAAAGTGATAGGATGTGGCTATCCCGACGTAAACGGATAGGGAGCCACTCAAGCTTAGATCGGAAAGAGAAATGGTGGTCATATTTTCGGAGACCGAAAACAAACCTAATACAAAAATTTTGAAGACGCTCGAGCATATCGAATTGGTCCCGTCTAAGGTCAAGATAACAGACGTCAGCGTAGTCAAGGATGGGAAGAAGGAGGATTGTACTAACGCAACTTTGGTGGCCGTAGGCAAGAAATTTCGAATTCTTCGAAGTGATGCTGCTGAGGCAAATATTTTGCGCTTTATAGATCGAATTTGTGGATCCCAAGTAAAACAGCGATCGAAAATAATGCCAAGATTTTTTACTTCTGCACTAAATGGTACCGTCACGCCACCGAATACAACTTTGGTTGTAGTGCCATAGTCGATTCTCGATACAAGCCGCGAACTTCCAATAATTATGGCCTGTGTTTTCGAGGGATTGACAGTAAGACCGAAATACCTACTCCATTTTTCAATGCGGCGCAAATCTTCGTTGAGCATCTTAATAGCATCATCTAGGTTGTCAAGTGAGGCTTGAGCATAAACTTGGAGATCGTCAGCATAGAGGTGGTAGGAAGAAGAAATGAGAGATGTGACTGAGTTTATGAATAAAGCAAAAAGTATAGGAGAAAGAACGCCACCCTGAGGGACACCCGAGCGCACTTCACACCAAGAAGAGAAGGTATCTTCTATGTGTACACGCTGCCGGCGACCCTGCAGGTAACTACGAAACCAATCAATTGCCGTTGTACACATGTTTCTATAAGAGAGCAAGTTCCATCGTAGACTGCATCATTTTCATCCACCTTCATCGGCATCATCGAAACCGTATCATTAAATGGGCTATAAATCGTCAACGGTAAGTTTTCCAAAAAAAAGTTTACTAGCAACAAAAGATTCATAAAGTGCATAGTTTCCAAAATATTGGCTAAAACAGTTTTTTTTCAATTGGCGTTTGAAGCTCTGCCTGGATCTGAGAGCATTTTGTAATTTTATGTTCAGTAAGTGATCTTTACCTCATACAAAAAAATTGGATTAGAAATTTAGTACAAAGTTGACCAAAATATTAAAATATAAATAAATAAATAAATATTTTTGCTGGCTTTTCTTTACGTTTCAACACATTTTTTTAAATGTTTGACGAACTTGTGAATTATTAGGAATCATTAAAAAAATACATGAAATTGGTAAAGCCGTACTCAACTTATAGTGTGACCAAATAAGAAAAGGTTCAGTTTTGTATATCTACGAGTATAGATAAATATTTCTTCGTTTATAATTATAGCAACAAAACTTTTATCAGACAGTGTTAAATGCCTACTTTGACAGAAATACCTGGCCTTAATTGGATTTGCATACCTAATGTAAGGTTGTTTTTTGGCTGTATTTGTAATTTTATAAGATCTTTGTTACCCATGAACTAGCAAATAAAGAATTGAATTGAATTAAAATTTCATTTGATATCCATATTGAGGTAGGTTGTGAAGACATATTTTGTCCGCCATTTTGTGGACGCGACCATCTTGAATCGATATTAACCACTTATGAGAATCATGATGTATAATAAAACCGCACCGAAATCGGCTCATCCGTTTGACCTCTACGGTCCACAGACAGACACACAGACAGACAGACATCGACGTCAAACTTATAACACCGATCGGGGGTTAAAAATAACAAAAAAATAAAAATCTGAATGGGAGATATCATTGGCCCTTAGGTACGTTCAACCTATATAATCAACGTAACTTACAATAAAACGGTAGAATTAAATTTACATTTAATTACAAGAATGACATTTTCGCACACTGTTGAAGCCACAAAAATATAAATTTCCTAATTAAAAATGTCTCTTGCCCATAAACAGTGGGACTTGATAAACTTGTTAACGAATTTTATTGAGTTGTCTTTATAATTTAATTAAGTTAAGAGATAAATAAGGGTTTTCACTGTCAAATTATACAAAATTGTAGTGCAAAGTGACATTGAAGTATGTCAGGATAGCGACGAAATCGTACAGCCATAAACCAAGAACTGAACTGACATTGAAGGATATTGTAAAGATTATTAGCTAATGATGACGTCAGAGACAGCGCTGTCTCTGAAGTCTAATGATGACGTCAGAGACAGCGCTGTCTCTGAAGTCTATGAATTCGACTTTGTCACTAGATCTAGTGAGTTTTAATGCCTGGCGGAACATTTTTGTATGATTTAAGGTTAAGGTAAAAAACCTGTGTTTATTTTAGTGACTTTTTCATTGCCAACGCATCAGTTATGTCAAGTTTTACTGAAACATGCTAAGCTTATGGTTTACCTCGAGGACACAGTCAACTTCCGCTTGTTTTAATACATTGAGCTATGTCAATAACTTTGGTCTACTGACGGATGACTTCGTTTCGTATACGATCACTCAGAAAAACACCAACCATTGCTCGTTTCACAGCACGCTTTTCAACTGGTGCACGGTTTTATATAAGTTCGTTTGGAGACCGATGCGCTGGGAGGCGTAAACAAGGCTCTTCAGTATCTCTTGTAGATCCCCCAGCATTTCGGCCATTACGACGATATCGTTTGGTGAGATACGCCTGTTGCCGTAATTATAAATCACGTCCAGTCTAATCCAGCGAGTTTCGAACTTGAACAGTCATAGTTGCGGCGATATACAAATATCTCTCTACCTATTACAGCCCCCACAGGTTGCCGTCCCCACAATCCTAGTGTAGCAGCAGAGTCGAGGATCCGCACAAGATGCTCCAAAAGCCAGTATCGCATTACGTTTTCGAGAAGGGCTATGCCCTAAGTGGGTCACAGGGCGGTTTTAAACATCAGACACCCCACAGGCCCTTCAGTGAAACGGGATGCAAGCCAGAGTGGCCGCTCCATGCCCACTTTTGCCTCGTCGACTTGCTTTTCACTGTCATCTCTCACTGTTGACCATCCCCGCTAGAAAGATGTTCGACAATGAGAGATTACGACCTACAGCCGAGGCTAGGGACAACCGTGGTTTCACTTTCGCGGCCGCCATGCCCACCAATTAATATTGCAGCTCCTACTGAATCGCTTCACCGTAAACTTATATACGGGTGAGTTTATTTTTTCCAGAATCTTTTGATACCACCATTTTTGCTCTAAAGATGAAAATTAACGAGTTGTTTCATAAACACGAAAACTTTAAAACAAGATGGCGGCGAATCCTTTACCGGGATTAGTTAGAAAATCTAAATTTATACTTCCAACCATTCCCCCCGACGCGACGTTTAAACAAAAATCGCTCCCCGGATTTTTTTCCATATAAATGTCTACCCCGACTGGACTATTTATGAGAAGTCCAAAATGGCTGTCGTTGGGTGTTGCCTATTATAAAATCAATGAACTACTAAGCTGGTCTTTGATGGTGAACCAACTTAACGAATGGTCCAATATGTATACCAAGCTTTCCCCTTTTATACATTTTGGTAGACATTTCACACGCCCCAACTTCTAACTAAAGCATGTACTATGGAATCTGATATAATACTTGTATAATTTTAAATACATAATATTTAATGCAGAGAAAACACCCAGGTACAGTGCAAATATTTGTATTAATCACACAAATATTTGCACTTGGTGGGGTCGAACCCACGACCCACGGCTACGCAGGCAGGCTTACTACCAACTCCTTCTGGAATTACTAAGAACTGTTACTCAGTCAGAAAGAAGTATCAGCCGAGTAACATCCCAAATTATTCCAGTCCCACAACAAACTTCTACACGCGACCATCAGATAATGGAATACCATCGAGGTAAAGTTGTTGTCTGAAGTCCAGGGTCTGAAACCTTGAATTGAGAACCTCAGCGTAATCGTAGATATGAAAAATCTATACTAATATTGTAAAGCTGAAGAGTTTGTTTGTTTGTTTGAACGCTAGGATCTCGGGAAGTGCTGGTCCGAATTGAAAGATTATTTTTCTATTGGATAGTCAATTTATCGAGGAAATCTATAGAAAATAACGCTACTATTAACAGAAGCGAAGCATGAATCAAGAATGTACATAACAAAATCGGGAAACAATATTCCTTTTTGAGATTTTTCGTACGTTTCGTGCTTTGACATGACACACAACAATAACAGCATGTGTCTAAGATTGCGTCATTGAATATCACAGATTACATACCTCTTGAATATAAAACCTTTGCTAATCTCTGAATTGGTACGACCAATTTCCGACAGGTGGCGTAGCATGTAGC
Source organism: Ectropis grisescens (assembly GCA_017562165.1). NCBI lineage: Eukaryota > Metazoa > Arthropoda > Insecta > Lepidoptera > Geometridae > Ectropis > Ectropis grisescens. The sequence goes on along the minus strand of CM029792.1, from coordinate 4,888,945 downwards.
TGAAGAGGTGTTTTGTTTGAAAGCGATATTCTCAGGAATGACTGAACCGATTTCAAAAATTTTTTCACCGTTGGATATGTGCGGGATCTCGATGAGTGATATACCTATATTTATTTCACGGGCGAAGCTAGGGCGGACATCTAGTCAAATATATGAATGAGCTTGACTTTTGTGCACAATTGTTTTGTGGTTACACGTACAGAAAATGTTATATTCTGTCTGACGATTTATTGAGCAAACAACTACGTAACTAAACACTCCTCGTGGTCGTTTTGCACTTTGATAATGGCATTTTTTTAATTTACTATACATTCAAAATTGGAAATAAAACTTACCGCAAGCCACTATCAGGAGCTGAGTCTTCAAATGCTTGGAACTCATTTCAAGTGTTTTATATAATTCACTTATTCATTTATTCTCACTACTCACTATTCACTTTAAATTCGAAGAAAATGTAACATTGGCACCACCTTTGGCGTATGCGAGAACTGTGTTTGATAAGTCTATTTGTATTATGAAAACACCTCAATATGTAACAACTTGTAATTACCTACACATAAGAAACGAAAAACTAGTCAAAATTGTTGAATTATTTTTTATTCTACAAAAACCAAAAAATCTGAAAATGTTGAGCAAAAACAGACCAAAACATGTAAGAAGGTAGTTGGTGAAATTGGTAGCTGGTAAATTTTTAGATCTATCCGTATTTTTTCTTACTTAAATTAAAAAATATTTTGGATATATTAATCGCCGCAATAAGGAGTAAGTAATGAGATAACAATCGAAATTGTAAAATCAATAATGTGCGAAAAGTGTGTCTTTGATTTGTTAAAATAATACAAAGAAAAACACTTTTCTTTTACATTTGAACATTTTTTTACTAGGAAAACAGAACTTATCCTTTAAAATGCATTTATTTTCTTACATTTAAGTTTTAAAGTTTCGTCATTCAAAATCACTTTTTACATGTGTAAATTAAGAATAAATTACCGCATTGCAAACATTCGCTTACGAGAGCTATGATGTACTCGTGCATTCGATAATACTAAAACATTTGATACTACTTGAAAGACGTAATTTTTTGTACGTGTTGGTTACTCACTCTGAATGTAAAGGATTAAGCAAACAGGCAACCCTTTACGTAAAAACACAATTTTACAGAGACGATCTGCTTAGCATTCCATGGATTCACCGTGCGGGTGCCGGGTCCATCATGTGGCAGAGAGAGAAAACTCGAGTATATCCCAAGACTTGTGACTCGGGCGTAGGTTTAAGGGGCCCCTTTCTGACGTACATCAACACTCACCTTCAACCAACGTAAACAAATCAACGTAATAATTATGCACATTTAATTCCGAATAAATATCAATCCTAAAGAGCTGCGTATCAAACTACGGAGCTTAGGTAGTCTATTTCTAAGCCAAAATAATACAAATTAAAATGTGACATTAAAAACTAAACTTAACACATCGAACACTCGAAATGAAAACATTTGATCCCAACTAGGCAAAGAATACTAAATACAGTTAACTTTACTTAAGCAACTTACCATTCACTTTGTTATCATAAAGACGGATTTACACATGTACAACTGTTACAATATATTATGCATTTCGATTATACACTTATACAATAGCGTATTACTTTGATCGGGAGAAAGGCGTTCATTAATTAAGGGGTGTTCTCAAACTTCTGGTGTTCGCAAAAGTGATATACTTTTTTTCACGGAAGAAAAAATTAAATTATGCCAAAAAAACTGGATGAAATTCAGGAAAAGGTAAAACATAATATTTACAACACTTTAATTAATTAGGCACTGATACATATACAGAAATACCCTATTCATAAATAATAACTAAAATTTGAATAAAAAGTTTCAACATTCAATAAACATGTTTTAACATTTAATTATAGTTAGTAGCTGTTAACAAAAATGTGTTAACAGTTCGTTAGAATTTTAGGTTTCTTTTTCAGAAACGTGAAACCATTTATAAAGGGAAAATGCTATTAATCTTTTATTATAATCAAACGTTTATCACGTATACATAATAGTAGCAATTTAAGTGTTTTTTGTTGTACTTAACTACATTTATCTTTCAAAATAATACAAGAAAACAACAGGAACGGAAACTCCACAGGGCGCTGTTACTCAAACTTAAACACAAATGTAATTATATCATAAATTTTTCATCGTTATCGTGTCGGAAGAAAAAAAAATATGAACACAAACTGTCATTTCATAAGATATTTTTTTATTTTATAAAGCTGAAAAGCTATTTCAGTACCCATAAATATGACTTTCGTGATATTGGTTTCAGAATAAAAATTGTTTATTTTGCAAGCATTTTGAAACGTGAGAGTGAGCAAGTGTAGTAGGTAGTAGTAGTAGTGTGACCTTATTAGCTAGGTCATATCATAATTTATCTAATGTGGGTATTATTAAAATGGTCATTTAATTATTTTTTTTTAACTTTAATAGGTTTACACTTGACCGCCATCTCGCCTGATGTTAAGCGACGATGCGGTCTACGATGGAGCGTGTTTACCTAGAAGAAACCGATTCACTCTCGATTTGAAGACACCAAGATTATAACTATCGGGAAAAACCCACTCAGGCAACTCATTCGACAGCCTAGACGTTCTTATCACAAACGTAGAGTCAAACCTCTTTGTCCGTGTCTTTGGAATATCCACCATGAAACGGTGCCGCTTCTTCGAGTTACGAGAAGTACGATAGTAAAAAGGGCAAGGTGGTATAAGATCGTGCAGATCAGTTGCACACTCTCCGAAGTGTATCCGATAAAAAACCGATAAGCTAGCAATTTTGCGGCGATGTTCAAGACTTTGAATTTAATTACTTACACAGGGAAGCCATCAACAGATATATAACTTTTCATTACTTAAGTCTACTTCGAACAGAGAGCGAAAAACGTACGTTGATATTTAAGTGTTCTTTATATAGAGAAAACCAATCATTTTTTGCATCAGTAAATTATTATTTACAAGTCTTACCATTTTTTTTTTATAAATCAAAATTGTTTTTTTCAGTTTTACCGAATATTAAGGGATTCATATCACAAATTAATTAACTTAAGACTAAAACATGTTAATATTACCTGTGAATATTTATCTACACATTTTTAAATAAATAATACGTCAACTATATTTGGGGGAAATGATTGTTAAGACTTTGAAACAAAACAAAGAGAAACTGATTTTGAAAAGCATTTTTTAAAATTTAAATCAGAATTAATTTATATTTTACTGAAACGTGTGAAAACGGGTTTGTAATCGATAATGTTTGTAATGACTGACCAGGTCATTTGCCTTGCTCGGTACCACGAAACACGGTAAACTCATAGATGATAGGGTAACTATACCTAAATGTGTGATTAACAATATATACGCGTCGTTTATTTTCGGAGCTCTCGTACGTACCTGCCTTGACGTCAACGTAGATTTTATACTCTCCCTCTAAAATAGAATCTACCTAAAACATTTTCTACATTTGTTGGTTACGTTGCCAATAAGATAAAATAAGTTGATTACAATCAAAAACGGATCAAAAACGGGGAAAAATATTCCTTTTTGAGAGTGTTCGTACCGTGCTTTGACATGACAGCATGTATCTAAGATGGCGTCTTTGAATAAAAACCTTTGCTAATCAAATTTGTTTCTAAATCTGAGTTGGTACGACCAATTTCCGACAGGTGGCGTAGCAGGTAGCTAAAGAGGTTTTTTGCTTGAAAGCGATATTCTCAGGAATGACTGTACCGATTTCAGTCATTCTTTCACCGTTGGGTATGTACGGGATCCCGATGAGTGCTATATAATGTACCACGGGCGAAGCCGGGGCCGACATCTAGTATCAAATACAAGGTAGTCTGTGTAATGTATTTTTTTATTAATTTATTGTATTTTTAATGCAATGCAATTTATGCAATGATATTTGTTGCTCAATCACGTCTGAACGAATCTGGTTGAAATTTATAACATAATTATAAATAGTATAGTATGGACGAACAAGTTGACTACTTTTTATCCCGGTAAAATAACGGAAACAGGAACTACGTGGGTAAAACTTCGGAGTGATTCTAGTTATTTAAATACCTAGAGAAAGAGTGCACTTTTTTCCAAAGAAATATTTTTTACGTATTAGCATACCTATCAAAATTTCTTTATTAAAAATATTTTGATTTTTTTTTTATCTTTTTTAGTAAGGTTTTCGACTAGATTAGACTTGGATTATGTTGTATAAAAATAATTGTCTCAGTGTAAATTCGGCCCAATTTGAATTGTTTGTCGCTTAACATCAAACTAAGCAAAAATTGATAATGTCTGAACCAGCTTATTTTATGAAAACAATGGAATTGAGAACGAAATATGTTTGTATTAAATTTGCTGTTTGAAGTTTTTTAGTGACGATATAAAATGTTATGAATTTCGCGTCTCCAGCAAGAATTGCCCATAGCTGGGACTCGGTGCCTTTTCTCCGAAAAAGAAATTTGTGGTAAAAGCTAAACAAAGAAATTCAACACAACTTTCTTTTATTTCATTTATATTTTATAACTAAAGCTGTACCCTGTCACGCTTCGCTGTGGCACATTTTAATGCAAAAATTAGATAAAAACAATCCTTGATGCGGATTATATATCATTGTAAAATTTCAGCTCGATCGGTGCAGAACTTATTGAGTTTTTGAAGCGTAAACAAACCAACATAACATTTTTATATATAGAGATTGGTATGTAAAATTGGTTATTGGTCTGTATTAGTATTTGTTTATTTAAAATATGTACGTTTATCATATACGCGTGAAATAAGTTTAATTTAATTGGTCGTTTTTTGTATGACATGCAACCTGTTTTACAATCTAATATTTACCCGCGTCTTCGTTTGTGTATAGTTTATAAAGTGGTTATTCCTAAGCTCTCATAATAAGCCAAAGTAAGAAAAAGCATTTTTCGGAATAAAAATAGTTTATACCTCAACACTATTCCAAACAATTACATAGTTTCAAGTGTCACATTGATGTTTTCAGGTCTTGCAACCTGACTGAGCAAAAAACATCAACACATTGACACTTAAAAACTTGTATACAAGACTTCGAAAAGTATCGTAGTTGTCTAATACCATTGGCTCTAACGCTGATACTCAAATACCATAAGAATATTAAGCTAATTTATTTAACCGAAATACAAATACAATGAATTATGTGGCTGTCTTTTGTTTTAGTACCTATACATACTGTAGTGCAAAAGGCGGCGTCTTCCATTTGATCACTAAATTGTGATGTAAACAACTCAAATATCTATTTAGCATTTTGTGAATTCAAACTTAATTATTGCATCATTTTCAAAAGAATCCCAGTTCTGGAAATAGTTAATTTGATATATGTCTGCAACCACTGTTGAGGCAAACAAAATCGCTGGTTCAGATAATAAGAAATATAATTAACAATACGGAAACATTTTATACAAACCTAATTTACAACTATAAAAAAAGAGGCATAATCCAAAATTAAACGCCTACTGTGACTGACAAAGTACCTACTCAACATAGCACACTTTTTTATCTTCATTTATTAAATTAAGGTTTTATCTAACAAGGCAATGTAACCCATAAGGGGTCTCAGAATTAAAACTAATTTTAACTGTGGCTTATATCTATTTTAACATATAATATTTCAAAACTTAAATTAGGTAGGTAGTCAATTATTATAATCACAATATTAGTTTAATCAACTCATCATATCCTGTATTTCTTTCAAAGACTTCCCTTTCGTTTCAGGAACAACGAAGAAAGTGAACAAGAATGCAATGACGCAGGAACCTCCGAATAACCAGAATGTGACGTCACCGCCGAGAGTTTCTACCATCGAGTTGAAGGCAAGGGTCAGACCAAAGCCAACGATCCATGTCATGGTGATAGCGAGAGCAGAACCATTCGCTCTGACGTTGGGGCGGAACATTTCTCCAACGATTGCGCTTGGGATTGTGCCAAAACCTGAAAAAAAAACATCGATAAGGATCATAGATAGATGAGAAGATAGGCTTATTCGATTATTGAGAGCATTTTCTGTTATTTTATCGATTGCAGGTTTGCAACTAGGCAGTTGCAAACTGAGGGGTACTAGCAAAATGAGACATCGATGCTACCTAAGCCGTAACTTAAAACTATTTTTGGCAGTGTTCTGCGTTCTTATGATATTCTGAAAAAGCTACATTTTGTATATTTTATTATTCTTTGACCTGTTTATTTTTTCTGTTATCATTTCTTTAACGCTATATGTAACAATTTTAAGTTGTGTGTGCTTAACGACAAACATTGATATTTAGTACACATTCGTAAGCATAAATATTATATCAATAAAAACGATTAATCAATACATTTGAAGATACTTTTATATATTATTAAGTAACTTTCTACTAGCTTGCTAGAATTTCATATATTGTAACATTCGTTCCGAGGGAAACAAAAAAATTGCAGCGCTGTGTTATAATAGTTATTTGTTATACAAGAGTGCAAAGTTGGTTTTTAACCGCGTGCTCAATTTAGATGACCGAGCAAGCGAAGGATTCTAAAATTCTAAAAAATAGAATTCTGAGCGTAGCAAGGGAATCAAAAGAGCACAAGGTGAAAAATCTTTGCACTCGAGTGCAACACGTAACTTTTCATACCACCTCAGCGAGGAAATGACTATAGTCAGGCCATTTTAATAGGTAACATTTGACGTTTGTCGGTTATGTCGTCATAGTGAGGTGACCTCACTGGTGAGGTGGTTAAAACCTCGATTAAAGTGACTGAATCGATACGGTCTTGAAGCACCAATATGTGAATTTTAAAAATCTTCAGGCAAATCCTTGCCTCATAATTATAATTTTTTTTCGTAAATTTATGGAGCATTATAATACGACAAAAGTGCATAATTTAACAAAAAAAATGCATTTATTAAGTTGAATTATCTGAACAACAGTTAGTATTGTCATCTTCATCATTGCTGTCAGCACTCAAAGATATTATTAATTATTTTCAATAATATTGTCTATTCTCACAGTCATTTTTTGCATTTTTATCTATATAAATTGTAGCTACAAAAAGATTTTAATATTAGTAAAAGTAAATTTGTATGGGTGTGCAACTGTTCAAGTAAATATTATATACTGCCTCAGTTACCTTAATACTTATTTTACGCGGACGAAGTCGCGGGTAAAAGCTAGTAGTTAATAAAAAATAATAAATATAATTATGTTTTATTAAAATCACAACGTGGTGACTAATTTATGGTGATATTTCTTCACAAGTAATCATTGCATTCGATTCAACTTATCAGTTTACGATTTTACAGTAACATCCTTAGTGGTTAAAAATTTCGGCACCAAGGAGGTGAAATAAATAGGTTGAATAATGTTTTGAATTCAAAACCTCAGTACACACGATGTTCTAAATTCAAATTTACTTTAACCTCTAGAGGGTAAAAACGACTTTTGCGTCCTGATATCGAGGAGCAAAAGTACTCTTTCCGAGCTAGTGGGATGAAAATGAAATTTACCGGCTTCGTAGGAGAAGAAGTATACAATAAGAGCTAGCAATGGCAACCAGCCTAACATTTCTATAGACGGACTGTTGATTCTGTCTAAGAAAAAGTAAAGACCAAGGATCGTCTGAAACAAAAAAAAAGAATAAGTTAAAGTATAGGAAATAAGTGTAAACACACTGGGTCCCGGAGGCTAAACGGTCACCAGAGACCCAGAAAGAAGTGAAAAGACAAGCTTTATGCGCTCAAGGAGTGAATAACCTACAACAACAATAGTGCGCAACAATTGTGTATTATTTTAATTTTATTAGTTTTTAAAATAATAATACACTCTGCCTACACCAACACAAAGATGTGTTTTGAAAAAATCCCTATATATGAAGCAAATTGTGTGTATTGCAGTGTAAATTAAACTGAAATCTATTAGGTATTCTGCGACGCTGCCGCCGCGCCGTACAAAAATCATGCGACATGGGGAAAAGACCAAAGGTTGCAACTCTGTCTTCATCTGCACTCAGTTACAGCTTACAAGTGACGGCATAGTGCGGAATCTTGTTATTTTATATCCTTCTATCTTTCTACATAGGTCTTCTGGTGGTTCATATTACCCATCAATTTTGTACACGGGTCTGTAGCCTAGACCATCTATTAAACAAAATAGATGGAAACTTTTTGACAATAGTTGCAAAAACAAAATTAAAAATTTTGATTAACCCCCGACTACCTCAGATTTGTCATCTGTACAACATTCTACTAGTCAAGCCCTTTCATTTGATACCCATATTAAGGAAGTTGTGAAAAAAGAAATGTATTTCGCCATTTTGTGGTAGCGGCCATCTTGGATTTGAAAATTGTCATAGTGCAAAGTATTCTGCTAATCAAGCCCTTTCGTTTGATACCCATATTGTGGTAGTAGTGAAAAAAATGTAATAATTTGCCATTTTGTGGTGGCGGCCATCTTGGATTTGAAATTTGTTATAGTGTATAGTATTCTACTAGTCAAGTCCTTTCATTTGATACCCATATTGAGGTAGGTTGTGAAGAAATATTTTGTCCGCCATTTTGTGGAGGCGGCCATCTTAAATCGATATTAACCAAACATAGCCTAAGAACATCCGCACGGATATTAAGCTTCCAAAAAAAAACCGCATTGAAATCGTTCCATCCGTTTGAGCTCTACGGTGCCACAGACAGACACACACACAGACAGACAGACAGACATCGACGTCAAACTTATAACACCCCTTTTTTTGGTCGGGGGTTAAAAAAAATAGTAGTTTTAGTCCATACCAAGCTAACAGCACAAGCTGCAGTAGAAACAAGAAGCAGAAACTTTCTGCCAGTCCTCTCTACGAGGGTAGGCGCTATCAAACTTGACAGGAGCCTCGTCACTCCAATGATTATCGTAGCTGTGTCTGGCCTGAAATAAGGATTCAAAATATTGACTAACCTCGTTGCTTCGTTGGCAGTAAAATGCTTATAATACCTGGCTAAATTAATTAAGTTTTAGTATATAGTGACAAGACGAGTAGGACATATGCCTGATGGGGGAAGTACCACACCTTTGCCAGTCATTCTACCGCCAAGCAGGAATGTGCAAGCATTACTGTGTTTACCGGTTTGAAGGGCAATGTTTCCAGAGAAATATCAGGGCTTAGAGATATAACGCCGAGCGCAGTGCAGTGCGCAGTGTTCAAGCAGTACTGGGAAAATATTGTTGTGTTCTGGTTTAAAGGGCAAGGTTTCCAAAGAAATTACTGCGTGTTCCAATAGCTGCGTGTCACTGTGCTGTTATGGTGTTATGTTGCTTTTTTTAAATAAAGAGTGACGAGACGAGCATGGCCTGTGCCTGATGGTAATCAACATGCCTGCCACATAAAAACACAGTGACACACAGCTATTGGAACATGAAGAGGTCATAATGTTTATATAATACAAAAGGCTTAATCACGAATAATTAATTGTTTAAATACCTCGACGTTTCGGCAGCGTTACAACCGCCGTGGTCACGTGAACACCACATACTTCTTTGTATAAACATTAAGTGTGCAAGTCATGAAAGCTTAAAAACAATATGAAGAGGTCAATTCATTACCAAGCACTGCACTGCGCTCGTCACCCGGAGATATAAGGAGTATTATCTCTCAGCCCAGTAATTTTTCTGAAACATTGCGCTTCAAAACGGAAGAAAGCAATGTTTGCACAGTACTGCTTGGTGGCATAATAAATGGCAAAGATGTGGAACTTGCCCAGGTGGACTTTGAGAGCCCGCTACTACTAAAATACTGATTCTAGTGACTGAACACAGAAGCAAAATTTAGAAGCAAGGCTAGTCAACTGAATTCAGTAACAAGTTTGTAAACTCGCTTCTGAATTCAGTCGACTAGCAATCCTCGCTTCTGCATTTAATATGCTACTTAATGATACTTAACTAAAATCAGGCGACTAACAGTTTAGCCAAGTGTAATAAACCTTTAAATCTATCAGTCGCAAAGCTGGGGGTCGAAGGTTGAATCCACTCAACACGAATATACTATGAATACAAATACTTGTTCTGTGACTAAGTCTGTTTGATCGAGTTGCAATTTGGAAGACAGATTCTAGTTTGAAATTGCATTTAAGCTACTGAGAGAATTACAGAAACGGAAACTGCGTTGTTAGAATTGCGAGGGGGCTGCTAGCTGCTTCAATTGATCGGGTTTTTTTTTTTTTTTTTTAATAAGGAGTGACGAGACGATCAGGACATGTGCCTGATGGTAAGCAACATGCCTGACACATAACAGCACAGTGACACGCAGCTATTGGAACACGAAGAAGTCCAAATCATTACCTAGCACTGCACTGCGCTCGTCACCCAGAGATCTAAGATCTTATATCTCTAAGCCCTGTAATTTCTCTGGAAACATTGCCCTTCAAACCGGAACACAGTAATGTTTGCACATTACTGCTTGGCGGTAGAATAACTGGCAAAGGTGTGGTACTTCCCCAGGCGGACTCTGGCAAGAAGTAGGATTACAGAAAATTAAAAGTTACAGCTGGATCCCTAGTTTGAATGCCACACGTATCACTATATTTTCGAAGTCATGTGCGTAATGCCGCTAACTCAAAACAGACCAAAGAAAACATCATCAAGAAACCACCAGGTTTCTTGAATCTTTCGAGATCATGCCTCGCGTCGTCCCCCCAATCCGCACTGGGCCAGTATGGTGGACTATGGTCATAACTCTTTCCTTGGAAGTGAAGGCCCCAAGTCTCAGTAGTGGAAAAATTTAGTGAGCTCCTTATGCTTTTGCTTAGGCTACAGATTTTAAGAGTAATTAAAAAAAATAACACCAACCTGACAGAAGATCCTGCCAAACTGAAAATCGTAGTAGCAAAGAACAAAACGACTGCTACTCCGCTGGTCTGCTGTAAGGCTCCAAGTAGAAACGTCACAAATAAAGACATTCGGTTTGACTTGATTGTAAATATCTCCAGCCAATCTAGAACTTTATTAGACTTATATTTGGTATTAAAGGTTTCCAACACTCGGTCTATGTCTTTTTCTCTACCCAGCATGTTGAGAGTTTTGGCTGCTTTTATTTCATGATCTGAAATTTAAATAAATGAAAAGAATTTTAAATAAATACTACCTTTAACTATACATAAATTTGTTTAGGTTTGTTGTTTGACATTCTGTTGGTATTGTTAGAGTTAAATCACATATTAACTTACTCGGATTCATATTGTTTGTATCCATAGTTATTCTTACTTTTGATTACATTATTAATTAAAAAATGTTAGCTAAATGAATATTTTATGTTGAAATGTGGTCTACAATTTGTTTTATTTATTTAGTCTCAATAAGGTGACGGGACCAGCAAAACAAGTGCCTGATGATAATTAATAAGCTGCACACCTATTTGTTCATTAAAAGTTTAATATGTTTAGAATAAGCAACACACTAAATGTTCCCACTGCTAAGACTCGAGGCCTTTCGTCGCAACGAAAGAGTCAAGACCATAATACCATACATATAATCACCCCGCTGGCCCAGTGGGAGTTGGCGGATTACACATGACTTTGAAAGAGTCTAAGTACTCGTCTTTGTCTCTTTAGTCGAGTCTATGTCGATTTCTTTCTACTACTTTCTACGATGGTTTCCTTTACCGTTTTTAAGTTAGGGGCATTACGCACATGACTTCAAAAAGACAGTGGTGGGCGTGTTTAAATCCCACGCGCTGAAGTCATGTGCGTAATATGTCTGTGGGTTAAACCGAGAGAGAAATAGCTTACTTACTGCTACCGCAAGTGTGAGACAAAGAGAAGTCATACAGACTAGCGCCGTAACGCGTTACGTAACGAAACAGTTTAGGCTTCTATTAGAAGTTATCATTTCAATAAGTACAATTTTATTAATTGTATTGAAGATACACAAGTAAATAACACTTCAACCTTTCATAGCGTGATATCCAGGCGACTCCGGCACAATGAAGGTGACGGCAGCCACATGTAGGATACTAACAGCCAAGGCTATGTACCCCGTAGCCACATATGACACAAATGGCACTACAGCGTACACGATCAGAGTTCCTGTTATCCCCACTATAGAAGTAGATGTTAGTAAAATGCCACGAATATGGGTAGATCTGAAAAACATTTTGAATTTAGTAGAAATGTAGTTGTAGATGTGAAATATAATAAATAAAACAAATTGGGGAAATTTTTTAGAGTTCAAAAAGTTACGAGACATCTTCAATTTTAAATTTATCTTAGTGTATAAAAGTATTCTACGAGTCACGCCCTATAACCAAATTGATGAAATTGAAACTAAATTTACGACGTAATCCACCATTTTGTGATATCGGCCATCTTGTTTTGATTTTCATCAATATTTGATAGCTAACTAAGCACTTAGTCGAAAGATTTCTTACCTTTCAAACAAAAAACATAACAAAATCATAAATCAGTCCATTCGTTAAGAGGTTACGACACCACATACACACATATTTTTAGAGCGACAGAGAAAGAAAGAAGAGTAAGTAAATTTAATAACGATGGGGATCGTTGCGTCTGTAGTTAAAATTGAACAAAATGTCGGCTTTCTTACATTTTTAAATTAATCAGCTTGTACAACAGTTCAGAACAGTATGATCAGCTACTCACGCAATCTCTCCCACATAAACCAGGTTGCAGACAGTCGTGATCCCCATTCCAAGACCGCTGATCACACGTACGGCATACACCATGGCTACATTCCTTGTGAAAACCACCAAGATATACGCTAAGATATTCAAGAATCCGCCGATTAGAAGGCATGGCTTGCGACCCACAACGTTGGACAGGTAGCCAGTCACGTATGGACCTGTTTTAGGAAGAAGAGAAACAATCACGTTAGACAAAATGTACAGGAACATACAAAAATACATTTTCTAAGCCAAATTCTTTTCGAGACCTTGATAGTTGATGGCTTAGTTTATTGAATAATCTGTTTTGGTTCAAACATGCAATTCATAATCGTTAGGCAATAGATTCGAAACTCGCTAAGCAAGGAGATGACAGAGTAATTATCTAACACGGTAGCAAATGCTTCAACCGGTGTGGCATTTAGAACATTCTTAAAATATACTTTATTACAAAAATTGAAACTTTTTTTAGAAGTTCTTAGACATGAACGTTTGAATTAATGATTACATAATTTATTTTATATTATTAATTTATGTTGACGTAGTGAATTTATAAATCAAGTCATCATAATCAGCCCACGTTCGTCCACTGCTGGACATAGGCCTCTCCAATAATACGCCACTCAGCCCGATCCTCGGCTTTACGTTTCCAACCGCTACCAGCTAGCTGCCTTACGTATATCGTCACTCCACCTAGTCTCAAGGCGTCCTACACTACGTTTGCCGATTCGTGGTCTCCACTCCAGAACTCGTCTACCCCAACGGTTATCGGTATATCTCAAGTATTATTGATTAATTTAATATATTATTTTCTACTATTAATAAGCGATTATGCTATATATTAATAACTGTAAATATAATATGTTGTAGTAGGTACAATGGCTCAATACACATGATTGTATAGCATTAAACAATGTTTCTGACTTGTTACATATGTATGGTCGCCAATTGTTACTTTGGTTTTTTTTTTAAGTTTTATATATTTTTGTAATTTTGTTTACTTGTTAAGTGCAATAAAGAGTTTATCTATCTATCTATCATACCGAACTGGTAGGAACAATGTCCAAACCTTGTTATGCTACACGTTGTCGATGGTTTTCACAATATCAAGAAATAGCGCGACTGTGCCCTGAGGCAGACAAAAAGTGGCGACGGGAGAAGTCCTTATCGAAGCCATCAAGAATGTAACTAGTAAAACCTAATATCACTAGTTAAGTATGTGCTCAAAATTCCAATATTTTAATCTTACCAGTAGACTTGACAATAACCGAAAGGCAGCAGGCAGTGAATGAAAATATAAAACTCCGGCTGAATGGTGAACCACTAATTTAGAGAGGCCTATGTTTAGCAGTGAAATAGACTGATAACTATGACAAAAATTAAAATTGGATCTCTTCTCTTTCCAAGTGTATATTTACTGGTTATTATTAGAGCTGTTTGTTCATCTTTATATCAACAAAGAAACTGAAATACTTGTGATGACTTTGAAATACTTGTGACCTTCATCTGTCTTTGTAATATTTTGTCATAAGTATATGATATTATCTTTTTGATAATCAGGTAGATGTAATCGTAGACCAGATTTTGTATAGATATAATCGAAATGTTCTTATTAACCTTGACAAGAAAACATGGGGTCAACGCACCTTTCGTCGCCGTCCATCCAACAAAACCGTTAAATTGCAACGCTATTACAAATGGGTCGATTTTGATAATAGGTTATTATTTGATGACAGAATAGTAGATGTTTCATGACTTATATTTTTTTAATTTGTTTTGTTAACCCTACTAAAATTAAAAATGCGAAAGATTTGTATGTAACATAGATGTTTGACATTACTTTAAGCAAAATCTACTTTAGGGATCTGGATGAAACTTGGAACATAGATAATAATCTGGAATAACATATACTTAGACAATTTTCAGTAACAGAAAAAAATGTAATAAAAAAATGTAAAATTTTGAGCTGCTACTACTTAGTTAAAAACATACAAATTTCTGTGACGTTTTGACAAAATTTGTTGTCATCTGTATTAAAAATAATATATGTTATGGTAAAAAGTCATAGTGGCTTAGAAGTGAGAATGACAAATTTTACAAGCGTGTGGTCATAGACTCAAATCATAATTATACATTTTCATATTTTTTTTAAATAACGAGTGACGAGACGATCAGGACATGTGCTTGATGGTAAGCAACATGCCTGACACATAACAGCACAGTGACACGCAGCTATTGGAACATGAAGAGTCCAAATCATTACCTAGCACTGCACTGCGCTCGTCACCCAGAGATCTAAGATCTTATATCTCAAAGTAATTTCTCTGGAAACATTGCCCTTCAAACCGGAACACAGTAATGTTTGCACATTCATTTACCACGATTGTACAATCTCGATTGTAAAGGTACTCGAAGTTATTAAATTAACCAATTAATGTTTTTCATTGCTGAACACAGACAGAACGACAGTTCCTATATATTAAATCTAAATTGTTTTATTGCATCCGAAACCCCTTTGTATGGTAAATTTCTTTAAATTGTTCGCACCATTTTACAGTGAACACTTCTTTTTCGTACCACGTACAGAGTTTTCCTTAGGCTGTGAATGAGGCTGATCGTTATGTTTTGAAGTGAAAGATTGATTGATTCCTTCGGGTGAACTCGGGACCGCCGAGTGTGCCCGAGTTAGAAAGATACAATCAGTTGCTGCAGCTTGCTGCTCTCACTGTCATGTGCTGGTGGCTGTGTTTGCCATATATTTTTTTTTTTTATTGAATAAAGTTATTCAATACTTTTCAATGAGAATTTCTTATTTTAATGTTCACTTCTGCCATGCGGTCTTAAACCACTTTTTTTTTGAGACTGGCCTGCAGTAACTACCAGTGAGAGGCCTCTATCTATCTGACATTTGAGTTAGCGCCCAAGACGCAGGACCCGAAAAAACTTAAACCTAACTTTGTCCAAATAAGTATACATCTTTTAGTATGAAAACTAACGTGGTTATTACACATTTTACATAAATACACGGGTAACTCACGTTTAATATAGTCAGTCCAGTCCAACTCAAGTTTCGATCGCGTCCGGCGATCTTATCTCGGTTCGCAGCTCGTTTAGCAGTGCTAAACGAGCTGCGAACCCGCGCGCGCACTCTCCTTGAAATAGATCGCCGGACGCGATCGAAACTTGAATCGGACTGGACTGACTATATTAAACGTGAGTTACCCGTGTATTTATGTAAAAAGTAAACATCTGATACCAAAAAGAGAAATCCAGCTAAGACCTAGCTACGATCGAACTATCTAACCCATACATGCATACTGAGTGCGTGCTACACCACAGATCAGAAAATAGTTACTTCGTAACTTAGTCTGTGGTGCTACACACTCTGTCAAGTAGTACTATCGGAGTATATCTACGCGTTACGAAGACAAATACAAAAATCTTTATTGCTGTTTGGAGGTAAGATAAGGTGATACAAAACATTGTAATAATTGACCCATACAAACTGGCCTCTTCTTCTAGAGGCATGCAATATGTCTGGCAACACAGTTTCCATTGCTCTGAATTTATACAATGATAATAATAGTCAGCTGCTAAAGTCTTCTTCTTTTTTCATTTTTAACTTTTAGTCGGTTGTATCATATTATATGTCATCTGATTCATCGTCTATTAGTTTCTGGCTTCTATCCAGTTGCGATATGTTAGTGTAAAATGTTTGGTGAGCACAATTACGCCAACGTCTTGTGACTAACGCAACATGTCTAGATAGATAGATGTCTATATGGCACGATCTCGGCTCCAGCTAGGTTCAAGTTTGAACCATTTTCGAGACTCAAATAAATAATATAAACACAAAAATTCTCTAGTCAAGAAATTAGATAATGTCACTTTTCTTACTGAAGCTTACTGAAGGTTGCAGGCAAACCAAAAATGCTATTCCGGTAGCAACAAAAAAACTTGCCCGCAACCTTATCAGATTAAGCAGGGACAAAGTACGTAAAGTTATAGGTATTATGACTGGCCACTGTCCTCTAAACAAGCACCTATTCAATATAGGTGTGACAGACAGCCCTCTATGCAGAGGATGCATGGAGGAGGAGGAAACGCCACAGCATGTGATTGTGGAATGCAGGACCGTGGCAGATCAACGGGCAGAATTCCTCCACTCCCCAGCAGCAGTCCCGGAGGCCTTCACCGACCTGAATAAGTTGCTTGCCTTCTGGGATAGCCTGGGATGGCTGCAGAGCTAGCACGGACAGTGGACAATTACTCCACCGGGAAAGGAAATAATCTCTTTCTCCCTTGTCAATTTTGTCCACTTTCAGAGCACGGACTCGCCGGTGGATAGTTATTCCACGGTGGATATACGGCGGGAGTAGCGTTATCACTTCAGTATTGCCATTATAAGAAAATTAAATAAAAATTACGTATTAATCATCAGTTTTTCTGTCAACTCATCAAACCTTCAAATTTGTTCGTTCTTTTTACTTTTATTTTTTTCTGTGCTGCATTTTGACGTTATATTTTTTTTTAAACAACTATAAAACATTTACTCATCTAAATCCATAGAAGTTGAAACATACCTTAGTAAAGAGAACGCATTTAGATATTTATAAAAATGAGCGGAAGAAACTAAATTATTCTTTTATTCATTTGTAGATATTAGTAACATGTATGTGAACAAATAATTTCATTTCTGTTCTTTAGAATAAGAAGCAACAAAACCCAAATTCGGGTGTTGGTCGACTTTATGTCGAAATACAATGCCATATTTTTATGCATCCGAAATAATCGCCTAAATTCATTGTCGAGAAACTCAAAGGGATTACTAGCATCCCTTATTGATTTTCGATGCAATTCTCGGGCCATTGTTTCCATTTGTTCCGTAAAAAATATAATTATAATATGCTCGCGACTTTATGTTTGAGAGAGATTTACTTATATCCCCACCTCCAAATTAGACGATAGTTTGTCCCCTGTCATATGTCAATTGAAGAGTATTTATCTTCGTTTTCCCGAGTCCGTGCTATACAGCGGGGAGTAGCGGGATATACTGTCCACGATAAACGTCAAGTGGAAACATTTTATCCCTTTCCCCTGTTGCCATGCTATGCAAGGTGGAAATGATTATTATATCCACTGACAGGTGGATAAAAATGGTGGAAAGACTATTAGTCCACTGCCCGTGCTAGCCCCGCTGGAGTAGAAGGGTAGTATGAGCCACGCACAATGGCCCAACTGAGAGGCTAAGTGCGGAAAAGGCCCCGTTTAACTAACTAACTAACTATGTCACTTTTCTTACCAATAATAGCGCCTACATAGAGCAGAGAACCTATCCATGACGCTTGTAAGTCAGTGATGGGTTCAACCAACGGGCTAGTTGTGGCATTTTGAAGTTTTGGTATAATTGGCGCTGACCAACCAACGCTGTATCCAACTATGATCTGGCCTATGTTTACTGAAAACAAGAACAAAATTAAAAATGTTGACTAACCCCCGACTAGCTCGGATATGTTATCTGTACAACATTCTACTAGTCAATCCCCTTCATTTGATACCCATATTAAGATAGTTGTGAAAAAAAGAAATGTATTTCGCCATTTTGTGGTAGCAGCCATCTTGGATTTGAAATGTGTTATTGTACAAAGAATTTTACTAGTCAAGCCTTTTTGTTTGATACCCATATTGTGGGAGTAGTGAAAAAATTGTAGTGGCGGCCATTTTGGACTTGAAATTTGTTATAGTGTATAGTATTCTACTAGTCAATTTTCATTTGATATCTACCCATATTAAGGTAGATTGTGAATAAATATTTTGTACGCTGTTTTGTGGAGGCGGCCATCTTGAATCGATATTAACCAAACATAGCTAAGAGCATCCGCACGGATATTAACCTTCAAATAAAAAAACCTTTTTTCTGTCGGGGGCTAAAAAACCAAAGGTGATATGAGTAGGCTTTAAATGTGCGAGAAGACTTGTGCAATTGGAATTGAAATCACTTTATTTTCTCACAATAAAGAGTAACCTGTATGTTTTCCCAGGCTATTATATTATATTATCTATCTAATGTACCACATTTTATCCTGGTCGTAGGTATCCTACACTACAGGGTCCAGGTGTGCAATGTTTTGTCGCCGTGCACTGGATCTCCCACACTTGGGTTCACTTGCCCGCTAAAGCTATACTTTATGTTACAAATCTGAAGAATTTGTTTGTTTGTTTGAACGCTAGGATCTCGGGAACTACTGGTCCGAATTGAAAAAACATTTTTTCTATTGGATAGTCCATTTATCGAGGAATACTATAGGGTATATAACGTTACGCTACTCTCAATAGGAACGGAGCATAAATAAATGTAACAAAAACGAGAAAAAAATATTCCTTTTTGAGAGCTTTCATACTGTGCGTTGACGTGATAGCATGTTGTTAAGATTGCGTCATTATAAGCCTTTGCTAATCAAAGTTGTTTTAAATCTGAGTTTTGACAGGTGGCGTAGCAGGTAGCTGAAGATTTTTTTTTTATGTGAACGCAATATTCTCAGGAATTACTGAACTGATTTCAAAAACTCTCTCACTGTTAGATATGTACGGGAACCCTGAGTGCTATAATAGGCTATATATGTACACGGGCGAAGCCGGGGCGGAGTGTACTGAAAATAATACTTATCTACCCATATACCCTTTTTTTTTTTTTTTTTAGTAATGGGATGAGTAAGATTTGCGACTGATTATAACCAACACACCTGCCCATGCCAGCACAATGCTGAGCAGGACATGTGCTTCATGGTAAACCATATGCCTGCCAATAACAGCACGGTGACACGCAGCTATAGGAACATGAAGAGTCCAAATCATTACCTAGCAATGCACGTCACCTACATATAAAAAATGATTATTATGGGCCCTATAATTATTCTTAAAACATTGCCCTTCAAACCGGAACACAGTGATATTTTGATGCTTAAAGCTGTCACGCTTGTTCTCTACGTTACTAAAATAAAATAATTTATGGGATATTTACCTTGATTGGAATGGTAGAGCGAGTCCCCGATATTTAGATGCAGATCCGTGACCCATGTTCACGGGTAAACTAACGAAATATCCCGTAAATAATAACACTAGTGTGAAAAGATAATGTACCTATACGCCCAATGTTTTTCCAGAAACAATACCCCTTCAAATCGGAACTCTGTATTAATATTTGCACATTACTGCAATGGTGGGAAAAAAATCTTCAATTGTTACTAATAATCCATACTAATATTATAAATGCGAAAGTAACTCTGTCTGTCTGTCTGTCTGTCTGTCTGTCTGTCTGTCTGTCTGTCTGTCTGTCTGTCCGTCTTTACCGCCTAAACCAACCAACAGATTTTGATGAAATTTGATACATAGATAGAATAGATCCCGAGAAAGGACATAGGCTACTTTTTGTTCCGAACAAAGGGTTGAAAGGGTTAAAATAAGGGATGAAAGTTTATATGGAAAACTTCGTCATTGTTGAAGAACTATGAAACTTTACGTCTAGATATTTAACACAAACCATAAAATGTATGTTTTAGCAGTTTCGTAGTTTCGAACTGTACCTACGGGGGTAGAATTGGGGGTGAAAGTCTGGAAGTTCAATATTATTGAAGATAAAACCATGAAACTTTGTATCTAGACACTTGAAATGGAGTCGATAAACGTTTGTTCCAGCAATTTTATAATATCTAACTATACGGGGATACTTATATTACCGCTTGCTTGATACACTGGGCGCTTTTCGCGTTTTACAAATTTGGCGGGAAAACGGGTGTCAGGTTACATAAGTGCGGTGTTGATGTTTCGGCATATGAAGTGCCGCCTTACTTTTACCCGTTTGAGCTATGAGTATTTACTCTCAAGAACGTTTCAAGACGCTTCTAGCGGTATCATTTATTTATAATTAATGTACTTAAATAAATTCAAGATGGCCGCCGCTACAAAATGGCGGATAATTTATGTTTTATTAATCCCATCAATATGGGTATCAAATGAAAGGGCTCAACAAGCAGAATACAATATATACTATAAAAAATTGAAATCCAAGATGGCGGCCGCTACAAAATAACGGATAACGTAGGTTTTATCAATCTCATCAACATGGGTATCAAATGAAAGGGCTCAACAAGCAGAATACAATATACTATAAAAAATTGAAATCCAAGATGGCGGCCGCTACAAAATGGCGGACAACGTAGGTTTTATCAATCCCATCAATATGGGTATCAAATGAAAGTGCTCAACCAGTAGAATACAACGTACTATATAAAATTAAAATCCAAGATGGCGGCCTCTACACAATGGCGGATAACTTAGGTTTTATCAATCCCATCAACATGGGTATCAAATAAAAGGGTTTGACAAGAAGAATACAGTGCACTATACAACCTCAATATTTAAGATGGGTGCAGCCACTAAATGGCGTATCAGACAGAATTTTTGATAGTCGACGAGATTTCCATGGTGTCTTATCAAATGTTATGCATGATGGACGCTCGATTAAGGCAAATTAAGAACTGCGAAAATGAGTTTTTTGGAGGAGTAAACGTATTACTTTTCGGTAATCTTTTACAACTGCCTCCTATAAAATGATCAGGAACATCTGTTTTCAATTCTAATATGAAATTATATATATGAAACTAACTCTCTCTGTCCGTTACCGTCTAACGCCTAATCCACTTAAAGAGTTTGTTACAATTTGGTGCACAGATAGACTAGACTTAGGAAAGGACAACGGCGACTTTTTATCACAGAAAAGAGTTGAAAAGAGTGGAAATGAGGAGTAAAAGTGTGCATGGAAGGATCTTGGCACTCTTTGTATGCTATTTTTTAACCGACTTCTAAAAGGAGAAGGTTGTCAATCCAGTTGTATTTCCAATTGTGAATCAATTTAGATGGTTATTTTTTGGTTGGTAGATTATAGTTCAGAGATGGTCATATAAATTTTATCGAAATCAGTGCGGCGGTTTTTGAAATATGAACAACAAACTAAAATTTTCGTTCATGTAATCAGACGATATATCTACTAATATCTACTAATAGACTCTAATAAAATTTGGTGGACCGTCCCAATATGATTTTAAATTAAAGTCTGTTTTTGATTAATTTTTTGAGAACATAGTTTTTTTGTAATTTGTCGTGTAAATTGTACATTTATTAATAAATATAAAACTTTGACTTAGACCGAATTTGATTAGGAAACGTGAATTTGTATGGTAGTAGACATACGAGTAGGTACTGCCTCAATTACTTTAGTAAATATGTGGCGCGGACGAAGTCGCGGGTAAAAGCTAGTGATAAAATAAGCTGTTGTGAACTTTTCAATTTTTTCTTTTACTCGTAACCGCCCGGAACTTCGTTGATGGCATACAATGTTTATTAATATTCATGTTTATTGGTAAAACCGATTTATACTGATTAAAACCAAGGTTTTTGTCTAAATCACTGAAATTAATTGTTTTGGAGTGAAAAGTGCCTATGCATTATTTCAGTTCCACTTTTTTAAAATTTTTATTTAATTTATTTTGTCAGATAACATAGATCCATTTTTTACTTGTACCCTTCTGTTTTTGCGACGTGATTGAGCAAACATCTAGACGTCGAAACTTACAAACATTCACATTTACAACAGTATTAGGAACTATATAAGTATTATTTGACTTACTGCATCCAACGATAAGCAATTGCTTCAAAATGTTCGTCTCCATCTTCAAAGTCGTGTATTCGTAACCTCTTTCCATTTAACTAATTCACACGACTGCAATTAACGCACTGCACAAAATTTCTAATAACGAAGGAATAAATATTAAAGAAAGTTATATCAGAATAATAAGAATGTCAAAGCACGATAACACATTAGAAAATAAACCAGAATGATAAATATCAGTTGGTATTATCATTTAGAAAAAGATAAAATAAAAGTTGGGCTTCGCGTAGTATCCATTTATTCATTTAATGAGCACACAAAACAGAATGTAATAAACACAAACCATAACATAAGAGTATACTGTACAGAACTGTATTACATTCCAAACTATGTGGCCCAGAAACAACATTTGTTTGATACAACAATGATAATTTATGAAGAGTAAGAAAGTACCAAAAGTTACACAACTGAAGAGTTTATTGAATTATTGATGAAACATTCAAAAATGCAAAAAAAAAAACAGTTTTTTTATGTTTAATGTCCAATTTATAAGTGGTAGACCCCAAAATTAACCAAAAAATCATATGGTTTTTAACGTTTTTAGTTCGAGAATATAGTCACACAACTGATATTAAATTGCGTGATTTTCCATTATGCTTTAGTATATCCTACACTATTTACTTATAAACTCATAAAGTTTATATATTTTTGGAAGCACTGGAAGTGCTTCCAAAAATATATAAATTTTCTATCAAAATGAGAGCAAACACAACCTCAAAAATAATACTTCCAAAAAATACTGTGATTTTTTGTTGGGGTGTATACATATTTGTGAAAACGCCCATGCACGAAAAAGCATGACTCATTGTCCCGTAACGCTCATTGTCCCGTTACTTTAGGGCAAATAATTTATGTATTTCAAAAATCCAATTAGGGTATAATTTTAAGTACTAATTCTTTTATTAATAAAAGTGGTCAAGTGCGAGACGGGCTCGCCCATGAAGGCTTCCGTAGCAGCAAGTAACATAATACAAAAGTTCTTGTACTTCGTTGTTACTATAATCAGTGTTTTAACAATAGTTAATTTATGATATATTAAAATAAAACTACTTGCTAGATATCATTCAAACCAATTTTCGTTGATAGTTTCCATGGTAACGTACATCATACACTTTTTTTTATTTTTGTCATTCTCTTATTTTAGAAGTTACAGGGGGGCGGGACACTTTTTAGCACTTTCGCGCAAACTATTCAGTTTAGAAAAAAAATATGTTAGAAACCTCATTATTATTTTTGATGACCTATCCAAAGATACACCACACCACACCACACCACACGTATGGTATTGATCAAAAAAAATTTTTGAGTTTCAGTTCTAAGTATGGGACACCCCTAATATTTTTTGTTTATTTATATTTTTTGTATCAAAATCTTAATGCGATTCACAGATTACATCTACTTACCAAGTTTTAATATTATAAGCTTTTATAGTTTCGTTTGAAAAGTGGATGTGACATACGGACGGACAGACAGACAGACAGATATGACGAATCTATTAGGGTCCCGTATTTTGCCATTTGGCTACGAAACCCTAAAAAAAGGAGTAATATCAGTTTGACGTCTGTCTGTTTATGTGTCTGTCCGTGTGTCTGTCTGTCTGTGGCACCAAAGAGCTCAAACGGATGAGCCGATTACGATGCGTTTTTTATTTATTTGAAGGTTAATATCCGTGCGAATGTTCTTAGCTATGTTAGGTTAATATCGATTCAAGATGGCCGCCTCAACAAAATGGCGGACAAAATATTTCTTCACAACCTACCTCAATATGGATATCAAATGAAAGGGCTTGACTAGTAGAATGTTGTACAGATAACAAATCTGAGGTAGTCGAGGGTTAATCAAAATTTTTAATTCTGTTCTTGTTAACCTTTTTTAGTGGTAGGACTCTTTTCAAAGTCTCCATGGGGAAAGTACCACACCTTTGCCTGTTATTCTACCGGCAAGCATTAATGTGTGCTGAATTGAAGAAATTTTATTCCAGATAAATTACAAAGCATAGAGATGATTCATTTTATAAAATTTCTCTGGGTATCTGCTAAGTAATGAGCTGGACTAACCGCATCCCGCGATTTCACCTGCGGCGTAGATACCGTTCCTATTATTGGCTCTATGTGTTATTCCTAACTATAACCTACGTTCCAAATTTAAACTCTTCAGGCATTCCGACGTGATTGAACAATAAATTTCCGGACATCTGAACATCAAAACTTACGCTTTTATTATACAAGTAGGATAGTAGTTATGGAGATACCGAGGTTATACCTATCGAGAAACACAGAATCAGGCCGCGTATTCAATAGGTTCGCAGTGCGTATGATGTATGTAGGTACTTACGTAGATTCGATTCGTTGGGAACGAATATTGGGAATATCTATCTTGTACCTATGACGTCTAGATCTAGTCTGTCTGGCCGTTCGATAGTACAAAGAAGCGGGTGAAAATAGTTTGTATGATTCTTCGAATTGTATCCGATAGAAAACTTACAATTCGGCAACTCTACTCTCTTCGACGATACTCGAGACATTGAATTATGTTCACCGTAGGAGTTAAGTGATAGATATGTCACCATCACATTGGCAATACCGTTGTAGAGATTTACTACGATAACATGGCCCGCCCCTCCAAATTACTGTTTTAAAGTGTGTAGTCACATCCTTACGAAAGAGTTTGTATGTAGTTGTAATTATTCGTCTGCAGTAGCAGTACGCACACATGCGTGGTGGTGTGTTGTATATACTTTCAAAAATACTTTCAAACGTTTTGAATTCTGGAGGGGCGGGTCATGTTATCGTAGTAAATCTCTATAATCTAACGCGTGGTAGAATTTAAGTCAAATTCAAAGTACTTTATTAGGCTTATGGTCGATTCGCCACACGGTTAATTCGCCACAAAAACAAGTGTGTGTAAATTCGCCACAATTCTATTTTTTCGATAAATCCTCGTTTATGAATTGTAAGTTCTTAAACGATTTGTTACAGCGTTTTTTTTCTAATTTATGTACAATTTCCACGTCAAATAATAAAAATAAAAACAAAAGAAAGAGAATACAAATTGTGCACATTTTCAAAGTTAATTAAAATCTCACGGTAGGTTAGATTAGGTTAGTTTGTCGTCTGACGTCGTTATGTATATCTCTATATAAAAATGTTATGTTGGTTTGTGTACGCTTAAAAAACTCAAAAAGTTCTGCACCGATCGAGCTGAAATTTTAGAATGATATATAATCCGCATCAAGGATTGTTTTTATCTAATTTTTGCATCACTATTACTGTTGAAATACAGTTACATGTTGTACATCTGCAAAAATAGTATAGAGTGACTAGACAAGCATTACATATGCCTGAGTAAGCAACATGCTTTCCCATAAATGCACAGTGACACGCAGGTATTGGAACATGAAGAGTCCATATCATCACCTAGCACTGTAGTGTACTCGTCACCCAAAAATATACGATGTTATATTTCTATGTCCAGTAATTTCACTGAAACTTTCAAAACGCAACACAGTAATGTTTGCACATTACTGCATGGTGGTATAATAACTGACAAAGGTGGTAGTTACATCGCCAGGCGAATTTTGCAAAGAGTCCTACAATTTTACGGTGACAGATATATGTATCGATATAAATCAGTGGATGCGCCCTCCCTAACTTAAGGCGCACGGAATTATATTATCGTTAGGAAGAGTGAGTTCACCCTTTTTCATTCTAGTCTGCTGTAGGAAGCAGTGAACGCCGGACGTTTATACCTATCTATATTCGTTGTCAACAACCAAAAGTAGGACCGCAACAATTTTGCCGCTAGCAATTCTAGGGTTCAAGTACATTGGTAGTTGTAAACCACTCACGCTACACACTCAGACGCAGTATGTTAACAATTTCAAGGGGCTCAGGGCACATCTTTTGATTTATATCATAATCTTAATTGGTCTGTGAAATTAGGTGATATGCATATATTAGGTAAGTATACATACTCGTAGATGGTAAAATTCTACATAAGTTCGCTAATTTCTACCACAAATGATATACAGACAATTTATGTTTATGTCAAAATATTAGATTTCAGGAGGTACAAGATGTAAAAACACATAGGAGACTAAAATAATAAGATCAGTACACAGTGTCATTGTTAATAATACATCAATTAAATAAATAAATATTAGTGGACAATTCACACACAACACCATCTGACCCCAAACTAAGCAAAGCTTGTAATATGGCGGCCACATAGTTGATATACATAACACTTATATAATTGTAAATACATACTTATTATACATAGAAACACCCAGACACAGTGCAAATATTTGAATTCATCACACAAATATTTGCACTGGGTGAGAATCGAACTCACGAACCTCGGCTTCGCAGGCAGAGTTACTGCCTACTAAGCCAAGAGGCCAGTCAATTGTGTCATGTGAATTCAATTTGTAATGCAGAATGTCAGTTAGGTACGATCACAGGTATGATGCATCATTATTTTTTTATCAGACAGGAACATATCAATGTTGTGGGAAGTAGGATTTTTAAATTAGAAATTCATTTAACTACATAAGAATAAGACTGAAATAAGACTAAAGTCTTGTTCCTCGTTCGTAAAGTACCATCACGTTTATTCACCAAAAAAAAATAAGACTACGGTACCGGAAAATAACATACGTATCTACTAGTAACAGTCTGCACATTAGGTACAATCCATTTACTTTGTATAGTTTAATAGTGTCGCTACTATCGTAAATAAATGTAACTAATTGTTTCAGTTTTGTTAATTCAATTTTCGTTCACCTGACTAGTCAAAGTTGTAGATGTGTCTTTAGTTTTATCGTTACGTGATGTCGTATTCAAAAGCCACTTGATGGATGTATGAATTACATTGTAAACATTATCGTTCTTTAATTTTAAAACAATCGATTTTATCTACAAAATCGATTAAATCACAGTTTTTATTTGATTAAAGTACTTATCGTTGTAAACAGTAAAGGTTATTCAATGATTTATTATACTCAATAATCGATAATGATGAAATAACGATAATGAGGATGATGAAAGAATGGGACGCCTACGCTTATTAACATAGCAATATTTGTTATTTAAGATTTGCTACACTACTATAATTAGAATGTTTCTTTGTGATTTTCTCTCGTCCACGTAATTGTGTACTGTCAAAATCTCATTACTTTTCTTATTACTAAATATATAGTTAAACCGATTTCTTTGCTTTTGCCTTTAATCTAACATTTGGAACATTAACCATGAAACGATGTCGCTTTTCCGAGCTAAGAGCCCGATAAACACCCAGTCCCATATCACATTCATTGAAATAAAGTCCAACTATCAGACCGCAGGAACAGTCAGATACGGTGCATTGTCCAAGTCTGATTGCCAATCAAACTTCTCCCAAGTTTCGTAGATCTGTGACGGAGGAATCTTAGATTTATGCGTAGGCCACATAAGTTTTGCTTAGCTCAAAGTTTGGTACCACATTTAGTCTTTTACGATTTATATATTTCACTAACAGTGATCTGTGGCTTTACTTGTGAGACGATCTGTTTAGCATTCCATGGATTCACCGTGCGGGTGCCGGGTCCATCGTGTGGCAGAGAGAGGAAATCCCGAGTAGATCCCGAGACTTGTGACTCGGGCGTATGTAGGTTTAAGGGTACCTAATATAATGTAGTATTATTTCCGTATTTTTTTCTGAAATAAAAAGTAGACATACGTTTTCATTTTAGACAATTTTTTATAGTACCGAGTGACGAAACGAGCAGGATATGTGCTTGATGGTAAGCAACATGCCTGCTACGAGTACATAACAGCACCGTGACACGCAGCTATTGGAACTTGAAAAGTACAAATCATTACCTAGCACTGCACTGCGCTAGTCATCCAGAGATATAAGATGTTTTATCTCTAAGCCCCGTAATTTCACTAGAAACATTGCTGTTCAAACCGGAACACAGCAATGTTTGCTCATTGTTACTTCGCGGTAGATTGCCTGGCAAAGGTGACTTACCCAGATGGGCTCTGCAAAGAGTCCTACCTATTACAAAAACTATACTCTTTCTCTATGACTATAGTCTGTGTTTCAAATTTAAACCACTTCAACTGCTGAATGAGTTCCAACGTGATTGAACAAGAAACATCCAAACACTTTTACAATATTAGTAAGATGTTTTTTAGGGTTTTTTATTTTATTGTCTACTAGGATCGCCTCGTGGTTTTATCCGTGCATTTCTCGTTTCCTTTGTGTACCAATGATACAAGTATTCCAGGCAAAAATCTGTTTGTGCTCCAAATTTCAGCCCGATCTATTAAGACGTACCAACGTGATTGAGCAACAAACATCCAAATATCCAAAGATTGTCATTTATGGATATTTATGGATGATGACCCGTTAATCCTAGTGGATTAACGGGTAGATATTAAGTTACGGCTGGTCTAGTCGAAAGAACCGAACCAAGGGCTTCTTTGGTTCGAATCCCACGTGCACCAAATTCTTTTCGAAGCCATGTGCGTAGTGCCGCTAACTTAAAAACGGTGAAGAAAAACATTGTGAGGAAACTTGCATTTACCAAGTATCTTTCCAATTCATGTATCATCCGCACTGGGCCAGCGTGGTGGATTGTGACCTTGACTCTCCTTGTGAGATAAGGCCCCGAGACCAGCAGAACATTGAGTGAGCTGCTTATGTGTGCGAACGGGTACCGACAATTTCTCCTATCAGATGAATGGTAACGCAACGTGGACAAGGATTTGAGATTTTGAGCTATCACGATTGTTCACTACTCTAGTGTTATTAATGACCAAAAGGTACTTTTCTTTATTTTATTCGTTCCACTATTTTAACCACGGCAAATAAAATGTCGCAATTAATACTTCCAGTGAATCATAGAATATGTCTGATCGAGTCGTCCTAGGAATGGGCGTTGGCGCTGAACAGCGAGAAGCCGCGAACCCAGATAAAGATAAAAAAATAGCAGAGAAATAAACATTACAGATATAACTTGAGCGCTTTGTTACGCCACCTGTCCAAATTGGTAGTACCATATCAGAAATTTTCTTTTGCACAACAACTTTGCTAAAGATTGTGACCAAATTTATATGTAGTTTATGATTCTTTATACCGACCCTTGGACACTTGTATTCATTTAGTTATAACATACCATGTAAGGGGGATATTGATTAAAAAAGTATATCATTTGATAGCTGAACGTATAAGCAATAAAACGTAGTTAAATATTTGCAAATGTTATTTCGATAAAAGGAAATAAAAATTCGTAACAAAACAAATTTCGACTTTTTCAAAGAAAATATTAAAAATTATTAATGCCTGATTTGTCGATTAAAATAATCATATATTTTACCATTTCAGGACCCGACATGGGTAGACAAACACATTGTATAATATATAGACTACACAAGATCGTTTTACGATTTACTCCTTGAGGCTCAAATCACCTGCTGTACAGACTTTCTTGCTCAAGGCTTGCAAAGTTTATCTGATAATAATAGTCCGTAAACTGAACTGCGTTTCTTTTAAATAAAAATATCAGTAAAAACGGTATAAAATAAATCTTCTGACAGAATATAATACCTATATTAGAGCAATTTCGTTAATTTATTTTGATATTCTGTATCTCATATTTGATATAACTTACTCCTATTTTCATTCTATTTTGTACGTCTAGAAGAAATAAAAACAATTTAGTGTTTAGAAATCATTTTTACTCATTCAACGCCGTGGATTGCCTGGACAATTACAAGGTTTAGTTTTGTCTGCTCCATTTCCCATATTACAACTACCTGAGTTTCCTTGTCGCGTGTCCATCAGATTCTTCATTTCCTTCATAAGAGAGTTTAT
Organism: Ectropis grisescens; assembly: GCA_017562165.1. Lineage (NCBI taxonomy): Eukaryota > Metazoa > Arthropoda > Insecta > Lepidoptera > Geometridae > Ectropis > Ectropis grisescens. The sequence goes on along the minus strand of CM029792.1, from coordinate 4,858,656 downwards.
TTGGGCTGACAATTGTTCGACCGTGTTGCAAATTTGTCCGACAACATTCATGGCGTGTCCAGTATGAAGGCTGGATTGGCCCATGTCCCCTTTGACGAGAGAAGATTCCTGTGGCCGCATTGCATATCCTGAAGAAGAAGATGGACAGCTCACTCCAGCAGAATTACCCATTTCATTCCCATACGTTGTCATCCCAGCGGGAGCTTTGTTAAGTTTACAAGTTGACTGCTCACATAATTGCAATGGTCTCTTCGCTCCATCTGCATTTTGGTTACTTGGACAGGAATTGCTAATACATGTTCGAGGAAGATTCGAAGGGCATTGGATATTGGTGCAACTGAAAGGTTCATCGGTGCGATATTCTTTAGGTTCAGTAGTTTTGCAATCGGGACACGGGCACGTAACTTTTATCAAACCTTGCCTGATGTCCTTGATTTTACCAGGAGTATAGTTAAGGCAAGTGAAATGCACCCATTTTTTGCAAGCTCCTTGACATTGCAAGCCATTTTTGGGTCCAACCGACTCCAAACAAATTTTACATGGGTTTTTGACCTTATTGCATTTTGTTGGCATTGTTGTATTAGCGATATTTCAGCTGCATGGTATCTATCTATATTTTGTGTTTGCAATACATTGTGATTTATTAATATTTTTTGGTTTTAAATTAGTTTCAAAACGTTTAGACAACATTAACTTATGATATCTGACAAAAGATGACATAACGTAACATGATGACAATAATAACAAAACGTAAATAATAAAAAGAAGTTTGGTTAGGAACCTCCTTTCTATAGAATAATCCAGGTACTATAGCACCCAAAAGCAACGTAAAGAGAGTTAAGTATTCTTCTAGCCTATCCGTGTGTGATATTTACTTTTCATGCCAGAAGAATTTCATAAAAGAAATTCATGAAGACTTGATACATTAATTTTGAAAGAAGCTATTTTTCGTAGGCTAGGTAGTACTGGTCAGAAACTCATCCATACCAATATTAAAGGTGCAAAAGTAGTTCTTGTCTGTCTTTCTTTAAGTTACGCTTACATGTCTAAATTATTGAACCGATTTAAATCTTGTACCTTAAAATAATCTTAAATTTAATACAGAGAGAATGACAAATTTCGTTTAAATCCTATTAATCTGCATGTAAAAAGATATAGGACCTATAGTCCAAGATCCCAGAGCCACCAGACGTCATGTATTTTCTGTTGGATGAAATGTGGACGATTGAGTAGAGTTAATACGTACTAAGAACACATGCTTGCCCGCTTACTTGCTTAGACGGCCAATTTTGAGATATAGGGTCCAAAAGATACATTACTCACTTCACGTATTTTCTGATAACTGATTTTCACGTATGTTATAGGCAATATTTTTAAAAATAAGCCCCCAACACTTCCAGACACTTTCCGTTGGCTGTTCTGCTTAACAGATGCTTTAAAACACCGAGTTTTACCGCCGCTACACTGTATCCACTTGACAAAGCCTCCTTACTGTTGCTCAACTTCTAGTAGTCTAGTAGTAATGTATTAATCCAGAGCTACTTATGTATCGAATTTCACTAAAATTAGTCCAGCCGTTTGATGAAACATTTCAACGAAAAATCTCCCCTCTAAAATGATAGTGTTATGTTAGTGGTAGTTAAAGCTGATGTGAAGCTAAGCAGCTAGGAGCAGGCTAGTTTCTAACTTCCAAAATTATGAAAATAAAAATTAATTTATGACAACTAAGTATATAGATACATTACGTATTCATGTTATTATTTTTAGTTTTTTAAAGATTATTTAGCAACACCTCGAATTTTCACCCGTGAACTTCCCAATCTCATAATTTTACCGGAGTACAAGTTACCCTGTCTACAATTCCAGACTATTTAATATCTTCTATAAATATTAATTATTTTCATTCTGATCTCTTCAGTTGTTTCTGCGTAAAAAACTAATAAACATCTATACATAGGTAATAACTTTCGCATAAATAGGTATATTATTAGTAAAAAGAAAGGTCAGCAAATCAAACAGGACTTAATAGTAATCTAAATATTTTGGTCTTAAATAAGTCTCGACGTTCCGGTTTTGTTTCAACTGCCGTGCTAACAAGAAAATACACAATAAATATTTTCTCCATTGCTGGGATTCAGCGTTTTTCGGAAAGTGTAAGTCAATTTGATACTTTCACATTTGTAAAATTGAATGTTCTTACTGATATGCCTACGGCTTCACAGGAACAATTAGGCCAAAAAAAATGAGCAGTAGGTACTTTGTAAACATTGCGGGGTGGAGTTAAATAGACAGTATTATGATTTATAGACAAACAGTTTAATAGTCATGGTTCCAATTATTCATTGTTTAAACACCTCGACGTTTTGCCAGCGTTACAACTGCCGTGGTCACGAGAAGATTGTAACGCTGCCGAAACGTCTAGGTTTTAATCAATGACTTATTCGTGATTAAGCCCTGTACAATATGAACATTATATGCTTCTAATTAAATCCATAGAAAATCCCCCGTGATCAGACTTTCTTTTTAATAGCAGTTTTGTACATCAGTTGTCTCATCCTCATATGCACTTGCTTGACGGCGTGGCAGACGCTTTCAAGTATGTCAATCATGGATTGATCAGTCTCATGTGGATCTTCTTGTCGTGTGACTTTTGGTCTCTCAAACATTTCAGATTGGCTACTACTGACAGCACATTGATACAGATTTGTGTTTGATTGCATATTTTTCTCAGCTGAAATGAGAAAAATAATATTTAATGCAAGATCCATTTAATTTAGACACCGTTTCCAAAACTTTTCTTTATCATATTCTGATTTACTCCCCAATGGAATACTGAATTTAGATTGTTTTTAAAAAACTATTATAGGCATACACTAGACCGCCATTTTACCTGATGTTAAGTGTCGAAGCTGTCTACGGTGGAACGTAGTTAGAAGAAACCGATTCACTCTCGATTTAAAAACACAAATATTCTAACCATTGGATCGGGAAAAATATTTTCAGACAAAGTGTACCGCAGCCTAAAAGTTCTTCACAAAAGTGAAGTCAAACCTTTTCGTTCGAAACATTAGGAAGGCAACTATAAAACGATGGCACTTTTTCAAGCCATGAGCAAGGGGCAAGATGGATTACATAGATAAACCTATATTTCTTCTGTAAATGTACCTATACCTAGATTTCTCTGTACAAGTCGAAAAAATCTGTGTATATTTTCAACAATTATATTACGTAATGGTTTTGAAGGTAGTGTTAATTAACGGTACCACCAATAATAATTAGCATTACCTTTACACTAAATGTACCCTCAACTTTAAGTTAGGCCTTCCGTCACTTTGAAAATGTCGAGACTATTATCCACAAAGCTGATTAACTGGACATTAGATATCCACCACCGTGCGTTGGGATTGGCCACATATCCTCCAAAAGTGTCTTTTGTGCATCACGATTTGTATTTGTAGTGGTAGGACTCTTTGAAGGGTCCATCTGGGGAAGTACCACACCTCTGACAGTTATTCTACCGCCAAGCAGTAATGTGCAAACATTACTGTGTTCCAGCTTGAAAGGCAATGTTTTCGGTGAAATCACAGAGCATAGAGATAAAACATCTTATATCTATGGGTGATTAGCGCAGTGTAATGCTAGGTAATGATTTTGACTCTTCATGTTCCAATGCCTGCGTGTCACTGTTTTGTGGTAGGCATGTTGCTTATCATCAAGCACATGTCCTGCTCGTCTCGTCAGTTTTTACTATAAAAAATATGATTTCTTTGCGATGTTACAATTTATAACTTGCAGCGCCCCATAATTTTACTAGCTTAGGTCTCGTTCCAATAATTTTCCCGCTATGAGCAACTTAGGTGCTTTTCTAGATTATAATCTATCTCCTGATTTCAACCCAATCCGTTCAAACGCTCCAGCTTGATTCAGCAACAAAACAATCAACATACAGTCTAACACATTTAAAATTTAAGTGGGATAACATTAAAATATACGTATTTCACCTCTATAAACCAGAGATCAAAAAAAATATTTGAACAATACCTGTTCCACCTGTGACTCTGTTTGCCTTGCAAGCTGTTTTCTCACACAACTGCAAAGTCTTTTTCTTAGAGGATTCATCTTTGTTTTTTGGACAGGAAATGCTTGTGCATGTTCGTGGTAAATTTGAAGGGCACTGCGTGTTTGTACAACTTAACGGTTCGTCTGTGCGACGCTCTTTAGGACAGGGGCTTTTGCAGTCAGCGCATGGGCACATAACTTTTATTATGCCTTGCTTGATGTCCCTGATCTTACCAGGAGTATAGTCGAGGCAATTGTAATGCACCCATGTTTTACAGGCGCCTTGACATTGAACACCAGTTTTAGTACTCACACTTTCCAAACATATTTTGCATGGGTTTTTGACTGTACTACAGTTTGCTGGCATTGTGGTGTAGGCACTGTTTCAGTGGCATTTATAGTGTTTATGTTATGGGTTTGCAATACATATCCAATTATTTGTTTATCATCTTTGGAGTTTTGTCTTGTGACGTTTTGACAGTTCCAAGTTTTTGGCAACGATAATTTAGGATAACTGAGAGATATGACAGAATAGGCTTGTCAAGGAGTCCCAAAAAACGCAAAGAACAATGGATATGTGGATACTCAAAGAGGTTGATTTGAATCCGGTCCAACTTTGTTGTGTACCAACGTTCCATTGATTTGGATAGGTTTATGTATGTAAACTCTTTGATAAGATCTTGTTTATCTACGTCTATTTACGATACTTCAGATGTGCTTCAGAGTATCATTCTATGGACGCTGGCGAAATAGGGGTCAATGGAAGTCATAAGAAAAAAATGTGTGTGCTAAAAAATTAGAAACACAGACTAAGTAGAGAGATTAGCAAGAGATTAGACATACGAGAAATACCTACTTAATTAAATATTTTAAAAAATCAAATTTAATAAAAAAAAAAATATTTCAGGTGACACAACCCATATATAATTAATAACATACAACAATTATTAAAAAAATATTAAAAATAATATTTAAAGAATAATAAATATTTTTTACAATTAACAATAAATATTATTTAGAAATAGAAAATTTTTATAGTAAGCACAGCAATACTAAAATAACATGCGGCTGAATGACTAGTGTATCAATGGCCAAGAATAAATTAAAAACGAATTTTTACGGGGGTCGGAAATAGTGTTTGACTAGCAAAATTTTTAGTTGCTATTTGATATTTATTTATTTTTATAGGTATTTCGCTAAAAATGAATACATATGCTATCTGTGATGAAAATAGGTATCATTTTGTGTGTTTACGTTGTGTAAGTGGTGTGATAAAACAGTAATACGAGTATATTACAACAAAAACTTTTTCGCAATGGATGTTAAATGCAAATTTAATATTTAATCTATCCTCCATTTCGTGACAAGTGCTATTAATGTGTTAAGTACCTAGAAGTTAATGTCGCGATAAAAATACATAAATACAAGAAACACAGGGTCTATATTATCTTTCTCGCTCTGACGTACTTGCTCACTGTATTTTGTTTCTCGCTCTAGCACCACGAGTTTACCTAAAAATATCTTATCATACCCGAGCGTGACGCTAAAATTCAATTCACTATCTAGACGCGCCAAAAGAAATGTTCACTTCAAAAAAAAGAATTTTCTTATACGTTATCCATGAACATCTCTCGTAAATTCTATTAATTAATCTGTGTATCTCTCTATAAATTTAGATTTAGACAAATTTAGATTGGTACGTCATAGGTACACCTTTTGTACGGTTTTTTTTTAAATAAAGAGTGATGAGACGATCAGGACATGTGCCTGATGGTAAGCAACATGCCTGACACATAACAGCATAGTGACACGCAGCTGGTGGAACATGAAGAGTCCAAATCATTACCTATCACTGCACTGCGCTCGTCACCCAGAGATCTAAGATCTTATATCTCTAAGCCCTGTAATTTCTCTGGAAACTTTGCCCTTCAAACCGGAACACAGTTATCTGCCAAATCCGGGATGACCCAAACTTCATAATGGTTCATCGTTCTTACCTGTGTTGGGTGCATGCCCTGACAAATTTTCAGCTTTGTTATAATAACGAAGGTTTGGGGTTCACCGGTTCTTAGTCCATTTGTAGTCACTACATGCTTTAGCGATAAACAATTTTGTGAACATTGTTAAGACCACACGAGTTGCTTTCCATTCTGTTATCTATTTTCTGTATCTGTCACTACTGATACTACGAAAATAAAGCTATTTGTATACGATTCGTATAAATGAAACAAAAATTTAAATTTCTTATGAGTCATTAATTCAAATTTATTTAAGTAGTGTTCTGTTTTTCCATCTGCTCTGCAACGACTTTATATAACAGCTTTCTAAATTTTGTGTGAACTTTCTTGATAGCGTTACATACGTTTTCCATCATGTCAGTAAATGATTGATCACATGTTTCTGGTCTTTCAGATGTTTCAGAATCGGAAGTACTGATACTATCAGGGCCGAAAACGTTTGTTGCTCCATTTGTGCGCCCTGGAAATAGAAAGATAAATAAAAGTCTTCAAATCGAGAGTGAATCGGTTTCTTCTAGATAAACACGCTTCATCATAGACCGCATCATCGTTTAATATCAGGCGAGATGGCGGTCAAGTGTAAACCTATCTACGTTAAAAAAAGGCACTGTTTCTAAAGAAAAATATTTTGAGGTAGTAGTGCAGTAAAATCATCATTTCATCATTATCAGCCTATCCTAGTCCAAAATATCGGATGTTATTTTCACGTAATAAAAACTTTTTTTTTTATATAGAAAACCAAATAAAAAGATTTAATTTTTGGAAATCAATTTCAATATTAATTTCTCAACTCATTTCTTTAAGTTTTTGAATCAAAATAATATGAGAACGTTGCTTGGTTGATATTCTTATCTCGTCAAGTAACGCGCTCGTACAGCCCAGGTCTCCGGACCAAAGGTGGGCCACTCACAGAGTTTTATGACCCAAGTATACGGCATTACCCCGAACATTAGCTAATGCGGCGCAGATGGCATCCGTGGTAAAAAGGGCAAAAAATAACGCAAATATCGACTTTACGAATGTCTTTCTGCCCAAATGTACGTTAAAAAGCCTAATTGACATTGATAGACCCTCAGATTTGGACAAAAAAATTTAGTTGTGCTTTGTGCTAGACAGGCATCCTCGATCATGCATTAACAAGCATTTCTTTCTACAAATACTATTGACAAAAATCGGAATCGAGTAACCTTGACAATACTAGTTTTTACAGTCAGATCCTAAAATCTCAAGACTCAAGCAGAAGTGTAGCAGTCAGATTGATTATAGCCAGCATTTGTGCATAAGCTATTTTTTGTCGCAATAAAAGTTAATACTTTTTCAGTGACTTCTCTTTTTCTAAATAATACACGGGACAAATTATATTATTATCGTAAAATTTGACATTTTCGCCACGAGGTTCAGAGACGATAAATTTCACTAATTATAAGGGTGAAAGATAGTGTGTTTGTTAGTATACATTACTGTTTCTTACCACGTATTTAAAATTTACATGCTATTTATTTAGACCAAGCACCGCATTTTATTAGAAACTTTTCCCGTAGCATTTATAGTTTAGGAGCTATAATTATGCGCCTATAAGTTGTAAATTTATAGGTAATTTCATGCTTTTACAATTCAGTTACCCTTATTTTTAATTTATAAACTAAAGATTTAGTAAAAACCATATTTTAAAAAGTTTGGAACGCTATAATTAAAAACCTATGCGTTATACAAAACATAAAACAGATGACAAATATTATTATCTATACTAACAATCTCTACAATTTTTATCGTACGATGCGTGGTTCGTGACGTATTCAATAAAATGTGTTTTTCAAGATGGCGGCTGAAGTGAATCCAAGTATTACATTCAGGGGTGTCCACCCTTGAACATATTCCAAAAAAAATACCAGGTTACAAACCTACTTTATTTGCTGCAGCGCTTGGATTAATTATTTAATTTACATTTTATGATATCAGTACCTTTCATTGTCTTACAAGAGATCATATCTTCCTCGGCTGTATTTTTTTCTCTGTCCGTACCTTTTGGATATGTCATTTTTGGAAGTGCAGTTTTTTGAAGAGTAGTTTCTGGAGGTGTCATGTTTGGAGGTGTAATTTTTTGAGCAGTTTTTTCGTTTGTAGATTCTGGGGGCCAAGTATTCATTTTTTTCTGTTTGGACTCAACATCATCAGAATCATATTCAACACACGGACAACGGTCTTCTTTTGTTACTTTGACGTCATTAAATTTATCTGGTTCGACAGCTTTTTCTTCTTCCAATTTTACTGTATGTTTTTCTTCAGCTAAGTCATCACTATTTTGGCATAAAATTCTATTTAAAATACACTTACAATCATTTGTCTTCACTTCTTCTTGTATTACGTGCATTGTATTAGTTTCTTTGTTATTAACTGTGTTTTCTGCAAAACTCCCTCCTTCATGTGAGGTTAATTCGTCTTTACTATTGTAAAATGTGTTATCGTCAATAGTTTTATCAAGATCACAGCCGGCCTTCTTCATAGTTTTATTTGGGAATACCTTGAAATTGATACCATGGTTCAACAATCTTAACATCAACACTGAAAATTTTCACAACTCAGGTATATATTGAAATCAAGGTCGTTTAAAAAATACTTTTCTCAAATATTGTACATTTTTTTACATAAACAGAGCGAAATTACGAGCCCTGATTTCATTTGGTTGGCTTTTTAATACCAAGGTACAATACCAACAAACCATTTAGATTTAGGGGTATTCTGGTACCAAGTACCACTATTTGTGCCAACAGTCTCATTAAAAACAATGCTATTATAATCTGGTAAATATTTTATTTGATTTGAATGGTTTTCATATATCTAGTGTATTCTTTGTTTCTATGTTCTGTTTCCATGTTTGGTTTTCAAGTTCTGAAAAGTCCACGAATTTCATAGCTTCGACTAACTTTTGTTACTTTCGTGCCTTGCAAAGTTCTAAAAGAGTGTTGCCTTTGTCAGTTCTTCATTGTAAATTATCTTCTTACTTGTTGTTAAAAAAAATACACGTGCTCATACTGCTTTTGTACCCATTTATTGACATTTTCAAATGATTCGTCTTGTTATCTTTAACAATTTATTCAAGTTTGAGATCAAGCATTTAAAAGTGTTTACATTTTCGTAGTTTTACCATCATAAATAACCATAACACAATAAAAATTTACACTTTTGAATCAACAAATCAACTTTTGTAGGAATCACAGATCAATAAGGAATATCTAATTTACATTCTCTTTGGGAATACCATAAAGCAAACAAAGTTTTACCAATCTTTTAAAAGAGTTTGTGTATAGTTTTTGTTTTTTGGAAACAACTCTTATAGACCACAAGCCTGTGAACAAAATGTATGGGTCAAATGAAACACAAGGAGACCTATGTAGGATGATAGAAGGGTACAAAGTAATAATAATATTCAACACTATGCCGTCACTTGTAAGCTGTCCAACTGAGTGCATTTGAAGAGGGGGGGTTGCAACCCTCGATAATTTCTCATTGTCGCATGATGTTTGTACGGCATTGCGAAATAATGGATCAGAAGTATTGAAACTGTATGGAAACAAACGTACATAATCCAAAGGCCAAATTTACCCTGAAAATCGCCGAAGACTACGAATTTTCCGACAAAAATAACGATTAAAATTTTACCATTTTATAGTTTCAATACCTCTTTTTATCTTTTATTCCCAACGCCATATAAAAATCATGCGACAATGAGAAATTATCAAAAATTGCAACCCCCTATCTTCACCTGTACTCAGTTAGACAGCTTCCAAGTGACGGCATAGTGCTGAATCTTATTACTTTATAACCTTCTATCATCCTACATAGGTCTCCTGATGGTTCATTTGACCCATAAATTTAGTTAACGGGTCTGCAGTCTATTAGAGAAACAAAGTTTTGATATTCTAACATGATAAAGTGCCGCCCCGTCTTCACCCGTTGTACATAATAAATATATAGCCTATAGGACTCAGGGAACCCGTACATATTCTAATTCTAATTCAGGGTGGGGGTGATTGGCCTGCACTGGCGTCCCGCTAGAGGAGTATTGTGCACTTCTCCCCTGCCAGCCTACGCAAACCAGCCAAACTCCTTAAAATAGCGGAGGACGACCTTGGGTCGCTGGCATAACAGTTCCAGTCCCATTTCGTCAGATGTACGTACAAATCCAACGGTGAAATAATTTTTGAAATCGGTCCAGTAGTAATTAATTACTGAGATTATCGCGTTCAAACATAAATTCAGCTTTATAATATTAGTATAGATGCGAACATATGTATCTCTCTTACTCAATCTCGTATTGGCTGAATGTATCTCGCTGAAATGTAGAAAATGGAATATAAGTAGTTTAAGTAGTGGCAGGACTCTTGGCAAAGTCCGTCTGGGGAAGTACCACACCTTTGCTAGTTATTCTACCGTCAACCAGTAATGTGCAAACATTACTGGTTGACATTATAACATTATAAATATAATGTATACATTATAACATCTTAGATCTCTGGGTGACGAGCGCAGTGCTGTGGTAGGTAATGATTTGGACTTGTCATGTTCCAATAGCTGCGTTTCACTGTGCTGCTATGTGGCAGGCATGTTGCTTACCATCAGGCACATGTCCTGGTCGTCTCGTCTCATTTTATTAAATATATATATAAATATTCAAATATATACAAATATTCAAATATTGTTGGACCTTTCCGCCACACGCTGTATATATAGTCTGGAATAGTACTTAGGTAACTTTGAATCGCTGGATTATACGTAGAACTATTATAATCTGACGGACCTCTCACGCCGAACATTTTAGTCAAGATGTCAAGCAGACATGGGAGCAAGCCACTCGGGCTCTCTCCTCGTCTCCACTAGCAAAGCCTTTGAAAGCCTAGGGCGTCGGACCCTTAGGATTGCCCGCTACCCCATCTAGGAACAGGGTTTCATGAGGCGGTATCGCGCCGCTGTCTCTGACGTATATCTAGATCTACCAATGGCGACCGACCTTCCGTGAGATGAGCCTGCAAGGGCGCCGGGGGTGTTTGATACGAGTAGACACGAGTAGATAGATACTCTTTATTATACACACCAAAAACAAAAACATATATAGAAGGGACAATAAAAACTGGTGCTACAATCTGCAGCTTTATAGCTAAAAGCGATCTCTTTCAGACAACCTTAAGATGGAAATGGTTACAAAAACATTTTAAAACTTAGGATCGTTGGACGAGTGCGACTGTGACTGTGCGATTATGCCCCCATGGTGGAAAACCCTGTGGAGGTTTTAGTTGATAGAGGCACCACTGTCATAGATTTCAAGTCCGATATAATAAGATATAGTCCGGTCCATTAAAGCTATTCCCCACACCATTTTTTTTAAACTTATAGATTTACACTTGACCGCCACCTCGCCTGATGTTAAGCGACGATGTAGTTTATGATGGAACGTGTTTTTACCTAGAAAAAACCGATTCACTCTCAATTTGAAGACACCAAAATTGTAAGCATCGGGGAAAACCCACTTATGCAGCGCATTCCACAGCTTTTCCACCAATCTTTCGCCACAGGCATTCTTATCAAAAAAGTAAGTTAAGTAAGTAACTAGAGTATTTTAATTAAGTAGAGTCTTTTACAGTAATTTTTGAGTTCCTGTCTTTGGTATATCAACCATGAACCATGTCAGTTTTTCAGGCTACGAGCAGTCCAATAGAAAAATGGGTAAAGTGGTATTAGATCATGCAGATCGGTTGCTCATTCTCCGAAGCGTATCCGATAAAAACCCAAAAAGCTAGCATCTAATCACGCGTTAGATTATAATCTGACAATGTTTACAATTCGTCCAACCTAACCCACATCCATACAAAAAATAAGGTGACATATCGATACCTTAATTTGCAAAACGAATAACTCCATAGTGGCAAATTTCACACACTAAATCACCACAAAAATCTATTGCGTAAGTGGTATTTCCATTATTTTAAGTGTTTATTAGTTAATAAGAAACACGATTTCTAAAGGGATGTTTGTTTTGTTTTTGATTTTTTTTATATTAAGTTTTCAGTGGCCCCTGTGAAATTTGCTACTATAGAGTTATTCGTTTTGCAAATTAAAGTATAGATATACAAATTCAATTCAACACATTATTTAAAAACAAAACTACAACTATACTTGACCTTACTTGACTGGTTAAAGAGGAAAGTCTTTAACCAGTGCATGTTGCCAGTGATGTCTTATAGAACTGAAACGTGGTCCTTCACTGTGGGCCTCATAACCAAGCTCAAAGTCACACACCGAGCTATGGAGAGAGCTATGCTCGGAGTCTTTTTGTGCGTCAGAATGCGTAATGAGGATATTCACAAAAGAACGAAAGTGGTCGACATAGCTCAAAGAGTAAGCAAGCTGAAGTGGCAATGCCGCTCGCAGGCCACATCGCTCGCAGAACTGACAACCGATGGGAAAAAAAGGTTCTCGAGTGGCGACCACGAACCGGAAGGCGCAGTGTCGGACGGCCTCCCTCTGATGGACAGATGACCTCACAAAGGTTGCTGGTAACCGCTGGTTGCAGGTTGCAGGTTGCGCAGGATCGTTCGTTGTGGAAATCTAGGAGGGAGGCATAGGCATGTTCAGCAGTGGACGTCTTGCGGCTGATGATGATGATGATGATGATGAACCATACTTACTATTAAGTTGACCATTGTTATCGATTCATCATTTCTTGTATCTCCATCAAACTTTTCCCCATCGTTTCGGGTACAAAAAATATTGTGAATAGAAATGCTAGCGCATTACAAACGGCAAAGAGCCAGAATGTGTAGTGGATTCCTAGTGCCACTACTATGTAGCCGAAGACGGTTGTTGATAGAAATCCGGACACCATCCCAGTGCTGATGGATAGCGGAGGGCCTAAGGCTCGTACTTTGGGAGAAAATAGTTCGCCTGATAACGTATTGGGTATTATTGACAAACCTGTGAACAAAAGAAATAAAAGAGCTACAAAATCGGCGGCTACAAAACTGATATGAACGATAACAGGCAATATGACTAAAAAAACTAAAAGACCCGTCAGTTACTCTATTTAAAAATATTATAAGTACATGTATTTTTTATGTTTCACAAACAAAAAAATATGGAAAACAAATGCATAGAAGTTTCGAGTGACGTCACGTTATAGTACGATTTTTTGTGATAAAGTGACGTCACAATCCCGCACTCCGGAAGTTCGATGATCTCGAATTAAGGATAGTTTTATATTGCTTTAAGCATAGATATAAATAATTAAATGTGCCCTCCCAAACTTCAGGTGTACGGAATTATGTCATCGTTGGGAAGAGTGAGCTCACTCTTTCCGTTCTAGTCAGCAGTAGAAAGCGGGGAACGCCAGAAGTTTTACTTATAACTGTGTTGATCATTAGGTATATACATAAATATAAAAAACATGGCTTCCTGTGTCTTCACAGAGAGTTATAATAATTCAAGAAACACTACACCGCTACGCAACACTCCGATATTAACACGTCGGTGACGTGATTTGACCATGTGATTTCCAAAAAGTGATCAATTCTGCCAAAGAAATTTTCAATTCAAATTCATGTGTATCTAATAAACAGCAGCTAATGAAATATACGCATTTTACTTTATGTTTCCACAGCTGTAACTTTGGGCTCTTTCTCATAAGGAAAGAGTCAAGGCGATAATCCAACATTAAGTTCACAAAACTGTATTTAAAAATATTTACCAAAACTAAATGAAAACTCCGCCAACACCAACAGAGCCAGTGGTAGCCATCCCAAACTAGACACAGATGAAGGTTGAGTCTGCCTCAGATAGAAATATACACCGAGGCCAGTCTGGAAATTTATAAAACCAAATTTTAGTCAAATCAACAAAAGTATTGATATTTCAAGTATAAATTATTTTAATTGTGGTAATAAAGTTAATTTCAGAAATAATTTATAAGTTGTAGTTGTAATATCAAATTATCTTTATATCTGTAATTATAATTTTGTAAATTAGTAGGTAATTTATTTCCCAAATTACAATCACAATATAGGTATATTTATTTACATAATGTACACGATATTAGTCTATAAGACCGATGCCAGCAGGAATCGTGCCCAAAATGCTAGCCCCATTGCCACGTTGAATGGCAATACTTATGCGCTGAGCAAAATAAAGGCCAGCATTTTGGTCACGAGTTGCATCACAAAGACGTTTCGCTAAATCTTTGTAAATATTTTTGGCACTCAGTCCCCACGGTCCCAAAGTTTCGACCCCAAAAGGCTCAAACATGTATCCGCTATCAATACAGCTATATTTGCGCCTCTTGAGGTCTTCAGCTTGTTCAGCTGCCGCGCCAGCTCTAACTTGTGTCCGTGAAAGATGAGACGGCGCCAAAGTATCGACGCAGGTTGCATCCCAGACCAAGGGCCGTCCCATCTTCCACGGAATCAAAGTCATCCCATCAGGTCTTTTACCATCGCTTCGAGCTAAGCCGCTCGGCTCTAAAACAGCTGCGCAATTAGCAGTGGTAAAAGCCCGACGGATGATATCGTTTAGGCTGGCGTGGCGGGTATTCGTCCAGCACTTCTGGTGCAAGAGAGACCGTGGTGACCGAGCCGGTCGACTGTAACACCGCACTGGCAAAGGTGTGGTGCACAACACGATGCGCCCAGACGGAGGGAAGTGGCAACACGAAAAGTAGAGGAATCCATGAGGGTTCCGGTGTGAGGCGACGGGAGAGCCTGTAGCCACAAACCCGACTCCCACTCAGCGACAGCCAGGAGACGAGCACGATCTGTAGAGCTTAAGCACGTATCGAGTAATTGTTTCCGCACTTGTAAACAGATCGGTCCGTCCCATAATCGCTGCGAAGATGGAGTTCTGGGGAAATCGGTATTTGGGCACGATGCTCTCCAAGCATTCTTGGCTTCGGTCAACAAGGATATTTCCGAAACATTTGGAATTTCTGAGAGTATTTTAAAATTAAATTTTGATTACTATGAACCGAAGATAGAAAAGCTGGAAGAGCCACACCAGACACTGACCGGACCCCTAGGCCACCAAAACGTACTGGTAGAGAACCCTGTAACCACTCTCGGTCAGATAAATTAATGTTTAAAATTGATTCCAAAGTGTTTTTTATTAGGTTGTCTAAACGATGCATTAGATCTGAATGCTGCCAGAGTTGACAACATCTAATAAAATATGTGAACTTTGGAACAAAAAGGCAAAACGAATAATAGTAAAAGCCATGTGTAAATTGATTTTTGTTAAACGGTCCGATACTTCAATAAAATTTTGAATTTTTGCGTCGATAAACGAAGAAAATGCCTCATTCATGACAGGTGCTCCTAATAAATATAGCTCACTTTGACCAACAATTTTGATATTAGGTGCCAAAGTACTAAATTTTTGGATGACTAATTCTTTGTTCAAATAGGAATCTGGAATAAATAGCTCACACTTTGAGAAATTTAATTCTAAGCCTATTGATTTGAATTCTGAAATAAGAAGCGTGAGATCATCAAATAACGTATCAGCGTCACCACCAAAAGTTCCATCATCTAGGTACCATATATTGAGCTTGGACTTTAGACGCTGAATAATGGGTTGAATGGCGAGACTGAAAGCAGCTGGACTAAGAGGGTCACCTTGCTGGCACCCAACGGCAGAAGTGATATCATTTCCGTGGTAGGTCAATTTAGAAGGTGACCCATAACATTGCCAAAAAAAGCTATATAGATTCGGGATTTTATCTTTAACTTCCCTTAGTAGAGCTCCCCTGTCGACTGAATTGAAAGCATTTTTAACATCCACTTTAAGCAGCAGATCGCCACAATTTTGATTTAGAAACGTTCTTACCGAATGGACCGCTGCTTCACAACCGCCTTGCGAACCAAAACCAAGCTGTAAAGGCTGGAAAAGGTTTACCAAATTGGGCATTATTTTACGACAGCAAATTTTGGCGGCAAGGCGGCGGTAAGTCATACCAACGGCAATTGGTCGAATGCCGCCGTCTTTCTTTTTTAACGCGCATAAATTGGCACCATAAAGAATATTTATGACGTCACTGTTCACTTTACCTGACAACATTAAATTAATGAGCGCAGTCAAATTCCTCAGAAGATGTTCTCCTGCTTCACCAGTGGCCCCACTTGTTAGGTCTTTAAGATGTTGTGGAGTTAAGGAATCAAGACCTCCAGCAGAACCACTCTGAAAACAGGAGACAGCGGCAGAAACATCTAAACCTGTTATTTCCATGACGTTATCGCTGTCTAAAGGTACTGGGAATT
This sequence comes from Ectropis grisescens, assembly GCA_017562165.1. Lineage (NCBI taxonomy): Eukaryota > Metazoa > Arthropoda > Insecta > Lepidoptera > Geometridae > Ectropis > Ectropis grisescens. The sequence goes on along the minus strand of CM029792.1, from coordinate 4,842,284 downwards.
CCAGATTTGCTGCCGAAAGTGGATGTTTTTCTTTAAGAACAGAGAGAGTTTCAGGGTTCGAGGCCGCGATTGTGTCATTCGAAAAAAGAATACGTGCCGCCCCTTTAATATCGCCGTCACTGAATTTTCTCTCTATCAGCTTATATATTGCGGAATCAGAGAACGATCTTACAGTAAATTTTGAATTTTCTTGAAAGTCCCAATTATTATTCCAAAGTATAGGAGGCTCCGACGAAGAACAATACTTCACGCAATTATCCTTAATTCTGGTTGTTAACGATTTGTTATTAGAATTATCGGTTTCGACGTGAAGTACCGCATACGGAAAGCTGAGTAAGCGCTCCCAGTTATGCTTTGTGTTCTGGACAACAACGGCGTTAATGGCATTCGATAAGGCTGCTGCTACTGAAAGTCGAGCGCCTCTGGGGATGCGTTTTATGACTGGTTTCCGAAGTTTACTGAATGATAGCACTCGCCAGAAAGCTCGGTCTTCAGAAGCAGCAGAATTCTGTGTTGGTGGGATGTTTGGTAAGTAAGATGAAGATGGCCTGTGGCATCTAGATTTATGAATATTGAGACCACGCAAACCTTTGAAATATCTGTCCGGAATACACTCGGGGCAACGCATACCTTCTTGCGACACAACCGCAGTACCCCTTTCTGATCCCGACCCGGCGCATCGTCGTACACAATTTGTAACATTCATTATAATTTTCCATGAGTAAAATAGAACAACAAATGTAAATAAAGTCCAAATAAACATTAAAATTGATGGTTAGAAAACAATAAGTTGTCAATATTCGTGACAGCGAGTCGTGGAAGCTCGAGGCGCGCACTGCGCCGCGCCGCGGAGCGCCCGGCTCGGCGCGCGGCGCGCGGCTCCCGCTCGGCTAGTAGATAGAGACGCCCAAGCAGATAGCAAAAAAATCTTCCTGAGAGCCCGACAGAGGGAACAAGCGGCGGCTCTCACGTCAGAAAAATTGTTTCTTCGGAAGCAGCTGATTTTGATTAAAATTCTACAGGCAATCGCTTTCATATAGAAAAAGGTTCCTATTTCACCTTTTACTTTTTAGACAAAAGCTTGATACATTATTTAAAAATTATTTAAAATATTTTATAATAAATTGACGTCCATTGATATTTCTATTTTTGACGACAAGGATTAATTTATAACATAGTGTTACATTCTATTGAAATCGGTTTATCTGTTCAAGAGCTACAATGCCACTGACAGATGCCACACACACAAATACACAAAATAATATATTTCAATGTTGTTTCAATGCTTACCATAGTAACACAAAGGCCAGCTGTAGACACCAAAAGCAATATTCTTCTTCCATATTTATCTACAAACATAGGAGTAACTAAAGCTCCAATGGCAAACGTTGCTCCAACGATAATAGTGGCTATATCAGGTTGGATAGACGAACCCGAGTATCTAAAAATCGTATTAGCAAATACTATGATCGCCATAATACCACTGCCTTGTTGAAAACCAGTGAGAGTAACAGTGATGAAGAGACTTCTTCTGTTACATTTTAGATTGAATAGTTCTTTCCAAACGGCTGTATTCATTCTTTGTTCTCGTACTCGATCCATCATGATTTTTAATTCGGTGTTAACATCGACATTTCTGCCAAGAAATTGCAAGACAGATATTGCTTTTTTTTCATCATCTGAAGCAGCCATAAAAATACCTTTTTAATCGACATTAGAATAACAAAAAATTCAATGGTAAAAAATATTAAAATGCTTTGCATGGTAACAATACATACTCAAAATAAATTAAATTTGGTTCGATACAAATTGAAAACAATTATGTAAAATCATGTGTTGTAATAAGAAACAATATAATTTGGAATGAGTACCTATGCTGGTAGAAAAAGTAAGTTAATTGGACCTGTGACTAAAATACGAAGATATGCCAGACTAGACTGGCCTGTTCCAAGTGTAGCCAAGAAAAAATATATTTTTCTTACTAAACCTGATAGTAAGGCGACAGAAAGGTTGGAGTTGCATATGGTCGTGAAAGAAAACATCTTGAGAAAAGCGTTTTTTTTTTTCAAAAAAATGAATGAAATGAACTAGAAATATGTATATTTTGTTCAAAAAGTATGTATACGTCATTCGCTGCCATAAAAAAATCGAAGATGAAGGCTCTGAGCTTGGGCAATTACAAAAAAAAACAGAAGTATTTGTAAGTATTAAGATTGATCTGCATGACCATATCAAAAACAACGTGAGCTCATTATAAAAACGCAAAATAGTGAAAAGGAAATGTAAAAGAACTCGGCCAATGTAAATGGATCAGAACTAAAGAGAAAGTCCCAAGTCACATAGTATAGGAGACATAGAAAGAGAGCTACTTGTACTAAACAGTGATCATACCTTTGAGAACGTAGAACATCGGTGACTCCGGTAAAAAGAAGCAAGCAACAATGAAAGCAGCGTTCATGCCTATAGCCACATAGCCCACGCTCGCATAGTCCACAAACGGCGCAACGCTGTAGACTAGTAAGCTCCCAAGAGCATGAGATACTCCCATGCTTGTCAAAATTATCCCTCTTATATTTGGTGACCTAAAACAATGAAATAAAGATTATTATAATAGACCTAGTAGTTAGAACGTCTGATATCACAACTAAGATAATACCTATAGGGGTTATAGAGTAAGATCCCAGGGCCGCCAGGCGTCACGTATTTTCTGATGGACGAAATGTGTACCATTGAGTAGAGTTAGTAGGTATGTACTAAGAACATATGCTTACCCGTTAACTAATGTAAGTACACAGCGACACAGTTACAAACACACAAACTTGCATTTAGTTTAGCATGATTTATTAAACAGATACACTTGTATTACAAAGGCACATATTAATACCGAAAATAGCAAAACTCCGTTATGTATCGCCGAAGTCAAAAATAAAGTATTATTTTTCTAGTGGTAGGACTCTTTGCAGAGTCTGTCTGGAGAAGTACAACACCCTTGCCAGTTATTCTACCGCCAAGCAGTAATGTGCAAACTTTACTGTGTTCTGGTTTGAATGCAAATGTTTCCAGTAAAATTACAATGCATAGAGAAAACCTCTTAAATATCTGAGTGAATACCGCTGTACTGTGCTGTAATGATCCAATGTTCCAATAGCTGCGTGTATGTGCTGTTATGTGGCAGGCATGTTGTTTACCACCAAGCATATGTCCAGCTCGTCTCGTCACAAATACTATATAAAAAAACTTGGTGTAGGTACCAATTTTTTTTAAATACAAGGTACCTGATATCGGTATACTCACGCAATTTCTCCATTATATATTGTCTCGAGAACCATTAAAAAGTTGACGCTAAATCCAATCAAAAATCTGGCTATAATTATGACGACGAAACTTCTGGCCAAACTTAGCAGCACATACGAAGCAAGATGCAGAACGCCTCCGATCATAAAACTTTTTCTCCTTCCAATTCGATTAGCTAGATATCCAGCTGGGAATGTTCCTGCGAAAAAACATATTTCAGTAACTATAACACCTTTGTGTATGTAGGTAGGAGCGCACCTAGTGACAACAACGGTGGTTAGATGCGCACTCATTTATTCCGGTAAGAAAGTAGCTGTCGCAGCCGCCACCACGCATATATACGCATACGCATACGTACATACTCCTATATAACTTCTTTCTCCCTTAAAAAAAAATTGTCTGTTGTGGTCGGTCTCGGCGGACACGGCGGCCGCGTAGCGTCGCCGGCGCCAGCTCGGGCGGCGCGCTCTCCTGCGCCGCGCCGGCGGATACTAAATAAAAACTCACCGTCATTGCCCTCATCACCAGAGTTACCTTGCCCGACGTAATTGACTTTATAACTCTAACTCTATAACTAGCAAAACGACACTTTGCCGCACGATGACCGCTGTAACCGCAGGTGGTGCACGTCATGCACGTGATACTAGGGTTCCTTCCTGGCAGGTCCTCTTCGTTGGCCGATCTTGCAGACGGCCCCGCCGTCGACGTCATCAGGCGTGCACGGCTGTGCCCGCGCACGATCAGCGCTCGCTCTTGGCCAGCTCGACAGCCTTCCACAGCGTAAGGTCGTGCACGCCGAGCGCGATCGGCTGTTTGGTGTAGGGGGAACTCGAACCCACGAGCTAATGATTAAACTACGCTCGTCGCCTAGAGATTTCGAACACCTAGGATTCTTTGCAGATTCCACCTGGGGAAGTATTACCCACCTTTTTTTGTTGTTTTACCGATGTACAAATCGTGTACAGTACCGAGCAGTGATGTACAAACTTCACTGTGTTCCAGTTTGAAAGGCATTGTTTCTAGAGAAGTTACATGGCGTAGAAATAAAGCATCTTAAGTTTGTCTGATGCGCGCAGCGCGTGAAAGGTACCTAATTATTTGAGCTGTTCAAGTTCCAATACTTGCGTGATACTGTGCTGTTAAGGGCAAGCGGGTTCCTTACCATAAGGCACGTTATACCAAGCACAGATTCGCTCCTATATGGAATACTGTTCGCACCTTTGGGATGGATCAGCTAAGTATCAGCTGGAGGCTCTAGAGAGACGTACCAAAGGGCTTACAGGCAATGGCACTCTTGTGACTGCAAAGTCGTGAACATCGCCGATTTTTTTTTTACTTATATAGGTTTACACTTTACCGCCATCTCGCCTGATGTTAAACGATGATGCGGTCTACGATGGAGCGTGTCTACCTCATCACTCTCTTAACTTAAAAATAAATAAGTTGATGATGTGGAAACATACAGCCAGTATGTTTTTTTTCACACTCCTACAATCTGAAAACCCTTCAAACAAAGCAAACGCATTGCACCTAGACCTTGTCCAAGGCCTCCATAATTTCACTTTATTCTTTTCTATCGGTATCCTTTTCCATTATCTATCACTTTCAATCATTTATTCATGGTTCTTAAATTTAGGTTTTTACAATATAAATAATTGTATAAAAAAACAACATAAAACATTATAAAAACCTAAACCTAGTTTGCTGCCAGCAGCGGTGCAGGGCCCAAGCTACCGGTGGTTAGGGCTGCAGAGAGAGGAACCTCCTGACGATGTGCGCTGTGTTGAGGATGACTGCCTCCTGGATCTGGCCCTTAAGCCAACCGTCTAGCGAAAGTCTCTTGAGATGTTGGTCGAGACTTTTCGCTATAAGGCGTTTGCCGTTTCGCGTTTGCCGACACGACTATTGGGACTATGATCGTCGAATCAACATCCCACATGGCGGTAACCTCATGAGCCAAGTCAAGTCACTTTCAATTATCATTAATATATTTCGTCGAGTCATTTCTATTACAACACATGACGCAGCAATTCACGAAATGACAACAAAATACAGGACAGAACTAGGAATGTTCATTGTTGAATTAATTCTAAAACTAATCACTATTAATAACTACTTATTTATACACCCCATGTTCTGACATGTTATGTCTGACCTGTCCGCATATTACGTATTTTCCACCCTAAGGATATTTGGCAGAAATCGCCGAAACAATCCAAGATTGCCGGCACCACAAAATGACGAAATATATTATTTTTTCACTACTACCTCAATATGGGTGTCAAACGAAAGGGTTTGACTAGTTTAATACTTTGCACTATGACAAATTTCAAATCCAAGATGGCCGCACATAATGGCGAAATACATTGCTCTTTTCACAACTCCCTGTCTGTCTGTCTGTCTGTCCGTCCGTCCGTCCGTCCGTCCGTCCGTCCGTCCGTCCGTCCGTCCGTCCGTCCGTCCGTCCGTCCGTCCGTCCGTCTGTCTGTCTGTCTGTCTGTCTGTCTGTCAAACGGTCAAACGGATGGGCCGATTTCGATGCGGTTTTTTTTATTTGAAGGTCCGTCCGGATGTTCTTAGCTATGTTTGGTTAATATCGATTCAAAATGGCCGCCTCCAGAAAATGACGGACAAAATATTTCTTCACAACCTACCTCAATATGGGTATCCAATGAAAGGGCTTGACTAGTAGAATACTATACATTATAACAAATTTCAAATCCAAGATGGCCGCCATCACAAAATGCCGAATTGTAGTATTTTTTTCACTACTACCTCAATATGGGTATCAAATCAAAGGGCTTGATTAGTAGAGCACTTTGCACTATGACAAATTTAAATTCAAGATGGCCGCTACCACAAAATAGCGAAATACACTTCTTTTTTCACAACTCCCTTAATATGGGTATCAAATGTAAGGGCTTGACTAGTAGAACGTTATACAGATGATGCGAGATCCGAGGTAGTCGGAGGTTAATCAAAAATTTTAATTTTGTTCTTGTAGTTTTGTTAATAAAGGCTCTGCCCGATTGTTTTATATATGTCTGGGGTTAATCATTTTTTTTTTAATTTTGTTCTTGTACTCTATTATATAGTTCACTAGCGATACAGTTACAATTTGTTATATTTAATAGTTTTAGAAAAACCGATATGAATGATGAACAGATGAAAACATAAAATTAATCGCTCGGAAAAGCTTTTGAAGGAGAGATGTGCTCTCGGATCCCATGAGCCTAACGTTTACGTTCTACATTATACATACCCAGTAATCCAAAAAATATTGCAGAAGCAATCCAAGTCTTCTGTGTTTCTGTAATTTGATAGACAATTGGGCTCTGACTGGGATCATCAAATTTCTGGGCCACGGGCCCAGGCCATCCCACTGCATATCCATTTATTAGCTCCGAAAAATTTACTGGAACATTACAAAATACATAGTACTTACTCCTTTATTTATATACATAGTAGGTATACGTGTTACAAACTCTTGTAAGGTCAAACTTCGACAAGGAGATCAGCCGACGAATCCACCTCAGATGGGCAGCGTTCGGGAAATTATGTCACATCTTCTCACTAGAAATACCACAAAGCCTCAATACGAAAGTCTACAATGGTGTCTTGTCAGTGATGACATATTATGATACTGAGACGTAGCCGCTAACTATTGGCATGATATACAAGCTCGAATCTGCTAGTTGCAGTGGCAATTGGCAGGCCATACAGCTCGCATAACCGATAACCGCTGGGGCGTAAAGGTTCTCAAATGCGACCACGAACCGGCCGACGCAGTGTAGGATATAGGATAGTATTTAGGAAGTAGGGTATAGGCCCTCGCCCTCCATATGATGAGCCGATGATATTGTCTGGGTCACGGAACGTCGGTGGCTGGAGGCGGCACAAGACAAAGCAAATACTTGTGTGATGAATACAAGTAGGTACTTGTTCTGTATTTTAGTGTTTCGTATGCATCTACAATTTTATTATAATAAATACTATAGTACCTACGTACTAGAATATTTTTTGCCGTTTACCGTTATTAAACACATTAAATATACCAAGATAAACATAGCAAGAAGTGCAGTTTTATTGCGCCGTACAATACACTCACGTAATAGCTACCGTCAAATTAACATAAGTAAAAAAATTAAAATAAAGTTTTCATATTCCAATAATAAGTAAAATTCCGGGGCGTTAATTAGGTATTACAATATTTTAGTATGTTTTGGATTAGGTATATGTATACACCTATGTTTTTATGTCTCCTTGTCATTTAAAGAAGTAAATTAGTTATAAGATGGCCTAGTTGTACATATATATTAAATTTAATAGCAAATCCCAAAATCTAACAACTCATTTTAGATTTTCTGTAACTTTAATAAGTTTACACTTACCTCTATCTCGCCTGATGTTTAAGCATCTATGGGGCATGCTAACCTAGAAAAAAATTATTCACTCTCGATTTGAAGACACCAAGATTGTAACAATCGGGAAAACCCCACTGAGGCAACGCATTCCACATCCTGGACATTCTTTATCATAAAAGTAAAGTCAAATCTCTTCGCTAGAGTCCTTGAAACATCAACCATGAAACGATGCCCACACGGCATGTGCCCTTCAGCACGTCTCTCGATCGATTCCAGAACTTCCAGCCGACCCATTCCAAAGAGAAAATTGAAATATGAAGCAAAAAATCCCAATTACAATACTCACAACATGCGGCGATCAAAATTTGTACACGTAAATAACGAGGTATTTTAAAAAACATGTTAAAATTTCTGAACAAGAACGTCTTTTTAGCAATATCACAACAACACACAGTTTCGTATAAAGTCAAGTATCTTAATAATTATCTTACCGGTATAATCCTACTGCAAAGAATTAAATCTCGTGTTAATGGCGAGTTTAATTTACATTAAAACAGAAAGAGCACATGGAAGGTCAAAAGAACTCTGTACACGTTTATAAATACAACTAGCGACCCGCCCCGGCTTCGCACGGGTGCAATGCTGATACTAAATATAAGTACCTACTAATAAAATTCCGGTCCGGCGGCAAGACGTTTCGTTTTACGTAGTCACATAAGTCACAGTTTTATTGTGACGGATACTTTTTTGGCGCGACGGACGCACGCAATATGTTGATTGATGGAACGAAACGTGCCTCACACCAAAGATGGCGACAGCGGTTTGTTTGTCCGTGCCATCAGAATATAACGAAATTCTCCATAATCCGAATTTCGTGGATATTACGTTGTCGACTCAAAATAATATTTTGTTTGTATGTTTTGTTATCCATATAAGGTTTCGATCAAGTCTACCGTAACCCTTGACGAAATTATTAATAAAGATACGTAGATACATATCTGATTAAAACAGAACAAAAACATGGAAGGTCAAAAGAATTCGGAACCTACACGTATATAAATACAATACGTAGGTACATATTAACTGATGAAATATGCTTGAGTAGCCCACTATCCCACTACTGGGACACGGGAAAAAGCTCTCGCTAGGAAAAAGTCAAGTCCATAATAATACACCACGCTGCTGCAGTGTGGACTGTAGTATGACACATACTTGACCTCGAAATATTATAGGCAAATATAGTACATGCCGTTACCTTACGACATTTTCCATTAGCATTTTTAAGTTGGTTTTAGTTTGCGCATGAGTTCAAAAAGACGATCGTGTGGGATTTGAGCTCAGGGATCCGGATCCACCGTTCTCCCGACTAGACCATAACTTGTATGATGATTGTTGAAATATTTATGCCGGCTGTATAAATTGTAGTAAGCCAAAGAAGTAAGTAATAATTTACATATATCTAACTAAGTATATGTTGTAAGCTATCACGGTTACTCACTACACTTTTCTTCTTCTTCTTCTTCAGCCGGTTATCGCCAACTGCTGATCATAGGTCTCTCTTCGTGTACACCACTTGTCTCTATCCTTTACTATTCTCATCCATGCATGACCCGCGAATGTTCGATTGTCATCGACGCATCTTGCCATCTCCTGCCATCGCCCACCAATCTGTAACCACCTGCCACCACGCTGCCTGGTAATGTGTCCAGCATTACTACCACTACTATACTAGAAATGTTAATATGGGATATTTAATTTACCGTGATTAAATATGTTTAGGACTGTGAAGGAATAGGTATAGTTCAAAATATTCTTCATTCGAAACTTTTGCATCAACTTTATTTGTCAGTTTATCCATGTACATGGTGCATGGTGTAAACGGTATCCACATTAGGGATATGTTCCACCATATAACTATGATAAATATCCCGTAAACATTACAAGTAGTGTAGATTAAATTGGATTTCCTTAGACTGACGTAAATAGTAAAGTTGCAGTTGTAAGTTAAAGAACAACCCACTCGACGGGTTTCCGTTTTAACGAGGCAGGGAAGCTCAGTAGACGCGGCCTGGTTACCTACAGTGAAGCGAAGAGAACCCCGCGGTGGGGCTGCTCGTCTAGCCTTTGCCTCCAAGCCCCGACGTTGGAGCTATGTAGCGGTGTTTTGGCACACGTGCAACTGAGGCTGACTGCGATGTTGGGGGTGGGCATACCGGCTGTGGCGTGGGTTGGATTGATTGATTTGTATTTGTATTTGTATATCTCTGGGTGACGATCGCAGTACTATGCTAAGTAATGATTTGGAATCCGTGGCCTACTTTTAACTGATGCAACTTCGTTTTTAATTTTTCGCTTTCTGTATACTATAGTCGTCTTTTAACTGATTCAGCTACTTTTTCGGATTCGGTTTCTGCGACTTTAGTTTCTCTACGACTAGAACGCCACGAAAAGTATGTGCACAGAAAATACGCGTTCAGATTACGTCGTTAAGATAAATAATAAGATGGCCTGCTCTGGAATTATCACTGCGTAATCTTGTACACACAATAAAACAACGTTTATCTTATTCAAATCCGGTAATTTATTATCAGTTAGATAACTAATCCAACATTTCTTGAATCTCCATCAAGCTCTTTCCCATTGTTTCGGGAACAAATAATATTACAAAAACAAAAGCGAATGCATTGCTAACAGAAAATAACCAGAATGTAACATGGATTCCAACAGCCACCACTAAGTAGCTGAAAATAGTTATTGATATAAACCCTGAGACCATGCCAGTACCGATGGCCACTGAAGCGCCCAAGCCGCGTACTTTTGGTGTAAATAATTCCCCTGGTAATGTGTTAGGGATAATTGCTAGCCCTGCAAAAAAAATCAACCATTAAAAATAATTAGATACGTGAACACTCGTAGAGTCCTCATAAATGAAAACTTTTGAGGACTACATTTTTATTATAATAGTTATACGGAAAACATGCGAGTTAAAGCATCATCAAGACTTTGTAAAAGCTTGGTAAGTCTAGAAATTAAGGGTAGTTAAATTGGGGGGTCTAGAAGAGATGCATGGATGAGAGGTCCGGATGCAGAGATCAGAAATGGACGTTTAAGCTTTAAGACATTATTTCAGGTAGATAAATTTATAAGTTATCGACACGGAGTGTAATTGTAAAAATTAAATGCTTTTTTGTCATTTCAAATTTTTTTTGCAGTATTTTACACTAAGTAATTCAATGTATATTTACCGAAACTATAAGAAAACTGTGCCAAAATCAGTAGTGTAAGTGGGAGCCATCCCAAATGTTCTATAGATTCAAGTTTTATTAGTCTCATGTAGAAATACACACCAAGACCAGCCTAAAAATAACAACGAATAATTATAAACACAAATTTTAATAGAGTAAGATCCCAGAGCCGCCAGACGTTACGTATTTTCTGATGGATGAAATGTGGACGATTGAGTAGAGTTAGTACGTACTAAGAACACACGGTAATCCGTGCTTGCATGGTAATCGAGTTTATCGATGGGTTCTAATAGAAAGATAAGGTGGGTATTCTCGGCTGGTAATAATATATTTCATACTATAGTAACCACCCGGGATCTTCTTACTTGGTTCACTTATCATGAAACGCCCACCTCAGGCTTATTGCTTTTTACTTAGCTTAGCATTATTGTTGTTTACCATATTAACACAAAGTCCAGCTGTAGACACCATAAGAAGCACCCTTCTGCCATACTTGTCAATATACATAGGGACAACTATGGCTCCAATCACAAACGTAGCCCCAAAGATTATGGTCGCAATATCGGGATGGACAGACGAAGCAGCATATCTGAATATAGTATTTGCATACAATATAACAGCCACAATGCCAGAGCATTGTTGAAAACAGGTGAGACATACTGTAACGAAAAGACTTTTAATATTTGATTTAGTTTTGAAGAGTTCTTTCCAGGTATGTTTGTGGTTTTGATGATCTTTCACTTTTTGTATCATTGTTTTTAGTTCTTTATCCATGTCTTCACTTCGTCCTAATTTTTTAAGAACAGACATTGCTGACTTTTCGTCATCTGAAATCAGAAATATATGTTACTAATCTTTAGTTACTTTTTGTAGTGTAAGGATTCTTTGCAGAGTCCGTCTGGGGAAGTATACACCTCTGCCAGTTATTCTACCGCCAAACAGCAATGTGCAAACATTAGTGTGTTTGGATTTAAAAGCCAATGTTTCCAGTGAAATGACAGGTGAATGATAGAGATAGCACATCTTTTATCTCTAGGTGACAAGCGCAGTGCAGTTCTAGGTATTGATTTGGGCTCTTCATGTTCCAATAGCTGTGTGTGTGTTACTGTGCTGTTATGGGCAGGCTTGTTGCTTACTATCAGGCACATGTCCTGCTCGTTTCATTACTCTATACTATAAAAAAACCTTAATTATTATTCTTTTTTGTATTTAATCGTGTCACAAAACTAGACATAAGCACAGTTTTGTATCATCTATTATACTAATATCATAAAACTGAAAATTTTGTTTGAAACGCAATAATCCCAGATACTATTTGCAAAATTGCACCAATTATTTGAACACGAAGAGTCTAAATCGCCTACACAACACCACTCTCTTGTCACCCAGGGATACCTAGGTGACAATGCATATCTTAGACATGTAACTTCTCTGAAAACACTGTCCGCCAGAAGGTAATACTAATGGCATATTCCAATTTGTCTTTAATGAAACTGGCAACACAATAGTACTTCCCCATACAACCTCTGTCAAGAACCTTACCACTACTAAAAGAAGTGAAAGAAGTTGAAGGTAGTTTACCTTTCAAAACAAAGAACATCGGCGATTCAGGCAATAAAAAGCAAAATGCAAGGAAAATTAAGTTCAATCCAATCCCAATATAGCCTACAATTGCATAATTTACAAATGGACCTATACAGTAGACTAAAAGATTCCCGGTGGCATGGGCAACACCCAAGCTGTTCATAATCGTTCCTCTTATGCTTGGTGATCTGAAAGTTTAAAATAATCAGTGGTAATAAAAATGTATACCCATCGATATATATCGTTGGATGTGATCTGAGCACCTTCAGATTGGTAATAATCTTCGTCTATGTGTTTGGTGTAAGTGTTTTACACACAACCAATCTACTTGACCCCTAGAATCATTAGCGGCGAGATATGCTGTGGTTGTTGACTACAAATAACGTTAGGTAAATACGTCCGGCGTTCACAGTTTCCTGCAACCGACTAGAACGGAAACAGTGAGCTCACTCTTCCCAACGATGACATAATTTTGTGCACCTGAACTTCGTGAGGGCACATCTAATGGTTTATTTCGATTCCCAGCCCTAACAGCTTAACAGTAGAAATAAAGTTCTTATGCAAAAAAATATCGTAATTTTGTTTTAACTCACGCAATTTCTCCAATATAAATTACAGCAAGAGCTATTAGACAGCTACCTGCAACTCCTGTGAGACATCGGCCAACATACAACGTGGCCAGATTCTTTGCAAAACTCATCAACAAATATGACAATAAATGCAGTGTTCCTCCAATTAAAAGGCTCTTTTTCCTTCCAACTCGGTTCGCCAAATACCCACCAAGATATGATCCTATGGCATACAAATATCATGTGAGCAAGTGGGAAACAATGACTATAAATAATATAGTCTAGTCTAACTTATTTCCACCGAAGAACAAAAAAACAACTTCAATTTAAAATTTAATTCAGACATTCCATGAAATTGCATAAGAAGCTATCACTAAGTTGGTCAATGAAAGTAAATTTTATAGACTGCAGGTCCGTGAACAAAATTTATGGGTCATCTGATACAGCAGGAGACCTATGTAGGATGATAGAAGGGTATAAAGTAATAAGATTGAGTACTATGCCGTCACTTGTAAGCTGTCCAACTGAGTGCTGTTGAAGAGGGGGGGTTCTAAACCTCGATCATTTCTCCTTGTCGCATGATTTTTATACGGCGTTGCGGAATAATAGATTAGAATAGGTATTGAAACTATAAAAATTATAAATTTTAAAATTCTTATTGTTAGTTTGTGAAAAAAAATCATGATTTTCCGACGATTTACAGAGTAAGTTTGGTCATTTGATTATGTTCGGCTTTGGTTCCATACAGTTTCAATACCTCTTCTAATACATTATTTCGCAATGCCGTACAAAAATCATGCGACAAGGAGAAATTATCGAGGTTTAGAACCCCCCCTCTTCATCTGCACTCAGTTGGACAGCTTACAAGTGACGGCATAGTGCTCAATCTTATTACTTTATACCCTTCTATCATCCTACATAGGTCTTCTGCTGTATCATATGACCCATAAATTTTGTTCACGGGCCTGCAGTCTATTAGTGTTATATTCAGATTCCAAAAATCACCGCACTGATTTCAATAAAATTAATATACAACAACCTATGATCTACCGAAAAAAAATTTATCATCAAATCGATTCACTATTGGCGGCACTGTCACGTAACATACAAATAAAAAAACAACCGATTTGAGAACGCCTCCTTTTTTTAAAGTCTATCGAAAATACTCAAGAGGTGCAGAACTCCCCAGAGCAGACCATAAGATGTTACAGTTTTGTATCAAGCGTTTTGCGTCTGTTTGCTTGCTTGCTTTCGTGAATCGTGAAGAAGTCGACACTCAGAAGTCGATGTCGAAATAAAATAGGCAATCGGCGATAGAAGTGAGAACTTGTATTTAACTCAGAATATGATAGCTTACTTTGGAAACTACGTGGGTGAAACGGGAGGGCCATAACTAAGAACTGCGTCTGCACTTCTAGATGAACAATGGCCATAGTCCCGAGTTTACTCGAAGATTTCCTTCATTCTCGAGCGTGATGCTTGAGGTCAATTGACACAAAAAATCTGTCTTAGGTGCGCCAAAAGAATATATATATATATTTTTTTAAATAAAGAGTGACGAGACGATCAGGACATGTGCCTGATGGTAAGCAACATGCCTGACACATAACAGCACAGTGACACGCAGCTATTGGAACATGAAGAGTCCAAATCATTACCTAGCACTGCACTGCGCTCGTCACCCAGAGATCTAAGATCTTATATCTCTAAGCCCTGTAATTTCTCTGGAAACATTGCCCTTCAAACCGGAACACAGTAATGTTTGCACATTACTGCTTGGCGGTAGAATAACTGGCAAAGGTGTGGTACTTCCCTAGGCGGACTCTGCCAAGAGTCCTACCACTACTAAAACTATTTCACTTGAAAATTTTTTCGAGTTCATGTGTATGCCATCTTAATTCTCTCTTTGCAAGAGAAGGCCTCAACAGCGGCCATTTTAGCGGTGGAAACATTTAGTTTGCTGCTGATGATGCTTATGTTGTGTATTTTATGTACATACCAAAAAATCCGAAATAAATTATAGAAACAATCCAAGATTTTTGCATTTCCGTTATAGGATAAGCCAAAGGCGTCTGGTTTGGATCGTCAAATTTCGGAAGTACAGGACCAGGCCATCCTATTGAATACCCGATTATAAGCTCGTTAAAATTGACTGAAAAAAAAACAATTATTGAACCACTATCAGCGCCCCGCAGTGTTACGCGCGTAGTTCTCTTTCCACGCTATAATTTTTATATGTTCGAAATTTCAGCAGGGATCAAGCTGAAATTTCGACGGGGTTTCCATTTTTTGACGTTACGACGTGATTGAGCAACAAACATCCAAACCTTGAAACAATGACATTTATTATATTAGTAGGAAGTAGAAAAGTAAGATGATGAAACACAAGACGCTGGCGAAATTGTGCTCACCAAGCATTTATCTCAAACATATATATATGTATATACATAGACATACACAACCAAATAGAAGCCAGAAATGAATCGAAGATGAAGAATCAGATGACATAAATAAAAACCAGAAATTAGTAGAAGATGAGGAAGAAGAAGACTTTAATCAGCCGACTATTATTTTAATTTTTTTCATTTATAAATTAAGACTACAACAAATTGTCTTGCCAGACATATTGCATGCCTCTTGCAGAGGCCAGTATTATATATATTAGTACTGTATGGGGCAACTTTTAAAATGTTTTGTATCATCTTATTTTACCTACAAATAGCAATAAAGATTTTTGTATTTGTAAGATAATAACTAATTTGGCTGAACGACCCAGATTGGGTCCTTGCCGCTGACACCAAAAGACGCCACTCATCTGTGTCTTTAGCCTTTTCCTGCCATGAGACAGAGGCTTGAAGATAATGGTAACATTAAAAAACGTAGAGATGTTAATAATTAAGTAAATAATTAAAACTTACAGCAAGCAGCGATAGCTATTTGGACTCTTAAATACCGTGGAATATTAAACATTATAATTATCTTCGAAGAAGTTCTTGTGTGCACTTTTGTATGCGAATTGCAAGTAAACCTAACAGCCCGTAATCATATCAGAAGATAAGCCAAATGCAATACAAATACTGAGTTCAGTGTAAACTATAATAAAATATGTCCTTTGCGAAACCTTCGCAATTTTGTTGCCCAGTAAAACTATACTGAAATCGCCTAAAATTTGAAAAATTGTTTTGTCGCTTTGTAAACATTTTTTAGAATACACTAGCTGTACCCTGCCACGCTTCGCTGCAACACATTGTGATGCAAAAATTAAATAAAAACAATCCTTGATGCGAACTATAAAATTTATCATCCTAAAATTTCAGCTCTATCGGTGCATAACTTTTTGTGTTTTTGAGGCGTACACACACCAACATAACGTTTTTATATATAGAGATTAAATTAATATTTACAACAAACTATAACTATATTGATTAAGAAACTACAACTGCTAATATAGATTAAATTAAATTCTACTAATACCTACATAATATAATTATCACATTACTCGGAAAACCTTCGTATCAACAGATCTGATGGCAATATTTCATGTTAAGTCTCAATACTATTTTATTCATATAGCTGTGGGTGGTTGGGATACCGAGACCAGGAGTTTGCTGACTGAGTTAAGTTAGGCTGTGGAATGCGTGGGGTTCGTGGCTCGGGAAACTCCACGAGGTGCACCCTGGTCAACACAACAACTCGCTTCAGTGGCATGTTGTTGTGTGATGCTAAATCCCGGCCGGGGCAGGGAACTTCTAAACACGCTCATCACCCCCTTGAGCAGTGCGTGTAGAGGTTGGGAATATAGACTGGAAAACTTGGGAAGGTTACTCAGCTGTTATATCGGGCAAGTAAAATTCCTAGGTCTTCCAGTGGAGTATCCACGAGCACTTGATTAGCAGTGCTCAGTAGAAGGACACGGGCTGCGATGCGGTAATAGAGGCGGAACTGCGGCTATCCCTAGCCACGGTGGTGAGAGCGGACCTCTCGCTGCCGATCATCATTGCCGTGATACTGGCGGTGATAAAAATAGCCCTGCAATCCTGCCCGCTAGTCACATAGGAGAAATCTGTGAGGGTTTTGGTATGGGCATGTTTGCCACCAGTGGCAATTGAGCCATACCTCACCAACTCACCATGTCCCTGCATGGTGGGGGTACTTAAATGTATTTCCCCCACATAAAAGTCTGTGGAATGCGTTGCCTGAATGGGTTTCTCCCAATGGTTCCCGATGGTTATAATCTTGGTGTCTTTGAATCGAGAGTGAATCGGTGTTTTTTTAGGTAAACACGCTCCATCGAATAAGTTAAAAAAAGAGTTGGTGCGTAGGCTGTCTTTAGCATAGGCTTGTTTCTGATGAAAATGTTGGCCATAGTTATCCAGCATAGCAACGTAGCCAGTATTATGGCCACTTTTGTGTCGGGTGCCGTAAGTACGTGGTGGGTTATTTGATTATTGCCAAGCATTTCCTGTGATTTCATTTTCCTATTTTTATTTGTATGTACTTTGAATGTTTGCTATTTATTTTATTAAAATTTAAAAATGATTATAAAAAAAATGAATGTAATAAACAAAGTCTAAAATAACATAAAAAATCCTAGTAATCAATACTAAAAGGTGAAGAGGTTTTTTTTTGTTTTAAAGTGCTAATCTCAAGAACTACTGGACCAATTTCAAAAAATATTTCACCGTTGGATTTGTAAGTGATCCGAGTTCTATTGGATATATAGGTACCACGGTCGAAGCCGGGACGAGCCGCTAGTAATTATGATAAATGTGAAATTTGGAGAGAAGCAACCTTAGATAAAGTGTAACTTATTTGGAAGCGACCCACTGAATGTACCCACTACTAGGACTCGGGACTCTCGCAAGGAGATAATCATAGCCATAATCAACCACGCTGACCCAATACGGGTTCGTGAATGACATCTCGAAAGATTCTACGTAGAATACATGTCGGTATCCTCATAATGTGTTTCTTTCGCCGTTTTTAAGCAGCATTACGCACATGACTTCGAAAAGACAGTGGTGCGCGTGGTATTTCAACCTGGGGCTCCGGATCTGCAGTCGCCGTTCTCCCAACCAGACCAGCGTAACTTCGAAGGACATAGGGTAGTAAACAATCGGGAATCCTTAAATCAATGATTAAAAAACGGATTGGGAAATACTATGTTTCATTTAATTATATATTCTTACATCTACAATCGTTTGGACACGACTTTGACCCTAAAATACTTCTACACTCTATTTATTCAACATTTCCTGAATCTCCAGTAAACTTTTCCCCATGGTCTCTGGTACAAATAATACGACGAAAACAAACGTGAATGCGTCGCATATTGCAAATATCCAAAACGTGAAATGTATTCCAAGATTAACCACAACATAACCAAATAAAGTGATTACTAGAAATCCAGTGAACATTGCGGTGCAGAGCGACACAGAAGGTCCCAATCCTCGAACCTTGGGGGTGAATAGCTCCCCAGATAAAGTGTTTGGAAGTACCGACATACCTGTAGATAGAAAACATAATTGAATTTACAACTGTGCTATGTGGAACTACGTAGTACATTGAATGTCTTATTTGTTTATTTCATTTTAAAAGCAGGCTAAGTTCCTCATTATAACATCTATACTAATATTATAAAGCTGAAGAGTTTGTTTGTTTGTTTAAACGCTAGGATCTCGGGAAGTACTGGTCTGAATAGAAAGATTATTTTTCTATTGGATAGTCCATTTATCGAGGAAGGCTTTAGGCTATAGAAAATAACTCTACTATTAATTTAAGCAGAGCATGAAACAAGAATGTAACAAAATCGGGAAAAAATATTCCCCTTTTGACAGTTTTCGTACTGTTAGACTGGAAATCACTGATTCTATAAAAAAAACAATTTGTACTTATTCACTTTTTATTTGAGTTTAAACAAACACTTCACAAGTTTTTGGATTTAGTGAGGGGCCTTTCCTAGACCAACCGAAATAGAAACAGACGCGCGCGGCACTTCTCTAGGGGTATCTGAGGTCTCAGGTCCGGCGGGCATGAACCAGGTCCGTAGGCTGAGAGGCAGAGTAACCTTTCGAGAACTGACTGGAAGATTTATTCGACAATTCGACTTTATATAGCAAAATACTGCAGAATCGCCAATATCGACATCGAGGAATTGACTTCCTGCAGGATCAGCAGTTTTAAGGTTGTAACATCTCCCCTTAAGACGGAACATACTAATCGGTTAGTATGTGAGTAGGATTTTGGTCTAGCAAAGTTCACATGATTTAGAATTAGAAAAATTAAGTTAAGGATTACACAAAACAATAAATTCAATTAAAATTTTAAAATGAAAATAGAAAACGAATTAAAAGATTACATTAAAACAATATACTCAATTAAAGTTTAAAAATGGAAATAGTTAAAATTACACAAAACAATGCACTAAATTAAAGTTTAGAAATGGAAATAAAACTAATTGAAAGATTACACAAAACAATATACTCAAGTAAATTTTAAAAATGGAAATAGAAAACTAAGTTAGTAACACTGGAACGGACAAGGCTAAAACACAGTAAAATTGTTATTACTAGACATGATAATAAGGCTTAGCACTAAATTATGTAAACAATAATTAAGCAAAATTTGATAATAATATATTAGAAAAATAAATGATGTAAAAAGATTCAAAGAGTAAAAATAACAAAGTCGAGCTTTTTAAATTTGAATGTTTCTTCTTGGGCTAGACATAGAAATATTTGATAAAGAAGTATCATCAGAATTGGAAGATTCAGTGATATCTCGTTCATTTAGTTCGATAGCCGTTCTAGATCGAATATTAGTATTAGGCCTTGAGTAACATTTGTTAAATATTTGTACACAGCAGTTAGAGTTAGTCAGTTTACGTTTTGGACATAGGCATGAATATAATTTGTAAAACATATAAGAAAATACAGAGAGTGATAACAGGGTCGTCAAGAAGCTGAAGTAGTATCCATACTTAATGTGATAGGGCTGGTTTTCGATTTTGTAAGATCATCGTTAAATTGATTTAACTTATGTGTTGCATATTGCAGTGAGTCTAAGTTAATGTCAGAAAGCTTTATCGGCGTTAAATATGGAATACTTTTGTTTACTTTAGATTTAGAACAACAGTCATCGTCAATAATATTAAAATTAGGTGACGGAATATACAGATTTGTATCGTATTCGTGCTGTGGAACAAATTGCAATAGTTTGTGATAGGCTTTACAATTTTTGGAAGGTAGAGTATACCAGTTCCGACTACATCATGATCGGTCATATGACTATCACTACATTTCACAGAAACTTTTGTTAGATCTGATTGGACATAGATCCATCTATTATTGGTGAGTTTCTGCCAAATGTCAATATCACCAAACATTATTTTAACATTACAAGATTGTGGAATACTAGTGACGTGTTCGCGAAATAGTTGCACTTCACAGATTGGGTTTGACACACTGGATTGAACACTTTTCAATTGACACAGTTTGTTGTATCTAGATATCGATTTGCACTCACTTAAATCGTTTATCACGGAATAAGTTAATTTGTCCTCTGTTATTGCTAGATATCTTGCAGATGGATTAATTAGGGCAAAAGAATTTGGCTCTTGGATATTATGAGGAGTTGGTAGAGCATAAATATGGTAGAGATTGTATTCTGTCAGAATAGCTAATGGAAATTTTACTACAAATACTAATTTGTTATCTGAAATAAACGATGAGACATCTGACACATCCAGTAGAGTGTGGATGTTGTTAAGATTTACGGAATTGGGAATGTTCTTACGAGTTCATTATTTCTTGAGATTAGCTCATCGTATAGTTGAGACGGGCTCCTGGCGCGATGGCCCTGAAATAGGGTGTTCATGAGCATGTTTGATTTCGTTGAAATGGTACCTTTTAAATCTACGATTAACTTGAAGAGTGACATTGCTATTACCATGAACTTTGATGACGCGATATGGACCTTTCCATATTGAAGATAATGCCTTACGCAATCTATGATGTTGCTTAAGGTAAACCATATCTCCTACATTATAAGACTGGTCCTTTGTATTTTTGTCATAATAGGTTTTAGATCTTTCCTTGCTACGGAGGATATTGTCACGAGCTAGATTTCTGGTGTTTATTAACTTTTGTTTGAGAGTTTTTATATAGTCAGGATAAGTTGCAGTAGGGTTAGTATCATAAATAGAGCTAGGTATATGAGGCTTGCAGCCAAAAAGAAGTTCGTGTGGCGAAAAATTAGTGGAAGAGTGTACACAAGAATTATACGATATAATGGCAGTGGGGAGGAACTTATGCCAGTTATCTTGATTCTCATTGACATAGGATTTCAAATATTCTTTGAGAGTGGCATGACTCCTTTCTAGAGCACCGTTTGTTTGTGGGTGATAAGGAGTTGAAAAAGATGTTTAATTTTAAAAGTTGAGTAACTTGTTTATATACATCGGCAATGAAATGTACTCCTTGGTCTGATAGGATACTTTTTGGGATGCCAAAGTGACTTATAAATTTTATTAGACATTGGGTCGTTTTTTCGGCTGTAGATTCAGTGATAGGATAAGCCATGGAATATTTCGTTAAGTCGTCCTGGAATGTGACTATGTATTTGAAATTTTCACTACCAGAGTCTGGGAGAGGACCAACAATATCAGTATAAATTTTTTGAAAGGGTTCAGAGGATGTAGTGGTAATCTCCATAGGAGCTTTGTTGATTCCTCGTAGAGCTTTGTTCTTTTGACAAGAGGAACAATTCTGGACATATCTCTCAATTTCACCTTTCATTCCTTTCCAATAGTATATGTCCTTAAGTTTGTTATACATTTTGGATGCGCCAATATGACCACCTGTGGGACAGTCGTGGTTTTCGAGAAGTATAGTTGGCACTTCATTTGGTTTTGGATACTTCATTAAGTTATGATGAATGTGAATTTGAATGCCAGTGTTATGAAATAGAAAAGAAAGCATTTCATGGATTAGAATGAAATTGAGTTTGTCGAAGGGATTGGTAAAGTCAGACATGGCAATCGATTTTACTTCGGGATATAGTACAATAAGGTTATTCCGTAGATCTTTGAGGACTTTGAAAATTTCTTGGTATGTGACGGATTCAAAATGGTGAACTTTGGTAAACATGTGGAAGTATGTTTTATTGTTGACTTGAGATGCTCTGACGGTATAGAGTTCCTTTTCAGACATTTCGAATTCATTTTATCTTGAAGAAGATTAAGAATGTTTTCAGAAAAAGGGTTAGAAGAATCTAAATCGATGGAAGTAGGGTATGCGATAATTGAACAATGTGAATCTAGGAGACTTTTGTTATGTTCTAGAATAATTGTATCATTCAAAATTGGGCTAGAGCGAGATTTCATAAATTGTTGGTATGTGAGTGTGTCGGTTTCGATGTTGTCTGTAATATTGTGAATAGGAGGACGTGACAAACCGTCGGCGTTTGAATTTATTCTGCCGGGCTTGTACTCAATTTTGTAATCATACTCTTCAAGTTTTAGTCTCCAGCGTACTAGTTTACTACTGGGATCTTTACAGTTGAAGAGCCAAGTTAAGGGGCGATGGTCAGTGACTATTTTAAATGTTCTGCCATACAAATAAGGCCTAAAAGTTTTTGTTCCAAAGATAATGGCTAAGAGTTCTTTTTCTGTGGTACTATAATTACCTTCTGCGCTATTAAGCGTTCTAGAGGCATAAGCAATAGGTAGATCTTTGTTTGGTTCGCCTTGAGAAAGAACAGCACCTATAGCGTAATTAGAGGCATCGGTAGTGAGTATAAATTCTTTAGAAATCTGGATATTGTAGGATCGGTGAATTAGTAAGCAAACTTTTGAGTGAGTTGAATGAGTTTTCTTGTGATTCTCCCATATGAAATCAGCATCTTTTCTGAGAAGAGAAGTTAGAGGTTTGGTAACCTTGGCAAAATCTTTGATAAACTTTCGGTAGTATCCAACTAAACCAAGAAAACTCTTGATTTGTTTTGGATTCTTAGGAGCAGGGTAAGCAAGTACTGCTTTGACCTTCTCGGGATTAGGAGACACGCCTTTGTCAGTGATGACATGGCCAAGATAGGCGACTTCTTTCTTTAAAAACTCGCATTTATCAGGCTGTAATTTAAGATTATGACGTCTGAGAGCATCGAATACTAGACTAAGTTTTTGGATATGATCCGGTAAATTATGGGAATATATGATGACGTCATCGAGATAGATAAAACAGTGTAAGCCTTGTAAGCCTGAAAGGACAGTGTTCATTAATCTTTGAAAGGTTGCAGGAGCATTTTAAGACCGAATGGCATTCTTGTGTATTCAAAATGTCCATTAGGGACAGAGAAAGCTGTCTTGGGTCCGTCTGCTTCACACATCTTTATTTGGTGGAAACCAGACGCCAAGTCAAGAGTTGAGAAGTATTTACTATGACCTAGTTGGTCTAGAATATCAGCAATGTTTGGAATAGGATAAGCATCACCAATCGTAACATCATTGAGCTTTCTATAGTCTACAACGATGCGCCATTTTTTCTGGCCTGATGCATCCTGTTTTTAGGGACTACCCATATAGGGGATGACCATGGAGAATCAGAGGGCTTTATTATCTGTTGATCTAGCATTTTCTGGATTTGTTTGTTGACTTCTAATTTATGAATTTCAGGATATCGATAGGTTTTAGTTTGAATTGGTTGCGAGGAAGTAGTTTTTATTTCATGTTTTAGGGTGTTAGTACAGGTGAGAGTGTCACCTTCGAGATGGAACAGATCAGAGTATTCGGTGCATAGATCTAGAAGCTTACAGGACTCTTCAGTGTTGAGATGTGAGGTTCTAATTTGACCTTTACCTCATCAATACGATTCCTTGGGACAGATGAATTGGAAATAGAAGGGTTAGAAGAGACAGTGTGAATCGGTTGCACATTTTTTGGAGGTCATGTAGGGTATCGCAAGGGTGAATTTCTACAGATAGAGCTTGAATGATAACATCTTCATTAGTAGTATTAAGAATAGAGACATTGGCATGTTTATTAGGTTTGACTTCGACTAGGCAGTTGGACAAAAAACACCTCTTTGGACTTCCTGTTTTCTATTAGTCCGCATGAAATTTCAGGGTTAAGTATACCGCATTCGATCATCATTTCTGAGCGTGCAGGAATGGTATACTGAGGCTTAGTAAAATTAAGTTTGATGTTGTAGTTACCAACTGTGAGGAGATCTTTTCTATAGTCTATGTTGCAGTTATAGAGTTTCAATAAGTCATTACCTATTATGCCATCAAATTTAATGAAGACTGAGTCTGATATTAGATGAAATTTGGCATATAGTGTTTCTTTCTTGGAAATTTGGAGATCTAGTTGACAATATCCCAAGCTAGTTGAATATTCAGAGTCATTGTCGATACCCTTGAATTTAATTACCTCAGGGTCTACGAGAGGTAGCGTTTGAGAGATGATTTTTGATAAGAGACACAGAGGAGCCAGAGTCGACCAAAAATACTAGAATTTTATCTGAGTATTGGCTTTTAACATAAATGTGAGGCAGATGAGTTTTATTATTTATTTTTATCTCATAAGTTACCTCGCATTGATCTGAAGAGTTGAGAGATTTAGAAAATGTAACAGTTTTACTCTTATTAGGTTTGGACTTAGTAGAGAGAGTCGGTTTGGTAGATTGAGACGATTGAGGCGATTGAGACGATTGGGTCGCGAGACGATTGAGACGATTGAGACGATTGAGATTGAGACGATTGAGACGATTGAGACGATTGAGACGATTGAGACGATTGAGACGATTGAGACGATTGAGACGATTGAGACGATTGAGACGATTGAGACGATTGAGACGATTGAGACGATTGAGACGATTGAGACGATTGAGACGATTGAGACGATTGAGACGATTGAGACGATTGAGACGATTGAGACGATTGAGACGATTGAGACGATTGAGACGATTGAGACGATTGAACGATTGAGAGACGATTGACGATTGAGACGATTGAGACGATTGAGACGATTGAGACGATTTGAGACGATTGAGACGATTGAGACGATTGATTGACGACGATTGAGACGATTGAGTCGGATTAGAACGAGACCTATTAGACTTAACCGGCAGGTCGTTATTGAAATAGAAACTTATGTCAAAGGCGTCGGTTTGTGTTGATGATTCCGTACGACGCGGGACCGGAACCAATTTTAGTTTAAATGCGACTGATCATAAAAATCATCTTCCTGGATGGTGTTGTCATCCTCATCTTGGGAAAGATGATGCATTTGTTTAGGGTTAGAAGAATTAGGAAGCTGGCGGCGAGAGTTGTTATATTGTCTTTTACGACATTCGTGAATTTCATGACCTATATTTTTACAATAGCGACAGGTCTTTATAATGTTTTGAGATACCGTAGGGGTCGCGGTGGAGATAGTGACGGGTTTATTGTATTTATTGAGCGCTCGCGGTAGTTAGGAGGGGTACGGTTGTAGCAGTTACGTTCAGAGTGACCGATTTTGCCACAGTTTTTACACTTTGGTCTCTCCTCAGGATGTTTTCTAGCTTGTGTAACATAATTGTACAATTTTTCCTCTTGTATAGCAAGGTTGACCGCTTCATTTAAATTGGAAGGATTCCGACATCTTATAATATTGGAAATATGGCCTGGCAATCCTAATATAAATGTATGGAGAGCGAGATCCTCCGTGTTGGCAATTCTACCTTTTAATTCGGAAGGATCTTTAGTAGAATGCGTAATATCAGTTTGTAGGCGAGTGAGGCAAGTTTCCAAACGTAGACTGTATTGGGTCACGCTTTCGTTATATTTTTGCCTACACTGCTGTAAATCTATAAATAGATGGTCTCTGTGCTTAGATTCCCCGAAGGTAACTCTTAAAAACGGTTTCAGTTCTAGCCAGTTATCAAATACCTTTAGAGAGCATGCTGAATCAGCTTTGCCTTCTAGTTGTGATAAAATATATTTGAACAAAAGGTCTTGTTGATTGTTTGTAGCTAAAGATAGCGCATTCTCGCAATTGCGCAAAAATGAGGATAATTTATTTTTATCACCATCGAATGGTTTTATAAATTTCGTGAGAACAGTAAAGTTTACTTCCTCTACCGTCAATAGAGAGCTAGTGGAAGTTGTTTTTTTGTCGGTTTTAATATCTTTAGCCATTTTCTTTTGTTATAAAAATTCAAATACAAGAAAAGCAAAACAGAGAAACAAAATTAAATTATTAAATAACTTACAGAGCGGCGATTATTAAGACACTTGTCATTGGAATTCGGCGCGGTGTCGGGTTGCGGTTCTCCGTAGTCGGGCAGCTGTCGTGTTGTGCAATACGCAAGTGAGGTTGCGCAGTTAAGCAGGTATCGGTGAAAGGGTAGCTCGGCAACAGACGGACAGAAAGCCCGCGTCGCAGGTGGAGCTGGTGAGGTTACGGCGAGGCAGCTCGGGAAGAGGCGGACAGAAAGCCCGTTTCGGGAGCTGGAGCTGGCCGGAGTCAGTTCAGGGCGGCTCGGTGCACTGGGTTCCAGGGCACAGTGGAGCTGCACAAAGGTTCTCTACCTTGAGGCGAGCTGTGGTCAACAGAAGGGCGGTGCGGTGTACATACGGCACAGCGGCTGACGGCTCGGTACTTCTACGGCGATGGAGACAGTAGTGGCTGGTTGGCGGCTGGCTCTAGCTCAGAGCGGAGCAAGCCAACAGTTGAGTCACTGAGAGACCCGAAGTGGCGCGGCGCGTTGCGTGATAGGAATAGGCGACCAGGGATAATAGATCCCACTTCTGACACCAATAATGTTAGACTGGAAATCACTGATTCTATAAAAAAAACAATTTGTACTTATTCACTTTTTATTTGAGTTTAAACAAACACTTCACAAGTTTTTGGATTTAGTGAGGGGCCTTTCCTAGACCAACCGAAATAGAAACAGACGCGCGCGGCACTTCTCTAGGGGTATCTGAGGTCTCAGGTCCGGCGGGCATGAACCAGGTCCGTAGGCTGAGAGGCAGAGTAACCTTTCGAGAACTGACTGGAAGATTTATTCGACAATTCGACTTTATATAGCAAAATACTGCAGAATCGCCAATATCGACATCGAGGAATTGACTTCCTGCAGGATCAGCAGTTTTAAGGTTGTAACAGTACGTTTCATGCTTTGACATGACACATGACAGCATGTGTCAAAGATTGCGTCATTGAATTTCAGTAGTCTGTGCATTGAATATAAACCTTTGCTAATTTTTTTTTCTAAATCTGAGTTGGTACGACTAATTTCCGACAGGTGGCGTAGCAGGTAGCTGAAGAGGTTTTTTGTTTGAAATCGATATTCTCAGGAATGACTGAACCGATTTCAGTCATTCTTTCACCGTTGGATATGTACGGGATCCCGATGAGTGCTATATAATATACCACGGGCGAAGCCGGGGCGGGCATCTAGTAAATTATATTCAGAGTAACAAAGTTTCATGCAAATCGTGAAAAAAAAACACTGTGAATTCCTTATTGTTCACTGACTTGAAACACGGAATAGGAAGTTGAAAGTAGGGAGAAATAGTAGGAAGGAGTGGTAGGAATGTTCTCAAGTTCTAAGTCATCATTTGTGAATCGATTTTGACGATTCTTTTTTCGTTTGGTAGATCATATAGTTCAGAAGTGGTTTTTGAAATATGAACAAGAAGCAAAAAAAAAATGTGAGCCGTCAGTGGACGCCTGGCAGATGTGAAACAACGACATTGTGTTGTAAAAGTAATACGCTGAAAAGAACATAATTATTATAAATAAACTAAATATAAATATTGGTGGACAATTCACACACAACACCATCTGACCCCAAACTAAGCAAAGCAAAAAGTACTATGGCGGCCAGATAGCTGATATAATACTTATATAGTTTTAAATACATACTTATTATAAATATAAACACCCATAACTACCCATAACCAATAGAATATTGTGAAAGGAACTAAATATGTCATAATAATTAAATAAAATATTACAATTTTTTAACACAAAACAGGTTTTTGACAGGTTAACGCCGGATCTAGTGGGAGAGAATCGCACAGTCGATTGCGCATGGCGACGCGTCGCCACACCGTACACACTACCGCATATAGATTGTATATATATACCATCGTATAGCGTGGCGACGCGTCACCACGGCATGCGTCGCCACGCCAGAAATCGGTTTTACGTGCGACTACAGATGTTTCACATCAAAAATTACTTCCATTTATGTAGACGACTCGACGACGATGACGACTACATAGACGATGTGTCTATGTAGACGACTTATTAATAGTGATAGCTTTTTTTGGGTTGAGTATCTGAATTTAATTTTAAATTTAAATC
This sequence comes from Ectropis grisescens, assembly GCA_017562165.1. NCBI lineage: Eukaryota > Metazoa > Arthropoda > Insecta > Lepidoptera > Geometridae > Ectropis > Ectropis grisescens. Next base: position 4,813,873 of record CM029792.1, on the reverse strand, counting down.
CGTTTTTTTTTTTCGAAGATAATGAATTATCTTATGAGTTCAGCTCAGCAACGATTTAAGAGCAAAGTTAAGTTTGTTAGTTTTAGGATTTTTGAGAGCGAGTTTTTTTAAACTAAATTAATGTATTAAATACCTAAACTATAAATAAGTTGTGCCAACACTAGTAGAGTGAGAGGAAGCCATTCTAGACTTGCCACGGACAAAGGATGTTCTTGTCTAAAGTAAAAATATACACCAAGACCAGCCTGAAACACAACAATAATAGCATTATTAACAAAAAGGGCAACTGAAACAGAAATAATAGCATTAAGAAGTGTAAAATAAGCTAATACATATACGAAATAAACAATATTTCTGAAAATAATAATAACATTATTTATAGTGCAGGTAGTAGCAAAAAATAATTAAAAGTATCACTACTAAAGTTGTTTTGTCAGACACGAACAATACAAATATGTTTTTTTTATAAACTTTTATAGGTTACAACTTGACCGCCATTTCGCCTGATGTTAAACGATGATGCGGTCTACGATGGAGCGTGTTTACCTAGAAGAAACCGATTCACTCTCGATTTGAAGACATTATACATATGTATTCTTAGGTAATTTTCTGGCACTTAAAACCTCCCCGTTTTGTTATGAATTTGGCTTTAACTCGAAATGCATGCACGCCGCAATCGAATTTTAGATCAAAGCGTCACTAGGAAGGGGCTAAAATATTACTAAATTTGACTATATACGTTATACTTTTTGCCAATCATTCTACCGCCTAACAGTACTATGCTAAAATTACAAGTTCCAGTGTGAAGGGTGATGTTTAAACAGAAATTACTAGGTAAAAAGAGATAAAACAGTCTATATAAGCTAAACGACGAACACAGTACGCTGTACGCAGTGCGATATGGGCTCTTTAGGTTTTCTACCCTTTTTTGCGTGGCATGTCTTACTCATCAGTCTAAATTACAAAAAAAAGCTAACTACAACCCGTGGTGCTTCTTGAAGCTAACCTAAACTATTGAATGTCATTTTTTAACACCCCCGACCAAAAAAAGGGGTGTTATAAGTTTGACGTCGATGTCTGTCTGTCTGTCTGTCAGTCTGTCTATCTGTCTGTCTGTCTGTCTGTCTCTCTGTCTGTCTGTCTGTCTGTGTGTGTGTCTGTCTGTGGCACCGTAGAGCTCAAACGGTTGGGCCGATTTCAATGCGGTTTTTTTTATTTGAAAGTTAATATCCGTGCTAGTGTTCTTAGCTATGTCTGGTTTATATCGATTCAAAATGGCTGCCTCCACAAAATGGCGGACAAAATATTTCTGCACAACCTACCTCAATATGGGTATCAAATTAAAGGGCTTGACTAGAAGAGTACTATACGCTATAACAAATTTGAAATTCAAGATGGCCGCCACCACAAAATGGCGAATTATATATTTTTTTTCACTACTACCGCAATATGGGTATCAAACGAAAGGGCTTGACTAGTAGAATACTTTGCACTATGACAAATTTCAAATCCAAGATGGCCGCTACCACAAAATGGCAAATTACATTTCTTTTTTCACAATTTCCTTAATATGGGTATCAAATGAAAGGGCTTGACTAGTAGAATGTTGTACAGATAACAAATCTAAGGTAATCGGGGGTTAATCAAAATTTTTAATTTTGTTCTTGTTTCTAGTGTAATGGTAGCCTGATAGCCCAGTCAAAAGAAAAGCTGTTAATTTGGAATTACTGATTGACAATTTTTTATTTTATTTAGAGGTATAAATTGATGTATATGCATTGATATAGATGAATAAATATCTCTTACCATTGTTACACAAAGTCCACTTGAAGAAATCAACAGCAAAATTCGTCTTCCATATTTATCGATAAATATCGGCGCTAACACTGCACCTATTACAAATGTGGCTCCAACAATGATGGTAGCAATATCAGGTTGGATTGAGGACCCTGCGTACCTAAATATTGTATTAGCATATACGATCACAGCCATAATTCCACTACACATCTGCAAGCTTGATAAAAACACTGTTATAAATAAGCTTTTTCTATTAATTTTCAGTTTGAACAGTTCTTTCCAAGCGTATTTGTTGTGTTGTTGCTCGCGAACTTTTTCCATCATAGTTTTTAGTTCAGTGCTTATGTCTTCGTCTCTGCCTAGATATTGCAGTATCGATGTAGCTGATGCTTCATCATCTAAAACATTAAAATAAAAAAAATCTTATTTACTTTTAAACTGCTCATTTAGTATAGTGGTTGTATCTATACGATAGATCTATACTAATATTATAAAGCTGAAGAGTTTGTTTGTTTGAACGCTAGGATCTTGGGAAGTACTGGTAGAATTGAAAGATTATTGTTCTATTGAATAGTCCATTTATCGAGGGAGGTTATAGGCTATATAACGCTACTATCATTAAAAGCAGAGCATGAATCAAGAATGTAACAAAAACGGGAAAATATATTCCTTTTTGAAAGTTTTCGTAGCGTGCTTTGACATGGCAGCACGTGTCTAAGATTGCGTCATTGAATATAATAAACCTTTGCTATTCAAATTTGTTTCTCAATCTGAGTTGGTAAGACCAATTTCCTACAGGGGGCGTAACAGGTAGCTGAAGAGATTTTTTGTTTCAAAGCGAAATTCTCAGGAATTACTGAACCGATTTCAGTCATTCTTTCACCGTTGGATATGTACGGGATCCTGATGAGTGCTATATAATGTACCACGGGCGAAGCCGGGGCGGACATCTAGTAATATAATACACGTAATAGACGTACATAAACCACTGCGTTACTCAATTCTGAAACAAAAGAAAAATAAACTATCGAGCATAACGAGTTTGAATTCGAAAGCATTAACACAGGGTTGCCACAAGGTAGTATAATTAAGCCCTTATTGTTTCTAATTTATATTAATGCTCTACCATATTAAATTACCGAATGTTTAGGGATATGTTATGATTGCCGATGACGCAACAATTTTTATACCGCAAAATGATCAAATTTTGAAAATAAATCAATAGGACTTTGTAAACATCTAACGGTGAAAGAATGTCTGAAGTTGATCAAGTAATTTCTAAGATTAACACGTTCAAACATATAGGAAACTCTTTAATAAACTAGGCTTTATATTTTAAGCTTTATTATTTAGTATGGGTAAGATAATCTTTTGGGGCAATCTTTTAGACTTTTGTGGTCCAGAAAAAATGTCGTCGCGGCATATTTCGAACGACAACTACGGATAGATTACGAGTGGTATTTAGAAGCAAAAAAGCAACAACTCCATAACTTTTACTAGTAAGTATTTACATTTTACATATTACAACTGTGCACATTTTTTCAACGTTAAAAAACTAACAATTTTATCTAATAAATTAGTAACCATATTTTAATGACAAATCAAATAATTTATGCACAAACCATAAATTGAATTTAAGTTCACAACAAATTACCAACACAGTGTTCGAAAAAACTGCATTCGCAAGTGCTATTAAAGTCTAAAATCACTTGCCACTAAATCTGAAAACGTTAACTGGTAATACGTATATGTATATGTCACTGGAAAATAACAGGAACTGTTAGTTAATCAATTCACTAGGTAGTTAATCAACTTTCGGAAAATAACAAACGGCGGTAGAAATATATAATTTAACACATCTCTCACTGAAAAATTCAGACAATAGGGATACCCTGACTCGCTTCTATATGGAAGACCTGCCTGATGTTAGCATGGATGAAATCGTGTTAGCCCTTAGACAGCTGACAAATAGTAAATGTCTAAAGACAAAAGTATTTGATCAGTGTATTTTACCTGTCATGACCTGCGGTCCCGAAATGTAGACACTGGCAGTTGAGGAGGTCCACAAATCAAAGTCGCACAGCTAGCTATGGAACGAGCTTCTCTAAAAGATCGTATTCGAAACGAAATGATCCATCAGAGAACCAAGGTTTTTTAACATAGCTCAATGTATTTTCAAACTAAAGTGGCAATGGCCCAGCGATATCTGTCATGGAACCGATAACCGTTGGAGTCGACGTGTTTTTGAGTGGAAATCGCAAATTGGCAAACGTAGTCTAAAACGCCCTGAGGCAGTGGCTTACCACCAGTTGCTTTCCTCACATTGTCACTACATAAAAATGGTCTTAACTCTCACCTACGTTTGCTACTTTTGTTTCGTTTTACGTTTGATCAATCTGTTTTGTGCGTGATCTCCACTACAGAACTCGTCTACCCCTATGATTATTGGTTCCACACAGTGGTCAGCCCATTGCGACTTAGTTATGATATTGTTGGTAAACTATGATCGCCGATATAGCTGAGCACATTAACCTAAGTTTATAATATACCTTTTAAAACGTAAAACATTGGAGATTCAGGTATGAAACAGCAACCAACAACATAGACCACGTTTAAACCCATTCCGATGTAACACACGGAAGCATAGGTCACAAATGGAGCTGTACAGTAGACGAGGAGACTGCCAGTGGCATGAGAGATTCCCATGCTAGTTAATATCACACCTCGTATGCTAGGCGACCTGAAATTGCATTAGTTTGAAAATTGAAGAAAATGTACTCATTATCTAGTCGTCTTATGTATAAGGCATCCATGTGTTGTAATTATTTTGTGGTAGTTACACATCATGGCAACACTGGCAACGGTACAATCAAATCTTCATATTATATTAATATTTTTAATATGCAGCCCATCTTGTCCCAACGTTGAGCAAAGGCCTCTCTTCCCTCTCATCCAATGATGTATATCGAGAGCCATGATGAGCCAATCCTTGTTGTGAACATTAAGCTTATCTTCCCACCTCTTTTGGGATCGACATTGTGGTTTACTCCCCAGGACCTCCTGCTGTCTCCTGCTGTATCATATGACCCATAAATTTTGTTCACGAGCCTGTGCTCTATCATTGACAACTTCTTGTTTATTGAAAATTTTCGTCGTTAACATCGCTTCAAAGTTACAAATTTGTCACTTTCTTATTGAAGATATTGGGGACAGTTTGCAAATTGGGGACAGTTTGCAAGTGATTGGGATTATATAATACACATGCTTGACTTTTTAAACAAAAGATTCAAACAAAGAATTCAAACTCCGCTGCCGTAGTAAAATTTTCCAAAGTGTGTAGAATTTATTAACTATAGACATAAAATTAATCTAAAAATTTTTAAATTTGGAGGGTTTCGGTTTTAGGTAAGCACTTCATGGCTGTATCATTGCTTAACATACATCAGACAAGCGCCAAACTAGAAAAGCAAAATTCTTAAACTACTAAAAAAAATATTTTCATATATACTATATATTATATATGTGATTGTAGCCTAATAAATAAATAAAAAAAAACACTTACGAAATTTCTCCAATAAACATCATCTCTACAACTGTTATGATACAAATGCTAGCTCCGATGAGAATTCTTCCAAAAGCCACCATAGTATAACTCGTTGCTGTACCGAGAACTACATAGGACGCAAAATGAAAGATGCCACCTAATATAAGGCTTACTTTTCTTCCAAATCGATTGGCAAAATAGCCACATATCAAGGCTCCTGAAAAACAAAATAATAAAAACTTATGACTTAACGATCCTTAAGCGCATCCCGCGTGGTGCTCGTGTTTCGGTGGCTCAAAGTTTATCGTTTGCTATCAAAACTGTTCTATCACAAAACTCGAAAGATGCTTGGGAACATTTATTCACTTTCCCATACAGTGTACTTTATGTACCTTTAGAATCGTCGAACAAAAAGTCCCTTACCACTAGGGTAAAGGAAAATTGCATTAAGTAGGTACACTGCAGTGGAAAACCCTTTAGATTTGAGTAGTTTTATTCCGCCTAAGCAGCGGAATAACCAAAATTCTAAAAAAAGTGATGATTCGGCCATAATTAAGATAGTAGAGAACAAAATTAGCGATGGCGACATCAAAGGCGCTGCACGTATTTTGTTTTCCAGTGACACTATTGCGCCAAATACAACACACACCATACAGTCACTTCGTGACAAACATCCACCTGCGACAGCTAATCTCCACCTCCCTGATCCACCACAATCAGATGGCGTCACTATTGAGGCCACATTGCAGGAGGTTACGGCTGTGATTACATCTTTTTTGAGTGGCTCAGCCGGAGGCCTAGATGGCCTGACACCTCAACATCTAAAAGATCTTCTATATTTTAGCTCTGGTGAGGTCGGAGAGTCCCTCTTGAGAGATCTAACCTCTTTAGTTAATCTCATGTTATCTGGTCGAGTCAGTAGTGACATTGTCGAAGTTTTGTACGGCGCTAATCTGTGCGCACTTTCCAAAAAAGATGGTGGGATCAGGCCAATCGCTGTCGGCACCACATATCGTCGGCTTGCTGCCAAGGTGGGTTGTAGGAAAAGGTTGCTCTTTTGAGCTCCTTTTCCAACCAATACAACTCGGCTTTGGTTCGCGGGGTTGGATGTGAGGCTGCCGTTCATTCTGTCCGGACCTTCCTTCACCAAAATTGGGGAGAGGTGCTGTTAAAGGTGGACGTCAAAAACGCTTTTAGTTCGGTTGATCGAGGAGCCCTGTTGGTCCAAGTGAAGGATAAAATTCCTGATCTGTACAATTTTCTTTGGCAATGTTATGGTGAGCCCACAAAATTGATTTATCAAAACAATCATATGCTATCCTCCGTTGGCTGTCAACAGGGTGATCCCTTCGGCCCTGCCACCTTCGCCCTGGCCATTCACCCTATCATTCAACGTCTCCAGTCCAAACTAAACGTTTGGTACTTGGACGACGGAACGTTGGGGGGCGATGTGAATACTATTTTAACTGATGTACAAAAACTTATGGACGGTTTTCGTCTCATTGGTTTGGAACTAAATTTCTCAAAATGCGAACTTTTTGTTTGCGACACATGTCCAGATAAAGATTCGATAATACAGAAATTTAATGATTTGGCCCCCAACATCAAATCAGTTGACAAATATTCCTTGCGCCTCCTGGGTTCACCGATATTAGATGAGTCGTTTACACCTTTTGTCGAGGAAAAAATTCAAAATTTTACGAGCCTCCGATAGGCTACTCAAAGTAAACGCCCATATGGCGTTTACAATTATTCGACATTGTCTCTTTGTTCCGAAATTTATGTTCGCTTTACGATGTAGTCCACTGTGGAAACATGGTGAGCTCCTTTGAAGCTTAGACAATGTCGTAAAGGATCTTTAATCTTTAGGATTAATCTTTACTATCGGTGTTGAATGTAGACCTGAGTGGGAGGGCATAGTCACAAGCCTCACTACCCATAATGTTGGGAGGCCTAGGGGTCCGCCAAATTTCAAGTGTAGCTTTACCGGCATTCTTGTCCTCAGTTCATAGTACTCAAAATCTAATCGAAAAAATTCTCGCACCCTCATTAGGCCATTCGGATGTAGTAGTAGCTAATTTGTGCGAGGCTAAGAATGCTTGGAGGCTGGCTTGTTGGCTTGGTAGTTGGCTTGAACATCTTGATTATCTGTAGACCTACAGTGGTCTATGGATAATTCAGGTGTGCTTAGTGCAAGTAGTTAGTTAGGTAGGTTTGTAGTGTAGTGTAGTTCTCATTGTATTTTAGTTTTGTTAATAAAGGCTCTGCCCAGATAAAAAGAACAACTTGGAAAACCATTAAAGATATATTATGTAAATACTGCATAATATTAGAGGTGTATCCTCACCAACACAGTGGTATTCAATTAAAACGGGCTGCCCAAGGATAAATCAGTCAAATTGTTATGCTTTTTTTTAAACATAAAGTGAACAATTACATTTATTTTTTAAAAATATATGTATATTAAAGTCGAAGTGATTACCAAAGTTAAAACCAAAGCTGGATTTGGTTGTAAGTATCTGAAACCAACTTTCGCAGGTCTTTAACATGTTAAAAAATCGTTACTAACCAGAAATATCGCATTCTATCCAAAAATATTAAAATTTATTAAGGATTACATTCCTGGAATCGAGAAAAAAAGAGAAAAAAGATATATATATATCTTTTTTGTAAGTATGTAAGTATGTAAGTATGTAAGTCGATTAAAACAGCCTATTCCAGAGACATTTGACACAATTTTTTAAGGAAACAGTTCATTTTTACAGGCTGGTTTTTTTATAAACCTGTTTGTATTGAAATATACGAGGAAATAACTGGGTATATGTATTATTATGTTGACAGATACCTACCGACACACCCAATATAACCTATAGACGCAAGCCATGACTTATCTACTTCCGAAATTTTTAATTGTAGTGGGTTCTGCCTGGGGTCGTCGAATTTTGGTAGCACTGGTCCTGGCCAACCCACTCCATAGCCATTTATGAGGTCGCCAAAATTCACTGAAACACAAAATCTTATGTGTGCTGAAATGTGCAAACATTACTGTGTTCCAGGTTTGAAGGGCAATGTTTCCAGTAAAATTACAGGGCTTAGAGATATAACATCTTAGATCTCTGGGTGGCGAGCGCAGTGCAGTGTTAGGTAACGATTTGGACTCTTCGTGTTCCAATAGCTACGTGTCACTGTGCTGTTATGTGGCAGGCATGTTGCTTACCATCAGGCACATGTCCTGCTCGTCTCGTCACTTCTTATTAAAAAAAAATAGATAGATAGATTAACTCTTTATTGCACTTCACAAGTAAACAAAGTTACAAAAATATACAAAAAATAAATTGTAATTAGTAACAATTGGCGACCTTATCGCTAAAAGCGGTCTCTTCCAGGCAACCGCTGGATGGAAAAGGAAACGGGAAATGTGAAACTCAAATCAAACTTTGCCTGAAAAGTGAAAAAGAAATCAAAGGACTGAGAAGAATTCAGAGATCAATTCTGATCTATACGAGGGTCAAACTGAAAGTTCTTAGAACTGGGCACTTATAAACAATATAATAAAAAAATAATTCTATAATTTGAAAATAGAACTCTTTGCCAATATTACTGAGTATATACTTCATTCATTTGTCATTTGTTTTACGATTTGGCGGCAAATTGAAAATTGTCTGTGTCACGTCAACATGAATTTAAAACGAGAAAATTTTCGTGCAATGATTTTTTATGACTTTCGATGTCATTTAAGTCAACAAGAAAGTTATGATAGACTACGATTGGCCTTTCACGATGAAGCCCCATCTCGTGCGACTGTTTACAACTGGTTTAATGAGTTTAAACGTGGTCGCACTAATCTCACTGATGATTTACGTGAGGGACGGCCTTCTACGGCGACGACTGAAGATAACATCTGTGTTGTGCGGCGTATGATAGAGACTGACAAAAGAGTGACCTATCAGCAGATTCGGACAAGCTTAGGCATCGGTATGAGTCAAGTGCACAAAATCCTACACGAACATTTAGCGGTCAGGAAGCTTTGCGCCCGGTGGATACCTCATAATTTGACTGAGGCTCAAAAACTCCATCGTGTGGATTGGTGCCGTAAAATGATTGAAAGATTTAACGGAGGTGACTCAAATGCTGTGTTCGACATACTAACAGGTGACGAAAGCTGGATTTACTGTTATGATCCTGAAACCAAAAGACAATCTGCTCAGTGGGTGTTTCCTTTCGAGGAGTTGCCAACTAAAGTGAAGAGAGATCGAAGGATAGGTCATTTCGCAACAATTGTGTTAGAGGATCAAAAAACAGTTTCTGCAGAATGGTACACTACCAATTGTTTGCCACTTGTCTTGGAAAAAATTCGAGAGAAACGACCTCGCAGTAGGATCCTCCTTCACCACGACAACGCCTCATCGCACACCGCCAAGCGAACGATCGACTATTTGGCGACATCAAACGTTGAATTACTGGGTCACCCGCCGTATAGCCCCGACCTCGCGCCTTGCGCCTTGCATTTTTATTTATTTTCAAAAATTAAAGAAAAACTTAAAGGAAAGCGGTTTATGAATGCTGAAGAAGCGGTGGCTGCGTATCGCGATGCCATTGAAGAGACCCCTAAGGACGAGTGGGCAAAGTGCTTTTCCCAGTGGTTCCATCGCATGCAGCGGTGTATTGACGTGAATGGACAATATTTTGAAAAGATATAATAAAACTAATAACTGGCTAATGTAATCAGTTTTTGATTTTCTAAGAACTTTCAGTTTGACCCTCGTATGATCAAAATGTACCTAGCCCCTTTTTTAATAGACTATTTGGACTTTTAGAGCTCAAAAAGTAACACTCTTTCATGGTTGACGTTTGAAGAGCTGGACAGAGAGATTTGATGTTAGTACCATTATACAAAAAACCACACTAGAATGCATTACTTCAATATAAGTTTCCCGATACAGTCTTGGTGTCTTCAAATAGAGACTGATTTAATTTTTTCTATGTTTCATTTTCATTTCATCGTAGCGTGCAAAGGGCGTAAACCCATTACTGATTAATAAAAGATCCAGCATTTTGGAGCATAAACACATCAGGGTTTTGAAGGGGCAGGCTGCATTCCCGACAGAGTTTCATGGTCTTAGGTTAGGTTTATTTGATAGCATAGAGTTACGAAACGAGCAAGATATGTGCCTAATGGTAAGCAACATTTCTGCCACAAAACAGCACAGTGACACGCAGCTATTGCAACATGAAGATTCCAAATCATTACCTAGCACTGCACTGTGCTCGTCACCCAGAGATCTAAGATATTATATCTCTAAGCCCTGTAATTTGTCTGGAAATATTGACTTTCAAACCGAAACACAGTAATGTTTGCACATTACTGCTTGGCGGTACAATAACTGGCAAAGTTGTGGTACTTCCCTAGGTGGACTCTGCCAAGAGCCCTACCACTACAAAACCAGTTTGTGGTTCAATTGCTTAAAATTTACCTTGCATCAAAAATACTTTTCCAATGTACTACTGGATTACCGTAATTAAAATACAACTAAATATTTGTGAACAAACTACATAAATGCTTAAGCCATAATAATAATGCTTTTGCCAGTTATTCTACTGCCAAGCAGTAGAATGTGCAAACATTACTGTGTTCCGGTATGAAGGGCAATGTTTCCAGAGAAATTACAACTTAGAGATATAAGTTATCAGATCTCCGGGTGACGAGCGCAGTGGAGTGCTAGGTAATGATTTGGACTCTTCATGTTTCAATAGCTGCGTGTCGCTGTGCTGTTATGTGTCAGGCATGTTGCTTACCATCACGCAAGTCCTGATCGTCTCGTCACTCTTTTATTTCAAATAAATAATTAAAAAAAAACTTACGGCATACAGCAACTAGTATCTGAATATGCAAGCTACGTGCAATTTTAAACCACATTGTTTTACTTTATTCGCTCTATTCAAAGTGATCTGCAGAAAAGCAATACGGTAACAAAACTGCAAACTAGGTACTGTGGTTATCTCAAAGTTATCTTATGAAGATTTACTATTGCATAGCATAACCATTTTTTTTGGATTATCGTGTTTGGTTAATATTGTTTCTCAAACTTGAACTCCGTTTACCCTTATTTTTTAAACAGGGAGATAGAGCTATTAAAAAGACAGAACTTTTTTTGAAGTTTGGTTACTCATAGATTTAAAAAGCCGAGATAGCCTAACTAATAATAATAAATGCATCAGCAATTCTCATTGGCTGACAAATTTCTAGATGGTCATGCCCATGGATTAGATTCAGATTCACCTGCGTAGTTTTCAAAGTAAGCTATCAAGTTCCGAGTTAAAAGTTTTCACATCTATCGGCAGTTGAAAGTCATAGTGTCAATGTTTATTTTTGTTGATGCATATCATAATATTTTGATACTTAGAATCTTTATATGGACAGAACCATAAAAAAATGTCTAGCCGTCCTTGAGTTACAAGTGGTGTAACAAACAAGACTTCTTTATTTTGATAAATTTTATCTCGAAAACAACTACATTTCCTTTAATGTGTACTACCTATTATTTTTACGTAAACATTACAAGATGTCCTCCGTCCCCCACTTTGAGACTCTCTGTCGCAGTGCAAATAAAACCTGAAGTAATCTTACGAACGCCAAGGTCGAGAGAAAGAGCAGCGGGCGGTAATTGTTCGAGGCTACATTTTACACGACTTCCTAGGCTTAGAAAATTGCACTCATAGGAACCGCCTATACAAATAAAAACTTGTCTTATCTTATACCTTTAAACAAGCAATTCTTGTATTTATATATTCTATAGAATCTGAATCTCGGAAACGGCTCTAACGATTCTCATAAAATTATGTATGCAGGGGTTTCGGGAACGATAAATCAATTTAACTAGGTTTAATTTAAAAAAAAAAAACGGATTTTATGCGCGTTTTTAGACAACGAAAAATTGTTACAATGACACTAGAATGCGAAGGTAAATTTCGCAATACTGCGCGACAGTATAATAGCTAAGGGGGGAAGTTGTGCGGTCATGAAGCGTTAGACCCAGGTTCGAATCCAGATGGCTCCTCTTTTTTTTTCATGTTCCAGCTTTTTTTTTCTTTAGCGGCGCTGAGCACTTTTTTTTGTATGGGTAAAAACTTTCAAACTCGCGTCAGGGTCACGTGATGCTGATCGAAAAAGCGTAAGATCGAGGGGAAGGGAGAGGAACTAGTATCTCCCACTCTTTCTACCGTGCCTGAGTGTGCTGCTCTGTTTAGGCGGCACAGGGCGCTTGCGCGAATGACCGTGTGTGTTTTTGTACAGCGTCCCACGCGTATCCAAGGATGGTGACAGCTGATTGCTTGACTGTTGTGTAGTAAATACACTGTTGTGTATTTGTAAATGTGAATTGTTTAAATTATGGAAATCGAACAAAGTGAATCTATTAATGAAAAAAGTGATGGTGAAGTAGTGAAAGAAAATGAGTAAGTACTTTATAAATTACTAGATGAAAAAACTCTTACTTGGCTTTGGCCCGTAACTGCCGTCAAGAAAACCAGCTATAAGCTGAGAACTATAAAACGTGAAAAAACGAATAATGATAATAGTAATCAATATAATTTTAACCTGTCACCCACGCCGTCGGCGTCACACAAAAAAAATCACTACTCAACAACGAAAGTATAGTTTTTGTTTCTGTAAACGATAATGAACTCTTTGATATATCTCCTATCTACTAAGAATACGAAAATAAAGCCATCATTGAGTATTTTATTTGTTTACGTTGTGTAAATTTTCAAGAGCGTTTTGTGGGTTAGATGACAGGCAATAATCGAATATTCATATGCAAAGTAAGGAACTAGTATTTATACTGCCTAAATCAGTAGCCAATGTTTTGAAATAACTTGAGATTAGTTATTGTAAACAAAAAAGCACCACTTGAAATCCGACGCCGACGACGAGCCGACGAGCCATAAAAACAACTAGGGATGTTCCTTGACTATCAACAATCATCGATAAAATATCAGTATCATCCAATTTAAACACAACGTTAATATTGAAGTTTCCACTTCTGCCGGCACTCCCGGAGTGCTACCGGTGTTTTTTTTTTTTGCTTGAAGGTATAGAGACGGCAATAGCAAAGCCAAAGCCGATTTAGTTTGGCGGTAGAAGAGCAGGAATGGAGACCGCGAATCAGCAAACGTAGTGTGGGACGTAGGTATTATTGGACAGGCATATGTCCAGCAGCGGACGAATGTGGGCTGATTATGATGATGTGATTGAGTAACAAATATCAAAAGTCTCACATCCTACTAATATAACAAAAAATGCAATAGTTTGAACGTTTTTTTCTCAATCATGGCAGAACGGCATATAACTAGGTATACACCACCAAGGCTACTTTTAATCACGGTAAAATGAGAACTAGAACTACGTGGGTAAAAGCAAGTAGTTTTTTTAGTCTTTAATTATTTTTCAAGTTTTTTTGTAACTGTTATATGTTTACACTTGACCGCCATCTAGCCTGATGTTAAGTGACGATGCGGTCTACGATGGAACGTGCTTTATCTACGCTTTCGTTTACTACTATTGGTTACGCCAGCTGCTATGGATAAAAAACTAGCAGTCATAGGAACTACCGATAGAAATAAAAAAAATTTAACTCAGAATTTCGAAGCTTACTTTGGAAACTACAGAAACCCGAACGCGAAACCGAAATGCGTAGCTATGAGAGCAAATGAAGCTTGGTCATGTAGATTACGATGACGCATTTCTAGATGATCAATGAGGGATGCTGATGCATTTCTACATTTCTAGATGGCCAATGACCATGGCCCCGAGTTTACCCGAAGATTTCTTGTCATTCCCGAGCGTGACGCTAGAATTCAATTCACAGCCCACGAAAAATCTGTCTGTAGCGCGCTAAAAGAAGTTTTCACTCCAAAAATACAAGCTTGTCTTCGCATTAACGAAGCTAAACGTCATATTGTAAACAAGTAAACATTACCTAATTAATCCACACACTCAGCAACAGAGTGGGGTTTACTACTGGAACAGGTTGCCTGAGGATGTTATTTAGGCAAAGTCGTTAAAATCTTTTAAGATCAAACTGGACAACTGGATAGTAAAAGACAAAATCATTTTAAAAGACAATAGGCGTGACGACAGGTCCTGCTATTATATTAAATTACTAGCTGAACCCGCTACTTCGTTCGCGTAAGCAGATGTTATTGACTTATAGTGTAAATTAGTTGGAAGTATCGTACGTCAAAATATTTGCATTATGTAATCATTGAAAAACCGAGTGAATTTGTTTTCCCACACAAAAAAATATTTAATTTTATCATCTTTATTTTTCTTTTTTTAAACAAAATCAAACATACTTATTAAGGTTTCGTAGTATCGAACATAGCCGCAAGTGTTAAGTTTGTAGGATTTTTATAGCATACATTACGAAAATTCTGAAGCTGATGTGCATGATCTGATTACCTATTTTTCTCTTTTTATCCGCAAGCTGTTTTCTAGCTGTTACCCGCGACTTCGCCCGCGTAAAATTTTGAACGAAGCCTGTGTGGAATCAAAATGATTAAAATTTTGAGTTTTAATGATAGGTACTCAAGCAAGTTGAACCCGTAAATCTAAGCCAAGTCTTAGTGAAATGTTAATGTATGAATTTAATTGTAACACAGAAAAAAATCCAAGAACGAAAGAATCCAAATTCGGCATCAAAATCCTTTTAGCAGCAAAAACTTATTAGTACAATTTAGAATACCAGTAACGCCACCTAGTGATGAAAGAAAAAGTACATACCACAATAGCAAAACATCGATTTAAATGGCCTTTAGTGCTTTTAGATTTAAACTGGCATTAGCGCCATCTAATAAGAATAGAATGTTGCTTGTTATTTTGATTGTGAACGCAAATCACCTGTATTATCTACGCCAAAACGGGTGCATATATTTTTAATTTTTGGCTTTTACCTTACTATCACATCAAGTTCCTTACAAAAATATATACTTATTATAGATTAATATGGAGTTAAACGAAAATATAGACTTAGACCCCATGTGAAATTTTAGACTCTAAACTATGTGTGGTATTTCAGACTATAAGTTATCTGTTTAAATTTTCTACCAAATTTGCTTAGTCTTTCCGACGTCACAGTAACCGATTTGCTATTTCTGATTACAAACTACGTGTGTTTCGAATTCCTTCCAAATATGTTCAGCCGTTCCAACATTGTCCTGTAACTGTAAATATTATGAATGTCAATGTTTGGATATTTGTTACTTAATCATGGCGGAACGTATCAAGTGATCGGGCTGAAATTTGAAATGCAATTAGATTATAGTCTGGAAGAACACATAGGCCAAACATTGCCTATGTATAGTTACTTATATATATGTCCCTATGTAATAAATAATAATAATAATAATGAGCGCCGGGCTGTGATCGTCGATATCACCGTACCACATGACGAGAACCTCGTGAAAGCCGAGAAGGACAAGCTTAGCAAGTACCTTGACTTAGCTCATGAGGTTACCGCCATGTGGGAAGTTGATTCGACGATCATAGTCCCAATAGTCGTGTCGGCAAACGGCCTTATAGCGAAAAGTCTCGACCAACATCTCAAGAGACTTTCGCTAGACGGTTGGGTTAAGGGCCAGATCCAGAAGGCAGTCATCCTTGACACAGCACGCATCGTCAGGAGGTTCCTCTCTCTGCAGCCCTAACCACCTGTAGCTTGGGTCCTGCCCCGCTGCTGGCGGCACCCTAGTTTTTAAGTTTTTTATAATGTTTATATTTTTATACCTATTGTAAAAAACTTAGAAATTAAGATGAATGAATAAATAACTGAATAATAATAAAAATGTTTATTCAATAAAATCGGTACATATTCACTTACATTACTAATTTCCCAAACTAGGTGAGTTCACACCTGTATTTTGGGTATTAGGCCTATTCGTTTTTACTTCAATCTATATAAGTACACTTCGTCAATTCTTGATTATTATCTATATTGTTTACAACATTTATTTTATATCAGAGAAAAAAATTTAAAAAAATAAAAAAAATAATAATTACAATAACTTCAAATTAGATTTAAAAATTTTAGTACAATAATATTAACTTACAATTGAAATAGGATATTTTTATGGCATAATAGTGGATTGTATGCTCGTGTGTCAGGGTGTGTGTGCGAGTCTGGCAGAGTGTGTGAGGGTGAGTGTCCAAGGCTGGGAGGAGTGTGGGTTAGTGAGTGAGGGTGTCCGTGTGTGTGTGAGGGTGTCTGTGAGTGTGTGAGTATGTCGTGTGTGGTAGGAAAAAAAAGTCTACATGTGTTTTGTCGCATAGCTTCGCGTTATGAGGTAATTTTGAGCAAGTTTTCGGTGTTGTTATAAGTCAAGCTCATCAACCATCTCTCAAGCACAACTTTGCAATTTACCAGACTCAGACTGTAAATATTTAGGGTTCTGTTCACTCGGTTATATAATCGGGCGCTTACGTCATCATAATGTCGGTTGGCAAGGGCTGTTCGTGTGCGAGTTATATCGCAGACAGAGTGACTCCTTCGCCCGCTGGATCGACTGTACGGGAGTGTTGAATGTTTGCGGAGAAGCATCTGCTTCACGTAGAGCTGTCTGACCGTGAGAACAGCACAATCCTTGTACAACTGTTTAGTAGGATACCTACGTGGTTTACCAGTCATAATTTTGAGTACTGCTCTCTGTGCCCTTTCCAGGGAGAGCATATTAGTAGTGTAGGTGCCTCCCCACGCCGTGATACAATATGATAACACAGACTGCGCAAGAGCACAATACACTGTCTTTAGAAGCTCCCGTGATGCAGTCGCCCTTAGCCTTTTGAAGACAAACATAAGTTTCCTAGTGCGGAAATTACATTCCGTAGATGAGGACTCCAATTCAAAGTGTCGTCAATCGTCACTCCCAAGTACTTAGCCTGGGAAGCACGCGAGATTTCCTGACAATTACAGTATGTGCCCCCCCTGTCCACAAGTGTGAGCCTTAATCCTCAGAGAACCGATTGGTGGCCGCATATTTGCACTTGGTGAGAAGGCGACATACAATGTCTTACCTACATTCAAGGTCAGAATATTTTTCGACAAGCAAGACATCACCTCTGCAAGAGCTTTCTCAGCATGATCCTGTGCCACTTCCCAGGTACTCCCATGGACAACCAGAGCTGTATCGTCGGCATACATTAAGATTTTACAATTTGGAATATTGAGCATACAAATGTCATTCACATAACTAGTAAAGAATGTAGGCCCCAGCACACTACCTTGCGGCACGCCGCATGTTATATTTTGCTCCGTGCTGATGACGCTGTCTATTTTAACTGACTGTGTTCTGTCAGTCAAGTAATCAGCAAAAATTCTGTGAGCCTGGCCGCGTATTCCCATGTCCTCCAGCTTTGCGAGTAGAAGGGGGGATGGACACCGTGTCAAATGCTTTAGAGAGATCCAGTAGTACACAGATAGTCTTGTCCTTACCTTCCAGATTTCTGACTACGGAGCTTGTAAGTTCAAGCACTGCATCTTCGGTACTTTTCCCTCTACAAAAGCCAAACTGGTTGTCTGCGATCAAATTACGTGCCTTCAGGTAGTTTACGAGTCTTTTGTTTAGTATTTTTTCTAAGATTTTTGACAGACTGGACAAGACAGAGATTGGCCTGTAGTTGTTAACATCTGTACTTGAGCCGCTCTTAAAAATAGGGTGCACTATTGCTCTTTTAAAGCCCCTTGGAAATACACCCGTGGACATACACAGATTGAAAACGTAAGTAACCGGTGGTACAAGGTATTGTCTAGCGCATTTCAGTAGCTTTACAGGAATATTGTCCCATCCAGTAGCACAGTCATCTCGCAAACCGGTAATGAGTGAATCAACCTCTTTATGATCTGTTGGAAGCAACACCATAGAGTCACCCCTCGGATTGCCATGAAGACGTAACGGCAAAGCATCATTCTCCTTTACAAGAGTAGCAGCAATTTTATCCGCAAGTAGCCTGCCGATAGCTACGAAATGATCATTGACATGATTTACAGAGTTGTGGTGACTATTTTCAATTTTTAGCAGGTCAGTTGCGGGCGTGGAATCTGCACGTAAGTTAGCAAGGCCTCTTATAATCTTCCATGTAGCTTTGGGGTCTCGTTTGACTTTTTCTAACTCTTGTTGTTCATAATTGTTTTTAAGCTTACGTAATAGGGCAGTGCAGTAATTGCGATATCGATTATATGTCACTTTCAGTATCATATTACCTGGATTCTTTCTTGCTTGTTTGTGCAATTTGTCTCGGTGTCTTATACACCTTAGTACGCCAGGGGTTATCCAAGGCTTTATCATGAAAGTAGTGCGTGAGAACTTCGCGACTCTTGTATGTTTTTGAATGACACTTGCAATCATATCCACAAGCAGGTCAGCAGCAGCCTCGGCACCTTCACAAGCAAACAACGGTACGAAATCGGTGTCTTTCAAGTCAGCGGTTGCTGCTTGTATATCTAGCCGAGTTTTTAAAGAGTTAGAGGATTTATTCGAGAGCGCTGAGCAATTTAGGTGAAATAGTACCGGTGCGTGATCAGTTATTGTTGCATCGAGTACGAGAGCTGTCGCACTATTGGACCTAGACTTAAAAAGTACATGGTCCAGACAATTGTCCCCTCTCGTGGGTAGGTAGTGTGCGGGTATTAGCCCACAAAACGCAGCCGTGTCTAGATACATCTCCCCGAATTTGTCCCTTATTTCCGGTATTATGTTTATGTTGATATCTCCTGTGACTACTACAGTTTTATGAACCGAAAGAGACTCCAAAAGCTCGCCCAAGCTGTCAACAAATCCTTCCGGAGAAGAAAAAGATGGAGATCTGTACACTGCAACCAAAACTGTGTCTGGCTCACATGTAACAACCATACAATTGCAATCAACAATATTACCCTCGGTTACACTGCACTGAATACTGTTTTTTATATAAAGTACTACACCGTCGTTCTGATTACGAAAACTTGACTTGTAGCTAGTGTAGTTGTCCATCGGGGGTATGATCGAAACCTTGCTCAGCCAACATTCAGTCAGGATCAGAACATCCACAGAAATCTCAACCCGCGAAAGTAAAATCACGACTTCGTCAAAATTGCAATTGATACTACGGATGTTACAGTGGAGAATAGTGAGAGATTTAGTGGATTTATTTATAAGTAGCTTGCATTGTTCCGGCGAGCAGGTAAATGATTCTGCAACGCACAGGGACTCAACACTGTCGCTTGCACGCAAGGTGTTATCCATTAGGAAGACAGTTGAAGAGAGGACACAATTTCAAATCATAGACGACATAGCAACAACAAGGCACCTCGTCAGACGTCCATGCGTCACCGATGTCATCTTCCTGTTTTGAGATGGTGAGAAACCGATGAAAAAACCCCAATACACATCCGAATTCCGTGAGTTGAGAGTAGTTAGTGTTAATGAAATGTGGTGTGTGTAGTGAACGTGAATTTGAAATGTTAAGGTAATTGTGTTTTGGGTTGAGACTGCTTGAGTTGTTTTTTTTTGAGCTTACAGTATTGTAAATGAGTCATAGGATAATGTGTCGAGCATTGAACAAATAGTCATGACATTTTAACATTTTCAAGATCATTTAGTGAACTGATTTTTAAATGAGGAGCACCATCACCCTTCCTGATATAAATTTTACCGTGCGTACTCCAGCAGTATTTATAGGTATTGATCTTGGCAAACTCACGAGCCTTGTAAAATAAACTCCGCATATTTGGGGTCAAGTTCTCGGATATATACACAGGGTGCGACGGACCTGCAATCTTGAGATTGCATGTATTCAATTTGTTCGTTCTGTATGTAAAGTTATAAGCTCTAAGACATTGCAAGAATTTTTCTTTATAGATAACAGTCGTGAAATCCACTACAATGGGTTTATTCTTTGCTCTAGAGCTACCTCTAAATATATCTCTGATCTCACCATTTGCCATAGGGATGTTGATTACCTGAGCAACTCTTTTTAGCAATTCAGTCAAGTCTTCCTTCGTTTCTGTTTTATTTGTAGGCTTAGGAATGTTTCTAATTTCTACACTGCTTGCGCGTTGGTAGCGTTCCGTATACTCGACTTTCTCCTCAAGCTGCTGAACAGAGGCCAGATGGACTTTAAGCTCTTGTTCCAGTTTGCCAATTCTCTCAACGGCGGCCTGATGTTGTGTTGACATAAAGTTTATTGAGTCTCGAATAGACGTGATCTGTTGGCCTAGTTCTTGGACTGTGCTAATCAACGAAGATAAACTCAGTTCTTGTTGACTTTTAAGTTCTTCGAACATTTTCTTCATTTCGGACATAAAATTGACCAACTCGTCGTTCGAAAAGCCGCCACTATTTTTCTTTTCTTTGCTCTGTTAAAATTCTGAGCATTATCTTTAGTGATTATTTGACCAGGGTCAGCACCCGTTACACTGGGAAGAGCAGGTGACACAGGTGGAGTTCTCTTAAGTGGCATCGTTTACTTTTACTTCTAGCAATTTTCGACTGGCAATGTGTTCACGGAACGACGGATGTTGTTACTTGAGCTCGTGTATCGGAACGCTATTACGGAATCGGACGAAACGGAACCGCCAGACGTCCGCCTCACGAACGTCAGTGTCAACCCGTCGATTTCAATTTTCCGATGACATCTGACACCTTCCGTCACTGTCTGCTGTCTATATTTCAGTTCAATGATCTTGTCGTTATCACTTATCAGTGAAATCAAAATAGAACACGAAAGTCTGTTATCACGAGATTTTAGGTGTTTTCAGTGTGTGCGTGAGAAATTTAAATTGTGTAACGATGAACAATCAGCATTTGTGATGAATTATTGGATAGAATATTGCTCACCGACACTGCCATTTGTTTGGACCTCGTTTGTAGGTTACTTGCGATTGTAGATGATGTGATGTAAGTTGTATTCACTTGGTTTTTACTATTTGAATTGATTTAAAAACGATCAGAGTTCTTAGTCAGTTGTTTACTTGGCAAGTGTTGCCAGCTAATCCAGCTATGTGTTACTTAAGCTAAGCCAAGAATATGTTTTAAATTTTAACTCGATACATTCAGCCATTCTAACGTAATTGAGCAGCAAAAATTTTAATATTGACATATTTATATAATATTAGGAAAGGATAGGATATTACAAAATTTTTGAAAAAATAAAACCAGTCAAATGCCAGTGGGACTCGCGCGCGAAGGGTTCTGAACCATTAGCAAATAAAATCATTTTATTGTATGGGAGCCCCCTTAAAAAAATATTTAATTTTAATTACTCACATTTAAAGAGAACATAAAACTTAATATTATGTGAATAGTGAAAGCGTCAACCTGTCACAGGTAGGACGTTACTAGTATCGAGCAAGAAACGGTAAAAAAGTCAAGTTTGTTGTATGGAAATAAATATTTATTTTAGTTTTAGTATTTTTTGTTAAAGCTGCAATAGAAATACATCGTCTGTGAAAATTTCAACTGTCTAGCTATCACCGTTCTTGAGATACAGTCTGGTGACAGACGGAAGGATGGACGGACAGCGAAGTCAGGTACGGAACCCTAACAACGGTCTGCTTCGGTTACCGAAGCTTGTTGAATACTACCTTTAAATTTTAAACTAAATTAAAATTTTAATTAGTATTTGGATTGAAATAATACGTTAAGTTACGGCTGGTCTAGTAAGCTACAGCTGACTTAGTCGGGAGAACGCCGACTGTTGATCCGGAGACCCAGGATTCAAAACCACGCGCACCAATATCTTTTCTGGGTCATGTTCGTAATGCCGGTAATTAAACGGTGAAGGAAAATATCGTGAGGAAACCGAAATGTACCTAGAATCTAAGTTCTAAGTCATATGTCATCCACCAACCGACACTGGGCCAGCGTGGTGGATTATAGCCTTGTCTCTCTCCTTGCGAGAGAAGGCCCCGACGTCCAGCAGTGGGAACATTTAATGGGTTGTTTATGCTGCTACTTATTATGCTGATATGTTTTCTCCAAAAGAACAAAAATTTACTTCAATGACAGGTAATTTAATTCTGTCGTTCGACTAACTAAATACAGATATATCTAAGCTGATATTTGTTTTTTGTTGATATTTGAAAAAATACCTCCCTGTTTTCGATATATAAGATCACCTCTGAAGTATTTTCTACCAAACAAAAAAAGAATTATCAAAATCAACTCACAATTAGCGGAGTTATCGTGTAAAATAAAACCAAATAAAAAAACATGCAACCCGATTGAGAACATCCTCCTTGTTTGAAGGAGGATGTTCTCATCCTCCTCCACACAAAAATATATTTTTGACAATTATTTTGTGGATCGTCTGTGATACACAGAATACTTAGAAGTTAGTATGTACCGAACGCGCCGTGCGTGTCGTTATTATTTAATGTTTGTGTAATTTCCGAACCACCAAACCGATAATATTCAAATTTTGATGGGACAATATAAAAAATGTGTTCTTTCTAACAAAAAAAGAATTAATGAAATTAAACAACGCAAACATGAGTTACAACCAAATACACATTCTGACTTTCACCCCCTCCCGCAAGAAAACCGATCAGAATTTGGGGATCAAAAGTAGCCTACAGCAATCTCCTTAGTTTAAACTAAAATCATGCCAAGTTTCAGCTGAATTGAATCAGTAGTTTCGGCGTGATGCGTGATCCCTATACAGAAAGACAGACAGACAGACAGACAGACAGACAGACAGACAGACATGAAAGAAAAAAAATGCAGTTTCGCCATCAGTATCGACTACGGAGTGCCCCAAAAAAAAAAAATTTCAAAATATCTTCAATGTACAGAATTCGACCCGTTACAGTTTTATTATAAGTATAGATTTAATATAATGACAGTATTTAAATAAAATAAAATATGTACCAATTTTAAATTTGATTTGTTTTAGTTTATTTACTTTATGATCATTCAAAGCTGGATTAGCAAGTCCATTTTAAAAATACGAAGTTATTAGAAAATGAATTTACCATTGGATAACCCATTCAATTTAAAGTAACTTTTGTTATGAAACCTGTTTCCTAAACGCAATATTTGATATAGCTACCATACAAACTTTACGGGCGACGCATAGAAAATACGACAGTTTGACGACGTTTCCGTAGTGATTTGTATAAAGCGTTTGTGGGAGAGTCCAAAATTGTAATTTTAAAATTGTGATATCACGGGTAGTTTTTAAGATAATAAAGTAATTATTTCAACTATGTTTCAGATATTGAGTAGCCTTTTGATGGCTCATTAAATAAAAAATGAGGCGACATGCCTATTACCTATAATTTGTTATTTCAACACAGAGATATAGACATTAAAACTGCTCGCCTATTAAGCAATAAATAATCATGATTTAAATTATGATGTAGGTACCTTATTGCCTCGACGTTTCGGCAGCGTTACAACCGCCGTGGTCACGAGAATCTGACATCATGTTTGAAGAAGAACCCGTGACAGTGTACTTTTGCATTAAGGAGACATGATGAGGGTAAAGTTTTATAATCCACGGTCACACCGTCTTGAAAAACCGTCGACTAGCAAACTCCCTAACTCCAATTATTTTTGGTTTTTTTACCTTTTATAGGTTTACACTTGACCGCCATCTCGCCTGATTTTAAGCGACGATGCGGTCTACAATGAAGCGTGTTTACCTAGAAGAAACCGATTGACTCTCGATTTGAAGACACAAAGATTGTAACCAACAGGGAAAACCCACTCAGGTAACGAACGTATTCCACAGCTTAGACGTTCTTATCACAAAAGTAGAGTCAAATCTCTTCGTTCGTGCCTTTGGAACTTCAACCGTAAAACGATGTCGCTTTTTCGAGCTACGAACCAACCAAGAGAAAAGGGCAAGGTGGTATTAGATTATGTAAATCAGTTGCACACTCTCCGAAGTGTACCCGATAAAAAACCGATAGACTAATTAGCAGCTATCCAATTAGCTAGTCAAGATGTTAGTTAACTTTGTAACTACCCTTCAGGTTGTATATTTCGAGAGATTGCACTAATTTTTTGGAAGGTATTTGAGAAATGCTGAAAACTTTTAAAAAATAGTAGAAAAAATTAAGAGTTACCAGCATTTTAGGCTAGTTCAAACCAGCATAGGTTACAATAAACATTCTTACAATATAAATGATTTGCATTTTTTTTTATTAAATATATTGGTGAACAATTTACACACAATACCATCTGACCCCAAACTAAGCAATGCTTGTAATATGGCGGCCAGATAGCTCATATATTACTTATATAGTTGTAAATACATACTTATTATAGGTACATAGAAACACCCAGACACAGTACAAACATTTAATTCATCACACAAATATTTGCACTGGGTGGGGATCGAACCCACGACCTTTAGCTTCGCAGGCAGGGTTACTATCCACCAAGCCACAAGGGCAGTCATACATTGAATAGTTTTCTCGCTATCTACCAATTGCTGTCATAGTTTTCAAGGAAACAAAAAATAACAACATCATGTGTACTCATTTAATCCATGAAGCGCTTAGCATTTCTTGTATTTCCTGTAGAGACTTTCCTTTAGTTTCAGGTACAAATACCACTGTAAACGCAAATGCGAGGGCACAGGCGCTAGCGTACACCCAGAACGCGATATGGGCTCCATTGGCCACCATAAGGCCAAAAGCACTGGATATAAAAAAGCCGAAAAGCCAGCCAATGGTAATGGTGACTGTAGACCCTGTACTGCGGACGTTGGGGGTGAACATCTCTCCAATAAACGTTCCTGGGATTATACCGAATCCTGAAAAAGTACAAATAAAATATTATTAAAGTACAAAACAATATTTTTGAAAAATCTGTCTTGTTCTTGGAGTAAATCTTCGTATACACTAGGCAACATTTGGCGCGCGACACGTGATGCTCAACTTGTACGGCAACGCTGTACAACAGCGCGCGACGTTGCCAGCTGGCGCGCAACATGACGCGCGGCTTGTTGTTTGTGTAGAGGCAACGTTAATTGAGCATCAATTGTTGTCGAGTGAAGGAACGAAGGATTGCTCAAATTACTTGCAGGCGACATGTTGTTGACGACTGACGTAAAGGCTTGTTCGCATTAGGCTAGCAAATTAGTCTAGTAGAGAGTAATTTAGTAGCTAAAATACTCGCTACTATTCAAAAATCGTTCGCACCGTGCTTTAGTACAGTTCACAAGTGAGTAGCGTTTCGCGACATGAAGATCCTACAACGCAATAAAATAAATGAATGAATAAGCTAATCTTATGAAACGTAAAGTCTATTTTAGAAGAGGTGAATGAGGAAATTTGTGTGATCAATAAAATAAGTTATTCCACAGACAATTTCGTATTTGGAAAATTGTTTGAAGTTATTTTTCTCTCCAGACTAATTCGACAAATACGAACCGGTTTAGTCGGCGAGCCAATGAGCGCACCGCTTCCAACGAACGCGTGGTGGGGGGTGCTACTCGCCCGATGAAAATAGAACAAAATGGATTGACTCGACTAAATCACTTCCTAAACTACTCGACTAAATTTTCACTGTTCATACACGTTTAGTTGCTAAATTACTCGCCTAATGCGAACAAGCCTTAAGAGTAGATGCATAGACAGACAACATTCGTCAACAAAAAACTCTTGGGCAACTTGTTGTGCAACATATCGCGCGCCAATTGTTGCCTAGTGGATACGTGTGTATACAGTAAGCGTCATGGGCACCTTGTTTGCGCCGGGAGCAGTTCGGAATATTCGGGGATTCGTTTTAAGGTAGAAATTGGCATAGATAGTATTTTGATTGCTTATCCTACTAATATTATAGATGTGAACGTTCGGATGTTTGTTGCTCAATCGTGTCGGAACAGATCGGGTAGAAATTTTGAACCAAGTTGGAACATAGCTGGACTGTGTTCTATTTCTATTTCTTGAAATTATATTATAACATCAAAAGCATAGTCAGGCCACTTTAATTTCCCTGAGACTCAGATCTTCATTGAAAGATGGACGTTTCCTCACGATGTTTTCCTTTACTTTTAAAGCCAGTCAGTAACGCAAATAACAATTATGACGTAATATGATATAACTTCTATATTTGCATTTTAATACTTAGAGGAGCAGGTGGAATTCAAACCTACGAACTTATGATGATAAAAACAGACGTTCTGACCTCTAGGCTACTACGGCTTCAAAAGCTACAGCAAAGACAGGAAATACGCTTCAACATCAAGGTAAGACAATTCAATCAAATTCATACAACAAATTATACAAATTCCTAAATAATGCAATAAAAGATCATTAACTAACCAAGGTCATACGACAGGAAGAATATTATGAGAGATACCAATGGCACCCATCCAAACCTTCTCACAATTGAGTTTCCAAGGTGGTCCAAAAAGAAGTAAGTTCCCAGAGTACCCTGAAAGAAAGTATAAAATTAAAATGTAAAAACAGTTTTTTTAATTATTTTAGCATAAATAAATAATAATATATAAATAAATATTGGTGGGCAATTCACACACAACATCATCTGACCCCAAACTAAGCAAAGGTTGTGTGATGGCAGCCAGATAGCTGATATAATACTTATATAGTTTTAAATACATACTTATTATATATAGAAACACCCAGACACAGTTCAAACATTTGAATTCATCACACAAATATTTGCACTGGGTGGGGATCGAACCCACGACCCTCGGCTTCGCAGGCAGAGCTACTACCAACTAAGCCACTAGGGCAGCATAGAGTGACGGTATAGCAGGATATGTGTCGGAGGGTAAGCAACACGCCTGTTGTATACAAAACTCAGTGTAACTGACCTATAGGTAAAGTATGAAAAGTTCAATACTTTACCTAGCACGGCACTAGGCTTGTCACTAATATTACTTTAAAACTTGTATTACCCTAAACACAAAACCTCCCCTACGTTTCGGTATAGGTTTACTGTTATAATCAAAGAGTTTGCATATACTACGTATAGAGTGGGAACAAATGCTTTACACCGAAAAAGAAAGTTTCATACTTTTGTCGCGGCCAAGTCGCGGCACACCACTCTGTTGCCATAGCAAGTATGCACGTCATCTGCTTACGATTGGTACAATGGAACCGTGCGGAAAAATCTGATCTATTTACTTATTATTTATCGTAGGTTATACATAGGTATTGAGAAAATTGTAGATTAAAATGTGCTAGTTCAAGATATTTACATTTTTTGTTTTATCTTATCAAAAATATATACATTTACCAATGCTGAAGACAAACGTCTACGCGACTACTTTCCGTTTTCTACACATAAACACATTTTGTAGTGGTAGGACTCTTGCCAGAGTCCGCCTGGGGAAGTACCACACCTTTGCCAGTTATTCTACCGCCAAGCAGTAATGTGCAAACATTACTGTGTTCCGGTTTGAAGGGCAATGTTTCCAGAGAAATTACAGAGCTTAGAGATATAAGATCTTAGATCTCTGGGTGACGAGCGCAGTGCAGTGCTAGGTAATGATTTGGACTCTTCGTGTCCCAATAGCTGCGTGTCACTGTGCTGTTATGTGTCAGGCATGTTGCTTACCATCAGGCACATGTCCTGAACGTCTCGTCACTCCTTATTTAAAAAAAAAAAAAAAAACAAGAATTTACTTAACTTTAAAGCAGTCAAGTTGTCAAGTCCAACAAGAATTAAAACGCTGCAAATTTTTCGAGTCAAATCAAAATTGAAATTGCTATCGTATCTGGCGAAAAGTTTTAAAATACAAATATTAAACTAAATAACGTTTCAGAATACAAATAAACAATAACATGAACTTACCAAACTCAAACAACAAGCTCCTGTAGACACCAACAATAAAACCTTTCTTCCAGATCTTTCTACAAAAAGTGGCGTTATGCTACTAGCTACAATCTGTGTTATACCAATGACAATCGTAGCTAGCCCTGGTTCAATGCTGGATTCAGCCAACTCAAATATCGTTGTTGCGAAGAACACCACAGCGATCACACCACTCATTTGTTGTAATATATTTAAAATTAAAGTAATGAATAAAGCTCTTTTATTGCTTCTGACTGATATTATTTCCGTCCATTGGTATTTTGTGCTTTTTTCTGATGTAACGTCCAATTTAGCTGATAGGACTTTTTCGTATTCTTCGTCTCGTCCTAGATGCATTAATGTTACTTTTGCTTCATCGTCATACCCTGTAACGTTATTTATGCTTTATTTTACTTGATTTTCGTAGTGGTAGGACTCTTGGCAGAGTCCGCCTGGGGAAGTACCACACCTTTGCCAGTTATTCTACCGCCAAGCAGTAATGTGCAAACATTACTGTGTTCCGGTTTGAAGGGCAATGTTTCCAGAGAAATTACAGGGCTTAGAGATATAAGATCTTAGATCTCTGGGTGACGAGCGCAGTGCAGTGCTAGGTAATGATTTGGACTCTTCATGTTCCAATAGCTGCGTGTCACTGTGCTGTTATGTGTCAGGCATGTTGCTTACCATCAGGCACATGTCCTGATCGTCTCGTCACTCTTTATTTAAAAAAAGAAAAAGAAAAAAAGATTATCGTTTTGTAAAAAATGTTTTAGATATTAAAACGACAATTTATCTCAGCAAATTAATGTACGTAAAATGAAAACGTCAGGATGAAAAAAAAAAACTTTTTCTACGTCTAGGATATCTACTTCACAGATTTAGTTACCATCAGGCATCATATTAGGTGAGTTATGTTAAAGCCATATGTTAATCCACTTGTATCCTCTGTTGGCAGAGCAGTGCTAGGCAGTGATTCAGAATTTTCGTATTATTGTCTTACTATCAGGCGTACCTTTGTTTTTCTGATTCCATTACAATATAGAGGTTTTATAAAAAAAAATCACTTTCGTCCGTTTCAATGTAACCTTTACATTTAGAGAGAATGCAAATATTACTCCTAATAAATGTATTTTGATCAAGTACTGTAAATAAATCAGAATAAATCCAAAAAATCTCAAAGTTAGGACGTTTGTTGCCCAATCATGTTGTAAGAGCTGAATGATCAGACTGAAAGGAAGTTAAATTAAAAGTCGTACTAAGAGTACCTAGTGTCTGTGCTATTCTGGAACTCAGAAAAGCGAAGAGGCGATTTTTGTCCCAAAAAATTTAGAGTTCCTTAGGGAATAACCATTTACTAAATACTGTGTACAAATTCGAGGATGGATACTGATATTTAGTAATTGAAAAAATATTCAGCATCAGTGGACTTGATATTACAATATAGAGTTGAATGACTGACGTCTGCTCGAAACTAATAAAAAAACGAAAGAAGGAAAAATATTATTCAAAACATTTAATTTGTTTCAGTATTTCAAAATATTGTTTTCATATCTTGATCACACAACTGCAGTTATATCACAGCCGTTTGATGATATCTTGATAATATAAAACAGTTAATATAATAAGCTCCTGTATTACAGCGATAAAATTGTAATTATTCTGTCTGCGGTTACGTCATTTACACTTTTTTTTAATGTCATGCCAGTCAGTAGTCTATGTGAGTTGACGAATGACATAATAATTATGTTCTCGAAAAATATCTTGACTACAGGCCCGTGAACAAAATGTATGGGTCAAATGAACCACCGGGAGACCTATGTAGGATGATAGAAGGGTATAAAGTAAAAGATTCAGCACTATGTCGTCACTTGTAAGCTGTCCAACTGAGTGCTGTTGAAGAGGAGAGGTTGCAACCCTCTATAATTCTATAATTACTCCTTGTCGCATGATTTTTGTACGGCATTGCGAAATAATGGATTAGAAGAGGTATTGAAATTGTATGGAACCAATGCCGTACATAATCAAATAACCTAGTTTACTCTGTCAATCGTCGGAAAATCATATTTTTCCGGAACACATAATTAAAAAATTAAAATCTATTTTATTCCATTATTCGGCAACACCGTACAAAAATCATGCGACAAGGAGAAATGTCCACAAACCTTTTAGTACTAAAAACAGCGGAGTCTCAGGTATAAAGAAAATCCCAGCGGTATAAGCCAGCGTTAAACCTAGCCCGATGTATCCCGTGACAGAGTAGGGTACATAAGGTCCTACGGCGTATATAATCAAAGTGCCCAGGGTACTGAAGATTCCAGTGCAGGTTAATAGGATACCGCGAATGTGTGTTGACCTGAGAAATTTAAGAAAAATTAGAAGAAAAATAGCTACTTTTATTAAGAAAACTAACGTGGTAATTACACATTTTAAATAAATACACGGGTAACTCATGCTAAGCGAGCAGATAACTCGCGCGCGCACTCACCTTGAATAAAATAGCCGGACGCGGTCGAAACTTGAGTCGGACTGAATCAAACGGGAGTTACTCGTGTATTTCGGTAATTCTATTTATAAAAAACGAAAAGTAAGGTATAATACCTCACTCAGCTACTACAAATCAGAAACTAGAAACTCAGACAGACAAGACAAGAACTCAGAAAGTACAAAAGCTAAAGCCTCAAATTTCGGACGGTGTCTTTTAGCACGAAGGCGCTTACGAGAGAGCACCCCTAAGAGGGACATAAATATATAAACCAAAACCAAGGGGTGAACAATTACATGAAAATTCTATGCAAGCAAAGTCACGGGTATCAGCTAGTTATATTATATAGGTGTGAAGAGCAAGCAGCGGAGTGCTATGCTAAGCAGTTATCTGTAACTCATCATGCTTGATTTTGGATTGTGCTTGACTTTTTGTATTTACTAGGCGTATCAGGAGCCTGTTTAATTTGAGATTGATTGTACCTAAGTTTCTTCAATGATTATTATCTTTTATTGCAGCCAAAACTCACGTTAGAGTTATCTTATCATACAAATACTTTAATACATCAGATTCACTCTATTTATGTCAACTATGTTGCCTTTGAGTACCTCTTCTAATCTATTATTCCGCAACGCCGTACAAAAATCATGCGACAAGGAGAAATGATCGAGGCTTAGAACCCCCCCTCTTCAACTGCTCTCAGTTGGACAGCTTACAAGTGACGGTATAGTGCTCAATCCTATTACTTTATACCCTTCTATCATCCTACATAGGTCTCCTGCTGTATACCCATAAATTTTGTTCAAGGGCCTGCAGTCTACTATTGACTTTATTCTTGCAATAGAAGACGCTGAGTCCCAGCAGTGTTTATTTTTGCTCTATGTACAAGTAATATAGGTAACCAATCAACATACTCACGCAATCTCGCCAATATAGACCAAATTGATTACAAAGATGATTCCAGTGCCCAAACCAATGAGGATCCTTCCAGTGAATATCATAGCCAAGTTGCTAGCGAGAGCCAACACTAGGAATGACAGGGCACAGATGGCAGCGCCAAGAAACAGGCATGGCTTCCGACCCTTGGCGTTGGAGAGGAACCCGGTAACGTACGGACCTGGAATTTAATAATAAAATATAACAGCACTATTACATAATTTAATTTTCCCGAAAAATATACAAAAATACTATATACAAAGTATTTGTCTACCCGTGTCGAAGCCTGAAATGGTAAAATATATGATTAATTTTATCGACAAATTAGGCTTGTAATAAAAAAACATCCTCCCCATAGTGGAATCGTAGCTCTTTTGTTTTATTTATTATATAATAGCATATGTCCTTCTTTTTGTTCAGAGCTACCTCCCCACCAATTTTCAGCCAAATCGGTTCAGCCGTTCTTGAGTTATAAATGATGTAACTAACACGACTTTTTTCTATATATTATTTATAGATATAGATAGATAAAAACACATACTTCAATTAAAAATAAAATTCTGACAGCCGACTAAATCAGTAAGCTAAAGACTAAATCAGCCTTTTATTACTAAATACTATTGAAACTTGGTAAGTAGATGTAATCTGTGAATCGCATTTTTTTGCAAGATTTTCTTACAAGAAAAAGAAAAAAACAATAAATTTTGGGGGTGGCCCATGCTTAGAACTGAAACTCAATTTTTTTTTCCATCAAACCATACGTGTGGGCTATCTATGGATAGGTCTTTAAAAGGATATTGCGGTTTCAAATTTTTTTTTAAGTACGAGTAATAACGAACTACAAGATCTTTTATATTATGTTACTTGCTGCCAGGAAAGCCTTTATGAGCAAGTCCGATTCGCAATTGACCACTTTTTTTTTATTTCAATCAGTCACTCACCACTAATAGTTCCGATGTAAAGTAATGATCCGATCCAGGATGCCTCTTGATCCGATATAACAGCTGGAAGCGGTGTTTGGTCAACATCTTGTAGCTTTGGTATCACTGGTGCCGTCCACCCTAACCCGTAGCCCACCAGAATCTGCCCTAAGTATACTGAAAATAACAAGTACACATCAAATAAACATTTTTAAAACCTCTAGCGTAGTTATTTTGAAATTTTGGTCCCTCTTTTGCTGTTTTTTTTCAGTGAGTACCCAACCCAGAGTGAGTGAAAGGACCTAACGTAACGCTCCCGAAACGTCGAGGTAATCAAACAATTATTTACATCGTGATTAAGCCATTATAAGCAATTAAGACAATATAAGGTACATCTCAGCTATCAAAACAGCTAATAACTTTGAAAGGGCTGAACCGATTTCGATGAAACTTTTATTTTATTACAAATAATCACATATAAGAAACTCATAGAAACACATGAAACAAAATAGCTTATAGTTAGCTCATTTCTAAGAACACTTCCGAAATTTAACCATAATTTGAGCATGCAAATGAGTAATATATTAACAAAAGAGTACGTGTGTCAAATAGGTGGTGCAATGTTTTTAATAGAAATAATGTAGGTAGGTAGGTGGTCCTTAACTGTGGGCCTCATAACGAAGCTCAAAGTCACACAGCAGGCTATGGAAAGGGTCGGAGTCTCTTTGCGCGACAGAATCCGTAATGAGGATATTCGCAAAAGAACGAGAGTGGCCGACATAGCTCAAAGAGGAAGCAAGCTGAAGTGGCAATGGGCAGGCCACATCACTCGCAGAACTGACAACCGATGGGGAAGAAAGGTTCTCGAGTGGCGACCACGAACCGGAAGACGCAGTGTTGGACGGCCTCCCACTAGATGGCCAGATGACCTCATAAAGGTCGCTGGAAACCGCTGGTTACAGGTTGCGCAGGACCGTTCATTGTGGAAATCTAGGGGGGAGGCCTATGTTCAGCAGTGGCCGTCCTTCCGGCTGATGATGATGACGAGGTAGGTATATTTGTGAATAATTTAAAAAAAAAGTTAGCCTTCTGCATTTTTTCTCTGTATATGTCGATATAAACCACAGGATGTGCCCTGAGCACCTTGAAATTAGTAATAAACTGTGTCTCCGTGTGTAACGTAAGTCTACACGTCACCAATCTACTTGACTCCTAGAATCACTAGCGGCAAGGTATGCTGTGGTTCTGTGCTGTGGTTTATACCGATGGTATAATCTAAGAGTGTACGAAATTGCATAGTCTTTTGTCTGCATAACTTTGATAAAAAGGGGTAACAATGTTTTTGTTTCACGTGTAAGTATAACTAATCATTTCTGTACCTATTTAGATAATATTTTTTTATGTTTGTGTTAGGAAAAAATACGTCGTTTTAATTTAGTTTGTTTATAACGACTATCTATACTATCGATACTCTCACAAGTAAAATTCCAGTGAACTATTAATTATCTATGATAAAAAGTTATCGTATCACATTATAATTCCCAGGTGGTCAGGTTTTGGGAACTATTTTCTGCATCCTGTTTGAACTTTACATAGATAAGAATGACTTTTAAACAAAAACCATAAAATTTTCAATGTTGATTTATTCCCGATCATCATGGATATGATATTTGTCATAGAGGTACGAGTATACTATATTATTTATTCTACTATTCAAAAGTAAAGCCCTATAATATTTTAATACCCATATTGAGGAAGTTAGATTTATAGATGGTGGGACAGAGGGGTCAGATGGTGTTGTGTGTGAATTGTCCACCAATATTTATTTATTTATAGAATCCGCAACGAGGATATCCGATGGAAAACTAAGGTAACCGACATAGCCTTGACAATAAGCAAGCTGAAATGGCAGCGTGCGGGCCACATATGCCGCAGAGCCGATAGACGTTGAGAGAGAAGGGTTCTGGAGTGGAGACCACGTTCGAAACGTCCCGTGGGACGGCCTCCCGCTCGGTGGACCGACGACCTGAAGAGAGTGGCGGGAAGCGGATGGATGCGGAGAGCCGAGGACTGGATTTGGTGGCACAATATTGGAAAGGCTTATGTCCAGTGGTGGACGAACATGGGCTGACGATGATGATGATGATTGAGGAAATTGATAGTAAAAATACTACTTATTCGCCATTTTGTGGTGGCAGCATCTTGGACGTCTTGGACCATCTTGGGCAGATCTGTATCAAACGTAGCTAAGAACACTCTCGACTGTTTCTTTTTCTAACAAAAAAAACTAAACTAATTCACGAGAGCCACAATGCTACAGACAAACGTACGCACACCCTCGCACATACATAGAGAGGCACTTTACAATTATAACCTAACACTTTGTCGTATTTGCGCCGTAAGTGACTATTTAATATTTATAAAACACTTTTACCCTATAAAAAAAGACGAGGTTCTCGATTCCACTGGTTTTGTGTATTAAAATTAAGACTTTTGGAGGTAAAAAAGGATTTTGATGGTTTTTTTAAGTCGAATGCCTTTTGTTTTAGAAATCTGTGGTCGAATGTTTCTCACATCCTATTTTATATTGATTCAATTATGACCAGAAATTTTTGAGTTATCGATATCAAAAGCAATATCATTTTAGTGATTTCAGTTTTCATGTTAATTAATTTGATTAAAAACGGTATTTTGGTTTATCAGAAAGAAATCACAGTATTTTTACATGAAGTGTACAAACAAAACAACAAGAAATAATAAAATAAATAAAAAAAGATAGTTTAAAACACAAAACTTTTTAAGTCGGATGATAAACAACATTTTTAATTCCCTGCATTGGGTCCTTATACGAGTATAAATATACCATTTTAATAAAATAATAACAGACAGCTTGAAACAAAAGAAACCACGTCAAAGTGCAATTACGCCCGAGTTACACGTGACTAGTTTTTCAAGCTAGGATATCAAACTAGTGTTAGTAAGCTAGCAAACTAGAACTTATAGCTTCGTGTAGACGACGCTACGCAACGCTAGTATTGTCTACACGGTATATTATTAGGTAAACTGCTGATTGCTTGCGCACTGATTTCGATAAAATACTTACTATATAAATGTAGGGGATCACCACCTAAATCAACAAGAACAAAATTAAACATTTTGATTAACCCCCAACTACCTTAGATTGCAGTACAGATAACCCTAGAATGTTGCAGTCAAACCCTTTCATTTGAAACCCATATTAAGGAAGTTGGGAAAAAAGAAATCGGCCTATCCGTTTGAGCTCTACGGTGCCACACAGACAGACAGACAGATATCGACGTCAAACTTATAACACCCCTTTTTTGGTCGGGGGTTAAAAACAAAAAGAACCATCTATCGCGTACACACATACAAAAAAAAACAATGAGAACTTCCTCTTTTGTTAAATAGATGAACAAAGTACTTATAAAGTAAAAATTACTGAATAAAAAAAAATACTTACAGCATCCCGCAATGTAGAGTTGGCGTCTTATTGGATAAATCTCCATTTTCACTACCAAAAAACTAACAAAAATAAAGTATAACAATAGACACGACTAGATATCACAGGTTCAAAGAGAAACGAACTAAATCCATAGGGATTCACGATAATAACACATTTCACAGAATATCAGAGTAAATAACATCTTCTGATGTTTGCCATCATTGTACAATTTGTATTGAGTGGAAAATACAACATCACTAATTGCATTTTTGTACTCTGGACTTGATTGTGATATTTTTTGGGGAGAATGGGGTAAAATTTTGTTTCATTTATTTTTTATTACTAAAAGTTTATTACTTTATTATAGAATATATTTGTAAAAATTATCATTAGACTTTCACGTTTTGAATTAATATTGTAGACATAACACCAGGTTAATCACGATCTAAATTATAATTTAATTACCTCGACGTTTCACCAGTGTTACAACTAGGTACCATGGTTATGAGAAGGCTTATAAATATAATTCTTTGTATCTTGATTATGTCTTGTGCTATGTTTAAAATATGAGGTCATAATCTTTTGTCTGCATCTGTAATAACTATACAGTTTTATTTTACCACTGAAGCGTTTTAAAATTACAATTTGGAGTCTCCTACTACAGGTATACACACGCTTAAAAGGAGACTCCATAATACTTGTTTCGTAAGAGTAGTTTTTTAGACGAATAAATATTTTGATTTTAATTTTTTGATTTTGAATTTATCATTAATCAGGTTGTACATTTAACCTATTTGATATTGGTTAGTACATTTAACCTATTTGAAAATATTTTCAGCATGCAGTTGAAGCTAGACTGAATTTTGCGCACTGGGGATGCACAACGTGTTCGCATGGTCGTGTAAAAACAATCGACTTGCGACCCAACCAACATCTCGGATGTACGGCAGCCGCTTTTTTTTTCCTGATCTTATTTTTATGTTGTACTGGGGGCCATGACATGAGCAAGATGAAATTAACATACACATAAGTACTCTATTCGGAATGTGGGGATCTCAAATCGGCTAACATCATAATGTAGGACGACCGAATCTAAGGAGTGTCGATATAAAAAAACAGCTAATGGCAGCTAGTACAAAACCCGAGAATAAAACTGAAGAATTGTGTAAGAACATGTACATGTTACATTTGTTTAGTTTTAGCATACCGACTTGTAACCAAAACTATTTTAAATCCGATACTTTACAATATGACATCTAGTCGGCTTGGGATTTTTGATTCGACGATGAAAGCAGTGACAAGCCGATGGTTACAATCTTGGTGTCTTCAAATCGAGAGTGAATCGGTTTCTTCTCGGTAAGCACGCTCTATCGTAGATCGCATCATCGCTTAACATCAGGCGAGATGGTGGTCAAGTGCGAACCTATTCTAGTTAAAAAAAAAAAACAAGCATTTGATGTGTTTTAGGCTTATTTACAGTAAACAAATGAAAAAAAACAATATAGCAAATATACGAGTTTATGTATGTATATTTACAACCAAATCACACACATTGTGTCTGTAGTGGTAGGACTCTTGGCAGAGTACCTACTCATGGGGAAGTACCATATCTTTGCCAGTTATTCTACTGCAAGCATTACTTTGTTCTGGTTTCAAGTGCGATGGGCTTAGAGATATAATCTTATCATCTTAGATTTCTGGATGACCAGCGCAGTGCAGTTCTAGGTAATGATTTGGACTTTCATGTTCCAATAGCTGCATATCACTATACTGTTTTGTGACAGGTATGTTGCTTACCATCAGACACATGAGCTGCTCGTCCCGTCACTCTTTATTTAAAAAAAACACATGCAAGTTAGTGAAGCAATTTATGACTTTTTTTTTTTTTTCTTTATTTAAGGACTTTATCACAACATGATAATGTCGTCCTATAAGAAAAACAGTTACTTAACCAATATACTATACTATTTTAACAAAAAATATACCTATAAAGTTATTATTGGTATTTATGACTTTATCATAATGAGCGATCTCTTCCAAGCAACTAACACAGAAAACGCTGGGCCTTACTAATCTACGAGTAATCTTACCAACTAACTTACGCACATACAAAAAGCAAAAGTACCTTAAACCAAGCATTTTACACCTATTCTTGAAATAATCAACGAGTACTACCTCTATTAGACTACAGGCCCGTGAACAAAATCTAAGGGTCAAATGAACCACCTGGAAACCTATGTAGAATGATAAAAGGGTATAAAATAATAAGATTCAGCATTATGACGGCACTTGTAAGCTGTTCAACTGAGTTCCGTTGAAGAGTGGGGGGTTGCAACCCTCGATCATTTTTCCTTGTCACTTGATTTTTGTACGGAATTGTGAAATAATGGATTATAAGAGGTGTTGAAACTGTTTGGAACCAATGCCGTACATAAACAAATGACCTGGTTTACTCTATAAATCATACATGTTTCCGACAAACTAACAGTTAAAAAATTAAAATCTATAATTTTTATAATTTCAATATCTCATCATTCGGCAACACCGTACGAAAATCATGCGACAAGGAGAAATGATCGAATTTTGCAACCATGAAGAGGGGGCATTTTATGAAGGGGGGGGGGCTTCATACCCTTCTATCATCCTACATAGGTCTCCTGTTGTTTCATTCGCATACATTTTGTTCACGGGCCTGCGGTCTGTTTATCTCGTACGAGTCTTTTTCATCATTGCACTATTCATGTTTTCCCCAATATCCTCTTTTCCCAAATAATACATTTTAATCTAATCAGAAGATAGCTGAGGCATTCATTGCTTTTTATTTATCGTTTTTATTGTGTGCTCCAATAATTCAACGATAAACCGAATGAATTTTATGTAATATTTTTTATGTAATCATTTAATTATTTAGGCCATAAAATATTTACATTACAGACGCTGTTTTATCAGGTATCTTGCTATTTTATATCTGAAGTAATTCTAATTCGTAGGTATAGAATCTAGATTATTTATTATACCTACCTAATATTAAGTTTCTGTTTTTTTTCTTTATTAACGTGACGCATGTTGGAATTTGGTTTTAAAATTTACTTTTTTTTTTAATTTTTATAGGTTTACACTTGACCGCCATCTCGCCTGATGTTAAGCGACGATGCGGTCTACGATGGAGCGTGTTTACCTAGAAGATACCGATTCACTCTCGATTTGAAGACACAAAGATTGTAACCATCGGGGAAAACCCACTCAGGCAACGTATTCCACAGCCTAGACGTTCTTATCACAAAAGTGGAGTCAAATCTCTTCGTTCGTGTCTTTGGAAGATCAACCATGAAACGATGTCGCTTTTTCGAGCTACGAGCATTTCGATAGAAAAAAGGGCAAGGTGATATCAGATCATGCAAATCAGTCGCACACTCTCCAAAGTGTATCCGATAAAAAACCGATAAGCTGGCAATTTTTCGGCGATGATCAAGACTTTGTAGTCTTTTTCGCAGAAGAGAGTCATTGCCTATGAGCCTTTTGGCACGCCTCTCGATCGATTCCAGGGCCTCCAGCTGATACTTAACCGATCCATACCAAAGGTGCGAACAGTGCTCCATACAAGAGCGAATCTGTGCTTGATACAATGTGAGCAACTGTTCAGACTTGAAGTACCTTCGCGCCTTTGAGAGGACACCTAGTTTTTAGTTTAGTGTTTAGTTTTACTGGTAAACAATTGTTATTTTCAAAAGATAGGAAGAGTCATAAGCCATTATACTTTTATACTTAAAGTTCTCATTGCTGGGAATAGGGACATATCTCAAAAGAGAGTAAAACGCTCCACATACGAGTCCTAAAATCAGAGGAAATTACGTAAAGTAATGGGGAGGAGCCTACATCGCACCATATCATTGGTGGTTTATGGTGCGATGTAGGGTCCGCCCCACTAGTTTTACGTAATTTCCTCTGATATTAGGGCTCGTGTGTAGAGGGCTTAAGGATTATAATGCACACTACGCTGGCGAACTCCGAATTGGTGGATGACCAAATGTCTTCTTAAAAATATGTCTTTCTTGGAATGTTTTTTCACCGTGCACATTGTTTTCACCGTTAAAACCAGTGTTGATGATAAACTCTGATAAACTCGTACTTCTGCACATGAATACAAAGAGGTGCAGACAAGATACGAATACCATCAAAAACAAAAATGGGAAATGAGAGCCAAGTTCAACACTTTGACATATGACTTGACTGTTGAATTCAACAACAAAAGAAGTGAGATGTAAATGGGTGCCAAGTTCAATGATCAGTCCTGCAATTGATTCAAATAACATAGAATATTTTGTAAGAACTTGAAATTTATCACTTTCTTATAACTTAACATATTAAAGTCTCAGATCTTACTTGGCTAATTTTTGCATACAAATTATTAACAGTCTACGTATATACTTACTAAAGCTGTTGTTTTATTCTTCGTTAATCTGGCTTGCTGATAGTAAAAAAGGCTCTTAAATTATTGCTTTAGTACGTACTTAAGAAAAAACATGTCACTTATCAAAACAATATCATTTATTTGAACTGTTCTGAACTTTATTATGATATATTTTAAATTGCCAGTCAAAATACAATCTACTACCTACCTACTTATATACTTATTTCTTACTCTATACTTATCTTACTTTATACTTATACATACCTACTTATATAAAAAGTCAAATATATGTTCGTACACAAATATACGTTTGGGAGGTACTAATTTAGTCCCAGAGCTCGTCAAATCTACGATCTAAAGTGACTATCAGACAAGCTGTATTTCCGCGCTGTATGACCACGGAAATATTTTAGATCAGAGACCTAAGCGTTTGAGCCAGAAAAAAACCTGAGTGATCTGTTTTTAACCCCCGACCAAAAAAAGGGGTGTTATAAGTTTGACGTCGATGTCTGTCTGTCTGTCTGTCTGTCTGTCTGTCTGTGTGTGTGTCTGTCTGTGGCACCGTAGATCTCAAACGGATGGGCCCATGCGTTTCATGTCATCAATGCGGTTTCTTTTATTTGAAAGTTAATATCCGTTAAGAACACCCTCTTAGCTATGTTTGGTTAATATCGATTCAAAATAGCCGCCTCCACAAAATGGCGGACAAAATATTTCTTCACAACCTACCTCAATATGGGTACAAAATGAAAGGGCTTGACTAGTAGAGTACTATACGCTATAACAAATTTCAAATCCAAGATGGCCGCCACCACAAAATGGCGAATTACATTTCTTTTTTTCACAATTCCCTTAATATGAGTATCAAATGAAAGGTCTTGACTAGTAGAATGTTGTAGAGATAATAAATCTAAGGTAGTCGGGGTTAATCAAAATTTTTCATTTTGTTCTTGTTAAAATTGGCAGAGCTCTTACAAAACTAAAATACAATTAGAACTGCACTACGCTATATACCTTACTACTGACACTAAACGCATTTGAATTATCCATAGACCAATGAAGGTCTAAAGATAATGAAG
Organism: Ectropis grisescens; assembly: GCA_017562165.1. Classification (NCBI taxonomy): domain Eukaryota; kingdom Metazoa; phylum Arthropoda; class Insecta; order Lepidoptera; family Geometridae; genus Ectropis; species Ectropis grisescens. The sequence goes on along the minus strand of CM029792.1, from coordinate 4,772,438 downwards.
CGATTATCTTAACAGAGCTTGCACTTCAGCCAAGCTTTTCCCCGACGTCTCAACTACAAATATACAAGTAAACGTACAACAAAAAGCACTGGCGCCAGCAAACATAAAGAATACGACTTGGCTGCCAACGGTAGAGGCAATATAGCCAAAAGCTGCAGTCACGGTGAAACACACGATGGTGCCGGCTGAGAAGGTGAGCGATGACCCTGGACCCCTGGCTGAGGAGTCGAACATTTCATTGGAGATGGCTCCTGGGATGGTGTAGTAACCTACAAATTATTAGAGATTTAGAGACAAGAATATGATAAGATATGATTAATTTATTATTTTATATAACTTTTTTTTTTGAAATTACAAAAGCCAACATCAATCTTACTAATATTAGATATAAAAGCGAAAGTTTGTTAAAATGTACAGATGTTTGTTTGCTACTCTTTCACGCAAAAAAACCACTGAATAGATTTAGATGAAATTTGTTACATAGATAGCCAATGTTGTGGAATATTACATAGGTAATTTTTTTAAATACAATATATTATTAATTTAAAAGCTAATTTGTTTTTCATAGAATGGCGGGATGAAAAGGATATTAATAATATTAATGAACGTGTGTGGGTTACTCTTGCATTTAAAAATCACCGAACGAATCTCATAGAATTCGGTACAAAGGTTAGATTATAGTTTAAATTGGCACATAAGTTAGTCGCTGAAAATCTTAAAAAACAGTAATTACTCGGGTAAAACAGAGATACATAAAAACACTATCGTTTTCAGCATTACAAAAGGGAGGTCACATTATATTATGAGGGTATGTAAGATCAGATTTTATAACAAACTAGCGACCCGCCCCGGCTTCGCACGGGTGCATTGCTGATACTAAATATAAGTACCTACTAATAAAATTCCGGTCCGACGGCAAGACGTTTCGTTTTACGTATATTGATGGAACGAAACGTGCTTCACACAAAGATGGCGACAGCGGTATGTTTGTCAGCGCCATCAGAATTTAAGCAAAATTCTCCATAATCGAAATTTTGTGAACATAATGTGTTGTCGACTCAAAATCTTTTTTTTTATGTTTTGTTTTTCATATAAGGTTTCGATCAAGTCTACCGTACCCCATGACGAAATTATTAATATAGATATTACCTGACTGATAGCTTATCAGAAATAGTACTATTGATGCCAGAGGTAGCCAATGCAAGTGACTTGCAGATCCATGATCAATATCTTGCAATAAAAAGTAAACACCAAGCAGGGCCTGAAAAAACAATTGGTAGTTTGTGCCGACAATAAAAATAATAATTCGCGTTAATTAACCTGAACATTCAGCAAGCAAAGTATGAAAGTCACGTTGACGCTAGCAGCATAAGCAGCCCACTTTATGTTCCCATAGCTGGGACTCAGGGGCTTAACATGTAGATTTTTTCTCAATGTTTTACTACATCCTTAAAGTTAGTACTTAGTGATGAAAAACTTGGTCATGTCAAAAAACATGTGATCTTGGAAAAATTATCAGGCAGCAATCAGGCAATGAAGGTGGAGGCAAAATTTGAACCAACGACCTTACGATTGCAAATCTGACGTTCTCGCAGCTAATAAGCGGTAGTTGGTGGGACCACAGACCTGACCTGTTGCGGGAAACTAAAGATCTCCAGCGCCAGGCATTCACTTTCTGGTTGGTCCCCGAAGTGATCACGATGTGCTTTACATAGGTTTAGGTTCCCCAGTGATGGAGTTGTGTCTCATAAAGCCCGGAGATGGGCAGAACGCAGCGGGTACGCCAAAGAATGCAAGAACGTCTCTGCGTTCTCGCCCTAAGCGGTAAAGGCGAAACCCCGTAGAAACTAAAACTAGTTTGTAGGGGCAGAGTCTAACATAGCCCGAATGCGAAGCCTGCATGTACGCATACCTGCGCTTTCTCCACGTAAAAAGGGACTTAGTTTAGTATTCAAATAATTATACCATGAGTTTGACTGCTTTCACCCCTGCTGGAAATAAGCTTCTCTTTTATCATATCATCTTCCTTGCACCTTTTCCAAACACAAACAGACAAACTTATAAAACATGATTCTTAGAGTTCCAATTGCAATACCGCACGGTTGGCATCGGTCGTCAGAGGATAGAAGCGTCCAAGGAAACCTACCATGCTAAAAGAGCATCCCGCAGTAGACACAATCAGCAACATCTTCCGTCCTTTTTTCTCAACAAACAAGGGTGTTGCACAACTCGACACCAGCTGCATGACTCCAATAATCACAGTCGCTAACTCTGGGTCAATTGATGAATTCACTGATTGAAAAATTGGAGTCACGTGGAATAAAACAGTAATAAATCCGCTCATTCCTTGACAAATAAAAAGAACTGAACTAATAATCAAGGCTCTTCTGTTAGTCTTCAGAAATACGTCTTTTAATCCTTGCATTTTAGATACTCTTAACGGCTCTGATGATAAGACTTCTTCTATGTCTTCGGATCTGCCTAGAGCAACTAGTGTAGTCTTTGCTTCTATTTCTTTACCTGGAATGGAATACATCTATGCTGATACAAATTCTTTGGCTGTTTTCGTCAGACTACAAAAAAAGGTTGTAAGTATAAACAGCCCACTAGTTTCCACAGCTGGGACTCGGATCCTTCTCTCGCAAGTAGAGTCAATGTTATAATCCACCACGCTGCCCCAGTCTTGGCTAGTCATCCACCAAAACATCCTAGGTTCATCCTGTCGGATTCCTCAAGATGTTTCCTTCACCGTTTTTGTTGCTCGTAAGTTTTATAAGTCTCGAACAGATGGCGGCTCAATAGGTTTTATAGATTAGTTATTCACCCAAAACGAAGTTGGGATGGCTACGACTAATGTTATAAAAATACTAAAATGTAAATACCTTTTAAAACATAGAATGAAGGTGTTTCTGGTATAAACAGAGCGGCAATACAAAAAATCATTGCCAAAAAAAATCCCACATACATGACTCCCACGTAAGTCAAGAACGGTCCAACAGCATATACGATTAATATGCCCAGGCATGTGAAGAATCCTGTTGCAGTCAGAAGTGTGCCTCTTATGTTTTTAGATCTGTAATTAAAACTGTATTGTAAAATACTGTAACTGTATTGTAATTAAAACTGAATTGTAAAATACGTATTAAGTACATAGGTACTTGTAAACTAGGTAAATGTCATATAATTGGTGACATTACTAATTAGGGGATAATTATGGTATTAAGGCGATAAGTCATTCCAAATCACCTATTATTGCTATTCTTCTGTTGTCACTGCCATATCTCTATTTCCATTATTTGATTTATAGGTGGTATAGATACTGATACTATTTTCTATAACTGTTTAGTTTGGTATTTCCTTCTTCCTTCAAGGGTTTGTACTCTGTGCAGGACCGCTGACACCATTACATTTGCGCTACTGTACTAACTGCCCTATGCTTTATGAAACAGCGATGTAAAATGTCAAATCTTGTAAATATTCAAAACCCTCCCTATTTTTATCATAGTTTTAGTTTTAAGTAATTAGTAGACTGGTAACCGCATCGTTGGCAAGCATGCAACAAGACAACCAGATGGACCGACGATCTGGCGAAAGTCGCCAGAAATCGGTGGATGCGGGCGCGGGCGGCGCAATACCAGTCTTTGTGGAGATCTTTGGGGGGAGGCCTTCGTCCAGCAGTGGATTCTTCGGTTGATACGATAATGATGAGTTGTAGACTGATATATTAATTGATATGGGTTTTTTTATTAGGTAGGTACTTACGATATTTCAGCAATGTATGTCAAATTCGTAACATAAATGATTCCAGCTCCAATACCATTCAGAGTCCGACCAACGAGCATCATCCAGAACTGGTCAGCAGTCGCTAATAGTAAGTAGCAGGCCAGGGTCAGCATGCCTCCAAAAATCAAGGTTGGCTTCCGGCCGAAAGTATTTGAAAGCAAACCTGATAAAATTGAACCTATAAAAAGCAACAAAATCTTTTTAAATCGTTCTCACTAAAGTTACTCAGTGCTGGAATTCGAGCTTTGTCTAACAAGGAAACAGTCAAGGACATAATCCACCACGCTAGTCTGGGTTGGTGGGACACGTATGCTCTCGAAAGAACCTAGAAACAAAACAGTATCCACAAAATGTTTTCATTCACCATTTTTAAGCTAACGGCGTTCCGTACATGACTTTAAAAAAGACGGTGGTGTGCGTGGTATTCATCACAGTGCATGGGTAGGAATCTCTTTTTGTCTAGACGGTAAATCTTCTTGGATCTTCGTCTCCGTAATCAAAATCATCACTAGCTAAACCAAAAGCCAGCTAAATGTTTGTTTCTGAATGTAATATATGTAGATTAAATTACCAAGTAGAGTTCCTGGTAAAGAGACAGCTCCAAGCCATGATCCTTGGCTTGCCGAAATTATGTCTGGGAGGGGAGTTTGTTCATGATTCTGCAGTTTCACTATCACTGGTGATGACCACGCCATATAGCTTACAGACAAGTCTCCAATGTATGCTGAAAAGTATATTACAAATAAAGTACCTACGGAAAAATGGAAATTTGCTGATTAAGATAAGTAATAGACAATATGATAATGATGAATGGTAATAGGCGTGTAGACTCATTTTTAATTTAATGTGCCATCAAAAGGCTATGCCATAGAAACATAGGTGAAAGAATTTTGGATTCTCCCATGAACGCTTCATACAAATAACTACAGAAACGAGACGTTACACCGTCGTATTTTCTATGCGTCGCGCTTAAAGTTTGTATGGTAAATACATACTAAATATTGCGTTTAGGAAACTGGTTTCATAACAAAACTAATACTAACTCACTTGAAATTAAATGGGTTATCCAATGGTATTTTTTTCTCAATTCATTTTCTAATAATTTTGTACTTTTAAAATGCACTACTTAGCTTTGAATGATCATAAAGTAAATTAAATTACGAAATATCAAAATTAAAATTGGTACACATTTTATTCTATTTAAATGGTGTCATTATTTCAAATAATTTAATATAATTGCAGGACCTGTCGTCATGCCTATTGACGAATATTTCACTGTTGTGATACGACTTCTTGTAGAGTCCGCCTGGGAATGTATCCACCTTTCCCAGTAATTTTACTGCTAAACATACTTCGCTGCTCCACTAGTCATTCTAGGGGTCAAGTAGTAGTAATTGTAAACCACTCACGCTACACACAGAGACATATATACATATTTACTTACAACAAGCCACAACCAATAATTGTCTCTTCCAGCGCCCATCCATGGTTTTAATAACCTGTCGTGTCCTTCGTTCCTTCCACCTTCGTTCAGTTTAACTCATAAAATGTATTCAAACAATTTTGCGACAAGATATTGTTACAATAATTTTACAGGATTATTAATCTAGAACTTAGTTTAATTAAACACATCTAATTGCAGTTACAATCCAAATCGTCGTGGTACTGGAAGGCGCGCTCCTGATCAAGAACATAGATGGATAGATAGAAAACTCTATGCTGTGACACAAATTGAAATATTACAGTGAAACACTTATGAACTAGCGCCATAAGTGGCGGCCTTATTGCTGGGAGCAATCTCATCCAGGCAACTAGCTTTAATCGCAATGTAACATCTTTAGCAAGCAGATAATTAATTGTAAGTAAGTATATCACGCACGAATACTGAACAAGATGATCTTCAACAAAAAAGGACGAAAACATTTGCAAAGTGTAGGTATTATTCAATGTGTAAATGATTAATTATGTTTTTGTGGCGAGAATTTCCATGTAGGTATTTTAAAGAAACCTTCTTTTAATTTATTTACAGGTGGATTAAACAAAGTTAATAAGAAGGTAAAAAAGGTATACTTACGTTTATACCTACTATATATTATCTATACTAATATTATAAAGCTGAAGAGTTTGTTTGTTTGTTTGTTTGTTTGTTTGTTTGTTTGCTTGAACGCTAGGATCTCGGGAAGTACTGGTCCGAATTGAAAGATTATTTTTCTATTGGATAGTCCATTTATCGAGGAAGGCTTTAGGCTATAGAAAATAACTATACTATTAATTGAAGCGGAGCATGAAATAAGAATGTAACAAAATCGGGAAAAAATATTCCCATTTTGAGAGTTTTCGTACGTTTCGTGCTTTGACATGACACATGACAGCATGTGTCAAAGATTGCGTCATTGAATTTCAGTAAACTGTGCATTGAATATAAACCTTTGCTATTTTTTTTTTCTAAATCTGAGTTGGTACGTCCAATTTCCGACAGGTGGCGTAGCAGGTTGCTGAAGAGGTTTTTTGTTTGAAATCGATATTCTCAGGAATGAGTGAACCGATTTCAGTCATTCTTTCACCGTTGGATATGTACGGGATCCCGATGAGTGCTATATAATATACCACGGGGCGAAGCCGGGGCGGGCATCTAGTAAGGTATAAAGCATAAAGCATCCCACTAAATGTTCCCACTGCTGGGGTTCGAAACCTTCTCATGAAAAGATAGCGATTCAATGGCATATACTACCAATCTTGCCCAGTGAAGGTTAGTGGATGCCGCATGATCACTCACAATACACTTGGAACAACATTACCAATTAAACACAGACAGAGAAGATCTTCTCTGTCTTTCCATATCTTAATCTCTTAATTATCTGATTTGCATGATCTAATACCGGCCTTGCCCTTTTTTCTATCAGAATGCTCGTAGCTCAAAAAAGCGACATCGTTTCATGGTTGATGTTCCAAAGACACGAACAAAGAGATTTGACTCTACTTTTGTGATAAGAACGTCAAGGCTGTGGAATACGTTGCCTGAGAGAGTTTTTCCCGATAGTTAGGTAGGTACAATCTTTGTGTCTTCAAACCGAGAGTGAATTGGTTTCTTCTAGGTAAACACGCTCCATCGTAGACCGCATCATCGTTTAACATCAGACGAGATGGCGATCAAGTGTAAACCTATAAAAGTTAAAAAAAACTCCTGTGACTTCTCAAGGTCAGAATGAACATGTAGGTACCTATTTTCTAGATCAAAGTGCGTCATTCGACCACACCGTGGCTTACCATTCTGTAGCTTCCTACACGATGGGGATACCATCATCTCTGTCCTTTTATAAACTAAGCCATGATTTTTACTTTACTTTTGTTCGGCGTTGCGTAATAATAGATTAGAAGAGGTATAGAAACTATAAAAATTATAAATTTTTAAATTTTAGTTAATAGTTTGTCGGAAAAATTCTTGATTTTCCGACGTTTTTTTTTTACACGGAGTAGTGTTACACTTCGAGAGTAAAAGTAAACCAATTAAATCAATTTAAGAATCTAGCTTCACAACTGATAGACCTTTCCGTTACAAAACTTCAAAACAAATTGCCCCTCACCGGCTTAGCTCCATCTACTTAAAGCCCCAGCAAATACAAATAAATACAAATACAAAAAATCATTATTGCTGTTTGCAGGTAAGATAAAATTATATATAAAACATTTATATAATTGACCCATACAAACTGGTCTCTTCTTCTAGAGGCATGCAGTATGTCTGACAACGCAGTTTCCATTGGTCTGAATTTAAACAATGATAATAATATTATAGTCAGCTGATAAAGTCTTCTTCTTCTTTTTTCATTTTTAGCTTTTAATCGGTTGTATCATATATGTCATCTGATTCATAGTCTATTAATTTCTGGCTTCTTTTTTGGGATGGTGGGTACTAGTAGATGTTTCTGCACCAGCGTTCTCTATACTCAACTTTACCAGTCATATTCATTTCTTTAAATAGCCATATTTAGACTCAACTCCCTGTATTTAAATATAATACTATACCCGAAATATACTACAAACGATACAGGTGACAACAGTAGATAAATGCATTTACCTTTCTTTCCGCCTGCGGGATTACTGCTATGTTGGACAACTGGCACCCCTATCGACTAATTCCTCCACGGGGTGCCACTTTTGGTGAGAACGCGAAGACGCTCTCGTATTCTATCGCAAAACCACCACAGGTTGATCGTCTCCGGGCCTCTGCCTCCTCAGGGTCAGCCGTCATCGGCTCAGACCAACTATCCTCAAAGGTAATCGCACCGAAACCCAAGACACATATTGACCACGTCAAGAACCAACCAGTAGCGCCATGCCTATTATACTTATGCTATCCTAAGCAACCCCTGTGATTTTCCCTGATTATTGAGATAAACAATGATTGTAAGAGATATTAAAAATCTGAGTCTATGCACGTGCCAAACGGGCAGCTATCGCGCGCGTACACTCTCCTTGAAAAAGGCCGCCGGACGCGGCCGAAACTCGAGTCAGATTCATCGACCACAAGTGAGTTTCGCGTTAACTCAATTAAATAAGTCTATACAAGAGTCTGTTTTTATAAAATGTAAAAAGAGAGGTAGTTGCCCTTTTTTAAACAGATTGAAATATTCATAACTAACGCTCCGCCCCGGCTTCGCCCGTGGTACATACATAGTATATAGCATTCAGGGATCACGTTGATTTCAAAAATTCTTTCATTGTTGGATATGTTCCAACAATGAAAGAATTTTTGAAATCAATCCAGTAGCTCCTTTAGCGTGTTTAAACAAAAAACCGCTTCAGATTTATAATATTAAGTATTAGCATCGATATAAATAAATCAATGAGTAATAGTATGGATTATTGTATCTATGTTCATACCTATTATATAATAGGTATGTTGGTAGATAATAAATATATATATATACGAGTACATATTTATTATCTACCTACAAAAACATACAAAGCGACTTGAAATATATGGGTCAAATAGGACACATAGGTACTTTCTTTATCTAAGATATGGGTGAAATACTCGTACCTATATTTATGTCAAAAACATTTGCGAACATTGGCGAATTGACGATTGTTCATTTGATTTCTCGAAAAAAAAAAACTGTCTGAGACGCAATTATGTAAAAACATCATGTATTTAAAGTTCGTCTTTCCGAACAAAGTAATTTAATTAGGTTTGCCGGTATTCTTATCACATGTCCCAAATTTATTATTGCGTACTTCGGTTGATACGTTTTTATTTATCTTTGTCGTTCAATTTATTATTCGTTCAGACGAAAAAGGAAATAACAATTGTAAAACAGTATGTGCAGGCGCCGACATACGCACACATTTAACATACGCAGCTCACGGCCTGCTCTCGCAAGGTGAGAGACAAAGGCATAATCCACTGTGCTGTTCCAATGGGAGTTGGTAAATGACACATGCCCTCGAAAGATTCTAGGAACATTTCGGTTTCCTCGTGATGTTTTTCTTCACCGCTTTTTGATTTAACGGCGTTACAAATAGGTATGTCTTCTAAAAGACAGTGGTATGTGTGGGATTCGAAACAGGGGGGCCTCCGGCAGTTGCCGTTCTCCCGACTAGACCAGCCGTAACTTCAAGTAACATAGGTACGTTCCCATGTCTATCTTCTTTCATAATAATTTTAATTTATTCGACGATATTAACAACCTATAGTTTAGATGTAATAATATACATATATACGTATAGGTAACTTTTAAATATTTTAGAGTAGATATAGTTATTTTAAATAAAACCAGGTTCATACCTTTTTTTTTCAATTAATGGCTCTTTGTGGATTAGCCTCACAATTCCGCCAAAGACACGTTAAATAATTTTAACAAAAAAGAACCGACTTTCAACGGAAAAACTTATAAAGTAAAAAAGTTTTCCTCGATTTCTCTAGGATGTCATCATCAGATCCTGATTTCCTTATCATGGTACCACCCTTGGAATATCTTCTTTACAACAAATAAAAAAAAAATAATTTTGGTAGTAATTTTGGTAGTGGGGGGTTACCCCCACTACCTCGGATCTCGGATTTGTAATCTGTACAACATTCTGCTAGTCAAGCCCTTTCATTTGATACCCATATTGTGGTAGTAGTGAAAAAAATAATGTAATTCGCCATTTTGTGGTGGCGGCCATCTTGGATTTGAAATTTATTATTATGTATTGTATTCTACTAGTCAAGCCCTTTCATTTGATACCCATATTGAGATAAGTTGTGAAGAAATATTTTGTCCGCCATTTTGTGGAGGCGGCCATCTTGAATCGATATTAACCAAACATAGCTAAGAACATCCGCACGGATATCAACCTTCGAATAAAAAAAACCGCATTGAAATCAGTCCATCCGTTTGAGCTCTACGGTGCCACAGACAGACACACACACAGACAGACAGACAGACAGACAGACAGACAGACAGACAGACAGACAGACAGACAGACAGACAGACAGACAGACAGATCGACAGACAGACAGACAGACAGACAGACAGACATCGACGTCAAACTTACAACACCCCTTTTTTTGGTCGGGGGTTAAAAAATAATCATCAAAATCGGTTCATAAACGACGAAGTTATCCGCGAACACACATAAAAAAAAAGAAAAAACATACATACGGTCGAATTGAGAAACCTCCTTTTTTTGAAGTCGGTTAATGATAGGCCGTCATTCGGCCTTCGTCGCTTCGGACAGTCGTCCGATGTCAAGCGACGAAGCGGTCTACCATTTTTTTAACCCGGGAAAACAACTGGAACAGCAACAGCGCGGGTAAAATTGCGGTTTTATTGTACTTCTACTGGTGAAAAAATCTTGCGGCTGATGACCCCCTCCAAAATTCGATTCTGCGCCCACGCCTGATTTACGCATGGATCACTATGCAGGCTCGACGGCACTTATTTGTGGTGATTCTACCCACTAAAAACCCTATTGAGTTTTTCCAACCGTAGCTTGGTGGTAAAGTCACGGGACCGGGGGGTAATGGGCCCTCGTATTTGGCTCCAGTGACGCGCCAGAAACCAGAGCATCACCTCCTCGGGAAGGCATATCTCAAGGTTAGGTGCCGGATAGCCTAAAACGTGCGACTCTCCAAGCTCTCTAGTGGAGACGAGATGTGACCCGGACTGTATTCTCTGGACTAGCCACCGTCTCCGCATCCGCTATGTCAGGCAAGCAAAAGGTGATTGCCTCCTCTCGCTTTTTCGCCTCATACGAGCTATCAATGTCGAGGATATTGGCAGGTAGGTCGGTCCTCACCTCAATTTTAATTATAACACTAGCGCACGTTGTCCCTATCCCGTTATTTTTTCAGGGATAAAATGAAGCCTGTGTTATTCCAAAACATTCTAACCTATATGTATTCCAAACAACCCGATACGTTCAGCCGTTCCTACGTGATTAAGCAACAAACATTTAAATATAATATTAGTTTATATATTACAGTAGGCTAGTAGGATTATTTCACTTTTGTATCTTTTATGCTTGGTTTGAGCTTTTGATAGACAGTTTTAAATTGTTTTACATATTTTTAATATTAGAATTGATTGGTAAGATATCATTTTATTAAAAAAAACTTTTAACATTCAAACTCATACCAATCATCAAAAAGTAGATATTGTCAGTGTCAAAATACTTTACAAGTTTAGATTTTTTTTACCGGTGTTTACTGGAAATTATCATATTTTTTGTTAAATTTTAGTACCATTTCCTGGAATTGTTATCAATAAATTGCTAAAATGTTACTTCACAATGTAAAAAGATATAATCCCATGTTTCTGCAAGTAAGACACTTACCTCTTAACCGACCGTAAGTAAAATCTTTGTAATATAATCTTTGTACAAACCATTAAAGATGTAGCTCACAATTGTTATAAGCAAGACTTTTATTAAACTTGATATTTTTATAAGTAACTATTGTAGTAAGCAAAGATCTCAATACGCAGAAGATGTCCCCTCCCAAACTTCAGGGCGCACGGAATCATGTCATTGTTGGGAAGAGTGAGTCACTCATTCCGTTCCAGTCGGTTGCAGGAAGCGGTGGACGCCGGACGTTTTTACTTATCACTATTCGTTGTTAACAACCAAAATAAGTAGCATATCGCGCCGTTAGCGATTCTAGGGGTCAAGTAGATTGGTTATTTGTATACTACTTACGACACACATAGAGACGCAGTTTATTTCCAATTTCAAGTTACTCAGGGCACATCCATTGGTTTATATCGATGGTAGTAAGTACCTATTGTAGGTGGTATGGAGGTACCTATAATAAATAAAAATTGGCGTCATCGCAACAGATTTGGTGGTAATCTCACAATGTTCAAAGTTTGTTCTTTTTCGCGGGTAATGTAAATCCTCTAAGAACCAACAACGTTAATAAAAAATTAAAACCTTAGCGCCTATGAAACTGAAATGGCAAAGGCCGGTTCCGTGGGTAGTATTTGGAGTAGAAACATGAAATAGAAAATTTTAAGTCGATGCAGAACTTCTTTGAAGCGTAGGTAGGTACACAAACTAAGAAAACATTTTTATATAATACTAGCTGTACCCTGCTACGCTTCGTTGTGGCACATTGTAATGCAAAATTTAAATAAAAACAATCCTTGATACGGATTATATATCATTCTAAAATTTCAGCTTGATCGGTGCAGAACTTTTTGAGTTTTTGAAGCGTACACAAATCAACATAACATTTTTATATATAGTATCATTCTAAAATTTCAGCTTGATCGGTGCAGAACGTTGTGAGTTTTTGAAGCGTACACAAACCAACATAACATTTTTATATATAGAGATGAAGATTTCAATGTTGTTATATGAAAGTTGATCAATACGAGTACCTATTGATTAGTATGTTTTTTTATGAATGCCAATAAATATTTATGTAAACGAATTATATCTTCTGTAGATCCGTTGAACCACGGCACTTGATATGCTTCAAGGACTGGACATCTAAGATGATCACAAAAGTATTACGCAGTGCTATAAACTTGAAAAAGAAATTTAACGATACCCATAATTTGAGTTTGGTGAGTAGGAGAACAGCTGAAGATTTACATAACTTGCCTTTTATGGGCCTGTGCGAATGTTCGAGTTACGTGGGGTGCGAGGCTCGGGAACCTTTACGTGGTGCACCCTGGGCATGACATAACAACTTGGCTCGGTGGCATTTTGTCGTATGGCCAATCCCGGCTGGAAAGGCAACTTTTATTCGCGCTTCTCCTCTTCGAGCAGCGCGTCTAAAAGTTTGGGAAAGAAACTGGATGACTTGGGAAGGTCACTTAGTTGGTATTCTTATCATCATAATCAGCCCACATTCGTCCACTGCTGGACATAGGCCTCTCCAATAATACGCCACTCAGCCCGATCCTCGGCTTTACGTTTCCAACCGCTACCAGCTACCTTACGTATATCGTCACTCCACCTAGTCTCAGGGCGTCCTACACTACGTTTGCCGATTCGTGGTCTCCACTCCAGAACTCGTCTACCCCAACGGTTATCGGTTCTGCGACAGATATGACCAGCCCACTGCCACTTCAGCTTGCTGATGCGCTGAGCTATGTCGGTGACTTTGGTTCTCTGACGGATGACTTCATTACGAATACAATCCCTCAGAGAAACACCAAGCATAGCTCTTTCCATAGCTCGCTGAGCGACTTTGAATTTTCGGACTGCTTTTACTGTTAGTGTCCACGTTTCAGCACCGTAGGTCATGACTGGTAGGACGCACTGATTATACACTTTTGTCTTCAGACATTGTGGGATGGGTGACGAGAAGACTCGGCGAAGTTTTCCGAATGCTGCCCAACCCAGCTGAACTCTCCTCATGGCCTCACTCTCAAAGCTATTTTTACCCAATTCGAGCGTCTGCCCTAGGTAAACATATTTTCGAACAACCTCAAGAGTGATTCCATTTACGGCAATCGGTCCCGGAGCAACGAACTCGTTGCACATGACTTTGGTTTTGTCCAAGTTCATCCGAAGACCGATGCGTTGAGAAGAGTTGGCCAAGCTGTCTAGCATCCATTGCAAGTCTTCCAGCGATTCAGCCATCATGACGATATCGTCTGCAAATCTTAGGTGAGAGATGCACTCGCCATTGATGTTGATACCACGTCCAGCCCAATCCAGCGTCTTAAACATATCCTCTAGTGCATTGGAGAACAATTTCGGGAGATTACATCCCTTGTCTCACGCCTCGATGGAGAGGGATATGTTTCGTCTGCTGGTTTTGAACTTGGACCGTCATCGTGGCGGCTTCATATATACACCTCATCACCTCGATGTATCGCCAGTCAACTTGGCATCGCTGCAAAGACTCCAAAACAGCCCAGGTTTCGACGGGTCAAACGCCTTTTCATAGTCCACAAACGCTAAACAAAGGGGCGATTGTACTCCTTTGTCTTCTGTACAATCTGCCGCACCGTATGGATGTGGTCTATGGTGCTATAACCACTTCGAAACCCAGCCTGTTCCGGGGGCTGAAACTCGTCGAGTCTTCGGGCGAGACGGTTCGTGATAACTCTTGAAAACAACTTATAGACATGGCTCAGAAGCGATATGGGGCGATAATTCTTCAAAAGGGTTTTGTCACCCTTTTTGAAGAAGAGGACGACCAAGCTTCTGTGCCATGCCTCTGAGTTCTCTCCCGGTGAAGAGGACGTCATTAAACAGTGCTTGGAGCTCTTTTATAAGTGGGGCTCCACCAGCCTTTAAGAGCTCTGTTGTAATTCCGTCCTCGCCCGCGGCTTTTCCATTTTTAAGTTGCCCAAGAGCCATCACGATTTCGTCGAGACTTATCTCAGGCAGGTCTTCTGTGTAGTGGCGAGTCAAAGTGGCTCTTCTGTCTTCATCCTGCGGGAGATGAGGAGCATGTGAAGCGTACAGCTGGCCATAAAAGTTTTCCACTTCCGAAAGAATGTCTGCTTTGGATACAACAACTCTCCCCGTAGAAGAGGTTAACTTTGTTAGGTGGCTTCTACCCAATGGCTTGACGAATACTTTTGACCCCCGATTTTGCTCGATTGATTTTTCAATCAAGAGCGTGTTTGCTGATCGGAGGTCACGTCGTACAAGTTTAGAGATTTTTTTATTTAGAGCCCCTAGTTCTAACAAAGTTAACATGGGATTTCGTCGTTCCTCCATGAGTTGCAGAGTTTCCCTCGAAAGCTTCGACTTTCTGCCTTTGTGTCGCATTTCACAAAATTTTGTGCCCTCATCTCGCAAGACGCCTACCACTCTGTCGAGTTTTTGGTCAACGCTTTCTGTGGTTTCCAAGGCAGCAAATCGGTTCTTCAGTTTTAACTGGAAAGTTTCAGACCCAACTACGGTTTGGAGAAGGTTCGGACGGAGTGTTGACTTCATCAAGCGGACGCGTTCAAGCTTGTAATCAATATTCAGGGTGCCTCGGACAAGCCTGTGGTCACTCCCGGTAGCAAACCGAGAAACGACTGAGACATCCCTGAACATACGCTTTTGTCCGCAATGATGAAATCAATCTCATTTTCGTCCGTCCATCGGGGCTTCGCCAAGTCCACCTCCTCTGCGGCTGTTTCTTGTAGAACGAATTCATCAGAAACAGCCTTTCCTTTTCAAGGAAGTCGACCAGCATTTGTCCCCTGTCATTCCTTCGCCCTAAACCATATGGTCCTACTACCGATTCGCTGCAGGTCTGTACTCCCACTTTGGCGTTAAAATCCCCCATAACAACGTTGAAGTGGGCTTTGGAGGTATGATGTAATGCCTTTGATATATCCTCATACAAAGCCTCAACTTCTGAATCTGGGTATGCCTCCCAGGTGCGTACGCCATAACCACCTTGAGGGTATACCTCTCAGTTAACTTTAGCACTAGGTACGCAACCCTTGGGGACACACTTGCGATTTCTAGAACGTTGTTACGGAGAGTTTTGTGGACCAAAAACCCGACACCGCCTTGCGACAGCTGGTGACCTTCACGGTAATACATAAGATGGCCTGATTCCAAGGTAATGGTGTCCTCTCCCTCTCTTCGGACTTCACATAACCCAAGAATGTGCCATCTTATGTGAGTCAGCTCTTCTTCCAGCTGCGCAAGCCTATCGTCATCGCGAATCGTTCGTCCATTGTGTACAGCCAGGGTCAGTTTGGATTGGCGGCCTACGGTAGCCCGGGGATTCTTCGCACCCCTTGCCCTGCCGTTACCATGGCCGCCGCCTTGGCCAGGAATAGCAGGGCGGCCGGGAACTAGGGGCCTTTGATTTTGTGTGCCTATCATTGGAGGGGTTTGCCCATAGTCGCCACGCTGGGCATGCGGGTTGGCGACCGCAGGGGCGCAACTTCTTATACCAGTGACGCTGCTGCCCGTCACCGGCTGAGATTTAAATTGCGCCGCAGTTTGGATGGATTAACCGCCATCGGTCGGTTCCCCATTAGTGGGCTCTTACCACAGGCAGGGGGGACCGGTGCCACATTCTACGCCCGGACACCAGGGCACCGAGCTATTCATGTATTCTTATCGGCCAAGTATAATTCTTTAGTTTCCAGGTTAGGATCCTCCGCAAGCATTTTGATTAACAGAGTGATTAGTGGAAGGACATGGGCCGAGATTTGGCCACGGAGGCGGAACCGCGGTTATCCCTAGGCCGCCTAGGCGCAGTCGTGAAGACTGACCTCTCGCTGCCGACCATCTTAGCCAAGATACTAGACGCTGAGAGATCATAGAGAAAAAGGAGACAATGATTTTTCTCGCGCATCAACGAGGTGACAGTGGACAGAGAGACAACCGAGGCGGGTTCGCAAAAGTATGCGAAAGCGTCTCCGTATCCCCGTCATATGCGGTAAAGCTGTACACCGTGGAAGTTTTAGTCGGTGGGTTCAGCACTAGTGGTATCGAGAGGTAACCCAACATCTCCTTAGCGTAAGGGTATGCGTAAATGAATATGCTCTACAAAAAAGGGCTCCTATCTTAGAAAAATAAGCGCCTTGGTGCTTAATTTTACTTACGAGGATTCATCATCTTACTAATTTAGCGAAATTTTCTGATTTAGAGAGATTTTGGGCACTTGGAATAAATGAGAACTGTATTTGACAAACCGATGTTTTTACATCCTGAAATAGCCGTATTGCTCCCTAATTATTTTCGAGTAGAAATAAATAGCAACAGCAAAATCCCTCCAAAATATATCTTTCTATTTCAAGGGTGTTCTAGCAAACTCAAAGATAATGATACTTCAAGAAGTAAACGAGCCAGTGCTAACCATGGCGGTGTCGAAAGGAGCTTCATTTCTGGGTGCTCGTGATGTGAACATAAGCGATCATCTAGTGTGGGAATATGACTACAACGGAAAGTGAGAGAAACCAAATTTATAATAGCACTAGACGCGTAGTTCCCGTTCCTGTAATTGTTCATAATACATAGTATTCGTGATAAAAAGTATCGTATGTGATATTCCAGATTGCAATCTAAGTGTTTCCCAAATTTCAACTCGATCCATTCAGTTAATCCGTTGTGATTGAGCAAAGACATAAACATTTTCACCTAATGTTTATATAGTACCTACGGGGCTTAATCACGAATAATTCATTGTTTAAATACCTCGACGTTTCGGCAGCGTTACAACCGCCGTGGTCACGAGAAGACTGAAGAAATTGCGGGTCGTCTCATTGCGAAATGAGGGGATCTCGATCTACCCTCATTTGGTCTTCGAAAACATTTTCATCGTTTTGAAATGTGAGAAACACTCGCAATACATTTTTTAACGTGCCAAAATATATAATATAAATGTAATTTATACTACCAATTTATTTTAAAATGCACTATAAATATAATGTACTGTACCTATTTCATTTTTATTGTTTGTTTTAGCTTCGTTCCAAGTATCATTCTAGGGTCTTTCTCAAGTCAAATCGATCTTTTTTTTACTATTCTACTATGAATTCTTATGTTTTGCTGTCGATTCCAGAATTTTTGGCCTCATGTCCGATGCGATATTCGTATCGACGACTACCCACATGTGTGTGTGGCGCGGTTCGCCAAGAAATCCCCTGTTCCTGTTCTCTGCATGAAGTCCAGGACTCACGCCACCATTCAGGCCTTGTCTACGGTTATGGCTATCACGGTACGATTATCATCATCATGTGTTCTTCCTTCCTCAATGTTAGGGAGGTAGAGTACCGATGTAGAGGCGAACCTCCTTACCGGATCTGCTCCTCTACCCCTAACAAATCAGTTATGGCTTTGCTATTGCTGTCTCTATCATTTCAAGCGAAAGGAAAAGAGAGCGCAATATAAGACAGTTTTTGTTAGGCGGTAGACCCTCTGGAGATATTGCTCTAGGGGAATTGAGATTGGAGCATCAGCCTAACATGGGCTGGGTAAGCATCAGCACTCTCGCACCTTTCGATGCCTCGTTGACCGATTCAGGCTTGGTATGACCATCAACCACCTAATACTTTACATTGTACCCCTTCATAAATATATTTTAACCGTATTAATCAATAGTCTCCATTGCTAGAGCCGGACCGGGAGACCAGGAACCCTAACAAAGTCGACAAAAGAAACGAAAACCTTGCTGGTTTAGCACTGTATAAATAAATACCAGTAGTCGCCTTTGATCTTGGGAGAAACGTCGATAATTCCTACAAACAAAAAAATTAAGTAATAATAATCATAATTACTCACTCTGCAGCCCTAACCACCGGTAACTTGGGCCATGCCCCGCTGCTGGCGGCTATCTAGGTTTAAGTTTTTATAATGTTTTTATGTTATCTAATATATAAAATTCTCGTGTCACAGTTTTAGTTGCCATACTCCTCCGAAACGGCTTGACCGATTTTGATGAAATTTTTTGTGCTTATCCGGTATCTATGAGAATCGGCCAACATCTATTTTTCATCCCCCTAAATGCTAGGGGTAGTCCACCCCTAAATATATTTTTATTTTTAAACAAAATTTTAATTTCTATTTTTATGATACAACATACAAAAATACATACAATCCTCAATTTTCACTCTTCTACGAACAACCCCTATTTTTTAATAGTCATTTTAGTAATTTAATCTTTTTCCTCTCTGGTCGAAAACTCCCCGCCGCTGGTCCCGCCAAATGTCTACAGGTGTCACTTCTGACCCAGTAAACAGCACGATAATTTGGGGATCAAAAGTAGTCTATAGCATATATATAGTTTGAACACGCTAATCTCGGGAACTACTGGACCGATTTAAAAAAAATCGTTCACCGTTCTTTCATATGTTCGTAATCCTTGAACGCTGTAGGTTATATATATGTACCACGGGCGAAGCCGGGGCGGGCCGCTAGTTTTATATAAATATTGTAAAAACTTACACTAAATGAAATAAATAAATACTCGAATAAATCATAATTAAAACACCATATTTAGTTAGTGAGTCATTGTATGGCTAAACCCTTTATAATTAATACAACCAATTTTCGTACAAAAAATTAAACCTTCAAAACTACAAATAGGCACTCAAAAGCGAAAAATAAATTGATGTCATTATTATAAGCGCTACTCACTGATCTATTTGAAGCCGGTGCCAGTAATGTCAAAAAGCTAGTAGATTGATCCTATATAGGCATGTGGTAAGTAGGCATAGGTAAGTAGTAGATACTCGTATCTATCCACTACCTGTAATAAAAAATGACAACGCATGTGAATAAATATGTAATCTAAAGCCAACTGCCATAGCGTAAAGCATGAGTGGCCCACTAAATGTTCCCACAGCTGGGTCTCTTGACCTGTTCTCGCAACGAAAGAGTCTAGGCTATAAATCACCACACTGGCCCAGTAGGGGTTGGTGGATCAACTACCAATAGGTCCTTTAAAAACGTTCTCTCCACATACATTTTTATTTTCTAGAATATTTATTTTCCAGGAAATATATGAAACAATGGAAAAAGTGAACATAGCATGGCTAGGACCGCCACACCCTGTTCTAAACTCTTACCTTCTCTTATGCCCCATGTTGGGCGCCAACATAACGTTTCATTGCTGTTGTAATGTAAGTATACATAGGTACATAAAATATACGTGTAGAGTTAGAAAAAACGTTTTACACCGAGAGCACGGATCTGATCGCTCGTCTTGTCGCTCTTGTGGAAGTGTCATACTTTTGTCGCGGCACATCACTATGTCGCCATAGCTAACATACCTCTCATCTGCTTAGGATTGGTACAAAGGAACCGTGCGGAAAACCTGATCAATTTACTTATTCTTTATCTAATATCTATTCTAGATCTAAGGTATATATCTTCATCCCCTATCATATCAGCATACCCGTAGATATTTGTATGCGACCAAATGACAACTATTCCGCATTGAACTAAAGAGGAATGTCAATGTATGAATCTTTGCTGCTCAATCACGTCGTAACGTCTCAACGGATCAGGCGGACATTTGAAACAGATAGATTATAGTCTGGATTTTTTTATCCCGAATAATTCACAGGATAGAGAATCACGCGGATGAGACCACGGAGCACTGCTAGTATGATCACAAATCTCAGCGTAATCGATGCATTACGTAAAAAAAAACAATCGAATTGAGAACCTCCGCTTTTTTTAAGTCGGTTAAGAGCTAGTTGTTGCTGCTTGCTGCTGGTATATTCGACATTTTTACGTTGTTTCATTGCCCGCGCGGAACCCGCACGCGCTGCGGGTGTAAAACGCGTTGAGTTGTGCTTTCAAGTTATAGGTACCTACATTTTTTTATAGTATACAAATTATTATTATTATTATTTTTAAAGCTAGATAGATCTACACTTTGTTGACACACCAAAAGAATGGGGTACATGGTACAATGGGGTACTAGTGCGACAAGATGGCGGCCTTATCGCTAAAAGCGATCTCTTCCAGGCAACCTTATGATAAGACAAGCAGGACATGTGCCCAGGGAAATATCGAAAAATAGATTGTCCTGCGTATCTGCTTCGCTGCTATAGGCACCTACCTAATCTAAATTGCTTCGCTTATCCCATAAGCAATACTTAGTCTTCAACTTCTGACTTTCAGGAGTGTCCTGTGAGCCCACTGTTATTAAAAATTAGTCAAGACATGACCAAAAGTACAAGTACACAGGTAAAGGAATGCCCGTCTAGACAAGATTGCCTCAAAAGTGGAATGGTGTTTATTTCCGGACCTACATGCCGCAAAGAGAAGAGACAAGAGTTCGCTTTGACTATTGCGGTGAGATTTTTAAACTCGCCCTAGATCATAGGTTACTTTTATCCCGGATAATATTACATTTCCTGTTAAATGTGGCATCACATGCAACCCACTGGCATTCGGGGGCTGTGCTCACAAGTAGAGAATCAAGACCATAATCCTCCATGCTGGCCAAGTGCGGGTTTGGTTGACACAATGTCCTCGGCAGACATCTTTCTTGGAATATGCCGGTTTCTTCACGATGTTATCCATCACCTTTACAGGCACTAGTTATCACAAACTTACATTTGCACTTGGACAAAATTCTACGAGGTGCAAACAAGATTCAAACTTACGACCTTACGACTATGAAACTAGACTTTCTCGAGACTAAGGCACCATAGAGTAACTATTAGACTACAGACCCGTAAACAAAATGTATGGGTCAAATTAACCATCAGCGGGGCTAGCACGGACAGTGGACTAATAGTCTTTCCACCATTTTTATCCACCTGTCAGTGGATATAATAATCATTTCCACCTTGCATAGCATGGCAACAGGGGAAAGGGATAAAATGTTTCCACTTGACGTTTATCGTGGACAGTATATCCCGCTACTCCCCGCTGTATAGCACGGACTCGGGAAAACGAAGATAAATACTCTTCAATTGACATATGACAGGGGACAAACTATCGTCTAATTTGGAGGTGGGGATATAAGTAAATCTCTCTCAAACATAATGTCGCGAGCATATTATAATTATATTTTTACGGAACAAATGGAAACAATGGCCCGAAAATTGCATCGTAGATCAATAAGGGATGCTAGTAATCCCTTTGAGTTTCCCGACAATGAATTTAGGCGATTATTTCGGATGCATAAAAATATGGCATTGTATTTCGACATAAAGTCGACCAACACCCGAATTTGGGTTTTGTTGCTTCTTATTCTAAAGAACAGAAATGAAATTATTTATTCACATACATGTTACTAATATCTACATATTATGAATAAAATAATAATTTAGTTTCTACCGCTTATTTTTTATAAATCTCTAAATGCGTTCTCTTTACTAAGGCATGTTTCAACTTCTTTGGATTTAGTTGAGAAAATGTTTTATAGTTGTTTAAAAAAATAAATATAACGTCAAAACGCAGCACAGAAAAAAATTAAAGTAAAAAGAACGCACAAAGAAGGTTTGATGAGTTGACAGAAAAACTGATGATTAGGTAATGCGTCATTTTTATTTAATTTTCTTATAACGGCAATACTGAAGTGTTAACGCTACTCGCGCCGTATATCCACCGTGGAATAACTTTCCACCGGCGAGTCCGTGCTCTGAAAGTGGACAAAATTGACAAGGGGAAAGAGATTATTTCCTTTCCCGGTGGAGTAATTGTCCACTGCCCGTGCTAGCTCTGCAGGAGACCTATGTGGGATGATAGAAGGATATAAAATAATAAGATTCAGCACTATGCCGTTACTTAAAAGCTGCCCAACTGAGTGCAGGTGAAGATAGGGGGGTTGGAACTCTCGATCATTTCTCCTTGTACGGCATTGCGGAATAATGGATTAGAAGATGCATTGAAACTATAAAATTGTAAATTATAGTTATTTAATAGAAGGCCTGCGCCTGCGCTTGGGGCACGTCTACTTTCTTTACGAAAAACGTAATTTCGAAATAAACTCGCGACTTTCCTACGGTTACCAGTTCTACTTCGTTTCGTCCTATCGAACATTGACGTTTAAACGGACGAAATGACGGATCTAAGTAGAAAGGGAGTAGGAAACTCGAGAGTTTATTTCTAAATTACGTTTTCCGTAGAGCGTAGACGTGCTGGACTGTCGTCCTATTCTAACGCCGGAGAACTTTATGCAGTAGTTCTAGACAAATGATACTATATTATTTCTGCAGGACATAAATCAAGCGACGAAAGAGCACTGGGTGTATTTCCACACTTGCCCCCGCGGCGAAGAAGTAAAGGATGACTTGTTCTATCACGCTAACTCCAAGACTTTCCAGGCTTTCCAGAACATGCACTACATTACAGCATCCCTTATGGCTTACTGCATTAAAGGGCATATGTTCCATTGATTTTAAATATACGTACATTGAAAGTTGAATAAAAAAGTGTGCATATCGACCCCTCAAGCGCCTAACTAATTCGGTTATGGCTTTGCTATTGCGTTCTCTGTAATTTCTAGTGAAAAGAAAAGAAAGAACAATATCAAGCTAATATCAATAGCTAAGAGAGTTTCACTAGGGCGGTAGACACTCGGGACGTCCAACAGATGTGATAAGTTGACCTATTTAACATTGAAATTAACTTGAGAAAGCTTAAGAATTTTTTAAGAAGTTATACTCAGGTATACTAAAGGAAAGCGTCTGTTCGAAATACAGCTAGCGCTGTTGGTTAGAGTGAGAGAGAGGAGGAGCCTGCCTACCGCTGCCGTAAGCGCGAGAGAAAGGGATGCCAGACACAATGGCGTCGTAACGCATTCTTTACGAAACGTTTACC
This sequence comes from Ectropis grisescens, assembly GCA_017562165.1. NCBI lineage: Eukaryota > Metazoa > Arthropoda > Insecta > Lepidoptera > Geometridae > Ectropis > Ectropis grisescens. Next base: position 4,748,969 of record CM029792.1, on the reverse strand, counting down.
CTCCGAAAACAAGTTACCACTTCAAAAATTGTGTACTTTTTTGAAAACGCAAGCAAGAAATTATGCTTCTTAAATTTTTAACAAGTATACTAACACTAACGCGAAACTATTCTTCTATGGTAGCTTAAAGAGACTTCGACCCTTGAGGTAAATCGCCATAACTGCATTTTCTCTTTAAAAATATATCGTACAACTAACTTAAGTCTGTCGAATCTAACTATAGGTAGTTATGAGTGTGCATTAAAAAATACAATCATATCAGTTTTTTAAAAAGCGCACCAAAAGAAATGAAAGTAGAAATAAGTAGAAGAATAATTACTCCAATATTCTTTACTTTGTCTAGTATGGAGGAAAAACAGGTTCATTCTCAATCTGAAAGCACTCAGATTAAATCCTGCCAGATATATCTACTCAGGTAAAACCATAATGCAGTTTAAACATTTCCTTGGCTGGTAAGTCTGCCTGCGAAGCCGAGGGTCGTGGGTTCCATTCCCACCTAGTACAAATGAATATTTGTGAGATAAATACAATTAATATTTGTCCTGTGTCTGTCTAGGTGTTTCTATGTATAATAAGTATGCATTTACAACTACATTTTGTTCATAAGTATTACTTTTATAAGCTCCCTCCTATCTGGCTCCCTTAGTTAAAGATTTGCTTAGTTTGGGGTCAGATGGTATTGTGTGTGAATTGTCCACCAATATTCATTTACCAATTTTTATTAGTACGTACAGACGAGTCAGCCTGCTTCATTTCCGTTTTCCAATGACATACCTGAAACCCTGATAATTGAAACATCCATCACTTAATTTTTAATGGATCCATAGACATCTTTTAGCAGCTCACTAAATGTTCTCACTGCTGGGAGTCGGGGCTATCTTGCATAAGGAGAGTCCAAGTCATAATCCATCACGCTGACCCAGTGTGGGTTGTCCTGGATGACATGATCACATAACCTCGAAAGATTATAGGTACATGTCAGTTTACTAACAATGTCTTCCTTCACCGTTTTAAGTTAGCCTCATTGCGCATGACTTCGAAAAGACAGTGGTATGCGTGGTATTTGCACTCAGGGCTATGAATCGGGAGCCGCCGTTCTCCCGACTAGACCAGTAACTGTTTGCTGTGAAAATTGACCATCGTAAATTTTGTATATGCAAAGTGTATTTATTTATTGTAATGTGTAATTATTAATAAATAAATAATTTTGAAACAAATAATTTTATTATTTAAACATTTAGAACTACTTAATTATAATCTATCTACACACTTAATTTACCATTAGACTAAATACACAATATGATTAGCAAATATTGATGACTTGTAACTTTGTATGGTGGTAGGTACTTAGTATTTACGAAGTGAAAATTTCTCATGGGTTTGCATTACCAACAGGTCAATTTAGTGTCAGCGCGGCGTCGGAGCAGCGGAGGTAAAACCTTTTTAGATGGGTGAAATATTGTATTGTATCTATATGTACATTTGTAATTACAAGTAGGTGACATCACTGACAAACACTGCACACCACATCCTCAGCAACAGAGTGGTTTACAACTGGAACAGGTTGCCTGAGGATGTTATTTCGGCAAAGTTGTTAAACTCTTTTAAGAACAAACTTGACAAATGGATAGTAAAAGACAAAATAATTCTAACAAACAATTACCTATAATTTGTGATTTCAACACAGAGATATAGGCATATCAGCAAAAACTGCTCCTCTATTAATAAATAAATAAATTAAATAAACATATCATATAAATAAAATAAACATATCAGGTGCACAACATGAGTGTGGTTTATTACTTTAATTCTAGGTTTTTCCTTCTATCTGCAAGTACGTCATTTATGACAAGTATTCAAAATTAATTAATTAATATCCCGTGAAAAGAAATGGGGCTACCGGTTTAAAATCAACAATAAGTACACTGAGTCAATCTTGGCCTTTGCGGACGACCTGGCAATACTTACACGTAATCCCAAACAGTGTCAAGAATTGTTGAACGAAGTCGATGAGTTCTGTACATGGACGGAGGGAATGAGGACAAAACCATCTAAATGTCATTGTCTTTGTCTGGGTAGTAGAAATACCAAATATACGTCTTACGATCCGGGACTCTCCATAAGTGGCCAAGGAGTTGCCACAATTGCAGAGGCAGTGCCTTTCAAATTTCTTGGTAGAAAGATAGATCACAAAGGACGTACACCATCATTAGAGGTGGTTGTTGAAAATTTCATGAACAACCTCAATAAGGTAGACCAGTAGCCTATCAGCAATATCAAAAAAGCATGGATATATGACAACTACCTCACATCACGTCTCACTTGGCCTTTCCTAGTATATGACATCGGTAAAACTCTCCTGGCAAAGCTAGATGCCAATGTCATAAAGATATTGAAGTCATGGTTCGGATTGGCACATCCGGCTGATCCCTCTACTCATTTTAGGGATCACAATAGTTTTGGGCTGAAACTAAAGAAACCGTCTGAACTTTACAAACACCTAAGAGTTACAAAAACGCATGTTTTGGGAAAGTCGCATGTTTTGGGAAAGTCGCAAGACGAATTAATTACATCTCTCCCAAAAGACAAAACTGCTTCAGACCTGGAATCTAGACTTCAATTGCATAAACAATTTATGGCAGGTGCACAAGTAAATACTGCTGGGTTGGGTGCGAGAAAAAAAAGGGAAGACCGAGACATGGTAAAAACCTTTCTACAACAAGACGAAAATGACGGTTACAAAGTGCACGCTATGAATTTAGTAATGCAAAGTGAGTGGTTAATCATAGGTGAGTTCTGTATCCCATTAGCTCTAAAATGGCGCACCTTGATCTATGACTGGTCCCCTGCCTTATTAAAATTTTATCTAAATGCATTCCAAATGACCCTCCCTGACCAGAGTAACTTGGTAAGGTGGGGAAAAGCCTCTGAAAAATGTTGCTATACTTGTGGAGAGGCGATATGTACAGCAAGGCACATATTGGTGGGATGCAAGGTGCTCCTTAATGGGGGGTCATTACTCACGGCGTCATGACAGAGTACTTGAAATCATACGTGAAGCCATGAGCCTTTCAGTAGCTAGAGCCCAAAAGGCGTTGAAACAAAATAAGTATTACGACCTCCTAAACGAATTAACAAAAAACAGCTATGTAGTTAGTTTATACGCTGTAGAAGTGGGAGCGAGAGGTATACCAGCAAAATCTCTCTATAACCTACTGAAAGACCTTGGCTTATCCAGAAGTGCAGTAAGCTCTATACTAGAATGTGTATCTAAAGCTGCACTAGTAGGCTCATATCAGATTTGGCTGGGCAGGGAGAGAAAAACGAGTGGTGAAGGTGAGTGTTGATGTACGTCAGAAAGGGGCCCCTTAAACCTATGCCCGAGTCACAAGTCTCGGGAACTACTCGAGTTTTTCTCTCTCTGCCACACGATGGACCCAGCACCTGCATGGTGAATCCATGGAATGCTAAGAAAATCGTCTCTTCCCTCAAATACGCAAAAATTTGGTGCCGGTACTCTGAATACAATCTTTTGTTATTGTTTTTCACAAGTGACACTATCCATGTTCAAGAATCCCGAATGAGACAATTTTTTACCTATGAAAAATAAATCATAGGTAAAAATTGTCTGTTAAACTGATATTGTCTTTCACTATCCACTTGTCCAGTTTGTACTTGGTTTGCGTGTAATCAGACATTAAAATATTGAGATTGAGTTCAAATTTAATGATTTTGACGTTGCAAATCAAATCTGCAGTTTTTTGTACTTAGGAACTTCCATACAAAGTTAATAGCCATCTCCATTTCCACTTCTAAAACTTCTAGCTTTCTTGATTCCGATACTTTCCTCTCATGAACTTGGGTAATACAACCACACCGGGGCAAGGGACTTGTCCGTACGCCTCACAGATACATGGTCGCTCGCAGCCAATGCCAAAATTAGCAGGATTGTCCTTCTTTTCAGCGGCTATTGCTTCTGCTTCTAACACTTCTTTGGATTTTCCTGAAAATCAATTTTTAATTATTTAATTTTACCGCAGAAAACAAACCATGGAATGGGCACTATTTAAAGAAGTGATAACCATTGGGGTAGACAAATAATATCCACACTATATAAAGGAGACCTAATCTCCATTGAGATAGATGATTTTAGTAGAGACCTACATTTAGACCAAGCCTTTCCCAAAGTGGGTGATAACACCCCCTTGTGGGCACTGCAGGTCTATAGGGGGACGGTAAAAGACCACCATTTATTTTTCTTTTCTCCGAGTACCTTGTTAAAATTGGATTTAATTTATAATCTACTATTAAGTTTTAAATACTTGCAAGTTCTGTAGTAAAATTTGATTTTATTGAAAATTTAGATTATATGTCTTGTTTTTAGTATCATCTGATACATTGAAATAAATAAAATATATGAATAAGTAATGTTGGATATTCCACACATAATAAATATTAACTAGCCCCAAACTAAGTAAAGCTTGTATTATGAGAGCCAGATAGCTGATATGATACTAATAATATTATAAATGTGAAAGATTGTATGCATGGAGGTTTGTTCCTCTTTCATGCAAAAATTATAAATGGAAAATGCTTGGATGTTTCACATTGGCATGGCTGAACAGATCAGGTTAAAATATGGAACACAGATATCTTCTGGCTACTTTTTATGCGTGAAATTAACGGAAATGGTCACTGACAAGATAAAACCGCAGCATGCAGCATGTATTAAATTATTTTTTGCTGCAGGAAGCCTTATTGAATAATATTACTAAGTATAGTCTGTAATATAACTATCAGAAGACTAATCTCCAGCCTCAACCTACCAACTGTTCTGATTAAATGCTCCAAAATTTCTTCCTTAGATTTGTTGTCTACATCTACCAAAATCTTCCGGCCATCATCAAAGTAGCACTTTACGAAGGGCGAAGGGGTCAGATTCTTCAATGTCGCAACTTGTACATCAGGATTCTTGAACTGGATTTGCGGCAAATACCAAAAGACGAAGTCTTTGGCTCCCGTATTATTTTGACCATTGATGTTGTAGGCTACAGAGAATATTTTGATTTTATCTTTAAGCACTAGTCTACCGGCTTTTAAATAATCCATGGTACGCCTAATAGGCGCTCTTCCTTTCATGAAAGGCATATTTTAGTTTTTATTTCAACTTTTACACTACTTTTAACTTAAGATTTCCCAAGATAACCTCAAACTTGCAGACAACCACAGATCCAGTGTTTCCACTTTAATGATTTCCTTTCCCCTCGCCACAATTAAGATTTCCCCTTTTTTCCCCTCAAAACATATTCCCTCAGGAGAGATTCAAATTTTAAAATTGCAACCAATCTCCAATAATATGTAAGCTTTCATGCCTCATCGAAAACCATATTATAAAAAACATTGCCATATTGAAAAAAAATTGGAACTGATATCTGACTAATTGTACGAAATTTTTCCTCAACATGACGAAGTTTTTGTATTTGTTTGATTAGGCATGATTTCCTCTTTACATCTCTTTCCCCTTTTTATTTCCCTCTGGACCCTAATTTCCCCTCAAAAGGGGAAGTTCCCCCTCATTGTGGAAACACTGCACAGATAAGCAAGCAATTTGCAATTTTAAAGCTGTCAGCTGTCACTGTCAACTTTTGGGTGATAGCCTAAAAAATCTTTTTTTTAATTTAGTAGTATGATGAAGAATATGTTCTGCCACAGAACTTTCTGCCTATGAAAGAAGGCCTTTTAGAGTCCTATTCCTCAGAATCAGAATCAGAATCATTTATTGCCAAACTGTGTACATAAGATGGTACTTAACTTAATATTAACGAAACAACAGTTTACCCATTTCGGGCATGCAATTTAAGTTTTACATATAAATTAGTAAAAATTACTATTTTACACATGAAAATTTTCATACCAAATTAATATGCTAAAAGATTAAGTTATAAGATTGAGTTTAAAAAATTAGATAAAAGTTAGGTTATTATATTTTAAAACCTACTAATCTAAAATATTCTTCTAAGCTATTTTCAAATATACATGTATCTCTATAATCACATACTAATTATATTTAAAACCCGTGTCAAAAAAACTTTGTTTCGGGTAGTGGACACTTAAACATTAATTTAATAAACTAAACCAATAAATAAATAATAAATTGCTCTTTAAACTGTATTACCTACAAACACAACTTTAATTATTATCTATAGGTCATTAATTTTCAAAATATTCGCTTAACTTATAATATACTTTTGATATATAAGCCATTGTTTTAATGTTATTTTAAATTTTGTTGTTTTTAATGATTTCAGCTCCACCGGTAAGTGGTTGTATATTTTAATAGCAGTATAAAATGAACTATTGTAGAATATCGCATTGTTTACTTGTCGAACAGAGATGTTGAATTTTTTCTTGGTACGTAATGAATCGGCACGTCTCGAAGGTATGTTGAAAAAAGGAAAAAGGATAAATAAATAAAATCGCACATCTAGATCAAAAGGGGGTCAACTCAAAAATCGTCCAAATCGAGTTATGCACACTATCGCATTCCCGAACCGAGAACCTATCGACCAATAAAACAGGTTTATAAATATCTCTGCTACTCGATACTAGATGGCGCAGAGTCTCCCTTTTGTTGAACGAGCCACCCCCGCTTACCTCCCGCCAAAACAAGGACATTGCTAGTTGTAATCGAAAATACGAGGGAAGTGCACGCGCCCGTTGGAAACAATTTAAGGTTATTTTAAGTTACACCTGTATTGTTGTCATTTTCAATAGTATCTATTTTGACTTAACGCTTTGTAGGTGGTTAGTGCTGTGTAAGTTAATACAACATTTTGAGTTGAACCCGTATTGCTGGCAAGGTGAGCAATTTTATTATTTTTAATTTGAGTTGTTGCCATATTAATGAATCGTTTTCTGATTTTGAGTTGACTCTGTTTTGCTGACTCATATTTTAAATGCTTAAAACTCTTTAAAAACTTATCTTAATTAGATTATTTTGTGATTAGCTAGAAGGATCTCTTCAAATTGTTATAATTTTTTTGTTACTTTTGAATTCAATGGGTTCGTTTTGATTATAATGCAAATTTTTGAGTTAGCTCCCTTTAGATGGTATTCTCCAAATTTTACTTTACAATATCGCTAATGGGGCCAAAAAGACCAAATTTAATGCCATTTACACAACTGTGGTACAGATAACCTGTATGTTTAATAAATATAAATATTGTCCCTTTTCAGGAAAACAATGAGACGTGGCCGATTCTTAGTAAATATGATAGAAGAAAAGTATAAAGAAAACATCACTTCTCCCCTCATTTCTACACATGATACAAGGGATAAAGAAATCATCTCTCCTTCCATTATTTCTACACATGAAACAAGGGATAAAGAAAACATTACTCCTTCTATCACTACTTCTTCTTCTACACGACATGAAACCATGGAAGATTACTTGAAGACAACTTCAACTAGTAATGTAGTCTCATCTCAGAAAAGTCGTCCTGCCTTATCAATGGCTGATACATTATCTATCCCCAGCACGTCTAAGCAACAAAGTTCGGGCACACCAAATTATTATATTTCACCAATCCAGAGCAATGAAAGTGATATTGATGATTCCGACGAGGATCCCAATTTTCAATTGGCTCGCAAACTTCCACCTAAAATCATACCTCCATCAAGATCGTCGTCTTCGTCTAACACCAGCAGTGGTAGCAGCAGTGGTTCAAGTTCTTCTAGTAGTTCATCAGAAAATGATAATGAGCAAAGTGCTGTAGTTGATGAAACGAATACCAAAAATTCCAGAGTTGAAAAAAAGGGGTAAAAAGAGGGTACGCAAACCAACAAAGTGGAAGACTAATGTCGCAAAAAAGCTACGAAATTCAGGCAAAGCGTACCAATCTGTATCTAAATCTAAGAAAAATGTGAAAGAGAGAAGAGTTGGACCACCCTGTGGAGAAAAATGTAGATTGAAATGTAAAGACAAGCTTGACGAAGTGTTAAGGCAACATGTTTTTGAGGCATATTGGGAGATCGGTGACCTTGAAAGGCAAAGAGAGTTTATAATTCGGCACTCGCTCCAAATAAAGCCTAAATATCGGTACTCCTGCACACAAAATTTAAGAGCCCTTAACACCGCTTTTCATTTTGAAGTTAATGGTACCTTAACAAGAGTATGTAAACCATTTTTTTAAATCAACTCTTGACTTGAGTAATAAAGCGATACAAACGGCGCTTTCTAAGAAAACAGAAGCTGGAGTTATTCAACCCGATTTGAGAGGAAAACACAACCATCATCCAACTATTGACCCACAAATTAAACAGAGCGTTATAAATTTTATAAATTCTATTCCTAGAATTGACTCGCACTATCTGAGAGCCCAAACCTCCAGGGAGTTTATATCAAGTGAGAAATCACTAGCAGATATCTACAGAGATTATAAACGACTCCGCGAACAACAAGATTTACCTGTGGCCACGGCTTCTACATTCAACAGAATATTTAACACAGAATTCAACATTTCTTTCTTCGTACCGAAAAAAGATCAGTGTGATCTGTGTGAAAGGTATAAGAACTCGGACGAAGAAGGAAAGGGGATGTTAATCCAGGAATATGAAGAGCATCTTAAAGAAAAAACTTTAGCAAGAACGGAAAAAGAGTATGATAAGAATAGAAACGGTGGTACAATTGTAGCAGTTTACGACTTACAAGCTGTATTGCAGGTTCCCAAAGGGCAAATATCCCTTTTTTTCTACAAATCCAGAATTAACTGTCTCAATTTTACTATAAGCGATTTAAAAGCAAAAGATGTCATGTGCTACTTTTGGGATGAAACAGAAGGAAAACGAGGTGCTGTGGAAATTGGTAGCTGCATACTCGAATACATTAAATCACAGATAGCTCAAAATCCAAATAGGGAAATAGACTTCATTTTTTACTCCGACAATTGTGGCGGACAACAAAAAAATTAATTTCTGTTATCTGCCTATGCCTATGCTGTAAACAAATTGCCAGTTATGTCGATAACTCACAAGTTTCTTATACGTGGTCATTCCCAAAATGAGGGCGACAACGTCCACAGTGTAATTGAGAAACAAATCAAAAGATATTTGCATTCGGGTCCAATCTACATACCAGAACAATACAAGACTTTGATTGTTACAGCAAAAAAAACGGGAAAACCTTACAAAGTTGTAGAAATGAAACATAGTATGTTTTATGACGTCAAAGCATTGCAGGAATCGTGGGGCACCAATTTTAATATAGATGAAGAGAAAAACCAAATCAAGTGGCATGACATTAAGGTACTCAGGGTTGAAAAAGAACACCCTGAGTTATTTTTCTACAAAAACTCGTTTAGTGAAGAAACGTACAGAAAAGCTTGTGTGCGAAAGAAGGGTATCAGCACAAGAGGAACTGGCTCAGCCGTAGATGAGCCATTGTTTTCAGTTGGATTAATACGGGCGTACCATGGAAGAATTAAATTATCGGAGGCCAAAAAAAAGACATACAAGAATTGGTCGATAAGAAGGTTATTCCGCAATCTTATTATGATACTTACTATAAGAACCTTCTAAGCAGTGTTGATGATTAGCTACATAATTGTTATCTAGTTAGTTTAGTTATCTAGTAATCGTAATTTGAACAACGATGATCTCAAAGTGCCATTATTTATGATAATCTACAGTAATATTATTAGTTTATGTTGAGCGAAATACTTACCAAACCTGTCCATTAGTTCAAAATGTTAGTAAGTAATCGTAATTTCAATGACGATATCTCAAAAAGCCATTTTTTATTATTAATTTTTTATTCTATTTGTAAGTTTAAAGTTGATTATTAATTAGTCTTAGTCATAATAATGTGAGTTTTAAGTAATAATAGCGATGTTCAATTATAATGCTAAGAACATAGAAAGTGATTTCTATCTTTATAAACCAAATGTGATTTTCAATGTGCATGTTGCTTTTCATTGGTTTTTGTGTTTAGAACGGAGGTTCGTTTTTGTTTTGAGTTATTGTGTTTGTTTTGTTTGGAGGATGTTTTATTAAATATTTATAAGCAAGTTCAATATTTAATAATTATAATTAACCTAAGAGACTGTCATGAGTTGATTTATGAGTACTGTTAATAAACAATATTGACTGATTCCATTATTACTAGTGTGTTTTTGCTAATTAATCATCCCACAAACCCCTTCTTGCTGGACACAAATCAATATATCGCTCGAACGAATTATAAATAATTCAGATTTCTATTGCATTCCTAATTTCTGGTTACTCATCAAAAAAGAGCTAACTAAGAACTTGATTCAACAACACAGGCTTAACTCAAAATAACAAAAAAAATATACAAACATTGGTTAACAATAAAGATACAACTCAGAAAATCCAATTTTTAGCCCTAATACACAAGAAAAACACGAGTTTCATATAACATACTTTGTCTAGCCGCGTTTAAAATCATAATTTCTTATCAGAATACTTCTGCAGTTCACAGGGACACAGTAATCAGTTTTTAGCGTTTTCTGAAAAAAGTGTTTTTTTGAGTTGACCCCCCTTTAGATCTAGATGTGCGAAATGTCTTTATTTATCTAGCTCGTTTTCATTTTCGACTTGCCTCGTGGGTTAGTAGCACAGTTGATCACACAACAGCACAGTGACATGCAGCTATTGGAACATGAATAACTAGTCCAAATTATTACCTAGCTCTGCACTGCGCTCGTATAATGGAGCACAAAGAGAATGGTCTGCCATTGCTGCAATTTTATCATTTTTTTCTGCAGACATGCCTACTTCCTTCGCAAGGTCCGATAGAGAAGAGTCTTTTGTTTGTTTTCAAGTTTGGGATGGATCGGCTAAGTATCAGCTGGAGGCTCTGGAATCGATCGAGAGACGTGCCAAAAGGCTCATAGGCAATGACATTCTCGTGCGAAAAAGACTGCAAAGTCTCGAACATCGCCGGAAAATTGCTAGCTTATCGGTCTTTTATCGGATACACTTCGGAGAGTGTGCGACTGATTTGTACGATCTAATACCACCTTGCCCTTTTTTCTATCGGAATGCTCGTAGCTCGAAAAAGCGACATCGTTTCATGGTTGATGTTCCAAAGACACGGACGAAGAGATTTGACTCTACTTTCGTGATAAGAACGTCTAGACTGTGGAATACGTTGCCTGAGAGGGTTTTTCCCGATAGTTACAATCTTTGTGTCTTCAAATCGAGAGTGAATCGGTTTCTTCTAGGTAAACACGCTCCATCGTAGACCGCATCATAGTTTAACATCAGGCGAGATGGCGGTCAAGTGTAAACCTATACCTAAAAGTTAAAAAAAACAGTTTCTTCTTTGCTCAAGAGTGACATTTTTTGTAGGGCTTCATGTAATGTTGGTTGGAAGTCGTTTTGGTCTTGAGGCTATTTAAGGATATTTTGTGCCAGAACGGATGTTTATGGTTCAGGTGTAGTTTTGTTTTCAAAAACACATTATTTTTCAAATATTTTCGAAAAAAAGTCGCATATGCGACGGCTCAAAATCCGCTAGAAGTTTCTAAATATTTTTTTGTCGCTAACTAAATTTTTTTTGCCGCCAACCACTCATAAATTCCGTTAGATGTAGCAACTTTGTCGCTACGGCAACACCATGCATGAATATGTAGTATAGACGGAACATACAAATATATTATACAAAAATAACATTTAATAAAAAAAATTTAAGTCTGTCGGTCTGTCTGATTGTTCCGGCTAATCTTCGAAACGTCTAGACCTAGGGCTTTCACTACTAAATAGTAGATGTTCTAATACATAACTTGGACTACTCTTATTTGAGGTAGAGTAACAGGGTTCCGCGGAAAAAACCAGTAAAACGCGTGTGAAATCGCAGGCACAGATAATAAATAATAAAATTGTAATATAAAATTAAAGAATTGAGGATGTGGGCAAAACACCGACGTACTTTACATACGAGTACGCACATAGAAAAACATTAAATAATAATACTGACGTGGCCGTGACGTGCCGCTTCAAATTGAAGATTTACCAACGTTTATTTCTAACATATACCTAAATCTTCCCAACATTTGGTACATTACTCACTTTTGTAGTACTTATATATATAAGATCGGATTTATCTTCTTGTTAAAGCATAACACAATGTGATTCATCTAAAACAGAGATTTATTTATGAAATACAAGTTAGTTTTACATAACAAACATCAACTAATAAAATGAGTACAAACCTAAAACAGAGAATCGACAATTAAATGTCCATGCTTTACTTTCTATAACAAATTTGAATTCTCTCTTCACTTTTGAATTAAAACAAATGCACAAATGTAATTGAGTTTTAAAGTATAAAGAATAACTGTAATATCACTTTTTGAAAGAAAACGTTATTTTTTTACATAATTAGCACTCGTGGATCTCTCTTGTCTTTTCTCATACATACCGAGATGTCAATGTCAGTGTCAACGTCAACACAAAGCTTACATATATACAGTAGAATCCGGATATAACGACCTTCAAGGGACCGGCGATATTATGCCGTACTAACCGGATGACGTATAAAACGGATATTTACATTAATAAGTGCGAAAGTTTGATTTTCCCATTTAGGTAAATAAAACATGTTGTAGGAATCAGTTACTTATGTTTATTTTAATTATTCTTATACGTACACAAATAAGTAATACATACGTACCAAATTACAAACATCGGTACGTAATGTACTGTAATACTGTCACTAACGTAGGAAATCTGTTATTTGGGTTTGTTTTGACAGACTTTTGTTCTGTAGTAAGAACTTCGGACAGCATTATATATATTGTAGTATGAGATACGCCAAATTCCTTTGCGAGGATCGCATTTGATTCACCATCTTCTAATCTGTGTAATATTGCACTCTTTTCTTCAATTGTAAAACACTTTCTCTTCATGGCACTTTATGAACTTGTCATAACAGGTGACAAATACTAACTGTGATTTACGCGCGCCAATAAGGAGAATTGAACGGTGAAGCGCGCGGGGAAAGTGAGGGGGCCGAGGTATTAGTCATTCTTTACCTAAATTGAAACAAAACACGGCGCGTCGTTTTAAACGGACGAATTATTTTAAAAAATGGTCGCTATAAACGGTTTGTCGCTCAAACCGGAGTCGCACTAAACGGTTATATTTTCTCAGTATCTAACTATTAAACCGATCTCGAGTAAATAATATCGACGTTAAAAACGGTTAGTCGTTATAAGCGACGTCGTTATAAATGAATTCTACTGTATTAATATTGATTCGTTTTGTATAATAGTATAGCAATAGTATAATTAAATATTAGTAATAGTAATAATAGGAAAATGTCACCTCGCCTCGCCTAACTTTGTTCTAGGCGATTTTCCTTTAAGTTGGTTGCCTGGTTATCTATCTATCTATCTAACATTACGTAATTTTGAAACACTGTAATTAACTCTTTGTAACTACGCTTTACAAATGTAAAAATCATTTGCAGCCGTAAATTAGTTTTCTCATAATATGCATTAGGTATCTACTTAGTGCAGCGCATTGCAGTTATTTATTATTGAGGTTACATAACTAGGTATCTACTCGTATTTACATATGTAGGTAACACGAAACAACTAACAATTAACGTACCTAATTTAGCAAAAATAAAATTAGGAATTTAAAAAATAATTTAACTAAACACGAAAGATCTAGAACCAATCAACAAATGTTCCCAGATTTAAAGTTTCTCTGTACCTACCTCTCTATATCTATATAGTTCCTCTTAAATTGGAAAGATGGTAAATTTAAATGAAAGAAGAAACCGACGTCATAATTGTGAATTTGGTATGGTATGGCTCAAAATACTTTCAGAACTATTTAAAAAAAATGGCTTCTATTTTCGAGAAAATATAATGTGGACTTTAAAATATTGTTATACAATGCCAACTTACTAGAAAAATAGTGCTCAAAAGTTACAATGTACCTTGCCAGGATTACACGGTTATAAATGAAATACATTTTTACTCAAGTTACAATTTACTTAGTTTGAAAGTGTAAAAACAATTATTTTTTGTTTTCCAACACCAAAACTTGAATAAACTTTAGGTATGTTTGATACGACATAGGGGTTGTAGGTACTACGTTACTCCTTCCTGCATTACTTAATTTTACCTATGTACCTCTGAGGTGGTTCGATTTTATACATTTCTTGCCGCAATAAGTACAAATATCAAGTGCCCTCCGCGAGCATGTATCAACAAGAAATTCCTTTAATCCATGTCCTTGTTTGAATTATCTATACAAATCCGGCATTAATTAACCTGTTTGTAGTATTTTCTTATCTTACCTACCAAAGCAAACAGTGAACACGCGGAATTGTCAACTTCTTATAAAAATTAGGTCAGGAGCCACTTTTGGTGTTTCGATGTAAAATTGAAAAAAATCTTACATAGGTAACCAATACAATGAATAAGTAATTCGATTAGGTTGAAAAGAGTTTGTTGTTAGAATCTTTTAAACAACTACCTCTAAATAAAAAAAATACCTATTGTTTAAACTTTAAACAAACACAAAAACATGCTTTTGTAGCAAACCAACCTAAAAATGTAGGTATTGTTACGCTTAGCCTTCAAAGAGTTTCGACTACGGCCTCTTAAAATTACTTCAGATGTTCAGAAGTAAGGCGTTTTCAGCAGGTCTACTACGAAGTCCGATAAACGACATATCGGCCGTAGTTATGGACGTTTTAAACCACGAAACAAAATCGGTCGGTTGATGACACAAAAACTGTCAAATCCGTGTCGGTCGGAATGAACGAAACGCCCGATCAGATCAACCGACCGATTGTGTTTCGTGGTATAAAACGTCCATAACTTCGGCCGATATATCGTTTATCGGACTTCGTAGTAGACCTGCAGGCCGCCTACGAAAGCTTGAAAGGAGCCCTACGATTACGGTTACGGAAGGCTAAACTCTATTTCCTTGTCAACGTTCTTTGATAAACGTACAAAGATTGAAGTCAATGCATCATATCTAAAGATAGTATCATAGCGAACGGGGGGAAAATCATGTTCAAAGATGTCATTAAATATTTACTAGAAACATACCAAACTAAGAAAAACATGTAAAAGAGGTACGTCTATTTATACATCTACATAAATTAAGTGTGTTAGGCAATGATATGCATGTATAAATATTAGTAAAAACTCCAATTAAATTGATAAAATCAACTGTATTGTTAAGGTGTATTTCCACCAATATTTTTTAAAGGAAGTTAGTACATATTAAATTATCTGGTGTATACAGGCTGGGGTGTGTGGCTCGGAAACCTCTACGTAGTGCGCCCTGGGCATCACACAATAACTTGCCTCAGTGACATCTTGTTGTGTGATGGCGAATCCCGCTCGGGGCTGGAAACTTCTACACGCGCTCCTTACCGAGCATTGCGTGTAGAAGTAAAAGAGGTTACTCGGCTGACAGATTGGCCAAATAGCATTCCTACGTCTTCCAGATGAGGGTCCTCCACACGAGCACTCTAGTTAGCAGAGTCTAGTTATTATCGTGCAGTGTTTTATTTACTATTTAATTTACCTACGCGGCACTAGCCGGCGCGTCACTGGATTCACATGCGACTGTGTGGACAGGGAACACCCCCGCGAAGTGAGCCAGCAAGGGCAAGTCAGGGTCGTCGGTGAGTGCGAAAACGGTTTCCTCGACTCTGGCCCCAGGTCATGCCGGAGAAACCTGTGGAGAAACCAGGGTTTTGGTCAGTAAGGGCGACATTTCTACTATCATGGTGTTGAGCCCGATATACCCTACCATGTCCCTGCATGGTGGGCATACGAAAAACGCCAATGGTAGCCGTTTCTTCTAGACAAGAAATCACGTTTAGTTAATTCAACAGAAATAAAAATGAAATTTAGTCGTGTTTTAGGATTTCATTTTAAACTGAAGTGGGGTTTTGGTTTTTCGGAAAAAAATAACTATTCTTAGGTAATGAAAACGCACCTTAACCTCTAATGAATTACTTGGATACTTATTTCACCCAGTCACTTACAACTCGTTTTATACGCAACACCTCTAATTAAACTTTAGTTGAATAAAAATTTGGAGTTTCGAGTAAATTTAAAAACACTAAAAATAGATTTATTGTCCTAGGTCGTATAATATAGTAAAAATACGTAATAATAGAACAAAATGTTTAGCTTCAGAACGGGAGCAGTTTTAAAACAATATGTGATTATAATTATAGGTGAGTTTATTTTTTGTAATAAATGTTTGTTTTTTATTTAATATCAGCCTCTCGAAAGACAGACCTTTGTCATTAAATTATTTTTGTTAACATATAAATAATAATATCTTGGATTAGGACAAGAAAGGAACCTTGTATGAATAAATAATAATAAATAATTTTTCCTTTCTTTTTAACCGACTTAAAAAAAAGGAGGAGGTTATCAATTCGAACCCTATGTTTTTATGTATGTTACCTGATTTCTCGAGTACCCCTGAACCGATTTTAAAATTTCTTTTTGTTTTCGGATAAGTATGCTTCTCGAATGGTCCCATAAAAATCTTATCGAAATCGATTGGGTGGTTTTTGAAATATGAACCATAAACTAAAACTTAGGTATGTACAATTTTCAGGATGACGTAGTTGTAGATTTCACAAAAGTTATGAAACTTGATCCTGTCAATACGAAATTGTGTAAATGGACAAATAAAAACTTGTTTTACACTAAAAAGGGTAAAATAAACTATTTTCGTACAAAAAAATAATCCGACTTCAAACCACAAATAGGCACTCAAAAGCGAAAAATACCTAAACTAAAATCATTATTATAAGCGCTACTCACTCATCTATTTGAAGTCGGTGCCAGTCAGGATAAATTAGTAGATTAATGCTATATAGGCACACGGTAAGTAGGCACAGGTAAGTAGTACTTATCCACTATACCTGTTAGATTTGGCTGGCACCGACTTCAAATAGATGAGTGAGTAGCGCTTATAATAATGATTTTAGTTTATTTTTCGCTTTTGAGTGCTTATTTGAGTTGTTTGAAGTCGGTTTAATTTTTTGTACGAAAATAGTTTATTTAAATTATTGTTTTTAACCCCCGACCCAAAACAAGGGATGTTATAAGTTTGACGTCATTTTCTGTTTGTCTGTGTATCTGTCTGTCTGTGTGTCAGGGTGTCTGTGTATGTGTATCTGTCTGTGACACCTTAAAGCTAAAACGGATTGGCCGATTTCAATGCGTTATTTTAGCAAGTACGGATGTAGCTATGTTTGGTTAATATCGATTCAAGATGGCCGCCTCCACAAAATGGCGGACAAAATATTTATTCACAACCTATCTCAATATAGTTATCAAATGAAAAGGCTTGACTAGTAGAACCTATACACTATAACTAATTTCAAATCCAAGATATCCCAGGTAGCAATTTTACGTCATGACGACGTCCATTCACGGTCATTTTCGACGTAAATGACGTCGTAAAAAACGTCCCACAGACGTACTAAATGACGGCCTAATGTCAGGTCTCAGCGACGTCTCTGAAGACGTCATATTAACGTCTCCAGATAACGTCATATTAACGTCTCCAGATAACGTCATATTAACGTCTCCAGATAACGTCATATTAACGTCTCCAGATAACGTCATATTAACGTCTCCAGATAACGTCATATTAACGTCTCCAGATATCGACTTATTCACGTCCCCAGATAACGTCATATTAACGTCTCCAGATAACGTCATATTAACGTCTCCAGATAACGTCATATTAACGTCTCCAGATAACGTCATATTAACGTCTCCAGATAACGTCATATTAACGTCTCCAGATATCGACTTATTCACGTCCCCAGATAACGTCATATTAACGTCTCCAGATAACGTCACCTTAACGTCTCCAGATAACGTCATATTAACGTCGCCAGATAACGTCTCCAGAAGACGTCAATACCACGTATTGTGAAGACCTCCTATAATAACGTCTATTAACGTCTTCAGACACATTAATATAACGTTATCTGAAGCGTTAATATGACGTCATCCGGGATCAATTTGGCCTCGATGCAATTCATCCAGCCACAGTCTTCAAGTAACTCTGAAAGGTCAACATTAAAAACACAAATTTGCATTGTAGTATTATTTATTATAACGAGTTAACTATCACAACTTAATTAATAAATGGAGAATTTTAATCCTTATAACCATGGAGCATAGGAAAACATATAAAAGAATTACTAGTTGCCTCTTGAGGAATAACAACACATTTTGAAATAATATCATAAACAGGTACAATTTTGTAAGCTGAACAGAGTTCCGAAACTTTAAAATATCAATAACAGCAGAATCATAAGGATACGTATAGTAGGAATCATAATGTACAAACTCTTTTCCATAGACGAACAAGGAAACCTCTCCATTAATCTTACATCTCAAAATATTATGTATCTCGACTACTTTGCCGTTTGCATAGCAGTAACAATTATTAGCTAAACCAGATTTTGTATACATTGCAAAACCCTTATAAACAAGTTTATTAAAGCATTCATAAGCATTGTTATCAACAGGCGTTGGTCCTAAGCTATTGTAATAAAAAACCGCTGGTACCTCGTCAATCAGTTTTGGAGGAAAAGTAGATTCCATTTCTTTTAATCGTTTATAAATTTGCTGCAACGGTTTGTTAGGTGACCTAACTAATTTTTTTAACATGCCTAAATAATTTTCGAAAGGAAAGGCGGAATAACTGTCCAAATCACCAAATAAACGAACGTCATCACACAAATGACATAACATATGAACATTGTAAATTAAAAATTTCCGGCTATAAATAGTTTCGGAATGTCTTATGAACATTAATAATAGCTCATGTGCTAAATATGTACCTACTTTATTGATGTTTCTAGGGCTACAAAGAATTGTTATAGCACAATGAAATAACAAAAAATTTTCATACAGGGAGGTTGGAAGGATATTTTTAGAACAACTGGTCCAGTATATAACAAAACATCCTAAATTCGGTGGCTTTCCAGCGAGCCAACTCACTGATACTTCGCGGTCGCCTGTTAAATTCAACAGGTATACAACTTGCACAGCTAAGTAATTTTTCAGAAACTGCATTTACTAAACGGCTATTTAAACGAACATTTAAATCACCACCAACCCAAACATTTAAAAGTTTCCTCATGACTCCCAGACAAACAGCATGCATATAATCAATGGGAAACAATGAAACTAAATCTATGGGAAGCGTCAAAAGTGGAGATTCACCAACATGATGGTCGTCATCAGACTGTAAACGAAATTGTGAATCCGTTCTCCTACTACGCAGATACGCTTGTATAAATCACTCTACCTTGAATATACTCACCAGGTTCTACACATTTATCACATGATGAGTATCCACCATGGGATTTAGTACATTTGATAAAAGCTCTAGCTGGAGCGTCACATACAAAACTATGTACTTTTACAATATAATGAGTATCTTCAAAATTTATTCCATCATTAAGTAATGTAGACAGTTCTTCAACAAATGGCCCCAAAACAGATTCAATGGTGAAGGTTTAGAGTTTCCACAGAACAGAGTTATTACAAATGGCTGTGCACAATTAAAGTTTTGATCAAACCTAATATAGGCCATAGTTGAGTATTCGTGCTTTTAAAAGTGGCAAACCATCAACATTAAAAGACAACAATATTTCACTATTTTTAAAGTTGAACCCACTGTACAGTTTTAATTGTGCTTGTATTTGATTTATGAGACCAATGTGCACCAATTCACCAGATTGCAAAGAGTTACTTGATATATTCATTGGCGTATTTAAAAACGTTCTGCTATCTCTAGGCAATTTAGGGCAAAAAGGATTTAGAATTTTTAGAAGACTATCTAGAGCACTGTGGGAAATTTTATGTTCTACGGTAGCCCAATGTCTTAATTGCGATGGCAAATCGTTAGCATCGTCAGATCGTGAATCATCATTATCTATAAAACAATCCTCAAACAATGTTGATTGACAATTTTCATCTAAAAAAATATTCTCTTTATATGTCCTTAAACAGTTTTCATTTAAAGTATTGTTGTCAATACTACTGTTACTCGTAGCTATAGATGTGGATGTATATTGTGGTGAAGATGGCAAATCACTTAATGATGGCTGTAATGTACTTCTTTGTATTTCTAAAATAATTTTTCGTTTTTCTGCCAAAATCCTTCTATACATTTGACGCTCACCTACTACATTTTTTTTCTTCCTAGAGGATGACATTGTTATTTTCCTTTGACAATCGCTTTTTTGCTCGTTCAGGTGCGTGCTTGAGCCACACCTTTATATCGTCTTCAATGTCTTTTTCTGTAATCCTTGGAGAGGAACTCTTTAAGCTCTCTGAAAACAAAAAAGTTTGTGAATATAAGAATAGCCCAAATGCCTGCAACGCTCTGTGGGGTCAGATGACGGGTCGCTCTCACACAGCGACTCGCGAGTCGCGACACAACTGGTGTTAAATATTATTTTTAACGGAGAATTAAAACCGGTCAAGTGGGTGTTGGATCACGCGCATTGTAGGGTTCCGTAGTAAGCCCGTCGCAATAATTATGTGGACTTAATTGTTTTATTTTACCAGTTAATTGACGTGATTATTATTATATATAGCCTTGCCAAATTACAGCTTTCTAGTACTAAGAGTCTCCCCACCTAGCCACCTACATAAAACATGCCAATTATTAACCAGTTGCCAGTACACAAGGAATATGTATCTTTTGAAATTATTTAGGTATTTCATAGCACACTTATTTTGTATTATAGATGAGATCTAGAAAGAATAAATTTAATCATATGAAAGACAATAGACACATACCAACAATAAATTCACGGAGACGTAGCTCTGAAAAAGGCTTCTTCTCAGACCTTTTACCATAGAAGTTGAACTTGCTTGCCAACGAGTCTGACAATGTATATTTCATCACTCTCGATACTTTATTTTTAAATCATGCCCACCAAGGCTCTTTAGGTAGCTTGTCTGTAAATATTAATTGATAGCAATAAACATCCACATATATCTCTATAAGTACACACTAGAATTAACATAAGATCCAACAGTCACATACATAATCTTGAGCTCACACTATAGGATTCCCTGTCATAGGTATCAGGAACTATGAGTGCCAAGGTATCATGACACAGACCTAGAGCAAATATTTGTGTTGCAACAGGAATTGAACCCACACCTCACATCTCAGCCTCTAATCGCCCACTGTGAAGCAGTGGCCAAAATTATTAGGAATTAACTACACATAATGTGAGCAGAAGCTAATAAAACATAGCCTGTCAGGGGTAATGTAGCTTGCTATTAGTGACTGAATTCCCAGAATTGAATCAATAGTTCCGATGATTAACTCCTACATCCAAACTCACAAACAAACTAACTCATTCTAGCAAGGTACCCATGTAATAAAAAAGCTTTCTTATGGTAAAGTAGGAATTAATTATAATTGCTCAATAGGCATTTCCTGTTTATTAAAAGTAAACACTTACCAGGTTAGCACAGTTTTCTGTATTAGTCAGTAACTGTTCCACTGTTTCTAAATCTTGAAAAGTTTCCAAGGGAAATTTGAATTCAGGCTTCAATGCATTGGTATTTCCTGCTCTGTCTTTCAAAATTGCTAGGATGACATCATTTTGGGCTTTTATTTTGGCAAGTAGTGAAACAACTTGGCCTTGACAATCTGGATGAAAAAGTAGTATGGTAGGTATTACAGTCTATAATAATCTTAACACCAACCACCACCACCACCACTATACCAAAAATAGAAATAATCGTCGAAAACTATACTCATGCATATAAGGTAGTATCTAGCAAAGAATCTAGTTAGGCAGCTATAGATTTAAAAAATCAAAATGATTTTTACTATTTACCACAGTTATTGGAAGCACTGCTGGCAACAATTTCATCGAGTGTCATACTTTGTGAACCAGATGGTTGATCATGATGACTGTTAGAAGCCTTCTCTTGTGCATCAGGTTTATTCATCTGTGAGTTGTGATTTAGTACCAAATCACTGTAAATTGTGCTTGTACTTGAAGGTTCAAGGTTTATATCTAAAAGCAAAAAAAAAAAAGAAAATAATGGAAGGAAATATTATTATGTTCAAAATAATTTAGTTAATGTATCATCCGGTATAATTACAATTGGATAGATGTTTCTTTAAAGGCGGAGGACGAGGGAATTCACACCTTTCTCATCATCATTATCATCTGATGATGAAATGTATCTACTAGTTTTTTTTTTTTTGCGTTTAGGTGGCTTACTTATATAATTTTCCTCCTCAGTCTGTATATCTGATGTGTCTTCCACCAACTTTAATTTTTTCTTTGCCTTATCCAATTCATCTATAGAACAAGCATAAAACACCAACACAGTTAATATCAAAACAACATGCAAGTTAAAGTTAGTCACGCCATGCAACACACCCACGCCGTACAAGCTTGGTAGTCCAGCACTTATTAATCCATTAGTTCTATCTCATTACTAGTAGTTAATAGTACTGCCATTACTTATATAATTTACTATGCTTTTGTTTCTGTTTTGATATGGTATGGTGGTGAGATTACAGGCACATGAGACTGCAATGAACACAACACAATGCTATGTAGGGCACATTCTAGGTGGATGTGGGTACATACCCCCATACATACCCCCTGGTGGTTCGGTGGCCACCTAACCACCAGGTTTATGTATGTTATACAATGTATAATTATAAGACAAGACCAACAAATATTTGTGAAAACAAACAAAACCAAACACCTGTGAACACACTTTCTTGGAAATGATTACTTATCTGTTGCTTGCTTGCTGTCGCCGCTGCTGCTTGTTTACACGGCGCCATGACCTAAAAATAGCAGTTCTGTCTTGTGATCTTGGGCAATCTGAATATTTTTTCTGTGCGCATCAAAACTGCAGTCAACTTCAGCTCGGCCGTAATCCTTAGATTTTTAGGTTATGGCACCGTGTATTTTTTAGTTAGGTTTTAAAACACTAGCACCTACTAGAATTAAATTCTGGGCCAGTCTGTCTGTGCCCAGGCTTAAAGCATGGTAAAGTTAACTGCCCTCAAGCCACCAGCTGCTAAAATAGTTGTGTGTGGTAGTGTTACACTACCTACTCATAAAAAACTTACCAGTCTGATAGAAAACTCTATCGATCTCGTATAGTTTCCATTGTTCATTTGGAGACGAACACCTCTGTAGAAGTTTATCAAATGCTTTCGCCTCCTTTACGGGAGGCCAATAGATTTCTCTTTTTTTAGGTGTTATCCATTTATTGATGACCACAGCCACAGTGCCACCCTCACTCTCCGCGAACTGAACGACACTATACATAATTTACAATCCTTTTATGTGCTGTGATACGTACTATAACAACAGCAAGAAAAAAACATGAGAATTTACACATTTGTTTGACACAGAGAATTGAGAAAGAAAAAAAGCGCGGGATACCAACCAACCGTCAACGCGTTCGTTCGTTCCGTTCCGAAATAAACAAAAGCAAACAAAATATATTTTTTTTACTTTTAAATATTTATATTTTTAATCAGCCTTTTCTATCTTATATTGGTTCTTTCTAATGTTTGATGATAGACTAATAGCTGAATTTCTTTTCATTGAGTTACATAACAAATACAAATGTAAAAAATAATAATTTAATAAAATAATAACAAACAACATGCTATCAATGCGTTCCGTTCCTCGCAGATTGGAAGAAAGATAAACTCTGGTGATAATTTTTAAATTATTAAAATGGACTATTTACTGTCGAGTTAAAGTTTTTACAGAGTACCTATATTTTAATACAAAAAACGTTCGCTAGCCGCATGATAGTTATGTTGTTAGAGCTAATTTAATCGTGCCTGCTTGAGCATGGTAGGCACCTGTTGTACTCTCCTAGAATAAAATTATGTTTCTTTTCTTGGATAATGGCATACCTAGCTCATATACCTACCTTACTTAATTAGGTTTTATTCTGATTCCCATAATAATAATAATATGCTTGAATGTCCATAGCATCATAAGTAGGTTCCCGTTTATTCTGCTAGTCAAACGAATGGAAGTCAGTGGTGGATGTTTCTGTAGGTATCGAGGCGGCTCAAGACCGCTCGTCGTGGCATTTCTATGTATATGGGGCCTGTCCAGCAGTGGACTTCTAACTAAAAGTGTTTGTACAAACCTACTTACAGAAAATAAATCATTTATCATTTAAACTGATAATTTATTTAATGACGATGAATATTAATTTTATCGGTTGCAATTAGGTACTACCTTAACACGTTCGCAGTCCAGTGTACCCTATGCGGTACACGCGGAGCGATTCCGCCGAGTCCGTGTACCCTATGCGGTACACGAGGCCACTATAACTATATGGGCTCTGCAGCCACGGACTTATGAAATTTGTTAGTGTATCGTTCCTGGACTTGTGACAAGGGTTCTATTAGACAAGAAAAACCAAAAACATGACTTATTTTTTTTTTATATAATGTTTTCACAGTACAAAATGAAACGAGTTAGTAGAAATATATAATGTTTTATTGGTGAACTGTAACTTTAGGAAAACAATCAATACATATGCCTTTTACATTTTTACATTGTGATGACACCCTTTTAGCTTTGGCGCGTGCATACAAGTGAGTCTTCCTTCGTCGTGTTTTAAGTCCGTGTACCGCCCGGTGTACACGAGCAAAGTCGGGGCACGGGCCTTTATTTTAACATAATTATGCATCAGTTGTGACGTTTGCATCGACTAATGGTCAAAAGTAATGAAAATGATATTGGACTTATGGCGTTGTCGGAAACTTTTGTATTGGGACTGCGAACGTGTTAAGCAGGTATTATTAAGTAGTACCTACGTGTTAGAGCATTCCTTTAGATGCACTAAATAAATAGTACGTAGGTAAGTACACTACGGCCGAAATATCTTGGCGAGTCTGTACATAGACACTACGAACTTTCGCCATTGACCCTAAATGTAGGTACGTTCCTACGGCGTCTTATTAATGAACAACACAGGGCGTCACAGAATGGAACCCAAATGGACGTTGCTAGGGCGTCTTATTAGGGAACAACACAGGACGTCACAGAATAGACCGTAAATGGACGTTGCTAGGACATATAATACATGACCAACACAGGACGTCACAGAACTGACCCTAAATGCACGTTGCTACGGCGTCTTATTAATGACCAACATAGGACGTCACAGTTGACCCCAAATGGCCGTTGCTAGGGCGTCTTATTATTGACCAACACAGGAGGTCACAGAATTGACCGTAAATGGACGTTGCTAGGACGTATAATACATGACCAACACAGGACGTCACAGAATTGACCCTAAATGCACGTTGCTACGCCGTCTTACTAATGACCAACACAGGACGTCACAGTTGACCCCAAATGGACGTTGCTAGGGCGTCTTATTATTGACCAACACAGGACGTCACGGAATTGACCGTAAATGGACGTTACTAGGACGTAACATTCACGACCAACACAGGACGTCACAGAATTGACCTTATATGGACGTTGCTACGTCGTCATAATCATGACCAACATAGGACGTCACTGAATTGACGCTAAATCGACGTCACCAGGACGTTCCCTTGAGTACCAGACGTTAAAATGACGTCAGTGTGACGTACTTATTTGACGAATAAACTACGGACCCTAATATGACCTTAGGATGACGTCATTTTTTCGTCGCAGACGTCATTTTGCTACCTGGGATCCGCCACCTAAAATGGCGAATTACATTTCTTTTTTCACAACTCCCTCAATATGGTTATCAAATGAAAGGGCTTGACTAGTAGAATATTGTACAGATTACAAAGCCGAGGTAGTCGAGGATAAATCAAAATTTTTAATTTTGTTCCTGTTTCTTTATTATATTGCTCTTTAGTCCGTTACATTTCCTCTGTTGAGCCGATCACAACCAGTGGGGACTCCGCTAGTAATCAACTTGACATCGGTTACATTTATGTCCCTGATGGCTATCTGCAAGTTTTTTTTAGTATTGTGTGACGAGGAGGTCATGTGCTTGATGGTAAGCAACATGCCTGCCACATAACAGCACAGTGACACGCATCTTGACATTAAGAATCCAAATAATTACCTAGCACTGCACTGCGCCTGTACCCAGAGACAAGATGTTTTATCTCTATGCCTTGTAATTTCACTGGAAAAATTGCCCTTCAAACCGGAACACCGTAATGCTTGCACGTTGATGCTTGGCAGTAGAATAACTGGCAAAGGTGTGGTACTTCCCCCCCAGATGGACTCTGCGAAGAGTCTTTTTGTAGTGGTAGGACTCTTGGCAGAGTCCGCCTGGGGAAGTACCACACCTTTGCCAGTTATTCTACCGCCAAGCAGTAATGTGCAAACATTACTGTGTTCCGGTTTGAAGGGCAATGTTTCCAGAGAAATTACAGGGCTTAGAGATATAAGATCTTAGATCTCTGGGTGACGAGCGCAGTGCAGTGCTAGGTAATGATTTGGAGTCTTCATGTTCCAATAGCTGCGTGTCACTGTGCTGTTATGTGTCAGGCATGTTGCTTACCATCAGGCACATGTCCTGATCGTCTCGTCACTCTTAATTTATAAAAAAAAAAAAACAAAACAAAAAAGTCCTACCACTAACAATTTAAGTTGCTTTCGCGAATATTCTTCGGAGATGATCGTCGCGTCGGTCGGTGTTAAATAGGTACCTACGAGTATAAATTTTTGGTCTGCAAAGCAAAACAAAAGACTTAAATATAAAATTAAAGTGCACTAATTTAAATATCCTACTAATGGTATAAATGTAGGTAAATGTTTTGATGTTTGGAGATTTGAATGTTTGTTGCTCAATTACGTCGTATCTCAAGCGAGTGAGGTCCCAGGGCCACCAGACGTCACGTATTTTCTGACGAACGACATCCGGACGATTAAGTGCCGTTAGTATGTACTATGTACTAAAAACACATGCATAGCCGCTACGTTGCTTTCACGGTCAATTTTGAGATATCAAGTAAAGAAAGTTCATAAAAAAAAATTACTTACTTCACGTAAATTCTAGTAACTGATATTATATATTCAATTCAATTCTTTATTGGTCTGTAAAATTAGGTATAAGTGTACACATAGGTCTTAATAAATAAATGTTCTCTAATTTTCACCAGGTAAGGTATACAGACATAACAACTAGCAACTACAACTAGCTGTACCCTGCCCCGCTTCGCTGTGGCACATTGTGATGCAAAAATTAGATAAAAACAATCCTTGATGCGGATTATATATTATTATAAAATTGCAGCTCGATCGGTGCAGAACTTTTTGAGTTTTTGAAGCGTACACAAACCAACATAACATTTTTATAAATAGAGATATCCTGAAAAATAAGTCGCCAAATATTGGCATCCCAGACACATTCCGTGTGCCGTTTCGCTTTGCAGATGCTTTAAGACTCCAATAGGTAATATAAAAATAACTTTACGTAATATCTGATGGTCTATTTTCATATAAGTCAGCCAGATAACTATTACAAAACCTTTTACAAAAGGACAGACCTAAGGGGGCAATCATTCCCTGAACTCAATTTTAAGTCAATATAATCGGAATACATGTCTCACTCAGTCTCACGCTCCTACTCACAGAGGCATTTAAATTGAGCTTAGGGGGATGATTGGGCCCTTAGATCGTCTTGTATAAGATTTTAAATTATAGTATTCATTTTAGGTAAGTAATTATTTTAGGAGGTTTAAACAAAAAATGTGCCGGGAGTATTGGCGACTTAGTTTTAAGGAAATTGGCCATCTATACTAATATTATAAATCTGAAAAGTTTGTTTATTTGTTTGAACGCTAGGATCTCGGGAAGCACTAGTCCGAATTGAAAGATTATTTTTTATTATATAGCCATAGTCGTCCATTGATCGCCAAAAGCTATAAAAAGATATAATATATCATAACACTACTATAAATAGGTAGAAGCGGAGCATGAATGAAGCACGTAACAAAAACGGGGAAAAATATTCCGTTCTGAGAGTTTTCGTACCGTACTTTGATATGACAGCATGTGTCTAAGACTGCGTCATTGAATATAAACATTTGCTAATCAAATTTGTTTCTAAATCGGAGTTGGATATGTACGGGATCCCGATGGGTGCTATATATGTACCACGAGCGAAGCCGGCGCGGACATCTAGTGAATGTATAATATACGTGAAAATCACTTGCGAGAATTCACGAGCAGTAAGTAATTTGTTTACACATTTCGTTCGTCAGAAAATACGTGACGTCTGGCGGGTCTGGGATCTTGGACTGCAACGGATCAGGCTGATCTAAAGAACACAGTTAGATTATGGTCTGGAAAAACAGATAGGCTACGTTTTATCCCAAGGGGGGTCCACCGCCTTACTAAAACTGTCTTAGCTTTGATAATCCTCTCTCTTTTCTTCCCGCTTGAAATTATAGAGACAGCAATAGCAAAACGAAAGCCGATTAAATAGCCAATATCATCAATAGATGTAGGTAGGTATGGCAATGTATGTATGTTAGGACGAAAGTCTTTAACCAGTGCGTGTTGCCAGTGATGTCTTATGGAACTGAGACGTGGTCCTTCACTGTGGGCCTCATAACGAAGCTCAAAGTCACACAGCGAGCTATGGAGAGGGATATGCTCGGAGTCTCTTTGCGCGACAGAATCCGTAATGAAGATATTCGCAAAAGAATGAAAGTGGCCGACATAGCTCAAAGAGTAAGCAAGCTGAAGTGGCAATGGGCAGGCCACATCACTAGCAGAACTGACAACCGATGGGGAAGAAAGGTTCTCGAGTGGCGACCACGAACCGGAAGACGCAGTGTTGGACGGCCTCCCACTAGATGGATAGATGACCTCATAAAGGTCGTTGGAAACCGCTGGTTGCAGGTTGCGCAGGACCGTTCGTTGTGGAAATCTAGGGGGGAGGCCTATGTTCATCAGTGGACGTCTTGCGGCTGATGATGATGATGATGTTGATAATGACTCGTATTAGTATGAAAACAAACGTGGTTATTCGCGCGCACTCTCCTTGAAAAAGATCGCCGGATGCGATCGAAACTTGATTCGGACTGGACTGACTATATCAAACGTGATTTACCCGTGTATTTATTTGAAATATTCGTCTTACTGCATTGAGATTTTTTTTTGAGTAAAACAAAACAGCTTACAATAATAACTATTTAATTATTTTTGTACAATTACCTATGTAAATTTATACATAACGAAAAACATTATAATCCAATAAAAACAACATGACGAAAAACGTCAGTACTGGGTTTCAGTAGGTTCACTAGCACAAGTTTCAACCATTGTTTTAAATTTAGTAGGTGTTTTAACTTAGTTAATTGTTTTTTGCAAAAGTCAGAGACTATGAATGTATTTATGTAGGTATGTACTTATTTCGTTGATATCGTTTTCTTTCCTTGCATCTCTGTTTTAGTTTTGGCGTGTACAAAAGTAATGTTTCTTTCTTAACCCATATTAGCTCACTCTAGAGTGACTGGACGAGACTTACACTACGATATCTATATTATCTATGCTATGACTACGACGCGAAATAAATAAAAATTGTGGAGATATCGATAGATTGATTATTGCAAAGTCTGTCTGAAGAAGCACTACATTTTTGCTTGTTATTCTACCGCCAAGTAGGTAGGTACTAGTAATATATTCGTACAAACATCACTTTCACATTCGGTTTTGAAGGTCAATGTTTCTAGTGAAATACCAGCACATAGAGATACCATCTGAAATCTCTTGGAGACGAGCACAGTGCAGTGCTTGGCAATTGTTTGGACTTTTCATGTTTCAATAGCTGAATGACACTGTGCAGTTAGTTATGGGCAGGTACTTACCATCAAGTACATGTCGCACTAGCGGCGTAAAGCACACCCTTAGTAGCAAACTGTGAGCGGTCGACTGAGTCAGTCTAGTACCTACGCCCTTCCATGTGTTTTGAAATGGAATGTCCAAATTTGCTAGTTTTGCGCTCACAGTACGCAGTACACACTCCATTTGAAATACATTTATCGAAGGGCGTACTATTAGATCGGTACGCCGCTGAATCAATCGGCTGCTAATAGTTTACCCACTGGAGACACAATCTTAAGGTAGGGTGCGATATAGCGACCGCCCAGAACGCCGGATTTTAAGGGGCGCAGACGCCACTTTACGTCCTGTCTGTACCTACTTCTCACTACCTAGGCCCAGCTCATTGAACGCTCAAGTATAAACCAACAAAATTTAAATAAAAAGTCGCTCAGGGCGCTAGTAGTACTGCAACCGGCACTGGTTTGTCCTTTTCCCAAATTACGTGTACAATAAGATATATTTCAAGAGCCAGTGTGAAGTAAAATGAATCCCTAATTAACTACTCACTCAGAACATCTGAATAATCAATCAACTCCATCTAATTCCAATGTTCTACACTGCAGCAAACTTCAGCATGATGATTCTCGGAATGGAGGTGGCATGGACATCGCCAGTTCTTGTGAAGCTGAGGGATGTGAATCAGACATACCTCGTCCGCCCCATCACGGAGGAGGACGGGGCCTGGATTGCGTCTGCGGCTGCTATCGGAGGATTACCTGGTGAGGCTTGATTAGTGTACAATAAATATTGGTGGACATTTCACACACAGCACCATCTGACCCCAAACTAAGCAATGCTTGTACTATGGAAGCCAGATAGCTGGTGTAATACTTATATATTTTAAATACATACTTATTATACATAGAAAACAACCAGGCACGGTACAAATATTTGAATTCATCACACAAACATTGGCACTGGGTGGGGATCGAACCCACGACCAACGGCTTCGCAGGAAGACTTACTACCAACTAAGCCACCAGGCCAGCCACAATGTTTGTACCTTGGCTTACACAGCCTAATAAATTATACAGTCATTCGACGAAGACATCTGGACAGGTCAGTCAAGCACTCCAACTTGCTAAATGATATTAAGTGGTCTATGTAGTGTCTTTCAGACTATAATTTTACTTATGTTCCAAATTTCAACCTTATCCGTTCAGACGTTACGACGTGTTTGCAACAAACTTTGACGTTTATAATAATGTATTAAATAGTAGGGAACTAGGTTATTCTAGTTTCCTACAAAATATATATAAACATTTTAAAAGGTCCAAAAGTTGACTTTAATTTTCTCACAATTTCAGTAATGTTCCTCACTGGTTATCTCATCGATCGCCTCGGCAGAAAGTGCTTCATCCTTCTGGCAGTCATCCCTCGTCTGATGATGTGTGCTCTCATGCTGTTCACCACGGAAATCTGGACCCTGTTCTTGGCTAGAGCACTCTGTGGCATATCAGATGTCATGTGCTTATCTGTTGTACCAACGTACGCTTCAGAGATTGCTAGCGTGAGTAGTATAAAATAAATAAAGATATCTCTGCCAATTTACAGAGCAAAAGTACATTTTGGGGATCTGTTATCAGTTTAATTGTGTTAACTTTGTGTGTGACATTTCATCACTACTTATTTATGTAGCTACAGCAAAAAATAAGTTTATACCACTACATGTTATCACTCCGGGAACTCAGGGCCTTCTCTCACAAGGAAATGTCAAGGTCACCACGCTGGCCCAGTGTAGGTTGGTGGATGACTCATGACCTCGAAAGATTCTAGATGTAATATATGTCGGTTACCTCAAGGCGTTTTCCTTCGCCGTTTTTAAGTTAATGGCATTACGCTCATGACTTTGAAAAGGTAGTGGCACACATAGGATTCGAATCAGGAGCTCCAGAACGGTTGTTGTCGTTCTCCCGACTAGACCGGTAGTAACTTATTAGACCAGCCGTAAATTACTTGACCAGCTGTTACTCACTAGACCAGTTGTAACTTTCATAGAGTCAGCCATAACTTTTTCTACCAACAACAAAAGTTTAAAAAAGAAGTGATCCCATTTCATTAACGTCTTATCACACGTTTCAGAAAGAAATCCGTGGTGCACTGGGCACCATCACCCAGATCTTGTCAGCGTTGGGTGCGCTCCTGATGCTGTCTGTTGGACCTTTCGTCTCGTACCTGTCGCTGAACATCATCTTCACCAGTGTCGTTGTTGCCAGTGTCATCCCGCAGCTGTTCCTACCTGAAAGTCCTTACTTTCTTTACGTAAAAGGTACGATGACTTGCGTTTCATTTTGCTTAGTTTTTAGAAAATAGTGGCTTACCTCAACAAACCATCATTATAAATATATTGCAATTTAAGAAAAAAAATTACTTCTTTAAAACTGTACTTATAAAACTGAATTGCATGCAGCCGACTTGGAAACTTCGTAATTTTTTGAAGTTGATTATAAACATTAAATAACCAACAAAGCTTTATCAAAAAGAAATCAACGAACCGATGCATATGTAGTATGTAAGTAAATGTTATTAACAAATCTATTTCTTGTAATATAATATCTGAAATAGCTAACTGACATTATTTTTCATTATTGCAGTTCTTGTTAGCCACATTTTTTTATCTCATTTTCATTGGGGATTTTGAGTCACGTTTGACTCTGTCAGTTCCGTATTTAACGCGCAAATTACATAACAGCAACGAGTAGTAAGAGATACTAGTAATTTAAATAACTTACGGGCCGACCCATAAAGCAGTCTAGCAGCGTCCGACATAGGCACAGCTAAGATGCTTTGGATCAGCCTTACGTCTAGACCGTTCAATTTGTATGTGTCCACTAAGTTATAAATACATCTCTATTGACGGATGCAATAATTCAATTCAATTCAATTCATTTATTCATACGGTAAATTCATAAGAACACTTTTTAATCATTTTTAGTTACCTTTTCACCTACTACGTTTAAATGTGTATTTAAGTATTTGAAGTTGGTTTATTATTTTACTTTTTTTTTAAATTTCAATGCTAATACCATTGTATTGTACTTTTAAACTTTTAATTTCACTTCCGTATTTTTCAGGGCACAAAGAAGACTCTTTAAAAGTTTTGACTGCCATTCGGAACTCTGAAGAAATCGCCCTCGAAGAAATAAAAGAATATTCGATGAATTGCACCGAAACCGTCAGTAAAAAAGAGCTTTTCAAGAACAAAACGACACTTAAAACTATTGGAAAAGTCATATTTCTAGCCATTGGATTCCAAATGGTTGGATACAACGCTGTTACTTCGTATTTACAAACCATTTTTGAGTCAACTAACACAAGCTTGAGGCCTGAAGTCGCGTCTGTTGTAATGGGTTGCATCCAACTTTTGGGTTGCATGTGTACAATTTTCGTGACAGATAGGTTTGGGAGAAAGCCTATACTAACTGTCACTTTGCTAGGAATGGCTCTTGGAATGGTAAGTTAATTATTATTTTGTTGTCAGTATTTCGTATTGCTATAATGGGTGTTTGTTTCAATATAAATATACCTTTGTTAGAACTAGCTCTTAAGATGGTATGTTACAGTATTAGTCGCCGATATAAATCAAAAGATGTGACCTGAGCACATTGATATTGGTAATCGGGCATTGGTCTCTATGTGTCGCGTGTGTGGTTTACAACTTTTTTTTTAATAAAGAGTGGTGAGTCTAGCATAACATGTGCCTGATGGTAAGCACCATGCCTGCCATATAACAGCATGGTGATACGCAGCTATTGGAACATAGTGTCCTAATTCTTACCCAGCACTGCTTAGCGCTCGTCACCTAGAGACCTAAGATGTTATATTTCTAAGCCCTGCCCTTCAAACCGGAACGCAGTAATGTTAACACGTTACTGCTTGGCGGTAGAATAACTGGCAAAGGTCTGGTGCTTCCCCAGGCGGACTCTACTAAGAGTCCTACCACTACTAAATATAATCCAACCTAACTACCACTCCACTTGACCCCTAGATTAGCTAGCGGCGAGATATGTTGCGGTTTTACTCATCTTGATTGTTGACAACGAAAATAGCATTAAAATTGCACAATACGACACCTGAATAGCCATCGATGTAAACCAATGGATGTGCCCTCCTAAACTTGAGGCGCACGGAATCATGCTATCGTTGGGAAGAGTGAGCTCACTCATTTTGTTCGAGTCATTTGTAGGAAGCGATGAACGCCGGACATTTATACCTATCACTATTCGTTGTCAATAACTAAAATAAGTAGAACCGCAAC
This sequence comes from Ectropis grisescens, assembly GCA_017562165.1. Lineage (NCBI taxonomy): Eukaryota > Metazoa > Arthropoda > Insecta > Lepidoptera > Geometridae > Ectropis > Ectropis grisescens. The sequence continues at coordinate 4,714,782 of CM029792.1, read as the reverse complement.
ATACCTCGCCGCTAGCAATTCTACGGGTCAAGTACATAGATCAGTAGTTGTTAACCACTTACGAGACTACGCTACGCCAAATCGTTAACAATTTCAGGGTGCTCAGGGCACATTTATTTATTTATATAATCAGTCAGAACGGCACATCGCCAATTACACTAACGAAATTTAAACATTAAAAACATTTTAAATAAAAATTAAATTGGAACAGTTTATGTCATGCAAATTACACATCTTAAATCGTAGATGAATAGTCAAAACCAAAATTAATTAAACAAAATTATAAATACAAAAAAGATGTTCTAAATGTCAATTTCAATTCTAAATGTAAATGTCAATTTCAAAAACAAAATCAATAGCGATACATACAAATACAATACAATACTCTTTAAATTAATAAACAAAACCAGAAATTCGAATTTAATATTACAAGAAGGTAAGAGTCCAAACTAGTCATTTGTTCTCATTGTATTCTTTCACAGAACAATAAACATTCTGACATCAGTTCCCTCCAGTCATCGTTAAATACATCGCATTTTGATTTCGCATCTAGCATAGCATTGAGCGCACCAAGAGATCGCGGCACCGGTGACGTAGCATGCGCTACCGTTTTGCACTTAGGAACGGCAAATAGCTCGTGCTTTCTACCCCGGAGGTACTTATCGATATACATCTTTTGATATATATCAATGTGTATATACACATATACTGCTCTTACACGACGAACCGCGGGTACACAGTCACCGACACTCAACATCAGTACGTGGTGGCGTTGCGTCGCGTGGGTATCCATATCCATAGAATTTTCCGCTTCCGAAAAATGCTCAACGCAATGAAGTATTCACATAAAAACCCCAGCCTCATCAGAACTCTAAGAAAGCTGGTAATTGTTTACCTTCTCCTTCTGTTTATGTGTATTTGTTTATTTATAATTTCAGATCATCCTTGGAGCATTTTTTAAAATGACAGAAAACGGCGAGAAAGCTTCAGGAGTATTAAACTATCTTCCTCTAGTGTCCCTCATCCTCGTAATATATTGCTTCAACGCAGGTGAGAATAAAATCTCTATAAAATTGTACTCGGACCACAGATGTTGCACATAGACATCACAAGTTTTGTTATGTTAAGCAATTTTCTATCTTATAACCAAATGTTTAGTCTCCTTCTTGTTAAACAAGCAATTAATTCATTTTTGAACCTTTTTAATTACATTTAATTGGATAACGGGACACTCACGTATATACGGTCGGTCAATCCGACTCGAGTTTCGGCCGCGTCCGGCGGCCTTTTTCAAGGAGAGTGCACGCGCGCGACGGCTGCCCGTTTGGCACTACGGGCTGCCGCACGGCGCGCACGCAAGCTCAACGGCTGTTGCGGGGGTGCAGGTGAGGGGGTGACCGACCGTATATACGTAAGTGTCCCGTTATCCAATTAAACATGTGTAACAACCACGTTAATTTTAATACTTTTTAATTATGTTTTACGTTTGACATCACATCTAAAAACTCAACAGTTATACCAACTCCAATAGCTGCATCGTAAATCCTCACTTATGTTTAGTGATAAATCCTTTTAACCTTTGAAATCGTGTTAGCAATTTCAGTATTGATTGAACTTTGGAGAACCCTCTCGGGAAAATATCATGAACATCAATAAAAAAATTGCATAGGATCGTTTTATCAAGGCCAATGGCTATGGCAGTTAGTCTAAAATGGTCTGCACAAGTATAGAGTGCATACTTGCGCCGTATATTTTTGTCGCATTATACCTCTATATTGGGATGTCATCAAGTCGAGAGTGACTCGGTTTTTAATACATTTGCGCGCTCCATTAGAACCACAATATCTTTTAACATCAGGTGAGACGGCGGTCAAGCTTTCGCTTAAGCAAACGCTGCTTTTACGTTACGTCAAACAATCACCCATTTCGCCTTTTTGTATTTAATTAGCCTATATCTTTTCTTAAGGCTATACTACCTTTGTACCAAATTTAATTTAAATCCAGTAGTTTAGGCATAAAGGCTTAACTCAACACGACCATGGACGTATAAAAAAAGTCGGACTTAGTCTCGCTAAAACAAAAACTGTGTCACTAGAGTCGGCCACATTTGCACATGTGCGTTGTCAGGTTGTCACTGATAGGCTGACACGTACACATACCTATACACAAGTAGCGCGTGTAATGACCCACTGTTCTGTGCGTGTCAGCTTGTATGTGACAGCGCACACGTGTATATTATGTGGCCGACTTGATGGACACAGTTTTTGTTTTAGCGAGACTATGTCTGATTTTTTTATACGTCCATGAACACGACATTATCTATACTAATATCTATACTTAATATTATAAAGCTGAAGAGTTAATTTGTTTGTTTGAACGCTAGGATCTCGGGAAGTACTGGTCCGAATTGAAAGATTCTTTTTCTATTAGATAGTCCATTTATTGAGGAATGCTATAGGCTATAGAACATAACGCTACTATCAATAGAAGCGGAGCATGAATCAAGAATGTAACAAAAACGGGGGAAAAATATTCCTTTTTTGAGAGTTTCGTAGCGTGTTTTGACATGACAGCATGTGTCTAAGATTACGTCAACTTCAACTTCATAGTTTTATTTTGGCTTCCATTCGGTAATGTTACCGTAATTTCGCCAATGTCCAAGATTGCATCATTGAATATAAACCTTTGTTAATCAAATTTGTTTCTAAATCTGAGTTGGTACGACCAATTTCCGACAGGTGGGGTAGCAGGTAGCTGAAGAGGTTTTTTTGTTTGAAAGCGATATTATCAGGAATGCCTGAACCGATTTCAGTCATTCTTTCACCGTTGGATATGTACGGGATCCCGATGAGTGCTATATAATGTACCACGGGCGAAGCCGGGGCGGACATCTAGTTTTTAAATAAATACACGGGTAACTCAGGTTTGATATATTCACTCCAGTAAGACTCAAATAAACACAAGAATATTCAATATATCAATACAATGGCCAATATAAATACCAAACGTGAGTTACCCGTGTATTTATTTAAAAACTAGATGTCCACCCCGGCTTCGCCCGTGGTACATTATATAGCACTCATCGGGATCCCGTACATATCCAACGGTGAATGTGTAATTAACACGTTAGTTTTCATATTAAAACACGACATTCTATTTGTATGTCTGTGGTTTATACACAGTGCATAATTTTACGGCCCATAAAAGATTTAATAATGCGGTTGAAACTGCTGGGAATTCTCCCAGCCTCATTCCGCGAGGAATCTTGAGTACTTGTTATGTTTTATGTGTTTATTAAGGGCTTGAAGGTAAAATCTTAATATATATAAATCTCCTGTCACGATGTATGTCCGCGATGGACTCCTAAACTACTTAACCGATTTTAATCAAATTTGGACACCGTGTGCTGTTTTATCCAACTTGAAAGATAGTATAGTTTATATTTCGATTAATGGTCTTTATGTGACAATATCCGAGCGAAGTCGGAACGGGCCGCTAGTAATAATTTAAAGATATTAATTTAAAAAAAACATGATTTTCGGTAAAAATGCTCTGCTGTATTCTAAATTAACTTTTTTATTATTTAACAATTAATTAAATTAATGCAATTAATACAACTAATTAGATCAATCATATTAATGAATGGAACTATACAATGTAATACCAAGAAACTACCATTATCCATCTCAGTACCCGTGTAAAAAAGCGTCTAACGATTGATTACTAATGTTTTGTTCAATCATTAAAATTAAGTGATCGATGGATTCATATTGTATTTTCCAGGAATAGGGGCCATCATTTGGATGCTGGTAGCTGAGTTGTTCGATGGCCCTTCTAGAGCTGTCGGGGTTTCCTGTGGTGTCTTCTTCACCACTCTCTTCATCTTTATCACTACCAATTACTTCAGTGCAGTTATAAATGCTATTGGTAAGTATCAAAAAGAGAGTAATGATATTATCTATAGTAGTAAAAAGATTTTTTTAATCCTAGTAAAGAGTGATTATACGAGCATGACATGTTCATATTCATATATTCATAAATGTTATTTACATGTCAATTTATAGAATTACAATTTAGGATATACATATCATATTACTGGCCCCTATCTCTTTGGTTGACGGCCTATCATTTAACGTGTCTTTGGCGGAATTGTGAGGCTAATCCACAAAGAGCCATTCATAAAAAAAAAGGATATAAAATTAAATAATCAAATTAAATAAATAAATTAAACTAATACAACTAAATAATCAACCTAAACGCACAATCAAACTCATCAGTGAAATATAGTAAACTAGCTTTTACCCGCGACTTCGTCCGCGCCACATATTTACTAAAGTAATTGAGGCAGTACCTACTCGTACTCGTATGTCTACTACCATACAAATTCACGTTTCCTAATCAAAATCGGTCTAAGTCAAAGTTTTATATTTATTAATAAATGTACAATTTACACGACAAATTACAAAAAAAAACTATGTTCTCAAAAAATTTATCAAAAACAGACTTTAATTTAAAATCATATTGGGACGGTCCACCAAATTTTATTAGAGTCTATTAGTAGATATATCGTCTGATTACATGAACGCAAAGAACAATGGCAGACTTTCATACTTTAAAATAGTTGAGACGAAATGATAGCGTCTATACATCAAAAATATCTTAAAATGTTGAGCGTCAGCCCCTGAGTAATATATGGAAAGATTTTTGTCTTGAGAAGGCCGTGAAAAAAAGATATTTAGGTTTAAACTTTTTTTAGGTTATGTAGGTTTGACATTGGTTTGACATTGTATGTCGAGACGTCATGTTCTCACAACAAGAAAACTACTTTTTCTGAGGTCTTGTTTTGTTACATAACTAATATAACTAATCTAACAGCAAATAAGATTGCCAGATTAATATGTAGGTGCCGTTAGGCACGCACAAGTCACATAAAACGATGGGAATATCAGTCCGGTAAACAATCCAAGTCCAATAATTATAATGAGAAATTCAAATACGAAATCTACCCACACGAAAATCGCAGGAGCAACGAACTTGACACTTGACAGCGACAAAGGTATTTCCGATGTTACCATAACATAAAATAAAATTAATACCAATAGTTATTAGGGTAGGCATTTATATTGTAATCGTAATACAGCGGGAACAAGTTAAAGTGAACCTTATTTCCATTATCTATCGTTTGTTTTTTATAAATACTGATATTTTATCTACTAATAGTAACCAACTCTAAATAAAAATGTTTTGTCGTCATTATTGTTTTAAAATTACTTCCAAAATAGTATGATTATATTTAGTGGTCTCACTTGAACTGAGTAGGAAGTTATTTTAATCATTTAAAACCCAATAAATTGTAATATTTTTTGTGGCTTCTATTACCATTTATATTTATGTGAAAAATCTCAGCAAAAACAACAAATTACTTTTGTATAGATGGTATTTCTAGACGCTATCAACGATGTCAACTATTATTTTGCCATTGTTCTTTTAGTTTGTTGTTCATATTTCAAAAACCGCCCCACTGATTTCGATAAAATTTATATGACCACCTCTGAACTATAATCTACCAACCAAAAAATAACCATCTAAATTGATTCACAATTGAAATACAACTGGATTGATAACCTCCTCCTTTATTGAAGTCGGTTAAAAATAGCATACAAAGAGTGCAAAGATCCTTCCATGCACACTGTTACTCCTCATTTCCACTCTTTTCAACTCTTTTTAACCCCCGACCAAAAAAAGGGGTGTTATAAGTTTGACGTCGATGTCTGTCTGTCTGTCTGTCTGTCGGTCTGTCTGTCTGTCTGTCTGTCTGTCTGTCTGTCTGTCTGTGTGTGTGTCTGTCTGTGGCACCGTAGAGCTCAAACGGATGGACCGATTTCAATGCGGTTTTTTTTATTCGAAGGTTGATATCCGTGCGGATGTTCTTAGCTATGTTTGGTTAATATCGATTCAAGATGGCCGCCTCCACAAAATGGCGGACAAAATATTTCTTCACAACTTATCTCAATATGGGTATCAAATGAAAGGGCTTGACTAGTAGAATACAATACATAATAACAAATTTCAAATCCAAGATGGCCGCCACCACAAAATGGCGAATTACATTATTTTTTTTCACTACTACCACAATATGGGTATCAAATGAAAGGGCTTGACTAGCAGAATGTTGTACAGATTACAAATCCGAGATCCGAGGTAGTCGGGGGTTAATCAAAATTTTTAATTTTGTTCTTGTTCTGTGATAAAAAGTCGCCGTTGTCCTTTCCTAAGTCTAGTCTATCTGTGCACCAAATTGTAACAAACTCTTTAAGTGGCTTAGGCGTTAGACGGCAACGGACAGAGAGAGCTACTTTCATATATATAATTTCGTATTAGAATTGAAAACAGGTGTTCCTGATCATTTTATAGGAGGCAGTTGTAAAAGATTACCGAAAAGTGATACTTTTTGGAGGAGTAAACCCTCCAAAAACCTCATTTTCGCAGTTCTTAATTTGCCTTAATCGAGCGTCCATCATGCATAACATTTGATAAGACACCATGGAAATCTCGTCGACTATCAAAAATTCTGTCTGATACGCCATTTAGTGGCTGCGCCCATCTTAAATATTGAGGTTGTATAGTGCACTGTATTCTTCTTGTCTCTTGTCAAGCCCTTTTATTTGATACCCATGTTGATGGGATTGATAAAACCTAAGTTATCCGCCATTTTGTAGAGGCCGCCATCTTGGATTTTAATTTTATATAGTACGTTGTATTCTACTGGTTGAGCACTTTCATTTGATACCCATATTGATGGGATTGATAAAACCTACGTTATCCGCCATTTTGTAGCGGCCGCCATCTTGGATTTCAATTTTTTATAGTATATTGTATTCTGCTTGTTGAGCCCTTTCATTTGATACCCATATTGATGGGATTAATAAAACATAAATTATCCGCCATTTTATAGCGGCGGCCATCTTGAATTTATTTAAGTACATTAATTATAAATAAATGATACTGCTAGAAGCGTCTTGAAACGCTCTTGAGAGTAAATGGCTCAAACGGGTAAAAGTAAGGTGGCACTTCATATGCCGAAACATAAACACCGCACTTATGTAACCTGACACCCGTTTTCCCGCCAAATTTGTAAAACGCGAAAAGCGGCCAGTTTATCAAGCGGTTATATAAGTATCCCCGTATAGTTAGAAATTATAAAATTGCTGGAACAAACGTTTATCGACTCCATTTCAAGTGTCTAGATACAAAGTTTCATGGTTTATCTTCAATAATATTGAACTTCCAGACTTTCACCCCCAATTCCACCCCCGTAGGTACAGTTCGAAACTACAAAACTGCTTAAATATACATTTTATGGTTTCGTGTTAAATATCTAGACGTAAAGTTTCATAGTTCTTCAACAATGACGAAGTTTTCCATATAAACTTTCATCCCTTATTTTAACCCTTTTTTCGGAACAAAAAGTAGCCTATGTCCTTTCTCGGGATCTATTCTATCTATGTATCAAATTTCATCAAAATCTGTTGGTTGGTTTAGGCGGTAAAGACGGACAGACAGACAGACAGACAGACAGACAGAGTTACTTTCGCATTTATAATATTAGTATGGATTATAAAAAAGTTATTGTACTACAGTACAGTCCTTAACTTTGCAGTTTAAGAATTCCGTCAAACTATAGAACGTCTGATTGACCAGCCAACGCCTCAGGCGAGACTTGAAACAAGCCAGGCTTGGCGCAGTGGTGATACAATTAGGTAACTTATTATATACCGTCGGTCCCATGACATGTGTTAATTTGTCGGACTTTGCCAAGGTCCTAGGAATTTCTTTGAGCTGCCCTGCACGGCGTGTATAGAAGTCACCATAAGCAGGGTACAACTGCAGGTTGTTTCTCACATACACCGCGACCTGTAAAATAACAATGCAGGGCAGCGTCATGATTCTCAGCTTTTTTAAGCTGCGGTACTGCCGATTTGTCGCTACTTATTCCCGCCACTGCTCGCACGGCCCTTTTCTGCATACGGAATCCGCGCTCCCAGTCCGCGGCGCTCCCGTACAGCTCGGCGCCGTACTGCAGCAGCGAGTGCACCGTCGCGAAGTAGGTAGCACGCGCGTGCCGCACTCGCCGGCACCACCCGCGCCACGCGCCGGAGCGCGTAAAACGCACTTGCTATTTTTCCACAAAGCTTATTTATATGATTTTCCCATGTTAGAACAGTGTCGATTTCAAACCCAAGAAAATTCGTAACATTGGTTTGTTCATATACCTGAACGTAAGCAACATTATGGGAACTGGGCAGGACATGACAGCACAGTGGTACGCACTTATTGGAATATGAAGATGCCAAATCTTAACCTAGCTTTGCGCTGCGCTTGTCGCCCAGAGATATATTTATGATGTTTTATCTCTATGTTCTGTAATTTATGGAAATATTGCCCTTTAAACCGAAACACAGTGATATTTAGTATAGAGTGACGGAACGAGAAAGACATGCCCCTGATGGTAAGCAACACGGCTAACTATAACAGCACAATGACCGCAGCAATTGAAACATGAACAGTTCAAATCATTACCTAGCCAGTAAACTGCGTCCGTCACACAGATACATCAGGTGATTTATCTCTATGCCTTATAGTTTCTCTAGAAATATTGCTCTTCAAACCGGAACACTCTTGCAAGTGATGCTTGCGTCTAATGTCACAATTGTGAGGTCGTGGCGAATAGCGAAGAAAAACATAGGTTTTTCTACGCCATTTTTAAGTAAATAAGCTGCAATACTAAATGCAATGCAATTGCGGCAATTCTGGAAACTGGCCTGTTTCTAGAATCTTTCGAGGTCATGCTGTAACCTGCACTGGGCCAGTGTGGTAGATTATATATAGATTAAATCTCTTATTGTGAGAGAATGGCCCAAGATCTAGCGGTGAGAACATTTAGTGGGCAACGTATATTTATACTGATTGTCTTGATGAATAAAATAAACGTTGTGAAACCATCTAAAAAAGTTATTTTCCGGGAACATGTGTAATCTTCCAACCCGCACTTGACCAGTATGGTGAAATATTAACTCTCTTCACGAGAAATAAAGTTCTGAATCCTAGCAGTAGGAACACAAAATGGCGTGGTTATGCTATTATTTATCATGTTTAGAAAATGTATTTTGAATGTCGAGAGGTATGTATTGTCTCTATGGATTTTTGTCTCTAAAATGTTTTGGCATTTGTTTTTTTTTTTCAGGCCCAGCTGCTACCTACTGGATGTTTGCAGGATGCTGTATCATCACCTGCTTGTTTATTATCGTCTTTATTCCTGAGACAAAAGGTAGAAGTTTCAGTGAGATACAACAAGCTTTAGGCAGAAAGAACAAGGAACGAGAAATTCAGAGTCAAATTTATTCAGTAAATAGGTATTAAAATTTAGAAGTAAGTACAATAAATGTGACTAAGCTTTATCAAAATGCTAAAAACATAATGATTGTAATAATACAAGTAACTTATACTATCTCTTATACCTTTAAACGAGCAATTCTTGTAGGTATATGTATATGGACTCTGAATCTCGGAAACGGCTCGAACGATTTTCATGAAATTATGTATTGTATACAAAAATTATGTATGAAATTATTTCGGGGACAATAAATAGATCTAGCTAAGTTTTATTTTTTTTAAACACCATTTTATGCGCGTTTTAAGACAATGAAAAACTCCTACAATGTCTTTAGAATACAATAACTTATTTCGGCACTGTTCTTTAAGTCTAAATGGCTCAGACGGAATTTACTCGCCCTCGGAGTCAACAGACCCCTGTTTGAATCCTAATGGTTATCTACACTCGGGTCTTTTCTTTTTGTTCTTTTTTTTCTGAGAAAATCTTTTACTTAGAGCCCTTTATAAACGCATTTGAACCGAACAAAGCTCGGCCAACCAGGTACTACGATACTATACAAGACAATAAATAAATGCACTTCTGACAAATACGGAGGGTAGAGGTAAGGGGAGCCATCTCATATGCTAGAAAAAGTGTCAAGAAGTGTTACAAATAATAGCTTAAAAATATTCCAGAATGTCACTGGTGTAGACAACAGCAATTGTACGGGCTCTTTTTCATGTACATAGATGCCACTCCTTACTGACTTTGGCTCGAGGGTTAAGCTCCATTCTGGCAAATCAATAAGGGTCAATTTAAACTAGCGCAGAGTCGAAGCGCATCGAAGCGTCTATCTAAAACTGAATGTTACAAATTCTAGCTTAACTCCACAGCGTATCGCGCAGATTCCTTCTGAGATTTTAAAAAGACGTGCGCATTTCTCGGAATTGTTGCGTCTGCGTGTGTACAACGCTGATTGGTGCACGCGCATTCTCGCGTATCCATGCGCCCACTAGCGAACCTACGCGTCCTCAGTCGGAAATTGGCCTGCTTGGATGTTCATCACGATAGACTCGGACGAAAAATTAATTTACCTGGTGCAAAAACGTCAACTGGCAAGTGATTCAATGCTGCTGATGCCCATTGCTACACGTAAAAAAGTGATTTTTTTCATTCGTGCGGCTTCGCTTTAGTTGTAAAGAATTTGACGCTTCGATTCTGCGCTAGTATAAATTGACCCTATAAGAATAAGTCGATTCCGCACGACTTAAAAGTCTAAGTACTTTATTCATAAATGTACAATTTACACATCATCATCATCATCATCAGCCACAAGACGTCCACTGCTGAACATAGGCCTCCCCCCTAGATTTCCATAACGAACGGTCCTGCGCAACCTGCAACCAGCGGTTTCCAGCGACCTTTGTGAGGTCATCTGTCCATCTAGTGGGAGGCCGTCCAACACTGCGTCTCCCGGTTCGTGGTCGCCACTCAAGAACCTTTTTTCCCCATCGGTTGTCAGTTCTGCGAGCGATGTGGCCTGCCCATTGCCACTTCAGCTTGCTTACTCTTTGAGCTATGTCGGCCACTTTCGTTCTTTTGCGAATATCCTCATTACGGATTCTGTCGCGCAAAGAGACTCGAGCATAGCTCTCCATAGCTCGCTGTGTGACTTTGAGCTTCGTTATGAGACCAACAGTGAAGGACCACGTCTCAGTTCCATAAGTCATCACTGGCAACACGCACTGGTTAAAGACTTTCGTCTTTAGGCATTGGGGTATTTTGGACTCAAAGATGTGCCGAAGTTTCCCGAACGCTGCCCATCCGAGTTGGATCCTTCGCTGGACCTCTTTGTCGAAGTTGGATCTACCTAATTGGATCTTTTGACCCAGGTAGACGTATTCGTCAACAACTTCGAGTGTGGTATTCCCAACAATAACCGGTACAGGTGAGACATGAACATTTGACATGACCTTCGTCTTGTCCATATTCATCCTCAAACCTACCTGTTGGGATACTCTACTGAGGTCCCTGAGCATAGCACCGAGGTCCTCCATCGCCTCCGCCACAATGACTATGTCGTCGGCAAACCGAAGGTGAGTGATGCATTCGCCGTTGATATTGATGCCATATCCGTTCCAGTCCAGTAGCTTGAAAACATCTTCCAGCGCGGCAGTGAACAGTTTCGGAGATATAACATCTCCCTGTCTCACGCCTTTCTGTAGCTGGATATGTTTTGTGCACTGGTCCTGTAATCGGACAGACATTGTGGCTTTGCTGTAAATACACTTCAACACTTCGATATAGCGATAGTCGATGCGGCATCGCTGGAGAGACTGAAGCACTGCCCAGGTCTCGATGGAATCGAAGGCTTTCTCATAGTCCACATACGCTATACATAGTGGCCGATTATACTCCTCGGTTTTCTGTATAATCTGCCGAAGCGCATGAATGTGGTCTATGGTACTATAGCCTTTTCGGAAACCGGCTTGTTCGGGTGGCTGGAAGTCGTCAAACCTACACGCCAAATAATAAAAATAAAAGAAAGAGCATACAAATTATATACATTTTTATAGTTAAATTAGTTAAAAGTAAATTTACCACTTTACTGTATTATAATAATTATCATACATAAAACTGTCAAGCATTATACGTGTATAATACGTTTTTATAGTAATTGTATTGACCCATGTAAAAACTTTTATTTACACTTATAGGAACTTTGATATCACTCTCTAAAAAATCACTGTAACTATAAAACGTATGATCGATAGGCCAGCACTTTAATCTGTTTTTGAAGCTGCCGAAACTTGGGGCCGATATAACTATTTTGGGAAGAGTGTTATAAACTTCCGGTCCCATAATGTGAGTCAACTTCCGTGACCTCGTGAGAGAGTGTGGTGTAACATCCAGCTTGTCGGCGTTGCGAGAATGTCTCTCTCCTCGAGTGTTATGCGATTCTAGATTATTTCTTACATGCACAGACACTGGGTAGATCGAGATAGCAGGTAACGTAAGTATGCCAACCTCTTTGAAGTTTGGACTGACGGATGTGCGTTGCGATACGCCGACGATGGCACGTTTTCGGGCGCGGAACGCACGCTCCTAGTCGGCAGCGCACGCGTATAGCTCGGCGCCTTACTGTAACTGTAACCGAGAATGCACCGTGGCAAAGTAACACGCACGCGACACTTCCGCAGACACCATTCGGAATACTCATATTTCGTCTTAGCGCAATTAATAATAACTTAAACAACTTAGTAAATGATGTATTTTCGTCAATTTATGGTATAAAACACCTGATTCAGAATTGAATGCATTTCATTATAAACTGACGGCATTTATAATTTTACGCTTACACATATCTATATTAATATGTGAAGCAAAAATGTTGTACCATTTTTTACGACAATTGCGCGGACAGAGGACATTTTGATATTTCACATCACGTTACATATTCAATTTTACACACTTATAGTACTGTCTAATATTTCCTTTAAACTGTGCTTGTAGTTTAAACAAGGTTATTGCTAATCAGGTTGCATCCTTTAAAAGGAATGTGAAGTACCTACTTTAAATATGTCCCCTTTTGTTCTAGATTTTAAAAATAACGAGTCCTTAAGAGGATACAGTCTGATTACCAATAACCCATTGTAATAAAACTTCCTTGCCCAATCATTATTTTATATGAATGGCAATTAAATGAATAAATGACTCAATTAATTGACCTTCTACTATTTGCTTGTAGTATAAAACCTAGTAGGCGCAGGACTATGTAATCATCTAATCAGAGTCATTGTGGTAAATTAAAGAATGTAAAATAAATAAAAATAAGTACCTATACCTAAGTTTAAAAATAAGACCTAGAATTTTATTGTGTCATGTTAGCATTATTATTAAATAGATAAAGAAAATATTGGTGACTTTTTCACAGAACCCTTCCTAGCCTTCCTATCTCAAACAAAAAGGCATCATCAAAGAGTTTACATAGTATCTCTACGGGTCTAATCGATCTTGTGGAAGTGTCATACTTTTGTCAAGGCACATCACTATGTCCACATCACTCTGTCTAAAAATAGGTCCCACTTGACCACCGTCTCTCCTGATGCTATGCTATACGATCTATGATGGAGTGTCCTAACCTAAAAGAAACCGATTCACACTATACTAAAAGGCACTCAAATTATCAATAAAATCCACTCATGCAACGCATTCCAAAGCTTAGTTTTTATTACAAAAATAAAGCCAAACATTTTTGTTCAAGTTTTTATACCATCAACCTTGAAACGAAGTCGTTTTGTAGAGTTACAAGCCGTCCGATAAAATAGAGAAAGATAGTATTGGACTAACAATTTGTGTTCCAGATAACGAGGAAACACTAAATTCACCGTACATTACAAATTTCATGGGTACCCTTAATCTTCTCGTTTGATGGTATATCTTTCTACGTGACATTGGCGGAGTTGTGAGGCTAAACCACAATAATGGCCATTAATCAAGAAGTTGAAGTTGATAGTATTGGATCATGCAGATAAGGTGCACACTCTCCGAAATGTATCCAGTGAAACCCCGATAAATTTGCAAAGACTAATTAATACGGACCAAAGTTTTTATGTGAAAGGGGTCTATGTGAAAAGAATACTTACGCTTGAGTTTTTGTTGAGTTAGGTTAGGTTAGATTAGTAGATTAGATTAGTTAGTTCTTTGTAGAATCTATCTGGGTAAGTTTTTTTTTTTAAATAAAAAGTGACAAGGCTAGCCAGGCATGTGCCTGATGGTAAGCAACATGCCTGCCACATAACATCACAGTGACACGCAGCTGTAGAAACATGAAGAGTCCAAATCATTACCTAGCATTGCACTGTGCTCGTCACCCAGAGATCTAAGATGTTATATCTCTAAGCCCTGTTAAGCCACGTTACTGCTTGGTGGTAGAATAACAGAGTCCGCCTGGGGAAGTACCACATCTTTGCCAGTTATTCTACCGCCAAGGAGTAACGTGCAAACATTACTGTGTTCCGGTTTGAAGGACAATGTTTCCAATGAAATTATAGGGCATAGAGATAAAACATCTTATATCTCTGGATAGCGCATTTTTATGTTATGGGAAGGCATATTGCTTTCCATCAGGCATATGTCCTGCTCGTTTCGTCACTTTTTATGGCACTATTATAAAAAAAATTAAGTTAAATCAATAAATCAATTGTTCACCTCAATACCAATCAAAAGCATCCGAGCTGAATAAATTGATTTGATTTGATTTGATTTGAGAATTCAATTTACAGATGGCCATCATGGACAGAAACGCGGTCGTGGTGGAGGTGCTGACCCGGGAGAAGGCCAGTTAGAAAATATCAAAATCGGACCAAAGAGAACTAGGATGAAGTTAAACATGTTCTCAACTCCACCAAATTTATTTTCTTAGTCTTCTCATATATTCTACTTCCTACTGAGAATGTAAACGTGAAATGTCTGGATGCTTGTTACTCATCACGTCGGAACGACTGAACAAGTCAGGTTGAAATTTGGAACACAGATAGATTACAGTCTGGAATCAGACGTAGGCTACTTTTTGTGACGTCATAACTACCTACGGGCTCAAGGTAAATGTTAAAAAAGAATGAAATTAATAATTTTAATTTACCCCGACCACCTCGGATTTGTAAGCTGTACAACATTCTACTAGTCAAGCTCTTTAATTTGATACCCATACCGAGTCAAATAAGAAAAAAATGTAATTCGCCATTTTGTCGTGGCGGCCATCTTGAATCGATATTAACCAAACATAGCTACGAACCACCGCATGGAAATTAACCTTCAAATAAAAAAAAAACCGCATCGAAATCGGCCCATCCATTTGAGCTCTACGGTGCCACAGAGACAGACATACACAGAGACAGACATCGACGTCAAACTATAACACCCCTTTTTTGGTCGTTGGTAATAAAGAACCAAAATGACAAAGGTTCCGGAACCCAGAGTTTGTGGATTTGCTAAATTAAAAAGAACAAATATCGTGCAAGACCGTGTCTGCTTTTTCGTGCATTATTAATATTTTGGAAACGCTTCGGTAAATCGAATAATTACACATACAATGGTTATCAAGATACACAAACACTCAATAAATTACATTCAAGGTGCACAAAGCAAATAATTCACAAAATAAAAGTCAAATGTATGTATTTAAAACCGCTTCGTCCACTTTGGTAACTGACTGATTCGTAACCAGCTACGAAAAATAAAACTATATAAGTATTATATCAGCTATCTGGCTGCCATCACACAAGCTTTGCTTAGTTTGGGGTCAGCTGGTGTTGTGTGTGAATTGTCCACCACCACCACTACCAATATTTCAGTTTCCCCCATGACGTTTTCTGTCTCCGTTTATTATCGGCATTGCGGACATGACTTCGAAAAGACAGTGGTGGGCGTGGGACTCGAACTTCTTCCTCGAACTCGTTCTTCCGATTAGACCTGCGCTTTCACCATTAATTCTTTACTCATTTTTTAATTAAAAAGCTCGCCGCAAAATCGCTAGCTTATCGGTTTTTTATCGGATACACTTCGGAGAGTGTGCAACTGATCTGCATGATCTAATACCACCTTGCCCTTTCTTTTATCGGACTTCTCGTTCCGCAAAAGGGCGGCATCGTTTCATGGTTGATGTTCCAAAAACGCGAACGAAGAGATTTGACTCCACGTTTGTGATAAGAACGTCTAGATTGTGGAATGCGTTGCCTGAGTGAGTTTTCCCTGATGGTTACAATCTTGGTGTCTTCAAATCGAGAGTGAATCGGTTTTTTCTAGGTAAGCACGCTCCATCGTAGATCTCATCACCGCTTAACATCAGGCGAGATGGTGGTCAAGTGCGAACCTATTATAGTAAAAAAAAAAATTTTTTTTCATCATTAATACTTTTGTGATAAGAACATCTATGCTGTGGAATCGCTTAACATCATGCGAGATGGCGGTCAAGTGTAAACCTATAAATGTTAAAAAAATAAACAGAATTCGAAAGGCTATGGAGGACATCTGACGTCAATCGCCATAATTATATATACCTAACATAGGCCTCTTTGTAAAAACAATTTCAAATAACCCGTGGTTACATAGAACGTAACAAAGCTCAAGAGATTAAGAGATCGTTTTTATATTTACTCGTGCAAATCATGGGAATTACCAATCGGATTTACAAATAAAAAATTAAATATCACTAGATGATACCTGAAGAAGCGATGATATCTCTGTTATAAGTAAGACGAGATGACGCATAGTGTGATACTCTTTCGAAGATAATATAATAGTTTGATTCCTATACTGTTTGAGCTTCTATGAAAGAAAATACTCGTAGCAATCCGTCGAAAGTGACATACTCATACAAAGAACACATCTTAGCTGAAAGCCACCAAACTGACCTTCTTAAACCTAATCTTGACCACAAAAAGGGCCTCAACTCCCACTAATGGGAGCAAAAAAAGTCTTCTTTTGGTACTCTGAAATATGGTATCCTATCCTACCTGAGATATACTGGTAATCTCAAATACAAATACCAGAAGAGTAAGCAGGGAGAATGGTGATCATTTGAACGAATAATGTACAGTATTATCTTTTTTACGCAGACAAATAACAAAAGATAGAAAAACAACTGTACTAAATTTAACATTTTTAGATGTCGGTACACATGTTTTGTAGCTAATTATCCAGTTGATGCTTTCGAGGAGGCTTTTAACCAATCAAGGGTTGCTGACCAAATCTTCTTTGGCTTCTACTTTCTAATTTTATTTTATTTCAAAAAATTGAATTACCTAACCAATACTATACATAATGTTTATAATGTACAGGACTTAATCACGATTTAATTCATTGTATAAATACCTGTTAAATGATATTGTGAATAAGTCCTGTACATTATAAACACAAGAACAAAATTAAAAATTTTGATTAACCCCCGGCTACCTCGGATCTCGGATTATCTGTATAACGTTCTACTAGTCAAGCCCTTTCATTTGATACCCATATTAAGGGAATTCTGAAAAAAGAAATGTGATTCGCCATTTTGTGGTAGCGGCCATCTTGGATTTGAAATTTGTCATAGTGCAAAGTATTCTAATAATCAAGCCCTTTCGTTTGATACCCATATTGAGGAAGTAGTGAAAAATATTATATAATTCGCCATTTTGTGGTGGCGGCCATCTTGGATTTGAAATTTGTTATAGCGTATAGTACTCTACTAGTCAAGCCCTTTCATTTGATACCCATATTGAGGTAGGTTGTGAAGAAATATTTTGTCCGCCATTTTGTGGAGGCGGCCATTTTGAATCGATATTAACCAAACATAGCTAAGAACACCCGCACGGATCAGTGGCGTAGCGTGGGTTTTCGCCGCCCGGGGCCGACCGAAAATTCGCCGCCCCCTACTTTAATTATATATTTTTTTAATTTTAAGTATTATATTCAATACCTAACTAATATAGCTACATCGTTCATCTTATTGCAACTCAATAATACGGTTATATTTTTTTATAATATGGTTTGAAAATGTGTCATACTTTTTAATGTTCCATAAAACGTAAAAACGGAACCCTTATAGATTCGTCATGTCTGTCTGTCCGTCCGTCCGTATGTCACAGCCACTTTTTGCCGAAACTATGATAACTACACTGTTGAAACTTGGTAAGTAGATGTATTCTATAAACCCCATTAAGGTTTTCATAAAAAATATTTAAAAAAACAATTAATTTTGGGGATGCCCCATACTTAGAACTGAAACTAAAAAGTTGTTGAAGTGAAAACTGCTTTTGGTATGCCTACACAGATCTTTTGTGGTTTGTGAATTGAATTTTAGCGTTACGCTGGGGTATGATTTTCGGGTAAACTCGGGATGCTAGAGCGAGAAACAAAATACAGTGAACAAGCTCGTCAAAGCGAGAAAGATAATATAATCCCTGTGTTTATTATATTTATGTCTTTTTATCGCGACATTAACTTCTTATCACATTAATTGAACTTGTCACGAAATATTAAATTTGCCATTCACATCCATTGCAAAAAAGTGTTTGTTGTAATATACTTGTATTACTGTTTTATCACATCACTTACACTACGTAAACACACAAAATGATACCTATTTTCATTACAGCACTTACACATACACTATAACACAACATTTTTATGCATTTTTAGTGCAATACTTATAAAATAAACAAACAGCAAATACTAAATAAAGATCTGTCAATTTTTTTTTTCATTATTTTCCAAATTTTTTGAAGCTATTTAAATACGATAGAAGACAGAGTAAACATTAGATATAAAAAATTGGTTGCCTGTAAAGTCGGTATACGGGCGAAAGTTTTACGTGACAACGACTTTGAGTGGTAAAATAATTTTACGGAAGGGACGCGTGCCTTTCACTTTTATGTCTGTCTCTCTCGCTCTTAGGCGGGCTAACCATGCCCGAGTGGAAGGGACGCGTGCCTCTCACTCGCTCTCGTTGTGAGCGCATAACGTGAGCGGAGCGTAACGCAGTTTCTTGAAGTGTCACCCGGCAAACCAATTTATAAGACGTTGTCACGTCAAAAATTTGCTAGTCAAAAGCTATTTTACCGAAGCGCGTATTTTTTAAAAAATATATTCTTCACCTTCTTGTACCTATATAAACTATGTAGCAATATAAGTTAGATATAAATTACTCATTAGCGAAACAAATTGGGCTAGATTGTATTAGAATCCAAGGAAACTTGGTGAATAACTTTAGAAAAAAAAATCTTGGCCATGAATTCCACTGAGTAAGTAATTACTACGAATTAATACAGTAGTCATGTAGCCGCATGTTATTCTCGTGTTGCTATGCTTACAAGGTATATTCTAATTTTCAATTTCTAAATCATTTTTATTTTGAGTTATTAAAATTATTTAGTAGTCTTTAAATATGTAGTTAAGTATTTTTTATTTTACTTTTCACTTCTGTTAATCATTTAATATTTTATAACAATAGTAATGCCGACAAATCATTAAGTGCCTAATTTTTTTATTAAAAGTGTTTTTAAATACAAGCTTTTATTTAAATGCTCTAAATCGAACAAAATATATTTTGAATGCAAAACCCCACCATTCTATTAGTGGTTTGTGGTCTTGTTTGTGGTTTTGAAGTCGGTTTAATTGCGATGACGTTTATACGATGCGGTCTAAGATGGAGCATGTTTACCTAGAAGAAACTGAATCATTCTCGATTTGAAGACACCAAGATTGTAACCACCGGAAAAAACTCGCTTAGGCAATGTATTACACAGACTTATTTACGAAGTGATTTTAAACTATTTAGAATTGATCCTAACCGTGAAGCATCTTTAATACACAGTGAATTTAATTAACACTGCGATGCCAGAGCGATTCGCTAGACTCGCAATAAAGACAAAATCATCAATTTCAATTGCTATTTCCTTTTTATAGGCAGTATATAAGTCCGCATTCAAATAATTTAAATACATACTACATTGTATTATAAAAAGAATCATCAAAATAGGTTCATAAACGACGAAGTCATCCGCGAACACACATTAAAAAAATATAAACCTACGATCGAATTGAGAAACCTTTTTTTTTTGAAGTCAGTTAAAAATGATTACTTTCTGATTTATTCCTTTGTATTTTATCGTATCTGGATGCCAAACTGGAACTTTTTACGTCGTCTGGAACTGAGTGAAATCTTTTTGGTCTATACTTCAGTCAATGTTAATAATGACGATTTTAGGACGTTAACATCTAAATAACAGTTTTAAGTATTTTATGAAATTTGGAGCACGTATTGGTATCCCGCAAGTCTCAATGTATGGACTATTTGACGTTAATGTGAAATAGTTTTTGCATTATGAAGAGGACAAAAGTGCCTCAAAATTTTTCGTATACCTAACAATACACATGGTGCGCTCGCCAGTTTATTTACTTGAACTTGGCTTGCCACACTATCATGTGTCTAGATAAAATAATGGGTTTGATTGCATTCAAAATTTATTTTCTTCGTTTTAGAGCATATTAATAAAAGCTTGTTTTCAAAAATATTTTGTTAGTTAGTTTTTAGACTCCGGATGTGATTCTGGATTATTCCTTCTTCTAGACAGGTTGCAAACCAGTACCCATTTGTCCCATACTGACTTACTAACAAGGCAAGTAAAATAAAAGCTTATAAAATAAACAACGAGATATACTAGTACCATTGCAACCTAAGAAAATTAAGTAATTAAATTCGAGAAACTGGCTACCTACTTAACTACCTCACTTTTTAATCATTTATCTGTTCGATAAGAAGTGTTATATCAAAGTTTTTTTTTTCAATCATGCAACGTATTATTTTCGTTATGCTCCTTATCTGCCGCCCCCTTTCGTGTGCCGCCCGGGGCCATGGGCCCCCCCTGCCCCCCCCACGCTACGCCACTGGCACGGATATTTACTTTCATATAACAAGAACAAAATTAAAAATTTTGATTAACCCCCGCCTACCTCGGATTTGTAATCTGTACAACATTCTGCTAGTCAAGCCCTTTCATTTGATACCCATATTAAAGGAGTTGTGAAAAAATATAAATGTATTTCGCCACTTTGTGGTAGCGGCCATCTTGGATTTGAAATTTGTCATAGTGCAAAGTATTCTACTAGTCAAGCCCTTTCATTTGATACCCATATTGAGGTAGTAGTGAAAAAAATAATGTAATTCGCCATTTTGTGGTGGCGGCCATCTTGGATTTGAAATTTGTTATTATGTATTGTATTCTACTAGTCAAGTTCTTTCATTTGATACCCATATTGAGATAAGTTGTGAAGAAATATTTTGTCCGCCATTTTGTGGAGGCGGCCATCTTGAATCGATATTAACCAAACATAGCTAAGAACATCCGCACGGATATCAACCTTCGAATAAAAAAAACCGCATTGAAATCGGTCCATCCGTTTGAGCTCTACGGTGCCACAGACAGACACACACACACAGACAGACAGACAGACAGACAGACAGACAGACCGACAGACAGACAGACAGACAGACAGACATCGACGTCAAACTTATAACACCCCTTTTTTTGGTCGGGGGTTAATAAAGGGAGTTGTGAACAAAGAAATGTATATCGCTATTTTGTGGTGGCGGCCATCTTGGATTTGAAATTTGTTATAATGTATAGTATTCTACTAGATAAGCACTTACATTTGATACCCATATTAAGGTAGGTTGTGAAAAAATATTTTGTCCGCCATTTTGTGGAGGCGGCCATTTTGAATAGATATTAACCAAACATAGCTAAGAACATCCGCACGGGTATTAATTAACCTCCAAATAAAAAAACCGCATCGAAATCGGCCTATCCGTTTGAGCTCTACGGTGCCACAGACAGACACACACACAGACAGACAGACAGACAGACATCGACGTCAAACTTATTACACCCCTTTTTCTGGTCGGGGCTAATTATGTGTTCAAATCGTGAAAGTTTAAAAACAATACTACACACATTTTCATAAGATACCACAATGTACTGAAATTTTGCGCACTTGGATCCACAGCTAGGCTCCACATGTGGATCAACGGAATCCTTTTTCCTCTTGAATCCACCGGTGGATCCAAGGATACTTTGGTTTCCTCTTGAATCCAGCGGTGGATCCAAGGATACTTTGGTTTACTCTTGAATCCACCGGTGGATCCAAGGATACTTTGGTTTCCTCTTGAATCCACCGGTGGATCCAAGGATACTTTGGTTTCCTCTTGAATCCACCGGTGGATCCAAGGATACTTTTTTTCTCTTGAATCCACCGGTCCAAGGATCTTTTGTTTCCTCTTGATCCACCGGTGGATCCAAGGATTTTGTTTCCTCTTGAATCCACCGGTGGATCCAAGGATACTTTGTTTACTCTTGAATCCACCGGTGGATCCAAGGATACTTTGGTTTCTCTTGAATCCACCGGTGGATCCAAGGATACTTTGGTTTCCTCTTGAATCCACCGGTGTGGATACTCAAATCCAAGGATACTTTGGTTTCCTCTTGAATCCACCGGTGGATCCAAGGATACTTTGTTTCCTCTTGAATCCACCGGTGGATCCAAGGATACTTTGGTTTCCTCTTGAATCCACCGGTGGATCCAAGGATACTTTAGTTTCCTCTTGAATCCACCGGTGGATCCAAGGATACTTTGGTTTCCTCTTGAATCCACCGGTGGATCCAAGGATACTTTTTTTTTCCTCTTGAATCCACCGGTGGATCCAAGGATACTTTGGTTTCCTCTTGAATCCACCGGTGGATCCAAGGATACTTTGGTTTCCTCTTGAATCCACCGGTAGATCCATGGACACTTATTTTTCCACCTGAATCCACCTGTGGATTTATGGACACTTTTTTGTCCACCTAAATTCACAGAGTTCATAAATGTGGTGGGTTTGAAGTCGGTTTATTTTTTTGTACAAAATAGTTTATAAACAGACATTGTGAATATTAATAATTCAGAATTAATGTATGACTTTCGGCTGTGTATAATTATTTTGAACTAATAAAATTACCTACTTCCTTTGAGAAACTGTCAACAATTGAAAATTATAAATTCAGTTATTTAATTTGCACCGTTTGCACATTAAAAATAAATATATTTCATGACGCACGTATCAAGCGAGCTAAACTTATTAAAGAATCTTTAGTGTTAGTACACTAAAGATTCATTAATAAGTGTTAGTTAGTTAGTTAGTGTTGTTAGTTAGTTATCTTTAGTGTACTAACACTAAAGATTCATTCATAAGTTTAGCTCGCTTGATACGTACGTCATGAAATATGTTTATTTTTAATGTGCAAACGGTGCAAATTAAATAATTGAATTTATAATTTTCAATTGTTGACAGTTTCTCAAAGGAAGTAGGTAATTTAGGAGTTCAAAATAATTATACACAGTCGAAAGTCATATTAATTCTGAAGTAAGATTAATATTCTCAATATCTGTTTAAAATACGCTTCAACGCTAATGCCACTGTAAATGCGTCAATATCATACTGCATGCCCACTTATTGAGCGCCATAACCCCTCCTATATCCCTTCTTACCTACAGCGTGTTTACTAATGATCTAACTAAATAGACTTATCTTAGGTTAAAACGAACGTTATGTTGATTTAGGCTCTTTTTTCAATGGCACCTTTAAATTTTATCTTATAACTGTTTATTTAGATAACAGCGAGGCCATCGACGGATTTTTCTTTCGACGAGCGACAAAATCAAAAACTTCTTAAACGGTAGTTGACCAAACAACTGCCAATTTTATTGTATAAGTAGCATAAGGGTTACGGAGTTACAAGTTCAGTTCAGTCGCACATTTTTTGGAATGTATCATAAATAGACTAAGCCTGAAAAGTTTACAACTTCGGAGAGTGTGCAACTGATTTGCATGATCTACTATACTACCTTGCCTTTTTTTCTATCGGACTTCTCGCAGCTCGAAGAAGCGGCATCATTTCATGGTTGATGTTCCAAAGACACGATCGAAAAGGTTTGACTCTATTTTCGTGATAAGAACGTCTAGACTATGGAATGAGTTGCCTGAGTGGGGTTTTCCCGGTAGTTATTATCTGGTGTCTTCAAATCGAGAGCGAATCGGTTTCTGCTAGGTAAACATGCTCCATCGTAGACCACATCGTCGCTTACCATCAGGCGAGGTGGCGGTCAAGTCTAAACCCATAAATTAAAAAAAATATCTTTCACGAACTTTCTTTTACGAACAAGTCATTGGCAATTTCTCCCGTACGGAACTGTCGACGTAAAACTTCGCTTTGCACTTGTCCACAGAAATCTAAATAATAAGGCAAGATTTCTGTGCACTTGTCGGTCTTAGGTACCTTTTTTTTGCAAAATAATTATTAGTTTTATGAAGTTGCGCTTAGAATATTAAATTCCGCACCTAATTACAATAGGTATAAATTATGAAATAATTTAGTAAGAAAAATAATAATTACGTTTGCCGTTTATGATCCTAATTTAAAACGCGTTAAAATGTATTATTCTGTATCACATCAAACAATTGTTTCTTAAGTCTATGGAAAAAACTGTTAAAAGAGTTAAGGTACAAGTTCACGCTGAAACCGCGACACAAGACTGCGACCGGAGACCGCGACAGGCACTTGATTCTATAGAATTGTATGGGCGCCAGTTCGCGCCGAGACCGCGACACATGTCTCGCGACACGTGTCTCGGTCTCCTGTTGCGGTCTCGGGGCGAACTGGCGCCCATACTATTCCATAGTGTCAAGTGCCTGTCGCGGTCTCGGAGTGAACTGGCGCCCATACAATTTTATAGAGTCAAGTGCCTGTCGCGGTCTCGCGTCGCGGTCTCGTGTCGCGGTCTCCGGGCGAACCGCTACCTTTAGTTTAACAGTTTTGTGTGTGGTCATTTCCTCACTGAAATCTAATTTTATAAGTTTTGTTTAGAGTTTAGACCATGAAAATAATGGTCTCTTATCTTTGGGCTGAAAGTGATGGACCGAAGCGGTTCTGGCCTGCTGGGAGCCTTTATTTAAGCTGATGGCGTTTGGGAGACTATACATGCAAAAACCATCACTGTGTTCTAGTTTGAAGGGCAATGTTTCTAGAGAAATTACAGGACATAGAGATAAAACCTATAGATCCAGTGGTAGGTAATGATTTGTAGTTTTAATGTTCTAATAGCTATGTGACACTGTGCTGTTATGAGCAGGCATATTGCTTACTATCAGGCACATGCCCTGTTCGTCTCGTCGCACTCTTTACTAAAAAGATAAAAAACATGTCGGTTTCTTCAAGATGTTTTCTTTCAACATTAAAGCTAGGAATGATGACACTGTATCTGGATTTCAAAAAAATTTCAGATGTTCGCCGAAAAATTTTTTTTTCTCCCGGACTACATAAGATATGAAATAACTGACACTAATAAAGTATTCTACTAATAAAGCCTCTCTATTTGATACCCATATTGAAGGAAGATGTGAAAAAATATTTTATCAGCAATTTCATGGAGGCGGTCATCTTGAATCGATATTAACAAAATATAGCTTATAACTACCACAAGGTAACTGGGTTTAAAAAGAAAAAAACCCGCATCGAAATTGGTCCATCCATTCGAGAGCTACGAGCTTCCATTCCACTGACACATACACGCATACGCTCTCGCACAGATAGACATATATGGACGTCGAACTTATAACACCCCTCGTTTTGATAGGTGGTTAAGAAAAGAACATGGAAATTCCCCAAGGTCAACGTGTATTTTTATAGAAACAACTAGATGTCCGCCCCGGCTTCGCCCGTGGTATATTATATAGCACTCATCGGGATCCCGTACATATCCAACGGTGAACGAATGACTGAAATCGGTTCACTCATTCCTGATAATTATTAAAAAAAAAATTAAAACCTTTTCAGCTACCTGCTACCCCACCTGTCGGAAATTGGTCGTACCAACTTAGATTTAGAAACATATTGGATTAGCAAAGGTTTATATTCAATGACGCAATCTTGGACATTGGTGAAATTACGGTGACATTACCGAATGGAAGCCAAAATAAAAATTTGAAGTTGAAGTTGACGTAATCGCTGTCATGCTGTCATATCAAGTGTATCTCTCTACTTAGTTTGTAGTCAAAGTGCGTTACGAAAACTCTCAAAAAGGATTTTTTCCCGTTTTTGTTACATTCTTGATTCATGCTCCGCTTCTATTGATAGTAGCGTTATGTTCTATAGCTTATAGCCATCCTCGATAAATAGACTATCTAATAGAAAAAGAATCTTTCAATTCGGACCAGTACTTTCAGAGATCCTAGCGTTCAAACAAACTCTTCAGCTTTATAATATTGGTATAGATAATTATAATTCAAACCGGTCTTTCATAAAGGTCGGAAACTACCATCAAGGTTCAAGATAATGTTTAAGTACGTTTACATTTTTTCTTCATAAAATAATTATCAAGTCCCATAAAAACAACTCGTCTTTTGTACGAGTATAAGAGGCCAATATGTTTATCAATTCACCGACATGAAAAGTTGTTTGTGTGAATATCAACTACCTACTGTAATTCTACTGCTTAGTATTGTTCGGATCATCGATATAAAACAATGGATGTTTTTTTGCATAAATAGATTATATCTTTAAAATAGAGTTACACTTATGTGTGTTTGTAAGTACCTATTACCAAGGACCTATATATTTGACACGTGCATAAATACTTTTCTGTTTATTATTTAAGTCTGTGGTCAATTTTTTTTATAGGATAGTGCGACAAGTCGTGCAGGACATGTGCTTGATGCCAAGCAACATACCTGCCATAACATCACAGTAACATGCAGCTATTAAAACATGAAGAGTCCAAATCTAATGATTCGGTAATCCTAGTGGTCCTACAGTCCTAGGTGGTAATCCTAGCACGCACTACGCTCGTCACCCAAAGAGACAAGGTGTATTATCTCTTAGCCCAGCAATTTCTCTGGAAACATTGCTCTTGAAACCGGACATAATAATGTTTGATCACTGCTGCTTGGGGGAAGAATAACTGGCAAAAGTGTGGTATTTTCCCAGGCGGACTCAGCAAAGAGTTCTAAATAATTAAAAATAATGCGTTATTGTTGAATTTCGGCCACTAGTGATATTTACAATTTGTAAACTGCTGACTATTTAAAAGCTATACTATTGTGTAATCAGCGCAATATAACGTTTATGTTGTCGGCGAAAAGCGAACTCACACTGTCACAGTATATACTCGTAGAAAGATCACAAGTAAGACGACTCCTATAAACTTGCGGCAAATGGAGACAATGCAGAGGGATGTGGCATATAAAAGTTTTTCTCATATTTTGACAACATTGTTGAGTATAAACATATCTATTACTATAAACAATTCCTAACTCTGAACATTAATGGGCATGACGACTCATTTTTTATTTAATTTGCCATCAAAAGGCTACTCAATAACTGAAACATAAGTGAAAGTATAATTACTTTGTTATTTTAAAACCTTCCCGTGATATCACGATTTAAAAATTACAATTTGGGACTTTTCCCTAAAACGCTTCATACAAAAATACTACTGAAACGTGACATCACTGTCGGGTATTTTCTATGCGTCGCGCGTAAAGTTTGTATGTTAGCTATATTAAATATTTCATTTAGAAAACTAGAAATGGGTTATCCAATAGTAAATACATTTTCTAATAATTTCGTACTTTTAAAATGGCATTGCCCGTGATCATAAAGTAAGTTAAACAAAAATATATGAAAATTATTATTAGCGCGCTTATCGCGTCTCGCCCCGCACGCCCCGCATGATTGCTCCGTCTAGACGCCTTTGTCGAGTTACTCTACAGTTTATTATTACACTGTAATGCTCTAGAACCGAGTCATTGACCACAACCGATGGCCTCAATTTTCACGTGCCGAGTGATGAGTGATGACGTCGATTTGTACATAACGGCTGGGTCCCATAATCATTCTCATAATAGTATTCTGAATTACTTGGTGGTATTTTTATATAACATATGTATATATATTATATTTCTTCCCACTGAAGCTCTAATTTTTGAGACCAAAAGTTGCTATTCCAGAATATAAACAAAATTTATTTATTTATTCAATGAGCACACAAAACAGAATGTAATAATCACAAACTAAAACATAAGAGTATACTGTACAGAACTGTATTACATTCCAAACTATGTGGGCCTAGAAACAACATTTGTTTAAATACAGTGGTTTGATAATAATAATAATATTAAATTAGAGATAATACATAAAGAAAATTAGGCCAACATATCTGAACTTAAAACTAACATGCTTTAAAACAGTAGATTAATAAGAAATAAACATAGTACATTAATAATAATAATTTAAAATATTACCAGTAGTTCCATCATGGAACTGTGAATGGAACTAGTGTCGACTCAAAATTTACACTAGTTCCATTATTTCGAGATTCATTTTTAATGGAACTAATGTTGTAAAGCTGTTTTAGCGAATACAATTTGTAGTAAATTGGTTTAGCTTGCGGCAATTTTGTCCGTTATTAGTTTTCGTTTGATGCTTGTTTAGTTACAAGAACAAAATTAAAAATTTTGACTAACCCCCGACCACCTAAGGTTTGTTATCTGTACAACATTCTACTAGTCAAGCCCTTTCATTTGATACCCATATTAAGGGAGTTGTGAAAAAAGAAATGTAATTCGCCATTTTGTGGTATCGGCCATCTTGGATTTGACATTTGTCATAGTGCAAAGTATTCTACTAATCAAGCCCTTTCGTTTGATACCCATATTGAGGTAGTAGTGAAAAAAATATATAATTCGCCATTTTGTGGTGGCGGCCATCTTGGATTTAAAATTTGTTATATAGCGTATAGTACTCTACTAGTTAAGCCCTTTTATTTGATATCCATATTGAGGTAGGTTGTGAAGAAATATTTTATCCGCCATTTTGTGGAGGCGGCCATTTTGACGGTAATTAACTTTCAAATAAAAAAACCGCATCGAAATCGGCCCATCCGTTTGAGCTCTACGGTGCCACAGGCAGACACACACAGATACAGACAGACAGACAGACAGGCAGACATCGACGTCAAACTTATAACACCCCTTTTTTTGGTCGGGGGTTAAAAATTTAAATTTCAAACCGATTCTTTCAGCTTTTGCAATATGATTGATTGTGTTTTAACGCAGTAGTTGTATTACCTCGAAAGATTCTATGTAGATTGATAAGCCTGCGTGATTGACAAGCATAGCTCTGTCGCCTAGTCATTGTCGGAAAAACCCGTGAGAGTTGTAGTGGATCAGTCGATTTCAAGTATTGTAGAGCACAACATACCCCACCGAACATACGTAAATGCATATGAGCTTGACTTTTGACGTGACAACGTCTTATAAATTGGTTTGCCGGGTGACACTTCAAGAAACTGCGTTACGCTCCGCTCACGTTATGCGCTCACAACGAGAGCGAGTGAGAGGCACGCGTCCCTTCCACTCGGGCATGGTTAGCCCGCCTAAGAGCGAGAGAGACAGACATAAAAAGTGAAAGGCACGCGTCCCTTCCGTAAAATTATTTTACCACTCAAAGTCGTTGTCACGTAAAACTTTCGCCCGTATACCGACTTTACAGGCAACCAATTTTTTTACAATGTTGGGGTCTGTCTGTACCTGATTGCTTTGTGCCACAAACTTATACGTATCTGTAGGTATTTCTTTATTGCATTGCGAAATTGGATCGCACATCTAAAATATCTGTTTTATGCTTATGATATACTTTGTTGAGTAAACTAAGCAGTCTTTCTGCTAAGCAAAGATCTGTCAGTAAGAATTTCAATTATTCACAAAGTCTCAAACCGGAAATATAAGTTAGGTGATCTAATAAGTATTTTGTAGAAAACAATTGCGATTATTGAACGCTGAAAGAAAATATCGCGAGGCAACCCACAAGTACCTAGACTCTTTCGAAGTGTGAGTTAGTGGATGACGCATGTCATCCACTAACTCACACTGGGCCAGCGTGGCCAATTTGTTTGAAAAATTTGAAAATTGAATTGTCAGCGAACGTACACAATTGTCAGCGAACGTACACAGCTCCTTGTTGCGACTGAGACTAAATCAGGAGACTTCGCCTGATTTTGCATCGCCATAGTAGAAGCGCGTTTGCCGCTTCTGCCGTTTTTAAGAGTTCGATGGTATTTATGTAAACAAATCGAGGTACTTACACCGATACAAAGTCATTACGTTACAAGACCGTGCACAGGCAAAACATATTTATAAAATGGCACATAACGAGTAGTCACTTTTGTTACAATTCAGTTGTGCTTAGTAACAGAAGGTTGTCTTAAGAAACTGCAAATTTTGTGAATTTCTTTGTATGATATTAAATACTCTCCATTTTTTAGACGTCGATGTACCGAATTAATTAATCATTCAGATCTTAATGACTTCCTGTGTAATGTTCACAATATTAAATACTTGATAATTGTTATAATTTACAAATAAAGTTAAATGATCCTTGTCACATTAATTATCCATTGGTCTTTAGGTGTGAATATACTTTTAGATAATTGTGTCGTGTTTTTAAATGCTCAAAAATGATTTTCGATTTGAAGATTCACGTTTTGCGGCAGTATGCAATCGTGATAGTTGGTAAGTTGTTTTAATTTGTTTATTTATATAATAATTATATATATATTACTATCGACCGCCCGGCTTCGCACGGGTGCAATGCTGATACTAAATATTAGTACTAAAAATTGCTGTTATGGGTTATTCCCAAGAGATAGACATATATATTATGGCAGACTTTTTTGTAGTCCTTTTATAGGGGTATAATATTGCTATAAGGGGTATAATATACCTTATTTGATCTAGCTCATAGGGTTCAGCCAGCGTTTGCAGTGAAAGCGCAAAAATGTGATTATTTATCACATTACATTAGAAACCTTTCTCTTAAATTTTATGCACGTATTATATTACATATAAAACTTCCTCTTGAATCACTCTATCTTTTAAAATAGCCCGCATCAAAATCTGTTTGGTGGTTTTAAAGATCTAAGCAGATATAGGGACGGACAGACGCGGGAAATAACTTCTTAGTTTTATACTTTGTAGTGATCATGAGTTTAGTTCATACCCTAGCTATGTGCTCGTGACAATCTGTCTCGTTATCTATAATCTAATTAAACAGATTTACGCAGAACTAACACTTCTAAACGGAAAGAATTGCGTCCTTAGCCAGATATATGTGTCGTCCTTGATTGCGTCCTATTCATTCTATTAAAATAAGACTTTGACCTTAACCTGGGTGACCAAGCTTTGCTCCGTTTAAGCACGGAGTATACCTACTTAGATACCTACAGATAAAGGGCTCCCAATAATATATTATTTTAGAAATTAAAGAAGGAACTTGAAGAAAATAGAGGAGTCGTCTGGATTCGAACCTGGACCTACTATTTCGTAACTGCCCAACTTCCCCCTGACCTAATATACTGTCGTGCAAAGTTGCGAAATTTACTGTAGCATTCTAATGTTAGTGTAATAGTTTTTCATTGTCTAAAAACGCGTATAAAAATGTGTTTTAAAAGTAAAGAAACTTAGCTAGATTGATTTATCATCCCCGAAACCCTCTGAATACATAATTTCATGAAAATCGTTCCAGCCGTTGCAGAGATTCAGATTCTATATATTTACCAACATATATACTATATACCTACAAGAATTACTCGTTTTAAGGTATAAGATAAAAATAACAAAAATAAAGTTTATATACCTACGAGTACTTACGTATAAGGTATAAGATAAACGCATACATTTGTAAGTTTGGATGGATGGATGTTTATTACTCTTTCACGTAAAAACTACAAAACGGATCGGGCTGAAATTTAAAACATAAATAGATATATAGTCTACAAGAATATATTGCTTACTTTTTATCCCGAAAAAAAAACTCTCAGCTGATCAGTTATAATTTACTAAAACTTTGATCGTAAAATTTTACACAACAGATAAGTACTTGTGTGTGAGATATTGTTTTTTTTATAGTACAGAGTGGCAAGACGAAGGGCATGTGCCTGATGGTAAGCAACATGCCTGGCCATAACAGCATAGTGACATGCAGCTATTGGAATATGAAGAGTCCAAATCATTACCTAGTCGTCACAACGAGATATAAGTAAGGTGTTTTATCTCTCAACCAAGTAATTACTCTGGAAACATAGCCCTTTAAACCGGAACACAGTAATGTTTGCACACTACTGCTTGGCGATGGAATAACTGGCAAAAGTGTGGTAAGTACTACCCTAGGCGGAATCTGCAAAGAGTCCTACTACCTACTACCACTACAATGTTTGTATGTGTATCTTATATGTATTCAGGATTATTTGAGAATTACTATCTTATTCAATAACTAGCGACTCGCCCCGGCTTCGCACGGGTTCAAGGCTTATACTAAAAATAAGAATAGAAATGGTTATTGTGTGATATCTCTAAGAAACAGACATATACCATTGTTGGATTTTTTGTAGACCTTTTCAAGGGGTACAATTCTGCAGTTCATTATTTTGATCCATCTCGTTGGATGCAGCCAGAGTTTGCAAAGTAAGCGCAAACAATGTGTTTATTGATGAAATCGCATTAAAAACTATTAAAATTATTTGTGTTTCTCTAGTGTTGTGTGCACATATTATACATATAAACCTTCCTCTTGAATCACGCTATCCGCTATCTATTTAGAAACCCGCATCAAAATCTGTTTTGTAGTTTTAAGGATCTAAGCATAGATATATAGGGACATAGGGACAGAGAAATCGACTTTGTTTTATGCGTAGTACCTACCTGGTTGACCGAGCTCTGCTCGGTTTAAATGCGTTTATAAAGGGCTCTAAGTAAAAGATTTTCTCAGAAAAAAAAGAAAAGACCCGAGTGTAACCATCAGGATTCGAACCGGGGCTTGTTGACTCCGAGGGCGAGCGTATTCCGTCTAAGCCATTTAGAATTAAAGAACAATGGCGAAATAAGTTAATACATTACATTAGAATACGAAATGACATTATAGGAGCTTTTCATTGTCTAAAAATGCGCATAAAATGATGTTTAAAAAAAATAAAACCTAGCTTTATCGTCCCCGAAACCCCCCTGTATACATAATTCCATGAAAATCGTTCGAGCCGTTTCCGAGATTCAGATTCTATAAATATATATACCTATATACCTACAAGAATTGGTCGTTTAAAGGTATAAGATACTATGTAATGTAATAATAATAGTTTTTGCAGTGGAAGAACTCTGCAGAATCCGCCTGGGGAAGTACCACATCTTTACCCAGATATTCTACCACTAAGCAGTAATGTGCTAACATCGTGTGTGCTCAGGGTTGAAGGGCGATGTTGCGAGAAATCACAGGGCAATAATTAAGATAAACCATCTAATATCTCTGGGTGACGAGCGCAGTGCAGTACTAGGTAATGTTTTGGACTATTCATACTTAATTTGATTTAACTTTTTTTTAATTTTGGTTTTGTTTGATTTTCAACTTCAACTCTTGGTTTATGACTTTTATTGTGGTTTAGCCTCACAATTTCGCCAATGTCAAGTATAAATATCTATACTAATATTATAAAGAGGAAAGATTTGTTTGTTTGTTTATTTGTAATGAATAGGCTCCGAAACTACTGGACCGATTTCAAAAATTCTTTCACCTTTGGAAAGCTACATTATCCCCGAGTAACATAGGCTATATTATATATTTTTTTTAAATTAGGAATCCTTACTAAAACTCCAATAATGTAACATAAGGTGTAAAAAAAGACCTGAAAAATTCCTTACGTCGCGTGCGCTGCGAAAACTATTGATGATAGAACAAAATCATTTACTACGACATTGCAGAACTCATCATTATCTACATACGTGTCGCGACAGCATATTTATGTCTAAATATTATAGTTATTATGTCACAGTAAGCAGTTTTTTATTCTAAAATTCATTTGTACCTTGGTATTAATCCTTATCAAAATAAATTACTTTATATTCAAGACGGCTTTAATACCTTTTTATAATTTTTTACATTTCATTCGGAAGATATCACGAGTTTAAAAATGCAAGTATTAGAAAAAAGTCGCGTGGTTGTCGCTCACCGCGCTCAGCTAGCCAGCATGCGATGTAGGCTCCATGTAAGCGTCACTGGGGTACGGGGGGGGAGTCAATGTAATAAAACAAAGTGCCGCAGTGCCGCGCGGCCGATCGGCTCCCTACGCAGCGGTCGTGTGCGTGATCGTATGAAATTAGCTTGAAAAAATTTTTAATTCGTTTCGTAGGTAAATAAGTATATGATAATAAATATTATATTTTAATGTAACTATTCAAACTGCTTATAGTAGTATTTTATGGGTATTCCTGTTCAAAATTTCAGCAAAAATTTAGTAAAAGGTAGTTTTCTAAGCCCATATTTTTAATTTTCTTTCAATAAGTACCTACTACTTACCTGATAATAAATATTATATTTTAATTATTCAAACAGCTTAGTACCTACTTCATATAGTTCAATAAGCAAAAATTTAGTAAAAGCCTGATTAATTATTTATTTCCTTCTATTTTTCATTTTATAATGCCCAAAAATGCCAAAAAGATCAAGATCTCATCTTTCTAAACATAGTTCCCAGGCGAGGGCAATTAAAATACGGCGTAATGAGGAATCTTCATCAGAAACTGAAAATCGCCTTGCAAGTCGGAGATAAGTAAATACGCGTCGCAATCGCGTGCTAGAGAGTCAAGTATCGAGCGTTCGCAGCGGCTTGCTGAACAAAATTTTATCACTGGCCCAGCAGCTGGTCAACTAGCTCATATACCGAGCATACCGATGATTCCAATTGATCTGCCAATCCCTTTTAAACGACTTCAGTTTCCGGTGAAATCATCTTTCGCGTTAACTATTAACAAGTCCCAGGGCCAAACCTTCGAATTAATAGGGATCGACCTACGAAAAGAATGTTTCACTCATGGCCAACTGTATGTTGGCCTATCACGTGTCGGAGCTCCTGAAATACAATTTATTTTGCTGCCACAAAATAAAACTACTTTAAATATCGTTTACAGGGAAGCTCTGACTCACTAAAACTAATGGCTTTTGTTTTGTAAATAATATTATATATGTATAAAACTTTAAAATAAAAAAATACAAAAAAAACATTAATAAAAAAAATTCATAAAAAAAATTCAAACTTCCTTTATAATTTTACTTTTTTTTTGAAACCCGATACAAAAAAAAGGGTTTATGTGTGTGTGTATGTACCCGTGCGAAGCCGGGGCGGGCCACTAGTATTATATAATCTAAATTGAAGAAAAAACGGACGACGCGTACCTACGTTAATGCGCCATATTTAGTTTTCTTGTTTGATTTTGGTTTAATTTTGACTTAATTCTGTCTTGATTTTGATTTGGTTTGAATTTAATTTGATTTTGACTTAATTTTGATCTGATTTTAATTTGATTTAGTTTTAGGTTAAGTTTGTTTTGATTTATTTATTTCTTTATTGCTATAAATACATTATTTTTCTAAAAAAACTAGTTTTTTAGGTTACAATAATGCATTAACCCTGTACAAAGAGCGTTGCAATTTTACGATGTTCATGTTCGACAACAATTTTTGGCAATCAAAACATACACACACGCAACTTAATACTAGAGACAAATTACTTAATAATAACTAAAGTTCTATTTTGTTTAAGTTTTGATTTTAATTTAATTGTAGTTTTATTTTAATTTGATTTGGATTTAATTTAATTCTAATTTAAATTTTTACTTGATACACGGACAGATGAAATGATAAATAACTATTAATTTAGATATGTAAATATAATACGTTTTCTTTAAACCCATTAATTTTATTATTTTATTTTACACATTATCAAGACATGAGAAACTTCTTGTAACCCGATCAGCGCAAGTCTACTGCAATAAACGGTAATCTTGGGTGCCCAAAATACAGGCGCAGCCTAGTTTGGGAGCCACTTTATAAACCGCGGAGCCAGCTATGACACTATTTCAACAATATTAATTAGTATTCATGTGATGTTATTATTCTTATGGAAATAAATGACTTTAATTTAATTTAAATTCATGTTCTAATAGTTCCGGGACACTATGTTGTGATGGTCAGGCGAGTTGTTTACCATCAAGCACACGACCTGCTCGTCCCGCCATTATATGTCTGTACTGTAAAACAATATACTACTAATCTGAAAGTTTGGCTGTTTAGATGTAAATAAATAATAATAAATATTGGTGGACAATTCACACACAATATCATCTGACCCCAAACTAAGCAAAGCTTGTGCTATGGCGGCCAGAGAGCTGATGTAATACTTATATAGTTGTAAATACATACTTATTATACATAGAAACACAGAGACACAGTACAAATATTTGAATTCATTACACAAATATTTACACTGGGTGGGAAACGAACCCACGACCCTCGGCTTCGCAAGCAGAGTTACAACCCACTAAGCCACGAGGCCAGACGGCCAGTGTTTTTTGCTCAATCACGCCGGAACGTTGGATCAAAATGAAATTTGGACAGATGGGCACTATTATAAAATACATAGGATGGAATAACTACAGAATAATGGAATAGCATTTATCCCTCAAAAATAACTGCGCGGGTAAAACCACGGAGCACTAATAGTATATTTTTAATCGACTAAAACCAAAAAGGAGGATGTTACCAATTCGACCACAATGTTTTTTTTTTATGTATGTAACCTGATATCTCGAGAACCCCCGCATCGATTTTAAAATTTCTTTTTGTGTTCGAATGGGTATGCTTTCCGAATGGTCCCATAAAATCTTATCGAAATCGGTCTGGTGGTTTTTGAAATATGAATCACTAGCTTTAACCCGCGGCTTCGCTCGCGTTCAGTAAGTTTTTTTATTTTAGACTTCTACTTAGATAGCGTGAGCGTCAAATAATAATATAAATAATGCTCATCTATAATAGGCCTAAGGGTAGCTTATGCGTTACTATGTATTTTTAATTCCCTTTTTTACTATCTCAGGGGCTAAATTTTGGAAAACTAATACGCTCATTATTTTTGCCATAGTTAATTAATTTAATTTTCATGCAAATAAATGTTTTAACTGCTATAGGTTTACTCTTGACCGTAATGTCGTAACATAAGGGATGATGTCGTTCAAGCAAACAAACAAACAAACAAACAAACTCTTCAGCTTTATAATATTAGTATAGATTTATTTTGATAAGGATTAATACCAAGGTACAAATCAAGAGCCTTTTCAAGAGGCGGCTATATAAATTAATATTTTAGAATAAAAAACTGCTTACTGTGACATAATAACTATAATATTTGGACATATGCTGTCGCGACACTTTTTGTAGATAATGATGAGTTCTGCAAAGTCGTAGTAAATGATTTTGTTCTATCATCAATAGTTTTCGCAGCGCACGCGACGTAAGGAATTTTTCAGGTCTTTTTTTACACCTTATGTTACATTATTGGAGTTTTAGTAAGGATTCCTATTTTTTTTTTAAATGTAATATAGCCTATGTTACTCGGGGATAGTGTAGCTTTCCAAAGGTGAAAGAATTTTTGAAATCGGTCCAGTAGTTTCGGAGCCTATTCATTACAAATAAACAAACAAACAAATCTTTCCTCTTTATAATATTAGTATAGATAAACTAAAATTAACGTACAATTTTCTTGATGACGTTGTTGTAGATTTCACAAAGCTTATGAAACTCGGTCCTGTCAATACGAAATTGTGTGTACCTAAAAGCATTAATAAAAACTTGTTTTGCACTAAAAAGAGTAAAATAAAACTATTTTCGTCCAAAAAATTCAACCGACTTTATAACCACAAAAAGGCACTTAAAAGCGAAAAATAAATTAAAATCATTATTATAAGCGCTACTCACTCATCTATTTGAAGTCGGTGCCAGTCAGGTCAAAAAGCTAGTAGATTGATACTATGTACGGACGTGGTAAGTAGGCATAGGTAAGTAGTATCTATACACTACCTGTTAGACTTGGCTAGCACCGAAATCAAATAGATGAGTGAGTAGCGCTTATAATAATGATATTAATTTATTTTTCACTTTTGAGTGCCTATTTGTAGTTTTGAAGCCGGTTTAATTTTTTGTACGAAAATAGTTTATTAGTAGCTTTTTAAATAAAGTTTTTTTTGTGGTCTCCATTTTTCTCTATTGTTACTCTTTTCTATTCCACTGTTGGCTAGCAGAGATCGCTATTGACAATAAGGTAGCCGATCATTTCTGTATTTCTAGGTTTGTCCTAAAAAGTTCTTATTTTAATTGAACGTAGTAACAAAGAGTCTATTTAAGATACAGAATGAATTCATACCTAGTTGTTAATTCGGCCCAAATAGCATTTTCTGCTGTATTGATTATCATTGCACGCCTCTCAAGGGTACACTAATGCACCTACATTTATTTATTTTAAGACCTTTTTCAATTGGGGAAATAATTAACATGCAACATTTCTTATTCTTAATATCATCAAAATTGAATTGTATCGTTAATATCCGTGGTTATAGCTATAAGATTCAAATTTGTAAAAAATAAGCTATGGTTAGGTACTAGACGAAAACAAAATCAAGATAATACATTAACAAAATAAAGTGTTGCTAGGATTTTTGCAATGATAACGATTGAAAGATTTAAAATTATTACGTCGTTTAGTAGAGAACTCTCAAACCGATTTTTTGTATTCGTAGGCATGATCCATATTCATATTCATATTCATATTCATTTAATCCTTGCTAAAATAGGTACAAACAAAATAAATTGTGATCTTTAATACATAAGTGAACCTCTATTTTCGCTATATCAGCATGCAAGTTTTTAAAATACATGTGTAGGTTCTTTTCCAATTTCTTTGTGTGTAGGTAATGTTGGAGCAGATAAAAGAATGTCTAATAATCATTTATATGTCAATGTCAATTAAAAAAATAAAACAAAAAAATCTTAGACATGTGCATAAACAAAATCATTTTATACAATACAATAATAACTTACAAAATCGTCAATATCCTGGTTGAAGTTCTTTATCTATGAGAAAGTCGTCTATACTATAGTATGATTTATCTATGAGCAAACTTGTCAATGTTTTTTTAAATACATTAAAATATCATTCTCAATCCTTAATGATGTTGGCAATTTATTAAAGATAATGGGTAACATACAAAAGACGCTTGTGCGTAATAGGTGCGTTTTACACCCATGAAGCCACATTGTACCTTCCCTATTCCTTCCTTTATCTTTGAAGGTAAATAAATACGGATAGGTTTTAGCAAATACAGTAATCTCAAAAATATATAGTGATGGTGTGGTCATTATTTTCAATTGTTTAAAATGTTTTTTGCAGGATTGCCTTCGCTTTAATCCTAACATTGCACGGATACATCGTTTTTGCGCGACAAACGCTGTCTTTTTTTGCACTGAATTGCCCCAAAATATTATTCCATATCGCAAGATTGATCCAGCATGTGCATGGTATGCGATGATTAAAGTTTCTGTGTCTACA
The DNA here is from genome assembly GCA_017562165.1 of Ectropis grisescens. Lineage (NCBI taxonomy): Eukaryota > Metazoa > Arthropoda > Insecta > Lepidoptera > Geometridae > Ectropis > Ectropis grisescens. Next base: position 4,675,355 of record CM029792.1, on the reverse strand, counting down.
ACTTTTCTTAATTTTGATAGAAAATAGGAGGCCGAGCTTAATCTTTTAGCTACGCTGTCAATTTGTGATTTCCAGTTTAACCTGTTGTCAATTATTAAACCTAAAAATTTAGTAGTCTCAATTTCTTCGATGTTTTTATCCAAATAAGAAAACACATTTTATCGAACACATTTTATCGAAATCTGTGTAATTTTGTGTAAAGCAATAAAAAAGTATTCATACATCGAAGACATACATATAGAATAAATTAGGTAGGTATATTAAAATTAGTGAGCTGTGTGAGTTTATTATGAAAACCAACGTGGTTATTACACATCTATACTTATAATAAAACTGTAACGGGTCGAATTCTGTACATTGAAGATATTTTGAAAATTATTTTTTTGGAGCACTCCATAGTCGATACTGATGGCGAAACTGCATTTTTTTTCTTTCATGTCTGTCTGTCTGTCTGTCTGTCTGTCTGTCTGTCTGTCTTTCTGTATAGAGATCACGCATCACGCCGAAACTACTGATTCAATTCAGCTGAAACTTGCCATGATTTTAGTTTATACTAAGGAAATTGCTGTAGGCTACTTTTGATCCCCAAATTCTAATCGGTTTTCTTGCGGGAGGGGGTGAAAGTCAGAATGTGTATTTGGTTGTAACTCATGTTTGCGTTGTTTAATTTCATTAATTCTTTTTTTGTTAGAAAGAACACACTTTTTATATTGTCCCGTCAAAATTTGAACAATATCGGTCTGTTGGTTCGGAAATTACACAAACATTAAATAATAACGACACGCGCGGCGCGTTCGGTACATACTAACTTCTAAGTATTCTGTGTATCACAGACGATCCACAGAATATCTAGATTCTAGATTCAAGAAGTGCCCACGTGATCGCGTCGCGTCGTCTTGAATGACAAAATAATTGTCAAAATATATTTTTTATGGAAAAGGAGGAGGATGAGAACATCCTCCTTCAAACAAGGAGGATGTTCTCAATCAGGTTGCATGTTTTTTTATTCGGTTTTATTTTACACGATAACTCCGCTAATTGTGAGTTGATTTTGATAATTCCTTTTTTGTTTGGTAGAAAATACTTCAGAGGTGATCTTATATATCGAAAACAGGGAGGTAGTTTTTCCAATATCAACAAAAAACTAAAATCAGCTTAAACTTATCTGTACGACGTAGTCATAGCTTCTAAAAAATTTAGTCGAACGACAGAATTAAATTACCTGTCATTGAAGTAAATTTTTGTTCTTTTGGAGAAAACATATCAGCATAATAAGTAGCAGCATAAACAACCCATTCAATGTTCCCACGTCGGGGCCTTCTCTCGCAAGGAGAGAGACTACGCTGGCCCAGTGTCGGTTGGTGGATGACATATGACTTAGAACTTAGATTCTAGGTACATTTCGGTTTCCTCACGATATTTTCCTTCACCGTTTAATTACCGGCATTAAGAACATGACTCAGAAAAGATAGTGGTGCGCGTGGTTTTGAACCCTGGGTCTCCGGATCGACAGTCGGCGTTCTCCCGACTAAGTATTATTTCAATCCAAATACTGTTTAAAATTTAAAGGTAGTGTTCAACAAGCTTCGGTAACCGAAGCAGACCGTTGTTAGGGTTCCGTACCTGACTTCGCTGTCCGTCCATCCTTCCGTCTGTCACCAGACTGTATCTCTGAACGGTGATAGCTAGACAGTTGAAATTTTCACAGACGATAAATTTCTATTCCCGCTTTAACAAAAAATACTAAAACTAATAAATATTTAAGAGGGGCTTATTTCCATACAACAAACTTGACTTTTTTACCGTTTCTTGCTCGATACTAATAACGTACCTGTCACAGGTTGACGCTTGCACTATTCACATAATATTAAGTTTTATGTTCTCTTAAAATGTAATTAATTAAAATAAAATAAATTATTAAGGGGGCTCCCATACAATAAAATAATTTTATTTGCTATATGATTCAGAACCCTTCGCGCGCGAGTCCCAATGGCATTTGACCGGTTTTATTTTTTCCAAAATTTTGTAATATCCTATCCTTTCCTAATATTATGTAAATATGTCAATATTAACATTTTTGCTGCTTTACGTTGGAATGGCTGAATGTATCGAGTTAAAATTTGAAACATATTCTTGGCTTAGCTTAAGTAACACATAGGGACATATAGATAAGTAACTATACATAGGCAATGTTTGGCCTATGTGTTCTTCCAGACTATAATCTAATTGTATTTCAATTCTCAGCCCGATCACTTGATACGTTCCGCCATGATTAAGTAACAAACATCCAAACATTGACATTCATAATATTTATTATATTTATCAGTTACAGGACAACGTTGGAACGGCTGAACATATTTGGAAGGAGTTCGAAATACACGTAGTTTGTATCACAGAAATAGCAAATCGGTTACTTATAGGTTACTGTGACGTCGAAAAGACTAAGCAAATTTGGTATAAACAGATAACTTATAGTCTGAAATACCACATATATGTACTACCTATCAACCTGAAAAGAAGCATGGGCCATAAGGAAACAAATATTAACTATCACGTCAAAACGGTACAACGAATTGGGTTGGCATACGAAACACAGATAGTTTAGAGTCTAAAATTCTATATTCTAAGGTGTAAGTCTATATTTTCGTTTTACTCCATATTAATCTATAATAAGTATATATTTTCGTAAGGAACTTGATGTGATGGTAAGGTAAAAGCCAAAAATGAAAAATATATGCACCCGTTTTGGCGTAGATAATACAGGTGATTTGCGTTCACAATCAAAATAACAAGCAACATTATATTCTCATTAGATGGCGCTAATGCCAGTTTAAATCTAAAAGCACTAAAGGCCATTTAAATTGATGTTTTGCTATTGTGGTATGTATTTTTTCTTTCATCACTAGGTGGCGTTACTGGTATTCTAAATTGTACTAATAAGTTTTTGTGCTAAAAGGATTTTGATGCCGAATTTGGATTCTTTCGTTCTTGGATTTTTTTTCTGTGTTACAATTAAATTCATACAGTAACATTTCTTGGCTTAGATTTACGGGTTTAACTTGCTTGAGTACCTACCTATCATTAAAACTCAAAATTTTAATCATTTTGATTCCACACAGGCTTATTTCAAAATTTTACGCGGACGAAGTCGCGGGCAACAACTAGAAAACAGCTTGCGGATAAAAAGAGATAAGTAGGTAATCAGATCATGCACATCAGCTTCAGACTTTTCATAATGTATCCTATAAAAATCCTACAAACTTATCACTTGCGGCTATGTTCGATACTATGAAACCTTAATAAGTATGTTTGATTTTATTTAAAAAAAGAAAAATAAAGATGATAAAATTAAATATTTTTTTGTGTGGAAAACCAAATTCACTCGGTTTTTCAATGATTACATTATGCAAATATTTTGGCGTACGATACTTCCAACTAATAATGTACACTATAAGTGAGTAACATCTGCTTACGCGAACGAAGTAGCGGGTTCAGCTAGTTTTAAATAAATACACGGGTAGCTCACATGTGCTAAAAGAGCTGCGAACAGGCGAACACGCCCGAGCACTCTCCTTGAAAAAGATTCAATTCAATTCAATTCAATTCAATTCATTTATTCATACCATAAATTCATAAGAACACTTGGTAACGTCATTTACAAAAAGGCAAAGAATCTGTGTACATAATATGATAAAATAACAACGTCAAAATGAATAAAGCAGCTGTAAAGGGGCCTAGTCAATTACATGCAGCTGTAAAAAGGCTTTGTCGAAGACAATATAACAAATAATCAATACACACAGTATACAGATACTACATTAGTACAAACAATGTAACATCAAAAGTCTTAAAAATCTATTATTTTACCTTATTACAAGATTCTAATTTCGACACATTTCTCTTCCATACGTTACTATCTTTAACAAAGTCGTCTATATTATAATATGCCTTGCTCAATAGGTAGCTTTTTATTTCATTTTAAACTTGGTTTCATTGAGGCCTTCCACTTGTACAGGGATTGCATTATAGAAGCGCATACCATTACATTTGAAAGAGTTATTTGTTTTCTGAAGTCTGCACTTAGGAAATACAATTTTGTGTTTATGGTGCGCTTTTGGATTCAGATCAGTTAATTTCTGCAGACGACTTCGATTTTTCTTACATACATTATACATTCATAAATATACAATGAAGGGACTGTTAATATGTGAATAGTTTTGAACATCTCCCGTACTGATTCTCTAGGTGATAAATTATATAGACCACGGATTGCTCTTTTTTGCAATACGAAAACAGAGTTTCTGTCCGCAGCCGAACCCCATAATAAGATCCCGTAGGACATAATACTGTGAAAGTAGCCAAAATAAACAAGCCTAGCTGTTGCAACGTCTGATATTTTTTTTAATTTGACGAACTGCGTGGGCAGCTGAACTGAGTCGATCAGCTAGTCTCTCTATGTGAGGACCCCATTGAAGCTTTGAATCTACTGAAATACCCAGAAAACAAGTAGATTGTACAGGTTCGATAAGTTCATCCTTCAGTCTTATATCAAGTTTACCGCACATTACATTGCCGACGATAGATCGCCGGACGCGATCGAAACTTGCGTCGGACTGGACTGACTATATCAAACGTGAGTTACCTGTGTATTTATTTCAAAAGTGTGGGTTTAATTTTTAAATTGGCATTAATTGTCTCGTTTTTTTTTTCAGAAAACATCAATCAATAATGTCAGTTTAATGAGTTTTTTTTTCTTCTTTCCAGCAAATTTCGTTTACCTCTGCTTCGGTTTGGTGACTGGTTGGCCATCTCCAGTGATAGCTAAGCTGAAAGACGTCAATCAAACGGTCTTGGAACATCCTTTAACAGACTACGACGCAGCATGGGTGACGTCGATTGGACTGCTCTTCAGCATTATCGGTAATGTAGAGACAAAAAGGGAAAAATTAACGCATTATGGTTAGCCATTCCAAAATGGTGCCACTAGATACAGTAATACCCCTACTTACACTACCCCGTTTTACGATAATTCGAAGTTATGTGTTTTTTGCCCACTCCGCTCTGACAGTGTTCGGTTTACGACAAGGTCGAATGTACGAGTATTCCTCGTGGAATTGTTTGACGTGACAACGTCTTATAAATTGGTTTGCCGGGTGACACTTCAAGAAACTGCGTTACGCTCCGCTCACGTTATGCGCTCACAACGAGAGCGAGTGAGAGGCACGCGTCCCTTCCACTCGGGCATGGTAAGCCCGCCTAAGAGCGAGAAAGACAGACATAAAAAGTGAAAGGCACGCGTCCCTTCCGTAAAATTATTTTACCACTAAAAGTCGTTGTCACGTAAAACTTTCGCCCGTATACCGACTTTACAGACAACCAATTTTTATCAATATCAATGTAACCTAAATTAAATCGCCCAAAAGAAATAAATTAGTCTCGACTACACAAACTTAATACATATTTAATGAAAAATTGATTATGATTAATTAAAAATTTAGATTTTTCCATTCTACTAGTCAAACCCTTTCATTTGATACCCATATTGAGGGAGTTGTGAAAAAGAAATGTATTTCGCCATTTTGTGGTGGCGGTCATCTTGGGTTTGAAATGTATCATAAAGTTTAGTATTTTACTAATCAAGCCCTTTCATTTGATACCCATATTGAGGTAGGTTGTGAAGAAATATTTTGTCCGCTATTTTGTGGAGGCGGTCATTTTGAATGGATATTAACATAGCTAAGAACATCCGCACGGAAATGAACCTTCAAATAAAAAAAACCGCATCGAAATCGGCCCATCCTTTTGAGCTCTACGGTGCCATAGACAGACACACACACAGACGGACCCTGACAGACAGACATCGACGTAAAACTTATTACACCCATTTTTGGCCGTGGGTTCAAAAATGTAATTTGTTTTGTCGTGGCGGCCATATTGGATTTGAAATTTGTCATAAAGTGTAGTGTTCTACTAATCAAGCCTTTTCATTTGATACCCATATTGAGGTAGGTTGTGAAGAAATATTTTGTCCGCCATTTTGTGGAGGCGGCCATCTTGAATTGATATTAACCAAACATAGTTAAGAACATTCTCACCAATTTTAACCTTCAAAGTAAAAAACCGCATCGAAATCGGCCCATTCGTTTGAGCTCTACGGTGCCACAGACAGGCACACACAGAGACAGACAGACATAAAACATATTCAAACACCCGACCAAATTTCATAAGAATCTATCTCTAAGTCATCGAGGTACCGAGGTATACGAGGTAGGTATATAAAATCTAATTCTCGGGGGGAAATTTTTTTTTTATTTGTTAATGTTTTAAAACTATGTATCAATTTTCACTTCTATGGGCAACTTCAACTTTTTCTTTTGGCTTCCATTCTGTAAGGCTACCGTAATTCTCCAGTAGGTATCTAGTGTTTCATCATTGGGCTAGTCTTCTGAGGTTTTCACTGAAGGGTTATCAGTCTTAGTTATCAGATGACCTCACAAAGGTCGCTGGAAACCGCTGGTTGCAGGTTGCGCAGGACCGTTCGTTGTGGAAATCTAGGGGGAGGCACATGTTCAGCAGTGGACTTCTTGCGGCTGATGATGATGATGATGATGATTATCAGTCTTGCTTCAGATGATCAGTGTATTTCAGGAAGTCTTGCAATTGCAGTCTTGCAGATATTAGATGAAGAGGCAGTATTCTTGTTTCTGATGATCGGTTCTGATTGGATACCACTTCTATGGGCAGTCTCTGTGACTGCCATTTTTTCTTGTCAAGTAATTTGTCATTCCCTTCTTCCAGCTATGCTCTTCGCTGGCGTAGTAATAGAACGATTGGGAAGGAAACTGTGCTTCATCCTCGTCTGTATCCCTCGAATAGCGCATTGTTTCCTCGCAATCTTCTCCTCGGAAGTCTGGATGCTCTTACTCGCCAGGTCACTCAACGGCATCTCTGATACGTTTGGAATGTGTCTTTTGTTTATTTACACTTCGGAGATAGCCAATGTAAGTAGCTTTTTTTAACTTTTCTTATATTTGGTGTTTTTGCGAGTTGGTGGTCAAACGCAGACCTATATGCGATAAAAAAGAAGATATAGGCGTACCACGAAATAATGACACTTGGATGACATTGTGAGGAGGACGTGTCCATTGGGAATTCGGGCATCGGCAACCCTGGTTGGGCTAACGACGGCGTTAGTTCCTATTTTAGCCACGTGCCATTATTTCCATGTCAGGGTAACGAAAACTCGTTTCACCTGACCTGAGCGTGCAATGGAGAAGCCGAAGGAACGATAGAGAGGCACGATCGGTATAAAAAGCTTATTACACGTGACTAAATTTAGACGACTGAATTCAAAAGCAAATTTATAAGTAAAGCTATTCCAGTGAATTCAGAGACAAGCTTAGAAGCAAGCTACCCTCGCTTCTGAATTTAATATGCTAGCTTGCTAAATGCTTATTAGGTACACATCACTGAAGTCAGTAGCGGCTAAATTTAGCCAAGTTTAATAAGCTTTCAGGTGTTTGCAAGAGCAGACTCCGAGTCCCAATAATAGAAACATAGTGGGCTGCCTATGCCATTATGATATTTATCTCGTGTGCAAAATTATATGTTTCTATCACTCAATCATAAATTAGGAACGTTATCTTTATTTCAGAAAGAAATCAGAGGAGCCCTCGGCACCATAGCTCAAATGTCGTTCGCTGTGGGGACCATGATTATGTTGACTATAGGACCGTTCCTAAACTACGTTTCACTCAATATCATGGTCACTGTCATAGTGGTCGTGTTATGCATTCCAGTCACATTCTTACCTGAGACACCCTACTTCTTGTATGCTAAAGGTACGAATATGAATTAATGATACAGAGATCCAATGAAATTTCCAGAAAAACTACAATGCATAGATATGTCATATCTTTGGGAGACCAGTGAAGTGGAGTGGTAATGGTTGGGGCTCTTCTTGTTCCAATAGCTACTTGACATTGTGATGTCATGGACAGGTGTGCCCTACCATCAGGTACATGTCCTGTTCGTGACGTCACTCTATACAACAACAAATGAACCACCAGGAGACCTATGTAGGATGATAGAAGGGTATAAAGTAATAAGATTCAGCACTATGCCGTCACTTGTAAGCTGCCTAACTCAGTGCAATTGAAGAGCCCCCTCTTCAATTGCACTGAGTTACAACCCTCGATAACTTTTCACCCTCCCGTCCTTACAGGAGAATGCAAATACTTAATCACCTTTAAATTTTGTAGTGGTAGGACTCTTGGCACAGTCCGCCTGGGGAAGTACCACACCTTTGCCAGTTATTCTACCGCCAAGCAGTAATGTGCAAACATTACTGTATTCCAGGTTGAAAGGCAATGTTTCTAAATAAATTACAGGGCTTAGAGATATCACATCTTAGATCTCTGGGCGACGAGCGCATTGCAGTGCTAGGTGATGATGATGACTCTTCATGTTCCAATAGCTGCGTGTCACTGTGCTGTTATGTGGCAGGCATGTTGCTTACCGTCATACACATGTCCTGCTCGTCTTGTCACTCTTTATTTTAAAAAGATATATCGTCATAACTACAATAATTTTCATTTAAATCTGTTGTGATGTTTCGTAGAAGTTACCAACACAAACACCGTAACACAAGATTGATATTTAAGACTTTATCTGTCAGCGCCTCTCGGTTTTATCCGCGTGGTTCCCATTTCCTTGCATTTCCCACGATAAAAGCGGCTTATGTGCTATTACAAAATTATAATCTAACCGCGTTTTAAATTTCACCCCGATCAGTGCAGCCGTTCAGACGTTATTAGACCACCAGACCAGCCTAGCACCAGTTATCCAAAACAAAAAATTTCACACTAATTTATAAGTCGAATCTTCACTTTGGCATTGTATTCGCTTGACAATCTATATGGCAAAAAAAACGTTTGCAAAGTCAGCTTGTTAAAATATAGTTGTCCCGAAAATCGGTTTTGACGTCGGCAACTATGATGATGCTATTGATGAAAACGATGATTATAAACAATGAGCATAGCTATTATTCTTCTTTCAGGTCGCACAGATGAATCTCTAAAACTCCTTATATACTTACGAGGCTCAAAAGAAGAGGCATACGAAGAAATGAACGATTATTCACATAACGCCAACAATTCCATCGACAAATTACAACTATTTAAGGAGAAAGCCTTTTGGAAGTCTTTGGGAAGATCTCTATTCTTAGTCATTGGAGCACAGTTGACAGGATATAATTCTGTCTCGTTTTATCTTCAGTCTATTTTTGCTTCAACTCATACCAATATTTCTCCAGAGATTTCTTCGTTAGTTATAGGATGTATAGAACTGCTCGCATGTTTATGTACCATTTTCTTGACGGACAGATATGGTAGAAAACCAGTGTTGGTGATATCACTAACAGTGATGGCTGTTGGAATGGTAATCTATACTTATAATAAAACTGTAACGGGTCGAATTCTGTACATTGAAGATATTTTGAAAATTTTTTTTTTGGGGCACTCCATAGTCGATACTGATGGCAAAACTGCATTTTTTTTCTTTCATGTCTGTCTGTCTGTCTGTCTGTCTGTCTGTCTGTCTGTCTGTCTTTCTGTATAGAGATCACGCATCACGCCGAAACTACTGATTCAATTCAGCTGAAACTTGGCATGATTTTAGTTTATACTAAGGACATTGCTGTAGGCTACTTTTGATCTCCAAATTCTGATCGGTTTTCTTGCGGGAGGGGGTGAAAGTCAGAATGTGTATTTGGTTGTAACTCATGTTTGCGTTGTTTAATTTCATTAATTCTTTTTTTGTTAGAAAGAACATATTTTTTATATTGTCCCGTCAAAATTTGAATAGTATCGGTCTGGTGGTTCGGAAATTACACAAACATTAAATAACAACGACACGCGCGGCGCGTTCGGTACATACTAACTTCTAAGTATTCTGTGTATCAGACTATCCACAGAATATCTAGATTCTAGAAAGTGCCCACGTGATCGCGTCGCGTCGTCTTGGATGACAAAATAATTGTCAAAGATATATTTTGTGTGGAAAAACAAACATCATTCGGTTTTAATCGACTTCAAACAAGGAGGATGTTTTCAATCGGATTGCATGTTTTTTTTATTTGGTTTTATTTTACACGATAACTCCGCTAATTGTTAGTTGATTTTGATAATTCCTTTTTTGTTTGGTAGAAAATACTTCAGAGGTGATCTTAAATATCGAAAACAGGGAGGTAGTTTTTCAAATATCAACAAAAAGCTAAAATCAGCTAAAATAAAATTAGATCTATCTGTTACGACATAGTCATAGCTTCTTATAAAATTTAGTCGAATGACAGAATTAAATTACCGATCACTGAAGTAGATTTTTGTTATTTTGGAGAAAACATATCAGCATAATAAGTAGCAGCCTAAACAACCCATTAAATGTTCCCACTGCTGGGCGTCGGGGCCTTCTCTCGCAAGGAGAGAGACAAAGGTTATAATCCACCACGCTGGCCCAGTGTCGGTTGGTGGATGACATATGACTTAGAACTTAGATTCTAGGTACATTTCGGTTTCCTCACAGTGTTTTCTTCACCGTTTTAATTACCGGCATTACGAACATGACTCTGAAAAGATAGTGGTACGCGTGGGTTTGAACCCTGGGTCTCCGGATCGACAGTCGCCGTTCTCCCGACTAGGTCAGCTGTAACTTACTAGACCAGCCGTAACTTATTAGAAAACGTATTATTTCAATCCAAACACTGTTTAAAATTTACAGGTAGTGTTCAACAAGCTTCGGTGACCGAAGCAGACCGTTGTTAGGGTTCTGTACACAAAGGGTAAAAACGGGACCCTATTACTGAGACTTCGCTATCCGTCCGTCCGTCCGTCCGACTGTCACCAGGCTGTATCTCAAGAACGGTGATAGCTAGACAGTTGAAATTTTCGCAGATGATGTATTTCTATTGCCGCTTTAACAATAAATACTAAAAATAAAATAAATATTTAAGAGGTGCACCCATACAACAAACATGCTTTTTTACCGTTTCTTGCTCGATACTAATAATAACGTACCTGTCACAGGTAGACCCTTTAACTATTCACATAATATTTAGTTTTATGTTCTCTTTAAAAGTAATTAATTAAAATAAAATAAATTATTCAGGGGGCTCCCATACAATAAAATCCGTTTATTTGCTAATGGTTCAGAACCCTTCGCGCGCGAGTACCATTTGCATTTGACCCGTTTTATTTTTTCTAAATTGTTGTTAAATCCTATGCTTTCCTAATATTATATAATTACTAGCTGACCCGGCAAACTTTGTTTTGCCATATAAATAATTTTCTAATAAAATAAGGGTTGATCGTAGAAGGGTGAAAATTGAGAATTGTATGTATTTTTGTATGTTGTATCATAAAAAAATAGAAATTAAAAATTTTGTCTAAAAAATAAAAAATAAAATTTAGGGGTGGACTACCCCTAATATTTAGGGGGATGAAAAATAGATGTTGGCCGATTCTCATAGATACCAGATAAGCACAAAAAATTTCATCAAAATCGGTCAAGCCGTTTCGGAGGAGTATGGCAACGAAAACTGTGACACGAGAATTTTATATATTAGATGTAAATGTTTCAATTTTTGCTGCTCAATTACGTTGGAATGGCTGAATGTATCGAGTTAAAATTAAAGACACATTCTTGGTTTAGCTTAAGTAATACATAGGGTACTTATACATAGGCAATGTTTAGCCTATGTGTTCTGCCAGACTATAATGTAATTCTATTTCAAATTTCAACCCGATCACTTGATACGTTCCGCCATGATTAAGTAACAAACATCCAAACAGTGACATTCATAATAATTACAGGACAACGTTGGACCGGCTGAACATATTTTGAAGGAATTCGAAACAGACGTAGTTTGAACTCAGAAATAGCAAATCGGTTACTTATAAGGTTACTGTGACGTCGGAAAGACTAAGCAAATTTGGTAGAAAATTGAAACAGAGATAACGTATAGTCTGAAATACCACATTTATGTATTACCTATCAACCTGAAAAGAAGCATGGGCCCTAAGGAAACAAATATTAACTATCACGTCAAAACGGCACAACTATATGTGTTTCGTATGTCAACCATATGGGTTGACATACGAAACAATCTAAAATTTAGTCTAAAATTTCACATGGGCTAATAAGTCTATATTTTGATTTAACTCCATATTAATATAAGCATATATTTTCGTAAGGAACTTGATGTGATGGTAAGGTAAAAGCCTAAAATGAAAAATTGATGAACCCGTTTTGGCGTAGATAATATAGGTGATTTGCGTTCACAATCAAAATAGCAAGCAACATAATATTCTCATTAGATGGCGCTAATGCCAGTTTAAATCTAAAAACACTAAAGCCCCATTTAAATCGATGTTTTGCTATTGTGGTATGTATTTTTTCTTTCATCACTAGGTGACGTTACTGGTATTCTAAATTGTACTAATAAGTTTTTAGAGACGATCTTCTTAGCATTCCATGGATTCACCGTGCGGGTGCCGGGTCCATCGTGTGGCAGAGAGAGAAAAACTCGAGTAGTTCCCGAGACTTGTGACTCGGGCGTAGGTTTAAGGGACCCCTTTCTAAATTTGGATCGAATTTGGATTCTTTCGTTCTTGGATTTTTTTCTGTGTTACCTACAATTAAATTCATACATTAACATTTCACTAAGACTTGGCTTAGATTTACGGGTTTAACTTACTTGAATATCATTAAAACTCAATATCTTAATCATTTTTATTCCACACAGGCTTCGTTCAAAATTTTACGCGGGCGAATTCGCGGGTAACAGCTAGAAAACAGCTTGCGGATAAAAAGAGATAAGTAGGTATCAGATCATGAACATTCGCTTTAGACTTTTCACAATGTATCCTATAAAAATCCTACAAACTTAACACTTGCGGCTATGTTCGATACTATGAAACATTACTAAGTATGTTTGACATTGTTTAAAAAAAGAAAAATGAAGATGATAAAATTAAATATATTTTTGTGTGGAAAAACAAATTCACTCAAACTCAAAGGGTTTTCAATGACTACTTATCCAAATATTTGACGTACGATACTTCCAACTAATATATAAGTTAGTAACATCTGCTTACGCGAACGAAGTAGCGGGTTCAGCTAGTTATTAAATATTAGTCATACTTTTTTTGTGATAATAACGTCTAGGCTGTAGAATGCGCTGCCTGGGTGGGTTTTCCCCGACGGTTACAAATCTTGGTGTCTTCAAATCGAGAATGAATCGGTTTCTTCTAGGTAAACACGTACCATTGTTGACAACATTGTCGCTTAACATTAGGCAAAATGGCGGTAAATGCAAAAGTTAAAAAAGAGCAAGAAATGTGTTTACACATTTCGTTTTGTATCAAACATTCGTGGCCTGGGAAGATGGACGTGCAAGACAAAACGTAGCACGTACCTCTTGTCTTTTAAAGTTTATTTACTCGTATTATTCATTCTGCAACGCTACAGCCCAGACCTATGCCCTGTAAATTCTCTAGGAGCATTGCCCTTCACACCGGAACACACTGATGTTTGCACCTTACTACTTCGCGGTAAAATTATTGGCAAATTTTAGTACTTTCCACGGCCAGACTCTGCAAAGAGTCTACTACTGTTTTTCTCTTAAAAAACATTCTCATACATTTATAGGAAGGTTTGATATACCTACATGTAAATAATTATGAGAACCTAAGCATAGGGTTAGGTTTTCGCCGGTCGATCCATGTGGAGTAAAAACTGCAAAATGGCTGCAAGGAAGAAACCTCCTGATGATACGCGCTGAATCGGGAATAATCACCGTTTGCATCGGAAAACACCGTTGAACCGTTTAGCAAAACCCTCTGAAGAATTCATTTTTTAAATTATTTTTGTTTCAGATTGGATTGGGAACCTTTTTCTACCTCAAAGCTGCGAATTACGTTATCAAAGGATTTCTTAACTATCTTCCTTTATTGTCCATCATACTCGTCATATTTTGTTATAATGCAGGTATGTACACTTTTTATGAAGGTGTTTTTAAAAATAGTTATACTTTTTCTGGTCACCTATGGCAGTCGGCTTCAGATGGCCCTCTACTACCTTCCGGAATTTGTACTACTTCCTGAATTTGAATTTGTTTTACTACATTCCTCACGATGTTTTGCTTCACGGGACCTAGACCTAGGTGCCGCTAGTTTATAACGGGGGTAACGGCAGCAGGGTTAAAAAGCACACTGTAAATAGCTACATGACACTGTTTAGGAATCTTGGCTGCTCACCAACATTCCTAGATTTCTTATCACTCCATACTATAATATTTTTTTATCATTATTGTTTTCCCCTTCCAGGTATAGGCAGTATTATGATGATGTACATAGCTGAGCTGTTCCACGGCCCTGCCAGAGCGACTGGAGTCACCGTTGCTGTCTTCTTTGCCAGTGTTGCCGCATTCCTCACCATCAGGTACAAAATGCTGTACTTAATTAGATCTCACAAAATAAAAGGCTAATTTTGACATTTCGATACAAGTCTGCAGTCTACAAGTTTGTCGTACCACTGGATATGGGTACTTCTTCGAAATTTCATTCTTCGACTGATTTTATTTCACTTTCAGCTTTGCCACACCTGTTCATACTAAAAGAAAAAGGTAACTTAAAAACATATATTTCACTGAGGGACCTGTTTTTAACAAGTAGTTTTCAAGATATCTCGTTCGATAGATAGACGTTCAAATATTTTGTGCCCAGATGAATCAGAATTTGTATTACAGATGATTCAGAATCCGAAGTAAAAATGAAAAACTTAATGTAATTTGGCTCTGTATTGACGAAAATATCATAAATATTCACACACATACAATATATTTTTTTAATTATGACAACATTTATCAGTGATCTTGATCAAAATATCTCATTCATCTGCGCTTGGTGATCCAAGCGCAGATGAATCAAATATTTACCTTTGTAACTCCGGGATCCAAGTGAACCCCATGCCATCTTATATATATATATATATATATAAGAATAAATGAATAAGTTACACATCCGTTACACGACTGGCAGAAGGGCATGGGGTCATATATATATATATATATATATATGACCCCATAAATTCATATATATATATATATATATATATTATATAAATTTATTATTTATGAATATTTATAAACACACTAAGGTAACTAATAAAATATTTTTTTATAAAAGGATAATTCATTTCCTTGTGATGTAATTATAATTTACATCACTCAGGAAATAGTTCTCATTGTATTTTAGTTTTATTAATAAAGGCTCTGCCCAGATAAAAAAAATATAATTCATATTGATTTATCTAAGGGAAATGCGGTATAGACTCTTTTCTGCCGGAAAATGGCAAGCCACGCGCCATATGAATCAGAAGAACAAACTTCAAATATTTTAGTTTATACTTAGACTGCAATTATTTGAAAAATATCACTTGTCCCAGTAGAGTTAAAGCTAAACTGTATACAAAAAAAAAAGCCATTTTGTTACTTTCGGAAATAAGTCCATAGACGTCCAAAATGTTGTCTTTAAAGAAGTACCCATTTAGCAGTGAAGGGAAACATATTGAGGAAACCGGCAGGTATAAAAAGTTACATTCTAGGGTTTTTCTCAAATCGATATATTAATTTTCAAAACGAATAACTCCGTAGTAGCAAATATCACTAGGGCCACTAAACAAATGATGGCATCAAAACAAAACAAAACCTGTTGGAAATGTGTGAATAAAACACATAATGTAATTTTTCGTTGGGATTTTTTTTTTTAATGTTTAAACATTTTTTTGTTAAGTTTTTGGTGGCTCGTATGTGATTTTTTTACTACAGAGTTACTCGTATTGAGAATTAAGCTATCGATTTGAGAAACAATACTAGAATGTAACTTTTTGTACCTATCGGTTTCCTCACTATATTTCCCTTCACCGTTAAACCCTTGTCATTATAAACTTTTAGATTTGCACGCAGAAAAATATACAAAGATATTTGAAACAACGACCTCACGATTGTGAGTCGCATATTTTAGCCACTACGCCATTCTAATAAAATCTAATAAACAAATACTTTAATTTCAGATATTTTTCGGCAATAACGTCAGCAGCGGGACCTATGTCCTTGTACTATGGCTTCAGTGTCTGCTGTCTCATCCTCATGCTGTTCATAGCCTTCTGTCTCCCGGAAACCAAGGGGAAGACCTTCACTGAAATACAAAAAGAAATTAAAGGAGGAAATGAAAATAAAATTGTAACTAGTATGTAACGTTGCAATGAAGGTAGATATCGCCGGATTGGCTCTCGCAGCTGACAATCGGGTGAGACCCGAACTCTCCCGAAACATAGAATAGATGATATGAAGTCTACCGAAAACACGAACACAGTTCCAGACAAAGAGTTTACATATGCTACGTATAGAGTTGGAACAAACGGTTTACACCGAAAGTAGGGGTCTGATCGCGTCGGTCGCCTTGTCGCTCTTGTGGAAGTGTCATAATTTTGTCGCGGCCCATCACTCTGTTGACATAGCAAGTATGCACGTCATCTGCTTACGATTGGTACAAAGGAACCGTGCGGAAACCCCTGATCTATGTACATCTAAGGTTCCAGCGCATTCGCGATCGCACCCTGAAAAAAAACACCACATAATAATACGAGTACGACGCAGCTTCAAATTTTACGGGGGGGTCACGAATAATAAAACAATATGGCGAATGAAACTGACTTTACTAGTAGCACCTCACGATTTTACCTACGTAGTTACCCTTCCAGTTGCTTTCCCGCGATAAAAAGTAGCCTATGTACTATTCGATATTTTGTTAATATTCTAATTTTTCAATGTAAATTATATGATTTAGGGGATTATCATGTTCCCTGAGACCCCTTCGGACCGCGCCTGTTTCAGCGCGACTACTTAGATTTAGATGTGCTGAAACCACTATGGTATTAATGCTAGATTTTTCGCTGAAATAGAAACTGAATTACCCCTGCTTTAAAAGAGAGAGCAACTGCCTGAACTGAAAATACCTATGGCCTGTGAAGATCTATGGCAGTTGCATCTACTACCTACGGATACTACGTCGTGTTCGACAACTACCGCAAGGAGACCCTCGGTTTGGGCTACTGCCGAAGATGACCGAAGATGAAGGGACGACTCCGCAAATCAGAAGGGAGTGCTGTAAAACCCTAATTAGGAAAATCTAGCACCGGTATGTAGTGCTAATACTAGTCTTAGTTATTATCTGATGCCGGTTGACTTATACATTATTTAAGGAATTGCGTTGCAAAAGATGTACTAATTTCGAAATCCAGAAAATCTATTCGAATCTCTATTTTAAAGCTTTGGACAAAGACACAATTTTACGAATAAAAATGAACTTTCATCGCTCGTGAACTCAATATCTAGTGGTTCTGCAGTAGGCGAAAAGCACGTAGTAGTCCAAGAGACTACGTTCAACTAAATACAAATCAATACATTTATTATAATGATTAGCAAATAATTTACTCGTATGATGTACCTACTCGTAGTTTTCTCACTCTTATCAAACGGGGGCGCTAAAACATTCATGACTACGACACATAATATGAAATGTAAGTACATACATATTTTATACATGACGCGTAATAAGCATACGGTTTGATTGATGGTCAACGGGAATATTCGTACTAATATTATAAAAGGTAAGTTTGGATGTTCAATTACATCGGAAGAGTTGAAATTTGGTACACAGTACCCACAGTCTGAAATAGTAAGTACATAGCTTACCACAGCTGGTGGCGATTCGAAACGTGGAGCCGAGGATAGGCCTGATAGCCAGAGTGGCGTACTATGGAGAAGTCTATGCATAGTGCACAAGTATTGGCTGAATATGATGTATGTATGTATGTAGTTCGATTTGCAGAGCTTACATACCGATTTATTGGTAAGTGTCGTCTACAAACTTATTATTTGACCCACACTCTGCGTCGCAAAACATGTATCTGTTTAGATTAACTGATTTGCTGTTTTAGCGTACAAGAGTGCGCTTGATTGATTTTTGATTCTAACTAATGTTGTTACTTACTTAGCTGTCTTATTACGGGACATAGGTAATGTAGTCTGATTGAAAACTTCATACACATGTTTTACCAACTAACATATAAAAGAGTATGTATGTGTCCAAGACACACAATAAAATTAATTTCACGTCGGCTCTCCGACTATGAACTTCGTCTCCAATGTTCAATCCTAGTGCAGTTTGAACTTCGTTTTGTTCGATTCTGCGGCCGTTTCAGTTTTATTGCGATTTCTCTTCATATTGGACAAGTTGGGCTTTCTTTGTTTTAATATTGTGATCAAATCAATATTTGCAGTGTTCCGCGCTTGCACCCGCGTAGATCAAGATGTCGTAATTTTCTCTAGTTAAAATTAGTATTTATGTTATTTTAATCTTTAAAGGTACAAGTTAGTTTTTTTTGTAGTGGTAGGACTCTTGGCAGAGTCCGCCTGGGGAAGTACCACACCTTTGCCAGTTATTCTACCGCCAAGCAGTAATGTGCAAACATTACTGTGTTCCGGTTTGAAGGGCAATGTTTCCAGAGAAATTACAGGGCTTAGAGATATAAGATCTTAAATCTCTGGGTGACGAGCGCAGTGCAGTGCTAGGTAATGATTTGGACTCTTCATGTTCCAATAGCTGCGTGTCATTGTGCTGTTATGTGTCAGGCACATGTCCGGATAGTCTCGTCACCATTTCTTTAAAAAAAAAAAAGTTGATGCTGAGACCGCGACAGGAGACCGAGTGTGAGACACAAACGTGTCGCGTTCTCGGCGCGAATTGGTGGCCATAAAATAGGCGTGACGACAGGTCCTGCAATTGTATTATTTGATATAAGTAATGTCAATATTTAAATAGAATAAAATATGGACCAATTTTAATTTTGATATTTTATAGTTGAAAACCCTCTACACATATTTAATTTCAAGTTGTGAAACCAGTTTCCTAAACGCAATCTTTAATATAATAGCTACTATACAAGCTTTACGCGCGACGCATAGAAAATACGACTCAGTGATGCTTCTGTAGTCTTTTGTATGAAGCGTTTTTGGGACAGTCCAAAATTGTGATTTTAAAATCGTTATATCACGGAAAGTTTTTAAGATAACAAAGTAATTCTTTCACCTATGTTTCAGTTATTGAGTAGCCTTTTGATGGCACATTAAATGAAAAATGAGTCGTCATGCCCGTGTCAAGTGCCTGTCGCGGTCTCCTGTTGCTGTCTCCTGTCGCGGTCTCCTGTCGCGGTCTCAGCGCGAACTTTAACGTCGTAAACCATGCAAACATGTTTATACAATAAAGCATATTGTATTCTATAACCAGTTTTAAGATGAATAAAACAAAAAAGTATCGGCATTCGTTCATTGTGTACAAGGCACATAGGAAAAATGAAAAAAAAAGTCACAACTTAAACGTTTAAAAAAAATATATATATTGCAAATATATAGCAAAATATACATACTATAAGTACAAATTATACAAATAATCAACGGAACAACTTTTAGGGTCAAGACTATTATATATCTGTATTTGTGCAATTTCAATTTATATTTTTGACGAATATAGTTTATGTACTTATAAATGTACTTATAAGTACTCTTGTTGTTGCCTTAATTTTCCAATGCGTTGCAGTAGGTACGTTAATAATCAAGAGTAAGGTGATTTTTTTATTTAGTTTGTTCGCTTCGAGTTTTTGTAACTTACAGATTGCTATTGAATCACAAGTTCTTTTTTTAAATAAAAAGTGACGAGACGAGCAGGACATGTGCCTGTGGTAAGCAACATGCCTGCCACATAACAGCACAGTGACACGCAGCTATTGGAACATGAAAAGTCAAATCATTACCTGGCACTGCACTGCGCTCGTAGCCCAGAGATCTATGATGTTATATCTCTAAGCCCTGTATTTTTTCAAACCGGAACACAGTAATGTTTGCACATTACTGCTTGGCGGTAGAATAACTGCCAAAGGTGTGGTACTTCCCCAGACGGTATCTGCCAAGAGTCCTACCACTACAACTAGGTATATTTAGTTTCCCGATGCCATGGTTTCCCAACAGTTCAAACGCTATTTGATACGTTTGATTGCTGGACCTGGGTTTATAACTATCAAAATAAATACATTCCATAAGATATATGTAAATACATAAAGTAAATTATGTGAATCCGTATGTAATTCGGAATGTAACAAGAACAAAATTAAAAATTTTGATTAACCCCCGACTACCTTAGATTTGCTATCTGTAGAACATTCTACTAGTCAAGCCCTTTCATTTGATACCCATATTAAGGGAATTGTGAAAAAGGAAATGTAATTCGCCATTTTGTGATAGCGGCCATCTTGGATTTGAAATTTGTCATAGTGCAAAGTATTCTACTAATCAAGCCCTTTCATTTGATACCCATATTGAGGTAGTAGTGAAAAATATTATATAATTCGCCATTTTGTGGTGGCGGCCATCTTGGATTTGAAATTTGTTATAGCGTTTAGTACTCTACTAGTCAAGCCCTTTCATTTGATACCCATATTGAGGTAGGTTGTAAAGAAATATTTTGTCCGCCATTTTGTGGAGGCGGCCATTTTGAATCGATATTAACCAAACATAGCTAAGAACACCCGCACGGATATTAACTTTCAAATAAAAAAAACCGCATCGAAATCGGCCCATCCGTTTGAGCTCTACGGTGCCACAGACAGACACACACACAGACAGACAGACAGACAGACAGACAGACCGACAGACAGACAGACAGACAGACATCGACGTCAAACTTATAACACCCCTTTTTTTTGTCGGGGGTTAAAAATAATATCACCCAGATCAGCCGCAAACGTTCCAAAATGTAAATGTGGCTGCTCAACGCGTATCAAAATTCCATTAAATCAAAACCAGGATGGTTTTCAGTAATCGAAATTGATTGTAAGAATCCTAAAATTTGCAAAAATCCAGAAAAACGAGTGACGTCAAAATAAAAACGTCCTGACAGAAACAGAGAGTGCAGAAATAAAATGTCTTTTTTTTAACTTGATTTACATTTTTTTTATTAAAATATTCATATTATTTTATTAAACTTAGACTATTTTAAAATAATAAATTAATAACATAAAAATATTTTAAGAAAATAATGACACATAGGTACGTAGCAAATCTTCAAATATCCAACTTGAAAAAATACTCGTAGGTGCGGGCAGGGCTCGAACCTAATTACCTAAAGATTGCGAATCGGGATGGCTTAACCACCGGCTACAGAAGACACGGAAGAACACATCACCGGTACTTCCACCATGTTCACCGTCTAACAGTGGCGACCCTGTCAAGGTCTTGGCCATTTATTTGCCACTAACATTTTTTTTTACATAAGTAGTACATAGAGTGACGAGACGTACAGGAAGTTTATTCTCTTTCTACGAAGAACGTAATTTCGAAATAAACTCTCTGGGTTCTACTTCGATCGGACTCGGACCGGATCGGATCGGATTCGGACGAAACGACGCGTCGTTTCGTCCGTTTAAATGTTCTAAACCTATTCTAATTAGAGTAGACTAATATTTAAACACAAGATGTCCGCCCCGGCTTCGCCCGTGGAACATATATAGCACTCATCGAGATCCCGTACATATCCAACGGTGAAAAAAATTTTGAAATCGGTTCAGTCATTCCTGAGAATTTCACTTTCAAACAAAACACCTCTTCAGCTACGCCACCTTTCGGAAATTGGTCGTACTAACTCAGAGATTAGCAAATGGTTTTATGTTCAAGAGGTATGTAATCTGTGATATTCAATGACGCAATCTTAGACACATGCTGTCATGTGTCAAAGCACTAAACGTACGAAAACTCTCAAAAAGGATTTTTTTCCCGATTTTGTTACATTCTTGATTCATGCTCCGCTTCTGATAATAGTATCGTTATTTTCTACAACCTATAGCCTTCCTCGATAAATGGACTATCCAATAGAAAAATAATCTTTCAATTCGGACCAGCACTTCCCGAGATCCTAGCGTTCAAACAAACAAACAAACAAACTCTTCGGCTTTATAATATTAGTATAGATATAATATAACTAGATGTCCGCCCCGGCTTCGGCCGTACATTATATAGCACTCATCGGGACCCCGTACATATCCAACGGTTTAAGAATGACTGAAATCGGCTGAAATGCTTAGACACAACATGCTGTCACTGTCATGTCAAAGTACGGTACCAAAACTCTCAAAAAGGAATATTTTCCCCCGTTTTTGTTACATTCTTGATTCATGCTCCGCTTCTATTGATAGTAGCGTTATGTTCTATAGCCTTCCTTGATAAATGGACTATCCAATAGAAAAATAATCTTTCAATTCGGACCAGTACTTCCCGAGATCCTAGCGTGCGACAAACAAAAAAAAAGAAGTTTGGCACTCGGAGACTGCCGCGGTAAAGCTATTGCATGTTGCATGCATTTTTATCAACATAAGCAATAAGAAGTTAACAATTTTTCGGAATTGCTTTTATTTTGAAGATTAACATTTGTTTACCATAAAAATATCACAAGAAATCCGTTAAGTTGGCAACATTGCTAAGAGCATTTAGTCTGTAAAGCTAATACAAATAAGATTCAAAGTCGAATGACCGAGTGGGGAGGACGGCGTTACGGTCTTCCATCCCTCTTTCTTGTGAACATAAGAAAGAGATGCACGATAACTAAAATTCGGTTCCCAGGCCCGCGATAAAAGCTATGCAATAGCTTAAAACTCTTCAGCTTTATAATATTAGTATAGATAGTATAGATATATTTGTAACATTTAAACGTCAAACAATGTTCCATCGGACGAAACGAAGTAGAACGGGAGTTGGAAAGTCGCGAGTTTATTTCAAAATAACGTTTTTCTTAGAAAGCGAGTAGACGTCCTGTGGGGTCTATATTTAAATCACCGTAAAGCTATACTCATCGTCAGTTTACAATATAACGAGTGAGATTATAATCTCATTGTAGGTAATGAGTACTTTATAATACTTACTCGTATCACGTCTTTAGTTGTCGTCGTTTGTAATCTGACGGTTGATATAATTTTATGGCGACATAATATACAATGTTAAAAAAACAAATCACTACTCGTTTAACACCGCTGTCTTTACATTCCCACACAAAGTAATTTACCAATAAAGTACTCCAAATGCAAACAATATTTATCGTTTTTCAACCTTTTCCTTAATTTCTTTCTCAGCCCCTAACGATGTCTGTATCTGACTGATAGACTTTCCTTTAGTTTCCGGCACACAGAATAACACAAACAGACAGTACAAAACGCAGTTAACGCTGAAGAACCAGTAGGTAGCGGCCGGCCCGATGGACGAGATCAGGAGTGGGAAGTACTTCGTGGCGATGAAGATGAAAATGAAGGAAAGGAGTGATGCGGTCGACAGGCCGACGCCTCGCGATCGGTCGTCGAAGAGCTCGGCTGATAAAACCCAGTTGATTGAACCGACACCTGCGAAAATACAAAGATAAAGGATAAAAGTACAAGTTGCATTTATCATCAATTTATTTGAGGATTAAGGTTTTGACTGGCCTTATGGGTACAAAGCTTGACTGATAACCACAACTAAGGTTACTATAAAAACTAAAGAGTACAAAGTACATATACTACGTATAGAGTTAGATTTTCCGGACGGTTCCTTTCTGTCAATCGTAAGCAGATGACGTGCATACTTTCTATGGCAACAGAGTGTACCGCGACAAAAGTATGACACTTCCACAAGAGCGACAAGGCAAGAAAGATGCTATGCTTGTTTTCGGTGTAAAGCGTTGTGTCATCTCTATACGTAGTATATGTGAACTCTTTGTTGACTGATAACCACAACTAAGGTAACTATATAAAAACTAATTAGTCCGTCTGTTGCATTGTTACGTGCACGAAGATAGAAAGTAGAGCTTAGAGGTTTTCGGTGACATCACGTCTATATACCATTTTTATGACGTTGTAACCCCATTTCGGAAGTTTGATGACGTATTTTTTGTTGATTTTATATAATTTGTCACGTTTAACTTATTAGCTACGAGTATTAGCTATGCATACTTTTTGTAAGTAACCATAAAATTGATGTGGAATTCAGCGAGCAACACGGAAGGGAGTAGGCATACACAGCGTTTCCCCTCTGTCAAAGTCCAAGTCCGCGTGGACCATGGAGCTTGATAATATACTGTGGCTGAGGGCGGGGCTAGATTTGTGAATGGTGCTTTATTTTTTATGCGTTAGTAATTTGGCTGTGTGAGTATGATCGGCAATGGATCGGCACAGGTATGTTTTGTATGTAATAGTGCGGCTTTGCGCTAGTGTGCAACTATCCCCTCCCGCAAGAAATGACAGAAAGATTTGAATAATATTTTTAGCTAAGGCTACTCCGTGCTTGCGCGGAAGATCGAGTTGCTCGATGGTGGAATCAAATTAACCATATTAATAACGTTCTACATTGAACTAAATGCTCACCTGCACTGTAGCTGTAGACGACCAGGATCAAGGAAACCAGCGGGATATAGTTCATGACGCCGCTGATCGGAGCGCTGTTCTTCACAAAGAAGAAAGCGCCTAAGCCCAACTGAAATTAAAAGAAAAAGTTATTTAGTTTTAGTGGAAACTGAAGAAAGCAAAGTAAACGCAACTAAACTGAGCAGTAGTTTATAGTTGACTGTTTTTTCTTTGGTTTTTCATTGAAGAGTATCTAGGTATCTGTTTAAAATCCATGTGTTAAAAGTATCCTCTTGGAGAAGTACTACAACTTTACCAATTGTTCTACCATCAAACTCTTTTTAGTAACTTTTTAGCAGCCCTAAACGAGCTGCGAACACGCGGGCGCTCTCTCCTTGAAAAAGATCGCCGGACGCGATCGAAACTTGAGTCGGACTGGACTGTCTATATCAAACGTAAGTTTCCAGTGTATTTATTTACAACATTTTATTTTTTTAATTTAATAAACACTGCACGGACTCCGGGGTCCGTGATCTTTCTCATTTGGATTATTTTTTACAAGGCGTCTCTTAGATCAGAAGATAAATATTTACTACCACTTATACCTATACTAAATAATTTACAGATTTTTAAAAGATAACTAAGTTTTGATGTGACCAGTGCACATTTATAAAAATAAGAACATGAATGACTTCCTATTATGCAGGGTAAAACTTAAAAAACGAGTTTTAAATAGATGTATCCGTGATTCTACTTTGCATTTATTTAGCAAGTTTTTTTTTTATAAATTGTTATTATCTATTATAAGTAATTAATATCAGGATATGAAACCAGTATCTAATAGTCAATACGCTTAATTGTTACTGGTCTAATTAATCCTTGAATTTATTTATAGGTAACTAAAGAACAACGTTTAATATTC
Source organism: Ectropis grisescens (assembly GCA_017562165.1). Taxonomy (NCBI): domain Eukaryota; kingdom Metazoa; phylum Arthropoda; class Insecta; order Lepidoptera; family Geometridae; genus Ectropis; species Ectropis grisescens. The sequence goes on along the minus strand of CM029792.1, from coordinate 4,649,899 downwards.
TTTCGTTTTGTAGTTGTTGTTGTTCGTTTGTGTGTATCTTTATATTTTGGATTTTGTTTCCTTCGGCAACAATAATTTTGAGTTGTTTTTTTTTCGGTTTAAGATTTAAAGACAGTTAAATTATAGTCTCGAGCACATAGACTAGTGTTTGTCTTGCAAAAAGGCTGGTGCTGCTAGTTTATTTTATCATCAGCTTATCTTCTTAATCCACCGTTGTACATAGACTTCTTCCATGGCTGGCTACTCAGCCCTATCCTCAGCTATTATGTCTCCATTCACTGCCTGCTGTCTTCTTTACATCGTCACTCCATAATATATAAGTTGCTGCAGAAAGGTGCGACAATATTTATGGTAGTTTATTCATATTAAGTTTCGAATAATATATGTCAAAGTTAGACATGAAAGCTCAACAATTTCTTTCTCGGTACGGATTTTAGCACGACGTCGGCGGCAAGCGGCAAGGTCGTTTGTATACCTATAATATTTAGTGTAGGATACCCTGAGACTATACAACGTGGTGGATTTACCCCAACAACGTTTTAACATTGATGTAGACTTGATCAGCCCAGCTCTCTTTCCCCTCAGTACGATAGACCACCAGATAATACGAGTCAAAGCTTGACGTAAAATTGACCAGCTTAAACCCCAACGAATGTATTGCAATAATGGACTGTTAAAATGTTGTTGGGGGTAAATCCACCACGTTTATAGTCTCAAGGTACCCTACATTTGACACTTACTTGTATTTACATTTATGAAATTTGCTTGTTCGTCAAACTAAATCGGAGTGACTACTTTAACTCCTCATGTAGAGCTGATATAACACGTGCTAAATACAAAAATAATATTTCTGTTCCTCAAGCAAACAATTCTTTATATTATAAGAACTCATATTTTACCGCTATCAAAATATTTAATAGCTTACCTTCAAACATCAAGAACTTGGACAATTCTCGATTTAAGAGGGAATTAAAAAACTGGCTATTAGTGAAAGGATTTTATAACTTAAAGAATATTTTAACCATGAAAATGACGAATATTTATTATTTTAAAATATTATTGCTATTTCATGTTTTTTTTTTATTTGTTATTTTTATTTTAGTGTTAATTTTCAATTGATAGCATTATATAAGTAGGTAAGTTATAATAAGGTTAGATTTTTTAAATGTTATAGGTTTTTTAGGTAAGCTTAAGCACTTACACATTTTATTATTCTTACTTGTATTGTAACTAAATTACTTGTTATAAATTAGTACTTTGTCACTATGTGACACATATTGCACGTCCGTAATTGGCACACTGTTTGTACATTTAAGCTACTACTATAAGATCTTTGTAAACACAGTATAGCAATAAATAAATTCTTATTCTTATTCTACACTAAATATTAATATATATTCCATACCTACCATATGTATAGCCTTAAAAATATACTTATACATAGGAACACCCAAAAATAACAGTATCCTTACCATCCCCAAAGCCATCCCGCTGATGGTGACTGACAGGATGGTCTTCCTGCCGAACCGGTCCGTGACCATCGTGGTACAGAAGCTGGCGAACAGCTGAATCATGCCGATCACCACGGACGATGCTTCAGGCGTCACGCTTGACTGGGTAGACTCTGAAAAAATATACAAATATAACATTAAATACATCCTTATGATACTTTTTTTTAATGTCTATAAATATGTGAAAGATTGTTTCTCCTTTTGGAGCAGCTCCCAGACACGTACTCTTAGGCCTACTTATAACTTAGTGCTTCAGGCACCCTCTGTGAGCTGTGAAAAATTCTTTGGCAAATCGTTTGCATTTCAAGCAGTGCAAATGTGGAACTCCTTGCCTGTGGAAATCAGGGAAGCTCCTTCGCTTGCTGTATTCAAAGCACATGTGAAAAGCCTTTATTTGATCAAAACAACCAGCTGAATTCTCTCTGTGAATGTTACACTATTACTTTTCAGTAAAAATATTCTTAAAACTTTTTTATTCATTGGTTTTGTAATTTTGTATGTATTAGTTTATAATATAATGTTATTTATGTATTTGAAAGTATAATTATTAGAATGTATGTTTATTATTATGTTGGTCAACGAATAATATTATTAATTGCTTGTTTTAATAGGTATATAATATGTACTCTTTGTTTGTGAACTCCTGCCTTCCTTTGTTATTTTTAATCCTTTTCCATACCACGGTTGCCTGGAAGAGATCGCTTTTAGCGATAAGGCCGCCAATTGTTTCTAATTTTTTTTTAGGTAATGTTTTCATTTGATGCTCTGTATTTAATTTAGTGCAATAAAGAGTTTATCTATCTATCTATCTATCTATGTACGTCGTATATATTTTAACGGCTCGCCTGGTGGCTTAGTTGGTAGTAACTCTACCTGCGAAGCCATGGGTTGTGGGTTCGATCCCCACGCGGTGCAAATATTTGTGTGATGAATACAAATATTATTTGTACCGTGGCTGGATGTTTTCTATGTACAATTATAATATATGAAAAAATACGAATAGCTATCTGGCTTCCATAGTACAAGCTTTGCTTAGTTTGGGGCTAGATGGTGTTGTGTATGAAATGTTCACCAATAATTATTTAATTTAATTTAAATAGGTTTACGCTTGACCCCCATCTCGGGAACGATGCGGTCTACCATGGAGCTTGTTCACCTAGAAGCAACCGATTCACTCTCGATTTGAAGATGCAAATATTGTAACCATCGGGAAAACCCCACTCAGGAAACGCAGCCTAGACGTTCATCACAAAAGTAGCGTCAAACGTCTTCGTTCGTGTATTTGGAACATCCACCATGGTACGCATTTTTGTTCGGTGAAATGGGTATTCACGATACACATGGGAATCAAACTTACGATCTAAAATTCAGTTAGCAACTCGCAACCCACTGAACCACGAGTCTTGTCCAAAGTATGATAATATTAGTATAGATAAGTTTGAGTGATATTTTCCTATGTATTTTAAACAACTTCGAAAAAGGAAGTTTATAATGTCTCTGGCCTCGTGGCCCAGTGGGTAGTAACTCTGCCTGCGAAGCGGAAGGTCGTGGGTTCGATTCCTACCCAGTGCAAATATTTGTGTGAAGAATTAAAATATTTGTAGTTGGTCTGGGTGTTACTATGTATAATAAGTATGTATGTACAAACAACTATATGAGTATTATATCAGTTATCTGGCCGCCATAGTACAAGCTTTGCTTAGTTTGGGATCAGGTGGTGTTGTGTGTGAATTGTCCATCAATATTTACCACCAATGTATGTACAACCCGGTCACAATATCTGTGCACCTGATATCGTGATGTCATATCGGCGGCAGCGGCAAAGTTGCTAACCGTACTGTCGCACCGGGGAGTGCGCGGAGAGGTGACAGGGGAAGCGGGAGAGGCGCCGCATTCCAGCGAAGTGCACAGATATTATGACCGGCAACTGTGAATGGATTTTGACGTTTCTTTTGTTTGTTTGTTAGGTCATACTTCAGAAGTGGTCACATACTTATTAATTTTATTACAATCGGTTCAGCGCTTTGGAAGTTTGAAGTCAGTTTTGTTATTTTTAGTAATGGCTGGTCTAGTCGGAAGAACGGCGACTGCCGATCCGGAGCGCATGGTTCAAATTTTACGCCCACTACTATCTTTTCGTAGGCATGTGCATAACGCCGTTACCTTAGAAATCGTGAAGAAAAACATCGTGAAAAAACCGGCCTGTTCCAAGAATCTTTCGTGGTCATGCGTCATCTAACCCATACTGGGCCAGCGTGGTGGATTATGGTTTTGAGAGAGAAGGCCCCGAATCCCAGCTGTGGGAACTTTTAGTGGGTCACTGAGGTTTTTTTAATCGTGTATACTTATTCAGATATTATCAAATTGTACCTTACCGAGGATAGTCTGCAGATAGAAAGACACGCTATTAAAGCCGCTGAGTTGCGCCCCCGCTCCCATCACCACGACGATCCCAAACGACTTCCAGAAGGTTCTCTTCTTGAAGATCTCTCTGCTTATCTTCACGTCGGAGTTGGAGGCTGCGTATTCCTTCATCTCCTCGTGAGCTTTGGACTCGGAGCCTCGGAGGAAGGTTAGCACTTTGACTGCTTCTTCATTACGACCTGAAATTTTCATATTAAAAATAGTTTTGAAAATATGTTTCAGTAACTTTATGTTAAAACTCGACTGCATAAAATCAACAATATAAAAATGTGTAGTCATAGGAACTGCCGATAGAAGTGAAAACTTATAACTCAGAATTTGATAGCTTACTTTGGAAACTACGCGTGTAAAACCGGAGGGCGTAGGTATCATTATATGACATCATATGATGAAATGCTGACGCATTTCTAGATGGCCGGTGGAGTTTATCCGAAGATTTAGTGTCATTCCCGAGCAAGAGTGACGCTAGAATTCAATCACAGCCCACGAAAAATCTCTGCATGGTGCGCCAAAAATTCTTACTTCAAAAAATATTATGTAATATAATATATACCTACTATCTAAGAAAACTTGGGTGATGAATACAAATCTAACGAAATGTTAACTGAATTCTTGAATTCTTGAAAAACTTGAATTCCTTTCAGCCGTTTTGAAGATACGTGGGAAAGAATAAATTTACAAACATGCAAGATACGCGGGAAAAAATTAAAGTTTTATCTATATCTATCTATACTTATAATAAAACTGTAACGAGTCGAATTCTGTACATTGAAGATATTTTGAAAAAATTTTTTTTGGGGCACTCCATAGTCGATACTGATGGCGAAACTGCATTTTTTTTCTTTCATGTCTGTCTGTCTGTCTGTCTGTCTGTCTTTCTGTATAGGGATCACGCATCACGCCGAAACTACTGATTCAATTCAGCTGAAACTTGGCATGGTTTTAGTTTATACTAAGGACATTGCTGTAGGCTACTTTTAATCCCCAAATTCTAATTGGTTTTCTTGCGGAAGGGGGTGAAAGTCAGAATGTGTATTTGGTTGTAACTCATGTTTGCGTTGTTTAATTTCATTAATTCTTTTTTTGTTAGAAAGAACACATTTTTTATATTGTACCGTCAAAATTTGAACAATATCGGTCTGTTGGTTCGGAAATTACCCAAACATTAAATAATAACGACACGCGCGGCGCGTTCGGTACATACTAACTTCTAAGTATTCTGTGTATCACAGACGATGCACAGAATATCTAGATTCTAGAAAGTGCCCACGTGATCGGGTCGCGTCGTCTTGGATGACAAAATAATTGTCAAAAATGTATTTTTGTGTGGAAAAACAAACATCATTCGGTTATAATCGACTTCAAACAAGGAGGATGTTCTTAATCGGGTTGCATGTTTTTTTATTTGGTTTTATATTACGCGATAACTCCGCTAATTGTTAGTTGATTTTGATAATTCCTTTTTTGTTTGGTAGAAAATACTTCAGATGTGATCTTAGATATCGAAAACAGGGAGGTAGTTTTTCAAATATCAACAAAAAACTAAAATCAGCTTAGATTTAAATTTAGATTTGACCCATTAAATGTTCCCACTGCTGGGCGTCGGGGCCTTCTCTCGCAAGAGAGAGAGAAGGCTATAATCCACCACGCTGGCCCAGTGTCGGTTGGCGGATGACATATGACTTAGAACTTAGATTATAGGTAGATTTCGGTTTCTTCACGGTGTTTTCCTTCACCGTTTTAATTAACGGCATTACGAACATGACTCTGAAAAGATAGTGGTGCGCGTGGTTTTGAACCTGGGTCTCCGGATCAACAGTCGCCGTTCTCCCGACTAGGTCAGCTGTAACTTACTAGACCAGCCGTAACTTATTAGAAAACGTATTATTTCAATCTAAATACTGTTTAAAATTTAAAGGTAGTGTTCAACAAGCTTCGGTGACCGAAGCAGACCGTTGTTAGGGTTCCGTACACAAAGGGTAAAAACGGGACCCTATTACTGAGACTTCACTATCCGCCCGTCCGTCCGTCCGTCTGTCACCAGGCTGTATCTCAAGAACGGTGATAGCTAGACAGTTGAAATTTTCGCAGATGATGTATTTCTATCGCCGCTTTAATCATGGCGGAACGTATCAAGTGATCGGGTTGAAATTTGAAAAAGAATTAGGTTACAGTCTGCAAGAACACATAGGCTAAACATTGCATATGTATAAGTACTCTATGTATTACGTAACAAACATCCAAACAGTGACATTCATAATATTTACAGGACAACGTTGGAACGGCTAAACATATTTGGATGGAATTCGAAACACACGTAGTTTAAACTCAGAAATAACAAATCTGCTACTTATAGGTACTGTGACGTAGGAAAGACTAAGCAAATTTGGTAGAAAATTGAAACAGAAATAACTCATAGTCTGAAATACCACATTTATGTATTTATTACCTATCAACCTGAAAAGAAGCATGGGCCCTAAGAAAACAAATATTAACTATCACGTCAAAACGGCACAACGATATGGGTTGACATACGAAACACATATAGTTTAGAGTCTAAAATTTCACATGGGCTTATAAGTCTACATTTTCATTTAACTCCATATTAATATAAGCATATATTTTCGTAAGGAACTTGATGTGATGGTAAGGTAAAAGCCAAAAAATGAAAAATATATGCACCGGTTTTGGCGTAGATAATATAGGTGATTTGCGTTCACAATCAAAATAACGAGCAGCATAATATTCTCATTAGACGGCGCTAATGCCAGTTTAAATCTAAAAGCACTAAAGGCCATTTAAATCGATGTTTTGCTATTGTGGTATGTATTTTTTTCTTTCATCACTAGGTGGCGTTACTGGTATTCTAAATTGTACTAATAAGTTTTTGCTGCTAAAAGGATTATGATGCCAAATTTGGATTCTTTCGTTCTTGATTTTTTTCTGTGTTACCTACAATTAAATTCATTTCATTACCATTTCACTAGGACTTGGCTTAGATTTACGGGTTCAACTTGCTTGAATATCATTAAAACTCAAAATTTTAATTATTTTGATTCCACACAGGCTTCGTTCAAAATTTTACGCCGGCGAAGTCGCGGGTAACAGCTAGAAAACAGCTTGCGGATAAAAAGAAATAGGTAAGTAGGTATCAGATCATGCACATTAGCTTCAGACTTTTCATAATGTATCCTATAAAAATCCTACAAACTTAACACTTGCGGCTATGTTCGATACTACGAAACCTTACTAAGTATGTTTGATTTTGTTTTGAAAAAGATAAATAAAGATGATAAAATTAAATAAATTTTTGTATGGTCAAACAAATTCACTCAAACTCAAAGGTTTTTCAATGACTACTTATCCAAATATTTGACGTACGATACTTCCAATTAATGTATAAGTCAGTAACATCTGCTCACGCGAACGAAGTAGCGGGTTCAGCTAGTTATGTTAATAAATACACTGATAACCTTTTCATTTCATAACATCATTGATTCAGCTGACAGACGAAATTAATTCACAGCATTTTGAATGATGAACACGTAGGTATTTAGTGTATTCTTTTCCTCATTTTAACACACGACTCATGCTGACATAATGCTGTAGCAGACAAGTGATCCGTGCCAGTCAAAGAATAATCTACCTTTAAACTTGGCCTGACACACTACCGTGTCTGTATAAATATTGTAGAGTTATATAAAAAATAACAATGTGTATTGTATACCTATTCGTAGGCACAAAAACGAACTCGCGCTCATTTTTGGCTCAAATATTTTAGTGCTATTGTTTTTAAAAAGTAAGTAATGATTAACGAGACGAGCACATCATGTGCGTGATGGTACGCAACATACCTGCCTTTAATACCACATTATAACGAAGCTATTGGAACAGGAAAAGTCCAAATCATTAGGAGCACTTCACTGCGGTCGTCACCCAAAGATATAAGATAATAAATTTCTACACTTATCTTAGGATTTATCAGGAAACATTGCCTTTCAAACCGGAACGTGATGTTTTCTCATTACTGTTTTGCGGTAGTATAGCTAGCCGGTGGTATTTCCCTAGCCGGACTCTGTAAGTGTCCTATAACTAAATACGCTTAAAAAAGAAGCTGTTGGCACTTTGTCAGTTTTCCTTATGCATTATAAGTATCAACCAACCAATTAATCTTCTTCTTTTTTTCCAAAGTTACGCTAGTCTTCTTACCAGTTTATGCTAATATTATAAAGCTGAAGAGGTTTTTTTGAACAAGCAAATCTCAGGAACTACTGGTCCGATTTCAAAAATTCTTTTCTCTATCAGGGTACAACTAGTATGTTATAAATACCTTTAGAAAATAAGAAGTATGGACTGTCAGGCAGGAACCCCAGTGGCAAGGTGGTCAGCACCAGAAGTAAGGTGTAGATAGAGTTGAGGGTGAGGTAGGAGATGAATGGTCCCACGCTCAACATGGTCACCACTCCGATGGAACACATGATCTGCAGGATAGTGCCCAGAGATCCACGGATTTCATTCTGGAAGATAGAAGATATAAAAGTTAGAGTTACACAAATATTAATAAAGAAACGAAAATATGCTTCTTCTTTTACTGTACTGAATATTAATACCTTTACCAAAGTTTTTTGTTACCATAATACTCATTAAAGAGGAAAAGAGGTACGTTTACATTAGGCCGCCATTTTCACTCAGCTGTTGCATACCACAGCCTAGACGTTGAGGTAGACGATCTTATCTCAAAAGTAGAGCCAAACCTCTTCGTTCTAGTCTTTGGAACATCGACCATGAAATAATGTCATTTTAATTTTATTGTAATACCTATTCTCTGCGAATTGCGTGTAAGTTTGGTTTCACTTATTCTCGCTAAAGGCTCCTTCTTGCGACGGTCACGTGTGTTGAGTCACTCTCTTATTTAAAACATTGTCAAGGAGAGCTGGTCATCATCATCATCATCATCAGCCGCAAGTCCAATCCAGTCCAATGTCCACTGCTGAACATAGGCCTACCCATTAGGTTTCCACGACAAACGGGCCTGCGCAACCTGTAACCAGCTGTTTCTAGCGACCTTTGTGAGGTCATCTGTCCATCTAGTGGGAGGCCGTCCAACACTGCGTCTTCCGGTTCGTGGTCGCCACTCGAGAACCTTTCTTCCCCATCGTTTGTCAGTTCTGCGAGCGATGTGGCCTGCCTATTGCCACTTCAGCTGGCTTACTCTTTGAGCTATGTCGGCCACTTTCGTTCTTTTGCGAATATCCTCATTACGGATTCTGTCGCCCAAACATAGCTCTCTCCATAGCTCGCTGTGCAACTTTGAGCTTCGTTATGAGGCCCACATTTATGAACTGGTAAAATAATCAAATCAAATCAAATCATTTATTGAGCTTGTGGTCCTGGGTGACAGTTGATGTTACAAAATAGGAATAGGGATCTCCAGTTCCCGCTGTGTCAGCATGCAAGCTGTTACATTTTGTATAGTAATAAGGTATAATAAAGTATTAGTAAAAATTAAATAATCAAATTATGTCATACAATTACATGTCACATTACAAAAACTAAATGGAAATGTCAGAATTATATAAAATATAAGTCAAATAGTCTTGTCTGTTAGGAAATCATTTAGGGGAATAATGCTTTGGATAATAAGAAATTGTTGAGTCTTTTTTTTAAACTTACAAAGTCGCTCCATTCACGGATAGATTGAGGAATTTTATTGTATATAATAGGTGCCATACAAAACACACTTTTTAACATTAGAGTGGTTTTTACCCTCCTTGTAAATTTGACATTGTTTTCCTTTCTACTGCCTTGTTCATACTTAGGAAAAAGTTCAGAGTTTTTTTTTCACGAATAGAGCAACCTCACTAATGTAGATACAAGGAAAGGTCAATAATTCCAGTTCGATAAATTTATTTTTACATGATTGCCGTTGTTTCAATCTACACATAGCCCTAAAGCATCTTTTTTGGGCTCTGAAGGCTGTTAATTTATTTGTGGCATTTCCCCAGAATATCACTCCATATCTCAACATAGAAGCAACATGGCCATGGTACGCTGTCAATACAGTATCCATGTTCGCAATTTTACTTATCTTGTATAGTGCGTATGAAAATTGATTGACGCGCTTGGAGGTGTGTGTGACATGATGGTCCCATGTTAATTTACTATCTAAGTGGAGGCCCAAGAATTTAGTTGAGTCAACTTCGTCTATTTTGTACCCGCAATATTTTATGTCAAGTTTATGGCTATACAATAACCCCTGCCTTTGTTTAAAGTTAATTATTTTAATCTTAATTAGTTAATATACTAACTCTGGCTGCCCTAGTGGCTTAGTTGGTAGTAGCTCTGCCTGCGAAGCCGAGGGTGGTGGGTTCGATCCCCACCCAGTGCAAATATTTGTGTGATGAATTCAAATGTTTGGACTGTGTCTGGGTGTTTCTATGTATAATAAGTATGTATTTGAAACTATATAAGTATTATATCAGCTAGCTGGCTGCCATCACACAAGCTTTGCTTAGTTTGGGGTCAGATGGTGTTGTGTATGAATTGTCCACGACTATTTAAAAAAAAAAAAAAAATTTTTTAATCCCTGAGAAACGAGCGCAGTCCAGCACTAGGTAATGATTTGGACTTTCATGTTTCAATATAAAGGTATACCGATAAATTTGTGTTTCATTGCGTCTACTTGAACCGGTCTTGATATAACCCACATTAAAATTAAAGTTCATTTACATAGAAAAATCGTAAAAATAAAAAAAAAACCAAATCAAAATTTTTGGCGGGAAAATGGTCCCGAAATATTGAAAAAAATAAAAAAAATATAATTTGTGCAATCGAATACAGTTTTTTTGGTGTTTCGAGTTTGTTATTTCGTATACAACACATTTAACCCATAAAACCACTGTCTCCCTTATAAATTATTAAAGTTATAGTTGTTAGACTACTTGAGAAATCGCAAAAATTTTTACTCAAGTGTCAAAAATGTTAGTTTACATTTTAAGTACATTAATTATAAATAAATGATACCGCTAGAAGCGTCTTGAAACGCTCTTGAGAGTAAATGGTTCAAACGGGTAAAAGTAGTAAGGCGGCACTTCATATGCCGAAACATAAACACCGCACTTATGTAACCTGACACCCGTTTTCCCGCCAAATTTGTAAAACGCGAAAAGCGGCCAGTGTATCAAGCGGATAGATGAAGGTACCTAAACTCCTATGACCCTGTCGGATTAAACATCGAGCGATGAACTGTGACGATGCAAACAACAAACCAAGGTGAGAATAGAATGTTAAACAAATAACCGACCAAGCATAATTATGTAGTGATTGCCTAATGCTTTGCGTTGCTTGTTAGTTGCGCCGGCTGATTTAGAACAAAGTTCGGTAGGTTATTTTTTACTATAGGTATAAAAATAAAACTTAAAAACGAGGGTGCCGCCACCAGCGGGTCAGGGCCCAAGCTACCGGTGGTTAGGACTGCAGAGTGAGGAACCTCCTGACAATGCGCGCTGTGTCGAGGATAACCGCCTTCTGCATCTGACCCTCTACCAAAAGTCTCTTTTACATTAGAATTTACTTTTAATATTAATAAATTATGTTTACAATATGAGACATCAGTATCATCCGCGTGAATGTACCTACAAATGAAAATTTTAATCGTTTTATAAGGGAATCTTTATTGTAGAAAATCGTACATGTATTATTATGTAGTATTATTAAAAAACGTCGATTTCTCCGCTACATAACTATATGTAAGCGATTTTTCCGCGCGAGTAGCCTAAAAGTGATTGCTGTAAATAGCATTAAAGCTGTCGCTTGTGGCTTTAGTAAATGTTTTGCTACTATCTATAAATATGGCTTTAGTAAATGTTTTACTATCTACTTATTTTTACCGCTTTATGTAAGTTATCTGTGTGTCACAATGAAGCGTTTTCTATCTATCTATAAGTTTCAGTTTTATAGTAATTGTAAAAATTAAATTGGTCAAATAGTTCCATTTTTTTTCCTTCTAGTTCCATAATTAATTCAGAATTAATGCCGCCAGCAAGCTTTTGTTTTTGTCTAGTAGTGGCCTTGATTATCTTTAGACCTTCATTAGTCTATGAATGATTGAGATGTGGTTAGTGTAAGTGGATAGTTAGCAGTGCCAAACGGGCAGCCATCGCACGCGTGAACTCTCCTTGAAAAAGGCCGCCGGACGCGGCCGAAACTCGAGTCGGATTGACCGACCATATATACGTGAGTGTCCTGTTTTCCAATTAAATATGTGTTGTTACACATATTGAATTGGACGTTAATTTTAATACTAAAAGTGGATAGTTGTGTACAGTATAGTAGTTACTTATCACAATTTAGTTTTTAGCCGACTTCAACAAAGGAGGTCGTTCTCAATTCGGTTGTATGTTACCTAATTTTTGTGTGGATGTTACGCAATAATAGCTCTAATAGCTCCAAAAACGAAATTCATCAGTCCATAATCCACTACCTAGGTACTAGTTCTGCAAGCCATCCTTAAGAACGATAGTCCTATGGCATTCTTTATAGGCACGTGCCGCACGTTTCTGATGCGAATCTATTGTTACGAGTCACGGTAGCGATAAGGTTTTGCTTCAAATAATTCGAACTACCGTACGAACTCTTCCACGTCGTACCTACTACTTGACCTTGTACTTGAAATCTAGACGAGCCAAATCCATCGAGGTTGTTATCATTGGAATTGAAACTTAAGAACTACCACCACTCCACGGTTTTACCAGCGTATCCAGAAGTTCCGACGTGATTGAGCAACAAACAACCAAAAATGTTAACTTTGACATTTATAATGTTATGGTAGGATTGTCTTGCTTGATCAGTTTCAAATACATAATATCTCCGTTTAGCTCCCTGATTGGTCACCGCTAACCAAATATGACCTAATTTCGTCAACTCATCAGACACTGTTTTGGTGCTGAGACTTTGAGCCCGTGGAGCTCGTCTCATTTTCAAAAACCTTTGCGAGCGCTTGGTCGATGCGACGGGTGATCAAAAAGATAGCGTTTATATGCCCCATTAGCATAAGTAACACTGAATGTATGACAATCAGCATGGTAATGCTGTCGGCACGCTAATATCTAGTAGTACGCCTAATCTTCTTGAATAATATCATTTTATAGACTTTCGTTGATCTATGGGTAATTCAGATGTGTAAGTCGTTAGTGCAGTTAGTTTGGCTCTTAGGACCGCCGAGGACAGAAAGACATGGAAGAGCATGGTGCAACGGGTGATCAATACCTCAGACTAGACACGACCTTCAGCAATGAAGATAACGACTAAGAAGAAGAAGTCGTTAGTTAGATACTCGTATGTACAAAGAGTTTACATATGACATATGTGGTCCAGTCCAGAAAACGGCAACTGTGGATCTGGAGCCCCTGCTTCGAATGCCACGCGCACCACTGTATTTTGAAAGTCATGTGCTTATTTCCGCAAACTCTAAAAATGGTGACTTTGTAACATCACGACGAGAAAACATCATGAGGACACCGACATATTCCTAAAATGTTTCGAGGTTATACGTCATCTACTTACCCGCACTGGGCCAGCGTGCTGGATTATGGCCTAGACTCGCTCCTTGCAAGAAAAGACCCTGAGTCCTAGCAGCGGAAACATAAGGTGATCTGTTTATGCTATACTTACGCTTGCTACTTCAGAAGCATACATAGGCACAACTGTGAAGATGAAGGAATCTGCAGCCCCCACGATTGCACGGCCGAGGAGTATCATCCAGACATCTGTCGCAAATAGGTACAGACATCCAGCTGCTAGCCGCGGCAGGCAAGCCACGCATATCGTGTACTTACGACCTATTCGGTCTACTAGGAACGCTGCTAGTAGGTTGGCTGAAAGAAATAAAATTAAGTTTTGTAGGGATAGGACTCCTTACAAATATGTTAGGTTAGATGCTTAGACGCAGCTATTTGAACAGGAAGAGTCTAAGTTACTAGATCTACACTGCGCTTATCGCCCAGTGATACAAGATCTATTGTTTATGAGCTCTGTAATTTCTCTGGAAAATTTGCCTTTCATGTTTGCACAACTGCTTGGAGGTAATAACTAGTAAAGATGTTGTAGGTACTTTCTCGGCGGACTCTCTGTAAGCGGACTCCGCAAAAAGAGTAGATGAGCGATTTGCGCCTCCTGCTCCAACCCAAAGTTTTGTCACGATGTCAAGTCCCATAAGTCCTTTTATTAGCACCTGTGTAGCGATATTATACTTATATTACGTATGTCGGTAATGTGAATTCATAAGCGTTTTCCCTACCAAAAAGTAGAGAAGGCCGCTAAAGAAGTTTTATATTTTAAAAAAGTTAGACATACCTCCCATCCCCGTTAGAAAACCAATGGACACAATCCATGACCCTTGTTCCTCTGTGATGGGGCCCGGTAGTACCGACTCCGTGGCATTCCGCAGCTTCACCAATACTGGTGACGGCCATACTAAGCCCAGACCAGTTGCCAGCACGCTCAGGTTCACTGGAAGTGGAAAGAGTAAGTATACAATAAATAAACCATATTTTGTGTTAGCAGCCATCATGGATTTATTTGAAATATTTCATAGTGTAAATGTACTTTTCTACTAGTCAAATGACATGCCGTGAGCACCTCAGAGACCAATAAATAAATCGGATGCCAGACGTCACGTCACGTGGACACTTTTCGTCCATGGATGTGCCCGATAAACCAATGGATGTGCCCCAGTAACTTGAAATTGATAATAAGCTGCGTCTCTATGTGTGTCGTAAGTAGTTTACACATAACCAATCTATTTGACCCCTACAATCGCTATCAGCGTGGTATGCTGTGGTTCTACTTATTTTGGTTTTAACAACGAATAGTGATGATTAAAAACGTCCGGCGTTCACCGCTTTCTGCAACGGATTAGAGCATAATGAGTGAGCTCACTCTTCCCAACAATGACATGGTACCGTGCGCCCTGAAGTTTGGGAGGGCATATCTGTGTATTTAGATCTTTGTTTTCGTCTCCCTCAACGGACTATACCTATGTTTGGCTCCGTCGCCTACCACAATGATACTACCATACTCGGGTACCATTGTGGTGCAGAAGACAGGGAGAGGAACGCGCCGATATAACAGCAGTTCTTCTCTTCTTAGATTGAAATTATGTGTAAAAAACCTGTACCTACTACACCTATATGGCCATTTTAACAATAAAAAAATAAGTACAAAATTGTATGCGTGTGTCAAATAGTAAGTACCTATGTGTAATGTGTTTTTTATTAATGTATTTTACCATGCCACATTATGTCTGTTAGAGCAAAAAACTACTTTACACGTTTCTAGCGGTACTTGCGGGAAGTACTAGTTTGGTATGTTCCTTGCGTACGCGCGACTACCTTTGTCGAGCGGCCTTTGTGTACAGATTGTCCATGAACTGCCATGAACGAGTATAATACCTACCTACACAGAGATGATTACAAAATTGCTAGCTTCCCTTCACTAACTACGTTGCATCGGTTTTCGTGCTATGCCGTCACTTCTTACTGCTTACCAAATATTACATTTGTAATACCTAATAACAGTCCAGAGTTTTGGTGCTGTGGTTCCTATTTACCTAACTTTTCCACAATTTTGTTCCAGGCTACTTACATATAATCTCTACGTATAACAATAATTCAGTATCTAGTTTATTGGAAAAAAAAGTTACAAAGATCAAACATACATCCATCGATCTATACATGCAAATTTTCGAAATTATAAAATGAAGTAGTAGGTAGGATATGACTAACGGACGGTCCTGATTTAGCATTAAATAAAATCTATCATTTTATGGAATGATATGAAGAAATAAAGTGCCTAACAAAACATAATAATTTAGTCTTCATGTTTTTTTTTTAATTTAATCCCCAAAATATACAATAACATTTACCTAAATACAACTCTGCCAAACTGCACGGCAGTTTGTAGGCAGCAATGCTCTCAGATCATTTTAAAATTAAATCTATCTCTGCATACTAACATTTTGATTTCAGAATTTAATTATATGTACTTATACACACGGATATTGTGGGTATACCTACATTATTACATTGTGGGGCTGCGGTGTGTTAAAAACTATTGTGATATTATTAATTCAGTATAATTAATTAATAATTATTAATTCAGTATAATAGTCAAAGTAAACAAAAACACTCACACAGTTGATAATTTTAATAAGATTAATATAATACTACTTAAAATCTACTTCATCGGCGTATATACTTCTTTATTTTTGTTGATATTAAAAAGAGTTACAAAATCAGCTCACCCAGTTGAAAAATCTAAGGTTTGGTAGAAATGCGTCAGCATTTCTAGACGACAAATAGATAGATAGATATAGATAGATAACAAACATACACAAATACAGTCGAAATTCGAACATCCTCTTTTTTCAAGTCGATTAAAAAAGAAAGAAAAATCACAATATATGGTCGTTAAAAATAGCCTACCCGTGTAGCACCCGACTTAAAGGTCCCATAGTCAAGCCCATAGTCCAAATCACAGGGTATGCAAAGTGCCACGCTGGATAGCCAATCTTTGCACCAGGTACGAGCGGGAGCGGAAGCTGTCAGAGATCTAAAGCCCAAACACGTTGGCGCTTGCCGTCACTCGGTCATAGGCGAGCTACACCAAACGTTGACAAGCCAAGGCAAATACTGGCTAATAAATAAAAAAAAGGCTAATACATAGGTTGTCTACACATCGGGCTTCACTCGCGAGTCTACCAACGTGTATTAGACCACAGGCCCGTGAACAAAATTTATGGGTCTAATGAACCACCAGGAGTCCTATGTAGGATGATAGAAGGGTATAAAGTAATAAGATTCAGCACTATGCCGTCATTTGTAAGCCTGTCGAACCAGGTGCAGTTGAAGAGGGGGTGTAGCAACCTTCGATAATTTCTCCTTGACGCATTACTTTTGTATGGCGTTGCCGAATAATGGAGTAAAAGAGATATTGAAACTATAAAAATTATAGATTAAAAAAAAAATTATCAGTTTGTCAAACCGATAAATTTGATAATTTTGAAAACTGATAAGTTTGTAAAACTGTTGACAAACTGCACGAGGAGCATGAGCACGAGGTGAAAAATCTTTGCGCTCGGGCATAAAATACATTTGTAATAATATGTACTCGTAGCTTTCATCCCACCTCAGAGTGGAAATAACTAAATGCCATGCGCATTATTTACAGTTTCAGGTAATTGTGTTGGTGTCAAATAAACTTCTTCCTTGCTAAAATCAATCATTTTAAAAGCAATCTTCAAATCGAGAGTGAATCGGTTTTTTCTAGGTAAACACGCTCCATCGTAGACCGCATCGTCGCTTAACATCAGGCGAGATGGCGGTCAAGTGTAAACCTATAAAAGTTAAAAAAAATGATTCACTTGTTTTAAATCAAGTAAAAAACCTAAAAGTTTGATAAGATTCAGCACAATGCCGTCACTTGTAAGCTGTGCAACTGAGTGCAGTGGACGAGGGGGGTTACAACCATCGATCATTTCTCCTTATTATTTATTATAGGATTAGAAGAGGTATTGAAACTGTAAGGACGCGGATGTACTTAATCAAATGACCTAATTTACTCCGGAAATCGTCAGAAAATCACGATTATGCCCGAGCGCAAAGTTTTTTTCACCTTGTGCTCTTTTGATTCCCTCGCTAGAACATTCATAATGCTTGCTGTGATCTTGATTAAAAAATAGAATCCTTCTCTTGTTCGAGCATCAAAATTGTGTAAGCGGTTAAAAAGCAACTTTGCACGTTTATCTAGTTAACAAATAACTTTTTTTTTTCAATTTCTGTTACTTTTTTACTATCCGTACTACGACTTCGTACCTACCATGACAACACATCTTTACTATTTTGATATTCGACTGCAAGAGACGATGAACAAAAAATCTACGGTTCACACAGATCTTGAGTCCATTGTCACAGTGGAAATGTGCAAAAATGATAGTACTGGCGTGGTTCGTGGAGTTTACCTGTTAGTAGGTAGGTACCTATTTATGAAGTTCATTGAGTGATGAAACGACAAATGCATTGTGGTTAAATGGGATCTCATTTTTAGGTCAAATACGAGTACTTTAGTAAATAAGCATGCGTTTGGGTAAACTATATTCTTTTTTAGATAGCATCTTTGCATTGCGAGTTGTAATTATACGATTAGTATTTTTAAAGTAATAGGAAATTATGTGAAGTTTAGTTATACTGTTAGTTAGGTATGTACCTAACATTATTCTATGTCTCCAAAAAATTCAAATTACTCACTAAAAGCTATACTTACTTTAATCAAAGTTCTTTTACACTTCTTACATTGTTGATTGCTATTTACTACCTATAAAATAGAATATTTAATTTTTAAACAATCTTAGCAATTGCGTAGTTACGTAACTACTGGACCACCAAAATTCGTAATCAGTTATACGTAGGTAATTAACTAGTAGTAAATATCCGTGATTTTGGAAACCCTAGTTGTAACGTCACGTCTTCGTCAAAATTGTACAATGAATTGACGTCATTCGAAACTTTTAAGCATTGTATTTTTGTCATTCGAAACTTTTAAGCATTGTATTTTTGTAATTTTTGATGTGTGACAAAAGAAAAAATATGCACGTCCGTGTATGTAGATACAATATGTTTTAAAATGGAAACTGACTAAGTAATTAGTTTTTTAGTGATCCTGTGATATCGATTATTTTCATCACTCAATTATTTTTTAAATAGCTGTTATAAGTTTGACGTCGATGTCTGTCTGTCTGAGGCACTGGAGAGTTCAAACGGATGGGCCGATTTCGATGCGTTAATTTCCGATATTTGAAGGTTAATTTCCGTGCGGATGTTCTTAGCTATGTTTGGTAAATATCGATTCAAGATGGCCGCCTCCGCAAAATGGCGGAAAAATATTTCTTCACAACCTACCTCAACATGGGTATTAAATGAAAGGGCTTGACTAGTAGAATGTTGTAATTACAAATCCGAGGTAGTTGGGGGTTAATCAAAATTTTTGATTTTGTTCTTGTAAATGCCGTAGCTGTCTGTTTCAGCATGTTTTATTTAGTTATATCAGAGAAATTACAGGGCTTAGAGATATAAGATCTTAGATCTCTGGGTGACGAGCGCAGTGCAGTGCTAGGTAATTATTTGGACTCTTCATGTTCCAATAGCTGCTTGTCACTGTGCTGTTATGTGTCAGGCATGTTGCTTACCATCAGGCACATGACCTGATCGTCTCGTCACTCTATATTTAAAAAAAAAAAAAAAAAGTTATAGAAATTATACAAAATAAAACATTGGCCCCACAGGTGGGATAATTTTACAGTAGATGTTACTTTTAAAACATTTTTTACCCTTTTACAAAGACAATGGAACTTTAAGTTACTCTGTTTACGCAAAATAGAGAACTACGTCAAGAGTGAAGACAAACTGAAACCTATTTTCCTTAAGTTCTAAATACCTAAGGTATTTTCAGTGAGCAGTCTTCCCTGAAAAAGTGACACATGTTTGCTGATTGTTCTGTCACCTATGTACTTATATTTAATTGATCAACATACAAATAGTAGCATCATCATCATCTACAGCCTTCTCTAACCCACTGCTGGGTATAGGCCTCTCTTTGTCATGACAAAGAGAGGCCTTTACCCTGAGGCTTTAGATGGCATGCCATCTTCCTCGGTCCTGTGCCAATCGAGTCCAGGTTCGAACCGCGATAGAAACCAATAGTATAGACCCAATAAATAATAACTCAAAGACATAAGATTTTCCGTAAATAATGGCTTAAAATACGGAGCTAAGTATCTAGTAGTTGACAAAAAAATAATTATCCACTATATGTTTATAGTATTCGCGAGTGTGACGAAAATAATTTTAAAATTTGAATAGTAATAGAACACTTTAACACATTTTACAATACAACCATTAGGTACATTCAAATTCTCTTCAATAGCTACATTGAAAAGAGTTCACATTCACACCTAAATGAGGTTGTAAACGTATTAAATATTATTCCAGAAAATTTTCCTCACATTGTTTAAGTAGAGATAGCAAAAAAGTCGCATATTTTATATAAAACGGCGATCTTCTATATAATAACTTTGCCAGTTATTCTACCGCCAAGCAGTTCTGTGCAAACATTGCTGTATTTCGGTTTGAAGAGAAATGTTTCAATGTGTGTCAATGTGCTGTTATGTGGCAGGCATGTTGCAAAGAAAAAGACATAGATTTATTATTATACTAGCTGAACCCGCTACTTCGTTCGCGTAAGCAGATGTTACTGACTTTTACATTAATTGGAAGTATTGTACGTCAAATATTTGGATAAGTAGTCATTGACCTTTGAGTTTGAGTGAATTTGTTTTTCCACACAAAAATTTATTTAATTTTATCATCTTTATTTTTCTTTTTTTAAACAAAATCAAACATACTTAGTAAGGTTTCGTAGTATCAAACATAGCCGAAAGTGTTAAGTTTGTAGGATTTTTATAGGATACAATATGAAAAGTCTGAAGCTAATGTGCATGATCTGATACCTACTTACCTATTTCTTTTTATCCGCAAGCTGTTTTCTAGCTGTTACCCGCGACTTAACCGGCGTAAAATTCTGAACGAAGCCTGTGTGGAATCAAAATAATTAAAAATTTTTGTTTTAATGATATTCAAGCAAGTTGAACCCGTAAATCTAAGCCAAGTCCTAGTGAAATGTTAATGTATGAATTTAATTGTAGGTAACACAGAAAAAAATCAAGAACGAAAGAATCCAAATTCGGCATCATAATCATTTTAGCAGCAAAAACTTATTAGTACAATTTAGAATACCAGTAACGCCACCTAGTGATGAAAGAAAAAATACATACCACAATAGCAAAACATCGATTTAAATGGCCTTTAGTGCTTTTAGATCTAAACTGGCGTTAGCGCCGTCTAATGAGAATATTATGTTGCTTGTTATTTTGATTGTGAACGCAAATCACCTAGGTATATTATCTACGCCAAAACGGGTGCATAATTATATTTTTCATTTTTGGCTTTTACGTTACCATCACTTCAAGTTCCTTACGAAAATATATACCTACTTCTATTAATATGGCGTTAAATTAAAGTATAGACTTATTAGCCCATGTGAAATTTTAGGCTCTAAACTATATGTGTTTCGTATGTCAACCCATATCGTTGTGCCGTTTTAACGTGATAGTTAAAATTTGTTTCCTTAGGGCCCATGCTTTTTTTAAGGTTGATAGGTAATACCTAAATACATAAATGTGGTATTTCAGACTATGAGTTATCTCTGTTTCAATTTTCTACCAAATTTGCTTAGTCTTTCCTACGTCACAGTAACCTATAAGTAACCGATTTGCTATTTCTGAGTTCAAACTACGTGTGTTTCGAATTCCATCCGAATATGTTCAGCCGTTCCAACGTTGTCCTGTAAATATTATGAATGTCACTGTTTGGATGTTTGTTACTTAATCATGGCGGAACGTATCAAGTGATCGGGTTGAAATTTGAAATAGAATTAGATTACAGTCTGGAAGAACACATAGGCTAAACATTGCCTATGTATAAGTACTATATGTATTACTTAAGCTAAACCAAGAATGTGTCTTTAATTTTAACGCGATACATTCAGCCGTTCCAACGTAAGTGAATAGTTAAAGCGTCTACCTGTGATTATTAACGATATTATTAGTATCGAGCAAGAAACGGTAAAAAAATCAAGTTTGTTGTATGGGTGCACCTCTTAAATATTTATTTTATTTTTAGTATTTTTGTTAAAGCGGCAATAGAAATACATCATCTGCGAAAATTTCAACTGTCTAGCTATCACCGTTCTTGAGATACAGCCTGGTGACAGACGGACGGACGGACGGACGGATAGCGAAGTCTCAGTAATAGGGTCCCGTTTTTACCCTTTGTGTACGGAACCCTAACAACAGTCTGCTTCGGTCACCGAAGCCTGTTGAACACTACCTTTAAATTTTAAACAGTATTTGGATTTAAATAATACGTTTTCTAATAAGTTACGGCTAGTCTAGTAAGTTACAGCTGACCTAGTCGGGAGAACGCCGACTGTCGATCCGGAGACCCAGGGTTCAAAACCACGCGCACCATTATCTTTTCAGAGTCATGTTCGTAATGCCGGTAATTAAAACGGTGAAGGAAAACACCATGAAGAAACCGAAATCTACCTATAATCTAAGTTCTAAGTCATATCTCATCCACCAACCGACACTGGGCTAGCATAGTGGATTATAGCCTTGTCTCTCTCCTTGCGAGAGAAGGCCCCGACGCCCAGCAGTGGGAACATTTAATGGGTTGTTTATGCTGCTACTTATTATGCTGATATGTTTTCTCCAAAACACAAAAATCTACTTCAATGACAGGTAATTTAATTCTCTCATTCGACTAAATTTTATAAGAAGGTATAACTATGTCGTACACATAAATCTAAGCTGATTTTAGTTTTTTGTTGATATTTGAAAAACTACCTCCCTGTTTTCGATATCTAAGATCACCTCTGAAGTATTTTCTACCAAACAAAAAAAGGAATTATCAAAATCAACTAACAATTAGCGGAGTTATCGCGTAAAATAAAACCAAATAAAAAAACATGCAACCCGATTTAGAGCATCCTCCTTGTTTGAAGTCGATTATAACCGAATGATGTTTGTTTTTCCACACACACATTTTTTTGACAATTATTTTGTCATCCAAGACGACGCGACGCGATCACGTGGGCACTTTCTAGAATCTAGATATTCTGTGGATCGTCTGTGATACACAGAATACTTAGAAGTTAGTATGTACCGAACGCGCCGCGCGTGTCGTTATTATTTAATGTTTGTGTAATTTCCGAACCAACAGACCGATATTGTTCAAATTTTGACGGGACAATATAAAAAGTGTGTTCTTTCTAACAAAAAAAGAATTAATGAAATTAAACAACGCAAACATGAGTTACAACCAAATACACATTCTGACTTTCACCCCCTCCCGCAAAAAAACCAATCAGAATTTGGGGATCAAAAGTAGCCTACAGCCAAGTACTTAGTATAAACTAAAATCATGCCAAGTTTCAGCTGAATTGAATCAGTAGTTTCGGCGTGATGCGTGATCCCTATACAGAAAGACAGACAGACAGACAGACAGACATGAAAGAAAAAAAATGCAGTTTCGCCATAAGTGTCGACTATGGAGTGCCCCAAAAAAAATATTTTTTTAAATATCTTCAATGTACAGAATTCGACCCGTTACAGTTTTATTATAAGTATAGACTAGCAGTGCAGGTTTTACCCGCGTTTTCTGACTATGAAAAATAACCCATGTGTACTTAATACTTATTGTTTTGTATATACATATATGCGTTTCAAATTTTAACCCAATTTGTCAGGCGTACCTACCGAAGTGATTGAGCAACAAACATCCAAACATCTAAACTTCCCATCTTTTGCTTATAATTATAATGTTAGTATTAAGATAAATATCGTTTATCTGACATGCCTTGAACATTCTTTGACCAAATTTCGGTTATATCAATGTCAATTGGACTAGAACAGAAAACCTTATTACGTTATTACACTAGGCTTAATTTAGTATATGAATTCAGAAGCAAATTTACAAGCAAGGTTAGTCGACTGAATTTAGATGCAAGTTAGAAGCGAGCAACCCTCGCATGTTTCTTTAGTAAACTAGCTTATTGACTGCTATTCTTCTTCGTCGGTATCACTCTGGACAGAGTGGTCGTGGTCATCACTTCAGGTGTTAGTGGCAAGCTTCACAACACGCCGCCACTCCTCTCTGATGGCCACCTTTGTTGTGCATTTGAGTACTGATGATAAACCAGTTACCACCGCTTTTATCTGTTCAGTCCACCTCATAGGCAATCTCCTTCGTGGTCTGGTACCCTCAAACTTTCCCTGGACCACAAGTCGCTCAATAGCTACCTCCCCCTCGGCGGGATATATGCCCAAAAAGGTGACGATACGAGATTGCACCATACATGCTATCACACACACACATTACACATCACTAAATAGGGATGTTCACAATTTTTCGAGATTGCTTTTATTTTGGAAATTGACGCATGTTTATATATTTTCGATGGGCAAATTTACAATATTAGACTAATTTTGAATTTTCCCGCTAAAACACTAACGACTGACATGACGTCACTAGTCGCAAAACATTGGTCGCGATTCATGACTGTATGTCCAGTTTATGTGTTTCCTTATTATTATTTGAATACAACAAACAAAATCTTTGTCTCTAAGATTGCAAACTGTAATAAAATGCAGAAAAGTAAGCAGTTTAGTCAGTTTTCGACAGCATGTTTTGCGACTAGTGACGTAATAAGTCATATTTTATGTGTCCAGTCTCGTGACAACAGAGTAAAAAATATACAGAGTAATAAGTTCACTACGTTATTTTAAATTATAGTAATGTGATTTTCGATATTCTATTAATACAAACTATCATAAAATTAACATTGAACATTAATTTGTGACGAGTGTTAACATCCCTATTCGGTAGTGACTAAATTACAAATATGTCCAATAAACTTAGGTAACCAAGTGAACAAGGCTTTGAGCCTGCTTTTTTACCGCCACAAACGTTACTTAGTGGTGGTCGAATCAAAAACTGTGGTATAAATACATGCATGTTTTTTAATTAGTGGTTTACCTAGGCACTGGGGGGTTAAGCCCCTCCTTCCCCCCTGGATCCACGCTTCAGCTGTCATCTTTCCCTAAAAAGAAAAAAAGAAGTGTGGCACTCGGGGACTGCCGCGGTAAAGCTATTGCATGTTGCATGCATTTTTATCAACATAAGCAATAGGGATGTTAACAATTTTTCGAATTTTGAAAAGTGACATTTGTTTACCATAAAAAATATCACGGGAAATCCGTTAAGTTGGCAACACTGCTAAGAGCATTTAGTCTGTAAAGCTAATACAAATAAGATTCAAAGTCGAATGACCGAGTGGGGAGGACGGCGTTACGGTCTTCTATCCCTCTTTCTTGTGAACATAAGAAAGAGATGCACGATCACTAAAATTCGGGCCCCAAGCCCGCGATAAAAGCTATGCAATAGATTAACATTACTTCATCGAACTCGTTTCCACTGCGCTATGCTTTGTGGTAGAATTTTAATTGGACAACAAGTAATAGGGACAAGCAGAACGTGTGTCTGCTGGCCAGCAGCAAGTCTGCCCATAAATCATCACAGCTAGTACAACGCAAGAACAAAATAAAAATTTTAATTAACCCCCGAATACCTCACATTTGTTATCCGTACAATATCTGTGTACTATTAGTCAAGCAATTTCACTTGATACCCATATTAAGGGAGTTGAGAAAAAAGAAATGTATTTCGCTATTTTGTGGTAGCGGCTTCATCATGCATTTGAAATTTATCATAGTGCAAAGTATTCTACTAATTAAGTAAGCCCTTTCGTTTAAACAAACAGTTTTTTTTTACAAAAAAATAATGTAATTCGCCATTTTGTGGTAGCGGCGATCTTGGATTTGAAGTTTGTTATAGTGCATTGTATTCTACTGGTCAAGCCCTTTCATTTGATACTCATATTGAGGTAGGTTGTGAAGAAATATTTTGTCCGCCATTTTGTGAAGGCCATCTTGAACCGATATTAACCAAACATAGCTAAGAACATCCGCACGGATATTAACCTTCAAATAAAAAACAGACAGACAGACAGACATCGACGTCAAACTTATAACACCCCTTTTTAACCCCCGACCAAAAAAGGGTGTTATAAGTGTGACGTCGATGTCTGTTTATCTGTCTGTCTGTCTGTGTGTGTCTGTCTATGGCACCGTAGAGCTCAAACGGATGAGCCGATTTCGATGCGGTTTTTTTTGTTTGAAAGTCAATATCCTTGCGGGTGTTCTTAGCTATGTTTGGTTAATATCGATTCAAAATGGCTGCCTCCACAAAATGGCGGACAAAATATTTCTTCACAACCTATCTCAATATGTAGTACTATACGTTATAACAAATTTCAAATCCAAGATGGCCGCCACCACAAAATGGCGAATTATATAATTTTTTTCACCACTACCGCAATATGGGTATCAAACGAAAGGGCTTGACTAGTAGAATACTTTGCACTATGACAAATTTCAAATCCAAGATGGCCGCTACCACAAAATGGCGAATTACATTTCTTTTCTCACAACTACTTTCTAATATGGGTATCAATTGAAAGGGCTTGACTAGTATAATGTTGTACAGATAACAAATCTAAGGTAGTCGAGGGTTAATCAAAATCTTTAATTTTGTTCTTGTTTGGTCGGGAGTTAATAAATAGCCCAAATTTTAATCATTACCTGGCACTACACAGCGCTCGCCTCCCGTTATATTTTATTATGTAGGTATATAAGACAGTTTATGTCTATGCTTTTTGTTCTTTATCTGCAAATATTGCGTTTAAGACCAGGTAGTTCTGTCAAATTAGGCATTTAACGCTGTCTTGTTCTCGCGACCGTCACCGACCGCGGAATCGGTGCCACAGTGCAGAAATAACATTAAAATATTGGACTATGTAATTTAAACTCATTTTTTGTTCAATATTTGTTTATACTAGTGATAACAATTTTGTGAATTGTGAAGTGATAAGAGTTTTTTGATATATAAACGAAGAAATATTAAATTTATCTTTACTCGTAGATATCCAAAACTTAACCTTTTCTTTTTCGTCACACTATAAGTTGAGAACGGCTTTTCCAATTTCATCCATCTTTTTAAAATGTTTCTTAACAATTCACAAGTTCGTCAAAAATTTTAAAAAATGTGCTGAAACGTAATGAAAGGCCAGTAAAAATAGAAGGTTTTTGGTCAACTTTGCACTAAATTTCTATTCCAATTTTTTCTATGAGGTAAAGATCACTTACTGAGCATAAAATTACAAAATGCTCACAGATCCAGGTAGAGCTTCAAACGCCAATTGAAAAAATTGTTTTAGCCGATATTTTGGAAACTATATATTTTGACAATAATTGTAGAAAATAAAATTTTAAATCTTTTGTTGCTAGTAAACTTTTTTTGTAAAACTTACCGTTTACGATTTATAACCCATTTAATGATACGATTGCGATGATGCCGCTAATAATGAAAATGATGTGGTCTACGATGATGAACTTGTTTCTCTAATAGAAACAAGCACAGTGTACCTCGTAACCCCAAGGTTCGAACCTTCGACAAAACCCACTCTGGCAATGTGTTTCACAGCTTCGTTGTTCTTATTACAAAGTGGAAACCAAACTCTTCGTTCAACTCTTCAATCATGATGATGAACGGTGCTGTTTATTCGAGCAACGAGCAATAAGATAGAATAACTTTAATTTAAAAACCCCGACTACAAAAAAATCTACACGTAAAAAAATATTACCTTCTATCTTAGGACACTTTTGCGAGTCAGACTAGTCTTAGAATATCTTAGTTACCAAAATCCATCCAGCCGTTTGAAAGATATGTGGAAATAAAAGTTTTACAAACATAAAAGATACGCGCGAAAAACATAACCCTTCTTCCATTCCGGTAAAAAGGGACATGTTTATGCTACTGGGAACAGAATTCACATCTTATTATTTTTACATTGTTATCATCAAATTTGACATAATAAATCGTAATCGGTAAGTTCGAAAAAACAGTTTACTGGCAACAAAAGATGGGAAATTTTATTTTCTACAATAATAATAGGCTTTATAACTTTTTCAGAATATCGGCCAAAAACGTTTTTTCGAGCTGGTGCTTGAAGCTCCACCTGGATTTGTTATTATTTTGTGATTTTATGCTCAGGAAATGATTCTAACCCTTATATAAAAAATACGAATCGGAAACTTAGTGCAGAGTTAAATTCTACGAGTAATTTTACTGCCTAAAAGGCTTCTTATCAAATTTGGTCGAGTGTCTAAATTTCTATGAACAATATTAACATTTTGATACAAAAAAAAGAAAAAAACAATAAATTTTGGTGGTGTCACCAACTTGGAAAAGAAATAAAAAATAAAAATTCTAACAAAACCATACGTGTATCTATGGAAAGGTGTTCAAAATTGTATTGAAGTTCTTAACATTTTTTTTCTAAACTGAATAGTTTGCGCGAAAGTCTCTTCCAAAGTGGTAAAATCTGTATGTGAGGACTTTTCTTCCAAGTACTAAGTACCTTACTACCAAAGAATTTACCTAAATAGCATATAAATGCAAGTTAGGTATCATTTATGATACCTAACTTGCATTTATATTAGGGGATTTACGCAGGGGATTTCTCCCTTCTCATTGTATCCTTATCCCGATCTCTGATTTGACGGACGAATATTTTACCGATACTTATCTATTTTCCATTGCATCCGCATTGAATTTTTTACTGATGTGTTATCGACGTCAGTTTTTTGAGACTCCTCTTTTGGTCTACAACATAAAGTAAACAGCGTACTAATTAGTATCAGCGTCTATTTGCAATTCCAATGAAAACGGAATCAAAAATCAAGATCATAGCGTGCTTCACTAGTAATACCTACTGATATTGTTATACTGTGGCACTGTGATCGTAATATTTAAAATTTATCGGTTGTCAAAATTGCAAAATCAAGCACAGGCCCGTCGTCCGTGAGCGCCGAAACGCGACTGATCAGGCCTGCCGTACGGCGCGCTATATATATGGTAGATATTAAAACATAGTGAATAACTGATACTTTTTATCAAGTCAAACTCTGCGAATGCATCTATAACTTTTAGTGGCTTTCGATGAGTACAAAATTTAGTAAAAATTGATTAGTTTAGTCATAAACTTGAAATAACTTTTTGAATAGGGGTAACTTTGGGATTTTTTTCTATCAAGTAAAATTCATTAAATCGTGTTATTGACTGCGAATTGCACTAGATTAGATCCTTAACTAATACATATATTTTTTTCAGAGCTTAATACACTATTTTAAAGGCCTTAAAGTTGTTTTAAAAATTCAAAATTACGGCCCACACGCCCTTAAAACCGGAATACTAGTGAAACTATGTAAGTAGAGATAGTGATGCACGTAACTGCTGCGTGGTATAATGATTCTATATTTTCATGGTAAAATTTATATTTCTGATACGATAATGATTACTGTAAATATTGACAGCTGTTAAAAGCATCAAACGTAACCACTAGATGTGCCCTCCCAAACTTCAGGCGCCCGGAATTATGTCATCGTTGGGATTTCCAGTTTAGTCAGTTGCAGGAAGCGGTGGATGCGGGACGTTTTTACTTACTTATCACTATTCGTTGTTAACAATAAAAATAAGTAGAACTACAGCATATCTCGCCGCTAGCGATTCAAGTATACTTAAAAAAAATAAAAAATATTTGTCTGTAAACAGGTAATTTGTGATGTTTGATATACCTAAAGTATTCAATATTGTAAATTTTCAAATAACTTGTGTACTATGTCTTTTTCTAGTATTGATTATTCATGTATCCATGACGTACCTTGTATAACTAGCATGTTGTAATGGTGAATAAATGATCTGAATCTGATTCTAGGGGTCAAGTAGATTGGTTGTATGTAAACTACTTACGCTACACACTGAGACGCAGTTTATTACTAATTACAAAGTTCTCAGGGCATATTCATTTGTTTATATCGATGGTTAAAGGTACAGCACATAAATACACTAAATATATACACAAATATGTATTTAAAATTATTTTACAAAAAGATTTGTTTTTGTTTGCCCAAACCCAAACATCCAAATATCCATATCATTCAAATACCCAAACTATTGCATTCATAACATTAGTTGAATTGTTAATCTACAATTACCTATCTACTTATTCGTAAGCAACAACTCAATTTCATCAACGTACAAGTATTTTTTATCAATGGCGTTACTACAAGGTCGATACATAATGATTAACTACATGATTAGTAATCAAACAACTGATGTAAGTTTTTGAATTGAGTTTTGTTGTATCTTTTACTGCTAAAAAATGTTTTGTTATTGTGTAACACAAGTCGAGTTATAAATGTTCACTTCAATCGGTAGTCCCTATTGTAAAAAAAAATACTGTATCAGTTTTTGGTTGTATATAACTTGAATTGATTTAACCACTAATATGTTTATTTAACTAAGTTAGTGCGCGGCCTTCGCGTCAAACCAGTCCTGCCAATACTATGAAAGAAGGAAATCGCATACCGAGAGTTCAGTAGCTCCGTTACAAACAACTATGCACTATCTGCCTACTACATAGACCGGTGCCAAAGCCTTGTTTGAGATATTTTGATTGAAATTTAAATAATTTTAAAAATTAAAAATTATTTATTAATGAAAATTAGAATATACCTAGTAAGCTCAGCAACACGAGAATAACATGCGGCTGAATGACTAATGTATCCATGGCCAAGAATAAATTAAAACCACTTTTACGCAGGTCGGAAATAGCGTATGACTCGCAAATTTTTTAGTATTTGCTGTTTCTTTATTTTATAGGTATGTTGATAAAATCATAAAAATGTTTTGTTATATTATTTTTCTCGCTCTGACGCGTTGGTTTACTGTATTCTGTCTAGCATCCCGAGTTTAACCGAAAATATGTTATCATACCCGAGCGTGATGCTAGATTCACAGCCCACGAAAAATCTGACTAAGTACGCCAAAAAAAATCCACTTCAAAAATACCATATATTTGGGACACAAACAGGTAAGTCTTTACAAAAAAAAATATTATAATTATTAAATTTATTATTATTAAATATTAATATTATTTACGAGTATTTTTTGTATTTGAGGTTATGTGAAAAAAATTCTAAGGCAAAATTTGTACACCTACAACATCGTATTTGTAGGTACATTTTTTCCATGGGACTTTTAGTTTTGCCGGAAATCGAGATCAAGATCGTTTTTACTCATAAAACGGCCCTCATATCGACTGTAAATTATTTTCCTTTCACTTTTGTCATATTCTCTTCCTTTCGCAATGGCTTTCATCCTACTAAGTATCTATATTTTTTGGTTAAGAAAATTATTGAGATATGATCACACAAAGTTAGTATGGAAAAACAAACAAAACAGAGGCAGCGTCCCGCGGTTTTACTCGCGTAGTACCCGTTTTCGTTATTTTCCCGCAATTAAAAGTAGCGTTTCTGGTATTCCAGACTGTAACCTAACTGTGATGCAAATTTCAACCCATTCCGTTCAGCCGTTCAACGTCATTGAGCAATAAATATTGTTTATTTATTTGTAGCGTTTGAAGTTATTTAAGTAATATTTATGTATTTGTTATGTGTTTTCTAAAATGTTGTGTTTAATATTTAATTAAATTTGTTTTATTTTGGGTGTTTGTTGGCTATAGTGTAAACACATATCAGCAAATGAAATAAATAAATATTCAAAACACTTAAACCTCCACACTTTAACATATATTATAATTATAGTATTACATTGTATGTATTCGCAATGTAAAGAAATATAGACTGTGGTATAGGAAGACATTTGCGATATCTAATTAAGTAAGTATGTAGGTTTATCAAATATTTTAAACACCAATAAAAAGATGAATGTAGATTAAATAAAAGTGGTCAAGTGCGAGTCGGGCTCGCCCATGAAGACTTCCGTAGCAGCAAGTAGCATAATACAATAGTTCTTGTACTTCATTGCTACTAATATCTGTACTAGGTGGGATTCGAACCCACGATGTACAGCTTCGAAGTCATTAAGGTGCCTATGTATCACAAAATACATCGACCACTAAGCCTTAAATGCCGAATATGATAGATTAGGTTTAGGTCAAGTTCAAAACATGTTTAGTTTGTCAACAACAGCTTTATTATTTCGTGAAATAAATGTTTTAATGTGAAGTACCACATACTCAAAACATACATGGAAAATACCGGGATGTGGAATTACGCAGGTGAAATCGCAAGGAGCTGCTAATACTTTTTAATTGTAAATGCTTACATACTTATGAAACGTTTAAACAAATTTATGAATCTGATTTTTTAAGTGAATTAATTACATAGTACCTGGGTGACCGAGCTTTGCTCGGTTACTTAGATACATACTGTATTTCTAAAAAAAAAAAAATTACTTGAAAAAAAGAACGCGGCCGGTTGGATTCGATCCCGGACCTACCATATTTCAACCACCCATCTTCCCGACTGAGCTAATATACTGTCGCGCGCCGCGCCGTCGCGAAATTTGCCATCGCATCCTAATCTTTATGTAACAGTTTTTGATGTGACAACGTCTTATAAATTGGTTTGCCGGGTGACACTTCAAGAAACTGCGTTACGCTCCGCTCACGTTATGCGCTCACAACGAGAGCGAGTGAGAGGCACGCGTCCCTTCCACTCGGGCATGGTTAGCCCGCCTAAGAGCGAGAGAGACAGACATAAAAAGTGAAAGGCACGCGTCCCTTCCGTAAAATTATTTTACCACTCATAAGTCGTTGTCACGTAAAACTTTCGCCCGTATACCGACTTTACAGGCAACCAATTTTTTGTTGTCTAAAAACGCGCAAAAACGGCTTTTAAAAAAAATAAAACCTGGCTAGATCGATTTATCGTCCCCGAAACCCCCTGTATACATCATTTTATGACAATCGTTCGAACTGTTTCCGAGATTCAGATTCTATAATATATATATACCTACAAGAATTGCTCGTTTAAAGGTATAAGATATATTAGATGCTATGTTAGTTGTTTGATTCTATCGCCAAGCCACGGCTGGAGAAACCTGTGGGGAGCTTTAGGCAGTGGCACCACTCTCATGGTGTCGATACCAATATACCCATGTCTCTGAATAGCTACAGACGCGTAAATACAATTCGCCCACAAAAAAAAAGTTGTTTGGACCGAAATAAATCAGTGCAGCCTTCACAGCAACTTTTCAGCTTTTATTACACTTGGCTAAATTTAGTGTCTCAATTCAGGAGCAAAGTTAGAAAGAAAGTTAGTCGACTGTATTGAGAAGCAAGTTAGTTAGTTAGTTAGCAAGCCATTCCCGCTTCTGAATTTAATATGCTAGCTTAGTCAATGCTATGACACTTCACTGAATTTATTCAGCCGACTAAATTTATCCGAGTGTGAGTAATAAAAATAAAACAAAACTGTACTAACCTGTTATTACTATGAGATATTGACGCACCAGAGGACCGAACGATTGAAACATGATTCACAAACACTGAACTCTGAACCAATCAATAGATATATTATTTTAATTTTATTTCTCAAACACAATCACAGAAATTGGTCTGTATTAGTTTCTTATTTTTTCAACGCCATAAACATCTCTCGAATTTAAATATTTATCTACAGTATGTACACAAAAGTTAATCTGAATAAAATTATTTCAATATCTAATATTCTAATTTTATAATGGCTTAAATCTCAAATGCATTTAAATTTATGTATCAGTTCCTAATTTTTAACACATCACAAAAGTTTCCTAAATCTAAATATTTCACCAAAATCCACAAAAGTAAATCCAAATTATTTTTTCATTTACTTAAAAACAACTCTCACTAATACGAGTATTTTGATACGCGTATTTTAAACTTTAAACTAGTTTTATTATTTTTAAATTTGCATAAACCTAACTTAATTTAATTCTAAATTATTTTAAAAAATGTCGTAAGTATCTGAATTCTATTTTTCATTTTTATATTCACTACAGAAACAAAATTATTTCCGTATTCTAATTTCAAACACCATAAAGATCACGAGTTCCACGAAACCTACTTATTTTAATAAAACCTTGTTAGTTGACACGCGCGAAAAAAGCCGGCAGTGACAAGCAAAAATGACGGACACTAATGTAAAATAGCGAGTTAAAATGACCGTCTCGCGTCAGATTTCGACTTGTATTGACAACAAATAGCCAACCAAGTCAGTGCAGTAACCACTATGAGTAGATATGCTATTGGTTTTACAAGTGACGTGCAATTTAGCTACCAACTTATCTGTAGAACGGGCAAAACCGGAACTACTGAGTTATGAATATAGAAACAGAAGTTGTCTAATGTTGATAGGTTGCAACGCTTTTCGATTGTGGCGTCATTGATGCGTTTTACAGATAAGTTGGTGGTACTGTCACTTCTGATTCGATGGTCAAAAGTTGAACTAACATGGAGTGAATGGTGTGATTATTGAAGTGAAAAATTCTGTAGCTGTGTTGAGCTTTTTCGTTTGAAAAATTGTTATGGGTTCGCGCCAACGTCATACATAATAGCAGTAAATCCGTAGATAACATAGGTAGGTACCGGTGACGTACACAACTAAGATTCAAGATAGTTTAAACTTTAAAATCTATGATATAAGTATTCATTTCTATCGGCAGTCCCTAGCCTATGGACGTTTTTAGCCCCCGACCAAAAAAGGGAGGTTATAAGTTTGACGTCGATGCTGTCTGTATCTATGTCTGTGTCTGTATGTCTGTGTGTGTGACTGTCTATGGCACCGTAGATCTCAAACGGATGGGTCGATTTCGATGCGGTTATTTTTATTTGAAGGTTAATTTTCGTACGCATGTTCTTAGCTATGTTTAATCAATATCGATTCAAGGTGGCCGCTTCCACAAAATGGCGGATAAAGTATTTCTTCACAGCCTACCTCAATTAAGGTATCAAATGAAAGGGCTTGACTAGTAGAATACATTATAAAAAAAATCCAAGATGGCCGCCACCACAAAATGGCGAATTACCTAAATTTTTTTACACTAATACCTCAATACCTATGGGAAGCAAATGAAAGGGATTGACTAGTAGAATACTATGCACAATGACAAATTTCAAATCCAAGAAGGCCGCTACCACAAAATGGCGAAATACATTTTTTTTTCACAAGTCTCCCATAATATGGGTATCAAATGAAAGGGCTCGACGAGTAGAATGTTATTACAAATCCGAGGTAGTCGGAGGTAAATCCATTTTTTTAATTTTGAGCTTGTTACACTGCCATGACATCGTAACGTGGCCGACGTTTAACTTACGGTACTAACTCTTTTTGAAGTTTTTATTTTAAACTAGATGTCCGCCCCGGCTTCGCCCGTGGTACATTATATTGAACTCATCGGGATCCCGTACATATCCAACGGTGAAAGAATGACTGAAATCGGTTTAGAAATTCCTGAGAATATCGCTTTCAAACAAAAAAACCTCTTCAGCTACCTGCTACGCCACCTGTCGGAAATTGGTCGTACCAATTTAGATTTAGAAACAAAGATTAGCAAAGGTTTTTCAACTTATTTTTTTTTCTTTTGGCTTCAACTTCAACTTCTTTTATCTTTGGCTTCTGTATGCGGCATAACCACAGCTTCGCCAGTGTCTTGTGTGTTGTTGACGGGCCTCTCTTCTCAGGGTTGTTCGGTAAAATTGTAGCGTTATGCTGATGTAGGCCTTTGATCGGTAGACCTCTTGTAGTTTTAGTTAGTGGTTAGTATCTAACTACTGTAAAGGACAAACACATGACGTCACAATATAAACTACATAAAGATACGTTGGTGTATATTAGACAATTGCAAAAATGTAGAATATAATATTATAGATACCTATTTACAACTTGATATTATTAATTTTAATATATTTATTAAGGACGTAGACAAAAGGAGAAAATACTAATGGGAGTAGGTTGGAAAAAAAGAGACAGGATGAGGAAGGTCATTAGGAATCAGATCATATAAAGAACCACGATTTTTGGTGCATTCAAAGAAAATATGGTCAATTGTGCCATCAGCCAAACCGCACTCGCACAAGGAATGGTCGCGAACTCTTATTTTAGCCAGGAACACTGGAGTACAAGCGAAGCCCAACCGCAGGCGACAGATGGTGGAAGTAACTTGTTTGTTGAAGTTTTGAATTTGAAAACCAGGGTTTTGGGGAATGGTTTGTTGGATTTGACCATAGAATTTTCCTTTGACTTCTTGGACCTCTGCCACTCTGAGTTCCAGGCGTCAAGAAGTTGGGACTGACAAACTGAAGATAGGTCATGGGAGAATATGTGGAAGTGGTCTTTGTTTCCATGAGCGGTAGCTTGCTTGGCATGGAAATCTGCATCTTCATTCCCAGGGATGCCTGCATGCCCCGGTATCCAAGCCAGTACTATCTGGAGGCCTAGTTTATGGGACTTGAGAAGTTCTTCTTTAATTTTTAATATTGTTGGGAATTTAGTCTTAGCTTTAAACTGGTTGGCCAGAATAGCTTGCAAAGTGCTCTTGGAATCTGAAAGGATGATGGTTCTACCAATAGAGTGAGATTTAACATAACATATGGCCTCAAGTATAGCAATTGCTTCTCCCGTAAAAACAGAGGCCAATGGAGGACATTTGTACCTTAAAGCAATGTTATACCTAGGGATCCATACAGAGGCACCTACATCTCCATCCTGGTGTAATTTTGAAGCATCAGTATAAACAGGGAGCCAGTCTGTCCATTTGGTGTCTATGATTTTAAAAATTCTTTACTGGGATCTGCTGTGTCCTTGTTGACGCCCAGGTTTAGGATTACTGCTGGTTGATATGTTAATGTTTCATAGCTCGTAGTGAATAAGGGATTGACGGGGAATTTCACTGTGGGGAAGGGAGAAGTGAGTGTTTAATGTAGCTACGAAGGATACATGAGAGATTAATTTCCATTCTTATATCATACTGTTGTGTCAACGTGTGGAGTTTTGGAGTTTAGGGAACAGAGGATGGTCAGAATTTTGAATTATTTTGCTAAAGAATCTATCAGCTAAAAATTGTCTTCGCAGGTGTAAAGGTGGGTCACAAGTTTCTACTTGGATAGCATTAGTAGGAGAGATTTTCATTGCACCTAAGACAATGCGCAGACATTTAGCTACTGATGTAAGTTTATTGAGAGCAGATTTATTACCAGGCTCCAGCAGGAATGCTCCATAGTCTAAGTGACTACGAATAATGGAGTTATAAAGCAGTTTTTGACAAAAGGATGGGAGCCCCACCATACGCCAGAAAGAGAGCGGAGGATATTAAGGTTCTTTTCACATTTGAAGCAACATAATCTGAATGTGGGACACCTGTTAATTTAGTGTCAAGCAGAAGGCCTAAAAATTTAACACAATTTTTCTGTGGAATATGTTCATTGTTGCATCTTAAATTTAGATCTGGAATGTTTCTTTTACGGGTGAAAACAATGGCGTTACTTTTAGTGGGAGAGATGGATAATCCAAGGTCATTTAAGTGGTCTTCTAGGTAGAACAGAGCTTGATTCAGAGAGTTTTCAGCTTGTGCAACCGATTCTCCAGAGACATACAGAGCTATATCATCGGCATATTGTAAAATATTGCAGAATGGGTTTACAGTAAGGTCTAAGTCGGCTGTGTATAGGCCATAAAGAGGGGACTAAGGACTGAACCTTGGGTAGACCCTCCAGATCTTCCTAGACATAGGTGTGTCATTTTGGTTTTGATGGAAATGGTTCTTTCCATCAAAAAACAATTAATGAACCGTACCATCTTCTCTGAAACACTCAGCTGTAACAATTTGTTTCTGAGTTTCGGAAGCTGGACGTTGTCGTAGGCCGATGCGATGTCTAGGAATACAGCTACAACATACTGTTTCTCTTTTATTGCTATACGGATGTCTGTGGTGAGTATACTGAGACTATCCATTGTACTCATGCCCTTCCTAAATCCAAATTGGGATTGTGGGAGTAGCCTGTTGTTCTCAATATGCCATTCTAGTCTGTTTTTAATAAGAATTTCAGTTATCTTTGCAGCTACACAGGAGAGGGCAATTGGGCGTCGGGAATTGGAATCTGTAGGATCTTTTCCAGGTTTAGGGATTGGGACTATTATTTGGGTTTTCCAGGAGTCTGGGATATAACCTTGATCAAAAATATATTTATCAGATTTAAGAAATATTGTTTGATATTGTCATTGGCTTTTGTGATAAAGGAATAGGGGATTCCGTCTACTCCAGGTGCAGAGTCAGTTAACCCGTCCAAAGCTAAATGCAATTCTTCTAACGAAAAAGGGGTATCAAAATGTGAAGAGGTTTGTGGATAGGATGAGATGGGAGGGTTTGGATTCTGATGCACAAAAGGAGGAGCCAACTTGTCCGCAAATGCTTTAACCACGAATAAGGATCATTAGAGGAGGGTTGTTGTCTCTATATGATCCTCTGAACCTGCGGATTTGTTTCCATACTAAAGTCGAGGGTGTTGTTGGAGATAGGCCTTGCAAAAATTTAGCCAGCCTTGTTTCTTTTTAGCTGCAAGGGTTTTTCTACATTTGGCAGCTACCTTTTATAATTGAGGAAATTTTCTGTGGTCATATGATGGTTATCGTTGGTTTCAGAGGCTTTGCGTTCGTGTATCACTTTAGTGCATTCAGAATCCCACCAGGGAGGGAAAGGAGATTGTTTCTAGGCTTCTTCAGAGGGATGGAGCTATTTGCTGAAGATAGAATAACGCCTACCAGTTGATCATAACAGACCAGTGGGTTTTCTTCTGTAGGATCGGACAGAGTTGTTTTGTTTTGCTCCAAGTGAGTGGAGTATAAATCCCACTTCGCTCCAGTCAGCCTGTATTTAAGGAGGGGGGTAGGTGGGGGAGGATGAGAGACCCTGAGACCTAAATTGATCAAAATGGGAAATGATCACTTCCACTAGTAAGAGGAGAACCTGCCAAGATAGGGAGGAAGCAGACCAGGAGAACACAGGGTTAGATCCACTGCAGATTTGGGATTTTGAGTGGGTAGAACTCTTCGAGTAGGGGTGCTGTCATTACCTATGCACAGGTTTACCTCATCCAGTGCTTCAAACAATAATCGCCCAAAAGAGTCACTGTGGTAGGAACCCCAGGAAGTGTGGTGGGCATTGAAGTCTCCCATAACCACGACTGGGGGGGGGACGGAGGATATAATTAGAAGGATATCAGGTATGAGTTGTGAAGTGGGATGTGGGATGTAGAAGGACACAAAGGAGGAATTAAACGCACGTACGGCGACGGCGTTTATTTCGGGACTGTGCGGGGGAAGAGAAATTTGGGAGAATATCTGGGACTGTTTAATAAATATTGCACAGCCAGCAGTTCCATCCTGGCGGTCGCTCCGAAGACACGAAAATCCTGGGACTCGATAGCGAGTTCCAGGGACAAACCATGTCTCCGAGACGGCCACCAGGACGGGGCTGTATTTGTTGATGAGGTGGAGGAGTTCAGGAAGCTTCCGACGGAGGCTCCTGCTGTTCCATTGGACTATTGTGCATAGATCCATGGTGGCCTATTAGGGTTGAGAGTTGGGAGATCATGTGGGCAACGTTGGACGGTAAGGAATTGGGGTCTTGTGATATCATACTTATGATGATCGTAAGGAGTTGGGTGAGGAGTTGATGAGTGTTGGAGGTAGAGATTTGGGATTGGGACTGGGCTCTCTCAAGGGTATAACCGTTGGGAAGGGAGGATGGCCCTTGAGCTATGATGGACTGGTGAGCTATTTGGTCGTAAGACTTTCCAGGCAGCGGCTTTGGGTGGGGATTGTGAATGATTGTTTTCCTGTAAGACTGGGAGGATTGTGATGGAGAGAATGGGAGAGGCTGTGTGGTTGGGAGAGGTGAGAGCTGTAGTGAGGCTTGAGTGCAGGCAACAGGTATGCTTCCGGCAACTTGGTTAAATCTTCTGGTTGTTTTAGCGGTTTGAGTGCATGCTTCCTGGTAAGAGATTCCGTCTCTGGACATTTTGATTTTAATTTCTCTTTGTCTGTTCTGCTCTGGGCAGGCCCTACTAGTAGAGAAATGGTGCTCAGAGCAGTATAGGCATGTTGCCTCTGTCTCTTGCACCACGCAATCGTCTCCACTATGGGATTGAGTACAGCGGAAGCATCTAGGTTGGGAACGGCATTGACTTTTATATGCCCAAATCGGAGACAATTCATACACTGAATGGTAGGGTACTGGTAAGCCTCTACATTTAGGGATGAATAAAATGAAAAGATCTTAGATGGCAGTTGCTGTGCTCTAAATGTTAGGACTACTGTTTGGGTAGGAATCCAGTTTATGACATTTTCCACTTTGGTTTTCCGATTTAACCGCCTTGCCTTCAAAACATATCCGTTGCCAGGCACTTTGACTGAGCTCACAAAGTCTTCCATAGACCATTCTACTGGGACTCCTGACTAAACCCATTCGGGTAACATTGTAGGTCGGGATCATTGCCTCGTATTTTCCAATTTTAAGGATGGGATTGATTAGGAAATTGTTGGCCGCAGCAGAGTTCTTGAATTCGATGGAAATTTTATTCCTGCCTACTTTTTTCACCCCATCTTGGCAGACATGGTCGATTTTGTTGGTATGCAGAAATTTACCGAATTTCATTGGACGAATTACTGCGCCTATGGTTGGGTCGGGTTCCGTTCTAGATACATGAACTAGGTAGGGTCCAGAGTCGATGCTTTCATATTGTTGAATACCTAAAATGGACATAGCGGGGTGAACGTATACTTGCTGAATAGACGCGGATAGTGATTCTGTGTTCGTGACGGACTTCTTTACGGGTGCGGATCGGCTTGGCACAGAAGCTAAGTGTCTTTTTTTAGAAGGTTTGGGGTCATCACAGTTTCTGTATCCATATTATCCGATGGATCGGGCGGATCGGGGGGTTTTGGCGACGGGTAAACGTTCTCCATTTTCCTTGCCCACTACTAGCTACTAAAATATAAGGAACTTACCCAGTAAATTCCAATAAATAGTACACAAATACAATAAACAAAAACAAACACGTGTAGAGGTTATGGCCGCCACCGAGTTAGTCCCTTTTGGCTTCCATTCGGTGATGTCACATCACAGTGACGATGAAATGACGTTTAGCTGTCGTTTAAGTTTTATGTCACGTCACACGGGAACGCGGTCGAACGGGATATTCGTCGTTTGTCGTTTTTTGACGTCCCACGGGAACGTGATAAAATATATATCCTATGTCCTTTTCCTGGTCCTGAGCTACCTCCTCACAAATTTTCAGCCAAATCGGTTCATCCGTTCTTGAGTTATAAATGGTGTAACTAATACGACTTTCTTTTATATGTATAGATTTAATTTCTTAAATATTTTATTTAATGTACCTCTACTTGTTTCTAGAGTAGACATAGTAGTTTGCTATCACCGCTGGATTCAAACGATGAAGGAAAACATGATCTAGTCGGGAGAACGGTGACTGCCGATCCGGAGCCCCTGGCTTCAAATCCCATGCGCACCACTGTCTTTTCAAAGGCATGTGTGTTATGCCGCTAGCTTGAAAACGGCGAAGAAAAACATCGTGAGGAAATCAACATGTACCTAGAATCTTTTGAAGTGTCATCTACTAACCCGCATTGGGCCAGCGTGGTGGACGGCTTTGACTCTCTCCTTGCGAGAGAATGCCCCGAGTCCCAGCAGTGGGAACATTTAGTGGGCGTAAGTATTTTTATTTCGAGAGGCGGCATTTTTTGTTTATATTTATGTTAACGTAGTATAGGGTGAAACACGTATGTGTTAGAAAAAAAAAAAAGATGAAACATCTAACGAAACAAAAACTCTTTTTGAAGTTTAAAATGTAGCTAGGTAATGTTAAGTTTATTCAGAAAAAAAAACGATAACTCTTATATATGGCGCCACCTCTGAGCTGATCTACCAAACAAAAAATAAGCGTTCAAATCGAATCATAACTTTTTTCACTTAAAAAAACATATTAGGTAAGCGAATTAATAATCTCTTCTTTTTTGAAGACTGTTAAAGATGTCCTATTAAAAAGGATAACCTTTAAGCAGCTATATGAACCCTCTGAAAACCACTGATATGAAATTATTTACTCAAATCATGATTAAGATCTACTTACTCACCGACTGGTGACCCACATTAAACAGTTGTAAAGAGATTTACTGACTTACTCATAAATATATGGTGTTTTAAACCATGTTAACAATTGAAGTCTCATTTGATTTGGTTTTAGACGTATAAAAGACGGACGTAGTTTGGCTAAAACAAAAACAGTGCCTATAGAGTCGGCCAGTGCTCTGCCACGTACAGTCTGACACGCTCACATACACACAATAGCCAGTCATTACGCGCGCAATCTTGTGTGTTTGTATGCGTATCAGCCTGTATCATACAGGCTGACACGCACACATATAGAGCGCACTGGCCGACTCTATAGACACAGTTTTTGTTTTCGCGAGACTACGTCCGACTTTTTTATACGTCCATCGTTTTAAAGGTGTAAACGTGGACTTCATGGTACCATCTTATCCTGTAATATAAATAAGCATGCAAAGAATTACTGCATATAACTCTAAAAAGTGACATCGTTTTAGGCTTGATATTCCAAAGACTGGAAATACGAGGTTTTAACTTTGATTGACTTCACTTCCTTAATAAAGTCGGACTGGACTGACCATATCAAACGTGAATTACCCGTGTATTTATTTAAAAAGCTGACTTCAATTTAAAATTTAATTCAGATAGTATCAAAGTTCATAAAAAATCATCGAGGTACCCATATAAAAGTAAATTTTAGTTTTTCATTGTTGTTTCAAAAACCGACCCACTAATTTCAATGAAATTCATATGGGACTACCTCTGAACTATGAAACAAAAACAATCATCAAAATTGATTCACAATAGGTGGAGCTATCGCGTATCAAACATACACCCGAATTGAACTTCCTCTGTTTTTGAAGCCGGTTAAAAAGTTTTTCATAATTATTAGCAGAAAGCAACTCTGTACCTATTTAACGGCAAAAATTAAAATTTTATAAATATACGCAACCGCCCAAATCCTAACATCCTGTAAACAGAGCCAAATTATGACAAACTCAACTCAAATTAGGTTAAATTGTAAAACGGCTTAATATTTGCGCATTTTAGAGCTAAGACGAAATTGACAATGTTTGATTTGACATCATTTCTGTGCTCCAGTTGGAAGGTTATTTTTATTAGAAAAGAGATTGCTAAATGACTTTGCTTTTAGTAAGTATGAAAAATTGTTAATGGCTTTAATCTATGGGGCAACCTCGTCACAGAACAATCAGTTTTAAGAAAGCAAGCTATACCACGTTTGAGCAATACATTCTTAGAAGATATAGCAAATATCTAGGAATGGTTAGTAGCCACAGATTAGATACCCTGTTGATCGGCGATGAAACGAATCTCGCCTAATTCACAACTCACCAGCGGGAGCGCAGGAGGAGGTACAATACCGCGCTTGTGATTAGCGAACAACCGTGTGACGTGCACTATTTTCCACGAATGATCGGACAAAACGAGATGGAGGTATATAATTTTCAAAGAACAGAGCAGGATGAAAGACATCTACCACATCTACCTCGATGATTCTCATTGTGCTGAACTGAGCAATCGTTTGAGACGTGGTCCTTAACTGTGGGCCTCATAACGAAGCTCAAAGTCACACAGCGAGCTATGGAGAGAGCTATGCTCGGAGTCTCTTTGCGCGACAGAATCCGTAATGAGGATATTCGCAAAAGAACGAAAGTGGCCGACATAGCTCAAAGAGTAAGCAAGCTGAAGTGGCAATGGGCAGGCCACATCGCTCGCAGAACTGACAACCGATGGCGAAGAAAGGTTCTCGAGTGGCGACCACGAACCGGAAGACGCCGTGCTGGACGGCCTCCCACTAGATGGACAGATGACCTCACAAAGGTCGCTGGAAACCGCTGGTTGCAGGTTGCGCAGGACCGATCGTTGTGGAAATCTAGGGGGCCTATGTTCAGCAGTGGACGTCTTGCGGCTGATGATGATGATGATGATGATGATGAGCAATCGTGCTTCTAAACGGCCGGCTAAAGGTACAAGTTCGCGCTGAGACCGCGACATGAGACCGCGACAGGCACTTGACTCTATAGAATTGTATGGGCGCCAGTTCGCGCCGAGACCGCGACACATGTCTCGCGACACGGGTCTCGGTCTCCTGTCTCGCTCGGTCTCGGCGCGAACTGGCGCCCATACAATTCCATAGTGTCAAGTGCCTGTCGCGGTCTCCGGTCTCGGTCTCGGGTCTCGGTCTCCGGGCGAACTGTTTAAGAAGGGCAAGTCGTACGATCACTCAAGTGGGTTATTGTTAGGAACACTGCGTACTCAAGTCTCATTCGAGTTCTGAGATCAAGGTACATCAAAGCCTGTATTCCCGACCGAT
Source organism: Ectropis grisescens (assembly GCA_017562165.1). Classification (NCBI taxonomy): domain Eukaryota; kingdom Metazoa; phylum Arthropoda; class Insecta; order Lepidoptera; family Geometridae; genus Ectropis; species Ectropis grisescens. The sequence goes on along the minus strand of CM029792.1, from coordinate 4,605,809 downwards.
ATGTATCATAGTAACTTAGCTACCGAAACGAGGCGTAATCAAACGTCAAGCCATGCTTCCAATTCTGCGTAGTTCATCATCAACAGCCCACTAAATGTTCCCACTGCTGCAACTCGGGCTTTCTCTCGCAAGGAGAGAGTTAACGCCATCCACCACGATGGCCCAATGCGGGTGGTGGATGACACATGACTTCGAAAGATTCGAGGTACATGTCGGTTTCCTTACGATGTTTTCCTTCACCGTTTTAAGTTAGCGGCATTACGCACATGACTTCGAAAATACAGTGGTGCGTGTGGGGCTTGAACCCGGGGTCTCCGTAGTTGCGTAGTCTCCCGCAATTCTGCGTAGTTGAGTTTTGTTTATTCGTTACTAGTGATCCACCCCAGCTTCGCCCGTGGTACACATAAAATATATCCTATAGCACTCAAGGATTACGCACATATCCAATGGTGAAAGAATTTTTGAAATCGGTCTAGTAGTCCCTGAGATTAGCGCGTTCAAACAAATAAACGATTAAATGCTTTATTTTCGTAATATCTTTTAAATAGAACGTCTGATTTCAATTAAAGAAAATAGAATAATTATCAAGTGTAGAAACAGTCTTGAATATTAAATAATTTATTTGGAAAATAATTAATACAAAAGTATAGAAAACATGGTCTAATTCTGATAAGCATAAATATCTATCAACTTTTAAAATGCAAAAATAGTTATAGTGGCATAACTGCAAAAGTTAGACATAGGTAGATTAACTCTTTATTGCACTAAATAAACAAAAACAACGGAACAAAAACCTAAAAAAGTTGTAACAATTGGCCTTTTCGCTAAAAGTGATATTTTCCTGGCAACCGTGGCATCGTGGACATACAATTTTTTTCGTAGATATTGATTATTTGATTTGATTATTGATACGTTCTACATATTATAATATTGCGGAATATGTTTTTTAACCCCCGACCAAAAAAAAGGGGTGTTATAAGTTTGACGCCGATGTCTGTCTGTCTGTCTGTGTGTGTGTATGTCTGTGGCACCGTAGAGCTCAAACGAATGAGCCGATTTCGATAGGGTTTTTTTTTTATTTGAAAGTTAATTACCGTGCGGGTGTTCTTAGCTATGTTTGGTTAATATCGATTCAAAATGGCCGCCTCCACAAAATGGCGGATAAAATATTTCTTCACAACCTACCTCAATATGGGTATCAAATAAAAGGGCTTAACTAGTAAAGTACTATACACTATAACAAATTTCAAATCCAAGATGGCCGCCACCACAAATGGCGAAATATATATTTTTTTCAATACTACCTCAATATGGGTATCAAACGAAAGGGCTTGATTAGTAGAATACTTTGCACTATGACAAATTACAAATCCAAGACGGCCGGTATCACAAAATGGCGAATTACATTTCTTTTTTCACAACTCCCTTTATATGGGTATCAAATGAAAGGGCTTGACTAGTAGAATGTTGTACGGATAACAAATCTGAGGTAGTCGGGGGTTAGTCAACATTTTTAATTTTGTTCTTGTGTTCTATTACCAATACTTTTCGCAGTGCATACCATGAAGGCTATTTTTAACACTTGGGTTGGTTTTAGTAAGAATTTCTAATTTTTTTCGAGTAATAAATATACCCTATGTTACTCAATAATAATGTAGCTTTCTAACGTCAAAAAAAATTTTTGATATCGGTTCAGTAGTTTTTAAGTTTCGTTACATATAAAACTACAAATCTTTTCTATTTATAATATTATTTGTAGGTATAGACTGGAAATATCGAAACACGACGTGTTCTAAGTTTCGAGTTTGTATTTAAAGAATATATAGCCAGCTTTCCATTCTACAACTAGTTTTCCTGTTTGAGTTTCAACTGGTCTTGATGCAATCTGATATTTCGATGCAAATTCGTAATAGTGAAATCTTACCTGTCTGAATGCACTATACCTATTTAGGTACTTTACCATATGAGATCATCTCTTTGAGTAAACCTTTCGTAGTACTTATAGAGTGATATGTACCTGTATGATGGTAAGCAACGCGTCTGCTCATAACAGCACAGTGTCACACAACTAATGGAATATGAAGAGTCCAAATCAATACCATCCACTGCATTATGCCCAGTGATGTGAAATAATTTGTATGTATGCCCTTTCTATGAAAATATTCCCCTTCAAACCCAACCACTGTGGTGCTTGCACAATGACTGCCTGGTTGCTAGCAGTGTGGCTCAACATACCGTGGTTCCACCTGCTTTCTTACGAGGTTCCCAGGGCGTTTTCTCACCATGATGTCAATCTACAGTCTTAAACGTATCTAGTGACCTCAGTGATAATCTAATCTCATATTACTTACGTAGATGTGGCCAGTTCTAAAATAGCTACACGAAATTTAACTGCCAAAAATTAAACCAAAACATTTAGTTAAGTATAACAGTTTATTTGATAACAAAGTATAAAATTGCTTTAACAACAAATTTACTTATTCTGTATCACAAAACTTACACTTGTACTAGGTACACGTCCTTAATTAAGTAAATACATTTACATCGGAGTGTTATTTTAAACATAACAATACCTAATATAATTATTATTAAGTTAAGTATTCTTTTCCTGAAAATCCGGATGACATCAATTTAAATTAAGCTCACACACTCAGCTCATTTTGAAATCAAATAATATGAGTGGGCCAACTAAACAAATTGCTCCAATTAAACAGCAAGGTTAAGTTTAAATGTTATCTATAAGTACATCTATATAGAAATAAATAAAATTGGAGTATCATATCGGAAGGTATCAGCCATTACGCTGCTTAGGTACTGGCAGGCGACATAGCGGTTTCCCGCCAATTTTGTTCGCGCGCCATAGTGAGCAAAAATGTCATAATATTATAAAAAAAAAGGTAACAATGAAACGCATATAATTAGAGTAAATATAAATAACTCTTTTTTTATGAAAATTACATTTCCTACATACCTAACTAACTACTTACACTAATCACATTTGAATTTTTAATTATCCATAGTCCGATGTTGGTCAACTCAAGCTTATTATCAGTTGCAAGCGTGCTCAGCATTCTACGCATCACGCAGAATATTGCAATTCGTCATTGTTGTTAGCTTAACGTTAATTCTACTTCCACAAATATGTACATACTATATAAATGCGAAAGTTTTGATAGTTGAATATTTTTGTCTAATAACGTTGGTACGAATGAATACCCCAAGTTGAAATATGGACAGTTAGATTATATTCTGAAATAGCTGATATCCAACTTTGTACATGCAATTATGTCTGGAATAGACTTACTTATAGCTCAAAAAGTACAAATATATACATTTTATCCCGAAAGAATGCAGTCTCTTAGAGAATATTCCATTTATAAATTCCACCCGATCAAATCGCGATCATATAGTGTGCTACACCGATATAAATTAAAAGATGTGCCCTCTTAAACTTCAGGCGCACGGAATTATGTTATCGTTGGGAAGAGTGAGCTTACTCTTTCCTTTCTGGTCGATTGTAGGAAGCGGTTAACACCGGCTCTTTTTACCAATCGTTATGCGTTGTCAACAACCAAAAGAACTATAACCATAACATACCTCACCACAAGCGATTATAGGGGTCAAGTAGATTGGTGTGTTGTAAACCGCTCACGCTACACCACACAGACGCAATTTATTAACAATTTTAAGGTGCCCAGGACACATCTTTTGATTTATATCGATGATGTAATATATTTAATGATAAATTATTATGTATTAGTCAAACAAATTTTAACGGGACGTCCTCTTGGCTCTTTGACTTCTGGGTTCTTGATCTGAAAATAAAAGAAAATAACTTTATCATACTGCACCCTTCTTCACTACGATCATCGTGGTTTTGGATATTCTTTTTAAACGACTTCAAAAAAGGAGGTTTCTCAATTCGACCGTATATAATATGTTTTTTTTCCAAAACAGTTACAATTTTCAAACCCCGATGCAAAAATTACAGGTGTTATAAGTGGACGTGTCTGTATGTGTGTCTGTCTGTGGCATCGGCATTGTAGCTCCCAAATGGATAAACATAATTCGATTGGTATGAATATTTAATTAATGTTACGTACAAACGTCAACGATATAATTAATTGTTTAATTACCTCAACGTTTCGGAAGCGTTACAACCGCCAATAAATAAAACATTATGTGTTCATATCGCGAAAGTTTAAAAACAATACAAAAGTCAATTCAGGATTATATATATAAGGAGATACATTTCCAGTCAAAAACAATAAAAATAGAAAAACACGATAACAAAATACATTTTGCTACTGGTTAATTTGATTTTAGTTTTCTATAAGTAATGCAAGAACAAAATTAAAAAATTTGATTAACCCCCGACTACCTCGGATTTGTTATCTGTACAACATTCTACTAGTCAAGCCCTTTCATTTGATACCCATATTAAGGAAGTTGTGAAAAAAGAAATGTATTTCGCCATTTTGTGTTAGCGGCCATCTTGGATTTGTAATTTGTCATAGTGCAAAGTATTCTACTAATCAAGCCCTTTCGTTTGATACCCATATTGAGGTAGTATTGAAAAAAATTATATAATTCGCCATTTGTGGTGGCGGCCATCTTGGATTTGAAATTTGTTATAGTGTATAGTACTCTACTAGTTAAGCCCTTTTATTTGATACCCATATTGAGGTAGGTTGTGAAGAAATATTTTATCCGCCATTTTGTGGAGGCGGCCATTTTGAATCGATATTAACCAAACATAGCTAAGAACACCCGCACGGTAATTAACTTTCAAATAAAAAAAAACCCTATCGAAATCGGCTCATTCGTTTGAGCTCTACGGTGCCACAGACAGACACACACACAGACAGACAGACATCGACTTACAACACCCCTTTTTTTGGCCGGGGGTTAAAAAAGGAATTATTTGGAAGTGTTTTAACTATGTTTGATGTAAATCAAAATGGTGATGATAGATGCCAATAAAAACGAGAACTTTTAACTTAGATTTCGCTAGCTGAGTTTGGAAACTACGCGGGTGAAACCGGAGGGCACTGGTAGTCTAAAATAAATCTTCAAAGCATGTTAGATAAGTTTCCTATGCAAAGCCAGGGGGATTAGTCTTCTAAGCATGGCCATCTAGAAATGCTTTAGGTCCCGAGTTCCCCCGAACATTTATTTCATTTACGAGCGTGACGATGACCTTCATTCACAGCCACCGAAAAATCTGTGTGTGGTGCGCCAACAAAAGTTTTAGCTTAACATTAAAGCTGTGGAATTAGCTCCAAAATTATTTTTTAACATTAAGAGTAAAAATAACTTACTTTCCAGACAGCATTTCCTCGATCTCCTGGAAGCTCTTCCCCTTAGTCTCGGGGATCATGAAGAATGTGAATATGAAGCAGAGAACGCAACAAACTCCGAACATGAGGAACACCGCGCCCATCCCCGTCACAGCTGCTATTAGCGTGAAATATCTGAAACAAGAAGTATTTATTATCTACACACTCACTTTATCTGGAACCGGAAACCAGAAAAGTTGGAGGAAGGAAGAAAGAGGCATTTGCTCTGCAAAAAAGCAATATTTATCTACTTAGGCCAGTAAAAACAGTTTTTTTTTGGTAAACTTTCCACAAACTCTCGATCAAATTTGTTTTTATAAGACTTAGGATCACTTACTGAGCATAAAATAACAAAATGCTGACAAACCCAGAAGGAGCTACAAGCGCCATCTTGAAAAAATGTTGTTGGTCGAAATTTCGGAATGGACCATAAATCGTAAACGGTAAGTGAGTAAGAAAAATAGCGAAATTTTATTTTCTACAATGGTCGTCATGACTTTTGTCGTAAATTGCATTCCAAGATTCTATTTTTACTGGGCTAAAGGCCTAATAAGCTGAGATATTTAATAATAATGATTAGTAACATACAAGCTTTTTAACTCAGCAATTTTAGTCCACAGCTGGACATAGGCGCCTCCTAGGACTCGCCACTCAGTCCTACCCTCAGCTTTACGTCTCCGACCACTACCTGCTGTCTTCCGAATATCATCACTCCATATGGTGTCAGGGTGTCCTAAACTACGTTTGCCGTTCCGCGGTCTCCATTCAAGAACATCATTGTCTACTCCAATGGTACTAAGTAGATATGATCAATGTAACCTTATACCTATACATGAATGTAACATACCTAGTTACCAAAAAACACATGATCCAACAGAATGTAGTAACGATCGGTGAAGCCAATGCTTTCACTTCGATGGGCAGCAGCTCGCCCATGATGGCCCACGGCAAAGGACCCATTCCCACACAGTTGGCCACGATGAAGAGGACTAGCGCGAAGATTGGCAGGAATCTGATGGACTGGACTATAGGGTTTTGGTTTGAATCCATGATGAAGTAGAAGCCGAGAAGACCCTGAAACAAAAGCATAGTTAAATATTTTAATTTTCTGCAAAAAATATAAACAAAACCCTACTTCGATCTATATATACTCTGTACATACAAATAAATAAAATAGGAGTGTCTGTATGTAATAAAAAATGAACAGCTTTTCACTAAGTTCAAAGGACACATACAAACCTACATACTTACGGTTTCTATTTAGTTTATTTGTCTGACTGACCATTTGTTCCGGCTAATTTCCGAAACGGCTAAACCGATTATGACGGAGTTTTCACTTCTAGATAGCTAGCTAATGTTCTAATGCATAATTTAGGCTACTTTTGCTTGCGGAAAATATACAGGGTTCTGCGAAATAAACAATAGACTCCTAACACGCACTTGAAAGCGCGGGTACAGCTAGCTTCAATTATAACTCTGCTAAATTTCATCCATTTTCAGTAACTACAAAAAATGTATACTACCTGCGTGACAATGTGATAATAAGGGCAGTCGTATTGCGTATTGCTTACCTTGATTATTATTGGTTATCTAAAATGACGCTACTACTAAAGACACCGGTTTAAACTCGACTTGAAAATACCGAAGTTAAATCTATCAAAGAATACCATTTAGAAAAAACACTAAATATTGTAAAAAATATTTTACAATATTTACCGAATACGGTAAAGACTTAAACCCTCAGAGCAACTCAAAGGTTAAACCAGTTAACGGCTCACTCGCTAACATTAACTCGCTGCTACTCATATTATAATTTTCGAATATACTGGCTATCTTCACACTTCAAACATAAACTACAATTTTATTCGGTTTGTCGGAAAAAGTGGATAATTAAACTACATAAGTGAGAACGCCTGATAGTAAGTAATGGGCAAGCCGACAACGGTAAGTACCTATGATGTTTCATCAGGCGCTCTCTGTACAAAAAAAGTCCTATGTACTACAAGCATTTATACTTTCACACAATATAATTATGATTTCCTCACTAGTCCGACAGCAGTTCCGGCGGTAGAAGTCAGTAGCAGAGGCCGACGACCGAGCCTGTCTACAACCAGAGGTGTCATACTTGACGCCACGACCTGTGAACAAATGGTGACCAATTAATCAAAGACCAAAATTTAACAATATGTTAGTTTAACCGACCTAGACACCAGTTTCTCACGTAAGTAAGACCCACCGAACCCTCTCTCCACCTATACTTCAAAATTTTGCGCCTTTCCCCCAGGCAGTATACCTAAGCGTAAAGGCATTTCCTCTGCATTTACGCTTAGGTATCCTAGTATCTTATTCATTTATTTATTCACTTAGGTATGTTATTTATTAGTGTAGTTTGATTTTGTATAGCTTAAGTATTTGTATGTAATATATTATTGGAATGTACGTTGATCTCGTAGTAATAGTCTTTGTTGCGCACCACGATTTAAGTTCTCCTAGTTTTTTGTCCACCCCCACGGTTGCGTGGAAGAAATCGCTTTCAGCAATAAGGCCGTCAGTTGTTTCACTAGTTTTATTGTGTATATATTTATTTTCTGTACTATTTTAAGGTGTGAACAATAAAGAGTTTTCATTCATTCATCCATTCATTCCTCCACGAAAAAAAAGGTATAGACTGGAATATCACATAGGTTACTTTTTACCGGGAAAATAACGGGAACTATGCGGGTAAAACCACGGGGGGCTGCTAGTATAAGATTATAAGATTGGAAAACTAGAAAAGCGTTTCAGACGCAAAAGGAAAAATTCAGGCGTCTACTCTCTTTCTACGAAAAACGTAATTTCGAAATAAACTCGCGACTTTCCTAATCTGATCTGATCTGATCGGGCGTTTCGTTCATCCCGACCGACGCTGATTTGACAGTTTTTGTGTCATCAACCGACCGATTGTGTTTGGTGGTATAAAACGTCCATAACTTCGGCCGATATGTCGTTTATCGGACTTCGTAGTCGACCTGCTTGTCCTACTTCGTTTCGTCCGAAACATTTTTTGACGTTTAAATATTCTAAGCCCACTCATTAGCGAGCAACACGGAAGGGAGTAGGCATACACAGCGTTTCCCCTCTGTCAAAGTACAAGTCCGCGTGGACCATGGAGCTTGATAATATACTGTGGCTGAGGGCGGGGCTAGATTTGTGAATGGTGCTTTATTTTTTATGTGTTAGTGGTTTGGCTGTGTGAGTATGATCGGCAATGGATCGGTACCGCTATGTTTTGTATGTAATAGTGCGGCTTTGGGCTAGTGTGCAACTTTCCCCTCCCGCAAGAAATTACAGAAAAATTCGAACAATATTTTTTAGCTAAGGCTACTACTCCCTTCCGTGCTTGCGCGGAAGATCGAGTTGTTCGATGATTACGACGGTTTGAAGTAGAACCGGAGTAGGAAAGTCGCGAGTTTATTTCGAAATTACGTTTTTCGTAGATTGACTGTAACATATAAATGACTCACCTGGATAACTCCAATGATGATGGTAGCTATAGCAGGTTCCAGAGTGGAGCCAGCGGCGATGAAGATGTTCGTCATGTAAAACAGGACGCCATTGATGCCGCTGAGTTGTTGGAAGATGATCAGGATAACTAAGATGTAGAAAGCTTTGAAGTTTCCTCCGCGGAATATGTCGGCGAACTGAAAATAACAACTTTATAGCTTAACACTTGACCACCATCTCGATGAGGTCTACGATGGGGCGTGTTTACCTAGAAGAAACCGATTCACTCTCGATTTCAAGACATTGAGATTGTAATCATCGGCAAAAATCCAATAAGGCACTCATCTTCAAAAGCCGTTTCCGAGCGGCTAAAATGTTGGCGCTTATATTATTTGGTTCAAGGTATGAGCATTGACATTAAGCGTAGTAACTCCGCCAGCATGCGGTGGAGCTTCCAACTGGTAGCGGAATCAATCATCTTGATTATCTTTAGACTTTTATTGGTTTATTGATAATTTAGATGTGCTTAGTGTCAGTAGCTAGGTAGGTTTGTAGTGTAGTTCTCATTGTATTTTAGTTTAAATTAATAAAGGCTTTGCCTAGTTACAAAAATGTACATGAAATGCTGAATACGTACCGTAGCACTGCTGGCAGGAGACGCGGTGACGTCAGCCTGTATCCGGTCCAACTCGGCCTGGACTCCAGCGCGAGACTTCCCTCGCAGGATCTCCAGGCTTCTGGCTGCTTCATGGGGCTTATCTGAAAAAACATCAGAAATTATATCAGAATAAGACAGAACTCGGTGTTATTGCTTGAAAACGCTGCTAACCGAAGTTTTCAAAAAATGAAACCTAGCTAGATCGACTTATCGCCCCGAAAAAGGCGTGCATACTATATAAGGGCACTCGTTGAAATCATTTCCGACATATTTCGTGTTTGTGTAAAAACCTGCCATTTTTAGTAAGATTGACAATTTTGTTAAAATCATTGTATAATTTCCCGTATTTTCTTAAAACACCGATTAAAATCTCAGATCAGGACCGATTTCAAAATTTTTTTCAGCGATGGGTGTGTATCCCAGGTAGCAAAATGACGTCTGCGACGAAAAAATGACGTCATCCTAAGGTCATATTAGGGTCCGTAGTTTATTCGTCAAATAAGTACGTCACACTGACGTCATTTTAACGTCTGGTACTCAAGGGAACGTCCTGGTGACGTCGATTTAGCGTCAATTCAGTGACGTCCTATGTTGGTCATGATTATGACGACGTAGCAACGTCCATATAAGGTCAATTCTGTGACGTCCTGTGTTGGTCGTGAATGTTACGTCCTAGTAACGTCCATTTACGGTCAATTCCGTGACGTCCTGTGTTGGTCAATAATAAGACGCCCTAGCAACGTCCATTTGGGGTCAACTGTGACGTCCTGTGTTGGTCATTAGTAAGACGGCGTAGCAACGTGCATTTAGGGTCAATTCTGTGACGTCCTGTGTTGGTCATGTATTATACGTCCTAGCAACGTCCATTTACGGTCAATTCTGTGACCTCCTGTGTTGGTCAATAATAAGACGCCCTAGCAACGGCCATTTGGGGTCAACTGTGACGTCCTATGTTGGTCATTAATAAGACGCCGTAGCAACGTGCATTTAGGGTCAGTTCTGTGACGTCCTGTGTTGGTCATGTATTATATGTCCTAGCAACGTCCATTTACGGTCTATTCTGTGACGTCCTGTGTTGTTCCCTAATAAGACGCCCTAGCAACGTCCATTTGGGTTCCATTCTGTGACGCCCTGTGTTGTTCATTAATAAGACGCCGTAGGAACGTACCTACATTTAGGGTCAATGGCGAAAGTTCGTAGTGTCTATGTACAGACTCGCCAAGATATTTCGGCCGTAGTGTACTTACCTACGTACTATTTATTTAGTGCATCTAAAGGAATGCTCTAACACGTAGGTACTACTTAATAATACCTGCTTAACACGTTCGCAGTCCCAATACAAAAGTTTCCGACAACGCCATAAGTCCAATATCATTTTCATTACTTTTGACCATTAGTCGATGCAAACGTCACAACTGATGCATAATTATGTTAAAATAAAGGCCCGTGCCCCGACTTTGCTCGTGTACACCGGGCGGTACACGGACTTAAAACACGACGAAGGAAGACTCACTTCGTATGCACGCGCCAAAGCTAAAAGGGTGTCATCACAATGTAAAAATGTAAAAGGCATATGTATTGATTGTTTTCCTAAAGTTACAGTTCACCAATAAAACATTATATATTTCTACTAACTCGTTTCATTTTGTACTGTGAAAACATTATATAAAAAAAAAAATAAGTCATGTTTTTGGTTTTTCTTGTCTAATAGAACCCTTGTCACAAGTCCAGGAACGATACACTAACAAATTTCATAAGTCCGTGGCTGCAGAGCCCATATAGTTATAGTGGCCTCGTGTACCGCATAGGGTACACGGACTCGGCGGAATCGCTCGCGTGTACCGCATAGGGTACACTGGACTGCGAACGTGTTAAGGTAGGTACCTAATTGCAACCGATAAAATTAATATTCATCGTCATTAAATAAATTATCAGTTTAAATGATAAATGATTTATTTTCTGTAAGTAGGTTTGTACAAACACTTTTAGTTAGAAGTCCACTGCTGGACAGGCCCCATATACATAGAAATGCCACGACGAGCGGTCTTGAGCCGCCTCGATACCTACAGAAACATCCACCACTGACTTCCATTCGTTTGACTAGCAGAATAAACGGGAACCTACTTATGATGCTATGGACATTCAAGCATATTATTATTATTATGGGAATCAGAATAAAACCTAATTAAGTAAGGTAGGTATATGAGCTAGGTATGCCATTATCCAAGAAAAGAAACATAATTTTATTCTAGGAGAGTACAACAGGTGCCTACCATGCTCAAGCAGGCACGATTAAATTAGCTCTAACAACATAACTATCATGCGGCTAGCGAACGTTTTTGTGTTAAAATATAGGTACTCTGTAAAAACTTTAACTCGACAGTAAATAGTCCATTTTAATAATTTAAAATTATCACCAGAGTTTATCTTTCTTCCAATCTGCGAGGAACGGAACGCATTGATAGCATGTTGTTTGTTATTATTTTATTAAATTATTATTTTTACATTTGTATTTGTTATGTAACTCAATGAAAAGAAATTCAGCTATTAGTCTATCATCAAACATTAGAAAGAACCAATATAAGATAGAAAAGGCTGATTAAAAATATAAATATTTAAAAAGTAAAAAATATATTTTTGTTTGCTTTTGTTTATTTCGAACGGAACGAACGAACGCGTTGACGGTTGGTTGGTATCCCGCGCTTTTTTTCTTTCTCAATTCTCTGTGTCAAACAAATGTGTAAATTCTCATGTTTTTTTCTTGCTGTTGTTATAGTACGTATCACAGCACATAAAAGGATTGTAAATTATGTATAGTGTCGTTCAGTTCGCGGAGAGTGAGGGTGGCACTGTGGCTGTGGTCATCAATAAATGGATAACACCTAAAAAGAGAAATCTATTGGCCTCCCGTAAAGGAGGCGAAAGCATTTGATAAACTTCTACAGAGGTGTTCGTCTCCAAATGAACAATGGAAACTATACGAGATCGATAGAGTTTTCTATCAGACTGGTAAGTTTTTTTATGAGTAGGTAGTGTAACACTACCACACACAACTATTTTAGCAGCTGGTGGCTTGAGGGCAGTTAACTTTACCATGCTTTAAGCCTGGGCACAGACAGACTGGCCCAGAATTTAATTCTAGTAGGTGCTAGTGTTTTAAAACCTAACTAAAAAAATACACACGGTGCCATAACCTAAAAATCTAAGGATTACGGCCGAGCTGAAGTTGACTGCAGTTTTGATGCGCACAGAAAAAAATATTCAGATTGCCCAAGATCACAAGACAGAACTGCTATTTTTAGGTCATGGCGCCGTGTGTAAACAAGCAGCAGCGGCGACAGCAAGCAAGCAACAGATAAGTAATCATTTCCAAGAAAGTGTGTTCACAGGTGTTTGGTTTTGTTTGTTTTCACAAATATTTGTTGGTCTTGTCTTATAATTATACATTGTATAACATACATAAACCTGGTGGTTAGGTGGCCACCGAACCACCAGGGTATGTATGGGGGTATGTACCCACATCCACCTAGAATGTGCCCTACATAGCATTGTGTTGTGTTCATTGCAGTCTCATGTGCCTGTAATCTCACCACCATACCATATCAAAACAGAAACAAAAGCATAGTAAATTATATAAGTAATGGCAGTACTATTAACTACTAGTAATGAGATAGAACTAATGGATTAATAAGTGCTGGACTACCAAGCTTGTACGGCGTGGGTGTGTTGCATGGCGTGACTAACTTTAACTTGCATGTTGTTTTGATATTAACTGTGTTGGTGTTTTATGCTTGTTCTATAGATGAATTGGATAAGGCAAAGAAAAATTAAAGTTGGTGGAAGACACATCAGATATACAGACTGAGGAGGAAAATTATATAAGTAAGCCACCCAAACGCAAAACAAAAAAAACTAGCAGATACATTTCATCATCAGATGATAATGATGATGAGAAAGGGTGTGAATTCCTCGTCCTCCGCCTTTAAAGAAACATCTATCCAATTGTAATTATACCGGATGATACATTAACTAAATTATTTTGAACATAATAATATTTCCTTCCATTATTTTCTTTTTTTTTTGCTTTTTAGATATAAACCTTGAACCTTCAAGTACAAGCACAATTTACAGTGATTTGGTACTAAATCACAACTCACAGATGAATAAACCTGATGCACAAGAGAAGGCTTCTAACAGTCATCATGATCAACCATCTGGTTCACAAAGTATGACACTCGATGAAATTGTTGCCAGCAGTGCTTCCAATAACTGTGGTAAATAGTAAAATCATTTTGATTTTTAAAATCTATAGCTGCCTAACTAGATTCTTTGCTAGATACTACCTTATATGCATGAGTATAGTTTTCGACGATTATTTCTATTTTTGGTATAGTGGTGGTGGTGGTGGTTGGTGTTAAGATTATTATAGACTGTAATACCTACCATACTACTTTTTTCATCCAGATTGTCAAGGCCAAGTTGTTTCACTACTTGCCAAAATAAAAGCCCAAAATGATGTCATCCTAGCAATTTTGAAAGACAGAGCAGGAAATACCAATGCATTGAAGCCTGAATTCAAATTTCCTTGAAACTTTTCAAGATTTAGAAACAGTGGAACAGTTACTGACTAATACAGAAAACTGTGCTAACCTGGTAAGTGTTTACTTTTAATAAACAGGAAATGCCTATTGAGCAATTATAATTAATTCCTACTTTACCATAAGAAAGCTTTTTATTACATGGGTACCTTGCTAGAATGAGTTAGTTTGTTTGTGAGTTTGGATGTAGGAGTTAATCATCGGAACTATTGATTCAATTCTGGGAATTCAGTCACTAATAGCAAGCTACATTACCCCTGACAGGCTATGTTTTATTAGCTTCTGCTCACATTATGTGTAGTTAATTCCTAATAATTTTGGCCACTGCTTCACAGTGGGCGATTAGAGGCTGAGATGTGAGGTGTGGGTTCAATTCCTGTTGCAACACAAATATTTGCTCTAGGTCTGTGTCATGATACCTTGGCACTCGTAGTTCCTGATACCTATGACAGGGAATCCTATAGTGTGAGCTCAAGATTATGTATGTGACTGTTGGATCTTATGTTAATTCTAGTGTGTACTTATAGAGATATATGTGGATGTTTATTGCTATCAATTAATATTTACAGACAAGCTACCTAAAGAGCCTTGGTGGGCATGATTTAAAAAATAAAGTATCGAGAGTGATGAAATATACATTGTCAGACTCGTTGGCAAGCAAGTTCAACTTCTATGGTAAAAGGTCTGAGAAGAAGCCTTTTCAGAGCTACGTCTCCGTGAATTTATTGTTGGTATGTGTCTATTGTCTTTCATATGATTAAATTTATTCTTTCTAGATCTCATCTATAATACAAAATAAGTGTGCTATGAAATACCTAAATAATTTCAAAAGATACATATTCCTTGTGTACTGGCAACTGGTTAATAATTGGCATGTTTTATGTAGGTGGCTAGGTGGGGAGACTCTTAGTACTAGAAAGCTGTAATTTGGCAAGGCTATATATAATAATAATCACGTCAATTAACTGGTAAAATAAAACAATTAAGTCCACATAATTATTGCGACGGGCTTACTACGGAACCCTACAATGCGCGTGATCCAACACCCACTTGACCGGTTTTAATTCTCCGTTAAAATAATATTTAACACCAGTTGTGTCGCGACTCGCGAGTCGCTGTGTGAGAGCGACCCGTCATCTGACCCCACAGAGCGTTGCAGGCATTTGGGCTATTCTTATATTCACAAACTTTTTGTTTTCAGAGAGCTTAAAGAGTTCCTCTCAAGGATTACAGAAAAAGACATTGAAGACGATATAAAGGTGTGGCTCAAGCACGCACCTGAACGAGCAAAAAGCGATTGTCAAAGGAAAATAACAATGTCATCCTCTAGGAAGAAAAAAAAATGTAGTAGGTGAGCGTCAAATGTATAGAAGGATTTTGGCAGAAAAACGAAAAATTATTTTAGAAATACAAAGAAGTACATTACAGCCATCATTAAGTGATTTGCCATCTTCACCACAATATACATCCACATCTATAGCTACGAGTAACAGTAGTATTGACAACAATACTTTAAATGAAAACTGTTTAAGGACATATAAAGAGAATATTTTTTAGATGAAAATTGTCAATCAACATTGTTTGAGGATTGTTTTATAGATAATGATGATTCACGATCTGACGATGCTAACGATTTGCCATCGCAATTAAGACATTGGGCTACCGTAGAACATAAAATTTCCCACAGTGCTCTAGATAGTCTTCTAAAATTCTAAATCCTTTTTGCCCTAAATTGCCTAGAGATAGCAGAACGTTTTTTAAATACGCCAATGAATATATCAAGTAACTCTTTGCAATCTGGTGAATTGGTGCACATTGGTCTCATAAATCAAATACAAGCACAATTAAAACTGTACAGTGGGTTCAACTTTAAAAATAGTGAAATATTGTTGTCTTTTAATGTTGATGGTTTGCCACTTTTTAAAAGCACGAATACTCAACTATGGCCTATATTAGGTTTGATCAAAACTTTAATTGTGCACAGCCATTTGTAATAACTCTGTTCTGTGGAAACTCTAAACCTTCACCATTGAATCTGTTTTTGGGGCCATTTGTTGAAGAACTGTCTACATTACTTAATGATGGAATAAATTTTGAAGATACTCATTATATTGTAAAAGTACATAGTTTTGTATGTGACGCTCCAGCTAGAGCTTTTATCAAATGTACTAAATCCCATGGTGGATACTCATCATGTGATAAATGTGTAGAACCTGGTGAGTATATTCAAGGTAGAGTGATTTATACAAGCGTATCTGCAGTAGGAGAACGGATTCACAATTTCGTTTACAGTCTGATGACGACCATCATGTTGGTGAATCTCCACTTTTGACGCTTCCATAGATTTAGTTTCATTGTTTCCCATTGATTATATGCATGCTGTTTGTCTGGGAGTCATGAGGAAACTTTTAAATGTTTGGGTTGGTGGTGATTTAAATGTTCGTTTAAATAGCCGTTTAGTAAATGCAGTTTCTGAAAAATTACTTTAGCTGTGCAAGTTGTATACCTGTTGAATTTAACAGGCGACCGCGAAGTATCAGTGAGTTGGCTCGCTGGAAAGCCACCGAATTTAGGATGTTTTTGTTATATACTGGACCAGTTGTTCTAAAAATATCCTTCCAACCTCCCTGTATGAAAATTTTTGTTATTTCATTGTGCTATAACAATTCTTTGTAGCCCTAGAAACATCAATAAAGTAGGTACATATTTAGCACATGAGCTATTATTAATGTTCATAAGACATTCCGAAACTATTTATAGCCGGAAATTTTAATTTACAATGTTCATATGTTATGTCATTTGTGTGATGACGTTCGTTTATTTGGTGATTTGGACAGTTATTCCGCCTTTCCTTTCGAAAATTATTTAGGCATGTTAAAAAAATTAGTTAGGTCACCTAACAAACCGTTGCAGCAAATTTATAAACGATTAAAAGAAATGGAATCTACTTTTCCTCCAAAACTGATTGACGAGGTACCAGCGGTTTTTATTACAATAGCTTAGGACCAACGCCTGTTGATAACAATGCTTATGAATGCTTTAATAAACTTGTTTATAAGGGTTTTGCAATGTATACAAAATCTGGTTTAGCTAATAATTGTTACTGCTATGCAAACGGCAAAGTAGTCGAGATACATAATATTTTGAGATGTAAGATTAATGGAGAGGTTTCCTTGTTCGTCTATGGAAAAGAGTTTGTACATTATGATTCCTACTATACGTATCCTTATGATTCTGCTGTTATTGATATTTTTAAAGTTTCGGAACTCTGTTCAGCTTACAAAATTGTACCTGTTTATGATATTATTTCAAAATGTGTTGTTATTCCTCAAGAGGCAACTAGTAATTCTTTTATATGTTTTCCTATGCTCCATGGTTATAAGGATTAAAATTCTCCATTTATTAATTAAGTTGTGATAGTTAACTCGTTATAATAAATAATACTACAATGCAAATTTGTGTTTTAATGTTGACCTTTCAGAGTTACTTGAAGACTGTGGCTGGATGAATTGCATCGAGGCCAAATTGATCCCGGATGACGTCATATTAACGCTTCAGATAACGTTATATTAATGTGTCTGAAGACGTTAATAGACGTTATTATAGGAGGTCTTCACAATACGTGGTATTGACGTCTTCTGGAGACGTTATCTGGCGACGTTAATATGACGTTATCTGGAGACGTTAAGGTGACGTTATCTGGAGACGTTAATATGACGTTATCTGGGGACGTGAATAAGTCGATATCTGGAGACGTTAATATGACGTTATCTGGAGACGTTAATATGACGTTATCTGGAGACGTTAATATGACGTTATCTGGAGACGTTAATATGACGTTATCTGGAGACGTTAATATGACGTTATCTGGGGACGTGAATAAGTCGATATCTGGAGACGTTAATATGACGTTATCTGGAGACGTTAATATGACGTTATCTGGAGACGTTAATATGACGTTATCTGGAGACGTTAATATGACGTTATCTGGAGACGTTATCTGAGACGTTAATATGACGTCTTCAGAGACGTCGCTGAGACCTGACATTAGGCCGTCATTTAGTACGTCTGTGGGACGTTTTTTACGACGTCATTTACGTCGAAAATGACCGTGAATGGACGTCGTCATGACGTAAAATTGCTACCTGGGATGTGATCCCTGAATACTTGCTTTAGGCTATATATTACGAGTATGAACCACCGACGAAGCCAGGGAGGACCGCCAGTATTAAAGGCAACTTACTCTTCATCATAAGGAACATGGGTGATTCTGGCATCCAGAAGAATGAGAACGCGAACACAGCAACGCACCCAAGCCCCACGTACGCTATGGCCGAGTATGAGATGTACGGACCGATGCTGTATATCAGCAGGAAGCCCATGGTTAGAAACACTTGGAGGAACGAACCAAGAGCCCCCCGAACGTCATCCTGAAATATAATAAGGAAAGAGAGAAGTAGTTTTATTCCAAATTAAGCAGTTCAGTTCAGCGGAGCAGTTCTTGATGCCCTATTCTCGGAATACAAAGAAGTTTGTGACCGAATATATGGTATTCCAGATGCGAAGGTAAAAAATAACTCGCACAATGTGTGATGTGATGAAAATAAATTATTACCGTTTTTATTTCAGCAAAATGCATAATATTAATTAATACATAAGTATTTTGTAGTGGGAGGACTCTTGACAGAGCCCGCCTGGGGAAGTACCACACCTTTGCCAGTTATTCTACCGCCAAGCAAGAATGTGCATACATTACTGTGTTCCGGTTTGAAGGGCAATGTTTCCAGAGAAATTACAGGGCTTAGAGATATAACATCTTAGATCTCTGGGTGACGAGCGCAGTGCAGTGCTAGGTAATGATTTGGACTCTTCATGTTCCAATAGCTGCGTGTCACTGTGTGCTGTTATGTGGCAGGCATGTTGCTTACCATCACATGTCATGTCCTGATCGTCTCGTCACTCCTTATATAAAAAAAAAGTACAGGTCAACAATTTCCAAAATGAAACTCAAACCAAGGTGCCTAAACTATTATACTGTTACTATTCCAAATGAATGCCCAAGCTACTAAAGGACATTCTTCATAAACTACTAACATTAAATGTGAGTGTGAACGTTTAAGTTACGGCTGGTCTAATCTAGAACGGCGACTGCCAATCTGGACATCCCGGGTTCAAAAACACGCGCACTACTGTTTTTTCGAAGTCGTGTGCCGCTAACTTAAAACGGTGAAGAAAAAACATCGTGAGGGAACCGACATGTACCTAGAATCTTTCTAAGTCATGTGTCATCCATCAACCCACACTGGGCCTGCGTGGTGAATTATGGCCTTGACTCTCTCCTTGCCAGAGAAGGCTCCGAGTCCCAGCAGTGGCAACATTTATTGGGATGTTTATGCTTCTGCAAAAGTTGGATGTTTGTTGCTCAATCACATTATAATGTCTTCATTTTCAAAATACACGTTCAAATTTGGACAGATTATAATATGTACTTATATTTAGATAATAAGTATAAAATAGTGCAAAGGATCCCTTGTAGCTATGTAAAAACATTGGGTTTTTTACCACGGGAAAATCACGGTAAGTACGGTAATACTGCTAGCTGCATTTAATAAACAACAAGGATGGCAATCTTACCGTAGCTATTTCAGCGCAGTACATCGGTGCGATGGTAAACAGCATGCCTGCGGCGAGCCCCCAGAACACTCTAGCAGCGTAGATCATAGCTACGTTCTGAGTGGCCGCCACTAGTGTCCACCCGATGAACATGGGGACTGACGTTGAAAAGATTCCCCATTTTCTACCAATGGTCGAAGCGGCAAACCCACCAACTGTCGGGCCTTAAAAAATTAAAATAAACTTGCCAACTGTAAAATAACATTTACGCCGATGACACTGGTGTTTTTTTTACTCTGTAGGTTTCATTTGAGCGCCATCTCGCCTGATGTTAAGCGACGATGCGGTCTACAATGGAGCGTGTTTACTTACAAGAAACCGACTCACTCTCGATTTGAAGTCATCGGTCGGTTCGTATGGGAAGCATTGACTGCGTTACCGAAAACGAGACAAAATAGAAAATGTTGATGTCGAGTAGATTATCTACTAGCGGAATCCCAAATGGTAGTGATGGGCACAGAGGAAGTAATCATTAGTGATGGGCTCAACAGACAAAATCGGACTAAAGAGCGCTAGAATTAGATTGAAAATATTCCCTACTTTCTTTTTCTTCTCCTAATCCAAGGCATACTTTAAAAAATATTACAAACGTGTCTAATTGTAATTAAAAAATATAATCACCACGCTCGCCATCTCTGGGTGACGGATAACGGAGCCAGTTAATGATTGCGAGTGTTCATATGTGTGTGTGTTTTTTTTTAATAAAGAGAGACGAGATGAGGAGGGCATTTACCTGATGGTAAGGAACATGCCTGCCACTCCAAATCATCACCTAACACTGCACTGCGCTCGTCACCCCAGAGATCTAAGATGTTATATCTCTAAGCCTTGTAATTTCTTTGGACAATATAGCTTTAATAACACTGTGCTGTTATGGGTAGGCGTGTTGCTAATCATCAGGCACCTGAGCTGCTCGACTAGTAAACATAGGTTTTTCTTAGAAACTGCCGAAGTGTGACTGTAATGGTTTTTAAAATGTGGTCCGTTCCGATTCAGTTAGATCAATGTACCGGATTGAATATTCAACAACCTCTGGAAACATTGCCCTTCAAACCGGTATACTGACCTGACTGAACCGGAACAGAATACAGTGAAAGCTGTGATAATAATGCCGTTGATGTCGTTGATGACATCATAAAAGTTACCGAACATGGCTCCGACAGTGAGCAGCGATCCGATCCATGCCTCCTGGTCCACATTGATAGCGTATTCCAGGGGGGTGTCTGTTAGATTAGCGTCCTTCAGCTTCGGATTGATGGGAGACGTCCAGCCCATAGAATACCCAACCACAGCTAACGCGATGTTAGCTGCAAACAACACACAAATTATTACATATAAAAAAAATAAGTCATTTCATCCGAATAATGGTTTGGTGTATTCCAAAAGTCTTTCCATCCACAATTTTATAATTCACATCAATGTTTTTGCTTTATTTACCGTTATTTATGTATAACATCGGCTACCTGGATCCCAGGTTTTTTGCGTGGACGAAATGTATTTACACATACCCTTCATCCGCCTGGCGGAGACGGTCGGGTTCCATCAGACTCGACACAGCGGAAGGACATAGTGTCTCTATCTCAGATAGAGAATAAGTAAATAGACAGGTTTTTCCGCACGGTTCCTTTGTACCAATCATAAGCAGATGACGTGCATACTTCCTCTGGCTACAGAGTGTTGTGCCGCGACAAAAGTATAACACTTCCACAGGAGCGACCAGGCAAGAGCGATCAGACCCGTGCTTTCGGTGTAAAGCGTTTGTTCCAACTCTATATGTAAGTAGTATATGTAAACTCTTTGGTCTCTAATAATCTCTGCGGGGTTCCACCCCGACCGATTATGGCGGGAACTTGGGAACGCTCTCGCATTTCTCCGCAAACCTGCCGAATCTGACATAGCCCAACTGTCTCCTTAAACGGAAAGGCTGCAGAGTGAGGGACCTCCTTAATATCAACTGTCGAGGGTGACCACCTTCTACATCTGAGCTATGATCCAACAGGTTAGTGAAAGTCTCTTAAAATATTTGTGGTGACTTTTCACTATAAGACCGTTCGCCGACACTACTATCCCGACTATGAACCTGGAATCAACATCCTACATAGTGGTACTGGTAACCTTATTCGTAATTTTGCCCTTTTCAGCTTTCACGAGGTTCTAGTGATGTAAGAAAGAGAAGGCACTGCTCATTTTAAAAATACCATTTAATATTTAGGTCTATAGTGCGGATATCTGTCGGATAACCCCAGTTGACTGTTATCTATATTGCATAGAATTACATTTTATCGACAGACGAAAACATTATTGCATCAATAACAATATTTTGGTACTAGATATTACCTATTACGTAATGTAGTACGGTTTTGGCCGAGTTGAAATTTGAAAGGAACTAACTACTTACCTATTAAAAAATACATTTTAAAGCTCTTTCTTTTAAGTACCGAGCCAGACCCAGCCCGCATTATCACCGCGTAGCGCCCTTTTGTATATTGTAAATTTATAAAAGGTTAAATAAAAACCGTAAAAAAAATGTATTAAAAAATGTATTTAATTTTAATTAATTATATTTAAAGATAACATTAAACTAAATATTTAAACGGAAAACAATTAAGTTTGTTGAATGGGAGATTTATTTTTTATAGCGGCAATAGAAATACGTCATCTGTGAAAATTTCCACTGTCAGTCAATATTCAGTACATTGTCTAGCTATCACCTTTTTTGAGACATAGCCTGTTGACAGACGGACGGACGGACAGCGAAGTCTCAGTAATAGGGTCCCGTTTTGACAATTTGGGTATGGAACCTTAAAAAACAGGATTTTTAATAGGTATTACATCGTCAACAGGTGTTTTGTAGCCCGCTGTAATTGATTTCTAAAATACCTATTTAGATTATCTAGTAGAAAGGTACCTATTCAATTGTATTCATGTGTTCAATGTACGATATGTGCCAAATGGAACGGTTTAAGATAAACCTAATAAAACACATTTAAATTTTTATTATAAAGCGGCATCATTTCGTCGGTGTTGGTCCAAAAACTCCAAAGAAGAGATTTTACCTCACTTTCGTAATAGAAACATTTAAACTTTAGAGTGATTTGTCTGTAATAATGAGAGTGTTCAAGTCTAAAGTGAATCAAGTTCTTATAGGTTATAAAATAAGAGCCCGTTAACCCAGCCTTCGTTATTTTGACATAGCTGAAAGTTTGTCACCGCATGCTCATCATGTAGGTAAGAACGATGGCCCATTTTGAAGTTTGGGTCATCCTGGCTTTGGGAGATAAATGGTAGTGGGCACTAAGTATCATGGATGCAAGGTTGCTATGACGGTTTTAGACAAACAACTAACAAATATCATCGTCACCTAACGTTTTCCGTTTTTTAGGGTTCCGTAGCCAAATGGCAAAATACGGGACCCTTATAGATTCGTCATGTCTGTCTGTCCGTCCGTTTGTCATAGCCACTTTTCTCCGAAACTATAAGAGCTATACTATTCAAACTTGGTAAGTAGATATAATCTGTAAACCGCATTAAGATTTTGATACAAAAATAGAAAAAAAAAAACAAAATTTTTTAGGAATCCATACATAGGATCCCATACATAGAACTGAAACTCAAAAATTTTTTTTTTATTGAAACCATACGTGTGTTGTATCTATGGATAGGTATTGATATAAAAAATGGTATTGAGGTTACCTACTAACATTTTTTTTTCTAAACTGATTAGTTTGCGCGAGGGACTCTTCCAACGTGGTAAAAAGTGTGTCCCCCCTGTAACTTTTAAAATACGAGAATGACAAAAATAAATAAAAGTGTAGGTATGATGTAAGTTACCATGTAAACTATCGACGAAAATTGGTTTGAATGATATTAAGTAGTTTTATTTTAATACGTCATAAATTGACTATTGTTAAAACACTGATTAAAATTAAAGTAATAACGAAGTACAAGAACTTTTTTTGTATTATGTTACTTGCTGCTACGGAAGCCTTCATGGGCAAGTCCGACTCGCACTTGACCACTTTTTAATTATTACAGCACCATCTACGGCTTTAGCAAATATGTACCTATTATGAAGGCATTAAGTATATTTAGCATTATGTAGGCTTTCAAATTCTTAGTTATAAGTTTTAAGCTATTGCATAGCTTGAGGGACCGAATTTTAGTGATTGTGCATCTCTTTCTTATGTTCACAAGAAAGAGTGATGGAAGACCGTAACGCCGTCCTCCCCACTCGGTCATTCGACTTTGAATCTTATTTGTATGGGCTTTACAGACTAAATGCTCTTAGCAGTGTTGCCAACTTAACGGATTTCCCGTGATATTTTTTATGGTAAACAAATGTCACTCTTCAAAATAAAAGCAATTCCGAAAAATTGTTAACATCCCTATTGCTTATGTTGATAAAAATGCATGCAACATGGAATAGCTTTACCGCGGCAGTCTCCGAGTGCCACACTTCTTTTTTTACTTTTATCGGTAGATAAAGTATAAATTTTTATTTTAGAGTTCTGTCATTAACGTAAAAGTGAATCGATTAGGCTAAAATTTGGAACTAGATGCGATACCTACAGTCTAAAAATCACACCGGGTATCCCTGAACATGAAGAGTTCCTTACAAATTCGACTCGAAGATATAACAAGAAAATAAAAAGTATATTGTGGTATAAATAACCATGGTTGCCAACTCTATAACAAACAAAATTTGTTTATAATTAAAACCTTTTTATCAAAACGATAACCCCATTTTATTGTAGGGGGCGTAATCATGGAGATATACAGTCTGACTGGTGAGATACTATCGATATTTTAGGAATGTACTCGGTCCGCGATTCTGGTTCTAATTATGTAATAAAATAAGGTACTTAAATTTTGGCCAAATATCTCAAGAAATAAATAAAGTATGGACACGTTTTCGATATTGATAACGTGTAGCTTATTAACGTAACGCAGGCGGCTCGCATCAAAGTAGCACCCAGGCCAGCGGCGTCTCTTTGTCGCGGCGGCCAGTGGCCGGCGAGTGTTGCCGCCTAAAGCCCTCTCCCCGCCCGCCCCCAACCCCGCTACCTGTTGCATAATAGCCATGTGTCGTTACGGGTTTTCTCAGATAACGGAACGTAAACGTTACGCATATCCAAATAGACGGTATCAAAACTATTTATTTTTCATAACTATTTATTTTCGTTTTTTCATCGTAACGAGATATGATTCAGTTTTCAATAACCGAACGCGTTAAATATATCTATGCGTCTTTCTTCCTCACACTTATACTACTACGTATATATCTCACTCGCTCTAACCGTTGCGATACAGTTATGGGCATAACTTCAAAATCACCACCGATTGCGTTGCACGCAAAGAACTGTAGACTATGTTGCGCGATAAAGCAAGCAATGGTTATCATGGAATTTTTAAAGTGCATAACGATACTTGAAATATAAATAGTTGTAAGATTTTGATATACCGTGTTTTCGTTATGAAGTCATATAAATAGTTATACAACGCTTTACGATATATAACGACCATAGCTATTGCATAATACATTGTTCGTTAGTCCATGCGTAAGCGCTGTGAAGTGTGTATGTCCGCTTCCTGCTTCCGTGTCCGTCTCGCGATCGCGCCCTCGCTCCCGTGTCTTGTGAACATATTGTGAACTTTATCAATAATGACTTACCAATACACAAACTCTGAGTACTTAGATATGGTTCGTGCGTACGCGCGTGCTAATGATAGCCTGCCAGGTGCTATAAATTTGTATAGGGAGATGTTTCCCAACCGCCGAATACCTACAGCCAGCGTAATTTTGAACGCAAATCAAAGGTTACGAGATTTTGGGCAGTTCACTGTTCCAGTCCAGTTTTAACGTACACAACGAACATTGGTGGAGTCATTCGAATCCGTACGTTACGCGACAGGACGCTTTTCAACACAGATTTAGTGTAAATGTGTGGGCCGGTGTACTAAATAATTGTTTATTAGGCCCGTATTTCATTGAAGAAAGACTTAATGGTGCGTCATACATAAACATTTTAAATAAAGTGATGGACGAAATGCTCGATGATGTACCCTTGAGTTACCTTCGAAACTTGTTTTACCAACACGACGGAGCGCCCGCCCATTATCAGACGCAAGTACGTACTTTCCTAAACACTCATTTCGGAGACTGCTGGATAGGTCGCGGAGGGCCTGTGCCATGGCCCGCTCGTTCTCCCGATCTCACCCCACTGGACTTTTATTTATGGGGTGAAGTAAAACGTTTAGTGTACGCTACTGAGTATGCTAACAGGGAAGAACTGAAGATGAAAATCAGTAGCGCTTTTGAAACTGTTAAAGTGATCCGTTTGTCCTAAATCGTGTGAAAGACAATATGCGCAAACGTGCCGAACTTTGCATCACACGAGGAGGGGCACATTTTGAACAATTATTAAGGTTAGTGTAATTAGGTAGTTTAATTAAGTTCAATCATTGTTGTAAATAGGTAGTTTAATTAGGATCAATCATTGTAAATAAGTATGATCCATTTTTTAAATACGCCTAAAATACCTACGTAAGTATTTCATCTTGATTTAAGTAATTTACACTTAGCTATGTACAGAATACTTATTTCAGTCAACAAATATGTTGAATCATATCGCCACCTACTTAGGTATTTTTGCCTGTCCTAAGCCAGGATTAAAGTATGAAGGGAAAACGGATCATACTTCGTCCTCCAATATGTGCCTACTACCGTAAAGATAGAGCGAGGTTTTAACGTGCGTACTGTGCGTAGGTAAACAGAGCGCCATCGACCGTCATGACATTGAACCGTGCGTCCGAGAGATAACGCAGCACGGGCGCCCGCGCGGTGACCATGCGTTTTGAATTTAATAACTGAACTTTCGGTTAAGTTTACTGAGTACTCAGTAGTTATTTTTAGTCAAGACATATTTTTTTTTTCATATTTCATTGCCAAGTATCACATCCTCTATTATCAATAGTATCTCACCAGTCATACTGTATATGGCTAAAGTTCCTATAACAGATAACCTCCCATAACATATAATTATCCAACATAAAAACATAGCGATAACACGTCATCACTCTTTGGCAAAATAATCATGGAGTATTGTTTGTTTCAATAACTTTATCTACGGCAGTGATAATGGGAAAATAGTACTATTGATAGCACCTTTGAACTACAATTTGGTGGTTTAATAACAAACCATAATATAAATAAAATAAGGTATAGAGTCAAATGGTAGAGTTTCAAAACTCACGAGACATACCTACAGAGAGCGAAAACACGAGACAGATTTTCAACCGATTTCAGGGATTTCAACCGTACCTATCCAATTCTGTTATGTTCCCAGGATAAAAAGTACCCAAAGTCTTTATTTATTCCAGACCATTTGTCTGTGTACCAAATTCGTCCAGATTCTTTATCTTCCCTTCACTAATCTTTTTTTAAAGCTAGAAATTAAGAAATTGAAATTAGGAGGAAATAGGACATAGTCACGAGAAGACTTCAGTCTTAAGTCTTAACCACGAAGGTTGTAACGCTGCCGAAGTGTCGAGGTAATTAAGTAGTTTCAGTACATAATTTGGATCGTGATTAATTCCTATGTAATGTTTATATTACTTCAGATTGCAAAACTCAAAAACTATAGAATTGTAAAAGTCTCATTTTAATGAACGTAAACACACACCATTCAGCAAAAAGTACATCTTTAACAACAAGTTCCAACTTTTTGATAATACACATGATTGAGAAAAATGATCGAGAATATGTAGTCATCATCATCACCAACCGTAGATGATCGGCAATTTGGCGACTGCATTTGACACAGGTCTATATTACACGTAGTTGGAATTTAACTCTAGAGGGCATGATTTAAAATAAATACCCTACAATTTACTGTACTTTGGGTTGGCGTGGAAGGCATATTATGATCCGGAATTGTGTTTGGTTTTGATTAGTTTTAAAAAACTGTTTGCGACGTCTCGTCTGCATCTTAGTCGCACTCATTAGAAATTCCGCTACAACTTCTTGATTTCTTAGTTCCTACGTTCAGACTTCAGACGCGGTAAATATCAAATCACGTGTAGCTTGGGACAGCTAAAAGTATCAAGCCTTTTTGAACTGATAAACGGTGACAGCACAAATACGAACGCTAACGATATATCGACGTAAACGATAGGTACCAAATGTATGTAAGATACAGTTATTTTTACAGCTATTATTGCGTCTACCCCAGTCTGCTAGGGCTCTGTCCTAAATTCCAATACCTCTCTACCTTTTTAACAATAAACTTTTTTTTTATCTGGGCAGAGCCTTTATTAACAAAACTAAAATACAATGAGAACTACATACACTACACTACAAACCTAACTACTTACACTAAGCACACCTGAATTATCTATAGACCACTGGAGGTCTATAGGTAATCAAGATGTTCAAGCCCACTACCAATCGGAAGCGTACCCAGCATGCTGGCGGCATTACCACGCTGAATGGCAATGCTTATGCGTTGGGCCAAATAAACGCCAGCATTTTGGTCACGCGTCGCGTCGACCAAGCGCTCGGATAGGCTTTTGAAAATGAGGTGAGCTCCCGGCCCCCCACGGTCCCAATGTCTCAACCCCAAAGGGCTCAAATATGTAACCACTTCCGAGGGTTGCATATTTGCGCCGTTTGAGTCGCTCAGCTGAATTAGCCGCTGCACCGGCCCTACTATGTGTCTCTGGAAGATGTGATGGTGCCAGAGTATCGACGCAACACCGATATTAAAGATTCCTTTACGACATTGTCTAAGCTCCAAAGGAGCTCACCATGTTTCCACAGTGGACTACATCGTAAAGCGTACATAAATTTCGGAACAAAGAGACAATGCCGAATAATTGTAAACGCCATATGGGTGTTTACTTTGAGTAGCCTATCGGAGGCTCTCGTAAAATTTTGAATTTTTTCCTCTACAAAAGGTGTAAACGACTCATCTAATATCGGTGAACCCAGGAGGCGCAAGGAATGTTTGTCAACTGATTTGATGTTGGGGGCCAGATCATTAAATTTCTGTATTATCGAATCTTTATCTGGACATGTGTCGCAAACGAAAAGTTCGCATTTTGAGAAATTTAGTTCCAAACCAATGAGACGAAAACCGTCTATAAGTTTTTGTAAATCAGTTAAAACAGTATTCACATCGCCCCCCAACGTTCCGTCGTCCAAGTACCAAACGTTTAGTTTGGACTGGAGACGTTGAATGATAGGGTGAATGGCCAGGGCGAAGGTCGCAGGGCCGAAGGGATCACCCTGTTGACAGCCAACGGAGGATAGCATATGATTGTTTTGATAAGTCAATTTTGTGGGCTCGCCATAACATTGCCAAAGAAAATTGTACAGATCAGGAATTTTATCCTTCACTTGGGCCAAAAGGGCTCCTCGATCAACCGAATTAAAAGCGTTTTTGACGTCCACCTTTAACAGCACCTCTCCGCAATTTTGGTGAAGGAAGGTCCGGACAGAATGAACGGCAGCCTCACATCCACCCGCAGAACCAAAGCCGAGTTGTATTGGTTGGAAAAGGAGCTCAAAAGAGCAACCTTTTTCCTACAACCCACCTTGGCAGCAAGGCGACGATATGTGGTGCCGACAGCGGTTGGCCTGATCCCACCATCTTTTTTGGAAAGTGCGCACAGATTAGCGCCGTACAAAACTTCGACAATATCACTACTGACTCGACCAGATAACATGAGATTAACTAAAGAGGTTAGATCTCTCAAGAGGGACTCTCCGACCTCACCAGAGCTAAAAGATAGAAGATATTTTAGATGTTGAGGTGTCAGGCCATCTAGGCCTCCGGCTGAGCCACTCAAAAAAGATGTAATCGCAGCCGTAACCTCCTGCGATGTGGCCTCAATAGTGACGTCATCTGATTGTGGGGGATCAGGGAGGTGGAGATTAGCTGTCGCAGGTGGATGTTTGTCACGAAGTGACTGAATGGTGTGTGTTGTATTTGGCGCAATAGTGTCACTGGAAAACAGAATACGTGCAGCGCCTTTGATGTCGCCATCGCTAATTTTGTTCTCTACTATCTTAATTATAGCCGAATCATCACTTTTTAGAATTTATGTTATTCCGCTGCTTAGGCGGAATAAAACTACTCAAATCTAAAGGGGTTTCCACTGATGCAGTGTACTTAATGCAATTTTCCTTGACCCTAGTGGTAAGGGACTTTTGTTCGACGGTTCTAAAGGTACATAAAGTACACTGTATGGGAAAGTGAGTAAATGTTCCCAAGCATCTTTCGAATTTTGTGACAGAACAGTTTTGATAACAAACGATAAACTTTGAGCCACCGAAACACGAGCACCACGCGGGATGCGCTTAAGGATCGGAAATGAATTTTCAGTGAGCTCAACACTTCCCAAAAAGGTTGGGAAGGCGTAGCAGCGCTCACGAAGCTGCCACTTGGGGTCTGCTGACCCTCAATCGGAGCCAAAGCGGAATTTGCAAATTTTGTGGCATTTAGCCCGATGAATTTTGAGCCCTTTTTGTCCCTTAAAAAGTCGCACTTGGGAACATTCTGTGCACTGTATCATGGGTTCCAACGACACTATATTAGACAACGCATTGCGTCCAACCGGGGTGCAAGATGCCATACTATGACTAAAACTAAAATATATAAAAATTATCTTAGTGTCCCTAAATGACGACCGCAAGACAGCGAGACGTCAGGCGATGACGTTGCCTGAGGAGCGCGCAGGCTCGCCGGATGGCGTCGTCATGGAAACAGAAAAACACAACTAAGCGGTAATCTGTCAAAATATATGGAAATTATAAGAACTATGAAAAACTAATATCTGGACTATCCCCAGCTCTACAAACAATACCTTGCAAAAATCCTTAAATATACTTGCGGCTGATATAAAGAAACCAGCCTAAAAACGAAGAAAAGCTGAAAGAAAAAATAAACCGAAAATTTGCCAACTTGCGTTGACAAGTCTTTTTTTTTTTTTTTTTTCTCTACCTTATTATGAAAACTAATGTGGTTGTTACACATTTTATACAAATACACGGGTAGCTCACGTTTGATTTTCATTTGATTTTATAGCTACTTATTTTCTATAAGCCATTATTATATTTGAATGGCTGTCTGTCTGGTCTGAACAAGAAAATGTTTCTGTCTGAGTGTATGTTTAAAAGAAAAGGAGCTGTACACCCGGCTAAACGGAGCCTATCCTTAGCCGCAGTCGTAGTAATATATCTCACTACCGTCCATTTTCGCCAAGATACATACAGTGAGAGGTCGTGTGAGGCGAAAGAATGAGAACTCTAACTCATTTGCGGAGGCAGAAGCAAGGGGAGACGAGAGTGAGCTTTTCTTGCAGTATATAGTGACGAGACGAACAGGACATATGCATGATGGTAAGCAACATGCCTATAACAGCACAGTGACATACAGCTATTGAAACATGATAACTCCAAATGCACAGCGCTCGTCACCCAGAGATATACAATTTTATCTCAATGCCCTATAAAGTCACTGAAAACATAGCCTTTCAAACGTGAATACAATATTTTTTTCACATTAATGCTTGTCGGCTGGCAAAGGTGTGACACTTCCTCAAGTGGACTCTGTAAAGTGTCCTAACACTACAAGCTTGAAGGCTTTGCTGTGCTCTGAGGTAAACCAATGATGATAATAAAGAACATACCGATTCCAGCAATAATATACTGCCGCCATAACTGTCCTTTTTCTTGTGTTCCCGCTTGGGCGAAATTTGTACCCGTGTTGACTGGGTTATACTCATAGTTTTTATCCCCCATTTTGTTTTCAGTTCCGGATTATGTAATAAACTGGATTATAAGTACCAGTTTTTTATATCATGAAACGTCACTATATTTATCTTGATTTGAACGATGATGTCCGGTGTATGGCCAAATCTGAAATGTTTTAGTTATGGTTACACTAAGTAGGTATTATCATCGATATGAACCAATGGATGTACCCTGAGCATTGAAATTGGCAATAAAATGCGTCTCTGTGTGTAGCGTATGTGGTGTACACACAACCATTCTACTTCACCCCTAGAATCGCTAGCGGTAAGGTATCCTGTGATTCTACTTATTTTGTTGACAACGAATAGTGATAGATAAAAACGTCCGGCGTTCACCGCTTCCTACAACCGACTAGAAAGGTAAGAATGAGCTCACTCTTCCCAACGATGACATAATTCCTGCGCCTGAAGTTTGGGCACATCTAATGGTTTATATCGATGGGATTATCATATTACATAAAATTTGCAGAGGTTGTATGGTAGATCGAGTCTTCGATATTTCTATGCACTGTGTTGACGGGTAAACGGTAAAATGCATTACATCTGTTAACTAACATAAGTACATTAATCTTAGCATATCTAATCTTTCCTCTTTATAATATTAGAATAGATGATTTAATAAAAAAAAAAGTACATTTTATTTAATAGCAAACAAAAGATCACTATTTACATTTGTTGCGAATGGCTGTACAACTGTGCCCCATGTGTGATGTTCTTAAAAAAAAGACGATTAACATAATAAAACCTAAGCAGATCTTCCGAGATCGTTTCATGAAGTATGATCATAAATAATATACTTTCACGAAATCGATTTGTTTTTACCAAGGTAATACAAATGAATAAAAGTCCGCTATACTCTATAGCAGGGGTCGACAACGCGCGACCCGCGGGCTACATGCGGCCCGCGACGCGACGGTTCAAAAACTAAGATTTTTAAAATGTCAATAATTTATTCCCGGCAAAAAATATTATATACATATATAATAAATAATTTCATTAATTCGCTACTTGTTATCGCAGTTTTCAGTTTTATTCAAAGTTAACAGTGAGGAAGGAGAGCGGGGGGAGGGAGCTGCAAATGAGTTACCAAACTTTTAGAAGTGTGGCCCGCCTTTACCTACTTTTTCCACAATGTGGCCTATGACAAAAGGTCCCCGACCACTGCTCAATGGGTACGTTCCTAGTACTGAGCCCGCTGCCTTCTGTCACAAAGAGAGATTCGAAGCCATAATCCTTCACGCTAGTCAAATGGACAACCGACAGGTAAAGCAGTTACAATTTGGTCGTAAACATGTAACAACAGTAGGTAGTACATGTAAACTCTTTTCTAACACCTCATTGTCAACTTAGTAGTAGTACCTACTTATTTATTTTTTAGGCACACCTCAAAAAGGATTCAATTCGACTGCTATAATTACGGTATGTTATAGCTAATTTTTAATTTTATATATTGATAATTCCCTT
This sequence comes from Ectropis grisescens, assembly GCA_017562165.1. Taxonomy (NCBI): domain Eukaryota; kingdom Metazoa; phylum Arthropoda; class Insecta; order Lepidoptera; family Geometridae; genus Ectropis; species Ectropis grisescens. The sequence continues at coordinate 4,572,780 of CM029792.1, read as the reverse complement.
TTGTTTATTTGAATATCAAGACCTGTTTCGAAGACGTAAGTACTTAATTATGCGTAGGTACTTATATAAAGTTATTTTTTTGTGATATATGTTGTCTGTCGTCAGTTAAGAATCTATATTAATGGGGTGTTTACAAAAAAACCTCTCAAAAATAGATATGAATTGCGGCCAAAACTGGCGTTATTCTTTCATTTTGATGCAAACATTTTTTGTATGTTTATACATAGGTAGGTACATGCGCGGTCCGAAGGGGGGGGGACAGGTCACAGGTCACAGGGGACATGACACACCCCCCCCCCCCCAATCGTAAATGTTAAACTAAAAATGTAGGAAAATTAAAAATATCTAATAGTATATAGACTATTTTTTAACCGGGAAAACAACTGGAACGGGAACTACGCGGGTAAAATCGTGGGGCGCTACTAGTCAAGTATTTTTTTTGCTTGATTTATTGTATCTACTGGTGACCCCCCAAAATCTGAGGCTGCGTACTGGTGACCCCCTCCAAAATTCGAGCCTGGGACCGCGCCTGGCGAGGTACTAGCTACGTCCCAGTGTTTACCCGCGATGTTCTCGTTTCCATTGCTATACCTATGTGTTCTTCTAAACTATAATCTAACTGTGTTCCAGATTTCAACCCGAACCGTTCTGACGTTCCGACGTGACGGAGCAACACACATCCAAACATCTAAACATCCAGTATCATCTATAATATTGGTAGAATGCACTCGGAACAGCTCATAGAAATAAATAAGTTATAAATTATTAATTTAAGTACTGAGGAATTATAATTTGTTTGATTATCTATTTCTAAGTCTATCTGACTATCTGTTATCTATTTTATGGCATTTTATTTTATTATATTTGCGGAAACCTAACAATAGGGACATAATAATAGGTATAAAAATGATAGATTCATTTCCGCTAACCGTCAACGATCAGCGTCTCCTCAAAAAAACAAAAGATTAATAAATTTCCGTATTTATTACTTGATCGATAAAATGTATCAATGTTAAGAAAGATTAAATAAACATTTGGGTCAGAAAAGTATTAAAATTCATTATATGGCAATAAAGATAAAATATCAACTCTATGAGTATGCGTTCCTTATTTACCCTTACGCATAGATCGTAGAACTCTACGAGCTAAAAGACCCCTAGGCCTGTGCTGGCTATCGTCAAAATATGTAATATTATGCATAAATATTATATCTTATGCATATATGCAACATTAATGCATATTATATCTGCCTCTATCTTCATTTTATCATCAAAAAAACTATGGAATCCATCTCTGTTCTCACTGCTGGGAGTCAGGACCTCATCTCGAGGCCACCCTGAACAAATGCAGTTTAGAAGATGACACGTGTCTTAATAAAACCTTTTTGAAACATGCTGGTTTCTTCACGATGTTTTGGTTCACAGTTAAGACCAGTGGTGATGTGAAAAGTTGTGTTTAAAAACGTGTAACAATATAAAACCCTGTGTTATATTATTTTTAACTATGGTAAAATGGTAAAATATAATGAAAAATCCCAAATACCTATTAGTGGACATTCCACGCAACTATCTAGTTTTAAATTAAGCAAAGCGTACTATGTACTATGAATATCAGCTAAAAATGTTTGAAAATTACAAAAACGCGATAGAAACTTACATTTCTTTTTTTGGGCAGCCAAATTTTTTTTAGACTGGTATAGGTAATATTTGTGAGAGAACAGGTCACTGAAGCTTGTTGTCTGTGCGAGTTTGAATTCGCAACTGAATTAGCATTAATAAAATTATACTACTGATAACTTTACTGATATTTCAGTGGGGAGCCATCTTTAAGGTCAGCAACTCTGTGCTTAATACACTTACTCTGATTGGCATCTTTTGTAAATCCTTCGAATTTCTGCGGTAAACTTGAATAATTGTTTATATAGGTACAGTTGTTTAAAACTACTTATATTTATAAACACAGTTGTTTATCGAGTGGAAAAAATAATAATTATCTATAGGTCTACGTCAAAAATCAGTTGAACTTGACGAACCTACATTTCATAAATACATATTACGTTTTGTAGTGTCAGGGTGCTTTGCAGAATCCATCTAGGGAAGTACCACACCTTTGCCAGTTGTTCTGCGGCCAAGCAGCAGTGTGATAACATTTCTGTGTTAGGGTTTGAAGGGCAATGTCTCCTGAGAAATTACTGGGCTAAGTGATAAAACACCTTATATTTCCGGGTGACGAGCGCAGTGTAGTGGTAGGTAACTATTTCGACTCTTCATATTCAGATAGATAGGGTAGTGTCACTGTGCTGTTATGGACGGGCATGTCGCTTACCATCAGGCAGATGTCCTGCTCATCTTATTATACTAAACTAAAAAAACGTACTCTTGGTTGGTAACATAAAATTAAATTAAAGCCTATGTATCAGATTCAAATAAATATAACGGTTTTAAATAGATGCTGAAAGCTGAAAGCTGTGTATCTTTTCATGTCCCATTTCGATTCGCCCAATTTTTTGCAAGTTCTTTCTTTGATTACAAAACTATTTCTTTACAAAACTTGATTCTTTCGATCGTGATAAAATATTATATTAAAATAATAATGTAATACTCCGAAATAACAATAAATATGATTATCCCAGACTCGACAAAACATAAATTGCAATTAATCTATAAAAATGATAAAAATCGACAATGTATTTACCTACACAGTTGGGCTGCTTGCCAGTGCAATCGTCCTACGTCCTACCTACCTACTACCTTCTTGTCTTATCTTGTTCTGTCTTTTACATGTGCGTAAAATTTGATAGTTTTTAAATTTGCTACGGTGGCCGCTTACCATCAAGCCTAATTATAGTTTCCATTTTGTAAAACGCGTAAAACCAAAGGAATTGGAAAATTTACGTAAAACGTTACGTAATCGTAAAAAAAAACGTAATGTCAAATTATGACTTTGACACAATTTACTAAACTGAATGTTATTTTAGTTCCATCTGTGTTCCGAAACATACATAATATGTAAACAAATCTGAAATTCTTAAAAAAATGGGCTTTCCAAAATCCAAATTATTTATTCCATCGAACAGGAATGTAATAATATTATACCTAGTACTTCTCATTAAAACATCGATTATGTACTATATTTTAAGAAATTAGGTACTCAACTGGGTCTACGTATCCAACTTAGCGTATTGAATTGGTTAACCATATTTATCTATTTTTGAGAAATGATGCGGAACATAACAATGTTTGTTTTGACTTTTAGTGCACGAAGATATTCTTATTCTTATATCTTGTACAACAAAATCTAAATCTAAATTCTAAAAAGATAAAGAAATAAGTATATCCATTACTCATATTCTATTTTGTTTTCGTCCATTTAACATTTAAGTACAATCTTCTAAGCTGGTTTGTGACATACATTTGTTTAACTTTTTTTTGTACTAATAAGATAAACACTTCGAAGAAAATGGATGATGATGACTATTGGAATACCAGTGAAACCAAAGCTAAAGCCTTGAGCTTTGATGATGATGTGGTAAGTCCCATTATTTACTAAAATTGTACTAAAACCTTTCCTAATCGTCAAACTCTTTTCCTTGCCACTTCTTGAGAAATTAATGTAAACAAATGAGAATAGAAAAATTAAAAGTATTTTATTATATTAATTACCTAGGTACCTTAAGATAAACTGTAAGTCATTTTGGTGTACAGCAATAAATAACCACAATTTATAATATCAGTGGGATAATTTATTGACTGTTAAATTATGCCTATACTCTGGGGTTGCTTGTTCAAAGACTAAGTAATTATATTTGTTTTATTCAGTTCTTATGAGAATGTAAGTCGTCTTACTACCTATACATTTTTGATCTTTCCAAATTCAAACAAAACAGTTTGGGACCACTTGCCCCATACACACACACAGCTTTAGAGTGGAATAAGTAGTTCCTTGAGATATACCATCTAAAACTCTTTGGACAAAGTTAATATGTATCCCATCTCTCTCAGGGTTAGCATATATCTTCTACGACCACACCATTGCTTCCTATCAGTTGAGATTATGTTAAAATGTAAACCAATGTGTGATAAACAAATATAATGATGTGAATATCCCAAACTTATCTTTTTCATTCATATAATTACCAAAGAAATGTAGGAAAAAGAGTTTAATTGTAGCTTGATATCTTGATGCTACCAAAGCACTACTAGTTCTGTTAAGTTTGAGATCTGTACCTATGTTAAAATGACAGTAACATCAACTATTATAATAGGTTGGAGTGGGGAACACAGTAGCATGGTGTGCTAATCACGTCTAGTGAAACAAAGCTATGAAAATGAGGCTGAATGTCAAATATTGTAATTTTTTGTGGTATTGAACTCAATACCCTTGGCTACAAAGCCAATTAAAGTATAGTCAAACCCCAGTAATCGGTCAAACATTTTGCAATGCCATGTCGGAATATCAAATATGTCAAATATGGATTGTACAGTACTAAGAATTGCAAGAGAGCCCCTATAGTTTGGACTTTTTGTAAAAAAGTCCTATAAAGTTCAAAATAATACAATTCTAGCTAAATTATAAATCATACTATAACCCAAGCAATGTACAAACTACAATGTGTTATATTTGCTTGCCACCAATATTTATTTCATATTATATTTGTGTTTGATTTTGTTCAAATCCATTTCCCCATTACTGAAGGAACATGGCAACAAACATAGACACTTACAAATCCACTAACTTTTGCCACTATAGTAAGTGATTCATGATTATTATAGGTACACAAAATATGTACGTAGACAGGAATCAAAGACTTATAGTTAAGTAGTGGGCGGCTCCCCTGATTATGTTCAGTTTAAATAACTAAAAAATATTTGCATTAAAAAATATTGCAACGATAAATTGAGCTGTATTATCCTGTCTCTCAACTTGAACAAAACTACATGTGATGTGCAATATTTGAAAAAATATTTTCAGTAATTTAGGAGTTCATGACAAACAAAAAACGTGAGATATTTTTATTACTTTTAAGATTTTTCTTTGCAGCTTTCTCCTCAAGAAATCCTCGCAATCGGTCAAAAGTCCTACTCGGGCTCGAATGAAGAGAGTATCCTCACTAATAATATCACTCTCAAGACTACACTGCTCCCTATCACCAGTATTGTGAGCTCTAAAGTGTTGGATTTAAGTAAGTATTTGTAGTGGTAACACATTTTGTGGAGTCCGCCTGACCTGACAGTACCACAACATTGCACGTCATTCTACCGCCTAGCAGTAATGTGCAAACATCACTGTGTTCAGGTTTAAAACAGATGTTTCCTATGAAATCACAGTGCATAGAGATAAAATATTTAATATCTCTGGTTGATGAGCACAGTGCAGCACTGCACTGTGTTCATCAACCTGAGCTGTGCCTGTCCTGTGCACAGGTATATTCAAATAGTCTGAAATAATCAAATATTATTATTATTAATCTCTATAATACAATAATGACATAGCTCAAAGAGTTAGCAAGCTGAAGTGGCAATGGGCAGGCCACATCGTTCGCAGAACTGACAACCGATGGGGAAGAAAGGTTGTCGAGTGGCGACCACAAAACGGAAGTCGCAGTGTTGGACGGCCTCCCACTAGATGGACAAGTGACCTCACAAAGGTCGCTGGAAACCGCTGGTTGCAGGTTGCGCAGGACTGTTCATTGTGGAAATCTAGGGGGAGGGCTTGACTAGTTGAATACTATATGTACAATGTGACAAATTTCAAGTCCAAGATGGCCACCACCACAAAATTGTGAATTGCATTTTAAATCACTACTACCTCAATATGGGTATCAAATGAAAGGGCTTGACTACTAGAATACTATGACGAATATCAAATCATTATTACACTATGACGAATTTCAAATCCAAGACCACCACAAAATGGAGAAATACATTTTTCTACTACTCCCTCAATGTGGGTATCAAATGCTTGACTAGTAGAATGTTGTACAGATTACAAATCCGAAGTAGTCGAAGTAGTTGGGGGGGTAATTTTTTTTTGTTTTGTTCTCGTTTCTAGGTAAGCACGCGCCGTCGTAGACCGCATCGTCGCTTACCATTAAGCGAGATGGCGGCCAAGTGTAAAGCAATAAATGTAAAAAACGTATTTTTGTTATTGCAGTCCTTCTTGCGCAGTCTGGTAAGGACCCCGCAAAGGACTCCTCGGAGTCTGGCGAGACGGTGGCGATGACACTGAAGCGCCTCTGCCTGGGTCGGCGGTGCTCGCTGCACACGCACCGCTCAATGCGCAGTAAGACGCATCTTCTAGACGGAGCAGTGGCTCTTGGAGATGGCAACATAATTATAACTGTAAGTCACGACGCTGGGTAAAGGTACTCGAATGGCGACCACGAACCGGCACGTAGTGTAGGACAGCCCCCCTGACGATGGACCGATGATATTGTCTCGGTTGCGGGAAGTCGGTGGATGGAGGCGGCATAAGACCGGTCATTATGGAAATCATTTGGAGAGGCCTATGTCCAGCAGTGGACGTCTGCAGGCTGCAGATGATGATGATGAAGTCAGGACCGCTCACTCTCTAATACTGATTCCGAATGACTCAAATCCGGAAAGAATCCTTCTGTCTATCACTCTAAATGGATAAGACATAGACAGAAGTTTCATTCCGTGTCGAAATCAATCCTAATAGGTTCAGAATCGCTACGCTAGTCCGCTAACAGTCTAGATTCTCTAGATGTCTGCTTTCTTTCTACGTAATTTCGAAATAAACTTCCTTCATACTGCGGTTCCACTTCGATCCGTCGTTTCGTCCTGTCTTTAAATTTTCTTACAATAAACATAAAAGTGTGATTTTTTGTTTCTTCTACGTTCGTCATATGGATTATTCTAATACCCTTGTAGGGGTAAAAGCCTCCTCCATTGTTTTCGACTTTTCTTTATCTTCTGCTGTATGTATCCAAGTTTTTCCTGCTATTTTTATTATGTCATTGGCCCATTTTTCCTTTTGCCTTTTGTGCCCGGCCATTTTGTTGTTTGGTAAGTCCATCTTTTATCATATACTTTTACATATACTAACAACTATTATACAACATTAATAAGTTGTTTAGTTACAAACATACAATTTACAGTGAGGTAAATAAATAAGTCAAGAAATCATGTTTATCTTACTAATATTATTAATGGTAATGTATAGATGTTTGCTGCTCAATTACGTCTTAACGTATGAACTGATCGGACTGAAATTTGGTACACAGATTATAGTCTGGAAGAACACATAGGCTACTTTATGTCCCGGGAAAATAACAGAAACGCCATCATCAAATAGATCCAGATAATTAAATCCGGGTTTGAAGGGCAATGTTTCCAGAGAAATTACAGGACTTAGAGATATAACAGTGCAGTGTTAGGTAATGATTTGGACTCTTCGTGTTCCAATAGCTGCGTGTCACTGTGCTGTTATGTGGCAGGCATGTTGCTTACCATCAGGCACATGGCCTGCTCGTCTCGTCACTTCTTATTTAAAAAAAAAATCATTTTAAATAATAAATGTGTTCTGCTAAATGTTTGCGCACCCTTTACCTTAACCGTTGCCTGACTTGTCCATGTATTATTTTTCACCCTATGGTTGCCTGGAAGAGATTTTCATCAAGAGATTGCTGTCAGTGATAAAGCCTCCAACTGTCACACTAATCCTAAAGTTTACTGTTAAATCTTTCTATTTAACCTTTTCTTCGGCGCATTAATAAAGAGTATCTACTTATCTGTGTTTTATTTATAGGTGGTGCTTTTCCTGATAGCTAGTTTGAACAAGAAGCAAGTGTACGCGCTACTCTCGTCGAGGCCGATGGCTCTCAACCACTACATCTCATTCTTGCTGAGCGAAGGGAAAATCACCGAACTGACTGACTTGCTCACGTAAGTTTTTTATAAGTGTATTTTTTATGTGAATTTCTTTAGCTGCGATGAAAATTTTTCGGGTGAACTAAAATTACGGAGCTCGCGTCATACTCACCTAACGCTTCCCGATTTGGGTGAATAAGGAGAGGACACTCAACTTTCTCCAAGGAACTTAGTTTTTAATCGTCGATTTCTGTTTGTGCGTGTGTGTGTCTGCTGTGGCACCGTAGAGCTCAAACGAATGCACGCTGCGATGCGGTTTTTGTAAGCTATTGCATAGCTTTTATCTCGGGCCTTGAGCGTGGCGGAGCGAAGCGACCGAAACTAGTTTTTTTAAATTTGAAAGTTGAATTCTGTGTGGGTGATTCTTAGCCACGTTTGGTTAATATCGATTCAAGATGGCCGCCTGCACAAAATGGTGGACAACACATTTTTTCACAACCACCCTCAATATACATATCAAGTGAAAAGGCTTGACTGGTGAATACACTATGACAAATTTCAAATCCAAGATGGCCGCCACCACAAAATGCCGAATTATATTTCGTGAAATTAAAAGCATTATTTTTTCATTCCAGTATGCTCGGTAGAAGTCCTGAGGCTGCTGTGAGTATTTTGTACTACACCATTATATTGTTTAACACTTAAAGATAAACATTTCAATCCTGCCACCTGACTGTCATCTCAGTCGAGATAGCAGGCAAGCGTAACCCTATCCAAATATAAAATCTAGGTAAATTGTCACAATTTTTTTGTTTAATGTTGTTGTTTTCGGTTTTGGTTTTATGTAGAAGTATATATTATATATAATAGTACTAGATTTTTGTATTGTTCCTACTCAAGAGAAATTTATCCAACCGATCAAAATTTAATTCATTTTTCTGTATTTTTCGTTGTACTTTATATCTTGTGTGTCAAACAAAGCATCTCTGTTTCTCTGTCAGCCCAAATAATTTTTCACTTTTTTTAATATTAAAGTGTTTCTGTTTGTCTATCTGTCTAAAGATTTTTTAACGGACTCGAATTTGGTTGTGTTTTGTTTGTACATATTACGCGATAGCCAATTGTGAATCTATGTTGATGGTTTTTTATCGAAATAAGTGTAGTGGTTTTTGAAATATGAACCAAAACCTAGATCCATTTCATTCATTTCATTCATTCCATTCATGTAGACGACTTAGTGATTGCTTCTTATGAAATCTGGGCTATAGTCTGAATTTAATTTCAAATTGAAATAGATTCTTGTTTTTTTTTCTCAAAAAATAAATTAAGTTTTCACTTTTTTAAAGCGTTTCTGTCTGTCTATCTAAAAGAGTTTTTGCGTATTTATTTTGTGCAGATGTACCAATACCAGCACGCGATGAAGACGCAAGCTGCGGGCGACAGCGGGATCAAGAAGCTGACTCACCTTATGGGCACGCACTTCTCGCAGCCCGCCACAGACGCTAACTACGCCAAGCTCATCACAGACTATGTCAAACTGCTTGGTGAGTGTCAGCGCGGCCGCCAAGCTTTACGGTGAATCGCGCATTCACTAGCGGGAGGGGTTGCGGAAAAAAATGACCACTGACCTGACGTAGGTATCTCCGAGTACGAGTGTTTATTATATGTGTTATAGCTGCAGTTTCTCGGTGTCCGTGTTCAGGCCGGCGGTAGTTCGGCGGCCTTCGATAACTGGATGGTTCGAAAAGATGTCCCGCACGGCGGTGCTGTTAGGGGCAACGGATCGCGAGATATGTGGTGTCGCGAACGCGCTAACTTGTGCGTACGCGGTGAGCAAAGAGTTAGATGTATTTCCGGTTGTCTCACATCCGATGCAAAGGACGTTCGAATGCAGACTGCCTTGCCCTTGACCTCGACCTCGGGCGCAGTGCACTCATTCCGAAAAATCATTCGGAAGTGGTCGTATTCCTATGATTGGGTGGGAAAAGGATAGCGAAATATTAAATAGATAAATGTCACTCAAGTGGCGCTAGCAGTGAGTTTAGGCGACATTATAATTTATAAACGTTGTCAAAAAATCACTCGTATCGTATAAAAATCACTCGGTTGTCTTACCTCTATAATATCAAATATTCTTTCTTCTATTTTAGAATGGCAGAAACACGTGAACAAGCCAGAACTGTCGGGCAAGTCTGCCCTCAGCTGTTTGGCGTACTCCTGCGCCCACCACTGGAGCGAGGGAGCCGGGAACATGATGTCTCCTCTCACACTGTGCCAACGACAACAGGTAAGAAAAAAAATCCTAACTTGTCAGGTTTTTATCGGATACATTTTGGAGAGTGTGCAACTGGCAACTGATCTGCAAAATCCATTTTGCCCTTTTTTATCAGTCTGTTCGTAGCCTGAAAAAGCGACACCGTTTCATGGTCTATGTTCCAAATATATAAACGTGAAATGTGGAATGAGTTTTTCCCGATGGATACAATCTTGGTGTCTTCGAATCGAGAGTGTGAATCGGTTTCTTCTAGGTAAACACGCTCCATCATAGACCGCATCGTCGTTTAACATCAGGCGAGATGGCGGTCTAGTGTGAACCTATATAAGTTATGAAAAAAAAGGTGATGGGACTGTGCTGCCCGAGTGACTGTCGCCTGACAGACTGGAGCGAAAGAGCCGGGAACATGATGTCTCCTTTCACTCTGTACCAGCGACAGCAGGTGAGTGGACTGCGCCGCCTGAGTGAGTGTCACCAACTCTATGGATTGATAAGTATTAGCTGGAGGCTCTGGAATCGATCGAGAGACGTGCCAAAAGGCACATAGGCAAGGACACCCTTGTGCGAAAAAGACTGCAAAGTCTTGAACATCGCCGCAAAATTGTTAGTTTGTCGGGTTTTTATCGGATACATTTCGGAGACTGTGCGACTGATCTGCATAATCCCATACCACATCAAACATCGCATTCCACAGCCTTGGCGTTCTTATCACAAAAGTAGAGTTAAACCTATTCTTTCGTGTCTTTGGAACATCAACCATGAAAATAGTTCTCTTTTTCGAGCTACGAGCATTTCGATAGAAAAAAGGGCAAGGTGGTATTAGATAATGCAATTCAAAATCACACTCTCTGAAGTATATCCGATAAAAACCCGATAGTCTAGCATTTTTTTCGGCGATCTTCAAGACTTGGAAGCCTTTTTCACACAAGAGTATCATTGCCTATGACCCTTTTAACTTAAATTTTTTTAGACGAATAATGCGATTTTTTAATTGAAAGATGTTATTATGACAAAAATGATTTTTTGAATGATAATTTTAGGAATATTGACTAATTGTATAATATAACTAGGTGATGATGCAATAACAATAAATTGTAAATATTTGTGCACTATCTTAAGTAGAATATTTGAGACAACATTTCATTTGTAACAACACATTTGTGACAATATTCTGACAAATAAACTGATTTTTTTTTTTGATTTAAAAAGAAGCTTGTTTAATTACCACCCTTTATTTTTAGTAAATTTACTGGGACAAGCCGCTGTCACAAAACAAACTCTGTGTTATCACTATTTCTAATTATTTCAGATCAGTCCCCTACAGTACGACTGGGTGGTATTGAACGTCCACGCAAAGTCCAACAAATGGGACATCGTAGAATCTCTATTCACAAAAAAAGTAAGTTAAAACATTATTGTTTACGTAAATAACAATTTTCGTATCATTATTACTAGCAGTGTCCCGCTATTTCAAGAAATTAAATACTTGTTGTTTTTTTAATTTGAGGCGCCATATGTTCGAGACTTATGAAAGTAATGATCAATAACAAATTTAGGACACTGGAGTTATATATATTAAGACTAGCGGCCCGCCCCGGCTTCGTCCGTGGTACATATATATAACCTACAGCATTCAAGGATTACGTACATATGAAAGAACGGTCAACGATTTTTTTAAATCGATCCAGTAGTTCCCGAGATTAGCGTGTTCAAACTATATATAAGCTATAGGCTACTTTTGATCCCCAAATTATCGTGCTGTTTACTGGGTCAGAAGTGACACCTGTAGACAACTGGCGGGGATAACTAATTAAATGACGATTGATCAGTTATCGACCGGGGATGAAATATGATTAAATTTTAATTCACAACCTACCTCAATATGGGTATCAAATGTAAGGGCTTACCTAGTAGAATACTATACACTATAACAATTTTCAAATCCAAGATGGCCGCCACCACGAAATGGCGAATTGTATTTTTTTTTACTACTACCTCAATATGGTTATCAAATGAAAGGGCTTGACTAATAGAGTACTTTGCACTATGACAAATTTAAATCCAAGATGGCCGCTACCACAAAATAGCGAAACACATTTCTTTGTCCACAACTCTCAAAATTACTTAATTCCAAAATTACTAAAATGTCTATTAAAAAATAGGGGTTGGTCGTAGAAGGGTGAAAATTGAGGATTGTATCTATTTTTGTATGTTGTATCATAAAAAAATAGAAATTAAAAATTTTGTCTAAAAAATAAAATTTAGGTGTGGACTACCCCTACCTAACATTTAGGGGGATGAAAAATGATGTTGGCCGATTCTCATAGATACCGGATAAGCACAAAAAATTTCATCAAAATCGGTCAAGCCGTTTCGGAGGAGTATGGCAACGAAAACTTTGACACGAGAATTTTATATATTAGACTAGCGGCCCGTTCCTGCTTCGATTCCGACTGCGTAAGTCGGAACTTCTGATTATAATAATCATTAGTACACTTTCGGTACCGACTTCGGCTCCGAAACTTTTCAAACGAAGGTTTTAATCGGTAATAGGCATGACGACATAGTTTTGATTTAATGTGCCGTCAACAGGCTACTCAAAAACTGAAACATAGGCGAAAGAATTACATTGTTATCTTAAAAACTTCCCGTGATATCACGATTTTAAAATCACAATTTTGGACTCTCCCAAAAACGCTTCATACAAAACACTACAGAAGCGTGACGTCACTAAGTCGTATTTTCTAAAGTTTGTATGGTAGCCATATTAAATATTGCGTTTAGGAAACTGGTTTCATAACAAAAGTCACTTGAAATTGAATGGATTATCCAATGGTAAAAATATATTTTCTAAAAATAATTTCAAAATGAACTTGCCCATCCAGCTTTTAATGATCATAAAGTAAGTTAAACTAAAATAACCCAAAATTAAAATTGGCACGTATTTTATTCCATCTAAAAACTGTCGTTATATCAAATAGTTTGATAAAATTGCAGGGCCTGTCGTCACGCCTATTTTCGGTTGGAGGTAAAGTAGTGTATAAGTGTGATGCTGACCTAATCTACTCGTCAAGACATACATAGATTGGACGGAGACAAGGCTTCAAAGCTTTTGTTCGTAATATAATGCATTTAGAGTCCATTAATGTGACTTAATTTCTTTCAAAGCTTTTGTACATTTAATATTCACATTTATGTCCTTTTTGTTCATTTATACACATAATATACTATTTATACTACTTTGGGAGTCAAATCATCTAATAAAATTGATTGTTTACGTGGTAAAATGTTTTCTTTTTTCGAGTTTTGCGATTTATTTTATAATCAAAATGAAAAAAACTTTGACTAAATAATGTTTTATTTGTCCCTAATAAAAATCACTCTTCTGACACCACTTCAGATCCTGCTTATGCCTCCGACTTCGGTTCCGAAATAACGACTCATATCTTTCAGGTTGAATCAAACTGCACAATGTGCTAATTTATGTATAATAATAGAATAGAATAATTTTATTTCCAAAAACATGGTTACACACTTAAACAGAATTAAAATCAGAATTGACAAAACAATACATTTCTTGATTAGCAGTGAGCTTCAAACTAAGTGCAAGACTTTTATCTTTGAGCTCGAGTGCGAAATTTCGAACAATAAATTCGTGACAGTTAGACTATAAATTATAAATACATAAAAATAACATTTTAGGCAGTTATTATAATGATTTTTTTTTTATTAAAAATATAATAAAGTAGTTTAGGAATCCATCGTAGACAAACAATGTGACACAGGATTTTTATTTAATAAGGTAAATAATTCGTTAAAAGGACTGGCTGGGCCGCACCACGGTGTCGTCTCACATCCCACTGGCAACCCTACTAGCTCGGCTGAGCGAGTTGAAAGCCAGCAAGCAGCTGATGGCCACCTGCCTCTGGAAGGTGCCCTCGGCGGAAGACAGACTCCGACTGGCATTAGTCTATAAGGTACTGTATATCAATGTTTGTTTGAAGCGACATTTTGTTTTTTCACACACGCAGGTTTGCCGTGGTCTATGAATTGAACTCAGCGTCACGTTCGTAAATGAAAAAAAAAAATTGGTTGCCTGTAAAGTCGGTATACGGGCGAAAGTTTTACGTGACAACGACTTTGAGTGGTAAAATAATTTTACGGAAGGGACGCGTGCCTTTCACTTTTTATGTCTGTCTCTCTCGCTCTTAGGCGGGCTAACCATGCCCGAGTGGAAGGGACGCGTGCCTCTCACTCGCTCTCGTTGTGAGCGCATAACGTAAGCGGAGCGTAACGCAGTTTCTTGAAGTGTCACCCGGCAAACCAATTTATAAGACGTTGTCACGTCAAAAATGGCAGTCATAGAAACTGCCCAAACAAGTGAAAACTTATAAATCAGAATTTGATAGCTCACTTTGGAAACTACGCGGGTGAAACCGGGCGAAAGGCGGGGATGAGCATGGCTATGGTCCCGAGTTTACCCGAAGATTTCTTATCATTCCCGAGCGTGACGCCAGAATTCAATTCACAGCCCACGAAAAAAACTCTGGACCATGGCCATTGGCCATCTAGAAATGTGTCAGCATATCCCATTTGCTATCTTGAAATGCATCAGCATTTCTAGATGGCCATGGTAATGGCCACGCCCTCCGGTTTTACACGCGTAGTTTCCAAAGTAAGCTATCAAATTCTGAGTTATAAGTTTTCACTTCTATCGGCAGTTCCTATGACTGCCATTTTTTTATTTAATGTGTTTTTGAGGCGTTTAATAATCAGTTGTTTTCGATCTGTGATTTACAGATACATTCCGTGGTGATCGAGACGTACGCGAAGCAGAAAGACAGACTGGCCCTCACCAACTACAAGATGACCCTCAGCCCTCAGTCGGAGGAGTATATGTTGGCTGAGAACACCCTCAGAGATCTGGTGAGTCCAAGTAATCAGTGGCCGTCTACAATAGACGTGATGGCAGAAAAAAAGTTTGAAAAACAATTAGAAGGTTAATTTCTGTGCTTAATTATTTATATTTTTTGTATATTTTTTTTAAAATATATTATAACTAGACGAGCAGGACATGAGCCTGATGGTAAGCAATATGCAAGTACATAACAATGTGGCGGCATGGCACAGTGACACGCAGCTATTGAAACATGACGAGTCCAAATGATTACCTTACCTAGCACTGCGCTCGTCACCCAGAGATCTAAGATGTTATATCTCTCGCAAAGCCCTGTAATGCCTCTGGAAACGTTGGCCTTCATATCATAACACAAAGAAGAAAGTGTTTTTAAACCAATTTACTTCCTAGCCTCAAATTTGCCCATCCTATATCTAATCTATACTAATATTATAAAGCTGAAGAGTTTGTTTGTTTGAACGCTAGGATCTCGGGAAGTACTGGCCCGAATGGAAGATTCTTTTTCTATTGTTTAGTCCATTTATCGAGGAAGGCTATAGGCTATAAAACAAAACGCTACTTTTTTTTATCGCGTATAGGTCCGCGTTTGACCACCAACTCGCCTGATGGTAAGCGACGGTGTGGTCGAAGATGACGCACGTTGACCTAGAAGGTACCTATTCACTTTGACCTTGAAAAGTTCTAGATTGTATCTCTCAGGGAACAAGGAGGCCGGCAACTTATTCCACTCCAAAGCTGTACGTACGAGAAAAGTGGATTCAACTACTACGAAGTCCGATATACGATATATCGGCCGTAGTTATGGACGATTTTTCCCCCGCAACAAAATCGGTCAGTTGATGGCACAAAAACTGTCAAATCAGCGTCGGTCGGTATGAACGAAACGCCCGATCAGATCAACCAACCGATTATGTTTCGTGGTATAAAACGTTCTATATATAACTTAAGCCGATATATCGTTTATCGGACTTCGTAGTAGACCTTCTGGTCGTGCAACTCCGCTGCACACTCTCCAAAAGGTATCCTGTAAAACACTGTCAGACTAGCCACTTTTCGACGATGTTCTAGGCTTAGCAGTTTTTTAGCTACTAAGTCTCTATCGCCGATTAGCCTAACAGCGCGCCGTTCAACCGAGTCAAGAGCCTCGAGCTGGTACTTTGCCTACTATCGATAGAAGCAGGGCATGAATCAAGAATGTAACAAAAACGGGGAAAAATATTCCTTTTTGAGAGTTTTCGGACCGTTCTTTGACATGACAGCATGTGTCTAAGGTTGCGTCATTGAATATAAACCTTTGCTTATAAAATTTGTTTCCAAACCTGAGTTGCTACGACCAATTTCCGACAGGTGGCGTAGCAGGTAGCTGAAGAGGTTTTTTGTTTGAAAGCGATATTCTCAGGAATGACTGAACCGATTTCAGTCATTCTTTCACCGTTGGATATGTACGGGATCCCGATGAGTGCTATATAATGTACCACGGGCGAAGCCGGGGCGGACATCTAGTATTTATATGTATAGATATTCGTTGCAGTTGCAGTCGTTTGTAGCTCAAAGTCACACAGCGAGCTATGGAGAGAGCTATGCTCGGAGTCTCTTTGCGCGACAGAATCCGTAATGAGGATATTCGCAAAAGAACGAAAGTGGCCGACATAGCTCAAAGAGTAAGCAAACTGAAGTGGCAATGGGCAGGCCACATCGCTCGCAGAACTGACAACCGATGGGAAAAAAAGGTTCTTGAGTGGCGACCACGAACCGGGAGACGCAGTGTTGGACGGCCTCCCACTAGATGGACAGATGACCTCACAAAGGTCGCTGGAAACCGCTGGTTGCAGGTTGCGCAGGACCGTTCGTTATGGAAATCTAGGGGGGAGGCCTATGTTCAGCAGTGGACGTCTTGTGGCTGATGATGATGATGATGATGATATTCGTTGCTCAATGACGTCGAAACGTCTGAACGGATCGGGCTGAAATTTGAAATACTTTTAGAATATACGAGTATGTAGGCTGGAATAACAGATAGATTTTTTTATCTCGGGAAAATAACAGGAATGGGAACAACGCAGGAGAAACCGCAGTACACTCCGCGAGGCATAAGCTGAGCTTTGCATTTGTGTGAGTGTACATGGATAGTGTAGGTGTGACAACCGGCCTTAGGCGCGGCGCCATTCTGTCTCGCCGCGCTCCTGCCTGATTGGTGATCACTCACACTAATGCAAAGCTCAGCCTATACCTCGCGGACAAAATTTCAAGCTCCTGCCTGATTGGTGATCACTCACACTAATGCAAAGCTCAGCCTATACCTCGCGGACAAAATTTCAAGCTCCTGCCTGATTGGTGATCACTCACACTAATGCAAAGCTCAGCTTATACCTCGCGGAGTGTACGGTGCTAGCACTACGGTGATACACATAAATGCCACTTTCCGTGAATGTCGGAAGACTTTGTGAAGAGTTCACTGGGAACAAATATGCAACTGGATTTTTAGGGTTCCGTACCCATAGGGTAAAAACGGAACACTTTATTACTGAGACTTCGCTGTCCTTCCGTCCGTATGTCGCCAGGCTGTATCTCAAGAACGGTGATAGATAGTCAGCTTAAATTTTCACAATTGATGTATTTCTGCTGGTGCTATAACAAAAAATACTAAAAACTAAATAAAGTAAATAATAATTAAAAGCTCGCTATTGGCCGGTTTTATTATACAAACTCAAGATTAGTGTTCTGCGAGGAGTTCAGGAAATACCAAACAATGTTAAACTATTTATATTTTCTTCTCTTTTCAGTCAATAAAATGGAAAAACTGATCTCCGCCGAAGCTGTCTCAGGAGCCTAGAAAACGGGAACACAAGATTTTATTTATTTTTAAGCTTGATGAATGTATAACATTTTTTATTTATTTATTAAAGAATATAAAGTTACATTTTGTATTTTTTCACAGTATTGAGTGATGAGACGAGCAGTACATGTGTATGATGGTAAGTTGCTACTTACCATCATCGCCTGCCACATAACGGCTCAGTGTCACGCAGCTATTGGGACATGAAGAGTTTTTTTTTAAATTATTATTTTGCCGCTCCACAGTCTCCGGGGTCCGTGACCTTTGTCATTACAAATATCTTTTTTGTACATATTTTTGGATTAGGAGAAGTACTAGTCAGTCCGATTTCGTCTGTTGAGCCGATCACTACCGGTTGCGACTGATAGTAATCGACTCGACATCGTCTTTTGCTTAAGCCGCCTCCTCCCGGCGCAGAGCGTCCACTACGGCCGCGTTTCTGTCCTTGATGGCCATCTGTAGGTTGAACTCTCGGGTGGTCTTCGATGATGCAGCCCACGCTCGCCGCACGAACCGGCTGATGGCGTCGTCGGTGTCGTCAGCGTAGTATGTGAAGGTCCCCGTGTGCCGCGAGATTGCAACAACCGCATGGGGCACGCTCTCGTGCAGCTTCCATGTTTGCCTTAGTTTTAATTACAATGACCGACTCGTATGTCAATCCCTGACATGATAGACTACAGGCCCGTAAACAAAATTTATGGGTCTATACAATAGAGTTAAATTTATCTTATGTCTCTGGGTGACGTGCGCAGTGCAGTGCTAGGTAATGGTTTGAACTCTTCATCGAGCTATAGGGTTTTTCCCGATAGTTACAATCTTTGTGTCTTCAAATCGAGTGTGAATCGGTTTCTTCTAGGTAAACACGCTTCATCGTAGGCCGCATCATCGTTTAACATCAGGCGAGATGGCGGTCAAGTGTAAACCTATAAAGTAAAAAAAAAAAAAAAAAAACAGGTCCGTGAACAAAATTCTTGGGTCATATGATACAGCAGGAGACATGTAGGATGATATAATGGTGTAAAATAATAGGATTCAGCACTATGCCGGCATTTGAAAGCTGTCTAACTGAAAGCAAATTGAAGAGGGGGGGTTGCGACCCTCGCTCTTTACTTCTTGTCGCATGATTTTTGTACGGAATTGCGGAAAATGGATTAGAACAGGTATTGAAACTGTATGGAACCAATGCCGTACATAATCAAATGACCAAATTGACGCTGAACATCGTCGGAAAGTCATGAATTTTTCCGACAAAACATTAAAAAATTAAATTTTCAATTTTTTTTGTTTTAATACCTGCTCTGATCCATTATTTCGCAATGCCGTACAAAAATCATGAGACAAAAAGGAAAGAGCGAGGGTTGGAACCCCCCCTCATCAATTTGCACTTGTTGGACAGCTTTCGAATGCCGGCATAGTGCTGAATATTATTATTTTATACCCTTCTATCATCCTACATAGGTCTCCTGCTGTATCATATGATCCAAGAATTTTGTTCACGGGCCTGTGCTCTATGAAGAGTTCAAACCATTACCTAGCACTGCACTGCGCACGTCACCCAGAGACATAAGATAAATTTAACTCTATTGTATCTGTACCTAATTGTCTTAATTGCTATAATAGGATATATTGCAAGTATATCTCAGATGTTAAAATTAGTCTATCATATAGCTAGTTTAGTCTACACGAAGCTAGAAGCTTGCTAGGTTACTAACACTAGCTTGAAAAACTAGCTTCGTGTAGCTCGGGCATTAAGAAGTATAATTGCGAAAATTCCTATCAGATACACTTAACAATACTCCACGGAGCCTTCTCTCGGAAGGAAATAGTTAAGGCCGGAATCCACCACGCTGGCCCAGATAGATAGATTAACTCTTTATTGCACTTAATATAAAAACAAACAAAAGTTACTTACAACAAACAAAATAAAGTAGCAATTGGCGACCTTATCACTAAAAGCGATCTCTTCCAGGCAACCATAGGCCCAGTGGGTTGGTGGATGCCTCATGACCTCAAAAGATTCTAGAAACATGTCGGTTTCCCCGCGATTATTTCCATCACCGTTTCAAGTTAGCGGCATTACGTACGTGATTTTGAATAGAGAGCGGTGCGCGTGGGGTTCGAACCCGGAGGTCGAATCCAAAGAAATCCGAATCAGAAGGATAGCAAGCTTCTAGCTTCGTGTAGACAAAACTAGCGTTGTGTGGCGTTGTCTACACGAAGCTAGAAGTACTACTATTAGCTTGCTAGCTTACTAACACTAGCTTGAAAGACTAGCCTCGTATGTAGCCTCTAGCATAAATTCCTTTTTTTTTTTTTTTTTTTTTCTTTTATGGGTTTACACTTGACCGCCATCTCGCCTGATGTTAAGCGACGATGCGGTCTACGATGGAGCGTTTACCTACCACTCAGGCAACGTATTCCACAGCCTAGACGTTCTTATCACAAAAGTAGAGTCAAATCTCTTCGTTCGTGTCTTTGGAACTTCAACCATGAAACGAAGACAACCTTTTACATTTAGTGACGTCTACGAAATCGGGTTTATGTTTTCAAAATATCTCAACTTCTGGGAAGTTATTTACCTCTTCTGTTAATGGAAAATCACTTTGAGGATAAGCGATTTTTATAATCTCTTTGATATTTTATGTTATCTTCTGAGACAGATAATTTGTACACAAATTGATAGGCTAAAGAATGTTAACAGGAAAATTCTTTACGCTTAGCTTTAGGATTAGGGCTGTACAAGGTAACGCCGCTGTCTATTCAAAGTCGTACGTAACGCTAACGCTAACTTGAAACGGTGAAGGAAAAGATCGCGGGGAAACCGATATGTTCCAAGAATCATTTGAGGTCATGTGTCTTCCACCAACCCAGTGCCCTGTACCAGTGTGGTGGATTACGGGCTTGACTATTTCCTTCCGAGAGAACGTCCTGAGGAGTACGAGAAGCGAGGGGTGAATTTATTCGCGAACTCGAGTTCCATGCCTCGTGTTGAACACGTATTTAGAAGAACAGTTCACGTTACAAACCCGTGCACGATTAGAGGATGCGTGGCTCGTATTGAACACGGGTTCGAAACGAGAATTAGCTTGACAAACCCGTGCGCGTTTCGAGGCAATGCTGCCTCCTTCTGTACACGGGAAAGGAAACACGCGGCCCGAGTCTCAGCAGTGGGAACAATTGTGGACTGCGTAGTGCGTAGATATATTTAGGGAGCGTTCAGGAATTATGTAAAGCATTTTTTAAGGATTTTTCATTTTGTAGCCCCCCTCTGGCCCTCCCCCCCCCCCCCCTGTAACGCACAGTAACATTTTTACATCCCTTCCCTCCCTTTCCCTAATGTACGTAACGTTCATGTGACCATTTCTAAAAGCCACCACACAAGTTGCCAACTTAGCGAAATTCCGCCAACACACACACACACACACACGAAAAAAATAATTAAATTAAATTCCTCCCGACATGCCTCTTTTTTTACACGAAAAAAATAATTAAATTAAATGCCTCAGTGACGCACCGTTTTACAAAACAGCCCCTCTTCCACAGAATATCTTACGGACCTACCTTAAGTAACTATTTTCTTATCTGTGCCAATATTAGTTACCATCATGCACCCGCCTTGTTCAATTCGTATTAGCAATCATTTAGTGACTTAGCTCATTACCTCCTCATTAGTACTCTACCAATTCACAGGTATTGTTTCCTCTTGTGGTTTTCCGTGTCACTGTCAACCTTGGGTCATTGTACCACTTGAGTAACAGTGCGGCCATATTTATCTTTAGATTGTAGCGATGGCCCCACTATCGAAGAGTCCTGCCACCTAATACGAAATGACACAACTTCTGTGTCCTTGTACTATGGGCATTAAATAGTTCCGCTTTTGCCCGTTGTCTATATAAGTTGGTGGCACTATCCATCTGCGTTTATATTATCTCCTACCAATTATTGTTTTACGTTTACTAGGCTACAGTAATTTGTATATACCTTGTAGAAATCATTTGTAGATACCTACTTAATAGGTCCCTATTTTATCGTATGAGAGAAATTATTGTACCTATAGGTACGAGTAACGTGTAACGTTTTTCTGCTACGTGCCATCTTTATTTCAAAGTCACATTTTTTCGTTACGCGCCACATTTATTTATAACCATCTATGACAATAAAAGCCTTTTGCTTAAAATTTATATAATTTAGCTTCATATAACCAATTTCTGTGAAGCTGTAAATAATAGATCATTTTTCGAAAAATGTGACATAAACCATTATGCTTTATGACATCATTATGACAAGTGAAGTTATTAATTATGACAAGCGAATATATATTCACTTGTCATAATGTCACGTGGGTACACATTTTTTGTTTATTAGGTACTAGTTTTTACCTGTTGCTTCGTTCGGGTGCTGTAAGTTTTTTTTATTTATACTAGATTCCTACTTTGTAGTATGACATTGGAACAGTAAACAACATGAACATTGGCTATTGCTGGTATAATCGACACTGGTATGTATCCATCAATATCGTCCCTTTTGCCTTTGCTTTTAAATATCGGAGACACATTTAATATTTCATCCCTTGTTTCAAAATTTTTCTGTCTAGTAAAATGTTTTTCCTGGTTTGTAACCGGGTTACGAACAAGGAGAAAATTTTCTTCGTTTGTAACTGGTTACAAAACATGGTTACAAAGGCGGCCGAAAGGGTTTTTAGGGGGTACATGAATTTTTAAAAAGACAGTACATAGTAATTATCTAAATCTTATCCTAATAGGTGAATATGGTTCTTTTTTAACTGCTATAAGTTTATATATGACCACCATCGCACCTGATGTTAAGCGACGATGTGATCTGAGATGAAGCGTAGGTACTTGCTCAACATGAAAACATTACCAAACATTGTAATCAAATGTTTGTTTAAAAACATTATCAAACATTTTCTAACAGTAGTGTGGGACCCCCATAACAACACATCATATTACTAACCGAGGCACTTACCTACCTATATATTCCTACCCAGCGTTAGATATGACTCAGTATTTACAAAATACGTTTTACGTGAATGCTGATAATAGATAAGGTATAAATACAGATCAAGGCTATGACTAAGTGTTATTTCCTTAATAAAAAGATTTTATCATATTATTCATTTTAGGTACCTACGAGTGTTTGATGAAATTAAGCATCGTCACCAATCACCGATCAGAAGTAGGTACCTACTTACTTATAAAGAGAGCACTTTGACAAATTAATGGCTATATACTCAAAGGGAAAAATAATACTTACAGCTCACATAGTTATGTCATAGGTAATTAATTGATTTTTATTGTACTGCTATTGGCATCAAGTGGTCTTATTTATAGCATAGAGCGACGAGCCGATCAGCACATGCGCCTGATGGTAACATGCCCGCGACATAACAGCACAGAGATACGCAGCTATTGACCTAGCCCTGCACTGCGCTCGTCACCCAGAGATCTAAGATTTATATTTCGAAGCAAAACTCTCTACTGGCTACCGAACTTTGAGCTAAAGCACAGTAGGCTAATCTTTTTAATTATACTTGCACACACAAGTACGTAGAATATAAGTAACTTCAATAACTTTGTAAAACCTGACTGGGCTAACGCCATAACAGGTAGACAGTC
This sequence comes from Ectropis grisescens, assembly GCA_017562165.1. Classification (NCBI taxonomy): domain Eukaryota; kingdom Metazoa; phylum Arthropoda; class Insecta; order Lepidoptera; family Geometridae; genus Ectropis; species Ectropis grisescens. Next base: position 4,549,283 of record CM029792.1, on the reverse strand, counting down.
TTTACGACTGTAGAGTACATAAATGAAACAAAACAATCGCTCAATAACTTTTTAATACATACAAATGCGTTTAACGATGCATCTCATCATGAATAGTGTTAACGACAAAATTATTCTTACAATCTAAATTGGACTTTTAGCGGCTACACATAGAGGTAGTTTTCAAATTCTCTACTCGTCGCCTCCGCCGCCACAGCAGTCGTCATCTACTTCGAAGCCACACATCTTGGCTAAAAACACACATAGTGTAACGCACATTAAACATCTCAGGATCTTCCCGCATGATCCACAGTCACAGCTACAGGAGCAACACATTTTTTATTTTATAGAAGCTTTCGACGAATTAAAACTTGCAAAATTATGAAAATTTGCTTTAGTCTTCAGTCTCTTCGCGACCGTTTATAAACCAATTACTTTCAAGTACACTTTCAGAGTATAAAAAGAAGTAGTAGTTTTATAAATAACGCCTCTTCTCACAGCGTATGATGCGACACTGTGTTTAGTATTTAAGTATGAGTCACTAAGCACTTAAGTCAATAAGTAGATCACATTTAAACATTAAAATTAACTTATTTTGCTGGTTATTTGATGACAGACCACAACTATTTATACATTAAAATTAACTTATGTTGCTGGTTATTTGATGATTCAGCGTATGATTTTAGTCATACGGTGACTATTTTATCGGTGGCAAGCGAGTAGTCGTACTGACAACCGTCTGATGACTGACCTGGCTTCTCGCTAGGTTTTGTATAACGCTTTGTCGTTATCTCTCTAAAAATTAGGTAAATAAGAAGCGTAGATAAGGTTATCGTAGATTGGAAGGTGTGTACTTTGTAACTATTTATTGATTGAGCGACATACGAGGAAACGTTTTTGATTATTTTTCTCTAAGTTGTTAACCGCCGTAATATGTTTGGTTCGGGTTAATTTTTGAAGTGAAAACTGTATTTAGCGCACCATACACAGATTTTTCGCTGTGAATGTGTGAATTGAGCTCAAGCGTCACATTCGTAAACGAAAGAAATCTTCGGGTAAACTCGGGATGGTCGTAAAGGACAATAAGTCAGCATTTGTAGATGCCACGGTCATGGGCACGCCCCCCAGTTTCACCCGCGTTTCAAAAGTAAGCTACAAATTCTGAGTTATAAGTTTTCACTTCTATTGACAGTTCCAATGGCTGCCATTTTTTTGTTTTAGTTTGTTTGAAGTCACTAACGAAAAGGCTAAACTAACTGAAAGAAAATGATATAAATTGAAACACACTTACGATGTGTGCTTTACTGGCCTAGGTAGTGGCTTAGTTGGTCGTGAGTTCGATTCCCATCCACAAATATTTATTTGTTCTTGGGTGTAACTCTAGGTGTTTCTATGTGCATTAAGTACTAGCAGCTTTTCATGTTTTTGTGATTTTATCCGTTTAGTTAACTTTCCCCTGTGTTCTTCCCAAAGACCCAAAAAAAATCGAAATATATGGTTCTTCCAGACTATAATCTATCTATATTCCAAATTTCAGCCCGATCCGTTCAAATGTTACGACATGAATAGGAATAGTAGGAATAGCATGTAGGTATATAACACTATATAAGTATTAAGCATTTCAGTTTTGTTTCTGTAATCTGTGATTTCAGCTATCTGGCTCCCATACTGCATGCTTTGCTAAAGGTACAAGTTCGCCCGGAGACCGCGACACGAGACCGCGACGCGAGACCGCGACCGGAGACCGCGACAGGCACTTGACTCTATGGAATTGTATGGGCGCCAGTTCGCGCCGAGACCGCGACACATGTCTCGCGACACGTGTCTCGGTCTCCTGTCGCGGTCTCAGCGCGAACTGGCGTCCATACAATTCCATAGAGTCAAGTGCCTGTCGCGGTCTCCGGTCGCGGTCTCGCGTCGCGGTCTCGTGTCGCTGTCTCCGGGCGAACTTGTACCTTTAGCTCGGGGTTATATAGAGCTGTGTAAAGCCCACCAATATTTTTTACATAATTTAAATTTATAAACTCGTTCTCGCATTATTCCTCGAACATTTTGCGGGCTGCCCGTCTATGGCACCTCCTATGAAGGCGTACTCTAGTCACTGGCACATCTGAACACAAGACAAGCCATGACCACGGCTTGATTGGACTGGACAGAAGCAATGGGACTAACTAGTGTGTGGATGGCAAACATCACACCTTTCTGGACACCTTTGTACCCGACCTCAGATGTGTGGTCCCCCGTCTACCACTTTTCAGCTGTTGGAGACAGCGAGAGCGCCGCTCTGCAACACCGGCACTCGTATGCCATTGCAGCCCCACCGCTATCTTAAGGTAGCTACCCCGTCAAGGCAGTGACGAGCAGAGTATCGGAGCACCGTAATACCGGAGGTCCTCTGCACAGCCCACCCCACAGTCTCGACGCCTCGAGAAAGTTCTTCTGCATAAAATGTATTGTTCCGTAAATATATACAACTAGCTTTTACCCGCGACTTCGTCCGCGCCACATATTTATTAAAGTAATTGAGGCAGTACCTACTCGTATTTCTACTACCATACAAATTCACGTTTCCTAATCAAAATCGGTCTAAATCAAAGTTTTATATTTATTAATGAATGTACAATTTACACGACAAATTAAAAAAAACTATGTTCTCAAAAAATTTATCAAATCAGACTTTAATTTAAAATCATATTGGGACGGTCCACCAAATTTTATTAGAGTCTATTAGTAGATATTAGTAGATATATCGTCTGATTACATGAACGCAAATTTTAATTTTTTGTTCATATTTCAAAAACCGCCGCACTGATTTCGATAAAATTTATATGACCACCTCTGAACTATAATTTACCAACCAAAAAAATAACCATCTAAATTGATTCACAATTGGAAATACAACTGGATTGATTACCTCCTCCTTTTTTGAAGTCGGTTAAAATAGCATGCAAAGATCCTTCCATGCACACTTTTACTCCTCATTTCCACTCTTTTCAACTCTTTTTCTGTGATAAAAAGTCGCCGTTGTCCTTTCCTAAGTCTAGTCTATCTGTGCACCAAATTGTAACAAACTCTTTAAGTGGCTTAGGCGTTAGGCGGTAACGGACAGAGAGAGTTACTTTCATATATATAACTTCATATTAGAACAAAAATAACGTCCCTTTAAACAAAGAAAAAATGATATACTATAGACAATAGTAGATACACAAATTAAATTGATTACCTACCTCTTGATTAAAAAACATATAAAATTTAACAAACCTCCTTTAAAACTATTTTCACTTTATTTTATTTCAGCGAATACAAAAAAGGGCTTCCTATTATGAATGTAAGAAATTAAATAATTCAACTATTTTTACCGACAGTAAACAAACTTTTATACTAAGTACCTATATCTAACTAACAATATGTATTTAACTTAAGAAAGTAATCAAAGCTAATAGACTTACTTAATACAATTTTTTAAAGTAAGTATTCTTTTTTAAGAACAATGAAAAACAACACTAAATAACTATGTGTATAACAACAATAAAGAACTATATCACCAAAATACACACACAAAATAACACTAAAGTATAGAATCACGAAAATACACACGCAAACTAATTTTAAAATTAACAACGACAAACCAAAACCACCAAATTACAGCATCCAGATGTACGATAAAAAAATAATGACGAACAAAAAAAGCAATACAATGACACAACTAAAAAAAATAAGTATACCTATTCAATTATCTAACCCAAAAACTTAAAGATGCTAATTTCAAGTTATTTTAATAATCACAAAACCCTGCAACTAACTAACTAAATCGAATTGTGATAATGTGATTAGGAAACAAAACACATTTACACAACTTCACAAAATTATTTACACTTAATTACCGTAAAACCATAGAAAACCCCTCTTATTACTTATTATGAATCTAACTTATTTACGTGTATAGAATTTTAAAACTCCTAAATTACCTATAATATTTAAGAACTCAGAAAATGGTTTAGAAAATGGGTTAAATTTGTCATTTTTTGACACTAATTAAAATCTTTATTTTAACATAAAAAAGCAATATTTCTTTGAATAGACTTCCTACCTATTTTATTTAAAAGTATAACTTTTTAAGAAGATTGATAAGACAAAACACCTAGTAAAAACTACACACGAAAATTGCTCATACAATTAACAACGACATTTAATAAAACCTATACTTAAGTACCACCAAATTTTATAGTATCCAAATGTACCTATACGAACAAATAATAACGACGAATAAAATCAGCAAGCAGTAAAATCACCCAACTAAAGAAAATAATTACTCAACAATCTAACCCAACAACCTAAAAATACTATTTATTTCACGTTTTTTTTTAATAATAATAAAATCGTGTAAATCGGATTGAAATCAATATTCAGTCAATATAAATGAACTTCTAACGAAAAACCTCATATATCGGACGCGTGTGCCACAGTCGTCTGCCCTCACGTGTCTGCCCGCTGCCCGTTCGGGTAAGCAATAAGCATACTTGCGATATTTCCCCTCCCACGCCGCGCGGCGCCACGCCCCGTCGCGCCGCGCGCGGCGCCGGCGGCGCGTCCTGCGATGTTCCGCGACGTTAATCAAAATCCCCTAATATAAGTATCCCCGTATAGTTAGAAATTATAAAATTGCTGGAACAAACGTTTATCGACTCCATTTTAAGTGTCTAGATACAAAGTTTCATGGTGTTATCTTCAATAATATTAAACTTCCAGACTTTCACCCCCAATTCCACCCCCGTAGGTACAGTTCGAAACTACAATACTGCTAAAACATACATTTTATGGTTTCGTGTTAAAAATCTAGACGTAAAGTTTCATAGTTCTTCAACAATGACGAAGTTTTCCATATAAACTTTCATCCCTTATTTTAACCCTTTCAACCCTTTGTTCGGAACAAAAAGTAGCCTATGTCCTTTCTCGGGATCTATTCTATCTATGTATCAAATTTCATCAAAATCTTTTGGTTGGTTTAGGCGGTAAAGACGGACAGACAGACAGACAGACAAAGTTACTTTCGCATTTATAATATTAGTATGGAAGTATGGATAGTATGGATAATAATAGAAAAACGTAGGTAATTGGACATTATTTTATTTGAACAACTTCAACCTGTGTCATGAGGCAAACTCTCGAATTATACAAAGTTTATGTAAAACAGAAATAATTAAATAAGTCAATAATTTAGTCATCACCTTGACAATTCTCACATATCTCTCCACAGCCACACATTTCAAACAGCAACGTGCAAAGATAGATGCAGCAGAGGCAACGAATAAGACGGCAACAAATGTCGTTGCCACCACAACAGCAACAGCACATCAAATACGTTGCTCCAGGTTGCTTATTAAAAAAAAACTGTCTCTTGACCTCGGTACCAGCAGAAGGTCTTGAATAAGGTTTTCGTTCGTTGTAAAACTTTGAATTCGTGGAGCTTGTTAAAGTTTGAAATATATTTTTAGTCCACTGGCTTTATGTAGTACCATCAAAACATAAATTTTTCTTAATTAAACCATACTTTTCTCCGTTTCTTAGCTGTAAGAACGTTATATTCTTCAGATTATGTTATGATAATATCTTAGTATGCTGAAGACTGCAAATGTATCATTACCTAAAGATTATCTAAAATATTTATAAAATTATCCACAATGCAGTACTGTACATTTATTATTAGAATTAAATGGTGAATGTTTTGACAAGATAGCGATCAAATAACATTTTTATTCAAGAACTAAGAAAAAGAAGAATATCAATTAAATGAAGACATGACTTCTGTCACAAAATGACTGACTGAAACGACTTCCTGGACTTCAAAGTCTAAAAGACAAAAAGATCTTAGAGCAACAACTTTGAGTATTTAGCCATTGGAGGTGCTTCGATACGTCAGTGTACTACTTAGTCTGTGGATACGTCTAGTTCTAACATATACCCCGTTCGTGCCCATATCTTATCACTGTAATGAGCTCCAAGAAATAGGTTTCTTGTATCGTAAGGAAAGGTGAGAAAAAAAACAACACTAATTACTACCATTTACGGTATAACAATACCTTTTCTAATCCATTATTCCGCAATGCCACAAATCATGCGCCAAGGAGAAATGATCGAGAGTTGCAACCCCCTATCTTCACCTGCACTCAGTTGGACAGCTTTCAAGTGACGGCATAGTGCGGAATCTTAATATGTTATACCCTTCTGTAATCCTACATCTCCTGGTGATTCATATGACCCAAAAATTTTGTTCACGGGCCTGTTGTAGTCTAAAATGACTTTAAAGTCTAAAAGACAAAGATTTTTAAGAGTTCTATAAATCATTGGAACTTTAAGTTGGGACGCGCACTTGGAATCTATAAGCTGCAAATTATTTGCCTCTGGTAGATCTTTAAACAGACTCCGTAATTTTCTACCCACTGCCACCAAAGTTACGCTTGCTCAGTCTCTACTTCTTCCCATTCTTGATTATGCAGATGTCTGCTATCTTGATCTAACCGAGGCCCAGCTAGATAAACTTGAGCGTCTCCAAAATTACTGTATTAGATTTATATTTGGCTTGCGCAAATATGATCACATATCCGAATTTCGTAATAAGCTCAAGTGGCTCCCTATCCGTTTTCGCCGGAATGCTCATATCCTCTCTCTTCTTCTTTATAATATTTTGTTTAACCCTTCAACCCCCCAGTACTTAAAAGAAAATTTCACGCTTTGGAGCAATGTTCATCCACGTCCTTTAAGATCGAAGTACAATTTATCGTTGAATGCTCCATCAGCACGTTCCGAAACCTTTTACGGCAAATCTTTCGCGTTCTAGGCAGTCCTTCTATGGAATGCCTTGCCCGTGGCTATCAGACATGCTCCATCACTGCCTGTTTTTAAAAACCAAGTTAAGGCTTTATACTTGTCACAGCTGTCACCTCACTGATTCTACGTGGATTCTACTCTTTTTCATATTGTCTTGCTAATATCTTTAATGTATGTATATGTTATGTATTAGTTTATTAGTATATTATACTTGCCTACAAATTGTAATATAAGTATTTTAAGTATTAGGATATATATTCCTTAATATGTATGTGTACTTTATACCTTACGGCACATTGAACCTTACCCCGTATTTTGCTTTTTAAAATTTTCTCTCCATCCTCCGGTTGCCTGGAAGAGATCGCTCGTAGCGATAAGGCCGCCATTTGTTTCACTAGATTTAAGAATTTATCGTTTTGTTTATTCATTTTTTGTTTTTGTGTTGTGAACAATAAAGTGTTTCTATCTATCTATCTATCTATCATTCCACAATCAAAGTATAAAACTAAAAAAAACATGTTTTATTGTATTGAGATACTAAGCACTTGTAGGCCATATTAGTAATAATTGTAATAAATAATTTTTAATGGAGAAAAATAGATAAACCGTCGCTCTTATCGTCCACAAGGATCGGTTCACAATCACTCTAGAAAGAGACCTTTGGGATGCAAGACAGAGGCAATACATTGAAACAATATAGGCTAATGTAATAAATAATTTTAATTTAATTTCGAAAATACATCCTTAGAGGAGTGTCAATCATAATCAGCTTGGCAGCATGGCGAACAATCACAGCAATCACAGTCGCATTCAATTCCCATGACATGAAATATGTACACGCATAAAGTGAAACAAAATATGCATCTAAGACTCCCGCAGAAATTGCAGCAACACATCCTTCTGAGACGCATAAAGTAGGAATAAGGCAGGCTAACAGAGCAGACCTTTGAAGATAAAGTCTCATTCATTGAAATTGCGAAGATTCTTCTATTTATTTTCTACTCATATCTATGGTTTCTTTATGTTCCCTTACTGGTAGAATCACGCATGTTCGTAGCTTAGAATCAAGTTCTACATCATTCTGAATTCAGAGCAATGAATTCACAAAAATATCAATACATTGGTACATTGTGATACTTTTGTCTGCAATTTTTGGGAACCCTTTTGTTAAAAGGGCGTATTCTTTGACTTAGACTGGTCCCATTATACGTAGGCTAGTAGTACCTACTTGTAATTAGTAAGGTTAAGTTAGTAAGACCACGAGTCTACTATACCAGCTTGTAATAGTTCGGCGAGCAATGGAGCCCATGAAGGACCGACTGGAATAGCTCACTTAGTTTTAGTTCTTCAAATTTTTCATGAGCAACTAGAGCTCTAATCCAATGTATACTTCATAGTCTTACACGTTTCCACAATAAAAAAGATCAGTTTTTCAAGATAAAACACAAAACTAGGACTCAGTCAAATGTCTTCACAGATTTTTAAGAATTAAGTATATAGATCTATGAGCATCCACTTAAGTTAAATAAATTCGGCTAGAGCGTTAGAAATCGTGTAACAGGTACAAAAATGCCTAGGTACGCACTTTCGCGGGAAGTAGATCGTAAAATCTTATCCAACCACATCCAAGTATTAGATATGATTTACACATTCACAAGATAAATATTAATTACTTGGCAGGTGACAAGTGACAAGCATGTTGATTATGACAACTTAGTGTCTCGGGTGCTTCGGTACGAAATTGTCAAAGCTTAAAAAAGATCTAACTGAATCGAATGCTATTTTCATTTTGATAAGTCATCTATACTAATATTATAAAGAGGAAAGATTTGTATTTTTGTATGCTACGAATAAACTCAAAAACTACTAGACCGATTTCAAAAATTCTTTTACCAATAGAAAGCTACATTATCACTGAGTAACATAGGCTATGTTTATTACGAAAAAAACTGAGATATCCATGGAAATTACGTCGAACTAAACTACAGTAATTACGTCGCTACAGCTACTTTTTTACATTTTAAAAGTAGGTAAAAATGCCTATCAAATTCAGACCATGTTATCAACACATTTGTATGAATTCTTATCCAAATAAATTAATTCTTATTCAAGACTCTTTTAATACCTATTGATTACTTTTTGAATTATTGAAGTGGGACATTCCATTCAAAAGATATAACGAAATCAAAAATATCAATCCTATCAAAATGCGAGCCGCGCGGCGTAACACCGATAGAGGGACACCGAGGCACGGGGAGAGGTGTTCGCAGCTATGAAATAGGTAAGTACGAGTAGCCGCGCGCGTCTCTACTAATTCGCGTGTGGACGCAAATGATACTAAATATTAAACATTTTTTCGTAACACTTTTTATGTTCCTATCAAAATGCTCTTTTCAGAACTACTTTTGTATAAGTTTATTCTACCTTTACTGTTATTGTTCAAGTTTTCTCGCACTTTCTACACAGTATTACATTAAATTTATTCCATTTCTGTTTCCTCACGATGTTTTCTTTCACCTTTTAAATTGGAGGCATTACGGATATGACTTCGAAAAAACAGTGATGCGCGTGTAATTTGAGCTAGGGGATAGGATACGATATAGGTCATCCCCAAAGGTCCCCTTTATCCTACTTACTAAATTAGAATAAAACGAGCATTAAGGACTACGATGATGAGACGATCAGAAATCTAGCTGTGTCAATAGATTCAATAAGCAGCCCACTAAATATTCCTACTACTGGGACTCGGGGCCCTCTCTCGCAAGGAGAGAGTCAAGTCCATAATCCACCACGCTGGCCCAGTGCGGGTTGGTGGATGACACATGACCTCAAAAGATTCTAAGTACATGACGATTTCTTCACGATGTTTTCATTCGCCGTTTTAAGTTTTGCGGTATTACGCATATTACTCCGAAAAGACAGTGGTGCCTGGTGCATGTGGGATTTAAAATCGGGGCTCCAGATCGGCCGCCGCCGTTCTCCCGACTAGACCAGCCGTAACTATTTAGTACGTATTTAGAACTAATAGACTTTAGTAGTTACATAAAACATTGCACAACCATAAACTACGTCGTAGGCAATATTTACTGATTTAATTTTTGATTTGATGCGTAAAAGTAAAAGGGGAATAACAACAACGCCAGACACGCCTAACGTTTTTAGAACTAATGATAATATAACATAACAACTAACGCATAACAGTTTTCGCATAATTTTTGCTACCGTATATAGCATAAACATAACTTAGCATAATGTTTAAAGGTACATATTGAGAGAAGCATAACAATACCTAAACATAACAATTGGTCCTATTATGGTCTATCGCTGGAGTTTGACTCCGGGTGAGCTCCCGGAGCCAGAAGCTCTATGTCATTGGGTGTAACCTCTCGCTACGGCGGCGACCTCGCTTGGCTCGCTCCTCTCAGGACCTCCCTTGAGATTCTGGGTCCCGCATTTTTTTAATAAAGTAAAATAGGCAAAAAAAACATGCGTTTTAAATGATAAACACATGATTGGGATTGTTTGTTTTGTCTTGGTCGTATGTACTAAAATTTCTAAGTCTAATAATTTTGTTCTATACTTATTTTCCATAATACCCGTGCGAAGCCGGGGCGGGCTGCTAGTTATATAATATAAAATAAAATCACTGCCCCTGCCTCTCAGACACTGCCCCATGTCCTTAGGTGGGGCCTAGACCTACAATAACTTTGTGCAAAGCATTTCATTGTACAAAAAGATTGAAAGGAACTTAGCATCCAAACAATTAATTATATTGCCCAAAAATACGAACTGCTCAATGTTTTCGTGTTTAGTCGGAGAACGATATTGATTCCGTAAGGACCGCGCGAACAAAATGTCTCTCAGCAAGATTTAGCTGCAGCCACACATACTCGTATATATAGTGTTGTTGTTCATGGAAATCTTTGCTTGCCTTTGTTTGTAATGTGTTACTGTGTTCGGGTTTGAAGGGCATTGTTTTCAGCGAAATTACCGGGCATAGAGATAAAACAATTTATATATCTGGATGACGAACGCAATGCTTTGTTAAGTAATGATTTGTATTGTAAATGTTCCAATAGCAACGTGTCATTGGGATGTTATGGGCAGGCATGTTGCTTAACATCAGGCACATGGCCTGCTCGTCTCGTCACTTTATAGATACTATAAACATCTCTTTGCGTTTAGACAACAATATCTAATACCAAACATTTATTTATCGCGGTCATTATATTCTTTGCTCTTGATATTCCACAGCGACGGCAATTAGATGTTATCTGTGCAATTGGATACTCATATTCGTAGATAATCTCTGTTTCCTTAACCTCTGCATTCTCGCCATACGTGTTCTCCTCGTAAAAAACGAGCAACAGACTGATAAATATTGTCCATTATTGACCCTACACGACGCAATGAAAAAATATGGAGCAATAAAAATTACACTCGCTCAAACTTCCATTCAATCATTGTGCAATCTTCAATTTTAACCCAAAACGGTCAATAATATTACAATTAGCAATATTGCACAAAATTATTGATCATCTAGGGGCCGCCTTAATCTGTGCCCCTGTCTGTCTGTCCCTATGTGTCATTTTAATATGTTTTTTTTTAATAGGTAAAGTGATTCAAGAGGTTTATATGTAGCTATAATACCTACTGGCATTAAATAGTAGAGAAACACTGATTATTTTAAAGGTTTCTAACATGTTTCTAATGTAGGTAATGTCATAAATAAACACATTTTAGCGCGTACATTGGAAACGCTGGCTGAACCCTATGAGATAGATAATAATGTATTCCATTTACTTCGTGTTAAGGTCCACCCCCCTGTAAAGACCTCCACCTCCTAGACCAGTGCAGAAGCCTTTGAAAATGGCAAAACTCGAAACTCTAACGATGTGAACAAAACGAACGAACAAAAAAAAAAGAAACGTTCAGTAACTGGTCGTAGGTGTGTAATCTGTGCTGGTTGTAGTCCTGCTCGTAGCTCGAAAAAGCAACATCGTTTCATGGTTGACGTTCGAAAGACTCCAACAAAGAGGTTTTATTCCACATAACCTGAACACTAAAACTGTGAAATACACTTGAAATACATTATGAGTGGATATTCCGTGATGAACATTACATTACATCGGCATCCTCTAGTTTATAATAAACACTTAATGTTTTGACGTGACAACGTCTAATAAATCGCTGAACACCGTCTGCATGCATGAAAAGGTGTCCCGTTATGTCCTGTTATGCTCATTGTACGCTAGCGCCGCATCTATCAATGTATTGTTATCACGTTGTTACGTTAAACTATCGTCTGTAAGCCAACCGACTTTACAGACAACCAATTTTTTTTTGTGGTATCAAGCAGCAAGACTACCAGGCCATGTATATACCTACCTGTTGGTAAGCAACAAGCCTGTCCATAACAGCAAAGAGACACGTAGCTATTGGAACATGAAAAGTCCATACTTTTATCTAGCACTGCACTGCGCTCGTCACCCAGAGCCGTAAGAGGGTCCCTATGTCCTGTCATTTCACTGGAAATATTGGCCTTCAAAGCGGAACACAGTGCACATTACACGAGACATTGTTAACGGTCGGTTTATTTTACGTTTTTTTCGTGTTGTGAAAGAAAAATAAGTAAACAATTCCAGATAGTTTGCAAAGTACAAAGATAATTTCTGTGAACACCTGAATTGTTTATCATAATTTTAAAATGATAAGCACGAGTCTACTTTGCCGTGACGTTATTTTGGCGTAATATTGAAGATAAAAACAACTGCACTGTGACTATAGCAATTCATTTGTATATTATGCCTTTGTTGCCTAGGCCAGCAGATATCGCAAGGCATTTTTAACCTTTTTTTTATGTGGGGGAAATACTTTTAGGTATGCCCACCATGCAGGGACATGGTGGGGTATGTCGGGCTCGGCACCATGGGAGTCAACATGGTGCCCCTATCGACTAAAACCCCCACAGGTTTCTCCGGCATGGCCAGGGTTAGGGTCGTGGGGTCACTTTTCGCACTCCCATCAACGACCCTGTCCCACCTGCCATCGCCCTTGCGGGCCCACCTCGCGGGGGATGGGCATCCACACCCCCGCATTTGGATCCAGCGACGCGCCGGAAACCACCAGCGCGTCACCTCCTCGGGAAGGCTTATCCCTAGGTAGGGTGGCAGACGGCCCTTAACGTCCGACGCCCCAGGCCTTCCAGTGGAGACGGAGTGCGAGCCTGAGTGTGCCTTCAGGCTCGCCTCCGTGAAGGAGCGAGAGTTTTTCGGGTCGCGCTCCTCCACCTCATACGACCTCTCACTGTCAAGTATCACGGCGAAGATGGTCGGCAGCGAGAGGTCCACCCTCACCACCGTGGCTAGGGATAGCCGCGGTTCCGCCTCTATGGCCGCGTCGCGGCCCTCGTCCTTCCACTGAGCACTCTGCTAATCAGAGTGCTCGTGGAGGACCCTCATCTGGAAGACTTAGGAATTTTACTTGGTCGATATATCAGCCGAGTAACCTTCCCAAGTCTTCCAGCCCCCCTCCTCCCCAACCTCTACACGCACTGCTCAAGAGGGTGAGGAGCGCGTGTAGAAGTTCCCAGCGCCGGCCGGGATTCGCCATCACACAACAAAATGCCACCGAGGCAAGTTGTTGTGTGATGCCCAAGGTGCACCACGTAAGGCATTATTAACCTAGACCAACTGTCTATTAAGTCAAAAGTTCGGTTGGCTATAGGTATAGCAGTCCACTGCCAACTCTCCTGCTGCCTGCTATGATGCTATTTTTTGATATGTGACGTCATCGGCCAATTACTACTTTGCTAACAAATTATTTCAATTTTAATTCAAATATTTGTAACTTTTTCATGTACAAGTTGGAAGATGCCTCTGGTTTCCGAAACACAGTTCTAACTAGCTTGGGGCCAGTGGACTCCTGTTTTTGTATAGACTTATAATTTTTAAGTTCCAAATAAATAAATTTGATTTAATTTGAATTTCGTAACGCCGTTGAAAGCAGACAACTACATCTGGGGTTCTACCGACCGAAAACTGTCTTAGCTATGATGTCGCGCTCTCTTTTCTTGTCGGTTGAATAGATAGAGACAACAATAGCAAGGCTAAAGCCGATTTAATTAGGCGGTAGAAGGGCTGCTTTCCGTACGCAGCGGAACTGAAAGCAGGTGTAGCTGTCTGCTTTCATCATCGTTATCAAATTGGCCGATGACGTCACAAATCAAAGCATAGCACCATAGCAGAAAGCAGGAGAGTTAGGCGGTAGACCAGTCTCCAGGACGTCTACTATCGTTCTACGAAAAAAAAAACGTAATTTCCAAATACACTTGTAATTTTCTACTCCGGTTCTACTTTGTTTCGTCCGACCAATTTATATACTTAATAAATTGGTCGAATAATAATAAAGACTTCAAAGTCTTGAACATCGCCGCAAAATTGCTAGCCTATCGGTTTTTTATCGGATACACTTCGGAGAGTGTGCGATTGATTTGCATGATCTGATAGCACCTTGCCCTTTTTTTTATCGGAATGCTCGTAGCTCGAAAAAGCGACATCGTTTCATGGTTGATGTTCCAAAGACACGAACGAAGAGATTTGACTCTAATTTTGTGATAAGAACGTCTAGGCTGTGGAATACGTTGCCTGAGTGGGTTTTCCCCGATGATTACAATCTTTGTGTCTTCAAATCGAGAGTGAATCGGTTATTTCTAGGTAAACACGTTCCATCGTAGACCGCATTGTCGTTTAACATGAGGCGAGATGGCGGTCAAGTGTAAACCTATAAAAGTTAAAAAAAAAAAAAAACAAACATTATTTGATACGTTCAAATGTTCTAAACATTACTACGATCCGTCGTTTCGTCTGTTTAAATGTTATAAATGTACTTACAGTGGACTCTAATTAGAGTGGGCTTAGAACATTAGTAGTTAGTAGAACGTTAGTAGGCAGAGAAATTACAGAGCATGGAGATATATCGTCTTATTTCTATGGATGACGAGCGCAGTGCAGTTTTAGTTAATGATTCGTACTTTAGCTGCGTGTCACGGTGCTGTTATAAATAAATAAATATTGGTGGACAATTCACACACAACACCATCTGACCCCAAACTAAGCAAAGCTTGTGATATGGCGGCCAGATAGCTGATACAATACTTATATAGTTGTAAATATATACTTATTATACATAGAAACACCCAGACACAGTGCAAACATTTGAATTCATCACACAAATATTTGCACTGGGTGGGAATCGAACCCACGACCCTCGGCGTCGCAGGCAGAGTTACTACCCACTAAGCCACGAGGCCAGTCAAGGTCTATGGGGAGGTCTGTTGCTTAAATTAAATTATTTGATGTAGTGATACTACTTAAATAGAATAAGATATGCACCAATTTTAATTTTGATATTTTTTTAGTTATACTTTATGGTCATTCAATGCTGAATGGGCAAGTCCATTTTAAAAGTATGAAATTATTAGAAAATGTATTTACCATTAGGCAACCCATTCAATTTCAAGTTACTTTTGTTATGAAACCAGTTTCCTGTACGCAATATTTAATATCGCTACCATACAAACTTTACGCGCGACGTATAGAAAATACGACAGTGTGACGTCACGTTTCTGTAGTGATTTGTATGAAGGGTTTTTGGGAGAGTCCAAAATTGTGATTTTAATATCGTGATATCACGGGAAGTTTTTATTATAACAAAGTAATTCTTTCACCTATGTTTCAGTTATTGAGTAGCCTTTTGATGGCACATTAAATCAAAAATAAACTATTTTCGTACAAAAAATTAAACCGACTTCAAAACCACAAATAGGCACTCAAAAGCGAAAAATAAACTAAAATCATTATTATAAGCGCTACTCACTCATCTATTTGAAGTCGGTGCCAGCTAAATCTAACAGGTATAGGATAGATACTACTTACCTGTGCCTACATAGCATCAATCTACTAACTTTTTGATCTGACTGGCCCCGACTTCAAATAGATGAGTGAGTAGCGCTTATAATAATGATTTTAGTTTATTTTTCGCTTTTGAGTGCCTATTTGTGGTTTTGAAGTCGGTTTAATTTTTTGTACGAAAATAGTTTATTTTACTCTTTTTAGTGTACAAGAACAAAATTAAAAATTTAGATTAAGCCCCGACTACCTTGGATTTGTTATCTGTACAACATTCTACTAGTCAAGCTCTTTCGTTTGATACCCAAATTGAGGTAGTAATGAAAAATATAATATAATTCGCCATTTTGTCGTGGCGGCTATTTTGGATTTGAAATTTGTTATAGTACATAGTACTCTACTAGTCAAGCCCTTTCATTTGATACCCAAATTGAGGTAGGTTGTGAAGAAATATTTTGTCCGCATTTGCTATAGTATTAACCTTGAAATAAAAGAAACCGCATCGAAATCGGCTCATCTGTTTGAGTTCTACTACGGTGCCACAGCAGTAAAATCTCATCCAGATAAATGTACGCAAATTTTCAGCTTTTGGTTCATATTTCAAAAACTACTTGACCGATTTCGAAAAGATTTATATTATGGGACCATTCGGGAAGCATACCCATCCGAACACAAAAAGAAATTTTAAAATCGGTTCAGAGGTTCTCGAGAAATCAGGTAACATACATAAAAAAAAACAAAAAAAAACGAAGGGGTCGAATTGATAACCTCCTCCTTTTTTTGGAAGTTGGTTAATGAGTCGACATGCCTATTAGCGAAGCTATCCTGTAACATACCTACGTACAAAAAATAAACATACACCCGAAAGGACAATCTCCTCCTATTTTGAACTTCGTTAAAAATTGCACTTTTGATCAATAAAATATGTGGAACAATAATGTTGTTATAATTTTTGGATTTGTTATAACTTTTGATGATTTTTGTTACTGCTGCAATACTTGATTTGACGGGATTTTAAGATATAAAAGTTATTATGAGTAACAGGATACTCGTTATGTAGTCAGATAGTCAAAGTGAATATGTCCACTGTGCCCCAATACCTCTAAAAATTATACTGAGCTACCTGTGCGAAGCAAACCCCGTTGCAGTTTCTGTCTCTCATTGGACCGAAACTGTTTAAAAAGAAAAAAAGAATACAAAAAAAATATTTAAAAAGAAAAGACAAAATTTTAGTTTTTTAAAAAATCATTAAAAAAGTTTTAGATGTAGCCAGCCCACAATTGAATCGCTGACACGACAATAAGAAGAAGTCAAAGTGAAAATAAAAACACAAAATAAAATAAGTAGTAAGCACATAAATATATTAAAGACAGTAGGTAGTGAATAAATCATTTAACAAATAATCGTAAAAGATAAGTAACCATTTAAAATAAAGTTAAAAAACACTGTACAGTCAATATTATATACCTACAAATATAAGGTTAACCTACAGAACTGAATAGCCGTAAACACTTAGGTTCAATTTTCATTGCCGCTAAACCGACTGAAAGCTAGATAGGTAGGTATATCATGTTTTTGCGTATGCTATAATGAGTTTTATGCGCATTATAAGCGAACTATTATGGGAATACAAGCAGAATTTAAATTTTGTTTTAGTAATCGTCAAATAAAATTCGTATTTGTCTAGTGATAATTTATAATCGTTCGAATTCGTTGATTGGTTCGTTGGTCGTTAGTTCGAATCCGACCTCCACATCTGAATATTATTCTAAATTATCTACTATTATGTAGATATCTATTAGTTTTATCTAGTGTTTGTCATCACGACTGCCTTTATTGGTGAAAAAAGTCGTGAAGATACCGACATGTTTCAAGAAAATTTCGAGGTCATTGTGTCATCCGGCAACACTGACGCAGCGTGGAGTATGGCATTGCTTTTTGAGTAATTTATTTCTTGTTAAGGAACGTCTCATGACCTATTTATTTAATCTAAATAAAAGAGAACTCACGCATTTCGAATAATTTCAACACATTTTCGATTAGGTATTCCGCTGGAAATAGTAATCATTCTGTGAATAGAGTTTGTTCCGGCAATATACTCTTAGTTAGAGCCTTATTATACCGTTATTCGTAACATCATCGAAAGGCCTAGCGAGCTTGGCCCTAGTTTTAGAAACGCCCAAACTCGGCGTAGAGTTTTGAAAACGATTGAATACGGCCTAAAGTTTGGACTTCGGCTGAGTACGGCGAAGAGATTTAGAAGCGACTGAGATTAGCGTAGAGCTTCAGAAACAACTGAGCTCGGCGTAGAGTTTTAGAAACAACCCTAACCGAGTTTGACGTAGAGTTTTAGAAACGACCGTGTTTGGCGTAGAATTTCAGAAATTGCTGTTCACATTAGTTTCTGGTCGTTATCTTTTCTTAGTGGACAGCTTGAATCCTGTGTCTCGGAACAACTGCTCTTCAATTTCTTTGTCTAGCACCAATGAGGCCTGGCAAAGACAACAAATTCGAATAGTTTATTTTCAACGCCCCATAATATAATATTAGCAGCACTATTTAAAGTACATCTCTCTAACTAAAGTAGATAGGGCATAGGAAAACCACATAGGTTACTTTTATCCCTAAAAATAACGGGATCAGGAACGATACTGGTCAAACTGCAGAATGTTACTAGTAACAACAAAAAATGTAGGTAGGTATGTGTCAATTAAAATGAATTAAGTACTTTGTTTGTCATATTTTACCTTCTTAGCTATCATCACGATATGCGGCGGCCGGTTTACAGTCTGCATCAAAGCGTTAGCACCAGGCCTGTGAAACATAATCAATTTTATAAGTATTATATTTCATTATTTAACCTTTAGCTATACAAACTAAGTTTTGGTCCTAGCTCTTTCTCAGAATTGATATTTTTATGTGAGCAACATGACGTTCGTAATAGTGGAAGGACTTTTTGCAGTGTCCGTCTGGGGAACTACACCTATACCAGTTATATATACCGCCAATCATTAGTATGAAAACATCACTATATTCCTGTTTGAAGGGCATTGTTTCCAGTTAAATTACAGCGCATAGAGATAAAACATCTTATATTTCTGGGTGACGACAACAGTGCAATTCTTTTTAATGATTCAGATTCGTTCACGTTCCAATAGGTGCGTGTCGCTGTGCTGTTAATGGCTGGCGTGTTGCTTACCATCAGGGAAATGTCCTGCTCGTCCTGTCACTCTTTATTTACAAAACAACGTCAAAGTCTTGAACATCGCCGAAAAATTGCTAGCCTATCGGTTTTTTATCGGGTACACTTCGGAGAGTGTGCGACTGATTTACATGATCTAATACCACCTTGCCTTTTTTTCTATCGGAATGCTCGTAGCTCGAAAAGGCGACATCGTTTCATGGTTGATGTTCCAAAGACACGAACGAAGAGATTTGACTCTACTTTTGTGATAAGAACGTCTAGGCTGTGGAATACGTTGCCTGAGTGGGTTTTCCCTATTGGTTACAATCTTTGTGTCTTCAAATCGAGAGTGAATCGGTTTTTTCTAGGTAAACACGCTCCATCGTAGACCGCATCGTCGCTTAACATCAGGCGAGATGGCGGCCAAGTGTAAACCTATAAAAGTAAAAAAAAAGAAAAAAAACAATAATAGTAACCTCACTCTGCAGCCCTAACCACCAGTAGCTTGGGCCCTGACCCGCTGCTGGCGGCAAACTAGTTTTAGGTTTTTATAATGTTTTTATGTTGTTTTTGATAAATTTATTGAAATTGTAAAAACCTACATTTAAGAAAGATGATTAAATAATAAACATCATTTTGAAGGAAACTTTCTTAGCTCTCTATATAGTATGTGTGCTACAAACATACTGCCCTGTCAATAATAAAAAAAAATAGAGCTTAAACTTAGAATAGCTAACCTTCTTGGGCGCATTCTGCTTTGCATCCATCTTTGGCGGGAAACTGGTTCAGTCTGTAAAATAATATTAGAAATCTTAATTACATAACCACTGTAGGATGATGTAAACGATATAAGATTATAGTATACAGGGTTATTGGTAATTAGCCTGCATACTTTGAAGGGAGGGAAGGGATGCTGTTAACAATATTTCGGAGCTGCTTTTAGTTTAAAGATTGGCCCTTGTTTGCCGTAAAAAATAAAATTTTATTTTAAAATATTAGTATTTTCGATGAGTAAATATACAATATTAGACTAATTTTAAATATTGCCGCTAAAACACTTACGACTGACACGACGTCACTAGTCGCAAAACATTGGTCTCGATTCATGACTGTATGTTTTTTTTCTTTCTATTTGATCCTAGCGTTCAAACAAACAAACTCTTCAGCTTTATAATATTAGTATAGATTGCGTCTCAGGACAGCGTCATTTGACGTCATGTTTAAAACATGTTACAAACACAAGTATCTGTGTTTCATCACTTGTGTGCGTGACACGCATACAAGGGTTTGAAACCTGGCCTGTTACCTACTTATGTCGCAATTACAGCGTAACGCTTCATCTAAGCAAGTATATAATAAAAGATATAGGATGATGAGACGAGCAAGACATGTACCTGATGGTAAACAACCTGCCTGCCCATAACAGCACAGTGAGTGACACGCAACTATTGGAACATGAAGAGTCCAAATCATTACCTGGCACCGCACTGCGCTCGTCACCCAGAGATCTAAGGTATTTTATCTCTAAGCACTGTAATTTCTCTGGAAACGTTGCCCTTCAAACCGGAACACAGTAATGATTACAGATTACTGATGGCGATACACTGGCAAAGGTGCGGTACTTCCCTCGATTCTGCCAAGAGTCCTACCACTACAACTACACTACTTACTTGTATGCTAAACAGTGAGGTGGGTCTATAGACCACCACTGTAGTAAGGTGAGGTTTCGGCGATCGGGTTGATTTCGCCAGAGGCAGCACCGCGATTCTGTCGTGAGGGTCTGGGTCTTCATGCCTTTAAATGGTCAAATATAAATGGTCTTTAATTGATGACATTTTTTTTACATAAGCATATTTTTTTATGGAATATAGTGACGAGGCGAGCAGGTCATGTGACTGATGGTAAACCACACACCTGCCACATAACAGCACAGTGACACGCAGCTATTGGAACATGAAGAGTCCAAATAATTACCTAGCTCTGCACTGCGCTCGTCACCCAGAGATCTAAGATGTTATATCTCTAAGCCCTGTAATTTCTCTGGAAACAGTACCCTTCAACCCGGAACACATTGATGTTTTCACATTACTGCTTGGCGGTAGAATAAATGACAAAAGTGTGGTACTTCCCCAGGCGGACTCTGCAAATAGTCCTACCACTACAAAACTATTAGTAAGTACTCTTCCTCTGTTATTTCTAATTCAACGAATACTTATTACGATGCCAATGACAGACAGATAGTGCACCGTGTATGTGTCTCTCTGTGGCATACATATACACATATGTGGTATAAGACTGGGTGTTATAAGTTTGGTAGTTTGTTATTACGTGTGTTAATAATTTTTTATTGTAATATTCAAAACTTTACGTATGTATAACTTAGCTTACCGCCATCTATCGACTTGATATGGTTTTTGCTCAATTTCCGAATCTTCGCTAAAATAGCCTTTAGCTTTGAACTCTCCTTTTCGTGCTATTTCGTCGTTCCTATAGTTATCTTCCGTTTTGTAGAAGGCTTTCTGTAGTGGCACGTTTTTAGTCTTTTGTCCCGTCTCAGTTTCTTGGTTTCTCAATTCTTGCCAGTTTTGAACGGGGTCTCGATTTCTTGAGTTAATTAATTCGTCATTCATCTTGTAATTGAAAATTTTTGAAGGATTTTCTGTAAAAATTAAGGTTGGTTATTATTGTTCATGAAATAATTTTGAAACACTAAAATCTTTTAGTTATTTTTAGCGATGAAACCATTTGTAATGAACAACGTTTGTAAGTGACGGCTAGTCTAGTCAGGATAACGGAAACTGCCGATTCTTCGAATTCCACGCGGACCACTAGTAGTAGTAGTTTTTGTATTCGTGTGCCGATAAATAAAAATAGCAGAGGAAAACATAGTGAGGAAACCGACCTGTTCCTAGAATCCTTAAAGGTCATTTGTGTCATCCACCAAGCCGCACTTGGCCAACGTCGTGATAATGGTTGTATATATACACAGATTACATGATTCTCATAAACTAGATTAAGACGACATATACAAAAAATGTTACTATTAATTCCAGTGTTGTTTACTGATTTTCAATGACTTTTTGAAATGAAATTTCATAAACATATATCTACCTAATTCACTACAATATTTAAAAAAATACCAAAAAAAATAAAGGAAACTAAAATTGTGTCTGTCAACGTACTTTTCTTCTCCGTGTCTTCTACGTCATCATCTTGTAGAGGTATCATCGGTCGGCGGTTGGAGTTAACAGAATCGTCATAAATAGGAATCACTGGACGTAAATTCAGAGTTTTTTCACCTACTTTTTTCAGCCTGTTTAGTCTGTCGTATCTGTCTTGGCTAGGGTCAGGACGATCTACAAGTATGGGTGCTGTTGTATCAACTTCATCACGATTTTTATATACTACGATATCTTGTATAGGTTTGATGTCACGATATTCAATTTGTTCATTCTCTTGAAGTATGGTGGGATCTTCTGGTATTAAACTTTTGTCAGTCATTTTCATGCGTTGTGTATTCAGAGATTGAGCCCGCTGATTTGTTTTATCAACCTTACGTTGATTTTCATTATACGAGTATGAGTCTGTGTTAAATGGATCTCCATAGTTTTGCTTGGCAACATCATCTGTTTTGTATCCAGCTTCTTTGTTTATAGTTTTGTAGGATGTTTTTTCAGAGTTAATATTTTTATCTGATTGTTTATTTACTTGTGTTTCTGTGTAGTCTCTAAATATGTTCTTGTTTCTAAATTCTTTTTTAGTTGGTTGATAATCAGTTGCATATTCTTCTTTGGAAGACTGGTTATCTTTTCCATAATATTGTTTATTAGGTTGACTAGTTGTATCCACTGTGTCCTGTGGTATTGGTCTCACTATTCGGTTGGGCTTTGGCTCTGTCAAGTCCACATCTTCATAAGCTTTATTGTTTTGCGGCCGTCTTATTGTATCCTAGACAATAAATGTGTATTTATTATATTAGTGTTATTCTAACAACTTCACTTTTGTGATAAAACATCAAAGCGTAAGTAGAGTAGGTGTTCTTTGATGAATGTAATCTGGGTCTCTTCAAATCTAAAGTAAGCGACGCAGAAACCAATTCGGTTTCTGCTTCGCTTAATATCAGGCAAGATGGCAGTCAAGTTGAAATATATCACATGTAAAAAACTTCTCTGGTGACTCTAATATAGTAAAGAAAACATCTATTCCATACATCGTAGAGTACAGTGGAAATCTAAGCAATAATTTGAACTCTTCATGATGAAATAGCTGCGTGGCACTGTGCTGTAATGTGCAGGTGTTTTGCGAACCATCGAATGTTATGCTCATCTCATCTCGCTAAAACGTCATAGAATAAAAACGGATTAGTGGTTATCGGCATTTCAAGTACCTGGTCTTCATCAAATTCGTCGTAACCTCCATCATCTCCTTCTATGTCAAATTCATCGTCTTCTAAATGTTCGTCTATAACTTGCTTGCCATAAACCTGCCGGAAAGATTTATATCTAATGAAATTAAACGAAAATCAGAACGAAGCCTTTTCAGGTAAATTCTTTTATCCAAGCATGCAACTCTTTACACTGGGCCCTCTTACCACAGGAGCAGCACAGAGCAGCGGGTAAGGCCGTCCGCCCCGGACAGTGTGCGGCGGACAAGCGGCTTGTGGTCCGGGGGATATCGTCCTCTGCCCCAGCATGTTGGTGTGGGAGAAGTCACAGACCAGCAACAGGCGGGGTCTGGTGGACCCGTGGTGGACCGCACCGCAGCCCATAGCGCGGAGCGTCCACACTGCCAACTGGCTAAAATGACCCCACACTGCACCTCTGAAAAAAAAGTTTAATGTTGTTTCAATAGTCTTTTTTACAGACCAAGCTCTTGACCTCTCACATTGCATGAAAAGTTTGGAACATCGCCGCAATATTGCTACGTTATCGCGTTTTTATCGAATACATTTTCGAAAGTGTGCAATTGATCTAATTCCACTTTGCCTGTTTTTCTATCGAACTTAGATAGACACCAAAAACAAAACAAAAAACACTTATACAGGAGAAAAGAACAATTAAATACTAGTGTTACAATCGGCTGCCTTATCGGTAATAGATAAAGATAGAGAGAGAGAATAAAGATAGATATCATAATTAAATTACTGTGACTCTAGCTTTGACAAATAAAACTTTTTAACGTTAATTTTAAAATAATCCAGCAATGGGTATTTTCTTATAGAAACAGGCAACTTATTCCGTAATTGTACAGCCTGAAAAGCAAAAGATTTTCCATAACACATCTCAGAACGTGCAGTTGGGGCATTCAGGGTCAAATTAGTTTTTGACCTAAAGTGAATCGCTCTTTGAGGTAACATGGAGCATAATGGTAACTTAGCTCTAATAAAAAGCGATATTGTTTCATGGTTGACGTTCCAAACACTCGACCGAAGGGATTTGGTTGCAATTTCGATGTTTTCTAATCATGTGAATCGGTTTCTGTTTATTAGGTAAGCACGCTCCACCGTAAACCGCATCAAGCACACGCCCTCGGTGTATGTAAAAACAGTAAGTTTTCTATTGTAAAATAGCTCTTCCGTACCTGGCAGTGAGTACAAATGGCGAGGTAAGTTGCTTGGCGTGCACGCGTCGTCGCTCGCCCCACCAGGCGTCGAACACGCGTCCCACCGTGCGGCGAGCTCCACGGTCTAGTGACGTGTCCGAGCGACGCCACCGGACCTCCCCCACTGTCTGGCCAGCAAACGGGTACCGGACTGGAAATTGAACATAAATATTAGCGGACAATTTAAACACAACACCATCTGACCCCAAACTAAGCAACTTTGTACTATGGCGGCCAGATAGCTGATATAATACTTATATAGTTGTAAATATATACTTATTATACATAGAAACACCCAGATAGACTACAAATATTTGAATTCATCACACAAATATTTGCACTGGTTGGGAATCGAACCCACGACCTTCGGTTTCGCAGGCAGAAATACTACCCATGAAACCCTGAGGCCAATGAATTATAGACCTTAAAACAATGAAGTTAAAATCGAATATCATATCCATATCAATGTCCCCGTAAAATTGTTTACACCGTCAGATTGCAATCTAACGCGTGAGGTTATAATCTCACGGTAGGTTAGGTTAGTTTGTAATGGAGAATGTTCACTAATTTTGAATGTTAGCTTTCTGTATTCTTCGTTCAAAATAATAAATACTCGTGCCAGAATTATTTCAATATGTCAATTAAAGCCGGGTCACACAGGGGCGGGAGCCGCGAGAAAGCGATCCGATAGCGATCGAGTGCAAAGCGATAGCGGTCCGTACAATGTCACACAGAGCTACTGCCCGCAGCCCGCGGCGGGCAGATGGCGAGAACGCAGCCGGTGTGACACCAAAAGCGATCAAATTGCTCACGACCTTACGTTGTAAAAAATACAACTCGTAAGATCGGATCGCGATCGCTACGCGAACGCTCTGTCCTGTGTGACAGCTTGTACTGACTACCGTAGAATACAGAGCCCGCGCCGGCCGTCCGTCGCGCGTCCTTCCCGCGAAGCATGGCGAAGCGATCTCTTGTTTGTCGTCACGATCTTGTCGCGCGGGAAATCGCATCGCGCCGGATCGCTCCCGCTTGCTATGTGTCAGGTTGCATACAAATTAGAATATTACAAAAATTCCCGTCCCGGATCGCGATCGCTTTCTCGCGGCTCCCGCCTCTGTGTGGCCCGGCTTTTAGTTTCCAAGATATTATAGAATTTTAAAGTGAGCGGTGCGCGTGACGTCTTACCACGACACTCGCTCAGTTCGTTCACAACTGAAAGCGATGAAACAAAAGAAAACATTGCACAAGTAAACTACTGCTAGCTACTACAGCTGCCGACTTGCGCCTAAGTGGAGTGGACCGTTGTGTAATGACGTCATACGCGATAGATATGTTTGCGTATTTTGAATGCTTGTATAATTATAACAACTTGGTATTTTTTAACAAAACAAAAACTAGTGTTTCTTAATTACAAAGAAGTTTTACTGCAATAAAGTTTCAGGTGATTTTACATACCTATTAACATTCCCCATTTCACGTTGTTAGATTTTAAATTTGATAGTCGGGAATGGTACATAGGCTACTTTTTGTCACGGGAAAATAACGGGTGCTGCGCGGGTACAGCCTTCGGGTAAAAACATGAATATATATTATTTAAGTCAACAATTATAGAAGCCTTTTTTAGTATTAAAATTAACGTGTTGTTACACATATTTAATTGGATAACGGGACACTCACGTATATATGGTCGGGCAATCCGGCTCGACTCGACTCAACTTGCGTGCGCGCCGTGCCGCAGCCCGCAGTGCCGAACGGGCAGCAATCGCGCGCGTGCACTCATCCTTGAAAAAGGCCGGTCGCGGCCGAAACTCGTGTCGGATTGATTGATCGACCATATATACGCGAGTGTCCCGTTATCCAATTAAATATTATTATAGAAGCCCTTACCAGTAGCTCTGCAGTCATCGTGCACAAACTCGCACTGATCGGCCAACCTTTGGGCCAAGTAGGCCAACTCCCGGTCCCACTGCTGAAAATACATACTGAACTTTTTAATTATTGACAAGTCCTTAGCATAACCAACCCACTATAAATATGTTCCCATGCTGGGATTTTGGACCTTTCCTTACAAGAAGAGAGTCAATGTCATACACACTGCTGTATAAGTGGGGGTTGGCGAATGACGATTGTTCTAGAACGAGGTTCTTAAAACTTGTCGGTTTCCTCACGATGTTTTCCTTCACAAACTTGTACATTTTTTTACACTTGTACAGTTTGTTTTTTTGATTTGTAAATTTATATTACTTGCGTATGGTACAGCACAGTAAGTAATGATACTCACAACAAGCATCATGATTTCAGGTTTGGGCAGATGGACTCCCCCGCGCACTCTTTCGTGACCGGATGCAATCTTCTGGCGCCGCCTTTGGGAGCAGTTGAAGTTGTTAATCCACCATTTTTAGGGTTCCGTAGCCAAATGGCAAAATAAGGGGCCCTGATAGATAATTAGTTTGAATGAGATCTAGTAAGTAGTCTTACCTATACCTTTAAAAGACCAATTCTTGTTGGTAGGTATATATATGTTACGGTAAGAGTGAATAATTGAAGATTATTAATAATTATCTATTATTATTAATAATTACCGAAAGTCGAGGTTAAAGTGACAAATTAATCACATTTGTCGGTTATTATTAATAATTTAACCCTAGTAGTGAGAAATGTAATAAGTTGCGGGGCGGGGCGATGTGTGCGACGTGCGAGAGGTTTAATGAGAACCAGATTTAATGAGAAATGCCTTGAAATAAATCCGGAGAAAGGAAAAAATCATCGTGTGAATAATACGAGATGAATATTTTAAAACCTAACCTAACCTATAAAACATATAATAAAAAAAACCCTAACCTAACCTACATAGGTATATTATAAATAAATACCTGCTGGTCAAAAAACATTGGGTTTTCATTTATTTTATAACTTTTACCAATATGTGTCGTAAATTTTTAATAATTACTACTAAAGTAATAATTACCAATATGTGTCGTGAATTATTAATAATTATGACTAAATAAATTTAAAAAAATACTAAATAATAAATTAATATTGATTAATAAATTTCGATCGTTTATTCACATTTACCAAAACATGTGGTTTTTATTAATAATTTTGTAAAAATATTAATAATTTTCAATTAATCACATTTACCGTGCCATATATATAGAATCTGAATCTCGGAAACGGCTCGAACGATTTTCATGAAATTATGTATACAGGGGGTTTCGGGGACGATAAATCGATCTAGCTAGGTTTTATTTTTTAATAACATCATTTTATACGCGTTTTTAGACAATGAAAAACTCTTACAATGTCATTAGAATACGATAACTTATTTCGCCACTGTTCTTTAACTCTAAATGGCTCAGACGGAATATGCTCGCCCTCGGAATCAACAGACCCCGGTTCAAATCCTGATAGTACACTCGGGACTTTTCTTTTTGTCATTTTTTTCTGAGAAAATCTTATAATTAGAGCATTTTATAAACGCATTTAATTCGTATCTAAGTAGGTCTAAGTAAGTCATCACTACGTAATTTGTACCTGCCTAAATATCATTTAAAAAACCGAGCAAAGCTCGGTCAACCAGGTATTTTTATTTTAATACGTCATAAATTCACTTTTGTTACAACATTGATTAAAGTAACAACGAACTACAAGAACTTTTATATTATTATAGCCTTCATGGGCGAGTCCGACTCGCACTTGACCACTTTTTATTTTAAACTAGGTATAATCTGATATACTTTAATATAACTAGTAAGTCAAGTGTAGGTAAGTATAAGATTTGCTTACCTACACTTGACCGCCATCTTGTCTTTTGTTAAGCGACGATGTAGTCTACGAGGCTTACCTAGAAGAAACCTGTGTTCCGGTTTGAAGGGCAATGTTACCAGAGAAATTACAGGGCTTAGAGATATAATATCTTAGATCTCTGGGTGACGAGCGCAGTGCAGTGCTAGGTAATTATTTGGACTCTTCATGTTCCAATAGCTGCGTGTCACTGTGCTGTTATGTGGCTGGCATTTTGCTTACCATCAGGCACATGTCCAGCTCGTCTTATCGCTCTAAATTATCAACAAAAAAAACAGATTCACTCTCAATTTGAAGACATAAAGATTGTAACCATTGATATAGCCACTCAGGCAACACATTCTACAGCCTAAACATACCTACAAATCACAAAAGGAGAGTCTTCGTTCTAACGCCAACCACTAAGTGATGTCGCTTTTTCGAGCTAAGACCAGCCCGATAAAAAAATGGCATATTAGATTATGCAGATCAGTCATACACTCTCCGAAGAGTATCCGATAAAAGCCAATAAGCTAGCAATTTTGCAGCGGTCAAGACTTTGAAGTCTTTTTTGAACAATGGCGTCATAAAAGCCTTTCGGCACGCGTCTCGACCAGCGAGCAACACGGAAGGGAGTAGGCATTTCCCCTCTGTCAAAGTACAAGTCCGCATGGACCATGGAGCTTGATAATATACTGTGGCTGAGGGCGGAGTTAGATTTGTGAATGGTGCTTTATTTTTTATGTGTTAGTGATTTGGCTGTGTGAGTATCATCGGCAATGGATCGGTACAGGTATGTTTTGTATGTAATAGTGCGGCTTTGCGCTAGTGTGCAACTTTCCCCGCAAGGAATGACTGAAAGATTTGAACATCATTTTTTAGCTAAGGCTACTTACTCCCGATCGAATCGAAGATCGAGTTGCTCGATGCTCTCGACCGATTCCAAAGGCTCCAGCTGGTATTTAGCCGGTCCTTCCCAAAGGTAGACAAAGTTACAACGTACTCCAACGTCCAACACTCGACAATGATAACTCATTTGTTATCTATAAGTACAGTTATTATGTGATTACTGGATATAGTTAAATATCTAAGCAATAGCATTAACTTAATCACCTAAAGGTTCACATCGGATTTCTTTATATTACCAGGAAACTATGGGTAAATGACGGAAGTAAAACTTGTTACCTATTGACGTAGTGCAGAATGAACTGTTTCAGATCGTTCGTGAATATTATGGCAGTGTAGTTCTCACAGGAAGGCCCCGATCCTCGCTGACAAAAAAAAAATTGGTTGCCTGTAAAGTCGGTATACGGGCGAAAGTTTTACGTGACAACGACTTTGAGTGGTAAAATAATTTTACGGAAGGGACGCGTGCCTTTCACTTTTTATGTCTGTCTCTCTCGCTCTTAGGCGGGCTAACCATGCCCGAGTGGAAGGGACGCGTGCCTCTCACTCGCTCTCGTTGTGAGCGCATAACGTGAGCGGAGCGTAACGCAGTTTCTTGAAGTGTCACCCGGCAAACCAATTTATAAGACGTTGTCACGTCAAAAAAAATAGTATCTTATCTTACCAACAATAAAGATTTTTGTATTTGTAAAAGCCGATTGTTTCGTTTTTTAATGAGAAATAATTACAAATAGTAGCACCACAGTCTCTTAAATCCTACAGTCATTCGATGAAGCCGTTTAGACGGGGCAATCGTGCGGGGCGTGCGGGGTGAGACGCGGGAAGCGCGCTCCCGCCATTGCCAACATTACAATGTTAGTATTTCGTGAGCGCGGCTCAGCTTTCGGTTGTATCTACCCGTGACTAGGCATTATTGGCGCTTCTTCCAGCATCAAAGGCGATGAAGCTGGTAGTAATTCTTTATACTGTGGCAATATGTACTTACAAACGGGAATTGACAGCCGACATGCGCCCCCCTTCCCCTGGCATAGTCGTTCATACCGCACGCTGCAGTAAAGATCGTCCTGCGCAAGCGCAAAGCACGCACACATCCACACCACCCATTGGATGTAAGACATTACTGAAAATTTTGAAGTTTTCAATACCTACTATTGTTGTTACTTACTTTAACTACTTTGTGTCGTCATACCTTTTTATGATAGGTATACCTACCTTTAAAGTGACAAGACGCACAAAACTTGAGCTTGAGGGTAACCAATACGCCTGCATCATACTCGTAGGTAATAACGCCTAGATCGACCATCTTCTAACAAACGATGTCGATTTGTCGATTGATGTCGGCGTAAGCTACTGAAGTTCGCCAAACGAAACTTTTATATCGTGGAGTAGGTATGTACCTACAGTGAAGGACCACACAAACCTTCATAACGTTTTTTAAATGTCGGAGACGCATGCACTATAGGCCTTGACCTTGACAACTGATGGCAATTTCGAACAGACTGAGCCAATATGGATCATTATGATTTGCCTCACATTTCTTGCGCGGACCCGGTTTCCTGGTGTTATTATTCTTACCTTCTTACTTCTACCTATAAGAGCACTTGAAGAGGTCAAACCGCTACCTAGCACCTACTACACTCGACATCCACAGATCGTAAGATGATTTATTCCTTGTATATATATATATAATTCTATATCCTATAATTTCTCTAAAAACGTTGTCTCTAAAAATAGTAATATTTACATACATAGGTACTACTGCTAAGCGGAATAACTGGCAATGGTGTGGTACTTCCCCAAGTGGACTCTGCAAAGAATTTTACCTACCACTATTATAATACCTCCACGCATTTCTAGCTTAAGGGATTTGGACAAAATGTTTTATAACTAACATGCTGTATAACAGATGTGCTACAATTTGTAGCACATCTGCTTCAAAAAATTTGCAAACAATTTAAATCATCATACAAAAACTACCTAACCTAAATATTTACATAAAAAAAGACTTACGCCTTCGAAATAGTAGGTAGGTACTCATACAATTCTAAACCAAACTTTACTCCTATAAACCTTACATAAAATAACTACAAACAAAACATGTGCTAAAA
Organism: Ectropis grisescens; assembly: GCA_017562165.1. NCBI lineage: Eukaryota > Metazoa > Arthropoda > Insecta > Lepidoptera > Geometridae > Ectropis > Ectropis grisescens. Next base: position 4,517,985 of record CM029792.1, on the reverse strand, counting down.
ACTCGTAAAATTATTATAAAATTACAAATAAAGGCGACAGGATCGCGCCAAACAAAATATTAATACAAGAAATGACATTTTCTAGCTTGTTTTCCGTCATTTGCAACTTGACTAGTATTGCTCCGCTACTTCGTTCAGATTATTAAAACATAATAAAATAAATATTGTAGGACAATTCAAACACAACACTATCCGACACCCGACACCAACCTAAGCAAAGCTTGTACTATGGCGGCCAGATAGCTGATACAATATCATACATAAATATATATAGTTTTAAATAAATACTTATTATACATAGAAACACCCAAACACAGTAGGTACACTTATTTTAATTCATCACACAAACATTTGCACTGGGTGGGAATCGAACCCACGACCCTTGGCTTCGCAAGCAGAGTTACTACCAACTAAGCCACGGGGCTAGTCAAATAAATAAACTAACGACCCTTCTCAAATAAAGGAAAATAAATCAAACGCTGCATACTAAAGTTTATGGAATAAACACCATTAAATAGGAGTAGGTAGGTATTTGTTCTGTGTTTCGGTGTTTCTATGTAAAATAAGAATGAAATTACAATTATATTATAAGTATTCTTTCTATCAGCTTTCTTGCACTAATAGTAGGTACAAGTTTTGCTTAGTTTGGGCTAGGTAGTGTTTTATGAGATATGGTAAATTATTTACAAACGAAATTACGGTGATAGAAATAACCGAAATTTCGCCAGTGTCCAGCGTTTGAACATCGAGTTTTCTTTAGTTGAGTATGATTCTTCATTCAGATCAACTTTCCCATTCCATTTCTATTAAGTACCTATATTAGGAGGATAATTAATACTTTGTGTTATTCTTGTTAATGTCAATGTCAATCTATATTAAACAGTGTTAAAAGAGACTTGTTGAGAAAGAGTATTGCACCCAGATTACGGTAAAGAAATTATACCATACCTAAGTGGCGCAAATTTTAGAGACGCGAAAAAAAATAGGTGCCACTCTTGGCGAAATTGAGATGTATCTTTGGTAGGTCCTTGTTGAAGAACTACAGGCCCATCTCACTTCTGAGCCACGTTTATAAGTTATTTTAGAGGGTAATCGTCTCGCACGCAGGTTTGACGACTTCCAGCCACCCGAACAAGCCGGTTTCCGAAAAGGCTATAGTACCAGATTACACACTTTGCAAAGAGAATGTAATATACTACAAACCTCGGTGGTATAACATTTCATTTTATCGCCTTATTGAGCTCTGTCGAGCCAGAGAAAAACAACGGAACGGATAGGTGGTATTCAATCATGGAGATGGAGCATACTTACCAAATCATAGCCGATAAAAAGGCTAGCTTTATAATAAAACAACAAAATGCAGATCGATTATTTTATTATGAAATCCAATAATTTATGTTTTTTATAATATTTACAACGCTTAACATTTACCTTATACCCTAACTGCTCTAGAAAATAAATAGATCAACAATAGTATATTCATAATATACACTATCATATACATACGTCATATTATACACGAGTGACTTAGCGCTAGTGTGAGTGAAGTATCTAAAAAAATAAGGTCATCACCCATTAGATTGTCCGGACATCAATTGCATGTAAGCGAAGCATAAAAATCAATCAACTAATTAATTCTAAAAGTAATTATCAGAATAATCATTTATGTAAATAATTTATTTATGGATGCGGAGGGGAAAGTAAACAGACGTAGATACTTAGACAGACAGTCTAAAATATCTAATTTACGATAACCTTAATTTCAAAGCTAATGCACATCTATAACAATAAAATGTAATACTGTTACTACTATTCCCTTTCAAATAACAAAAATATTCAGATTATAAATTTATATCTTGTCTAATTTATAAGTATATTTTTGCTAACATTATTATTACAAATTATTTATTTTTTAATTAATGGTTATTCTAATAGTGACTAATTATTTTTATTATTATTATTATTCTTTTTAGTCGAAGTCACGGAGAAAGCAAGAACTTAGCAAAGGTTGTGTTGTGGACGCGAAAATAAAGTCTAAAGCCTACAACAACCATGAAGAACACAAATTCGCCATTTGGAATGGGACAGTAGATCTGTTTTCACACATACAGGGCTGATTATTTACTAATATTTTAAATAAGTATAATTTATGTTTATTGCCTTAATGATTTTATTGCAAAACTCTGTTTTATATCATCTATTCATACACAGAAATGTCTTCACTCACTCTAACAAATAAATATACAAACTTACCAAAATTGAAGCAAATATTTAATAATTGCTTAATGATTTTACAATTTATATAATACTCGAACATTATTACAAACGTTTATAAATACTATAATAATAAATTGGTGTCAAACAATGTGCTACGACCCTTAATGTGATGATAAATATGTTACATACGTAACCCTTAAATGCGTCATTTTTATTAATTCCTAAATTTTAAATGTCTTTAAAACTTGTATAAGTTTGATCTAAATTTCTTCATAGCTTTCTATAAAGCCAAGTTTAACAAAAAAAGCTCATTTTACTAAGTCGGTAGCTTTGGCACTTGCTACAAGTCAAGCGTGCAATAAATAGCTGGAAATTATTGCACGATAAAATTTCTAATTTTCCAACAGCCCCCTATACTGAAGGCATATTTTAAAATACGACATTTTTTCCAACATATCTGAATATAAGCGGGTTTTGTATTTGGTAAATATAATTATGGTATCTACTACTATTTCACCGCATCGGCGGTTGGATTAGGTTTTCTGTTAAATCCATTCTTATAGTATTATCAAATAAAGAATCTGCAACTGATGGTACTTCTTTATATTGGTGGAAATATTGGTGGTGGACTATTCACACACATGATGTGATGTGATGATATGATGGGTACATACCACAAAAGAAAGATGCAAAGTAGTTTGAAAACTTGAGTTTACCGGTAAGATCAAGGTCATTTTGTTGGTTTCGCAGGTAAATTTACTTGAATGAACGTGAATAAAATGACGAATGTCGAGAACAAGATAGCTTCACGCAATTTAAATTGTATTAAAAAAACTGTTATTTTTGCACTTGAAAATCGGAATGGTGAAGAACACTATCTGATTAAACTAACATAAGATGGTAGATACCAAAAATTAATAGAACTCAACAAAATTCAATTTTACTTACATCGATAAACGCTGAATTCTATACAAGGGCGACCGGTGAAGTGGTAATTCAAGCTCTTACTTTTACAAAAATAAAGAACAAGCTAAAAACCAGATATGTAGATCAAATGCCAAAAACAATGTTTACTTAAATACTTATATTGAAAAGTAATTTTACTAAAATTTATCTAAGTAATTCTTCTAAGTAATATGCCTTCAGTATAAGAATCTCTGACACGATAAGTTGCAAACGGATAGCAGTCTTTAAACGAAACTGGTCATTTACAATTTTGTCTAAACAGACCAAAGTTACGATAACATTTTACAGACAAGAGTATTTTTTACTAAAAAAGAATCAGAATCAGATCTCGGATCTGAAGAGATTGAAAAAAAAGTCTTATAAAACATGCATCTATCCATTTGATACATTTATAAAATCCTACACTATTTTTTTATATTTATTATTACAATGCGAATCGAGCATGCCTTTTTTATATTTAATAATTAAAAAAGCACATAATGGCAATATAATCTAAATTACAAAAATGTTTAACAATAATTTTACGTGGCGGTGATAAAAATAAAGCCTACATTACCCTAATGTTACGTAATAATAAATCGAATTACTATTAATAATAATAATGTAATTTTATTATCTTGCTATAAAACGTTTACATTAAAGGCGTTTCCAAACCAATTGCTGTTTTGAATTGGGTATAATATCTATTATTATATTATGTAAAAATATTTTTTTAGAAACAACGATACTAATTTAACTTTAAGAAACGCATGCGATATTATAATTTTAAATTTATACAGTTGTTAGGTTTATCCAAATAACAACTAATAAGCCAATAAATAATATTTTACAAAGTAGGTAACCTTTTAATTGCACAAAAAAAAACAGCTACCTCATTGTTTTACGATATTATTTTATGCCAACAAATCATGAGTTTAATATGACTGTTTTTTTTTTGGTTAAGTAATAAGTATCTGCTTCGCTTTTAATTTACAATTTGTTTAAGTCTAACGATAAACAACAAGTTAATTTAGAAACACCTAGAAAGTGAGTGCTGTGTTGAATCAAAAACAAAAAGTAAACATATTTTAGTCATAGACATTTATAGCCTCAATTCTAAAGGCTAAACGACAATTAAAATTACAAGGGAAAAGTAAAGTTATGATGGTGTTTAATTTGTATTTAGACTTATTCCTGAAGAACTTTCTAAAATAGAAAATATTGATGTTATTGTCACACTGACTGCATAAATAACAGTGATTATTTACTGTATTTTTTTTTATCTATTGTAAATGTGCACTTGAACGCCATCTCGACTGATATTAAGAGACTTCGCCTTCTGTGATGGAATGCGCTTACCTAGAAGATACCGGGAATAATTAGACAAAGTCAAATATAGACAAATAAGTTTGACAATTTGAAATGTATTTTAAATTATCGCTATATTTTAGAATGGATAAAATTTCTTATGGATAAGATTTCTTAGAGTATTAAATAAAAAATTCAGTTTAAATATTAAATTACTCCTGCTATTTTAGTGCCATTATCGATCTAAGAACTACATATAGTTTACATTTATTTAACATGAGTGCACAGAAATGCCGATCGAGCTTTTGTGGGCGAGTGTTTAATTAAACAATGAAATGACAGTCAATATGGCACTAGAGAAAAGATTTAAGACGGTTATATTGGTTTCATTTCAACTATTAGCAGACATCGACACATCCTATTACTTAGCCATTTTTATTATAATGAGTCCTGCCTAATTAAACTTTTTGGCAAGTCATACAAGAATTGAAGGTCATCAATTCAATCAGTCAACAATCACCACGTATTCACCAAAATTATTAATTTCACTTCTCAATCGCTTTGAAACAGGAATTCGCTAAACATCAACATTTTAATAAGTCTAATCTCAATTTGTTTATATAGATTTGTTTTTAGTATTTTGTACTGAAATTTAAAATTTTGGAAATATCTTTGTCAAATCTGCTATGGAAGAAAATATTACAATGCTATAAAATGTCAATGAACATTATATGTCTCCATAAAAAGGTGTCACTTAAGTCCTTGTAGAAAATAAATCATAACTAAATTTAGACATGTATTATTCGATTCAAAACAACATTCCCTAAATGCATAAATACTCTCTTTACATCATTTACATATCAGTCGTAAGGTAGTGTCGTAAGCTATTTACACTTTTTTTAATAAATAAATAAGGTCGACACTATTTTATAATATACCACTATGGCTCAACCAAAATGAGCATTTAGAACTTTTAGTTTTAGATTCAATTTACAATGACAGCTCATCGCAAACTTCCAGTCATTGAAAAACGAATCTATTGTGCATTAATTTAGGTTCACATAATATTAATGCTCATTTCCTTCAGTGTGGCAGTAGTACATTATAAGTTAGATTTGACCTTTGGGCTGGACACAACTCTGTAAGAGATATGAAAAGCACCAATTCACTATTTTCTTACAAAATTTTATGACGTTTTGGAATTGAAAAACAACGAATTGTTCATGGCTTTTCGAAAATTACATCGCACAACTTCAAACTAGAATTTACCGAAGTATCAAATTGGGTCTTGAATATAGGTATACATCAGATAGGTTAATATGTATATGTTTTATTCAGATTTAGTAGTCTTCTAAATTATTGTAAAGGTTATAACTATACTTTTGTATGTAAATCGAAGAGAGTTGTGTCTCACCTTTTTAAAATACACTAAGCTAACAAAACAATAACGCAGTATCTTTCATAGACTAGCGATGGAATTATTTTGTCGTATTAATACGTAGCGCCAACTATTAAGGTTTTTTCGTCGAGATAATATTTTCTTTTTTAAAATTTTAATCGACAATTACTTTGTATACGTCGCCATAATATTGTAAACATCATCAGATTATAATCTCACGGTAGTTTAGGTTAGTTTGTAATCTGTCAGTTTTTACAATTCGACGGCGACATAAAATATATTGAGCATGAATTTTATAACGCTATTAGCTTCAAACAAAATAGTGGTTGACACGAAACAGCATTTTATGATAAAAAAAAAATCAAAAATCTTTTATTTTTGTTTCATATCTTTTCGAACTTGTTTATATGAAGCTAATAAAATAAATATGCATTACAAAATTCAGTGAAATATCGATTAGAATTTAACGAAAATGTAGGCGAGACGTTGGACCTCAGTAATACATGAACTAAACCTAAAGGTACAGGTGTAAAGGTGCGCTGAGACCGCGATCTCTCGCGGTCTCCGGGCGAACCTCTACCTTAACACAGACACAGGGTTTATTTTAAATACCACCCACATATTTATTTTTCGTCACTTTCACAAATTAAAAATAAATTGCCGTTTGTCAACGCGGTTGACAAAATCTGAACTGTTCTTATTGTTTATTTGGAAAAAAAAATATTATAGTTTCTACAATACATATAACAAAATTTCGTCACAGTGCGAGTGAAGAATAGACGATTTACGTAAAAGAGTATTGACTATACCCATCCACCGTAGTGTCAAAAATGAACTTTAGGGATAAATCCTAAAAAGACTAAATTGTATTTCAAAATTTAAGAATCAACGTAGATTCTAAAATGTTGTTTTTAGTATTTTATAAACCCTGTGTTTTTTTTATAATTGATCATTAATGTCATGTTACAACACATAAAACTAAAATAAACTTTGCATACAGATTAAAACTGGTATATTATTCGTATAATCTGTCTTTTATCGAAAAAAAGTGATGAATTTCAATTAAACTAATGAAATGACTGTCTCAATACATTTAAACTTACAATAACTAAAGATTTATTTCTCTCTACATAATAGAACAATTATGCAAAATATACAAGTTTTACGTCCTTGTTTTTAGTTAAGCTTAAAATTAAAATAATAAATTAAATACATGCATTAATACGCTATTTTAACATCTTGATAATTTCGGAAACGATTTTTTTTTATAAACATAATTTTTGTCAAATAATTATTTTTTTAAATTTTTTATGATAACCTTATTGGTTATGTGCTGTCATTTTTAAAATAATTTTTATAAAACAGTGTCTTATTGTAGGCCTAACACAGTGTGCTGTACGTACAAAATTCTGAAACATCTAGTCATTTTTTGAAATGCCTATATTTACTACTTTTTCCGTGACATTTTTCTAAAAAGTGCGTATTTAGTGAAAAATTCATTTGGCCACATAACGGAAGTGATATTTATTTTCTAATACTAATCGGTCTCATCATATTTTTCGGATATGTCGTCGAACTACCACTCACAATTTGGGTAACACCCCGTCAAGTCGAACCTTTTATTTCATATTAGATTTTGTATTCCAATTTTATAAATTTTAAGTTTGGAGTCACTATTGACATTGATATTTAAAAACCGTTTTAAGTCGAGTTATGAAAAAAAAATGATTAGATTACTTGGATGTTATTCAAAATAATTTACAGCATGTTTAATTACTTTACTGTGTTATTTTATTATACTTGTGTTATAATTACTTTATTTTCGTTTTATATCTCTCTTTTTACAAAACTATGAATCTTTGAACAAACCCTAAAATGTCTGTAACAGTTTTCGTGTAATTCATTTTAGAGTATATAAAATCAATAAAAAATGAGTTAAAATGTAAATTCGAATTTTGACGACTTTTAATTGCAACAATTATTACCGCGGTAACACCACACCAATAAAATTTCATTATTTTGACATTTCATTCATAAGTGTCTGGTTACGGTTTTTTTGCCCGCAGATTGAAATCTTTATGTATTTATCACACATCACATGTTATCAATAAAAAAAAATATAAATATATTAAACCATATTATAAACCAATCATGGCCTCAAGCTTACGTCAAACGCAAAAATATTGAATTGTGAGTAGTAATTCGATGTTAACATTATTTTTAATGTCAGGTAAGAATGAGCGAAATACATACATACTCCTTTACTGTAAACCTGTTGAAGTCTATGTGTCAAGTTAAGTCATCATAAGCGTTGCTAAGGGGGAGGAGCGGCGTCCACGCTAGAATAGTTTGCGTTCACCCTAGAACCGTCTTTTGCTACAAAAAATCAGCAATGGAACCATTTATTGCATTATACATCGATTTGATTGCGGTTGAATATTTTTCTTATGAATTGTTAATCTAGTATTAAAACTTCGCTTTTTTTTCTAGGGTGGGAAAAGTTAAATAGACGAAATTATGAACCCCGCCCTCCCTAGAGACATCCCTAGTTACGCCAATGAAAATCATTGATTTTTAGTTATAAATCATAAATTTACACATACTGGAAACTCAATATAAAATATATTAGTAATACATTTACCGAAGTAAATTTTAATTTGAGTATTTTCTTTTATGTTGAACACGCAGCGACGTCTATATATTTACACTTAACGTTATGTACATCCATTCTTATATTCTGAAACAAAGACAACATTACTTGAGTATATGCTCAATCAACAAATATTAAGACGACGCCTTGAACTAAGAAACATGAAAATGAGTACTTTTGATTGCATAGTATGATAGCAACGAATGATATAATTCAAATTTTAAAAAATATCGTTTAAAAGGAGAAACCCTGTATAATTTTGTGAACCGGACAAAATATTTGAAGAGTCAGAATTATTAAAAAAAAATATGTACAAACTTTTCACCAAAAAAGTTCAAATGCTTGGAATTATCAGCGACAACACCCTACTATTTTTTACGAATAAAATAGCCAGACTGCTATTCTATTTCATAGGCCGAGCAGTTATTTTATGTCATGTTTACATTACGAGTTATTAAATAAAAACCCAGTCAAAAATTAGTAAAATTACGCTCACTGTTTTCAACATCATCCGCTGTGCCAGGCGATTATCAACTTTTAACCGATCCGCTAAGATCTAAAATAAATGCGATGCAGACAGGTTTCGCCGCGCACCGTCCGTAGCGCCACGTACGATAGACCAGCCATGCCGTCCGCCGCTGGTACGGCCGGTCAAGTTTATCAATGCGTCACCTTAACGATTTCGGTTTAACAAATTCTACTACTATTGTAACCTAAAAGGCTTATTACACATAGCAAAATTTAGCCGACTGCGCCATAAGACGCGAGTGAGATAAAATCAAATGTTTATTGCATTTACGCAGGTACAATAACTTCAGGTGCTGTTATTTGTAGTCCTTACAGGCCCTACAAGGGCACGATAAAAGTGGCAACGGAGCGTCTTAATTCTAGGCCCTCAAATTCGTTGTGACAAAAAATCTTGTAGTTTGTAATAGCATTTATTCTGTAATATATTCTTTAGCAACCTAATAATATGGTAATTTTTTTTCAAGTCTTTTAGGTCATTTGGCAGTTTATTAAATATTTTCACAGGCATTGAGTGTGGGCCAGCGCTATGTTGGACGAAGGATGGCATCGTGGTCGCAATTGGATCAGATGGTAAGCGCCATTCCTTCACCAATCAATCGGAACTTGACAAACTTGAGGCACCGGCTCTGTTCCAGCTAAAGAAACCCGAGGCAGAGGCAGTGAAGAAGGCGTCAAAGTCCGCACGAAGAGTCCCACAAAAGTAGCGATCCAGTATTTTGGTATTACAGTGCTTCAAAATTACTTGCATTTGAGTGCTAGGGTTTGTGTAATGTGCATGTATTATTTTTATTTTATTTCTACGGTTTTCGCCTCGCTTCTTCCAAAGTATTGGTAAATTGTCTTATTTGTATGTATATACACTGGTTGAACTCCATAATTTTATAATATTGACTCATTTTTCTAATTATTTTTTCATCACCTACATATTTTTGTAATTTGTTATGATCCAGGCATTGACAATGACAACTGTCATGTTCAGTTTTTTGTTATGGATTCTGTCTCGTTTACATCACCGCAATTTTGCCAATGTCTAGCGTTTAATAAAATGATAAAGTCCTATAACACTGACGTCTATCGACTGTATTGGTACAAGATATTAATTATGGTCAATATTATTGTTGTTTTGTCAAGTTTTTTTTGTTGTGTATTCATGTTTCTTCTTGTATATGTTTTCATGTTTGTATCAAAAGTAATGTGAGGCAATCTCGTTCCCGCACAACCCGACAGGTGGTTATAATAACAAACTTTTTTTTTTCTATCAAATATAGTTTATTTATTTTTATTAGTACGTGTATTTCTATTTGTTTATTGTTATTTTGAATTATTTATTTAGTTTTTTTTTTAAATATTATATTTATTAGTACTTGTATTATTTTAAATCTATTGATTACAGTATCATGATGAATATATTTAGTGACGATGACTGTATTAGTGACGACGAATATTTTTCAGCCTCATCCGGTTCAACAAGTAGCATAGTAAGTTGTAATAGTGTTGAACCAATATCTACTTTTCTGGAGAACACCTTTTCAGGTGTGCCTAAAAACTTCAACGTCGTTCATATTAACGCGCAGAGCATTCCGGCATCCTATCCTGAAATGTTGGCGTCTCTTGTTCATGATAATATCCATGCTATTTTAGTCTCCGAAACCTGGCTTCGACCTTGTCTTCCTTCAACTTCTTATTCTCTCCCCGGTTTCACACTCATAAGAAATGATCGCGTCGGCCGTGTTGGTGGTGGTGTGGCTATTTACCTTAAGAACAATATTACTTTTTCAGTTTTGAGCGAATCGTCACAACCACCACCAGCTTCTGCGGGCGAGCATCTTCTTATTGAAGTTATTCTTTCACATAATATTAAAGTACTTCTCGGAGTCTACTACAGCCCTTCCAAAAACGTCAACTATTTTTCTTCATTAGATAATCTGTTACTTAACCTTTTACCTTCTTACAGTCACGCCATTATAATGGGTGACTTCAATACTGTCTCCTTAAAAAGATCTTCGCTCTTCTTCACTTCAATCTATCGCTAAATCTTACAACTTACATATTCTTCCTCTTAACTCTACTCACCATTTTCCAAATAGCACCCCATCTTTACTAGATTTGATGTTAGTCTCTTCCTCTAATAACGTCGCTTCACATGGTCAGCACTCTGCTGACGAGTTCTCATACCATGATTTAATATTTCTTTCTTACAAAATTCGTCCCCCTAAATCTAAACCTAAAATCGTTATGCATCGCAATTTTAGTAGTATGGATCATGAATCTCTTCTTAATGACGCCAAAAAATTGACTGGGGTCCTGTCGTTGACGCTGTTTCGGTGGATGAACAAGTTGTTATCTTTAATAAACTCGTAACACAATTATATGACATTCATGCTCCTTTACGTAGAATTAAAATTAAGCATCTTCCTGCCCCGTGGCTCACCGACGAAATTAAGATTTTAATGCATAAGAAGTCAGCAGCGAAATCACGTTATAAATCACGACCTACAGAGATAAATAGAGATAAATATGTTCAGGCCCGTAATCGCTGCAATAAGGTGTGTAGAGATGCAATGCGCCGACATGTTCATGAGTCCGTTCAAAATGAAAATCCAGGCAAAGTCTGGAAATTTCTTAAGTATATGGGAGTCGGCAAATCACGTTCAAATTCCACTTCAAATAAACTAAACTTAGATGCTCTCAATCGACATTTTCAGCTGCTTCCCCCATTTCAGAAGCTGTAAAACGTTCTACTATAAATCATCTTTCTGCCATCCCATCTCCCGACTACTCTCCTTTTACTTTCAATCGATTCACTGAAAGTGATGTTAAGAAGAGTGTTGTGTCGATCTCCTCCAACGCTGTTGGCGGTGATAGTATCAGTAGGAACATGTTATTGCCCATTCTTGACGCTATCATTCCCGTCCTATGTGCAATCTTCAACAACTCCATCTCCTGTGCTGTTTTCCAGCCATCTGGAAGATGCACAATTAATTCCTTTACCGAAGAAACCAAATCCTACCTCCTTTTCCGAATACCGCCCTATATCTATCCTTCCTTTTCTGTCCAAAGTCCTTGAACGTCTTGTCCACTCACAGCTTAATCAATTTCTAAACAGGCAAGACCTCCTAAATCCTTTCCAATCCGGTTTCCGTCCAGGGCATAGCACTGTATCCGCCCTTGTTAAGATCACCGACGACATACGCAAAGGTATGGACGACGGCAGGCTTACTGTTCTAGCTCTGCTGAACTTCAGTAATGCTTTTAACGCCGTTGATTTCGATATCTTGCTGGCGACACTGCGCTCTATTAACATATCTCCATCGGTAATCAATTGGTTTCATAGTTACTTGTATGGACGCCGACAACGTATTCACCTCGACGATGTATTATCGTCTTGGTGTAGTACAAACGCTGGTGTCCCTCAAGGTGGCGTGCTATCACCTCTTCTTTTGCTATTTTCATAAACTCAATCTCCCAAAACCTTAAGTCTTCCTACCACCTTTATGCAGACGATCTCCAAATTTATTCACAAGCCCGGCTCTCTGATCTTAATGTTGCCATTGAACTAGTGAACGCTGATCTACGACAAATTGTTCACTGGAGCAACTCTTTTGGTTTGAGCGTTAACCCCACAAAACTCAGGTTATAGTTATTGGTAGTCCATACGTGATCTCCAGAGTCGACTGGGCTTCCATTCCAGAAGTTGTTTTAACGGGGTAGTAATACCGTACAGCGAATCGGTCAAAAACCTTGGGGTGATTTTCGATCGTACCTTAAGCTGGGAACATCACCTGAAAGCAGTCAGTTGCAAACTATTCGCGTCTGGTGGATCGTTGAGAAGACTACGAAACTTTTACCCACTGCTACTAAAATTGCGCTTGCACAATCTCTTCTTCTTCCATCTTAGACTACGCAGATATCTGCTATCTCGACCTTAATGAAGACCAGCTAAATAAACTTGAGCGTCTCCAAAATTATTGCATAAGATTTATATTTGGCTTGCGCAAATATGATCACGTATCTCAGTTTCGTATGCAGCTCAAGTGGCTCCCTATTCGCCTTCGTCGGAATGCTCATACTTTGTCTCTACTCTATAATGTATTATTTATCCCCTCATCACCACGTTATTTGAAGGATGTATTTAATTTCTGGAGCGATGCTCACTCTTTACCTCTCCGATCTAAAAACAATTTGGTACTCCAATGCCTTCAGCACGCCGCGAAAATTTCTACGGCAACTCTTTTGCTTTTCGAGCTGCTGAACTATGGAACGCTTTACCTGTATCTACAAGAGAAGCACCATCGCTTGCTGTTTTTAAAAAATTGGTGAATCAGATCTATTTGTCTATATGATCATTTTTTTAAAAGTCGTCACTCTTATTTAAATCGTTTATAATTTATATTTATCTCCATTTGTAAAAAATGATATTGTTTATGTATTAGTATATACATATATTCGTATATATGTATTAGAATGTACAGTTATTAATTTGTAGGTTTATCTAATATATTTTTTAAAGTATTGTAGGTTATTTATTTTATTATTATTGTTAACTTTTAAAATTATAGAACTATATGTTTCTTCCACTCATTATTTGTACTTCCCCGTCTTATTAATTTTTCAATTCCCCTTTTCCATCCTGCGGTTGCCTGGAAGAGATCGCTCTTAGCGATAAGGTCGCCAATTGCTACTTTGTTTTTTAAGTTTTGTATTTTTTTTTTGTTGTTTATGTTCTAACTAAGTGCAATAAAGAGTTTATCTATCTATCTATGTATTTGTAACCGGGATAATAGGTTACACGTGTGCGTGTATATTGAGATCTAATATTTCGAGGTTGGTCGGCAATTTTATCAAAGAATTTATCATATTTTCTTACAAATTTGCAACATTCTAAAATATATAATGAAGTAAGCGCCAATATTTTAAATTTGATAAGGTATGGTTTGTCAAAATTTTCTACTTCTTTGACGGGAGTTTTTATATTAGCCAGGATACGACTAAAACGGATAGATAAAATTACTATACCTGTTATGTGTGGGGTGCCGTTTCCCGGGTTGGCTGTGGTGGTGATGCCCGAGGGTGACGAGCGCCGAGCCGACGGCCAGCCCCCACAGGGGGGGCGCCCGGCCGGTCCCCCCGGTCGGCAGGCGAACCAGGAGCGACAGAACAGCCGCGCGACCCCCCCTACAGGGCTCCAATGCCACCGGAGCAGGTACGCCACCTCCTGAGAATACCATCAAAAATTGTGTTAAACGTGTTCGAGCAACCTTTGAAATTAATGATTTTAGGATTAAAATGTTCGCTTTTACTTTGACATTAACGCTTATATAATATTAGTAGAATAATTGGTATATTGGTAAAAGAAAAAGTGGTATAATTAATAACTTTAATCAAAAAAACCCGACTGCAATAAACCAAGAGATTAATTAACGTTATGCAATACAATACACTATCTAAGGACACTTGGGTGATTGAGACAAATCTAACGATGTTTGAATTGACAAAATCCATCCAGCCGTTCGGAAGATACGTGGGAATAAAGAAAGTTTATATCTTATACCTTTAAACGAGCAATTCTTGTAGGTATATTTATATAGAATCTTAATCTCGCAAACGGCTCGAACGACTTTCATGAAATTATGTAGACAGAGGGTTTCGGGGACAATAAATCGATCTAGCTAGGTTTTATTTAAAAAAAAAAACGCCGTTTTATGTGCGTTTTTAGACAATGAAAAACTGTTACATAAAGATTAGAATGCGACGGTAAATTTTAATAGTATTTTAGCTCAGTCGGGAAGTTGGGCGGTCATAACATGGTAGGTCCGGGTTCGAATCCGGCCGCCTCTCTTTTTTCAAGTTCTTTTTTTTTTGAGAAAATCTGTACAAACAGCAAAAAATATTTTTGTATTTGTATGTATCTAAGTGACCGAGCAAAGCTCACCCAGGTACTAATTATGTAATACTAGCAGTGCTCGGCAGTTTTATCGATGTGATTATGCAACAAACATCCAAAGATAGACATTTTATAATATTAAACAATATACAATTTTCGTTTATTCATTCCTTCTCAAACGTTGACATTTTCAATTTTAGTAGGATTATGTTATCCGTGTAATAAAACAATAATGAAATATATTAATCATTACAATAAAAGTGTGAAGAAGTGTGCGTGTGTTTACTCGTCCCTTACCAGCGGATGGTTTCTCCAGTTCGACCAGCACTTGGCTGAACGGCCGGGAAGCCATCTGCTCCATCTCCACGAACAGCCGCTGCCGCCGTCTGTACAAGTCGTATTTCTGGAAACAAATAAAAAAGAATTATTTAAAACCCTGAAGCTTCAAACCAGAAGATGAACCCTGCGCGCGTTGCACGCCACCTATCGACAATGTGTCGTACCAACTCAGATTTAGAACAAATTTGGTTCGCTTAGGTTGTAATGACGCAACCTTAAAACATAGATACATGCTGTCACGAAACGCTTCGTCAACGTTTAGAACGAAAGTTCTCAATAAACTATTTTCGTTCAAAAAATTAAACCGACTTCAAAACCCCAAATAGGCACTCAAAAGCGAAAAATAAACTAAAATCATTATTATACTATATTATTAGCGCTACTCACTCATCTATTTGAAGTCGGTGCCAGCCAAATCTAACAGGTATAGGATAGATACTACTTACCTGGGCCTACATAGCATCAATCTACTAACTTTTTGACCTGACTGGCACCGACTTCAAATAGATGAGTGAGTAGCGCTTATAATAATGATTTTAGTTTATTTTTCGCTTTTGAGTGCCTATTTGTGGTTTTGAAGTCGGTTTGATTTTTGGACGAAAATAGTTTATTTTACTCTTTTAGTGTACAAGAACAAAATTAAAAATTTTGATTAACCCCCGACTACCTTGGGTTTGTTATCTGTACAACATTCTACTAGTCAAGCCCTTTCATTTGATACCCATTAAGGGAGTTGTGAAAAAAGAAATGTATTTCGGCATTTTGTGGAAGCAGCCATCTTGGATTTGAATTTTTTCATAGTGCAAAGTATTCTACTAGTCAAGCTCTTTCGTTTGATACCCAAATTGAGGTAGTAATGAAAAATATAATATAATTCGCCATTTTGTCGTGGCGGCCATTTTGGATTTGAAATTTGTTATAGTATATAGTATTCTACTAGTCAAGCCCTTTCATTTGATACCCAAATTGAGGTAGGTTGTGAAGACATATTTTTTGTCCGCCATTTTGTGGAGGCGGCCATCTTAAATCGGCATTAACCAGACATAGCTAAGAACATTTGCTATGGTATTAACCTTGAAATAAAAAAAACCGCATCGAAATCGGCCCAACTGTTTGAGTTCTACTACGGTGCCAAAGCAGACAGACAGACACATATCGACGTCACTTATAACCCCTTTTTTTGGTCGGGGGTTAAAAACAAGTTTTTATTAAAGCATTTACACAATTTCGTATTGACAGGGTCGAGATTCATAACTTTTGTGAAATCTACAACTACGTCATCCAGATAATTGTAAGCAAATTTTCAGTTTTTGTTTCATACTTCAAAAACCACTTGACCGATTTCGAAAAGATTTATATGGGACCATTCGGGAAGCATACCCATCCGAACACAAAAAGAAATTTTAAAATCGGTGAAGAGGTTCTCGAGAAATCAGGTAACAAAGATAAAAAAAAACATAGGGGTCGCATTGATAACCTCCTCCTTTTTTTGGAAGTCGGTTAAAAAAGAGTATTTTGCCCGTTTTCATTACATCTTTCATTCATGCTCCGCTCCTATTGCTAGTAGCGTAATATGTAGCCTATAGCCTTCCTCAATAAAAGAAATATCCAACAGAAATAGAAACTTTCTTTCGAGCTCATGTGCCAACCACCAGCCCGCATTGAGCCAGTAAGGTGGACTATGATCTTGACTCTCTTCTTGCGAGAGAAAGCCCCGAATCCCAGCAGTGGGAACGTTTAGTGGGCTGCTTTTGCTGCTATAATGCTGTCAACTTTTCCCTCACTCGTTTGATCTTCCGGAGCCCAGCAGCCACCAGAAGTAACTGAAGAAGATATTGTTTTTCAGGTGAAGAAGGTGATGAAGAATTGGTGCAAGTTCAGCGTGAAGGTGACTATACTAGGAGGTTCCTCTCACCTGTTTGATCTCTCAGAGCGGAGCAGCCAACAGAAGCAGTAAGCAGCTGAGAAGGTGGTACCTAAAGAACTATGGCAGGTTCAGCGTGAAGGTGACACATTACTAGGAGGTTCCTCTCACCTGTTTGATCTTCCAGAGCGCAGCAGCCACCAGAAGCAGCAGCAGGAAGCAGCTGGAGAAGGTGATGAAGAACTGCTGCAGGTTCAGCTTGGGGTACTGCGAGAACGAGATCTGGATCCACAGCGGCGGCCGGAAGTCGTACACGTACACGAAGAACGTCGTCAGCGTCACGTTGTCTTCCACGCCGAACGCGTGCTCCGATTTTGCGAATCTGTGGACGAAAAAGTATCATAATAAAATTCGTGTGCTTCGTGCACATGGCAGAAGCGAAAACTAAACTCAATTTACATAGTAATACTAAACAATATTAGCATGAGTAACGAGTCAGAAATTAAAATTATTATGACTGTGTCTTTCTCGTTCGGGTACACTCTCGGTCCCGAGTTCTCCCGGTCAAGCTCTGATCTTCCGAGTTTAATGACTAGCCTCACAGATTACGCAAGATTCTGTGAGCGTTGCACCAAAAGGTTTTGAATTCAATAAATGATTTAACATAAATAAATTATTGTATTACAAGAACACGAGACATAGACAAGCGGCCCCACCGCGGGTTTCTCTTAGCTTCACCGTGGCTGGCCACGCCATGGCTATTGAGCTCGTCAGCCTCGGCAGCGTATATCGGGCTCGACAGCGAAAACCCTCATGGGTTTCTCTTGTCGTGGCTTGGCGGCAGAGTCGCGGGACCAATCTTACGGGCCAGGCTCGAAAGTAAACGGACCCCAACATTTGGCTCCAATGACTCGCTGTAAACCAGTGGCGAGTCACCTCAGAAGGATCTATCTCTAGGTAGGATACTGGACAGCTATAACGTCTTACGCCCCAAACGCTCCTAGAGGCAGCGGGGCCGAGCCAGAGAATCCCCCCTCGGGCTCGCCTCCGTGTTCATTTCTGCTTCCGCGTATGAACGAGAGACTTTCTCTCTCGCTTCTTCGCCTCATACGACTTCTCGCTGTCGAGTATCTCAGATACAAATATGGTCAGTCCACTATTGAGTATTGAGAACCCAAACAAAGCCTGGCGAGCGGTCTCATCTCGGGTCTGTGGACCGCGCACGCAATAAGCGCCCTTCAAGGATAATTTTAAGACAGTTTCTGATTTTTGGCCATATAGAACTATTAACCGAGTAACGTTCCGAGTCATTCTGGTCTCTTCCCAACGAACTTCAACGCATGCCCTTCGAAGAACGAAGTACGAAGTTAGTCCTTATCCACATTAACTATCACACAACAAAATGCTACCGAGGCAAGTTGTTGTGTAATATGGAGATTCCTGGCTTCGCAGACAATACTTATTTAAGCGCCTATTACACCACACGTTATTTATTCAGCACACGTTATTCAGACTGTCTTAGAGTCTGACTTCTCAGCTCGCTATTACACCAGTTTGAAAAACGCGTGCTCTCGCGCTTATGCGATACAACTCTAGAACTTTTAAAAGTACTTCTTTTTCTTTACTGCACGCTATTATGGTATTTATTCACTTAAATCATTGAAAATAATCTTAAGTATTTAAGATAAGTATAATAACAGCGAGATCAAAAAAAAATATGGCATTCGAACTCCGAATACCCAAAAACAAAAATTACCGCGAATATCAATGAACCAATCACGAACCAATGAAATGATATTTTAAGACTATATGTCAATGTCAGTGTCATATATTCTAACTGTTTTTATCTTATTACACTACTCGTTATTCAGACTGTAAGCCAGTAAGACTCGCCGAAACCGATCTTGCTGTCTGAATTCAGAGTCTAACAGTCTGACGCTTATACTACTACTACCACGCTACTTAGACTAAGACTGTCTGAATAACGAGTGGTGTAATAACGGCTTTAATAGGAGGTGCATATTTACGACACATAGAAACATACAGATAAATTGACTCACTTATATCTAAAGTTGGTGCAGTTGACGTCAGCGAACAGCGTCCGCTCGGCGGGGTCGGCGCGCGTGCGCACCGTCAGGTTCATGCGCGCGTGCGCAGAGCACGTGATGCTGAAGTCTGCGTCCACATCCGGTTTGACGGGCGCGTTACGGAAGTTGATCGCAGACAGGTGACGGTCTTCCTTCTTTGATAGGTTGAACGTGAATTGGTAATCGACTGCCAGATCGTCTATGAACAACAATAAATCTATGTATTTATTTACATGGATTTACAACTAATATTATCAATGTTTGGATGTATGTTGCTAGGAACGTCTGACTTGGTGGGCAGGTCTACCTAACTCTCCTGCTTTCTTCTATGGTTTGATTTGTGGCGTCATTGGCCAATTTGGTAACGCCGAAGAAAGCAGGCAACTACATCTGCTTTCCGTAGGCAGCGGAACGGAAAGCAGGTGTAACTGTCTGCTTTCAGCTGCGTCACAAATCAAAGCATAACAGAAAGCAAGAAAGTTAGGCAGTAGAGCTGCAGGTTGAAATTACAAGTAACAAGGACGTTGCGAGTTGTATACCATCGTTTGAGAGTTGCATGCCACCGTCTAAGATTGGAATGCACCCGATATAAGAAAATAACAAGTCAGTAACATTCACCCTTATATAGTTGTATTCCATCTCCTGAGTGTTGCATGCCACCGGCTGAAAGTAACATGCTCCTAATAGAAAAAAAAAAGAAGTATTCACAGTAACAAGCACACTTGTACACAGTTGTGTACCATCGTTTGAAAGTTGCATGCCGCCGACTGAGTATGACATGTACCCTATCTATAGAAGAAAGTAACAAGTAATCTCAGTGACAAGCGCCATTGTTGCGTTCTATGCCTGCGCCTGAGACATCACTCGATAGAAGAATATAACAAGTATTCAACAAGTGCCATTGTAGAAAGTTGTATGCCTAAGTGTTGCATGCCACTGACTGAGAGTTGCATGCCACCACCTAAGCGGCATACGCTCGGTAGAATAATATAAAATATACTCACAATAACAAGCACCCTTGTTGTGAGCATCAGCGTGGTAGTGGTTGGTGTTGTCACACTTGTCGCACCGGTCCCCAGCGAGGCCTTTGGTACTGCAGTAACAACGGCCTGTGTCGGGGGCGCATGCCACCGCCTGAGAGTTGCACTCGCATGCTGAAACAAAATGACAGATGGTAATAAACGAAATAAAAGTAAGATTCAATTAACACAATTCCAAGAAGCCCTGGAGACGGGTTCTCTTCCCAGTTTCTTGACCACCGGAGTCACCTTCCTGCTCCATAAGTTTGGTAGTACCACGGAACCGAAGAACTACAGACCCATTACGTGCTTACCTACCATCTACAAGCTGCTTACATCCATTCTGAGAGCAAAAATAAATGCGCATATTGTCGCGAATAACGTTTTGGCCTCCTCTCAAAATGGATGTAAGATTGGGTCCCGTGGTACTAAGGAGCTGCTCCTCATTGACACGACCATTTGCCAACAAGTCAAACGAAACAAAGGAGCCCTCTCCGCTGCTTGGATTGACTATAAGAAGGCCTATGATTGGACTCATGTTCCAATAGCTGCTTGTCACTGTGCTGTTATGTATCAGGCATGTTGCTTACCATCAGGCACATGACCTGATCGTCTCGTCACTCTATATTTAAAAAAAAAAAAAGGTATAGTGGTAGAATTAGTTGCAGAGTCTGCCTAGGGAGGTATCGCAATTTTGCAAGATATTTGACCCCTAAACCGTAATGTGTATAACTGTGTCCTGGTTTGAAGGCAAAAGTTTCCACAGAGATTATACAAAAATATAACATAGATAGATAGATAGATAACTCTTTATTGTGCCTCAAAAACATAAATATTAAAGTAGAACACTTATGAACTAGTACCACAAATGGCGGCCTTATTGCTTAGAGCAATCACTTCCAGGGAATCAGGTTAAAGGAAATTCGCCTACAAACATTTATTGTTAAACATGTATTTATTATTTAACATATATTGCTTAACGCATCATCTTAAAGCGGTTTCCCCCACTGTACGGGTAGTCCGATAAAAAACGGGCAAATTGGTATTAAATCATGCGGATCGGTTGCACACTCTCCGAAGTGTATCCGATAAAAAATCGACAGGCTAGCAATTTTGCGGCGATGTTCAAGACTTTGAAGTTCTTTAGCGTGATCGATCGATCTTAGATTACGATTATTAGAGATTAGATCGAAAACTTGGATCCCCAGTCGAGCAGTGAGAAAATAAAATGTAGGTACTGCTTAGGGTGATTTTTGGTCCGTCATTTCGCCTGTTGTATGGTACTACTTAGGGTGATTTTTGGTCCGTCATTTCGCTTGTTGTATGGTGGAGCGTGTTTACCTAATAGATCATCATCATTACCATCAGTCGTTCATCGTAAACAGCTAACCTCTCCTAATTTAGTGAAATTAATCCACAGTTCCTATCAGCCAGTTTCCCCGCCAGTTTATTCGTTAATCCACCTGCTTGTCTTGGCACGGTCTCCACTCAAGAACTCCGACTATCCGCCTATCTACTCTAACGGTTATCAATTCTTCTGGCAGTATTTTCGGCCTATTGCCACTTCAGTTTGCTGATTCTCTGAGCTATGTCGGTAATATTAGTTCCGTGTCGGATCATTTTGTTACGAATTTTGCTCTCTGCATAACTCCCGGAGCGACTTTGCATTTATCAACCACTTTCACCATCAGTGTCCACGTCTCGGCACCGTACGTTATTTTACAAGAACACAACAATTAAAGACTTTCGTCTTGAGGCTCTGTGGTATGGCGACTCGAAAACTAGATGAAGCCAAACAAAATCTGGCTAACCCAGCTGAATCCTTGTATTTCTTGCTTTTTTCCTTGCCGCAGAGTCCCACTGCGCGGCTAGGTGCGGCCACTCAAGAACCCGTTTACACCAACGGTTATCGGTTCTGACAGTATGACCGACCCGTTGACACTTCAGCTTGCCAATACGCTGGGTTATGTCGGCGAGCTTAGTTCCGTGTCGGATCACTTCGCACGCACGGCTACGTGTAGCACGCTCGGCTGTGTGTAGTGTGTACTCACGCGCGCACGCGCCCCCGTTGAGCGGGGTGCCCCAGTGGCCGGGCGCGCAGGTGTCGCAGTGCGCGCCCACGGTGCGGCCGCCGCACGGCTGGATGCAGCGGTGCTGGGCGTCGCACGTGCTGTGACCGTTGCACTGGCACAGCGGGCAGTGGGTGAAGTGCCACCTGGGAACAGGTACGTAAAGTTAGAACAACTTTCACTGTGACACACAAAAAATAAACAACAGAATGGAATTTACAATAGGTACTTTCTATAAAATTATTCATAATTTTTTGATTGTGTTTGTTTTCCATTTAGAATAAAATTAAATAAAATATCCGCTGACCCCAGAAACTTTGTGTTAGTATACTGCGCACTGACCTGTATCTGCGGCGGCCTCGGTTTGCACCGACCTGTTTCTACTGCGGCTCGGCTCGCGCCGACCTGTGTCTACTGCGGGTTCGGGTCGCACCAACCTTTGTCTGCAGCGGCCTCGGTTTGCACCGACCTGATTCTAGTACGGGCTCGGCTAACACCGACCTGTGTCTACTACGGGCTCGGACCGTACCGACCTTTGTCTGCAGCGAGCTCGGCTCGCACCGACCTGTGTCTACTGCGGGCTCGGCGAGCACCGACCTGTCTCCGTCTACGCCGCGGGGGCTCGCGTAGTCTACGAGTAGAGGAAGTAAAATCGTCGTACCTGTACCATTGGTCGCTACGGGCTTGCTGAAATGCCTATAACAGCTCCGAGTGACGTCGCTATCGGGTCACGTACCTGGCCGCGGCGCAGGCGTGCGGGCGGTGCGGGCGGCGCGCGCCGCCGGGCAGGCAGGCGCCGCGGCCGCCGCCCGCGCCGTCGTCGCACCAGCCGCAGGCGGGCTCGGCGCGGCACGGGCCGCACGCCGCGCGCGCGCCGCACCCCCGCCGCGCCCGCGCACCCGCCGCCCGCGCCCGCGCCCGACAGCGTCGACCACGCGCGGCACCCGCCCAGCGGGAACGACGCGCCGTACGCGTTCTATAACACACACATTATTAAATTAAATCAAATTTATTGATTCAATCATTAATTTGGCTTAAAAAACATCAAAATTCTTAATTACACTTGGAACAAATACTTGTTCAACAAAATCTACTTGTTGAACAAAATCTAAGTTAATAGTCCATTAGCAGCCGCGCTAGGCTGGAGACCTGTGTTACGGCTGCTAAGATTCCCACCTCCGGCGCCTACCTTTTTTTCTACAGAATGTGGCTTATTGAGAAGTAGTTATTAATTTTCATTTTTACTGTGGGTATTTTTGTTTCAAGTTAATGATCTTGTTGTATGGTCCAAGTTAAGAGAGAGCGCCTTAGATGTTCCATTGGTCATTTTCATAGCATGTTAGTACAATTATTAGAATGGTATTTTATTACAATACTCGTATTATTGAAATTACATAAAAGTTATTTCATAACCAAACAGTACATAATTAATGATATACTTAAAAATATTTTATTTTCATGATTGCATTTAGTTAAAATAAGGACTTTTATGTGTTGTGTGAGACGTACGGTATGTTGCGTGCGAGGTTTATCGACAACAATACGCGTTTAACTGTGAGTGCGTAAACATGACTTTTGATTTTGCCTGTCACTTACTACGAACTCACACACACACACATATATATCATCATCAGACTACATCTGCTTCTGGATCTGGGATTACACCAAAATAACATTTTCGGTTACCCCTACTGTGTTTTTACTTTCGTTCCTTGGCTTCCACAGCACGGGCCACCACAGCCACCGAACCCGGTGTGGGCTCGAAGGCTCCTGAAAGCCACCTATTGAGGTGGCTTTCTGTATACTCGGGGTAATATACTCGGCATACTCGGGGTAAGGCGTTAAAGTTACGATGTGCAATGAACAAGAGAGAGCGCATATCAAACACCACGTACTGTTCGTCTCTTCGATCCTGTTTCCTCGAATCGTTATTTATGCTGCGCTCACTTCCAGATCGTACATTTGATATAAAGTTCTTTTTTTTCTTGATATTTATAATTCTGACACAAATTATCACATTAATGAAAAGGCGTTGAAGAATATGATTTATGAGGATAGCTTCTGATTACTTCCAACGAGTAGAACTCCGAAAATACGAGCGTGGCGCGACCCCATAATAACTGGGAAAAGGAGAAGAAGAGTACCAACTGTTACCTTATCGACACACCGTCCAGCCGTCGCACACCATATACACTCTTCAGCGGTACAGTTGGCACACGTATGGAACGTCGAACAAGGCGCGCTACACGGCGCAGTCGCCGTCACACTTCTATAAAACGAAACAATAACTTTAACTTCTCTTTATACTATAAGAAAATGTCAGTCACAGGGACTGCCGAAAGAAGTGGGAACTTATAAGTTAGAAATACATTATTTAACAGCAATAATGTTGCACAATACGTCACCTGTATACAAAGACAATATACCCATTTGACTGAACGTACGACTGCCCCTCCTTAGCGTTTTATTAGCACAATTGCACTAAACCTGTTGCGAGTTCGGTCAGTCAGCCTTTTGATTTGAAAGAGTGTTGGCAAAAAAACAGTAAAAAAATATGTATAAAACATGGGTTTCTGCTCAGTGAAATGGTGCAGAAAGAATATCAGGACATCCAGCTTTATAAAAGACGGTATATCATTTCACAAGCAAGCAATTTAATGCAATAATTAGAAAAACATAACATCATTACTCTACAAACTTAAAACTAACATTAAAAAAAAACTAAATGGGAACCCGTTGATGTCTTTCATTGCATCCTGTTCTGACTTAGAAGTTTGTATAACTCTATCTCGTTTTGTCCGATCATTAGTGGAAAGTAGTGCACGTCACTCGGGTATTCGTCGTATCACAGCGCGGCTTTTTACCTCGTCCTGCGCCCCCGCTGGTGAGTTGTGAATGTAAGCGAGATTCGTTTCATCGCCGATCAACAGGGTATTTAATCTGTGCCAGTATAGCTACTGATATACTGCTATTATGCATGTCGATGCCGTGAACTCATAAGATTCCACTCATCTCTCATCACTCATCCAAAAAAATCGCGTATTGACTACCACTACCTATCATCCAAGCGCGCAGCAAGACCCAACCTACTTCCGCTCCCTCGCGCCTGGTCGCTACTGGCCAAGCGCGCCCCCGCATACTCTACCTTGTACATACAATAACGTGTACCACAGGCGACTCAGGGACTGCGAGGACCTTCCTAAACACACATTTAAGTTTAAACTCAGGGACTACCTTTTGCGATTGTCGTATGATGAGACTGAAGACCTTATCCACAGTGTGTATAAAGCGTAACAAAAATTATTAGTTTCGAGAAGTGTTATTTGTAACAGGTAACACTATTATTTTATGTTAATTTGTGTATAATTATTTATTACATTTATTGTGTATAATTGTACGTCTTATAAATATATTTAAGTGAATGTGAATTGGAATGTAATACCTTAGCAAACTCGCACTTGAGCCCCAAGATACAGGCTTTGCCTAGTTTGGGGTTCACAGAGTAACAGTTGTTCTGTACAGTGTAATTTAAATTGTACCTATTATTACTTATTATAAGCATCGTTTTATACCTAAGTACTTAATTTGATTACTTTTCTGTATATGTACAATGTTTTTGGTAAATAAATATTTCTATTTCTATTTCTATCTTAAAGCGCCTATCACGCACGACCACTATATTACCATTTCGCTGTCGCGAACCAATAATATTTTTGGATGGCCATATTCCAAACGAATCATATCTATTTTATTGCTTATTTTTTCAGTTGTACGTTCACGAGTAATTCTCGATGATTACCTTATATCGTCGGAGGAGTTGGCAGGTTTACACTTGACCGAGTCGTAGTCCCAGTAGCACGCCCTCTGTGTCAGCTCTTCAGAACCCTAGTTAAAAGAAAAATAAATAATTATGTTGCGCTTACGTAGTTTTTACACTAGATGGCGCTGCATTTTTAGGGTTAGCCAAATGGCAAAATACGGGACCCTTATAGATTCCTATGTCTGTCTGTCTATCTGTCCGTCCGTATGTCACAGCCACTATTCTCCGAAACTATAAGAACTATTTTATTGAAACTAGGTAAGTAAATGTATTCTGTGAACCGTATTAAGATTTTCATACAAAAAATAGAAAAAAAAACAATTAATTTTGGGGGTGTCCCATACTTAGAACTGAAACTCAAAACTTTTTTCCATCAAAACCATACGAGTATGTGGGTTATCTATAGGTCTTCAAAAATGATATTGAGGTTTCTAACATATTTTTTTCTAAACCGAATAGTTTGCGCTAGAGACTCTTCCAAAGTAGTACAATGTGTGTGTGTGTGTCCCCTGTAACATCTAAAATAAGAGAATGACAAAACTAAAAAAAAATTATGTACATTAACCATGTAAACTTTCAAAGAAAATTTTTGACCGCCATCTCGCCTGATGTTAAGCGACGATGCGGTCTACGATGGAGCGTGTTTACCTAGAAGAAACCGATTCACTTTCGATTTGAAGACACAAAGATTGTAACCATCGGGGAAAACCCACTCAGGCAACGTATTCCACAGGCTAGACGTTCTAATCATAAATTGGGTTGAATGAGATCTAGTAAGTAGTTTTATTTTAATACGTCTTATATTCACTATTGTTAAAACACTGATCAAAGTAACAATGAACTACAAGAACTTTTATATTATGTTACTTGCTACTACGGAGTCCGACTCGCACTTGACCTCTTTTATTTTTTCTTTTCTGTTGCCACGAAATAAATGTTCTTCTTTTGTAACTGGTTACAAAACACAGTTACAAAGGCGACCGAAAGGGTAATTTTCAGTTGATAAACGTTCATTTTATGATTTGTTTTGTCAAAACTACCCTCAAAAATTTTGAGGGTAGATACAAATTAGTAAGGGCCCCCAAATGACCCTCGACTCTCGAGTCCCCGTAACGAATGGAGAGATGAGAATAGCCCTCAAAGCACGCTACGCCTCTGACTACTTGTACTACAGTGTGTGTGATGTATGTGTTGGTGTACTACAGAGTGACTCACGTGTGTGTGATGATTGTGTTGGTGTGCGTGGCAGGCCGCGCACGAGTGGTACCGGCCGCAGAGCTCGCGGCTGCTCTCCGGCGACGCGCCGCACTCTTCGATCTTCTCCGCCATTGGCTGGACAAAACACCCACATTATTATACAAACAACAACTACCTCGCACTCCTTCCAACAAGTCTCTACCATAGAAAAATGCTGTACTAAGTTCTATAAGGCTAAGAACTCATGGGGTAATTTTCACCCGCGCCCGCCGCGGTTGCGGAACTACGGTTTTATACCAAAACTCTCGAAACATCGCAGTTACCAGCCGCCGCGGGTGAGATTTTCCCTGCAAACGTGGCGGGCTACGGTTAATAACTTGCGGTCCAATCGACATCAGAGCGGCAGCCGCGCGCGTAACGGGGGCGTAAAACGCGTCGTGAGTTGGGCTTTGAATTTTTACATATGTCTGCATTCTACAGAAGCTACGGGCCCGTAACTACGGTGGGCGCGGCTAAAAATAGCTCCATGAATTCTTAGCCTAATGCCCGAGCGACACGAGGCTAGTTTTTCAAGCTAGTATAGCTAGCTAGTGTTGGCTAGTACTTATAGCTTCGTGTAGACAACTCTACGCAACGTTACTTTTGTCTATTCTGTCTGTTTTGTTTTGCAGATTATGTATCATTCTGAAATTTCAGCTCGATCGGTGAAGAACTTTTTGAGTTTTTGAAGCGTACACAAACCAACATAACGTTTTTATATATAGAGATAGTTTGTTGTCAAATTGTTATAGACCAATGACAACTAAAAATATACATGATACAATGTTGATCATGGAATTCTCTTTGTAAAAAATGTTTTTGATCCTGGCCAAACTAAGGATTAGGAATCACTCATTATGCGATTGCGGTTTGGACGAAGGAAATGTGAACCATATTTTTTTTCAGTTGTCCCTCAATGCAATCTTCATTACATGATTTTATCCCTCCTGATATTCTTCGTCCCACCTCCGTTAAATGCCTGCTGTCTCTTGTTTACACCCCCTTTGTTTATATTTTATGTAATTATATTAAAAGAAATAATATTACATTGCAAAATTAGTACTTGTGAATATTTTAAGTTAAATATGTGTGCATTATATTATTAGATTTTTTGTGTATATGTCTGTAAAGCTACATTAGCTTTAACTTTTTGAGACCTAGTAAAACATAGAATACGTGACAAATCTTCTCTTCAGTACAATACTCCTATTACTGGCCCCTATCTCTTTGTTTGACGGCCTATCATTTAACGTGTCGTTGGCGGTATTGTGAGGATAATCCCCAAAGAGTCATTCATTAAAAAAACGTTTAAGATAATGTTGTAACTACCCATTTTCGCAAATAAAGTAATTTTGTATTATTAAAAATTTTGCAAAAGATTCACATCTAAAAAACACAATTAAGAAAAAAAAACAATTAGAAAATAATAACAATTTGAGAAAACATAATTTAGGAAAAAAATATTGGCAGTCACAGGAACTGGCTATAGAAGTGAAAACTTATAACTCAGAATTTGATAGCTTACTTTGGAAAGTACGCGGGTGAAACCGGAGTCCATGAGAATGGCCATCTAGAAACGCTGAAGCATTTTAGACAGCCAATGGGAAAAGCTAATGTTGTTATCATTCCCGAGCGTGACGCTAGAATTCAATTCACAGCCCACGAAAAATGTCTGTGGCGCGCCAAAAAAAGTTTTATTTAAAAAAAACAAATGTATTTAGTTATTTTTAACACCATTAGTTGTATAGTATATACTGACCCGATGTTTGGTGCAGGCGTGCGGGGAGGGGTAGCAAGCGCCGCACCACACGCAACCGGCCGCCGTGCAAGCGTCGCAAGACTCCGCCGTGCCACAGAACTGCTTGTCTACGCACACACATATATAACATCAACATACATACAACATAGCAGTGGTAGGACTCTTGGCAGAGTATTCGTTTGTTTTTTTTTAACTCCCCGCAAAGAGAGGGGTGTTATAAGTTTGACGTCGATGTCTGTCTGGCTGTGTGTGAATCTGTCTTTTTTTTCTTTTTTTTTTTTAATCAGTTTTTTGTTATGGGACTTTTATGACAAGTCACATGGCAGTCCCATCATTTATAACACTTGGTATGCTAAAAATAAGATGGTTGGTAAGAAAAAGGTAGGTACTAATAGGCGCTAAGGCTATTTCAACATGTGAGAGGATCAGTTGAGGTGAGCCACATACCCGAACAGGTCTCTGGCCGCGTCTGACGCTGGCTCAGCTAGCACTCGGTGGAACCTTCCCACGTCGAGGCTATTCAGCTGGTAGTTCATCTCAAGTAACCCTCTCTCTCGTTGGAAGCGGACGCATTCCACCAATAGGTGATGCACATCCTCTTCCACCCCACATGAGTCACAATTTGGTGAATCTGCCTTCCCCATTAAATAAGCAAATTTTTTTAACGGCATATGGCCTGTCATTAACCTAACTGCTTGTCTACGCACACACATATATAACATCAACATAGCAGTGGTAGGACACTTGGCAGAGTCCGCCTAAGGAAGTACCACGCCTTTGCCAGTTATTCTACCGCCAAGCAGTAATTACTATGTTCCGGTTTCAACGGCAATGTCTCTAGAGAAATTACAGGGCTTAGAGATGTATAATCTTAGATCTCTGACTGATGAGCGCAGTGCAGAGCTTTTGATTTGATTTAGGCTCTCCAGTCTCCATGTTCCAATGGCTGTGTGTCACTGTGCTGTTATGTGGCAGGCATGTTGGTTACCATCAGGCATATGTCCTGCTCGTCTCGTCACTCTACATTCAAAATAGAGAAAAAAAGCACTCACACTAAGTAGTATTCGTTTGTTATTTTTTTAACTCTCCACAAAAAGAGGGGTGTTATAAGTTTGACGTCGATATCTGTCTGGCTGTGTGTGAATCTGTCTGTGGCGCCGCTTAGCTCAAACGGATCGACCGATTACAATGCGTTTTTATTTTATTTGAAAGCTAGTTTCCGTGCGGTGGTGCTTAACTATGTTTATTTATTCATTGATTGATTGACAATATGATTCAAGATGGCGGCCTCCACAAAATGGCGAATAAAATATTTTTTCACTACTTCCCTCAATATGGGTATCAAATGAAAGAGTTTGACTAGTAGAATATCAAACAAACAAACACTATTATTACACATTTCATATCCGGCCATCTTGGATTTGAAATGAGTCATGTACCACCACAAAATAGCAAATTAATTTTTTTGTTTTCTACTCCTTCAATATGGGTATTAAATGAAAGGGCTGGACTAGTATAATGCTGTACAAATTTTAACCTCAACGTAGTTGGAGGTAATTGAAAATTTTGTTCTTGTTTTATTTTGACACTTACCGACTCTCTCAACTGCACAAGCGGTCACCGTTCCGTCGAAGGATTCCTCCCAGCCGACTTCTTCCAACTGCAACAAAAATACTAATTAAATCTACTATTATTATAAAGCTGAAGAGGTTTTTTGTTTGAACGCACGAACTCAAAAACTACAGGACCGGTTTCAAAAATTATTTCACCATTAGATGTGTTCGTAATTCCTGAGTGCTATAGATTATTTATTAGGCATGTACCACGGGCGAAGCCGGGACGGACGGCTGGTTCACTGATATTTTAACATGTGAATATGAAAATTTCATATAAATACACATCAAGTAGAATTTGTCAAAACTATTGCCTGGTCATACATTTAGAATAATATAACAATTTACCGCTTCTTTATGCATTACTAGCTGCCCGCCCCGGCTTTACCCGTGGTACTAGCACTCAGGGATCATGTACAATGTACATTTTCAGTGATGAACGAATTTTTGAAATCGGTCCGGTAGTTCCTGAGATTAGCGTGTTCAAACAAACAAGCACTAAAGCTTTATAATGTTTGTATATCCTATTAATATTATAAATGTCAGTGTTGGTTGTTTGTTGCTCAATCACGTCACAAAGTATTAACGAATCGGATTCAAATTTGGAACACAGATTGATTTATGGTCATAGGCTACTTTTTATCCCGGGAAAATAGTGGGAACGACGGGAATTACGCGAATAAAACGCGAGGCGCTTCTAGTTAATTATACAATTGTCCGATGAAGACGTCTAGAGAGGGCAATCGTGCGGGGTGAGACGCGACAAGCGCGCTCCCAAGCTGCGAACACGAAAATGTTAGCAATTTGGGAGCGTGGTTCGAGGCTGACGTTTGACGCATGTTTTGATTTTATTTTGTTCATAATTAAGAATTGTTTATAGTAACAAATATATTTCCCTAATGTTACTGATACTTTTACGATATTGACAATAAATGATGATAACATTTATATATTCATATTTTCATTAATAACCATGTTTTATTTGTCACAGATTTTATTTTGCATTGTCGGCATTTACCGCATTTTCAAAGATGTCGTCCAGATAGTAGATTTCCTTTATACTGTGATTGTACTAACCGGTACGCATATCCTAAGGTGTCGTTTCCACACGCAGGCGCGCGCGGCGCGGCGCGTGCTTCCGATGCACATTTCTTCGCTCGTGTGGACGGCGCATTTATCGCCAACAGAAAACAACAGGGCGTCGGCGCGGAGACGGCCGTCGAAACTAAACACAGATAACAAAATTTTAAATATTACCGCAAAATTGCTAACTTGTCTGCTTTTCATCAGTTACAATTCGGAGACATGGTGACCCACAATAACCCTTATTGCCATACGCAATCAGGGTCATTCCGGAAAATTATTCCATGTACTTATATAAATAAAACAAAAAAAATACTATGATGTTAGCATTGAAATTGTTGAGTATTGAGAGTGTGCAACCAATCTCCAGACATATAATACCACCTTCCCGCAGTTAGTAAAGCATTTTTTACAAAAAAATTTAATATAGAGACGCGAGACGAGCCCTTCAAACCGGAACACAGAAATGTTTACCCGTTACTTGGCGATATAATAACTGGCAAATGTGTGAGGTGTGGTACTTCCCCAGGAGGACTTAGCAAAGAGTCCCACCACTACAAATGCAAATTATTTTTTACTACTAAATATTTTCTGTAAAAAATTTGAATACATACATAAAATATGAGTACACATAAAATAGTCTCACCCTCCATGTATGATGGCAGCGTTTTTCCCGTCGACCGTTATTCTGGCCGACGCGTGCGCCGCGCGTGCCGCGCCCGCCGGTGGAAACGTCTCCACCCATTGAGCGCACCTATTACGAACATATTCACAATAGGTACAGAATTCACATAAATAGCCCACAAAGTATATTTTTTTTTTATTATGTCCGGGCTCTTTATGCCCGGCCCGCGATGCTAATCCCTAACACAATCAGGGCATTGGATTTTCTTTGTTTACATTTCTATGTAAAGTCTCTTTTAAAATACTACTCGCTATACAATGATTGGCACTGTTTAGAAAACTCCTTTGGCCCACTAAATGTTCCCACTGCTGGGACTCGGAACCTTATCTCGCATGGAGAGATTCAGGGCCATAATCCATCACACTGACCCAGTGTGAGTTGGTCGGTGACACAGTCATGAATCTCTAAATATTCTATGTGCATGTCGGTATCTTCACGATTGC
Source organism: Ectropis grisescens (assembly GCA_017562165.1). NCBI lineage: Eukaryota > Metazoa > Arthropoda > Insecta > Lepidoptera > Geometridae > Ectropis > Ectropis grisescens. The sequence continues at coordinate 4,485,037 of CM029792.1, read as the reverse complement.
GTAATGCCGCTAACTTAAAACTGTGAAGTTTTACTTCACAGTTTTAAGTTAGCGCACATGACTTCAAAAAGACAGTGGAGCGCGTGGGATTTGAACCCGGGGGCTCCGGATCTGCAGTCGCCGTTCTTCCAACTAGACCAGCCGTAACTCAATACAGCAGTCAACTATAAAAATAATCAGTCGTAGGGACTGCCGATAGAAGTGAAAAGTTGCAATTTTACAATTTTGCTCACGTTTACAATTTTGGCTGGAATACGTGTGTTAGGTTACCTAAGTGCGTTTGTTTACGCTTCGCTGTGGCTGTATAAGCCCGTTATTCAAGAGCGTTGGAAGACGCTCCTAGCGGTATCGTTAGTTTATGATACATATAAACTAATTAACTTGAAATCTCAACTAACAATTTTGGCACTTGTGTCGGATTTTTTTCGAGTTCTCAAGTGTTTTAAGAGCTATTATTACATATTATTAAATTATTAGGAAGACATGGTAATTTTTTGTTTAAAATTAAGTGTATGTATACGACATAACAAACGAGAAAATACAAAAAACTGCACTCGATAGCATAAATTGGACTTTTATTAATTTTTGAATCTTTCCGAATCATTTTCGCGCCAATATTTTCTTTAATTTTTTTATTTTGTATTACGATTTTTCTATGTAAACGAACTTTAATTTGAACGTGATGTATCTCAAAATAAAGAACAGTTAAAGCAGACGCCATTACCATCAGATGGGTATAGCTTCCCAAATAAAAATACGAAATTTTCCCGCCCAAAAACCCGACCGCAAAGTGAAGTTTGTTGGTTTTCGTCATTAGGTGTGATATAGTTTTCTCGGTGTATCTAGCGGTTATTCCACGTCATACCTGACGTCATAGATGAAGCCCGCACTGGAGTAGCAGCGCGAGCCGGCGGTGGAGACGTGCGCGGCCGCGCTGTCGTTGTGTGCGTTGCCGCCAAACACCAACATCACACCTGCGAAGACACCATTATTCTCATCGAATACACATCGGATAGTGTGCAACAGGTCTGCACGATCTAACACCACCTGAACCATTTTTCTATCAATTCTATCTACGAGAGAGTAGGCTGGGAAACTGAAGTGGGACTGATTATGCTGGTGATAGCAGATATCACCTTTTTGCTATCGGAATGTTCGAAGCTCGAAGAAGTGGCATCGTTTCACTGTTGATGTTCCAAAGACACGAACGAAAAGGTATACAACACACAATAAACATTGCATATTGCATATATTTTTATTGAATACAAAAAAATAACATTAAAAATAGTATGGATTCATTTTGCCCCACTTCTAACCAGCCAGGTCTGCACCTCTGCGTTGGGGTATCATAGGAGAGCTAAGTGATAAGTTTTTAGCGCACCTGAAATACCTACTCAACATTTGGTGGCAGCTCTCGGAAAAGAAGGGAACATGAAATATCTCATATAGGAATCGCAATTTGAACTTATATTGAAAACTAACATTTAAATATTAGTATTAACCAATATTCTAAAATATTAGTTATTAATATCAACCTTTTTAGTATGAAAACTAACGTGGTTATTACACATTTTAAATAAATACACGGGTAACGCACGTTGCATATAGTCAGTCCAGTCCGACTCAAGTTTCGATCGCGTCCGACGATCTTTTTCAAGGAGAGAGCGCGCGCGTGTTCGCTGCTCATTTAGCACAATTTGTGCTGCCTCTTAACTAATATTTTAAAATATTAGTTAGTTTTCAATAAGAATAAAGTTTTTTTATTTCATTCTTTAGAATTAAAGTTTAAAAACTACAGAAAATGATGAAGTACAAATTTAACTCACCAGGAGATACGAACGTCGCAGTATGAAGATATCTTGGTATGGGCGCGGACGGCAGGGGGCGCCATATTCGCTTTTCCACATCGTATTCATACAAAGCTGCTGACGGCGCCTGTAGTAACATAAATACAACACTAAATCAGTAAAACGATCCAACGTTTCATTTTTAATGCCGATAGAAGTTAAAACTTTTAACTAAGAATTTTAGTATAAAACGGTATTCACAGATTTAAAAAAACTAACTAAAATGTCAATCAAACTGTTTTTTTTAGTTAAGAGTGAATGTTTAGAAAGTGAAGTGAAGTGATGAACATCCTGCTGAAGCACAAGACGTTGGCGTAATTGTGCTCACCAAACATATCACACTTACATAGCACAACTGGATTGAAGCCAGAAATTAATAGACGATGAATCAGATGACATATAATGATAGAACCGAAAAAAGCTAAAAATGAAAAAAGAAGAAGACTATCAGCTGACTATCATTATCTAATATATAAAATTCTCGTGTCACAGTTTTCGTTGCCATACTCCTCCGAAACGGCTTGAGCGATTCTCATGAAATTTTGTGAGCATATTGAGTTAGTCTGAGAATCGGCCAACATCTAATTTTCACACCCCTAAGGGATAAGGGTTGTTCACCCCTAAAAATATTTTTTTTTAATTTTTGGTAAATTTTTTTGTTTTTATTTTTTTATAATGTGGCATAAAAAAATACATACAACCCTAAATTTTTACCCTTTTATCACCAACTCCTATTTTTTAATCTATATAATTATATAAAAATTAATACCAGTTTTCGTTGTAAGTGAACTCCTTCTAAACGGCTCGACCGATTTGAATGATTTTTTTTATACGTTTGGCTAGGGCCCTAGATGGTTTAGATTCACAAATCACGCCGGCAGATGGCGCTGCAGTTGATATTTTGGTTACTATCCGAGCGAAGCCGGGAGGGGCCGCTAGTCATTGTATAAATTCAGACCAATGGAAACTGTGTTGCCGTCTGGCAACACAGTTTCCATTGGTCCAATATGTCTATATTGCATGCCTCTAGAAGAAGAGTCCAGTTTGTACGGGTCAACTTCTAAAATGTTTTTTGTCACCTTATCTTACCTACAAACAATAAAGATTTGTGTATTTGTATTTGATGGTAAAGTTAGGATGAAACTTCACCACCGTGCCCTCTATCCCTCACCTGCGTGGCCTCGCTCTCTGACACGAGCCCGCCGTGCACGATGACCTTGCGCGTGAGTTCGTCCCACACGGCGCTGTGCCCGAACCCCGCGCGCGCGCCCCACCCCCGCGTCGCGGCGTACCCCCACGTACCCTCCTCTATGTAGTACTCCTGTGAAAAAAAAAACAACTTTTTGTAATTCCTCATAGATTGCGCTCTGGACACATGCCTCTAAATAATTTCAATTTCTTAATGAGACAAATTGATAGCCCCAGTTGTAATGTGTGGTGCCGCTGTAGAAGACGTTCATCACGTAAAGAGTGACGAGACGAGCAGTACTTGTGCCTGATGGTAAGCAGCATGCCCACATAACAACGATACACAGCTATTGAAAATGAAGAGAGAGCCAACATGAAGAGACCAAATCATTACCTAGCACTGCACTGCGCTCATCACCCAGAGATCTAAGTGTGCGAAATTTCATACTACTTAGTTCTTCGTCCGGGCAATTTTCGTAAAAAGGGTAAACAGGAAATCCTTCACATGCTAATTAATATACATAAAGGATTTGTATAAAATAATGTGATTTTAATTAACTTTACCTGTACTATATGTAGATACCCGTAGTGCGGGGAGTGTCCAAAAAATGACAACATAACGGGTTTCTTCAGAGGGCCTAAGTACGCAATCACAGCCGTGTGCCCCGAGACGTGGAGACCACCTGTTGATCACAATAGACTTTATGTTACACACAATAAAGACCAAAATCTAAGATCTAGAACAAAAAAATGACAGTCATAGAGACTGCCGATAGAAGTGAACACTTATAAATTAGAATTTTAGTGATAAACAGTTATTTTGTTGCACATTTTTTGTTTCTTTATATTTTATAGTATACGTCAAACGTAAAATAACAGGTTTAACACATGACTTTATATAACTTTTATTGGGACGTTAAGTGGTTTAGGAGTTTATCATAAACTAGATGCCCGCCCCGGCTTCGCCCGTGGTATATTATATAGCACTCATCGGGATCCCGTACAAATCCAACGGTGAAAGAATGACTGAAATCGGTTCACTCATTCCCGAGAATATCGATTTCAAACAAAAAACCTCTTCAGCTACCTGCTACACCACCTGTCGGAAATTGGTCGTACCAACTCAGATTTAGAAAAAAATTTAGCAAAGGTTTATAGCTATTCAATGCACAGATTACTGAAATTCAATGACGCAATCTTTGACACATGCTGTCATGTGTCATGTCAAAGCACGAAACGTACGAAAACTCTCAAAAGGGGAATATTTTTCCCCGATTTTGTTACATTCTTGTTTCATGTTCCGCTTCCATTAATAGTAGAGTTATTTTCTATAGCCTAAAGCCTTCCTCGATAAATGGACTATCCAATAGAAAAAGAATCTTTCAATTCGGACCAGTACTTCCCGAGATCCTATCGTTCAAACAAACAAACAAACAAACTCTTCAGCTTTATAATATTAGTATAGATTTCACAGAATCCATAGTGATTTTGTTTTAAATTCATTATAAAAGAAAAAAAAGCAAAAACCTACAATGAACAACGTGAATTCCTGTTTTTGTTTTCAATTTTAAACTTCGAAACCATTGATTGAAGTTTACCATTTCACTATGGTAATGAAACTAAACTTTCAACTTAGATGTGTTTTTGCTAAAATAAAGAACTAATCAAGGAGATGCCATTAAACATACTGTTACAGGCTATCTGCCGAAAAGAAGAGCCAAAACAAATTTCCCCAAAAAGAGCAACAGCAAAGTTGTTGATTTTCGAATTTATTCATATTTGACACATGTTTTGCTTTTATTTTATTTATAATTATTGATTAATATGCATTTTTATTTGTCACAGCCCTACACGCGTCAAGGCGTTATAGCCATTTATCGCAAGTTCAAAGGCACAGTCCTACTGGTAGTTTTTCATTAGTATTACCGCAGTGTTTGAGCGGCGCCGGTCGATGCGGGGAGCAGGCGGCGGGCGTCTCATTCCTCCAAGCCGGAACGTCTGCGTCGAGCCGCACGCGCCACAGCTCGTTCGTCACCTCCCCGCCGCGCCCCTCCAGACCCGCCAAACCGCCGCTGTTTCAATCAATCAATTTATTATTTATTTTCTACGAAAAAATAAAAATTTTAAATTAAATTCAGACACTTGACCAAAATGAAATTTGGTCAAAAAGAATCCATCAGCAAGTCATCGAGGTATATGAAGTAAATTAAAGGTAAGAATTCACTCGAACGTCGTTCTCCTTATAATCTATATTTGAATACAACCTAACACATATACCAATAAGGTTGAATCTTGCTTGCACTCACCCTTGCTCAAGGTATAGATGTGCGACGACGCCGCCGTATACAATGAGCTCGTGTTTATATAATAAATTAGATGCCCGCCCCGGCTTCGCCCGTGGAACATATATAGCACTCATCGAGATCCCGCTCATATCCAACGGTGAAAAAATTTTAGAAATCGGTTCAGTCATTCCTGAGAATATCGCTTTCAAACAAAACACCTCTTCAGATACCTGCTACGCCACCTGTCGGAAATTGGTCGTACTAACTCAGAGATTAGCAAAGGTTTTATATTCAAGAGGTGTGTAATCTGTGATATTCAATGACGCAATCTTAGACACATGCTGTCATGTGTCATGTCAAAGCACGAAACGTACGAAAATTCTCAAAAAGGAATATTTTTTCCCGATTTTGTTACATTCTTGATTCATGCTCCGCTTCTGTTAATAGTAGCGTTATTTTCTATAGCCCATAGCCTTCCTCGATAAATGGACTATCCAATAGAAAAAGAATCTTTCAATTCGGACCAGCACTTCCTTTGATTGAGATCCTAGCGTTCAAACAAACAAACAAACTCTTCAGCATTATAATATTAGTATAGATAATAATAAATGAATAGTTTATTTCCAAAATATAGCACGGCGGAGTGAGCGAACCGAGGCACGGGAGCGCCCGACGTTTCTAGTAATCTAATCTATATTTAAATGCAACCTAACACAAAGCAATAAGGTCCAAAATTACTTGAACGTCGTTCCCCTTTTAATCTATATTTAAATGCCTCACCTAACACAATCAAAGAACAATGGCAAAATAATAGTTGACATCGTTGATAGCGTCTAGAAATACCATCTATACAAAAGTAATTTGTTGTTTTTGCTGAGATTTTTCACATAAATATAAATGGTAATAGAAGCCACAAAAAAATTTACAATTTATTGGGTTTTAAATGATTAAAATAACTTCCTACTCAGTTCAAGTGAGACCACTAACTATAATCATACTATTTTGGAAGTAATTTTAAAACAATAATGCCGTCAAAACATTTTTATTTAGAGTTGGTTACTATTAGTAGATAAAATATCAGTAGCTATAAAAACAAACAATAGATAATTTACTTAAACTTCTTCCCGCTGTATTACGATTACAATATTAATGCCTACCCTAAAAACTATTGGTATTAATTTTATTTCATGTTATGGTAACATCGGAAATACCTTTGTCGCTGTCAAGTGTCAAGTTCGTTGCTCCTGCGATTTTCGTGTCGGTAGATTTCGTATTTGAATATCTCATTATAATTATTGGACTTGGATTGTTTACCGGACTGATATTCCCATCGTTTTATGTGACTTGTGACAAAACAAGACCTCAGAAACAGTAGTTTTCTTGTTGTGAGAACATGACGTCTCGACATATAATGTCAAACCAATGTCAAACCTACATAACCTAAAAAAAGTTTAAACCTAAATATCTTTTTTCACGGCCTTCTCAAGACAAAAATCTTTCCATATATTACTCAGGGGCTGACGCTCAACATTTTAAGATATTTTTGATGTATAGACGCTATCATTTCGTCTCAACTATTTTAAAGTATGAAAGTCTGCCATTGTTCTTTGCTCGAACGTCATTACAGGTGTACTATTTAAATACAACCTAACTCATAACGCAATAAGGTACGAATTCGCTCGAACGTCATTCCCCTTATAATCTACATTTAAATGCGACCTAACAGCTACAGACATAAGATTGAATCTTGCTTGCACTCACCCTCGCTCGGGATCTAGATGCGCAACGACGCCGCCGTATACGATGAGCTCGTGTTTGTATATCACGGCGGAGTGAGCGAACCGAGGCACGGGAGCGCCCGACGTTTCTATCGGCGACCATTTCTTATCGGACGTGTTATATCTGGAAGATAAAATATAAGTATGTTAATTTTTATATATAACTAGATGCCCGCCCCGGCTTCGCCCGTGGTACATTATAGGGCGCTCATCGGGATCCCGTACATATCCAACGGTATAATATTATGACTGAAATCGGTTCAGCCATTCCTGATAATATCGCTTTCAAACAAAAAACCTCTAAAGCTACCTGCTACGCCACCTGTCGAAAATTGGTCGTACCAACTCAGATTTATAAACAAATTTGATTAGCAAAGGTTTATATCCAATGACGCAATCTTGGACATTGGCGAAATTACGGTGACATTACCGAATGGAAGCAAAAATAAAAATTTGAAGTTGAAGTTGACATAATCGCTGTCATGCTGTCATGTCAAGTGTATCTCTCTACTTAGTCTGTGGTCAAAGCACGCTACGAAAACTCTCAAAAAGGAATATTTTCCCCCGGTTTTTGTTACATTCTTGATTCATGCTCCGATTCTATTGATTGTAGCGTTATGTTCTATAGCCTAAAGCCTTCCTCGATAAATGGACTATCTAAAAGAAAAAGTATCTTTTAATTCGGAGCATTACTTCCCGAGATCCTAGCGTTCAAACAAACAAACTAACTCTTCAGCTTTATAATATTAATATAGATTTAAAAAACTTACGTTAATTTTAATTATATACTTATAATTTCAAAAAACTTAGTTTTCTCACATTATTTTTAAAGTGTTAAAATTCTTTTAGGCGCACCACATACAGGTTTTTCATTAGCTGTGAATTGAGCTTAGCGTCATGCTCGGGAATAAAATAAATGTTCGGGTGAACTCGGGACTGCCGAGTGTGACAGAGCGAGAAATATAGTCAGCAGCTGCTGTCACTGTTTTTTTTTATTCTCGGTCATGGATACTAGTCCTTCTGCCGCATCTGTCACTGTCGTGTCGCTGTGTTTACTATGCTCAATTTATATGTAATCGTTTTTATTCCTATTTATAAAAATTATTAATTAGTTTTTAATAGTTATTTCTTATTTTAGTTTTAGTTCTGTGGTGCGTTCATAAGCACATACTTACACTTTTTTATTTAGCAACTTCACAGAATCCAGGTTCCGTAACCTTCGTCACTTGGGTTGATTTTTTCATATCTTGAATTGGGAAAATAATAGAAAAATATGGGGGAGTAGGAAACATTTTCTTGCAACATTTTTTATCTTACCTGTATAGGAAGTGTGAGCTACACATGCCTGCGAGTCGGGGCGAATAATACTTGACGCCCCTTTATCTTAAAGTACCTACCCAAAATTTGTCACCAGCTCTCGAAGCTCTCTCAAGTGTTTTGAAAAGCGTCGTATGATACACGTGTGTATTGATGATTACCGTCCTCAGCTCTCTTAAGACCCTCGCCTCACGGTGCGGGTCTCAATGGCGTCTCAGCGTTAATCACCAACATTACACATTTATCAGACGAGAAAAACATAATGGACATGATTCTACAAATTACACCTAATTTATCTACATATGTTTACGCAAATAAACCTCATTTCATTTCATCAATCTACTATCTATAATACTATATTACCTGTAGAGAAAGTGTGCCTCTGGCGGTGTCTCCCCCCCGACTCGCAGTAAATCGTCTCCATAGTTGAGCAACCGGTGCCCGGCGGCGGGCGGAGGGGGCCGCACGTCCCGCTTCCCCTCCCCCGCCTCGCGCCACGCCCACCCCCACCCCGCGGCGGACGCCTCACGCGAGCAGTCCGCCCCTGTCCGCGACGGAACGCAGACGCATCCAGTGTCGCTGCACACGCCCGCACCATATGCGGCGTTACAGTCGTCTGGGAACAATGAACGAGTGAACATTTTTGAAGTATTACTTCTTTTGAATGCGATGCACACATACACCGACAGCTAAACAAGAACCAAATTAAAATTTTTGATTAACCCCCGACTGCCTCGGATTTTTTATCTGTACGACATTCTACTAGTCAAGCCCTTTCATTTGATGGGAATCATATTGAGGGAGTTGTGACAAAATAAATGTATTTCGCCATTTTGAAGTAGCGGCCATCTTGGATTTGAAATTTGTCATAGTGGAAAGTATTCTACTAGTCAAGCCCTTTCGTTTGATACCTATATTGATGTAGGTTGTGAAGAAATGTTTTGTCTGCCATTTTGTGGAGGCGGCCATCTTGAATCGATATTAACCAAATATAGCTAAGAACATCCGCATTGATATTAACCTTCAAATAAAAAAAAACGCATTGTATACTTTCGCACGCACGCAAAAAGTGATCCATGTTTAATTTTTAACTAGTATTGATAATGTGCAACTAACGCAACTTCGCTAGCTCAAACTTAGCTGTAGTAGACCGCTTGTGGCCAAGTGCCATTAAAAACAAGAACAAAATTAAAAAAAAATATTTACCCCTACTGACTACATCGGATTTGTAATCTGTACAGCTTTCTAATCGATCGGGGGCTAATCAAAAGAAGAAGTGTTGTAGAGCTCATACTGATGGATGGATTTCGATACAGTTTTTTTATTAGAAGGTTGATTTCGGTGCGATGGTGCTTAGCTATGTTTGGTTAATATCAATTTAAGATGGCCGCCGCCACAAAATTGAGGACGAAATATTTCTTCACAACCTACCTAATATGGGTATCAAATGAAATAGTATATAAGTAATATATAGTTAGCTAAAGGGTATAAATTATGACAAATTCCAAATCCAAGATGGCCGCCACCACAAAATGGCGAATACATTACTTATTTCACTACTCCCGCAATATGAGTTTCAAATTAAAGGGCTTGACTAGTAGAATGCTATACAGATTACAAATCCGATGTAGTCAGTAGGGGTAAATATTTTTTTTTAAATTTTGTTCTTGTTTTCAATGGCAGTTGGCCACAAGCGGTCTACTACAGCCTAGCCAAGTTTGGCTAGCGAAACTGCGTTAGTTGCACATTATTAATACTAGTTAAACATTAACGTTGCGTGCATGCGAAAGTACACACTCGCATATATTTAAATACAGTCGGACCAGAGACTGGCGACAGCTACCCCATTAGGGAGTGGTGATGACATCCTTTAATAAACATTTATGTACGGATCCTGGGTGAAACATCAGGCGTCCTATGATTCGTCCCGTCTAAATTAGTGTTTAATTACTAAGACGTTTAGGCAGCGTCACAACACTGCCGCGGTGACGAGTAGACACTTTTGGATCATTCAGAAGTCTGGTCAAATTGTGCTGTTTTTGTAAATAGGCTAGACTAGTTAGCTGCGACATATACTTGCCTAAGATGGGCAGCGGCAAAGACAACAACAAGCAGAGTTCATATACCTGGACAGAGCGGCTCATCGCAAGCGACCCCTATCCAGTCTTGTTCACACCGACACGTGCCGTCCTCACATTCACCGTGATCTGAAATAAGTTTAAAAAATTACTTTAATTCTGCACTAGTTCCCGTTCTCTTCATTTCTATAGCATATAGGCTACCATTTATCCCGCAAACGGTAGTGTATTTGCTATTTCAGACTAAAATCTGTGTTACAAATTTCATGATACGTTCAGATGTTTCGACGTGACTGAGCAACAACAACAACTACCTAAACGATACAGATGATATATTGCGCACCATAAGTGCTGATTTTAATACTTGTACTAGAACTTTAGGTAAAAGTTTTTACTTTTATCGGAATTAGTTATGACTGCCAACTTGAAAAAAAAAATCGAATCAATAGTAATATAGTACAATGGAAAGAAATAGACTAGCAGGTCTACTACGAAGTGCGATAAACGATATATCGGCCGAAGTTATGGACGTTTTATACCACGAAACACAATCGGTTGGTTGATCTGATACGGCGTTTTGTTCATCCCGACCGACACTGATTTGCCAGTTTTTGTGTCATCAACCGACCGATTGTGTTTCGTGGTATAAAACGTCCATAACTTCGGCCGATATATCGTTTATCGCACTTCGTAGTAGACCTGTAGAACAGAAACGTCATTTTATATCTATATTTTAGTTCGTATTAACAAACACGAACAGAAGCGTGAGACACCCCGCTAGCCATTGGTCCGCCTTGAGGGCTCGACGCGCCAGAAGGCGGTTGAAGAGTGTTCATTCTATAAGTACCTAGTTTCTTTATCTGAACAGCCTTGTGGCTCAGTTTATAGTAAGTCTACCTCAAGAGCCATAGTTAGTGGCTTTGATTCCCATCCTAAATTTTTGGGTGGCTCCCACATAAGTTGTTGTAACTCCAAAATTTTAATTTTACATAAAAGCGTTCCACAGACAAAACACTGCATTTAAATCGTCATTTCCTGTTATATGTTTGTAAAATTTGATGTATTGTGTATATTTTTTTAACAAAATTTTACAAAAATACAACAAAAAAATGATTTTCACGCGATGTTTCTCTTTGGAAAGCTCTCCTGAAAAATCATGATTTTGGAGATACGACAACTTACTTGGGAGACATCGGTTTGTGTGATGTATAAAGACATCTCAGGATGTTTCTATGTATGTACCAAAAGCATGTATTTCTCATCAAATAAGTATTTTATTTTTTTCCTAACATTGGTCTTAAATCATAAGATTATTTCCATTATCATGACATGTTCATAATGTTTAGACTATCTTAACTGCCATTTAAGTCTCATTAGTGTAAGTCGTTATCTATAACGGTGCTAATTGATGAATATAAATAATATATTAGGGTCACACGGCTGCGATTGCGTTCTTAGACCCAGTGCCGTATTTTCTGCGCCCTCTGCGATCTTCTATAACTGCAACCTTGTTTTTTTTCATATGTACCTACCCTAGCTAGATCATGGTATGTTTACACGTATGACTACCTTCTAAACGAATTAACAAAAAACGGCTATGTAGTTAATTTATACGCTGTAGAAGTGGGAGAAAGAGGTATACCAGCAAAATCTCTTTATAACCTGCTGAAAGACCTTGGCTAGTCCAGAAGTGCAGTAAGTTCTATACTAGAACGGGTATCTAAAGCACTAGTAGGCTCATATCAGATTTGGCTGGGCAGGGAGAGAAAAACGAGTAGTGAAGGTGAGAGTTGATGTACGTCAGAAAAGGACCCCTTAAAGCTATACCCGTGCCACAAGTCTCGGGGTCTACTCGGGGTTTCTCTCTCTGCCACACGATGGACCCGGCACCCGCACGGTGAATCCATGGAATGCTAAGAAGATCATCTCAGGGTGATAAAATAAAGCACAAAGGCCGTGGTGTTGGTAGACCAATTATTATTTAATTCAATTGGCTCGCCCCGGCTTCGCCCGTGGTACATATACAGAATCCTATAACACTCAGGGATTATGTACTTAGCCAACAGTGAGAAATAATATCTTTAATTACTTCAATTTCAATTATTACACTTCATTGAACACACCAAATAAAAATAATTAAAAACTAGTAACAATTTATAAACTTATAGTTTGTCAATTGGCGGGTCTTAATGGCAACCTTAGGGTGGAAAGGAACTGAGGGATGATACTAAGTAGAACACAATACTCACTAGACCAGTTGGTCCGGTGGTCGTCGGATGGCCCCAACTAAGGACCCTAACATGAACATGATACTCACTAGACTAGTTGGTCCATTAGATGTCGGATGGCCACTTGTCGGATGGCTCCAACTTATGACCATAACATGAACATGACACTTACTAGAGCAGTTGGTCCGGTGGTCGTCGGAAGGGCAGGAGTAGGCCGCGTAGGTGACGTTGAACCCCTCCATGGCGTACGCGTCGTCGGAGAAGAAGTGAAGCAGAGCGGACCCGGAGCGGGCGATCACTTGCCGCGTCCATGACGATTCGCGCATCAGGACACCGCTGGGGACAAGAATGAGGGGAGAATGAGAATGAAAGAAATAGTTTTCAACTTTACTAATAACGTGGGGACACCACGTCTTTCTTTTTTTTAATATACATGTACATACATAGAGTGACAAGACGAGCAGGACATGTGCTTGATGGTAAGCAACATGCCTGCCACATAACAGCACATTGACACGCAGCTATTGGAACGTGAAGAGTCCAAATCATTACCTAGTTCTGCACTGCGCTCGTCACCCAGAGATCTAAGATGTTTTAGCTGTCTGTTGCTCGTCTCTTGGAGACGTCTCTGCCCTGAATTGTAGTGGTAGGACTCTTTGCAGTTGGTCTGGGGAAGTTCCACACCTTTTATTATTCTACCACCAAGCAGTACTTACTGCTATAAGCACAAGTGTTGCTTACTATCTGGCATATGTCCTGATCGTGTCGTCACACTATACTATAAAAAAAATATTACGTGGGAAAGAAATAAATTATAGCACCAGGTCTCATAAAATAAAATAAATTAATTACGGCTGGTCTAGCCGGGAGAACGGCGCCTGCTGATCCGGAGACCCCGGGTTCAAACCCCACACGCACCACTGTCTTTTCGAAGTCATGTGCGTAATGCCGCTAACTTAAAACGGGGAAGGAAAACATCGTGAGGAAACCGACAAGTACCTAGAATCTTTCGGTGTCATGTCATCCACCAACCAGCACTGGGCTAGTGAGGTGGATTTTGGCATTAACTCTCTCCTTGCAAGAGAAGGACTCGGGCTGTCTCTCGCTAAATGACTAAATGTTCCCACAGCTGGGACTCAGGCCCTGAGTGGGAACATTTAGTGGGCTGTTGATGATGATGATGACCATAAAATCTCACCTATAAACAGCAAGCAGGCGCTCCGCCCGCACACTATCCCCATCGTACACGTAGAGGTGGTCCCAGCCGCACTCCGTGGCGAAGCTCTCGAGCCGGATGCGGAGCGCCGGGGGCGAAGGCCCCAGCCGCGGCGGCGACAGCAGCCACGAGCACGCCGTGCTCACGCTGTAGTTCCCCGGACCGTCGGTGATGTAGCCCGTTGGGGCTGTTAAGCTGAAACATTCACCATTTCCAGAGATGTAAAAAATACTTTCAAAAAGTATTTAAATTTACTTAGTTTAACAATACTTCTCTAATTTAATAAAATAGTATTTAAATACAAAATGTAAATGCTTTTCTAATTTAATATTTCAAATATTATAATAAGTACCTATGTATTTTTTAGAACTACTGCATATAATAATATATAAGTACTAATCAGCTTCTTCTTCTTGTCGTGTCAGCAATTCAGTTTGGACTACATATATATATATATATATATCAGCTATATACCCGCCATATTTTACAAGCTTTGCTTAGTTTGGGGTTAATTGGTGTTATGTGTGAAGTGTCCACCAACATTTATTTATTTAAGTAAATGCAAATAATTTTTGCTTTAATAGTATTTACACACTAAATATGTACTTATGTATTTTCAAAATATTTCATTCAAAAAGAAGTATTATGTACTATTTATATATATATATATATTTATATATATATATATATATATATATATATATATATATATATATATATATATATATATATATAACGTGTTGGTACACGAGCAGGACATTTGCCTGATGGTAAGCAATATGCCTGCCCATAACAGCACAAATGAGAGTCCAAATTATTACCTAGCACTGCACTTGACAACCGGAGATACACAGTGTTTTATCTCTTTGCCCACTAACATTGCACTTCAAACCAGAACATAGTAATGTTTGCACACTAATGCTTGGTAGCAGAATAACTGGCAAAGGTGTGGTACTTCCCCAGGCGGACTGCAAAGAGCCCACTAGCAGACCTAATTATTATTACTTAGTTTATTTATACTGGACATTGTATACAACTGAGTCACAGGTCATCCACACAAAGCTTTTAAAGATTTAAAACAATCCATTTTTATCTCTGACGCAATCTTACTTAGCTATGTTATTTTCATGCTAATTTTATTATTTTACATTTATCACAATGTTACATCCGTAGTTGGCAGATTATGATTAGGGATTTCCGATTTTGATAGAATTATTATTTAAAAGAGAAATCTAAATTTGAAAATAAATGAGAGCTATAAAAGATACAAATTCTACTGATGTTATAAAAGTCAATGTCTGGTTGTTTGTTGCTCAATCACGTTGTAACGTATAAACAGATTGGGCTGAAATTTGGAACACAATATTAATTAGATTATAATCTGGAAGAACATACAGCCCTGACCTCAACCCGCTGGATTATTCTTTATGGACTGAATTAGAGCTAATAGCCTATCGAAAGTCCCATCCAAACTTGTAAGTCAAGTTCAAATACAAATACAAAAATCTTTATTGCTGTTTGCAGGTAAGATTAGATGATACAAAACATTTAAATAATTGACCCATACAAACTGGCCTCTTCTTCTAGAGGCATGCAATATGTCTGGCAATGCAGTTTCCATTGGTCTGAATTTATACAATGATAATAATAGTCAGCTGATAAAGTCTTCTTCTTCTTTTTTCATTTTTAGCTTTTAATCGGTTGTATCATATTATATTATGTTATCTGATTCATCGTCTATTAATTTCTGGCTTCTATCCCGTTGTATTATGTTAGTGTGATATGTTTGATGAGTACAATTACGCCAACGTCTTGTGCTTCAGCAGGATAATGTTATGGACTTTGACAAGTGTGTGGTTTCATGTAGAATCCAAGGTCTTGCAGTAGTAGCTCTTGCAGTTCAGCCGTGTGAGCAATGTCAAAGAATGTATAGACAAATCAAAAAATAATAATCAAAAATAATAATAATAATTCAATATCCATACTAATATTATAAATGCGAAAGTAACTCTGTCTGTCTGTCTGTCTGTCTGTCTGTCTGTCTGTCTGTCTGTCCGTCTTTACCGCCTAAACCAACCAACAGATTTTGATGAAATTTGATACATAGATAAAATAGATCCCGAGAAAGGACATAGGCTACTTTTTGTTCCGAAAAAAGGGTTGAAAGGGTTAAAATAAGGGATGAAAGTTTATATGGAAAATTTCGTCATTGTTGAAGAACTATGAAACTTTACGTCTAGATATTTAACACGAAACCATAAAATGTATGTTTTAGCAGTTTTGTAGTTTCGAACTGTACCTACGGGGGTGGAATTGGGTTATTTTTTTTTATTATTTATAATTATTTATTCTTGGGTCAAATTTAGTAATTCAAATTTCACCGTCTTCCTGTCAACCAATTAATCTGAAATGTTGTATACACTTTGGATTTTGATGACAATACAATTATGTTTATTCATTATCATTATAAATTCAAGATGGCCGCCGCTACAAAATGGCGGATAATTTATGTTTTATTAATCCCATCAATATGGGTATCAAATGAAAGGGCTCAACAAGCAGAATACAATATACTATAAAAAATTGAAATCCAAGATGGTGGCCGCTACAAAATGGCGGATAACGTAGGTTTTATCAATCCCATCAATATGGGTATCAAATGAAAGTGCTCAACCAGTAGAAAACAATGTATTATATAAAATTAAAATCCAAGATGGCGGCCTCTACACAATGGCGGATAACTTAGGTTTTATGAACCCCATCAACATGGGTATCAAATAAAAGGGCTTGACAAGAAGAATACAGTAAACTATACAACCTCAATACTTAAGATGGGCGCAGCCACTAAATGGCGTATCAGACAGAATTTTTGATAGTCGACGAGATTTCCATGGTGTCTTATCAAATGTTATGCATGATGGACGCTCGATTAAGGCAAATTAAGAACTGCGAAAATGAGTTTTTTGGAGGAGTAAACGTATTACTTTTCGGTAATCTTTTACAACTGCCTCCTATAAAATGATCAGGAACACCTGTTTTCAATTCTAATACGAAATTATATATATGAAAGTAGCTCTCTCTGTCCGTTGCCGTCTAACGCCTAAGCCACTTAAAGAGTTTGTTACAATTTGGTGCACAGATAGACTAGACTTAGGAAAGGACAACGGTGACTTTTTATCACAGAAAAAGAGTTGAAAAGAGTTGAAATGAGGAGTGAAAGTGTGCATGGAAGGATCTTTGCACTCTTTGTATGCTATTTTTAACCGACTTCAAAAAAGGAGGAGGTTATCAATCCAGTTGTATTTCCAATTGTGAATCAATTTAGATGGTTATTTTTTTGGTTGGTAGATTATAGTTCAGAGGTGGTTATATAAATTTTATCGAAATCAGTGCGGCGGTTTTTGAAATATGAACAACAAACTAAAATTTGCGTGCATGTAATCAGACGATATATCTACTAATAGACTCTAATAAAATTTGGTGGACCGTCCCAATGTGATTTTAAATTAAAGTCTGTTTTTGATTAATTTTTTGAGAACATAGTTTTTCTGTAATTTGTCGTGTAAATTGTACATTTATTAATAAATATAAAACTTTGACTTAAACCGATTTTGATTAGGAAACGTGAATTTGTATGGTAGTAGACATACGAGTAGGTACTGCCTCAATTACTTTAATAAATATGTGGCGCGGACGAAGTCGCGGGTAAAAGCTAGTATATAATAAAGCAATGTCAATGTGTATAAAAGAATGTCAACAGGTATAAAATTTAATAATTGTATACCTACTCAAAGAACTCTCACAATATATTATCTGATCTAACATTAGTTAAAATCTAAAGTTTCATAAAATATAGATAGTGGACACTAATGTGGCTAATGCAATTTAATGTGGAAGTTAATGGAATGCAAAATGTCATGTTATACAAAATCTATACATCAGTATTCAATTCCAATTAATTTCCCTATCATTTAAAAATTCTTTAAAAATTTAGTGGAAGCGAGCCCTTATCTGAGAAGGAACACAAATTCTGCTGGTAAAGATTTTTGCCACCAAATACTTCACTAGAGCCAGTGATGATGACAAATTGTCTGTGTTAAGGTTCTATAATAGACAATGTAAATCTATTCTACTATGTTAACAGAACACTCAGAAAAATATATGGGAGTGTAGGTAGGACTCGTACCCACAACCTCATGATTATAATAATTTAATTGTTTTAATTGTTTATTTCAAAAAATACAGTACAGCACAATTCTACAATACATCATTTATAAAATCAAACATTCTACTAGCCACTAGCCCACTACAAATACAACAGAATATCGCCTAGAATAGCACATAGGATATATTTTACTGGCCAAAGATCATAGCAACATAACATAAAAATGTATATATTAAATAAGACAATGCTTCCACAAAACTTAAAATTGAAGAAGTCCAATAAACTCATACATTTTGTGAAACGTGTTTGTGTATGACTCATTATGATAATATTTGCCCCCAGCGGGACATCAGTGCAAGATAATCAACCCCCCCTGCATAAGAATTATGATAATATTAAGTGTATTTCATTAATATTTCATATGTTTAATTATTATTAAGCCATTTATTCCATAATCTTAATCATATTTCATTTACAATGTTGTTAACTGTTGTTAGTAATAATTTTAATCTTAGTAGTCAGTAATTATAGATCTATCTATATATATTATAGATAGATCTACTAATGCAAGACCTTAGACCCTGGATAGACATATTTATCAAACTCAAAAAACACAAGACAATATCCTGATGAAACACAAGACGTTGGCGAAATTGTGCTCACCAAACATTTATCTCACACAAATATATATCACAACCAAATAGAAGCCAGAAATGAATCTAAAGCGCTCTACAGACGATGCCCTGAAATCGGAGGTTATGACGTAGATGTAGTGGAGCACTAAAATAGGGTATTTTCTACACACGTACAAATCAGTCAGTACGATACTGGCTGTACAACGGACTGGTCGTCGATCAGAGCAAAGAGTATGTAATTACTACGTAGGAGTCGGCACTCAGTACAAACCAATAACAGCAGTTAACATGTCTGTTCAATACCAACCTAACAAATTATTTAGTTTTCATAATATATGCAATATTAGACTTAAATAGTTTCTAGTGGAAATGAAAAAACTGCTTGGTAAACTACGTTTTATATTTACAATACAATAGAAAAATAAATTTACAGCTAATAAAGAACAAAAAGCGCGGAAATAAATCAAAGAACAATTATGATCAACACGTAAATGCCACAATGACTAAACAATGCCAAATTGACAAATCGCCTAAATTGGTAAAGATATGCCCGATGATATGATATTATATTATATATAGTAAAATGCTATTGCCTATTATAAAATTTGAAATCGGATCGGTTGAAATTGCGAAAACAGTTGGATTATAGTCTGGAATAACTTAGACTTTATCAGCTGACTATTATTATCATTGTTTAAATTCAGACCAGTAGAAACTGTGTTGCCAGACATATTGCATGCTTCTAGAAGAAGAGGCCAGTTTGTACAGGTCAACTTTTAAAATGTTTTGTATCACCTTATCTTACCTTTTAGTTTAGTTAGTTTATGAATAATATTTGTAGGATTATGATGGGCAACAAATTTGTGTGTTTCTAATGGACAATACTGTTGGGGCTATTAAAAATTTATCATTTTTACTATGTACAATGTAAAAATGTCATCATCATCAGTCTGTATTCGTCCACTTCTGGACATAGGCGTCTCCAATAATATGCTTCTCAACCCAATCTTTGGTCTTACGTCTGCTACCGCCATCAATTGCTTTTCATGTATAGTCATTCCATCTAGTATCTCGAAATCCTACTACGTTAACTGATACTTTGATATAACAGTGAAAGAAAGAGAAGCTATACATACTGTGCTCTTGACATGGACCGTGTAAATTTCATACATTTATATTTGTTCCAAGTTATGATAGACTTACAACTTACAAAACTAGGGCGTGTATTCCGCAATTCCGAAATCTTGGAGATTTTTTTCGATACTTAAATTCCGAAATTGAAACACTTTAATATCGTTACTCCAATGTCGGTATTTTGACTACCAACTTCTTTTCTAACGATACACACACGCGATAAGTTATTAAAATAAACCTGAGCGGCTCCAAAATTATTGAACTGGATTTGTTTAACCCCACCATTCTCCTACTTCAAAGAACTTTTTAAATCTTTACATAATTACCATAAGCTTCCTTTTAGGTCAAAAATCAGTCTTTCCCTAAAGGCCCCTTCTGCTTTAACTAAAATGTTCGATGGCATATCGTTTACTTGCAGGGCGGGCGACTCAGTTATGGAATAAATTGCCCGTGCACATCAGGCATTCTCTTTCACTGAACAATTTGAAAAAATATGTTTAATAATTATATTTGTTAAAATTGTAGACTTGTTGTTGGAAAATTTACTACTTATGCAATTACAGGCGTTTTTTATTTATGTTGTAATCGCATTACATTTATTTATAATCGTATTTAGTATTGGTATTATACATCAATAATTGAGTACCTACTAGTATTGTTGTATAAGATTAACTAACTACAATATCATTATATTGTGTTTTCATTATTATTGTGTCTTTCATTCCGTTTTTTTGTTCTTGTTTGCGCACCCCATATTCTGACTATTTTACATATTCTTTTCCGTCCTAAGGTTGGCTGGAATAGATCGCTTTCAGCGGAAAGGCCGCGCACTGTCGCAGTACTTTATGTTTTGTTGAGTTTTGCTGTGCCTTTTTTTAATGTGTCAATAAAGAGTAAGCATAAATATTAATAAATTTTGTAGGTAAAATCCAAATACATTTTCCAGTTTCGAAGCTGTTCCGGAATTCCGATATTGGGTATTTACTATCATGATTCAGTGCAGGAATTGAAAACTTTCCGATATTACATTCCCTACTTAAAACAAAAAAAACATAGGTGTTGCCATGGCACTTACTACTGAGAAAAGAGAGAGACTTAGGTTAAAAACTGGTTGTAAAAACATCATGAATTATAGACAAAAACATTAGGGATGTTTTTGAAAACTTGTTGTAGCGCACACAGATTTTTCGTGGGCTGTGAATGAAATGAAAGAAATGTTCAGATGAACTCAGTATCGCCCAGAGGAGATGATCGATATTCATTGATGGTGATATCAATTTAATTTTGCAGATAAAAGTAGTACTGCGTAGTGGTACTAGGCGCAATCCGAACGGCTCAAATTCAAAATGACAATCCTTGCTTCTGTAATTCTAAACAGATAAAACAAAGACCGAGATGTGAGATTCCGTGTCGGATCAATCCGACTGGGTTTAGAATTGCTACGCTGGTTTCATTTAATTTCTACAATAAAATAGTCGTAACATATATCAACTAAAAATAAAACATACCTACACTTTTTATAGAAAAGAGTGCTCGTCACTGTTTTCTATAAAAAAGCAGGACATGTGCTTGATAGTAAGCAACATGTCTGCCACATAACATCACATTTTTGGTAGTGGTAGGACTCTTAGCAGAGTCCGGCTGGGGACGTACCACACCTTTGCCAGTTATTCTACCGCCAAGCAGTAATGTGCAGACATATTGAAGGGCAATGTTTCCAGAGAAATTACAGGGCTTAGAGATATAGCATCTCAGATATCTGGGTGACGAGCGCAGTGCAGTGCTAGGTAATGATTTGGACTCTTCATGTTCCAAGAGCTGCGTGTCACTGTGCCGTTATGTGGCAGGTATGTTGCTTACCATCAGGCATATGTCCAGCTCGTCTCGTCACTATTTACAAAAAAAAACACTGTGATACGCAGGTATTGGAACATCAAGAGTCTAAATTATTACCTAACACTGCACTGCACTCGTCACCCAGAGATGTTTTATCTCTATGCCCGGTAATTTCACTGGAAGCATTGCCATTTGAACCGGCACGTAGTAATGTTTCCACATCAATGCTTCGGGGTAGAATAACTGGTTATTTTTCAATTATTCATTTCAATTTCAATTTCAAGATAAGTTAAGAAAATATTTTGTGTACGATTTCGATTACTCGATCGTATATCGTACTATAGCCAAAAAGTCGTATAAATACGATTTAAATCATATGGTTGACAACACTGGCTGAAATCGGAGCCGATTTTTTGATAAGTGATTTATCACGCCCCCTCCGCCCCTTTTTCGTCATTTCCTCCGATTTCAGGGCATCGTCTGTAGAGCGCTTAAGATGAAGAATCAGATGACATAAATAAAAACCAGAAATTAATAGAAGATGAGGAAGAAGAAGACTTTAATCAGCTGATTATTATTTAATTTTTTTTATTTATAAATTAAGACTAACAAATTGTCTTGCCAGACATATTGCATGCCTCTCGCAGAGGCCAGTTTGTATGGGGCAACTTTTAAAATGTTTTGTATCATCTTATCTTACCTACAAACAGCAATAAAGATTTTTGTATTTGTATTTGTAATTGTGTTAGCTTGCAGTTGGGTTTTGGATATGGACCCCATTTTTGGTAAAGGCCTCCTCCAACTTTTTCCATGCCTTTCTCTCCTTAGCCTTCATTATCTCGACTTCTCTTTCACATAACTCATTATAGAAGTCTGTTGCATGTTCGATTATATCTTGCCTTGATTTTGTTTCTTTTATTGTTGTTGAAGTTTTTGTATCCATGTTTTGTGAAGGCTTAGATCCTTAAATGCTCTCTTTGAACTCCTGTATTTGTTTAGGTTTTTTTGTTATTACTTGCTGTCTGTGGACTTGATAATCTACTATCGTACTATTTGCATATTTCTTTCTTGTTATTCTGTTGTAATAGTATCAAAATATACTACTAGTGACATCTATGTATATGATGTGAAGTATTTAATTTATAATCAATAGATGGTACACTGGAATGTTGTATAATATGTATGAAGGTACTTCAATAAAAGGTTAGTTTGCACTGAATAACCGACTCGTTTACTTTAGGTTATGGGCTTATCCCTGATTTTCCAAGTTTTTCGTGGTAAAAGTGGTTTTTTATCGTTACGGTCGTGTTGTGCAAGATGACAACAAGCTATTTAGCCAGTGTGCCTAAATTAAAAGGCAGAGAGAATTACGATATGTGGAACTTTGCTGTTGAAAATTTACTCGTGTTGGAAGGTACGTTACATTGTGTGAAGCCAGTGGAGGGAAAAGTAATAAAACCCGAAGATGATGCGAAGACGCGTGCTAAATTATCCCTAACCATCGATCCAGCTTTGTACGTGCACATTAAGTCAACGAAAACTTCGAAAGAGTTGTGGGATAGACTGAAATCCCTGTTTGACGACTCAGGTTTTTTTCGAGGAAGATTTCGTTATTGCGTCACTTAATTTCAATAAGACGAGAAAATTGCGAGAATATGACCACCTACGTAACTCAAATTGTGGAGACATCACAAAGGCTGAGTGGAACTGGATTTGAGATCACAGATCAGTGGATTGGATCATTGATGCTGGCAGGATTATCAGATAGGTTTTCACCTATGATAATGGCCATCGAGCATTCCGGCATTCAAATAACGGCTGACGTCATCAAGACAAAGCTAATGGATATGGAACCGGAAGAGTTGACAGTGACAGCGGCGACAGTTAACGAAACGCAGAATTTTGAATCAGCGTTTGCTTCAAAATGGTCGAAGCAAAAACCCAGACTTGGCTACGCCAATCAGAGCGCGACGTCAACGTCAAATGTCAAAGTGACAGGTGTAAACAAAAACATAACCTGTTACAAATGTAAAACGCCGGGTCATTATCGTAATCAATGTCCAATGATCGAAAAATCAAGCAGAAATAAGTTGTCGAATGCATTTAGTGCAGTTTTTTTAAGTACTAAATATGGTAAAGAAGAGTGGTACGTGGATTCAGGAGCCAGTGTACATATGACGGCTGTCGAAAGTTGGTTGCGAGACGTTTCGAACTCGCAGACGTTCCCAGATATTATGGTGGCAAACCAAGAAAAACTTCAAGTCTCATGTAAAGGCAACGTTAACGTATCTACGCAGCAAGGCTATGATATAACAGTGAAAGACGTTCTATTTGTACCAGGCCTGACAACGAATATTTTGTCTGTTAGCCGGCTTATCAAAAATAACAACAGTGTTTCTTTCTCTGAAGGTCGGTGTTTAATATACAATGCGAAGAAAGAATTAGTGGCTGTTGCTAATTTAAGTGATGGTGTGTACAAATTAGACTTACATGTAAAACAAATTCACAGATGTTTACTAGCGAAAGAAAATGCATTGTGGCCTAGAAGACTAAGTCACGTAAAGAGCAGTGATTTGAGAAAAACAAAGAATGAATCCATGGAAGTCTTAGGTAGTCCAGTAATGGTGCATGTTCCGAAAGAGAAGAGGACCAAGTGTGACAAGAAAGCTCGGCAGGACATTCTTGTTGGTTACTCTGAACAAGTAAAGGGCTACAGAATATATGATCCAGTTAAAAACATGGTTTCTACGAGTCGTGATATAGTGGTAATGGAACAAGTAATCTCAGGAGGAACATCTGCCACCTGTGATGCAACATGGTGTGTAGAAGAAGAGATTCCAGTTTCTGTAGAAGACGATCGTTCAGTGGGGGGATCATAGTAGAGAGGAACGATCAGAGTCGAAATCAGGATCTTACTCTAGTTATGACAATGAGTCATCCCAGCAAACAGTCTTTGAAGCTGCTGAGACCTATGTTCCTAACACTCTATCGCCAGAGAGCAATCCAATTAGCATACCAGTATCAGACCCCGAGATCTTTAGTATACTTAAGAGGGAGCAATGGAAGCCGGGCAGGTATAATACAGGCCGGTTGTCCATACCAGATCCTGATCAGACAAGGAAAGAGGCTCTGAGTAGTACTGAAGGTATGCAATGGAGGAAGGCGATGAAAGTTGGAGTTATTTAAAAAAGAATAAAGTGTTTGTGCTTGTTGATGTTCCAACGTGTGTAGTAACAATAGTGCAGTTTAGGTAGGTCCTAT
Organism: Ectropis grisescens; assembly: GCA_017562165.1. Lineage (NCBI taxonomy): Eukaryota > Metazoa > Arthropoda > Insecta > Lepidoptera > Geometridae > Ectropis > Ectropis grisescens. The sequence continues at coordinate 4,460,069 of CM029792.1, read as the reverse complement.
AGGAAAAACTTAAAAGTGATAGTGAAGTCCAATATCGTGCACGGTTAGTTGGTAAAGGATTTACTTACCCAAAAATGTGAAATTGATGATGATGAGACTTATTCACCAGTTGTGCGGTACTCAACTTTATGATTGTTGTTTGCTTTAAGTGTAAAATTAGGACTAGACCCAATTAGATGTTAAAACTGCTTAATTAGTTATTGTTACTTAAAAGGAAGACATTTACATGTATTTACATCTAAGGGTTTTGAGCCCCAAAGGTGTGGTAAAGTTCTTAAGCTATAAGGCAGTGTATAGTTTAAAACAATCTGCATTAGCTTGGTGTGAAAGAGTTAGAGATGTTTTATGTAAAAATAATTTTATAAACTATACACAAGAGCCTTGTTTGTTTACTAAAACAAGTAAAAATGTTAAAGTTATAATAGCTTTGTTATAATAGTTATAATAGTTTATGTGTCGATGATTTCTTAATATTTTCTAAAAGTGTTTGTGAAAGAAAGAGTTTAAAATACATATCTGAATTTAACATTAAAGTTTTAGGTGAGGTTAAAGAATTTTCAGAAATATTGTGATAAGTAACTATGAGATATTGAAATGACTATGTAAAGAAATTTTGTAATAACTATGAGATAACTATTGGTCAGTAGTAGTACATAGTAGAATTATTACAAAAGTTTGAACCTATAGAAAGTAAACTGATTGTAACTAAAGTAGAAAATTGTTCTTCAGGAATTAGTTATCAGAAGAATTCTCAGATATTAGGTTTTGTAGATGCTGATTGGGCCAGTGACAACCTGGACAGGAAATCCTATACAGGATTTTGTTTTGTTATGTCAGGCTCATCCATTTCATGGCAAAGCAGAAAGCAAAGATTACCTTTCAAGTATTGAGGCTGTCTATGTTGCACTCTCCGAAGCTTGTAGGAAGCAATATATTTAATAGAATTACTGTATTAGCTTACTAGTTCTCTTGTTACAATTGTATTATTGACCAAAGGTCTAGAAGATGTTAAGCACTACAAGTTTATGAGTGACTTAGGTATTGTTAAAGAATTGCTAGACTGTGTATGTACCTATATGTTAAAAGGTAAAAGCTATAAATTGGCAAGGAGTATCTTTATTGTACGGCCCTTAGTTTATTTTGATAAGTGGGGGTGTTGTAATAGTATCAAAATATACTACTAGTGACATCTATGTATATGATGTGAAGTATTTAATTTATAATCAATAGATGGTACACTGGAATGTTGTATAATATGTATGAAGGTACTTCAATAAAAGGTTAGTTTGCACTGAATAACCGACTCGTTTACTTTATATTCTTCGCAGTTGGAGGGTTGTGGTCTAATTTCATATGTTTAAGGTTTATAATAATATTTTGTGAATCTAACATTTATTATAAGTGAGACAACTTAAAGCAAAAGTCTAGATTTTTTTTTAAATGTTGTAGGTACATGTAAAATTATAATCTGATGGAGATACAATCTGGTAAGTACTTAGTAGTAGGGCAGGGATTCCCAAACTTATTTTGTCTGCTGCCCACTTTGTGAGTCAATTATACTGTAGCTTTGATTTCTCATAGATACTTAAAAACCACTATAACTTCAAATTACATTAGTTAATTATTATTGTGAGCTATATTAGCAAATAAATATTTAACATTCATCCTAAACAAGGCTTTTACTACAGTAAAAGATAGCCGCAAGAGTTAACATGATCCCCCAGTAGGTAGTACGTACACAACAAACTCAAAGCCTTTAGAGAACGCCCCCTACATTGCCCACAAGGGGGCCCTTTGGGAATCACAGCTTTAGAATATGATTTTCACAAAAAGTTACTTGCAACTCTCACTTCTGAAGTTTAATGATCTATATCTTTGTCTATTTATAACTATTTTTTACCATTGTCTATCTTTTACCCAGTCATCATTCCAACTATGTGTAATGATACCATCACCACATACACCTTTATCAAATTAAAAAAATATATAATTTTACCTTTTTCTGTTAGTTTTCTATTTTTGTATAATTTGTATTGTTCAAAGTCTTGTTCTTTTTCTTATTGGTTTTTGATAGGTACATAAAAAAATGTATAATGTTAAAATAGTTTATTTTTATTTTTTCCCCTTTATCTCTCTTGATAATGATAAAATATATTAAATGTAAGATTTTGTTTGTTTTTAACTGACTTCCAAAAAAGAGGAGGTTATCAATTCGACCCCTATATTTTTTTGTATGAAAATAGTTTATAAGAGTTAAGCTTTCAAACATTCTCTTTTTAAACCCCTCTCTGATAATGAACTTTACAGGCAGGATACTTGTTACTTTATTTTATTCTGTAAGAATCTAGGCTGAGGAATGAGACCCTGAGTAGGCTGTTATTGATGGTTACAGTCTTAGTGTCTTCAATTGGAGCATCAAGTGTTTCTTCTAGGTAAGCATACTCTCATACACTGCACCATCACTCAGCGTCAGGCAAGATGGAGGTCAAACCTGCTAAAAGAAAACAACATAGATCCCAGTACAACATACTAGACACAGTTTATAAATCCTTTTTTTAATGTTAGTGTTCGGATATCAGTTAACTTCCAAATAATAAACAATTAAATTTGGTTTAATCAAACATGACATCCTTTAGAAGAGCCTATGGTTGCTTGTTTTTAAAAAGTAAAAGTTTATTTGTTAGTTCTATAGAATGGCATGTTTACAAACCAATGATTCATATAAGAATATAAACTTTTCATCTAGAAAAAACCTGTTTTTTTTCATATGTGTTGAAATGCTCATATCGTCCGCACAGAATAATGTTACTACTCAGATGCAAAAAGAACAAAGACTATAAGACATCAGTGAATGTGATTTGTTAGTAAATTTGATTCTGTGATTAAAGTAAACAAAAATAGGACAGGTTATTTTGATCAGGCAACAATATGAAAGTATTCCCATTATAAAACATACGTAACCGACGTCTAGACGCGGCCTTGGCGACTGTCAGGATGTGGCAAAGAAGCCAAACTGTATAATTGGATCATCCTACACCCTGGCTTTCTCTAATATACCGAACAAGCTTCAAGGCGCGTCTACCAAAGAGGTCACTGAACTATCTTGCAAAAACTGATTTTCCTAATACTTACTTGACTTTCCCGCCGCAGTACTGACATTCGGGACCCTGCCACCCCTCTGAACATACGCACGTCTCATTTTTACACAAACCATTGATACAGTTATGTTCACTACACTTAGCCAAAACTCCAGTACATAACAATAACACTATGAGCACTGAACACAAGCACGGCGGCAACCATCGACATTTTCGTCTGTATTTCGATTTGAACAGGAATAAAAACATTTGCAGCGATTCTACCATTTTGCTGGATGCATTTTCAACGAGTTTTGTTAGCGCGGACGATAAAACCGTTCGACGTCGCGTAAATTCATACGGTACTAAGTTTGGGGATACCATGTGTCAAGAAATAATTACCACATGCCACATACAATATTATAGTTCTACAATGTGTTTTCAGAATACAAAAATACATTAATTTCAAAGATAGTTCTTTAATTTCGTAATCGGTGTCACCAATGTTTCATTTTTCTTAACTTGATTGACGAAGTTCGGTTAGTTCATATTATACAGTATACATACCTACATAACTATGCTATGGACAATGTGACGAATGCGTGCATTATTCATAATGCCCGGGCAATATTCATACTGTCTAGCTCTATTGGGCAAAGTGATTAAAATTACAATTTTAACTTTATAATATATCATGTCATATAGCTACGTAGCATATAGGCAATTTGATAATACAACTAAGTAATCAAATAGGACTTATTAGGTTACTAAGGATCCAAATACAACTCGGAACATCCAGACTCCACCTAGTATTGTCACCTCTAGAGCGTATATAACAAGAACAAAATAAAAAATTTTGATTAACCCCCGACTAACTCAGATCTTGGATTAGCTGTACAACGTTCTACTAGTCTAACCCTTTCATTTGATACCCATATTGAGGAAGGTTGTGAAGAAATATTTTGTCCGCTATTTTGTGGGGGCGACCATCTTGAATTGATATTAAAAACATAGCTAAGAACATCTGCACGGATGTTAACCTTCAAATAAAAAAACTGCATTGAAATCGGCTCATCCGTTTGAGCTCTACGGTGCCACAGACAGACACACACACTTACAGATAGACAGACAGACAGACATCAAAGTCGAACTTTTTTTAAATATTATTAAAAACTTATAACACCCCTTTTTTGGTCGGGGGTAAAAATGCAGGATCTAGAAGCTCGAGGGAGGTCCTTGGAGCAAGCCATGCAATGCCAAGCGTAGTGGAGCGCACAGCACAGGACGAGTATGAAGAAGCAAGCTTCTGGCGAAAGCCCACCCGGAGTCAAATTTTAGTGATAGACCCTAACTGACTGCAGTCATAAACACAATTGGAATTAAATTACGTTTGTAGTACCCTGTTCAAAAGGGGATTATGTATACTGCCCGGTCAATTAGATTTTAGGAATAATTGTTATCTATCCTCTCTTAGTGGGCATTTTTCATAGTGCCCGGTTATTATGAATAATGCCCCATTTATCACTTGGACCATAACATAATATACATAATAGTAGTAGTAGATAGATAGATTAACTCTGTGATTACAAAATAAAATACATAAAAACTTAAAGACTAAAATTAAAGTAGCAATGGGCAACCTTATCGCTTAAAGCGATCTCTTCCAGGCAACCATAAGATGGAAAAACCGATACAAAAACAGGAAGACGAGAAGTACAAGTAAAAAGTGGTGGATACATCTTCAATATGTCAAAATAAAACTACAGTTACATGAAAAATATTTTGACTACCTACGGAATTATAACTGTACATCCTAATACATGCTCGTAAATACGCAATAATCAACTAATATTTCAATTAAAATTTTAAAAAATTAACACAAGCGAAGAATATAGACATAGGTACTTACCTATATTTTGATTCATAGATTCTGTTCATCTGAAAACGCTTTATTCACTTAAGCTTAATTTAATTTGTTATTCGCAGTACAGATACTGCTTATACTAAAGAACTGTAGAACCAGCAGCTGGAAATAAATTATATGGTCCACTGAAATCAGTCCTGAATTAGCCTATGACTAACTTTGTAGTGAGCCTGCAAATGCAAAGCCAAGCATCGTGGGTTTGATTCCCACCCATTGCAAATATAAGTGTGTTAATTACTTTTTGTACAGTGTCTGGGTATTTGTATTTTAATATGTTTGTATGTATGTTTTTATTTTGGGTGGCGGTTGGAGACGGAAGACCGAGGATCGGGCTGAGTGGCGTATCTTGGGAGAGGCCTATGTCCAGCAGTGGACAAGTACAGGCTGATGATGATGATGATGTATGTATTTAGAACTATGTAAATCGTTACGTCCTTCAGGTGATAATTATGATGATGATGAAATTTCAAAATCCACGCGTTTTAAATTGAATTTTTAATTCATTCTGATCATTTATTAACTTAAAGATAGAGGGCTCACAGGAGAATATTACTTAGGACATTACTTGCCATAGTCCGTGACTTCAAGTTCAAACTAAACTGCTCTTATCGCTTATCTTAGCCGCTATACTGGACAGGTATATGGAATTCTGTAATCTTTGATTGAAAATGTGTCTCTTTCTATCTCGTCCTAGAAAGTCTAATTTCAACCATGGAATAGATAATACCATTTTGCACGGTTTGTACGCCTAAGAAAATACTCTTACAATTTTTCTAATGCGCTAATAGAAGTATTCTTCAATACAGTAAATGTGTTGTCTCGTGTATTTCCTCTTTTCTAACCGTCTCGTTTATAATTTACTAGTTGCTGCTCACATTTTTAGTTCAAAATTTTATAAAATATGTAGTTTATTAGTGGTGGTTCTCAAAATTAAACATTTGAAACAAATTTATCAATCTCAACCAATTTTTATGAAAATTCATAAAAAAATCTTTCATTAATTTCCCAAAAAACGAGTAAATTTTTTTGTGCGATTCACACTATTTTGACAGGAATGAACTGCCAAAATGAGCCATTAAGGCTGCGTTCATAATATAAAGATGTTTTACAGTTTTGAAATAAACTAATAAAATATGTTATGCATGCATATTATAGCAAATTAAAAAACTTAATATATATAAGATTGCGCACAAGTAATACTAAAAATACATTTTAGATCTCCATACCTATGCGCAGTACCGCCATCTAGCAAATTATTTAAACATGCCAGGATATTGTTTTATAGCTTCTAACAGAGATGGCACTACATGCATATTGTAGACGAATAAGATGGGTAAAAAAAAAAGAACTGGGATTGTTGTTAGACGCTCATCATTTTCATTTTAATAATTTTTTGACTAATACTACCAATAGGCTAATTTAATTATTTTTGGACTAATAAATAAATGCTAAAAGTGCTAAAGCCATAGACTTCTAAATTACTGCGTATAAAGATGTCTAAAACTCCTTAGGTAGTAGCTACTAAAATAAAATCATAATTACACCTAGGTACCGCAAATCATGGTATCTACAGCATCTTGAAACAATGTTAAGCAGAATATCATCATCATCATTCATAGTCTTCTCTATCCCATTGCTGGGTATAGCCCTCTCTTTTCCCTTGCCATTTTCCTCTCTCCTGTGCCAATCGAGTCCAGGTTCGATTCGCGATAGAAACGATATATCGTCGACGTATACACTCCGGACAGCCGGACGTCCTACACTCCGCTTACCTTGTCGCGGCCACTACTCGGTCACTAGTCACTACTCTACTCCACCTGCTATCACCGCGTCTAGAATATAGCTCAATTTATTCTTCCATTGCTATTAGGTTTACCTAATTATGTCAAAGTAGGTAGGTTTTTTTGCATAGTAGGTTTTTTGAATTTTCGTGGGCTGTGAATTGAAATCTAGCGTCCCGCTCGGGTATGATAATAGCTTTTCGGGATTCGGGTAAACTCAAGATGCTAGAGCGAGAAACAAAATACAGCAAACAAGCGCGTCAGAGCGAGAAAGATAATATAGTCCCTGTGTACCTGTGTTTATTATATTTATGTCTTTTTATCGCGACATTAACTTCTAGGTACTTACCACATTCATTGAACTTGTCACGAAATATTAATATTCACATCCATTGCAAAAAGGTCTTAGATATAATATCTTAGATCTCTGGGTGACGAGCGCAGTGCAGTGATAAGTAATTATTTGGATTCTTCATAGTCCACTAGCTGCGTGTCACTGTGCTGCTATGTGGCAGGCATATTGCTTACCATCAGACACATGTCCTGCTCGTCTCGCTACTTTATAGGTACAACAAAAAAATATTTAAATAAAGCTAAAATTGGATATCCCACTCTAAGCTTTCCAATATGTGGCATTCACTTCAGATACCAGCCTACTACCTACTACAGTGAAAAATGACAGAAATTGTTTTATTAACCCCCGACCAAAAAAAAGGGGTGTTATAAGTTTGACGTCGATGTCTGTATGTCTGTGTGTCTGTCTGTTGCGCCGTAGACCTCAAACGAATGGACCGATTTCGATGCGGTTTTTTTATTTGAAGGTAAAAATCCGTGTGGATGTTCTTAGCTATGTTTGGTTAATATCGATTCAAGATGGCCGCCTCCACAAAATGGCGGACAAAATATTTCTTCACAACCTACCTCAATATGGGTATCAAATGAAAGGGCTTGACTAGTAGAATACTATACATGAGCATGGCCATCTAGAATTGGGTCAGCATTCAGATTCAGCCATGCCCCCAATGAGAAATGCTAACGCATTTCTAGGTGGTAAGTGGCCATGGTCCCGAGTTTACACGAAGATTTCTTATCATTCCCGAGCGTGACGCTATAATTTAATTCACAGCCCACGAAGAATCTGTTTGTTGCGTGCCAAAAGAAGTTTTCACTTCAGTAATTAAACAACATAATATCTTATCTTATACCTTTAAACGAGCAATTCTTGTAGGAACATATATATAATCTGAATCTCGGAAACGGCTCGAACGATTTTCATGAAATTATGTATACAGGGGGTTTCGGGGACGATGTATCGATCTAGGTAGGTTTTATTTTTTAAAAACATCATTTTATGCGCGTTTTTAGACAATGAAAAACTTCTACAATATCATTAGAATACGATAACTTATTTCGCCACTGTTTATTAAGTCTAAATAGCTCAGACGGAATATGCTCGCCCTCGGAGTCAACACGCCCCGGATCGAATCCTGATGGTTACACTCAGGTCTTATCTTTTTGTTCTTTTTTTTCTGAGAAAATCTTTTACTTAGAGCCCTTTTTAAACGCATTTAAACCGAGCAAAGCTCGGTCCACCCGGTATTAATCATGTAAAACGTGGTATGCAGGTAGGTACGTAGGCGTTGCTTCTACGATCTTTGGATAATATTGCTTATCAATTTTTCTATTTGCAAAGTGTCCGAAAAATGGCGGAAGTTTTAGCATGCGTGTAAAAAAATTCTTTAGAAAATTAGAATTAAACGGAATTACACGGAAAATTTTGAGCTTAGTCCAATCGATGCGATCTTAAAATGCTCCTCTCTCCTATTATGTACTACTTGCAGCATCTAATAGGGTGCATAGAAACAGCATCTAATAGGTGAGGTACCTACTTAGGTACTTGTGCAACAAACGATATACTTAGGTACCTGATCTTCTTTTTCTATGTAGGTACCTGATATAAACTATTTTAGTACAAAAAATTAAACCGCCTTCAAAACCACAAATAAGCACTAAAAATAAGTTGTTTTGTTATTTTTAGTATTATTAGTAAATTAAAAAAAAATAACACTACAAATAAATGAGATGAGAATTAATATCATTATTACAAGTGCTACTCATTCATCTATTTGAAGTCGGTGCTAGCCAAGTCTAACAGGTAGTAGATATGCCTACTTACCACCTGCCAACATAGTATTTTTGGTCTGACTGGCACCGAAAAAAACTCAAGAAAATAAAAGAGAGCCTAGGAGCCTACCAACATCAATATTTACTAAATTCAAAAATGTTCCAAAATGAATCCCGCCAATTTGCAAAGTCAAAGAAAAAATTCGCCATTTTCGATTTTCAAATTTCGAATTCCTCGTTCAAAAATGGTCCCTCCCCGATCGCAGCTGCATTACAAGGTCGCTGCCATTGTGTCGGCGAGTGCATTGCCCAAACAGTGCATACGACGAAAAATGCACGCACACATCCATGACGCAATATGCTTGCAACATGTGTGAGTGACGCGACGAACAAAAATCCGAATTGGTTGATCAAAGAATATTTGTTTTGGATATAGATGTAATTTATATATGTAAATAAATATATACCGCTCTTCTGTCAAAGAACGTGGTGGATTATGGCCTTGACTCTCTCTTTGCGAGAGAAGGCCCCGAGTCCCAGCTGTGGGAATATTTAGTGGGCTGCTTATACTTACGCTATAAATATATCAGAGTTCATCCAGATCTTTTATAGCACGCTTCCGAGTGGTAGGGGGCTTGAACATCTTGATTATCTTGACTTTCATTGGTCTATGGATAATTCACAAGTGCTTAGTGTAAGTAGTTAGGTAAGAATGTAGCGTAGTGGAGGAGTAGTTGAGTAAGATCCCAAGGCCGCCAGACGTCACCTATTTTCTGATGAACGAAATATAGACGATTGAGTAGAGTTAGTACGTAGTAAGAACACACACTTACCCGCTAACTTGCTTAGACGGCCAATTTTGAGATAAATATGGGGTCCAGAAGGTACATAAAAATATTACTTATTTGCCATATTTTCTGATAACGGATTTTCATGTATGTTGTAGGCAATATCTTTAAAAATAAGGCCCCAATACTCCCAGATACTTTCCGTCGGCCGTCTTACATAACAGACGATTTAAAACTCTCAAAATAATAACTTTACTTTTCTTAAATTCTCATACGCCATTTGGATATATGTACCTATGTTTATCAGACAACCAATCATCCCCTAGACTCAATTTCAAGTCATTCTCAACCTCTGTGATCTCCGGCTATAGTACCTACCTATAGTTCTCATTGTACATATTTAAGTTTTGTTTATAAAGGCTTGGCCTGGAAAAAAATATACACGTAATTACTTACTTAGTTCCGCATTTCACGATAGGGATAGAGATGTTAGATATAAAACCCTATTTATTGCAAGTCTACGTTAATATCTTGCAATTTTTACCACCTGTTCGTAATTAAAATTTAATGTATTTTGCATTCTACTAAGTATTTCCTCTAACGGAAATTTTATTCTCATTGAATTTGCAAGCTGGTGCTTTGAATTAATAGCCTATGGGTGGACGTTGTTCTTTATTTCCCTAATGAATGTATTCTAATATGCTTATTGGTTGGTCTGTATATATGTTTGTGTGTGTTAAAAACCTGGAGCATGATATCAGAATAAGTTTTAATGAAAACATCGTTGTAAAAATAGGAATCTCTCTGAAAAATTGAAACACCGACTTCTATACCTATTGGCTATTCTTGGCTGGCCTGGTGGCTTAGTTGGTAGTAGGTCTGCTTGCGAAGCCGTGGGTTGTGGTGGTCGTGGGTTCGATCCCCACCCAGTGCAAATGTTTGTGTGATGAATTCAAATTTTTGTACTGTGCCTGGGTGTTTTCTATGTATAATAAGTATGTATTTAAAAATATATAAGTATCATATCAGCTATTTGGCTTCCATAGTACAAGCTTTGCTTAGTTTGGGGTCAGATGGTGTTGTGTGTGAAATGTCCACCAATATTTATTTATTTATAAAAATAAAATTTATACAAATTAAACTCCCACATTAATCTAACAAAAAATGCTCACTAATTTTAATAAAAAAATGTATCATCGATATTAATGATTTTCTTTTGTAGATATTGATATTTATAATATCATGATATTGATATTGACATGATGTCACGATATCAGAAACCACAGATTTCTATAAAATGTATGTGAAACCATTTCGGAAGTAGGTAAATCCTTGTTTTCATACTATCTGTATTTCTCTATAATATATGTATAGAGGCCCGTAGCGTATAGGGTACTTTGGGCAGTAGAGGCATCTACTGCCTATTGAAGTTAGCCTTATCACAGAAGGTCCAGACCCCCTAATTAACCTAAACTTAGGTAGGTAGTAACTCTAGTTTTGCACACTCCTAAAACATACAACAAAAATAGGTAGTCGATGCAAACCTGCATAGGTGCACTATACGCACTAGCTGCACTTTTCTTTTCTATATTTATCAAATCTTTGACCATAAGAACAAAAAACACGCCCTGCCAAAGTACCCGAATTACACACATACATCTCAAGTAAGTCAAGAGCATGAGTCCAAGGTCATGGTCCCTTTTGGCAATGCTCGGGCAAGTTCGGCTGCTTTCGGGCAAGTTCGGGTGCGCCGGCGCAATTCAATGTCAGGGTTGGACGCGTTCTTTTGTTTTTTTTGGCCTTGCGACTGTAGTTTGGCGATTCGTGTGTTGTTTTTTTGCTACTCGGTATTCATTGGACTGTTTTTTTTGGTTATGTACAATGCTTAGGTTTATTTTTGATTTATGTTAGAGTAACGCCCAGAGGTTTGATTCGTTAGTTGTGGGAACTGGTTTTGGATTAAATAGGAATCAACGATCTCAATCCAAAAATGTGCCCACCCAAACTTCAGGGCGCACGGAATCTTGTTATCGTTGGGAAGAGTGAGCTCACTCTTTCCATTCTAGTCAGTTGTAGGAAGTGCTGAACGCCGGACGTTTTTAGCTATCACTATTTTTGTTGTCAACAACCAAAATAAGTAGAACCACAGCATACCTCACCGCTAGCGATTCTAGGGGTCAAGTAGATTTGGTGATGTGTAAACCACTTACACTACACACTAGGACGCAATTTATTAGCAATTTCAAGGTGGTCAGGGCACATCTAGTGGTTTATATCGATGTATTTAAATAGAAGCATGAGACGGCACTAATGTTACAATAGAAAGACAATGATAATAGTAAGTATTATTTTATATATTTATTTTGTAATAGTACTGCGCTGGTGACTCCCGTAATAGTCAGTTTGCCGCCATCAACCTTCAAGAACGACCCTGAACCATCATAGTACCGGCGCCGCGTGCCCCATCACTATGTACTCCCATATTCTCTCTCTGGTCTCTCCCTTATGGGTGTCGCTTTCCGTTTCTAATAGATAATAGCAGTGTATCTGCTGCTTGATCTGATGATTGAGCTGATGGGGCACGCGGAGCCGGTGCTATGGTTGAGGGTCTTTCTTGAAGGTTGATGGCGGCAAACTGACTATTACGGCAGTCACCGGCGCAGTATTATTTACAGAAGACCACAAGAAGCAAGTCTACCCTAACGCCAGAGCCACACGAAGATAGTTTTTCAAGGTAGGATAGCAAGCTAGTGCTATCAAGATAGTATCTTCTTCTTATCGATATATATCAAAAGATGTTCTCTGATCACCTTGAAATTGTTAACAAATTGCGTCTCTGTGTAGCGTGAGTGGTTTACAACTACCAATGTACTTGACCACTAGAATCGCTAGCGGCGAGGTATGTTGCGGTTTTACTTATTTTGGTTCTTGACCAGTGATAGGTATAGCTAAACGTCCGGCGTTCACCGCTACCTACAACCGGCTAGAACGGAAAGAATGAGCTCACTCTTCCCAATGATAACATAGTTCCGTGCGCTTGAAATTTGGGAAGGCAAATCCATTAATTTATATCGGTGGTACTTCGTGTAGACAACGCTACACAACGCTAGTGTTGTCTGCACGAAGCTAGAAGTACAGCTTACTGATACTAGCTTGAAAAACTAGCCTCGTGTACCTTGGGCATAAAGGATAAGATGTATCGTCCATTCTACGTGTACAAGAATCGAAAGAAGCCTGACAGTGAAATGAACATTTCATAAAAAGAAATATTCTATTAAAAAAGTCACATTATACTTGCTATTTATAAATACCTAATAGAAATGTATTTTGACACATAATTATACATAATACGCTTGATAAATTAATTATACTTACGTCTGACTTATCGGTGTGACACAATGTTTCAGTAATCCAAACATCCCACTACATTTACATATTGGCTTATATTTATATATAGACTTCAAAGTCTTGAACAGCGCCGAAAAATCGCTAGCCTATCGGTTTTTTATCGGATACACTTCGGAGAGTGTGCGACTGATCTGCATGATCTAATACCACCTTGCCCTTTTTTCTATCGGAATGCTCGTAGCTCGAAAAAGCGACATCGTTTCATGGTTGATGTTCCAAAGACACGAACGAAGAGATTTGACTCTACGTTTGTGATAAGAACGTCTAAGCTGTGGAATACGTTGCCTGAGTGGGTTTTCCCCGATGGTTACAATCTTTGTGTCTTCAAATCGAGAGTGAATCGGTTTCTTCTAGGTACCTAAACACGCTCCATCGTGGACCGCATCGTCGCTTAACATCAGGCGAGATGGCGGTCAAGTGTGAGCCTATAAAAAGGTAAAAAAAAAATTGGCGATAAGATTTTCGTAAGATTTTCCACTACCAAAAGGTTTTTATACCCAAGTGAAAAAAAATCACTTTATAATTTTCGTTGCATGTACAAAAAGCGGACATGTTGTACCGACCCCAAAATAAACTAACCCCCGACTACCTCGGTTTTGTAATCTGTACAACATTCTACTAGTCAAGACCTTTCATTTGATACCCATATTAAGGGAGTTGTGAAAAAATAAATGTATTTCGCCAAACTACTAACCAAACATAGCTAAGAACACCCGCACAGTAATTAACTTTCAAATAAAAAAAACCGCATCGAAATCGGCTCATTCGTTTCAGCTCTACGGTGCCACAGACAGACACACACAGACAGACAGACAGACAGACAGACAGACAGACAGACATCGACGTCAAACTTATAACACCCCTTTTTTGGTCGGGGGTTAAAAAGGATAAAATGTAGTCTAATGATGAAGGGATTACTGTGTGTTGCTGTGTTGTTGTTGTTAAGGTAGGTAAGCGACACTTTTTCAAATTGCCTCTAATGCCTAGCAGAGTAAAATAATAATAAAAAATATAAATAAATAAAAATAAAAAATTAATTTTTTTTTGCCGCCAATAATTAATGTGTTCCGATTCAAATTAGGTTCCTAGAGAAATTACAAAGATACAGAGCAAATAGATAAATCATCTGATATTCCTAGGTGACATGCGCAGTGCATTGCAACTCTATGATATTTTATGTGTCCTAAGTAGCACTGTGCTCTGAAGCGCAAGGCGATGCTTGCCATGCGTAGGTAAACTAAGATAGGCTGATTATGATAGTGATGAAGTAATAAATCTTCATCTCACAGACAGAAATAACCGCCAAAATGAAACAGTGAGAAAAAAACAAATAACCAGCCAGAACTTGGTTCAAGTTTTGCTTCTTTTCGTTTTGGCGGGATCGCTTAATAACCTGTTCCGCCATTTTTAATTTTTTACTCTTTTAATAATTTGAAACCTCAACCTTGCGACCACTTGGCTCTTGCTTGGGGCGCTTACTCGAAAAAATATTTTGAACTGTGAAAACCAAAATTGCTTTAAATGGGAGTCATTTGTGGCTTGTGTGTAATTGACAGCTTTTTTGGAGATACGTGCTTAATTAAATAAACTCTTAAATGGTTTTTACATAAAACTTATTATTGAAGGAAAATTTCTTTAGATCCATTGAGTAGATACTTTTTTGGGGGACTAAAAAGCGTGAAATTCGCGTCATCGTTACCGTACGTTTCCCGTGCCCTATACGTATACTGTGTATATGTACTCTTACTACTGTACTGTAGTCTGAAACGCTCTGAGACTAGATTGATATAGTGACGCCAAACCAAATACAGCTGCTGGTGGTGGTGGTTGGAAACATAAAACCAAGGATCAGATTGAGTGGCGTAATATGGGAGAGACGTTATAGGCATGACGACTCATTTTTGATTTAATGTGCCATCCAAAGGCTATCCAATACCTAACTGAAAGATAGGTGAATTAATTACTTTGTTATCTTAAAAACTTCCCGTGATATCACGATTTTAAAATCACAATTTTGGATTCTCCCAAAAAACGGTTCATAAAAAACAATACAGAAACGTGACGTCACTGTGTCGTATTTTCTATGCGTCACGCGTAAAGTTTGTATGGTAGCTATATTAAATATTACCTTTAGGAAACTGGTTTCATAACAAAAGTTCCTTGAAATTGAATGGGTTATCCAATGGTTCTTAAATAAATTTGCTAATAATTTCGTACTTTTTAAATGGACTTGCCCATCCTTTGAATGATCATAAAGTAAGTTAAACTAAAAAAATTGGTTGCCTGTAAAGTCGGTATACGGGCGAAAGTTTTACGTGACAACGACTTTGAGTGGTAAAATAATTTTACGGAAGGGACGCGTGCCTTTCACTTTTTATGTCTGTCTCTCTCGCTCTTAGGCGGGCTAACCATGCCCGAGTGGAAGGGACGCGTGCCTCTCACTCGCTCTCGTTGTGAGCGCATAACGTGAGCGGAGCGTAACGCAGTTTCTTGAAGTGTCACCCGGCAAACCAATTTATAAGACGTTGTCACGTCAAAATAACAAAATTAAAATTGGTACATATTTTATTCTAACTAAATACTGTCATTATGTACCTACATCAAATAGTTTAATATAATTGCAGGACCTGTCGTCATGCCAATTCTAGTTGTGGATGATGATTATATTTGTATCTTAATGCTGTAATATGCAAAAAAAGTTTTAACTTCTATCGGCAGTTCTTATGACTGCCAATTTTTGAAATGAAAACTTCTTTTGGCGCACCACAGACAAATTTTACGTGGACGGTGAATTGACATCAAGCGTCACGTTCGTAAATAAAGGAATTGTTCGGGTAAATTTAGAATCATGGCCATGTAGAAATGCTGACATGGCCGCGCCCTCCGGTTTCACCCGCGTAGTTTCCAAAGTGAGCTATCAAATTTTGAGTTATAAGTTATCACTTCTATAGACAGTTCCTATGACTGCCAATTTATTTTTATCCTTTTTTCTATTAATTTGCTCCTAGCTTGAAAAATCAATATCGTTTTAGGGTTGATATTCCAAAGACTCAAACGGAAGCTCTCTTTTGGAAAGAGAACCACTGTGTTATAGGTAGATTGCCTTAGTATTTCTTGACAGATATGATCTGGGTGACATAAAATTTTAAGCATATCGGCGTTGTACTAAACTAAACATTTTAGTATTAAAATTAACGTGGTTGTTACACATATTTAATTGGATAACGGGACACTCACGTATATACGGTCGGTCAATCCGACTCGAGTTTCGGCCGCGTCCGGCGGCCTTTTTCAAGGCGAGTGCATTAGTGTGAGTGTGTTAGTGATGCGAGAAACTACTGGACGATTATCACACACGATCTACCGTAAACCTACACACACAGACAGATATTTAAATGCTGATTCACACCACCATCCAGTACACCTAGCTTCGGTACCACGCACGCTTATCAACAGAGCGTTGAGACTATGCGATCAACAATATCTGAAAACCGAATTAGACCATTTAAAAGGTGTACTCGAAGGTAACGGGTTTAGCTGGAAACAAGGGTGGCGTATGGCGCATACATCGTCGAGAACGGGTCCAGCTTCGGTGGAGAGGTCACCCGCGTACCTGCCATATATCAAAGGAGTGACGGACAAAATTGGAAACTTGTTACGCCGTATATTGCATCAAGACAATGTTTCGTCCGCTCAGACAGCTAAGGCAAATGGTACGCTCTCCAAAAGACAAAGACCCTTTGGGTGTTCCGGGAGTGTACATGATTCCTTGCGATTGTGGCATAACTTACGTAGGGGAAACACGGAGAAATGTGTCCACAAGACTCACGGAGCACATACGCGCCATGAAAAATGTAGATGTTAACGGCTCTGCGGTGGCGGAACATGTTCTTAGGTCGGACGCCCAACATTTTATTCGATTCGAAATCGGTAAGCGTCCGACCTTTAATAGAGATGGAGGATGGCATGTGCCGCCCGCTTGGAAGCCGTGCCTCCATAGTGCTCGGTATGGTGTTCGCGATATGAGTAAAGACACAGTGAGCTCAGTGTGCTGCAATGTTCCCGACTCGCAGCTTACCAGTGATGAAGAGTTCGAGTGTATACCCGCGCAACCCTCTCGCACCCCCTCACCTGCACCCCCGCAACAGCCGTTGAGCTTGCGTGCGCGACGTGCGGCAGCCCGCAGTGCCAAACGGGCAGCCACCGCGCGTGTGCACTCGCCTTGAAAAAGGCCGCCGGACGCGGCCGAAACTCGAGTCGGATTGACCGACCGTATATACGTGAGTGTCCCGTTATCCAATTATATAAACTAAACATTGTAACTGAATTTAAGCTTACCTACTTCTTGCGTTGAATATAGGTATTAGATATCTATTCTATGGCGGAAGGTAGATTTCTTAGCTCGAGGATTAAAGAGAAGAAGTATTTACTTCTTTCGCGCGTACATAAGTACACAACCACATTTTTTTTATTAATATTAAGTAATACATATTTTCAGGCAAATTATTAACATTAACAAACGCATAATAAAAGTTCTCTAAAACAATAAATGAATATTTATTGGATAAACGGATAACTCACGTGTTATATGGTCGGCCAATCCAACTCGAGTTTCGACCGCGTTGGATGAGTGCCAAACGAGAAGCCATCGCGCGCGTGCACTCTCCTTGAAAAAGACCGCCGGGCGCGGCCGAAACTCGAGTTGGATTGACCGATCATATTACACGTGAGTTTCCCGTTAGCATTATTAAATATATGTAAATGTGAAATATTTTCATACTACAAAAAATGAAACTGCTACAAAAAAAAATGTGGAGAACCATTGCCAGAGATCCTGTCTCGCCCTTAACCGATTTATTTGTATTTTAGGCGATTGTTTGGTTTAACTAACCGATGACATTTGGCTGATGAGACCTGTCATTTCCATTTGCAATTTAAAAAAAGGTGAGTCAAGTTATTGTATAGATTTTTATTCCATTGAATTTTCATCCGTTTTGTGAGCCTATTTTTTAAAAGTAGATGTACATAATATATGATTATGTACACATAAAAATGATTGGCCTCTTAGGTATTTGGTAGTTAGTCTACGTAGATCGTAAGTTCGATTCCCATCCGGAACAAATATTTGTGTCGTGAAAACTGATGTTTGTTTTTTGTCTGGGTGTTTCTATATTTGTATTTATAATTTGTTTTGACTGGCCTCGTGGCTTAGTGGGTAGTAACTCTGCCTGCGAAGCCGAGGGTCGTTGGTTTGATTCCCACACAGTGCAAATTTTTGTGTAATGAATTCAAATATTTGTACTGGGTCTGGGTGTTTCTACGTATAAAAAGTAAAGTCTATATAAGTATTATATAAGCTATCTGGCTGCCATCTTACAAGCTTTGCTTAGTTTGGGGTCAGATGGCGTTGTGTGTGAATTGTCCACCACCAATATTATATTTAAATATATAAACATTATATAAGCTATTCGGCTTATATAATGTTTAAGCTTCCAGCACATACAAGCTTTAGGTACTTAGTTTGGTATAGTCCTATCTAGCCCCTATCCTTTTTTCTTCCCTTACCCGGACGATGGCAATTGGTATGTGTCATCTGGCCCAGTAAATATTTATATCACAGGGCCAGTTAAGCATTTTTACCCAATTGGCCCGAGACCGGGCCTTCTACCGCCTAGCTTCGCTTCGCTTTGCTATTGCGGTCTCTATCATTTCAAGCGGAAAGAAAAGAGAGAGAGCAGTAACAACGTTAAGACAGTTTTAGTTAGGCGGTAGACTCTTGGGCCAAGACACCAGAGGGGCTACCGCCTAAATATCCTTAATAATACCGCCTTAGCTTTGATATTGCTCTCTCTCTTCTTTTGGCATGAAATGATAGAGGCAGCGATCTTCTTCTTCTTGTCGTGTCAGCAATTCAGTTTGGACTACACATATATATATTTTTTTATTATTTTGTACACATTTTTAAATTTTGTCTTTTGTCTTTAATTTTATATTTTTCCTTTTTGTTTCTTTTTTTCTTTCTTTTTTTTCTTTTTTTTTCTTTTTCTTTTTCTTTTCTTCTTCAATTCAATTCAATGCATACAATGCGAGAGACAGCGATAGCAAAGCAATAGACGATTTAGTTAGGCGGTAGAGAGGCGGGCCAGATGGGTCAGTGACACCTATTGATGACAGTGACTATGATTATTTATAATGACTGCTATTGGACTTTGAATACCTAGGACTGCAGCTGCACTGCGCCCGTCACCCAAGTATACATATATATATGTCTCAATATCTTTATTATACCCCGTCATTTCACTGGAAACATTGCTGTGCTGTGGACCTGCAAACAGTGGTGCGCATGGGATTTGAACCAGGGGGCTCCGGATCGGCAGTCGACTAGACCAGCCGTAACTTAGAAGGCGCTTGGGCCCCATTAAATAAACAAATATTGGTGGACAATTCATACACAACACCATCAGACCCCAAACTAAGCAAAGCTTGTGCTATGGCGGCCAGATATCTTAACCTTACTAAATAGGTATAGGTACTTAAGCTGGTTTTACATAGAGCCAAACTACCTGAAATCTCTATAGTTTATGTAGAGACAATATATTTGCATAAAATTAGATTAAATTCATTTTTTTTTATAGGTTTACACTTGACCGTCATCTGGCCTGATGTTAAGCGATGATGCGGTCTACAATGGAGCGTGTTTTTATAGAAGAAACCGATTCACTCTCGATTTGAAAACAATTTAATTTAGTTCACATACTACCATATATTTGGCTCACACAGGCAAAATCTCTCATACTCTCCTAAGCACTCCTTTCTTTGATCAAATTATGGACCAATCTCGACCACAAGGCGACCACCGACCACTAGTAGGTGCTTAATTATTTTGTGATGGAGAAATTAAAGGATAAATAGAAAATAAAACAAACGAATCAACAAATGAAAGAAATTTATTGTATACAGGTTTTTTAAATATCTTCGCACGTCTCACACCTGCCTAACCAGCCATTTCATTAAGACATAACGTAAGAAATAAAGATCCTAAAGATAAAAAGGACATTACATATGAAAAAACATTTTTATTCACTTCAAATGTTCATATTTAAGATTACAGTATACGTAAGAAACAGTTGGTTTACAATCATTTTTTGTCTACAATTCCACAATTTCAAATCAACTTTTGAGTCGCCAAGCGACGGTTCATGGACGCAACTTTGTAACCTTTTTATCAAAAGTCAGTCGTTCGTCAATAAGCTTAGCTTTTTCCATTCTAAAAATTTGACTAGATTTAATACGATTGAGTCGTGCCAATCATGTTTTAATGCCAATTTCGCTAAAATAAGTATCTTTCTCCAACAGTATAGTTCGACCGTTTTGGGATGAACGCCCTGAAGTTTTCGACGCGTCATGCGCAAAACAAACTTTACTATATAACCACCGACTGCGCAGTCTCTTGCACACGGTTCAAAAAGGTCTTCCCGAAATGGTCGGACTATCCTCACACTGTGTCAAGCCAAGTTCTTTTTACATTCTTACGGGTGAAGTGAAACATAAAGATATATTTATATAATAAAATAATCAAGTGTCGCATAACTGACTACGCGAAATCACCTATTTATTTAATGATATTTAAACAATAATAATAAAAACTAAAGGAACAAAATAACAAAAATAAAGAGGCGAGTAAGGTATATTGAAAAAAAAATATATTTCGTTAAAACTTGTACTCAGTAATTAAATAACAATATAATAATTTGATCTTGATAGCTCATATTTCGCGTTTATATATTAATATACAAAAAAGATGAGCTTTTCAATCATAAAGGGGAATAACAGCGTAACTATCATTATATTGGTCCATTACCTGCTTTTTTTTGATGAATCACAAAAGTTTTCCAATTTGCATTTGGCAAAGGAAAATATCCCAGAAAAAGGAATTAGCTCCCGCCATTTTGTGATGTATTTTTTGTAAGCGTTAATTTGAAATAAATACATCATGAGAAAATCGAATTGTAATAACTAATTCATCTTTTTTAATAAAGATAACATTATATTTAATATGTCTAAAATTAAATGCTTTTTGTTGTACATAATTTAAATTTAAACCGACATGACGTTGGTTTAAAAATCGAAGAACTTCGTGAAGACGTCACAGAAATCTTTCATATGCTATACCTTTCCACGATAATTCTAAAAATGTCAATAATAATAATTCAATTATTGTATAATAATAGTACAATAATTATTATTGTTTAAATTAATCTAGAAATAGATACAGATGGAAAACAATCAGAGACAATAAAGGAGAGACTTACAAAGTTACATTTATAGAAACTTGCCGTGGACCGTTTTACTGTATTAGACAGCGTGACTGAACATACTCGAAAATAACCTCGTAATGGAGAAAGTCCATTATAAAATATGAGAACGATGAGTCACTGTGTCTAATATTGGAGAACGCCGGCTATGTACAGTTAGACATGGTCGTACCGAGTCACTAAACGCTTAGAAATAAGATCTGGCGATGTCTTTTACGTTTCATTCAACGGGATTCTTTATAAATTTACGAGTAAATTCTACTACAAAGAAATCAAATATCTTTCTTTATTTTGGAATTAATCTAAATTAAAATTCGAACACAATCGAACTTGAATAAAAAACAAACCGAGTCATCCCGTTACCACTCGCTTCCATACAATTCGGAATCTTTTATTGTTAAATAAAAAAAATGCAACTTCCCTTCATTGTCTTTTTGTTCCGGATCGCAAGAACCGTTCAAGACTAACCTAACTCTTACGGAGATTTCAATTATGAAAAAAAATTAACAAAATATTAAAGGATTACTAACGTCTACCTTATTTATTGAAAAATTACGCTACAGTATCAACTAAAACCTTAAACCTATGTGGAAAATGATTGAACAATAATAATATACATTAAAATGATTCACTATTAACGCAGCAATCCCTGCAAATGACGCAATGACTGTCAAAATGTCACGTGATCACCGATAAAAAAATTAGGGTTGACTCCATAAAAAAAAAACGTTTCATTATTTAATGAGGTATTTGAGCAGAGGCAGTTAATTTATTAAATTTTTATCTTTTTTTATTATTTCTTTTTAGTGTGATATTTTGACAATACATTTAAAGCCAAATGTAAAATAAAAATTTCATATTACGAAATCTTTGAAGGATTTGTCAGTAACTGTAAGTTGTGTCCATTATACAGAGTTTCGATTACCGTATAAAACGTGAATGTTTGTTGGAAAACAAAGTACACTCCGCGAGGTATAAGCTGAGCTTTGCATTAGTGTGAGTGATCACCAATCAGGCAGGAGCTTGAAATTTTGTCCGCGAGGTATAGGCTGAGCTTTGCATTAGTGTGAGTGATCACCAATCAGGCAGGAGCGCGGCGAGACAGAATGGCGCCGCGCCTAAGGCCGGTTGTCACACCTACACTATCCATGTACACTCACACAAATGCAAAGCTCAGCTTATGCCTCGCGAAGTGTACCTTTATAGTGTAGTTGTACATTGATTGCAATCATGACGCATTTTATTTTAAAATTGTAGGGATCACTGTTTATAACATATTTAAGTGTTAAGGCGGCGTATACCATTTGTACAGACCGAACCGTAGCTGGCAGCTTCCGGCTATAATCATCTACTACTTATTCAGTCGCTTCTCTCTAAATCCCGGGATCACTCCCCAAACATTTTGCACAAAAACAATGACATGTATAACATCTCAATATAGTTATAATTATACATATGTATATAGGATTATTTGAAAATAAGCCTTAAAAATAACTAACATTACAAAATAAGATTAAACAACGTAATGATTTGTTCCCGATGAAAAAAATATTTATATTTATAATTAAAAAAATCTAATAACATTCTAAACGGAATGTTGATTATTAACTAAGTTCTCTTTGCAAAATGTCCCATCCTATTTCTGTACAAACTTACACAAAACAACTTTTTAAGCTATCAACAAATGTCAGGCATAACACACAGATATTCGTGTACGTATTTTTTTTAAACAATTGTTCGTCTTTTTTTTTTAAATCATTCGAAATGCGGTCTGGTAAGGCTGACAACACGACGGTAAATAATTGTATTTTTAGTATACAAAAAGTTTAGATAAATGCACATAACGTTTATAGAGATTATTTGAAAATACTAAATGCTAAAAAGACGTCGAAAATTATGCAGAAAACTCAAAATGAAAGACATGCTATCGACTACGTTAAAATTTTGAATATAAAAATCTTTGTTTTCCTTTTATTTAAGAGAATGTGTTCGACATCTCGGCACTCGGGATATGTATTATGTTTTGATATTTTTGAGTCCAATCCTAATTTATTACAATTTGAACCTTGCGTGATTTAGATAAAAAAAAAACTATGTCGAAATGTCGAGTCCAGTCTCCAGTAGTCCTATTTTGCAAATATTGTGGTCTCTGAAGAAAAAAGTACGACATTAATATATTTTAACTTGTATATAATATAATTATGTATATTTTAATTACATACATAATACAAAGATTTCTTAATTTCCATGAGGCGCACATGTACACATAACTTACATTAAGTATCGTATGACAATAATTTATATCCAAATAGTTTTACCTAATTTTATTTTTGGGAGAGCGTATACATTTTTTCCAACTCGTACTTTATTAATATACTTTTGATTGAACACCAAAAAATGTCACAAATTTCAAGATATAATTTTTTTGAGGATTTTTGGGCTAATTACACTTTAAAGTCGACAAGAATATATAATAATGATTATCCACATTTTTGTATAGTCGATAAAACATTTAAAACTTGGACCATGAAAAATAAGAATATATTTTCTTAAGATACAATAATAGTACATAAAATATATAAGTTTACTAGATGTATTTAACGTACGTCCGTGTATTTGATGACAGGAGTTTTTTCCCCTCGGGTCGTCGAACAAACCGCACTCGTAATACCTAAATATCACATTCAGTAATATGGAAATCCACGTGTTAGCTTAGACACAGCTACATTACTATTTTTATACAAAATAATAATTGCACATAAGTCCTTTCTTGCTTCGTATACGTCGAAGCTCTGTTCAGATGTTCGTCCCGCGTCTTGTACCGATAGAAATACCACAACCACTCCGCCAATAGCGCTAACAATTTCATTCAATATATTACCTATCTAATTATAAAAACACGGCGCAAAATCTGCAATAGTTCACTTAAAAATCGATAACATTTACACTCATAGCTAGCTTTATAATTAATTTGTTACATTGTTTTTTTTTTACCTTACATAATATTTAAATAGTTAATTTTATATCATAACGTTAACTTTTGGTTGTCTTTTGAAATTGAGGGTTTCTGAATACGCGCGAAATTTGGACAACCCTAATTTGATTGTCATAGTCGTGACCTTTGTCTATTTGTAAAATTATGATGATATGCCTGAAGAAAATTTGTAGAAATTTGATGTAAAAATATTATTTTGTCTTTTTAATATACAAAACAGTTTTTCTACTGTTTTAAAAGTTTGTTTTTAATCAACCCGGTGATTTAAGTTGGAAATTAAATTATGTAAATAACACGAATTTAAACAAAAAAAATAACGATTGTTATTGTATTCATTTCGGTAAGCTAACCGAGCCGTTTTGTATAACGCGCTATTCCGTTATTTCGAACAGTATGACCGTTATAAGATGAACTCTCTGAAGTTGGTTTTATTGAAAATAAATACAGCGCAGTTATTTGCGCACAGTTCATAGTTTTTCTGTAAACAGTCGTACTGTAAGGGGCGATGCCGCGCCTCCAAAATAGATGGTTCCATTTTTAATTATGTGTCTAATGATCAGGTCACATTGTAAGAAATCGAAACATAACGACCACTACAATTATTGTGATATTATAGCATTCGTAAAGCTGTGATTATATTGAACTGGTTGTGACGTAGGTAACTATTGTGATATTATACGATAATTGTTGATATTTGGTGATTATGTGTTAACTGTGGGAAAGCGAAACTTAAACTGGAACAGGACTTTAAGATTGTTAAATTTTATTTTGACCAGGAAAATTTATCTATGTTTGTGCAAAATAAAATGCTATTTGGTTTATTTTGCATTAACATAGAACCAAAATCGAAATAAAAAAAACAAAAAAAAAAAAAAAACAGCGGAAACAATTTCTCAACTCATTATGAAATATTTTTTTACAACAACCACGCTTGTAATACTTAAGATTCTTGATAGAATAATATGAAATACTTGGAGTTTCAACTTCTATTAATATGGATATTGTAATTTTAAAGCGTGTGGTCGTTCAAATGAATCCCTCGACATAAAATTGCATAAAAGCTGATCAACAAAGCTTATCAATCTCAACGTCCCGTTAATAAATGCAGATATAACATGTAATATATATAGGGAAACGGTAAGCCTGTCTATTTTATTGTCACTACAACAGTATATATATAAATCGAGATAGTCCTATTGCACTATGTGGATTCACTATGCCATAACGAAGAGACATTGGAGAATTGGAACATTTGGAACTGCACCCCTACGGACGAATCTTCAACCGACTATCGAATTTCGCACAAAAATTCGGAATCGTCATTACAATTTCGATAGAAATAGGGGGGGTAAAGAGTTTCTTCAGTTCAGAGCCGGAGCCGGCCGGAGCGCGCAGCTGTCCCCCAAAGGAATGTACTTTATTATATTATCACAAAGACTGAGGAGATCGACTCGCGTTCAGCTTCTGTGTTCGAGGCACTAGGCGCGGTCGGGGGGCGCGGGCGGCGCCGGCGGCGGGGAGAGCGGCGGGGCGGCGGGCGGGGTGGGGGTCCCGTTGCGCGGGCGCAGCTTGTCCGCGCGGAGGCGCTGCACCGTCTCGCGCATCCCCGCGGCCAACAGCCGGTCCGCCGACTCCAGCCGCGCGCGCCGCGCCGCCGGCGCTTCCTCCGGCGACCCCGCCAGCCGCCGCAGCAGGCTCGGCGAATCCGACATCGCGGATCGAGGCTCGCTCAGCCGCTGTAGCAGCGCCGCGCCCGGCAGCGCCGCGCCCGGCCGCTCCAAGGTCGACCGAATTATACCCTCCAGGAACGAACCGTTCGCCGGAGGCGGCGCCTCCTCGCGAAGTCTCCGCATCATGTGCGACGCGTACAAATCCGGAGTCGGGGGCGTGGCAAAACTAGCCCCCGGCCAGTACGGAGGGTACCCCGGCGGATACCCGGGCGTTTCGGGACCGTTCATGCCGTTCGAAAAGGGCTTCGCCGTTAGCTTCGGCGGATTAGGCTTCGGGGGCTGCGGCTTCACGTCCGGCTGCGGTTTCGGCTCCCGCTTCCTCGGCCTCATTAGATGCCGCTCTTTGACTTTGTACTCTAGCGTCGAGTGCGGCACGCCGTAGTAGCTTCCGGCTCGGTGCACGGACATCTCGCCTCTCTGTACGGCCTTCACCGCTTCCACTAGGCTGTCTCTGTCGTAGTTGCGGTACTTCCCTCGTTTGGGTCGCGTGCCTTTACCACCCGCGGCTGGCTGGCCGTTGTTGTTAGGTTGACTCCTTGAATTGCTGGGCCCGTGGTATTGATTTCTCTGGTTGTCGGGCGGCGTTTTGATCACCGAGACGTGTCTTTCCGGCGCTCGCATAAACGACAAAGCGTCCGGGTGGAGTCTGTCCGGTGGCTGCTGGAATTTTTGGCTGATGCTTTTCGCTATGACGTCGTTGAGGGAAAATAGATGTTGGGACGAGGGAGAGTCGGCGTAGACCGATGGTGGTAGGAGCAACGTGGGTGGGTTGACCTGGCCCTGGAGGTTTGGGATCATCTGCGTGAGCGGAGTGATAGGGGTGGTCACTGAGGTGGCAGGGGAAGAGCTTTTGTCGTCGGGCGGTGGGAAGGTCGGTATTTTGAGGATGACGGAGGGAGGAGAGTCTGTTCCTTCGGGGTCACTGTCCGGGTCTGACTCGTGCAGCTCAGCTGCTAGTCCAAATTTGTGGACTTTGTTCCGCAGGGTAGAGCGAGGGATTCCGTACACCAGGGCCGCGCGTCTCGTCCCCAGCTTGCCGGACTGGATATCCCGCAACGCACATTGGAGTTCCTCTTCGGTGTAGTTGCGTTTGGTCGCATTATTGCTCGCTCCGTCCAAAATGGCGCGTTTCAGCCTGAAACAAAAGAAAATTCATTAAACGTTTTCACACACGAAATCGTTTAAAGTACTTTTATTACCACATTAAAAACTTGACCGTATCTTGGAGTTCGTTTGACGTCAAGATATCGAAAATGTCTTTACGGACTTTGCTTAGAACTGCATAGGTTTTGGGCAACGCAAATCTTGAGTAGACAATAATTCATGCGTGCGAGTTACTGCGCCTTCTGTAGAAACCCAAAACTTAGTAGGTAGTAAAGGCCAGCTGACAAAATTTCCTTAAAAAGGTAATTCATAATTCCTTAAGGTAAATCATTTTCACTACAAAATACCTATAAACTCTTCCCTTGAGGAGTGCATATATTGTTAATACACATTCCCAATTCCAATAGAAAACTGTAGAAACTCCAAACACGTTTCCAGTCAAATTAGTCCAGTCAAAATCCAAAAAACAATTATCCAGTCTCACAGTCGCTCCTCAACATTTTATTTAAAACACGGCAAAGAGTCCGAAACATGCAGAAGGGTAGGTAATCAAATTACGCGATCGCGTCGATACCTATTCCCGTCGGATGTTTTTTTATCTTTTTACGTGGTCGGAAAAAGTTGCGGACCAATCTAAATTCTAATGGGGTTTTCCCATTTGAATTCTTTGTTCCTTATTATTTGCATGATACGTAATGTAACGAAGAGGAAGTTTTTGGATCTATTTTTAGTCTACAACGTAATGAGATGTTATAACTGTGTGTCTGTCTGTGCCATGGTAGCTTCTTAACGATTTTATTTGCAGTTGAAACTATTTTAGCGGCGTTAGTAGGGGAAAATCTTATTACGTTTTGATAGACATATTTGATAATACGTCAATGTATTCGAGTATTTGTGTGTCGTGCATATTAACGACGGGAAAGATTACTATGTACAACTATTTTAGTAAGTAACTCATCAAACTAGCATTTGTTATCGAAAACAGAATTACAAGGACTATGTAAA
This sequence comes from Ectropis grisescens, assembly GCA_017562165.1. Lineage (NCBI taxonomy): Eukaryota > Metazoa > Arthropoda > Insecta > Lepidoptera > Geometridae > Ectropis > Ectropis grisescens. The sequence goes on along the minus strand of CM029792.1, from coordinate 4,431,818 downwards.
CTTGTTAATGTAGGACGCCCGTCAACTGACGACACTGTTGCACATTTTTTATATTTTTAAGACAAATTTTTACACAGTGTGCGCAATCTCTATGTATAAGAAATTTATGTTAGTTTGTGTACGCTTCAAAAACTCAAAAAGTTCTGCACCGATCGAGCTGAAATTTTAGAATGTTATAAAATCCTCATCAAGGATTGTTTTTGTCTAATTTTTGAATCACAAAGTGCCATAGCGAAGCGGGGTACAGCTAGTAAATAATAAATACTCATTCGTAAGTATTTGGCATTAAAAAAAATTGGTGATTCTCTTTCTGTGAAAATCCCAGTATTGGGAACAAAGAATAGGCTGCTTATGACTGATAGTATTGACACGATTATTGCAAAACCTACAATGATGTACGATAAAAAAACTTGATTCACAAACACTCGGTCAACAGCCCACAATCGGACTAAACTCAATATTTCAAAATGTATTTAATCCAAAGATAAGTAAAATGCGAAATATTTACTGTTGGTCTCACCGATAACGGCTTATTATGAATGCTCCCTTATCTAGCCCCAATTCCCTTCATTTCGAACTCTACACCTCGAGCAATAAAGTCGATATTTCAATTTAACACGATGTCGTCTTGAATTTCATCTTGCATTTTGCTTTCTTCTTTTTTGCCTGCAAACTTTTACGATTTTAAACTTTATGTGTATGTTTTAGGGATAATTTTTCGCTGTGTGATAGAGCTTTGATGCAAGGTCGATGCACTGACAGGCTATGCCGGAGTTCTATTTGTTTTTGCGAGTCATACGACCCACATCGCGTCTCGGCGAATGAATTTATTCACTTTATCGATTCGACATTGTACCTCTATAATATCGAGACGAGACAATCGAGATGTTTTTTTGTGTAAAATTTTGAATAAGGTGTCTGAGTGGGTATTTCATGATGGATATGACCTTGATATGAAAAGTTAAGTTTTTCTTTGTCTGTGTGGAACTCTTTTTGGCAAAAGAAAATAATATATGAGTTCGCGCCACAGACATGCTAATTTAGCAGCGTAGCGTCGAAGTTCCGGCACAGGACGTCCACGCTCTTTCTACGAAAAACGTGATTTCGAAATAAACTCGCTACTTTCTAAGCCTACTTTTTTAATGTTCTAAGCCTACTCTAATTAGAGTAGGGCTATAGTTTAGAATAGCAGATAGACCATTTTATCACCGCAATATTACAGAAATGTGCGGTGCTGGTAAGTTAGAAATACCTACTTGCTGACCATAGAATCACCCTGACATATGTAAAAACGACGTATATATATTTATTGGAAAGAAGTGTCTTACAAACAAACGTGAGACTAAAACCGTAAGCAAAATATGTAACGGAAGTGACGCGTGACAACTGTCCGTGTTGCCAACTTTATTTTCAGATGATCATACCATAGATAATAAAATTAAGCAATATTTTATGTTTGTAAATTGTGTGGCTTCTATATTATCCGAATGAAGTTTGTGGTAATTACTTTTACTTTCCCACCTGAGGGTCTACCGTTAACTAAAACTGCATTATCTTCTCCCTTTTCTTTACGCTTAAAATGATAAAGACAGCAATAGCAAACCCATAGCCGATTTAGTTAGGCGGTAGGGCTGGTGCTTCGTTACTACAAATTTTATTTAAGTACTTACGATTATAAAGTTTATAACTTAAGTATTTATAAAATTTGGGGAGACCAAATAATATTAAAAACGTCAAGTAAAAAAGACTTTATTAGTAGCGTTCCGCGATTTTGCCCGCGTAGTTGTCGTTCCAGTTGTTTTTCCGCGATAAAAGCATTTTAAATTTTTTTCGATTTAACGTCGGTGTACGATTCTTTTGGTTATGCCCCCTTGTGACCGCACCTCTTCAAACTACGCCTAATGTACCTAAACGAACTTATACGCATGTATAAAACGTTTGTCTGAAACATTTTCTACGCACTACCATTAAATTTAACTTTCCAGTTCCATCTTGTAACGGTGAACTTCAATTGAAAAATTATTCAAATTTCATCACAGCTGGTTCAGTCGCTTGATGACTGAGTTGTTATGCATAGGATGAATAGGTAAGATAAGATACCTATCTATCACGTTAAGGGTGGAAATTGTTCTCAGACCACCTAGGGTACCTAGATGCATTTGCTTATATATCTAGGCTTTTAGATATGTAGTATTTAATTCAGGGTGGTCCATACCCTTGGTCTAGTCGGGAGAACGGTGACTGCCGATCTGGAGCCCCAGGGTTCAAACCCCACGCGCATCACTGTAATTTCGAAGTCATGTGTGTAATGCACAGATTTCTAAATATGTGGTGTAATGCCGCTAACTCAAAACTGGGACTCTGGGTCTTCTCTCGCAAGGCGAGAGTCAAAGCCATAATCCACCCCGTTTTAATTTCGTTCTTTATCTGATAATTTTTATTTACAAGATAGGGACAAGGGCCTGTTTCACCACAATTAACATGATTCATTACAAATAGAACTAACCGTTTGTTTGACACAGTACAATACTTTTGCAATGTTTTTAGTTCGTGGACTTGCGAAGTAGGGCGTTGACTGGAGATATGAGTTTCTTGACTGTGGAGTTATTGCTCTGACGAATGCTCGAATGAAATGTACAAATTGATTGGACCAGGGAAACTACTTACAATTTTGCACACGTAAGTTACATATTGGTTTTCATTGTGAAGGAAATTATCAATAAACCGATGTTTTCTAAAAAAACAACATTTTTTATAGGATGAGTGGCAATAAGCACGCGGTCAACCTGATGGTAAGTGGTAGTCGTTGCTTATAAACCCCTGTAACATCAGAGATGCTGATGTCGTTTCGCCAGCTCTGAGAATCGGCAAAAATAACCCTTTTGAATTTTTTCCTTGTAAATTGCCAAGGAAAAATTTCAATGTTAGTCGAAAATATCTTCAGGTCCTACAGGTCCAACGTAGAAAAGATCGACAGAACCGAACGCTTTAAGACCATCCGAGGATTTCTGTTATTGATTTCCCTTATGGTTTTCATAAATTTACAACCAGCCCCAGTTTTACCCGCGTAGTTTTTTATTCCATTCACGTAATTTTCGCGACGAACAGTACCAAATATTTGTTCTGTTTCTGAGTATTTATATGTATAAGTATAATAAATATGTATTTATAATTATATAAGTACCTACTAAATCAGTTATGATGCTTCCTTAGTACTTATACGTTTTCCTTAATTTGGGACTAGATGGTGTTGGAAATGTCCACTAATGTTTTTTTTTTAATTAAATGGTTTTGACGAAATTATAACTAAGTATACCTTTCATAAATTTCAACCCGATCTTCTCATCTTTTTCGACGAAGTATTACAAAATAACAAACATATAATATTTCGCATTTAAAATAATAGTAAGATAGTCAAATGCTGATCAGTAGTAATAATAATTGATGTATGCTCCCCCAATCCATGATGGCGTCCTGTCATTCGTTCGTTGACCCCGGGCCGGCGATCAAAGTTTCGTTTTCACGGTTTAATGGGCGCATTCACATAACTATTGTTTGTGAAACATGACTCCTAGCTGCAATAGAGCCATGTGGCTATAGTGCACAAGTCTACAAGTAATTTAAACGACTTTAATAAACACAGAGTATGTCAACATTAGAGTTGCAAAAAAAGTTTTCTTTTAGTTTTCGATGCTTATTTCATTATAACAGGAATGATTTGTGGTTTTGTGTTTGTACAAACTAAAAAAAAAAAATACTGGACTGATTTCAAAAATCTATTCCCTAATAGAGTGTTATTTCTGAATAAAAAAACAGTAGGTATCGGTTTGCCCGGAGACCGTGACACGAGACCACGATCGGAGACGGCGACAGGCACTTGACTCTATAGAATTGTATGGGAGCCAGTTCGCGCCGAGACCGCGACACATGTCTCGCGACACGTGTCTTGGTCTCCTGTCGCGGTCTCGGCGCGAACTTGTACCTATAACGTTCTAAATTTCTATCCGATTGATCGGTTCAAGCGTTCTTACGTCATAGACCAAAAACATTTCAAATATTTGGTTGTATAATACATATTAGAAGGACGACAAAATTGGAATGTTTGTTGCTCAATCAGGTCGGAACGATTATTAATGGATTAGATTGAAATTTGGGACAGTTTAATTTTTGCTTGAAATAAAACATATGCAGACTACTTTTTAAACCGATCCGGAGCCCTTGGATCGAATCCCAAAAGGAAAACATTGTGAGGAAACATGTTCCTAGAATCTTTCGAGGTCATCTATCAACCCGCACCGGGCCATCTGGTCCTGTCTCCTATCTCTCATAGTGCGAGAGAAGACCCCGAGAGCTAGTAGTGGCAACGCTTAGTGGGCTGTTTATGCCGTGGATTTACAAGGACTTGTGGACTTTTAAGGCACGTATGGCTCACAAGTGTTTCGCGGAAGGCATAGTAGGAAGTAGGACCGGAGCTAACGCGAGCCTTATGGCAAACCGCCACCGTGACCAATCACCACTTTATAGATTCTGCAATCGCCATGGGACTCGGAATAAAATCTAATTGAGAATAAGGCCTTATTTGTCCGTACTCTACATATTAACAAATTAATTAGGTACTTGAAAAATAATAGCCATTTAAAAAAAAACACTTTTTTACCATTATATAATAATAACAAATAATAAAAAACTTAACGTTTAAGTTTTTATGATCTTTGTTTATTTTTACAATAAATGTAGGTACATATTGAGAAAACTTAAAAAATAGGAAAATTAAAGGAATATGTGAAAAAGTATAATAAATATTGGTGGATAATTCTCACACAACACCATCTGACCCCAAACTAAGTAAAGCTTGTAATATGGCGGCCAAATAACTGATATTAATACTTATATAGTTGTAAGTACATACTTATTATACATAGAAACACCCAGATACAGTACAAATATTTGAATTCATCACACAAATATTTGCACTGGTTGGGAAACGAACCGTCGACCCTCGGCTTCGCAGGCAGAGTTACTACCCACTAAGCCACGAGGCCAGTCTTAGGTTTACTCTTGACCACCATCTCGCCTGAAGTTAACTGACGATGGGGTCAACAACAAAACATGCTTATAAAAAAAAAAACGATTCACTCTCGATTTGAAGATACCAAGATTGTAACCATCGAAAAAACCCACTCATGCTACACATTCCACAGCTTAGATGTTCTTATCAGAAATGTAGAGTCAAACCTCTTCGTTTGAATCTTTGTTTACAAATTACGAGCCAAAAAAAAGTATTACTGTTGCACTTTATTAGAAGTGTATCCGATAAAATCCGACTCAAAAGTTTGACAGATTTTTGGCTCGTATAATTAGCGTTAACTGTATCTAACTGTGTATTCATGCGCGGTGTGTTGTGTGTGAAATGTTCAGCAATATTTGGCCCAAACCAAGGTAAGGCCGGCCAAGAAAGTACAGGTTAGTAAGTAAAGAATCAGTGATAAAGGCATACAATAATAACGCCTAGAAGCTAGGTTTCTGGGCACTGCGCAAGAAAAGTGAGGCACATCATAGTGAGACATATATTTTCAGTCAGTTCGAAATTACTATAAGTTGTCAAGGTTCAGCCCTAATGCGTCTCCGATAATTAAAAACATTATGATGATTTTTATGGTCCTTCCTGTACATATTCCACGATATTAAAGTTTTGTTTTGTTTGTACGTACTGTTTCGGAAATCAATCAGGTTTTTGCATCACTTAAAATGAAGCGTTTGTTGGAAGATTATCGATGGTAATTAAAATTTTAATGCATTACCACTCTATATAAGAGAAGAACAAAACGAAAAAAATATTTTGTATTTTTTTTTAAATGTTGCTTACCAAGGCATACTACAACGTCAAAAATTTCTTAGAAGAATCTCAATATGTCTCAAACACACGTCATTAACGCTACCCACCGGACAAAAACATGATTTTGATATTTTAGTCTAATAATAAGTTGTTGTTGTTGTTATTTTATTGTAATTGATTGTATTGCTACGCCCTGACAGGGTCATGTACCTACTAGATTTAAGTTTTAAGTCAATGTCATGTACATGTTGCAATTGAATAAATGATATGATATGATCTAGGCGTTATTGTACTATAGATAAAGGTGACAGAGGTCCTCACCGGTTGTCGAGGCTCTTAGCATCAGGGGGGCGGAGTCCCACTGGCACTGGAGGTGGACTTGGCGCTCAGGTCCAACGGCTGCTCACCCAAGCTGGGCGACGATGGCGCCGGCGTCTCTTCTACCCTGCTAAACACATACATTTTTTAAAACCATTGTAAGCCACTGTAAATTTGATGGGGTGGCTTAGTTGCTATCGAGTCTGCCTGCGAAGCAGAGGGTCGTGGATTGGATACCCACTCAGTGCAAATATAGTGTGATGAATACAAATAATTGTACTGTATCCTGGGTGTTTCTTTGTAAAATACTTAAGTATGTATTAAAAAAAACTTATTTAACTTTATAATATCAGTATTATTATATTCAGTAGTTTAGTAGAAATCGTTTTTGGTACACATAAATAAACAATTAGCTATATATATATATTTACGCGGTAAATGCGTTTATAAAGGGCTCTAAGTAAAAGATTTTCTCAGAAAAAAAGAACAAAAAGAAAAAACCCGAGTGTATTCATCAGGATTCTAACCGGGGCCTGTTGACTCCGAGGGCGAGCATATTCCGTCTGAGCCATTTAGACTTAAAAAACAGTGGCGAAGTAAGTTATCGTATTCTAATGACATTGTAGGAGTTTTTCATTGTCTGAAGGCGCATAAAACGGCGTTTTTTAAAAATGAAACCTAGCTAGATCGATTTATCGTCCCCGAAACCCCCTGTATACATAATTTCATGAAAATCGTTCGAGCCGTTTCCGAGATTCAGATTCTATATATACTCGTATATAGGTACTTACAAGAATTGCTCGTTTAATGGTATAAGATAAGATTAGTCATCTGTAGTATTTATTATACGCTTACGTTTCAACAGAATCAGACCTTTATATTGCTTTTTTGTTACGAGTATACAGAAGAGGTTTATTATTTATTTATGATATCAGATATAGAAACTTAGAAACAACTGTTTTACCCTTTCTGGGCATCCAAATAACAAAGCCTCTTTGGTAATGAGGTTACAAAAAAATCAGATAAAATTAAGAATTAACAAGTCTAATTAATATTTATAACATTGCAGTAAAGTTATTATAATTATCATTATCATAAGTGTCAATACGCGTACGCCCCCCTGATGGTAAGCGGTAGTTGCTTAGGTACTTCTTAGATGCGTTTTACCAGCCGAGATGGTTAAAGATGTTCTCTTTTACATTAATTTATTTTAAATAGAAAAAAAAAGTACTTTTGATGAGTTAGAGAAATATTATGATTTAAATACCTCCAGAACCCAGGAAGATTGTAGAAATGATAATAAAGTCCAAAGTCACTATAATTCAAATACGGCGACCACATCATTCTTCTAATTAAAAAAAATCACTATGAAAAATAATAACGTAATAAATAATAATTAATTCATATAATAGGTATATATATATTTTGTTTAAAAATACACTTTATCACTCAATAAATAAATGCACTAATGCTATCCACGATAACCACTGTTCGATATTTGAAATTATTATAATGATTAAATACGTGTTTGCACAATTTGAATGCACATTGCATCTGTGGTAGAACTGAAAATTTGGTGCAAGTGTTTCTATATTTATAGTACTGGGAGTAGGTAAATTTTATTCATACGAAAATACCAAAATGGCGATTAAAAAATGGAGAGGGGGGAAGATGCCACATATTATGGAAGTACGTACTTTACGACTTGTTTTCTTTCCCACCAAAAACCTATAAAAAAATGTGTGCTTAAGACCGTACGGCAGAAGTGAAAACTATGAACTTTTCACTTCTGTTCAATAATTAATAAGAATGACAGTGAAGAATAGCTGACTGTATTCTTCTCACTCGGGTACAGTCAGCGGTCCCGAGTTCACTTAAACGAGCCTTTGACTTCAGAGCGTGACAAACCAACTTCACTTACAGCCTACAAAAAAATCTGTGTGCGAAGCGTCAAAAGAAGTCAAGCGCTTGGTCGCCGCGAAGCGTGACCAAAATGCTGGCGCACTTTGGTCACGCTCACGCTGACGATTTGGTCAGCATTTGGGTCAACGTATAAGCATTGCCATTCAACGTGGCAGCACTCTTTTGACTGGTAGTCAACTTGATCGTGTTGAATATTTTAGGCCTTATCGGTTACATAATTTAGAAGTGCTTAGTAGACGTAGTTAAGTTTATCTATCCTATGGTTAAGTGTATAATGTAGTGTAGTTATCATTGTAATCAGTTAGTTTCCAATAAAGATTTTGATGATGGCGCGGCGTTAAAAAATCAATCGACCCCTTTTTAGAGGAATAAGACCACAAGGTTTTGGGTTTAAGGTTATCTAGAATTGTGATACGAGTTTTTTATATTTTAAACTAAGATAGTAGTTTTTAAAGTAATTTTGGTGAACACACTTTCTCAATTTGAGCTCATTTTAAACCGGTAAATTCTTTATTAACCACCTTAAATTATATTGAAATCTTTACATAAGACTTAATCGTGATGTACATAAACTATATTATTTAAAACTAGCATCGCATGGCGGTTTTGCCCTCGTAGTTATCTTTATTTTTCGGGAATAAAAAGAAACCTATGTCTTCTTCCAGACTATATTAATCTAATCGTTTGTTACGATGTGATTGATCAACAAACAACTAAATATTGACACGCGAAGTATTATTATTTGTATAGATGTATCTAGATAAAACAGTAATCTGTCAGACATTGATTTCTATCAGACAGATAGTTGATAGTGAAAGTGCTGCGTTGTTATTGTTAAAATAAAGTTTAAAAATATGTTTATCCAAAACTACAAACGATAAGAGCGCATTTGTAATTTTGATAGACCGGTATTATCGGCTCAGACAAATGTAAATTAATTCGTCTACTCAAATCATGAGATTAGATAAGTTTAATAAGCTTCCGAATGACTTGAAAATATATTAATAGGACAAATACTTGTGTGATGAATTCAAATATTTGATATTTGCACTGTGTCTGGGTGTTTCTATGTATAATAAATATGTATTTGCAACTATGCAAGTATTATATCAGCTATCTGGCCACCATATTGCAAGCTTTGCGGCCAAATCCGTTAAGATGTTCCGCCGTCGTGATTGAGCTACGAACACCCACATTTTCGCATTATTTTTAATTTCGCATTAATACGGAACTCTTCGTGTTTGAGTCCGACTCGCACTGGACGGTTTTGATATGGTTTTATACATATTTAACTTTGTAATGTCCTTTTTTATTCTGATAAAAAAAAATATGTCAAAACCCAGGTTAAGTTTATTGATAAATAAAACTAACACGATATAAAAATCGCCCCTTTCTAACCTTTGCCAAAGCAAGGTAAGGGGTTTAGTAGTAAAATAAACATAAAATAAATAAATATTGGTGGACAATTCACACACAACACCACCTGACCCCAAACTAAGCAAAGCTTGTAATATGGCGGCCAGATAGCTGACATAATACTTATATAGTTGTAAATACATACTTATTATACATAAAAACACCCAGACACAGTGCAAATATTTGAATTCATCACACAAATATTTGCACTGGGTGGGAATCGAACCCACGACCCTCGGCTTCGCAGGCAGAGTTACTACCCACTAAGCCACAAGGCCAGTCAAGGCCAGTGGTAGGACTCTTGGCGGAGTCCGCCTGGGGAAGTACCCACACCTTTGCCAGTTTTTGTAGCGCCAAGCTATAATGTGCAAGCATTACTGTGTTCCAGTTTGAAGGGCAATGTTTCCAGAGAAATTACTGGGCTTAGTGACATAGCATCTTAGATCTCTGGGTGATGAGCGCAGTAGGTACAGTGCTAGGTAATGATTTGGACTTTTCATGTTCCAATAGCTGCGTGTCACTGTGTTGTTATGTGACAGGCATGTTGCTTACCATCAGGCGCATGTCCTGCTCGTCTCGTCACTCTTTATTAAAAAAAAAGAGTAACGCCTTAATCTACTCGTACGTTATTAAATTAATAATAATTCTCATTTTAATTTAGTTCTGTGAATAAACGCCCTGCCAAAAAAAGTATTTTAACTGGTGACAACATATTTCATTTGTCTAAAATGTACCACTCTATCATTTACCCAGTTGTTTCAGAGGTAATACCAACAAACAAGTACAATGGAAATAGGCATGACTAAACTTGAGTCAATAACATTTAGGCCAAACGACTTTTACTGTTGTTTTCTAAAAATAATCATAATATAATAAAGGTTTAACAACCTGAGTTCTATTCAAAACTGCGTCAATATATCTATAAAATAATATTTTTGTCATAAAATATGTTATCTTTAAATGTATATTTCTTTTGTGTGTGTGTTTGTTACTGAACTCCGCTTAAACGGCTGGATCGATTTAAACTAAATTTTCTGTGTACCTTCAGATGGATTCGAGAATGGTTCAGATTCACAAAACAGCCCGGTAGATGGCGCTGCAGTTGGTATCTAGGTATCCGAGCGAAGTATTAGTATTTTTTTGATATTTAAAAAAATGTACTAAATGTAATGTAAATGTACTAATATTGTACCCAAGAAGTTTTACCTTTTTTATTTTCAAGGGACCTATGTATTTGCAGTCCCGTGCAACCGTACTTAACGGTTTCCTCAGAATGTTTTCCTTCACCGTTATAACTAGTAAGTAGTGATGACTACCAAAGAGTTTACTTAAACTAAGTATAGAGTTGACACAAACGCTTTACACCGAAATCACTGGTAGCATCTTTCTTGCCTTGCCAGTTTTGTGGGACTGTCATACTTTTGTTGCCATAGTATGCACGTCATCTGCTTACGATTGACACAAAGGAACCGTGCGGAAAATATAACTCTATACGTAGTATTTATAAACTTATTGATGGCTAACTTGTAGATTACCCTCACAAATCCGCCAATGTCACGTATAATGATAGACCAGACCGTCAAACGAAGGGTAGGGCATATTACGGATGTTTAAATCGACTAACATTTTAGTCGCGCGAAACGATGCCTATTGACAGTTATTCTGAAGTGCAAATGACAACACAAGTGACACCTCAAGAAGTATCACAATGCCGGGAGCCTTTTGTGAGGCGGCGCTATTCATACTATTTGAGAGAACGTTTTGAGGCCGCATGCACACGGATGGTAATAGAACGGTTTTTAAATCGACATTGGCTAGTCTTGTAGAGATTTTCTACGATAACATGGCCTGCCCCTCCAAATTACTGTTTTAATGTGTGTAGTCACATCCTTATGAAAGAGTTGTATGTAGGTGTAATTATTCGTCTTCAGTAGCAGTACGCACACATGCGTGGTGGTGCGTTGTATATACTTTTACAAATACTTTCAAACGTTTTGAATTCTGGAGGGGCGGGTCATGTTATCGTAGTAAATCTCTAGGCAAAGTACACATACTAGGGTCTCGTATAAACAATAGTCTCGACCAACATCTTCAAAGACTTTCCCTAGATGGTTGGATTGGGGGTCAGATACAGAAGGCGGTCATCCTCGACACAGCGCGCACCGTCAGGAGGTTCCTCAGTCTGCAGCTCTAACCGCCAGTTGCTTGGGCCTTGCCCCGCTGCTGGCGGCACCCTAGTATATAAATATATATATGAAAAACTAGCCTGCTCTGCGTGCGTTGCTACGCCACCTGTCGAAAATTGGCCGTACCAACTCAGATTTAGAACACATTTGATTTGCAAAGGGTTTTAATGACGCAATCTTAAAAGATAGACACATGCTGTCACGGACTTCAGCGCACGTCAACCCACGCAACGAAAGCTCTCAAACATGAATGTTTTTCCCGTTTTTGTTACATAATTCATTCATGCTCCACTCCTATTAATAGTAGCGCAATGTTATATAGCATATAGCCTTCCTTGATAAATGAACTATACAACAGAGAAATGCTCTTTCAATTCGGTCCAGTAGATCTCGAGAACCTAGCGTTTAAACAAACAAACAAACTTTTCAGTTTGAGAATATTAGTATACACTAGAAAATCACAGTGGACGAATGCTTTAACAGTATGTTTCCAGATTTTTGCTTGTAGTACAAATTGACGAGACGAGCAGGATATGTACCTGATGGTAAGCAACAAGCAACATGCCTGCCATGCTTATTTACTGGATTCTCAATACGAATGCATTCCCTCTAGGAAACCTAGAGCAAAGCAATACTTTTTTTATTTAGTATAGTTTTAATACCTATGGCTCATAGGCAATGACACCCTTCGGTACACTTCGGAGAGTGTGCGACTGATTTGCACGATCTAATACCACCTTGCTCTTTTTTCTATCGAAATGCACGCAGCTCGAAAAAGCGACATCGTTTCAGGGTTTATGTTCCAAAGACACGAACGAAGAGATTCGACTCTACTTTTGTGATAAGAACGTCAAGGTTGTGGAATACGTTGCCTGAGTGGGATTTTCCCGATAGTTACAATCTTTGTGTCTTCAAATCGAGAGTGAATCGATCTTCTAGGTGAACAAGTTCCATCGTCGACCGCATCATCGTTTAACATCAGACGAGATGGCGGTCAAAAGTAAAACTACATATAAAAGTTTAAAAAAAAATACCATCTCGTCTATGCAGCCCCATCCAGTGAACGGTTCGACAGGGCGCCACTATTGAGAACCTGCAGCTGCGTGTAAAGTGTTTACCGATACAACAGGATAGACATGTAGAAGACATTGTATTGCGTCTGTCACCGTGTTGGCCGAATGAACAATACAACAAATGAAGTTTCGTTCTGTTCATTTGCCTTGGAAACTAGTATTTTATTGGCTTTTTACATCTATACTAATATTATAAAGCTGAAGAGTTTGTTTGTTTGTTTGTTTGTTTGTTTGCTTGAACGCTAGGATCTCGGGAAGTACTGGTCCGAATTGAAAGATTATTTTTCTATTCGATAGTCCATTTATCGAGGAAGGCTTTAGGCTATAGAAAATATTTCTACTATTCATTGAAGCGGAGCATGAAACAAGAATGTAACAAAATCGGGAAAAAATATTCCCTTTTAGAGAGTTTTCGTACATTTCGTGCTTTGACATGACACATGACAGCATGTGTCAAAGATTGCGTCATTGAATTTCAGTAATCTGTGCCTCGAATATAAACCTTTGCTATTTTTTTTTCTAAATCTGAGTTGGTACGACCAATTTCCGACAGGTGGCGTAGCAGGTTGCTGAAGAGGTTTTTTGTTCGTAATCGATATTCTCAAGAATGAGTGAACCGATTTCAGTCATTCTTTCACCGTTGGATATGTACGGGATCCCGATGAGTGCTATATAATATACCACGGGCGAAGCCGGGGCGGGCATCTAGTAAGACATATGTGGCCTGACTGGCCTCGTGGTTTAGTGGGTAGTAACTCTGCTTGCGAAGCCGAGTGTCGTGGGTTCCATTCCCGAACCCAGTGCAAATATTTGTGTGATGAATTCAAATATTTGGACTGTGTCTGGGTGTTTCTATATATAATAAGTGTGTATTTATAACTATATAAGTATTCATCATCATCATCATCAGCCACAAGACGTCCACTGCTAAACATAGGCCTCCCCCCTAGATTTCCACAACGAGCGGTCCTACGCAACCTGCAACCAGCGGTTTCCAGCGACCTTTGTGAGGTCATCTGTATATCTAGTGGGAGGCCGTCCAACACTGCGTCTCCCGGTTCGTGGTCGACACTCAAGAACCTTTTTTCCCCATCGGTTGTCAGTTATGCGAGCGATGTGGCCTGCCCATTGCCACTTCAGCTTGCTTACTCTTTGAGCTATGTCGGCCACATTCGTTCTATAAGTATTATATCAGCTATATGGCCACCATCTTACAACCATTGCTTAGTTTTGGGACAGATGGCGCTGTGTGTGAATAGGCATGACGACTCATTTTTTATTTATCCATCAAAAGGCTGCTCAAAAGCTTAAACATAGGTGAAAGAATTACTTTGTTATCTTAAAAACTTCCCGTCATATCACGATTATAAAATCATAATTTTGTCCCAAACTGTCCCAAAAACGCTTCATACAAAAACACTAAAGAAGCGAGACGTCACTGTTCCGTATTTTCTATGCGTAAAGTTTGTATGGTAGCTATACCCATTAAATATTGCTTTTAGGAAACTGGTTTCATAACAAAAGTCACTTGAAATTGAATGGATTATCCAATGGTAAATACATTTTCTAATAATTTCGTACGGTTTAAGATGGACTTGCCCATCTAGCTTTGAATGATCATAAAGTAAGTTAAACTAAAAAATATCAAAATTAAAAAAGGTACTTACACATTTTATTCTATTTAAATACTGTCATTATATCAAATAACTAGATGCCCGCCCCGGTTTCGCCCGTGGTACATATATAGCACCCAGCGTGATCCCGTACATATCCCACGTGAAAGAATGACTGAAATCCGTTCAATCATTCCTGAGAATATCGCTTTCAAACCAAAAACCTCTTCAGCTACCTGCTAGGCCACCTTTCGGAAATTGGACATACCAACTCAGATTTAGAAACAAATTTGATTGGCAAAGCTTTATATTCAATGACGCCATCTTTGGCACATGCTGTCATGTGAAAGCACAGTACGAAAACTCTCAAACAGGAATATTTCTTCCCGTTTTTGTTACATTCTTGATTCATGCGCCGCTTCTATTGCTAGTAGCTTTATGTTCTATGATTTATACCCTTCCTCGATAAATGGACTATCTAATAGAAAAATAATCATTCAATTCTGATCAGTACTTCCCGAGATCCTAGCGTTCAAACAAACAAACTCTTCAGCTTTATAATTATAATATTAGTATAATTGCAGGGTCTGTCGTCACGCCTATTAATTTAAGGTTTAAGGTCTAACAGAGCAATAGACTTTTACAATTAGAAACATCACACACGAGCCAAAGATCACGGACCACCGTGACAGACGAACGGGGATTCGTAATGAGATTAACTAAACGTATAATTCTGCTTGTCGCTCAATGGTAGCTCTTCCGTTGGATTGAATTATTGATGCTCTATGGAGACAGGACACCTTGTGCCAATATGGTGTACTACCATAGATCGTAGAACTAAAGATTAGCCCTCCCAAACTTCAGGGCGCACGGAATCATGTTAACGTTGGGAAGAGTGAGCTCACTCTTACCGTTCTAGTCGGTTGTAGAAAGCAGGGGACACCGGTCGTTTTTACCTATCACTAACTTTGATCATTTTGAACATAAATATAAAAGATTATGCCTTCTTGTGCGTTCAAAAAATTTTCTAACAATTCTAGAAACTCAAATAAATCTAATGGAATAACATTTCATGCGTAAGTACTGCTTTCAAAATTATTTTAAATATTTTCTAATTACATACCCGTTAGAATGTTATAAAAACATGTTATAAAAAATGTTTAAAACAAATGACCATCACCTGTATTTATTTCATAATGATAAACTAGTGAATATCAATGTAGTACATAAGTGAATTTTTGTTTAGAGGCATTTTCGCGTTTTTTTTTTTTCTAATGAAAAAATTTTACTCAATCGTGTTTTGTAGCAAACCACGATACCAGATATAGTCAAAAATGTCATACATTTTATTTAGTGCGATTTGATATACAGATTTCCCAAACCTGGAATTTTAAGCCGAATTGGGGAATGTCAGGCTCTTAAACCAAAAAACTTAAAATTATGAACAGTTCAGAAGAACAAAGAGATCCGAATGAGGCCATGTCGCAAGTTTTCATCAACTAGGTATTGCTAGGTACTTATTTACCTATTCAGTGTTCAATATTCAACAGGGAGAATATTAACAATATTATTCTAACTATTTATTAACAAATAAGTCCTAAGGTAACCTTGGCAGCATTCAACGCATAATACGAATCGTAGGGTTGAGGCACGTATTTGTCGTAAAAAGTTGCCGGATTTTTTTATTTTTTTTTAAACAAAAATATCACATAGTTAAAATTGTCTGCAAAATCAAAGAACTCATTTCAATTTCAAACTTAAACGCAAACTAGTTTCATATAAAATTTGTGAATCTAAATAATGAGGGTAATTCTCAAATTCTCATCTATTGATCAAGCGATGATTTTGCAGATTTTAATCAAAACCCGTTTGACCAGATTCGATAAAATTTAAAGCGACCGCTTCAAAAGGAAAAAAAATCTTCAAGAAATAACTTTTCTCTTCACAAAATTTTATTATTTTTTAAATTATCAGACATGTTACAATTATCCTAAATAATATTTTAAATATGAATGTAAGTTTGTTTGTAACGCTTTAACACGAAAATTACGTAACTGATCATCATGAAACTTTGTACACATATTTTTGGGAGATATTAGAAGAAGCATAGGCTTCTTTTTATCTCTGAAAAATAACGGGAAAGGGAACTAACCGGTGAAACCGTGGGGCACTGTTACTAATCAATCATTATAATATTTAACTTTTGACTTCCCTATTTTACCGGAAAAAACATGATTCTAGCCTCCCATCCCTACGTTAAACTACACAGAGATGTATCAGGTAGCACAAGGTAAGACTAAGGCCCATTTGAATTTTAAATAGCCCTGAATCCGCACTATTGTTTCGCCGTTGACGCTCCAACAACACGCTTGTCTCATGATCAACGACATTTGGACATCCTGTGAGATGACTCACTGGCATGTATGTAAAATTAAACCATACCCTGATTTTTAAACAATGATAGGTTTATACTTGATCGCCAACTCGATGTGGTCTACGATGGAGCGTGCTTACCTAGAAGAAACCGATTCACGAATTGAATACGCTGAGAGTGTAACCATTGAAAAAACCGCTAAGGCAACGCATTCATTCATAATTTGCTATTTTTTCCCAATAGATATTGCAATGAGATAGCTTGGTTTTGAAATCGAAAACATCACCTGTACGCAAATTTTAGGTTTTTTAAATATTTTTCAAAAGCCTTTGAACGAATTTCGATAACATTTATATGGGACGACCTTTGAAGTATTATCTACCAAAAAATAATAATTAGAATCGATTTACATTTAGCGGAGCTGTCGTAACCTAACATGCATACAAAATGCATGTGCAAATATTTGTGTCATAAATCTTAATATTATTTTGTGTGTGAGTATTTCTATGTATTATAAGTACCTATGTACCTATTTAATGTATAACTACTAATTAAACTAATTTAACTAAAAATTAAACTAATTTAATGAATATTTACACAATAAACGTAACAGTCGAATTGAAAACCACCTATTTTTTTAAGTCGGGTAATAAGGCTCAGATCGAAACCCTATCACTGATCGTGTCGACGTCACATCCTGTTTCGGCGGAAGTTCCACCGCCGCGCCGCGCGTTCCGGATGTGACAAAATCGGCTCCTTTGCAGTATCTGCCCGTCTGTGGCGACTGTAGCTTAGTATTTGAGAGATATATCTATTAACTATCTCTTTTATGCAAATTAGCTACGAAGCCTCCCGGTTTTACCTGCGCAGTACCAGTTCCTTTTATATTTCCGTGATTAAATGGTCTATGTGTCTTTAAAGACTATAATCAGTGTTCCAAATTTTAATATTAATTGTATAATGTGTACTTAGCTCTCATTGTTATTTAGTTTCGTTATAAAGGCGCCGTCGTTAAGAAATATGTTTTACATGAATTATTCTGTATGTTCGCTATGGGTGCCGACATAATTTGGGAGGTGCATTAGCAACTACACATATTATTAACCGAAATAAAATAGGTGATTATAGAACTTGCTTTATGTGCGAAATTTCGTATTTCGTTTCGTCAAAGTTTATATAGAGAAAAAGTGCGGATTGCTAATATGTTTTTTACATTAAGCATAAAAAATGCATACACTAGCCAAAAAAAACACACATGTATTCGAAACACACACACACATAAAAATGGTTTCATTTGTGGTTAAAGCCTGTGTGTAGTATAATGAGAATGTATTCATATTACTTTATGGTCAATTTTCGACCATGAAACCTCTGATGTAGGTAGATCTTTTCCAAGACAACTAATACTCTATACACTATATTTTTCATATTGGTGGTAATAAGTACTGAGAACATACCAGCAAAATCTCTCTATAACCTGCTGAAAGACCTTGGCTTGTCCAGAAGTGCAGTAAGTTCTATACTAGAATGAGTATCTAAAGCTGCTCTAGTAGAATCAAATCAGATTTGGCTGGGCAGGGAGAGAAACACGAGTAGTGAAGGTGAGTGTTGATGTACGTCGGAAAAGGGCCCCTTAAACCTATACCCGTGTCACAAGTGTATCTCGGGATCTACTCGGGATTTCTCTCTCTGCCACACGATGGACCCGGCACCCGCACGGTGAATCCATGGAATGCTAAGAAGTTCGTTGCACATTTGTAACAGGTAATATAGAACAATGCACAGTATCGTCTATCGAAATATGTGTAAGGTGGGTCTAGACAAGGTTTCTTTGTAGTTGAGATTTAAAAGTTCAATTGTATGAATTTGGGGAAATTTATAATGAAGCACATGCCTTGAGATATAAATCGCAAATCGCAAGATATTGACGTAATTGAAAAAAAATCTATAAAAGTTGAACAATGTATATATGTATATACCAAACGATTTCAAAACTTTGAAACTCTAAAATGACTATATTGACAACGTCGACTTTACGCTTGAAGCGGTTAGAAAGAGACAGATTCACTTACACTACACACAAAAGAATTAAAACACTCCTATAAAATAATTGTTTTCCAAATTTGTCACTGTTCTCGCAAGCCAGCGAAATGTAATTTAAGAATTGGCATTTTTAACCGACTTCAAAAACATAGTGGGTCATCATGTTGGGCGATAGCTCGGCGAATAGAATCGATTTTAAAGTATGTTTTGTTTATTAGATAATGAGTACTTCAGAAGTTGCTTTATAACTTTTTTCGAAACCGGTGCTTTGATTTCAGAAATATCAACAAAAACTAAAATTTTCTCACATTTACCCGGACGCGACGTATTCGCAAAAAAAAAGAAATTTAGCCGAATGTCTGATTTAAATTTTAAATTGAAGTCAGAGATAATTAAATTATATTTTGTTTAATTTATAATACTTTGGATTAACTTGTCTTTTTTTTTGCGTTTTGAGCCTTCTCAATAAAATAAAATAAGAACATGTTTTTAGGACGTTCGATGAAACAAGATTCGTTATTTTTTTTAACAAATCCACTTCTAAGACTTGCGATATTTTCAATGCCATTGGAACGGCTGGTATTGTAGTTTGAACCAACTATATATTCGTTAAAATCATCGTAAATCTATGGACTGGCCTTGCGAGGCGTCTTTCCAAACACCTATTGAGTCTTGAAGGTTAACTGCTTCGGAAATTGCTGCGTGATCGAGAAATATTGATCTCATAAAGGTTGAACTAAGCTCGGAGGGTACACGGTTAAGCTTTTCTTTGATAGGCAGTAAGGTTTTTTTGGAAAAAAAACAACTTCAATTAAAAATTAAACACAGAAACTGGACTAGATATCATATTTTTGGTGAAATCAACTGCTCCAATGGGACAGCGAGTTAGTACAATTATGTCATTGAGAGATGAATTTTTTTTTTGATATTTTAAATATCGCTTATCCCATTTCGATAAAATGCATACGGGACCACTTTTTAAGTAAAAATGATGTACAGGTACATCATTTTTACTTTACCAAACAAAAACATCAAAATCGATTAAGCCACAGTTATCGCGCCCTATGTCGTGCGTACTGTAGTGGTAGGACTCTTTGCAAAAATCAGAAAAATCGACTTTCTATTTGCTTGAAATCAGTTAAAAATAGTAATTTTAAACTTAAATTTGTCTGTAAATGACAAATTGTTAGTGGTCAAAGGGTTGGTATGATTACTGAAGAAATAATAGATATAGTCTCATGGCATCACATTAATCAGGATGTAATTACAGAAGATTCCAGCGCTTTGTTTCAACACGACGTATCTGTATTTATTGGAAAAAAATTGGAAGGAAAACGATTCATCATTCAATTAAAGGAAAATTTATGAGTTTAGAGATGACGTAAGCTGTAAAGAACTTTGTTGCGTTAGTTTTGTGATTATACTGTCGATGTTAGAATTAGCTAATAGAAGATATCTATAAAAGAAATATAGGTACATTATTGGAAGCTCTGGAATCAATCAAGAGACTTGCAAAAAGGCGCACCGGCAATTACACGCTTGTGCGTAAAAGATTTCAAAGTCTTGAACATCGCCGCAAAATTGCTAGCTGATCGGTTTTTTATCGGATACACTTCGGAAAGTGTCTAACTGATCTGCATGATTTAATACCACCTAACATTTTATTCTATCAGACTTCTTGTATCTCGAAAAAGCGACATCGTTTCAAGCTGATGCTCCAAAAACACGAACGAAGAGATTTGACGCCACGTTTGAGGATGGTTATAATTTCGGTGTCTTCAAATCGCGAAGAGTGAATTGGTTTCTTCTGGGTAAGCACGCTCTATCATAGATCACATTGTTGCTTAACATCAGGCGAGATGCTAGTCAAGCGCGAACCCATATATGTGGTTAAAAAAATGCCTTTCTATTCCTTATCGTTCTAGAGTAGACTAGTAACTCCCTATGTCCGTTTGTCTATTCCGAATTATTTGTGGTATCACCCAGAACATAATCGTGTAATGTAATTATGAACCTTATATCTCTATAATACAGTCACACTTTCCATTTTTGCTTATCTGGTTTGGACCATTTGTAGCATCACCCAGAACATTACCGTGTAGTATGATTATGGACTTTATTTCGCTACAGTAGAATTGTATTTCACCTGCCAGTTCATCTGGTCGGGGTTATTTGTAGCCTCATCCAGAACATAACAGCGTCATGAAATAATAAACCTTATATCTTTACAATAAAGTCACAACTCACCTATCAGTTTGTCTATTCTGCACCATTCTTGGGATTATCCAGGGAGGGAACTGAGGCGGGAAGGTCGGTATGCCCTGCCCCAGCGCCGCCAGTGCCGCTATCATCTGATGGAACTAACAGAAGTGTTGTACTGCCAAAATTCACATTACTATCAGAACATTACCCAAGATTAGTATAAGATAGGGGCAAAGAACTTTCCCAGCAGTAGGCCGAAAAAGCTACCCATAATAAATTTGAAGATTCTGTTCGCTTTTTGGACGTAACGGAAAATAGGTAAACTAAAACAAAAAGAATTAAGTTTCCAATATTTCATAGCTTATCAAAGTTGACAGAATCGTGCCACTATTACAGTATTATTATACTAGAAATATGTAATTGCGACCTAAAATGGATTTCTGAGTTTTACAGCCTAAAACGTCTTTATTAGTAATATCTGTGTTATAATATGAGTGATTTTTACAATTCCTGCTGTTATTAAGATAAGGATTAGATTTCTTTGAGCTGCTTATTGAACTGTATCTTCATTGTTATCCTAAACCATTGAGTCATAGGCTCTATTTTTGTTTCCCATGTTGACCAGAGTTTCAATTTTTATTTTTATTATTTTAACAGTATAGTTTACATTGCTTACATTGCATTACTGTGGCAGGTGGGATAGTATTTTGGATGTTTGTGTCTCAAAACCTATACACAATTTTGTACCTTACCCAAACGATAGTGAACCTTACTTTTAATTAAATAAAGTCTAAACCTGTGATTAACAACAACAGTGAGCAACAGTTTTAGGGTTGGTGAAAGATGTGATAGATGCTGCAGTAACAGCGGCACCAACTGGATACATCGCTCTCAATACTGAACAGCTACGCAATTCGCAAACCAATCTGAATAGCCTTAGGGTATATTTTACTACAATGGATAGTGGAAACGTCGCCGAAAAATCGACTCGTATATTTTATGCCATATACTTTTTGTACCTTAATTCCCAAAGTCTGCTACAGGTTAATGAGCCTTACTTTTAGAGCATTAAAATCTAATTACCTGTGCCATAGATTGAGGGCTATGCGACAGTTGCAGTAGATTCTGTAGTAACATCGGCGCCGCGGCAGCAGGACTCTTGGCTCCCGACACTGAACTGCTGTCCGATTCCGAGGCTGGACTCTGAAACAATGGAATATAAACTTAAAGTCATGCAAGATAAAATTCAAATTCGTATCTGGTTGACCTTGGTTTTTATTAACTTCTAAATTAGTATGTTGTCTGGTTAGTTCATACGATCAATATCCACCCTCAAAAGGTACAATACCTACAGTGGTAAATCCGTCTTTGAAGACTTCAACACTTTTTCGATATACCTTTAGTTTTTTTAATGTATTTCCACGGACTCCTTGCCAGGTAGACCCATGCTTTGGGATTTTTGGATATTTGAAATGGACAATTGTGTTTTGTGTTTAATCTTTCTGTTTCTTTTTTATGTAATAAGAACAAAATTAAAAATTTTGACTAACCCCCGACTACCTCGGATCTCGGATTATCTGTATATTATAGTGTATAGTATTCTACTAGTCAATTCCTTTCATTTGATACCCATATTGAGGTAGGTTGTGAAGAAATATTTTGACCGCCATTTTGTGGAGGCGGTCATCTTGAATCGATATTAACCAAACATAGCTAAGACCATCCGCACGGATATTAACCTTCAAATAAAAAAAACCGCATTAAAATCGGCTCATCCGTTTGAGCTCTACGGTGCCACAGACAGACAGACAGACATCGACGTCAAACTTATGAAACCCCTTTTTATGGTCGGGGGTTAAAAAAAAATAGGTAACTTTGTTATACCTTAGATTCAATTAGTTCGTAGGAATCTTATGTACCTACGATTAAAAATCATAGATTGATAATCTCCTTTTTGAGGATTCATCATCATCATTATCATCATCAGCCGCAAGACGTCCACTGCTGAACATAGGCCTCCCCCCTAGATTTCCACAACGAACGGTCCTGCGCAACCTGCAACCAGCGGTTTCCAGCGATCTTTGTGAGGTCATCTGTCTCATCAGGACTATCAAATAGGTCTGACAGCACCCGGGGGTTTACCGACGTAGTTCTCGGTCCTGTTATTTTCTCGGGATAAAAAGTAGCGTCTATTTTATAATAAAATGCTAGCCTATCGGTTTTTTTCGGAACTTCGGAGAGTGTGCTTCTGATTTGCATGATCTAATACCACCTTGCCCTTTTTTCTATCGGAATGCTCGAAGCTCGAAAAAGCGACATCGTTTCATGGTTGATGTTCCAAAGACACGAAATAAGAGAGTTGACTCTACTTTTGTGATAAGAACGTCTAGCTCAAATCGAGAATGAGTCGGTTTTTCTACGTAAACACGCTCGATCGTAGACTACATTGTCGCTTAACATCAGGCGAGATGGCGGTCAAGTGTAAACATATTTATAAAAGCTAAAAATTAAAAAATGACGGATAGATATATCAACCGATGTTCAAAGTTGCGTCAGTTAGCAGGTAGAAAGAAGTGGTGGAAGATTGAAGTGTCAATTCGAAGGTTGATTCAGATTCGCGGATTTTCCTGGTTCGGCCTCAAACCTGCATCAACTTGGTTAGTGTCACAACAGGAAGTTTTCGACGAAGCAATTAGGCGTTTTTGAGTTTTCCTTAATTTAAATGCGAAATGTTTGTTGCTCAAACACGCCAGAACTTTGAACAAATACAGTTGAAATTTGAAACAACACAGATTATATAACACATATAATCTGTATAACATAACGTATAAAATATTTCACTTTTGAAAGGTCATAGAAAAATAACGAGAACTGAAATAACGCGAGTAGAACCGGGGGGCGTTTCTAATGTACCATAAAAATGTATTATGTATTAGAGGGATAAAAACACCCAGAAACAGAATAATTATCCGTATTTTTCACAAAAACGTGTAGGTAAGTGCCTATGTTCTGTACCCATTCACTAACCCGCATTATCCACCAACCCGCATTATCCACCAACCCGCATTATCCATCAACCCGCATTATCCCCAATCCGCATTATCCACCAACCCACTTTATCTACCAACCCGCATTATCTACCAATGTGCATTATCCACCAACCCGCATTATCTACCAATGTGCATTATCCACCAACCCGCATTATCCACCAATACGCATTATCCACCAACCCGCATTATACACCAACCCGGATTATCCTCCTACCCGCATTATCCAACAACCCGCATTATCCACCATCACGCATTATCCACCAATCCCCATTATCCACCAACCCGCATTAGCCACCAACCCGCATTATCCACCATCACGCATTATCCACCAATCCCCATTATCCACCAACCCGCATTAGCCACCAACCCGCATTATCCACCAACCTGCATTATCCACCAACCCGGATTATCCTCCTACCCGCATTATCCAACAACCCGCATTATCCACCATCACGCATTATCCACCAATCCCCATTATCCACCAACCCGCATTAGCCACCAACCCGCATTATCCAACAACCCGCATTATCCACCAACCCGCATTATCCACCAACCCGCATTAGCCACCAACCCGCATTATCCAACAACCCGCATTATCCACCAACCCGCATTATCCACCAACCCGGATTATCCTCCTACCCGCATTATCCAACAACCCGCATTATCCACCATCACGCATTATCCACCAATCCCCATTATCCACCAACCCGCATTAGCCACCAACCCGCATTATCCACCAACCCGCATTATCCACCAACCCGGATTATCCTCCTACCCGCATTATCCAACAACCCGCATTATCCACCATCACGCATTATCCACCAATCCCCATTATCCACCAACCCGCATTAGCCACCAACCCGCATTATCCAACAACCCGCATTATCCAACAACCCGCATTATCCACCAACCCGCATTAGCCACCAACCCGCATTATCCAACAACCCGCATTATCCACCAACCCGCATTATCCACCAACCCGGATTATCCTCCTACCCGCATTATCCAACAACCCGCATTATCCACCATCACGCATTATCCACCAATCCCCATTATCCACCAACCCGCATTAGCCACCAACCCGCATTATCCAACAACCCGCATTATCCAACAACCCGCATTATCCACCATCACGCATTATCGACCAATCCCCATTATCCACCAACCCGCATTAGCCACCAACCCGCATTATCCACCAACCTGCATTATCCACCAACCCGGATTATCCTCCTACCCGCATTATCCAACAACCCGCATTATCACCATCACGCATTATCCACCAATCCCCATTATCCACCAACCCGCATTAGCCACCAACCCGCATTATCCAACAACCCGCATTATCCACCAACCCGCATTAGCCACCAACCCGCATTATCCAACAACCCGCATTATCCACCAACCCGCATTATCCACCAACCCGGATTATCCTCCTACCCGCATTATCCAACAACCCGCATTATCCACCATCACGCATTATCCACCAATCCCCATTATCCACCAACCCGCATTAGCCACCAACCCGCATTAGCCACCAACCCGCATTATCCACCAACCCGCATTATCCACCAACCCGGATTATCCTTCTACCCGCATTATCCAACAACCCGCATTATCCACCATCACGCATTATCCACCAATCCCCATTATCCACCAACCCGCATTAGCCACCAACCCGCATTATCCACCAACCCGCATTAGCCACCAACCCGCATTATCCAACAACCCGCATTATCCACCAACCCGCATTATCCACCAACCCGGATTATTATCCTCCTACCCGCATTATCCAACAACCCGCATTATCCACCATCACGCATTATCCACCAATCCCCATTATCCACCAACCCGCATTAGCCACCAACCCGCATTATCCAACAACCCGCATTATCCACCAACCCGCATTAGCCACCAACCCGCATTATCCAACAACCCGCATTATCCACCAACCCGCATTATCCACCAACCCGGATTATCCTCCTACCCGCATTATCCAACAACCCGCATTATCCACCATCACGCATTATCCACCAATCCCCATTATCCACCAACCCGCATTAGCCACCAACCCGCATTATCCACCAACCCGGATTATCCTCCTACCCGCATTATCCAACAACCCGCATTATCCACCATCACGCATTATCCACCAATCCCCATTATCCACCATCACGCATTATCCACCAATCCCCATTATCCACCAACCCGCATTAGCCACCAACCCGCATTATCCACCAACCCGCATTAGCCACCAACCCGCATTATCCAACAACCCGCATTATCCACCAACCCGCATTAGCCACCAACCCCAACCCGCATTATCCAACAACCCGCATTATCCACCAACCCGCATTATCCACCAACCCGGATTATCCTCCTACCCGCATTATCCAACAACCCGCATTATCCACCATCACGCATTATCCACCAATCCCCATTATCCACCAACCCGCATTAGCCACCAACCCGCATTAGCCACCAACCCGCATTATCCACCAACCCGCATTATCCACCAACCCGGATTATCCTCCTACCCGCATTATCCAACAACCCGCATTATCCACCATCACGCATTATCCACCAATCCCCATTATCCACCAACCCGCATTAGCCACCAACCCGCATTATCCACCAACCCGCATTATCCAACAACCCGCATTATCCACCATCACGCATTAGCCACCAACCCGCATTATCCACCAACCCGCATTATCCAACAACCTGCATTAGCCACCAACCCGCATTATCCAACAACCAGCATTATCCACCATCACGCATTATCCACCAACCCGCATTATCCACCAACCCGCATTATCCAACAACCCGCATTATCCACCATCACGCATTATCCACCAATCCCCATTATCCACCAACCCGCATTAGCCACCAACCCGCATTATCCACCAACCCGCATTATCCACCAACCCGGATTATCCTCCTACCCGCATTATCCAACAACCCGCATTATCCACCATCACGCATTATCCACCAATCCCCATTATCCACCAACCCGCATTAGCCACCAACCCGCATTATCCAACAACCCGCATTATCCAACAACCCGCATTATCCACCATCACGCATTATCCACCAACCCGCATTATCCACCAACCCGCATTATCCACCATCACGCATTATCCACCAATCCCCATTATCCACCAACCCGCATTAGCCACCAACCCGCATTATCCACCAACCCGCATTAGCCACCAACACGCATTATCCACCAACACGCATTATCCACCAACCCGCATTTGGCCAGCGTGGTGGATTACGTCCTTGACTCTCTCCTTGCGAAAGAAGGCCCTTATAGAAGCACATTGTGTGTGAATTGTCCACCAATATCCACCACCAATAATATTAAACATTTATTTATTAGTGGGCTGCTTATGCTATGTTGCCTGTTAATAGAACCCACTACCTACATCAGTAAGCGACTCACTACCGACTCAGCCACTAGTCATTGTCCTTGTATTTCGCAAACTTAGTCAATAAAAACAAGTTTCATCAATTTACGTCACGCTGCTCTAAAACAATTCATTTTCCTCCATTATCTATAACAATTGTAAATTATTTCCTTGTTAGCAAACATATTAAGCTAAGAAGGAAATTAAATATTTCCTAGTATGCACTAAAAAATGAAAAATCCTTAACTAAATATAAGTACCAAAGTTTTGATGTTTGTGACTCCGTCACGTCGGATCGTTTGAACGGATCGGGTTGAAATTTGTAACACAGATAGATTAATGTCTGGAATTATACATAAAATAAAGAATGTATAGTTAAATTATTCAAATTGGCGAAGCGTAGAATAGCAGGTATATAGCATAGGAACATTAGGGATGCGTCGTAAGGCAAAACTGGTAGATGAGTTGACGACCTTCAGCTATGCCGGAACAGTGTACGTATAGATTTATATTTCGCTAGCAAATTTGAATTTATTTCTCTTTTCAGTGATATATCGCCGCCGCCACTTGTGGCACTAGTTAATAAGTGTTTTATCAGTATTTTAATTTTTTAGTGCTACAATAAAGAGGTTATGTCTATCTATCTAACATTTTTTGAAGTAAACACTTTTTTTGCAGCGATATACCTACACTTCGGGGTGGGCACAAAACAAAATAATAAAAATGCGAGAACTGTCATTATTAAAAAAAACTAAATTCAAAAATTGACATATAGTGCTAACTTGAATCAATTCTATGATCCTAATAAAAAATATCACCTAAGATCAGATCGCAATAAAAATATAATTTTCTCAATTCATACAAAACTTCGATAACAATTTTAAAAAGGCCCAAAACGCTGTCATACGCAACTGTCAAACCCGTTATAAAAATACCCTAATTTTTTTGTAATTAAAAGAAATATTTACGGTTCTGTTTAAAAAATAAATAAAACACGCGAGGAACGCTGCTGTCATACTAAAAACGTTAAAATTCTAAATTCAAACATTGACATAGAGCGCAGCGCTCCGCTCACCTTGGCGATTCGATAATCACGTCCACCTTGAATATTAACTAACGGATTGTTTGTTATACGCCACACGTCATGCTATGTGTCTAGTTATGTATACTGTCCACGCTCAGGTTGATTCGGACCTTTTTGGAACGAAGTTCAGAATGATGAAGGGGTTTCGAACTGAAAAAAGTGTGGGATTAAAACCATACGAAAAATGTATTACGGAAGTGCTTTTTTTAAACTTTTGTTTCTTCTTTATGTCTGGCTTCCATTCTTTTGCTAATGTTGTGTGTTTTAGCAGGATGTTCTTTTGGAATTTGGTCGGTATCTAGAATCATCTTTATCTTGAATAATAAATAGCTCTTGCAGTTCGTTTGTTTCGCATTTTTGTTCGATCATGGATATTAGTCCTTCAGCCGTAACGGAAGTCGCTGCGTTGTCAACTTTATTTCGTACCAAAAATAATAAATTATGCTACATTTTTGAAAACGAAGTCCGACAGTCTTGAGCATATAGGGATTTTCCTGAGCGAAAAAAATGTGAGATTAAAACCATTAAAAATATTTTAACGGAAGTGACGTGTAAAAACATATTATTACTTTCAAATTTAGCAATATTTTTTTTACAAATTGTGTATATTATGAGAAAGAACTTCGTTTCTACCTACTAGCTACCTGAGCATAAGGAAATGTGTTGTTGACTTGAGTAAGCTGTATAATAATTTTAAGAGCCTAATGTGTTATCAATTCGTTGAATAAAGCCACGACGTACCTTTAGAATAGGCAAACATACAGCTCTTCAATGATAACCAAGGTCTTGGGTAAGCAATTAAATTTATCTAGGAACTAACAGTTCCGCGAGCCATTAAAATTCGCATTTATCTATTATACCGTTTCGACATGGTAACAATTATTCTACTTCGTAATTAACCATCGACTAAAAAAACTAAACTTACATTTTTCCTAACTCTATTGTCAGTCGATGACAGCCCGACAATTTACGAACAGCTGCTCGCATTTGAACTTGGAACGTAAAAAAATACTGGTCACATAATTTTGCCGTTCGCCAAATGGTGGGGTCTACACATTCTAATTCTAAGCTCATGGCCTCGGCCAATAGCGGGCGAGGACGACCCAACATGGCGGTCGTGGGAACCAGTTAATGGGCCGTTTGAATTTAGAATAGTATTTTTATTTCGAGAACAATCGGTTTTTTTTTCTAATTCGTTATACAGCTGCATTATAAGTTCTTCCCGCCAATAATGGCCGCCGATTTGAATATGGTCGTCATGTCTTGTTGTTTTGAAATTCAAATGAGAAGCAAACCAATTTATTTTAATTGGTCCTTTTGTTAATTAAATTCGTTGATTATTATACTGTTAGTAGCATGCTAAGTATTTACCTATATTAATAGATTTTGTTATTGTAACTGTATTTAGCTAATTGCAAGAAGAAGTTAGTCATTTTTACAAATGATAGTTTTTATTGTGGGTGTTTGTATCTGGGTGTTTCCATTTATAATAAGTATGTATTTAAAACTATACAAGTATTATATGAGCTATATGGCTGCCATATTACAAGCTTTGCTTAGTTTGGGGTCAGATGGTGTTGTGTCCACCAATATTTATATTTATTTATAGTTTTTATTATCTAAGTATTTAACTACTAGAAAAAAAACGACTCAGGGAGTAGGAACAGAAGTGAAAACTGGGACAATTAATACGTTCATATGATATGTAGGTATATACTTCATCTGTTTATAATACTAATAATTTAAATATTAATAATAATTTGTTTTTCCCCATGTAGTGGTAGGACTCCTAGCAGAGTTCGCCTGGGGAAGTACCACACCTTTGCCAATCATTTTACCGCCAAGCAGTCATCTGAAAACATTACTAAGTATGTTCCGGTTCGAAAGGCAATGTTTCCAGAGAAATTACAGGGTTTAGAGATATATAACATTTTAGATCTCTGGGTGATGAGCGCAGTGCAGTGTTAGGTAATGATTTGGACTCTTCATGTTTCAATAGCTGCGTGTCACTGAGCTGTTATGTGGCAGGTGTACATGTTGCTTACCATCAGGTACATGTCCTGTTTGTCTCGTCACTCTTTATTTAAAAAAAAAATGCCCAACGCACCTGAAGCAGCTTTCACTTCAAAAAATACTTCTCACTAAAGTATTACTGTTACCACTTAACTGGAATGGTTCAACGACCCTCTATAAATATAATGGTAGTACATAATGGTATGGTATACATAACGAAAATACGTCACTGTTCTATATTTTTAAGTTATTTCCTGCTATGCTTAAGATTTATGTGACATCCCACCGATCGCCGACTATTTGGGTCTTTTTCAAAGTATTTGACTAACTAAGTCGAAGTAGCTTGACAACTTGATTATCTACTTTTTTTTTAACTGACTGAATCAGTGAAATATGTGGGATATATTATCATTCGACATTTTAATCAACTCTACCTAGTTTTAATTTAGGATCAATAGCTGTTAAAATTTTGCTGTTTTCGAGAATGTTACAGCTCTGGTACTTCAACAAACATTTCATCTATTTCGTACTTAGAATACAGTTTTTTTTTACTTTTATAGCTACCATCATCTCGCTTGATGTTAAGAGACGATGCGGTCTACGATGGAGCGTTCACCTATAAGGATTCGATTCACCTTCGATTTGAAGACACCAAAATTGTAACCATCGGGAAAACCCCATTCAGGCAACACTTTCTACAGCCTAGACGTTCTTATCACGAAGGTAGAATCAAACCTCTTGACTTGCGTAGAGCCCTACTGTTCTACACTACTTTTAAAATCCCTTTCTTTAAGAAGAGGGTTGGTCATTATTATGATTATAAGCCTTCGTTTTCCTACTGCAAAGGCTTCTCTGTTAAATGAAGGGAGGGTCATTTAACTACCTAATTCTATCCAATCTGTTGTCGTTCAATCGTTTGGATAAAGATTGGTCATAATATTGTTATAAGCTGTCGTGGTTATTTATTACACTTGGATTGAACATCCCAACTTCACGATAGTACTATAAGTAGTAAGATTAGGCTTTTTCTCTGTTTTGTTTTTAGGGACCGCTGAAAAGAATTTCATTTTTAAGACGTGTGTTCTTACAGGACATTGCCTGTAGCGTGCGCTAATAGTTAGCTAAATAGTTAATGTCAAACATGACTAAATTAGGCATAATCTAGCACATACCCTTGGCTCGGTTCCGTTTATCTTATCTAGGCCAATATTCTAATGCTAAAGTTTCAAAGTCATTGATAAAACTTGACAGCTGACACGTGCCATTGAAATGAAATGAGTAGGTGTATTTTTTATTTTATTTTTTTAATCGCTCTTTACACATGTTTTGTATTTATAAATTATGCCAGTTTCGTGTGAGTATATTGTCGTTTTTTTTCTTTAAAGTAGGTAATTTAGTTAATGTTTGTAAAAGTCCAGTAAATAAATATTGATTTTAGATGTTATTTTGATAATACAGACTGATAAAAGTATGTTAAGCACCAAACCTATCTCTAAATTTAGAGTTCGAATCAATTATCAATTAAAATGTAAAAATCCATATCCTGTATTTTTCAGGGAACATTGCCCTTCAAACTGGAACATAGTATATATACAAATATATTGTGGCATATAAACTGGCGAAAGTGTGATAGATTGTGCATAAAGTTCTACTAAAACAGAAAATGAGTAGGTACATAGTGGAAGAGATGAACATCAGCGGTGACGGCAATTGATGCCTTAGGTAGTTCAAGCTTAGCAAATCAGAGCAAAATATTCGCTACCATATTTAATAATGTTTGAAAATAAACTACATTAATAAAAACCACAAGCTACAAAACAAAGCATAGCTACGTTTACCGCCATATATTTTGCGAGTAAAATAAGTGACGCATGCGATCATAACTCAAAAGAATATTTTCATGCAGAGAACTAATAACACCAACTAACCATGAAATCGGCTCATGTTGTTTTCCATTTCACACTCTGAAAAAACACTTCACAAAGCACACTCGTACCACAAAGCCACTCATTTTCAACATTTCCCCTGCTTTACAACGTCAAAAGTAAAAAAAGTATAAAAAGAAAACTCTTTACTGCCTGTGTGAGTCGAAAATGTTAAAAAAATAATTGTGCTTTTCAGTATGAATGATTTGTGTGGAATTGGCCAACGCGTTTAAATACTTTTTAAAAAGTATTTACTGTTTTTAATTTTTCTAACTGGCCATACGGCTTCTAATTACAAATATGAACGTATTCCAATCAAGATTACGTAATAGAGAAAATGCTAATTTAGAATAAATCAACGCTTTAGAAAGCATACGGTTTTCGGAAGCGAGTGTGAATATAATCAATTTTCTTATGGGTTCACGAGCCCATAGTTTTAAATCAAATTTCAATCCACATTATTAATAACTATCTAGACGATTAAAAGATTAAGCAAAGAAGTTTGCACAAAATTAATATTTTATCGACGTCTATTGAAAAAATTCTAATGCAGAATAGCGTTCCCTATCACGCAGAAACAACAAAAAAAGTACAAAAAAAACAACACATTAAGCGTCACACGAAAATTCAAAAAATCGAAAAGCGTTTCGTTTCACTTTTTCACGAGCGGCAATGATTAGTAAAAGCAAAGGCGTTCGTTCCGTGAGGCTATTTGGCCGCACGTGTTTCGCAGAGGGGTGGGCTTTGCACGTGAATTTTCCTTGGTTTCCACCCCCGCGGACCGCCCCTATAGGCTTTTCTGTCCGGCCTATGCAGTTTAACCGATCGACGAGGGAGAGCTGTGGAGACGACTTTTACATCTTTTTTTTTTATGAATACTTTTTAAACTATTTTTGTGATCTGTGAATCGAATTCTAACGTCATCTTCGGCAATGATACGAATCCTTCAGATAAACTCGGGACTCGTGGCTATGCTCATGGCCACGCCCTCCGGTTTCACCCGCGTAGTTTTCAATGTATGCTATCATAATAATTCTGAGTTGTGATAAGTTTTCACTTCTATTGGCAGTTCATATTCACTGCCAATTTTTTTCTTTCTTTTTAATTGTTGTTTATTTCATTTTGAATTTTAATGTTTGTTAATTTTTATACATTATAAAATAAACAGTTCAATAACTAAATATCTTGGAAGGAGGTGTGATGTAACATTAAAATATATGGTGAGGTAAGAATTTTATTGTTTTCGTACTGAAAATTTTATCGAAAATTAGAACAATTTTCCATAGGCTCTTGAGGAACCGTATTTTTATACATTTAATAACGGTTATACGACAACACCGGAATCCATAGTATTTGTTTTAAAACTTTAATTTTTATGACTTTTTATGATAACTGTACCACAAACGCATTTTTTTTTAATGTTAGGTTTATCAATCTTACAATCATCATCATTTATCTACTCATACCTCATTTATATGGGGTCGGTACAATGCATTATTTTTTTCCTCCTTATTCCTCTCTGTGGTTTTTTACACAATTCATTAACACACAGAACTACATTTAAAAAAAATGAATTTGCCAACTAAAGTATAAAATAACAGTAGTGGAACTAAATGTATAAACGCTTTCGTACTTACTTAAACAATAAATAAAACAAAACACGCTTCTTAACAAAAATGGATCAATTAAAATGCCCACTCATCCTCAATCTAACAATAATTCAACTTAATAAGTTAACTATTTTAATCGACAATAAAGTCGACAATTATAGAGAAACAAGGTGGTTAAAACATTGCAGATGTTATCTTTTCTGGGAACACGAATTTAAACCTAGGAATCTAGCTTATAATACAGCCAACTTAGACCCACAACTGACCTAAATAATATAAGTTGAAAATTACAAATGTGGTAAATTTTATTGATGGTAACAAAGTAGTGGCTCCATCAGTTTCATCTATAATTAAGTTGGATGCGCTCTAAGTGAATTTATTTCATGGTTCTTGCATTTAGCTATGCAATTATGGAGTATTTATTTTTAATTTTAAGTACTAAACAATTGCAGGTTGCGCGAATGTGATCCATTGCACGTAAATGTTAAATTTAATTTCACAGTTTTGACGTTTAACTTAATAAAGTTTCTGCTTTCGTGGTTAAATATTTTTCTGATCGAAACTATGTATCTATCTCGAAAAGAACTACAATTTTTTAATGCCGCACTGTAATGTTTTTTTTAATTTACATCGCATTGCTAAAATGACGTTGTAATTAATTGATAATGATTTTTTAAATTTCAATGCACTCACATATACACGCATAAATAACTTAATGCAAAGACTAACATATCACATGAGGAAAAACTTCGTCAAACTCAATTAAGTCAGATTGGCATAGAAAGTTTACACGTTTGTGACGTCACATGACTTCGAAAAAAAAATATTGAGTTCTAGTCAAGTTTTGTAACATGTTGATTAGCCCTTTGAGTATAGGTATGTTTACACGTATCATTTTTGAAAAATGACTAAAAGTCATGTAAATAATATATTGTTCGAGTAACTACAGCTATTCTTATGCAAAAGAGATTACCGTGTTAACTACAGCAAAATAAAAATAAACAAGTTGTGTTACATAACATACCTATCTATTTGGACGATTCGACGTCTGTAGCAGAGTAATTTAGAATAGAATCAAGCTTTCGCCGTAATCGAGATATAATTGCAAGAAGGAAACCATTCGTATCTAGAAACCCGTTCCGCGTTTGATTGATGGCAGAAAAAGTTATGGGAAAACATTTTATACTTCAGAAATGTAACGGGTATTCCAAACATTTAATCAAAGCTTACGCGAGAGCCAAAACCTGTAAAACTTTTGAGTAAAGTCCAATCGCTATAGAAATAATGTTCGACGTTCATGATGTCAAACACAAAGAAATAAAATTGAAGCTCAATTCTGTACGTATTTGCAATAAGCAGGTAAAGCGGCAAGTCTATAAAAGGTTAGCTTATCAATTCTTATAGAAATAATGAACTAATTAATAAACATAGCACTTTTTCTACTTTGTCCATAAGTAAATTTGAAGAGAATTTGGGAATAAATATAATAAGAATATTCATGACTGCTACAAATAAAATTTATGAAATAACTGTCTAAAAAAATGTATGCTTGTTAAGTGCAGCTTCAGAGATACATTATTATTTTTATAAGTTATTATCATTGAAAACGTTAAATATGCGTTTCTAGGACACAAAAACTTAACAAAACATTGTAGCAACAATGTCCACTCCACGCCACTCGTTGTACGAACACTGCCTACTTTTCATCCTCTACGCCTACACCTTCCACTATTTCAGTAGTAATGCAAAAATCATTTCAAAATAAACCTTAATTCACGCACAATACAGCTGAAAATTACTCGCAGCAAAATGATGCGCAACCTCTCTCTTTCGCTCGCATTAATCAAAATACGACCACTTTGACGTAGAATCGTAGAAAATGGATAAGGCATACTATTGTTTTCTAAATTGAAACTATGCCTTGGACGACCAGTATAAGTTGACCTCTCGGTATTTTTTTCACTTTGTTATCGCATTATTTTGAAGGCGTCGAGCCTGAAGAATAATATTAGATTCATGTACTAACTGGAAGTATTGGATTTTAGTTTTATGTGAGTCACTTCATATTCGTGAGATTTATTGACTGAATAAAATGAGCGTAAAACTTTTAAAGAAAACATATTCTAAGCAACATTTTTTTGTCAGAAACCCCAAGTGAATAAACAGCGTTCTATGAGTGAAAACCCCATCAAAAGTAAATATAAACTACCTCTGTAATATAAATCTAAAGTAACTTTTAACTTATATTTGTATACGAGCTATTTTTAATTCTAGAAAATTCCTGTGGTATAGGGATGATAAGAGAGAGAACATACTGAATTTCTTAGCATGCACCATAGATTATGGTTAAGCAAAGTGCATAAACTACTACATACCTAGAAAGCTCCGAGAGCTCAAGATAGACTGGTCCTTGTTAAGCATGGTTTAGACATGGCACATAATTGCAGCTAAGGGGTTTACAATAAACAGCAATTACAGACAATGATTACACGCTGATACGGATGGCGATGCGCTTTTGTTCAGTCGAAATGAGGGTAGTTGGTGAAAAGTGGGTCGATACGTAACTACCCGCAAACTGCCTTATAAATAAAATAAGTATCCTGATTTCAATGTTTCTGTATGTGAGGATCGCATAAGGATATTAAATAATTCTGTGTTATAATATCGATTACGCTTCCGACTGGTAGTGAACTTGATTAGTTTGATTATTTCTAGATCTTATCGATGCATGGATAACCCAGATATGCCTAGTGAGATATGTGAGTGTTTTTTTTGTAAATATTGGGTAGAAAAATATTAATAAAGAAAAAAAATCAAGGAATGTTTATCTTACTAACATTATAAATCTGTAGCTACACACGGATGCGTTTTTTTTTTTTTTTTTATAACTTTAATACAGCTAGATCTTAATAATGTACCTTCTTAAAGCGCTGCGTCTAAGTAGAGCTTAAAAATGTAGAGTGTCTACGTAGAGTTTGGGGTTTCTCAAAGAGCCCGGACTTTTTTCGGGATGGTCACACTAGCTAAAATTTGTCTACTTTTCTAATTTTGGTCAGATACGTTTAAATTGATAGGTAGGTACTAGGTAGGTATAGGTAGGATATAGCTAAGTACCTAAACACAAATTCTGAGAACCACCCATAAAAAACTTTTAAATAAACATCAAAATTAACATCGGCTTCCAATTCATTCACCGTTGTGTTTTCAACGGACTACAGAAAAAAAAAGCCTTTTTTGACACCTCACCGATACAAAACTTTTAAAGAAACATCAAAATTAACATCGGCTTTCAATTCACCGCTGTGTTTTCAAAGGACTTCAATAAAAAGAAGCGTTTTTGATATTTTAAAAAGTCTTTATGACGTTGCCAAGTAACTAACAAAACAAAATGGTAAAATATACTTTTCCTAATAAAAACTTTTGCCAATATTCTGAGTCACAGCGTAACAAAACATCATCGATCATCATGACAGCAGCATTGACTCATGAGCTGATCTAGCCGCTAACTCTAGTCAGTCTAAAGTTCGAGAATGTAAGTTTTGACTCATCTAGGAATTTACGTAACCATTGTTTTAGCGGGGAAAAGGTAAAACGATCGTACAAAAATTTAAAACAAAAAATGTTTGTCGGATTTAACTAAAGCATTGACAAGCAGTGCAGTAAATGTTTCCCACTGCTGGGGCTCGGAGGAGAGAGTCAAGGCTATCCTTCACGCTGGCCCAGTGAGGGTTGTGGCATAAGGAATAACTTCGAAAGGGTCTAGAAACGTGTCAATTTACTCAAGATTTTTTTTTCAACTTTATATTACATTTGAACTTATTTGTACAATGTAAAGATTAAAATCTCATTAGAAGTATCCAGCACTCGTCATTTGGTTTTTCTTTTTTAGCTTTTTCTTTTAGCCTTTTTTAGCCAGCCTTTTCTTGGTTAGCTAATATCATCCTTTATACTAATAGATGGGAAAGTTTGAGTGAAGGTCTGTTTGTTCTCAACTAAAGCTATAGAAGAGATCTGATATAAATTTGGTACATGGATATTATTGTAGAAAATATAGGCTACTTTTCATTTCGAAAGAATAACAAGATCGAAAAAAAAACACGGGATGTTATTAGTTTTACTACTAGCCCTTGCATTTTAATATTACCTTTGCTCTCACAGAGGATTCATGAAAATAGATTTCAGTAATCTAACCGATAATCATTCCCCTTATATACGGCGAGTGCAATACAATGCCATTCGGAATAATATACGGTAAAAAAATAAACAATCAATCAATCTTCTGAATGCAGTCAATGACTAGGTACAGATGTGACAAAAATAAAATGACAAATCTTAACCCTCAAACCGCGTTTGTAGAATAGGCATGGTGATTAAAAATAACTAATTATTGCGTGAGTTAGATGTTTCAAACATATTGCACACGTATTCTTTTTTTTTTGTTTCAAATACAAAAAATGACGTGCTTTTTTTGCTAAGAAGTTTCAACTGACGTCACGTCTATTTATATCCGATTTTTATGTAAACTTGACGTCACAACTCTCCACTACGCAAGTTTGATCGATTTTCAATAGTTTGATGAAACAATAAATACGAGCACAGTTTTTCACAATCCTAACGGACTAATAAGAATGGTATAATAATTTTGACCCAGACATCATCTCTATTGAGCTATTACCAAAGAGTTTCCATATACTACGTATAGAGTTAGATTTTCCGCAGAGTCCCTTTGTGTCAATCGTAAGCAGATGACGTGCATTCTATGGCAAAAGAGTGATGAGCCGTGACAAAAGTATGACACTTCCACAAGAGCGACAAGGCAAGGAAGATGCTACCCGTGCTTTCGGTGTAAAGCGTTTGTGCCAACTCTATACGTAGTATATGTAAACTCTTTGGTTATTACCCATTATGTTTATTATAGTCATAACAGCCTAAATTCACCCAGCCTTGTTTGTGGACCATGCAACATCTGGCATGGTAATCTAGCCCAAGGTTTCTCTAGTTTACAGCCAAAGTAATATCGAAACCATTTTGGTATGAATGCTTGGTATCTTTATCTATCGATTACTTACTATGTTGCTGAACTTAA
The DNA here is from genome assembly GCA_017562165.1 of Ectropis grisescens. Taxonomy (NCBI): domain Eukaryota; kingdom Metazoa; phylum Arthropoda; class Insecta; order Lepidoptera; family Geometridae; genus Ectropis; species Ectropis grisescens. The sequence continues at coordinate 4,392,659 of CM029792.1, read as the reverse complement.
AATAAATCACTTTGACCGTATTTCAAATCATTTTAACCAAGAATCAAGTGGGAAAAATGTGAAGTATTTCTGACGGAGTTTCAAAAATTTACCTACTCAGCGTAAATGGGAACTACAAACCTGTCAAATGTTTGAGTAAAATCAGTTGGTAGTAGATTTTTTTAATATAACGCAGAAGAAAAACATTGTGAGGAACCCCTCGACTCAAAACATACTGGCGTATCTTTTGAGTCGAGGAGTCCGTTAAAACAAAGGCAACGTGACATCATGTAGATCAGAGCACACTGTTCGAAATGTATCCGATAATAAACCGACAAGCTAGCAATTTTGCTGCGATATTCAAGATTTTGTAGTCTTTTCCGAACAAGGGTGTCGTTGCCTATGAGCCTTTTGAGACAGTGAAAAACAACAAGGTTGAGTGTATATATCATATAGAGGACCAGTCAGGAGAGTAGCAACCGCCGTAACAGCCATACTAGTGACACGAAGCCACCGGTCTGAAGAGGACCCCTAACGCGTGTAGGCAAAAATCAGTACATGTTATCCACAATTTTTCCCTTTCATTTGGGTCACCAACAAATTTTGAAACAAGACCCACGTAAGACCGTAAGACACTAGTGGATTATATTAAAATAATAGCAGCAGTTCCTTTTATTTTCCCGGAATAAAAAGTAGCCTATATGTTCTTCCAGGTTACAGTCCGTGTTCCAAATTTCATCCAGATCCGTTCAGACGTTGCAACTTGATTGAGTAGAGATATAATATTAGTAGGATAATAGGATGAGGTATAAGTTACGGCTGGTCTAGTCGGGAGAACGGCGACTGCCGATCCGGAGCCCCGGGTTTAAATCTCACTCGCAACGCTGCCTTTTCGAAGTCATGTGCGTAATGCTGCTTAAACTTAAATGGTGAAGGAAAACCACGCTGAGTCAGCATGGTGGTTTATGGTCTTGACTCTCTCCTTACGAGATAAAAATCCCGAGTCTCAGCAGTGGGAATATTTAGTGGGCTGCTTATGCAATAGAATAATAGGATGCTGAAGATTAAGAAGCTGCTCTTACCGTTGGCGCGGGCGGTGCGGGCGTCTCCTCGGGTCGATCACCATCGGTACAGAAGTAGCACTTGTCTGGTGGCTTCCAGTCTGCAGGTTCCTCGGCCTCCAGCTTGGGCTGGGTAGCCGGTCGCTTGATCAGGCTCTCCAGGATCGTCTCCTGACGCTGCACTTTGGGACTTCCATCTTCCACCTGCGAAATGAGACAACGGAGTATCGGTTCGATTGCAGATCAGCAAACGTAGGATTCTTTAAGATGAAGTATAGGGAGGTCACTGGAAGCTCAGGTAAAGCTGAAAATTTGAGCCAGATGGTACTTCATAGAAGAATACTATCCCCAGAATTAAGTAGTCATCCCGCGATGACACCTTTTTCATCGTTATTTAAATTTTACCACACTACAAACTCAGCGGTCCATGACCATTATTTGGGCTCTTTTTTACATAAACAATGGATTACATCGTATTATAATGAAGATTATGACTGAATTATAATTATAACTAGGATTAGGAGACATAAAGGAAAATACGGGGAGTAGGGAATATTTTCAACGTAATTTTAATGATTTTTAGGCTGATTTTGTTTGTTGAATCGATCACTAGCCCATTATTTTCGTCCATGTGCTAAAAGGATACCGGTCTGTTCTCATAGAGATCCTGGTAGTCAAGCACATATATGTGGATCACCAAGGGGTTAAAATACGGACAAGATATGGGCCACACCTTCTTTGACCTCATTTAGTACGAAATCAAACTTCTCATCAGACCAAAGAAGCAACTCAACATTTGCTTAACACCAATTCAGCTACCCTGCTCAAATACCCCTGCTTTTTTATTTTTTTATTTGAATATAGCAACTCCACAGACTCCGGGGTCCGCGAACTTTGTCATTTGTTTTCTTTCCACATGAATCTTGGATTAGGAGAAGTAAAGGAAATAGGGGGGAGTAAGGAACATTTTCATTCTAATTCTAGGCCTATTTTATTTTCTAAATCGCCTCTTCCTGGCTCAGCGCCTCCACCACCAAAGCTATACCACTGTTACGAGTGTTACCTTGCGTTCGTCCTCGTTGATCTGCTCTATGGTTTTGATCTTGAGCGCAGGAGGCTGGTCGGTGGCAGGCATGGAATCCTCGTCGCTGGACTGGTCGTCGTTCCGCCGCGGTATTAACGCGTCTTGGTATAATTTCCATTTTCTTCGACCCATCAACTCCTCCGCTACCCGTTCTAGACCTGGAATGAGAGGAAACAAGGAATAAGTAATTTATAAAAAAAATCTAATTTGCTAGTACTTGATATGATTGTACTAGCGGGTCCTGCATTAAGTTTCATAATTTAAAACGTCCTTAGTTACATACCTACATATGTAGTGCAGATTTCAGTTCTATTCTATTCTACCTCTATATAAAGTTCATAAAAGGAATCTTGAAGTTCTCAGTTCAGCTGCTTGTTTTTTAACTTCGCAAACTTGTGATGCGATTTGGATTTATTTCGTAAAGGTTATTCCATACAGATTTTATCGAAATCGGTTAAGTAGCTTATGAAAAAACCAAGAGAAATCTAAACTTTGCATACATCGATGATATTTTCCTTTACTCCGACACTTTACTATCTCATTGAAACAGAGTGATTAGTTTCACAAAATAATTGAAATTTGATTAAGTAAGATAAGATAAGAAAACACTTTATTAAAAGCCACAATATAAAAACACAAAATAAACTTTAATTATTATAAAAAACATGAAATTTCAATTGACGAATTGAAGTGGCGATTGAGTGTCTAAAATATTTTTTATTTGAAATCGTTGATTGTTTTTGGAGAGAACAAAATTATCATTAAAATAACATATTAAAGACAGGAAACCTTCTGCAGAGTTGAAGATAGCACCTAAAAGTTCAACCTTGCATCAGAAGCTTGTTTTTATACGGCCAATGAATAATTATCGAATATAAATTAATGTGTTATTTATAGCATCGTAAAGTTTCTTATCGATATGTATAAAATGGCATTTAATTTAGCAACGAGAAGCGGCAGAGTCATTGTATTATACAGATATCATCATCATCATCATCATCATCAGCCGCAAGACGTCCACTGCTGAACATAGGCCTCCCCCTAGATTTCCGCAACGAACGGTCCTGCGCAACCTGCAACCAGCGGTTTCCAGCGACATTTATGAGGCCATCTGTCCATCTAGTGGGAGGCCGTCTAGTCCCCGGCGGCTCCGCTATACAGATATACGAAGAGTCAAATATGGTTAGGTACATGGTCAAAAATTATACTTTGTTATCGTAACCATTTAATATTTTTAATAACACGCATTTCGTAAAAATGTTTTTTTTAACTTCTTTAGGTTGACACTCGACCGCTATCTCGCCTGATGTTAAGCGACGATGCGGTCTACGATAGAGCGTATTTTACCTAGAAGAATACCGATTCACTTGCGATATGACGACTGAAGACACAAAGATTTTAAACCTTGTGAGAAACACACAAAGGCAACGCATCGGCCTAGACGCACTTATCAAAAAAGTAGAGTCAAACCTTCGAGTCTTTGGAACATCAACCATGAAACGATGCCAATTTTTCGAGACAGTTTTAGCTACAGGAAAGCCGATAGAAAAAAGGGCAATATTTAATTATTTTAACCGGCTTCATAAAATGAGGAGGTTCTCAATTCGGGTGTATGTTTTTTTTTTGTATCTAGGGATGTTACGCGATAGCTCCGTTAATTGTGAATCGATTTTGATTTCGATGGTTTTTTTTATTGATAGATCATAGTTCAGATCTGGTCCTATAACTTTTTTTATCGAAATTGTTATGGCGGTTTTTGAAACATCAACAGAAAACTAAAATTTGCTTTCATTTTTCTGCACTTAGGTATACTCTGTACTCTGTAGCTTATGAAATTTGGTAGACTCCGAATTTCATTTTAAATTGAAGTTAGATTTTGTTATTTGGAGCAAATAAATTGTTGTTATTTTGAAAGCTAGTTAGATGATAGAGACCTGTCACGACAAAGAGTATGTTTATGTCATTTCTCAACCCGAATTAGGCTAGCATGGTGGGTTACAACCTAGATTGTCTCCTGCCCTTCTTCCGCCTAACTAAATCAGTTATGGCTTTGCTATGTTTGTCAATGTTGATAGAGACAGCAATAGCTGTCTCTATTATTTCAAGTGGAAAAAAATAGACCCTCTGGGGAGAGACTGCCCGAAGTTTCAGCAGTATTAGCAAAATGTAGTAGTTAGTAGGACTCTAAGCAGAGTCCACCTGGGGAAGTCCCACACCTTTGCCAGTCATTCTACAACCAAGCAGTAATGTGCAAACATTACTGTGTTCCGGTTTGAAGGGCTATGCTCCCTGAGAAATTACAGGGCTTAGAGATATAATATCTTAAATCTCTAGGTGACGAGCGCAGTGCAGTGCTAGGTAATGTTTTGGACTTTTCATGTTCCAATAACTGCGCGTCAGTGTGCTGTTATGTGGCAGGTTTGTTGCTTACCATCAGGCACATGTACTGCTCGTCTCGTCACTCTATAATATAAAAAAAACATAAATTGGTCTGTTTATTCTGTCATCTCCCAACTACGTACATATATTTAATTGTTAATGGGTGTGTGTCTATAATTTACTTCACACTATATCAAAGCTGTCAAAATCACCGAGAGATAGAGCTGAACAGATGCCAAGGTCCGAATAACGATACTTTTCCATATCGATAATGGAATCGATTGCGATGATTGATTGCTATCGATAACTGGAGGTCAGCACTATGACGTGCGCTGCAAATAGTTCCAGTCCGTGCCAATACCGAAGTCATTTGGCGAAACTGTGGAACTACATTACTTCATAACAATATTTTTCATTTATCATATTGAAATGCATCAGTGCTACCTCTCATCAAAGTCGATAATAATTGGCGCAGAGTGTACCTCATTGGTGCTCTTGGCGCGAAAATAGATAATATGGCAATTGGTAAAATGTAGTTTTAGTGTTATGCCAGAACGTTTACAAATTATAGTAATAGACAGTGGTATATTTAAAGCCATTTGGGCCTGTAACTAACGGCTTTTTGAAAAGCTGGCAATATATACCTTACACGAATGGCACAGCTCTGTCTATTCGATGTAAAATATGTTATTTAGAATTTATAAGTAGTTACTTCTTTTGCGTCTTCCGATATGTTGTCGTTACTTAACCTTTACACGTACCAGAAGACGCAGGATCGGCAGGCTTCCTAAGAGGTGGATGGATAAGAAATCTGTCGAAGGTCGCCGGAAATTGTTGGATGCCCGCGGCGCAAAACCAGTTTTTGTGGCGATCTTTGGGGGAGGCCTTCGTTCACCAATGACCGTCATTCGGCTGGTACTGCGATGATAATGATAACTTCTTTTAGAACTAGAAAATCATAATGAGACTGAATTTATAACGATACACGCGCTCACCGACAGCCAAAAAACAATGTTAGAATTTATTCTAGAATAAGTTACTAATTATCACGATTGATGAAACGGGAACTACTCAGGTAAAACCGCGAGCATTGCTAGTAACTAAACAATTCTAACAAATTCAAATCGAATAGAAAGCAAAAACTAACATAACTTTTTTATAGCCACCTGTCCCTTCCCCATCACATTAAGTTGCTGCGCAATTCCTAGGAATCTGACTCTGATGTGTAATTATACTTTTTAGTCCACAAAGTCAAGAGTTCGTTGGCTTCTTTAATTACATTATTAGTATGTAGACCCATGCTTCAGTTACGATCGTTGACTTTTGTTAGAAAGCCGTTGTAATACTTGTTTTAAAAGCAGTTCGCCCCCTACTTTTTCACCATGTGACCCATGGCTCGAAAGATTGCCGACCCCTGCCCTACATCATACGAAGAATTGTGCATTTATGTTTCTAGCCCAAGCTTTAGCTTTACGTTCGGGGTTGAAATTCGGAACGCAGTTTTAAGTTTGGAATTGGAATGGCTGGAACAAAAAAAAAAGAATACTTTCAAAATACCACGGGGCGCTACATATACTATTATACTAATGTATATAATAATTGTAAATTAGCAATTCAACGAGGCAATGCGGCCAGTATAATGGGCTTTTTTGCACCGGGTGCTGCTCGGGGTGGGTTCTATTGGTAATAGATTAATGACGAATACTTGTTGTATTATTTGTATTGACATAAGTAATTTAATATTTAGTGTACCTAAAACAGTTGAATTGATTTAATTTATTTATTTGATGATAAAACCACCAATCACTGCTATAAAGTACAATAATAAACGGTTTTTAGACATCATTTTTGCCAAGTCACGTCATATCTTCCCCAAATTATGGTAGAATGAGATTCCAAGCAATCAAGCAACACTACCGTTACCGAATCTCATAAGCACATATAATAAGTAAAATCGCAAATAAATATTGTAAATAAATGATTTTTTTTTTATTGAAAGTACCACACCTTTGCCAGTTATTCTACCGCCAAACAGTAATGTGCAAACATTACTGTGTTCCGGTTTGAAGGGTAACGTGCCTACTCGCTTTCATAACGGGTCCTAGTGTTTGGGTACACCAATAAAATTCCACGTCATTTTTTTCACAGGCAGCCCACACTATGCTACCACTGCTGGAACTGCCCTTTCCCACAGAGATAAATATAATATAATAATTACATAAATTACTTTATTTTCGAAAATAGATAGGTACAATAAGATCTTAAATATTTACATTGAGAACTCCATAATCAACCTTACGGCATGCAAATATTAAGTTGTCTATGACAATTTGATAACAAACTTTATAATTCACTTTGAATTTTGAACTTGTCTCTCCTCTTGTCAAAGAAAACCTCGAATTTCAACAGCGATAACATAATAGTGAACCTCTCGTGTAAAATGCAAAACTACAACGAAATTAGTTAAATTTAATTGATGAATATTGTTAGGGAATTTCACACAGAGCAGTAGATAATTAACACCATGCTAAGAAAAACTTGTAAGTATTATGGAAACCAGATAGCTAATTTAATACTACTTAATATAATTATAAATACATCACTACATACTTATGATACAATACAATACAATACAATACAAAAACACTTTATTACACCACAAAACAATACAGAAAAACAGTGATTTACTTAAAATTAAACATTTGGGTACAAAAGGCGATCTTATCGCTAATAGCGATCTCTTCCAGATAACCTTTTGGTAACTAGGACAATATAAAGGTACGGGCAGTGGTGCGGTATCCTTGATACATGTACACAATTAGTTTCATAAATATCATACTAATAGAAAATAGAAGTAATACAAACAAATACATAAATAAAATAACACATTACATAAATATCAGATTAAATAATATAAAATAGACTTACATACATAAATACATTTAATAAAAATACACTAAGCGTAAAGGAAAAATGCACAGGTTTACACAACAACGTTGCTTAAGTAATGCTGCCAAATCTGAGCCTTAAACGAGTCGACGCTCTGAGCGCGCCTGATGGACACCGGAAGTGTATTCCACAGCGCAACAGCACGCACACAGAACGAAAAGCCAAAAAAGGAGCTTGAGTGGGATGGAGTACACAGAAGAAGATTTGTAGATGACCTAAGTTTGACAGAATGAGTGTCGCATAGGAAAGTGAAGCGAGAACTTAAGTAGGAGGGCGAAGAGGGGTAAAAGAATTTTATACAAAGGGAGAGAATGCGAGTATCTCTTCGAAGACGAATTGGGAGCCACTTGAGCTTTGTGCGGAACTGGGATATATGATCATATTTCCGAAGACCGAAAATAAATCTTATGCAAAGATTCTGAAGGCGCTCCAGCATATCAAATTGCTCCTGTCTAAGATCCAGGTAGCAGGCGTCTGCGTAGTCTAGTATGGGGAGTAGAAGAGATTGAGCTAGAGCAGCCTTGGTAGCAGTAGGTAAGAAATTACGGATTCTTCGTAAAGACGCTGCAGAAGCAAACAGTTTCCGCTTTAGCGATCGGATTTGAGGGTCCCAAGTGAAACACCTATCAAATACAATACCTAGGTTCTTAACTTCTGCGCTATAAGGCACTGTTGTACCGCTGAAAATAACTTTGGTCATTGTCTTAAAGTCAATCCTCGAAATTAGCCGGGAACTTCCTATGATAATGGCCTGAGTCTTAGAAGGATTGACAGTGAGACCAAAGGATTTGCACCATTTTTCAATGCGGAACAAGTCAGCATTGACTGCCTTCACCGCGTCATCCAGGCAATCCAACGAAGCTTGAGCGTACACTTGGAGATCGTCAGCATAAAGGTGGTAGGATGAAAGGATGTGAGAAGTTACTGCATTTATGAAGATAGCGAAAAGTAAAGGAGAGAGCACGCCTCCTTGGGAACGCCGGACTGTGTATCGCACCACAAAGAAACAGTATCTTGTATACGTACACGTTGTCGGCGACCGTACAGATAATTGCGAAACCAGTCAATTGCCGTTGGAGATATGTTAATTGAATGAAGCAAAGAGAGAAGGATATCGAAATCGACAGTGTTGAACGCATTGCTGAAATCGAGCAGGGTGAGGACAGTAAGCTTTCTGTTGTCCATTCCCAGCCTAATATCGTCAGAAATTTTAACGAGAGCAGTGGTTGTACTATGGCCGGGACGGAAACCAGATTGCAAGGGATTGAGGATATTATTGTAGTTGAGAAAGAAATTGAGTTGGGAGTGGACGAGGCGTTCTAGAACTTTAGAAAGGAAGGGAAGAATGGAGATAGGACGATATTCAGAAGGAGATTTCGGATTAGGTATTTTTGGAATAGGAACGATTTGAGCTTCTTTCCAACACGCAGGCACGGACCTTAGAGAGATAGAAGCATTAAGGAGATGGCAAAGGATGTGTAGGATATCATCAAGGATAGGAAGAATCATATTGCGACTAATGCTATCAGAGCCGACCGCATTGGAAGCAATAGACAGGATATTCTTTTTAACATCACAAGCGGCAAATTCACGAATGACGAAAGGAGCATGGTTGGGTGTTGGAAGAGACGAAAGGAAATTCAAAGTTGAAAGCTTGTCATTTGCATCTATATGCGATGACGAAGAAAAGTGTTGGTTAAGAGAATTTATGTCTACGTTTTGAGGGTTACAATTTTGTTGTTGTTTACCAACACCCAATGTACGGAGAAATTTCCAGACTTTAGCTGGATCACCGTTCTCAACAGATTTATGAATATGGCGACGTTGTGCATCCCTACACACCCTATTGCAGCGATTCCGTAGTAGCTGGAATTTTTCTTTATTACGATCGCTGGGGCAAGATCGCAACTTACTTTTTGGCTAACGCTTTCTGGTGTAATAATTTTTAATGTCATCTGTTAGCCAAGGTGCCGGCAGATGTTTAATTTTAATAGCACGTAAGGGCGCGTGGACATCGTAAAGTTTGATTAATTTTTCATTAAAAACGGAGATTTTATCGTCCATCGATGTATCTCTAAGAACTGGCGACCAATCAATACTTCTAGCGTCGTCGCGTAATTTCTCCACATTCATCGCACCAAAGCTGCGCTGCATCAGAATTTTCGGTTTATTTTTGGGAAGGCGAATTTTATAGGATAAAAAGATGACATCATGGTATGACATGTCATGTGCAGTATGAGGACATTGACCGTGTTTGGCGACACTTTTAAGGAGGACACAAACATGAGATCTAGCAAGGAAGAGACACAGTTCGGGAAGTGATGGGTAGCATTCAAAGGTAGAATATGCATGTTGCTTGAGTGAATAACTGATTGCAGCTTTGAGCAACGCAGATCTGACTTCAACAAACATGTATTGAAGTCACCCATCACTATAGCATGGGAGTAGGAAGGAAGAAGGTGTTCTAAGACAGTTTCAAAGGAAGTAAAGTAATCAACGCTTTTGTCACGACTGTAGTAGACTCCGAGTAGAATTTTGCTATGAGAAAGATGAAGCTCAAGAAAAGGTGTTCACCAGCGTTGGTGGGAGGAGGTTGAGGGGAAGAACTAACTATAGAATAGGGTATATTGGAACGTAGGTAAATGGCAACTCCACCACCCGCCCTGTCAGACCGATCATTGCGGATCAATGAGAAGCCTGGGAGAGAAAAAGAAGAAGAAGGAAGGCAAGGTTTAAGCCAGGTTTCGGAGACTAGTACAGCGTGAATGTTATTTTGATCGAAAGAAGCTAGAAACTCAGGGTAATGGGCCGGGATACTCTGTGCGTTGATATGAATAGCATTAAAGTTCATAGGTACATCATTAAAAAGACTCGAGAGAGTGTCACTCAACGATGGTATACTCAGATAGCTAGCATCAGATATAGCAGCATCACTAGCGGTCGATAACGAGAAAAATGTGTCGCTGTTACTACTGTTGTGCTCAATATTAGACATAGTTTAAAATTGCGTGTATATATATATATATATATATTTAATAATTAATAAAATAAGTTTCTATAATAATATTTGTATCTTAAAAAAAAAGTTACAGTAAAAATAATAAATACCCACCTGCCGATTGTGTCACGTAATAAAAAAATAAATAAAAGTAAAGTAAAAGTACACAGAAATCATAACCTGTATATATATACATACATACAATATCAAGCAATACGAGGGAATATTAAAACAGTGATGAATAAATATTACACGATATGAAATTTTCGACCAGCATCTACGCAAATGGCAAATGCGTTGTTTGTGCGTAATCAATTTAAAAAAAAAAAACAACATTTACAAACTGTCACTAAACGTCACAAAACAAAAATCATGAATCATGAGTATTGAGTAATCGCAAGTAACTAGAAAATAGCAAAACAAAAAATAAATAGAAATAATAAATATCTTTGAAAGTGAAAAACTACATAAAAAAAATCGACGGTACCACTAAACAATGATTACACAGCGAAGGTATAAATCATGAAGCAATTACCCTCGTTCGAAAAACACTACATGCAAGATTGAAGTCGAACAAACAACAACAAGAAACAAATCACTTCACGAGCTTTCCTCTGCGGGTCTTCAAGTCCCTGGCCACGGCCACCGACTTCACATCTTTAACAGTGGTAGTAGCTGCTATCTGACGGTCAGAGGTCTTCAACGTAGAAGAGGCAGACGCTGCCTCACCCGGGATTCCAGTGAGATCTTCCATAGTATTGACACGGTGTGGAACATCGTCCGATCCCTTTACGAAGATGCTACCCTGTCTCGTCCAACACTTGGTAATCCCGAAACGCCTCCGAGCCGCCAGGAACACTTCGTGCCGCGTCCGCGTCAAAAACTCAGAGAGAGTAAAACTGCTTCCCTTAAAATGAGTCTTGGCTGCCCAGATTTTGTCTCGAATGGTCACGTCTACGAGCTTGAAGAGCACAGGCCTCACCTTGTCAGGAGCAGCTCGACCCATCCGGTGGCACCTGTTGATGTCAGCGGGAGAAATCTTACCGATCTTCAGCCGCTCAGTGATGACTTTGGCCACCAATTCTGATGTTATCTCATTCGACTCCTCGGGTAGGCCGTGCAGCAGGAGTATTTTCCTACGTGCACGCATCTCACCATGGTCAATTTGTTGTGCCAAAACACTAATTTGGTTCTGAACAACTCGAAAAGTGGCCACTACAAATGACTTAAATGTAGCAAACTCCGCTGCCAAGCCGTCCGACTTGTGAGGAGGAGTGCTGGGCAGCTGTCCTTCAAATGATTCCAGGCGTCTGTGGAATGCAGCCATCATTTCATGAAAAGACAGCTGTATCGCATCCATTGTGTAGTGAAGTGTAGTGAATTCCAATTAAAGGTTAGATTACTCAGTGTACTGTGGTAATACTGGAGAATTAACACATTAGAGGCAGGTAGGGTCTGTTAATGTATGTAATTACACATAAAATACTACAAATATATCAATTTTACTATTATTTAATAATTAAAATTTACAGAGAGTTAAAAAAACACTGTTGTCAATTCAACGCCTACCCCCAGAAAAAGAAACATAGGTATCAGAAAAACCGACCAACAAAACTTAAATAGATAGTTTAACTATAGCAAGTACAAATACAATGGCTCCAACTGTAGTTGTTTCACACAATAATAGAAGTAAAATACATAATTAATTCACTATGGATGCCAACAATTATTGTTAACAAAAGGCAATTTTGTTGAAAATGACATGACAAAAAACGCGATTATAAACAAAGGATGGTGTTGCGCGTGCGCTGACTTCTGATTGGCTAAAACTACGATTGGACTGGTCTATTTCAAGGTCATAGTGAGTCAGATGCATTTGAGTATGCATGTTTGAAAGTTTGGTGTGCAGCAGAAGAGACAGCGATTAGAATAGACCACATGGACAATAAATAAATAAATAAATAAATATTGGTGGACAATTCACACACAACACTATCTGACCCCAAACTAAGCAAAGCTTGTGTGATGGCAGTCAGATAGCTGATATAATACTTATATAGTTTTAAATACATACTTATTATACATAGAAACACCCAGACACAGTGCAAACATTTGAATTCATCACACAAATATTTGCACTGGGTGGGGATCGAACCCACGACCCTCGGCTTCGCAGGCAGAGCTACTACCAACTAAGCCACTAGGGCAGTCAGTAGATTAAGAAAACAACATGATATATTACATAAAACCCTTAAAAATAATGATGCTAGAATAGAAGATCTACGAAATTATTGCTAAAAAACGACGTTTTCCAGGAAGTGGAGGAAATGAAGAATAAGAAGGCGCAGAAATAAGAAATGATTAGAAGTGGTTAGGTTATGTTAACATTCAGGTTGCACCTGAGTGTTTTTCCAAGTGCAGATGTACTTGTACAAACTGGCATATTCACTTTGCGAGAGAAGTTTCTGAATACCAATAGTGGAATCATGAACACCAACAGTGGAATCATGAATACCAACAGTGAAATCATGAACATCAACAATGGAATCATGAATACCAAGAGTGGAATCATGAATACTTACAGTGGAATCATAAACTGGGCTATTTATTTACATAAAAACGCTGCAGCTTACAGTTTGAACGCATCGCTAAGTGATTCAACACGGAAACATACGATGTCCTTGTTTGGCACATCGCAAATGTGCGCTCGGAATTGCACAGATTATTCGAATTTATTTATTAAACGTCCTTCTGTACCGCATATTTTTCTAATAGTCCTTAACTAGCTATACCTGAGTAGATTGTTGTTAACTTTATCCAACTACTAGTACCTAGTTACCTGCTTCATTACCGCTCCCGTAATTTTCCTGTGATATAAACTATTTTCGTACAAAAAATTTAACCGACTTCAAAATCACAAATAGGCACTAAAAAGCGAAAAATAAATTAAAATCATTATTGCAAGTACTACTTACTCATCTATTTGAAGTCTATTTGAAGATAAAACTCTATTTTTCGGTAAAAAAATGGTATTATAACCTATGTTCCAAACCAACCGATCACCTAACCACCACCTAACAATCATCTAACCAGCCCTTCTATCGCCTAACTCAATCGGCTTTCGCTTTGCTATTGCGGTCTCTATCATTTCAAGCAGAAAGAAAAAAGGGTACAATATCAAAACTAAGACATTTCTAGTTAGGCGTTAGACCCTCTGTTCTGGCATTCCGCCGCAATTGAGCAACAAAACATCCAATTACGCAAAGACCTCCCAAACTTCAGGGCGCACGGAATCATGTCATTGTTGGAAAGAGTGAGCTCACTCATTCCGTTCCAGTCGGTTGCAGGAAGCGGCGAACGCCGGACGTTTTTTACTTATCACTATTCGTTGTCAACAACCAAAATAAGTAGAACCACAGCATATCGCGCCGCTAGCGATTCTAGGGGTCAAGTAGATTGGTTATGTGTAAACTACTTACGACACACATAGAGACGCAATTTATTGCCCATTTCAAGTTACTCAGGGCACATCCATTGTTTTATATTGATGCAAATACGAGTATCAGAAAACTTTCGCATTCGTAATTTGAGAAGAATGGATTAACATTATTAATGTGAAAAATGTTTGTTGCTCAACTACATGGAAACAGCGGAACGGATCGGATTAAAATTTGAAATATGGTCTGTAAACCATGTTCACGGATATTACAGTCTGGAATATCATAGTACTTTTTATCGAAAGAAATGCGAAAACTATGTGGGGGAAAACGCGGAGCGCTGCTAATGTAATGTATACCTACTAAAAACCCCAAAACATTACCTATACGATGAGACAACAAAGTTTTGTCATAAACTAAAATACCATCGATATTTAAAATTTATGGATTATTGTTGACTTACCGAAAACCTTTTCACCTATTGCGATATTTTTACTGTAAGCACACCTGCCCCTCTATCGCCTAACTGAATCGGCTATGGGTTTGCTATTGTTGTCTCTATCATTTTAAGCGAAATGAAAAAAGAGAGCATTTTCAAAGCTATGACAGTTTTAGTTAAGCGGTAAACCCTTTGGGAAGAATCCCGTTTAAAACATCCGTCAAAAATCTAACAAATAGAGAACCTTAATCTGTTTTGAAATCGGTTGAAAATAAATTGAATATTACTGAACTAAGAAGTATAATTACGGCAAACAATGGCTCAGCCACAAAGGTCACGAGCTCAGAAGGGCAAAGATGCGACGTATCCGGTCTTATAAATAGTATAACAAATTTTACATGCATCTGTAGACTAAATTTAATGTTACGGCTGGTCTAGTAAGTTACGGCTGGTCTAGTAAGTTACGGCTGGTCTAGTAAGTTACGGCTGGTCTAGTAAGTTACAGCTGGTTTAGTAATTTACGGCTGGTCTAGTAAGTTACAGCTGCTCCAGTCGGGAGAACGGCGCCTGCCGATCTGGAGATCCCGGGTTCGAATCCACGCGCACCACTGTCTTTTCGATGTCATGTGCGTAATGCGCTAACTTAAAATGGCGAAGGCAAACATCGTGAGGAAACCAAAATGTACCTAGAATCTTTCGAAGTCTGGTGTCGTGTTGTGGTGGATTATCGTCTTGACTTTCTTCTTGCGAGAGAAGGCCCCGAGTCCTAGCAGAACATTTAGTGGGCTGTTTGTGTACTTAGACAAAACTCAAGGATAGCAATTTTTAGCCTATTTCAATTTTTCTTCCACTTCAATGGTCTACGCGACGCGTGACCAAAATGCTGGCGTTTATTTGACCCAAAGCATAAGCATTGCCATTCAGCGTAGTAATGCCACCAGCATTCTGGGCACGCTTCTGACTAGTAGTGACTTGATTATCTGTAAACCTTCAGTGGTCAATTAGTGAAATTAGCCATGTGGAGGTGGTTTATACCATAGTGGAGTTCTTAATGTATTTAATTTTGTTAATAAAGGCACAGGCAGTGGCCCGTTAAAAAAACAATCCAATCTCAAATCCTATCAAAACACCAACATAAAAATTCAAATTTTGTTCCTTACACAATTTCCATTAGGATTTTTCTTGTTTTTTTGATGCTTTAATTTTTTGCTACTTTTGAGTTATTCGTTTTGCGAATAAAGGTATCGATTTATAAGATTAGTAGAATAATGGCTCTGCCTTATGAAAAATACGAGTATGAGGCTTTTTAAAGTACAAATATTTCTGTCAAACTTAGTTTTCAATTTCGTCAAAGACGACGCCAAAATTGTAATAATTAACCGTGATTTAAATTACTATTTAATTACCTCGACGTTCTCGTCGTGTCCACGGTTAATGTAACGCTGCCGAAACGTCGAGGTAACTAAACAAAAATGTTGATAGTACTTAACTCCTGTGTAGTAATGTTTACAATATTAGCGTCATCTTTGACGAAATTGAAAACTATCTTTGATAGGTATATTTTGTACTCCGATATTATAAAAGTCGGTATTTGGATGTTTGTTGCTCAATCACGTAGATATGAGTTCGAATCGCGAACGTTTAAAGACTGTCATGGCGCTAATTTTCATTTTGTTTAATAAATTTGATAAGTTAGTATCAACGATTTCTGTAGATAAATAGAACTTAATATGGAACAGCACACAGCTTTTTTATCCCAAAAAATTGGATTCCTTATGAATTTTCGTGTCTTTTCCTAAATTTTACGCTGGCAAAGTTGCAGACTGAAACCTTTATTTATTGTTATTTATTATCTTAGTAGTATTATAAATAACAATTAATAAAGGTATAGGAGCAATGTTTTAATATAAATTAGTATATTGCCCTTCATAAATGATTTTAATAAAATAAACACGTGCTGTACAAACGTCAGTTTTGTACTTCATTAGCGAATTGATACCGTTTTAATTGGCCTCGATTGGCCTCTATGGTTCTGACATTGAAATGCACTCGACACAAACAAATGAAACATAACATGTTTTAACGAAAAATATGAAAGAAATTATCATAAAATATTCTTATCTATGCTTCCATCGTGCACGCAACGCATAGCCTCGGAAAAAAACGAAAGCCATAGATCGTAAACTATG
This sequence comes from Ectropis grisescens, assembly GCA_017562165.1. Lineage (NCBI taxonomy): Eukaryota > Metazoa > Arthropoda > Insecta > Lepidoptera > Geometridae > Ectropis > Ectropis grisescens. The sequence goes on along the minus strand of CM029792.1, from coordinate 4,376,144 downwards.
ATAAAAATAATTATTTTCACGCATAACGTTATAAAATTTTAAAAAATAAAGTTGCCCAAATATTACGAAGAGAAAATGGTTGCGCGCCTCTGGAATCGAACGCAAGCAATTTGAATATAGAATTAGAATAAAAGGTGGCAAAAAATATGAGCATTAGAAAGAGCGGAGTGATGAGTGTGCGAAAGAGACGGATGACCATCGCCGGACGCCATTGGCTGACCGCTTTTTATGCCTTAGTTCCCCTAATCTTCATTTCGAGCAACATCTGCTACGCTAATGTTTATTCGAAATAGTTCTTTAAATTTATCGCGTTAAGATCTCATTTGCAATTCATGCGACGTGTCTTCTGTGTTTTTTTGTCACTGTCTATCGCTCGGTCGTTGCACGTTACTTGTTATTTTAATTTTTTAATAGTTCTCCCATCAAAGGGGTCTGTATAAGGTCAGCGTTTGTTTAAAAATGGTTAAGGAATAGATTACTTTTCACTGTTATTATTTTGAAAGATACTCAGTAGAATTTAATGACAAGCTACGCCATTTTTAAACATGGTCTACATAGGCTTTTTGTGCTAGTCCAAAGTTTGATAGGCTAGTAGAGGCTCTTGAAAATAGTTTCTATAAGTCCGTCAAAAAATGAGAAGTTAACGTAGCAACCATTAAATTTTTTACATTGCATAGAGTGATGGGACAAACAATAAATGCATCGCATGAGCAATACGCTCGCTCATAAAAGAACAAGAATAGGCAGCTATTTGAACAAGAAGAGACTAAATTACTGCAAGCCATTGCACTGGCCTTCTGGATATCTCTATGCCTTAGTAATTTTTCTAGAAATATTGCATTACAAACTAGAAAATAGTAACGTTTGTATATTACTACACATGACGGTAGAGTAACTGGCAAAGCTGCAGTAATTCTCCAGGTGAACTCTGCAAAAAGTTCTATCTACTAACCTTTTTTCTAAAGAAAACCTTTGCATGTAACATCAACATTTTTTTAAACAAATTAGTTGTCAATTTTCAATCAATCAAGCTGTCAAACTAAGTCTACAGTCTACAGTCCACAGATTTTTAAAATAAAAGGCAGATGGAACGTGCAGAACACAGATCCTTAGGTCCAGAAAGCAAATATTAAACACCAAAGCAAATACAAACTCCAGTCAGTACGAAACGGACTTCCGTCTCGTACGGGAGTCCCGTGTTATTTTAAGTTTTGTACAAGATTATGCCGTCTGGTGTCTTCAAACATTGCAAACATTGTTCCCAAAAATAAGAAAAGGAAAGAGGAATATCATTTCATAGGAAAGTTTGAATATTTTTACTGTTTTTTGTATAATTTAGGCTATTTCATTTCGATTGATGAATAGAAACACAACACCTCAACGAAAATTGGTTAGTGTTCCTGTACTAAACTGAAATTATTTTCCCTAAAGTTAAGGTAAAATATAGATTATGATTTTTTTGAAGATACTCGTAGACTAAATTATTTATGTACGTAAGTAGATTGTATTATTCTATTTTAAACCCTATTTTTTTAATCGTAATTTTTTAATTTAATGTCAATCGATGCCCAGCACAAATCCACGTCATTACTAGTATTTATAAAAATACCAATAGTGTTGATGAAAACTATACTTATGAAGCAAGTTTTAATACTTGAAAGTAGGTATAGTGGAGCTTAAAAAAGTAGCCGAGTTCTTTTGAGGGATCTAATCGTTTTAATCAACCTCATGTTATCTGGTCGAGTCAGTAGTGACATTGTCGAAGCTTTATACGGTGCTAATTTGTGCGTACATACTTACCCAAAAAAGATGTTGGGATCAGAACAATCGCTGTTGGCACCACATACACTGGCCTTGCTGCCAAGGTGGGTTATATAAAGCTTTCGAGCTCCCTGTCCCAACAAACTTGATTTAGGTTCTCTGAGTGTAAGTGAGGCTGCTGTTCATTCTGTCCTGACTTTCTTTGTCCAAAATTGGGGAGAGGGCTGTGAAAGGTGTACGTCAAAAATGCCTTTAATTTGGTTGATCGTGGAGCCCCGTTGTCCGAAGTGAAGAATAAAATTCTTGACTTCTACAATTTTCTTTGGCAATGTTATGGCAGACCACAAAATTATCAAAACAATCCTATGCTATCTTCCGTTGGCTATCAACTTGATGAATCTTCGGCCATGCGACCTTCGCCCTGGCCATTCGCTCTATCATTTAACGTCTCTAGTCCAATGTAAACGTTAGGTATTTGGACGACGCCGACGTAACTTTGGGTGGCGATGTGAATAATGTTCAACTGATTTACAAAAACTCTTAGACGGTTTTCGTTGGTTTGTATCAACATTTTTTGAAAAGTTCAACTTTTCGTTTGCGACACGCGTCCAGACAAAGATTGGATAGTAAACAAATTGAATGATCTGGCCCCACAACATCAAATCAGTTGACAAAAATTCTCTGCACCTCCTGTGTTCACCGATATTAAATGAGTAAGTAGTTGCCACCTTTTGTCAAGCATAATATTCAAAATTTCACGAGAAGCTCCGATAGAATACTCAAAATAAACACACACATGACTTTTACTATTATTCGGCGTTGTCTTTTTAATCCGAATTTTCTGTACGAATATTTGAATTTTTAGTTGCATGCTAAATCAAAATTCTTAACTTCATAGGATGGAAATGGTAATAACAAGAAATCCTTGCATAATATATAATCGGTGTAATAATAAATTATTTTAACATTATAATATATGTGTTTATTATACGCGAAGATTTCCAAAGCTAAGACAAAAAGTGGGATTTTTTTCTTAAGACTGGGAACATTACATGCTCACCAACGTGAGTAATTTGACAACGTCCGTGAGAGCTGTCACGCATACATAACTAATTACTGGCCTCACAGTGTCGTTCACGAAGGTTTCATCTGTTTAGAAATCTGTGCTACAGTCTATAGCCTTTCTAGATTGATGTCCCCAAATGAGCGTTTAAAACATTTTAATTAATGCAAAGATGAGTGCAAAATTATTGTCTATGATCGTAAATTCTGTAAATTAGCGACCGATGCAAAATTTATTACTTTGTCTATCAGTAGTCGTAAATTATCGCAAAATGCTGGCATAAAAACTATAAATGGTTGTTTATACATTTGAACGCAAAATGTTTATCGACAGGGACAAAGAACTCATTATTTTATTTTTATTTGATCGAGGAAATTGCAGTAGGGATCGAATAATAAGTCATTCAACCTAATACGTACGTAGTTAGTTTATAAATAATTTTATAATTTAAAGAGGAATAAATATGACGTGATGGCTTAGTGACGGGAACGCCCGATAGCGTAATCGTAAGGTCGTAAGTTTAGATCCCGGCAACACCTTTGATTACTACCCACAGTGCACATATACAAGTTTATTTTCAACAAAGGATTTATGGCAAATGAAACTAGGAAGTTTAATATAATGTACATTTCAAAGACATGTGTCATCAGTTAACCCGCAATTGGTCAGCGTGGTAGATAGTCTTGTCTATCTTCATATGAAAGAAGACCCTAAATCCCATCATTATTGAGATAGCTAAAAAAATACAATTTCTTAAAGATGAGCACGATCCATATTAGACCTTGTTCCTTTACACCAAGCATGATGGTAATAGCTTTTCTTCTCAACCAAAGATAGACTTACACTTGTAAGTCCATCTTTGGTTGAGAAGAAAAGAACTAGACGGAATTTCAATAAATAAATATTAGTGGACCTGTCTAACACAAGCTAGCTCCAAAAATAGACCAGTAGGAATAAACATGTCCTGCTTATTTTGACACATCCCAATTGAACAAACACAACTGCTCTTAACAGCACAGTATCAAGCGGCTACTGGACCATGAGGAGTCCAAGTCATTACCTTGCACTGCACTGTGCTCACCACCCAGATATATAAATGAGATGATTTATGTCTATGACGTGTAATTTCTCTGCAAAACATTGCCCTTTATACCAGAACACAGTGATATTTGCACATTACTGTTTGGGGGTAGAACTTGCTTGGCAAAGGTGTGGTACTTTCTACTTTCCCAGATGGACACTGTTTGCAGTCTACTAGAAAAGCAAGTTTAAGTCATGTTTTTTTGCGTTTTGTACTTATATATAGAGGTAGTGATAAGATACGCAAAACACACAATGATTTGTTAAGTTACCGGCTTGTAGCCGTCACGGCTGAGGCTCGGAGGCACCAATCATCCACGTATATGGACGACACGCTTCAATACCGCCGCGTTATAGGCGTGAGAAAAATACGAGAAACGAAGAAAATTATCCAATGAATGACTGAAAAACTATAGATCGTAGAGGTAACTGTTCTAAAATGGTTCAACCTAGCGACCATCTGCCTTGGGGCAATGAACCGCTTTCAAAGAACCATAAAACATCGTAGAGATAAGTGATTGTATTGAAAATGGTTCAACCTAAAAAAAAAAAAAGGACCTCCCACCGCGGATCCGTAAACCGTTTTCCAAAAACTATAAAGCTTCGTAGATATAACTGTTTTGAAAATGGTTCAACATAGAAATCATCCGCCATGGCTCACTGACTCGTTTTCGACAAACTATGAATCATTGAATTGGTAACTGTCTTAAAATGGTTAAATCTACCGATTATATGCCGTGGGTCAATAATGAACCGTTTTGGAAAAACTTAGAAAAACAATACCTCTAAAACGTCACAGAAGTAACTATTTTAATATGGCAACCCACCGACCTTCAACCATGGCTCAATGAGACGAAGTTTTTCGAAAAACTTTAAAACATCGTAGAGGTAGGTATGTAATATGCGTAATTATAAGTATTTAGGATGCTTAAATTAGCAGGGTCCTGAACTTTATGTGACAAACTTAGATTTGCAGCTAAGACAACCTGCCATAGGTGTATATATATAAAAAAGTTGATATGTAAATGTAATAAATTATAGCGAAGTCTATGTACGAAGGTATTCCCTTGTTCAGCAACCTAGTAATTAAAAATAACCTATTATTACAGCATGAAGTTTATAAAATTAAGATGACTCGCCACAGGTGCGCTAAATTATGCAATATTCAACTTAAGTATTTCAATAACGGTCCATTGTGTTGCGTAGTTGCGCAACTAGGGTCGGAGCTACGGGCCAGTTTGATCACTTCACGATTTCAGACAATACAGATATCAACTCATTTGAGCAAGTGCCGTGTTACTCAATTTTTACGCCAGCCAATAACTAATCTTTTGTTTTGTCAAAATTGAGTTTAAATCTAAATAAAAGTTTGTTCATCCCAAAAATCGATTAATGTTTTAGGTCACGAAAGCATGAAACCAATGCTCATGAAAAATAAGTCACAAAATTTTGGAAAGCTAATTTGGTTTGGCTATCATACCATACAGTTCCTTATAATACACAACACTTATAACAGATAGTTTGCATAGTTACCTTAATCGTGTCTAGGCAGAATTAAATATTTACCTATATTTTTCACGATAAATTTGTCGTAACAATAAAGTCCAAGTATTTTTATTTGGACTTTACACCAAAGATTTTAAACCAACAAAATAATTTTGAATTCAAGACAATGTATCATCAACAATAGAACAAAGCACGTATAACTACACAAATGTTTGCTTGATCAATAATTTATTTGGTTTAACGTATAATTACCCTTTGATATGACCTATTTCAACTGTAGTCGTATTGTAGTTAATAATTCAAGAGTAATTAATTTCACCATTCTCTCTCAACCTAAATAGCCACAAGCTATTGACAGGGGTACAGAACTATCGCCGAACTATTTTCATTTAAATTGTTTAAACATTTTGTTGAGGATTTATTGATTTTATGCAGAAATGCGGTAAAAATGCAGGACTGTTCAGTTCGGGACTTTTTAATTAAAATCTTGGCTTTTGTCACCCAGAAGGTAAAGGAGTTTGGCTACGGCAGAATGAATCCAAGTAGGTAAATCGAATACAACTATTAGAGGAACGAAATAATCTTGAATTAGAATTTGAAAAGAAAAAGTTAATGTTTGTTTTTAGTTGTTCATAATTGAAATAATTACAAATGGTGGGATTACCACACTACAAACGAATGTCTTTGGTGGTTGTATCTATATGTTCCATAAATCACAGTGAAAATTAATATTTTGTATACAAATAAAACAAATCCAAAAAAAATTACCTAGTGAGGGTAAACTAAATTAACAAATTTCAGGTTATGGCAATTCGTAGTTAACTGTGAGCATTGACTCATATTTACTTCGTTTATTTTATTTTAGTTGGATTTTTGTCCCGTTTACCTAAGACTTTCAACGCTACCTTAGGTAAGCTGAAGAAAGTTTACTGACTATTTTAGACTCTTTTCTGCTAGGGTACGAGCAAGTAATCCTACATTGGCATTTATGGGCTTGTATATTTCTCGAAAATTACATCACATTAAAGATTTATTAATTAAAGCCCAACACTCGTACAGACTCGAGGAACCTATAATTTAATAATGAACGCAACCATAACTTGCAATTTCCCGAAGTTGGCAGCACTGGCTAATGACAGTTGGGAGCGCGCGCAAAATCCAAAATGGCCGATGCAATCAAAATGATGACGCGTTACAAATCACACGAATTAACTTCTTTTGTTGAAAAACTTTAAGGTAGATTAGGGAGACGAGCGAGCAGCGATTTCAAGATCGTTATCTTTGTTGCTTATTAAACCAATTTTATTGAGCTAGAGTTTAAACAGATTAATTCCTAAGTACTTTGACCTTTTAAAATGTTTTGCCAACTAACTTCTTTCCAAGTTGATTCTTACGTATAAAATGTTAGTAACGTACGTTCTTACGTTTAAAATTTGTTCCTGAGTCTACTTTTATCTAAAATTGCCCCAACAGTTTGAATAGTGTATTATTGGGCCATATTAAGCTCTCCTTACTTTGTACCACTTTTTTTTTAATAAATGGTGACGAGACGATTCGGACATGTGCCTGATGGTAAGCAACATGCCTGACACATAACAGCACAGTGACACGCAGCTATTGGAACATGAAGAGTCCAAATCATTACCTAGCACTGCACTGCGCTCATCACCCAGAGATTTAAGATCTTATTTATATCTCTAAGCCCTGTAATTTCTCTGGAAACATTAACTGTTTTAGCATTATTTTTGTACTCATATTTATTAATATTAATAATAATAATAATAAATATTGGTGGACAATTCACACACAACACCATCTGACCCCAAACTAAGCAAAGCTTGTGTGATGGCAGCCAGATAGCTATTAATTGCATTAATGCAATCAAAATGTTGTTCCGACGAATAAATACAAAAGTTTAATACATTTCAAAAACGTTCTTTACGAAAAACCCTTTTTTTTTAGATGCTTAATTGCACAGCTTTTCATATTAACAAGAAAACTCAAATGGAAAAAAATATAGCCGACAATTTTTTTTCTTTTTATTTGTGTCGATGTTGTCATTAACTAAAGGTGTTTGGTATATAAAATTGGAGAGCCAGTTTAACAAGTTAACATTTTTTAAATTCATTACAATCTACCACACGTCAATTTGACAAACGCAGACATCTGTCAATGTCAAATTTCCCGCTTGCGCTTGTCAAATCATTTTTCACTACACGCTAGAGCCTATAACATTGCCCACGTCAACAACCTTTAAAATTATAGGAAACGCAGTTCCCCGTAGAAATTTCACGTTGTAAGGGAGACAATGGCTGACTCGCTTTTGTTGGCCTGTTACAGTTTTTCTCTCACGCATTTCAATACACGATTGTTTGATTGCTTACTTTGGTTAAATAGGAGCTTAGAACTAGGGAGCCTGGCTGTCTGGCGGTTCGCATTACGGTACTCTTCATGGAGCTTGAGTCGAAATATCATCACTATCAACCAACGTGTAGTTGTAGGACTCTTTATGAAGTCCGCCTGGGGAAGAACCACAACTTTGATATAATATTTATTATTCTACCGTCAAATAATACGTTATCATTGCTGTTTCGTATACTTAATATTTACATAAAATAATATAGTTTAATTAAAAAAAAATACAATAATAATTTTAATAAAAATATTAATTCATCAAATATTTTTTGGTTTTTTTAATTCATAAAATATTTACTTTGTAAAAAGTAAGCTCAATTAACAATGTAATAAATTGAAATAATCAGTTAATTATTTAAACTAATTAATATTAATATAATTATTAAAAAGTGTAATTGGCAACGTTAATTTTCATACAACGTTTATTGTTTCGGTTTGAAGGACACTGTTTTGTAAATTAAAGGGTACAGTACAAAATTGACTAAAATTTATTTTGAAAATTTTATGAGATAAATTTTAATGCATTAAACGGTTTAATTGACACGTAATGCTCACGTATGCCTAGAGAACGCCAAAATACAGCGGTTAATGACATATAACAATTTGCAAACTCTTATGAGAAATGATTGAAGAAAAGAGTCAAAGATTAAAGATCAGAAGGGTCAGCTCTCTCCCTAAACGTGAGATTACCTACGGAATTAACCATTGTAACGAGGCAAGCATTAGAAAATAAGTTGCTTGGCTTGTTTGTGGATGTTATGTAAATACGTTTTATGGTATATTAGTAAATATCTTCCTATATTCATGACAGAATTCTATATGTCACCGTAAAATGTATTTCAAGAGTCAGATTACAATCTAACGCTTGTGGTATTTGAAAACACGCAGATTTTTAAATAAAATATATTTTAAATTTTGGTGGACATTTCAGACACAACACCATCTGACTCCAAACTAAGCAAAACTTGTACTATGGAACCCATATATCCAATTTAATACTTGTTTACCTAGTTGTAAAAACTTTCTTAGTACACATAGAATCATAGAAACACTCATATACTGGGTGAGAATCGAACCTACGACCTTTGGCTGCTGAGGCAGACTTACTACCAACTAAGCCACGAAGCTAGTCAGATTATTTCCGTTAGTTGCTACTAAAGATAATTCATAACTTACGTTTGTCAGCCCGCACCACGCTCCCAAACTACTAACATTTTCGTGTTCGCAGATTGGGAGCGCGCTTCCCGCGTCCCCCGCACGATTGCACCGGTTAAATGTCTTCGTCGAACGATTATATCTATATAGTTTATTAGACTGCTATAACTATCTTTCCTTCTTCATCCCAAGTGAATTAAAATAAATAAATAAAAACATACGGAGCCGCGCGCTTTTGTACGCTTTCTCGCAATAAAAACTTACTCCAGACAATATTCTAACTGTATTGTAAATTTCACCCCGATCAGTACAGGCGTTCAGTCGTGATTTAAACTTCCACATTTATAGTTATACCAGGACTAGGTCTACCCCGACTTGAGACATGTATAACCTATAACACTTATAAGTTATAACACATATATATCCAATGATGAAATAACGTTCAAATAAATTTAATAGACTCTTCAGCTTTATAATACATATTACTACTACTACAGACACCTTTTAGTATTTCAATACCCATAGGCTTACTAAGATAACACAATAACTAACATTTCAGCCGTCTCCTAAGCTTTTGTCATATCACATATTTAATATGTCATTAATAAAAATGCAAATTCTACCTTACCTATAAAAACGGGCTGGACCGGTTCGACACACACATTGAAATGAATGCAGTTTGCACTTAAACGCAGTACTGAGAATTTATTTAATAATCTTTTGCCTGGGCAGCCGGAAAACATTGGGATGATGCAATCATAGCGTAGCCTAGTTCGGTAAACAAAGTTTTTCCGTATACCTATAAGGGGATTGTTGGAATGGATTGTAAAATATTGAATAGAGCCTAATCACGATGTAAATTATTCATACTTAATTAATGCGACGGGTAGCTCATGTGTGATATGGACGGTCCAATGATTGGATTGACCATATCACATTGTACTCCAATCCAACCCAAGTATAGGCCGTGCGTGCCGCGATTACGCGCGCGCACTCTCCTTGAAAAAAGCCGCTGGACGCGGCCGAAACTTGAGTCGGAGTTGAGCAAAGTGGTGGGAGAAAATCTTATGGGTTCATATCACTAGCATGTGTATTAGAACGAGCTAATGTACAATAACTAAACATAAAATATTACGTTTTGTACAATATTAAGTCGTGCTGTTTAATACTTAAATTAGGTTATAAGTTTTCGTTTCTATCAGCTGTCTGTAAAGATTGCGATTTTTTAAATGGAATCTCTGGTAGTTTTCCTCAAGTGGCCTCAACTGCTTTCATAACTTTGGGCTTACACAGAAGGCACAGGGCCTTACTAAAGTCGGCAGTGCTCTTTTAATTTAAGGCCCTACCCTGAGCGAATAAATAATATTTCTTACCTCATCGCACACCGCAAGACAGAGCAAGAGAGAAACAGTATGATTTGTCACTGTTTTACGCTCAATGTTTAGAATCAAATATTAATGAAGTCTGATGTTGGTGTTTTGAAAAAATACTTCTACCATAATGTTCGTAATCAAATTGCTTACCCGTTGGTGTACCTAAATACAAAATACAAATACATAATAGTAGCTTTTCGATTAGAAGCATATAAGATAAGTGAATTATTTCTAATTTGTATGGTTTCGTTGTAAAAAGATTAATTAAACAATAAATATTTAGCATATTAAAAAAAAAGAAACTACCATTTTGTAGCTAAGCTTTTGTAGACGCTTAGATACCTATTTGTTTTGGATAAAGAAAACATAGCTCTGAATACTATACAAAAAAACTCGTTTTGCTCTGCGACGCGCCTTAAGTAGATAGATAGATAGATAAACTCTTTATTGCACTTAAATTACAACGAAAAATAATAAAGTAAAAACAAACCATAGAATAAAGTAGCAATTGGCGACCTTATCGCTAAGAGCGATTTCTTCCAGGCAACCGTAGGATGGTAAAAAAAGAACTTAATAATGGAAGACGGGGAGTACAATTTAGGAGTATATAGATACTTCCGAATGATAATCTGATATTAATAACTAACAATTAATTTTAAATACAACAATATACATAATACATACATAATATACCAATTTTACCTATATTAACTATTACATAAGTACCTATATTAACTACTTTTTGTCTCGGGAAAGTAACGGGTACTACTCGGGTAAAGCCGCGGGGCGGTAATAGTTAGTGCTATACTTATTTGAAAACTGCATTAACTATTCAACATTTAAAACTGCCGCATCGCTTGCCAACGTGCGCTTGCGACTGTAAGTTATGTGTTATGTATCTACATGCGCACGAGTGCAGATTCTGTGTCACGGTCGCGGCTATATGCGAGTAGCTAGATAGCTACGAGCGAATATAGGGGACAGCTGATTCACTTCTAGCTTTGTAACCGACTTCGAAAATACATTACATTTAAACAAAAAACAAATTGAATTTCGAACAAAGAGGTTTGTGTCTAATTTTATTTAAAAAAAAGTCTAGGCTATGGAATGTGAAATCTCCTTCTTTCGTTACCTGGAAGAGATTGCTGTTAGCGATAACACTGCCGTTTGATTTACTAGCTTTAAATCTATGTTAATTTCGTTTTGTTTTCTGGACTATAAAGACTATTTATCTATCTAATGCGTTGTCTGAGTGGGTTTTTTCCGATGATTTACTATCTTGGTGTCTTCAAATCGAGAGTGAATCGGTTCCTTCTAAGCAAGCACGCTTCATCGTAGACCGCATCGTCGCTTTACATCAAGCGAAATGGTGGTCAAGTGTAAACCTATAATACCTAAGTAGTTAAAAAAAGAAAGGTTCTCACTTCTCAATTCGTATGTATGTGTGCTACCCGAGAGCTTTGCCAATTGCGAATGATTTTTGACGATTCTTTTTGTTTGGTAGATCATACTTGAGAAGTTGTCACATACATTTTTTTTTATCGAAATCGGTTTACCTAATGTATTTTTTGTAAAATGAACAGATAACAAAATTTGCATGCTTCGTTGATATTTTTGTTTAGGTACTCCGAAACTTGCTGTCTCATTAAAATAATGTTAATGAAACTCACAAAATTAATGAAATTTTGTCGGGTGCCTGAGTTTTGTTTTAAATTGAAGATGATTTGTTTTTCGAAGAAAATTAAATTATTGTTCAATAGTTTCGCGCTTGACCGCTGTCTCGGTGACGATGGGATCTACGTGAGTTGTATCATATCCGACGTAGATACCTACTCTCTATTTCTAGACACACAAATTATAGACCTCATTTTCAGGTAACCAGGGAATAGGTACTCGCTCAGGCAATGCATTCTACAATTGAGATGTTCAAATCGTAAGAATTTTTGATTCTTTGTTTGTTTTGATTTTAAAAAGATTTGCTATGAAAAATAGACTACAGGTCCGTAAACAAAATGTATGGGTCATTTGAACAACTAGAATGACCAATGTAGGATGATAGAAGAGTATGAAATAATAAGATTCAGCACTATGCCGGCACTTGAAAGCTGTCCAACTGAGTGGAGGTGAAGATAGGGGGTTGCAACTATCGATCATTTCTCCTTGTCGCCTGATTTTTGGACAACGTTGCGGAATAATGGATTAGAAGAGGTATTATATTTATATCCGGCAAGGATTTATTTGCGATCTTGGGATCTAAAGAGCGGTGGGACACCTTCCCTTTATTTGGTAATTTTAAAATAAACTACTTAATTATTTTTAATTTTATCAAACTCTTTGTTTCTCATAAAAGTATGTATAGGTAAATATGCTCCATGATTTGATGAGCGTGCTTACCTAGAAGCTAATTATCAGGTTTTTGGGTCAGGTTTGGAATAAACCAATTATTCTCGATTTGAAATCACTAACATGGTAAACATCAGGAGAAACCTACTCAGACAACGCATTCCAAAGCCTAGACGGGAGTATCACAAAAGTAGAGTTTTTTCGTTAGGTTTAAGTCTCTAAATAATGTTTAGATTTAAGTAAATTATATCAGCAATCTGGCTCATTTAGCATTTAGCAAGCTTTGCTTAGTTTGGGACTCTTAGATGGTGTCATGTGTGAAATGTCCATCAATATTTGGTGGGAAATCTGCCTTTGAAACCGAGGGTCGTGGGTTCGATATTTGTACTATGTCTGGGTGTGTTTTATGTAGGTAAGTATAATACGTATGAATGTACAACTATATAAGTATTATATCAGCTATCTGGCTTCCATAGTACAAGCTTTACTTAGTTTTGGGCTAGATGTTGTTGTGGGGAATGTCCACTAATATTTATTTCTGTTTTACTTAAGTGTAGCATTGTAGCAAGCCCTATCATGTCTGTAGGGAAGCAGGTGGGCCGGCGATCGCGAGTTATCTAACGAAACAGCACCTGCCGGACAGGACTAGTGCAGCCGGTTTGTGCTGGGAAAGGGACTTCATACATAGATAGCGAACCTGAACTTGAACTGGTCGAACTGTTAGCTATAATATAAATACAGTAAAATAAACATGAATGCTACAACGATTTTTTTGTATTGGACTATAAATCCATCTCAGCTTCGCCCGTGGTACATAATATAGTAAATCTTGTAGTGGTAGGAGGATTCTTAGCAGAGTCCGCCTGGAGAAGTACCACACACCTTTGCCAGTAATTCTGCCGCCAAGCAGTAATGTCCAAACATTACTGTGTTCCGGTTTGAAGGACAATGTTTTCAGAGAAATTGTAGGGCTTAGAGATATAACATCTTAGATCTCTGGGTGATGAGCGCAGTGCAGTGCTAGGTAATGGTTTGGACTGTTCATGTTCCAATAGCTGCGTGTCACTGTGCTGTTATGTGGCAGGCATGTTGCTTACCATTAGGTACACGTCCTGCTTGTCTCGTCAATTTTTTATTTAAAAAATAATAAAGCCAATAGCACTAAGAGATCACGCACATAATCAACGGCGAAAGAATTTTTTAAATCGGTTCAGTAGTTTCTGGTTTAAGAACATTAAATCATACCTACAAGTTCTTCAGCTTTATAACATTAGTATAGATAATAAAGAGTATAAAAGCAGTATATATGGAGTGACGAGACGAGCAGGATCTAGCTGCTTGATGGTACGCAACATGACAGCCCATAACAGCACAGTGACACGCAGTTATTACAACATGACAAGTCCACATTTTTCAAAATTACTTAACACTGCACTGAGGTCGTCACAAAAAAGATATAGGTAATAAAATATGTGTTATCTTTGTGCCCTGTAATTTCGCTGGAAATCATGCTACCTATGTAAGATGTAAGCCTTTATTAACAAAAGTAAATTACATTGGGAATTAAGAAGTACCTACGCGTTTTATTTACCTATTTCAATGCAAATTAAAAATTTAACTTACAGTTAAATGTATATACCACATTACACGAAACTTTGACCCTATAATTACCAAATTTATCAAAGAAAATAGCCAATTCTGGCTTTTCTGTGACTAGTTAATTATGTCGTTTATAAGACCCATAAAAACTATACTTAACTAACAACTGACAATAGGATTAAGAGCATCTAAATAATCCATAGGCCTCTGCTCTCAGTGGCCATTTAAAAGTATTTTACTTGTTTTTTTTTTAATATTCCTAAGATAGGTCTGGGTTTGACCGCAATTTGTCTGTTGTGAAGCAATATCGCGATCTAAGATGTGATACGTTTGGGCTTAAAGATCTCCAGATTGAACCTACCGGGAAACAGAATCGGGTACAAGTACCTATTCCTGTTTTACAGCACATATGATAGGTAAACGTACTTTGATTAGAACATTTAACTAATTCATTTACATTGTACTTACACGTACGTAGTTCATTGTCTAATGTATTTATATCTAAATACACTCATACAAACAAACATTTATTTGTTGCACATTGTTTTACAAAACATTTTTATCCTCTTTCCAACAACATTTTGAACATAGATCACTTACCGAACATTTGCACAGAATTGAAACTAACTATATATATCGTGACTATAAATATAACCTTGACACCACTTAACAAGCATTTAGGTATAACAAGCTATCTACGTCTATGTATATATCGTTCTAACCTACTTTACTACTTCTACCAACAAACTAATACGCCCATTTTATCATACCTCAAACCAACCAATGCCATGTCAACTATCTAACAATACTAATTTATTAATTTAACAACGAAATATAAGCTTTATTACGGTATAATACAGTTTGAAATAGATTTGAACGCGTCTAATGTTGTGTCAACACACACATAGGAAGGTACACACACATGCTCGTGTCACGAAATCCAGTCGGTTTCTAGGTTAGAGCTATGCGCGGGCGCGGCTGGTGCCTCCATGATGGCGGTTTGCGCGGGAATTCCTAGATCGTGACGTTACTAGGAAAACTGTGGAGTTTCTAGATTTTTCTATTTTTTAAATATGTAATTTATAAATAATATTAAAAGGTGACAATTAAACAGGTCCTTTTTAACCCATGGTTACTCACTCCCTGGTTATTTATACGTGGGAACGCAGCGAATGTTTTGGGCACTTTCGGGCTGGGGTCAGTGCGTGGCGGTTTCTCTTTCCTGTGAATTGTTGTGTTTTTTTTTCTAATGACAGTTGATAGTTTTAATATTGTCATTGTATTTTAAGTGACATTTGTAATTAGCTGCTCAAAATAATACACAACGGTTTAAAACAAAAATAAAACAAAATCTATAAGTCATTGGACCTTGTGATTAATTCTTGTCACATGTATTTTTTTTAAAGTCCCGGTATACATATCATATACCTAGATCTCTTAGGAACTAGTAAGAATTTATAATGTTCACTGGAAACATGTTCTGATCTCTAATTTACATATAGATGTTTGGTTTATTTATAATTATTTTAAAATTATTATTATATACGAGCAAAACACGCGCCTGATTGTAATCAACACGTCTGTTCATAACAGTACAGTACGTTCCACACAGATACTTGCAAATATAGAGTTCAAAAATTACGAAACAAATACTGTACTGAATCAACGTATGTGTATCTCTGGGTGACGACACTCAGATATATACTATTATATACTTATATATACTTACGTGAATTCATTCAGTTTTTTATTAATTAAAAAAAATGACGGAATACGCATGAAAATAATTATAACATATTATGCTTGAGCAGTTAATAAAAATATGTTTGTATAAATGTGTTCCTATATTTAATTATAAGCAGTCCACCCCGACTTTGCCTGTTTTTTAGGTACATATGCCTATGGCACTAAAATCACGTACAAATACAACGGTGAATGAATTTTTGAGATCGGTCCATAAGTTTCTGAGATTAGCGCTTCAAACAAATAAACTCTTCAGTTTTATAATATAAGTAGGTAGGTATAGAATTTTACTAAAGTTAAATACAAAACGTCACATGAATTCAAAATACAAAGTAGGTATGTTTATTTACCTTTGCAATATAATTTTAAAACATTAATAACAACAAAACAAAGCGCACCACCTTAATACTTGTATTAGGTGTTATTGTAAATACATATTATTACTAGCTTTTACCCGCGACTTCGTCCGCGCCACATATTTATTAAAGTAATTGAGGCAGTGCCTACTCGTATGTCTACTACCATACAAATTCACATTTCCTAATCAAAATCGGTCTAAGTCAAAGTTTTATATTTATTATTAAATGTACAATTTACACGACAAATTACAAAAAAACTACGTTCTCAAAAAATTTATCAAAAACAGACTTTAATTTAAAATCATATTGGGACGGTCCACCAAATTTTATTAGAGTCTATTAGTAGATATATCGTCTGATTACATGAACGCAAATTTTAGTTTGTTGTTCATATTTCAAAAACCGCCGCACTGATTTCGATAAAATTTATATGACCACCTCTGAACTATAATCTACCAACCAAAAAAATAACCATCTAAATTGATTCACAATTGGAAATACAACTGGATTGATAACGTCCTCCTTTTTATAAGTCGGTTAAAAATAGCATACAAAGAGTGCAAAGATCCTTCCATGCACACTTTTACTCCTCATTCCCACTCTTTTCAACTCTTTTTCTGTGATAAAAAGTCGCCGTTGTCTTTTCCTAAGTCTAGTCTATCTGTGCACCAAATTGTAACAAACTCTTTAAGTGGCTTAAGCGTTAGACGGTAACGGACAGAGAGAGTTACTTTCATATATATAATTGCATATTAGAATTGAAAACAGGTGTTCCTGATCATTTTATAGGAGACAGTTGTAAAAGATTACCGAAAAGTAATACGTTTACTCCTCCAAAAAACTCATTTTCGCAGTTCTTAATTTGCCTTAATCGAGCGTCCATCATGCATAACATTTGATAAGACACCATGAAAATCTCGTCGACTATCAAAAATTCTGTCTGATACGCCATTTAGTGGCTGCGCCCATCTTAAATATTGAGGTTGTATAGTGCATTGTATTCTTCTTGTCAAGCCCTTTTATTTGATACCCTTGTTGATGGGATTGATAAAACCTAAGTTATCCGCCATTGTGTAGAGGCCGCCATCTTGGATTTTAATTTTATATAGTACATTGTATTCTACTGGTTGAGCACTTTCATTTGATACCCATATTGATGGGATTGATAAAACCTACGTTATCCGCCATTTTGTAGCGGCCGCCATCTTGGTTTCAATTTTTATAGTATATTGTATTCTGCTTGTTGAGCCCTTTCATTTGATACCCATGTTGATGGGATTGATAAAACCTACGTTATCCGCCATTTTGTAGCGGCCGCCATCTTGGATTTAATTTTTTTATAGTATATTGTATTCTGCTTGTTGAGCCCTTTCATTTGACACCCATATTGATGGGATTAATAAAACATAAATTATCCGCCATTTTGTAGCGGCGGCCATCTTGAATTTATTTAAGTACATTAATTATAAATAAATGATACCGCTAGAAGCGTCTCGAAACGCTCTTGAGAGTAAATGGCTCAAACGGGTAAAAGTAAGGCGGCACTTCATATGCCGAAACATAAATACCGCACTTATGTAACCTGACACCCGTTTTCCCGCCAAATTTGTAAAACGCGAAAAGCGGCCAGTGTATCAAGCGGTTAAATAAGTATCCCCATATAGTTAGAAATTATAAAATTGCTGGAACAAACGTTTATCGACTCCATTTCAAGTGTCTAGATACAAAGTTTCATGGTTTTATCTTCAATAATATTGAACTTCCAGACTTTCACCCCCAATTCCACCCCCGTAGGTACTACAGTTCGAAACTACAAAACTGCTAAAACATACATTTTATGGTTTCGTGTTAAATATCTAGACGTAAAGTTTCATAGTTCTTCAACAATGACGAAGTTTTCCATATAAACTTTCATCCCTTATTTTAACCCTTTCAACCCTTTTTTCGGAACAAAAAGTAGCCTATGTCCTTTCTCGGGATCTATTCTATCTATGTATCAAATTTCATCAAAATCTGTTGTTTGGTTTAGGCGGTAAAGACGGACAGACAGACAGACAGACAGACAGAGTTACTTTCGCATTTATAATATTAGTATGGATTAACATATAGGTACCTACTTATCTACTTATAATTATAGATACCTACTCGTACATTTATGAAAGAATTATTTACATTAGCTATCTGCCTCCCAAAATGCAATATTTGCTTAGTTTTGGAATCGTGATTGTTCTGTGAGAAATGTCTTACACTTTTTATTATAAAATAAACATACTTACTAATTGAGACGTTGTGTCATGTGAAATATACAGGAAAAATAACCATCACCAACGATGTAGAATTAAGCAAAACAAAACAAAACATTAAAACGTTGATTTTTTGACCCAACTTTCTAGAGTTTCAGCGAGTTTTTTAGAAGGTGATAGTAAAGTTAAGATAATAAAACGGTGTAATGAACATACAATAATTCAAGCTTAACAAACAGTACAATAAATTTAATAATCTTTGAAAATATAAACTATTTGTTTTACTCTTGCTCTTAATTTTGTTTATACACTAACTGAAGTGTCAATTTTGTGACATTGTTTAAAAAAACTTTTGCATACCTCTCACGAGGAAAACATAAATAACATGATTGTACAAATGACACCAAATTTATATAGGTTTTAAGCAAATAAACGTCATTTCATTTCAATTTAATAATTGTTAATATATGAAAATATGTTAATTTACTTTGACATTAGATTGAAAACTCGATAGTATGTATCAATAAGACCCATATACATTAGATTAACAAATCCATCGGGACAGCCAATTTTCGTTAGCACAGACTAGAGAGCAACTCTAGGCACACGGTCTAAGCTTTTTCCAAGTCAACAAAACACATATTGAGCAGCTGATGTCCAAAAATGTCCTCCAAAGATTTTTTTTGATAATCAATTTCAATAATCAACAAACAGTCATATAATAGTTAAACAATACATTGAAACTAGCAGCCTGGAAGAGATGGAGAGAAGGCATAGAGGTTGTGGAGACATTTCTTTAAGTTACTGAGGGTCAATACAGAGATTACTTATTGAAGTTATAGAGGTTTTGTATTTTAAGTTGTAGAGGTTTTGGGCTCTGGTGGGAAAGGAACATATTATTTTTTGAAGTTATAGGGGTTTTTAAGTGGCCGAGGTTTTACTATATTATCAAAAATCCAAAAAAAATGTAGTGACGTCACTTCTTCGTAGAAATCGAACAATGAAGTGACGTCACGCGAAACTTTTAAGCATTGTATTTTCGTAATATTTTGTTTGTAAAACAAAAGATAAAATACATATACACTGTTTTAAATAATCTAATTGACGTAGTCAGTTTTTTTTGTCAAGTTACCTATTCTATGAAAAAAAGTCCGTCGTTTTGTTGCGAGTTGGTGTTACCAGCGACCTTGCTGCAAGTCGCCGCCACGGCCTAGACGCAGCGATTCACTTTATTTATTTGACTACAGCCGTGCGCCGGCGCAATGTCGTGCTGTTGTACGATCTGCGCAATGTCGCGCGATATTACGTGTACTCGTAATACGGAACGATTAATTTACTCTTGTTTCTAGTAAATTTTATTTAGCAAACTAATTCATAAGAAAATTACTCATTAGCCTAGACTTTACAAATTAGGCTAGATTGTAATAAATACCTATATTAGTTACCAAGTTGGTTGGTGAATATTTATTAATAGAAAAAAATGGATTCTTGTTAGTTTTTTTTATTTACTCGTAATTACTGAACAGTTATTATCAAAAAAAAAAAAAAAATTGGTTGCCTGTAAAGTCGGTATACGGGCGAAAGTTTTACGTGACAACGACTTTGAGTGGTAAAATAATTTTACGGAAGGGACGCGTGCCTTTCACTTTTTATGTCTGTCTCTCTCGCTCTTAGGCGGGCTAACCATGCCCGAGTGGAAGGGACGCGTGCCTCTCACTCGCTCTCGTTGTGAGCGCATAACGTGAGCGGAGCGTAACGCAGTTTCTTCAAGTGTCACCCGGCAAACCAGCGTAACGCAGTTTCTTGAAGTGTCACCCGGCAAACCAATTTATAAGACGTTGTCACGTCAAAAAAATGGATTCTCGTTAGTTTTTTTTATTTACTCGTAATTACTGAACAGTTATTATCAAAAAAATAATGCAAATTCGACGTTTCAGCAGCGTTACAACTGATGTGGTCACGACTGGTTGGAAAACAATGATTTACCTATATCGTGATTAAAACCCGTACAATATAAATATTATGTAAACAAATCGTGAAAGTTAAAAAACAATAATAGCAAATTGTTATAAAGCTGAAGAGGTTTTATTTTTGAACGCGTTTATCTCAAGAACTACTGGATCGATTTTAAAAACTTCTTCACCATTGGATATATGATTCCTGACTGCTATAGGATGTATAATGCGTAACACGGCTGAACTGCAAGAGCTACTACTGCAAGACCTTGGATTCTACATGAAACCACACACTTGTCAAAGTTTATAACAGCATCCTGCTGAAGCACAAGACGTTGGCGTAATTGTGATCACCAAACATATCACACTAACATAACACAACGGGATAGAAGCCAGAAATTAATAGACGATGAATCAGATGACATTTATGATACAACCGATTAAAAGTTAAAAATTAAAAAAGAAGAAGACTTTATCAGCTGACTATTATTATCATTGTATAAATTCAGACCAATGGAAACTGCGTTGCCAGACATATTGCATGCCTCTAGAAGAAGAGGCCAGTTTGTATGGGTCAATTATTTAAATGTTTTGTATCATCTTATCTTACCTGCAAACAGCAATGAAGATTTTTGTATTTGTATTTGAAAAAAACACGGGCGAAGCCGGGGTGGACCGCTAGTCTAACACAAAATTCATACTCATGACTACATTTCATAAGAAGCTATAACTAAGTAGTCCATATATTATGTAGATGTAGGCAATTTTTAGTAAATGCTATACACAATCTTTTTTAACCTTTATTTGGACCCGCCAATCGATATAATACAGGATTGATTGACACGATTTTTGACGTGACAACGTCTAATAAATCGATGAACAAAACTGCATGCACGAAAAAGTGTCCCGTTATATCCCGTTACGCTCATTGTACGCTTGCGCCGCATCTATCAATGTTTTGTTACGACGTTAAAGTATCGTCCGTAAAACAACCGACTTTATAGACAACCAATTTTTTTCCACTTCATCCAGCGCCCAAAAAAGTTTTAACTCCAAAAGATACGTTCCTAAAGCAAAAAATAGTTACTAGAACACAAATACCTACGTTCCTATGATAAAGGTTCACAAATGCTTAAAAAGGTCACCGGTCAAATACAGAAATCAGTCACTTCTAGCAGTGACTACCTCGTTAACAGCTGACGTTGAAGTATGAACGCAGACAAAACGTTCTAACGAGCCTCAACCTGTCACAGTGATTAACGATCGCTAATCGTCGCTGAAAAATGCATTGTCGCCGATTCAGGTCGAATTTGATTTTAAATCACTGGTTTGCCGTTTTAAAAAGCGGCCCTACTACTAATATTATACATTTTGTAGTGGTAGGACTTGGATTTTTGGTTATTTCTGGCTCAGTTATCATGAGTAAGTTATCACGTCGGAATGTGTGAACGGTTCTGTTTGAAATTTGGAAGACAGATTTTATAATCTGGAATAGAACACATGCGTAATCTATACGTTTGTTTATTACTCTTTTATGCAAAAACTACTCAGATCTGGAACAAATTTGGTACACAGATATGTAGTCTGCGTTAAAACGCAGGGTATTTTTACTATGGGAAATTAAAGAGATCGGGAGCCATCTTTTAAAATGTTATAGGTTTACACTTGACCGCCATCTCGTTTCGGTGTTAAATGACGATGTACGATTCACTATCGATTTGAAGACATCAAAATTGTTTCCATCGGGAGTAAACCATAGAGTATATATATATTTATAGTCTGGAAAAGCACATAGTCTAAAAAAGTGTGAGTGCTTAAAAGCGCAGGGCAGAAGTGAAAACTATACTACGAAATAACTATTACATAAGTCAATAAATAAATATTGGTGGACAATTCACACACAACACCGTCTGACCTCAAACTAAGCAAAGCTTGTACTATGGCGGCCAAATAGCTGATATAATAGTTATATAGTTGTAAATACATACTTATTATACATAGAAACACCCATACGCAGTGACTGAGTTCATCTCACAAATATTTGGGAATCGAATCCACGACCCTCGGCTTCACAGGCAGAGTTACTACCCACTAAGCCACGAGGCCATTACAATTTAGATGTCATGTTTGCGACACTCACCTTGGCACAGATGTGGCACAGGTTAGTGCGTGTCGGTTTTGTTTTAATCAAAGTGTCACATATTTGAACCATTTCAAAAAAAAGTTTAATTATAATGAATATCGAATTAAAATACAAACGCAATGTAATATAAATGGACTAATTATATTGACTACCGAATTAACACAAATTTGTATTAAAATTAATTAATCATTTGGATTCGTGTGTAAACAAACGCGCTCTGCATATTTCGAGATTATAAAATTATTCTGTTCCAGACTGGAATCTTTTCTAGTTAAAAAATTCAGACGATTTCGTCCTTACAACGTGATTTTAAATAAACAATTTTCGAATTTATGAAACTGGCAAGATTTTTTGCCCGTGAAATTTCAGTATTGGGAAAACACTTCTTTATGATTTTAAAACATATTTTACCCGACAATACGAACATCAAACATGACTCACATCTATCATATGATTCTACACACAGTCTACGAACAAATGACTAACACAGAACGCACAGAATACCAGATTTCTAGGCATATGCTTCCGCGTCAACCAGCCAGCGCATTTTAAAAGCATTGTCTGAAAGCACTAAATATGCTTGAAAACAGGAAACTGTGCATATTCTAATCACAAATTAACCTTGTACTTGAATAGAATATTGATCAACATGCTCTTATTTTTCCAAGAGTCTTATCAACACCATTTCTGAGAGCTCTTGTCTTTAGACCATTTTCACTACGGCCGGTCTTCCAACCGTCCAAATTAAATGGCCTTTTTTTGATATTGCTCTCTTTTTTTATTTCGCTATAAATTGAAAAGAGAGAGCAATAGACCTATTGTGAAGTCAAGGTCATTTCAGCAAGGCGGTAGACCCTCTGTGACCGATAAGTATGACATAGAAAGAGTCATTTAACAAACAATTATGCGGCATTGCTGCCATTTTTTGAGATTCACTAAAAATATATTGCAATGATTAGGTACTAACATTTTGACTATAGGCTTGACCATGTATAGTTCGTTAGCTCTATTCAGTTTTTACTGCATTTTTTTATTACTGCATTAACTCTGATAAAATTGATACTGGTGACAAGTTTAATTATTGTTATCTGTTTTCAGTATTTAAATTTTTCTGACTGTATTGTGTCTTGTTAATATTATATTTTTGTTTAAATAGGCATATCTTTTGAATGCCAAATGGCAGTGTACGGCAAACTACATTTCTTAAACATTTCATCCATTTATGTAGATATCTGTGCTACGTAAAAAAATGATTTAATATCAAAACACGGCAGGGTAGAAAAAAATATAGATATGAATAGGTACATGAAGATGGGAGACAAATAACGCGCAAACAGATATAACAAGTTGACAAGTAATTAAACCTTGACTCCAAAACGCAAACAAAACTTATCAATTACAGTACTCGAGCATTAAATATGTAATTACATACATTTGAAGGTATTGGAGTGGCGCGACAAGGGCGCGGCCTTGTCGCCGGGATCCGGTGACGCTCGTGTGTTTAGGTTGGATATACGGGAATGCGTAGAAATTACTACATTTTCAATTAATTTACGTCACTTAATTTTTTTGAACAATTTTAAACAATTTTGATATGAAAACGTGTTACAAATTTTCAATTGTTTCACGAGTAAAATCTTTCTTTTTGAAGTGATAATTTCTTTTGGCGCGCTACACATAGGTTTTTCGTTGGCTGTGAATTGAATTCTAGCGTCACGATCGGGAATGATAACAAATCTTTGGGTAAACTCGGGGCCATGGTCATTGGCCAAACTAGATACGTCAGCATTTCTACATGTCCACGCCCTCCGGTTTCACCCGCGTATTTTCCAAAGTGAGATACTTATCAAATTCTGAGTTATAGGTATTCACTTCTATCGGCAGTTCCTATGACTGCAATTTTTGACTTGACAACGTCTTATAAATTGGTTTGCCGGGTGACACTTCAAGAAACTGCGTTACGCTCCGCTCACGTTATGCGCTCACAACGAGAGCGAGTGAGAGGCACGCGTCCCTTCCACTCGGGCATGGTTAGCCCGCCTAAGAGCGAGAGAGACAGACATAAAAAGTGAAAGGCACGCGTCCCTTCCGTAATTATTTTACCACTCAAAGTCGTTGTCACGTAAAACTTTCGCCCGTATACCGACTTTACAGGCAACCAATTTTTTTAATTGAAGGCTTTTTTCCAAATATGTTTCATGCGCGTGACCGCTTCTCGTTTGGCAATAAAATATAAGTCTATTTTTTTTTAGTATTTCGCAAATGTCAAAACGGCGTTTTTAGAGTTGCGAACGAAAGCTAGATACGAAGTGAAAGCTAGCCAGCTAATACTTCTAGCTTTGTGTAGACAAAACTAGTGTTGTCTAAACGAAGCTAGAAGTATTATTAGCTTGCTAGCTTGCTAACACTAGGTTGGTATCCTAGCTTGATAAACTAGCTCGTGTCGCTCCGGCATAAGATAACAAGCTAGTGTTAGCAAACTAGCAAGCTAATATTGACTGGCCTAGTGGCTTAGTTGGTAGTAGCTCTGCCTGCGAAGCCGAGGGTCGTGGGTTCGATCCCCACCTAGTGCAAATATTTGTGTGATGAATTCAAATGTTTGCACTGTGTCTGGGTGTTTCTGTGTATAATAAGTATGTATTTAAAAACTATATAAGTATTATATCAGCTATCTGGCTGCCATCACACAAGCTTTGCTTAGTTTGGGGTCAGATGGTGTTGTGTGTGAATTGTCCACCAATATTTATTTATCTAATATATAAAATTCTCGTGTCACAGTTTTCGTTGCCATACTCCTCCAAAACGGCTTGACCGGTTTTGATGAAATTTTTTGTGCTTATCCGGTATCTATGAGAATCGGCCAACATCTATTTTTCATCCCCTTAAATGTTAGGGGTAGTCCACCCCTAAATTTTTATTTTTATTTTTTAGTCAAAATTTTTAATTTCTATTTTTTTATGATACAACATCCAAAAATACATACAATCCTCAATTTTCACCCTTCTACGATCAACCCTTATTTTTAATAGCCATTTTAGTAATTTAATCGAAAACTGATCAATCGTCATTTAATTAGTTATCCCCCCTCGCCAGATCTCTACAGGTGTCAATTCTGACCCAGTAAACAGCACGATAATTTGGGGATCAAAAGTAGCCTATAGCATATATTATATAGTTTGAACACGCTAATCTCGGGAACTACTGGACCGATTTAAAAAAAATCGTTCACCGTTCTTTCATATGTTCGTAATCCTTGAACGCTGTAGGTTATATATATATACCACGGGCGAAGCCGGGGCGGGCCGCTAGTTTATTTATAATATACTTCTAGCTTCGTGCAGACAAAACTAGCCTTGTGTAGCGTGGTCTACACGATGCTCGAAGTATTAGTTTGCTAACACTAGCTTGTTATCCTAGCTTGAAAAACTATCCTCGTGTCGTTCGGGCATTATGAAGCAACGGAAATACATGATTTTAGCAAGTACTTATAGATAGGATACCATCATACTAACGACATAAATAGCGGCTTCATTTGAAAAATCTGTACGGCTCTTATGAATATGAGTATAACCAATATTCTTAGTACAAGCATTAATTTAATTATCATTATTTACTTATTCGTTCTAATTAGTACATAAAATAATACGACCTAATAGTGCATAATTTAGCCCTGCATCCTTTTTCCTAGATCTAGGTACCTACTTATCAGTAGACCAACAGGAAAGTAGGTCTACAATTTATTTAAGAACCGATACTCTCATTATAAGTAAAGATTAGTTTAATTTAATAAATACTATTCATATTTTTTTATTTTACGTTTATATTTTAAATAACCAATCATTAAAGCTGCCCATAAAACTGAAACCAACCAGGAGTTGTTCGGTATTTAAAGTTTCAAAATGGCCGCCGAACGGGAAATACTAATTTTAACGGAGTATTTTAATGGCAGAAATAAGTAATCATTATTTATAATTGCTTAATGTTAGAAACTTAAAGTTAAAGTTTGGTATGCTACCCTGTTAATCATCAAGGTACCCCTATAATTAATGTAAAAGTTTACATGTTCCGATGGCGAATGTCAAATATGTCGCTCATACAAAAATGTCCATTCTGACAGCTCGTAATTTAGAGAGGCATCAAAAACTTCAGAAACAGCATCTGTAAATGTTAAGACATTAGGCCTGTTGGGGCCGGGATCACTTCACTTTTCGCTTGTTCGACGCGACGCGTGCCCAAAATGCCGGCCTCTATTATAACGTTGCCATTCATCGTGGTAATGCCGCCAGCATGCTGACGCTTCCGTCTGGTAGTGGGTTAAACCATCTTGATTATCTTAAGAGCTTCAACGGTTTCCGGAAAATTCAAATGTGTTTTAGAGTAGTTCTCAATGTAATTTAGTTTTATTAGTAAAGGCTCTACCCGTATAAAAAACTTGACAAATATCACTTACCCTTACCAGTAGTGGATAAATCTTCTAAATATATAAAGACGAATGTTTACCTGTATGTTTTTTATAGGATCGTAAACTATGCATTTTATCATGTAATGATTTTTAGCAAAGTTGTTGTGGATGAGCTAAAGAAGTTTTCTGAGGTCTTTATACATGAACACCCGAGCGAAACCGGAAAGGCCGCTAGTTTTAAACAAAAAAGAATCATAAAAGTTAAAACTGAGATTGAACTATTGTTATAAAGGTTTAAAATTAAACTAAAAATGAGCCAACAAAGAATAACTCGACATCGGTGGGGGAGAAACATCCCTCGCGTAAAAGCCTTGATAATAATGGGTAATCAAAATGCAAACTATATAGCTTTTAGTTTAATTAGTTCGTCTTACAATTCCCACCTATCCTTACTAATACTAGAAATGCGAAAGTAATTCTGTCTGTCACACTTTCATGCCTAAACTACTGAATCAATTTAAATGAAATTTGGTAGAGAAATACTCTAGCCTGGGTAAGGATAGGCTTAGGTTACGTTAAATGCTAAAAAAGATTGGTAGAGTGATTGAAAATGGGATAAAAGTTTGTACTTTTTAAAAACTTTTAATTTTTTTCTGTTTTTTTTTTAATTCATGTAATTCAATTTCAGATAAATTTTTTACAAATTTTTATGAGTACGAGCAGCCGAGAATCAAAAAATCTGTGGCACTCTAGAACAATCTACAGAAGAGACAATTAGCACAATTATTAGATGTATAGCAATACCTATAAGTAGAATCTTCTAATATATAAAATTCTCGTGTCACAGTTTTCGTTGCCATACTCCTCCGAAACGGCTTGACCGATTTTGATGAAATTTTTTGTGCTTATCCGGTATCTATGAGAATCGGCCAACATCTATTTTTCATCCCCCTAAATGTTAGGGGTAGTCCACCCCTAAATATTTTATTGTATTTTATAGATAAAAATTTTAATTTTCTATTTTTTTATGATATAACATACAAAAATACATACAAAACTCAATTTTCACCCTTCTACAATCAACCTTTATTTTTTAATAGCCATTTTAGTAATTTAATCATATTTCCTCTCCGGTCGAAAACTGATAAATCGTCATTTAATTAGTTATCCCCGCCAGATATCTACAGGTGTCACTTCTGACCCAGTAAATAGCACGATAATTTGGGGATCAAAAGTAGCCTATAGCTTATATATAGATTTAACACGCTAAACTCGGGAACTACTGGACCGATTTAAAAAAATCGTTCACCGTTCTTTCATATGTTCGTAATCCTTGAACGCTGTAGGTTATATATATGTACCACGGGCGAAGCCGGGGCGGGCCGCTAGTATACATATAAGAGTAAGATCCCAGGGCCGCCAGACGTCACGTATTTTCTGATGGATGAAATGTGGACGATTGAGTCGCAGACGCTTTAGAACTCGGGTGTTTTAAAGCGTCTGTTAAGCAAAACGGCCAACGAAAAGTGTCTGGTAGTCTTGGGGCCTTATTTTTAAAGTTATTGCCTATAACATACGTGAGAATCAGTTATAAGAAAATACGTGAAGTACGTAATGTAACTTCCCATATCTCAAAATTGGCCGTCTAAGCTAGTTAGCGGGCAAGCGTGTGTTCTTAGTAAGTATTAACTCTACTCAATAGTCCATGCACATTTCATCCATCAGAAAATACGTTACGTCTGGTTGCTCTGGGATCTTGGACTATATTTATTTATTTTTTATTTATTTTATTGTTTAATTGTAGAAGTATTAATCACTCCTTTTTGTACTTCCCCTCCTCCTTATTCTCAAATCTCTCTTTCCATCCTATGGTTGCCTGGAAGAGATCGCTTTTAGTGATAAGGTCACCAATCGGTACTTTATTTTGTTTGTTATAAGTAACTGTTGTTTGTTTTTATATTAAGTGCAATAAAGAGTTAATCTATCTATCTATCTATTAACAGACGTTTTGATAACAGTAACAGTGACTTGAGTTATTTTTTTCCCATCTCAAAAAATCCTAAACTTGTTAAAACAAGTGTTACATTCTTCAAAAATGTAGAGTTGCTGATATTATTACTTTTTTAAATAACGAACTGACTCGCGGGCATTAAATTATGAAAACCCCCATTTAAATTATCATAATTATCAATCGTCAAAACTGAAAGAGAATCTCCGAAGGCAAATTCTAAAACTACGCATCAAACAAAACTGCAACTAAAAGCAATTAATTTAATAAAACCTTCATTTAGGCCAAATAAACTGCTTGACGGCGCGTGTACAAAACTATATCCGTCTCCGTTTGTCGCGAACGTTTTCCGGGTGCCGTCTCTTTCGCTCGATCGAAATCCCGTTAGCGAGAGTTGGTGGGCGGTTTTTTCACGGTTAGATAACGGAACGGTTTTGCTTACCGTTTTCCGCATAGCTAGCATGACTTTTGGAGACAAGTTACTTTAGGCAAACTAATAATTTCTCGAATATTTCTTCAATGATAATTCAGTTCTATAGTGATAGGACTCTTTTGCAAAGTCAAAGCACATAATATGATTATGTATGTATACCAAACTGTGTTGGAAAATAGCAAATGATTATGACTAGCAACTAGCACTGACAAAACAACACGCTTTTTGAAATTACTTAGTTTCACAGACGAACAAAAGCACCTATCATCCAAGTCTTAGATCTCTGGGTGACGAGCGCAGTGCAGTGCTAGGTAATGATTTGGGCTCTTCATGTTCCAATAGCTGCGTGTCACTGTGTTGTTATGTGGCTGGCATGTTGCTTACCATCGGGTATACGTAACGCCGTCTCGTCACTCTTAGGGATACCACACCTGTGTAGCTCTCAGCTATCAGTCCAGTAAGGACTTCTAAAATCCGACTTTAGTTTAAAATTAAACTCAGACGCTCGAAATAATTTCATATTTTTTGCTAGGTAACGATTTGGGCTCTTCATGTTCCAATAGATGCGTGTCAATGTGCTGTTATGTTGCACGCATGTTGCTTACCACCAGGCACATGCCAAGCTCGTCTCGTCACTTTAAAAAACAAACACACCCTTCCAATGAGGCAGGCAGCTAAGTAATACGAATACGTGGTGGAAAAGAAAACTTGGTTTATATTTCTTGTAGGGACTGAAACTTGTAACTCAAACTTAAGATTTTAACCGCCGTTAAAACATCTACTTTAAACACAAGGGAGGTAAAAACTTTTTTTTTAAAGTAAAATCAAATTGAACATGCGTACATTTTCGACAGTTTATGACGTCATACGAACTAAAAAGAACTTAAGACCGTATATACTCCTGATACGGTACTACTATATTGAAATTTTTGGGTCATATTGAATTTTTTGTCTAAAATAAATATGTGGCATTATAAGTGAACCCGTAAAACATCATGAGCGTATATAAATAGTATAAAATGCTTACTTACAAGACATCGTTTGAAACCAAAACTAATACGACCCCATATCACCAGAGCAAGCCATATTGTAGCTATATAGTTTCACGTACCTGAAAAAAGGACAAAAAATAGTTAGTATTTTAATCTTAATATTTGTACTTATACAAATTATGCGTCAATGTGTTTGTCAGCGATTGACTCCTAAATTACTTAGGTAACTTCATATCGTGTGTGTGATCCAACTTTAAAGATAGGATAGCTTTTATTTCGATTAATAAGTCACAATATAACAACATCCGAGCGAAGCAGGAACGGATTAGCGTAAATATATTAAAATTCAGTGTCAGATGTTTTGTTCCCTGCGAACTCTTTACCATATCAACCAATATTTACGAAAGTTGATATTTTATGTCATACATAGGGTTGGTCCAAGTTGAGATATACATAGATAGTATTTATTTATATTGGTCTTTATTTGATAATATCCGAACAAAACCAAGACAAATCGCTAGTATTTAAAGGGGTGTTAATTAAATAAGCTTCTTTTAAATCGCATTATTCGCCCAAGAAAATATAAATTACCTACTAAATTACCAAGTCGGCCACAAATAACGCGCGTCGGAATAATAGTATCTCAGCCACCAGTTTTCTTTTATTTGAACCACTGTAAATATAACTCAGCATGGGGGGTTATTTTTTAGCATCTAAATTTGTGACGTGCATTCAAATAAAAAATTGGTTGCCTGTAAAGTCGGTATACGGGCGAAAGTTTTACGTGACAACGACTTTGAGTGGTAAAATAATTTTACGGAAGGGACGCGTGCCTTTCACTTTTCATGTCTGTCTCTCTCGCTCTTCGGCGGGCTAACCATGCCCGAGTGGAAGGGACGCGTGCCTCTCACTCGCTCTCGTTGTGAGCGCATAACGTGAGCGGAGCGTAACGCAGTTTCTTGAAGTGTCACCCGGCAAACCAATTTATAAGACGTTGTCACGTCAAAAAAAAACATAACCTAACTTCCGTGGCCGAGTTAATAAATTAGTTGGCCATGTATAAATCAGAAGGACAAGTAAAAATATTTGTTTATCTTGATTTGACGCTTTCTACTAGTTAAGGTACAAGTTCGCTCGGAGACCACGACGCGAGACCGAGACCGGAGACCGCGACATGCACTTGACTCTATAGAATTGTATGGGAGCCAGTTCGAGCAGTGACCGCGACACATGTCTCGCGACACGTGTCTCGTTCTCGTGTCGCGGTCTCGGCGCGAACTGGCTTTAGCTTTGTAAAGAAGATGAATTAGTTTACTAGAGGCTATCTCATTTTCCTGAATAACTAAGCAAGTTATTAAATGAGAAGTTTGACCACGTGGCCAAAAAAATTGTGGCCTGATTTATTATATTATATCTTCTTATAAAACACGACTTCTTGCAGTGGACACTTTGTAGAGTTTCCCCTGTTGAAGTTTTTTGAAGCGAAAACTTTTTAGGCGCGACGAGCACATTTGTTAGGGGAAATATCTTGTTTTGTATTTTTTTTTTAACTTTTATAGGTTTACACTTGACCGCCATCTCGCCTGATGTTAAACGACAATGCGGTCTACGATGGAGCGTGTTTACCTAGAAAAAACCGATTCACTCTCGATTTGAAGACACAAAGATTGTAATCATCGGGGAAAACCCACTCAGGCAACGTATTCCACAGCCTAGACGTTCTTATCACAAACGTAGAGTCAAATCTCTTCGTTCGTGTCTTTGGAACATCAACCATGAAACGATGTCGCTTTTTCGAGCTACGAGCATTCCGATAAAAAAAAGGGCAAGATGGTATCAGATCATGCAAACCAGTGGCACACTTTCCGAAGTGTATCCGATAAAAAACCGAAAAATCTTGTGAGTTCCTGTCACTGCTATGCGTTACAGCAGTGTTTGTTCATTGTACTCATATTGACAAATTATGCTTATCAATTTTCAAAACAAAATTAAGCATTGACGCTACGCTTTACTGAAAAAAAAAACACAGGTATTTTTACATTATGAAAACGCCTCTATTTAAAACCATAGCCTAGTTATAATTTAAATTTATATTTCATTGTGCTTACTCCTATTAAAAAAGTGTGTGTGTACTCCTACTTATACGTATAACTACTACAAAACTTATACATATAACCTTAAATATAGATTTTAAATTACGTTTAATAATGATAATACCTATAGACTGCAGGCCCGTGAACAAAATTTATGGGTCATCTGATACAGCAGGACACCTATGTAGGATGATAGAAGGGTATAAAGTAATAAGATTGAGCACTATGCCGTCACTTGTAACCTGTCTCACTGAGTGTTGTTGAAAAGGGGTGGTTCTAAACATCGATCATTTCTCCTTGCCGCATGATTTTTGTACGGCGCGCCGTACAAAAATTGCGGAATAATAAGAAGAGGTATTGAAACTATAAAAATTATAAATATCAAAATTCTAATTGTCAGTTTGTGAAAAAAATTCATGATTTTCCGACGATTTACAGAGTAAGTTTGGTCATTTGATTGTGTTCGGCTTTGGCTCCATATAGTTTCAATACCTCTTCTAATACGTTATTTCGCAATGCCGTACAAAAATCATGCGACTAGGAGAAATGATCGAGGTTTAGAACCTCCCCTCTTCAACTGCACTCAGTTGGACAGCTTACAAGTGACGACATAGTGCTCAATCTTATTACTTTCTACCCTTCTATCATCCTACATAGGTCTCCTGCTGTATCAGATGACCCATAAATTTTGTTCACGGGCCTGCAGTCTACTACTTCCTTCGTGGTAAAGAAGTCTAACGTTAAACATAGAATAGATTTTAATATCTTTAACACAAAGTTAGTTACAATCAATGAGCTTACATATCCTACGTATAGAGTTGGCACAAACGCTTTACACCGAAAGCACGGGTAGCATCTTTCTTGCCTTGTCGCTCTTGTGGAAATATCATACTTTTGTCGCGGCACACTCTGTTGCCATAGAAAGTATCCACGTCATCTGCTTACGATTGACACAAAGGAACCGTGCGGAAAATCTAACTCTATACGTAGTATATGTAAACTCTTTGGTTAAAATGTTTACTAACTTCATCTTGACAAGTTCAGCAAACTTTAGGGTGTCGCTTTTTAGTGACAATATCCGCGCGCATCGTAATAAATTCTCATCATTTTCCCGCGCCTAAAGCAGTACCTATAAATTAAAAAAGTTTTTTCTAAAATTTCAGGATAGAGTTTAGATTCACCCACTGTTACGTCTAAACAACGTAACTTAAATCTAAATTCTAGTATCTTTAGTCTAGAAATGTGGTAGTGTCCTTGTAAACTGCCTATCGTTGTAGCAAGTCGTTCGCAATGACCTACAAATTCAAGTTTAGTAGGCGAGCGCTCGGCACAGTCGCTGGAACGTGTGAACGCGCCTCGACCTTCACGCGGGCGAGTTAGACGAGTACAGTTTAAGTTTAGTTGTGTTTGAGTTTAGTTATGTGTTTTAGTGATTGGTCACATCTACTATGTATAAAATTAATGCATAATTTATGCACTACACAGGATTTAAAAAAAAATGCACAACTTTGCTAAGGATTATCATACGATCAAATGCATAGTTCACGATTGTATAAAGGACACATAACACCTGCCACATAACAGCACAGTGACACGCAGTTATTGGAACATGAAGAGTCCAAATCATTACCTTGCACTGCACTGCGCTCGTCACCCAGAGATCTAAGATGTTATATCTCTAAGCATTGTAATTTCCTTGGAAATGAGATGCGTAGTAGCCAAAGAACCCGCTTTCTATGAAAAGGTTGTTATAACACTACTTTTAATAATTGGTCTAGGTAAATATGTGTGAATAATAAAGCGTATCTAGAATTAAATCTATCTATCTCTCCAACCAAAATATTTTCTAAAATACTTCCATCTCAACTATGGCAATCCCCCTCTCCTGAACTATAAACTCAAGTAAAGTTCACGAGTTCTCCAGTTGCTGGAACGTGTGTACGCGCCCTGACCTTCGCACAGACCAGTTTACTTATCTGCTCTTGTATAGTCAGGATAGTTATTTTGCAAGTGCATCTATTTGTTGCATTTCTAGCTGACAAATAACAGTTCTGTATACCTACTATTGTCTAAATGTGGTTACAAAATACATTTTGAGGTTTCAACTACTACAAGTACTATTTCGGTACCTAATGACTTCTCCCATTATAAGACTTGCAGACATAACGTTTGTATCTATCGGAAAAAACTCCATTCAGAGCACTCAATCCAATACGCTACATACTCTCTACTGCTCTACATAAAACAAGGTCCCAAAACATAGGTTTATTTAGATCTTGGTTCTTAGAAACGACCACTATGAAACGGTGTCGCTTTTATGAGCTCCGAGTAGTCTGGTAGAAAAAAGCGCCAATGGCAAACTTTAGGGTATCTGCACACCGTCTTTCGGTATACCACGTCGTGGCACTGAAACTTTAAAAGAATAAACCGTCCTTGATAGTTATTTTGTTTTTCTTATGTTACTATGAAATGGCCAAAAAGGTATAAATATACCTAATTTGTACAGGGAAATTCTACGTTTAAAAAACGTTTTAATATTTTTATTATGTGCTGGTTACATTAATTATATTTGGATAGATTTCTTAGTTCTCAAAAAATGAAAGAGTTTAAGCATTCGTTTTGTTTATATATTTAACCCTTGATTGAAATTTGAAACAAAACTAAAATGAAAATTAGTAATGTTTTATGTTAGTTACGTTAGTAAAATATTAAAAAAACTCAATTAAAGAAAAACGGCACTGTAATCCTAATAACTATGTAATGTCTCAGCAAAACGCAAACACATTCTAATTTGAACCACTATTACAAAGCATCGCATATAGTTTTAAGGGCTACACGTTGTTATTGCTGGTCGAATAGAAGTATTTTAACGGTTTTGATGGTCTAGTAACTGGATATTTAAGACTGACGAGTTACTATTCCGTGTAAACGAGGCCCAACCTTGCACTGAAGCATAGAATAGCACACGGTGCGTGTGGGCGAAATCTTCTAAGGAACTCTTAGTAAGTGACCTTGCGAGTTATAGAATAATGTACTTTATTAATAATGGTAGGTGTGGACTTGACCATCATCTGGGTTGATTTTAAGTGACGACGCGGTCTACGATGAAGGGTGCTTAGCTAGAAGAAACTTATTATCGAAAAATACATTTTTTAGTGGTAGGACTCTTTGGCGGAGTCCGTATGGGGAAGTACCACACCTTTGCCAGTTATTCTACCGCCAAACAGAAATGTGCAAAAAATTACTGTGTTCTGGTTTGAAGGGCAATGCTTCCAGTGAAATTACAAGACACAAATCATAATATATCTCTGCGTGACGAGAGCAGTGCAACGCTAGGTAATGATTTAACCGCTCATGTTCCAATAGCTGCGTGTCACTGTGCTGTTATGTGACAGGCATATTGCTTATAATTAGGCACATGTCCTGCTTGTCTTGTCACTCTACATATGCTATATGTTAAAAAAACAACTCTCGTCTTGAAAACACCAAGATTGTGAATGAAAACCCATTCAGGCAACACATTCCACAGTCTAAACGTTCTTATTACATTAAAGAAATCTCAGTAATGGTAGGACTCTTTGCAGAGCCCGTCTGGGAAAGTACCTTTGCCAGTTATTCTACCGCCAAGCAGTAATGTGCAAACATCACTGTGGTTTGAACCATAATGTTTATAGATCTCACTGGCAATAGAGATAAATTCCTTTTTACCACCACCACTATCTTTTCGAAGTCATGTACATAATGTCGCTAGCTTAGAAAGGTGGAGACGAAAAACATCGTGAGTCAACCTACATGTACCTAGAATCTTTCGAGGTCGTCTATCATCCACTAACACGTACTGAGTCAGCGCGATAGATTATGGTTTTGTCTCTCTCTTTCATCGAGTAACTCGATCTTCCGTGCAAGCACGGAAGGGAATAAGCCTTAGCCAAAAAACATTGTTCAAATCTTTCTGTCATTTCTTGGAGGAGGTGAAAGTTGCATACTAACGCAAATACGCACTATTACATACAAACATACCTGTACTGATCCCTTGCCGATCATACTCACAAAGCCAAATCACTAACACATAAAAAAGCACCATTTACAAATCTAGCCACGCCCTCAGCCACAGTATATTATCAAACTCCATGGTCCACGCGGACTTGTAATTTGACAGAGGGGAAACGCTGTGTATGCCTACTGTTACTCGCTGCTCTCCTTGCACAAGAAGCCCTTGAGTCCCAGCAGTGGGAACATTTAGTGGGCTGCTTATATTACCACAAGTACGGAACCTTAAAACCGATAAGAAACAACTACGCCGATAAAGCTGTGACCTTAAACAAACTAGAACCTCAAGTAACTGATAATTTACGTTAATTATCCTAATTAAATTTACACTGTTTGCGAATTGTTATCAGAGCAATAAAACTAATGTATTCCTATGTCTAACATGATTACTTATTTAAGTACTAGATAATCAGATAATAAGACTAACAGGGAAACAAACATGAATATATGAAGAAGCACATGTCTTGGTTGTCTCAACACTCTATAGCAGAGGTTCTGCAACGTGCGGCCCCTCGACCTACCTCCGTGCGGCCCGCGAAGTTTTTGTAAAATTTATTTATATTAATACAGCTTCCTAAACTAAATAAATGTATTAATCAGCAACAATAGGTATATACTTAATTACTAAGATTTGTTCATTCCTATTGACATTCTATATTATAATTTGACATTGTTGCTATCCATTATTTAATTTAAATTATGTGTTATCACAATGGTAACATAATATGACATAAAAGTGTAATTTGTTAGAAGTAGATTTTAAATGATCCTTGTTACTTTTATTTTTTTATTTATAAGCATGATTAAGTATTATTAGTTCCTGTAATAAAATTTGTACGCCGAAACAGGCAAGAATATGAGGCACTATACTTGAATGACATCTGTACACTGCTGTTAATGTATGTGATTACACAACCATGTTCTGACAAATAAATAATTTGATTTGATTTGATCAGCTACTAATGTTTCGCAAAAATTCCAGAAAAAAGTGCAGCCCGTTTTTATCTACTTTTTTCACTATGTGGCCCGTGGCTACTGAAACGTTGTCGACCCCTGCTCTGTAGTATAGTGATTTACACACATTTTTTATAGTATATTTTTTAATGTGTATACTTCATCTACTCACGCAAGAAGGTATGTTTTAATTTTGAAGAAGTAAATAAATATGATCATCATGAAGTCAATGACCGTAATAACGTATTGACCACTTTTTTATATTATTTATCAGCTCCATAGACCTCGGGGTCCATGATCATTTTCATATAAGTTTTTTTAACATATACCTAGATACTCGTACTAAGAAATATATACCTAGTTTATTGACATATAAAAAAATTAGGATGCACAATATAAATTTACAATAAACCTTATAAACATATAGATTAGAAAATAGGGGGGAATAGGAAACATTTCCGATGGAATTCCTGTTCTCTTTAGCCCGCTTTTGCTATTTTACAAATTTATCGAACACACGAAATGCTGTTTCTTATAAATATGTATATAGATATTTGCGAGCCACGATATTCCCGAATTAAAATGAACAATTAAACAAAAAACTCCATTTTCCAAAACATTACTTAGCACAAATTTATTTATTTTTGACCTCAGAATTTCGAAAATTTATGTACTGACTTCGCTTGAGTTAAATTTTGGTATAAACGATTGATAAAATTGCACACTTTCATAATTTTTTAATGGTAAACTTTTCATTACAAAAATTGTAGGTACAAGAAAAATATAATTAGATTTTATATTATTTTTCTATACTGAATGATAGCTCAGTGGTAAAGCGGCCGGACGCCAGATCACAGGATGTGGGGTTTATAGATGAACCGAAACTAGTTCATGGTTTCGCGGTTTTCAATTTCAAATCTAGATAAAATAATGTAAAATAGTTTTTATTTAGACAATAGCTTTAATGTCGAATAATTAATCATAAGGTTATGTTAAAAATAGTTATGCACCAAATAACTGTTCAGAACTAGTTTTTATTTTGAACTCATCCAAAAATATTTTAATAACCCTACTCCAATACGAACGAAAAGGTTTGACTCTACTTTTGTAATAAAAACTGCTGTGGAATGCGTTGCCTGAGTGGGTTTCTCCGATGGTTTTAATCTTGGTATCTTTGAAACGAGAGTAAATCCAGAGCAATGTTTCCAGAGAAATTACAGGGCTTAGAGATATAAGATCTTAGATCTCTGGGTGACGAGCGCAGTGCAGTGCTAGGTAATGATTTGGACTCTTCATGTTCAAATAGCTGCGTGTTACTGTGCTGTTATGTGTCAGGCATGTTGCTTACCATCAGGCACATGTCCTGATCGTCTCGTCACTCTTTAATAAAAAAAAAAAAAAAAAAAACAGTATTTTTTAGGTAAGCACGCTCCATCGTAGACCGCATCGTCTTTTAACATCAGCTGAGATGGCGTTCAAATGTAAACTTACCTATGTAAAGTTAGGACTTTTTGTAGAGTCCGGTAAAAGAAGTACCACACTTTTGCCAGTTATTCTATCACCCAGCACTGATGTGAAAACATTACTGAGTTCCCGTTTGGTAATGTTTTTAGCGAAATTACAGAGCATAGTGATAAAATATCTTATATCTCTGGTTGACGAGCGCAGTGCAGTGGTATTGATTCGGACTTTTCATATACAAATAGCTGTATGTCACTGTTACGGCCTGGCATATTATCAGGCATGAGTCCTGCTCGTCTCATCATTCTACGTTATATAGTTTTTTTTTTAATTATAGTACTTACGTAATTAATAACGTAACTTATAAGTTTTTCATAATGAATTAATGTTCCATCTGTATAAAATTACGTTAACATATGTTTATGGCCCTGTGTATATAAATTAGTGTAATAAGGTTATATCAAACAGTAAACATCTCAAAAGCCAGTGGTTTTCATCATCCGGATGTGACTGTTTAGTCAGAGCTGTCACTGAAGTGGACAGACCTTCGCCTTATCACACAAGTAGGTTTAAATGTTATCTCTAGGGTGACAATATTGGACGGCTTTTGCAGGATAGATTTGATGCAATATGACTGGTTACAAACTAGATGTAGAAAGAGTGAGTAAAGGCTATAAATTATCACGCTTGCTAAGTGGGTGTTAGCGGTTGATACATGTTCTTGAAAGATGTCTGTAATATTTCTATTTATCTTTCAGTTGCCTGGAAGAAATATCTCTTAGAAATAACGTTGCCATTTGTTTAACTACATTTAAAAATGTTTTTTTTTTGTTTCTGGACACTAATTAGACAGTTTTGACTGGTTAGTTAAACGCTCCACACACGAGTCCTAAAATCAGAGGAAATGACGTAAAAGTAGTGGGGAGGAGCCTACATCGCACCATATGATTGGTGATTTATGGTGCGATGTAGGGTCCGCCCCATTAGTTTTATGTAATTTCCTCTGACTTTAGGGCTCGTGTGTAGAGGGTTTTAGTTTGACGGGGTCTCTTAGCCTCTTAATTAGGATATTGTTTCTTTTCGACTAGTATGGTGCTAGTTAAAACGTTTTTGACCAACATCAATAAAGGAGGAGATTCTCAATACCGTTATATGTTTCTTTTTTTTTTTGTGTAAGTTACGAGATAGCTCCTCTAATCGTAAATAGATTTTAATTATTATTATTTTGTTTGGTAGAAAATACTTTTAAAGTGATCACATATAATTTTAAACGAAATCAGTATTAGGGTTTCTTAAATATCAACAAAAACGAAACATTTCTTATTTTTGTACAGACGACTTAAACGCTCCACGCACGAGTCGTAAAATCAGAGGTTATGACGTAAAAGAAGTGGGGCGGAGCCTACATTGCACCATAAATCACCAAACATATCCTACATCGCACCATATGATTGGTGATTTATGGTGCGATGTAGGCTCCGTCCCACTACTTTTACGTCATTTTGTCTGATTTTAGGACTCGTGTGTAAAAGATTTTAGTCATAACTTCTTATGAAATTTAGTTGAATGTCCAAACTTAATTTTAAATTAAAGTCGGCTTTTGTTCTTTCGGAGGAAATTAATTACTAAAAAGCAATTACATTCCAACAGTGGAATAAAATATAGTTCAAAGGATTCAATACAACCAACAAAAAAATGGTTGTCTGTAAAGTCGGTTAGTTTACTTACAATAGTTAAACGTGACAATGTCATAACAAAACATTAATAGATGCGGCACAAGCGTAGAATGAGCGTAACGGGACATAGCGGGACAATTTTTCGTGCATGCAGCCGCCGTTCATCGATTTATTAGACGTTGTAATGTCAACAACAAAAAATATAAATGTAAGCTGTTTGGATTATTTCACGAAAAAAAAACTTTATCCACGATTTTCTAAACTCACAGTCACACGAGTGTCATTGCAACTGCACCCTGCACATGTGTGGGTGCGTGCAATTTCGGCGTTGTGCACTTGGCACTGATAACAGTTATCTATATTAACATGTTATCTCCGCACACACTTGGACTGTACAGCTGTGTGGGTGAGTGGTTGCGATAAGCCTCAAGTTGATATTTGTGGTCTAAGGTTGTTACACCTTCGTATCACTGGTTTTTTTTTTATCAATATATTTGGTGCTACGCTTCCGCTACGATAACTGTGGTTACGAAGCTACGGCGCGTAGCAATGCGAAAATGTAATTTATTTGCAATACAGTGTAAACTTTTTTGTACGCCATTTTTTGGCATCACAAAAAACAATTATTAAAAAATTTGCTATAAATATATTTAAATACAGGCATATAATTTAATATTATCGCTAAAAGGAATATCTTCAAATCAAATTTGAGTTATAAGCAACTTAGCTACACAAATGTAATGCCCGGTTTGCATTATTCCAGTCCAGCGATCGAATCAAGAGCTAGATAGCTTAAGTACTGGAAAAATGTAAACCGGCACTGGAACGCAATTAATCCAGCTAGCATTCTAGTCTGCCGGTGTACATTTTTCCAGTAATCAATCCAATGCTGGACTGGAATAATGTAAACCGCGCATAACATTTGTATATGTTCATATGGAGATAAGTAACGTTACAAATGACGACTTACACTAACCAAATTTTGCTTAATATAACTATGCCGAACAGGACCAAAAATTCAGAAATAAAACATTACGTGATGCGACAAAATGCTCATTATGGGTTAAGAGATTGTCAAAGACAAACAAAAACATTTGTTAGTCATAGGGACTGCCACTAGGATAACTTAGATTTTTAGTAATTAATATACAGCACTAATATTATCTACACAAAATGTCACCTGTACAGCTAGAGACATTCAAAATATTTCACCCATTCAAAAGGCGTTTAACGTGTACGCCCTGCTGCTCTACCGCCGCTCCGACGCTACACCGCCAACCGATATTAGCCAGTCGGTGACACCAACCGCTATGATTATCGCCTTTCAAAAAAAACTTGACGCATATAAATTAGGTTTCACTTCGAGAATTATTCTATAACCTATTTTAGGGTAAAAATTCGAAGCCTCAGTGTAAGCACATAAAGTAAATGTAATGAGGCGTTTTTCAGGCGCAAAAAGACTTGTCAGAGACAGTTCTAAATATTGCCAAGTGTAACCACTGTTGGTTTTTGTGAAATTTATCTAACAAAATAAAACAGTGGTGCTACCTGCGGCGAAAGTGGGGAACTGTCTTTAACAGATATTTTTGCCTCTTGAAAACGGCCTATTGGGATTGCGTTATTTCAACAGAACTAGAATAAGCAAGAACGACAAAAAGCAGATAAATTTAAATATTTAGGTCACCGAGAGACCGGTATATTGTTTGTTGCATTCAGATTATCATAATGTGCTCCAATGTATGCGTTTTTTTTTTTCGTTTATTTGATCAAAATCACTTTGCAATTCAACCTGTTTTTAGGAATAATAAGAGTATACTAGCTTTTGTTTTCTGTTCTGTGTTAAATTTTAAATGTAAACGATTTTAACTCATATTGCAATTGGGATAGTGGCTCGATCAAAACTACACCATTCTAATTAGTCAGTCATCTAGGTTATGGAAAAATATGGGACCAGTGATTTTTAATATGAAATTATTAAAAAAGAAAGATTATTGAACTTCCAGAGTGGGGTTGTGTCGTCATTTTATGGTAAAAGTCGTACCAGTTAGTGACGTAACATCTCAGCACTTTATCATCGTATTTTTTTTGTTTGCAAACAGAAAAAAAAACGCGTTCAGTATTTTTTATATAATCTGGCAGACTAATTAGAACGAACGGATATAGTGTTATTTTTTTATAGTATAGAGTGACAAAACGAGCAAGACATGTACCTGATGGTAAGCAATAAGCCTGTAACATCACAGAGACACGCAGCTATTGCAGCTATACTACCTAGCTTAACTGTGTTATTCTTGTACCTGTAACTAAATCCTATATTCCAGCAATAAAGACAATTTTGATTTTGAATTTTTACTCGTCTGGCCTATTGTCAGTCTTCTTGTGAACATATTTATATTTAAACTCTACATAATATTACTATACTACTAAAAAAAAGATTATTGTATCGCTGCCAAAACTTCAGAGAGTAATAAAAAAAACTGTAATTTAGATTACGATTTAGTCCTATGTAATACAATATATTCAATTTAAATTTAAACGTTTTCTTTTACAATATAGTGTGACGAGACGAATACGACACGCCCCTGATGGTAAACCACACGCTTATAACAACGCTGTGCCATCCAGATATTTTTAATAGAAACAGTCCAAATCACTGCCCAGTACTGTATTTGCGCTCACCAAGGATAAAAATGATTTACTTCTTGGCCCTAAAAAATTGTCTGGAAACATTACCCTCCCAACCGAAACACAGTAACGTTTGCACGTCGCTACTTAATAACATGTAAAGATAATGATAGTGCCAGGCAGACTCCGTAAATAGTCATAGCTCTACAAAACAAAACAAATTTAGGAAAAGAAAGATTTAATTCGAATATAAAAAAAACTATTTTACCAAAATTAGTAATTTTTTTATACCTAGCAATATTTTGTTCGAATCTGAATAATACCTAATTATAGTCTTACCCCAAAGATTTACCTACGAAGGCTTAGTCGAGCCAGAAACAGTTTTCAAAGGATTACGTGAGCCAGAAACATTATTTCTAATGGCTTACGTGAGCCAAAAATCAGTTAAAATTCGATTTTATTTAATACAACTTTATTTTTCCACTACAACTAAGAACATAACAACAGTCTAAAAAATATTTTTTATTGTTTCAGAGATTCGAATTTCAACATTATTTAAATTTAAGTAATGAATGCATTGCACCATTTCCAATGGCAGGTTGTTTGAATTTCGCAATACCTTTGAATTTCAAATTCGATTTATTTATATGAAAAAAAGAAGTGTGTGATGTAGGTTAAGGCCAACTTCATTTTTAGATTTATAAAAGCAAACGGTTTTATTCGACGATTTAGTTGTCTTTCATGCGTATAAGCATGGAACTGTAGTAGAATGACTGCGGATTTTTTTATCTATGATGCACTTGACTGCTAGATTGCCATTTTTTAACCGACTTCAGAAAAGGAGGTTTCTCAATTCGACCGAATATATATTATTTTAAGGATAATAGTCATAATGTTTCAACCAACTTTAGTTAAAATAACAATATCAATATCATCAAAATAAAAATATCATCATCGTCAAGTTCTCTTTTAGTGCAAACCTAATATTTAATCAAATAAAAATAGTTAGAACGAGCAAAAATTAAGTTTATTCGTGTGAAATACAAGTAAACAGTAAGAGTAGTGTGCATAATACAAGTAATTAAATTAATCTTCTACGCAATATATATAAAAAAACCTAATAAAAAAAACTTTCAACGCAATTGTTTCGAACGTTTAAAGTATGATTGCAAGTAATGAAACTATTCATTATCCGTCTAAGATTTCTACTGCAGTTTACAAGAGCTGATAACCTTAAAACGACTCAACCGATTTTAATAATTAAATATAGCTAAAGAAACTCCCGAGTAATTCAACTTTCAACCAAGAGAAATAAAATCAGAATTAATTCATCTTTTCGGGAGCTACGATACCACAGACACGCACACTCACGCATTAAGAAGCGTCAGTCTAATCAAACCCTTACG
Organism: Ectropis grisescens; assembly: GCA_017562165.1. Classification (NCBI taxonomy): domain Eukaryota; kingdom Metazoa; phylum Arthropoda; class Insecta; order Lepidoptera; family Geometridae; genus Ectropis; species Ectropis grisescens. The sequence continues at coordinate 4,331,306 of CM029792.1, read as the reverse complement.
ATTTGGCGTCAAGAGTTAAATATCTAATCTCTGTCAACTCAACTCTCATTTATCCAAGTTTTACTGTATTTTTATTTTAGCTAGATACCATAATATATTGGTACAGACAAACATAAGTTACTAGACAAAATATAAAAGAAGCTACAATTTTTGTCGACAACAAAAACTTTAACAGCCAAATATCACGAATTTAAACCGTGAACCATGATAAAGTTACATTTTTAGGATCACTCAAATGTAATAAAAATATTAGAGAATAATAAAAATTAGGTTTCCTAAACAGAATAGAGTTTCGTGTGCAGCTCCCATTGTCTCGAAACTCGGTTTGAACTTTGAAATTGGTTTTAAAACTCGCGAAAAGCAGTTTTTCGTGTAAACCTATTTTGAAGTTTGCGTGAAACTTTGAGATTGGGAAGTATGGTCAGAAGAAAAACTAGATTTTTTAAAGTGAAAAGTTTTTAGCCACACTGAGCACTTTTCGGTAGATGTAAATTGTAGACGGTGAACGAAAAGGTCTTGAGAATACCGGCCATGTCCGGCAATGTGCCAATAAATACACTTTATGAGAACTAACGTCATCAGCTAACCTGCGCTTGATCAGCGTATGATGTATGTATTATGGCCTTAAATTATTATTTTTGTATACTTGTATTATTTTGGGGATCGCGTTGCTAACGATCCTAATAAAAGGTTATTGACTAACGTAAGACTATAGATACTTATAAAGCTTATTTCCTCTTAACAATTTGGCCTTATTAAACTTAAAGAAACTAGCAAGCAGATTAACTAATTAGACTAACTATTTAACTAAGTGTCGGCCAAATTGTTCAACAATCTCATGTAATTATGAGCCCTAAGTCTCACACTAGAGGGAGCCTGTGTTGTGAGGCTTAGTGCTTTCTCTTATGATTGATAAGTACTACGTTCCAATGACTCAAACGAAGAGATTTGACTCTACTGTTGTGATCAGAAAGTTTGGGCTGTGAAATGCGCAGCCTGAGTGGTTTTTTCCCAATGATGTTAATCTTAGTTTTTAAATCAAGAGGAAATCGGTTATTTCTAAGTAGGCACATTCTATTGTACATTGTAACGAAAATGGCTATCAACTGTAAGTACATAATATGTATATTGTAAACCTTTTATAGTTTCAAGAAAATTGTCCGGTCGAACTTTTCCTGTAAAATAGTCTACGATTATGAAGCCCATTCGGAAAAACTAACAAGATACACATATATAACAACGAAAGTACGCTACAAAACCAAATCAAAGATTCATCCCCCTTAGTGCCTGGAATATAGCGCCAATGTCCGGAAAAGAAAATGAACTTTCTTAAAAACTAAAAGTCGGACCTACGAAATTACTTCCTCGGACACTGCAATAAAACTCTTTGGGGGAATGGTGGGGCCACACAACTGGCGACTCATATTTTTCTTTTTAAGTTTTTACTCGTATCTTTAACTAGTTGATCAAACCCGGTGAGTTCGATTAGATTTTTTTTTTAAGATAAACTGTAACGGGACAAGCACGACGTACGCCTGATGGTAAGCAACACTTTTGTCCCATGACAGCGCAGTGCCTGCTATTTGAAATTTGAACACGAAGAGTACCAATCACTGCTTGTCATTATACTGTAACTGTCACTATAGGGTAGGCACTTTTTTAACCGACTTCAAAAAAGGAGGTTTCTCAATTTGACCGTATATTTCTTTTTTATAGAATATAGTGACTTGGCAAACAAGACAAGTGCTTGATGGTAAGCAATACGTCTGCCTATAACAGCATAGCATCACGCCATTTCAGTATGAAAAGTACTAAAGTGCTTTACACTGTGCACCTTGCTGGAATTATAAAACGTCGTGTATTTTTGTTGTCCTATAATGTCTTTGAAAGCATTGCTCTTCAAAAGATAACATAATGCTCTAATTTCGCCCAAACAAAAATGTGATAGCTACAAGCCAAATGTTACATTTAATTTAAAAAGTCATCAAAATATATGTATTTTGTTGTTATTTACATATTTTTTTTGTGTAAGTGATGTATTTTTAACCCCCGACCAAAAAAAGGGGTGTTATAAGTTTGACGTCGATGTCTGTCTGTCTGTCTGTCTGTCTGTCGGTCTGTCTGTCTGTCTGTCTGTCTGTCTGTCTGTCTGTCTGTCTGTGTGTGTGTCTGTCTGTGGCACCGTAGAGCTCAAACGGATAGACCGATTTCAATGCGGTTTTTTTTATTCGAAGGTTGATATTCGTGCGGATGTTCTTAGCTATGTTTGGTTAATATCGATTCAAGATGGCCGCCTCCACAAAATGGCGGACAAAATATTTCTTCACAACTTATCTCAATATGGGTATCAAATGAAAGGGCTTGACTAGTAGAATACAATACATAATAATAAATTTCAAATTCAAGATGACCGCCACCACAAAATGGCGAATTACATTATTTTTTTTCACTACTACCACAATATGGGTATCAAATGAAAGGGCTTGACTAGCATAATGTTGTACAGATTACAAATCCGAGATCCGAGGTAGTCGGGGTTAACCAAAATTTTTAATTTTGTTCTTGTTATTGTTTATCACAATATAATTGTTTGGATTTATCCAAGTGTTTCGGTTTGAATTCTTTGCGAACTGAATATTTAAGACTATGATTATGAAAATTAAGCGTAGTTGTTAAGAAATTGATAATGTTGGGTGTTTGGCCATATTGTAGGCCTATCAACTAAACTTAATGAATGCTTATTGCAGCCAATTTAAGTTTGACTGAAAATTAAAAAGACAGCGATATTAGCACCTAAAAAATACAATAAAATTGTGTTTTACATTATTGCTAGTTTATCGGTTTTTTATCGAATAAAGTGGGGTTATTTCGATAGTTACAATCTTTTTGTCTTCAAATCGAGAGTAAATCGGTAAACAAGCTCCATCATAGATTTAACATCAGGCGAGATGGCAGTCAAGTGTTAACCTATAAACGTAAAAAAAAAATTACATTATAAAAAATCAAATGTAAATTATAGTATTAAAGGTTATTTTCTTTAAAAGTGTAGGTTTTTAAATTTGTTAACTTAAAATGAACTGAAAGGTCGCGAGGCTTATGGCCCGACCGTCACAAGCCACCCCGCGAGGGGGGTTGCACTAGAAAACATAATTGGGACTTTTTTCTCGACTCCGTTCTTTGGACCGCACTCTTTTCTTTGCAGTCCTGACTACTCTTTTGTTTTGCAAAGCGCTCCTTGTCCAATCGATAGGAACGAGATGGACTGGTGCACTGATTGTGCTATTGTGGGGCAAACGAAGCGTAGTTTTAGCATACCATAGTTAGGGTAGTAGTAAAATGAAAATAAAATTTTATGACACCATACATTTGACTACGAGGCTTAGTGGACAGAAACTCTGCCTGCGAAGCCGAAGGTCGTGGGCTCGATTCCCGAGTGCATTTGTGTGATGCGTTCAAATATTTGTACGGTGTCTGGGTGTTTCTATGTTCAATAAGTATGTATTAACAACTTTAAAAGTTTTATATCAGCTATCTGGCTGCCATAGTACAAGCTTTGCTTAGTTTGGGGCCAGATGGTGTTGTGAGTGAATTGTCCACCAGTATTTATTTATGAACAATTTGGTTTAAATAGTGCCATCGGCCCACGAAATAGGCACATACTGAATGAATCGAGTGCTAATGGCTTGTTTGTGCAATTGCGAAATTAACCAACAATAAAAAATAAACAAACACAGAAATAAAAAAGCAAACACAAATATTAGACCAACGAAATTAGAGTTCAACAGTTAATCACATCAGTAATAGCAGTTTTTACAAAATCCACATGTAAGAAGAAGACAGATACAAACGTTACTATTTCAGCTTGATGGTTTTGACAGTTTCCAGTTAAATCTCACAGTAATAAGAGACATCTACATGCTCTTCAAATTACTGACCATCTGGAGTTTTTGGGCGTTACTTTGTTATCTACGTTAGCGTATTTGTCTCTTTCATCGTGTCTAAGGCTAAATTAGCTCTGCCAAAAAACTAGATTTCCTCTCAACATAAACCTGGTCCTGGAAACATTGCCTTTCAAACCGGAACAGTAATCTTTTCGCATTACTGCATGGTGGTAGAATAATTGGCAAAGGTGTGAAACTTCCCCAGGCGTGATACTTCCCCAAGGTATGATACTTCCCCAAGCCCACTACGAAAATCCCAGCTTGTACCATTAAATGTTTAATATAAGTTAAAAATGAAGAGTTTCTTGATAATCTACCAGACTTTAAAACGAAATTTCCAATTTAAAAAGTGAACATATGCTAATACGATTTCGTATCGTAATATCTAACAATATTTAAAATAAGGTGATTCTGATGCAACTTGTGTAAAGCAATCTGGAGTTCACTTTTAGTCTAGAACCTTGCAAATAAGTACAGTATTTGCAGTCGAGACAGACCGCGATAGCGAAGTGGTGAAGACATCTACTTTCTAAGCGTTAAGTCCTAGATTTGAACCTTGACAGCACCAATCAATTTATTTCCATACTAGAAGCACCCCACGATTTTACCTGTGTAGTAACCGTTTACATTATTTTTTCAAAAAATAAAAAGTAGTCTATGTGTTATCCCAGATAATAATCTGGATGTGTTGCAAATTTCAATCTGATTCGTTTAGCCGTTTCGACGTGATTGAGCAACAAACATCAACATTTCCAAACTTTGACATATATAAGCGACACATGTCCTCAACAGATGTCTTTCTTGAATATGGTTTCTTCGCGATGTTATCTTTAACCATTAAAGTTAGTGCTGATAAAAAGCTCGTACTTACACTTGGTAAAATACTGAGAGGTACAGATGGGTTTGTTTGGTTGTTTGGTGGTTTGGTTGCAGTCCAGCCGTTTCGGAATGAACAGACAAACAAACAAAAAATTTAAAAAGACATTATTAAATATAGATATATTATGTATTATACTTTCGTTTGAACTACGTAAAAAGCTGTCAATTTGATATTACAGATAGACATTTCAATTTAATTTTCCTGTATAGATAAAATACTTGGGCAATATTGTCATAATTTTAACATATTTTCAAAGAAACGCATAAAACACGTCCATTCTTTCGAGTTCCCTCTCTTTCTCTCCTATGAAGTCGGTGTCCTGTCTCTTTCACACAAGTCCAATTATTAAACCGTTCTGATCTAATTAGCAAATGCCAATTTAGTGAACTGAGTTGAAACAGAGCATGGAATGGAGCTGCCGTTGCGGTGAAATGTATTTCCAAGTAAACCTTTTTCCTGTGGAACGATGAAAGTACGAGTAATCGATGTCACGCTTTTGGGTGTTCAATGAAGTAAACTGTACATTTTTGTTATAAAAACAATAGTCATACGTTAGGGTTGAAATTAAATTTATAATTAAATTTCGGCGAAATTTTGTGATTTAATTTATAAGCTAAAGGTGCTGTGGCAGAACTTGTACTTCCAGCTTTTGTTTTCAATATAAATTACGTTTGGCTCATTCGCAAAATATCAGATTCTCAAAATAGCAGAAGTACAATCAAGTAAAAAACGATTAAATTATTGTTTTAATGCTCACCTTACAATAAATTCACAGATCTATCATGCTATGAGTGTAATTGACTGATGAAATAAAAATATTTGTATGACGAATATAAATATACGGTCTGTGTCTGGGTGTTTCAATATATCTATAAATCATATAATAGAAGCAAAATAAATAGAAATAAAAACCGTTAAAGCTTTGTATTTGTAAAAAAAATACATGTCATATATGATGTTTAACCTACAAATTTTAAGTAATTGCTATAAGGTTCATTCATTTTTTTTCATACATTTCAAAATCCACAAAGATCCATGTTCGCCCACCAACTTGGCTGATGGTGAGTGACAGTGGTGACGGAATTCTTACTGTAAGTCGTAATACACCTTTAAAAAAACCTATTCAGTAGGTAATTTTAAAGAATATAATAGTGTGATCTGCATAAATAATGATGATTGAATGATTCGCAAGAAAACCAATGAGTATTGTGATTGAATGAAAAAAAATCTGACATATTAAGTGACGAAACCCGAAACACTTTTAACCCAATATTTAAACCAATATATTATTTTATTAAATAACCATACATTTTTGTTTGACAAGTAACTTATATTTTTACTAATAAACTTTGAACTTTGATCCCCAAAATAAAATCTCATACCGTCTCTAGAGATTCCTTGTGCGACCTCATAATGCATTGTCCATTAAGCCCATAGAATTGGTAATTGGAAACGTACAGAAAAGAAATAGGTTATTTACATCGGAATATGGATGTATGGAACTCTCTAAGTCTATCTGACGCCCTAGTAGCGAAAACCGATTTCATATTTATAAAGTAGTAGGTTCAAATCTCGCTTGGACCTACAAGTTTTGACTTAACCCAACGCAAAAACGACGAGGTGTTATAAGTTGACTGTCTCTTTTTATGTTTATTGCTCCGGAGTCACAGCATAAAAACTGCTCAACCGATTTCCATGAAATTGCGAAGACTTCAAAATACGGTAAAACCAGTCAAAAGTCATGTGGTAAGAAAAAAATTCAAATAAATTACATGCTATTTTTTTGTAACAACTACGATTAACCGCGTAAATTAACCGAACTCTATAAATAGTAAATAATCCACGAAAACTGTAACATTTGGAATTAGTCAGAGGGACAAACTGCCAACAGAACTGATACAGAATGACGTCAGTAATCCTGACCGCGAGTGATATGGCACGTGCTGTAAAACTGTAACTGACCAAATTGTTTTAACAGGCGCTTAAACAGACTACTGTTTGAATTCAACACTTCTTTTGACGCACCACACACATATTTTTAACTAGATGCCCGCCCCGGCTTCGCCCGTGGTATGTTATATAGCACTCATCGGGATCCCGTACATATCCAACGGTGAAATAATGACTGAAATCGGTTCACTCATTCCTGAGAATATCGATTTCAAACAAAAAACCTCTTCAGCTACCTGCTACGCCACCTGTCGGAAATTAGTCGTACCAACTCAGATTTAGAATAAAAAATAGCAAAGGTTTAAATTCAATGCACAGATTACTGAAATTCAATGACGCAATCTTTGACACATGCTGTCATGTGTCATGTCAAAGCACGAAACGTACGAAAACTCTCAAAAAGGGAATATTTTTTCCCGATTTTGTTACATTCTTGTTTCATGCTCCGCTTCAATTAATAGTAGAGTTATTTTCTATAGCCTAAAGCCTTCCTCGATAAATGGACTATCCAACAGAAAAAGAATCTTTCAATTCAGACCAGTACTTCCCGAGATCCTAGCGTTCAAACAAACAAACGAACTCTTCAGCTTTATAATATTAGTGTAGATGGGCTGGAAATTGAGCTAACCCGTTACGTAAATGAAAGAAATCATCGGGAGAACTCGGAACCATGGCCAACGTTAGAAACATGGCGATCTAGTCTAGATAGCCATGCTTAGAAGACTATTTAGAAATAAGAGGAATACTTTAATCAGCTGACTATTATTGTATTTACTTATTATTTCTTCATTGTTTAACTTGATTTAAACAAATTGTTTTGCCAGACATATTGCATGCCTCTAGAAGAATAGTTGTGACCCATACAACTCTTCTAAACTTTTCTTACATTACCTACAAACACTAACAAAGATTTTTGTATTTGTATTTCTAGACGAAGTGCTTTGAAGATTTATTCCAGACTAGCACCCTCCGATTTCACCCGCGTAGTTTCCAAAGTGAGCTATCAAATTCTGAGTTATAAGTTTTCACTTCTATCGCCAGTTCCTGTGACTGCCAATTTTTTGTTCTCTCAAAAGGTCGCTGGAAACCGCTGGCGCTGGTTGCAAGTTGCGCAGGACCGTTCGTTGTGGAAATCTAGGGGGGAGGCCTATATTTAGCAGTGGATGTCTTGCCAACCGATGATGATAACAGGAAAAACACGATTTATGTCTATGCTCTGTAATTTATCTGGAAGCATGGACCTTCAAACCAGACCATAATGATGTTTGTGCATTACAATATGGCGGTACAATAACTCGCCAAAGGTATGGTACTTCCCCAGGCGGACTCTGAAGAGTCCTTTCTATATATACGAGTATCTTTCGACTGAGACAAAAAAACTTTCAACTTTCACTTCAAAAATTTCGTCGGTGCTAGCGGAGTTGAACCAACGACCACACGCTTGAAAACTCGGACGCTTGCGTCACTAAGCCACCACGACTTTGAACACCAATAAATTGTTAAATTAAGTACATAATGACGCAAACATGCGTGCTGTATCTTTTACACTTGACATAGCCGATAACATATAGGTAGACACCGTGCTACGACACATAACCATTCATCAACGGCGGCACTATCGGATTCTACAATAACAAACGTTGTAAGTATAAAAGTGATGGTAGTTCAACGATTTTGCCGCGAACGTGATATGTGGTCTGTGGTAGATTGGCTGGTAAGCCGTTTTTGTGTCTTGTTCTTTACGCTCAGTTGATTCGATTAAACACGAACCGGGGCAGTGATAGGTTCTGTACATCTGTTTGTCTTAGGTGATGCACTGTGACGAGCAAATTTGGCATCTGAATTATCAGCAAATTAGCCTAAACCGTCTCCGCTACAAACCCCAAATGTCGCCTCCGTAAAAGACAACAAATTTGAGTTTTTGTCGATATTTCCAAATTCAAATTCACACCTCTGAAGTATGTGAAGAATGCTTCACATATTTCAGAGGTCCCATACAAATTTTATAAACATTGATGTAGCAGTTTTGAAATTTCAAAAACAATCTAAAATTTGGCCTGGGCGCCATTTTCGTGCTACCAAACTTTTTCATCGTAATAGGGCGTTATATAAAAATTAGTTACCAATTTTGTCGAATGTCTGAGTTTAATTTTAAATTAATGTCAGTGTTTGTTTATTTCGAAGAAAATTAAATTATACATAAATTAATTACTTGCAAACGTTTTGGTCACGTCAAAACAAAAATGACCACAAGAACACTCACGATTAAGTCCTTGTGACGTTTTTCAAACCGCATTTCAAAGTTACACAAAAATCAATAAATGGAAATCCACAAAAACCTCTCTAATTAAAGGAATGACCCCCAAGTCCACACATGTAAAGGGGGACACACATCGACGGCGTATGTTAGTGTGCGTGCACCCTAGTAATTTTTCGCCTAGGTCCCTGTCTAGGTTCGTAACGAACCCTGGAAATAGGGTGCGCCTAGATAACGGTACTGATGGCAAAAACTATATTAGGGCGCAATTTAAATAATAGTCGTCGTACTACTTATAATACTTGTTGTGTACGGTCGGTGAGTATGTGTATCCTAATTTCATTTTGCTAGTATTGCCCCGCTGTTTTACCCGCGTATTTCCCATTCCCGTAAAAAAGTATGTAGGTAGTTTATATGCCATTCCAGTCTATATATCTATTTGTGTTCCAAACTACAACCCGATCCGGGGTGTACTTCCGAAAAGCGCATACCACTGATCTATATGAAATTTGGTATAATAACGTATTTTGACCTCCTAATTGCGAATATCATAACGAAAATTGGCGCAAACGCCATTTTGAATAAGAAACGGAGAATAAGCTGTTTTCGTTCGGCAGGGTAGCAAATGTGGGAGTGACGCCCCACAGATCCTAATCTCCGCTGTACATATATCAGCTTCTTCTCCGTTTTTCTTATTCAAAATGGCGTTTGCGCCAATTTTCGCTATGATATTCCTAATTAGGAGTTCAAAATACGTTATTGTACCAAATTTCAGATCGATCGGCGGTATGCGCTTTTCGGAATTTTACCCCCCGATCCGTTCAGCCATTATGACGTAATTGAGAAACGAACATACAAACTTTCGTATTTATATAATAGGAAGCGACAGTTTATGAGTATTTGTTTGTCTTTCATGTAAAGGGATCTGGATGAAATTTGGTGAACATATAGATAATGATTTGGAATAATAATAGGCAATTTTTTATTTTGGAAATTAACGAGATCGTGCACTACGCGGGTGAATCCACGAGACGCCGCTAGTGGTAGATATATAGAAAGATATGATCTATGTATGTGCGTAAGTATAGGTGTTGAGTAGAACCCTGCGCCACTATAGATCACCAGGATTCCGGAATGGGAGGTTATGACGTCACCACGTCTTTGTAAAATTCATACAATGAAGTGACGCCACTGGAAACTTCTAAGCACTGTAGTATCTTAAAAAATACATGTTTAATTATTTTTCCACAAATTGACGGACTGATTAGTTGTTGTTAGTCATCATGCCTATTGGGCCATATTGATAAGTCTCTTTGCAGAGTAGGTACGTCACGGGGGAGTACCTCATTATTTATTTTACCGCCGACAAGAAAAGCGTAAAACTTATTGTATAAAATTTTGCTATTGTTCAATAATTGCTAAAGAAATTATAGATTCGAAGAGATACCCGAATTAAAATGATTCAATGATGAGTGTTGTGATACTATGTAGCTACCTCCAAATTTTTCGGGGCGAAATGACTGCGTCAAAGTTTTGCTTTATTCGCAGACTTGTTGCTTACTATCAGGCGCATTGTCTTGCTCACTCAATATTGTAGAAAAATATATATAGGTCGGCAAATATCGTCACCATTAATCGACCGAATATAATAGTTGGTTAATATAGAATCGTCAAACCAAACAATGCCAAGCGCAGTTACTTATTATAAAAATTTTGAGGTCTTAATAAAGAAAGAAAAGAGAGAGAAAGAGAAGACTAAAGAAAGATATGTATACAACATATCTTTTTTACTTTAAAAAAGGCGGGATTTTATTTTGTCGTCTTTTGTTTTCACAACTTGTTATACTAATTTGATTAGTAATCAGACGCAATAACGAACACTTTTATTTAAAAACCTGAAAAAAGCTAATTAGGGTAAACAAGTAATTTGCTATCTGTACAAGAACCGAACCCTTTCTACCCGCGATTTGTTTTAAAGGTCGTCGCCCTCTTGCCCTCTCTTTCCGACACAAAGGTACGCGCATCTTTTATCTCATTCTACAAGCAGGGCCTTACGGAACCTTGTCAAGGAAAACTTTTTAATTCCACCGGAAGTTCCCTACGTATTTCGGTATTTATTTGTGTATTTTTTTTCTAGTTTCAAAAAGGTTTTTTTGGAATGGAGGGTTGAATTGAGTGCCTGTTTTGTTTTAAAAAACAGAATTAAGGATAAAGTAGTAATAATTGAGTAACATTTCAAATTTATTGATAAAGATCTTGTATAAAAAGCTACGGAACATAAACATACCAAAAAGCACTTTCTGGTATAAGTTCCGTAGCATTTTATATCTATCATCTATCTATCTATTATGTATTCTATTATATTTCTATTATATATTCTATATTATAAATTATATTATATATTATCTATCTCTTAGTAACTATTTCATGCTAAAACTACTTAATGAATTGAATTAAATTGTTTAAAGAAATAGATAATAGTCTAGAATTACAAAGCTTACTTTACGTAAACTATTTGGCTAAATAATTGTTCCAAAGATTCGAACGATGAGGTTTGACTCAATTTTTGTGATAGAACCATCGAAATAAACCACTAGATGTGCCCTGAGCGTCTTGAAATTCGTAATAAACTACGTCTGTGTGTAGTCTGTGGTTTACACATCACCAATCTACTTGACCCCTAGAATCGCTAGCGGCGAGGTATGCTGTGGTTCTACTTATTTTGGTTCTTGACAACAAATAGTGAAAGGTAAAAACGTCCGGCGTTCACCGACTAGAACGGAAAGAGTGCAACTCTTCCCAACGATAACAAGATTCCGTGTGCCCTGAAGTTTGGGCACATCTTTTGATCGAGATCATTGGATAGAACAAATAAATAGCCCGTGTGAATGCGTGTGAGTGGAGTCAAAATGGTCATGGATAGATAAAAAAAAAAAACAGGTAACAAAAAAAGAATTCAAAACCAATTCGCTTGCAAATAAAACATAGTTGAAGTAACAACTGGCATTTCACCACACCACACAGAATTAAAACAGATTTTTTTAGTTTCAATATACTGTTAATAAATTTGTTAGTAAAATTATTATTAAGTAGTTTTTTTTTGGTTGTTTGACATGTAATTTTAATTTTCAACCAATTAAAGTGTTACTTTTCTTATCAGGTCACAAAATAAACAACATTTATTGATAACTGAAACTCATTGTATTAATGTCGGCTGTATCGCCAAATATGGAAGCCATTTATTTGGCTTCCATATTTGTCTGATAAATATAATATTTATGTAATGTCAATAGGTACATACGTAGGTATAACACATGAAACAACCATATATGGAACGAACAGTCATATTCGTCGCACAAATGATTATCCGGTTTATTTTATAACCATGGATAGGATTATGCTGGGCCGTCATCTCGCCTGGTTTCAAGCGGCAATACTAACTGCTAAAAACATTTCTTACTAATCCTTAGGTAAGGAAAATATTTCATTACAATTTTATTACATTTTTGTAATAAAAAAAGAAATGACGCGTTTCAATTTGCGCAAAAAGCCTCACAATTTTTGCGAAACCCAAACCTATTTTCAGAACAAACGAAAAGTTAGAGAAAACATAATTCGAAGTTCAAAATAAGAAACCGCCATCATTGGCGTAGGTCAGTAACCTAACCGTCATTCATTCCAATTTCAAACTTGAAATTCCGAGCGAAGACGTCACTCACACACACATACCACGCACACTGCGAAAGAATTGGGCGTGTACACAATTGTATACCAACTTCTTGGTTTTACGCACTGCTTACAGAAACAATTCAGTAATCTGTGGTTTTACGTATGACTTATAACATATTAAATTGGATAATTATAATTAAAATTTGTTTTCTAAATACAACAGTTTTGTTATAATATTACGCCGAAAATTTGTTCAACTTAAGTTATACTTACAAGACTAACGCACACTTACGTTTTTGCGTCGGATAATACGTATTTATGTGGGGCACGCACACTCGCGCTCGGTTTATGGGTCGACACACAAACACAAAGAAGTGCACATGGGCCGTCGAAGGGAACGCACTGTTGTTTTTAATAAATGAATGTTATCTATACTAATGTAATAAAGAGAATCCTTACACTAAGTACTCGACGTACGTGATGTGGTACTCGTGGCATATATAGTACGTGTAAGTAAAAACCTATTTTAAATGTCAATGTTTGGATGGTTGTGGTTTTATTTTTTAAATAAAGAGTGACGAGACGACTAGCTCATGTGCCTGAGGGTAAGCAACATGGCTGCTACATAACAGCACAGTGACACGCAGTTATTGGAACACGAAGAGTCCAAAATATCACCTAGCACTGTAGTACACTCGTCACCCAGAGATCTAAGATTATATCTCTAAGCCCAGTAATTTCTCTGGAAACATTGCCCTTCAAACCGGAACACAGTAATGTTTTGCACATTACTGCTTGGCGGTAAAATAAAACAAAGGTGTGGTACTTCCCCAGGCGGACTCTGACAAGAGTCCTACCACTACAAAACACAATCACATCGTATGAACGTATCGGGCTGAAATTTGAAACACAATTAGATTATAGTCTAATCTTTTAGACTATAATCTATTTGTGTGTTCTTACACATAAGCTACACTTTATCCCGGAAAAAAACAGGAACGAAAAATACGCGGATAAAACCGCGGGGCACTGCTAGTCTTAATATATATAAATCTCCTGTCACGATGTTTGTCCGTGATGGACTCCTAAACTACTTAGCCGATTTTAATCAAATTTGGACACCGTGTGTAGATTGATCTAACTTAAAAGATAGGATAGTTTTTATTTCGATTAATGGGCTTTATGTGACAATATCCGAATAATGCTAGTAATAAATAGGTATACGAACTGCTTTCAAGTATGATCTACGTGTCAAAAGGCTTTTGACAACCTGGTTAGAAAAAGACTTCAAACTATCGAACATTGGCGTGCTCGTAAAATTCCTACTTAGGTAGGTACCGGGTTTTCATCGGATACGCTTCGGAGACCAACTAATCTGCATGATCTAATACCACCTTGTTTTTTTTTATCCGACTGCTCGTACCTCGAAAAAGTGACATCGTTTTATGGTTGATGTTCCAAAGACACGAACGAAGAGATTTGACTCTACTTTTGTGACAAGAACGTCTAGGCTATGGAATATGTTGCCCGAGTGGGTTTTTCCCGATGGTTGCAATCTTTGTGTCTTCAAATCGAGAGTGAATCGGTTTTTTCTAGGTAAACACGCTTCATCGTAGACCGCATCATCGCTTAACATCAGGCGAGATGGCGGTCAAGTGTAAGCCTATAAAAGTTAAAAAAAAACTATAATCAGCTATAGATACTTACGTATTACGTAAACTGTATGCAAATATGTTTGATTTAATGTACATAGTTTATGGAATAAAGTATTCTAGAATCTTATTCCATATTGAATGTAGTAATGTAGAGAGCTTTACAAAATAAATACCAAGTTAAATGATACACACTAATGTAACAAGCAGAAAATAAATACGAAATATTTGGGAATTTTGATTATTTCACCGAAAAATTACGCAATATTATAAACTTATTAAATTAATACAATTATAGATGTTATATGTTAGCTACTGTGCTTGAAATATTAATTTACGTATTATATTTTAACGTGATTTAACTCATTGTGAAGTCAAAATAATAAAACAACGAATTGACAGTGTTATTTTTGTGCGTAAAGTTTTGGGTAGGTACCTAATGTTTGGAAAACGGTGAAAAGATAAAAAACCGGCCAATTACGAATCAGACTCGCGCACGAAGGGATCCGTACCATTTTCCATAAAAACGGCAAATAATATGTTCGTGTATTGAATGTCTCTTAAATATTTGATTATTTTAATCTATACTAATATTATAAGAATAAGAATAAGAATAATTTTATTAACACACAGAAAGTTACAAAATACACAAAAACTTAACAGGATATCAGAGAAGGTTGATAATATCATTACAGTGTTTGTGTATATAAAAGACGTTTAGCGGGCCTCAAACTAAGCACCGAGCTTGTATCTTGGGGCCCTGGTGCGAAGTAATACAGGTCTAATATAATAAATATAATAGATATAATATATATGTAGTAATAATAATAAATATAATATATAGTAAAATAAAGCTTATTACATATTATTACAGGTTTTTGTTTAAACTCGATAACTCAGTAACTACTGGACCCATTTCAAAAAATCTTTCACCGTTGGATTTTTTCTGGTGCCTGAGTAGTATAAGCTGGATGGTATGTACCACGGGCGAAGCCGGGCGTACTGGTAGTTTAATTATATGGGTATCTACATATTTTTAATTTTAAAGTGCATATATGTAACTAAATATTCTATATATTTCAGCCGCCTACATATTGCCATTATCAATATCAAGCATAACAGAGCAAATAATGATGTTTCTTGTATTTAAGCTTTCTTAAATATTTATTATATTCAATTTTTTAGTATTTGTTATTGTGGCAGCAACAATAATACATTTAAAAAAAACTGTAAAAATTTCAACTGTTTGTTACGGTTCATGAGATACAGCTAGGTGACAGTAATTGTCTTAGTAATAGGGACCTGTTTTACCTTTTGGGTACGGACCCCCTAAAAATATGCTTAATTACTGGAACACAAGGGTAAGTCGATCTAATACAACCTTGCCCTTTTTTCTATCGGAATGCTCGTAGCTTGAAAAAGGGACATCGTTTCATGGTTGATGTTCCAAAGACACGAACGAAGAGATTTGACTCCACTTTTGTGATAAGAACGTCAAGGCTGTGGAATACGTTGCCTGAGAGGGTTTTTTTTGATATTTACAATCTTTGTGTCTTCAAATCGTGAGTGAATCGGTTTCTTCTAGGTAAACACGCTCCATCGTAGACCGCATCATCGTTTAACATCAGGCGAGATGGCGGTCAAGAGTAAACCTATAAAAGTTAAAAAAAAAGTAAGTCGCGTTTCACAAAAGTATGAAATTAACGAAATCGCGGCTATTTTCAACCTTCGTAAAAAAAAGTAAGAATCAGCGTCTTAAGACGCACACATATAACGCTGTAGTGTGCGCTGTAACACGATGTAACTATATACACACACACAGCCGTGGTGTGCGTTGGGGTAGGTTAGTGCACGAATTGGGGAGGGCCGCCAAATGTTGGGATAGGTTGGGGAATAATACAGTCGGGGCTATGAGAAGTGGACTTTGTTTTAATTAGACATTTTTTTTGTAAGACATTTTGTTTTTCTTACGCATACATCTGCGTCAAAATATCAAGGAGCTCAGATTAATTTCCGCTTTCAGTATTTCGCATTTAATGAAAATTGTGTTGTAGATAAATAAGTATTTTTAGCGATTTTTCTGTTTTTATGATTTTGCTTGAGAAAATCTCGAAGAATTCTTATATGTTTTTAGTTTAAATAATAATCAAATGTTTGTAAGGTGTTACAGCGTTCCCAATGAATTAATTTTCTTCTGTTATATAGTTCGTTAAGCTACTGCTCTATTTTACATTTGCTGTTTTATGAATAAAAACTTGGATGGGACACAAGACGGTTATAAAGTTTAACAATCATAATTAAAACAAATTAAAGAGTTATTGGCATACATTAATACTAATTAAGATGATAAAAGTGTCGTAAAAATGCAAAAATTTGAAGACTAAAACACTAACGACATGCCTTAGGGGCTTATCTAGTAGTTTTATTAAAATTATGACATAAGAAAACATCCACCTGCTTTTGTATTTCTAATGCAGTGGATAGTTGAAGTCATGAGAGACCAACTGCCATACGTATAAAACATATGTTTTAATATAAGTAAGTCCATACATAAACTTATCGCAATTGTAGCGAACTATATGCACAAAATAAGATCAAAGGAACTATTTCGATTTACAGTCTTTTAAATACATTTCAAACAAACGTTCCATTTACGAACAAAAAGAATAAGACAAGATAGAGTGTAAACTAAGATGTTATTACCCGATAGTGCCATTCCCGAGTTCAGTTACCCGACGATTGCATTCTTATTTCGTATTCAGATGTCGAACGCGTTACATTGATAGAAGTTAACGGCATCGGGCAAAAAACCGCCCGTTACCGGTTCTACCCGGTATAACCGGAACAAGATCGGAACACAGAATAGGCACTAGTAACTACGTACCGGGCCATTAAACATTCGTCGACGTTAACGCGTGATAACGCACATTTAAAAGTTAAATACAAACGAGAAATAAAACGCATAAAACTATAAGTAATCGGTTTTGCTATCGAAATGGGAATATAAATTATGGACACGAATCGTAATTAATCGATAAAGGAACATCCGACTTAAACATAATTAAAGACGTAATCAAAGTGGACGAGACAAAGCAACATGAAC
This sequence comes from Ectropis grisescens, assembly GCA_017562165.1. NCBI lineage: Eukaryota > Metazoa > Arthropoda > Insecta > Lepidoptera > Geometridae > Ectropis > Ectropis grisescens. The sequence goes on along the minus strand of CM029792.1, from coordinate 4,313,854 downwards.
ACACCATATACAAAATTATAAATTTTCTATTATTGTTATTAAATCATAGACTATGTTTGATCATAACCACTTCTCCATTTTCATCACTTTATAAAGATTCTACATTTCAAAACAATAATACGAGAATACTAATGTAACAAATTTCGGTTGCTTGTACAAAATAACATTTAGAGCATCCAACAATATTAATTGTTTCGCCATTTCAAATATTATGTAGTTTTTGAGATGGTTATAATAGGTATATGAACTGATTTATTGTCAAGTTGGAGTGACCAGACAGCGAAATAACATAAAGTTATGACGATATTCGCAGACATAATTGGAAAAAGTGTTGGTTATTAATTCAATTCGAAGAATCTACATACAATTTAAAATAATTATGAATTGTCTATTGTCTTCTCTTCGCTCAAAATATAGCTTTAGCGAGGACTTAACAATTTTAGTTTGGCTACAAAGGTGGTCAAAATTAGGACAGGACTTTGAGCATCGATAAAAAACACTTCACAAAATCAATCCACAACGAAAGAACAATTATACTTATTGGTTTACTAACAAAACACAAATATACTTTTAAATCTCACTGAGACAAAAGCATGAGCGTACATCTTAGACCTAGTCCATATCCTACATTTCTTAGTAAGAAACAGTCCCAAGCAAGTCCATTCAGCTTACAAAAAAACTAAAGACAAGCTCAATTTATTTTATCGCATAAGAACCTGATATCATCCCTATCGTCAGAGTTCACATACGAGACTATAAGTGAACGATCTTTTGGCATTTGTAAAAAAAAAAAGTCGCAACAGCCAATGCTCGCCGGCCCCAGTATACGGTGCGACTGTTCCTCGCAAAAAACCGAGGTCGTTGAACTCCCCGCGTGTCCTTCGAACGCACGTTCGTGTGCGTAAGTGCGTTTTTAACAATTCGTCTTAGTGTGCGTCTCGGATGTCGTCATGTATAAAAAGCGTATGTCAATGCGCCTGTGTGAGTGAATGCGTGCGGCCGATGCTTTTCCTCCAGATATCATTATGGACAAAATTGCTGTCGTTTTGATTACATTGGTTTATTGTCATATGAAAAACAACCACAGTGAATAAGTTCAACAGACTTTACATAAAAAAAAATTGGTTATCTGTCGGTTGGTTTACGGACGATAGTTTAACGTGACAATGTCATAGCAAAACATTGATAGATGCAGCGTAACAGGACAATGAGCGTAACGGCATGCAACCGGCGTCCATCGATTTATTAGACGTAGTCGCGTTAAAAAATATAATCAGACAATGTGTTCCGGTTTGAAGGGCAATGTTTTCCGCAAAATTACAGGTCGTAGATATAAATATTCTTTTATTCTTTCATTCAGTGTATGTATGTATGTATAATGTTTTAGACTCTTCATAGTCCAATAGCTGCGTGTCACTGTGCTGTTATGTGGCAGGCGTGTTGCTTACCATCAGGCACATGTCCTGCTCGTCTCGTCACTCTACAGTACAATAAAATAAATATCCCCTCATTTATGTTTTAAAATTAACCTCAATATGAATAATAATTTTTGAACGAATTTGATAAAAGAAAAGATTTAACATGGACGTATAAAAAATTCAGACGTAGTCTCGATAAAACGAAAACTGTGTCCATCGAGTCGGTCACATAAAGGCTAACACGCAGCATCAGTGGGTCATTACACGCGCTACTTGTGTGTATATGTGTGCCTATTAGTGCCAACCTGACAACAATGTGGCCGACTCTAGTGACACAGTTTTTGTTTTAGCGAGACTACGTCCGACTTTTTATACGTCCATGGTTAATTAAATGTTCGGCTTTGTGTATGACTGTGTAAGTTTGTTTGTATTCAAATAAAGTTTAAATACATTTGAAATAGATCAGCTGTTCTGTATCGAAGTGCACCTTAAAGTATGAATCAACGAAACAGGCCGGAATAAATTTTTGTAGGGTTTTGATTGGTTTTACGACTTATGTTCTTAGGTTACTTATGTTAAGTTCTAAACGTTACTTATTACCTTAAAATGGTTACTGCAATCCAATTATTCCACTCCAAGCAGTAATGTGCAAGCAAGACTGTGTTCCGGTCTCAATGGCAATGACTACAAAAAAAGATAGTTACAGAGCAGAGATAAATCATTTTAAATGTTTGTCTGTGACCATTAATATGAATCCTTCTAATACTATAAATGTCAATGTTTTCATGTTTGGTTGTTTGTTGCTCGATCCCGTCGGACGTATGACCAGATCGGGTTGAAATTTGAAACATAGACAGATTATGGTCTGGAAAAACATATACACACATAGGCTACTTTTTATCTCGGATAAATGATGGGAAGGGAAACACCTGAGTAACACCGCTCATAGTAGGTACCTACTTCAGATGTAACTGCGTGGTCAGTGCTGTAATGAGCAAGTGTGCTGCTTACCATTTAGCGCAGGCCATGCTCGACTACTCTTTGTCATATAAACATATTTACTAACACATGTTGATAAAGTAGAAAACTTGAATGTCAAAAAGTGGAATGCACCACGCAATATGGCAATCAAATTAAAAAAAATATGCAACTTTTTTTGTCTATCAGAAAACATATAATGTATAAATTAATTATTTTTTTACATTTAACAGGCCTAAACGAGATCGGATTCAACAACAATCGCTAATAATTACAATTGTTAGATATAGTTTTTTTATTTTATAATAAAAATAATAACTTCTTCCATAGAATCGAGTCAACAAAAAAGTTGTCGTTCCAATTTAGCTAAAACGCGTCAATTAGGGTAAACCCGCGTGCACACGGAGCAAACAGCGTGGGCAAATAAAGGCGTGAACACACGATGGAACCGTGGGCAAAGACATACAAGGTGTGTCACATACCTACATAGGTATTTCAAATACCTACATAATTTAAGTTAGAGTTAGTCTAGAATTATGCAATGGAACTATCCATTGCATAATTCTAGATTTACGTTGTAGGGACCGTTCAAAGGGATTTTGTGAATAAGATTATATACCTAGACGTATGGATATAAAGTTGACATCAGGTGAGTTGGCGGTCAAGTGTAAACCTATATATGTAGATATGGAAATATAAAAATATCGTGTCACAATGTTTGTAACTTAAACGATCGATTTTTGCCCAAAGTTACAAAAATTTTTCGAGTTTTAAGTTTTACATGTCTCCCTCTTTCTCTCTCTCTCTCTGTCTCTCTGTGTGTGGTGTGTGGCTGCTTAGCTCCTAACGTTTTTTTTGTTGCCGTAGGAATATTATTATTATAATAATTAGTAATTAGGACTCTTGGCAGAGTCCGCCTGGGGAAGTACCACACCTTTGCCAGTTATTCTACCGCCAAGCAGTAATGTGCAAACATTACTGTGTTCCGGTTTGAAGGGCAATGTTTCCAGAGAAATTACAGGGCTTAGAGATATAAGATCTTAGATCTCTGGGTGACGAGCGCAGTGCAGTGCTAGGTAATGATTTGGACTCTTCATGTTCCAATAGCTGTGTGTCACTGTGCTGTTATGTGTCAGGCATGTTGCTTACCATCAGGCACATGTCCTGATCGTCTCGTTACTCTTTATTTAAAAAAAAAAACTTAAAACTATTTTATGATTTGACATAAATATACATTTAAATATAAACGTTAAACTATAAAACCTTCTACTACCAATCCTCATTTATATTAACAAAAGTTCTGTAATAGTCTTCATGATTTATATAGAAAGAAAGCATAAAGCCGGGTCCGCTAGTAAATAAATAAACTAAATAACTACCTAATTGGTAAAGTTTCAAATATTTTTATTCTTAAAACTAGATGCCCGCCCCGGCTTCGCCCGTGGTATATTATATAGCACTCATCGGGATCCCGTACATATCCAACGGTGAAAGAATGACTGAAATCGGTTCACTCATTCCTGAGAATATCGATTTCAAACAAAAAACCTCTTCAGCAACCTGCTACGCCACCTGTCGGAAATTGGTCGTACCAACTCAGATTTAGAAAAAAAAATTAGCAAAGGTTTATATTCGAGGCACAGATTACTAAAATTCAATGACGCAATTTTTGATACATGCTGTCATGTGTCATGTCAAAGCACGAAACGTACGAAAACTCTCAAAAGGGGAATATTTTTTCCCGATTTTGTTACATTCTTGTTTCATGCTCCGCTTCAATTAATAGTAGAGTTATTTTCTATAGCCTAAAGCCATCCTCGATAAATGGACTATCCAATAGAAAAAGAATCTTTCAATTCGGCCCAGTACTTCCCGAGATCCTAGCGTTCAAGCAAACAAACAAACAAATAAACAAACAAACAAACTCTTCAGCTTTATAATATTAGTATAGAACTCATCGGGGTCCCGTACATATCCAACGGTGAAAGAATGACTGAAATCGGTTCACTCATACTCGTACCTGAGAATATCGATTTCAAACAAAAACCTCTTCAGCAACCTGCTACGCCACCTGTCGGAAATTGGTCGTACCAACTCAGATTTAGAAAAAAAAATAGCAAAAGTTTATATTCGAGGCACAGATTACTGAAATTCAATGACGCAATCTTTGACACATGCTGTCATGTGTCATGTCAAAGCACGAAACGTACGAAAACTCTCAAAGGGAATATTTTTCCCGATTTTGTTACATTCTTGTTTCATGCTCCGCTTCAATTAATAGTAGAGTTATTTTCTATAGCCTAAAGCCTTCCTCGATAAATGGACTATCCAATAGAAAAAGAATCTTTCAATTCGGACCAGTACTTCCCGAGATCCTAGCGTTCAAGCAAACAAACAAACAAACAAACAAACAAACAAACAAACAAACAAACAAACAAACTCTTCAGCTTTATAATATTAGTATAGATAATATTATTTCTAACAAATTTCAAACATTTATTCATTTACTCCGCTGTTTTCCGCAACAGTATTGTTTTTCTTTTTTTTAGTTTTTGACAGGTGGTTCTAACACCCTGTAGTGTTGTGGGCAATAGGCACAGGTTACACGACAGTCCAGCAATATGACGTGAGCGTGGGCGTGAGTTCACGCATTTTGTAGGTCAAACGCGATTGAATCACAACACTGAAGCGTACTTATACCTTAAGAATGTTCTTAATACTCATACTCAATACATTCCCTACAATACCTATTACAAAACTTAAGGTAATTTCAATGACGCATTTGTGATGTTATGGAATATTTAAGTAATAATAATAATCATTTATTCACAGTAAATAGTTTGATACAGAGTAGCCTTAGTTTTAAGAGATAGAGAATTACAAAACTATCTGAAGTCGTTAGGTACATGTAAATTTTGAGTTTCGAATATACGAACTAAGCCTAAGCTTGTGCTTCAGTTATATTCGTGCTGTCACTGGTTTGCTAATCTATAAACATACTCAAATATTATTTATATCAAAAGTTAAACATTAAAAAAAAAAAAACGAATTATTAGTTAGCATTATTTCTTATTTCTGTTTCGTCGATATGATAATGTTGACGTGTGTAGACTGTTGTTAGTGTTAGTAAGTAGTTAGTGTAGAAGACTTCGTTTCAAATAAAAAATATACAAATAAATAAAATTTAATACTCTAAATATAGCTAGATTAGTTTATATAATGAATTGACAAAGTTTAAATAAAGACATAAGCTACTAAACCACACAATTAAAAATAACATCATAAATTCAACAATAAATTCATCAGTCACATAACCCACCCCTAACGGTACCCCGCACAAAGGTACCCATTACACCGGCAGCATTACCCCGCTGATTAAAAAAAATAGGAATAATTATTTATTTTCTCCAACAAAACAACAATTTCTAGCGATTTGCCATTTTCTACTTTTATCGGCGTTCTTTTCTACTTTTATTGTTGTATCCCGTTCTTTTTATTTTCCAGTGATTAAAAGTACCCTACGTGCTATTCCAGGCTATTTTCTACCCTACTTGTTGCTATCTAATCCATTCAGCCATTCCGACACGATTGAGCAAGAAATATCCAAACTTTGACATTTATAATGCATTATTAGGATTACTGCAGTAGCTTACGTACGCAAAGCAAGCCAAAAAGCTGCCAAAAAAGCTGACTAACCTCAAATCCGTATAAAAATTAACGAGACATGTGACGTAAAACTCAAAGAGATGATAACACTTCATTTTCTACAAAAAACAATAACAGATTTCTATTGAAATGAAATTCAGGCAATTAACCAAATTTCATAAGAATCTAACCAAGTCGTCTAAACAAACGGACTAAACATGACAGACATTTTGTTTGGTCTAACGTACCTATTTCAAAAACTGCTGCACCAATTTAGATAAAATTTATATGGAGCTACCTCTGACTTATGATCTACCAAACAAAAAATTACGATCGAAATCGATTTCCAATTGGCGGCGTACATACATACATACATAAAAAAAACATACATAAAAAAATAAAACATGGAACCGAATTGAGAAGCTCCTCCTTTTTTAAAGTCAGTTAAAAAAGAAGTCAAAGCTGCATTGTTTAAATGTCATTGAACTATGTAAACTGCATTACTACCATTAGAGTACTTTCCACAAAGTAAGGATAATGTCAATAATGCTACTGAGAGGTAAAATATTTATAAAATTAATCAAAATTTCTGCTTATTTACGTCAGAAATAAATTCAATGTATTTTCCTACCAAATGCATCTATGTTAAGTAAACATGTAGCTAAATATTTGATGAAGTAGTTAGTGTCGGCACGCGATTTAGTCTGTGTATAATTGAGAAAAAAACTACAATCATAATATGTAACTTAAATTAAACTTTATGCAATTAAAAACGCATTAAAACCGTTCTGTCAACATAGGTTACAGGAAGGTCGCGTCGAAAGGTATCGCCGAAACACTGTACCTAATAACATTAATTAATACACAATGGCGTTAATAATATTTTGGGTAATTCGCAAAAACAAGTTTAGAATCTATTTTTGTCCTTATCGACTGATAAGTGTTGTTAACGGAAAACAATTGGACATCATTTTTGTGTTAAACGTGGAATTCTTTTAGAAGACTTTATTTTATAATAAAAAATACTTTGAGGACAAATCTGTCGACGTAATAAAAGGAGGGTGAGTTTTAAATATTGGTGAATATAAATAAAATATTGGTGGACAATTCACACACAATACCATCTGACCCCAAACTAAGCAAAGCTTGTAATATAGCGGGCAGATAGCTGATATAATACTTATATAGTTTGCTGAGGGTAGACGCAACGGAGAAGGACACCTTTTGCGTCCTCAGCATACCGGAGGGTGTCGCCAAGGACATAATGTCAAGAGACCGGAGACTGGGCTTCAGCCTAGGCTCCGCATACGTGAAGTTCCGAGGCCCTAGGGGAAAGTTCATCACTGAACTACCCAATCTAGTGGCCGAGTCCGTGACCGCTCCCGGCCCCCCGATAGGGGGGACTGGAGAGGACATGGACACTACTCCGGCGCCACCAGCCTCCTCTGACGTCGCTCCTAGGAGTGACGACGGGCAGGTAGTGGTGCCTCCTCCGTCAGTGCCTGTGCCCACTGAGCCCGAGTCGAAGGAGAAATCCGACGATGAGGACGACGAGGGCTGGGCCGGGAGGATGAGTAGGCTGGAGCTTGACGTGGAGGGCACTCTGTCCGATGGCGACGGCACCCCCTTCAGCCAGGACCCTTAAAGTCCTACAAATCAACCTCCAACACAGTCGCACAGCAACGGCTCAACTACGCAAATGGTTGGAGGTTAACACCGGAACCATCGCCCTGATCCAAGAGCCGTGGATCAGGGGGGGGAAGATATGCGGCCTCAACAACACCGGAGGTAAGATGCTTGCTTATAGTGGACCACAAGTACCAAGAGCCTGCATCTTAATTCCCAATAACATTCCTGTGTATACGTTAACTGAGTTCTGTTCCAGGGATCTGATAACCGTCAGCATCCTGCAGGCTCAGGGTTCGAGCCTTCCGAACCTGGTGTTGGCCTCTGCCTATATGGCAGATGATGAGATGATGCCACCACCAGATGTCTCAAGGCTGGTCGAGCACTGCGAGCGCCAAGCCCAGGAGCTGATCATCGCAGCAGACTCCAACGCGCATCATCCAGCGTGGGGTATGAAGGCAAGTAACAAGAGGGTGACGACTTCATCACCTACCTCTTTTCCACCAAGCTAGCTATTATTAATAGAGGCTCTAAACCAACATTCGTCACTAGACGTAGTAGAACGATCATCGACGTGACACTTGCAACGGAGGGAGCGGCGGAACTTATCCAGGACTGGCACGTGTCGGACGAGGCATCTTGCTCCGACCACAGATGGATCCGCTTCAACCTACAGGCATGTACGATGATTCCTGAGCCAACCAGGAACCCGAGGAAGACAAACAGGGCCACTTTTGCCAAAACAGTGCAAGGTAAGCTAAGTGGCACTCAGTTGTCGGCTCGGCTCCAGACTAGGCCAGGCAACCAACAAGACATCGAAACACAGGTAAACCTATTCACTGACTTAGTTATAGGAAGTTACCATACATCGTGTCCTCTAACCTCAACCACCAGGAACAGTAACAGAGACAGTTCATGGTGGGGTCCCGAGCTCGAAAGAATCAGGAAAAAGGTTAGGCGACTCCTAAACAGGGCCATGAATACCAGTGAAGACCAGGACTGGGATAACTACAAGGAGGCCAAAGCACAATACAAGAAACGACTACGCTACAGAAGTTCGTCATCCTGGCGCGGATTCTGTAGCAACATCAAATCCTGCAATGAGGCAGCACGGGTAAGAAAGATCCTATCCGCAGGGGCACAACAAAACATCGGGTCCCTATGCAGGAACGACGGCACATATACTGTCTCTCTAGAAGAGACGTACGAGGTACTACTCAAACACACTTCCCAGACTGTCAGCTCAGCCAGAGCATAAACTGGGAGGCGGACAGCTACTCACCATCAGAAAATGACTGGCAGACCGCCCAGAAAGTAGTAACGTATGAAAAAACTCTCTGGGCTATCAACAGCTTCCAACCATTTAAGGCGGCTGGACCGGACGGCATTTTCCCCGCTATGCTGCAGTGGGGGGGCGCCGAGCTCGCGGAATCTTTAACAACAATCCTGCGAGCGTGTCTGGCCTTTCAATACATCCCCCTTAAGTGGCGGGAAGCTAATGTCATCTTCATTCCCAAACCAGGTAAGAGTGACTACACCAACGCTAGGTCCTATAGACCTATCAGCCTCACCTCCTTCATGCTGAAGACGCTGGAAAGGCTATGTGATAGGCACATTAGAGACACAACGCTCCTATTGACTCCACTGCACAGGAATCAACACGCCTACAGTGCGGGTAAATCAAGTGAATCAGCACTTCATGCTATCGTAAGTGAAATTGAGGCAGCCATCCAATCCAAATCTGTATGTCTGGGCGCCTTCATAGACATTGAGGGAGCCTTCGACAAGACAAAGTTCTCTAGCATCAAATCAGCTCTGAACAAACATGGAGTGGACGCCTTACTATCAGGTTGGATAGTAAAAATGTTGAGACATCGCATCGTAAGACCACCAGGTAATGTAACCAAAATAGCATTAGTCGCGAAAGGATGCCCCCAATGGGGAGTCCTCTCGCCCTTGCTATGGAATATGGTGGTTAACTGTTTAATCGAGGTATTGAACGCGCAGCGCTTCTACACGATAGGCTACGCCGACGATATAGCAATAATGATAACCAGTATCCACGCCAGCACCGCTTGTGACCTGATGCACGCGGCTCTAAGACTAGTAGAGATGGTGTACGGACTACGATTTAACAGTGAACCCGTCAAAAACGGAACTGGTCATGTTCACACTCAAACGCTCTCTGGGCTTGTACACACTACCAGGTCTGTATGGCGTGACGCTACAGCTGTCTGACGAGGTAAAGTATCTAGGGATGATCCTCGACAGCAAACTGAACTGGAACAAGCACTTAGAGAACAAGATCAACAAGGCCTGTATCACCTTTTTATCAATGTCGTAGAATGATAGGTAAGACATGGGGACTTAACCCAAAGGTCACCCTATGGCTCTATACCACAGTGATCAGGCCAATAATCACCTACGGGGCTCTGGTCTGGTGGACCAGGACGACACTGGCTACATCCATCGCGAAACTGCAACAATTCCAGAGGTTGGCATGTCTGGCGACAACCAGCGGTATGTGCACGACACCAACGGCAGCCCTGGAGATAATGCTGGATCTGCCTCCTCTCCATTCACACGTGCAACAGGAGGCGACGATGTCTGCAATAAGACTGCAGACTCTTGGCCTCTGGCATGACACAGGTATTCCTCACACGCGGGTCCTTCAAGACAATCTGAAGCATCAACCCATGCTGCTGGCGATAAGTGATAGAATACCCAAACAGTATGTATTTGACAAGAATACAAAATTCAACTCGTGGAGCCTCCTCCGGGGATCATAGCTCCACCGAGTTGATGGTCTTCACCGATGGTTCGAGAACCAACGAGGGCGTTGGATCCGGCACCTTCTCAGAAGACTTGAATATCAGGTACCACACATCTCTTGGAGCCCACAACTCCGTCTTTCAGGCAGAATGCGTGGGCATCACGAGGGCTGCCACCATAATCACCGACAGGAGGGTGCAGGGTTATAACATCCGCATACTCTCCGACAGCGCGGCGATCCTACATGCCCTAAAGAGCAACACCATCACTTCGGGACTTGTCCTTGAATGCCACAAGTCTCTGACGGAGGTTTGTGAACACAATCAAATCGTTCTCCAATGGATTAAAGGCCATAGCGGATCGAGAGGTAACGACGCGGCGGACGAACTGGCGAGGAGGGCATCAGCGGAACAGGTCCAGGGACCTGAACCGATTGTCCCGCTCCCACTGTCGCAGGTTCGGAAATGGCTGCGAGAGGTCAGTGAAAGAACATAACGACAACTGGACCAAGAGGTCGGACTGTAGTCAGTCTAGAGCGGCACTGGGGGCCGTAACTCACTCACGGTACACCCGGCAGCTGCTAAGCCTGAATCGTCAACAGTTGCGACTGGTCACGGGCGCACTGACAGGTCACGGTTTGTACAATAAACACCTATTCACACTAGGTATTACCGACAGTCCTCTTTGCAGAGCTTGCCTTGAGGCTGAAGAAACGGCCGCTCATGTGCTCATGGAGTGCACAGGAGTGGCGGCGCATCGAGCGAAGTTCCTGGGCACACCGGGGACGCTCCGTGAAGCATGCGGCAACGTTAAGAAGCTGCTGGGCTTTCTGTTGGAGTTGGGTTGGCGGGAGTGAAGCCCACTTCCCCACACGCAAAACAGGCGCACCGAGACGTCGAGTTGCGGAAACAGCCCGCCCACAAAGCCGGAGCGGAGCGCTACTACTACTACTACTTATATAGTTGTAAATACATACATATGCAGAAACACCCCAGACACAGTGCAAATATTTTATTTCATCACACAAATATTTGCTCTGAGTGGGGATCGAACCCACGACCCTCGGCTTTGCAGGCAGAGTTACTACCCACTAAGTTATATGTTATATTGCAATCCTGGTTGCACATAAGAAGGCGAAGCGGGAACAGCGGTAGCACAAGATACTATAGACCAGAGAACCACAAAAACCACTTAGTCTGAATAAGTCAACCGATATTCAGTTAGATAAGAAGTTCAGTCGTTATTATAACTTAGAATTTTAGTATTAAAAGAACTAATGTTACACAATACATCAATCTAATTAAACTTGCTTTTTCGTTGGTATTGCTGTTTCTATAATTTCAAGCGAAAAGAAGCATTATCAATGCTAAAATAGTAATTAATTTTAGTTAGGCGGTACCTAGACTCTCATGTCCTGTTTATAGCTACCGGATATACTGCTATTACATATTTTATGTCAGTGACGGATACTTTTACCCAACCAAAAAGCTTCTAAGTTCTAGTCAAGTATAAGGTTCTGCTACGTAGCTGTATATAAACGTCGCATCGGTAGCTCGAATCTTATGATTATCTCCGAAAAAAAAGTGGTCAACGCGTCTGAAGTTTTAAAATCTTTTTATTTTTCCGTAGAAAAGAGTGTGAGAGTTTAAGCAGGGAATATTGGCCGCGCCCTTACCCGCCACAAAGTCCCGATCTAATCAAGGTAAGAGGCACCGCGAAGTGTGACCCCAGCTTTACGCTATCGTGCGTTGGCGTGTCCTGGGGTGTGGAGCGACCTTTATGGCTCCTATTATAGAAGTTAGTCTGATTAGATTGGTCGGTTGGATTTTTAGAACGATTTTTATGAGTTTCGTTAAGTTTGTTTTACCAGTTTTATGTGTCCAGACTCGCTTTGACCGGGATGGTTTTCTTAGTTTTTTTATTAAACTATTTTAAAGGTCTGGTTTATGTCGTCATCATTTTGGTTTAGTTATTATAATTCTATAAGTTATAATTTTCGACATTAAATAATACTTTTAGACACATCCGTTTTTGCTAGTAGCCATTCACAAATTTATTGGGTTGTAAATATTTTTAAGATAGGTATCTTTTGTTTTTTAAAATAACTTTTGAGTAATTTTAAGGCGGTATTTTCTGGTCAATAAATAAATATAATATTTATTTTATTTAAATTCAATTTTGTTGGTACTGGCTGTATTTCTATACATAGAAAAATAATAATGGCTAAAGAACAAGCAATGACTTGGTACATATACTATCGTTTCCATTACCTATTATCGCTAAAACGCTATGAAATGTATGAAAAATGTGGTCCCATATTGTTTAACCTTCCACACATTTGTTAACGTACACGTAACGCTAAAGTTAACTTCCCCTACAGCACAAACAAACTGAAACACAATACAATACACATTGTCTAAAAACAACCTAAAAAAGTTGAACAAAACGCCAACGTTCCGAATTCGAATTTAAAAATCATCAAACGAAACGTAAACAACAATACGAAAAACAGACAAAAACTGGCAACTACGAAACTCATCCCGAAAAAAAATAAAAATCATCACTAACAAAAAAGGTCATTGTCCACATCAAGTCAGCGGAATTGACAGGCTCCGCCCGCGCTTGCTATTGGAGGGCCGCAGTTCGAAATTTGAACAAAAACCCAACCTAGTTCCGCCTTCAAATGTTTTTTCACGGACCAAAATGGCGGAACTATTTGTTTATAGAACGCTATATTCGTTGCAATCAAAAAGGTCAAATGTGTACTCAACTTGAATTTAGAATGTAAAATTTTGCAAGAATTTTCGTACCTAGCATTGATTTAAATTTATTTGAGTCATGTTTTTTTGGTAATTAAATTACTTACGAACTTTAGACATATCAATATTCCTAATAACTGTCCTCTACAATTTGAAAAATTGAAAGAAACAGCGTAGATCGTAGATTTACTGCAAATTAATAGTCGAATAACTCAACTAATAATAAGCTCAACTTTGCGTCTTTGAGTAAGGATGACATCACATACGCCAATATAAAATATATTAAACTAACTAATTAGTCTGTCCTCAAAAAAATTGCAAACAAAGCTACTCAAATAAGTCTCAAGTAATGAAAAAGCTCAACATAGGTACCTACTATGGATAACGAGCTTACGTATCAGAAGGACCTAAAATCAAAGTGTCTAACATTTTAAAGCGACACAAGATCTCAATGAAAGCAAAAACAAACTATCAAAACGTCCTATTATCGGAATGACATAAGATCATAAACGTAACGGGTAGTTAAACTGTCCTACAGAGATCTGAAACATCATTGGTCCTACAGCCTCATTTTAGACAATTCTTGTCAATACATTTTATATACTAGCGGTCCGCCCGGCTTCGTCTGTGGTACTCGTGCATACATAGCTTATATCACTTAGGGATCACAAACATACCTATCCAGCGGTGAAAGAATTTTTGAAATCGATTTAGTAGTTGCTGAGATAAGCGCGTTCTAAAGAAACATCTTTTTTTTTTTTAAATAAGGAGTGACGAGACGATCAGGACATGTGCCTGATGGTAAGCAACATGCCTGACACATAACAGCACAGTGACACGCAGCTATTGGAACACGAAGAGTCCAAATCATTACCTAACACTGCACTGCGCTCGTCACCCAGAGATCTAAGATCTTATATCTCTAAGCCCTGTAATTTCTCTGGAAACATTGCCCTTCAAACCGGAACACAGTAATGTTTGCACATTACCTACCACTACAATAACTCTGTGTACATCTGCTCAGCGTTTTAATATTAGTACCTATAGATGTGGAGAAAGATTTTGGTCAGAATATTTAAGTATATTCGAAGCTTTAAATGGATAATAGGTACTTAATTTAAGCAAAAAAGCTTGAACATTTCATAAATTCGAAAAAAAAAAAATGTATGTCAGATATTATCAGTAAGTTTCACTGGACTTATATTAAAAAAAATACGGCATAGCATAAAATATAAGTAGGTACGGATATAGCTTAGTCCTGTTTAAAGTAATAAGTTCCACTTCAACTACACTAACATTATCTAATCGATATGGGAATAATCTGCTGATATCTCGCATTGCGTGTTGTGATACTCGACTGGTTTGACCAATCAGGGGACTTTACCATTACTACTGATAATTAAACTGTGATCTTATTATATCCCCTTTTTATATACCTACTAGCCCCGCGGAGTAACCCGCAGCTTAGCAATTTGTCATTGTAATTCATTTTCGCTAAATACGATTCAGAGGTAACATTTTACAAACGTCGAAATTATGGAGGGTGGAGCGAGGAGTATCATCTCATAAGGTAGAAAATTTCAAAAAGTGACTAGCTGTATGATATAAACAACAGTTCAAAAGTCTTCCACGATAGCGCTGGTGTAGACAAAGGTTTATGGTATGAATGTATAAATTGTAAACGAATTGAAGTATAGTTAAAAAAACAATGTTATTGTCGACTAAAATACATAGTTACTAATTGGAAATTTCATCTACTTTCGAAGTACAAAATGAGGTGAATAAACGTGTAGTTAGATTGATTTTATTTCGTGAACTGTGAATAGTACGTTTGACCGGCCTCATGGCTTAGTGGGCAGTAATTCTGCCTGCGAAGCCGAGGGTCGTGGGTTCGATTCCCATCCAGTGCAAATATTTGTTAACACCAACCCATATTGATTTCTTTTAAAATTTACCCTGACGCTCATGTCACTCCATTCTAATGTAATGCATTTGGACGGACACTTTTTAAAGTACACAGATTATATCTACTCCTTGCTCTACCCTCCATAGTAAAAACGATATTGGCGGTGTGCGATCTGTCTTTTACTGTCAAACTACTAACAGTTATTTCAAACGTGCTTACCAAAGAGCTTATTTCATTTTTTGTTTTTATGTTTGTTGCTCAATCACGCCTGAAGTGATTGTGTTATATTTGGAACACAGTTAGATTCTAGTCTGGAATAGCTATAGGTTACTTTTTATCGCTGGAAAATAACAGAGGCTACTCGGGTAGCACCGCGTGGCTGTGCTAGTTAAGAATATCTTTGAGATTACTTACAAAGGTACTTCCAGTGACTCACTATTTTCGATTGGAAGACATAGATCCACTAAGTCATCAAAGCTCATGACACTTGCGCTATAAACGAAAGTGGTATTTACAGAACAAACGTCTACATAGTGGCAGTTCGCAACAAACAGACGAACAAGTCGCTAATAGTCACAAATTAGAGCTGGCAGCGCGCCAAGCGCAGCCGGGAGCGGCAACGAGAGTGAATCTGGAGAGAGTACAGAATCCTAATCATATTATGAATGCGAAACTTTGGATGTTTAGATGTTTGGGTCTGAACGGACCATATTGAAATTTGGTACACAGTTTGATCATAGTGTGAAACAGCAGAATAACGCAAATGTCTAAACCTTGTGTAACTAAAAAAATACGATGGTAGAGAACAAAAAATATCTTTAAAAGAACGAAAACCCTAATTATAGAACTATAGTACCTGTATCCATGAACCTAGAGTTCATATCCCGATAAACAGCTAATAAAGTGCAAGTCCGTTCTCGAACCCTAAAAATTGCGAAACACATTTCCGTAGGGATCTTTGACCGTCTAGATCAACCTTCAGTGCAGAAATCATCTTGGCGTAGATGTGGTATTTTGAGCAAAGATAACAATAAAAGTTTCAATAACCCCATATTTACATAGATTTGAAATATTATTTTAATTATTATTATTTTGGAATAGAATAAGAATTATTGAAACAAAAAGAAAACTTATAAAAATCCATTCATTTGTTTAGGAGCTACTAGGAACCCATCAAACTTTCAGCTTTATTAAATTGTAGTGAATTTAAATAAGAATCACTTTTGAATTAATCTGTTATAGATTTTTTAATCTGTACCCTCTACAACTGTAAATGTAGGTGCGCATCTTTGTTAATTTAAGCTATATTCGCAAGGCACCACTATATCGTTTAGTTACGACCACGCTGGCCAAGTAGGTACAAGTGGTACATGCTACAAATCCTTGAAATATTTTTTTGAAAATTCAGTAGGTAGATGATATGTTTCTCAACCGTTAAAGACAGTGCTCATGACCAGCTATATCAGCTGCAATACTTAGTGGTGCAGGTGATATTTGAACCAACGACCTCGCGATCCTGCGGTAGCCGTTCTATCTACTATACCATCGCACTAAATATAATACAATTTTAAATGCGTACTGATTTGGATATATTCATAAATCATAACATAGATACAGAACAAACTTCCAAATACATCAGACAAATGTTGATCCAGAGAATCTATGAGTTTGCCAAAAATGCCACATCGAAATTTTCTTTGATCCCCCCCACTGACCACCCTCGTCTTGTAGTTTTATAGGTCGAAACTGAGTATCGACCCGCCTTTGTTATATCTGGTTAGATTCTTTCTCACAACTCGAGATTATAAGGAATTCTAGAGAATAGCGGATAACAAGATATTTATAAACTCTGACGCAAAATTAGCAGTGTCAATGTATTTTATTATTTCTTGATACGAATAAGGGAATTCAATGTAATCAATCTACTTGAGACCAATCTCAAGTAGATTGATAATATAATTTATAATAAAAAAAAAACTACTGATCCTATTATGGCAGTTGGCATTACGACTGGGTCAAAAATGAGTTAATGAGTAAGCTGGACTTTGAAAAAAATTGCGACATCTGTTATTTAACAAATTATTAAAAATTAACAAAGATATAAATATCAGATCATCAAATTTCGTGATTGGGGTTTGTGACGTCACTTTATCGTAAAAATACCTACCATGAAGTGACGTCATTCGAAACTTGTAGTAAGCACTATAAGTACCATCCTTATTTTTTGTATATGAAACAAAACATAAACTACATGTACATTATTTTTATAAATGACAAATAAATACCGGACTTATTAGATAAGCTTTTAGATATCCTGCCTATTTACATGTAAAACGCTCCACACACGAGTCCTAAAATCAGAGGAAATGACGTAAAAGTAGTAGGGCGGAACCTACATCGCACCATAAATCACCAATCATATCCTACATCACACCATATGATTGGTGATTTGTGATGCGATGTAGACTCCGCCCCACTACTTTTACGTCATTTCCTCTGATTTTAGGACTCGTGTGTGAAACGTTTAACTTAGAAAATACACCCAATTTAGTAAATCTTCGATCTTTGATGTATTTCAATACTCCTCTACTCTAAGCACATCTACATAATAATCAATTCCTTCCCCTCTTACCCCCTTTGTCCCCTCTAACCTGAGATTAGAGTAACACATTGGGGTGCATTGAACCCAAATTCGGCACAGACTATCCATTCTACGTAGACAGTTGAATACGGGACATATAACTATAAGCTACGAGTATGACATTTCATAGATTGTATAGACAGACAACTTGCGACGATACGGAACCCTAGGTATAAGATTGAGAATCGCTCTTAGCCAGTTTGTGTCATTTATTTATCCAACGCCGTCATTATGTCATAGACAGACAGACAAAAACACTTTATTACGCACACTAGTAAAGTTAATTAAGTGCAAAACAGGACAAAGTCACAGACGATGTTTTGTGGAATACATTTCGGAAAGTATGCTTCTGATATTCATAATCCAATATTACCAAGTTTTTTTACAAATCAGGAGCAATTCAACTTGTGATTTTATTATTATGATTAGCAGACCAAAGAGCGGCCTTATCGGTCAAAGCGATCTCTTCCGGACAACTTGTACCACACCTTTGCCAGTTATTCTACCGCCAAACATTAATGTGAAAACATTACTGTGGTCCCGGTTTGAAGGGCAATGTTTCCAGAGAAATTACAGGGCTTATTATAACATCTTAGATCTCTAGGTAATGATTTGGACTCTTTATGTTCCAATAGCTGCGTGTCACTGTGCTGTTATGTGGCAGGCATGTTGCTTACCATCAGGCACATGTCCTGCTCGTCTCGGCACTTCTTATTAAAAAAAAAACTTCGCTTACTAAGAATCAAAATGTAAGTACCTATTTATCAACTAAAATGTGTAATTACTGGACATTGGTGGGCAATTCACACATAACACCATCTGACCCCAAACTAAGCAAAGCTTGTACTATGGCGACCAGATAGTTTTTTATTTTCGTAATACTTCGAATAGTCTTTGAAAAAACTCTGAAAATTCATCACATCCGTGTCTCATAGTCACAACAAACAAAATCAATTCCTGTTTTAAATATGCCAATTAAAAATAACCAAACAATGTTCAAACAAACAAACCAACACATAAACACGGAACTCGTATTCGCGAAAACATACCCAATGTTACTAATTATGTTTATTTTGTTCGTGAAATTACTATTGAATTAGTATTGAAGAGTCACCAGCGTACGATTCATGATGTCCAATCTTACTAATAATTTGTTATGAAAGTTTGTACGAGTATGTTTGTTGCTTAGGTTTGTAAGTTACGGCTGGTCTAGTCTGGAGAACGGTTTGCCGATCCGGAGACCTCGGGTTCAAACCCCACACGCACCACTGTCTTTTCGAAGTCATGTGCGTAATGCCGTTAACTTAAAACAGTGAAGGAAAACATCGTGAGGAGACCAACATGTACCTAGAATCTTTCGAAGTCATGTGTCATCCACCAACCCGCACTGGGCCAGCGTAGTGGATTATGGCCTTAGCTCTCTCCTTGCGAGAGAAAACCCGAGTCCAAGCAGTGGGAAGATTTAGTGGGCTGTTGATGATGATGTTTGTTGCTCTATCACGTCGGAACCTCTGAACGGATCGGGCTCAAATTTGGAGTACAGTTATATTATAGTCTGGAAGAACATAGAGGTTATCTCTATCTATCTATCTATATATGAACTTTTTATCCCAGGAAAATACGCGGGTAAATCCGCGTGGAACTGCTAGTTCTTAAAATTAGTAGTAATTTCGAAATTGCCTGTTAAATTACACATTTATAAGCAAATACCTAATTACAGTTTTCATCTGACCTTCATCTGTAATACCTTGTCAATACCTTGCCAATTGCTACTTTATTCTATGTTTTTTTTCTGTGTTATTGTTATTTTTATTTATAATTTAAGTACAATAAAGAGTTTATATATCTATCTATATTGTCATAGATATTATTCTATAAAATTAAAAAAGTATTGTATATTGAATTAGTCAACATAATAGTAGATTATTGACCAAGGGAGTAAAGCACTGTCTTGTGTCATGGGCGTCATATTGGATGCTGAGCGCATCGAGGGACTCGAGTCAACTCCCGAGCGTAGCGAGGGAGTTGTAGTGTCCCGAGTGATGCGAGGGATCCAAGCCGCCTATGACACAAGACAGTTTTTTACTTCAGAGGTGAATACATAACTTTTCATATCTTCTGCGAGGCAATTAAAAGAAAGGGGCTATATATTTTTTCTTTCGATTTTTCCGGAATTAGATTATTAGTAACCTCTAAAGCGTCCAATTTGATGAACTCCGGAGTAGGTAAAATCACTATCGCTTGAAGACATTTTGGTGTTTTTTAAGAATTAAAGTGATACAATTCAAAACTAACAAAATCGACTCAGTGGCGCTTTTTTATATTTTCTATTTTTCTGTTTTGTTTCTGTGCGTGCGGGTGGCCAGTTCGATATTTGGAAAAAAAAGTTTGAGTTTTTAATAAAGTCTTTTTACAATGGTTGTATGGGTGAGAATTTCCATACGAATTTTAACGTTTCAAATTGAAATCATTTTAACCTAGATAATCTTCTCAATATTACTTACCTCTGCGTTTTGAAAGGCCACAATCACTTGCTTTGTTTTGACGTTTCATGCCATATAATTGGACTTTGTCGAGCAGGAGATATGAAAAATGTGTTGACAACATAATCACACAGTTTCCTAATTAATCACGTCGTCATCATCGCCTACCCAGTAGTTAATTGAAACGTGCATAAAAGCTTTATTTTACAAGCTTCTGAAACTAGACACTTTCTAACTTTTTAAATCCTTAATCCACTTACGTTCTATAGTAACAGAAAAAGGGAGAGTTTATTTTGGGTCCAGACATGTCATTTAAACTGGGTAGACAAATTTATACTGAAGCTTTGAGATATTTTGCTTTTTTAATTTTTTGTTGGACATATAGTCGTATGTTAAATATTTAAAAGGATAAGCAGTTGCTTTATGGTACATCATTTTTTTTTATATTTGATGGAACTCGGAACCTTCTGTGGCAAAGAGAGAGTTAAGACAAAAATCTATCGCCTGGAAACGATATCTTTCAGAGATCACATATGAAAAAATAATGTGTGGATATTTTCAATTATTTTTACAGCAAAATATTGTGTGGATCACTTTAGATAATTTTCAGAGGAAAATAATGTGTGGATCAGTTCAGATAGTTTCCAAAGGAAAATAATGTATAGATCAGTTCAGATAGTTTCCAAAGGAAAATAATGTGTCGATCAGTCCAGATAATTTTCAGAGGGAAATAATGTAATAAGTTCAGATGCCTTCCACAGGAAAGTAATCTGATAAGTTCAGATCATTTCCAAAGAAAAATAAAGTGTGGATCAGTTTAAATAACTTCTACAAGAAAATAATGTAATTATCAGTACTATATATTTTCCTTAGGAAAATTAGTATGTATGGATGATTTCTAAAGATATGTGGAAAAGTCAGAAAATCTATTTATTTATCGTATGATAGTATAAAATAACATTTACGGGTAAAACAGGTAGAGAATTTAGTATTGTTGAAATAAAGAATTGAGATTTACGTAATTATCAGTAGGCAAACTTGCCTGAGGGTCAGTGCTCTCAGAAATTGGCCTCTCTGAAGGCCAGTGAGTGCCTTTTGGAGAGAAATGTCTGAGGAAGACGGTGATTTTGGATGTAGACCTTTCTTGGATTTACTTTTGCGATGGATAAGGTTAATCGGCTGCCAGAGTAGCCAGGAACGATGGAATAAAGAGATGGATAGATGAATTAAATACCTACAAATAATTTTTGAAGTGAACACTTCATTTGGCGCGCTACAGACAGATTTTTCGTGGGCTGTGAATTGAATTCTAGCATCACGCTCGGGAATGATAAGAAATCTTTGGATAAATAATAGCCATTGGCGTAAGCATTTCTAGATGACCATGCTCGTAGCTACGATCTCCGTGTTCACCCGCGTAGTTTCCAAAGTGAGCTATCAATTCTGAGTTATAAGTTTTCACTTCTATCGGCAGTTCCTATTACTGCCAATTTTTTTACAGTACGGAGTGAAAAGCAATCCTATCTTAAGCAACCTGGACGCTAGCCCATTACAGCACTGAGCAACATGACGAGCAATAGACATCAGACACCAGTGGGAGGAGGAAAAATGGGCAACTGCCAAAATACATATTTGGAGTCTACTAGCTGAAAATAACATATATTTTCAAATGACCCACTGAAAGAATAAAGTTCAAAATTAGACTACAGTTAGATTATAGTCTGGAATATAAAATAAGCTACTTTTTACTGCAGAAAAATATTTTTAGAATACAAATAAAACTGGTAGTTATTTGTATTCTAAAATGACATTTTAAAAGGTTGATCTGTAAACAATTGAAGTTTTATTGTAATATAACATTGTATCTAGGTAGCAGACAAGTGCAATGTACATTTAAATGTGAGTCATAAAAGAGTGTTGCTCGATAATGAGCTATAACTGTGACCTTATATCGATAGCAATACGGCTGTTGCTACTTGTTTGGTGTTTGTGTTGAGTGACTACGTGCTAATTTGTAGAAAATTCTGCTGATGTTATAAATCTTATATACAAAATTAAATTGGTGCTAGTTAGTCTCGCTAAAACTCGAGAACGGCTGGACTGATCTAGCTGATTTTGGTTTTGGATTGTTCAAGTCCAGGGAAGGTTCAAAAGGTGGAACGAAATTAGTTGCGTCAGCTAGTATCATTTATAATAAGTTTGGAATAATCCTTATCGAAATATAATTAATACTTAACTTATTAACTGAGTAATGATTGATTTGATTTGTGGATTTGTTGCTCAATCGCATCGCAATTTTTGAATAGACCGGATTGAAAGGGCATATAGATAGAACCTGACAGATTATGACGTGGAATAACACATATATTATTTTTATCTCGGAGAAATGAAAGGAACAGGACCTACACTGGTAACACCATGTAGTGCTGCTAGTCCTTTATAAAATCATTCTAATATAATAAACTAACAGCGCTTTGTGGTTTCACACGCTTTGTTACCGATCCTATTATTTTCTTGGAATAAAAATTAGTTTATGAGTTATTCCACTTTTCTATGTTCTAAATTTTATTAATTTTCCTTTAACAGTTTTTGTGTGAAAGAGCAAGAAACAGCTATAGACACTCACAAACTTGAAATGACATCAATAGATCATATTGCTGGTTATACACTATGTCAAAACAAAGCATAAGACATAAGATTCTCCAGTACAATGATCCACAAATTCCACATCACAATAAAAAAGTTAAAGAGTCCAAAGCATTAACCCTAAGGGAATGACTAATCAAGACAACAGAGATTTAAATCGATGCAATCGATCTACGTTATACGCGACGTCAAGCGAAGCTGGCATGACTAGTAGATAGCAGACTAGCATTCCCGCGTATAGCATAATACACAAGTTCTGCGAAGCCAAAAGGAAAAAGACACAACTGGCAGCCAAATCGAATTACGAAAAAAGAAAAACTGCCGCCCACAATTCAAAAAGCGAACTCGCCTCAAAAGCTGTCAAACTGCCTTCGCGCCGTTCATGTGAACAACAGTGACTAATTTCTGTACGAATCGATTTACGCACACTAGTGTAGTTAAAATATGGCGTATTGTAAATAATAATAGCATTAATAAACGTATTTCAGGCGAGAAAAACCTGTCAAATTTTGAAAGTCGAATCGGTTTAGAAATCTTCGACGACGGTTGTGATGTCAAATGAACGCAAATTCTAACTTAAGTTCCAGTTTGTTGCATTTAAGTTAAGATTTACAATAAAATGGTTAGACATTGTAATGTAATCATATCTATTTTAAGTGACATTGTTTTATAGTTGTTTAAATCTTCGAACGAAGTGATTAAACTCTACTATCATAATAAATACGTCTTTAATAAACTTTATAATGCGTTGTTTAACTGAAACGACAGTGACAGATGCGACAGAAGGATCCATGTCCAATAATAAGTAAAAAAGAGAATGACAGCAGACAGACAGCAGCAGCTGACAATCTTTCTCGCTCTGGCACACTCGGCAGTCCCGAGTTCACCCGAACATTTCGTTCACTTTTGTACGTAGAGATCAGCCACATTCACAGCCTACACGAAAATCTGTGTAGTGTGCTACAAAACGAAGTTTTCACTTAAAAAAATACATCTATACTAATATTAAAAAGCTGATTGTTTGTTTAAACGCTAGGATCTCGAGAACTACTGGACCGAATTGTTTTTTTTTCTGTTGGATAGTCCATATATATTTTTTTACTATTATAGGTTCGCACTTCACCACCATCGCCTGATGTTAAACGAAGATGCGATCTACGATGGAGCGTGCTTACCTAGAAGAAACCGATTCACTCTCGATTTGAGGACACCAAGATTGTAACTACCTATGGGGGAAACCCCCTCAGGCAACGTATTCCAAAACCTAGAAGTTCTTGTCACAAACGTGGAGTTAAATCTCTTCGTTCGTGTTTTTGGGAACATCAACCATGAAACGATGTCGCATTTTTGACATACGAAAAGTCCGATAGAAGAAAGGATATACCGAGGAAAGCTATATATATATAGGCTATACACATAATATTACGCTACTGTCAATAAGAGTGGAGTATAAATGCAGAATGTAACAAAAACGGGGAAAAACTTTGATGATTGCGTCATTATAAACTTTTGCTAATCAAATTTGTTCTAAATATGAGTTGGTACGACCAATTTTCGATAGGTGGCGTAGCAACGCGCGCAGGGCCAGCTAGTTATGTAATAAATACCAATACCAACTATCAGAATAATGAGATCTTCCGTACTGAGCTGTGCATCATCAGAAACCTGCCCTGCCCCAACCGCGAACGCAGCGGTCATTCACCGACCATTTATTTCGTTTTTTGCCCGCATACAAACTAAACGTATATGCGCGTCACAAGTAAAGCCACAGTCACAATAAACTCTCTAGCGATCACGACACGAAAAAAATAATTTTGAAGTGAAAAATAATTTTGGCGCAACACACAGATTTTTCGTGGGCTCTGAAATGAGCTCAAACGTCACGCTTGTGAATGAAAGAAATCTTCGGGTGAACTCGGGACCATGCCCAATTGCCCATCGAAATGGTGACGCATTTCGGCGTGTTACCATGGTTAAAATTACAAATCTAACCATGGCCATCTAGTGTAGATGGCTATGCTTAGAACACTTATTAAGACGATAATGCTTTGATGATTTATTCCAGACTAGCAGTACTCTCCGGTTTTACCTGCACAGTTCCCAAAGTGTGCTATCAAATTCTAAGTAATAAATTTTCACGTATATCGACAGTACCTACGGCTGACATTTTTGTAATTATGCTTGTCTAGCTTTCGACGGTCAAAAGTTCTTTTTTTGTAATTTTGCTCCTTGTTATGGCTGTCTTCTTTTTTTTTTGTAATTTTACTGGTCTATCTTTCGATGACCAAAAGTTTTTTTTTGTAATTTTGCTCCTTGTTATGGCTATCTTAAATATTTTTTTTTTCAAGAGTTTTCTTTATATCATTGAAAAGTCGCTAAACAAAATAGGCGTCTTGTCGTATCGCTGTAATGTGAACACGCCTTTACCGCTCGTGTATACGCAGCAATAACTGCGTTGATATAAATATAAAGAATAACTCGAGATCTGACGTTGCGAACTCGTTCACAACAGGATTCTCGGTTAGGGCTGGCCATGTCATGTTCCCCTGGTACTCACCAGCCAGTCTTTCGCCTAAATTGCTGTCTCTATAATTTCAAGCGAACAGAAAAGAGAGAACAATATCTTTTTTTCTTTAAATAAAGAGTGTCGAGACGAGCAGGACATGTGCCTGATTGTAAGCAACATGCCTGCCACATAACAGTACAGTGACACGCAGCTATTGGAACATGAAGAGACTATAACAGATTTAGTTGGGTGGTAGTTTTAGGTCTGCAGCGTCATTTTGGGGTATAATAGCAGACCTATGTGACAAGTTTACTGCTTACCTCAATTATTTAACTGCCCAAAATTTGTTGCCAGCTCTTGAAATAGTATCTGTATATGAGTTCGAAACATGCGCGGTCCCAAGAGGGGAGAGGGAAGTCACAGGGGATATGACCCCCCCCCCCAATCTTATAAGTTAAACTAAAAATATAAAAAAATTAAAAATATCTAAAAGTAGGTAGGTACATAGACTGTTTTTAACGCGTGAAACGGAAACTACGCGGGTGAAATCGTAGGGTGCTACTAGTAAAGATTTTTTTACTCGATTTATTGTATTTCTACTTGCAACCGCCCAAAATCTAAGGCTGCTTACTAGTGACCCCCCTCCAAAATTCGAGGCTGGGTACGCGCCTAGTTCGATAGAACTCTCTTAGCTAGGTTCTATTTTCTTTCAGGTATCAGATGTTTGGTAATTAGTTTAAGTATATGAAGTCTAGTTAGCTTAGGTTCTTTTAGGTCTTGCGCATTTGGCGCTAACCAAAGAGTTTACTTATACTACGTGTAGAGTTAGAACAAACGCTTTACACCGAAAGCACGGGTCTGATCGCTCTTGTCTTGTCGCTATTGTGGAAGTGTCATACTTTTGTCGCATCACATCACTATGTCGCCATAGCTGACATACACCTCATCTGCTTACGATTGGTACAAAGGAACCGTGCGGAAAAATATTTACTTATTTTTTATCTAAGGCGCTAACTCAAAGGTCAATTAGTACCTAGTTACAAGGTACCTAGTGGAGGTGTAGCGAACACATCATTATCAGCCTGTTCGTCCACTGCTGGACATAGGCCTCTCCACGACGGTCACCCTTCGGTCGTTTCCAACCACCACGAACCGCCACCATGGTTGGCCCACATAACCAGCTTCCATACCTAGATAAATTAAAAAAAAATGTATTCGCTACCCAGCACTTGGAAAGCAGGATGAATTAACTTGACTCTCGTAAGAAGTACTCGTAAGACGTGTAAGAAGGCTCTGAGTCTCAGCAATAGGTATGTTCCCATACAGTGGTTTATTTATGCTACTGTTTTGATTCTGTCCATAAAGAGCTCAGTCCGAACCGTGTGATTATACTATGATGTCGTTCTAGCCAGTATAACTTAGACAAAATAATAATTTTCTCAAGCCCATAGATTAAAGTGTATCTACATCGATCGAGTCCACGGCAACTAAATGGACTAGCAGAATAAACTGCTTATACCAAAACAACCGTCACTGGCTAAAACATGGGTATAACAATGCCATATGCTGCCGAATTCAAAATAAAAATAAAAAAATATTGGTGAACATTCCACACACAACACCTTCTGAATCTGACCCCGGACTAAGCAAAGCTTGTGCTACTATAGCGGACGCCAGATAGCTAGTATATACAACTATATAAATAGTTGTATATACATACTTACTATCCGTTTACTAAATCCATGTAACTTATCTCAAGGTTTACGAGACCCATGAACAGTAATAATTTTGAATAAAATCAAATTGACTAAGATATATTCGTGCTCTCGACGTCAAAATTCAAAATCGTCTTAAGTTCGCAGATAAAAAATAATAATATCCACAGACAATTTTTTAATAGTCAAAAACAAAAACAGGCTCATGAAAAAAATTAGAACATAATTTTTGTCTATGGATAGTTCGATACTGGCAAGAGAAATGGCAGCCCTAGGAATAAAGAAACGTGTCCGGTAGCTTTGGGTCTAAGCTAGAATGAGCACCGATTAAACTTTTAATGGCAAGAATTTATTTCTTTTGATGAGTTTTATTACACACAACGGAGCTCAAGAAATTGGTACTATCTGAAATTATTGATAAACTATTATTATAATGATCGGACCAAAAATAATTTTAGCGCATTTACATCGAGCAACTCTATCTTCCGCGCAAGCACGGAAAGGAGTAGCCTTAGCCAAAAAATATATGTAGTTAAAATCTTTCTGTCATTTCTTGCGGGAGGGGAAAGATGTACACTAGCGCAAAGCCGCACTATTACATACAAAACATACCTGTACCGATCCATTGCCAATCATACTCACACAGCCAAATCACTAACACAAAAAATAAAGCACCATTCACAAATCTAGCCCCGCCCTCAGCCACAGTATATTATCAAACTCCATGGTCCACGAGGACTTGTACTTTGACAGAGGGGAAACGCTGTGTATGCCTACTCCCTTCTGTTACTCGCTGCGCATTTACGATAACTAGTGGTCAATTACGGCCATAAAGCAATACATATCTATTCTCAATTCGGCCATAGACACTAACAATAAACAAAAGAGTTAAAGCATATCCACGCTTATTACATCAAATTATGTTAATGTGTGTAACGTGTTTTTTACGTACTTAGTACCTAACATTTATTTTAAGCATAATCATAAAAATATTCCTATATATTGTGCACTACTAACTTCTCTGGATAAATTATAAATACGTGCAATTTAATATTTCCTCCGCCCGCGCAATTTTAGTAAAAAAGGATGCAAAGTTTTTGTTTCACGTATTAATAAATAAAAAAGTTATTTCTTTGGAATTACTAGGCTGGATAAGATAACGTTGGCGATACGTGTTTAAACATATTATTTGTCGAACCTGTGTATCTGCTAGGTTGTTTCTAGAGTTTAGATATACAGAGTCTAATTTTATAATTTTGTTTTAACTTCTGTCACGTATTTCGCAGGTTGACTTATCTTACTCTACATTTTATAAAGTAGGTCGGAAATTGAGACTTATTAACAATTAAAAAAAACTACGCAATAAAAGAGAAGGAAAAAAGAGCAAATAGGCTATTTTGATTAAAGTTAAAAAAATAAGGAATACCCTATTGCATGCTCAAAATTTTGTAATTTAAACTCATGATTGATTCCAACATGATTGAACAATTACAATCCAAACTTTGGCATTCACAATGTTAGTAGGAAAATTGTTTACTAAAAATATTATCACGTTATACATTTTTTGACGTTGACTAAACAACTGTTACTTCCACTTCAATTTAAATTAAGGTAAAAATAGTTATTTGTTATACAAGAGTGCAAAGTTGATTTTTAACCGCGTGCTCAATTTTGATGACCGAGCAAGCGAAGGATTCAAAATTAGAATCCTGAGCGTAGCAAGGGAATCAAAAGAGCACAAGGTGAAAAATCTTTGCACTCGAGTGCAACACGTAACTTTTCATTCCACCTCAGCCAGAAAATGACTAAATGCAAATTTTAAAATGTTTTCGCGGTAAGCAAATTAAAAAAAAGTAAGTACACCAAGGAAGTTCCGAGTCTGAGTTTTTAACATATTAAAAAAAATATTATGATGCATTCGGTACGAAGGAGGTAGAAATAAAAAGGTTGAATTATGTTTTGAATTCAAAACCTTAGTACACACGATGTTCTAAATTCAAATTTACTTTATCCTTTAGAGGGTAAAAACTACGTTTGCGCCCTGATATCGAGGAGCAAAAGTACTCTTTCCGAGCTGGTGGGATGAAAAAACTTTTTTGCACTCTCGTAAAACAAATAACTATTTTAACTCCACTATACAAAGTTTATACAGGTCGTGTTACACATTCATTCAAGAAATGTGGCCTTTGTTGTTCTATTTTCCATGTCCATAGACAAAACAAAAATGGCGGCAATATGTGTCTGTCTTAGAATGCGCGGTAAAACGCGACGAACGTTTTTGTAGCTCTTATTTCTTGTGTTCTAAACTTGAGATGGATGAGCACCATCGGTTTTTGCTCGAAATAATTTATTTATTTTACTCCGAGACGTGGTAGGCGGCCACTGCTGCAACAACCACATACTAACTTATATCTTACTTCGTACTTAGGTAAGTAAAATTACCATCACCTACTGCCAAATTGGTGTATCACCTTTGCCATCGATATTTTTAGATAAAATTCAACACTTACATCAATAATAACGTAATGATTCGAATAAATATCCTTACAATAAAGTATTTGATAAGTTTATGTAGACCCAGGATTTGTAACATAATTTTCAAAAGTTCTGGAGTACTGAATCTCAGATTACTTGACTGGCTCGAATTTGGGTCTACATTTGACAGGGAAAGATGGCCGCCTAGGTGCTTTTGTTTCATACAGTGTTGTCAGTTGTTTTTCATATTTTAGATCAAGTGTGGTCACAACCAAAATAACTTATTAATTTCACGGGTATAAGAGGATTTAGGTCAACACACTACTAGTGGCAAACTTGCCCGGTTTGACAGTACTAATTTGATTTGACTTGATCACGTGGTAACATTAACGGATCTGGGTGAAATTTGTATTTTAGTTTAGAAGAACACATAGACTACTTTTTATCTTTTATCTTTTCCGGAAATTAACGAGAACAAGAATTACGAGGGTAATACCGCGGGCTCAAAGCCGATTTAGTTAGGCGGTAGAAGGGCTGGTTTCTTTGATTTGGCGTTTCAATTTTCGTCGATTTTCATACTAATTTGAAAAGATTCAATTTGACAGCTGAAAGATTAAACTTTGAGCATTTTTTTAAACTACCTATAGATTGACGGGTTGCACAGCATACGTGCCTGATGGTAAACAACACTCCTACTCGTAACATCACAGTATCACGCAGCTATTGAACATGAAGAGTCCAAATCATCGCATAGCACTGCGCTGCGCTTGTCACCCAGAAATATAAATATTTCTATGCCCTATAATTCTCTGGAAATATTTCTTTTCAATCACTACAGTGATATACTTGCACATTCCTGCTTGGCGGTAGAATAGCGGGCAAAGGCCCGTATACTTCCCCAGCCAAACTTTGCAAACTACCACTATTAACAGGTAGGTACCAAAACTTACCTATTTGGAATTCGAGGAGGAAACTAAAACCACGAGTAGTATCTATGTAATTCCATTCAGAAAGTAACAAGGATAGATTCGTTAGTTGTTGCAATTTAGGACAAAAACGCAGGTTTTATCCTGATATTCAACATAACAATGTATAAGTAGGTAAGTACATTTATCATATTCACAGTATCTACGTTTAGATTTAGAAAAATGATTTTACTTCTAGCGAAGACTGTAAAAAATAAGCTACCATTTATATCTGGCAACTCTGTCCATCATTTTTTACTCGGAATTTTGCCCCTCGCTACGGAGATAACCTGATCTTGGCGGCCATTTTGTTTTGAATTTAGTTTGCTACTTGAGATTATTGCTTGGGGTTCTCGGCCTTAGTTTTTGTTTCTTTCTTTATTTAGTCTTGGATTTTCTCATTTAAATAATGTGATGGCGCTGATCTGATAGGTTCTGCTCTGTATTTGAACTTAAAACCAGTTTTTATGAAGTAATATTGGGTGTTGACTTTTATTTATGTAATCGCTCGATGACGTTGATTGAGTGATAATATTTGACAGTATTATAAAGGACGGAGCCGCCATCTTGTTTTTAATTACTTCAAATTTCTAATTGGTGTTTAAATCGCGGTAATACAGCCGAAATGTTGAAATATGAAAATATAAGTCACAGGGTTTTCTTCAAACAGTATGATACCCTAGTAAAATTATGAAAAACAGTAAGTATTTAGCAGAAAAATTAGAGTTATCTAACAAATTATCCAATATAAAACAACTTTGTGATTTATATGAAAATATTTACATAGTAAAAGTATATACTTAGGTATAGGAAATGTTCACAGGACCCGAGATATTATTTATTTCCAAAAAATATAGGTATATTTAGTTGTGCACTTTGGCCCCCCTTGTTTAAAACGTTTTATTCTAGGCAACGCAAGCCAAAAATCTGTCAAGTTTTTAATTACTACAGTCAAAATGGTACAGAATTTTTGACGGTTATAACGTCAAACAAAATCATTGAAACAATTGTAGTTACTTAATGTATGCAACAAAGTTTAGTTACAAGACAGTATGCCTAATACGCGCTAGTTTGGCTACCTATTGTGTTTCTGAATTTCAATTGCATTATTTTGGATGTAAAGTCAATTTCAAATTCAATTTTGATAGGTCAAACGGTTAGATAGAAAGTGACAGAATAACACTAACATATACTTTCACATTTATGAAGTAGTCTGTATTCCTCACGAATTCAGCAACTTTAAATAATATTACATTTATATATGTGTTACGTACAATTGGGATGACTGTTTCAAAAATACACCATTTTAATTAGTCCGTCATTGTGGAAAAACGGCACATTATTATTTTTTAATCAAATTATTAAAAATCAATATAGATAGATAGATAACTCTTTTATTGTGACACGAAAATAGAAATATTATGGTAGAACACTTATGAAATAGTACCACAAATGGCGGCTTTATTGCTTAGAGCAATCTCTTCCGGGCAACAAATGAATCAATATATATATTGATAATTAGATTTAGATAATCAAACATCCGGAGTCAAAGGTTATGACGTCACGTCTTCGTAATACCTGTCATCGTAATATTGTAATTGTTTGTAACCGTCAGTTTAAAACCTGTAGTAACCAAAGAGTTTACATTTACTACGTATAGAGTTAGATTTTCCGCACGGTTCCTTTGTGTCAATCGTAAGCAGATGACGTGCATACTTTCTATGGCATCAGAGTCATGTGCCGCGACAAAAGTATGACACTTCCACAAGAGTGACAAGGCAAGATAGATGCTATGTGCTACCCGTGCTTTCGGTGTAAAGCGTTTGTGCCGACTCTATACGTAGTAAGTATATATAAACTCTTTGGTAGTAACCTACAAATCTTACGCTTTTTGTTATAAACAGATTTATGTTACTTCGGCGAATATCTGGTTGTTAGATGTTCTTTTTTATTTCCCTAGGTGGCAACACATGGACATATGCGATATAAAAAAAAATCTGCAGCCATAGGAACTGCTGATAGAAGTGAATACTTAACTACAACTCAGATTTGATAGCTTAGTTTGGAAACTACGCGCGAGAAACCGGAAGATGTCTCGAATTTACCCGAATATTACTTATTATTCCCGAGAGTGACGCTAGAATTCTATTTACAGCCCACGAAAAATTGGTCTGTGGCGCGCCAAAAGAAGTTTTCATTTCAAAAGTTTCAAAGATTATTGAAACTTGTGTTAGAGTTGATGAGAATATTTATATTTTGTGGCAGTAGGACTTTTGCAGAATGAATAAAGAGGTTACCATAAAGAGGTTACCATTTATTAGCGGCCTTCCAACATTCTAAGACTCAAATTGCGTGAACTTTCCATTTTACAACTGTGGAATGAGATATCTAGGTCTATCTAGCTCATAAGCAGTAGCTAGGCCATCTAGACCTGCAACAGAAAACACCACATTGAAATGGAGAAATGTACAGGCAGGTGTTACCAGTGTTAATTAACAGTGAAAAAAAAATGGCGGCTATAGGGATTGGTGATTTAAATAAAAACTTATAACTTATTGAATATGTCACATTAAGTATGGCTTTGAATTAGCGCGTGCCCTACCAAATTTTTGTTCCGACAATCTCAGAGTTCAGGTTTATTCCATTTCTTAACTCTACAATCGGACATAGGGTATAGGTAGGTACTTACTACTTAGTAATAAATACTATTAGTACCTAAACATTTATCGTAAAACAAAACACTGTCTAACTCCAAATGAATCAAAACAGGACTATGGACTATATTATTACTATGATAATCATGAAATAGCTGATATTATAGGTAATTGTGTGTCGATATGAACCAGTAGATGTGTCCTCCCAAACTGCAGGCGCACGGAATTATGTTATAGATGAGAAGAGTGAGCTCACTCTTTCCATTCGGTGAACGCTGGGCGTTTTTACCTATCACAATTCGTTGTCAACGACCAAAATAAGTAGAACCACAGTATACCTCGCCGCTAGAGATTCTAGAGCTCAATTTGATCGATGGTGTGTAAACTACTTACACTACACACATAGACGAAGTGAAATACCAATTTCAAGACGCTCAGGGCACATCCAATGGTTTATATCAAAGTTATTATGCAATTTTAAATACGCACTTATGATACACAGGACACAGATTAAACCGTATTCGCAATATAAAATATTCGTTATGTAATAATTAAATTAATCAGTTGTTTACCAGTCCTGTTGTCCAGAATTTTCCACCATTAGTATCTTTGCGTGTATAAATCCTAAGCCTTCGTTCTACAATCTAGATTATGTAAGCAGTGCTCAGCGTACAATATCATGCCTAGGCGAAAGTTGCGCCGGCGCCGCTGTTACCTAATCTGTGGCCGCTGACGCGATTCAATGGCAGCTTCGTTCGTTTGTCGCCGGATGTAGATGGCGCTTTGGGACTTTCATTCATAAATATTTCTAGTATAAGGTCGTTAATATTTTATAGAGTTAGGATTCGTTGTGTACTGCGATTTTGCCTGATGTTAGTTACATGGAAGAGTGTGATGTTTTTGAAATGACAGATATGGGTGGAAATTTCGTACAACACTAACTAGTCCGAAATTAAGCAGACCTTGTATTGTGGGAGCCAAAGAGCTGATCAATATAATAATATAATTTAACCCTAGATACGTAGGTACTTATGACGTACAAACCGAAACACAGTACAAATATTTTGTATTCTTCACAAAAAATGTTTGGGTGAGAATTGAACCCACGACCTCTGGTTTTGGAGGCAGACTCACTGCCAACTTAGCCACGATATCAGTCTCAGTTATCTTATAAAAAAATGCTTGCTATTCGTTATTTAAGGCCAAAAACGGCGGAAACTAGTACAATTATTTAGAATCACTATTGTATACAAACAGTACCTACCTACTGAAAAAGAATCCTGCTAAAACCAGCACGTAAAATGCATTAAAATGTTTATATAATTTACTAGCTGTACCCTGCCACGCTTCGCTGTGGCACATTGTAATGCAAAAAATTAGATGAAACAATCCTTGATACGGTTTATATATCATTCTAAAATTTCAGCTCGATCGGTGCAGAACTTTTTGAGTTTTTGAAGCGTACACAAACCAACATAACATTTTTATATATAAAGATATTAATATTGAAAAAACTCGCCATTGTCATTATCATTTTTAAGTCCAAAATACATGGTTTCATTTTTTATCAAGTAGAAATACCAAAAACATTCCAGAAGTTTGTTTTACTTTATGTTTTTTAGGTTCGGTACTTTTCTTTCTTTTACACAAAAATACTGTGAACGAACCAGATAAATGTATGGTGCTGCTCTATGTCATATGTTTTATTTTAAAGTAAATTAGCTTTGAAAACTTAGGACAACAACATATTTTTGTAAATTTTAACGTAAGTGGAATGAATATATTAGACTGGGTATCTGACACTGAATAGTATGTTAAACAATAGATAATACTAGAATGTGAATATATAAACCGTTTTGAGAGTGACACGTTTGAGTGACAGATTGCTGGCATGCATGTCTAATAATTAACAGCTTAAAAAATTTACTATCGAATTTGATTTTGACTAGATAATTAAATTAATGAAGGTCCACAAAGCGCCGTGAGTGGTAAAATTAGGTAAAATTAAATAAAACGTAACATTTACGGCATCTATATCAAAATTAAAAACTTTCTGTGACAGTTTCAAAAATCCGGTTATGGCTCATGACAATTAAAGATATACTTTAAAACATACCTAATTATTAATAATACACTTTAAATGATTAAATGTCAACGTTCCGATTCTTCACAATATCGCTCTCCATAAATCGAAAGTGCATCTTAAAATTAAAACCATTTCCGAACCACGAAACATCTGCTCAGACGAGCCAAAATACTTAAAAAAAAAACAAAGACTGGCCTCCAGACGAAAGTAATGAAATGAACAAAAAAAAAGACGTCCGCCGTTTTCGCTGTCTGCCGCCGAAATTGAGTGACCTCATTTTTTTGGCGGGAGTGCTTTGTTTTGTGACAGTTCGCTTTTTTTGTGAAATATGGCTCGGCCCGTGCATGTTGTGTTGGACTCATATTTATTTTAAACAGTATTGGGAAAATTTTAATTAAGTTTAGGAATTAATTAGTGTTGGTGTATTTTTTTAAACAACATTATAATAATAAATGTACTTGTAGTTAATTACTTACTATTTCTGTATTTTTTTGTTGTTGCGTAGTTTTTAGCAATTACATGTTTTTTAAAGCAGAGAGTGGCGGGACAGACTAGTCATATGCCTGATGTCAAGCAACATACCTGCTAATAATAACATAGTACTATTCAGAGTTTGAACATGAAGAGTCTAAATCACTACCTAGGATTGCAATTAATAAAAATCATATAATATTATACTCAAACATAATCTTGTCAGATTCAGCCACAATTAGATATTTTTTATGAACTGTCCTGTTTTATCTAAAACGAGATTTTTTGACGAAATATTTTGTTCAAAATTTTCCATGATGATAGCCCATTTTTTCCGAAGATTTAATTTGTGTTACCAATAATACATTTTTGTTTTTTTAATTCTTTGAGTTTTACTCATAAATTTGGGGGTTTTGTAAGTTTTTACCTACAACCTTGATAAAATTTTGGGATATTACGTTACTAAACGTAACGTAACGTAATAACTAAACAAGTTTAATGCATATTTCTTACCTAATTAAAAAATAAACTAAAGTTCCAATATGTAGTTTCAAATTTAAAATGCTCTAGAAAATTGATTAATATTCTGACTACCAAAATTATATTCTACTAAATATATAGCATTTACAGTTTGCAATGCTGAGCAATATATCCATGTATTGCTCAGCAATCAAGTCGTAAGAGAGAGAAAAAGATTAGGTGGTGTGTTAAAATTAAGAACTCAAATAGATCGTGGACGAATTTTCTTGTGGATATTAGTAACTCTATCATTTTAAGGGGCCTATGACAGTTAATATCATAATATGGCCTCTACTCCCTACCGAATCAGGCGCATGCATTCCGAAGGGGAAGGGGGAGGGTCACAGGGGACATGATAGAATATATTTCGTAGTCGTCGTAGTATATTGGTAAGACGCTTTACAGAGTAGTTCTGAGAAGTAGCACCCTTTTGTTAGTTCATCAAATCATCATCAAATCATGTATTTATCATCAAACATTTGTAAATCATAGAACCCATACAAATCGTTTGTACGTATCTATGATATGTTTGTAGGTATATATACGAACTTAGCACCCAAAATAGAATTAGAAAAGAAGAGGCTTTTGTCCAACACTAGGGCAATGTAGGCTAGTGATGATGTCAGGTCTTCCATTCAATTTTGGCTACGGCGACTGTTTCTGGTTTTTTAATTACTTTTAGTGTAGTTGGAATGCCATCAGATGGCTTATGTAGCCCATTTTTGCTGTAAAAGTTTGCAAACACTCATGACAAGTTAGGGTGTCATCCACATAATTATATACCTCTATAATAATGGAATAGTCTATTCTTGATCACATCACACTTGCGATGTAACTCCTTTATTTCGTCAGTAGTAACATGTACTAGTACCTATATCCAAACTTAGAAATTAACAGCTAATTATTGCCAAGCCACGTTAGCAGTAAATAAACAAGCTATCAACCATGCGTGCAGCCTTCAAACGGCTGACTCTGAATCCAAGATGGCGGCGCGTCTAAGCTTTGTAGGTTATGTAGTAACATTGACAGTCGCCGGAGTCGAGTTCGCTCGCCTTGGCCCGGCGCAGGCGCGGGCTGCCATTACGCGCGCATTCGAGGGCGCGAACTTGAAATTCGATTTTTGAATTTAAAGCATAATTTAACAAAATGTTGTTATTTTAAATTAATACACGGGTAACTGACGTATGATATAGTCTGTCCTGACCTTTGTATTTTTGTTTGTATTTTGTATTTTGGTTTGGAGGACAATGTTTTCAGAAAAATTCTGGGGAAGGAGAAAAATCTGTCTTTTATTTCTGGGTGACAACCACAGTGCAGTACCTAACTACTAGTAATGTGCAAATTTTCGTGTATTCCGGTTTGAATGGCAACATTTCCAGAGAAATTACCAGGTGAAGAGATATTTAAATTATATAGATAGAAAACTTAGGTATATTTTGTCTCTAGGTGCTAAGCAGTCATTTGATTTTTTCATTTTTAAAGAACTATGTGGCACTATACTGTCAGGGCCAAGCATGTAGCTAACCAAAAGACGCATGACTTGCATTTCACTCCATAAATAAAATAAACAGTCCCAAATAATTACGCTATTTTTAAGATAAAGTACCCGCACTGACTTCCGGTCAAATGAAAGCTTTAACCTTTTCTTGTTTCCAAATAAGAAGAAGTCAAAGTCATTAAACAACTGAATTATGGCTCCAAAATTGAGTCAAGATTCA
The DNA here is from genome assembly GCA_017562165.1 of Ectropis grisescens. NCBI lineage: Eukaryota > Metazoa > Arthropoda > Insecta > Lepidoptera > Geometridae > Ectropis > Ectropis grisescens. The sequence continues at coordinate 4,275,871 of CM029792.1, read as the reverse complement.
ACCATACCCAATAATGAAATACATTTTTCGTATATTACTTTTATGAGTTTACACTCGACCGCCATCTCGCCTGATGTTAAGCGACGATGCGGTCTACAATAGAGCGTGGTTACCTACAAGAAACAGATATATCTTCATGTTCCCTAAGGTTCACATTTTAAGGTTAAGGCTCCACCCTAAGGTTGCCTGGAAGAGATCGCTGTTTGCGATAAGGCCGCCAATTGTCGCACTAGCTTTAAGTTTGTAAATTGTTTCTAGTTTTAAATTATTATTTTTTGGTGTATTCAATAAAGTGTATCTATCTATGTTCCAATAGCTGCGTGTCACTGTGTTGTTATGTGGCAGGCATGTTGCTTACCATCAGGCACATGTCATGCTCGTCTCGTCACTCTTTATTTAAAAAAAAAGAAGTGTGGCACTCAGAGACTGCCGCGGTAAAGCTATTGCATGTTGCATGCATTTTTATCAACATAAGCAATAGGGATATTAAACAAATTAGGAATTGTTTTTATTTTGAAGTGTGACATTTGTTTACCATAATAAATATCACGGGAAATCCGTTAAGCAGGCAACACTGCTAAGAGCATTTAGTCTGTAAAGCTAATACAAATAAGATTCAAAGTCGAATGACCGAGTGGGGAGGACGGCGTTACGGTCTTCCATCTCTCTTTCTTGTGAACATAAGAAAGAGATGCACGATCACTAAAATTCAGTCCCCAGGCCCGCGATAAAAGCTATGCAATAGCTTAAAAACAATAACAATAATCTCGATTTGAAGACACCAATATTGTAACCATCAGGAAAACCCCACTCAGACAATGCATTCCAAATCGTAGATGTTACTATCGGTAGAGTAAACCTCTTTCTACTAATATTATAGTGTGTTGCTCAACCACGTCGGCCACAGAACGAATAGGGTTGAAATTTGAAATATACTCGTAGTTAGAATATAGCCTGAAATACCACATAGGGTACTTTTGATTCCGAAAATATAAAGGGAACGGGACAATGCGGGTAAAGCAGGGAGGCACTGCTAGTTTTTCATAAATCTGTATTAATATTATAAAGCTGAAGAGTTTGTTTGTTTGAACGCTAGGATATCGGGAAGTGCTGGTCCGAATTGAAAGATTTTTTTTTCTATTGGATAGTCCATTTATCGAGGAAGGCTATAGGCTATTATACAAAATAACGTTACTATTAACAGAAGCGGAGCATGAATCAATAATGTAACAAAATCGGGAAAAAATATTCCTTTTTGAGAGTTTTCGTACGTTTCGTGCTTTGACGTGACACATGACAGCATGTGTCTAAGATTGCGTCATTAAATATCACAGATTACATACCTCTTGAATATAAAACCTTTTTTGCTAATCTCTGAGTTGGTACGACTAATTTCCGACAGGTGGCGTAGCAGGTAGCTGAAGAGGTGTTTTGCTTGAAAGCGATATTCTCAGGAATGACTGAACCGATTACTAAATTTTTTTCACCGTTGGATATGTGCGGGATCTCGATGAGTGCTATATATGTTCCACGGGCGAAGCCGGGGCGGACATCTAGTACAATATAATATTTGTGGTAATAGGTCACGTTCAAATGTAAAAGTACATTAAGAACCATAAATACTGGATATCATAATATATCAGAGTGTAACTACGTTATCCTAAGTTATTTATGTACACGAAATTTAATAATATAAATTTAATTTTAGTTTAAGCACTAAATTATTATTATTAATTAATTCAGTATTATAACTGTAGTATATTATTGTAGTGGTAGGACTCTTGGCAGAGTCCGCCTGGGGAAGTACCACACCTTTGCCAGTTATTCTACCGCCAAGCAGTAATGTGCAAACATTACTGTGTTCCGGTTTGAAGGGCAATGTTTCCAGAGAAATTACAGGGCTTAGAGATATAAGATCTTAGATCTCTGGGTAGAGAGATGACGAGCGCAGTGCAGTGCTAGGTAATGATTTGGACTCTTCATGTTCCAATAGCTGCGTGTCACTGTGCTTGTATGTGTCAGGCATGTTGCTTACTATCAGGCACATGTCTGGATCGTCTCGTCACCATTTATTAAAAAAAAAAAAATTTTTTTTATGCATCTTGGGAGGAGGCCACCGGGGACCGAAATACAGTTTTTAAATAGATACCTAGTTAGGGGACGGCAGATCCACATTATATGTAATAAACTGTCAAAAAAAGAATTTGAGTTTGAAAGTAACTAAATTGATAATGAACATCCTGATTTCATGAGAATCGACCAATACGAGCGGAATACAATGACACTTTTGTTCGACATTTGATATTTTTGACATTGTTAAGTGAATGATAAGGATTTGACCGCTTTTCGACGTTTTAAAATAACTCTTATCAATACTGTTGAAATTAAATATTTTTAAAGCATTTATTACTGTTGAATTATTATTTAATTACGTAACTTTTGTATTTTTTTTAAAGTAATTGTAAGCCATGGTGTAGCGCATGGCTTTGTGATTAACTTGGACGGGATAAAAATGAGTCTATATTAACAAATAGGCTTCTTTCTGAATTAACATTTAGATAATTAACTTAGTATGTTTTCAGTTTCATTAAAATCTGTTCAGCCGATAACATGGGAACAAACATTCATATTTACTTGTCTAACTTACGAACACACCAACTTTCGCCTTTTTATAGTATAAAGTAGCAAAACGAGCAGGACATTATGCTTGATGGTAAGCAACACGCCTGCCCATAATAGCACAGTGACACGCAGCTATTGGAACATGAAGAGCCCAAGTCATTACGTAGCACTGCACTGCACTCATCACTCAGGGATATAAGATGTTTTATCTCCATGCCCTGTAATTTCTCTGGAAACATTGCCGTTCAAACCGGAACACAGTAATGTTTGCACGTTACTGCTGGTAGGATAACTGGCTAAGGTGCTGTACTTTTCCAAACGAACTCTGCAAAGAGTCTACCGCTACAAAACATGCAGATTTCAAAACACTGTCTGGCACTGCACTGTGTTAGTCACTATGATATATAAAATTTCCCATAATTTCTCAAATAGATACATGCTGCCATCGTTCTGTGTTGTGACGCTGTATCGATGGTGCTTTTAGTTTGTTAATTTATATATATATATTATGGACCTATTATTGTAAATTATAGATTAAACAAGTATTTGTAGTATTAAGTATTTGATATTATTAGACTAAACTTGTAATAGAAGAATAGTAATTTGAGAAAATTTGTATAACCTTACTTTAAAAAAAAATATATGTTTTTTTATGCAGTCTTTTTTTTAACGTAAGTACTTATAATAACGTGTATCTATTAATCGTTAAATACTTATTTTTTTAGTTTCCTAAGAAGTTTTGTTTGTTTGGTGCAATAAAAAGTTTATCTATCATACAATAATTATATACGTTCAAATGAGAATGTTGAGTGGCAAAACATTTAAATGTCTTTAAATACAATTTTACAGGATTATATCTTACTTAATATAATTGCTCTACTTCACACAACATTTTATTTCAATAAATTTCACTAAGTCTAGTGTATAACCCCATTGTACATAGCTGGTGAAAAAAATTGCATCCATCTTTTCTAACTATTCTGAAGGATTTTCCTTTTATTTCCTTTGACGGAAATGTTAACTTGGTAGCAGCACATTAAGGATTATATTTCTGTGACGAAAACAAATTAAGTATTTAATTTAAGTGTCTTCTAAAAATTCGCATTTGGTGAAATGTTTTCATGTATTTGTATCTGATTTCAAATATGTACACTCAACACATTTTCAAATTCCTTAAAATACAAACAAAGTTATTTAAGTTTTTCCTCCGTTTGGATTCTGATCTTTAGTCAAAAAAATATTTTTAATTTTTCAAAGTTAGTGTAGTATTCAATACCCATTAAAGTTCATTGTAAGGAGTTGACCCAGAAAACTCCTTCACAAGTCTGTAAGTTTTTTTTTTGTAATGTTCTTACTTTATGGACTAGAAAACTTTGTTCAAAATTATAAAGCAATCGTATGAAATAAACATAAAAAAAAATCTGGATCAAAACGCATAAATTGCCACGAATAAAAAATAATAATGCGCATAAATCATTTTTGTAACGGAACAAAGTCAAAATAGTATTCATAATATTAGGTTATTCAATGATATAAAACTCATAACATCAAGCATAATAAATGAAAGCAAAGTGATCTAATTTCATCAAAAAAATAAATAAAAAACAAACTTTTAAATTTTGTCCAAAAGCGCGGGATTTTTTCCGACGGCTCAGTTTTAGCCTACGATCGCGCGTAGATCTTCGTAGCGAAAATAAAACGAATTTACATAACTAAAAATATTAAAAACTTTTGTAATTACTACAAAAAAGTTGTTTGTAATATTTGAAGACCTTAGTAAATAAGAGTTATTAATTAGTATACCTAACAAAAAAAAAAAACTTTAATTTGATATTTTTTGGATCAAGGTTAATTCTTGAAATACGAGTATGTTTCAGGATTGTTTAAAATAATTACTATCATTTAAGTGTTAGGTGTTAATTAGAACTAACTGCGTCAAATGCCGTCATTGGCCTTCGATCAAAATAAATAGGTTGCGATTAATACACACACGTGCGAGTCACGCACACTGACGCAACCAAGCAGCCCATAGAAAAAGAGTGGGATAACGATAACAGCCATCGGTGGGGGGAGAGGTGGAGGGGATATTAAGAAAACACAAAAAAATGTGCGTGAACCCCTCACACAAACACCGTTATGCGTATCACTTTACGCACACTAACGCGTCGAAAGATCCTACGTATGAAAAAAAATACTTAAGGTCAATTTTGACTCCGAGTATGTTTGACGTCAAAGCCATCGAAAAATTTGGCTTTACTACAAAATTTGACATGTTTTCGGTTTTTCTAAGCTCAAATGTTTGAAGTTACAAAGATATTTATACTCACATGCGTCAGGGGTAGCTGAATCCCCGTCGGTCCAGTTTGACACTTCGGTAGAAATTTTGTAAACAAAAAAGTATCCCCAATCACAAAATCCGGTACACCATTAACACTATCCAATCACGGCGGCACTGTCACAAAATACACTCATCACACAAAAATATTACTAATTTGACTTAAAAATACCGGGTCCTAAGTTTCCATGTGATATGTTCGCATTATAAAATTTGCAAAAAACACAATTTTCCGAAAAATACGTATTTTTTATTTTTTACGCGCGAATGATATGAATATTTTTATTTGTAAAAATAGTTTTTTTTGTCCTGTTTTTTTTTTGTTTTTGAGCGGTTACGTCGCGTGTTATGGCCAGGGTTGCCAGCGGCGAAGGGAATGCGACTCTCTACCGATTGTGCATAGGCGGGACTGCAAGGCGAGCGCAGAGCGTACTAGACCGCGCGCGTACTTAGCCATTACCTTGTATTTACTGCGACCGAGTACCGCGACTGACACTTCTTGATACTTACACACTGAAGTCGATTTGTTTTGACGTGTCTGTCAGCACAAGGCTTATACATTTTTTCTAAATTGTTTTGACGTAGAATTTCGCTTGGAAAAGACTGTTTGTTACTTAAAGAACTCTGCATATTTTGAAATTTGTTGTGGTGTGCAATTTAGAGCATTCGAAAAAGGATTGTTTGGTACCTCAAGTGAAATTAATATTTCTACTAGGTATGTAGGTAATGCCTAACATTTTCCATTTCCAATTTTCCAAACTACGTGCGAGTATAATCTATCTGCATTTTAAATTTCAACTCAACCTGTTTACAAGTAGTTAGTTAGATGTTACGTCACTGTGTTTACAACGAAAATATTATTTTAATGTAATTTATATAAAAAAGATTTATGTTTTTACTTACTATCTCCTTTTTACTGGAAAGTAGAACTCAATAAGCTTAAATTTTTAATTCTTCCGTTCATATCACTTCAAATTTTACAGTAGGTACATTAGTTTCACTAGAAAAGAATGAACACTGCGGGGATATTAAACTTTTTTTACGATTCTTTTTCACACATATTTTTTGATCTTTGAAGGCAAAAAATAACAATCAGCACCCATAAATTGTATAAAAAATAGTAAATGTCAACACTTTATACAAAAACAATCAAAAGCTTCACAGACGAAATTTGAAACACACTAAAAATATTTCTCTGAATTATGTAGAGACGTATAATTCAATTTAAACACCGCCTCATTGTGGAATTGTTTTATTGGTTTTCCTTATGTGATCTACAAATGAGGAAAATTGAATCTAATTCGGTTCCAGACTAAAAGATTACTAAACAATATTAATGATTCTATATTGGACAAGTGTATTTCCAATTTAGGTACATAATAAATTAATTGGCAGATTTAACAAGCATTAAACAAGTTTAACAAATAGGTTTGATCAAACTTTTGGAATAAAAACAACTCAATTGTAAAGTGCGTCTCCTGAGTGAAAGTAATCTGGTTCTCTTATAAAATGTAAAGTAAATCCATTCATCTTCTTCATTTGTTAGCTTAACATACGGCACATTGGGTAAACACAAATCACACATATTGTACACAATTTTCTACTAACAAACGTTAACTGAAATATTTCTAACAAATAAGATTTAAAAAAATGTTTCACATTGCTTTAATCGAAAGTAGTTTACAAAGTATCAATCATGCTGGTCGCGCTACCTACTACTACAAAGGAAAAGTGCAGCGACGTATACACAGCGGTTGTGCCTGTGTGAGTGCAACGCTTGTATGAACCTTGCATTTCGGATCAACTTGACTTATCTGACTTAGCCCTTGTATATAATCCGAACGATATCTGACAACATCAAAATAATAAAAAAAAATACAAAAATTATTAGGAAAATTCCATATTTAAACTAGAAAACGGCAAATTTCTAATTTAAAAAATAGAACGGCTCCATCTCTTTCTATCGCGCATAGGAAAAATTGTGTTTGTGTGCACTTTTTTATCGTTTTTTTCTCGGAGTGTGGGTGCGTTCGATTGTGTTGACTGCGCTCCATCTGTGTGAGTGTAACTGCATACGTTTTATGATTGTGTGAGAGTTCTTATAAGAAAATGGTTCAGTGAAAAATTTTGTAGGAATCCGTAGAGATGGCGCGCAAAGCGTTGTGTTCCTATGACTTGGTACCATCAAAAATTAGTTACGGTATAACCGTGGTATTTCAGATACTATGCCATTGAAATAAGGACGAGAATAGTGTAATTTTGTCGGAGCACTTTAAAATTAGGAATGTCAGACTTTTTTGTTCTTCATAATTGGCCTGTGTTTGTAACAAAACCTTCTGGCGAAATTAATTTTATTGTCAAACCTTCAGGGATGCACAATATGGACACAGTATACGAAAGTATACATGTATGTTTGGGATTTTTGTTACTCTTTTAAGCTAAAACTACTGAACAGATCTTGATGAAATTTAGCATTTAGATAGATTATAGTGGAATAGAACGGTAGAACGGCGCCTGTAAATCCGGAGACCCCGGGTTCAAACCCCACACGCACCACTGTCTTTTCGAAGTCATGTGCGTAATGCCGCTAGCTTAAAACGATGAAGGAAAACATCGTGAGGAAAGCGACATGTCCATAGAACCTTTCGAAGTCATGTGTCATCCACCAACCCGCACTGGGCCAGCGTGGTGGATTATGGCCTTAACTCTCTCCTTGCGAGAGAAGGCCAGTGTCCCAGCATTGGGAACTTTTAGTGGGCTGTTGATGATGATGATAGTGGAATACCATATAAGCTACATCTTGTTGCTGTAAAATAATGGGATAGAAAACTACATGAGTGAAATACTAGTGAAATATTTCTTTCTCATTTTAAACAGGGTGTAGTAGTAAAAAGGAATAAGTTAATATAGTAGTGGTCGCCTAGTGGCTAGATCGTTCAATTTCACTGTCGAGGTTGTGGGTTCAAAACCCGCTTGCACCTCTTACTATTTTTCCGAGTGCTGATGATGAATGTCTTGTCTCTACATCTATACAAGGGTCAAGGCTTCATCATCACTAGCATTAATGGTGTGTGTTCAAGAAAGTTGCACCAACACAAGCTCGGCCCGAAGGGGGGGGTCACAGGGAACATGACCCTCGATCGTACTTTGGATTTAGTAATACGAAATCATCGACATGAAGAAGAAGACTTGTTCTACTCCAAGTTTTGTAGGATTTAAACGAAATCCTACAATAGGATTTAAACAAAAAGTGGGTAATCTACCATTCTTTAACAAATTGCATTTCGAAGAGCGTTTTTTTTTTACCTTTTATAGGTTTACGCTTAACCGCCATCTCGCCTGATGTTAAGCGACGATGCGGTCTATGATGGAGCGTGTTTACCTAGAAGATACCGATTCACTCTCGATTTGAAGACACAAAGATTGTAACCATCGGGGAAAACCCACTCAGGCAACGTATTCCACAGCCTAGACGTTCTTATCACAAAAGTAGAGTCAAAACCTCTTCGTTCGTGTCTTTGGAACAGATTTACATATATAAGTATATATATTGCCTTCCCTTATCCACGACGGGAAAAGTCGTAAGTTGGCGCACTATCAACTATATAATGTGGATTTTCCCAAAATTCGTACCAAATGCTTTGAGCCCACTTTCCTCATTCGTACAGCTTTAGAGAGGAATGAGTTGGTGGCCTCATTGTTCCCTGAGAGATAGAATCTGGAACTTTTTAAGAGCGAATATCTATTTTCTAGGTCTTGCTAGATCTTTGACCACATCGTCGCTAACCATCAGGCGAGTTGGTGGTCAGACGCGGACCTATGCGCGATAAAAAAGCCTTGGATAAATGGTCGAGATAAGGTGATCAGAGCATAAAACTGTATGATCTACCGTATTTCACTTTAAAGGTCACTTGTACTAAAAATATGCAGACACAGAATAAGACGTAGTAGCAGTGACGTCATCAACTCCTATAGATGACGGTTTCAGGATTGAATAGACATTCTGTAACACGGTGTCATCAGTGTGCAGTGTGTAGTCAGTCGATGTAGTTTGTAGTGGTAGGACTCTTGGCAGAGTCCGCCTGGGGAAGTACCACACCTTGGCCAGTTATACTACCGCCAAGCAGCAATGTGCAAACATTACTGTGTTCCGGTTTAAAGGGCAATCCAGAGAAATTATAGGGCTTAGAGATACCACATCTTAGATCTCTGGTTGACGAGCGCGGTGCAGTGCTAGGTAATGATTTGGACTGTCATGTTCCAATAGCTGTGTGTCACTGTGCTGTTATGTGGCAGGCATGTTGCTTACCATCAGGCACATGTCCTGCTCGTCTCATTACACTTTTAAAAATAAGGTGTTTCTGTATATCATTAGTATGTGGGCTATACAAGAAGGTACGAGCAACGATCTGCATTGTTCCCGTTCTTAATTACTGGTGATTATGATGATGAAATATTCGTCACAAAATATTGTTAGCACTAACAAAGACAGTAGTTTAAGTAACTTTGAGTTTTTAAGCATTCAGATCTCACAGAAATCCCAAGGCCTAATTCGGCTCTAGCAAATCTGGATGCAGCGTTAGTTCAAGGGGGTTAATGGGGTCGATGTTTGCACGTAGCCTTTTGACTTGTGGATGATCAAGCCTTTAAGACGAATATATTTACTTGCTTAAAACTTCACAAAAATATTTCATACAGATGTAATTGTAATTTTGTGTTGATCCATGTAGAAGTGCATTGGTACCCAAGCTAGGAAAACCTGTGAGATGGCGTACCAATACCTTCCGCCGAAAACAGAATGGATTGTTTACAATAATTATCAACTTATGATACTAAATAAGCAGAAAATATTATGAACTGTATAAATATAACATATCGAACTCTAGATGTATTTTTATAAAATTACAAGAATAAAATAAAAAAAAACGAAAATTTTGATTCTGGATGACAATTACAACAAACAATTTAAAAATCAAAACAAAATAAGATACTAGTTTGTCAGGACATAATGATAAGCGCCATTTCTGTGGACTCGTAGGTATGTTTGAGCAACCAATTTTCCAAAGTAATTTTACAATAATGTCGAGTCAACGGATAAAAATTAACAAAGTGAGGATAAGTTAAAAAAAGAAACACTCCGGAATAATAGTTATATCGACTTCAATTAAAAATTTAACTCGGACAATGAGTGCGCGAGGTTTCAGGGTGAACGAATTTATGAAATTTGCATACATCGGTATGTATATAAATTTCAGTTTTTTGATGATTTCTCGAAAACCTAACAAATTACAAAGTTTGGGTGTTTGTTGATCAATCATGTCGGAACAGCTGAACGAACCGTTGAAATATGAAACACTAATTACAGACTGGAATAGCTTATAGGCTACTTTTTGTGACGGGAAATAACAGGAACAGAGACTGTGGGTAAAACCTTGGGGGCTAGTTAGCTGGCTGCTAGCTGGCTACCATTTCGTGAAAGCTTACAAAATTTTATTTTATTAAAACGTTGTTTGTAAGTTCGTAAAAATTTAAGTACGAGGGCTATTGACGTATAAAAAAGTCGGACGTAGTCTCAGTAAGACAAAACTGTGTCACTAGAGTCAGCCACATTTGCACGTGTGCGTTGTCAGGTTGTCACTGATAGGCTGACACGCACACATATACACAAGTAGCGCGCGTAATCCACTGATTTGTGCGTGTCAGCCTGTATGTGACAGCGCACACGTGCATTTTATGTGGCCGACCTGATGAACACAGTTGTTGTATTAGCGAAACTGTCCGTCTTTCAGTATACGTCCATGGCGAGAGCTATATTTCCGCGCGAAGGCATCGGGTCCTTGAGTGGGCGAAAACTGCCAACTTAGAATACTTGAAGAGACAGATTTTGCTGACTTCAAGGTTGGAAGTTTTAAAATCTGCCAAAAGAGTTAAAAGTTCGTAGTGATACTGCCTTTTTGTTTACTGGATAGTAATATTATACAATTTCTTATATGATGCTAGGATAGACAAGACTTGTGTGGTTTATTTTTACCCTACCCTATTGTTAAAGCTACTTCTTCCTACGGACTCTTTGCAAAGTCCGCCTGGGGAAGTACCGCACCTTTGCCAGTTATTCTATCGCCAAGCAGTAATATGAAATCATCACTGTCATCGGTTTGAAGAGCAATGTTTGCAAAGAAATGACAGGGCATAGATACTAGATTATATCTCGGGGTGACGACTGCAGTGCAACGCTAGGTACAGATTTGGACTCTTTATATTCCAATAGCTGCGTGTTACTTTTATGGCCAAGCACGTTGCTTACCATCAGGCACATGCCCTGCTCGTTTCGTCAGTCTACAATTTAAAAAATAAGATGGAGTAGCTCCTACTAGATCCTATCACTACTTCAAAGTAGTTATAGATGTTAAAAGGGGAGTCTCACCCTAGTGATTGAATTATTTATTCTTAGTATTCAATTCTACTACTTACTTCTTTTTAACCCCCGATCAAAAAAAGGGGTGTTATAAGTTTGACGTCGATGTCTGTCTGTCTGTCTGTCTGTCTGTGTGTGTGTCTGTCTGTGGCACCGTAGAGCTCAAACGGATAGGTCGATTTCGATGCGGTTTTTTTATTTGAAGGTTAATATCCGTGCGGATGTTCTTAGCTATGTTTGGTTAAAATCGATTCAAGATGGTCGCCTCCACAAAATAGCGAACAAAATATTTCTTCACAACCTACCTCAATATGGGTATCAAATGAAAGGGCTTGACTAGTAGAATACTATACACTGTAACAAATTTCAAATCCAAGATGGCCGCCACCATTAAATGCTGAATTATATTATTTTGTTCACTACTAACTCAATATGGGTATCAAATGAAAGGGCTTGACTAGTAGAATACTTTGCACTATGACAAATTTAAATCCAAGATAGCCGCTAGCACAAAATGGCGAATTATATTTCTTTTTTCACAACTCCTTTAATATGGGTATCAAATGAAAGGGCTTGACTAGTAAAACGTTATACAGATAATCCGAGATCCGTGGTAGTCGGGGGTTAGTCAAAATTTTTAATTTTGTTCTTGTTCTAACCGACTAAGACTTCAAAAAATAAGAAAGTTCTCAATTTGGTTTAATATCTATGTATGTTAGGAAATGGCTACACCAATTTTGAATCAGTTTTGATGCTTTTTTTGTTTGATACATCAAAGTTAACACGTGGTTCCATATCAATTTTATTGAAATAGGTGCGGTGGTTTTTGAAAAATTAAAAAAAAAAAAATTACTTTCATATACCTCGATGACTCATGATATTAGTGATTGTTGCTTATAAAATTTGGTCGTGCGTCTTTTATTATTATTTGTATTTTAAATTGAAGTAAGTAGGTTTTAGTTTTTTCGGAAAAACTAAATTATTGGAGTTGTTTAAAAGAGGAATGAAAAAAAAGTTATGCAGTTCTTTCAAATATCAATGTAAGGTTGATTTTTTAACTGTTATAAGTTTACACTTGACCGCCATCTTGCCTGAAGTTAGAGACGCGAGACGCGACCATGCGATCTATGATGGAGCGCACTCACCTAGTAGAAATCGATTCACTTTTAACTTGTTGACACCAAGATTGTAACCATCGGGAAAATCCCACTCAGGCAACGCATTCAACAGCCTGGACGTTCTTTTCTTTTCCGGATGAGGTTGTTGCTATCTATATGTTCTACATTTGTGATAATAACAATCTCTTAGTTCATTTCTTTGGAACGTCAACCATGAAAAGATATTGCTTTTAGAGCTACGAGCAGCCTGATAGAAAAAAAAGACAAATTAGACATTTACATTTTAACAAAACATTTTTTCAAGATGGCGCTTGAAGCTCTACCTGGGTCTGTTTATTGTCTAGGTGGATTTTATAAATTTATGAATAGTACATAAGTGATCCTAAAACTTACAAAAAAAATATTGGAAATTTAGTTAAATTCTATTTTAAACAACCCAAAAAGCCAAAACAAAAATTATAATACATACTACAAAATTACAAATCAAACACTAGGCATAACTTGTTATTACCAACATCTATTATCAAATCAACTTATAAAAAATTAAATTATATAAATTATAACATGACCTCAGACAATACTGCAATTATGCACAATCGGGCCGGAATTACCGAATGCATCATCAATGATATAATACAAAGTTTATTTTGAAATTATATTTACATTACAAACCTTTTATTTTGCATTTAATAGAATTCGATATCATGGCGTCATGGCGTATAACTAATGAACTATAGGCTTATGTAAACAATTGATGGGTCACCACGACATCATCACCCCAGGGTTGGACCCCCAGGAGATGCGAGCTAACAATTTCCCATCCAAAAAGCCTTTAACATACACGCCTCACTGCACTGCTCTGCCACCCCACCACCCGAATCAGCATATTGGCATGTTGGTGACTCGAACTATTACATTTTTTCCTTTCAAGCAACACTCAACGAGGCTAAATAAATGTTCACGTTAAAACCCTACGAGGGAGCAAACTCCTGCCCATTGTCGCATCAGACGACCGTATGGCTTTACTTCTAAATATAAAACGAATCAATACAACTTCAGTTGCAAGTCTTCAAACACCGTAACATAAGTTTACTTACATAAACAGCCCACATAATGTTCCTACTGCTGGGACACGGGTCTTTCTCCCGCAAGAAGAGAGTTAAGGCCAAAATCCACTACGCTGGTCCAGTGCGGGTTGGTGGATGACACATGACCTCGTAAGATTCTAGGTACATGTTTTTAAATTTTATTTTTTTATGGTATAAAGTGTCGAGACGAGCTGGACATGTGCCTAATGGTAAAAAACATGCTTGCACAGTGACACGCAGCTATTGAAACAAGAATAGTCCAAATCATTACTTAGCACTGCACTGCACTCGCCACCCAGAGTAAGATGTTATATCTCTATGCCCAGTAATTTCACTGGAAACATTGCCCTTCAAGCCAGAAAACAGCAACGTTGGCACGTTACTGCTTGGCGGTGGAATAACTGGCAAAGGTGTGGTACTTCCCCAGGCGGACTCTGCAAAGAGTCTAAGAGCCCCTAAAAGTTTGCAGTATTATGTACGTGACAACAAAAAGACAGCGGTACGCGTGGGATTTGAACCCGGATCAGTCGCAGTTGTCCCGACTATACCAGCCGTAACTTCTAAATATAAATCCAATCAATACAACTTCAGTTGCAAGTCTTCAAACAGCCGGTAATTGGATCCTCGAAACACAAGTTTACTTGTACGTAGATAATTATCTATTTCATTTTGTACTTTATAGACAGATTAAAAAAATTAACTATTTTTTTAATTCACGTGTGACGAGACGAGCAATTCAAGTGCCTGATAGTAAGCAAAACACGCATGCTCATAACGGTAGTGCTACGCATTGGAACATGTAGAGTCCAAATACCACTGCGCTCGTTACTTTAGTCGGGATTGTTTTATCAAAATCGGATCAGCCGTTTCAAAACTAACAGCTCGTTTTTAGCTACTGTAGGAATCTTAGACCTACAATGGGCAAGTATGTATCTACTTGCTTTAGTTGCAAACATAGTTAAGTGCCTAAAATTACCAACTTATTGAAAATTATTAATTAACTTAAGTATTACTTTAACTTAAAACAGAAAAAAAGGAAGGATGTCATGAAGATTGTGTAAATTCTTTGTCGATGCTAAAGATATGATTTAAAAAAAGGTATTTATTTTCTTTTAGTAACTTTTTTTAAGAAAACTTAATTATAGTAGACACTATACATCATTTTAAGCTAATAAATTATTACTGTTGTTTAAAAAAGTACTCCTTCATTATATTAAATACAGTGAGAAGACTAAAAATGAACTGGAAGAAAAATATTAAATTTATAGGTTTTATCTTCACAGATGTTACTGCCATTAGATGGTTAGCTTAGCAACCAATTGTTTTGTGTAATTCCAATAAAGAAAAATAATTGAGTAACCATATTTTTTTCAGCCTGTCAGACACATGCGGCCCGCGTTAAGCCCACGTATTTCGGCTACGCCTTGCAAATGTCACTGTCAAACGCAATCGAGGGCTGTCACACGAAATTTTCCGCACAAAAAACTCGGGTTGACGCCATTGTTACATTGAACGAACGGATTTGACCTATTTCAACGTTTTATTTTTGTGTGTTTTTACCTGAGTTTAATCGCAGTAGTAGGTACCTATGTGGATTCAAAATTCATTTTTCTATCAGTCATATTGGACAAAATATTATCAATAGCTGACTTGAGTTTAGCGAGTTTAGGAGGAAGTTAGCAATTTGACAACCATAATTTGTTTTTTCCGATTTTTCGAGAACGCCATAGCCGATTTAAATTTATAATTATGTACTCGTGTATTCCTCGAAATGATCCCATATAAATTATACCGAAATTTGTGCCGAAGTTTACTTACTGCTTATGACACCTTTTGTCATGGCATATTTGAAAAAAGTTAATTATTTAATTGTTTATATATCAAAAAATGGGTCTTCCCCGCAGCCACCGCAAGCTACTAGGTAAGATTTATCAATATTTATCAACCGGTACAGAACCATGGACGATAATATACATATTTTTTTTTATGAAATAGATACCTACTTAGATTTGTGTATGTTATCTGTAGGTACCACGAATAGTAGTGGTAGGACTCTTTGCAGAGTCCGTCTGGGGAAGTATCCCAACTTTGCCAGTTATTCTACTGTTAAGCAGTAATGTGTAAACAATACTGTGTTCCGGCTTGAAGGGTAATGTTTCCAGTGAAATTACTGAGCATAGAGATAAAACATCTTATATCTCTGGGTGACGAGCGCAGTGCAGTGCTTGGTAATGATTTGGACTCTTCATGTTCCAGTTCCAATAGCTGCGTGTCGCTTTGTGTTACATGGCAGTCATGTTGCTTACCATCAGGCATAGGTATATGTCCTGCTCGTTTCGTTACTCCATACTAGAGGTATAAAAAAAACAATTGCCTGATATTAAAAATATTGTGGCTTAGGAAGTAGCACGGTTGTTTTAATTTATAGGCCTACGTTTGACTACCTCATCTGATATATTTTGTGATATTAAACGATGATGTATCTTATTTATTAATTTAGTAGCTCTACAGACTCCGGAGTCCGTGACCTTTGCCATATGAGTTCTTTTTTAGGGTTCCGTAAAACGTGAAAACGGAACCCTTACGGATTCGTCATGTCTGTCTGTCCGTCCGTATGTCACAGCCACTTTTTTCCCAAAATGTATGAACTATAAATAATACTGTTGAAACGTGGTAAATAGATGTATTTTGTGAACCGCATTAAGATTTTTATACAAAAATATAAAAAAAGAATACATTTTGGGAGGGTAGGTCCTTCTCTATAAAATTAGTCTGCGTTGTCTAAAGACAGGGTTCAAAAATGATATTGAGGTTTCTAAAATCATTTTTTCTATACATTACTAGCTGTACCCTGCCACGCTTCGCTGTGGCACATTGTGATGCAAAAATTAGATAAAACAATCCTTGATGCGGTTTGTATATCATTGTAAAATCTCAGTACAGAACTTTTTGAAGCGTACACAAACCAACATAACATTTTTATATATAGAGATTAAAACATCCATCAAAGTTACAACAAACTACAGAACTTATGTATATGTTACTTGATGCTACGGAACCCTTCATGGGCGAGTCCGACTCGCACTTAGCCGATGTATTTATTTATATCTTGAATTAAGAGAAGAAAAGAAAAATAGGGGTGAAGTAGGTAGTACAAACCAATTGATTTTCAACTTGCAAACACTGACATTGTATTCTATTGGGAAAACCCAGCAATTCCTTCTACAATCTAGCTGTTCGAATAAAGTAACTGACTTCAAACATCATTTTTAGAGACTTAGGAATGTTAACCACAAAACGGTGCTTTTTGGGCTTTTCGAGCTCCGTGCCAATAGAAAAAGGAGCTAGATGGTACCTATAAAATTATGCAGATCAATTACAAACTCTCTGAAATGTATTGTTGCATTGTTTGGTATGCAAAACAAAATTGCAAATTTTGTTTTGTATACAAATCAAGATAACAAATATGAAACGGCGCAAATATGGAACCCTTGGAAGTGGTTACATATTTGAGCCCTTTAGGGTTGAGATATTGAGCCCGTGGGGGGCCGGGAGCTCACCTCATCTTCAAAAGCCTTTCCGAGCGCTTGGTCGACGCGACGCGTGACCAAAATGCTGGCGTTTATTTGGCCCAAAGCATAACCATTGCCATTCAGCGTGGTAATGCCGCCAGTATGCTGGGTACGCTTCCGATTGGTAGTGGGCTTGAACATCTTGATTATCTGTACCTTCAGTGGTCTATGGATAATTTAGGTGTGCTTAGTGTAAGTAGTTAGTTAGGTATGTAGTGTAGCTCTCATTGTATTTTAATTGTGTAAATTAAGGCTCTGTCCCGTTTAAAAAAATAACATACAGATACCTACTGCAATAAAATTAACGTTAAAATGGATGATACCGGGTATATACTTTACCAAAGTGACTAAAGTCATGATTAGTATTTATATAAAATATAGGTATTTTGACATCATCCATTTGTCTGTATAGCTTATGAGCCAAAATCAATTTTGGTGTATTTGCCTCCTTTGGTTGGTTATTTTTGCACAAGGAAATTTGAATTGATACATACCATTGTATAAAGCGGACTGCTAAATTAATTTAACATTTTTAGATGATGTATGCTTCAAATTAGAAAATTCTAGAACATTTAAAACTAGCTCTTAAAAATCTTTTAGTTCTAGCTTTTACAAGTCAAAAGTCAGTTTTGTATAAAGCGTTTAACGGGTTTTGAAACCACATAATAGCCATTATTCAAGATGTTGAAGTTGAATGGGTTTTAAATTTTAGAAATATCTCCACATCGAGGGTAATGGCAAACACAGTTGTTATTTGTAGTGTATTTTCCAACATGGTTGTCTTTTTTTTCTATCGGAGTGCTTGTAGCCCCAAAAGCGATATCGTTTCACGATTAATATACCAAAGACTAGACCGAAGAGGGCTGTCCACGGTTTCGTATTAAAACACCTAAATATAGAATACATTGCTTGAGTACGTATTTTCTGATGAATATAAATTAGAACGTATTAAAATCTAGAGTAACATCGATTTTCTCTAGGTTCACGCACTTCATTATGGACCGCATCGTCGCTTAACATCAGGTGAAATGGCGGTCAGAAGCAAACCTATTACCGATAAGAAAGTAGTGACTTAAATAATATAGTTGCTTAAAATGTTAAACATTTTTTTTTGTTTATCACATTCGTTACCCAATTTTTTTTAGGTAAGCATATTTGCATATCGCGGACCCCAAACTAAGCTAAGCCTGTGTCTTCGTAGTGCAGAAATCTATTTACAATAACATCTTTTGAGTTTTGTGTAAGAAATGCGTTACAGAATCAAAATCGGTTTAATTATAAACAAAAGACAAAGAAAACAATAACAATCATTCTAAATACCAAATTATCAAATTTTAAATCTGGTGTTGTAAAATATTAAATAGTCATTAGGTACTTCCTTTGTATCCTTTTATGCTTATACAATCGTCTTTTGTTATGACCCTTTTTTGTCTATTGAGTTAGTGTGACGTCACAAACATCGAACATAATATTTATTTTATATCTATTGTAATTTCTATACTAAATTAGCTTCACTCGAAAAAAATTCAAACTAAAAAGGTTTTTCTTGCGTAAGTCCTGATTTTTTTTAATACGTCGCTTATACTACAATAACAACTGTTCTCCTTTTGCCACTGCAATAAAATTACAATGTAAAAACTGTACTGTAATGTTTTATCAAAATTTTAAGATTACGTAACCGAAAAAATATATTCAGCCACAAAACTAGAACAAAACTTCCTATTAGGGACGCCATGACACTTTTTTGTCGCCGATCTAAGATGGCGCGTGACGTCCGAAGTCTAAAACAAAAGACGTTCGCCCCACCCACTGGCACAAAAAAAAAAACAAAAGCTAATTTTAAATATTGAAAAAAGGTTCTAGTTAAAAGCGACTACAGAGATGCTGTTAAAGCATTGGGTTTGCAAATCAACAAGCAGCGTAACCAAATCCCGAATTCGACTAGGTCGGGACTCACGTACAAAACGCAACATAATCCCTACAAGCGGGCATGCAAAGTCGAATAAACGTCGCATTTACCCGGGAAGGCATCCGACGAACACTTGTTGCTTTCAACTTCCAACTTCGCTTCCACGTCGCCGAAACTTCTGCTAACCACTCGACAAATTAATACCGGCACTCTAACCGATCTAACCGAAATTAGAATTTTACCAAATTTAAAACTAACTTTTTACAATCTTTATTTTTACTACGCGAAGCTAAGCACCTTTATGTTACAGGAACTTTAATCTAAACTTTATGCAATTTACAATAAGCGATATTATTTTATATCAAGAATACCGATAGAATTTTCAGCACCAATTTCCGTACACTACACTCACTAAGCGTCAAGTCTCAAGACAACGCTTTTACAAGAAACCGGGCGACGCGCGTTCGAAAAGCGAAAATTCAACTTATCGTGTGTTCTTGTTCGCTTTAACGTTCCGTTCACTTGACAGGTAACTTTTTTCGGGTTGTTGTTTTAATATTTTTTGGCTCTAGCGTCGTTTTTGGTGAATTATTTGGTGATTTTTACGGAGCAAGGTGCAGCGTTGCACGTTCCGTTGGTTGCAACAGGTTGTTTGGCTCTGCGGCCTCTGCGCGCATGCGCGTTGGTTCCGATGCAGCCTGCCACAGTAACGGCTATGTAATAGAAAGACTTTTAACGATTTAATGCCATTTTGTTTTCGACTATAATCTAGGTTGACTCGTTGACTGTCTTGTGTTTGTCTAATGAAGTGGTTTGAGAATGACAAATTGGGAATAAATATCTACTAATGTATTTATTTTTTTCCTGTTAAATATTTACTGTTGACCGCATTCTTTCCTGATGTTGAGCAACGATGTGGTCTACGATGGAGCGTGTTTAGGTACCTAGAGTTAACTTATTTACTCTCTATTTGAAGACACCATTGTAACCTTCGGGAAAAGCCTACTCAGGCAAAACACTCCACAGACTTGACATTCGTTTCACAAATAGAGAGTATATTGACAATAACGTATGCTCACTAGATTGGTTTCACTAAATTAATTATTCATACCACAATTGGAATAATGAGGAGTTTTAGACTTGCAAATATATCTGTCAAAGTTAGTTCTGAACTTGGCCAAAGTGGCGCCAATTCATTGTACGAGTATTGGAGACATTTCATAAAATTAGGTGCCCTTGTACGCACCGAAGCTACATTGTAATGATATTTAAACCCTAATGCCCATGCTACACGAGGCTAGTTTTTCAAGCTAGGATAGTAAGCTAGTGTTGGAGTTGCTAGTACTTACTTCTAGCTTCGTGTTGACAACGGTAAGTAACGCTAGTTTTGTCTACACGAAGCTAGAAGTTCTATCTCGCTAGCTTACTAACACTAGATTGTTATCCTAGCCGGAGAAACTAGCCTGGTGTAGCTCGGGCGTAAGGTTAAGAACTCATGGAGTGGTTTTCACGAGACCGACTCGGTTGCGAGCCCGCTCCTGTAAAATGTTGATATATATTGTGTAAAAAACAAAGGTCAACTCACGACGGGTTTTACGCCCGCGGCGACGGCGTAGAAACGGGCCGACAATACTAAACCGCGAAAATCGGCGGTCTCGTGAGTTTTGAAATAAAACCGTAGTTCCGCAACCGCGGCGGGTGTGGGTGAAAATCGCTCCGTGAGTTTTAGCCTTATTGTTCTTGTTATAATAACTATCGCTTGAGAAATTCGCCGCGTGCTACTCCTCGAGCTCTCCGACGACTTCTAAGCAGCGGCAGGACGCAATTTCTCAAGCGATACTGGGCCAGCGTGGTGGATTATGGCCTTGACTCTTTTCTTACGGGCTTCGAATCCCAGCAGTGGTAATATTTAGTAGGTTGCTTACGCTGAAACTTGAATTAGGTATAAGCAGTTTATAAAGGTAGAGCTACCTACGCAAATTATTGATTTGTCTTTGTTTACTGGAATTCACCCCACTGTGTCGCTCGCAGCGTTCCTAGTCTGTCTAGGTTCCTATAGGTACATGTTTCCTTATCTTTTGCCCGAATTGCTATCAGTTAGGGAAGAGTATTAGCACGGAATCAGGATAAATTGCACTTCCGGTTAAAAGCAATTCGATATAATACTACAAAGGAGGTATTTATTGGTTCGGATTTCAATACATAAAATATAAAATGTTTACAACTAGCATAACCTTGTGGTTTCATCCATAAATTACCTATCCCGTTATGTTTCTGGTATAAAAATAGACTTTGTGTAAATCCAGAATATTACCAATTTATATACCTAGTACATTTCATTTCAATCCCTATTGGTAGTACCTAGTTTTTGCGTGAAATAGTTAATAAACATTAAGACATATTTATGAACTTTTGCATTTATAATTCGTTGTGATAGATATAAATCTGGGTTAAAAATGTACCCGTAAATATCAAATAACTATTAATGAATTTAATAAGCGTATACTCTACATGTTTCATTAATTGCTACCATTGTCAACCATCTCAAATCATTACGTACTCCATTCGTTACCTATAAATATATCTCTATGCCCGGTAAGCTTGGAAACCTTTCCTTTCAAACCGAACCGCAGTTATGTTTGCAAATTACTGCTTGGCAGTAAAATGGCTACGGCAAAACGTGGTACTTACTTTAGGTGACAAGAAATGTGCCTGATGGTAAGCAACATGCCTGCCCATAACAGCACAGGGACACATTGGAACATGAACAGTCCAAATCATTACCTAGCACCGCACTGAGTTCGTCACCCAGAGATAGAAATTGTTTTATAGCCCGGTAATTTCTCTGGAAACATTTCCCTTCAAACTGGAACACACTAATGTCTACACACTACTGCTTGGCGGCAGAATACCTGGGTGGCAGAATAAAAGGTGTTGTAACACTAATTGTAATGTTTTTCTTCTATTGTATTGTTTTGTATTGGTGTGTACGATAACGAGTATCTACCTATCTAAATATCTACTTCCCCAGGTGGATTACGCAAAGAGTCCTACCACTGATATTTTTGATAAAGTCTTAAATACGCGTAAAATTAAAAATCCGTCGTCTAACCAATTTGTCGACAGATAATGATAATCTTGTGCTATATCTGGTACAATCCAGAGTATTCACCTACGCGACAAAGTGTACTAAGCAGTGTAGGATCGATGCCGCCTCCGTCTTATCCGGCTGTTAGTCCCGAATGGCAGGCATTTGATAACGAGGACTTGATTTAACTTACCTGACGCGCTTTCCTTGTCTTATCAATTTAGTTAGAGTTAAAGATATACTATTCTAATTAGTCCTTCAACTAGATTTTGGAAAAAAAAATATGACACTTATTTTTTTTTTACATTAAATTATTAGAAATCGACAAAGATATCCTGATAACATTAAAAATGTTAATAATGAATGTTTGGTGTTCGATCACGTCGTAACGTTCGAATATATGTAGGTGGAGTAAGAGTCTGGAAGAACACAGCCTAATTTTTATCCCGGCAAAATAACGGGGACTACGCGGGTAGCATCGGGGGGCGTTGCTAGTAGATCGTAAAACTTCTGGACTGGGAGGTGATGACGTCATATCCTCGTAAAAATTGTACAACGAAGTGACGTCACTTGAATCTTCTAAGCAATCGTAATTTTTTGTTTGTGAAACAAAAGAATACGTGTACAATATCTTTTTCATAATTTACCTGACGGACTTACGAGACGAGCATTACATGTGCCTGATGGTAAACAACATGCCTGCCACATATCAGCACAGTGACACGCAGCTATTAGAACATGACGAGTCCAAATCATTACCTAGCACTGCACTCCGCTCATCACCCAGAGATATAAGATGTTATATCTCTATGCCCTGGAATTTCTCTGGAAACATTGACCTTCAAGCCTGAACACAGTAATGCTTGCACATTACTGCTTGGCGGTAGAATAACTGGCAAAGGTGTGGTACTTCCCCAGGCGGGCTATGCTAGGAATACTTCCACTACAATAACTTTTAACGAATACATTTCAAAGACATTAGCATGTTGGTGACCCGAATCCATAATGTTTTCCCCGTAACCGTGTTCTACGCAGCCAGAGAAGTTTTCACTTAAACAAGAACAAAATTAAAAAAATTATTTAACCCCCGACTACCTTGGATCTCGGATATATAACGTTCTATTAGTCAAGCCCTTTCATTTGATACCATATTGAGGTAGTAGTGAAAAAAATAATACAATTTTGCATTTTGTGGTGGCGGCCATCTTGGATTTGAAATTTGTAATAATGTATAGTATTCTGATAGTCAAGCCCTTTCATTTGATACCCATATTGAGGTAGGTTGTGAAGAAATATTTTGTCCGCCATTTTGTGGAGGCGGCCATTTTGAATTGATATTAACCAAACATAGCTAAGCACATTTGCACGTATATTAACCTTTAAATAAAAAAACCGCATCGAAATCGGCCCATCCGTTTGAGCTCTACGGTGCCACAAACAGACACACACAGACAGACAGATAGACAGACAGACAGACACACATCGACGTCAAACTTATAACACCCCTTTTTTTGGTCGGGGGTTAAAAAAGCACTCGAAAACCAACTGCAACTAGAAAAATATAAACTGGAAAATACTAATATTTTAGTTATACCACTAAAACTAACTGATACGAGTTTCGCTCCAAACAAAAAGTTTCCACTCCAAAATGTTAACAATAACTAAAATAGCGAAAAAAGAGCAAACCATATGCACAAATTTGTTACAAGCTATAGTAAGCTTTATAATGTGAATGATACAGTTCTAAATTGTACTGGCTGTGATGCTTGAAATCGCATAAAACTTCTCAAAAAGGTTAGTTGCGGAGGTTGCGCTCTTATTGGGAAAGGTGTATTTTGTGTTGAAATAATAAGCTATGCATACCATTTAAACTTTCTCGATTTCAAAACATTAAACATTTGTGGGTTGACGATGTTAAAATAGTCACTGCAATAGGTAAGCTCGAACCAAAAAGAAATACAATATGGATAAAAAACACGAATTTAACAAATATAATATAACCGGTTTGGTCAAAAAAATTGCTGGAAAAGGTAAGTTAGAAAACAGACAGTCTTAAAACTATTAGAGGAGCTATATATAATTATATATGTATATAGTAACAACACAAATACATTCTCATTCAGTCATAATTTAAGAGCGACGCTCTTGTCGGTGGAGTTCCTTCCATGTACTTCTGCGCTCCGCCTTCTCCTTGACTTCCTGATACGACACTACATTTATCTTCTCCTTCACTTGGTTCATGTAACTTCTACTAGGTCTACCTCCTCCCCTTCTAACTTACTTTCCATTACAACAGTACAAAAATACAACAGTAGTTGATCGGTTTCGTCTAAAAAATCACTGCAAAATGTAAAGAGAAGACAGAAAAATATGGATATTGTTGGAGAAATCACACACCAATTTTATAGAAGCATCACTAAATAACACGAAAATAACAAAATAGTGATTATACATCTTTGAGGGAAGCGCGTTAGATCATAAATTCAATTTTTGTATAAATAATATAAGGGGAAGCGGAAGAATTTTAGCGGTTACACGTAAAATGTCAATGATTTCAAACAAATATAATCTATTTATTTCAACCAGACATTTTAAATTGATTAGTTATTTATCTCTTTATATATGTTAACAAAGTGTGAAATACCAAAGCACATGAGACGTCACCACCCCAAACAAGCGTTAGGGTGAGTATTAGTTTAAAATGTTCCCTTGGGATGAGGGTGCATACCAAACATATGCATGTTTTGACAAGTCAAAATTAATTGCATATATTTTCCCATTGCATTTACAATGCAGATATTTAACAATATCGGACATTTGACTTGCCAATAAATCATTGAAATATGGTTTTAATAAAAAAAAATGTTATGTTAATCAAATCAAAATGTTTAATAATTATCAATTATACTCGTTTGTCTTTAA
The DNA here is from genome assembly GCA_017562165.1 of Ectropis grisescens. Classification (NCBI taxonomy): domain Eukaryota; kingdom Metazoa; phylum Arthropoda; class Insecta; order Lepidoptera; family Geometridae; genus Ectropis; species Ectropis grisescens. Next base: position 4,250,802 of record CM029792.1, on the reverse strand, counting down.
TAGGAATGATCTTTTACCGTAGTAAACATATTACTACCAATTAAGCTATCAGGGACTCCAATAATAAATAAATAAATAAATAAATATTGGTGGACAATTCACACACAACACCACATGACCCCAAACTAAGCAAAGCTTGTAATATGGCGGCCAGATAGTTGATATAATACTTGTATAGTTGTAGTTGTATTATACATAGAAACACCTAAACAAAGTGAAAACATTTGAATTCATCCCACAAATATTTGCACTGGGTGGGAATCGAACCCACGACCCTCGGCTTCGCAGGCAGAGTTACTACCCACTAAGCCACGAGTGCAGTCAATAGGTACTTATGTATTCACATTAATTTATAACAACAGTAGGTACACGCCAATTCTGCGACAAATAATGAATGACAGTAAAACATATAATTTGAAAGTAATATTAATAATTCATATATCATTCCTAACTCATCGATTATCGCGAAATAAAATAATTGCTGGGAAATGTCAAAAATAACAATAAATCTTCACAAACAGTAGATACCTAAATTAAAATACGAGAATGTATATGAGAGTAGTAACCTTAGATACAAAGCGCAGTGTCTCCTCGACTATCTTTTCCTTCATTCAAAAGTTTAGTTATCCACGCATCCCTAAAACCCGAGGTGCAATAAGGCCGGATGGACAAACAAAATTTTTCAAAACAATTTTCATCAAACCAAGTCTCAATTTTTTTTGTTTAACCACGTTTACTTTCCCGTGTATGTATGACTCTTCTTTAAACTGATTAATTCATAAATATAATAAAAAAATCTTATGGATACCTATATCACTGTAATTTCACTTGAAACATTTTCCAACAATGTTTGCACTGTGTTGCCTATGTGGGTAAAGTGTTATCATAGTGGCCTAGTAAGCTATGTGGCTTAGTGACGAAAATGTCTGGACTCGGGATCGTGAAGTATCGTGATATAATTATATACGAGGGTCAAACTGAAAGTTCTTAGAAAATCAAAAACTGATTACATTAGCCAGTTATTAGTTTTATTATATATTTTCAAAATATTGTCCATTCACGTCAATACACCGCTGCATGCGATGGAACCACTGGGAAAAGCACTTTGCCCACTCGTCCTTAGGGGTCTCTTCAATGGCATCGCGATACGCAGCCACCGCTTCTTCAGCATTCATAAACCGCTTTCCTTTAAGTTTTTCTTTAATTTTTGAAAATAAATAAAAATCACAAGGCGCGAGGTCGGGGCAATACGGCGGGTAACCCAGTAATTCAACGTTTGATGTCGCCAAATAGTCGATCGTTCGCTTGGCGGTGTGCGATGAGGCGTTGTCGTGGTGAAGGAGGATCCTACTGCGAGGTCGTTTCTCTCGAACTTTTTCCAAGACAAGTGGCAAATAATTGGTAGTGTACCATTCTGCAGAAACAGTTTTTTTGATCCTCTAACACAATTGTTGCGAAATGACCTATCCTTCCAAAGAACGAGGCCACCATTTTTTCCCCCGCACTTCGATCTCTCTTCACTTTAGTTGGCAACTCCTCGAAAGGAAACACCCACTGAGCAGATTGTCTTTTGGTTTCAGGATCATAACAGTAAATCCAGCTTTCGTCACCTGTAAGTATGTCGAACACAGCATTTGAGTCACCTCCGTTAAATATTTCAATCATTTTACGGCACCAATCCACACGATGGAGTTTTTGAGCCTCAGTTAAATTATGAGGTATCCACCGGGCGCAAAGCTTCCTGACCGCTAAATGTTCGTGTAGGATTTTGTGCACTTGACTCATACCGATGCCTAAACTTGTCCGAATCTGCTGATAGGTCACTCTTTGTCAGTCTCTATCATACGCCGCACAACACAGATGTTATCTTCAGTCGTCGCCGTAGAAGGCCGTCCCTCACGTAAATCATCAGTGAGATTAGTGCGACCACGTTTAAACTCATTAAACCAGTTGTAAACAGTCGCACGAGATGGGGCTTCATCGTGAAAGGCCAATCGTAGTCTATCATAACTTTCTTGTTGACTTAAATGACATCGAAAGTCATAAAAAATCATTGCACGAAAATTTTCTCGTGTTAAATTCATGTTGACGTGACACAGACAATTTTCAATTTGCCGCCAAATCGTAAAACAAATGACAAATGAATGAAGTATATACTCAGTAATATTGGCAAAGAGTTCTATTTTCAAATTATAGAATTATTTTTTTATTATATTGTTTATAAGTGGCCAGTTCTAAGAACTTTCAGTTTGACCCTCGTATAATACTGGGTTTTGCCCGCGGCTTCGCTCGCGTTTTGTAAATTGTTGACGCACTGGCTAAACGTTTTTATGAAATTTTCATTCTCTATTATGTACTTACTACGAATAAAAAGCGCCATACAAAGTAACAAAATCCTTTATTAGTAGATGAGTTAGAAGTTTTAAGTCCTAAGTGTTTGCCATCTGCGTTTATGTAAAACTTTCATATCCTATTTTACCCTCTTAGGGGTTGAATTTTGCAAAACCCCGTCGGGCCTAGGTCCTAAAAAGGATCTCCATGAAAAATTTCAGCCTCCTAGCATTTTTAGTTTCTGAGATTTCGTGACCTTTCGCTTTTATCCGAACCCATTCATTACTTGTACATGTTTCCTACACCTGTAAGTGTTTCTCCAAGTAGAGAAGTACATTTTGTCATGATTACTAGCTTTAATGGCGAAGAAATTGTGTGGAAACCAATAAGTTCCAAGGAAGTATTTTTTTCTGAGACATGCATCATACACCAACCTTCACTTAGCCTTACTTAACTTAGCATGGGACATTATGGCTTCGAAAACAGAATCCTGTGAGAGAACGCCCTAAGTCCCAGCAGTGTAAAAATAATATAAACTGTGTATGCTTACGTTTTCCATAACAAGTTACGGTTGATCTAGCCGGGAGAAAGGCTACTGCCGATTCAGGATCCCTTGAATTCTGGCTTTTCGGAGTCATGTGCGTAAAATCGCTAACTTCAAAACGGATGAAACCTGATTGTTGGATAAGATTTAACTGTTTAAAGGCAAGTGAAGTCCACCAAACCACAACTTAGCAGCGCGTAGTGGACTATGGCTTAAACCTTCCGTGGCATAGCAGTGGGGAGTCAATGGGTTGATACAGATGCTTATGTCATATTAAGCGACCTGTTTAGTGGGTTTATAAAATACTACGCACAGTCACAGAAGGGGTTAGATTTTTGTAACGTGGTCGATTTTGCCGAGAGAAATCTCTTCTTCTTCCTTTTTGGGATATGGCGCGGAGTGCATATCTCAACATGCTTCACTTTTAAATTCTCTTATTTATAAATACTACGTAACAACTCGAAGAAGAGGGGGTGAAAAGATCTTAAAAAAAATTGGTTACGTGCTAGGGGTATGTTCTCTCAGGTGGGGTAGTGACTTACCCAGAATGTAGACCATGTTCTTGGTCCACCTCTGCAGCTCTTTGCGAATGGCGCGACGTTCCTGTTGGCACCTTGAGAAGGAACACTCCGCCATTGCATTCAACACACCCTGAAACAAGGGAAAACTTCCATTAATATTTCCACCGACATCTTAGAGTGAAATTTTTATATCGCCTCAAACTATTTTATCCATTTATTGCATGTCGCGTGACGGTCGGCTGTGAACTAAGAGTAAAGTGAATATAAAGAAAGGACCAATATGGCGGCGTTACTCGTTAAGTTACTTAAATTACTCAAATCGATTATTTTTGCAATTTTTTTAAATGAAATGTTTACAATGCGAAGCAAATTGTCACTTTTACCATGGTTTCAGAAAACAACGCAACCATTTTTTGAATTTATTATTTCTTTTGGCGCGTTAGGGAAAAATGATTAGAGTAAACTTTAACGTGGCGCGTGCACCGTCGCGAAAAATAGATAAAATGTAGTGTTACAGTAAATATTGTAACTAACTTCAGATTAATACTTCTAGTGTTGAAGATATTATATATTCTGTAGTTAGTCAGTTAGTTTGACGGTACCTTTTCTGCACCTAGCTTTGTTATTGGGCCACTTGACTCATGCTTCCCTTTTCTACTCCACAAGCCGTTGCAGAAAGCAAGCATCCTGTTGAGATTGAAATAGGCATACCGGCATCCTGAACAGACAACGGAGATTGGAGGAATTCTGCCTGTTAAAGTTCAGGTATAAAGGGAAGAAGTAAATTGCGTACGCGCATCACCCTCTAACCCTCTAGTCACTAAGCCACCTTGGCTTTGTCCATGATGTAGGCTAATGATGATAAAGCATATCCATGAATCACATTTAGGTTCTATTTCTGATTAATTTTCCATTGCCTTCATAGGATTATCGAGTGACACGACTATGAGATCACTTGAATACTATATCTAAAATGTAATTAGTTAAATGTGAGACAAAGCGAGTCATTTCGAGATATACGTACCTATGTACTTACATACTAGCAGTGCCTCGCGGTTTTGCCCGCGTAGTTGCGATTATTTAGGATAAAAATTACCTATTAGTTATACGTATCTTACCTTTTGTGTTTTCCAGACTATAATCTATCTATGTTCCAAATTTCAGCTCGATCCGTTAAGAACTTACGACTTGACTGAGCAACATACATGTAAGCATTTATCGTATAAGTAGGATACTAGCTGTAACCCGCGGTTTTACTCACGTTGTTACACTTCCCGTAATTTTCAAATGATAAAAAGTAGCTAGTGTGGTATTCCAGATTACTTATATCGCAACCGTATTACTACGTGAAGGAAAACATCGTGAGGAAACCGACATGTACCTAGAACCTTTCGAAGTCATGTGTCATCCACCAACCCGCACTGGGCCAGCGTGGTGGATTATGGCCTTAACTCTCTCCTTGTGAGAGAAGGCCCGAGTCCCAGCAGTGGGAACATTTAGTGGGCTGTTGATGATACAATCTGGCGTTACCTACGTGAGTTACCAAAGTCGTTATAATTCGATTTCAGTTAACGAAAAATGCACATGTCTTTTTACGCGAAACTAGTTTGTAACTCAACGTGTTTAGGGTTGCAACTGCTAGTGAATTCCGAAGGTCTGATTCCAAACCTTGTTTCACTTACCTACGTCCTTTGTAAGAGGCACGTGGAAAACTGAAATTTAATTACCCCCCGTTTTCTGAGGGCATTTATTGTGTTCAAATTCAAAACGATCCACTTATAAGAAGTCTATTTCAGGTTAAGTTTTGTGACAGAAGTTGATATCGCGTAATTCACAATAAACACTGATTATTGTTTACTAAGTAGTTTGATTTATAAGTTCCATCTCTTTTATAGATGCATGTAGTTTAGTATTTCATAAATTACGAGGCGTATCCTCTTTTCTCCCGTTACCGGGGACGATGGCAGTTGATTTGTGTCATCTGGCCCGGTAATATATTTACCGGGCCAGTTGAAACTTTTTCTTCCCATTTGGCCCGGCACCGGGCCAAGGCACCGGGCCAGATGGGACCATACCATGTCAGGTTACTGTTGTCCACTAGACAGTACTAGTATACGTATCTACTTATTAGTTAATAGTTTGTATTTTTTTCGAAAAAAATCGACTTTAATTTAGCTTTTATAGGTTTACACTTGACCGCCATCTCGCCTGGTGTTAAGCGATGATGCGGTCTACGGTGAAACGTGTTTAGCGTGAAACCGATTCACTCTCGATTTGAAATTTAGATACTCAAACTTCATAATTTTCATGACGCTACGATCCTTGGAAGATGGTTAAATTTTATAAGTAGATTTCATTACATAGCTACATACCTACAGGTCGACCTAATAAAAGCGTAGTCTTTATAATATACTGTGCTTAATCACGATATAATTCATTGTTTAGTTACCTCGACATTTCAGCAGCGTTACAACCGCCGTGGTCACGAGCACACATAAGCATTACGCTTTTATTAGGTCGACCTGTATTTAACTATGTAGATAATGAAATCTAAGGTAACTAATTTAATCATCTTCCAAAAATGACTGTCCATCTTCCAATGATGAAAAGACGAGAAGACTTCAAAAAGTCTTCTCGTGACCACGGCGGTTGTAACGCTGCCAAAATGTCGAGGTAAGTAAACAATAAATTATATCGTGATTAAGCTCCGTACATTATAAACAATATGCGTTAAAATCGCGAAAGTTCAATAAAAGCGTGTTAATAAACAAGATCATTAGTATCGGTAAATTGCTGGAAATTTACAATGATACTCGATTTCATTCCTCTTTGATACCTTTTCCATGTTTACGATCACAAGTCAAGTCTCTCCAATTACTAGAGCATCCATCGAAGCATCGACTCAAAGACGGTCAATGCCCCAGCAAAAAGGAGCTAACGAAATTCGACGAAAAACCTCCTTTCTCATCAAGGAACACCCCGACACCCAACGAAAATGCCCGAACCACCCAAATCTGGCCCCCAAATTCTTATTTCAAACTCCAGACGGGGGCCAAGGGGGGTATCGCGAAACTATTCTTATTTTAAAATCTCTCTCTACGGAATATGCCACGAAAGAGGTTCTTATTTTAAAAATATCACGCTCCACCGAAATTTTCTTATTTTAAAAACTTGAAACGGGGGGTGCGAACGTTCTTCCGAAATCCGCCTCCCCCTCCCAGTGGCCAGTTATGATATTCTTATTTTAAAATCGCTCGAAGCGTTCCGATTCTGTTATTAAGATGTTAGTGTGAGCTTTATGAAGACATGAAGGAGCGAAACGAATCTGGGATAACAAAGGAGTTTTCCGAAAGAGTATCTAAGATGTGTAGTTGAAGTTTAATAAAGCTTGTATTACTCGTAATTAAATTTCTAATATCGTGGCAAAAACATCTCCGTTCGGCATTCCTGACCTACGCTACGTGACCTACTTTCGGCGCTTTATGCCGCTCCGACATTGTAATTCTGAATTTAGGTAAAACAATGGCTTTACTTTCACAATTCCTATTTTGTCAGTCGAATTGTCTCTTTCAAAGTTTGGTTTATTAATGTTTGTTCATTATTTGAGTAAGTATTACAAAACAAGATTACTTCAACCGAGACATAAGCCTGATAAGGTACATTGTCTAAATTAAGCTCAATCTTGTCTAATTGACGACAAAAACCGGGAAAAACATCTACAACGACATAATTTTGGAAATTTGGGTTATAAATTCAAAACAATTGAATGGCGTCAAAAACAAAACACCGTCAAGCCCGCCAGAGTGCCCGAGACAAATTGAATTCGGAATGAGTGAAAATTCGAATTTCAAAATGCGTCTATCGAAGGTAAAGATACAAAAAGCAACCAATAATCTTTCCCGCCAATTTCCATCGCTGTCAAATTTGGAACCGCGTCGCGCCCACCACCCCCTAGCCCAGATCAATTTACGATAACTCGGTAGCTTCTCTGTCTCGTTCCGTCTTAAGACGTTTGACTATATCCGTCTCTAGGTTAAGTTTTAGATCGGTGCTGTTCATTATTAAAACCGGATATCTGTTCTTTGGTCGGAGGAAATTACCATTTTATTTCTTCTGAAAATGTTTGATTTTTATAATTACTTAGGTAATTATAATTAGGTTTATTGTTTTAGCTTGGCTTCCATAATCTTGTGTGATAAATATATTTACGACCTCTGAAAACGGGAATATCACGATTACAACAATGAATGAATTATTATCACTTGATTTTATTGTAACTGTCTGAAAATTTTGCAAGAGTTACCAACTCATCTTTTTTTTTAAGTCGGGCCCAGCCCAATCTAATAGCTAGTCGATAGATAGTATGCAGTAAGTATCCAGGTATTTAAAGGTATCTAACCAAGTCTAACAGATCTATCTACTAGTACCTGCTAAACTTAGTTGTCACCGACTTCAAATAGATGAGCGGGAAGGGCTTACAACAATTTTATTTATAAGTATATCATTTATTTTTCGCTTTTGAGTGCCCATTTGCGGTTTTGAAGTCGTTTTTTTTAAACGTAAATATCCATATATGTTACCAACTTAACGTCATATTATCGAAAAAAAAAAATTACAGACCTGATTTAACAAGAAAAATATGCAGTTCTTTAGCTGAATAAAAATCGCATTTGAATCAACAAAATATATATAATTATTATCAAGCACGTACAAACATTAAGTACTTAAAATTGACAGTATTTTTTTTTGTTTTATTTTTTTAATGGAATTGTTTGTGGCCAGTGTCCAGTTTGTCCGATACCTCGTTCCACGCTACCCCAGTAGACACCATTCTCTACGATGTAGCTCGAGACTTATTTTTAACTGTTGTGTGCGTGTTGCCCATGTGTGTGTGGGGTGGCGTGCGTGTGTGTGCGTGCGTTTGAAATATTCCCCCGTGGTGCGCGCGGAATTGATGTTTTTAATTAGTTTGCAACGGTTTTCGTTGGTGGCCAGTATCAAGTTTTTATTATTATTTATTAAATTAATAAAGATAATTGTTTTTTTTGCAGTAGCTTCGTTTGTTAGTGCAATGTGTTGTCTGAATATTACTTTTCCATTCGACGTAAGACTGTTAGAGCTGGGCTATTTCATTGACGGAGGCTTAAGGAGAATGACGCATGTTTTCCAAAGGGGTTTTTTGGCAGACGCCAGTTTCATCAGCGATTTTTCCTTCATTATTTAAAGCGGTAGTGATGGTCTGATGATAAACTCCTATTTACCGTACACATAGGTAGGTACTTAAGAGTAACATAATAATTTGTCTAAATACATATAATACAATCTAGGTACAAGTAAACAATTTTTTTAATTACTTATTTTTAAGTATTTGAGAGTAGCAGCTCGGTTTTAACCGCTTAGATTTTTTTAACTATTATAGATTTACACTCAAACACCATCTGGCCTGATGTTAAGCAACGATGCGGTCTACAATAGAACGTGATTACCTATATAATATACCGATTCATTCTCGATTTGATGACACCAAGATTTTAATCATCGGGGAAACCCCACTCAAGTATTAACCCCACATCGAAACGTAATTTTTACAAAAGTAGAGTCGAACTTCTTAGTTCGTGTCTTTGGAACGTCTACCATGAAACGATATCGCTTTTCGAGCTATAAGCGGTACAATAAAAGAAAGGGCAATGCGGTATTCGATCATACATGATCTGCAGATCAGTAGCACACTCTCCGAAGTGTATCCGACAAAAAAAAGATAAGCTAGCAATTTTGCGGCGGTTATCACGTTCATTTCGTAATTTTCCTGATGAAATCTGGATGAAAAATGTTCTACACTATAGATACTATTCGCAATCTGTGTCCCAGACGTTGAGTCGGTCCGTTCAAGCGTCAACGACGTGATTGAGCAACAAACATCCAAAATTTTACGTTTGTAACGTAGCCATTATTATTCCGGCAAACACAAATAAATGTAAAACCCAGCTACCTAATGGCGAATGCGCAAATCCACGGCAAACTTTAATTGAATACCAGTTGGCTTCATTTTCGTCAAAGTTGTGTTAAAACGGCCCGGTTACCTGCAGTGGTTATTATTTAAACTGGGATACGCAGAAATGATATAGTAAAGGGAAAGTTGGTAATTTGATCGCAGGTATTTTTGCCCTCTTCGATCTGAAAAAATGTCTCTACCTTCTCCATATACCTATATCTTATTGGTCTGTTCATGTTCAAATAAGTGCATACCACTTGACTGTTCCGGTCATTCTTGTTTACTTGCCATTTGTCACAGATAAACTCGTCTCATCACTATTGCCAAAAAATATATAAAACGCAATCAGGTAAACATCGCTTTCGACTCGTAAGCTATTTCTGTATAACCTTGTTCTGTGACCCGACTGTTTCCTGAAAGTTGCCTTTGTCGAATGTTGTATAGGCGGGGAAGCTGGGCCGCCATTGTTTCAGACACGTGTCCTTCGAATTTCGAAAGGTTTTGTATATGGAATATTTTGTTTATAACGGAATTTAACCGCCAATTACAAAACCAGATTTGTGATCAATCGAGTTTGTTTGATGTCGACATCTATCTAATCGAATTTAGTCAAAAAATTTACGGATTTATGGTCATTACTGCCAAAATAAGTAGAAACAGCATACCTTGCCGCTAGCGATTCTAGGGGTCAAGTAGATTGGTGTGTAGCATAATTGGTTTACACACGTAAACCAATTATGCTACACACAGAGAGACACATTATTACCAATTCCAAGGTGCTCAGGGCACATCTAATGATTTACATCGATGGATACCTGTATAAAATATACTATTGCAATTGGCTGATACGCAAACTTAAAAGATTTTACCTATCTAAAAAAACGTCTAACGCGAGCATTTCAGCTGCTCCGCCGTCGCTCCGACGCTACGCCACTAGCCTGTCGGTAATACGAACGCGTAAGATTTCCCCCTACCAAAATTTTACTCCATCCGGCCAAAGAAGTTTTAACGTCAAAAAAAATAAACTACTGTAATGCGACGTGTTTATTTCAATGGATTTTTTACCTTTATAATCTAAAAATACATGTCTAGTGTCTATGATCGTTTAACAAAAGTTTATAGTATCTATTCTGGCAATAAAAAAAAACAATTCGATTGGATTCGATTTTCACGAAACGTACTTTCATTCGGTTTGTTTACGGAACGCGCCAAAAACAGGCCGGCGTCGCTTTCGGGTTGTTCCGTATCACGGCTACAAACTATTACTCCTACCGTGGTGTGTTTGTTGCGGACCTGTTGCAGAACGCTTTTGTTTTTGTTGACGGAGAGAGATTTAGGTGTCGATTCTATACTGTTTTCCTGTGTTCTTTGCAAATAGCATAAATCAAATAGAAATGTCGTTTTCAATTCTGGACTTAGAATCTATGAAATAAATTACGTCTATGACAATCAATAATAATTCTATCCGTAGGTACATGTATACTGGTTTTGATGGTATACTAGCGATCCCTCCTGGTACCTGTGTCTGTGTTTGGAGTTACTGATTTGTCTACTTGTTTTGATACATAAAAAATTGGCAATATAGGGACTTCCGATGTGCCGATAGAAGATAGAAGTGAAAACTTATAACTCAGCATTTGATGACTCACTTCGCTATCGGACGAACTACAAAAAATCAGAGGGCATGGTCATGACCATGGCCATCTAGATCATCCGAGTTCACCCGAAGATTGCTTTCATTTACGAACGCGACGCTTGAGCTCGAATCACGGCCTAAGAAAAATCTGTCTGTGGTGCGTCGAATTATTGAAGGGAAAAGTTTCATCTTTAATAATTCGGCCGCACCCCAAGATGCTAGGAAGTAGAGTTGTGAAGATCACATAAACAATAAGTCGGTCTGTCGCACGCAACAGGTTTCCGAACATGGTAATGTGCTTAACTTGCTGCAACTGTACTGAGCAAACTTGAAAGCACGACGGGACAGCCTCTTTTTCTACTTATAAAAGTTTAACTATTTGTTTTATCTTTTTTTGTAGGGTAGAACTCCTTGCAGAATCCACGTTGGTACCACATCTTTATTTTGCAACTGCCAAGCAGTAATGTGCCAGCATAGCTGTACCGATTCCAGTTTGAAAGACAATAAATAGATATATCTCTGAGTACCGAAACTGTGGAGAGCTAGGAGCTAGTGCCTTTAAACTCTTCGTGTTCATATAGTTGCGTGGCGGGCATTGTACTGTTATAAAATATCCATGGTGATGCTTACCATTAATCTTTGTCTTGCAAGTCTTGCTAATATCAATGCTTTATATTAATAAGTGCATATTAAATTAAAAATCCCACACACAACACATACACTCATGTACGAAGTACGAAAGAGAAAGGTTTACTACATATTTTTAGTTTGGGTATTATTAAGTAACAATAGGTATTACATAACGTCTGAGATTCGCACGACTATAAATGTTGTAGAATCAAATATAATCGATTAGCAATACAGCCTTTGTTGTTTAGGGATTACGTAGCATTCAAATGGTTTGTTTTTATTGATGCAGTAGTTTTGAGGTTATTTGTTCCATGCAAAATGTTTGTATGGTTTAACAAAAAGTAAATTAGTTGTTACCAAATATCACTAGATTCCGTTTTACCCTTTCCATATTGATAGCATAATCAACACGGACCGAAAAATTCTTATCCCCGTTTATCCCAAGTTTCTAAGGGGGTGGTGTCCCACCCCCCGGTGGGGTAGCGTCTCGCGCGCCTGTGTGAAAGAATGCCGGGAATCAATACAGTGGTGCACATTAAATTGGTAGAGGGTGGCAACCCCACAACACCCCCAACGGTTTTTTCGGTGATTTTCCACGGGTTTAAATATGTTATTAGTTTTTATGTTTAAGTTTAGATTGGATTTTAATTAGTTTTACGTTTAAATATACGTACCTATGTGTGAGTTTTAGACGTATTTCAAATAGGTACCTACTTTAAAGCAAGCGTTCAAAATCTGATTTTATTTTATTTTAATCAAATGTATTAGGTATTTTCCTTTGTAACTTACACGTAATAAGCATTCTGTGTCTTGTTAGTTTGTCATATCATCCTTGTGGGCCATACCTTACATACTAAAACATTTCCATCAAATAAACCAACATAATTCTTTATTGTCGAAAGTTATTACAAATGGACAATCAGTCAAATTTTCGTCGAAAAACATTTAGACAGAATAAAGAATGAAACAGGAATTTGAATACTCTTGGAAAATTCTAAGAATAATTTTCAACCTCCTTGAGTTAGCGAGAGTAGTTCATTTCTTCTTAGGCCATGTACACACCAGCGAATAATGATAATATTGATAATAATAATAAATAAAAGAAGCTTTCGCTGGACGAATGAATCAAAACGCATTAAATCAGTATTTAACATTATTTATTCCATATAAATATAAAATATAACAAATTTAGATCATTAAATAGGATAAATCATACAACTCTACTTTGCTTACAAGTTTGATGGCTTTTTGTTTTAAATTTTACTAGTTTTTGGCAAAAGCGGTGTTGAAAACGATGACTACGAATGAAATAACGATGAAAATGTGGTATAAGATAAAGCACACTTACTCATATGTGCCTTCGCTCTACTCTCCAAATGACCGCAATATGTAAATACGGCAGGTGTCCTATCTTATATTAACAACACAAAAGCTAAAAAAAAAACGTTCTTATGTTTAGTAAAAACAATGGCGACCTAAGAATTACACAAGCTCTCATACACAAACAAACCCTCTTTTTTTTTTTTAACCTTTTATAGGCTCACACTTGACCGCCATCTCGCCTGATGTTAAGCGACGATGCGGTCTACGATGGAGCGTGTTTACCTAGAAGAAACCGATTCAAACCCTCAAAGTAACAAAACCTCTTTTTTACAATTTTTATGCAAATGAAGGCTTTCAAAATTACAAATGTGTATTTTAATTTATTTTTATTATTCCCTGACATAACTACGATGTGTAACCACCCTTATCCATCCAACTCCACATTTTTGTCTTTTCCTGGGCTTCAATTTAAAATTTTATTTCCCCGCTTGACCCAAAGGGGAAGAGACGACAGTAGGGGGGAGAAAAGGGGGACTGAAGACACTCATTATAACCAATTTCATCGTTTTTTTAAGTTTTTTAACCATTGTTCTACTGATGGCTCATTTCGCGCCTTTATTCAGTTTTTGTTTTTTTCGGTTGGGTTCTGAAAGAGGTTTTAGTTTGTTTTCGCGGCACAATTACGGTTGGCCAGCCCGCGCTGCCTCAGGTGAAATAGGTCGGTTGTTTTTGTTAGGTTGGCAATTCTACAAACAGTACGGAGTACGGTTTTCTTGATAATTGTCATTTTTAGTTCCAGTAAGTTTTTTTTTGTGAAATACAAACAATTAATGATGATTAGCAACATGCCTGCCACATGACAGCACAGCGACACGCAGCTATTGGAACATGACGAGTTCTAATCATTACCTACAATATTGGATTGCGCTCGTCGTCGTTTTGTAGAAGCACTGTTTGTAGAGTCCGCCTGGGGAAGTACCACACCTTTGCCAGTTATTCTACCGCGAAGCAGTAAAGTGAAACATCACCGTGTTTTGGTTTGAAGGGCACTGTTTCTAGTGAAATAACAGGTCATACCTAAAGATAAGACATCTTATATGTCTGAGTGATCTGTGCAGTGTCGTGCTAGGTAATGATTTGTACTCTACCTGTTCCAATAGCTGCGTGTCACTGTGCTGTTATAGACAGGCATGTTGCTTACCATCAGGCACATGACCTGCTCGTTTCGACACTTTATACTATTATAAAGATCCACCAACCCGCACTGGGCTTGAGCGAGGTAGCCTTGTCTCCTTGCCAAAGAAAAAAGAAAGCTCTGTGTATCATCAGTAAGAACATTTAGTAGACTGCTTATGTAGCGGTATGTAAATTTTTTTATAGCATAGAGTGACGAGACGAGCAAGACATGTGCCTGATGGTAAGCATCATGCCTGCCCATAACAGCGCAGTGACTTTTGAAACATGAACATTTCAAATCATTACCTAGCACAGCACTGCGTTCGTCACCCAGAGATCTAAGATATTCTTTTATCTCTAAGCCCTGTAATTCCTGGAAACATTGCTCTTCAAACCGGAACACAGTAATGTTAGCACATTATATGGTAGGATAATTGGCAAAGGTGTGGTACATCCCCAGGCGGACGCTGACAAGAGTCCTACCACTACTAAATTATAAATTGAAATTATCAGATATTTCGGCAGTCATTTAATACTTTATGTAAAATTATCATGTCAGCTCTCCAAGATAAACGGTTTCCAGGCGTGTTCTATTTGTAAACAGCCGGCATCAGCTCAACAAGTTGTCTGAACATGAACGTAGCCAACAACTGCCTGCTTTGTACTTTACCTACAGTAAGTACTTAAATTTCATATTTTTTGTGAGAGCAAAGATAAGAAAATTTTAGTTTTTTGTTGAAATTTGAAAAACAACTAAACCGATTTATATTAAAATTCATGGTGGTCTTATAAATAAATTATCTCTGAAGTATTATCTACCGAAAGAAATACCAAAATCGATTTACAATTGGCGGAGCTATCGTGCTACATGTTAAGGTACAAGTTCGCGCTGAGACCGCGACAAGCGACCGCGACAAGAGACCGCGACAAGAGACCGCGACTGGAGACCGCGACAGGCACATGACTCTATAGAATTGTATGGGCGCCAGTTCGCGCCGAGACCGCGACACATGTCTCGCGACACGTGTCTCGGTCTCCTGTTGCGGTCTCGCGAACTGGTGCCCATACAATTCCATAGTGTCAAGTGCCTGTCGCGCTCTCCGGTCGCGGTCTCGTGTCGCGGTCTCCAGGCGAACCGCTACCTTTACATACACGCATGTATTGACAACCATTCTTTCCTGGTCCATATTAGAAATGAAACCTTAAAATTGCATTATGTGTTACAATGTTTAACCTGCAAACCTACTGAAAAGCAATAAAACTCCTTGCGGGTTTACTTGAAAGTAGGTAGGAATTATTTTTCTAAGAACGAAACAATCGATTTCAATTTCATATCAACGACGTTCAAACAGTGTACATAATAAATCAATGACGATGTTTCAATATATATATTTTAAAATTAGTTTTCTTAACGTACATGTTATCTAACATTAATGGTATATTTGCCGTAGTTGGGTTAAGCGTTATAAGTTTACGGGGAAACGGGTTCCTTTTTGTTTATGTCACAAAAATGAGTTTTCTATCTATCATACCTTTCGTACAAAACTAAACTAAAACTCAATTTTAACTCGTTGAGTTTACGTGACGTCACAAACGTCGAAAGAAATGATACCGCTCGATACACCCGCGTACACTATATTGCACAAAATGACGAAAACCAACAAACTTAAAAGTTGGTAGGTTAGCCTAAACCAATTCGAAAAAAATCTACGGGCCTTTTCTCACAAAAGTTTTGAAGAAATGTTTAAAACATAGCAGTTAGATTTTAATAAGTATTAGGGAAATCCTTAGCATATGGATAATCTCAAATGAAGCAAATAACATGTAATTTATAATATACCCCTCCCACCGATCGCACCCCTATCCCCCACAAAACACTATCTTTGGAACACACACAAACTAATAATTAATCATCCAGCATCCAGCGTCTTCCCCCCAGAGGGTAGTTTCACCCCAACTTTAATTCCTCTGTACAAAACACCCAGTTTTTTTCACCCCCCTCATTTTGTTTCGCAAGAAATGTAGGTAGTTTGTAAATTGAATTTTGCGGTTTTTTTCAGCGAATATTTTGTGGTTCTTTCAGTGTATTTCAAGGAAGATTTGCTTACAGCCAGGATATTGGATTTCTGAGGTTACCATTGGTTTTTTAATTTTAAACGATTTCTTTGTGCTAGAATGTATTTAAAAGGATTTATAACAACTTACACTAAACTAACTACTAAATGAAAACTTTCTAACAACTAAATCTTTTATACGACAGCTTATAGTTTTCAAGGCAAAACAAATACCAAACAAAGAACAAAATATTACTCATAACATTTTCCAATATTAAGTTAATACAGCTAACGATTATTATTATTTTTTATCATTAAAAGGTTTGTGCTTCACTGCCAACACCCCTGTAGTAGTCTAGCGACGACTATGACACATAGAATCTATGTAAAAGATTCTAATTAACTTTCAATTTGTCTACACAAGACACTGAAAACCTAGTCAGACAACGCATTCCACAGATTAGATCTTCTTAATACGACAGTAGGACGAAACATGCTCAATACTTATATCGAACATCAATCGTGATGTCATGGTATGATGGTACATAGTCTTGAGTCTCCTGGTGGACACATGAAGTGGGCTGCTACGCTATTATGTGAATACAGGTGGTGCCACTATCGCAATCTGCGATACGATTTATATTAACATCAATAGTTTCAAATTTCGTCGTTTTCCAAAAACTACGGGAACTATGCATGAAATAATTACAAGTGTCCACACTATCGCTTTCTGCAATATGGTCGATGTTAAAAAGATTAGTTTTTACATATGCAAAAATTACAATGAGTACTATCTTCATAGTACCTCATCTCTACATGGTTGAAGTCGTAACTTACAAGTTACGACTACAAACTAATTTTCAAATAAAGAAATGAAATAGGTACGTATTCTTTTACTCCCGAATCCCAAAATAGCTGTAGGTAACTGACCTGCGTCAAATGACGTAGGTCAGTTATTTAGGTCAAAGTAAACGAAGTCCTTCATAGGCAATAAAATGTTTGCAGATATTTATCCTTAAAATTGGATTGTACAGAATGTTTTTTGCCGATTTGAAAGCTTATAATATAGAGTGATGAGATGAGCAGGGCATGTGCCTGATGGTACGCAACATGCCTGCCACATAACAGCACAGTGACACAAAGCTATTGGAACGTGAATAGAAGAAATCTTTACCTAACACTGCGCTTGTCACCCAAACATACGATGATTTATCTATATGCTCTATAATTTATCTGGAAACATTGCCCTTTTTACCCGAATACAGTTAAGTTTGAACATTATTCCTTGTCGGTAGAATCACCCGCAAATCTGTGGTACTTCTACTACAAAAAGGTAAAAAAGTAAGAGCAATTTTTGTAAGAAATACCTAACTATTTTGAATCTGATTTGAAACATAAATAATCTATTTAACCACGAAGACTGCCATAGCTCCCATCCAAGCTTCCAAGAAATAAACACGTTCAGAATATAAATATTGCGCACAAAACACACATAAAGAACAAAGGATTCCACCATTTAAAAAAGCTGATCATATCATCTATAATAATTAAAATGCAGGTTCCGTAGAAAAAAGTTGGAAGCACGAAAAATTGATAAGGGGTGGTTCTGATAAGGGTGTCTCCCCTAACCCCCTATCGATCGGGGGGTCCACCCCCGTGTATAAGTATAAAAAGCGTAACAAATTTTCGTCTTAAGAAAAGGAAAAGAAAAAATGTATACAGCCACCCTTGCACCCGGTGGGGTGGGGTGGGAGATGCATTTTTCTCGCGGGCTCTCTCTCTTTCCTTCTTGGTCGACGTAAGATGCTTCAAGACTCTTTGTTACTGGTTTCAGTTAATTAGATTTTTGATGTTTTCGGTTTTCATATTCTGTCTGGGAATAAAAATGTGTGCTTAGACTGATGCTAGCTAACGTTGTTTGTTGCCTTGAAGGCAATTTGGTTTTGGAACTTTTTTAAGAAATTCGATTTAAAATAACGAGGCGTTACTAAAGTCACTTGTGACCTTTTATTGTGGTCCAGAAGGCTTTTTAACCGTCTTCGAAAAGGAAATTAATGTATATTATTTGTGTAAATTTATTATTATTATAATGCCTCCGTCAATTTTATGAATCGATTTAGATTTTACTTGGTCGACGTAAAGATGGTTCAAGAGTCATTGTTACTGGTTCTAGTTAATTAAATTTTTGATGTTTTTTTTATAATTTAGAGTGACGAGACGAGCTGTTTTTGTTTTCATGTTTTCATATTATTCATTCTAAGAATAAAAATGTGTGCTTGCATTGTTTGTTGCTTTGAAAACAATTTTGTTTTAGATACTTCTTATAGAATTTGTATATGAAACAAGGTGCCAATAAATTTGTAACGGTTTTAACCACAGACAAATTATTCTAAGTTTTTTACCGACTTCGAAAAAAAAATTCTATTGTATATTTTTGGAACGGGATTCCTCACGGCAGGCTTGGCGGAGATAGGAATTTTGCTGCACAACCGAACTGAAAAAATGTGAAACTAAAACCGTAAGAAAAATATATAACGGAAGTGACGCGTAAAATCTGAAGTAACCAGTGTTGCCAACTTTATTTTTCAGATGATCGTACGTAAAAATAGGCAATATTGTTTTTGCCTGATAGCTATCAGGCAAAAATATTATTCAGCTGACAGCTGAATTAAAATCAACAAATCGTTAAAGAGCGGTATCGCTTCATGGTTGACATTCCAAAGCCTCGAACGAAAATGTTTGACTATACTTTTTTGATAAGAAGAAGAGAAGAAGAAGACTAGGCTGTGGAACGCGTAGGTTTTTCCCTTTGGACACAATCCTGGTGTCTTCAAATCGAGAGTGAATCGGTTTCTTCTAGGTAAGCACGCTCCATCACCTGATCGCTTAATATCACACGAAATGGCGGTCAAGGATGAATCCATGACAGTTAAGAAAAAAAAAATAACTTTGGGTTTTCAAATTCTTGCAAAACTAAAGGCAGGAAATAATCCACAAAAACTTTTGAGTAACAATTCACAATGGGATTCTTAGAAACCACTGCTTAAAAATTATCCTGTTATATAGGTAAATTACTTTATTAATTAAACTGACTCGATAAACAGGAAAATGGTTAGAATCTAAATTCATTCGTGTTTTAATGAAGCTTACGTAACAATATTCATTTAAAAAAAAATGTATGTGTGTGTTGTGAAAAAATTTAAAATGAAAAAAGAAGAAGAAGACTTTATCAGCTGACTATTATTATCGACAAAGAGGTCCAGCGAAGGATCCAACTCGGATGGGCAGCGTTCGGGAAACTTCGGCACATCTTTGAGTCCAGAATACCCCAATGCCTAAAGACGAAAGTCTTTAACCAGTGCGTGTTGCCAGTGATGGCTTATGGAACTGAGATGTGGTCCTTAACTGTGGGCCTCATAACGAAGCTCAAAGTCACACAGCGAGCTATGGAGAGAGCTATGCTCGGAGTCTCTTTGCGCGACAGAATCCGTAATGAGGATATTCGCAAAAGAACTAAAGTGGCCGACATAGCTCAAAGAGTAAGCAAGCTGAAGTGGCAATGGGCAGGCCACATCGCTCGCAGAACTGACAACCGATGGGGAAGAAAGGTTCTCGAGTGGCGACCACGAACCGGAAGACGCCGTGTTGGACGGCCTCCCACTAGATGGACAGATGACCTCACAAAGGTCGCTGGAAACCGCTGGTTGCAGGTTGCGCAGGACCGATCTTTGTGGAAATCTAGGGGGGAGGCCTATGTTCAGCAGTGGACGTCTTGCGGCTGATGATGATGATGATGATGATTATTATCACTGTATAAATTCAGACCAATGGAAACTGTGTTGCCAGACATATTGCATGCCTCTAGAAGAAGAAGCCAGTTTGTATGGGTCAATTATTAAAATGTTTTGTATCACCTTATCTTACCTGCAAACAGCAATAAAGATTTTTGTATTTGTATTTGTTACGTGCGCACATGAGAAGCAAGCAGTGTTAGTAAGCTAGCAAGCTAGTATGTGTAGCTTATTAACAAATTGCTAGCTTATCGGTTTTTTATCGGATACACTTCGGAGAGTGTGCACTGATCTGCATGATCTTATACCACCTTGCCCTTTTTGCTATCGTACTTCTCGTAACTCGAAGAAGCGGCACTGTTTCATGGTGGATATTCCAAAGACACGGACAAAGAGGTTTGACTCTACGTTTGTGATAAGAACGTCTATGCTGTGGAATGAGTTGCCTGAGTGGATTTTTCCCGATAGTTATAATCTTGGTGTCTTCAAATCGAGAGTGAATCGTGAAGGTAAGCACGCTCCATCGTAGACCGCATCGTCGCTTACCATCAGGCGAGGTGGCGGTCAAGTGTAAACCTATTAAAGATAAAAAAAATGTGTAAACAAGCGTTGCATAGCGTTGTCTACACGATGCTAAAAGTACTAGCTTGCTAACACTAGCTTGTTATCCTAGCTTGAAAAACTAGCATTGTGTAGCTCGCTCTATAACGCTCTACAAAAGTTTAACTTCAATTGTTTCATTACGTGACATTGTGGTAATGAATTTCAAAATGGCCGACCTCGAAATATCAATAGAAGGTGAGGAGTTGATCCAATCATCCAATTGACCAATTGGTGTAAGATTTGTTCGCTGCAATTTCCTGATAGCAATGGCCTTTGCCTTGATATTTTCCTTCTTGAGAAATATGGAAACGATTGCTTGTTTGTAGAAATTGCAATAATGCTAACGATGGTGACAATATCACGAAAATCTGTTTTACTAAAACGATGCTTTGTATCTATTGTGACTATAAATTTATTTCCCAAATTAGAATCACAATATAGGTATATTTATTTACATAATGTACACGATATTAGTCTATAAGACCGATGCCAGCAGGAATCGTGCCCAAAATGCTAGCCCCATTGCCACGTTAAGAATAAGTTAAACTTATTATACTTTAATCTATTGTTAAGAATAAGTTAAACTTAATGGCTAGCCACACCATCGAACTCTTAAAAACGGCAGAAGCGGTAAACGCGCGTCTACTATGGCGATGCAAAATCAGGTGACGTCTCCTGATTTAGTCTCAGTCGCAACAAGGAGTTGTGTACGTTCGCTGACAATTGCGTACTTTTGCTGACAATTCAATTTTCAAAATTTTCAAACAAATTTTCGCCATGTTTTGTTGTCTTTAGATTATAGCCTACCTCATCTTCGTTTCTTTAATTATATCGGTGAGCCACACACACAGCATAATTGTCAATGCAAAATTGTCGATAATCTTCATCAATATATTAGAGTAAAATCCCAGGGCCGCCAGACATCACGTATTTTCTGATGAACGAAATGTTTATCATTGAGTAGAGTTAATACGTACCTATTAAGAACGAAAGAATTAATGCTTACCCGCTAACTTGCTTAGACGGCCAATTTTGAGATACATATTTTGTTCTTAGTACGTACTAACTCTACTCAATCGTCCACATTTCGATCATCACAAAATACGTGTCGTCTGGCGGCTCTAGGATCTTGGACTAATGGGTATATTTAGAAATAGTATTGTCATTTTTTTTAAATTTGACTTATTCGCTCTGCACAGCTAGGTTCGTGTGCGCGTTTTTAATGTAATGGATAGAAATAAAAAAAGTCGTTGCATTAATTCGAAATCTTTTCCTCAACTAAAATTTTGACGCGCGGGCACACGACAATTCTATTGACAATATACCTGCCTCCCCCGATATCGACGGTAAAAATCAGAATTTCTGGTTATGTATCAATATTATTGAACAATGCCGAAATACCGTACACACACAATATTTTTGACAAAACATTCTTTATTATACAAATACAAAAATCTTTATTGCTGTTTGCAGGTAAGATAAGATGATACAAAACATTTTACAAGTTGTCCCATACAAACTGGCCTCAGCGAGAGGCATTCAATATGTCTCTGGCAAGACAATATATTATAGTCTTAATTTAAACAATGAAAAAAAAATAGTCAGCTGATTAAAATCTTCTTCTTCCTCATCTTCGATTCATTTCTGGCTTCTATTTGGTTGTGCTATTATTTATGTGTGAGATTAATGCTTGGTGAGCACAATTTCGCCAACGTCTTGTGTTTCATCAGGATGTTGTTTTGTTTTTATTTAGTTTGATCAGTATGTCCATCCAAGGTCGAAGGTCTTGCAGTTCATCCATGTGCAGTATTGTCAATATTATTGCGTGTGTGCTAGCCTAAGACATTATCCCACTTTGTGTTTCTAGTGTTTGGACTCGATCTTTCTCTCAGGAGTAGAATGCTTAGACCATAATTTACCACGCTGGCCCTGTCAATCGTGTCCGAACTACAGATTTTTTTATCCCGTTAAATTAATGGGAACGGAACATTGTCACGAAACTAGTATACTCTTGCTTATCAGAGGAATGCTTCTCCTATTGAATAACCTATCGTATATAGAATACAGACGTCGGGTCTGTCTGTGCGTTTCATTCATGACGTGCACTGTAGTGCTGTAGTTGTTACAATGTAACCCGTGAATCAGAGTAGACACAGCTTAGACAATAGCTCTGTTTAGACACGGCATACCTTTCTCACTGATCTAAATATATACACAGCTGGGCACTGTTTTGCAATACTCGATAATCTGCGTTTTTTTTAATACTAAGCATTTTTTTTAAATAATTATACTATATTTGTTACGCCCAAAAAAAGCAGTTGTTCATACAAATTCTATAATTGGTAATTGATCAAATGTTTGTAAATTTTTTTGAACGAAGTTCCTTACTGCAAGCTTGGAGGAGATAGAGACTCTGCTGCGCGAACTGAAAGGCAAGATGTTATTAGATAGTGCAAATCAGTTGCACACCCTCCGAAGTGTATCCGAAACCGTTAAGCTAGCAATTTTTCGGCGATGTTCGAGACTTTGCAGTTTTTTTCGCACAAGAGTGTCATTGCACATAATCATTTTGGCATGTCTCCCGATCGATTCCAGAGCCTCCAGCTAATACTTAGCTGATCCATCCCAAAGGTGCGAACAGTAGTACTCCATACAGGAGCGAATCTGTGCTTAGTATAACGTGAGCAACTGTTCAGACTTGAAGTACCTTCACGCCTTTGAGAGGACACCTAGTGTTAGAATTGGTAACACCTGACAATAGACTAACCGACTTGCACCGTGAGTGGACGGTGTCATTGTCAAAGTTAACGAACAAAGCTGTAAGAATTTTGAAACAAATTATAGTTTATTCATGTGACCAACTTCACAGGTAAATGGTAAGCCGGATTCTCCAAAAGTCGTAGCCAAAGAGTTTGTATATACTACGTATAGTAAATAGATTTTCCGCACAGTCCCTTTGTGTCAATCGTAAACAGATGACGTGCATACTTTCTATGGCAACAGAATGATATGCCGCGACAAAAGTATGACATTCCACAAGAGCGACAAGGCAAAAAAGATCCTACCCGTGCTCTCGGTGTAAAGCGTTTGTGCTAAATCTATACGTAGTATATGTAAGCTCTTTAGTCCTAACACTACAGA
The DNA here is from genome assembly GCA_017562165.1 of Ectropis grisescens. Taxonomy (NCBI): domain Eukaryota; kingdom Metazoa; phylum Arthropoda; class Insecta; order Lepidoptera; family Geometridae; genus Ectropis; species Ectropis grisescens. Next base: position 4,227,060 of record CM029792.1, on the reverse strand, counting down.
ACTAATTCGGCATTATCAGACTCCCATTTCGAAACAAAATCCACTTTTGAGAGTTTCAGTATTCCCTTAAAACTCTCACTTAAAAGGTTAAGATGGAAAGTTACGGAGTAACTAAAAAAAATTAAATTAAATTTTATCGTCGAAATATTGTAAGAGCTAAAACGCAAAAACTTATCTTCCCGGGAATGGTCAGAAAAAGAAATACTCTTCACTACACAGACTTTTTAATAGCTAAAGGTAAAGGGTAAGAAGTAGAGATGAGGTAGTCACGTAATTTAATTTACTCCGAAAACAAACAGACTTTAATTTAAAATTAAATTCAGATACAGGACGAAATTTCATTAGGAGTTACGTTACTACGGCGTCCATATAAATGACAGCAAATTTTAATTTTTTGTTGATATTTCACAAACCACCACAGAGATTTCGACAAATGTATATGGGACCAGGTCTGAAGTACCTACATACCATAAAAAGATTTTTATTGTATTGCATTAACACGACAAAAATGCATGTATTTTTTTAAAACACTTTACATAGACAGACAGACAGAAACACTTTATTATGCACACCAGTAAAATTAAAAAGTACAAAACAGAAAAGACTTATTACTAGTGCCATAAATGGCGGCCTTATTGCTAATAGCGATTAGCGGCGCGATGCACAATAGGGTTGTCACACGCACGCCCTATTTATGTTTACACAAACTAAAATCGTATCTCTATCTACTTCGATAGATACAGCCAGTTAAGCATGCAAGGGAGAAACATCTGTGTACTGTCTGTAAGTAAATACGAACCTGTAGGTAATGCACCGTTTTTATGGAGATCAAACCGAAAATCATGAATGCACCATAAATCCATTACAAAAAGTGGTTCAAAACAAGTGAAACGCAACACGGTGTACATATAAATATTGGTGGACATTTCCCACACAACACCATCTGACCCCAAACTAAGCAAAGTACTATGGAAGCCAGATAGCTGATTTAATTACTTATATATTTTTAAGCACATGCTTATTATACACAAAAACACCGGGACACAGTACAAATATTTGAATTCAGCACACAAATATTTGCACAGGATAGTCGATCGAACCCACGACGTCCCACGGTTTTGCAGGCAGACATACTACGAACTTAGCCACCATGCCAGCCTCTACAGCCAGGTTTGGTACAGAAGTTCTAACAAATCCTGTATGTCCGGAAAGATAATCGACCATCCGGCATAATCAACTCTAGTCACTTCTAATAGGCGCGGTGGAAGATGGCACAGCCCTCGACCCCTCAAAGCTTCAGCTTGAGATAATTTATGGATAATTCGTACAAACTGACAACGAACGTAATTACAAATAACCTAGCGGTTCGCCCCGGCTTCGCCCGTGGTTCACATATAGCACTCAGGAATCACGTAGGAAGATTTTATTTAATACAGTCGTTATTGAGATTAGTGCGTTCTAACAAATAAACTTTCAGCTTTATAATATTAGTACATATCAACTTCTTCGCCTCGGTTTCGTTTTTGTGGATTTAAGATCTATTACGTTGCTGATTACGGTTGCATTCGGCATTGACTAAAATTTCGCTCGTACCTACTTATTAGGAATTGATTTAAGCTTCAACCGCATTTAACACTGACTTAAGTTTCAGCCGCACTCGGCACCAACTTAAGTTTCAGCAACATCAGCGATTGATTTGAGTTTTAATCGCTCTCGACACTGATTTAAATGTCAGTCATTTTGGAAATTTGGCGTAAGTTTCAACCGCGGCACTGAGTTAAATTTCAGCCGCGCTTGGCACCTACTTAAGTAGAAAAACTTTACCTGCGATAATAACTTTAGGTAAGTATTATATTTCATTGGCATAAGATATCAACTTAAGTTTTTATTTCTTAAAAAGTAAGTAACTAATAAAATGTTTTTCAATTATAAAAGCATTTTTAAAGTGTGACTTTTTAATGAAGTGGTTCTGAAACCGATATGTTTTTAGCTAAGCCTCGTCACGTCGTGTATACGTTATCAAACGCATCGACGCGACGTGCGCTAAAGTCAGTCCAGGCCAACTTAAGTTTCAGCCACGCCCGGCGGATTTTTTCAAAGGAGATTTCACGCGCGTGAGTGCTGCTTGATTGGCACTGAAACTGAAGTCCGACTGGACTGACTCTAGCATTAATGAGCTACCCGTGATTTAATTTTAAAATCTTTAACAACCGAATTATTTGTTTTCACACTAAAATCGGGAAAATTGTAAAGATAAATCTAAGACTTGAACAAAATATACTTAACTTAATGTAAAGCGTCATATTCATATTTTTTATTGTTTTTAGTTGTAACGCTACTGAAAAGTCTAGGTAGGTAATTAAATAATAAATTTTATCATGATTAAGTTCTTTGTTAATATTAGATATGTTTTCAAATCGCGAAATTTTTGAACCCATAAATTATTTGTTATGTCTGAAAAAATCCCTGACAAACATGTTTTAATTAAATGCCAACAGATGGTGCTTCCGCGTACCGATGTTTCTAGAAACATGTACAACAGAAAAACTTATTTATGACTCACAAATACCTACAATGTTCTAACGCTCATATTTATGTACAAAGAGCAACCAACTTACCTGTGAAGTTGGTCATTTGAAAGAACTACAATTTATTTTAAAATTCTTACTCTTTTGTTCGTTAACTTCGACTATGGCTCATTCCCACGGTGTAACTAAGTTAGTCGCTTGTCAGTTACAAATTCCTCGAACGCAGGTGTGACGAGGCATTAGGCAATTTACTTCTATATACGGAGCACGAATTTAAATAAAAAATAGTTTTAGAACCGGTTTTCTAATTAAACGAAACAATGAGTTGCGCGGGCGAGGTCCGCCATTTTAGAATTCCACCAATAGCAACGCTTCCCGCCTTACCAAGGTCGGGCGCAATGTCAAAACACGGCATTAGAACCTGCGCAGACGAAACGCTTACCTTATGAGACAATTAGCAGCTTAAACGAATTTTACGCTTACGCAAACCCCAACAAATACAAAACTCATTTATTTTTGCAAAACCAAATCAGTCATAATATTATCATCAACGTTCGAGATTTCAAACGAAAACAGAAAGAAATGATAAGAATAAAAAATTTAGTTCTAGTCTAGTTTTATATTACGGCGTAAAACATTTTCAATATCTACAAGGAATGTGGATATATCACACTAATACCTATTATAAACTTTTATAAAGGCAAAAGTTAGTTAATTTGTGTGTGCCAACGTAAGATAAAGATAATAAAACTCTTTATTAAAAGCTACAACAGATCGAAACATTAAAAAGAAAATTAAGTACTAAGCTCGACTTGAGATTTTAATTGACAGTCTTATTGCTTAGAGCAATCTCTTCCAGGCAACGGACGGATATATCTCTGTATCAGATTTGAATAAAATTAAAATGGGAGCAAATCTACTACGTATATTACTCGTATTATTATTAACATTTTGGTATTTTATCCCGTTAAAGTTAGAATTAGTAACGATACAGATTTATTTCAATAACAGTTAAAAAAAAAAAGAAAGGAAGTACCTAGTAAAAGTTTTTAGTTTACAATTTTAACTAAAATTTACTTATATAGTATCGATTTTTTTTTTCTACTTAGACCACAGTTACAATATAACGTAGCAGATCAGTTAAAATCAGATAATATACGAGTACTTAATGTCTAGCAGTTAGAGTCAATTATTAACAAAAACATCAGAGGTGCAAATTCATTTTGAAAATATTTATTGTTGCTCGGAATGTTCCTTAATTAATCTCGTTGCAAAAATCTTTGGGGAAGGAAATTCCTACTTACTTACCTACTGGAAATCTGTGCTATTATTAGTTAACTGCTAAATGGGGCATTTGACTGAATATTATTTTTGACTAGCTAACCCGAAGTTCATGTTTAGTCAGCCTATACCACTGAGGGATCGCGTACATATCCCTTAATAATTTTAGTACAGATAAGCCTGTGAATAGATATAAAGATGTGTCCAATGAAACCATTTGCAACTTGTAATGCACTAGGTAAACACGCTCCATCGTAGACCGCGTCGTCACTTAACATCAGACGGGATGGCGGTCAAGTGTAAACATATACAAAAATACAAAATACAAATACAAAAATGTTTATTTCTTTCAAATAGTAAACTTACGAAACAGGTATATCGGGGTCTCCTTTTAAGCATAGATATACCTGTAATAGGAGACTCCGCCTCTCTATAACCATAACAATTGTTTGTTTACATTAGTTAAAATAAGTTAAAATAAGGGTGTGTATGAGTATGTGTGTGTGTGTGTGTGTTTGTGTGAGCGTGTGTGTGTGTTAGGGTGTGTGTGCGTGTGAAAGATGAGGGTGAGTTTGTGTATATGTATGTATGTGTGTGCGTGCGAGCGTACAGCGTGCATACTGGTTTGCTTGTAGTGTGATCATGGGGATGTGTGTAATAATATGAGTAAAAGTAAATGGTTTATAATAAATGGTCATTTAGACTGATAATAATCTTCCAATTGATTAAATTTATTTTTGTAACGAAAGTTTTTCAATGTGATTCTGCTATATTTTATTATACCTACATCTATCATATTTTTATTGAACAAAAGCAAAAATATAAAAGTAAAAAAATAAAAAAAGAGAAAATAAGTTTGAATTTAATTGTGGCTTGTGATTGTGAGAGGATGAATCAGCTTATTTGATCTATCTCAAGGTGAATCAGATCACAAATGTAGTTCGTACTACTCAGTAGTTTTCCGTTTTTGACTTATATTAGCGACAGCAAGACTGACTACTGACACATCAGTGTTATTCCAAAGACACGACACAATAAGTCTAAGTTTATCTGAAGAAAAGGTAATGAGTCTTTAATTTTTTTTTGTAGTGGTAGGACTCTTGGCAGAGTCCGCCTGGGGAAGTACCACACCTTTGCCAGTTATTCTACCGCCAAGCAGTAATGTGCAAACATTACTGTGTTCCGGTTTGAAGGGCAATGTTTCCAGAGAAATTACAGGACTTATCTTAGACCTCTGGGTGACGAGCGCAGTGCAGTGCTATGTAATAATTTGGATTCTTCATGTTCCAATAGCTGCGTGTCACTGTGCTGTTATGTGTCAGGTATGTTGCTTACCATCAGGCACATGTCCTGATCGTCTTGTCACTCTTTATTTAAAAATAAAGATATATATTAGTCGACATATTTTACACAGCACCTACTACCGCAGATACATGTTTTACAGGTGTAATATTTACTATATACTCAAAATTTTAAAGAAATTTAAGAAATAACACATCTCGAACTGTGTACTCGGATTAATTTCCCATAAACGCTCGCGTACAGAAGTCCGTCGTCTGCGCAGACGTTTATTATTATCTAGCGAGTGACGCGTCTCTTCCTAGTGAATTCTCTAGGCCATTGGTCGTTACTATGATAGATATCACTTTGGCAGCCATTTTGATTTAGATATCGCCCTTTCGATTGCGGGCTATCTGAATTGCGTTGATAAAAATTGTAAATGGAAGTTTTGAAGTGGTCTCATATTGGATTTTCCAAGGTAAAGTAGATTGGGTTGATAAGTTTTTAATATTGGATGTTTTTGAACAAAAATAAATGTAACATTTTTTTAATCAATTCGATTATTACCTATACCTATGTTTAATTCAAATATTTACATGTAGGTACCTATGTTAAACATTGCCCTATTGTCTATCGACCTGCTCGTAGCTCGAAAAAGCGAGGAAGTTTCATGGTTGACGTCCCAAAGACTCGAACAAAAATTTGATTGAAAAATGATTTTTTAAAACATTTTTTTTAAATTAAATTTATAAAGAGTGACAACGAAGAGTAAGCAACATGCCTGCCACATAATAGCACAGTGACACGCTGCTATTGGAACATGAAGAGTCCAAATCATTACCTAGCACTGCACTGCGCTCGTCACCTGGAGATCTAAGATGTGTAATTTCTCTGGAAACATTGCCCTTCGAACCGGAACACGGTAATGTTTGCACATTACTGCTTGGCGGTAGAATAACAGGCAAAGGTGTGACACTTCCCCAGGCGGACTCTGCCAAGAGTCCTACCACTACAAAATCCCACTACCTACTCTATTATTTAGTAACTAAATAGCGTATTGACTATTAAAGTAGAATTCGAATGTCTAAACCGGCGAAACCAAAAACCCGGTCGACAAACAAGCCAGGGGAAAGCTGACCCGTGACCCCAGAAACCGGCGCAAGCGCATCCGTAATTCGTAAACTATGATACCTACTACTGCCTCCGTTCCATGACTTTACTTTTAGTTTTATTTTTAGGTTCAAAAGTACGAGTTTTTATTTTTTTTCATAAGTTGCGGCTGGTCTAGTCGGGAGAACGGCGCCTCCAGAGACCGCGGGTTCAAACCCCACACGCACCACTATCTTTTCGATGTCATGCGCGTAATGCCGCTAACTTAAAACGGTGAAGGAGAACATCGTGACGAAACCGACATGTACCTAGAGTCTTTCGAAGTCATGTGTCATCCACCAACTCACACTGGGCCAGCGTGGTGGATTATGGCCTGAACTCTCTCTCCTTGCGAGAGAAGGCCCGTGTCCCAGCAGTGGGAACATTGAGTGGTGGTGTTGATTGACAGTTCATAATAGTATATTATGTAATATAAGCAAATTAAGACTGTTAATACCATTAAAATATTTCTATATCCTAAAAATATAAAAATAAACGCGAAAATTTGAAATAATGTATGGAGGGATGGATGTGTATTTGTTACTTTTTGACGCAAAACTACTGAAAGGTTTTGGATGAAATTTGGCACATGGATAGCTAGATTTTCTTAAAATAAAGACTGACTAGACGAGCAGGGCATGTACCTGATGGTAAGAAACATGCCTGCCACGTAACAGCACAGGACACGCAGCTATTGGAACATGAAAAATCCAAATCATAACCTATCACTGCACTGCGCTCGTCACCCAGACACCTTATATATTATATCTCTTAGTAAGTAATTTCAGTAATTTCCAGTAATTTCTCTGGAATCATTGCCCTTCAAACAGCAACACAGTCATGTTTGCACATTACTGCTTGGCGATAGAATAACTTGCAAAAGTGTGGTACTTCCCGAGATGGATGAATATGGAGGGATGGATGTATATTTGTTACTTTTAAACGTAAAACTACTGAAAGGTTTTGGATCAAATTTGGCACATGGATAGCTAGGTCTAGGCTAGTTCTGGAATAACACTTATTATATCCCGGGGGGGTTTATTATCCCGGGAAACCAACGTGATCTGAAACTAAGCGAGTGAGACCGCAAGGCGCTGCAACTCATCATCATCTTCATCCTGTGTTCGTCCACTACTGGGCATAGACCTCTCCTCACAGACGTGTAAAAAATCGGACTTAGTCTCGCTTAAACCAAAACTGTGTCACTAGAGTCGGCCACATTTGCACACACACGCACACATATACATAAGTAGCGCGTGTAACGACCCACTGATGTGTGCATGTCAGCCTGTATGTAACACCGCACATATTATGTGGCTGACTCTATGGACACAGTTTTTGTTTTAGCGAGACTACGTCCTACTTTTTTATACGTCCATGCCTTTTCTGATAATACGCTCGCTCTCTACCGCTCGCTCGCTCTCGCGCTCCCCATAATATTATAGGAGCATTACAAGTACCTAACAGTATATTTGTATCAGTACCGTTTAAATTAAAATTCTTAGTTAAGTATATGTTTTCACTTCTTTTGAGAGTCCCTATGACAGCCAATTTTTGTATTATTTATTTAAATGTGGTCTCATAGGATAGAATATTATAGCACAAACGTACAAATGGTAGGTCGCGAAATATATCTGTATAAATCTTCGTCTTTTCTAGAACTAACTATAGACAAAACCTACCTACCCACCTACTACGTATAGAGTTGGCACAAACGCTTTACACCGAAAGCACGGGTAGCATCTTTCTTGCCTTGTCGCTCTTGTGGAAGTGTCTTTCTTTTGTCGCGGCACATTACTCTGTTGCCATAGAAAGTATGCATGTCATCTGCTTACGATTGACACAAAGGAACCGTGCGGAAAATCTAATGTCTATACGTAGTTCCTATATGTAAACTCTTTGCTATAGACTAACAAACACACAACATTATCGAAATATCCACACTTAGTGTACGGACGCTTCTGTTGCGTGGCGAGCCCGATTTCGGTTATGGTATGGGGTCATGAGAAATTGAGAAATCTATTGAATGGAGTGGTAGGGACTGGTTCTTTATTGACTAAATGCATAAATTATTACTATCACATCCAACCAATATATATACTAGCGGCCCGCCCCGGCTTCGCCCGTGGTACATATATATAACCTACAGCATTCAAGGATTACGGACGTATGAAAGAACGGTGAACGATTTTTTTTTAATCGGTTCAGTAGTTCCCGAGATTAGTGTTCAAACTATATATATGCTATAGGCTACTTTTGATCCCCAAATTATCGTGCTCGTTACTGGGTCAGAAGTGACACCTGTAGACAACTGGCGGGGATAACTAATTAAATGACGATTGATAAGTTATCGACCGGGGATGAAAAATGATTAAATTACTAAAATGGCTATTAAAAAATAAGGGTTGATCGTAGAAGAGTGAAAATTGAGGATTGTATGTATTTTTGTAAGTTGTATCATAAAAAAATAAAAATTAAAAATGTTGTCTAAAAATAAAAATTTTGGGGTGGACTGGACTACCCCTAACATTTAGGGGGATGAAAAATGGATGTTGGCCGATTCTCATAGATACCGGATAAGCACAAAAAATTTCATCAAAATCGGTCAAGCCGTTTCGGAGGAGTATGGCAACGAAAACTGTGACGTGAGAATTTTATATATTAGAAGAAAGAAGATATAAAAATCAATGCCACTTTTCGTTGTATGTAACTCTAAACGGCTCGACCAATTTGAATGATTTTTTTTTTGTACACGTTTAGGTAGGGCCCTGTATGGTTTAGATTCACAAATCACCCCGGCAGATGGCGCTGCAGTTGGTATTTTGGTTATTATCCGAGCAAAGCCGGAACGGGCCGCTAGTATTATATAAATTGTGAAAGGTTTGATGTTTAGATGTTCGGATGTTTGTTTCTCAGTCAAGTCGTAATTTCGGAACGGATTGGGTTAAAATTTGGTACACAGTTAGATTACAGATTAGATTATACTTTAGCCAGTTATTTTACCGCCAAGCAGTAATGTTTGCACATTACTGTGTTCCGGTTTGAAGGGAAATGTTTCCATAGAAATTACAGGGCTTAAAGAAATGATTTGCTAGGTAATTACTTGTACTCTTAATGTTCCAATAGGTGAATGTCACTGTGCTGTTATGTGGCAGGCATGTATGGGGTCCAGAAAGTAGATGCATACAAACATAACTTTACGTTTTTTTTTTACCTGATTTTCACGTAAGTATGTTGTAGGCATAAGCAACATGCCTGACACATAACAGCACAGTGACACGCAGCTATTCGAACATGAAGAGTCCAAATCATTACCTAGCACTGCACTGCGCTCGTCACCCAGAGATCTAAGATCTTATATCTCTAAGTCCTGTAATTTCTCTGGAAACATTGCCCTTCAAACCGGAACACAGTCATGTTTGCACATTACTGCTTGGCGGTAGAATAACTGGCAAAGGTGTGGTACTTCCCCAGGCGGACTCTGCCAAGAGTCCTACCACTACAAATGTAAAGACATAAGACAAAAAACAAAGGTAACCGAGATGCCCTCACACAAGCTTTAGAACTAAAACAGCAATGGGCTAGCCATGTAGCACGATATAAGGATGGCAGGTGGACAGCAAAAACTACAAAATGGAAAGGGCCCAAGGGAAAAAGAAAAGTAGGCAGACCCAATAAAAGATGGGCTGACGACCTTAAAGATGCAGCAGGAGACAATTGACACAATATAGCAAGTGACTTTGAAATTGTGTGTAAATTGTGAAGTGAAATTAAAAGCCACTGGAGGAGGCCTTCACCCGAGGCCCATACCCTATTAGAACACTAACCTAGATTTTAGACAATAATTTATTGAGTCAAACCATAATATGAAATCTATTATAGAGACTGAAATGAAATCTAGTATTTTTAGAGACTGATTTAAGGGAGACCCCGGGTTCAAACCCCACACGCACCACTGTCTTTTCGAAGTCATGTGCGTAATGCCGCTAACTTAAAACGGTGAAGGAAAACATCGTGAGGAAACCGACATGTACCTAGAATCTTTTTAAGTCATGTGTCATCCACCAACCTGCACTGGGCCAGCGTGATGGATTACGGCCTTAACTCTCTCTCCTTGCCAGAGAAGGCCTCGAGTCCCAGCAGGGAACATTTAGTGGGCTGTTGATGATGATTTAAGGGTACTGGTTAATAAAGGCTTTTTTTTTTTTTTTATTATACTCCCAGACACTTTCCGTTGGCCGTTTTACTACGAGCCCCGCTACTCACCAGGCCAACAGAGAGCTATGAAATAAGTTTTTTATAATATAAAGTGTCAAGACGAACAGGACACGTGGCTGATGGTAAGCAACATGCTTGTCCATAACAGCGACACGCTATTGGAACATGAAGAGTCCAAATCATTACGTAGCACCGCACTGCGCTCGTCACCCGGAGATATAAGGTGTTTTATATCTTACCTCAGTAATTTATCTGGTAAAAACGTTTTCAATTTGCATCAAATACCTCTCAAATATTTATTGGCAGGTCCCGTAATAGAACTTCAAACGAGTAAAGTATGATTTAATTTGACTGGCCTCGACAGCCGAGGGTCGTGGGTTCGATTCCCACCCAGTGTAAATATTTGTGTGATGAAGTCAAGTGTTTGCACTATGTGTGAGTGTTTCTATTTATAATAAGTATGTATTTAAAACTATACATGTATTATATCAGCTATCTGGCCGCCATAGTACAAGCTTTGTTTAGTTTGGGGTCAGGTGGTGTTGTGTGTGAAATGTCCAACAAAATTAAAAAAAACTGTAATTTAGAGATCGATTGGCCAGAACAACTATAGAATACAGCTAGCTACATCAGTAGTACAACTCCAGTTTGCAATGTACAGGGTTCGTAAATCTGGTGGTTCCGTTAATCCCAGCCGTTTGGCCGATTCATTGCCCGACCGGGTCCCGAATAAATGTGTTACCGGAACACAGATAACACATACTGTGATATAGATATTAGTATTTTTCGGACGACAGCGCGTGGCTACCTAGGAGAAACCGATTCACTTGCGATTTAAGGACACCACTCAGGCAACCATCGTGAAACACCCACTCAGGCAACGCATTCCACTCCCTAGACGTTTTTTTATCACGAATGTCGAATACTCTTTGTTCGATTGTTTTGATCTATGCATATAAATAAAATTGAAGTGACTATTTGTAATATCAAAATAACCGCATTTTACGAATTCATATGAACTATATTTATACCTACCTAGACGGTACGTACAGTCGTAGATACATCAAATTTTATTTCTATATTTGTCTGTCTATCTGCCTGTTTGTTCAGGCTAATCCGAAATGGATGGACCAATTATGCCGGGGCTTTCACTTATAGATAGGTGATGTTCTAATGCATAACTTGGACTGCTCTTACTTGAAGAAAATAAACATCTTCAATGCCAACAATGCCCGTGAAATTAACAAAAATCCTTAAAAAACTAAAAAACTATTTAAGGATAAACTTGACACTCAAAAAATTCCATAATTTTTGTGAAATCTACAAATACGTCGTAAACGTAAATACGTCGGTAAAGGTAAGAAAAGATAAGGTTTTATTTATATTTAAGAAATCTATTTCTGAATAATGTGGATAAATCATGATTTGTCTACTGAACAAACAATATGGATCGATCGTGATTCGCCTACTGAAACATATGGATCAATCGTAATTCGCTTACTGGAAAATGTGGATCAATTGTAATGCGCCTATTGAAAATTGTGGATCGATCTTGATTCGCCTATTGAAAAATGTGAATCTATCTTGATTCGGCTATCGAAAAATGTGGATCAATCGTGATTCACCTACTAAAATATAAATAATATGTTTACCAGTAACAACGTAGTACTTTGTAAACTGTACATTAAGCAAATATTTGCCTTGTTCACCCAAATTGAGGGAGTGGCGAAACTGCACGTTCCCGGATTAACCGTGCAGTTTACGCAGCCACGAATAAATGTCACCCGGCCACCCGGACACCTAGGGATGTCCAACTATCGATATTATTTAAACAATTCAACTATTTCCTAAAACTATTTCAATTCTTTTTGTTTTTTATTGTGGTTTAGCTTCACAATGTCGCCATAAAACTATTTCTATACGATGCCACAAATAAATTTCATCCGGCCACCCGGACAAGTAATGACGTTCAGCTATCGACTCTAATAAAACAATTCAACTATATTCAGAAAAATTATATAAATATTATATCAGCTATCTGGCTCCCATAGTACAAGCTCTGCTTAGTTTGAGGTGAGATGGTGATGTGTGTGAAATGTCCACCAACTTTTATTATTATTCTCTAAAACTGTTTCAACTTTTGTTTTATGGCCTTTGTGGCTTAGCCTCACAATTTCGCCATAAAACTATTTTGATACGGTGCTACTCGTACAAATAAATATCACCCAACCACCCGAATGACTAGGGATGTCCTACTATCGAAACAATTAAAACAATTCAACTATTCTCAAAAACTATTTCAACTCTTGTTTTATGACCTTTATTGTAGTTCAGGCTCTCAATTTTGCCATAGAACTAATATGATACGGTGCGGTGCGGGAACAAATGTCACTCAGCTCTGGAGAATTAGTGATATCCAACAATGGATATAAAAATACATCTGTCCTCTAAGACTATATGGATACAGTTTGATTAAACGGAGTTTGTATAGGTATCTTCCGAACAAGCGTGTTACGCTTTCAACTTTGGCTTTGAAAAAGTGAAATATAAGCCAAAACCATTCTATTCCAAAACTTAGCTAACTCGAATGCGATTAATATAGTAAGTTGATCAGATCAGATATCAAATTCGGGCCCAAAATTGTATCCTGTATAAACTAATGATGTTAAGAATAACGTGTGATATAAAGTTATTGTTTTTATCGATATTATAGTACATCACTATTTATTTTAAATCGCATTATATTACAATCAGAGAATACAACGTGTCGGTGAATTTCCTACCAGACTGAAACTTCGGCAGACAAAGAATTTTCAGTCATTCGTTTAACACACAACAATACACCTTATTCCAATCCAATATAGTTCAAAATCAAACCATATCTTCAAGAGGTTTTCTATGTTGTTTTCGGATCCAACTTATTTGTGAAAACAGGATAGAAAGAGAGCGGTATAAGAGTCCTGTTTAAGTTAGAAGGAGACAAAAATACACTAAATTTACGAAGCCACAGGTGGTGTACCTCGGGTAACGGCGCAGGTGAAACTGGAAGGCGATTTTTTTACATAATTATGGTAATGACTTGACTAGGGATAATTATTTTTTACGATACGGCTGAAGATAGTATCTGTGCGGAAAGCGATAAGTTACAACCTGACTTTACCGTTTCATTTATATAAGTATAAAACTTAACGGTAAATTAAGTAAATTATTTTCATCTCTCGCATAAGCATAATCATTGTATGTGGTACAGCTAAAAAATTAGATACATGTTTGATACGGTTAATGTTGTGTGTCGCGGTGATAGCCCTGCGAAGTAACCCCTTTTATAAGTAAAAACATTTTAGCAGTGGTATAACTGGCAAAGGTGTGTGTATTTCTCAGTCCTCAGGAGTCCTACCACTCTAAGTATAGGTACTGATTATACGTAGCGGTGGAGGTCGGAATCGAATCCTGTAACGCTAGTGAAATCAAACATCCGAACCCTAGCCATTAGAGTATAGGTTTTCAAACACGTTAAATCAAGACGCGTAAAGGGGAACCACCACGTCAATGCCAGTAGTGGTATTTAAACTTAAAAAAAATACCTAAAAGATAAATCATCAATCATCATCAGCCGCAAGACGTCCAATGCTGAACATATATGCCTCTAGATTTCCATAACGAACGGTCCTGTGCAACCTGCAACCAGCGGTTTCAGGTGATCTGTCCATCTAGTGGGCGGCCGTCCAACACTGCGTCTTCCAACGTTCGTGGTCAACCATTCGAGAACCTTTCTTTCCCATCGGTTGTCAGTTCTGTGAGCGATGTGGCCTGCCCATTGCCATTTCAATTTGCTTACTCCTTGAGCTATGTTAGCTATTTTCGTTCTTTTGCGAATATCCTCATTACGGATTCTGTCGCGCAAAGAGTCTCCGAGCATAGCTCTCTCTATAGCTCGTTGTGCGGCTTAGAGCTTTGTTATGAGGCCCACAGTTAAAAGATAATTATTTGTTATTAATTTAAGTGCGATTTTTGTACTAACCTGTAGGTAATATGCTCGCTCAGTGATAAGCACTTCAACAGAAAAGAACCATACAATTTCGGACCTTCGCTTCCCAAAAGTTAATTAAGTAGTAGAGGCTATAGGTTAGTTACAAGAAAAAAAAGAACCAAAAAATCCTATAATTTAGATCACGATTATTTCCAGTGTAACGTTTCAAAATGTCTTTCAATTGGCTTGATAAGTCTGTCACTGAACAAAGCCATCAATAAATTTTAAATGAAGCATAATTAGGGAATTATACAATAAAAAATAAAGGCTAAAGTATAATTGGGGCTTGGACAGCTCAATGCACCGACATTTGCAAATTTTCCCATGATTATAGAAGCGATGAAATCCATCGATTTTTCGAATTGACTTCGCTGTCTTTTGTACAGCTCTGTACTATTGATGTTTGTCTAAATATTTAAGGATAATTTGATAATTTGAATTCGTTTGATCGTGCTATAAAGTGTAATGGGTTTCTACATACGTAAAGTGTGAAGAGATGAGCACAATATGCGCCTGACGGTAAGCAATACGCCTGCTCATAACATAACAGTGTCACACAGCTATTGGAACAAGAAGAGTCCAAGTCAACCTTATAACTTAGTCCTTGCACTGCGCTCGTCACCCAGAAAAACAAGATGATTTGTCTCTGTGTCTCGTAATTTTTCAGGAATCACACTTCAAATGGATGGCATTACTGCTCGGCGGTAGAATAATTGGAAAAGGTTCGGTACTTCCCCACGTCTTAAAAAGTCCTACCACCACATAATTTAATTTTTATAAAACCAACTATAACTTAAAATCAAACTAAGAACTGGAATAAATTTAATAATTTAGCAAATCACCTAATTATACTATTATTATGAGAGAGTGAGGTTTCGGAGTCAACGTAAATATCAACGATGTAAGCAAATTTTAGATTTTTATTGATATGTCAAAAACCGGGACACATAATTTGATGAAATTTGTTTTTTTTAATAAAGTGTGACAAGACAAGCAGGACATGTGCCTGATGGTAAGCAACATACGCACCACATAACAGCACAGTGACACACAGCTATTGGAACTTAAAGAGTGCAATCCTTACCTAGCACTGCACTGCGCTCGTCACCCCGAGATCTAAGATGTTATATCTCTAAGCTCTTTTTCTGGAAATAACAATAAATAATAATACGTAAATACAGACGGTTGGATTAAGGGTCAGATATAGAAGGCGGTCATCCACGACACAGCGCGCATCGTCAGGAGATTCCTCAGTCTGCAGCCCTAACCACCGGTACCTTGGGCCTAGCCCCGCTGCAGGCGGCACTCTAGTTTGTAAGTTTTTTATAATATTTGTACTTTTTATGTTGTAAAAAACTTAGAAACTAAGAAAGGAAAGAAATGAGATAATAATAATACGTAATAATATTAATATGTAACTTCAAAACAGGGCAAGCAAGTACTGTTGCTTATTTTAAATATAATCTAGAAACATCGTTACGTCAGAGAACAGGTATATGTTAATTTGGCATTTTTTATTCATTCGGTCAGATCATGTAACTGGAACGTGGCCCTTCATTCGTATACGTTACATTTTAGGTTGCCAAGGATTTGTTAGAATGTGACTTTGAATGCTGTATAATGTGGCAAATTTTAAAATGTATACTGTTTTCATTATAAATTCTAATAGCAAATAGTAGCAGCAGCTTTTAAATCGATTAAAAATTGGTTTATTTTCTATTGTATTAGGTTAGGCATTTGTATGTATTTAAATATTATCATTTATAATGTCCATTTGCTACGGGGTGTGAGGTTAGGGAACCTCCATGTACCCTGGGCATCCATCGAGCAACTCCATCTTCCGCGCAAGCACGGAAGGGATTAGCCTTAGCTAAAAAATATTGTTCAAATCTTTCTGTCATTTCTTGCGGGACGGGGAAAGTTACACACTAGCGCAAAGCCGCACTATTACATACAAACATACCTGTTCCAATCCATTGCTGATCATACTCACACAGCCAAATCACTAACACATAAAAAATAAAGCACCATTTACAAATCTAGCCCCGCCCTCACGCCACAGTATATTATCAAACTCCATGGTCCACGCAGACAGGTACTTTGACAGAGGGGAAACGCTGTGTATGCCTACTCCCTTCCGTGTTGCTAGCTTTGGGCATCACAACAACTTGCCTCGATAGCATCATGTTGTATGATGGCTAATTCCGGCCGGGGAGAGAACTTCTATTCGTGGTCTTTGCTCTCCGAGCAGCGCGTTTAGAATTTCGGGGAAAGGGACTGGAAGACTTCAAAAGGCTGATATTCTCATCCGCCCAGCATATTACTTATATCTTCCAGATGAGGGTTCAGAGAGCAGACAAGGCGCCTGTCGGGCGTGGCTAGACAGTGGTGGAATGGTAGCTACTAAGGCGGACCTTTTACCGACTTCCAAAAAGGAAGGGCCTATCAATTCGACTACCATATTTTTTTACTACCAACCATCTTAGCTTGATAGCAAGAGATCGCGTAATACGAACCCAAGATACGCCGTGACTGGGATAAACCACTAAGTGGGTACCGGAGAGTAGATATAAGACTAATTTAATTGCGGCTTAAGAGTAAGATAATACGATACAGAATATTAAAATTTAAGTTGCCCCCCCCCCTCCTCTTCAATTGCACTCAGTTGGACAGCTTACAAGTGACGGCATAGTGCTGAATCTTATTACTTTATACCCTCCTATCATCCTACATACTCGTAGGTCTCCTGGTGATTCATTTTATCCATAAATTTTGTTCACGGGCCTGTTGTCTAGATGTGCTTAGTGTAAATAGCTAGGTATTTAACCATGTACTTAGCATAGTTCTCATTGCATTTTAGTTTTGATAATAAAGGCTCTGTTCTTTAAATAAGTGGTTTTTACTCGATGTTAAAATAATTTATGATAAATTTATTCTCAGTAACTTAACAACTATCAGTCAATCTATGTTTACCTTCACATCTATCAATACATTTGTATTTACGTAAAACAAACAGACCTTGCTAACTGCATGGATAATAAGTAGTACGAAACAAGGTCTAATTAAATTTCATGCGGACTTCGTAGTGCATAGGGTTAAAGATTAGTTGAAGCACACTACTGCTTATGTAAAATAGTTATTTGTTATTTTAAACGAGAAGACAATAAGATTTATATGGGACCATTCGAGAAGCATACCCATCCGAACACAAAAAGCAATTTTAAAATAGGTGCGGGGCTTCTCAAGAAATCAGGTAACATTCATAAAAAAACATAAGGCTCGAATTGATAGCCTCCTACTTTTTTGTAAATAAGTTAAAAACAGCCTTCAATTTAGAATTAATTTCGATCACTCGACAAAATTTTATTTTATATGTGTGAAATTATTTTTTCCAAAGAGACAGGTACGAAAGATCTGCGAGAAAAGCAAATTTTAGATTTTCGTTGATAAGTTGATATCTCAAAAATTTACTAATTTCTACAAATTTTAATGAAAACGAACAGAGAATCGTCAAAGTTGATTCACAGCTAACGAAACTATCGCGTAACAAACATACAACAAGAACAAAATTAAAAAAAAATGATTAACCCCCGACTATCTCGGATTTGTTATCTGTACAACATTCTACTAGTCAAGCCCTTTCATTTGATACCCATATTAGAGAGTTGTGAAAAAAAGAAATGTATTTCGCCATTTTGTGGTAGCGGCCATCTTGGATTTGAAATTTGTCATAGTGCAAAGTATTCTACTAGGGTCGGGGGTTAAAAAGAGCATACACGAGAATTGAAAACCTCATCCTGTTTTGAAATCGGTTAAAAACGATAAAAGTGAATTTCATTCCCAAGTAGAGTCCGCCAAGAGTCTTACCACTATACAAATAGATAGATAAACTCTGTACTGAACTTACTGAACTCAAACTCAAATTCAAATTCCTTTATTACTTAATTTGTGTATCACAATGTGGATCCACCGTCTCTGAACTAGTTAAAACTGTATTTCGGAGTCCGGTGGCCTCCTCCTAAGGTACATGGATTCCTCATATATAGTTAACTTAGGACAACATCTATACAAACAAATAAAATAGAATATCTGTTTATAATATTATTATCATTGAGAGTGACGAGACGAGCTGGACATGTGCCTGATGGTAAGCAAAATGCCAGCCACATACCAGCACAGTGACACGCAGCTATTGGAACATGAAGATTCCAAATAATTACCTGCACTGCACTGCGCTCGTCACCCAGAGATCTAAGGTATTATATCTCTAAGCCCTG
Organism: Ectropis grisescens; assembly: GCA_017562165.1. Lineage (NCBI taxonomy): Eukaryota > Metazoa > Arthropoda > Insecta > Lepidoptera > Geometridae > Ectropis > Ectropis grisescens. Next base: position 4,208,296 of record CM029792.1, on the reverse strand, counting down.
TAATTTCTCTGGTAACATTGCCCTATCCCTATCCCTACCCTATCTATCTAAACCGGAACACAGTAATATCAAACTAACAGCTTTTTACTTTCCAAAAGGGTCTTTGTACACATAGTTATAGATTTTAGCTATAAGATCTATCTAATAAATGTATGTACACTGTGCAAATAAATAAATAAAAAAATAACAATAATATACAGAATTTGTATCTAAATCACTGCTATTACATTTTTTGTCTGTCTGTCTGTTTGTTCCGGTTAATCTCTGAAACGTCCGGACCGATTGTGACGGGACTTTCAATACCAGATAACTGATCTTCTAAGGTAGAATATATATATAAAGTCTACTCTTGCTTGATAATTTGGATTCCGTAAAATAAAAAGATAACTCTTAAAACGCAGGTGACAGCACAGGCACAGCTAGTCTAAAGTATAAAGCAAATGGCGGCCTTTTTTACCACCATCCCACCTGACGCGGTCTACGATGAAGCATGCTCACCTAGGAGAAACCAATTCACTCACCAATTGAAAACACCAAGATGATAACCACCGGGAAAGCCCACTCAAGCAACGCATTCCATCTAAACGTGCTTATCACAAAAGTAGAGTCAAACTACGTCGTTCGAGTCTTTGGAAGACCAACTATGAAACGATGTCAAAATTTGGGAATGCTGTGGTTATTTAGTTGATTGTTTATATGTTAATTTAATTTTTATTTATCAATTTACATTTTCTAACTAGTTACATCAGTATTATGTATAACTTAAAAGGAAAGTCCAATGTTCATTTCAGCTTCAAGGTGATCACTGAAGCTACAATAAGTTGTCCTGTGAGTGGGTTTTTTACAACATAGAGTGAACAAAATGCCTGATGAAAAGCAACACGTCTGTCCAAAACAGCACAGTGTTACGCACCTAGAAAACATGAGGAGTTCAAATCATTACCTAGCACTGCGACCAAAGACAATACCCATTTTACTGATCCTACGACCCCCCCTCCGCAGAGTTTTATAAGCGTAATTGCACATCTAACCTTTTCACCTGTTGCGAGTTCGGTCAGTCAGGTTTCTTAATCATAATCAGGGTACTTAATCTATGATATCCGTGTTGAGACCTAATCCCCAGATATTTATCTCAATGCGCTGTCATTTCTCTGAAAACATGACCTTCGAACCGGAACAAAGTGATGGTTGCACATTTGATAGATAAATAGATAGGATATTCTTTATTGTAACTCTAGATACACAACACGGCTTAGAGATATAATATCTTAGATCTCTGAGTGACAAGCGCAGTACAGCGCTAGGTAATGATTTGTACGCTTCATGTTCTAATAGCTGCGTGTCACTGTGCTGTTATGTGGCAGGCATGTTGCTTACCATCAGGCACATGTATGCGCGTCTTGTCACTCTATACTATAAAAGAATTGGAAGTCTTAGGAAGTACCAATAGAAGTGAAAACTTATAACTCAGAATTTGATAGCTTACTTTGGAAACAACACGGGTAAGACCAGAGGGCGTGGCTATGAGCATGGCCATGGTCTCGAGTTTACCCGAATGTTTATTATCATTCTCGAGCGTGACGCTAAAAATCAATTCACAGCCCACGAACAATCTGTCTGTGGTGCGTCAAAATAAGTATTAAAGCGCCTATTAGACTACGCGTTATTCAGCACACGTTATTCAGACTGTCTTGGAGTCTGACTTCTCAGCTCGCTATTACACCAGTCTGAAAAACGCGCGCTTACGCGATACAACTCTAGGACTTTTAACAGTATTTATTTTTCTTTACTTCTTTCTTATTTTATGGCATTTATTCATTTAATCAATGAAAATAATTTTAAGTATTCAAGACAGGTATAATAACAGCGAGATCAAAATTAAAATTAGGGCATTCGAACTCCGAATACCCAAAACACAAAAACAAAAATTACCGCGAATATCAATGAACCAATCACGAACCAATGAAATTATATTTTAAGACTATATGTCAATGTCAGTGTCATATATTTGTCGGTCTAGCTGTTTTTGTCTTATACTACTCGTCATTCAGACTTCGCCGAACCCGATCTTGCTGTCTGAATTCAGAGTCTAACAGTCTGACGTTTATTACACCACGCTACTTAGACTAAAACCCTCTACACACAAGCCCTAATATCATAAGAAATTACGTAAAACTACTGGGGCGGACCCTACATCGCACCATAAATCACCAATCATATGGTGCGATGTAGGCTCCCCCCCACTACTTTTACGTCATTTCCTCTGATTTTAGGACGCGTGTGTGGAGCGTTTTAGACTGTCTGAATAACGAGTGGTGTAATAACGCCTTAACTTCAAACATGAGTCGTCGTTCCATGTTCGAGAGATGGTCCATGTTGGGCAGCGGAGGTGCACTAACTGTTGCTCTCGGCAGACGCGCAAACTTGCATTGTATCGATTTTGTTCGATCCGTCTCGGACGGGCTCCGTTTGTCGCCGACGCTTTCAATACAAACACTCCTTTAGTCCTTTACGATGTTTTGTAACAATAGGTTCACGCTTAACTGACATTTTTTAAATGAAAACGTCTTTTGACGCACCAGAGACAGATTTTTCGTGGGCTGTGAATTGACTTCAAGCATCACGCTCCGGAATGAAAAAAATCTTTGGATAAACTGGGACCATGGCCATGGTCATGGCCACGCCCTCCTGTTTCACCCGCGTAGTTTCGTAGTTAATGAAGTTATAAGCTTTCATTTCTATCGGCAGTTCCTATGCCTACCATTTTTTTAACCCCCGACAAAAAAAGGGGTGTTATAAGTTTGACGTCCGATGTCTGTCTGTCTGTCTGTCTGTCTGTCTGTCTGTCTGTCTGTCGGTCTGTCTGTCTGTCTGTCTGTCTGTCTGTCTGTCTGTCTGTCTGTGTGTGTGTCTGTCTGTGGCACCGTAGAGCTCAAACGGATGGGCCGATTTCGATGCGGTTTTTTTTATTTGAAAGTTAATATCCGTGCGGGTGTTCTTAGCTATGTTTAGTTAATATCGATTCAAAATGGCCGCCTCCACAAAATGGCGGACAATATATTTCTTCACAACCTACCTCAATATGGGTATCAAATGAAAGGGCTTGACTAGTAGAGTACTAAACGCTATAACAAATTTAAAATCCAAGATGGCCGCCACCACAAAATGGCGAATTATATAATATTTTTCACTACTACCTCAATATGGGTATCAAATGAAAGGGCTTGATTAGTAGAATACTTTGCACTATGACAAATTTCAAATCCAAGATGGCCGCTACCACAAAATGGCGAATTACATTTCCTTTTTCACAATTCCCTTAATATAGGTATCAAATGAAAGGGCTTGACTAGTAGAATGTTCTACAGATAACAAATCTAAGGTAGTCGGGGGTTAATCAAAATGTTTAATTTTGTTCTTGTTATTTTATTTAAATAGGTACTGTTTGAAATATATCCGACAATATATTTCAAATAGTATAATGTTGTACAGATAACAAATCTGAGGTAGTCGGGGGTTAATCAAAATTTTTAATTTTGTTCTTGTTGCATCACAATGTGCCACAGCGAAGCGTGGCAGGGTACAGCTATTATATTATAAACCAGCGGTGCCCTGCAGTTTTACCCATGTACCTCTCTGGGTGACGAGCGCAGTGCAGTGCTATGTAAAGATTTGGACTCTTCATGTTCGAATAGCTGCGTGTCACTGTGCTGTTATGTGTCAGGCATGTTGCTTACCATCAGGCACATGTCCGGAACGTCTTGCCACCATTTATTAAAAAAAAAAACCTGTTTCCTATTGTAAAATGTAGCCATTGTATTATAACACACTAAGAACCCAAGTGTGTTTTCAAATTCCAAAAGATTTGGAACATTAAAGATTTTTTAAATCAAATAAAATTAATCAAATAACTCGCTTCTAAGTGTAATATGGCGCAAAAGCGTCCATAATATTCGCGGCATAGACAATATAGACATTTATACTAATCCAAATACAAAGATTTGTAATTTGAGAGATGTTTTTTTATGTAACGAATAAACTTAAAAAGTACTGGACCGATTTCTAAAACTCTTTCGCCATTAGAAAGCTAATTTATCACTAAGTAACATAGGTTTTAATCACTCGAAAAAATAGAGATTTCCAAAAATGCTAACTAAAATCAAGGTGTGAAAAAATAATTACAATAAAATCTTTCATCGCATGCGCTACAGAAAGTATTGATGATTGAACAAAATGTTTTAATGACACTAACTGCGCGATAGATTTACAATTTCTGTACCAAATTTAATCAAAATCTATTCAGTAGTTTTCAATTGGCATTGTAATGTTAATTACATAATAATAATTAACATTACAATATTGTAATGTAAAAATAATTTTAATGAGATTTGACTTGACGTTGTAAAGATTGTTTGTTTTCCTTGACATGTTCCTGTTCCGTGTCATAAATTGCCAATTGTTTTTCAAAATTTTAGAATACTACTATGTGAAATTCTAAATGTCATTGTTGAATTGTTCACTACATAACTTTAGCATTTGCATGCCGTAAGGCTAAATATGGCGACCTAAGATTACTGTACCAGCATAAATATTATGTACCCATTATGCAATAAAAATTATCTTATGTTAGTTTTTGCGTATAAGAGAAACAAACATTCTCACCATCCAGCTATACAAACATACAAAACTTTGCGATTATGACATTAGTAGAGCGGGGAAATCGTGCCTCCATTGTCGATCGTTCACCCCTAAACTAATCTACCCCAATAGGATGTATATAGTCAATTCAAGTACAGTCTAATAAATTTTCTGTATACTGTGGTTCAAGAGTCATCGCATTTCACAAAGCGTCCCTTTGAAGGGAACAAAAGTACCTAGTCTAAGTAATCTTGAAGATAATAGGGATAGCTTGTGGTTCAGTGGACAGGAAGGCTAGTCATGGCGCGTAGAACGTGGGTTCGATTCTATATTAGTCCGTATTTGTGTGATAATTACGGAAGTTTATTCTGTGTCTGATACATCGGAATAGAATTTAGGTTACTTTTTGTACCGAAAAAAATAATGGGAACGCGAACTACTCGGGTAAAACCATGGCTCGTTACTTGTAATTTAATATTTTCTTAATTCAAAAATATATCGAAAATACACTTAAGTTAGTAGACAGGTCAAAAAGTTAGTAGATTCATGCTATGTAGGCACATGGTAAGTAGGGGCAGGTAAGTAGTATCTATCCACTACCTGTTAGATTTGGCTGGCACCGACTTCAAATAGATGAATGAGTAGCGTTTATAATAATGATTTTAGTTTGTTTTTCGCTTTTAGTGCCTATTTGTGGCTATGTATACGGCTATGTAGTTAGTTTATACGCTGTAGAAGTGGGAGCGAGAGGTATACCAGCAAAATCTCTCTATAACCTACTGAAAGACCTTGGCTTATCCAGAAGTGCAGTAAGTTCTATACTAGAACGTGTATCTAAAGCTGCACTAGTAGGCTCATATCAGATTTGGCTGGGCAGGGAGAGAAAGGCGAGTGGTGAAGGTGAGTGTTGATGTACGTCAGAAAGGGGCCCCTTAAACCTACGCCCGAGTCACAAGTCTCGGGAACTACTCGAGTTTTTCTCTCTCTGCCACACGATGGACCCGGCACCCGCACGGTGAATCCATGGAATGCTAAGAAAATCGTCTCTGAAGTCGGTTTAATTTTTTGTACGAAAATAGTTTATTAACAGTTTTTCTTCGCCGTTTCTTAGTTTGACAAACGTAAAAAAATCTATATAGGTAATGCTTGGACAATGTTAAAATATGGCACGTCTTTGAGTCGTGTGTATATTGAGCGAATTCACAAACATTAACCACTTACAAATACCAAAGAACAAGATACCTATAGATGTCTGTAGACGTTTTGTCCAGCGATCTGTTTCACTCGTTTAGCCCCCGCCACCGCCACCCCAATCACCCCTTATTGATCCCTCGCTCCACTTCCCGTATACTCAACTCCCTTTAAAACTGACGAGACAAAGAATGACGAAATCGGGTCGTCTTGACGTTTTATTTTTTTCGGAACACAGACCATGAACGCATACAGTCTGGAGTGACGCATAAACTACTTTTTGGCGAGAGGAAAATTACGCAAGCGGGAGGTTAGCGAGAAAACCCGTAGTAAGGAGTTACTAGTAAAAAGTATGAGTGATAGGTTTATAGTTAAAATAGTTATGAAATAAATTACCCGTATACAGGGTTATTGGTAATGAGCCGGCATCCTTTTAAGGGAATGTTAAGTACATTGAATGTTTCAACAGTTTATAAAAAAATCGTATGTTTTTTCCCATGCCAAATAAAAAAAAGTATTTCTGCGATCATCGATCATCGATTTGAGCATCGAACTCTTAGTAAAAAGAGCCCGCGCGCTCTTTAACGTTCGATAAATGATGTGCAATATGATGTGTTGTGCATAAACACTAGACAGCCGCTAAACAGCTAGAGCGGACAACAAACATATTTTTTTTTCGATGTATTATCGAGTTTTAATAACACGAGTTATATTTAAATTATTCGTTTTAACAAAAACGAGTAATTTTTTTAACAAAATTTAATTTAACAAAATTTAAAAAACCTGAAATCGATTTCAGTTTAAAATGAAACTCGGAGACTCGACTAAATCGTGAATTTAACATAACACATAGTTTCATTGAGACAGCGAGGTTGGACGAATACGTCATCGAGGTATCTTATATTTATGTTTGTATTAAAAAAATTGGTACACCAATTTTAATAACATTTATTTGAAACCAACTTTGATACAATATGTACCACGGTAGTATGATCGATTTTACAAAAAAACAATCACCAAAGTAAATAGGCCTAGTAACTAATACCAAGCTAGCCCTGAAACGGATGCAGGCTGATTACGAGCAACCCTGTATATTTTACTAAAATCTGTGGAGCCATTTTGAAAAGGTAGTCTTTTGTTTTTTTTTAAAGAAAACAAAATACATGTCAGTTTCCTCACGATGTTTATTCTTTCACTGTTTTTAGGTTAGCAAACATTACGACTTGGAAAAGACAGTGGTGCGCGTGGGATTTAAACCCGGAGCTCGACAGTCGCCGTTCTCCCGACTAGACCAGCTGTAACTCATTACGAGTATAATGTACAAATTGCAAGAGCAAACACAATCATAGTGTATCATTGGCAACACAAACAGCTCGGCAGCCAAGCTTCTAATCTCGTATCCATACGAATCCGATAATTAGCAAATCTGCTTACCTTTGACTGTGCAGACGAGATAAACCTACAGATGGATAACTCTGTGCTGAAAACTGCGGGGTTCTTTTGATTTGATAAGGTTACAACCAAAGAAATAAGTATCAGCTTGAGGCTCTGGAATCGATCGAGAGGCGTGCCAAAAGGCTCATAGGCAAAGACATTCTAGTGCGAAAAAGACTTCAAAGTCTTGAACATCGCCGCAAAATTGCTAGCTTATCGGTTTTTTATCGGATACACTTCCGAGAGTGTGCACTGATCTGCATGATCTTATACCACCTTGTCCTTTTTACTATCGTACTTCTCGTAACTCGAAGAAGCGGCACCGTTTCATGGTGGATATTCCAAAGACACGGACAAAGAGGTTTGACTCTACGTTTGTGATAAGAACGTCTAGGCTGTGGAATGAGTTGCCTGAGTGGGTTTTTCCTTGGCTATAATCTTGGTGTCTTCAAATCGAGAGAGAATCGGTTTCTTCTAGGTAAACACGCTCCATCGTAGACCGCATCGTCGCTTAACATCAGGCGAGATGGCGGTCAAGTGTAAACCTATTAAAGTTAAAAAAAAAAGAGTTTACATATACTACGTATAGAGTTAGATATTCCGCTCGGTTTCTTTGAGTCAATCGTAAGCTGACACAAAGGAACTATGACGTGAAATAACGTGCACACTTTCTATGGCAACAGTGATGTGTCGCGACAAAAGTATGACGCTTCCACAAGAGCGACAAGGCAAGAAAGATGCTACCCGCACTTACGGTGTAAAGCGTTTGTGCCAACTCTATACGTAGTATATGTAAACTATTTGGTTACAACAAAGAGTATGACACGATCAGAATATGTGTGGACTTCACTTGATGACGTCACATCTATGATGACGTTACGTTACGATCAGTATCAAAGATGCTAGCCGAACTAATGGGATAGAATGAGTGTGGTTTGGTGAAGGGCTAAACAGGAGGGCGTCGCATTCCACCGATGTCCGCAGATATTGTGACCGTTTTATAAAAAAATGGTTATATCAAATTTAAAGCGTATTTTTTAATTAAACAATATGCAATATAAAACAAAGGGCATATTAAGGGCCGCGTTGTTGTATGAAATCCTATCCATGCACGGTTGCCCGGAAGAGATTGATCTAAGCAATAAGGCTGCCAATTAAAATGTCATGCTTGTGTAATAGTTCTTAGTCTATTTTGTATTTTTTTCTTTTACTATTGTGGCTTTTAATAAAGAGTTTTCTTATCTTATCTTAAAGGTTCATAAATAGGTTTGCAATAAATATGAATTAGAGAATAAAATGAACGAATGAAGTTAGACCATACACATAGTAACTATCACAAAGTTAAAATTTCACTGTATACTAGCTACCATGTTGAGTATTTTGTAGAATAAACAACACATCTTCCAAAGCTAAGCATCTGTGTATTTCTAATTCCTGCGGAAGGGTGTGTGCCAAAGAGAAGCCATTTTGTATAAACAAAATCCAATAGACTTGTGTGAGTGTGTGTGCCGCGACTACAGACAAGGGCGAAAAGCCTTAGCTATAGTATGGGGATGTAGGTTTGTTTGTACAAAGGTTACTTATTAGCATAAGTAGCCCACTGCTGGGTCTAGAGCCTTTTTTATCCTATAGGGTACTATGGAGGCTAGCAGAACATGTTTTTTTGAAATGATATCGTCTTTTGGCGCACCACAAAGAGATTTTCCGTTGGCTGTGAATTGAGCTCAAGCATCATGTTCGTAAACAAGAGAGATAAATTTTCGGGTAAACTCGGGACCATGGCCATTGGCCACGCCCTCCGGTTTCGCCCGCGTAGTTTCCAATGTAAAATTTCTAATTTCGAGTTAAAAAATTACACTTCTATCGGCAGTCGCTATGACTGTAAATTTTTTGATCGTGAGTCGACCAGGGTTTTTTTTATAATTAAGAATAACGAGTCGAGCAGGACATATGCCTGATGGTAAGCAATATGCCTGCCCATCGCAGCACAGTGACACTCAGTTATTGGAACATTACAGGTTAGAGATATAACATTTTAGATCTCTGGGTGATGAGCGCAGTGCAATGCTAGGTACGTAAGGATTTGGAGTCTTCATGTTCCAATACCTGCGTGACACTGCGCTGTTATGTGACAGGCATGTTGCTTACCAACAGGCACATGCTCGACTCGTCACTCCTTATTAAAAAAAAAAAGAGTCCAAATGATTACAGACCGCTGCACTTAACCAGAGATATAAGATAAAGCAAGAGCTACTACTGCAAGACCTTGGATTCTTTGAAACCACACACTTGTCAAAGTCCATAACATCATCCTGCTGAAGCACAAGACGTTGGCGTAATTGTACTCATCAAACATATCACACTAACATTACACAACGGGATAGAAGCCAGAAATTAATAGACGATGAATCAGATGACACATATGATACAACCGATTAAAAGTTAAAAATGAAAAAAGAAGAAGAAGACTTTATCAGCTGACTATTATTATCATTGTATAAATTCAGACCAATGGAAACTGCGTTGCCAGACATATTGCATGCCTCTAGAAGAAGAGGCCAGTTTGTATGGGTCAATTATTTAAATGTTTTGTATCATCTTATCTTACCTGCAAACAGCAATAAAGATTTTTGTATTTGTATTTGGTATTTTATTTCTATGCCCTGTAATTTCACTGGACACATTGAACAGAGTGATGTTTTCACATTACTGCTTGGCGGTAGAATAATAGCCAAAGATGTGGTACTTCCCCAGGCGGAATCTGCAAGGAGTCCGCACTATAGCTGAGTCCCGAGGCAGCTCGGTACTTGTTGATTCAAGCTGGTACCTCGAATGCTACTCGCAATGTAACCCATATTCCTTCTGATACGTTAACCGTACCTATTTATGTTTACGGGGAATGTTAGTGTTTCACTCAAAATTACTGAAAATTATTAAAATCTCTATATATAAAAATGTTATGTTGGTTTGTGTACGCTTCAAAAACTCAAAAAGTTCTGCACTGATCGAGCCGAAATTTTAGAATTATATATAATCCGCGTCAAGGATTGTTTTTATCAAATTTTTGCATCACAATGTGCCACAGCGAAGCGTGGCAGGGTACAGCTAGTGAGGTACCTATTATAATTCTTTGCTGAGTTCATCAGGGCAAATACTAACACTTTGCCAGTTGTTATGTCAGTTTATTTTCTAGCTGGTCATTGGGGACCAAGGCTTGTATATTATTTAGATAGCAGCGTTCCGCATTGTTCCCGCTCTTGTTACTTTTCCGGGTTATTAAGTAGCCTATGTATTCTTGCAGACTATGATCTAACTGTTTTCATATACTTCGGAGAGTGTGCAACTGATCTGCATGATCTAATTCCACCTTGCCCTTTCTTCTATCGGACTTCTCGTTCCAGAAAAGGGCGACATCGTTTCATGGTTGATGTTCCGTACGTATATACGTTTACATATACGTTTGTGATAAGAACGTCTAGGTTGTGGAATACGTTGCCTGAGTAGGTTTTCGCCGATGGTTACAATCTTGGTGTCTTCAAATCGAGAGTGAATCGGTTTCTTCTAGGTAAGCACGCTCCATCGTAGATCGCATCATCGCTTAACATCAGGCGAGATAGTGGTCAAGTGCGAACCTATTCTAGTAAAAAAAAATATAACAGTCAGATCCGTTCATGATTGACTTTGATTGATTGATGAGGATTTGACTAGCCTCTTAGAGGGTAGTAACTCTACCTACGAAGCCGAGAGGGTTCGATTCTCACCCAGTGCAAATATTTGTGTGACGAATTATAATATTTGCACTGTGTCTGGGTGTTTCTATGTATAATAAGTACGTATTAACAACTATATGAGTATAATATTAGCTATCTGGCCGCCATATTACATGCTTTGGGGTCAGATGGGGTTGTGAGTAAATTGTCCACCAATATTTTATTTATTGAGCAAAAAACATCCAAATATCTAAACATTGACATTTATAATATTAGTAGGATTTAAACATAAAGGCAGTACCTATACTATAGTACTTAAAAACGAGTATATTTAAATATATTAATGAAACAAAATTTTCAAAAAAAGCTTGCATCGGTTGCAGTTTAAAATTTTATTGAGAGACTCCACTCCACAAATTGTGAGTTTCACTAACCATACAGTGCCAATTAGACTGCGAGGTAGGACGAATACAACATCAAGGTAAACCAATTTTAGCATATTTGTTTATTTCTTTAAAACCGCGACTTCGATAATGTTGATATGGGACCAGCTCTGAAGTATGATCTACCTAACGAAAAACTCTCATCAAAATTGGTTGATAATAATTGTCAAAAATTGTCAACCAATTGACAATAATTGTCAACCAATTGACAATAATTCTCAACCAATTTTGATGAGAGTTTGGCAGCGCCATCGCATAATATATCTACTTAGCAAAAACAGCCCACTAAATGTTAACTTAGATTGTTATTGTTAACTGATGGGACTCGGGGCGTTCTCTTGCAAGGAGCCAAGGCCATTATCCACCACACCGGCTCAGTGCAGGTTGGATGACACATGACCTCGAAAGATTCTAGATACATGACGGTTTCCTCGCGATGTTTTCCTTCGCCGTTTTCATTTAGCGGCATTACGCACTTACAAAAGACAGTGGTGCGCGTGGGATTTCCGACTAGACCAGCCGTAACGTACATAAAAGTTTGTTAAAAAGATACCTTTTCCCCCACTGGGGACTCCGCGCTAAGAAATCTACCACTACAACTTGCCGGGAATCGTAATGATTTTAAAAATATTCGTCTGGTCGGTGCATCTAGTTATTATTCGTCTAGACAAAACTGCATTTGGCAAGGTTACGCCAAAGTCATACTCTGACATACATTTCCAAGGATTTTTCTATTTTCTATGAACAATAATAGCTATGGAACAGTATACTCTATGAAAAACACATCTGAAAATTTCGACCATTTCTTCATTTTCAAATATCGTATTTTAACCGACTTCCAAAACAGAAGGTTCTCAAAATAGGAGCTATTTTGAGAATTTTATAGCTTTTATTGTTCATAGCTAATAGGCAATCCTGAAATTATATTAAGTCATTTGTTACAATGACAGTATTTAAATAGAATAAAATATGTACCTACCAACATTAATTTTGATATATTTTTGCTTGACTTTACTTTATGATCATTCAAAGATGGATGGGCAAGTCCATTTGAAAACTACGAAATTATTAGAAAATGCATATACCATTGGATAACCCGTTCAATTTAAGGTGACCGATCGAGCTGAAATTTTACTATGATATATAATCCGCATCAAGGATTGTTTTTATATATTTTTTGCATTACAATGTGCCACAGCGAAGCGTGGCAGGGTATAGCTAGTTTAGTATAACTAACATACAAATTTTACGCGCGACGCATAGTAAATACCCGACAGTAGTGTTTTTGTATGAAGTGTTTTAGGTAAGTCCAAAATTGTGATTTTATAATCATGATATCACGGGAAGTTTTTAGAATAACAAAGTAATTTTTTCATCTATGTTTCAGTTATTGAGTAGTTTTTTGATGGCACAAATCAGAAATGAATCGTCATGTCTATCATGAATCGATTTTGGTTGTTAACTTATTTGGTAGATCACAGTTCAGTGGTCCCATATAAATTTTACTGAACAATGCGGTCCACGATGGATACTCAGAAGAAACCGTTTCACTTTCGATTTAAAGACACCATGATTGTAATCACGGGAAAACCTTCAGGCAACGCATTCCACAGCCTTGACATTCTTGTCACAAAAGTAGTGTCTAACCTCTTCATTCGTGCCTTTGGAACATCTACTATGAGACGATGTCACTTTTTGAAGTCAACTTAGTCAAACCAATTCAGAGAGTCCAAATTTGATCATAAGTCATGTTTGCGGTTATAATAATGTAACCGCAAAAATAGGTACTTATTACATTCATTTTGTGTGACATAATTCGTTACTACTAAACAGTAATGAGTCAAATTGGAATGATAAAAACAAATCCAAACCGACAGTTACATCAAAAATAATTGGACTTACCTATGTAAACGAATACAATTGCAAGTATTGTTTTAACCTACTTATATATAAACTATTCGGAAAGGTTCCTTTACTTCCTTTCCAACATTAAATATTGTTTACCTAAAATAGGTTCGCGAAACAAAAGTTACGAAGTAACAACAATTACGAGTAAAAACGCCATAGTCATTGTGGCGGAGTCGCTGGAGGACCTCGGTGCTATGCTCAGGGACCTCAGTAGAGTATCCCAACAGGTAGGTTTGAGGATGAATATGGACAAGACGAAAGTCATGTCAAATGTTCATGTCTCACCTGTACCGGTTATTGATGGGAATACCACACTCGAAGTTGTTGACGAATACATACGTCTACCTAGGTCAAAAGATCCAATTAGATAGATCCAACTTCGACAAAGAGGTCCAGCGAAGGATCCAACTCGGATGGGCAGCGTTCGGGAAACTTCGGCACATCTTTGAGTCCAGAATACCCCAATGCCTAAAGACGAAAGTCTTTAACCAGTGCGTGTTGCCAGTGATGGCTTATTGAACTGAGACGTGGTCCTTAACTGTGGACTTCATAACGAAGCTCAAAGTCACAAAGCAAGCTATGGAGAGGGCTATACTCGGAGTCTCTTTGCGCGACAGAATCTGTAATGAGGATGTTCGCAAAAGAACTAAAGTGGCCGACATAGCTCAAAGAGTAAGCAAGCTGAAATGGCAATGGGCAGGCCACATCGCTCGCAGAACTGACAACCGATGGGGAAGAAAGGTTCTCGAGTGGCGACCACGTACCGGAAGACGCAGTGTTGGACGACCTCCCACTAGATGGACAGATGGCCTCACAAAGGTCGCTGGAAACCGCTGGTTGCAGGTTGCGCAGGACCGTTCGTTGTGGAAATCTAGGGGGGGGAAGCCTATGTTCAGCAGTGGACGTCTTGCGGCTGATGATGATGATGATACTTATTAACCTATCCAAAGTACTTCATGCTATTCAATCATTCTTTGAATTGAAAACCACAACAATGAAAACTTAAGTTTGCATCTAACGATAACATATAATTTGGTCTTTAAAATGTTATACCTAACATTATTACTGAATGCCCAACAAAATTCAAACACATAGGTACATAATACGTGTACTATAAACTTCTGCTGTGTCTAAATCCGAAAAAAATAACATGCTGCAATCTCTGATTTTTTTCCAACAGCAAATGTTTAGTGGCATCAACATTAACCAATGGATGTGCACTGAGCACCTTGAAATTGGTAATAAACTACGTCTAGTGTGTGTAATGTAAGTCGTTTACACATCACCAATCTACTTGACCCCTAGAATCGTTAGCGGCGAGGTATGCTGTGGTTCTACTTATTTTGGTTGTTGACAACGAATAGTGATTGATAAAAACGTCTGGCGGTCACCGCTTCCTACAACCGACTAGAACGGAAAGAGTGAGCTCACTTCCCAACGATTACAAGATTCCGGGGGCCCTAAAGCTTGGGAGGGCATATCTTGTTTAGTGGTACTCTTTGCAGAGCCCACCAGAGGAAGTACCACACCTTTGCCAGTTATTCTGCTAATATGACATCAGTAGCAGCAGCATAAGCAGGAATAATTAATGGTAATTATTCCTACTGCTGAGACATAGCGCCTTCTCTCACAAGGAGAGAATCAAGGTCATAATCCATCACACTAGCCCAGTGCGAGTTGATAGATGACACATGACTCCGAAAAATTCTAGGTACACGTTAGTTTTCTCACAATGTTTTCCCTCACCATCTTTTAATTAGCGGCATTACGCACATGTCTTTGAAAAGACAGTGGTGTGCGTGAAATTTGAACCTAGGTTTCCAGATCGGCAGTCGCCGTTCTCCCGACTACACCAGCCGTAACTTACTAGACCAGTCGGCCCAGCGTTTGAATTACCCCATACTTCGTTACTAATATTACATATATAATGTTATCCCTGCCCTGAACAAGTTTCCCTACACAAAAACCCACGAGAAAAACGGAGAAACATCTTCAAACAATAAAATGGTTTCCAACAATTGCTATTATAGACGTGAAAACACGTTTTTTAACATCATTGAAATATTAAACTACAATGCCATATCTATAACCCATAACATCATTGATCGAAGGTCACAGACAAAAGTATTTGTTTAAAACTAGTCTGTGAGACTGGCCTAGGCTTTGTTTGGCCTAGGCTGCCCTTTAAACTATTATAATAGTGTTTGGAATGTCATATCCGTTAGCTTGACGGTGATCTCATTACCTACTCTCGGAGATTTAAGGAATCGGCCAATAGGAATGATTTTTATGAAGTTACGACTGGTCTAGTAAGTTACGGCTGGTCTAGTCGAAAGAACGGTAACAGGCGATCTAGGGACCTTAGTTCAAACCCCACGCTCACCGCTGTCTTTTTGAAGTCATGTGCGTTATGCCGCTAACTTAAACTCGTAATATAATAGAGTATAATTTATTATTATTTGGCAAAATTGACATGGAATACTTTATCATTATTTGGAAAAATTGACTTGTAACTCATTTTGTTATCAATAAACTACTATGACTATAATATCGTGAGGAAACCGACATGTACCTAGAATCTTTCGAAGTCAGGTGTCATTCACCACCCGCATTGAGCCAGCGTCATGGATTATGGCTTACACTCTCTCCTTGCGATAGAAAGCCCCGAATCCCAGCAGTGGGAACATTTAGTGGGCTGTTTATGCTTATGGAACGAGAACCTTGCTCGAAAAAGACCCCAAAGTCTTAACTTAAGTCATGTTCAAGACTAGCTACAAAATGGCTGGCTAATCGGTTTTCCATCGAATTCACTTTGGAGAGTGTGCAACTGATTTGCTTATCTAATACCACCTTGTCCTTTTTTCTATCAGATTGCCCGTACCTCGAAAAAGTGACCACGTTTCATGATTTTCCATCGCGCGCATACACCCTTGAAAAAGGCCGCCGGACGCGGCCGAAACTCGAGTCGGATTGACCGACCGTATGTATATACGTGAGTGTCCCATTATCCAATTAAATTTATGTGTAACAACCGCGTTAATTTTAATACTATCATTTAGTGGGTTGCTAATCCTTATTTATATAATGTGTTTTTTTATACCATCTTTACCAAGAACATAATATCTAACATGATGTTAACTAACGTACAAAAAAATTCGTAACAGCTAAAATTTATTAGCAAAAGTTTGCAAAAACGTAGATTAATTACTAAGCGCAGTTACTAAGCTCAAAACTATGGTTTTCTTAGAATTCATTTTAACGAAACTGCAAAACGTCATATTTCAAATATTTACATATACCATACTTACAGACAAATATGCAATTTTTTATAATAATCTCCCCGACGACTACACTAATTAATAAATATGATAATGTTTAAATTTGGATGTTTGTTGCTTAATCACGTTTAAAACCCGAAAAGAATCGATCGAGAAGTGTTTTCTATATTCTAACCACACGTAGTTGTATTTTTTTACGTTTTACTCTTTTAAATATAATATAGAGCGACGAGCTATGGAGAGGGCTATGCTCGGAGTCTCTTTGCGCGACAGAATCCGTAATGAAGATATTCGCAAAAGAACTAAAATGGCCGACATAGATCAAAGAGTAAGCAAGCTGAAGTGCCAATGGGCAGGCCACATCGCTCGCAGAACTGACAACCGATGGGGAAGAAAGGTTCTCGAGTGGCGACCACGAACCGGAAGACGCAGTGTTGGACGGCCGCCCACTAGATGGACAGATGACCTCACAAAGGTCGCTGGAAACCGCTGGTTGCAGGTTGCGCAGGACCGTTCGTTGTGGAAATCTAGGGGGGAAGCCTATGTTCAGGAGTGGAAGTCTTGCGGCTGATGATGATGATGATGATGATAGAGCGCCGAGACGAACAAGACAGGAGCGTGATGGTAAGCGCTATTTTGTCATGAAGAGTCCAAATCACCTAATATTTTTTCCAAGAAGTACGAATCCGACATCGTCATTGGCTTTAACGATGATGTAAAACATCGAGAGGAAATCAGAATCAGAATTTTCGTCACCTGTGAGGGCGGATCAGAATTTCAAGAATTATTCTAGGTCATGCGTCACCTTCAAGGGCAGATCCAGGGATATATATTGACTGGCCTCGTGGCTTAGTGGGTTGTAACTCTGCCTGCGAAGCCACGGGTCGTGGGTTCGATTCCCACCCAGTGCAAATATTTGTGTGATGAAGTCAAATCTTTGTACTGTGTCTGGGTGTTTCTATGTATAATAAGTATCTTTAGAACTATATAAGTATTATATCAGCTATCTGGCCGCCATAGTACAAACTTTGCTTAGTTTGGGTTCAGATGGTGTTGTGTGTGAATTGTCCACTAATATTTATTTATATGTACTTAGTCGTAGTCACAAAACCATACGTGCGTTTCAAGTAGTGGTCCAACTAGGTACTGGGCCTAGCCCAGGCGGTAGTCATGACCCCATGAGGCATAAATCTTGAAGCAGAACCATCGCAACCGATTAGTTATCCACAGAATATTTCGTAGCTCCGAATGGGTCTTTGCGAAATATAGAGTATTAAATAACGATGATTAGGCGGATCCGTGAGAAACGCAACGAAAATAATTTGTTGTAATATGAACTACTTGCTTTTTACTTGACTACGTAACAGCCCACTTTGTGATTTTTTATCGCGTATTTTTTGACGTGACAACGTCTTATAAATTGGTTTGCCGGGTGACACTTCAAGAAACTGCGTTACGCTCCGCTCACGTTATGCGCTCACAACGAGAGCGAGTGAGAGGCACGCGTCCCTTCCACTCGGGCATGGTTAGCCCGCCTAAGAGCGAGAGAGACAGACATAAAAAGTGAAAGGCACGCGTCCCTTCCGTAAAATTATTTTACCACTCAAAGTCGTTGTCACGTAAAACTTTCGCCCGTATACCGACTTTACAGGCAACCAATTTTTTTTTTTAATAAAGAGAGACGAGACGAGCAGGACATGTGCCTGTTGGATGGACATGCCTGCCACATAACAGCACAGTGACATGCAGCTATTGGAACATGAAGAGTCCAAATCATTATCTAGCACTGCACTGCGCTCGTCACCCACAGATCTAAAATTTTATCTAAGCCCTGTAATTTCTCTGGGAACATTGCCCTTCAAACCGGAACACAGTAATGTTTGGATACTACTGCTTGGCGGTAGAATAACTGGAAAAGGTGTGGTACTTCCCCAGGCGGACTCTTCCAAGAGTCCTACCACTACGAAAGATACGCGTATAGGTCCGCGTTTGAACACCAACTTGCCTGATGGTAAACGAGTGGTCGGAGATGACGCACGCTGACATAGACAGTACCTACTTACTCGGACCTTGAAAATGTATCTCCTAGGGAACAAGGAGGCTCTTCTTCTCTTACTCTTCTTATCTTACTCCACTTCAAAGCTGTACGTAAGAAGAAAGTGGTCTCACTACTGAGACTTAGGGCTTTGCCTTACAAGGCAAAAGCGAAGGCCATAACTCACTGCGCTGACCAAGTGTGGGTTAACGGATGACATGTCCTCGAAAGTTACATTTCTTGTAACACTCTGTTTTGTTGTTTACCCTTTTTTTACAGTTCGTAACTCGAAAAAAGAGACATCATTTCATGGTTGATAGTCCAAAGACTCGGACAAGGAGGTTTGACTCTACTTGCGTGATAAGGATGTCTACGCTGTGGAATGTGTTGCCTGAGTGCGTTTTTCTCTATGGTAACAATCTTAGTGTTTTCAAATCGAGAGTGTAACGTTTTTTTCCTAGGTAAACACGCTCCATCACTTGACATCAGGTGAGATGGCGGTCAAGTGTAAACTTAAAATAGTTTAAAAAATTGTCAGTCATAGGAACTGCCGATTTGTGTGAAGTTAAAACTTATAACTCAGAATTTGGTAGCTTACTTTGGCAACTATGCGGGTGAAACCGGAGGACGTGGCCATGAGCATGGCTATCTAGAAATTCTGGACCAATGGGAACTGCTCACGCATTTCTAGATCGCCAAAAGCCATAGTCCTAAGTTTAGTCGAAGATTTCTTATCATTCCCGAGCGTGACGCTAGAATTCAATTCACAGCCCACGAAAAATATGTCTGTAGTGCGCCAAAAGAACTTATCAGTTTAAAAAAAATGTGTGCGCTTAAGACCGCACGGCAGAAGTGAAAACTAAAATAAGAAATATTAAAATTTAAAAACCACTAAATAATTTTAATAATTAATAATAAAAGATATTTAAAATTTGAAAATTAGTATACACCTAGTAAGCACAGCAACCCGAGAATAACATGGCGGCTGAATGACTAGTGTTTTCATTTCCAAGAATAAATTACAAAAAAAAATTTACGCGGGTCGGAAAAAGCGTTTCACTCTTTCAAATTTTTTAGTATTTGCTATTTATTTATTTTATAGGTATTTCGCTAAAAATGCATAGATATGTTGTGTTTATAGTGTAGGTGTAAGTGCAGTGATAAAAATAGGTATCTTTTTGTGTGTTTATGTAGTGTAAGTGATGTGCTAAAACAGTAGGTAATACGAGTATATTACAACAAAAACTTTTCTTCAATGGATGTGAAATGCAAATTTAACATTTCGGGACAAGTTCAATTGTTGTGATAAGTACCTAGAAGTTAATGTCGCGATAAAAAGACATAAATCTAATAAACACAGGTACATAGGGACCATAAATTATCTTTCTCGCTCTAACGTGCTTGTTCACTGTATTTTGTTTCTCGCTCTAGCATCCCGAGTTTACCCGAAAAGCTATTATCATACCCGAGCATGACGGTTCATTTCAAAAAACAAAATTTCACTTCCAAAAGTGTGAACCTAAAATGGGTAGTTTTTGTTCAAGTTATAATAATCCGTGTTTTAATTTTAAAAACACCACAAATATGTATCTGAACGTTAGATAATACGTCCTTTCGCGTCGCAATGCTAATGCCCAAGCTATCGAGCGCAAGGTCGGACTTATCTAGGGCATGCGTTTCGGTGCCTACAAGAGCACTAGGCTACGATACTAAACAAATTTACCTCTCGGTATAATACAAAACATTTGAAAGATTTAAACACTTTAGGACTTTATCAACATCAAAAATATCATTTAATTTAATTGTACTATAGTTTTTAATAATAGAATATAGAAAATCACTTTTTTTTTAATGTAATAAATGATTTTGAATGTTATATTTTTATCTGTTGTCACGTGACTGGAAACACCAATATGGCGTATTACGTCACTAACCGCAAAATGTCGAAGACTAACTAGATTGTTTACTTTTCTGCGTTGTTATTATAGTTTGCGATCGTAGCGACGACGATTATGATTGTTTGTACTCAAATAAAAATAAGAAACCACACAAACTGGGTATACAGTCATGAATCCCAACCAATGTTTTACGGTTAGTGACCTAATGCCAGGAGTTAGTGTTTTTTTTTTTAATAAGAAGTGACAAGACGAGCAAGACACGTGCCTGATGGTAAGCAACATGTCTGCCACATAACAGCACAGTGACACGCCGCTATTGGAACTTGAAGAGTCAAAATCATTACCTTGCACTGCACTGCGCTCATCACCCAGAGATCTAAGATGTTATATCTACAAGCCCTGTAATTTCTCTTGAACAAATCCTGGAATTTCTGTATTTTCACATAACTCTATCTAACCCCAAAACTAAGCAAAGCTTGTTTTTTTGTTTTAGCGGGAAAATTTAAAAGTACTCTATTGTTGTAATACCGATATATTTACTCATTGAAAATACTAATATTTTAATATTTTTTTTATGGTAAACAAGCGATCTTCAAACTAAAAGCAATTCCGATTTTTTTTTAACATCCCTTATTATTTGTTTTGATCGTGATTAAGTCATGTAAAGTGGTTAAATTATTATATTGTGATCAAATCGCGAAACGTTATAAACAACATGTGAAGGATATTGGTACACCCATCATCACACAGGGTTTTCATAGTTTGAGTAAAATACATTTTATGTTTGAAATAAACATTTACTCCATAGTAAAGTTTTTAGGAAGAAAATTGTAGAGAATTTTACTCTCTACGACTTACATTACAACAAAACGTACAATATTAGCGTACAATATAATGTTCAATTTAAACTTTAAAAATGTATACTCTTTGTATGCTCTTACTTTGTTTTATTCTAAAATTGACGTGTAATTTGTACATTTATCAATAAAAAACTTAACTTTGACTGTAAACAACAGATGTGTAAACCTAACGGTGTCATCCATGAAGTGCATCATACATTAAGGAGAGGAAGGGGGTCGCCGAAGTGTGACATTGTGTGACAAGTTTCGTGACGTCACTTATACTATCTGCTACTATCGTACCTTATAACGATCAGCCTCATACACACCCTATGAAAAAACCCATCGATATAAATCAAAAGATGTGCCCTGAGCACCTTGAAATTGTTAATAAACTGCGTCTGTTTGGTGTAGCGTGAGTGGTTTCCAACTACCAATCTACTTGACCCCTAGAATCGCTAGCGGCGAGGTGCGTTGTGGTTCTACTTATTGTGGTTGTTGAAAACGGATAGTGATAAGTAAAAACGTCCACGGTTCACCGCTTCCTACACCCGATTAGAACGGAAAGAGTGAGCTCAATCTTCCCAACGATAACATAATTCCGTGTGCCTTAAGTGTGGGACAGTGGGAAAGTGGGGCACATCCATTGATTTATATCGATGAAAAAATCTATGTGCGATGCGCCAGAATAAGTTTTCATTTCAAAAAACAAGCCTCCGTTAGACAGGTCGGGGTAAATTCGCGGTGACACGATCCCAGGTAGTGTTCGTTTTTCGTCAATCCAACTTGTTTTTTCCCTTTTCCAGTTTTCTTACTTGTTTTACCCCGTTTTTCCCAGCTCTCCCTACCAGTATTTCCCATATTTCGAGTTATTTTGTGACCGTTTCTCTGTCTGTTGGGTAGATTTTAATCAGTGTCAGATTTTGTTTTTGGGTGTTGTTTTGACAGACTATAAAAAAATAATAGAAAATTTAACAAAATAATTTTAACTATACCAGAGAAATAGTTCTTATTGTTTTGTTTTCTTAACGCATATGAAATTATTCTATGACATAGTATTAAACAAATTTTGTTGTAAAATATGTATAATATTAGTCATTTAATGAATAACGGCGAAATGAAAATTCTGTACATTTCCCAAGAACATTGAAGGCTTGAACATCTTGATTATCTGTAGACTTACAGTGGTCTGTGGATAGTTCAGGTGTGGTTAGTGTAAGTAGTTATTTAGTAGGTATGTGGTGTAGTGTAGTGTAGTTCTCGTTGTATTTTGGGTTTGTTAATAAAGGCTCTACCCAAACAAAAAAAGTACATTTAAATTATATTTGTTCTAAAATATACAACACCATTTTTTTACACCTAGTATTCTAATGACGAATCAACTAGTGGTGAACTTTGAAATATTATACACTTTATCGACATTAGTGCAGCAAATAACGAAAGAGTTTTGTATTTAACAAATACAAATACAAAAATCTTTATTGCTGTTTGCAGGTAAGATAAGATGATACAAAACATTTAAATAATTGACCCATACAAACTGGCCTCTTCTTCTAGAGGCATGCAATATGTCTGGCAACGCAGTTTCCATTGGTCTGAATTTATACAATGATAATAATAGTCAGCTGATAAGGTTTTCTTCTAAGGTCTTAACACTTTGGACTTTAGACATTGCAGCAGTGGCGACTCCAAGATTTGACGCAACTTCCCAAACGATGCTTAACCCAGTATTCTTCTATCCTATATCAATTTTATTATTTTACATGAAGTTTAAGTAACTTTCTACTTACCGTTTCGTAAAATATTAAGTTTATGTAATTACCGTGATCTTAACATTTTTAAGTCTCAATAACTAGAAATCCACTAGTAATAGATTGACGCCTCATCTATCGCTGAATTGGAATCTTTGATGTGTTTCATATTTAAATGCATTTAACTTAAATTACTGAAAAATAAAACAGGCTCGGTAACTAGGCCAAGAACGCTAAATTAGAGAATAGCCATTGACACCCCAACAAATTAAACTTAGATAGTGTTGTGTGAAAAATAAGTACCAATACACATTTTTAGTTTTATTAACATTATAGGTTCTATCAACATATGCTCACCACCACGTTAAGTTTCAAGTCCACCAAGTTTCGCATTTTTAAATACTTAATCTACACATTGGAAATCTACCCTCCCGACGCGATAGTCGGTTTATTTGCTGGAGTCGCGCGATCATGGCCGCGCCGCTCGCGGCTGATGGATTTTGGTTTTTCCACTAAATTCACTTGTTCGACGGCTATTTACGAATACACGGGCTGCCTGGACAGAGGTGTAATAGAGCAGCATTGTACATTATCATTAGAAATCATTGATGTCCCGCTATAGGGCAAAGAACTTCCTACCTTCTTACATTTAATTCTGGACTCCACAGTTCACTGGACACACATTCTGGACATACAACTTTCCTGGAGACTCTCAAAAAATCGATGCGCACTAAAAGATTGGATAGTAACAACATCAGACAGCGTTAAAAAAACTCCCTGAATAAGCTAAATGACTTATCCAAATCCGATTATCTTACAATATTTTTTTAGGTTTTTCAACTTTCATAGAATTACACTGTCAATTGCTTAAGAATCTTTTGGCACGTTTTTAGATCGATTTCAGATCTTCAAGCCGATACTTAGTCGAGCTATTCCAAAGGTGCGAACAGTATTCAACGCAAAAGCGATTCATACTTGGTATAACGTGAGCAACATAACTGTTCAGACTGTAAGTACTTAATTGTAAATAAAATTGATATTGTTGTAACAAACAATATGAAAACGGTATTATTTTACTTAGAAGCTAAGTTTGACTATTAAATCAAATTTGACCGCATCCGGTTCCTTTTTCAAATCGGAACGCCCTCGTGTTACACATGTAAAAAAAACCCCGGATGCGGTCGAACTCTTACCTAAAGTCGGTCTACACTACGGCACAAAATATGTAATTTACCGTATTTCTCATGATAAGACATAAAACAATAATACAATGAATGATATGATTACAACACTTCTTCGTTACATTTTGGTATGAACACTGGGACTCTGCCACCCATACAATATTTTTTAAACTTTAATGAATTTGTGCTAATATTACAAATAATGTCAAATATAACGATGTGCGCACACACTCTCGAAAAACAGACTGCTGAAATTAGCTGGTCAACATTGTAACTCAATTCAGGTTAATAATAGGTATACTTGCGTGGCAGATATTATCTATTCTACGTTTGAATTTAGACTTCTTAACACGAGGAATAAGGTGAAATCTTTACCCACTTTTTTATTGGTTTTATTAATTTCAAAAGCTATGTAAGTATAGGAAGTCTCTATGTATTTCCATGTCCGTATTTCGGCTAACCAGTTATTACAGTTACCTAGATTGTCAAGTGTCGTGTCACGTCGCGTGACGTCAGCTGACATTCCGGGAAATTGATTTTTTTTACAAAGCTTTTCTACCCTTAGTGAGAGCTTTCACAGTTTAAGCTAGACCAAATTTTATGTCGATAGGTTGTATGGATTAGCGATAGTGGTGCTGTTTACTAGAGCCTTGAATTAAATAACGTACTAATTATAAAGCGTTTTAAAGGTCTTATGAAGTAATGTTAGTATTAGAATATATTATATATGACTGAGTGATAATCGAACCTACTTTTTGCAGGCAAACTTACCGTAGAATCCGTAAAACAAAAACTTCTTGATAAAAATTGGTAACAATTATCGCTAAAAACGATCTCTTCCAGACAACCATGGAATTGCAAATGATTACAAAATAGATAAATATTAGTGGGAAAAAATACATTGACCTCCAATTAAAAAGAGTTGTATTGACGCCAAGGGTCAAGTTAAGCCGGTGCTTGGTTCGTATTAAGTATCCCAGAACACCTGTTCTTATTCTGTAGCGACACGATGGCTGTAGTGTTGTAGATTAAGCAACAGTTTGCTGTAAGTTTCGGTTTGCGTTCGCGTAATCTCGACGTTACTCCGACATCCCGACGCCGAATGTACAGTCGCGTACAATTGTGTTTAAAGGAAAATTGGTAAGCGATAGAAGTGCAAACACTTTATTCGAAATAACGTTTTTAATCTTTCAGTTTTTCTACACATATTGTATGTACTTATGCAGGAATAAATCACGATCTAGATTAATATTTAATGTCCTCGACGTTTCGGCTACGTTACAACCGGCATAGTTACGAGAAGACCGATCATCTCGAGTAGTGTCAGTAGTCCGGTTGTTAGTTCGGTTAACCGAACTACTGCAGCTTTTTAGTGTCAGTAGTTCGGTTGCACGTCATAACCGAACTGTTGACACTGCGGAGTGCCAGTAGTCCGGTTATTGGTTCGGTTAACCGAACTACTGCCACTTTTTAGTGTCAGTAGTTCGGTTGCACGTCATCACCGAACTGTTGACACTGCGGAGTGCCAGTAGTCCGGTTGTTAGTTTTTTAGTGTTAACTTTTTAGTTTTGGTTCTATAAAAGTACTGATCTATTGCTTACTCATAGAAATTTGGGTATATCAATGAATAAATAAATGATATTTACTCAATTCTTTTTGTTCAAAATTTTTAGCTTGTTCTTACAAAATGTAACTTTAACAGTCCCACTTCCGGGCAAATTTCTTTTCAAATTCCCTCCTTTTTTTCGTTTCGGAGATAGTATCGACCAATCTTTTTCAAACGCTCCCAGCTGCAATGAGTTTCAGTACAGGTTCTTATTCTCTACTTTTATATATGTAATTAGATTATTAAACAATTATTTTCTCCTTCCTAATTATGCTAGTAAGATTATTAAAGTGAAAGATTGAGGGTTTTAATGTTCAGATAGTGAGATGCTCGGATGTTCAAAAAATCCAATTCGGTTATTGGGTTATTTGTTGCTCAATCGTTGAAATGACTGAACAGATTAGGTTGAAACTTGGTACCCAGATAGATATTTACTGTAGGTAATAGCATATATAGTTGCCTGAAAGAGAGATCTGGAAATGATAAAGTGATTGTGGCACTATAGAAAAGAATTTTGTTTGTATTGTTTTACTGTAATTGTATCGGTGTGCGTAATATGTATCTGTGTGTATCTGTCTGTTTGTATATTAAATACTAGCTGTACCCTCCACGCTTCGCTGTGGCACGTATGTGACTGATGCAAAAAATTAGATAAAAACAATCCTTGATGCGGATTATATATCATTCTAAAATTTCAGCTCGATCGGTGCAGATTTTTTTGAGTTTTTGAAGCGTACGAGTACACAAACCAAAATAACATTTTTATTTATAAAGAAAACGTTATGTTGGTTCTCCTTAGTTCTTCACCGATCGAGCTGAAATTCTTGAAGGTCTTGAATAAGAAAGCATTTATTTGGATAAGAATCAATACACATATGTGGATAACATGGTCTGAATTTGATAGGCATTTTTATCTACTTTTAAAATATAAAAAAGTAGTTGTAGCGACGTAATTACTGTAGCTAGACATATAGTCTCGCGAGGTTTTTTTGTAGATTTCAATACGTTCTGTAATATTGTAGAATATTGTTTTGGTCTATCATTAGTACTTTCCGCAGCGTATGCGATGAAAGCCATTTTATGTCTGTTTTATTCCACCTTGCGTTGGTTTTAGTTAAAATTTCCGAGGATATCTCATTTTTTTCATGATAAACATAGCCTATGTTACTCAGTGATAATGCAGCTTTCTACTGGCAAAATAATTTTTGAAATCGGTCCAGTAGTTTTCGAGTTTATTCGTAACATACAAAAATACTAATCTTTCCTCTTTATAATATTAGTATAGATGAATAGCTTCATTGTAAATGTCATTATAATCTAAAACTATTCAGTTAAATTAAGCGAAAACTAGCAATCCTCTGAGATTGCTAGTTTTCGCTAGGTCTAGGCAATAGTTCAGTGCTTATATAGAACCAAAACTAATGCAACTAAAAAAGTTAACACTAAAAAACTAACAACCGGACTACTGGCACTTCGCAGTGTCAACAGTTCGGTGATGACGTGCAACCGAACTACTGACACTAAAAAGTTGCAATAGTTCGGTTAACCGAACTAACAACCGGACTACTGGCACTCCGCAGTGTCAACAGTTCGGTTATGACGTGCAACCGAACTACTGACACTAAAAAGTTGCAGTAGTTCGGTTAACCGAACTAACAACCGGACTACTGACACTACTCGGATCATCTGGATCCTGATTATTATCCGTTTGCTTCACTTTCAGCGATAGTGTTTTGTTTATATCTTAAAAACTACCTCACCAATTTCGATAAAATTAGTATGGATCTAGCTCTGAACAAAACTCTATCTACTAAACAAAAAAATAATCATCAAAATCGACACCTAACTGGCGGAGTTATCGCGTAACTTACTTACATATAAAAACAAAAAAAGCCTTTTTATGTGGGTTAAATACTACAAATATTATGATAATTATTGCAGATTACTTAACAAGAATTAAGATTATTGTAGGAGTCATTATTATTTTATTATAAATTAATTTTATTAGTTAAATAAAACAAAATAATCAATTTCATAGACCAATTTCAAACATCACACGTTGGCATAAATGTAAGGTAAATAAATGGGCAATATTTCCAGAGAAATTGCTGGGCTTAGAGATATAAAATCTTAGATCTCTGGGTGACGAGCGCAGTGCAGTGCAAGGTAATGGTTTGGACTCTTCATATTCCAATAGCTGCGTGTCACTGTGCTGTTATGTGGCAGGCATGATGCTTACCATCAGGCGTGTGTCTTGCTTGTCTCGTAAATCTTTATTAAAAAAAGAAAGAAGTGTGTCACTCGGGGACTGCCGCGGTAAAGCTATTGCATGTTGCATGCATTTTTATCAACATAAGCAACATAAGTGACATTTGTTTACCATAAAAAACATCACGGGAAATCCGTTAAGTTGGCAACACTGCTAAGAGCATTTAGTCTGTAAAGCTAATACAAATAAGATTCAAAGTCGAATGACCGAGTGGGGAGGACGGCGTTACGGTTTCTTGTGAACATAAGAAAGAGATGCACGATCACTAAAATTCGGTCCCCAGGCCCGCGATAAAAGCTATGCAATAGCTTAAAAGGTAACATATTAGAACAATAGTTAAAAACACGTTATGTGCACAACTGTCGCGTTTCCGTCGCGATGCGATTTGGTCGTGTCATCCGACTCACTGAGCGCGATACGGGCGTCCGACAGACGCGCACGTCTGAATGCAGCCTAATTTTTGTTATTCGATTACTGAGAGCTTAACAGGTAACAGATCAAAGTGATGCACTTGCATGGACATGGAGTTACAAAACAACTCATATCCTATTTGTGACCCAGTGGAAGTAATTAGACTAATTGGATTAGTAAAAAATGTGGGATAGTCTTTGGGGACTACCGATAGAAGTGAATACTAAATAACTTGTAAATAGACATGATATCAAAACTCAATAGTGCGTCAGTTACATTATTTGGAAATAACACGATTGAAATGACTCGACAATTTTTTCTTTTGTTTTACAAACAAATGATGATGAAGATATGATGCTTAGAAGATTGGAGTGACGTCACATCATTGTATTTTTTATACGAACACGCAGCTTATCGCTCCGGAAGTTCGATTTATTATATCTTTTTTCTTATTGATTTTTAATAATATGATAAATTGAAACATGCGTGGCCAAATATTTTTTTATAACCTAAGTACCTGACGGACATGGTGTTTTTTGGCCCACTCATCATCCCAAATGTATAGTCAAGCTATAAAATTATTACAATCACATAGTATATCTACATATAGCTCAAGGAAAACGTTTGGTCACAATGACGCGAGTTCCATGACCTTTTTTCACCCATAAAGTGCTTATCCAGACTAAATATGTTTGTGACTAGTACTGCAAGACACTGAGCTTGAGGGCACTGTTTCCAAAAAAATATTCAAGATAACGATAGATTATTCATGTAATATCTCTGATTAACGAGCGTAGTATAATTTGGACTGATGTGATGCTAAAATAGCTACCTATGTGGTAATGTTTTTATTAGCATGTTGCTTCCCATTACACGCATGTCTCCCGTCCGTATAACTTTTGAGTTATTTAATTTTCATATAAGAGTAACACAGAAATAAATAATCTTCTTAAAATTATTTCGGACAAAACTGTGAGACCAAGATTTTTATGTTTGTAACGATGCAACTATTTGCCGAATTTTATTTAGTGCAGAGAGCCTCAATTTTAACCCTCCATTTCGGCAAACTAGAGTGTTTAAATCCTGCCACGGACCGTGTAATTGCAGTATCCGTAATTATGCTGAAATTCAGCCAGACTTCGAAATAAAACATGTGGGGAAAGAACAGTAAGGCTTTTCTGCAGTTGAGGACTATACGTAAAACTTACTCATATACATAGTGGACCATACACTGAACTACTTTAAACCGATTCTGACATAGCAATAGAGAATGAGCTTCTCTTTAAAAAAAATCTAATCTTCACAACTATAGTTCTATATTATTATACTTGTGCCTCGTCGTGGTTAAGTTTTGGAATTATACTATGGGGTAACAGTGCAAATACGAATGATCATTTAACTACGCAAAAAAGTAACTGTATCCTAGTTAATGAAAGAGGTAGAGGTTTAGTGGTGAGGATGCCTGATTTTACAATACTTAGATCGCAGATTTACTCGTAAATCTCGCCTACACTACTAAGTAGGTATTTTTCATTCGTAAGTTAGTTGTCATTACCACTGGCTTAGCGTTTTAATAAACATCGCGATAAAACTGATATGATCTAAGAAAGTACATATTTCATGGGCGTGCGTCTTTCCCCAATGCCTTAATGGGTAGCGTGGTGGATTATGGCCTTGATTCTCCCCTTGTAAGAGAAAGCCTCGTCTTGTCAAAACAGAAGTGACCTGCTTGTTACTGTACCCTGTATATTATGAGGTATCCTAAACACATTATGTCATGTTCATATAACCCTGACTTTAATGAATAATAATTAAATTTATGATATTTAATTTAATAATTTATTAAATTTAAAATAATTTTGACGGATGACGTCATCATAGCATATACAAAAATTGGTATGAAATTCAGTTGAATGTCTGAGATACATTTTAAAGTTAAGTTAGTTTTTGATTGTTGGGAAAAAATGATTTTATCTTACTTACATAGGTTCATCTTTGACTCGAGCCATACATATAATATACGAGTGAATTATAAGGCCTGGTCAATCACAATGTTCGTTCAAAGTTCTTAGCTATACATATTTACGTATCTCAATCTCAGTTCAATTCCCGTTAAATTGTTCAATTAAATTTCCAATAAAACGAGGTGTTTTTAAAATTACAGATACGAACAAAATACACGTATGACAATTTATGTCAAACCATTATTATTCATCACATTGACGTATGATACGGAATAAAAGAAAACAAACGGATGGTTCCGTAATACTCCCTTGTACAGCTAAATAATCCACGCATTTGACTAAGTCCAGGGGCGTATCTGTAACTTCTGGGGCCCGTGGTGAATTTAATACATGAGGTCCTCTTAAGCACCGTTTGAATTAGTATATAGTTTTAAAAAGTCCGACTTACAATAGAGAAGTCGTAGATTCTAATAACCTGCAGTTTTTATAACTGACTTCAAAAAAGGAGGAGATTTTCAATTCAGTGTTATGTTTTCTTAATCTTACGCGAATCGATTGATTGATTGTGATGATTCTGTTTTCGTCCAGCAGATAGTATTTAAGAGGTAGTCCCATTTTATTATTATTTTTTACCATTTTATAAATAAACTAAAATTTGCTTACATTTACCTGGATGACGTCATGGCTTTGACTCTCCTTGAGACATGTAGCGGACTGGTTTTGTTTTAATTTTGTTAGAAATGTAGAGTTAAATCAGAGTTCGTGGTCTTCAAGCTAGGGGCCCTTGGCTGGGGCCCGTGGCTTTTAACCAGCTCTCACCCTATAGCTACGCCACTGTACACCCACAGCTTGCCCGGCGCTGAGCCAAATCGGAACTTTAATTTCCTCGCGACTGTCCCGTCCGTTGACGCCTTTACAATCCGAACCGTTATTTTATTGTGAAATAAATAGCAATTGTGATGCTGACAGTACTTGTTGAGTGAATTAATAATGTACTTTTTATTTTTGTTATGACTTTAAGCCATTTTCTGTCATAACAAGCAAATCTGGCAAACGTTATATTATTCAAATTAGGAAGATTATTAAGGGTTATATGAATTTTTAATGCTTAATCGACCACCAATAAGCATATTTCAGTTTTTTTCACAACTCCTCAAAATGTGTCTCAAATGAAACAGCTTGACTTGTTGAATACTATGGGCCTAATATCGAATACGTAGTGCTTTAACCATGACAAACGCGAAATACAAGATGACACCAAAAAATGCGTTGTCCGAGTAGGTATTTCTTATAGTCAAATTACTTCGTATTTAATTTTATCAAAATTATAGATTCAATATGTTATAAATTATAAAATAATACAGGTAATATAAAATATCCAGAGTAAATAATTAAATATCAACATTCCATAACATTAATATGTGTTGTTTATATTATTTTAATGGTCAGTTTTGTATGAATTAGTTTTTATAACAACTAATGTCGCTATTCGTGTCGAGTGTACCAAATTGATTAATTCTAATATAAATTGAGAATTTTTCATACATTTCTACAATTTTATGTGACTAATCGTCATTTTAGTTTCAATGGATTACGAAGGTTTTTGCTTTTTACCTACTTACAAATTTAATATTTTAGTTTTTATATTTTTTTAGTTTATCTGTATACAAGTATCGCTCCGCGGTTTTACTCGCGTAGTTCCCCTTTCCGTTATGTTGCCGTGATAAAGCCTATAGAGTATTATTCAAGACTATATAATCTCTCCTTGTTCTAAATTTAAACCCAAACATGATCTATTTGATTGAGCGCCAAAAATCCAAACATTGAAACTTTGGTATAAATGTTAAAATTTCGATATTTCGATTTAATTAATTTGGGCATTAGGATAACGAATAAGTGAATTAAAAATTTAATAGGTAGTAAACTAAGTACCACTTTTTACGAAAAAAAAACGCGGACAAAGTAGTTTTTGCAAAGTAAGTTTATGTAGAGAAGGAAAGTAGAATACTCTTTTCTTAAATTATGCATTAAATACACCAAATATAATAACAAACATTGTCAGTCATATAGGAACTGCCGATAGTGAAAATAACTCAGGATTTGAAAGCTTACTTTGGAAACTACGCGGGTGAAACTACTATTTCTTTCGTTTCTTATCATTCCCGGGCGTGACGCTATAATTCAATTCATAGACCACGAAAAATCTGTATGTGGCGTGACAAGAGAAGTTTTTACTACGATAACTTCAAAAACACATACAGCCGGATAACAACCTCCTTGTTCGTAGACGGTTAAAACGGCAAACTGACATCGGTTTAAAAATCGAAGACTATACAACGGCCAGTACCTAGTAGTCTACAAACTTATTTTTCGTCGGCCAGTTGGCAGCGGTTCGCCGAAATCGTTCTGAATTCAAACAATAGCTCGAATGTCCTTCTCCGGAATGGCGCGGAAATTTTTGTTATCTTTTCGTGTTCCCTGAACGGATTTTAAATTGAGAACACAAATGTAAGGGCACCTAAAATGTTGCATGCAGATTTTTTTACGATAATTTTAGATAATATTTGGATCAAACTATTTGTAACGTTTCCTGTATAATGTGATGAATAAAACCAACTTTAACATGTGGGTGACGTGAATTCACAAGATAAAAAGTGCTCAACGCAGCTAAAAAAGTATTCTTTATTTCGATTGCCTGGAAGAAATCGCAGTTAGCGATAAGGTCGTATAAGAATGTATCTTTTTGTTTGTTTAGATATCTTTGTGTTGTGAACAAGAAAGTGTTTCTTATCTATCTGTCCTTCTAATTACATATCTAGCATAACCAGCCCACTAAATATTCCCACTACTGGCACTCCGATCCGTTCAGAAGTTCTGACGTGATTGAGCAACAAGCATCCAAACAGCCAAAATAACCAATCTTTCACATTATAGCTAATATTACAATATTAGTAGAATAACTAATTAATAATAATCAATAGAAGAAAAGCATAAGAAAGTTCAATATCAATATCAATTTGTCAATCAATTTCCCCCTAAGTAGAATTAGAAAGTACGAGTTCCATTATTTACCCTCTAACTTTTGCCCGGGCGTATATGCGTTATTTTAAATTTTTACGCTCTATAAATAAAGAGTTATAAATAAATTACTAACGAATAAAGAGTTTCATACAAACTTTTATCCCCTATTTTGCACCCTTGGGGACGAAATTTTAACAAATCCTACCGTAATAAATCTACATCATTGGAGGAATACGTGTGTCAAATTTTTAAATTTCTAGCCCCAAGGGTTTGCCCTGTGCGTTTATGTAAAACTTTCATCCCCTATTTTACTCTCCTATGGTGTGAATTTCGCAAAACCTTTGTCTAAGCGAGTGCCTACGTGCTAATAGGCACCACAATGCAAAATTTCAGACACCTAGCATTTGTAGTGATGAGTGACCTTGTGCTTTAATGAGTCTAATCTATCTTAATTTTATCTATGTATTCACTTAAAAAAAAAAACTAAGTAAGTTCTCTAAGAAGTTCATTACCCCTTACATTCGGAAATGCAAGCAGCATGTTAGCGGCCCAGTTTCGTGTTGCCACCATAACCGCGGTGATAAGAACGCATTGTTTTATAATACGTTTCGATTTACGGAGCTCCTCGATCGTGACGAATGGATTTCCGAACGTATCGGTACGGAGGTACTATTCGATTTAATTCGATAGCCGAATACGAAATCGGAATGTGGTCGATCACTGGTAGAAAAGTAATAAAAAAGTTAATAAATTAAACATTTTGTAGTAATAGGATTTTTTGCAGTAGTACCACACCTTTGCTAGTTATTCTACCGACAAGTAGTAATGTGCAAATGTCACGTTTCGGTTTGAAGGGTAATGTTTCCATTGAAGTTACAGCGCATAGAGACAACACATTTTATCGTTGACGAGCTCGGCTCAGACGTGTCACTGTGCTGTTATAGGCAATAGGTAGGCATGTTGCTTACCATTAGGTACATGGCCTGCTCATCTCGTCACTCTATGTTTTTTTTTATCAAAGCTTCCATTCGATTGTATCACCGCCATTTTCCTTTAATTTGACATTTCAGCTATTTAAGTTTGTAATTCTTCTCATCGTTGTTTATTTTTGCTTAGAATACAGATAGAGTTAAGTCTCTTTAATTTAATGTTTATAAATGATACAC
Source organism: Ectropis grisescens (assembly GCA_017562165.1). Taxonomy (NCBI): domain Eukaryota; kingdom Metazoa; phylum Arthropoda; class Insecta; order Lepidoptera; family Geometridae; genus Ectropis; species Ectropis grisescens. The sequence goes on along the minus strand of CM029792.1, from coordinate 4,173,553 downwards.
CAGAATCATGATTTCCTATTATTTTTTTCAAATGTTACATTTGTGTCCTTGCATATTTACATGATTTAGTATGAAAACTAACATGGTTATTACACATTTGAAATATATACCAAACGTGAGTTAACCATGTATTTATTTAAAATGTATATTTTGGAACCAATTTAGAACGAGGTTTTATTTTCGCCTACCTGCAAATAGTAAAACTGTTGCTTCTATGTCACTTATTTTTTTTTATAAGTATACAGTTTTTGCAATAAACATTGTTATAAACCATTTGATGTGCCCGCCCAAACTTCAAGCGCCCAGTGATTCCACCGCCGCCGCGATTCCAGGGGTCCAGTAGATTGGTGGTACGTAAACCACTTATTTTAGATGTACAGACGCAGTTAATTACCAATTTCAAGGTGCTCAGGGCACATCTAATGGTTTATATCGATGGCAATAAATAACTCCTAGTTCTGATTAATTGATCGACGTTTGCTTAACAAGTAAACAGCCATAATTTAAATACTCCGAAAAAATAAAACTCAACTTCAATTTAAAAGCTACATTCAGACACTCATCTGAATTTCATAAGAATCTATAACTACGTCGTATATACATAAAAAATTGTTTATTGTTCATGTTGCAAAAACCGCCTCACCTCGATAAAATTTACATGGGACTACTTCTAAACTAAGATCTACCAAAAAATAATTTACCATCAAAGTCGATCTACATCCTATCAGCGGCATTATCTCTTAATATAGATACACACAAAGAACCAAACAACAAAGCTGCAACCAAATTTAGAACCTCCTCCGTTTTAACTTGGTTGAAAATGACATATTAGCGTAATTTTTGGCGCTATTCATCATGATTAGCGCGTGTTCACTGCTGTACAAAGGCCTCTCCGATAATACGCCACTCAGCCCGATCCTCGATCTTACGCTTCCAACCGGCGCTATTAAGTACTATTTTAAACAGTATAATATTCCGAAAATTATTAAATTAGGTGCATATATACAAGTAAATTAAAAACAGATCTGTAGAGTTTTTCCGCCATAGTCCGTAATATTTGTTTTAATTATCTATGTTATAATTTCGCGAGTTAAAACCCTCTCAATATGACCCTTTTTGGGTTACAATAAACGTACCTATACTTAAAACGGTTTATCTGCTTACAATTGGTTTACTATTTCGATAAAAATATTGTCCTTTATACTTACTAGACTAGTTATGACTGCACCGTACCTACTAGGTGTAAAAGCAAAATTTAAATATTAACCGGATTCTGCGAGCTTAAAAAAATTATTAACACGACTAAATAACGAAAAGTTAATGAGATGAAATAGCAAGACCACAAACGAACGTACTGAGAGGTCTATAACCTCAAAAAATCGAAAAAAAACTTTAAAACCAGTCTTGGTCCGTATTATTTCTTGCAATGATAGCAAAAACTGATCCGTGAGAATTACGCATGCGCCAAACACACAGTATCTCCTGCGCAAATTCAATGTAAAGATCAAGACCTTTTATTCGTACGAGCATAAGAAAATGACAGCCCGCCATTTACAAACTAACCAACACCAATATGACCTTAAAGTACACGATAATTAACCTTATTACTTTGCTGTAAGTGTTATTTGAATGCTTAAAATAGTTTGTGACGTGTTTAGAACGGTTGGAAATGTCAAACCTTAACCTCAAAACCGTGACGCCATATTAGATGCGTTCGGATACACGCAGCTGTTGTTTATTCTGTGGTTCGGGCCCGGATACTTCGCGTCTAAGATTAGTTCTTGAGGCTATTTTAGATGGACTCTTCTATTAGATATCCTACTAATGTTTTAATGTTAGGAAGTTTGTTGCTCAAGCACGTTGTAACTTCTGAACGGATCTGGCTGAAATTTGGAACAAATTTCGATTATAGTCTGAAAAAACTGCGTGAGATAATTCTTAAAACCATATTGTACAATAATGTGAATTACCTACAACAATGGCATTTTATTGATTTGGGAGAGACATTTTTCTCCATGACGCTGAATAATAGAATTAAAATTTTAAATACATTTATAATTAATAAATGATTAATACAATTTGAATTAAAGTTATGTTGGCGGTCGTTGTGTAAAGAATTGATTTAAATAATAGATAGACATCCGTACATCCGGGCCCTTTTATTATCTTTATCCTATCCTATTCACATTATTTTTATTTCTATATGTGACATTATTATTTTTCTACAAATTACCATTAGGTACCATTACCTAATTTATAAAAAAACTCATTTTATCTCACAACGCGGAATTGTATTTTGCGACTGACATTTTAAAGTGGCTAAATGGTGAATAGGTTGGCTATAAATTAGTTTTCTTTTACACTTGTAAAATTGTCATAACACAACTTTAAATTTGCTTTAACTTTAAAATATGGAGTTCTCAAATACAAATATGTACCTAGATCTTATTGTCACCCATTTTCTCAGATCAAATAATAGTAATTATTACCTATTAATACTTGATATATTTTATGGTAGTTACGGAGGGTCTAGTCGGGAGATCGGAGACTGCCGATATGGCGACCCTGGTTCAAATCCCACGAGCACCACTGTATTTTCCGAAGTCAGGTGCCAAAACATCGTGAGGAAACCGACATGTACCTAGACTCTTTCGAGGTCATCTGTCATCCACCACAACCCGCACTAGACCATCGTGGTGGATTTAGGCCTTTACTCTCTCATTCTGAGAGAAAGTGCCGAGTCCCAGCAGTAGGAACTTTAAACGGGCTGCGTATTAAATGTATGATTTTGTATCAAAACCCGGCAGAAGTCGGGGTATACTGCTAGTTAGTTATATTTAAGCGGAGGTCTTCTTATATTGGTTTTATAATGCTATTGAAAAAGATAAGAGTACCTAGCTTGTCTAGAAGATAGCGTGTTAGTTGAGACCTTGTAATGCTAAAAACTGGGTATTTAATTAAACATTATGCTAAATATTTTGCAATAAACTCAACTTAATTTACAGATTCTCCATAAAAATTTGAAATTTATTTAAGTTTTGAGCATTTTAAATCACCGATCTGCATGATTTAATAATATTACCTTGTCCTGTTTTCTATCGAGCTCAGAAAAGCGACATCGTTTCATAGTTACCGTTTTAAACTTGTTTACGTTTGACTCTATTTTTGTGATAAAAACGTTTAGGCTGTGAAATACATTGCCTGAGTGGGTTTTCCCGATGGTTACAATCTTAGTGTCTTCAAATCGAGAGTGAAGTTTCTTGTAGCTAAACACGCTCCATCGTAGACCGCATCGTCGCTTAACATCAGCCGAGATGGCGGACAAGTGTGAACCTATAAATTAAGTTTAAAAACATCAGCCATATTTAAAATAACAGATTTAGGTGAAAGAAGAGCGAAACAATGTGTTAAACTACCTCCGCCCCGCGACGTGACCCGTGGCTTGCCTAAATTATTATTAAAGATTTTACTCCTTTTAGGGGAAAATATTACAAACTTTGAATGACAAACAAATTTATTTAGGTAGGTGTATGTTGTCAAAAAAATTCAATATTAACATTTCATATTTTATTAAATTTCATTTGAAATTTTAACTAAATAATATTTACCTGGTTAGGTACTTATGAAATTTATTCTCTACTTAAATTAAACTTAATCATAAATCACTTGATACATTATGTACCTATTCATTAAATTAAATTTCAAATCAAATGATCTTTTTAAAAAGTTGAATGTTAACTTTCCACGTTACCTCTCTTGTCTATGATTGGGCGGAACTCTAGTGTCGTGTGACGAAAAATATGGTTTGAAACAACAAAACAGTACAACTGGTAGTTTCTTTCAATTTATTTTCAACTTTAACTAGTTACGATACGGTTAAAATTAGATCATCAGGAAGGCAGACGTAGTATGTAATTCCAACGTCAAAAATGACTTGGCGTTCCTAATGACAAGGTTAAGTGTATAAAACTGGTTCTAACATTCGCTCGGCCGTTAGCGAATAGACAAAAAATGCGGCCGCCATCTTGCATTGCAGATGATGACTTTTCTTGCCATGAAATTATGGTGCAATGCTACAAAATTATTTGACTCACTGGTGGTGGCGCTACAATCGCATTCAAAAATGTATTTAAACATTTTTTGTAGTTTCTACTCTTCGTCGCTAGGTTATTTAAGTTTGTGTACGTGTTACGTGTAGAGGACGGTTTAGATGTGAAATGGCTAACTTTAAATATATAGTTCTGAGTAAGTTGGGAGCTAAGTAACTTAGTAGAAAATTGTCAGCTCATAAAGGTCAATATAACTTGTGGAGTTATACTTCTTTTGGTGCTTTTAAAAATGATGAGAGTACCTACATGCGCGGTCCGAAGGGAGGGGGGGAGGTCATAGGGTACATAACCCCCCCCCCCCCAATCTGAGGCTGCATACTGGTGAGTGGTGACCCCCTCCAAAATTCGAGGCTATGACCGCGCCTGATTACCTACATTTTAATGACGCACGCGCACTCCGACAGCCACAACACAAATATACAAAATATTTATTTTTGCACGATTTATAAAAGTTGTCTCCAAACTAGTTGTAACTGTATTTCGGAAGACAATAGCTTAAAAACTACTTAAGTCATCTTTAAATCTTAATTATTTAGACAGACTCTTCATGTTCCAAAAGCTGTTATGGACAGACGCAATGCTTACCATCAGGAACTTGTGGTCGTCCTATCACTCTATACTACATAACATATTTATCTAACAAAATGTAAAATGCTGACAATAAATAAGTGTGTGCGTTAAAATAATTGTTTTTTTACTGAAAATTTAATCAACAGACTTCAGTTTAAAAAATAAACTCACATTGTTCTATACCTAATTTCTAATTTTATTATAATTACTTTTCAGTTAATATTTAATTTTTGTTGATCAGTATTAAAAAGCCCGCTCCAACGATTTTGATAAAATGCGGGACCATTCAAGTCGCTTATATGTAGGTAAGTAAAAAAAAATACAGTCAGATTGAGAACTCCTTTTTTGAAGTCGGTTAAAAATTAGTGGCACTCCGGAAGTAGGTGCCGAATCTTGAACAATTATTACGTAGGTATAAGTATCCTAGTTGGTAATAATATAAATTTAAAAGTTAGGATGTTTATTGCTTGATTGAGCTAAACCTAAAAAATGCCCAATGCCTAAAAATACTTTTTCACTTTAAAATAAACAAGTCGGTAAAAAAATGTTTCGAGACTTAAGGCATAGACAATCCAGCCTAGAGTCGGGGCGAGCAATAAACTGTTTTATAAAGAAAGGGCTACTTCAAATTTCTACATGGCAACCCTTTCGAAATGACAGTTCAAATCACCTAGTTAGTATCGATTCGGCCCAAATGGCGTCTAAAATATTAAATAGCGTGTTTGGACATTTTTGTACCGGATCGATGTAAGTGCATGACTGCAACAGATTAAGTAACAGTTCGTCCGTACCACAAATTACGTCCGCTGGCAAAAATACTGAACCACACTAATCACAATCAAAAAAGTTTCAAGTTACGTTAGATCAGAAACGGTGGCGCCGTTTGCAGACAGTCATGTCATGTGGTAGTTTCTGGTACTCGTGGCGTGTATTCGGCCAGTGTCAAATTGAAAAATGTAAACAAAGGAACAGCATTTTAAATTTCGAACGAAATGCCTATGTTGCCAGTGGTTCTGCATTGGTACTAATTCCGAATTAATTGCCATTTTTCAAATAGGTAGTAGGCCTACATGAGCTAAAAAACACGCAAAATCGAATTAAAGAAATAGGGATAGAAACGAATACCATAATAATATGTATTTGTAATTGATTAAGCAGAAGACGTTTTGTGTTGGAACACAGATGATTTTTAATGAAATCTACGGAACAACTAATATTGCTCGTATAAGAATCCGACCATTTCGGCTGAGTGCAGGCTTTCCATGTTACCTCGTAGGTAAAATTAAAACGAATACCATTATCTTTTACTCCGAATTTCACACAAATCGCCACAACCGTTTCTGAGATTCATGAAGGCATAGCTAAAGCTTTTCAAGATACAAAGCCTGTTAAAACAAGTTCTCCATTGCTCCACAGGTGGTGTAAATGTTAAATTTTTGCATTTTATTTTACTGTACAGAACATTTTATTAACAAAACAAAATTACAGTGAGAACTAACATTAGTCACGAGTATATATCCCACGTTGTTGTTTATTTAAATATTAGCTATCTGTATATTAGTTCATTTTCAAGATTGTAGAATAATTTGATAAGCAGGTATTTTTTGTGGGGGCATCCACCGATGGCATACCGAATAATTACAGCCTTAAAAAAATCAACGACTTACAATTTTCAAAAAAAAAATGCCGATATTGGCCTGAGTTTAAATATCTTTCAGCCATTAATAGTACCTCCCCTTGTACAGTTTTTCAGAAAGCAAAAAGATCAGTCAATAATTTATTTTCTACGATAAAACAAAACCCTTTAAACGAAAGCAATAATTTTAATATTTGAAAAAAAAATTGGTTGCCTGTAAAGTCGGTATACGGGCGAAAGTTTTACGTGACAACGACTTTGAGTGGTAAAATAATTTTACGGAAGGGACGCGTGCCTTTCACTTTTTATGTCTGTCTCTCTCGCTCTTAGGCGGGCTAACCATGCCCGAGTGGAAGGGACGCGTGCCTCTCACTCGCTCTCGTTGTGAGCGCATAACGTGAGCGGAGCGTAACGCAGTTTCTTGAAGTGTCACCCGGCAAACCAATTTATAAGACGTTGTCACGTCAAAAAAAAAGAATTATCAAAAACTGAAATCGGGAGCATATACAAAACAGAACTTAAAAAGTTGTTAGCCGAATCGATAACCTCCTTTTTTGAAATTGGTTAAAAATAAACCGGAGAGCTACTTCAGAGGAAGTATATTTTACTAGGTCAGTAAGATCTGAACGAATGACTCATCTAGGATGCAAAAACGTTTCCTTTCAAAACACAACGAACTACGTAATAATCACAAAAATATGCAAAACCTCAAAACAGTAATGAAAATGAGATCATCGTTGCGTTTTGTGAATGAAACGGATACTATAAAAATACAATATAAATTTTATACCACACTTTTACAAATTAAATTGTAGCCTTGGATTTATCTGCAATATTTATTTTATCCATGGCAACATTTTTTTAGCTAGGTGACGATATAGGAAGGGCATTCCAATTCAACCAAAGTTCATCAAAGTTCAACATCATATTCTAATTTGATTTTAAAACCACGTAAGTATTAAAATTTTCAACAGTCGGCTCTATCAAAATATTATTCATGAGCAGTGCCCCGCTGTTTTACCCGTGTAACTCCCATCGTCCCCGTTTTTTCGGGATAAAAAATAGCCTATGTATTCTTCCAGACTATAATCTATCTATGTTTCAAATTTTAGTCCGATCCGATTAGTAGTTTTTACGTGAACGAGTAACATACATCCATCCATACTTACAGACGCTTTTATTTATAATAGGTAGTAGTAGGAGTTGGATAGCTGCTCAAAATATTTTTTCTGGCGCACAGTTTACGAATATGTTGTTTATTCATGAAACTACTGAACCTGTGTAGGTTTTTTTGATACATTTTTTCAAATTTCTAATTCTTCTCTAAAAAGGTAAACAAAACACTACAATTTTATACAATGGGTAAACTAAATGCCCTGTTAAAAATGCATCGAGTTTTCGGAGTAAATGAAATAGCATCGGCATTAATAATTATACAGATTATCTATTGAATTTATGAATTTTCTAAGACAGCACGACCGATAGCGATAAAATTTAAAGCAGAAATATATTTTTTCAAATAGGGTCAAAGAAACATTAGGAACAATAAAGAGAGAACTACTGTCTTTGTTCAAATTGGTTGATAGACATTTCATGTAACATTAAAAAAAACAGCAAAACTTTCAAATTCATTAATAGTTCGCAAATTCTGACCTTATATAGGTACACCAAAATTAATCTTACATCAATTGCAAAATGCTCAGTGGTCGATGGTAATTCAATAAATAAAAAAGAAGCACGCGATTTGAAGCTATAATCATAAAGGTAGGTAATTTAAATCGTTGAATTCGGAACGCGCGATTTTAAGCTATCATTATAAAGGTAGGTAATTTAAATTTGGAACAGTGTGCACTGTGCATGTGACATTTCTTTTTTTTTCGTGCCAGTTTTTCGGTATGGAGGTTTGTCACGGAATGCGAGTATTATTCACGCTAGGACTAGGTACGTGTCTGACGTACGGTAATTAAACGCTAACTGCAAGTCTTTTATGCACTTTTTCGCTCCTTAACTAGCCGGTGTAAAAAGAGTATATACCTAAGTACCTAGTTTTGTAAGTTTGCCGAAACCTCGTAGTTTCAAAAAGCGACATCATTTCATGATTGATATTCCAAATAATCGAACGAAAGCGTTTCGCTCAATGAGGGTTCCTTATTTATTTTTTAACTATTACAGATTTACACCTGTCCGTCATCTCGCCTGATGTTTAGAGACGATGCGGTCTACGATGGAGCGTAGGTACTTACTCAGAATAAACCGATTTAATTTGGATTGGAAAACATCAAGATTGTAACCATCGGGAAAAACTCACTCAGGCAACGGATTCCACAGCCAAGACGTTCTTACCCCAAAAAAACTCGTAGAGTTCTCATAAGGTCATAAACCTCTTCGTTCGTGTTGTTGGAATATCAACCATGAAAAGATGTCGCTTTTTCGAGCCGCAAGATGGCGGTCAATTGTAAAACTATAAAAGTTAAAAACAACAACACGGTTGTTTAAGGTCTAGAAGAGCACAATAAGCAGTAGCTTGTGTTCTTCCATACAAAAAGTACAGTTTTATTCCGTGAAAATAACGGAAACTGGCAATACGCGAGTAAAACCAAGGGAAGCTGCTAGTAACAAAAAATAAATGTCCCACATTTTTCCAGAACCTAGCTGACGGATTAAAAACTAGAAACCCCTTGCTGATTCAGTTGCGTAGTTCTTTTACCAGGATAAAAGTAGCCTATATGTTATTCCAGATTAATCCAGATACTATATTATCTATCTTGATTGATGATTGTACAACAAAAATCCATAATTATGAATTTTGTTGTGGTAGGACTTTTGCCAGAGTCGGCCTTCGGAAGTACCACCTCTTTGCCAGTTATACTAAGTACCGCCAAGCAGTAATGTGCAAACATACTGTGTTCCAGTTTGAAGGGCAATGTTTCCAGAGAAATGACAGGGCTTAGAGATATAAGATCTTAGATCTCTGGGTGACGAGCGCAGTGCAGTGCTAGGTAAGGATTTGGACTCTTCATGTTCCAATAGCTGCGTATCACTGTGCTGTTATGTGTCAGGCATGTTGCTTATCATCAGGCACATGTCCTGATCGTCTCGTCACTCTTTATTTAAAAAAAAAATTTAAAGATTGATGATTGTAGGTAGGTACAACAAAAATCCATAATTTCGAATTGTGTTGTGGTAGGACTTTTGCCAGAGTCCGCCTTCGGAAGTACCACCTCTTTGCCAGTTATACTAAGTACCGCCAAGCAGTAATGTGCAAACATTACTGTGTTCCGGTTTGAAGGACAATGTTTCCAGAGAAATTACAGGGATTAGAGATGTGACATCTTAGATCTCTGGGTGACGAGCGCAGTGTAGTGCTAGGTAATGATTTGGACGCTTCATGTTCCAATAGCTGCGTGCTTAATAAAATATCGAAAATATTTTACACATTTTTATAATTTAATATTAGGTAGTAAATTTACTATGATTGCTTTTATATTTTTAATCTGTGGCCGGAAACATCTATATGACTTATTACGTCAATGCCCGCAAAACAAGCTGTTGAAGACTGACTAGATTGTTTACTTCTCTGCATTTTTATTATAAGTAGTTTGTGACGACGATTTTGATTGTTTGTACACAAGTAAAATATAAAGAAATGCATAAACTGGACATAGTCATTAACGCGACCAATGTTTTGCGAGTAGTGACGTCATGTCAGTCGTTGGTGTTTTAGCGCGAAAATTCAAAATTACATTATTATATTAAATTTGCTCGTCGAAAATACCAATATTTTTAAATTCAATATTTTTATGGTAAAATAAACGTCAATCTTTACAATCAAAACAAGTCCGAAACATTGTTAACATCCCTATTAGCTTAGCTTAGCTTACAATTAAGTCAAGTTTTGACTTTAAGTGACGTGTTGATTATTTATTTCTTAAGTCTAAATTAATTAATATTCATTTGAGTTCAATCTTGCTAATATAAAATGGTCAAAGTTTGGATGTTTTGATGTTAGTTGCTCTCCGACGTCGGAACATCAGAAAGGTCCTGGTTGAAATCTGTTTTGAAACACAATTATAGTCTGGAATAATCCATTGGTTACATTTTATATTTATTTTATTTTATTTTAAAGTAACGGGATAGGGAAACACGCGGGTAAAGCTGGAGGGCGCTTCTAGTAGGTACCTAACTCATAAATTGAAGAAACCAAAAAAAGATCGTAATTAAAATTTCAATAATCATCTTAGACAGCATACGATAAATCTAAAACCAACAGAGAAGTAGCAATAAGTATATAACACAATACACTTAAGCATGTATATAGATACTGTGATAGCCCGAAGGCCAATGGTCCGACAAGGCTACTGCAATAACACGCATGTGCATTTCGCCAACAAAAATATCTTTCACAAGTTCGTCAACCCAAAAATAAGCAGTACACTCGATTTCTATCTAAAAATATACATTTTATACCAACTTTTAGGGGTGATTTTCGCTTGCGCAAAGCCTAGTCCAGTGAAGTTGCATTTTCACTTAGGTGGTTTTGAAGTCGCGGACTAGGAATGCATTCCAAGTGCAGCCAACTTCGTGGTCATTCAATCAAGTTCATAGATTAAGATTGGCATTCTACTTGACAATAATAAATTAACATCATATACGTAGCTTTGGTATAAAATTGTACTTACCTAGTGGTAATGTTGCGTTGGTCCATATATAGAAAATATATTGTTTTAGTTACAATTCTTTCAAAGTTCACTATCACTTAAATATCCTATTTTTATATTACTTTGCACTATAAACATCACAAATTCCTGTTTTTAAGGCACTATGTTCTATGGACATTGATCACATTGAGCAGAGTGAAAGAAAAAATCGTTTCACTTCATGAGGTCATCGAACGCGCGGGTCTATTCCGCTACATTCAAAATTGGAACGTTTTGGGACATTCGAAGTTCGATTCGAATGGAATTGGCGGGATGTGTCACAGTCGGGGTTCATTCGGCAGATTTTCGTGTATTTTCGCGGCGACGCCAGGCGCGTGCGAATCGCTCGCGCGCACTGATGATTGTCCTAGGTTACTTAAGTTTGGAAAAAAAACACCGCTAGTTTAATTTTCCGCGATGCAAGATGCAGTTTCACCGCGCCAAAAACGCATCTCGCCGAACCCTCGGGTTTCAAAACCGATCCTCCTTGAGTCGATCACGAGGTTACCATTGTTTTGACACTTTTGACAGCTCCGATAAGTTCCACAACGCGCACGACACGTAGATGGCGCCACACTCGAAAGTCTCCAATTAAACGTAGCTAAACGAAATAAACTAGCACAGCGCGTAAACACAACGAAATAACTAAATGGCACATGGCACTTTTCATTATTTCGCTATGCAACGGTCGACGTCAGTAGACGCGTGGTAACTCTATCCGTCCCTCTCGCACACGTGGTCCCGCTTTTCACTTCTAAATTTGAACTTTTGAATTTCGAATTAGAACTGGCATTTGTTTTGGCGGTTCAATAATTATTTTTGTTTTCTTTTTTTGTGATAACGCGCGACGAATAGTTCGTGCTCACATGCACAGAACTGCAATTGCACTGAGTTACCTTACCTAGATGGCATTCACAGAGGCTTATACCCCAAGTTCAGACGGACGCGGCGTCAATAAACTGCCCGATGGCTCCTTCGTAACATGTGAGACATGTAATATCACTAACCGACGTCACAAAAGGAAGTGACATTTTACTTATCTATATCTCTTTGTTATGATTTGTTATAGAGATAGTTACAGGCAAATAATCAATTTATTTTCGTGAATAGCGTATTTTTCGTAATGGTGATTCATTAAAAATTATCTTTCGTGTTTTTTATGATTGTCTGGAGTGTGTCTGAAGATAATTTTGCAATTGATACGGACTGGTTTGAAGGACAATGCTGCGCGTAATAAGTTTGACGTCATGATTGTTTATGTTTTAGGACAAGAGCGTGCACTACTGTCGAATGTAAACTTTATTTAGATTCGAGTGTATAAATAAACATGGGCACATCTTATGTAATATAAGATAGATAATACAAGTACATTGCAATACAAAAAACCATATCATATAAAGCCAGAAAAAAGACAGAAAACAACATTTAAAAAACAAAAACATCGGTTGTAATAACAAATCTTATCGCTGACATGTGGATTTAATCTGGAATAAAAAAATAAAAATTGGTAAATTGATTAAAAAACTCTAGTTAACATCAAGTTATATTCAACCTTTTTTGGGGATTTTAGATTTTAATGTATTTAAAGTACAACAAGTTTTTTTTAATTTCGTACCTACGTACCTACGGCCAAAATGAGCAGGACGTTTACCTACTCTCCTTCTACGAAAAACGTAGGTAATTTCGAAATAAACTCGCGATTTTTACTTCATATTGTCCGATCGAACATTATTTGACGTTTAAACGTTCTATAAAGGCCGTCACAGACGTAGCTATAATATATATTTTCGTGACGTCACCCAACTATACCGTAATATATATTAAGGCATATTAATATAAATTATGGTATAGCAAGACATATTTCGAATGTACAGCGTGTTTTAACATTGTCCACTCGTCATTGAACACTCGAGGATTTGTATAGAAAATATACGGAAATATGTCCAGCTATGAAATATGAAAATATATACTATAGCTACGTCTGTGACGGCCTCCCCTATTTTAATTAGAGTAAGACAAAACGACGGATCGAATTAGATCCGAAGTAGAAAAGTCGCGAATTTATTTCGAAATTACGTTTTTCGTAGAAAGAGAGTAGACGTTCTGATCAGCTTCTAATTAATTAATTAATTTATTTATTAATTCAATGAGCACACAAAACAGAATGTAATAAATATAAACTATAACATAAGAGTGTACTGTACAGAACTGTATTACATTCCAAACTATGTGGGCCTAGAAACAACAATTATTTAAATTCAGTGGTTTGATAATAATAACATTACATTAGTGATAATACGTAAAGAAACTTAGGCCAACATATCTGAACTTAAAACTAAAAACTAACATGCGTTAAAACAGTAGATAAATAAGATATAAACATAGAATATTATAACACAACAGATAAGTATATTAACAGTGTGAAACAATTAATGTATAAACAAATAATATAAAAAAAACTCATAATAGTATTTACAGTAAGCACAACAGGGTTATTCTTTTAGATTAAAGTGTAAAATTTCTTTGATTTAATAGTAATAAATACGCTCCAACTAGGTAGAGTTCAAATATTACTACACTACGCGCGTAATCTGACACGTAGATAACACTTTACCCAGTAATTTCGCTGTTAACATTGCCCTTCAAACTATAACACAGTAATATTTAAAATTTACAAATATACAGTTGATTAACTTGCATAGCTATGCCAGGAAAACTGTAAAACTGGGTCAGAATATACACAGGTACCATTCTAATTAGTCCGTCTGGTAAATTATTACTATCTGCCTATACAGGGTTATTGGTAATTAACCTGCATCCTTTCAAAGGGATGTTAAATACATAAAATACGACAACTTTTGTTCTACAGTTCATCAAAATTTGTATTTTTTTTCCTATATACTAAAATTTAAAAATGTGCATTTAATTAGTCTAATAACATCGACCTATCTCTATATACAAAAATGTTATGTTGGTTTGTGTACGCTTCAAAAACTCAAAAAGTTCTGCACCGATCGAGCTGAAATTTTAGAATAATATATAATCCGCATCAAGGATTGTTTTTATTTAATTTTTGCATTACAATGTGCCACAGCGAAGCGTGGCATGGTACAGCTACTTTGTAATAATTCGTAACAAGAGCGAAATAATTAACGTTCGATAAATTATGTGCCGAAGTGAAAAAACACTTAACAGCCGCTAAACATTGCTAGAAATAACAACAAACACAATTTTTGTGATGCGTTGAGTTTAAAAAAAAATTGTAGAACAAAACTTATTATATAGTTTAAATACACAGAACAGGTCCTTAAACGGTTGCAGGCTGATACCAGTAACCCTGTATAAAAAACTCATTTATTTAAGTTAGCGCAATTTGGCCTGTTGAGTTATTTTTACAGCACAAACGTCAAAATTTCTGTATCAATTTGACTTTACTTCAAAAAACACAATTTTGTGTGAACTACAAAGCCAAATACGTCTGAAGGTTTTTTTAATCGTGGTCAAATTTACAGCTTGACCTCCATCTCGCCTGATTATGAGCGACGATGGCATCTACATTGGAGCTCGAATCTTGAAAAAATGTATTCACGCTATTAAACTTTAAGACACCCAGATATTACTCGTCAGGTAAAATCCACTCAAACAACGTATTCAATAGCTCATTCCAAATTTATATAAATAAATAACATGTAAATTATTACACTAAAACTATTCCCAAAATAACCATTCGATAGCTTAGATATTATAACGAAGATAATAAACCAATAAAACCCCGGAAATCAACTATGTAATTCGAAAAAAATATTTTTTCTTTTGTTTCAAACAAAAAACGACCAAGATGTAGTGGTAAACAGTTTCGAGTGTCGTTTCGTCTGTAAGTAGATAGACGATTTTTACGTATTGACGTCACAATACAACCCACCATTCCAAAAATTCGATGATTTTCTTTGTCCATTTTTACCCGACTGAAAGAAGGTTTATGTTTTTCGCGCGTGGCTTGCATTTTGTAAATTTCTTTATTCCCAGATTCCCACGTACGTATTTTCCAAACGGCTGGATGGACTTTGACAGTTAAAATATCGTTAGATTCGACTCAATGACCCAAGTATCCTTAGATAATATATTGTTTTAAATATTTTTTATCAGTAATTTTTTTGCAGTCGGCTTATTTAAATGAAAGTTTATAATAATTTGATAAATCAAACAATCAGTGTCCCATATTTTTTCAGAATAAAAAAATACACTTGTCTAATAAATTAGTTCTTAACATAGATAGTAAAGAGTGATAAGACGAGCAGAGCAGGACATGTGCCTGACGGTAAGCAACACTTCTGCTATAACAACACAGTATGTTAGAGCTTTTGGAATATGCAGAGACCAAACGACCGAGCACAGAGTCACCCAGAGGTATAAGACGCATTATTTCTATACCCTTAAATTTCTCTGAAACCATTGCCCTAAAACGTGTGTTTTGGTGTAGACTCTCTCCTTGTGAGAGAAGACTCCGGAGTCCCAACTATGGAATCATAAAGTTGCCTGGCATTATGTCATAGATATTTTTTGTGAGTGACAAACAAATGTACGCCCCATCCGATAGTAAGCGGTGACCACCCATCTACAAAATCAAATACATGGAAAATTCTTTCCGTGATCAAATTATTCCAATTGCAAATTCTTTTAAATTATATAATGACAAAATTACTTGAATCCGCTTGAAAGGCCAATCTTACGCAATAGTATTTTTACTGAAATATCGTGCAATGGAGGAAATAGTTTACCTTTGTCCATTGTTACAGACTCGTAAATATTTAATTATTTCTAAAATTATCTTTCAATGCTATATAAATAACTGTCTTAACCTTATAGTGATCATGATAGAGAGGGCGGGTCGTGGTTACTGGTTCACCCGGCAGCGTGCTCGCTTCTGACCAACTTGTAGGTACAAATAAACCAACTTGTAGGTAATATATTTATATTTTTATACATATATGGGACAGCACCCATTAGCTTATTTCAGTTTAAGTTTCATCTGATTGTAATTTTAGAGTTTAATAAATAATTATAGGATTACTAGCAGTACCGCGCAGTTTTACCCGAGTAAATCCCGTTTGTTGTAAAGTTGTGTGCTATCAGACTATCATGTAACTGTGTTTAAATTTCAACCCGATCCGTTCTTTAAAATATAAAAAGCACTTAGGTCTATTCCACAGCCACTGTAATATTATTTATATTAAATTCCTGAATTTTTTGAGGCATTTTTCGTCAAACTCTAATCAAGCAGAGCTTATACTGGTTGGTACGGTATTTATATTAATATTTTTCAAATTATTTTCCATGCGCATCTTTGTGCCGGAAGCAATCCAGTTTATTAAAAATGAAAAGGTAGAAATTTGTATTGTATTTTGACAAATCCCAAATCTTACAAAATTACACGCACAGCCAAAAACAAGCTCGTATTAGGTAATCAAATTAATTAACTTTCATAAATTTTAGTATGAAAACGAACGTTGCCGTTGTAACGGATTTTAAATAACTACATGGATAAGTCACATATAGTCAGTCTAGTTCAACTCAAGTTTCGATCGCGCCCGGCGATCTTTTTCAAGGAGAGTGCGCGCGCATGTTCACTCCGCGGTTTTACCCATGTAGTTACCCTGTATTTTTTCCGGGATAAATAGTATTTAAAATAAAGTGTCTGTGTTCCAAATTTCCAACCGATCTGTTCAAAAATTCCAACGTGATTTACCAACAAACATCCAATCTTTACCTATAATATTATTAGGACAATAAGTTAAATAAATATACGAAAAATACACATACACTTTCGTTCATAAAATAAAATTTATTGTTTATATTATTAGGTAAAGTTCTAACAACAATGATTGAGCAACAAAATCCTATAAATACTGTCACGTTTCCGATATTAGTCAGCTAGCTAGTTCATAAAATTAGCTACGCGGTAACGGTGGATTACTCTCTCCATATATAAATAATCTAAGGCGTAAGTTGAATTTTCTAGGCCAAATAAGTGCATAGTATGAATATTTGGTTTTCTAAGAATTGGACAAAGAGATTGTCCAAACTGTTGTTCGTGGAATTTGTTTAAAATTTGTGCAGTCATCAATTAAATGTCCTACTCTTGTTAAACATAGGAATGTTTATTTATTAACTGTTACTAGTTATTAACTGTTATTAAGTTAAATATATTTATAGCGAAAATACATGACGTTATTTAAATACATGCGAGGAAGTATTAAATTTTGTTAATATTTCAAAAACATATTTCAATAAAATTGACTTATGTGTTACAACTTCTGAACTATGACCTATCAAATAAAAAAATAACAATCCAAATCGATTCACAATTAAGTAATAGTAATAAATAATAATAAATATTGGTGGACAATTCACACACAACACCATCTGACCCCAAACTAAGCAAACTTGTACTTGTACTTGTACTATAACGGCCAGATAGCTGATATAATTACTGGCGCTATAACATAACATCCATAAAAAAATAAAACCGACCAAGTGCGAGTGGGACTCGCGGACAAAGGGTTCCGTACCATTAGCAAATAAACGGCGAAAACCTCTTTTATCGTATGGCAGCCCCCATAGTTAATTATTTTATATTAATTAATATATTTAAAGAGAACATAAAACTAAATATTCCGTGAATCGTTAAAGCGTCTACCTGTCACCGTTATGTAGCAAGAAACGGTAAAAATCAAGTTTGTCATATGGGATAGGATGTCCATTAAATATTATTATTTTATTTTTTGTAAATTAATACATCATCTGTGAAAATGTCAAGTGTCTAGTTTTCACCATTCTTGAGATACAGCCTGGTAAAAGGAGGACGGACGGATAGCGAACTCTTAGTAAAAGGGACCCGTTGACCCCTTACCCTTTGGGTACGGAACTCTAAAAACATACTCGTACAACAAACAATCATCATGTTTTCGAATACATTTTTTGTTTCGTCTAGAAACGCCTGATCGGGTTAGATGTCGCATATAAAATTTAATTTTACATGTGAATCATAGATATAAGTAATGAGGTTCCTTTGTTTTCAAAATACACAAATACTGCATTATTTAGTCATCACTTGAAACAAAAGTGTATTTATAGTCGAATCAGACGGTACAGAGATTAGGTTAACTATAGGTATTGTTTTAAACTACCAGGGTTATTCACTTCGCTAGTAATAACAGCGGAATATTTTTTAAGCCTTTATAGATTTACACTTGACCATCACGCCTGATGTTAAGTAACGATGCGGTCTACCATAGAGCGTGCTTGCCTAGAAGATCCCGATTCAATCTCGATTTGAGGACACCAATACTGTAACTATCGAGGATAATCCACTCAGGCAACGCATTCCACAGCCCAGACGTTGTTGTCGCAAAAGTAGAGTCAAACGTCTTCGTTCGATTCTTTGAAACGTCACCCATGAAACGATGTCGCTTTTTCGAACTAGTCCTATAGAAAAAAGAGCAAAATGGTGTTAGATATTAGTGTCATGCAAACCAGTTGCACAACTCTCCGAAGTGTATCCGATAAAAAATCGCCAAGCTAAGCTTTTAATTTTACGGCGATGTTTAAAACTTTGAAGTGGGAAAAATCGCACAAGAGTGTATGCTTATCGACCTTTTGGCGCGTCTCTGTATCGATTCCAGAGACTCCAGCTGGTAGGCACTTAGCAGACCCATCCCAAAGGACCATTTGGTGCCTAATGTCCAAAAAGTATTTAAGTATAAACAGGCCACTGAATGATCTACGGTGCCGAAACGTAAGTTTTTCAGGGGAAATAATTTAAATTTTTGATCTGGGTCAGTAAGTGCCTATATACTGAAGTTCAAGTTTGGGGGTCGCTAATCTTGTCCTCCAATTGTTATCTTTAAAAACATATATACGGTCGAATTGAGAAACCTCCTTTTTTGAAGTCGGTTAAACAAAGAGGACAGTAAAAGGGTTATCCCTTTATCTAGTAGACTAGCAATATTACAGACAAAATATGACAAATTTTATGAAGAAATTATTTGTAGCAAATTCAATCATGTACGATATATTCTAGCATTCTCTCGCATTTTACGTGCCTAAAGAAGTACAAAAATTAAAATTGCAAAAAAACGCAACCTTATACAAACAATTGAGTAAATGAAAAACGTAACATTTCAATATCTAAAAATATCTTATTTGTAGTGGGCTTAATCATCTTGTCTATTTCTAGATCTTCGTTGTCCTGAGTAGGTAACTAACATAGATGTGCTGGGTGTACCTACTAATTCTGATAGAGTAATAGAAAGTAGTGAGGTATGTACCTATTTTAGATTTAATTGTCTTGATAATAAAGGCTCTGTCCGGAAATATAAAGTGTTTACGATTTCACTTTACTCGAACATTTAGGTACGTGGATCAAAACACATTTTTGATTAAACATTTCAAATAGGTTTTGTTATTTATTCTTGGAATCCTCCATCCGTTTCAAATATCGTCAATGCGCCTGCCAAGTTATATAATGAGCATTTTTTTTTTCACTTTTCCATAAAAATTTGATCTCCGTTTAATTCTTTCACTATGTGATAAATTCCTTTTTGTGATATTCCATCTAGATACAGGTGTAGCACATTCTTGAAGTGTTTTGACCTTTGACAAAAATCGTATGTGCAAAACCCCCAAATTAATTTAATTCCCAAAAAACTTGTCTGGCGTAGCGTCAATAAAATTTGTCGTTTTGTAGGATGTATGGCTACTATATTCTGAGCATTTCCCGCCAAAGAGCCCTTCCAATTTCGAATTTCCAAATGAAAACACACAAATAAGGCGAGTCGAAAGTAAAAGCAGATGCACACAGACAAACGGCACACATCCGCAGACCTGACCTTTCCAAACGAAATGGACGGCGACGCCCGAATACAAGGGTCGATGACACGAACGAGGCCGAATGCATCGTTCGGAGGAACTCGTTTCGAAAAAAGAATAAATAATTCGCTGCATCACTTTCACTCGACATCCCGTAAAGAGGTTTTCTGCACATTCGATTTTTGAAATGGCGAAATGGTGAAATGAAATCCTCTTTGGCGATAATTAATACAAAACTTATACCTATCAATTCAATGTAAGAATAGTTAGTTGATCTGAGATTCAATCCACAATTTTTTTGAAGTGAAAAAACCTCTTTTGGTGCATCACACACAGATTTTTCGTGAGCATGATGAAGCACGTCGTCAAACTCGTAAATGAAATAAATGTGAACTTGGCATCTACTCCTTACCTCGAGACGCATTTCTAGATGGCTATGTGTATAACACTAAGCTAAGTACAGATGGCCATGCTTAGAAGACTCTTCTAGATGACCATGCTCTGAAGATTAATTCCAGACTAGCAATGCCTTCTGGTTTCACCCGAGTTTCACAGTTTTCAAAGTGAATAGTTTTAAATTTTGAGGTATTTTAATTTTTCACTTCTATCGGCAGTCCTTATGACTGCCAATTTTTAATGTCCCCATTCAATTCCAAATTAGAGCTATAACATCCTTATTACGACATTGGAGTAAAGTCTTGTGATACCAATTTTTGGGGCATAACGCTATGAAACGATGTCGCTTTTTCGAGTTACGAGCAATTCGATAGATAAACTAAAGAAGGTAAAGATTTTGGCCTGACTGGCACAGACTTCAAATAGATGAGTGAGCACTTGTAATAATGATATTAATTAATTTTTCGATTTTGAGTGCCTATTTGTGGTTTTGAAGTCGGTTTAATTTTTTGTACGAAAATAGTTTATTTAACCCTTTTTAGTGCAAAACAAGGTTTTATTAACGCATTTACCCAATTTCGTAGTGACAGGTTCGAGTTTAATCATAACTTTTGTGAAATCTACAATTACGTCATCTAGAAAATTGTACGCGAATTTTAGTTTTTGGTTCATATTTCAAAAACCACTTGGCCGATTTCGATAAGATTTATATGGGACCATTCGGGAAGCATACCTATCCGAACATAAAAATAAATTTTAAAATTGATACGGTGTTTCTCGAGATATCAGGTAACATACAAAAAAAACATAGGTGTCGAATTGATAGCCTCTTTCCTTTTTGGAAGTCGGTTAAAAAGGGGAACAAGTGGTAGATAATACATATTAAATGCACACTAAATGCATCCGTTGAAGGAAGGGAAGGAGAAATGCATGCAGTTGTAGGTACTACTAGTTTGTTGTCACTGCCTTTAAAAAGAAATGCATGTTTCGTGGACAAGTGTGTCATCGTACAACCCGCGCTTGGCCAGCGTGGTAGATTATCCTTGCCTTTAGCAGATTGGCCTCAAGAACAGGCTCTGAGCCCCAACTGTGGTTACTGTGAAGACCTAAAGTACTATAACAGTTAACAATAAACCCGGTTAGATACAACAAAAGGAAACACAACAATTTCCGTAACAAAATTAAGTTCTAAAAACAAAACAATTAGTTTAGTTAGCTCTTTAACCGGTTTTACCAAGCTTAGATAATACAGAAGTAACAAAACATTTAAATTGCCTACAATTTTAACAATGGGGAAATACCGAATACTTGTTTATTCAAATCTACCATATATGCCTAATTATAATAACCTACTACTCATGTTTCCTACTAATATTATAAATGTCAATGTATGGTTGTTTGGATGTTTGTTGCTCAATCACGCCGTAATTTCTGAACGGATCAGCCTGAAATTTGGAACATTGATAGATTATAGTCTGGAAGAACACATAGCGATACCTTAATTTGCAAAACTAATAAATGCATAGTAGCAAATTTCACAGGGGCCACTAAAAACTTAATATAAAAAAAATTTCAGCATCAAAAGAAACAAACAAACACACCTTTGGAAATTGTGTTTCTTATTAACTAATAAACACTAAAAATAATGAAAATACCAGTTACGAAATAGATTTTAGTGGTGATTTAGTGTGAGAGTGTGTGTGTTAGAGGCTTGGAGGGCGATTTGTCATATCATCTAGCTCTCGAATCTCGACTACATGTGAACATCAACTTAATATCAATTAAGTGAAAATATGATGCAAAAAAAAATATTTATTGTCAAAGTAGAAGACAAAATAAGTTTGAGAACACCTGAGTATCAAAAAAATATTGAAGTCAGTATTTTTTTAAAGTGATTAGTTAATTAATAAAGAATTTAATATTATCAGTTAATGTTCTTTGCCTATTTTATTATTATGTGAATTAATAATAATAATTAATTATCTTCATACCGAATTTGGAGTTAAGGAAACTTTGAAATTAAGTACTTATGTAGTTTAATTACTAATAATACCTACTAGTGTAGTGGTAGTACTCTTTGCAGAGTACCACACTTTTCCCAGGTATTCTACCGCGAAGCAGTGTTGAGCAAACGTCACTGAGTTCCAGTTTGAAGGGTAATATTTAAAAAAAAATACAACTACTAGAAATAATTCATGTTTTAATAGCTGCGTGACAGTGTGCTGTTATGGGCAGGAGTGTTGCTTACCACCAGGTACATGTCCTGCTCGTTCCGTCACGCTATAGATACTAGATTTATTAAATTAATAAAAAAATTGAAACTAGTGCTTCAAGAAATACAATTTTGATTTATTGTTTGAAGTATAATAATTCTCCTATTTTACTAAACAAAATCATAAACCTTAAAAAAAATCATATAATCATAAAGCAACACAAATTTTATAGGGCCTTTATTTAAAAAAAAAGTAAATTACGAAGAGAAGTACATTAAGAGTTAGTTAGGTGTGTAAATATAGATAGATACACTTTATTGGTACACCAAAAGAATGGGATAAACAATATAACATTAGCAATAAACTTTAACATTAGTGCCACAAGTTGGCGGCTTTATCGCTAAAAGCGATCTCTTCCAAGCAACCTTTGGAGGAAAAATAATGTGTGAACAAGTCAGAAAACGGGGTGCGCAAACAAGATGTAGAAAAATCGAAAGAAAAGAACAAAATCGATGAAAATATGGAGTGACTTTACGAGCAAGATATACGCCTGATGGTACGAAGCACGACTGACGATATCAGGTACACAGTACCACTCAACTGCCTAAACATGAAGAGTGTTAAACACTACTGCGCTCATCACTCTGAATAAATTAAGTATATGCCCTTGCCTGACATATGTATAAATAAATATTTTTCTCTTTGCCTGGTAATTACTTCGAAAACATTTTCCTTCAAACTACCATTTACCTACTACTTGGCAGTAGAAAAACTGGCAAAGCTTTACAGCGACTTCATCGCTGATAGATACTAGATAGATAGATAGATACTATATTTAATTGGATAACGGGACACTCACGTATATACGGTCGGTCAATCCGACTCGAGTTTCGGCCGCGTCCCGTTACGTGAGTGTCCCGTTATCCAATAAAATATGTGTAACAACCACGTTAATTTAAATACTAAGATAGATACTATCATTCACGACGTACTGCAAAGAGAGGGCTATCGGTGGAAAGTCAAATAATTCAAATTCAGAATCCGAAATTCGGCGGTTAGTCGACTGTTCACTCACTCGTAGATAAACAATTATTATTATAATTAATGTTTACACACTGATAATGTTTGACACAATAACATTGCAAAAAATTCAACTTGACGACACCCAAATTTACCGATAGCCCCTATCTCTGCTTTATCGTCAAATATAACTGACCACACTCACTCAGTAAATTATTGCCCTAGGTCATGGTCTGATAAACAATTGTCCCTGTCACTCTCGTATCTTATCAGTATACCTGTCCCGTTCGTACGTGAAACAATGCTTGCGTTTGCGCAGCTGTTTGTATACCTACGTCTGCAATCGCAGATTATTTTTATTGAAATGGCTGTTGAATAATGAACTTTAATCACAGGTTTTATTAAATAAATTTGACTGATATGAATTAAGCGAAAACTTCTTTAAGTGCGTCAAGAAATTGGTTAAAATACAAAATTTCGGAACTTGCGTCATCTTCGCCGAACGCAATCCGTGAGATACAAAATTCAGAAGCAAGGATTACTTAAATTTAGCTAAGTGTACTAAGCCTTTTTGTGGAAATCTAGGGGGGAGGCCTATATTCAGCAGTGGACGTCTTGCGGATGATGATGATGACTAAACCTTTTAGTTACGACTAAAACCTTTTTATTACGAGTATTATGCTAACTCCTTACGCGCTTCTTTACGTCAACAATCGTTGCAATCGCATTGTAACGTTGGCAGCAGTCTGTCTGTTCATAATTTCAATAACGCGAAATTTACCGCTATGGCAATGAAAATAAAGCTTAATTTGGCATTAAAAAATAGTTATCTCTAAAGTCGGTTCGTTTATAGACGATAGTTTAACGTGACAATGTCATAACAAAACATTGATGGATGCGGCACAAGCGTACAACGAGCGTAACGGGACATAACGGGACACTTTTTCGTGTATCCAGCCGGCGATTTATTAGACGTTGTAACGTCAAAAAACGCTTTATGACAAGTAAACGTCATTACACGTTATAAAGTTGGCAGCAGTCTGTTCGGAATATTTAATTTACAAAATTAATTAAGTACGCTAAATTTATGTTAATACAATGAAAATAAAGTTTCATTTGGCCTGGTTTTACTTTTACACGTTACTTCCGTTATGTATTTTTCTTACAGTTTATTTTTGCAGTTCGAAAATGCATTTCTCCTCCAGGCATGCCGTAAAAAACTTTGTTTCAAAAAATAAATATCACAAAAATACGTATTTCAAAGTAAAAAAAGTTGTTAATGTCAAGTGTATAAATAAAAATATAATTAATTGTAAATTGTAAATATACTTAAATTAAATAATAACACTCATCATTTGAAATAATAAGTTAAGAATAAAACAAATGTCAATTATAAATACCTTTTTATACAACTATCGTGAGGAACCCAGCAGGTCTACTACGAAGTCCGATAAACGATATATCGGCCGAAGTTATGGACGTTTTATACCACGAAACACAATCGGTCGGTTGATCTCATCGGGCGTTTCGTTCATCCCGACCGACACTGATTTCACAGTTTTTGTGTCATCAACCGACATATTGTGTTTCGTGGTATAAAACGTCCATAACTTCGGCCGATATATCGTTTATTGGACTTCGTAGTAGACCTGCTGCATGTTAAGAGAATCTTTCGAGGTCATCTCACCTTGCGAAGTAAAGCCCTTAGTCCCAACTGTGGGTACATTTACTGGGCTAGCGATAAGCTTATGCTATCATTTGGTTCAAGAAAGAATGAAATTATGTCGAAGGCATGCCCTCAATCATAGGTAGTAGGTACGAGTACGACGATTGATGAGATACACTGATGACGAGGCCCCTTTATAGCTGCATTTTTAGGATTCCGTAGCCAAATGGCAAAATACGGGACCCTTATAGATTCGTCATGTCTGTCTGTCTGTCTGTCCGTCCGTATGTCACAGCCACTTTTCTCCGAAACTATAAGAGCTATACTATTGAAACTTCGTGAGTAGATATAATCTGTTAACCGCATTAAGACTTTGATACAAAAAATAGAAAAAACCAAAAAAATTTAGTGGTGTCCCATACTTAGAACTGAAACGCAAATTTTATTTTTTGATCAAAACCATACGTGTATCTATCTATAGGTACACGGGTATAGGGGTATCTATGAATAGGTCATCAAAAATGATATTGAGGTTCCAAACATATTTTTTTTCTAAACTGAATAGTTTGCGCGAGAGACTCTTTCAAAGTGGTAAAAATTGTGTCCCGGGGGGTGTGTACAGGGTATATGTGTGTACAGGGGGTATGTGTGTGCCCTGTAACTTCTAAAATAAGAGAATGACAAAAATAAAAAAGTGTATGATGTACATTACCATGTAAACTATCAACGAAAATTGGTTTGAATGAGATCTAGTAACTAGTTTTATTTTAATACGTCATAAATTGGCTATTGTTAAAACACTGATTAAAGTAACAACGAACAACAATAACTTTTATATTATGTTACTTGCTGCTACGGAAGCCTTCATGGGCGAGTCCGACTCGCACTTGACCACTTTTACTCATAATTAACAAATTAAGGTACGACCTTAATTTGCAAAACGTATAACTCCGTATCAGCAAATTTCGCAGGGGTCACACTAAATCACCACTAAAATCTATTGCGTAACTGGTATTTTCATTCTTTTAACTGTTTATTAGTTAATAAGAAACACATTTTCTAAAGGAATGTTTGTTTTTTCTTTTGAGGCTTTAACATTTTTTTTATAAGTTATTCGTTTTGCAAATAAGGGTATCGATTATACGTTGTGTGTTGTTTTATTTTATTATGTAGGTACTTAGATACTTTGCCTTCCTGTAAATGACGTTACCAAGCGTTCTTTTGAATTTGTGGTTCGAATAAATGATTTGAATCATAACTTCAGTATTTCGGGCCTGACTAGCACACAACAAATCACAAAATTCCATAATTTTTAAATAACCTCAAATGAACTGAAACAATAATCTTAAGGAAAAAACGAGGCAAGGGCTTGCCCTAGTTGTTTAAATTAGAAGGGTCCAATTGAAATAATAATTATTAATTAACCATTAGCTGTATTTGTTTTCCTTAACTAAATTTAAAACAAATTCCCAGCCAATCAATCATAACAACACACAATCTTTTGTCCCTATGGTTTCACAATATTTGGATCACAAAACGCATAAAACTAATTCATAGTTATTTAGCTTTATCAATAAATCCATACATTTGTGGATAAAGGAAAAGGTTATGAATTTATCAGAATTATTTTTAGGTATGTATTTTGTATAATATATTATGTTCACCAAAGAAAACATTTTTGTACATTCAAAATGGAACTACATATTAAACATTGTGTGTATGTATTGTGTGCGTACACATCTTATCGTTACAGTTGCCTGTTGTATACAATTTATACAAGAAACATTTCTAATATAAATATTCTTATAAATACAACAAAATGAGACAATGTTTAATTGTCTCATTTTATTGTATTTATACAGTTTATACAATAAAACATATTATAATCTAGTCAACTCGAAGACGCCTGAACCGTTTTGAAAAAAAAATGGCAGTCATAGGAACTGCCATTTTATTATATATGCCAAAAAATATTTATTTGCCAAAATAACATGTAAAACAAGAAAATTAATTAATTGTCGCGCTTAGATCCCTACATCATAGGAGGAATACGTGTGGGAATTTTAAGTTTCTAGCCCTAATAATTTGTTCTGTGCGTGTATGTTAAACTTTCATCCCCCTTTTTACCCTCTTAGGGGTTGAATTTCCCAAACCCCCGAAAATTTTCCAAAAACCCCGCTAAGAAGCGAGCGCCTACCTGCTAAAAGGCAATTTCATGCAAAATTTGAGACTCCGAGCATTTGTAGTTTCTGAGATTTCGTGATGAGTAAGTACCCTTTCGCTTTTATATATATATATATATATATGTATATATATATATTTACATCCTACAATCTTTTTGGCGTCATGCACGTCGGGCATCGTTACGACGTCCTCCAGTTCCTCTTGCTTATTTTAACATCTCTTAATGAATATTGCTTAGTTTTTCGATTGCCAGCTTCGTGGGATACGACGTTTTCCGATAATTTTATTTTTCGCGATATTCCTCTTACGTTCGTGCCGCAACATTTTTGAACCCCGAACCATGGTCATTAATTATAAACGTCCTGGATATATTGATCTTGATTTACCAATGGCATCGACTATTTAGCGTCTGCATAGGATGAACGGCATTTGTGAGTGCGACGTTGCCAGCTAGTTTAGATTTACTTTCTCTTTCTTTTATTTAAATTTCGTAAGATCTATAGTTATACGGATGCCCGATATTTTTATATTCGTTATTATTATCTATCTACAAATTTATTCTCACAATATTAAGGTATTGAAATTGTTATAAGGCGTCTTGTTGTGAATGATCACATATGAATGAATTGTGTGATAAATGTATGTCACACTTCCACGTAAGTGTCCATTAGTACTCTAGTCCACTAGTCCACTAGTAACAAAGGATTTTGACAAAGTTTAGTTAACAATTACTTAATAAGATAAAAAAAAGTTAAGGTCCTAGTTATGAGATTTTTACACCAATAATCGCAGGTAGTATTTAGAATAACAAACATAAATGTAGATGTACATGTTTGTTTAGTGATATTTTTTAATCATTTAAGACAAGTAGGTACGTAATAACCTCATTTGTGGATCAACACAAATGTAGATAAGATAAAATCGGGATTGTATCCTGCCATGGACTGAACCAATATTACATATAGACGTCCAATGTAATATACGGACGTCCAATATGATATACGGACGTCCAATAGTAATATACGGATGTTCAATAGCCTGGCCACTTTAATTATAAAAATACGGCACTATGTGAAGCAGTTATGTTTGGCAACGAGCTACTGTATGGTAGAAATACTGCTGCCAATCGTGTTGCGCCATACTGGATTATTCCCATTTGTCTCCACACATTTATCCCCAGTAGAAACAAACGGGTGCTGAGTTTCTGAGAGCGGGTGGAAAACGGTTACTTAAAGTCCTTCAGAAGCTGTTCTACTCCGTCATACTTGTCGGTAATACGCCAGAAGCGTGGAGATGAAGTGTGGTGGTGCTCTTCTACAAAAAAAGGTGACATCACTTTGTTGAAGAACCCATCTCACTTCTGAACCACGTTTATAAGTAATCACGAATCGTCTCGCACGCAGGTTTGACGACTTACAGCCACCCAAACAAGCCGGTTTCCGAAAATATTGGTAGACAATTCACTCACAACACCATCTGACCCCAAACTAAGCAAAGCTTGTACTATGGCAGCCAGATAGCTGATATAATACTTATAAAATTTACTTACTTATAAAATACTATAGTACGAGTACCACATACCATATCCATACACTTCGGCAGATTATACAGAAAACCGACGAGTATAATCGGCTACTATGTATAGCGTAGGTATGTTGAAGTGTTTATATAACAAAGCCACCATGTCTATCCGTCTTCAGGACCAATGCACAAATCCGATCCAAATGCAAAAAGGGGAGACAGGGAGACGTTATCTCTCCCGAAACTGTTCACCTCTGCATTGGAGGATATTTTTAAGCTACAAAACTACAATGGATATGGTATCAACATTAATGGCAAGTACATCACCCACCTTCGATTTGCCGACGATATAGTCATTATGGCTCAATCGCTAGATAACTTTGGCTCAGTGCTCAGAGACCTCAATACTGTCTCTCAACAGGTAGGGCTAAAAATGAACATGGGTAAGACACAAAATCATTTCAAATGCCCATGTTGCACCCATACCGGTCCATGTTTGAAACGGCAGTATCGAAAGTGGCGACTATTACGCTTGTCTAGGTCAGATGATCCAGTTAGGCAGATCAAACTTTGACAAGGAGGTCAGTCGACGAATCCAACTCGGTTGTCAGTTTGGCATTACATCTTCTCGTCAGAAATATCACAAACTCTCAAGGCGAAAGTTTACAATCAGTGTGTATTACCAGTGATGATATATGGTACTGAGACGTGGTCGCCAACTATTGCATATTGGCATGATATGCAAACTCAAAGTTGCGCAACGGAAAATGGAGAGAGCTATGCTTGGGATTTCACTGCGTGACAAAACCCGCAACGAGGAAATCCGCAGAAGAACGAAGGTCATCGTCATAACTTTTAAAATTAGCAAGTTGAAGTGGCAATGGGCAGGCTGCAGATGATGATGTATAGCGTATATGGGCTATGAGAAAGCCTTCAATTTCATCGAAACCTGGGCAGTGCTTCAGTTTTTCCAGCGTTGAAGTGTATAACAGCAAAGCCACAATGTCTGTCCGATTACAGGATCAATGCACAAAGCATATCCAGCTACAGAAAGGCGTGAGGCAGGGAGATGTTATATCTTCGAAACTGTTCACACCTGTACCGGTTATTGTTGGCAATACAACACTCGAAGTTATTGGCGAATACGTTTACCTAGGTCAAAAGATCTAAATAGGTAGATCCAACTTCGACAAAGAGGTCCAGCGAAGGATCCAACTCGGATGGGCAGCGTTTGGAAAACTTCGGCCCATCTTTGAGTCCAAAATACCCCAATTCCTAAAGACAAAAATATTTAAGTAGTGCTTGTTGCCCGTGATGGCTTATGGAACTGAGACGTGGTCCTTAACTGTGGGTCTCAACACGAAACTCAAAGTTACACAGTGAGCTTTGGAGAGAGCTATGTTTAGAGTCTCTCTACGCAACAAAATCCGTAATGAGGATGTTCGCAAAAGAACGAAAGTGGCCGACATAGCTCAGAATAAGAAAGCTGAAGTGGCAATGGGCTGGCTACATCGCTCGCAAAACTGACAACCGATGGGGAAGAAAGTTTCTCGAGTGGCGACCACGAACCGGAAGACGCATTGTTGGACGGACTCCCACTATATGGACAGATGACCTCACAAAGGTCGCTGGAAACCGCTGGTTGCAGGTTGCGCAGGACCGTTTGTTGTGAAAATCTAGGGGGGAGGCCTATGTTCAGCAGTGGATGTCTTGCGGCTGATGATGATGAGAGATGACGAAGGACAAATGGGAATTACTGGCAGTATGAAGAAATATTTTTAAACAACTTCTCTTGACGTCCCCGGTGGGAACATATCTCACTGGATTTGAATTAAACATCCAAATATAGCAATTGGACGTCCGTATACAGCTATTGAGCGTCCGTTTATAGCAATTGGACGTCCGTATATAGCTATTGAGCGTCCGTATATAGTAATTCGACGTCCGTATATAGCTATTGAGCGTCCGTATATAGTAATTGAACGTC
Organism: Ectropis grisescens; assembly: GCA_017562165.1. Classification (NCBI taxonomy): domain Eukaryota; kingdom Metazoa; phylum Arthropoda; class Insecta; order Lepidoptera; family Geometridae; genus Ectropis; species Ectropis grisescens. The sequence continues at coordinate 4,142,686 of CM029792.1, read as the reverse complement.
CGTATATAGCTATTGAGCGTCCGTATGTAGTAATTGAACGTCCCTATATAGCTATTGAGCGTCCGTATATATCAATTGGACGTCCGTATATAGCTATTGAGCGTCCGTTTATATTAATTGGACGTTCGTATATAGCTATTGAGCGTCCGTATATTTATTCTCTTTATCGTCGACGCTCAATTTTAGCACGTATATTGAGTCTAAGGCTAAATTAGCCACCAAAACCTAGGTATTCTCTCAAAGGTGCAAAGATACCATTCAGATAGACATACAGATTCAATTCTGAACAGTTGCTCACGTTAAATAAAGCACAGATTCGCTCCTGTATGGAGTACTGTTCGCACCTTTGGGATGGATCGGCTAAGCATCAGCTGGAGACTCTGGAATCGATTGAGAGACGTGCCGAAAGGCTCATAGGCTCAATTCAATTCAATTGAATTGAATTGAATTGACCACCTTGTCCTTTTTTCTATCAGACTTCTCGTATCTCAAAAAAGCGACATCGTTCCATGGTCGATGTTCCAAAAACACCAACGAAGAGATTTGACTCCAAGTTTGTGACAAGAACGTCTAGGTTGTAGAATGCGTTGCCTCAGTGGGTTTTCCCTTATAGTTACAATATAGGTGTCTTCAAATCGAGAGTGAATCGTTTTCTTCTAGGTAAGCACGCTCCAATGTAGATTGCATCGTCACTTAACATCAGGCAAGATGGTGGTTAAGTGCAACCATATTAAATTAAAAAAAAATGGCAATTGGACGTCCGTATATGATATTATTTTTCTTCTCCGAAGTCCTCGATAATTCATCTTCTATCTACATCTAATACATTCCAATGACACATCATTTATTTTTTGCAACTTTTTGAAAGTTTAAATAAAGTCGGACTTCTAATAATACGCAACGCGTACCTACGGCGAATATTATTTTCTTGATTTCATACCGTGATAAATATTATGTGATCTATTGTTGCGAGCTGACAACGTCGCAGTTGTGGACGCCAAATACGCGGATCCATAGTCAGGAAATCTCCGAGTTATACGGCTGTGAATATACGCGCGACAGCAGCGCCTCACCTGCGCTGAGATTTCGTCGCGAACTTCTTAATATATTGTTGAATCCATTTTGGAGTTTTTTTGGCTTCTATCGATATTTGTCCTACGGCTAGTCAGGACCGATAGGACGTAAATGGCAATGGCTATAAAAGTGGCGTCCAGTATGCGGACGCCAAAAGCAGGTGGATGCCAGTTTAAATGCACTTTTTCCTTCAGAGGACGGATAATTGTTTGGAGGATGTAAATATATATATATATATATATATATATATATATATATATATATATATATATATATATATATATATATATATACATCCTCCAAACAATTAGCCGTCCTCTGAAGAAAAAGTGCATTTAAACTGGCGTCCACTCTGCTTTTGGCGTCCGCATACTGACGCCACTTTATAGCCATTGCCATTTACGTCCTATCGGTCCTGACTAGCCGTAGGACAAATATCGATAGAAGCCAAAAAACTCTAAAATGGATTCAATTATATATTAAAAGTTCGTGACGAAATCAGCGCAGGTGAGGCGCTGCTGTCGCGCGTATATTCACAGCCGTATAACTCGGAGATTTCCTGACTATGGATCCGCGTATTTGGCGTCCGCAACTGCGACGTTGCCAGCTCGCAACAATAGATCACATAATATTTATCACGGACTGAAATCAAAAATAATATGCGCCGTAGGTGGCGTTGTACGCGTTGCGTATTATTAGAAGTCCGACTTTATTTACACTTTCAAAAAGTTGCAAAAATAAATGATGTGTTATTGGAATGTATTAGATGTAGATAGAAGATGAATTATCGAGGACTTCGGAGAAGAAAATAATATCATATACGGACGCTCAATAGCTATATACGGACGTCCAATTGCCATTTTTTTTATTATTTAATAGGATTGCACTTGACCACCATCTCGCCTGATGTTAAGTGACGATGCAATCTACAATGGAGCATGTTTACCTAGAAGAAAACGATTCACTCGATTTGAAGACACCAGTATTGTAACTATAAGGAAAACTCACTGAGGCAACGCATTCCACAATCTAGACGTTCTTGTCACAAACTTGAGTCAAATCTCTTCGTTGGTGTTTTCGAACATCAACCATGGAACGATGTCGCTTTTTTTTGAGATACGAGGAGTCTGATAGAAAAAGGACAAGATGGTATTAGATCATGTAGATCAATTGCACATTCTCCGAAGTATAACCGGTATAAAACCGATAAGCTAGCAATTTTGCGGCGATGATCAAGACTTTGGATTCTTTTTACGCACAAGAGTGTCATTGCCTATGAGCCTTTCGGCACGTCTCTCAATCGATTCCAAAGTCTCCAGCTGATGCTTAGCCGATCCATCCCAAAGGTGCGAACAGTACTCCATAGAGGAGCGAATCTGTGCTTTATTTAACGTGAGCAACTGTTCAGAATTGAATCTGTATGTCTATCTGAATGGTATCTTCGCATTTTTGAGATAATACCTAGTTTTTGGTGGCTAATTTAGCCGGAGACTCAATATACGTTTACTAAAATTGCGCGTCGACGATAAAGAGAAGAAATATACGGACGCTCAATAGCTATATACGGACGTCCAATTGCTATATACGGACGCTCAATAGATATATACGGACGTTCAATAGCTATATACGGACGTCGAATTACTATATACGGACGTCGAATTACTATATACGGACGCTCAATAGCTATATACGGACGTTCAATAGCTATACACGGACGTTGAATTAGTATATACGGACGCTCAATAGCTATATACGGACGTCCAATTGCTATAAACGGACGCTCAATAGCTGTATACGGACGCCCAATTGCTATATATGGATGTCCAATTCAAATCCAGTGAGATATTTTCCCACCGGGGACGTCAAGAGAAGTTGTTTAAAAATATTTCTTCATACTGCCAGTACCTAATTCCCATTTGTCCCTCGTCATCTCTCATCATCATCAGCTGCAAGACGTCCACTGCTGCACATAGGCCTCCCCCCTAGATTTCCACAACAAACGGTCCTGCGCAACCTGCAACCAGCGGTTTCCAGCGACCTTTGTGAGGTCATCTGTCCATATAGTGGGAGTCCGTCCAACACTGCGTCTTCCGGTTCGTGGTCGCCACTGAGAAACTTTCTTCCCATTGGTTGTCAGTTTTGCGAGCGATGTAGCCAGCCCATTGCCACTTCAGCTTTCTTATTCTGAGCTATGTCGGCCACTTTCGTTCTTTTGCAAACATCCTCATTACGGATTATGTCGCGTAGAGAGACTCTAAACATAGCTCTCTACAAAGCTCGCTGTGTAACTTTGAACTTTGTGTTGAGGCCCACAGTTAAGGACCACGTCTCTCAAGTTCCACAAGCCATCACGGGCAACGAGCACTACTTAAATACTTTTGTCTTTAGAAATTAGGGTATTTTGGACTCAAAGATGGGCTGAAGTTTTGCGAACGCTGCCCATCCGAGTTGGATCCTTCGCTGGACCTCTTTGTCGAAGTTGGATCTACCTATTTAGATCTTTTGACCTAGGTAAACGTATTCGCCAATAACTTCGAGTGTTGTATTGCCGGTATATATACTAACAATAACCGGTACAGGTGTGAACAGTTTCGGAGATATAACATCTCCCTGCCTCACGCCTTTCTGTAGCTGGATATGTTTTGTGCACTGATCCTGTAATCGGACAGACATTGTGGCTTTACTGTTATACACTTCAACGCTGGAAAAACTGAAGCACTGCCCAGGGTTCGATGAAATCGAAGGCTTTCTCATAGCCCATATACGCTATACATCATTATCTGCAGCCTGCCCATTGCCACTTCAACTTGCTAATTTTAAAAGCTATGACGATGACCTTCGCTCTTCTGCGGATTTCCTCGTTGCGGTTTTTGTCACGCAGTGAAATTCCAAGCATTGCTCTCTCCATTGCCCGTTGCGCAACTTTGAGTTTGCATATCATGCCAATATGCAATAGTTGGTGACCACGTCTCAGTACCATATATCATCTCTGGTAACACACACTGATTGTAAACTTTCGCCATGAGAGTTTGTGATATTTCTGGCGAGAAGATGTGATGCCAAACACTGCCCATCCGAGTTGGATTCGTCGGTTGACCTCTTTGTCAAAGTTTGATCTGCCTAACTGGATCATCTGACCTAGATAAGCGTAATGGTCGCCACTTTCGATACTGCCGTTTCAAACATAGACCGGTATGGTTGCAACATGGGCATTTGACATGATTTTGTGTCTTACCCATGTTCATTTTTAGCCCTACCTGTTGAGAGACAGTATTGAGGTCTCTGAGCACTCTGAGCTGACTCTGAGCCAAAGTCATAATGACTATTTCGTCGGCAAATCGAAGGTGGGTGATGGTATCAACATTAATGGCAAATACATCACCCACCTTCCCACCTTAGAATGGATATGGATCCATTCTAGTTTAATAGCTTAAAAAATATCCTCCAATGGTGAACAGTTTCGGAGAGATAACGTCTCCCTGTCTCCCCCTTTTTGTATTTGGATCGGATTTGTGCATTGGTCCTGAAGACGGATAGACATGGTGGCTTTGTTGTATAAACACTTCAACACTTCGATATACCTACGCTATACATAGTAGCCGATTATACTCGTGGGTTTTCTGTATAATCTGCCGAAGTGTATGGATATGGTCTGTGGTACTCGTACTATAGTATTTTATAAGTAAGTAAATTTTACAAGTATTACATCAGCTATCTGGCCGCCATAGTACAAGCTTTGCTTAGTTTGGGGTCAGATGGTGTTGTGGGTGAATTGTCTACCAATATTTTTGGAAACCGGCTTGTTTGGGTGGCTGAAAGTCGTCAAACCTACGTGCGAGACGATTCGTGATTACTTATAAACAAGGCTCAGAAGTGAGATGTATTTCTTCAACAAAGTGATGTCACCTTTTTGTAGAAGAGCACCACCACACTTCAGCTCCACGCTTCTGGCGTGTTACTGTCAAGTATGACGGAGTAGAACAGCTTCTGAAGGACTTTAAGTAACCGTTTTCCACCCGCTCTCAGAAACTCAGCACCCGTTTGTTTTTACTGGGGATAAATGTGTGGAGACAAATGGGAATAATCCAGTATGGCCCAACACGATTAGCAGCAGTATTTATACCATACAGTAGCTCGTTGCCAAACATAACTGCTTCACATAGCGCCGTATTTTTATAATTAAAGTGGCCAGGCTATTGAACATCCGTATATAACTATTAGGCGTCCGTATATAGATATTGGACGTCCGTATATCATATTGGACGTCCGTATATTACATTGGACGTCTATATATAATATTGGTTCAGTCCATGGCAGGATACAATCCCGATTTTATCTTATTTACATCTGTGTTGATCCACAAATGAGGTTATTACGTACCTACTTGTCTTAAATTAATAATAAAATAAATTAATTAATATTGGTGGACAATTCACACAAAACACCATCTGACCCCAAACTAAGCAAAGCTAAAAAAATATGACTAAACAAACATGTACATCTACATTTATGCTTGTTATTCTAAATACTACCTGCGATTATTGGTGTAAAAATCTCATAAATAGGAGCTTAATTTTTTTTATCTTATTAAGTAATTCTTTACTAAACTTTGTCAAAATCCATTGTTACTACCTAGTAACAATGGAATGAACACTTACGTGGAAGTGTGACATACATTTATCACACAATTCATTAATCTGTGATCATTCACAACAAGACGCTTTATAACAATTTCAATACCTTAAAATTGTGAGAATAAATTTGTAGATAGATAATAATAAAGAATATAAAAATATCGGGCATCCGTATAACTATAGATCTTACGAAATTGAAGTAAAAGAAAGAGAAAGTAAATCTAAACTAGCTGGCAACGTCGCACTCACAAATGCCGTTCATCCAATGCAGACGCTAAATAGTCGATGCCATTGGTAAATCAAGATCAATATATCCAGGACGTTTATAATTAATGACCATGGTTCGGGGTTCAAAAATGTTGCGGTACGAACGTAAGATGAATATCGCGAAAAATTAAATTATCAGAAAACGATGTATCCCACGGAGCTGGCAATCAAAAAACTAAGCAATATTCATTAAGAGATGTTAAAATAAGCAAGAGGAACTGGAGGACGTCGTAACGATGCCCGACGTGCATGACGCCAAAAAGATTGTAGGATGTAAATATATATATATATATATATATATATATATATATATATATATATATATATAGATAGATAGAGTGACGAGACTGCGCAGCTATTTGTAAATTAAGAGCCCAAATCAAAGCCTGTCTTCTGAACATTTGAGATTATTTATCTCTTCAACCCGGAAACAGAAATACCTACTTACGCATCACAACTTGGCGAAAGAAGAACTAGTAAATAATTCTCCTACCACTACTATGCACCAGCGAACATGCGGCTTTGCTACGCTGAATGGCAATGCTTAATCGTTCATCAAAATTTTTGCATTATTTTCGACACTCTTTAGTTTATTGAATTATTTGTGCTCATTTTCAAAGTTTTAATGCTGCACCTTGCAATATTTAAGACATGATGACGTCATATCGACATTTGGGGTGACGGACACTCCATACGCAGCATTATTTTTATCGGACAAGTTGACTACAATTTATAAATTAGTTTTATTAACTAAATTTTTAAACATCAAACTTATGCGGGAACTTATTACTTATACATATATTATATATATTGATTATATATTGACGTAATCGCAACATTTTCAGGGTGGTGGACACCTCATTTGCAGCATGATTTTTATCGGGCAAGTTGATTATATGTATGGTTATAATTTAAATAGATTTTCTTTAAAAAAAAAACAGAAAATAAATATGAATATAATAAATAAATATATTGACAGACAATTCACACACAACGCCATCTGACCCCAAACTAAGCAAAGCTTGTGCTATGGCGGCCAGATAGCTGATATAATTCTTATATATTTTGTAAATATATACTTATTACACATAGAAACACCCAGACACAGTACCAACATTTGAATTCATCACTCAAATATTTGCACTGGGTGGGAATCGAACCCACGACCTTCGGCTTCGCAGGCAGAGCTACTACCCACTAAGGCACGAGGCGAGTCAACTTATTTAACGTTATATTGACAGTTCCGGTAATCGGGTATTTGAAAACGCAGCAGCGCAGCGCATATAAATATGTAATACTATATAGAATCCAATAAATTAATAAATAAATATTGGTGCACATTATGATTATGACGACATTATTTTATGATATAAGTATTAGATCATCTATCTGGCTGCCATCTTACAAGCTTTGCTTAGTTTGGGGTCAGATGGTGCTGTGTGTGAATTGTCCACCAATATTTATTATTATTATTATTTTCTGAGTCCAAAACCGTAAACCGAGTGCGGTCCTAAACACATGCTTATACAGGTTTTTACCGCGTACATATAAGTTTTGTATTTTTATTTTAACATAGACTAGACAAAACCTACAAATTCAACCAAATTATTACACACTATTTGTGTTTATATTTTACTTCATTCTAATTTATACGAAACTAACGGATAATCCGAAATAATTACGTATCCGTAACCGTATCCGAACCCGATATAATTTTATATATGTATCCATATCCGTATCCAGATCCGAAATAGCATATTCATAACATCCCTAATATTTTGCACACTCAACTTTACCTAGCGGTCGCTCTAAGAGAATAACGTAGCTTGTTTATTTCACAAAATGTTTAAACTCGCAAGTATTGGAGTTTCCTTATTTTCGACACTAAAATTGAAAACACGTCAGTTTGACATGCGTAATGGGAGGACAAAATACCGAAAAATTCCGACCGTTCATATTGGAACGCGGATGTATGTTTTATTAACCCCCGAACAAAAGAGGGGTGAAAAGTTTGATGTGGACGTCTGTCTGTCTGTGGCACCCTAGAGCTCCAACAGACGGGTGGATTTCGTTGCGGTTTATTTTATTTGAAGGTTAATTTTTGTGCGGATATTCTAAACTATGTTTTGTTAATATCGATTCAAGATGGCCGCTTCCACAAAATGGCAGACAAAATATTTCTTCACAAGCTTCCTCAACATGGGTATCATTTAAAAGACCTTAACTAGTAAACACTACAACAAATTTCAAATCCAAGATGGTCGCCACCACAAAATGGCGAATTAGGTATATTATTTTTGAAGTGAAAACTTCATTTGGTCTAAACAGATTTTTCGTGGGCTGTAAATTGAATTCTAGCGTCACGATCGGGTATGACAAAAGACATTTTCGGGTGTACTCGGGCTAGAGCGAGAAAGAAATATAGTGAACAAGTGCGCCAGAGGGAGAAATATAATAATATGGTCAACTACTCTTAGCTGATGTGTCTCTTTGTTTAGTATATTCATGTTTTTATTATCGCGACCTTAACTTCTTGTTACCACATTAATTAAACCTGCCGAGAAATAATAAATTTGCATTTCACATCCATTGCAAAAACGTTTTGGTTGTAATATATTACTGTTTTATCATAGCACTTACGTAAACACTCAAAATGTCCGCTTCCGCTTCAGTGGTGTGAGTCAGAGGAGCGCTATTAACCGCTAGAAGCTCCTGAAGTAATATGAACGAGGTCTGAAATACACGAGTCTGCAAATCGTACATTTTAAGGAAATTTGGTATTTCAAGGATGTTTTGTACAGTTTTTGTTCAATCGTAAATATACCGCTGCGATAACGAATAGACTAATTAACAACTAGGAATACACGTGCCAAATCATAAAACTGTGATAAATAAAAAACGAGGAAATATTTACATATATCTTAGTAACGTTAATTCCATAAATATTGTTTTAATTTATCAGGATCAGTCACTAAGGGCAATTATACTACTTAGTAATTAATAATTGATGATACTAGTTAAAATTTAGTACAATCAATTACGGAATATTAGGTTAGGTATTAGGTTAAATGTTTGATTAAGTCTCAGATTTTACGCTGCAGCCTCAAGGAACAAAATGAGTTAATGTAGTATGAGGGCTCCTTACAGACTCCTGACTTACAGACCTGAGGTACCACCATTTTGCCATTTTATTCTAACGATAGTGTGCAATTTATCAGAGCCTCAAATTATGAAGGGGGCACCTACCTAAACCACCTTTAGTGACACAATACAATATCGAGTAAAAAGTCTTCACTAGTACTTCCCCACGATTTTACCCGCGTAGTAGCCGTTCCAGTTGCTTTCCCGCGTAAAAAAGTGTATGTACTACTAGATATTTTGAAAAAAAAATTACATAAATATACGATTTCGGAATTCCAAATCTCATAAGAAACCAATACTAAGTCATCGAGTTGTGTGAAAAATAAATTACAAATAAAAAAAAAATCTACTATACGTAAATGTTTAGGAATTTGGAATCATATCCCCTTCAAGCCGCGCCTGGGTGTTTACGCTTGTAATCAAATACGTAGTAACCTATCAAATACTATTGAAAGTCAGTAGTTCATTCACTCGCAAAACATCTGGGTCAATAAAACGATATTTTAACTTATTTTATTGATTTGGTTCCAACAAAATACTCGCTGTGTATTCTAGTCAATACCTTTATTTGATTTGGCGATATTTATACAAGGTTGATTGAGAACGTAACGCAATCACAGCGGTGAAAATAAACTTTTGCATGGCTGTCGCAGGTACAAAATTTGTACTTGAGACATGCATGGCAGGCCGGATTTGTAGAACATTTGTACGTTGTATTTTTCAAAATTTTCTTCATTTAAATTGATACTGAATACGTTACACTGGACTTAATCACGGTTCAAATTATTGTTAATTATTGTATTAGTTAACTCGACGTTTTGGCAGCTTTACAACAGCTGTGGTCATGAAAAGTGGTCGAGTCTTCTTCTGACTAAAATCGAATAAGCTATGTGTAATGATTTCAACCTCTCAATATTGTGCAAGCATATGTTGTCATTAAAAAAGTTACGGCTAGTCTAATCGGGAGAAAAGCAATTGCAGATACGGAGCACACTGAATTCCAAGCACACTGCTGTCTTTTTGAGGTTGCAGGGAAGTGCATAAGGCCGGTCACTTAAATACAGTGAAGGTTAACATTGTGAGGAAACTTAAAAGGAGACTTTTATCTATAATCTTTTGAAGTTATTAATCATCCACCAATCCGCACTGGATTTACTGTTTCTGGACTGGATCGTTACTGGGCACGGGATTACCCGTCCATGGCGTAGACTCTCTCGTTTTCTTGAACATTTTCTATACAATGTTTCAATAATAACTACTATATATAATATAAACTAGTAAGTATTCGCCCCGGCTTTACCCGTGGTGCATGATAACCTATAGCACTCAGGGATCACCTACATAATCAACAGTGAAATATTTTTTAAAAAGGTATAGTAGTTCAAACAAAAAACTTACTTAGCTTTATCTCTATATATAAAAATGTTATGTTGGTTTGTGTACGCTTCAAAAACTGAAAAAGTTCAGCTCCGATCGAGCTGAAATTTTACAATGATATATAATCCGCATCAAGGATTGTTTATATCTAACTTTTGCATCACAATGTGCCACAGCGAAGCATGGCAGGGTACAACTAGTAATCTTAACAAATGTAATTTAAATTACGCGTCATGTTGTTGTTCACGATGAACTCCTAAATTACTTAACCGATTTTAATCAAATTTGCGCACCGTATGCAGTTTGATCTAACTTGAAAGATATGATGACAGTTTTTATTGCGATTAATAGTATTATTTATTTCACAAATCCGAGCCAAGCCGGAACGGGCCGCTAATGTAATGATTCAGTTTTTTTTATAATTTTGTAAAAAGAATACATTTTATTTCCACTTTCATGTATTTGTATTGTTATTAGAGGGATGAATGAATAAATTCAGCTGTTAAAATCAACCCTGTACTCTTCAATTACTTTTTTAACAACAGACATTGCGATTGCAACGTCACAAATTCATGTCTGTTTTTTGACATTCAGCAACAGATTTTGACATTGAAACAGACGGCAAGGAACGCTTGGATTACGGATTATCTGATATTTCAGCTGTGCTATCAGCGCTAGGTAGGTATTTAGATAAAACGCGAAATGGAGTAAATGATAAGCGGCCGATGAACCGTGTGAAATGCAGTCAGTTGGTCAGCTAATGGAATTTTACAATCTATATTGATTTTTATTGATTTTTACAATTATATGTGAGATTCTTACTCTATTTTTAATCAACTTCATAAAAGATAGGTAGGTAGGTAGGTTTGTAATGGTAAGACTCTTGGCAGACTCCGCTTGGGGAAATACCACACCTTTGCCAGTTATTCTACCGCTAAGCAGAAGTTGCAAATTTCCAGAGAAATTACAGGGCTTAGAGATGAAACATCTTAGATCTGTGTGACGAGCGCAGTGCATTGCTAGGTGATGATTTGGACTCTTCATGTTCCAATAGCAGCGTGTTACTGTGCTGTTATGTGCCAGGCATGTTGCTTACCATCAGGTACATGTACTTCTCGTCTCGTCACTCTATACTAGAAAAAAAACCCTTACTCTCAACTTTGGCTCGTATATCGAATCTAAGGCTAAATTAGCTGCCAAAAAACTAGGTGTCCTCTCAAGGGTGCGCAGGTACTTCAAGTCTGAACAGTTGCTCACATTGTATCAAGCACAGATTCGCTCTTGTATGGAGTACTGCTCGCACCTTTGGTATGGATCGGCTAAGTATCAGCTGGAGGCTCTGGAATCGATCGAGAGACGTGCCAAAAGGCTCATAGGCAATGACATTCTCGTGCGAAAAAGACTGCAAAGTCTCGAACATCGCCGGAAAATTGCTAGCTTGTCGGTTTTTTATCGGATACACTTCGGAGAGTGTGTGACTGATTTCTATGATCTAATACCACCTTGCCCTTTTTTCTATCGGAATGCTCGTAGCTCGAAAAAGCGACATCGTTTCATGGTTGATGTTCCAAAGACACGAACGAAGAGATTTGACTATACTTTCGTGATAAGAACGTCTAGGCTGTGGAATACGTTGCCTGAGAGGGTTTTTCCCGATAGTTACAATCTTTGTGTCTTCAAATCGAGAGTGAATCGGTTTCTTCTAGGTAAACACGCTCCATCGTAGACCGCATCATCGTTTTACATCGGGCGAGATGGCGGTCAAGTGTAAACCTATTAAAGTTAAAAAAAAAAAAAAACCGCCCAGGGCGCCGGATATAAAGTGTCACCGCTCCACAAGCGCAGGCGCCCCTTTACGTCCTGTCAGTAACTCTACCCATCGATTTAAATCATAAGATGTGCCCTGAGCACCTTGAAACTGGTAACAAACTCGCAGCGTCTGTGTGAGTAGCATACTAAGTTGTTAACACATCACCAATCTAATTGACCCCTAGAATTGCCAGCGGCGAGGTATGCTGTGGTTCTACTTACTTTGGTTGTTGACAATGAATTGTGAAAAGTGAATACATCCGGCGTTCACAGCTTCCGGCAGCCGACTAGAACGGAAAGAGTGAGCTCACTCTTCCCAACGATGACGTAATTCCGTTTACTGATTATTGATTTGACTGATTATGACATAATTATTTAAGTTTGGGAGGGCATATCCATGGTTTATATCGATGACTAGACTTCGTTCAATGAGAGGTCAAGTGTAAAACTACTAATACCTAAAGCTAAAAATCTCGCTCATGACGCTGGTAGTGTTAAAAGCGACATTATCTAGATAATTTAGATGGAAGGATCTAGAACATCTCGACAAGCGAGGATACTTAGAATGCGGGCGAACATACAGATACACTTAAATCTATTTCAAGGTGAGTAGGTATTGTTTTAGAACAGTCTTTCCCAAAGTGGGGGATAACGGCCCCTTGTGGGCGCTGAAGGGATGGTAAGGGACCCAGAAAAAATTGGGGGGGGGCGTTGTGTAGAGCCTTGGAGTCCATTGCGTGTACTTCCTGGACTCAGGTCTAAATTTAACTCTTGCGCGTCATAGTAAAAGTCTTGTATAGAAGTAATGTTTAATCTCCGCTAATTATAGCTCACGACAATTGATTAATCATTTAATTTGATGTTGTAATGGTTTAATTATAAATATATTAAATAAGATATTGCGTAAAAAGGGGGCGCTAAAGAATAATTTATTCTCAAAGTAGGCAGTAGACAAAATCAGTTTGGAAACCCCTGTTTTAGAACAATCCTACTGATATAAAAGTTTGTGTATTTGTAAGTGTGTGTGTCTTTGTTCTATAGGTACTTTGACAGATGGACGATTTGAAATTAGGTAAATACGTAGTAAAATGTTACCTGAATTTAAAAATAGACTACTTTTATCACGATTAAATTAGTAGTTCCTATCGTATATTTGATGTACGTACAAGGTTATTGGTAATCTGTATCCGTTTAAGGGCATGCTCTGTAAATATAAACAAACAATATTCTGCAATTTTTGTTAAAACTCAATACCTACATCTCCCAAAAAATAGTGTTTATTGTCCTTTTTAACCCCCGACCAAGAAAAGGGGTGTTATAAGTTTGACGTCGATGTCTGTCTGTCTGCCTGTCTGTCTGTCAAATTCAAGATGGCCGCTTCCACAAGATGGCGAAGTACATGTCTTTTTTCACAACTCCCTTAATATGGGTATCAAATGAAATGGCTTGATTAGTACTAGACTAGACTAGTAGTAGTTGTACAAATTACAAATCCGAGGCAGTCGGGGGTTAATCAAAATTTTTAATTTTGTTGTTGTAGTACTGTTTAGCTGCTGTTTAGTGTTTATTCACTTCGGCACATCATTTATCGAGCGTTAAAGAGCGCGTGCGCTCTTGTTCGATGCTTTTAGACCGAGCAAATATATTTTTTTATTTTGTATTGAAAAAAAAAATAACGGTGTAACAAAAGTTGCCGAATCTTATGTACTTATAATATTCCCTTAAAAGGATACAGGTTAATTACCAATAACCCTGTATAGTGTACATATGTGCGAATTTTATTATCTATTAAACAGATTTGCGCAATACACCACCTTTACCTACTTAGAGCTACACAATATACGTACAATGCTATTACACATGTTGGTGTCGCAAAGTCACAAGTTTTCACCCATGAAGCTGAACGTGCCCCGCGGATCTTGCGCCTTGCTTAACCTGGGTGTATACCTACTCTCTTTCTTCGAAAAACGTAATCTCGGAATAAACTCGCGATTACTTACCTTAACTTTCCTATTCCGGTTCTACTTCGTTTCCTAGCAAACATTGTTTGACGTTTAAATGTTCTAAACTTTAATTAGTAGGTTTAGCACATTTAAACCTACTCTAATTAGTAGGTTTAGCACATTTAAACCTACTCTAATTAGTAGGTTTAGCACATTTAAACGGACGAAACGACGGATCGAATTAAAAACACAGTAGGAAAGTTGCGAGTTTATTTCGAAATTACGTTTTTCGTAGAAAGAGAGTAGACGACCTGCTTTGCCTTTCCTATTGCTGTCTCTGTAATTTTAAACGAAAAGAAAAGAGAGAGCAATCAAAGTTAAGACAGTTTTAGTTAGGCGATAGACTCACCGCTCGGCTGCTCCATCGCTACTTTGACGCTACGCCGCTACATAATCATGGTGACGCGAAGCCATGATATTATCCTACCAAAATATACAACGCGACTGATGAATTTTCCACTTCAAAAACATGAATATTCTCTCTATCCGAATGGTAAGTTCCCTCTATCTATTCTTTATGTACTTGTTTACGAAGCCCTCATAACGCACATCAAACCACAGAGCATACCTATCAATGCACGACAAAATGACTCGTATTTACTAAAAGCCACAAATAGGTATACTTTAATGTAAAAATATCCTTAAACATGGAATTACAAGTTAGTTATCTAATAAAATTAAGCTATATTTCATAAAAAACATAACATCAACCATGAAATGATGTCACTCTTTCGAGTTACGAGCAGCCCGACAAAAAAAGGGAAAAATATTGTACCTATGGTGAAAAAATGTGTTCGTAGGTCCGTCCGTAAGATGCTAATAATTCTCTTTATTCCTGGTGTTTAGGAGTCTTACTTCAACTGTAGAATAGATAATTTATTCACGCTTTCATCATTAGCGCCAAAAAAGTAGATATAACTTGAAAAAAGGTTTCGTTTCGTGGTTTTTAGACAGAAATCCCGGCTGTAGGAACATGTAGTGAGCATACCTATTTATGATAATGCAATGAATAATAATTTGATTGAAATGATTAATTAATTTTGATTTAAAGTTCGCCGTATCAACATAATTATAAACCCTTTTTATTAAGAATTAGGTCACAGACGCAATAATTCCAGCTACAATGATGAAGAAATCACGACCCAGTTTTCAAAGTTTCTGAGAACCCGATTTAAAGTTTAGGCAATAGCTCAAGGAAACTTTGGTACATTCATTATGAGTTCGTTAACCAATCATGGAAACTGCCGCTAATGAATCACATTATCGTTATTACGTAATCTTGGACTTATTGGTCAACGATTATTTACTAACGTAATTATTTACTATTCAGTAAAACTGTTCAGTAGAGCTGGCAGTAAATTTTGGGTAGGTATTTAAGGCAGGGGTGGCTTGGGATCCTCCATGCGGTACACCTCACATCACACAACGACTTGCCTCGGTATTATGTTGTTGTGTGATGGCGAGTTCCGGCCAGCGAATGGGATGGGAACTTCTACTCGTGCTCCTCACCTCTTGAGCAGTGCGTGTAGAGGTTGGGGAGAGGGACTGGATTACTTGGGAAGGTTCTCGGCTGATATATTGGCCAAGTAAAATTCCTAAGTCTTCCAGGTGAGGGTCCTCCACGAGCATTCTGATTAGCAGAGTGCTAAGTGGAAGGGTCACGATGCGGCCATACATGCGGACCTCTTGCTGCTGACCATCTTGGGTAAGAGGTCGTGTGAGTGAGAAATGGAATCCTCTCGCTCCTTCACTGAGGACACTGTGGCGAGCCTGAAGGCCACAGTCAGGCTCGCACCTCTTCCCCACTGGACGATCTGGGGTGTCGGACGTTTAGGGCCGTCCAACTCCCAACCTAGGGATAGGCCTTCTTTAGGAACGGACGCATCGCTGGGTTCCGGCGCGTAACTGGATCCAAAGGCACAGGCAAAGGCGGTGGAATGTGTGTCAGGATCGTTGGTGCATGCGAAAAGTGTTCCTGCGACTCTGACCCCATGTCATGTCGAAGAAACTTGTGGGGGTTTAGTCGGTAGGACCACCATGTCCGCTCTCATGGTGTCGAGCCTGATATAGTCACCAAAGTCCCTGCAAATACGTAAATGTATTTCCCCGATATAAAGAAAAAAAGGTCAAATGCATCGTCTACGGGTACTTCTATAAACTGTGATGAAGCCATACATCGCTTATTAGTAATTTATCTGGAATCATTGCCTTTCAAACCGGAAAACAGTAATGTTTGCACATTACTGCTTGACGGTAGAATAACTGGAAAAGGTGTGGTACTTCCCCAGGCGGACTCTGTTAGGAATCCTACCACTACAAAATCAACTACCTTTAACCAATACTTTGCCCCTTTTTTATCGGACTGGTCGTAACTCGAAAAAGCGACATCATTTCATGGTTGACGTTCCGTTTTTTATGAAGTATAATATAATAAATAAAAGAGCTTAACTTTATTAAATAACTAACTTGTAATACCATGTTTAAGGATATTTTTACATTGGCCCACCATGCAGTTTTCTTGCAATCGTATAGTAAAAAAAGAAAAATCTCATTTCTAATAATCGATAGGTATAGGTAATCAAATCGTTACTTCTAACAATTAAATTCGTTCGTAACGAATGACACAAATCCCTATCAGAATTCCGTCAACAAAATTCCAGACACTCATAAATAAAGTTATTTATCCGCGACGCAAAACCGACTAAATATCACACGCCGTCGAAACTTGAACTTTATTGTATTATGATAAGGTTTAGTATGGTTTTATTTAAATTTTCCGTTATCTAGGTGTCACTGACCTGCTCAATGACAGGGGTATTGAGCTCTTGCATGGAGGAAAAAATACAGATATTTTCATGGCCACCGGCAACGTAACAGCTCAAAATAAGAGTAACAGGTGAGACAGAAATATGTTTCAGCTCTCTCTCGCAAGAATGTGGGTAATCTGACCTACTTATTAGTTACAGTAGTAGATTTTTGAAGTGAACACTTCTTTTGTAATTCTAGCGTCACGCTCGGGAATGGTAAGAAATCTTCGAGTAAACTCGGGACCATGGCAATTGGGTATCTAGAAACGCGTCAGTTTTTCTAGATGAACATCATGGTCATGGCCACGCCCTCCGGTTTCACCCGCGTAGTTTCCAAAGTAAGCTATCGAATTCTGAGTTTTAAGCTTCCACCTCTATCGGCAGTTCCTATGCTACCAATTTTTTTTTATAGCTTAAAGTGATGAGACGAGCGGGGCTTACTTACCTGATCGTAAGCAACGTGTCTGCCAGATAACAGCACAGTGACACGCAGCTATTGGAACATGAAGAATTCAAATCATTACCTAGCAATCAACTGCGCTCGTCACCCAGATATCATATGTACATTTTACATTACCAAGGCTTGTAAACATTGCCCTTCAAACCGGAACACAATACCTAACGGTAGTCTTGTGTAGTAGTAGAACTCTTGCAAAACAAATCAAATCAAATAGGTAATATCTCTATACATAAAATGTTATGTTGGTTTGTGTACGCTTCAAAAACTCAAAAAGTTCTGCACCGATCGAGCTGGAATTTTTCGATGATATATAATCCGCATCAAGGACTGTTTTTAACCCCCGACCAAAAAAAGGGGTGTTATAAGTTTGACGTCGATGTCTGTCTGTCTGTCTGTCTGTCTGTCTGTCTGTGTGTGTGTCTGTCTGTGGCACCGTAGAGCTCAAACGGATGGGCCGATTTCAATGCAGTTTTTTTATTTGAAGGTTAGTATACGTGCGGGTGTTCTTAGCTATGTTTGGTTAATATTGATTCAAGATGGCCGCCTCCACAAAATGGCGGACAAAATATTTAATAACAACCTACCTCAATATGGGTATCAAATTAAAGGGCTTGACTAGTAGAACACTATAAACTATAACATATTTCAAATCCAAGATGGCCGCCACCACAAAATGGCGAATTATATTATTTTTTTCACTATTACCTCAATATGGGTATCAAACGAAAGGGCTTGACTAGTAGAATACTTTGCACTATGAAAAATTTCAAATCCAAGATGGCCGCTACCACGAAATGGCGAAATGCATTTATTTTTTCACAGCTTTCTTAATATGGGTATCAAATGAAAGGGCTTGACTACTAGAATGTTGTACAGATAACAAATCCGAGGTAGTCGGGGGTTAATCAAAATTTTTAATTTTGTTCTTGTTATCTAATTTTTGCATCATAATGTGCCACAGCGAAGCATGGCAGGGGTACAGCTAGTTTATAATAATATTTGTTGAAAACATGGTTGTGTAAGCATTGAACTAGGGCATATAATTCATTGTTATACTAACGTAAATAAAACCGGCCAAGTGGCGATTGGGTACCATTAGCACATAAAAGGCGAAAACCTCTTTTATTAACCCCCGACCAACCAACGAAGGGGTGTTATAAGTTTGACGTCGATGTCTGTCTGTCTGTCTGTCTGTGTGTCTGTCTGTGGCACCATAGAGCTCAAACGGATGGGCCGATTTCGATCCGTGTGGATGTTCTTAGCTAGGTTTGGTTAATATCGATTCAAAATGGCCGCCTCCACAAAATGGCGGACAAAATATTTCTTCATAACCTACCTCAATATGGGTATCAAATTAAAGGGCTTGACTAGTAGAACACTATAAACTATAACAAATTTCAAATCCAAGATGGCCACCACCACAAAATTGCGAATTATATTATTTTTTTCATTACTACCACAATATGGGTATCAAACGAAAGAGCTTGACTAGTAGAATGCTTTGCACTATGACAAATTTCAAATCCAAGATGACCGCTCCCACAAAATGGCGAAATATATTTCTTTTTTCAAAACTCCCATAATATGGGTATCAAATGAAAGAGCTTGACTAGTAGAATGTTGTACAGATAACAAATCCGAGGTAGTCGGGGGTTAATCAAAATTTTTAATTTTGTTCTTGTTGTATCCGAGCCCACTTTTTTTTAACTTTTATAGGTTGACCGCCGATAACACTTGACCGCCATCTCGCCTGATATTTAACGATGAAGCGGTCTACGATGGAGCGTGTTTACCTAGAAGAAACCGATTCACTCTCGATTTGAAGACACATTTATTTTAATTCATTCAGCGTGGTAATGCCGCTAGCATGCTTCCGATTGGTAGTGGGCTTGAACATCTTGATTATCTGTAGACTTACATTGGTCTATGTGTAATTCAGGTGTGCTTAGTGTAAGTTAGTTAGGTAGGCTTGTAGTGTAGTGTAGTTCTCATTGTATTTTAGTTTTGTTAATAACGGCTCTGCTCAGTACAATATTTTAATTGATTATATTTAAAGAAAACATACCTACTAATTATTCTGTGAATAGTTAAAGCGTCTACCTGTCACTTTTATTAGTATCGCGCAAGAAACGATAAAAAATCAAGTTTGTTTGGAGCCCCAATAAATATTTATTTTAATTTTATTGTTTGTTATTATAGTACCAATAGAAATACTGTATATACTGTACTGTATAATAGACATCATCTGTGAAAATTTCGACTGTCTAGCTATCACCGTTCCTGAGATACAGCCTGGCAACAGACGGACGGACAGCGAAGTCCCTAAAAACAACAAAATCTAAGAGTTGTTTCGATCGACAATCTTTTAACCGACTTCATAATAGGAGGAGCTTCTCTATTCAGTTGTATTGACTTGATGGTTAATTCAATAAAAATTATAAAATTTAGTCGAATTTGTTTGAAGTTAATTTTAAATTGTCGGTTTTTTTTCAGAGGTAATAATATATTGCTTTTTAAGATAACTTATATGTCCGGAAAAGTGCGGGAAAAAATGGCAGGAGAACAGCTATTGGGTTGCGTAAGTGTGTTGTTTACGCGTCGGCTTCTGAAATGTGTCCTTACTTGAACTCGTTTAAACCTATTAATCTCAAGGGCGTTTCTAGACGCTACTACGCTTCTAACGATATCATTTGTTTATGCCACTATTATATTATTGTATTGGTAGGGCTCTTTGCAGAGTCCACCTGGGGAAGTACCACACATCTGCCAGTTATTCTGCCGCCAAGCAGTAGTGCGCAAACATTACTGTGGTCCGGATTGAAAGATTTCCAGATAAATTGCTGGGTTAAGAGATGAAACACCTTATAGGTATCTACAGATGACGAGCGCAGTGCGGTGCTATATAATTATTTGGACTCTTCATGTTACAATAGCTGCGTGTCACGGTGTTGTTTTGGGCAGGCATCTTGCATACCATCAGGTACACGTACTGCTCGTCTTGTCACTCGAAACTTACTATTAAACATAATAAAAAAGGTGTTTTATCTCTTAGTTCCAGTAATTGCTATGGATGCATTAGGTACCCTTCGAAACCGGAGCATAGTAATGTTTGCACATTAAGTAGGTACTGCTTGGTGGTAGAGTAGCTTTCAATGGTCTGGTATTTCACCATCAATTTTATTTTATATGCCTGTTACATAACAGCGCAGTGACATGCAGCTATTGGAACATGAAGAGTCCAAATCATTACCTATCACTGCACTGCGCTCATCACCCAGAGATCTAAGATGTTATATCTCTAAGCCCTGTAATTTCTCTGGTAACATTACCCTCAAACCGGAGCACAGTAATGTTTGCACATTACTGCTAGGCGGTAGAACAACTGGCAAAGGTGAGGTACTTTCAAGACTCTGCCAAGAGTCCTACCACTACATCACTATATCACTACCTACATATACATACCTACTTAGATACCTACATCAAGTCTAATCTATTCCATAAATAAACTTAGCATATAAATTATCAGTAGTCTCAGCAGACTACGAAATCTTTATTAGTTGTTTTGTCGCCAAATAAAACGAGACAACCTATCTGATAAGATATGAGAGAGGGAGACGCAAGATCTGAATCAGACGGGGTGAACGACCGGGTTTGATGATGCATCGACATACTAACATTATTTTTATTACTGAAGTTACACCCACACATGCAAACGTAGTAGTTTGATACTACTTAGGTAGATTCGATAGTAGATAAGCGAGGGAAATCTACCTCTAATTTTATTTATTTGTACCCCTAGATGTGTCTAGGGGTACAAATAAATAAAATTCAAGTGTTTGTTTGTAAAATTAAAATGTATAAATAATATATTACTACACGCATATGAATGTATGGATAGACGGTACAAACATATATGAGTACCTTACCAAAATATCATTTTTTACAAAATTGTAATGTTGCTTTGTAAAATTGCTCTAGGTATTTGATCCAGCCAAATGAGTGTACATATACTACGTATAGAGTTAGATTTTCCGCACGGTTCCTTTGTGTCAATCGTAAGCAGATGACGGGCATACTTTCTATGGCAACAGAGTGTGCCGCGACAAAAGTATGATATTTCTACAAGAGCGACAAGGCAAGAAAGATGCTACCCGTGCTTTCGGTGTAAAGCGTTGGTGCCAACTCTATACGTAGGATATATAAACTCTTTGGATCCAGCTAATCTCCGAAAAGACTGGACCGATTACGACGGGGCTTTTATCATTAAATAGCAGATGTTCTTTTGAGTAACTTAGGCTACTCTGATGCCCCCGAGCTACACGGCCCGATTTTAGGGTGTGGAGACTCTTGACGAGGGCTACTAATCTTGTATTTAACCTCGTACGGTGAAATACAAGATTTATGAACGAAGACAAGAGAGATATACACAAGACAATACAAGAGAGAAGAAGCTAGTACGAGTACGTCTAGCTTGCCAACACTTACTAGCTTCCTATCCTAGCTTGAATAACTAGCTTCGTGTGGCACGGGCATTACATTACTGGAGGAAGATATAAGGAACCCTGTTTATTAAATGAAACAAGAGACCTTAAAACACGCTTGTAATCGCAAGCACAATTAGTAGGTAGGTACCTTGGCTTCTACGGAACATGTTTATACGAGGTACCTCGAGGTAACTCGTAGGTACCTATAGGTACTAAGGACTGTAATAAAATCATCGATTTCAATAAGGGGGAGTAGGTATTGCAGAGCCCGCCTGGGGTAGTACTTAGTACCTACTACTACGTCTATGCTAGTTATTCCGCCGATAAGCGTTAGTGTGAAATCATCGCTTTTCCAGTTTCTACGGCAATGTTTCCAGTGAAATCACTGTGCATAGAGATAAACATCTTAGAACTCTGAGTGGCGAGCGTAGTGCGGTGCTAGATAATGATTTGGACTCTTCATGTTCCAAATACTTGTTACTGTGCTGTTATGGGAGGCATCTTGCTCACTATCAGGCACATAACCTGCTCGTCTCGTTACTATATAGGTACTATAAAAAGACTTCTATCACAGTCGCTATGCTATTATCGTTTTAATCATTTTGTCAATCATAATCATCAGTATTTTTTTATCATTTTAATGCACAAACTTGTATGAGTACCTAGTGTAGGTACTTACTCATACAAGTCATACAAACGTTCGTTTTATCAGTCGCGCGGCCATGAAATGCCAATGACCTATACCAATATGTTTTTAACTGTGCAGAAAACTAAATTAATTTCAATTTGAACATGATTATAAAGTTGGTGCATATTGAGTTTATTTAGAAGGAAATTATTTGTTAGAATTTAACTTTGAAATGAATTTAAATAATAATTTTAACGCATTAGATCGGAATAAGTATCGTCTTAATGAGACGATATCGCTATAATTTTAAAAATCTCTAATATTATGAATTGAGTCGTTATGAGACGATTTTCTTAGCATTCCATGGATTCACCGTGCGGGTGCCGGGTCCATCGTGTGGCAGAGAGAGAATACTCGAGTAGATCCCGAGACTTGTGACTCGGGCGTAGGTTTAAGGGGCCCCTTTCTGACGTACATCAACACTCACCTTCACTACTCGTTTTTCTCTCCCTGCCCAGATCTGATATGAGCCTACTAGTGCAGCTATATAAGCTATTTATTTATATATATAATTAGGTAAAATTGATAGCCATTTAGTAAACAGATGGCTATATTTAAAACATATTATGGTAACATTGCTAGCCAATTGTATATTATACATTATATATGGACACACATAACATAGCTAGGTATACTTACGTGTGTGTGTGATGTGTACCTATATATAGGTATATTTGAGTATCTATGCGTAAAATTTATAGGTAGGTACCTATATGTGCACGCTTGTATGTGCGTTGAAATTACCTACTATACCTATTATAAATGCGAAAATGTGGATGTTTGTTGCTCAATCACGTCGGAACAAAACTCTTTATTGCTATTTGTAGATAAGATAAGATGATACAAAACATTTTAAAAGTTGCCCCATACAAACTGGCCTCTGCGAGAGGCATGCAATATGTCTGGCAAGACAATTTGTTAGTAATTTATAAATAAAAAAAAATTCAATAATAGTCAGCTGATTAAAGTCTTCTTCTTCCTCATCTTCTATTAATTTCTGGTTTTTATTTATGTCATCTGATTCTTCATCTTAGATTAATTTCTGGCTTCTATTTGGTTGTGATATATATTTGTGTAAGATAAATGTTTGGTGAGCACAATTTCGCCAACGTCTTGTGTTTCATCAGGATATTGTCTTGTGTTTTTGAGTTTGATCAATATGTCCATCTATCAACATAAATATCAACTAGTAAAAAATAGATACATTAAATTTCTACAGTTTCTTGGCTTCAAAATGGTAGTTTTTTTTGTTTGTTAATGAATTTAACAAACAAAAAACGGAAACGGAGTTTGAGCTACCTTGCACTCTGCCAGGCAACAGAAGATGTGGAAATAATGAAGCTCCAATCAACATTTCAATATTTCCAGGAACAGCGTAAGTATTGTCTGCCAATGGCAAGTTATTAAAGCTACCGAGCGTGGATGTGTCAACCGAAATCGTAGGTAGACTTTCGGTGACCTTGTCTACAATCAATGACTCCATATCATAATATGTATTTCGATCGAAACGCGAGAAGAATCTAACATTTTTCGAACCTTGAATAGTCTTACTAGACCCTCCTATTCCTTTAACAACTGTACAAGAAGCCTTCTGAGTATTGAATTTGAGACGATTACAACACTCGCGAGTAATAAAATTACTTTGTGATGCACTATCTAAAAGCGCTCGAACACTGTGTTCCTTTCCGTGAGCGTCAATAATAATTACTTTTGCCGTAGCGAGTAAGACAGTGGTAGGCACATTTGATACCGAGCTATTGAATGTACAAAGCGAGACCTTTTCGGTAGGCAAAGTAGCGGGCGCGGGCGGAGCGAAAGAAGAAACCGAAAGATGTGCGGTGCCAAGTGAAGACGACGACAACGGCGGAACAGTCACCGCGAGCGACGAAGGTTTGCTCACATTGGATGCGGCATTATTATTTTCAAAGTGAAGCATGGTATGATGCCTATTTTGGCATTTATGGCAACGACCATTTGAGCGACAGGCCGAGACACGATGCCATTTACCTAAACAATTAATGCAAAGATTGTTAATCTTCACAAAATCATAACGTTCATTGGAATTGAGCCTTTGAAATCCTTGACATTTAAGCACATTATCATGTTCCGATTGACATAGTGAGCACGCGGATTGTAGATTGGATCCTTCCGATGAAGATGCGGTATTAACGTAAGTGTGTGTTGATTTATCAGGCTTCGATGCCACCTCCGGTCGACGGTAGGCAGCCTTCTTAGTAGCTTCTTGGTTTCCGAACGACGACGTACGTTGTAATATTTTAATGTGATCGCGAACGAACGATTCGAGACTTTTGAAGGACGGAATATCAGTGCCACGATTATCCATTTCAAAAGCGCGTGCGGTTTCTGGATCTAATCTTTTAGTGCGAGATACAAAATAAAAAATCGTCCAGACTACTGAGCTTGAGATTTTTGAGGGCGGACACTGAAGTAGCGAATTTGTCGAGAAATAATTCCAAGTTGTGTGTGCTGGCACTAGTTAATGGTTTCAAATCGAATATTTGATCTAAATACGAAGTAGCCAGTAGCCGCTTGTCCTCAAATTTACTAATTAGTGTATCAAAAGAAGCATGTAATTTTCAGCGGTTGGATTAATACCAGCACAGACCGTTCTTGCCTTACCAGATAATTTACTGATCAAATAATATAATCTTTCCGAGTCAGTAAGCGACGGGTTGTTATGCACCATGGTTTGAAAATTAGCATAAAATATCGGCCAGGCTTTAATGTCACCATCAAAGTCTGGAATTTGGATGGGAGGCAACCGAGGGCGATCGCTCCTTTGTTGTTGGCCTCCTGGTTTTATGTCGGAAGCGGGGGACAATGACCTTGACACACGCTTGATACGACCAAACAAATCATCAAAGGAATCGAGTGCCTGATAATTTACCACGAACTTGGGATTTAATTCTAATTCGAGTGAGTTTATTTTATCCAAAACATTTTCAAAATTAATGCGTAATTTATCAATAGTTTCGATTTCGTCCAGGAAAGTTTCTTTAGTAACCTCCTTGAAAGATCATTTGTACGATCAGCAATCGCTTGGATGCGAGCGAACATCGCGTCCCTCTTACCATAATTTAATTTTAATTGCGCCTCAGTCATTTTGAATTTCAATTAAACTAGCATCAAGCAAGCGAAATTACCAAAATATTACTGTAAATTGAGTTGGAGAACAGAACTACAGAATAATAAGAACGTACGTTATGTATACCTACTCACGCAGGTGCAAGCGCAACAACGAGATAGAGTTATTGACGAAACTAGTACCTATACAAATTATCTACCAATTAACTAGTTTTGCGGGCTTATGAAAGAAAGTACCTACCTAGTTAGTATTACGCCCACTAAGTGTACTAAAATATCCACCGAATGAATTTAAGCGAGTAAGCGCGACTGTGCGAAACTATAACGAGAGATTATTTATTTACTACCTACAACCAGGCGAGTAAATAATGTGCGATGCGAGAAATCAAGAAACAAAATACCACGATAGCTATATAAGTACCTACCTGCAATAGGAGTTACATAAGCGAAATTAGGTACCTATTTGAGATTGTGCGAAATATGCTATTTAAGTATCGAACTACCATAGGCAAACTACTTATGCGGGGTTATACGAAATAGCACGATAGCTATATAAGCATTTACCTATAGCGGACAGTTTACTTATGTGAATTATGAACAACGAATACAACCTACAATGCACCTACATTGATGTAGGTGCCTATAACGGTACGCTTACGTTTTCATTTGACATTTATAAGTAAATAGTAAATACCTACCTAACCGTAATAACGTTTTGCAATTAGCGATTATCAGGTACTTATCCGGTTCGTTACGGACCAAATAATGTTTGTGCGAGTACAACAAAAAAAACGGAATTTAATGGACTGTATGAATTTTGATTTGAAATTTGAAATATGTTAAACGCGATGTGTTGGCCAATACGAAAGGAATGTTTAGAACTAAATCATAGAATAGATAATATAGATAGAACGGACACTCCCCACCCCCCGCCAATTTCAAGCTTCCTCGCCCCTCAGGCCGTTTCGGATACGTTAGGGAGCACTCAACGAAGGGCTGGTATCGAACATCTAATTCCTAACGAAATATCATCATGGTGGGTTGTTGTGCTGTTTACGGCTGTCCGTCAACTAAACGGGACAAGATTAAAAGCTTTATTTAATTTCCTAATGATACAATAACGTAAGATTAGAAACTTTTCAATAACATTGCTTTATAATATTACAAGCTTTGCTTAGTTTGGGGTCAGATGGTGTTGTGTGTGAATTGTCTACCAATATTTATTTATTTATAATAACAAAGTCATATTTGACTCAAAGTTCGTAACTTACACAGCCAGTAACTTATGTGCCCAAGCACGGATTGATAATCCTGGAGGAATAATTATAGTAACAGAATAAAGTTTCCTTCATGGGTAAGTGTAAAATAAAATGCGAATGTGTACCTACTAACAGAAATAGATATCTAGGTACCTGCTCTAATCTATCATCGGTTTCGTTTCATTTTACGCGGCAATACAAACACCCACAGATTTCTGAAACAATTTACAAATCTGTGCAAACACCCTTTTAATTAGAATAGTGTAATTTGGCTCCATTCTATTTATGTAACTCAACATTATAGCAATTTTATAGACTACGTCACCAGGTGAACTCACGGTGCACAACTATTCAATAAAACAATTCAGTAGCCCTAGCTCTAACGCACACATTCACGCGTGTGTACGAACGACATCTGCGTAGTTGTGTGAAGAGTAGGTAGGTCAACACCGGCGTTTGTATGGAATTTTAGTGGAGTGTCCGTGGTGTGACTAAATAGGAAATGAGCGGCTAGATTAGTTCTCACTAGGAAATGGATGGATGCACAATAAATACCTTGTTTCATCTGTTGGAGTTCTTCAGTTTCAACTTTTCAACTCAAACCGATTTTAGGCCTGTTATCCAATCCAAGCGAACAAATTTGAGTTTGGTAATTTACACATCACAGTCTTCACACACGAACGTTTGATTGTAGAAAGCAATTGGCTATAATCGACGACACAAATTATAGTTTTAAAGCTAATATATCCGAAAAGGTGATTGGATATCTACAAGTTTTTCACAGCGAACAAAGTCCATCGAGAGAACGCGCAGCCATCATTTTTTTCTATTGTTCCAAACTGCCACGACGATATTGCTTTCCTTCTCACTCAGGTGTCTCATTCATTGTGCGGAAAAGGATGGAAGAATGGAAGCATCGAATTAGCCAACATGCAATTTATTTTGCCAAAGTGTTTTTTACTCCGAAACATTATTTTGGCGCGAACACCGCCATTATTTGGATTTTGTACTTACACCAATGGATAGGCAATTAATTCTATTACGAACATTTTGATGGATTTTTTTGAAGACCAAAATCAGTTTCTATAAAGAGTTTATTCTAAAATTTTAGCGTAAAACAGCGAGAAATCCTACTGTATCTCTCTCCTTCTTGCGGTGTGTGATGAGGTAAGAAATACTCAAGATCAATTGCTCGGGGTATGCCCTTAATATACCTATCTAATAAATGCGAAAGATGTTTGTTGTTCTCAGGCTGTTTTTCGAATGCACAAAGTTATATCTACATAAGTGAGTACAAATGTCATGACAACCGGCTTTTACGGTGAAAAAAAAAAGTGAGGTCATCAGGATGTTTAAAAAAACATGTTTTGAAGATGTGTGATCAGCGGCCCGCGCTTAGCTGGCGTAGTAGATTATGGCCTTGACTCTTTGGTTTTATGAGAAGCCCCAGCAGTAATTACCCTTTTTTAAGTTGCTACAATTATTCGTTTCTTGGCTATGAAAGCTTACTTGTTTTATTTATGAAATGTAGTAGTAATACAATTTACAAATCTTGTACTATCGATTTCAAATATTTAATCAAACCTTTAACCTTTTTAATCAGTTAAGTTGTAGTTCTTAATTTTTAATTGACATCAAAAAAGAAGGTTCTCGATTCGGCTTTAAGTAAGTATGGTTTTTTGAAGGTAAGTAGGTATTTTTGCGATAACTCTGCCAATTATTAATCAATTTTGATGGTTATTTTTTTGTTTGGTAGTTCATACCTAGTTTAGAAGTACCATATAAATATAAATATATAAATAAATATAAATATTGGTGGACATTTCACACACAACACCATCTGACCCCAAACTAAGCAAAGCTTGTACTATGGAAGCCAGATAGCTGATATAATACTTATATATTTTGAAATACATATTTATAATACATAGAAAACACCCAGGCACATTTCAAATAGGTATTTTAATTTATCACACAAACATTTACCTACACTGGGTGGAGTTCGAACCCACGACCAACGGCTTCGCAAGCAGACCTACTACCAACTAAGCCACCAGGCCAGCCATAGGTACATTATACATACATTTTATCAAAATCGGTGGGATGGTTTTCGGTATTTTTTTTTATGCTTTGTTGTGTCACGTGTTTGTGTGTTTCGTATTTGAAGATTGTGTTGTGATTTTTGTATTCGGTTTATGAAAATGCATCGACCCTAGCTTGCCCTCGGGCATTGATGGTATCCTCCCGTAACGAATCTGGTCCTCCAATGGTACAAAATGTTGTAGGTAATTTTGTTTAAAAATAATCTCGTCTTACAAATGTTATCAAAATCGGTAGGATGGTTTTTGAAATATGAACCAAAACATATTTCAAAAACCATCCTATTTACAACACAAACACAACACAACAACTTATTTTTATACCTATTTTTTTTTTTTCGAAGAAAATAAATTTTCAATTCAACAGTTTATGATTGGCAAATGGATACCGACATATTTCAAATTATTTCGCCCCAATTTTAATAAAACCGCGTAATCGTCGAATACCCTTGTCCCGCCCTAAAACCATTCGGTTTACGGCCCCGTTCCAAATACGAACCCTACGAAATCGAAACTGCCAAAACGCGGTCAGAGGAGACAACACAACAAACCGCCAAAATTATATCCAGCCAGTTTGGGACAGTGCTGCCAGACGAGTACTACGAAAAGTTACTTTGAGTTGGTATTTAAGTGAAAAAGGATGTTTTGTTCAAATGATAATAATATTTATGGTAAGTAATAAGCAGATATTAAGAAGCACTTTAACTTAAGATTAGATAATTTAATTGGTAAAATAATATAAGAGATAGTTTATGGATGAAGTTCTACCTAGACTAGATGATTTATTACTTATTGGATTAATCGTTAAAGGATAGATACCTACATCATTTTTAGTCTCTGTTGAAGAACTGCCTAATTCTACATTTCCCCCTCCCCGTTATGATTTTAATGGATTTTATTATTTTTTTTGTTGTACAATTAATTTACGTAAGTAGGTAAGGTAGATAACATTTACCTAGTAAGTCCCTATAGTAACAAAATGATCATCATATAATATATATACCTATCTAAAATATGTAACTCACATTTTCGATTTAGGTTTGTTTCGATAATTTAGAAATTAAATTTTGTTTTAAATTAATTGTAGGTAGGTAATTGCGGTCTAAATGTTTTTAAATTATTTCCCTAACTAAAAGCAGTCAGAGTAGGTAACTGTTTATAAAGTTACTAAATTTGAAAGAGATTGAATAATAATTTACTGGTGTCTTGTAAGATAATTTGTATAGGTATGTGCGCTTTAAACTCTGAAGCATTTACATTTTAAATAAACAATAAAATCAGTTGATATCTGAGGTACTCAAAAGTTGCCAAAAAGGTGACAATAGTGACCTGGCAACGCCGGTTTCCTGTATTCAAGGTCATGAGGTAGAGTGAGGCAGGTCAGTGTGACGTCACCGGCGCCCTCCAAAACGTGAGGTCGACGACCGCGCCGCCATCGCGGAAACTGTGCTGAGCGCGTTCGGAATTCAAATTGGGCCTCTCGCTTTTGTGTGCGTGAGGTTTCGGCACAATCGTATACATACATTATTTGTATAGGTTATCTTTGTGTTGGTTAATTTGTTGTGTGTGCGTTTTGGGCAATTTTCATAAACAATGGTCGAGTTTTTTTGTTTGTTTTTTTTTGAGCGCTTCCGTGTTTTTGTGACGAGTTTTTAAAGGTCTGCGGGCTTGTGTCGTAATGTGTTTTATTTATGGCCCGTATTATTTTTATGCGTTTTGGTACCGTTTGTTACTATAATTGTATTACTGCCCTACTTTTTATGTGATTTAAATTTTACAACTGTAATATAGGTGAGTATTTATGTAGGTTTGTAGGTATAGAAGTTAGAAAATACATACAGGTAGGTACTAGGTAGATAGGTACATATTTTTTTGTTTTCATACATTCATTTTGGATTATAAATAGTTACCTACATGGTGGGCAAAATATGGCACGCCTGTCCATAACAGCACAGTATCAACATTTTTTTGAACATGAAGAGTCCTAATCTCAACTACTGACCTACATCAGCAAGAGGGCACCTACGTAATCCTACCACTTAAAAAATCTTACTAATTAGGTATCCATTAATTGTACGATAAGCAAACTAAGTAGGTATTTTACCTACTACCTACCTATCTAATGTCATCTAAACCGGTTTAATGCTTCCGGTCGTTCGCTTCCGCCTATTACCTAACTCAAAATCTCATCATAATAATTCAGCAACAGTCAATCAATAAATTATTTCACTCAATCATCCATAAACATCAATAACGCCATTTAGCCAGCCATACTTAATTTATGCATAAAATAAAAACAGAACAATCTTAGTGGAAGCACAAAGAACCCGTCTAACAAGTTTTGAATAAAAACTATATACAGCGTCGACCAATCATCTAACGAGGTTCAAATTTGGAATGCTCTTGAGTGGGGCAGGTGCGTTAGACGCACACCACTGCGTCTTGCTTGTGTGCGTGTAACAATAGAAATTGGTGCCCATTTTATGGAGGGTCCCAAATGAATTCTTATATTGAATAATAATTATATATTTTGGCACGTTGCCGTTGGTACATTTATTGAATACTAGCATTGTCCCGCGGTTTTATCCGCATAGTACCCGTTCTCGTAGATTTATGGAGATAAAAAGTAGTTTACTTAATGTGTTATTGCCGACTTTAACCAAAATGTGTTCTAAATTTCAACCCAATCATTGTATGGGTCCTGACGTGATTGATTACCTAACAAACATCTACAAACAACATAGGTAGGTATATATCTACCAAACCTATCAATAATAATAGCGCGGTATAAGATACTTACCTAAGTAGGTACTCCATCAGTGCCGGTATTACCAGTACCAGCGCCCTGGTCTGGATTTATTTCTTCTTTGACTTGACCTATCAATGAGCAAAGCCTGATTAAAGACTAGACACGAAGGGGCGCCTGAGCTTGCGGCGCCCCTTAACATCTGGCGCCTTGGTCGCCCTACCGCGCCCTACCCTGACTCCGGTACCTACTACTCCTTCAAGAAAAAACTACAGAAGGAATCTGGATGAAATTTGGTACATAGAATATACCTACCTAGGTATAGATATATCTAGTCTGGAACAAGACAAATGCTCCTTTTTATCCCGGGAAAATAAAGGCAACAGGAAACAACGCGGGAAACCCACGGAGTGCCGCAATAAATAACATAATATAACACAGTCAACAGAACTAAACAAACACTTTTTTCATCTCTATTTACTAACCAAATAACGCTATTTACATCTCGTGACCTTCAAATCCATTAGTAACGATACGCCACCAGTCACGCACCGCCAAACTTTTTTCTAACACTAGTCCGACCAATCACACGTCCCAAAATACCATTAATTTTTTCTAACCTTCCTCAGACCAATCAGATGCCCCAAAATTGAGGATGCGCGAGAGTGGCCGAATTTCTAAACGAGTTAGACGCACACTAGCGTCGCTGTTCGTGTATGTTCATGTGCGTGTGTGCGTTGGGGGAATCGAATGGTAAAGTATGTATACTTTGTGATTTGTGATGGACCTTACAATATATTTTATTTTATGTTTTTTGATTATCTGTAGATATTAATTGATCTATGAATAATCAGTGCTTAGTGTAAATAGGTACCAAGTTAGGTATTTAGCGTAGATAGTGTTAATAGTTCTCATTACAGATATTTTAGTTGCGTTAATAATGGTTGTGCTCGTATAGAAAAATATTAAAAGTGTATGAATAGGTACCATCTAGTACCTAGTACATGAGATAATTTAAAAAGTGTATGAATAGGTACCATCTAGTAGGTACCCTAGTACATGAGATAATTTTAAGTGTATGATTAGGTACCATCTAGTAGTTACCCTAGTAGGTACATGAGATAATTTTAAAAGTGTATGAATAGGTACACTCCGCGGGGCATAAGCTGAGCTTTGCATTTGTGTGAGTGTACATGGATAGTGTAGGTGTGACAACCGGCCTTAGGCGCGGCGCCATTTTGTCTCGCCGCGCTCCTGCCTGATTGGTGATCACTCACACTAATGCAAAGCTCAGCCTATACCTCGCGTACAAAATTTCAAGCTCCTGCCTGATTGGTGATCACTCACACAAATGCAAAGATCAGCTTATACCTCGCGGAGTATACTATCTAGTACCTAGTACTTGAGTTAATTTTAAAAGTATATGAATAGGTATCTACCATCTAATACCCTAGTACCTACCTACATGAGATAATTTTAAAAGTGTATGAATAGGTACCATCTAGTAGGTACCCTAGTAGGTACATGAGATAATTTTAAAAGTGTATGAATAGGTACCATCTAGTAGGTACATGAGTTAATTTTAACAGTTATTGGAACAAAGTGACGGCTGGCTTGGAGTAGATAAGTAGGTATTAGGGATTTATGCTGCGCGTCAAACACTGAAAAGAGTGAGACTAAAACCGTTAGAAAAATATATAACAAGTCACAGGAGACATTTAAACCGAGCAAAGCTCGGTCAACCAGGTACCTACTAAGTAAATTATAAGAAAAAAACATTTTGTACACCAATCACTTTAAAGTCTATTTTAATCCTTAGAGCGTGGTTTCGTATCATCCACCATAGTGTTGGGAATGTTAGTATGTTTGCATGTGTGCGTCTACTTATCTGTATTAGCATATGAATGGAGGTGTCATGCGCACGCGACTTGAATCTGAACGAATTTTGACGGATATCTTAATAAGTAGGTACCACTACACACTATGATAGATACTAAACTATGATGTATAGGTAGGCAAGTTCTTTGAGAAAAAGTTTGAACTACGCTTTGGGCCACGCTAGTTATGTAACACAATTTTTATATTATCCAAGTTCTCCCCTCTCCTTGTTAGGGGGGTATGGAGCTAGAATCGGGGTGGTCCTTCTTTCACGCAACCTAAATGGCTGAATTGTCTTCGGTCTGGAGGCAAAGCCTAGACAAGCGGCCCCACCTTGAGTTCCTCTTCGCTTCACCTTGGGTGACCAGACCACAACTACTGAGCCCACCTCGACTTTGAAAGAACACCTCGGGGGCAGTTTAGCCCAACCTAGGGCAGGCCTGGCGAACTACTCGAGTCCTGAGCCGCTTTACAAAGGTCCCGGTGGTATTTGAGGGAAGAGGGTGACCCGCCACTCAACGTCACCGCAAGAAGAAGCCTTGCATGCTAAGGGAGCATGAGTGTTAGAAATACACACACAGTGCCTTTCTATTCATACAAAAATCCACTTAACTATAAAATAAATAAATATTGGTGAACAATTCACACACAACACCATCTGACCCCAAACTAAGCAAAGCTTGTACAATGGCGGCCAGATAGTTGATATAATACTTATAGATAAAATTGTAAATACATACTTATTATACATAGAAACACACGGAAATAGTACAAGTATTTGATTCATCACACAAATATTTGCACTGGGTGGGGATAGAACCCACGAATTTCGGCTTCGCAGCCAGAGTTACTACTCACTAAGCCACGAGGCCAGTCAATCTCTAACTAATCTCTATTAATGCTGATTCTGATTCTCGTCTATTTATTGCATCGCAACGTTTCTATCATTTATAAAAATATGTAAGTTATAGTATGTAAGTACCTACCTATCTACTGTCAAACCTTTTCAGACCCGTCAAAATAATAGGTAGGTTTGAGTGTCTGAGTGGCGTGAAACCACAACAACTGCTTCCCAGTAGCCTCACCTTATTTACCTTTGGTCTTGATGAACATCACTGCCTTATATGTCAGTCCATGAGTTTCATGAATGATACAAGGGTGCCTGTGCCACCACCATAGCCCTTCTGACTAAAACTGAACCCATCTTTGTTTTTGAAGTTGTTACTCCTCATCTCTATAATTTCCCTCATCGTCTTCCTATTTGTCTTGGAAAAGGTCAAAATTTTTCTCCAGGCGGACTCTTCACAGAACCCCACTACAAACGAACCTACATAGGTACTAACTGTGATATTTTGTATTTTCGCAGACTTCACATGTCCCCATCGCTGATGGGGATAAGTTGGGCACAGCCTTTAACTATCGTTAAAACACAGACAAAGAACAGACCCGAGCTAGCCGTTTAGTGGGTTCCACTGTACTGCATTTCGTGTTCGTACACTCAATGACATGAAATATAGGCATTTTCTAAAAATAATAAAACTTGACAGCCATATCACAATCTATTAACTATTTCTTTATACCGTGGTCATAAGAACTACCAATAGAAGTAAAAAACGTACCTATAATTTGTACTTAATACCTATCAGTGTATTAAACGAATTAACTTTTCGCTCCCAATCTGAAGTGGCAATTGGCAGGCCACATCACTCGCAGAACTGACAACCGATGGGGAATAAAGGTTCTCGAGTGGCTACTATGAACCGGAAGACGCAGGGTTGGACGGTCTCCCACTAGACGGACAGACGACCTCACGTTGTCATTGTATTTTATTTTTGACAATAAAACCTCTGCTCTCGCAAAAGCTCTGCCCGTTAAAAAACTACAGATATAGGTCAAATGACCTATACCTGTAATGACGCAAATCGAGGACGCGGAACTCACAAGACTTCACCTGTTCAAAAAGCGTCTATTCTATGTCTATGACGCACATCCCGCTCCTATGCTCCGCTACCTCTCCAACGCTACGTCGCATATCGGTAACGCGAACAAATTTTCCACTACCAAAAGGCGGCTAAGGAAGTTTACAGGTTTAATGCAAATTGACTCACAAAGTTCCACAAAGTATAACTAAACGCCAACCAGTAATGTGCAAATGTTGCTGTATTCCGGTTTGAAGAAAAAATGTTTCCAGAGAAATTACAGGGCTTAGAGATATAATATCTTAGATGTCTGGATAACGAGCACAGTGCAGTGCTAGGTAACGATTTGGACACTTCGTATTCCAATACCTGCGTGACATGTAGGTACCTACATGTCCGGCTCCTTGTATCTTATTCTGTCCCTATTCGTTACCATCTATCACCGCCGCTTTTCTATGTTTGATGTTCATCCATAAATCAAAGAAAGTTCAAAAGTTACGCGTTCAAAAGTGTACCCATGTACCAAATTGATAAAATCAAAGTTCTTTATTGATAAATGTATAATTTACACGTGAATTTTATAAAAAAAAAAACAACAAAATAAGAGCATACAAAGAGTATACATTTTTAAAGTTTAAATTGAACTTTATACTGTACGATAATAGGTATCGCACAAATAAGTGTCAAAAATTAAAATATATGTACTTATTACAATTGTAATGAACAATGACAATTTTTTACAATTTTATTGTGAAAGTTAAATAAATGATTGAATTGAATAAATTGTTATTTGTGAGTGCTCTTAATATTTCCTTGCAGTGTACGTCGGGACGCAATTTTTAAGCGTTAATTTTCGCATTCGCTCACTGTCTCGCGGCGACGTGTGTTATTCGTCTCCACCACCGACTTAAACCTGCGTAGACGCTTCTAGCACCTACCTATTTTTTTTTCGAGGGAGAACATAATAAAAAAAAAGATATTAAATGTATATGCATGCCCACTGCTAGTACAGGATTCAGCTATCACAAATCAATCAGATTACGAAGAGTCAATTCCCTGAAGAGTCATCTGAGATGACAATTAATCAAAAATCAGTCAGCCGTCGTAGGTCGTCTAAAACAGATAAGCCAGAAAAGTCTCTCTTTGCATTATCCCTAAAAATAATTCAGCCGACATAGTAACTCGCGTATTAGTAGGTACCGAGTTCTGATACCGTCACGACTCGGTGGGTGTAGGCACTCTCTCTTGTAATTAGGCACTAAGTGCCGAACCTTGGATTCCTCCCCCGGCGCCAGCGCGAGCCGAGGTCGAGCCGTCTAGGCGCCCTCGCGCTAGTGGCCGTAACACGTCACCGTCCGCCGCGACATGCGGAAAGCGGGTACGCCCGATAGCGCTCCGCTAGAGTGCGTCTTTCGGTATTTATGTATAAGTTAGATGATTTTCTTACAGTATGCTTTTTTAAGCGTAAGTATGTTAGGATAATGCTAGATTAGGACAATTTGAGTCCTGCGCCTTCGGGCGCTAACCCAATAGTCAGATAGGTAGTAGTGGACCCTCAGGCCGGCTACTGTTAGTCACTTAGAAAAAAAAATGCAATTGATCTGCATACAACTTTTTTAATTTTTATTCATGGGCACGATTCCTGCTGGCATCGGTCTTAAAGACTAATATCGTGTACATTATGTAGATAATTATTTGTTTGTGCTAAATACATTTTCTTTTCATTAAATTTTTTCTATTGCGCTGCTCGTAGCTCGAAAAAGAGACGACATTTCATGTTTGACTTACCAAAGACTCGTACATAGATATTTTTTTTAACTATAATAGGTTCGCACTTGACCACCATCTCGCCTGATGTTAAGCGATGATTTGACTCTACATTTGTGATAAGAACGTCTAAACTGTGGAATGTGTTGCCTGAGTGATTTTTCCCGATGGTTACAATCTTGGTATCTTCAAATCGAGAGTGAATTGGTTTTATTTTAGATTAGTACGCTCCGTCGTAGACCGCATCGTCGCTTTACATCAGGCAAGATGGCGGTCAAATATAAATCTAAAAAGTAAAAAAAACTGGCAGTCATAGAGACTGCCGATAGAAGTGAAAACTAATAACTCAGAATTTGATAGCTTACTTTGGAAACTACGCGGGTGAAACTGGAGGGCGTGGCCATGACCATGGTCATCTAGG
The DNA here is from genome assembly GCA_017562165.1 of Ectropis grisescens. Taxonomy (NCBI): domain Eukaryota; kingdom Metazoa; phylum Arthropoda; class Insecta; order Lepidoptera; family Geometridae; genus Ectropis; species Ectropis grisescens. The sequence goes on along the minus strand of CM029792.1, from coordinate 4,104,748 downwards.
TCATCCGAGTTTACCCGAAGATTGTTTTATTTACGAACGTGACGCTTGAGCTCAGTTCACAGCCGGAAAAGGAAAATCTGTATAAGGCGCGCCAAAAAAAAATTGTTCACTTAAAAAAAACGTATATACAAAAAAATCTATGTGACAAGTTCTCAGCTTGCCTCAAACTTTGGTGCTAGCTCTTGGAATAGATATACTTATATTCGTTATTGAATAGTTGTCCTAGTTTGAGTGGGTGTTTGTTTGTGCACAGGTATTGAGAGAGGTTTAGGCGCGCGTCGCACCGCCACCGGCGCGCATTACCGGCACTGATGCGGCTTCGCTGCTAAGTCAATTTATTTCGCGAGCTTCCGAACTGCAGTGTAGCTTCACTCGACGGTAACGCGTAATACCCTAGTACCTAGCTTCATAAACAAACAATTTTATATGTCTAATACGTAAATTAGAAGACGTATTTGGCCCAACGTACAAGCACTCTATAGGTAGTCACTAACCGTGAGAGGACTGAAATCAGGAGCAGAGTTAGAAGCAAGTTAGAAGCAACACACGCAACACACGCTTCTGAATTTAGTAATCTAGCTTATTTACTGAATGCAATTATACTTTTTCTACACTCAGCGAGCTATGGAAAGGGCTATGCTTGGGGTTTCTCTGATTGCATCCGCAATGAAATAATTCATCAGAGAACTACAGTCACCGACATAACTCAGCGTATTAACAAACTGAAGTGGCAGTGGGCTGGTCACATCTGTCGCAGACCTGATAGCCGTTGAGGCAGACGGATTCTGGAGTGGAGACCGCGAATCGACAAACGTAGGTAGTGTAGAACGCCCTGTGACTAGATGGAGTGACGATATTCGAAAGGCAGCTGGTGACGGTTGGAGAAGTAAGACCGAGGACCGGGCTGAGTGGCGTATCATAGGGGAGGCCTATGTCCAGCAGTGGACGAATACAGGCTGATGATGATTATGAATTATACTTCACTGGATTCAGTAACGACTAAATTTTGCCAAGTGTAATGAAGGCTTTAGCTTTGTCATTGCCCTCTATATTCTTTTCCCTTGAAATAATAGAGACAGCAATAACAAAAAAATATAGTCGAGTCGCGGTGAGAGAATCGAACCGACACCGCAGCCGTTGCGCCGCTGCGCCGCCGCGCGATGTTTAGCGGTATTTTGTACGACAAATCTTATTAGCGTCGAACCTGCACTCTCTGTTGCGCAACCAGCCACGTGACGACTCCGTCGTTGCCACACACCCTCAACAAGCAAGCATTTGAGCCGTACGGTGTCCAAACATTATTGGTGTTAGGAACCGAGAGTTTGTTTCGTATCACGCTGATATTTTTCCAGACAGTTCCCAGGAGATTATCGAAGTCCGACAAGCTCACTCACGTTATGGGACCGACCGTGTACAATAAGCTACCTGGTGACGTTGTTGGCGCTCTAAGCCTGGCCTGCTTCAAATCTCGCCTGAGGCGTTGGCTTGTCGATCAGACTTTCTTGAAGGAGTTCCTTGAATTCAAGCAATAGCTCAAGTACAATTAAATGTGTTGAAACAAGTTTCCTCTTGTTGAGTATTAATGTTTACTTATGTAAAGTTAATAATAATTGTAAATATATATTAAATGTAAAGTTAGACAAATGCAACCTGACATTATTTTCACAGATCACTGGAATACTAGTTATTATTTAATTTTTATACGTTTGACATGTAAATAATATTTACGAAATAAAGATTGTGGTTATGATTATTATAAGGGCGACAGTGTTTGTGTTGTGTTCAATTGCGTAAATTTTCAATTACATTCATATATGAGAGAAAGAAGTACGAAAAATTATGTTTTTCATTATATGCCTAAAATTTCCATTATGATTGACAGAACTACGAATAATTGAGTTTTTGAATAAGTATGTTTTTATCATTCATAAATAAAAAAAAAGAAGGGTGAAAAAATATGTGTTTTTCATTACATTCATATATGACCGACAGAAGAATGATAAATATGTACTTTAAATACGTATTGCGAAGTAGCGGTGCGGTGTAGCATCGGACTGGCGCGGCGGCCAAATCTTTTTGGAAATTACTCGTATATCTGAAACAAAACTTTGAATAAGACAAAACATTTACAAAAATATCCTTTTTTCCTAAAACTGCACAGTTATGAATTTCAGAATATTCATACCATTTTTCTGACATGATTTCGAAAAGTGTGGTGAACTTTGCTTAAAAAGTGTTGCCAAAATAATGAAATGAAGCAGAGTGGAGTGAAATGAGGTGGCGTGCACTGGAGTGATGTGAAGTGGAGTGGAGTGGAGTGGATAAGAATGTAGTGGCGTAGTGGAGTGAAGTGACATAAATTTAAATGGGATGGAGTGCCGTGAAGGGGAATAGACGTGTGTAAAGTCATTTATTTGAAAGATTGCTGGTATATGTCGGTTTCCTCACGCTGTATTTCCTTCACGTTTATGAGTTTCCGGGCAAAGGTCAACCTATTTCCCAATTCCAACCACTTAATCCAGCCCGGAGCTTCACTCGACCAATCTTTTAAACGCTCCGAGCTCGTCTATCCTGCGTTGGACGACGATATATTATTATCTTGTGATATTCCTAAAAGTCTTATTCGCAAGCACGGGATGATAGCAGCATATCAACAGGTATTATCCGCGCGGACGTCCCGCGGAAACGCACGAAGTTAGCCGACAACAACCCACATCGGCCGACAGTAGCCGATAATGTCCAGTGAATATAAGCGAAACTATACGCTTTGTTGGCGAATCCGATGTGTGGCGACTAGAACTTCCTCTAATGAGGCGTGTTTAGTTTTATAATGGATATCCTAGTATGCTTAAAAAATTAAACTTTTAATGATTATTTTTTGTTGGGGAAATGAATTTATGGCAGGGAAGGTATTTCGGGCTCGATTCCACTTGGATTGGTGTCTCTACAGGCTAAAACCCCTGCGAATTTATCCAACCTTGGCTTGGCTGCAGATTCGAAGCTCCAGTGCCAAGCTACAGTTTCGAAGCGCCGGAAATCAGCGCGCCGCCTCTATCTCTATGAGAGTTGCCGGACGGTTCTAAGCTTCTGACGCCCCAGCCGTCCAAATAAAGGTGGGAAGAGAGCAAGACCGTTGCTTTGAGTTCACTCCGGTATCCGTTTCTGTCTTTGTAGATGAGCGAAGCCCTTCTCCTCTCACTCCTCCACCTCCCACAACGATCGTAAGCATAATCTTTACAAAGACGTAGCAAGAGTTTTGCGATGGACATACCAGACTATAGATTGCGACCCCTACTCAGTTGGGCTGGCACCCACCACGAGCAACTCTCACCTGGCTACATTGCCGTCGATTTAGAGTCCAAAGCCATGGTGAGTGATCCCACTTCAGTTTCGAGGACACCCATTCAACGAATTACTTCTTTCTGGAATGATTTTGGATTGTCACTCAGCGAGATAAAACTGTCAGCTGAGTAACGTTTCAAGTCATCCCAGTTTCCCCTAATAAGCATCTACACGCGACTCTTGAAGCAAAAAAAAACTTTCATCCCCTTTTTTTGAAGGGATTCTTGGCAGCTGAACTTAGATGGGCACTCTTGCCTGCGGTACTTAGGGCTATCGCAGAAGCCACATGGTCATACTGACTGGCTATACTTATGCATTTATTAAAACATTCATCAGGCATACTCGCATACTTGGAACGTACCTGGAACCATTCCAAAACTTTATCGTGCTTGCTATCATACAAAGACACGAAGAGATAAATCATCCAATACGAGTAGGTATATACTGAGGGACGACGTTGTTGCGACAAGTGACAAAATTTTATAATTTATTCATTTCTGGCTGACGAGCACAGTGCAGTGCAAGGCAGTGATTTAGCTATTCAAAGCAGCAGCAGAAGCAGCAGCAGCTTGATACTATAAATTGCAAGTACTCATGTGAGGTGGTAAATCGGCTTTCTTTACGGCTCATCCAGAATAAATTTATCAAATCGTTGTAGTTCCCATGGAGTGTCCGATATGTTAGACCATGTTATAAGTTGGGAATATCAAGTTGGCCGCATTATATCGTTTTGTTCTTGCGGATTCATTTATTTTTTTATTTTTCCACTAGCGGCGTCTCACGGTTTTACCCGCAAAGTTCTCGTTCTTGTTATTTTCCCGGGATACAAAGTAGCCTAAATTTGCCTAAGACTATAATCCAACTATACTCCGTTCCAAATAGAGGCGAAGAAAATGTAAACAAATCAATGTCACTCTCAATATGACAGACCAGCATTTCTCAACCTTTGTTTTAGAAGATAGTTCGTTGTAAGCTTCTCTGCTTGCCCTTTTAGATTTTCGTCACATAACAAAGTTAAATATATTCCAATAGGTCCTATTCCAAGATTTTGTCTTATTTCTATTATTTTATAATTATACGTTTATTAAATATGTGGTACGCATACGTTTAAAACATTAATACAGAAATAACTTAGGTGGTTGGTTCATGGAACACAACAGTAACATATAAACAGTTTTTATTAATATAAATTATTAAGTGCAGCTTTGTTTTGTTGTGTAGCACTTAAATTCCTTTTTTTATTCTGTGTGTGAAATGACTGACTTTTTAGTAAACTTAAATTTCACTTCTCTTTTCTTCTTTCACTTCACATTTATGTTTTGATGGGATTGACAGTTTGAGCAACACAGATCAAATTCCCACTGTTTAAAACCGTATCTACCACTTTCTACTATTACTGTTTATAACTTTCAAGATATGTTAATAAATCATTATTTGATCAATGCAAATCCAAGTATGTTGTATTTAAGATCGCAGTAAAGTCGAATCATATTTGTGAAAAATATTTTAGCACATTTGTTTATATTTTCTACACCTCTCCGTGGAACGCACTACACATAATATGTTCCAAATTTAAACCCGATCCGTTCATACGTTATAACACAATTTAGCAATAAACATCCTGACATTGACATTTATAACATTATAATACCTATTATGTCGTATTTTGTATATTTCGTAAGTATAAAAAGTATGTTAGTTGCGAAAAACTCTCCTCAGTAGCTCCCACTTCTGGGTCTTGAGCTATTTCTTCATAACAAGAGAGTGAAGGACTTAAATCCATCACGACCCAGTGCCCGTTGATAGCACAAACATGTCTCTCTTGGAACATCCCGTTTCCTCACGATATTCGCCGTTAAATCTAGTAGCTATGACATCTGGACACGGCAGAGTACTGAGTGAGTACAGGCGAAATTCAATTCAACAAACTGACAGTGAAAATGGTGCTTATGCTCAAAGTCGCCCAGCGAGCTACGGAAAGGGCTATGCTGGAAGTTTATCTAAGGGATTGCCTCCGCAATTAAGTAATTCGTCAGAGAACTAAAGTCACCGGCTCACCAGCATAGTTTAGCGTAGCCATTAGCAAACTGAAGTGGCAGAGGGGCAGTCACAGCTGTCGCAGACCTGATAACCGTTGGGGTAGACGGGTTCTGGAGTGGAGAATGGGTAAACATAGCGTAGGGCACCCTGATAAAGTGACGATAAATGAAAGCGGTTGGAACCGTATAATCTAGAACCGGGCTAAGTGGCGTAGGTTTTGTGGGAGAGACCTATGAGAAACAGTGAACGAATACAGGCTTATGATGATTATACCTACGCATAATGTAAGCATAACGCACTTAATAACGATCGAAAACATTAGATATTTGTACATTTTAGGGTGTCCTACACGATGTATACCGCGGTCTCCGCTCTTTTTAACCTCCGACCAAAAAAAAAGGGGTGTTATAAGTTTGACGTCGATGTCTGTCTGTCTGTCTGTGTGTGTGTCTGTCTGTGGCACCGTAGAGCTCAAACGGATAGGCCTATTTCGATGCAGTTTTTATTTATTTGAAAGTTAATATCTGTGCGGATGCTCTTAGCTATGTTTGGTTAATATCGATTCAAGATGGCCGCCTCCACAAAATGGCGGACAAAATATTTCTTCACAACCTACCTCAATATGGGTATCAAATGAAAGAGCTTGATGAGTAAAATACTATACATTATAACAAATTTCAAATTCAAGATGGCCGCCACCACAAAATGGCGAATTATCTAATTTTTTTCACTACTACCTCAATATGGGTATCAAACGAAAGGGCTTGACTAGTAGAATACTTTGCACTATGACAAATTTCAAATCCAAGATGGCCGCTACCACAAAATGACGAAATACATTTCTTTTTCACAACTCCCTTAATATGGGTATCAAATGAAAGGGCTTGACTAGTAGAATGTTGTACAGATAACAAATCCAAGGTAGTCGGGGGTTAATCAAAATTTTTAATTTTGTTCTTGTAAAATGTACAAAACATTCATTTAATTTTTTTTCTTTTCATTTCATCATCAACATTGTAAAAACCGTAAGATTCCACACTAACTTGACCTACCGTGAGATTATAATCTCACGCGTTAGATTAATCTGACGCGTTGGATTATAATCTGACGCGTCAGATTATAATCTGACGGTATAGACAATTTTACGATGACATTTACAATACAAGTAAAAATCGCAAAAGTTTACAAACTTTACGTAGTTTAAGTAGGTATTAGGTATTATAGTTAGTCCACTTATCACCAAGTTCCAATTACAGGTGGATTGGCCACCTACAGTCACCTTGAAACCAGCGGCTGATTGGCCCATCCTGCTTCCTAAGCTGCGATACCTAGACCCTGAGCCACCACTAGAGTCCTGTGACGAAAACAATGAACTAAAGTCACTTTTGAGTGTGACAATAATAAATTAGGTGATTGGAAAACCTAATTAGTGTGTCAGTAAGATCATTAATTAACAATTTATACGTATGAAAACTAATGTGGTTATTGCACATTTTACATAAATACACGGGTAACTCACGTTTAATGTAGTCAGTCCAGTCCGACTCAAGTTTCGATCGCGTCCGTCCAGTGCTAAACGAGCTGCGAACCCGCGCACGCACTCTCCTTGAAAAAGATCGCCGGACGCAATCGAAACTTGAGTCGGACTGGACTGACTACATTAAATGTGAGTTACCCGTGTATTTATGTAAAAAGTTTATACGTATTTAATCTAATGTATGTATGTATTTAATATAATGCCCTCTATTCTGTGAGCAAAGTTCGAGGTTGAGATTAAAGATTGTTTCCTTGTCATATCTGTCGAAAATCATTCAGAACGTCAGAAGATAAAGCGACTGGACTAGTCCTTGGGGGCCATCCATAAATAACGTCGCACGTCAAGTGCGAGGGAGGGGGTCGACGAAGTGTGACATGGTGTGACAAGGGGTAGGGATCTCAAATTTCATCAATTCAAAAGTCATCATCGTAATTGCGATAGTGGCTCCGCTTATGATCGGTGATGATATATCAGACTGCGTCAAATCTAGTCTGAGATTGGTCATGTGGGCGCCAGACACATTCCCGACCACTGATTTCTGTGGACTAGATATCTTGATTTTTCTAAACACAGAGGTAGAGTCATGCGCGGTCCGAAGGGAGTCACAGGGGGGGCATGACCCCCCAAAAAATCGTATACATTAAATTAAAAATTTTATTTTGCTCTTTAAATAATTAACAGTCCATAGAATCTTTTTTTATTAATAAAAAGTGACGAGACGAGCTGGACAATGTGCCTGATGGTAAGCAACATGCCTGCCACATAACAGCACAGTGACACGCAGCTATAACGTGGAAAAACAATTCTTACCTCATCGCACACCGCAAGAAAGAGCAAGAGAGAAACAGTAGGATTTCTCGCTGTTTTACGCTCAAATTTTAGAATAAACTCTTTATAAAATCCGATATTGGTTTTCTGAAAAAAATATTTCTACCAAAATGTTCGTAATTGAATGCCCTATCCATTGGTGTAAGTACAAAATCCAAATAATGGCGGGTTTTCGAGTAGATGCATGATAATTACAATTATTTCTATTTTATGGTTTCGTTGTGAGGAGATTATTCAAACAATAATAAAATAAAGAATCTACCATTTTGAAGCCAAGAAACTGTATAAATTTAATGTATTTTTCACCAGTTGATATTTGTTTTGGCTCAGCTCTGAAAACTGGACACAAAACTCGTCTTGCTGGGGGGACGCACCTTAAAAAGTGTACTATAATTTCCCGCAACTGGACCTGAAGACTTTCTTTTGCATGGATTATTTATAATGCACTAGCAGCCGCTAAAGACGAAAGTCTTTAACCAGCGCGTGTTGCCAGTGATGTCTTATGGAACTGAGACGTGGTCTTTTACTGTGGGCCTCATAACGAAGCTCAAAGTCACACAGCGAGCTATGGAGAGGGCTATGCTCGGAGTCTCTTTGCGCGACAGAATCCGTAATGAGGATATTCGCAAAAGAACGAAAGTGGCTGACATAGCTCAAAGAGTAAGCAAACTGAAGTGGCAATGGGTAGGCCACATTGCTCGCAGAACTGACAACTGATGGGGAAGAAAGGTTCTCGAGTGGCGACCACGAACCGGAAGACGCAGTGTTGGACGGCCTCCCACTATATGGACAGATGACCTCACAAAGGTCGCTGGAAACCGCTGGTTGCAGATTGCGCAGGACCGTTCGTTGTGGAAATCTAGGGGGGAGGCCTATGTTCAGCAGTGGACGTCTTGCGGCTGATGATGATGATGACTAGCAGCTCCCGTTGTTTTATGTCCGCCACGATGCGGCCGATGACGAGAGTTCTATTTTTGATCACTCAAAAACTGCTTAACGCACCTAAAAATTGTTTTGAAGTGAAAACTTGTTTTGGCGCGCCACAAGCTAATTTTTCGTGGGTTGTGAATTAAATTCTAGCGTCACGCTCGGGAATGATTAGACATCTTCGGGTAAACTCGGAATCATGGTATGGGCATTTTTTATAGTATAGTCACGAGACGAGACCTGCCTGATGGCGAGCAACATGCCTGCCACATAACACAGCACAGTGACACGCAGCTATTGGAACATGAAGAGCCCAAATCATTATCTAGCACTGCACTGCGCTCGTCATCCAGAGATCTAAGTTATTATACCTCTAAGCCCTGTAATTTCACTGGAAACATTGCCTTTTAAATCGGAATACAGTAATGTTTGCAAGTTACTGCTTGGGGCTAGAATTAATTGCAAAGATGTGGTACTTCCCCAGGCGGGCTCTAGAGTCCTACCACTACTTATCTAGAAATGCGTCAGCTTTTCCCATTAGCTATTTAGAAATGCAGCATTTCTAGATGGCCATGCTTATGGCCACGCCCTCTGGTTTCATCAACGTAGTCTCCAAAGTAAGCTAATTCTGAGTTATAAGTTTTAACTTCTATCGGCAGTTCCTATGACTGGCATTTTTTTTTGTCTGTAACTTTTATAGGTTGACACTTGACCGCCATCTCGGTTGATGTTAAGCCACGATGCGAACCACGGTGGGCGAACTTTTTTTTTTTTTTTTTTTTACCTTTTATAGGCTCACACTTGACCGCCATCTCGCCTGATGTTAAGCGACGATGCGGTCTACGATGGAACGTGTTTACCTAGAAGAAACCGATTCACTCTCGATTTGAAGACACAAAGATTGTAACCATCGGGGAAAACCCACTCAGGCAACGTATTCCACAGCCTAGACGTTCTTATCACAAACGTAGAAACTACCTAGAAGAAACTGATTCACTCTCGATTTGAAGATACTAAGATTGTAACCATCGGGAAAACCGACTCAGGCAACGCATTCCAAAGCCTAGACGTTGTTATCACAAGAGTAGAGTCAAGTCTTTGTAACGCCGACCACGAAACGATGTCGCTTTTTCGAGCCGAGCAGTTTACACTTCAACATCAATTTTACATCCATCACCTTTCAATACCAGGAGATCATAGCTCAGGCGAAAATTGAAGTTTCGTTCGGGAGTCAGTAAAACAAGAGTAATGTTTTTAAAACTGCCCACACGGCATCCTACGGGTTACTGCTTGAGGCGTGGTACCAACGGCTTTCGAAACTAAATCACTCGGACGATTTTTAGCAAAAGAAATTGGCAGCCATAGTGGCAAAAGCTACAGCTGATCTACGCAAGAACTGATCTGAAGCCTCTGGGTTCAAATCCCACAAAAACGGCGAAGGAAAACATCGTCAGGAGACCGACATATACCTAGAATCTTTCGAGGTCATGTGTCATCTACCAACCCGAACTGGGCCTGCGTGGTGGATTATGGCCTTGATTTTCTCCTTGCAAGAGAAAGCTCCGAGTCCCAGCTGTGGAAACATTTACTGGGTTGCTTATACTTTTGCTATAGGGACTGCCGATATATGTTAAAGCAATGTTTCCAGTAAAATTACTAGGCATAGAGATTACATCTCTGGTTGAAAAGTGCATTACAGTTTGGACTGGGACTCGAAGAAAAGTCAATGGCCATAATCCACCACGCTGGCGCAGTTCGGGTTGGTGGATGACACATGCAAAAGATCGGTAAATGTCGGTATCCTCACGATGTTTCGCTCGATTTTAATTTGTGGCATAACGCACATGCACGCACATGTACTCTTTATTGTCCAAACCCGTACTGCTATGGCCAGACGTGTTGCTATATTGCACTAGGTCAATCAACACAAAACTAAAATTTGCTTACGTAAATTTATCTGAACGACGTTGTCATAGCTTTCACAAAAAAAAAAACGAAATTTTGTTGTGTCTGAGTTCTGAGTTTGAGTCTGAGAGTTTACATTAAATTAATTAGTAGACATTAAAGTCCTTTTTAACCCCCGACCAAAAAAAGGGGTGTTATAAGTTTGACGTCGATGTCTGTCTGTCTGTCTATCTGTCTGTCTGTCTATCTGTCTGTCTGTCCGTCTGTCTGTCTGTCTGTCTGTCTGTCTGTCTGTGTGTGTGTCTGTCTGTGGCACCGTAGAGCTCAAACGGATGGGCCGATTTCGATGCGGTTTTTTTTATTTAAAAGTTAATTACCGTGCGGGTGTTCTTAGCTATGTTTGGTTAATATTGATTCAAAATGGCCGCCTCCACAAAATGGCGGATAAAATATTTCTTCACAACCTACCTCAATATGGGTATCAAATGAAAGGGCTTAACTAGTAGAGTACTATACGCTATAACAAATTTCAAATCCAAGATGGCCGCCACTACAAAATGGCGAATTATATATTTTTTTTCACTACTACCTCAATATGGGTATCAAACGAAAGGGCTTAATTAGTAAAATACTTTGCACTATGACAAATTTTAAATCCAAGATGGCCGATACCACAAAATGGCGAATTACATTTCTTTTTTCACAACTCCCTTAATATGGGTATCAAATGAAAGGGCTTGACTAGTAGAATGTTGTACAGATAACAAATCTTAGGTAGCCGGGGGTTAGTCAAAATTTTTCAATTTTGTTCTTGTTTGTTTCTTAAATTAGTATAATTATATTTTTTAAATTACACTTGTTTTTGTGGCGAATTAACTTTGTGGCGAATCGACAATAACCCTTATTTATCATATTAAATTATTTGGAGTCTGTCGAAGAAACTCGAATGAATGAAGAAACAATATAGTGAGTATGGCGTCACCATGGTAGGGGCCAGGTCTAATGCCGCAGGTAACGAGCACTCCCAGTTTACGGTGCCCATAAACCGACGACCCCCGCCTCACCCTCACACCCGCTGATATGATTTATTTATCTCGAGCGGATATACCCCAGCCTCCCCTGCCGATATTGAGGAAATAAAAGATAAGAAAGAAAAACTCTTCTTCTTCTTCTTCGTATCGATTACTCTGAAAAGTGTACCTACTTTTGTTCAGCGCTAAAAATATTACTCTGGGGCTCTGATAAGCAGTTCCGTAGCTAGGCGTGGGCGAAGTGGGCTCTTCCCTGCGGCCTCATCTTCGCGAAGCCTCTTTAAGTGCAAATCCACGAGACTTACAATCTCCGTTTGAATCACCTGAAATTGATTTATTTTTTGGGTTGCCTGAATTAAATAATTTTTGTTTTATTTTAATATTTATGGGAAGGCACGAAATTTTAATTCGTTATTATAACAAAATTCCGAAGATTTTTTTAGCTTTTAGGTACCTACATATAAATATAACATTACTCAATCAGGTCTGAACGGATCCAGTTGAAATTCAGAGCACAGATAGATTATAGTCTGGAATAGCACATTAGCTGTTATTATAGGGCTACGAAAACGTGAACTACGCGGGTAACACCGCGGAAGTCCGTAAGAGTTTTCTATAACATGATCAAGACCAGTCTATTAAATCACACAGTCGTTCGACGAAGCCTTCTGGACGGGGGGTGAGACGCGGGAAGCGCGCTCCTGCATTGCCTACATTACAATGTTAGTATTGCAGGAGCGCGGCTCAGGCACACCCCGGACACTCCACTAAAATTCCATACAAACGCCGCTGTGGAGTAACCTACTCTTCACACAACTACGCAGATGTCGTTCGTACACACGCGTGAATGTGTGCGTTAGAGCTAGGGCTACTGAATTGTTTTATTGAATAGTTGTGCCCCTTGAGTTCACCTGGTGACGTAAAGTAGTCTATAAACTTGTTATAATGTTGAGTTACATAAATAGAATGGAGCCAAATTATACTATTCTAATTAAAAGGGTGCTTGCACAGATTTCTAAATTGTTTCAGAAATCTGTGGGTGTTTATATTGCCGCGTAAAATGAAACAAAACCGATGGTAGATTAGATCAGGTACCTATTTCTATTTCTGTTAGTAGGTACACATTCACATTTTATTTTACACTTACCCATGAAGGAAGCTTTATTCTGTCACTGTAATTATTCCTCCAGGCATTATCAATCCGTGCTTGAGCACATAAGCTACTGGCTGTGTAAGTTATAAACTTTGAGTTAAAAATGACTTTGTTATTACAAATAAATAAATATTGGTAGACAACTCACACACAACACCATCTGACCCCAAACTAAGCAAATATTATAAAGCAACGTTATTGAAAAGTTTCTTATCCTATGTTATTTTATCATTAGGAAATTAAATAAAGCTTTTAATCTTGTCCCGTTTACTTGACGGACAGCCGTAAACAGCACAACAACCCACCATGATGATATTTCGTTAGGAATTAGATGTTCGATACCAGCCCTTCGTTGAGTGTTCCTCTTAGCGTATCCGAAACGGCCTGAGGGGTGAGGAAGCTTGAAATTGGCAGGGGGTGGGGAGTGTCCGTTCTATCTATATTATCTATTCTATGGCTCAGGGCTGACGTCTTCAGTATATTTTAATTTTATTTTGGTAATTAGCATTTTTGTTTGCGACAATCCTACCTGTGTCTAGACATGATCGGCGTTTCTCCCAATATCAAAGGCGATGAACTACTGGTAGTATTTTGTGGTGGTAGGACTCTTGGCAGAGTCCGCCTGGGGAAGTATCATACCTTTGCCAGTTATTCTACCGCCAAGCAGTAATGTTTGCATTACTGTGTTCCGGTTTGAAATACAATGTTTCCAGAGAAATTACAGGGCTTAGATTATAATAATAATAACTTGATCTCTGGGTGACGAGCGCAGTGTAGTGCTAGGTGATAATTTGGACTCTTCATGTTCCAATAGATGTGTGTCACATATGGCAGGCATGTTGCTTACCATCAGGCACTGGTCCTGCTCGTCTCGTCACTCTTTAGTGAAAATAAAACTTTATACTACTTTTAAAACTTTATACTTTCTACTTTTATTTGTCCATCGATATAAACCAATGGATGTGCCCTGAGCAACTTGAAATTGGTAATAAACTGCGTCTCTATGTGCGTCGTAAGCAGTTTACACATAACCAATCTACTTGACCCCGAGAATCGCTAGCGGCGCGATATGCTATGGTTCTACTTATTTTGGTTGTTGACAACGAATAGTGATAGGTAAAAACGTCCAGCGTTCACCGCTTCCTGCAACCTACTGGAACGGAATGAGTGAGCTCACTCTTCCCAACAATGACATGATTCCGTGCCCCCTGAAGTTTGGGAGGGCACATCTGTGTATTAAGATCTTTGCTTTTGTCCTCCTTTTAATTAACAAAATATGTTTTAATGTCATGTTAAATACAGTCATGAAGCCCTCCAAAACAGTGAGGTAGGTAATAGTAAAGGGGAGGTAGGGGTAAAGCAATCAGCGTCTAGAGAAGGTTATTGTCTAGATTAGTAGGCAAACGGCAGCTCTTCAATTAATTAGCAGGAGCCGACTTAGCCCGGATTACCCCCACTTAAACAGGCGCACTCTGGGCTAGGCAGATAGGAAGCTATCGGCAGAGGGAACTTTTATGTTATCTTCCATTTAAACACTGTTTTTTGACCGACTTCAAAATAAGATTCTAATCGAACAGTTCTCAATACGGTTTTATGATTTTTGGAGTGAAAACATCTTTTGGCACACTACATACAATAGATTTTTCGTGGGCTGTGAATTAAGCTCAAACATCACGCTCGTGAACTAAAGAAATCTTCCGACGAGCGACCATGGTCATTTCGATAAGCATCTAGCATTCTAGATAGCCATGGCGTGTTACCATGGATACCATTACACATTTACAAATATAACCATGGCCATATACTCATACTCATACTCTTTTATTGGTAACGAGTAGTTACATGTCATATTAAAGGATATTAAAATTCATTACAATTCCAATTCAATAGTAAATTCTAGCTAGGTACATACAATACATACATGTCATTTCAATAAGATTAAATTAAATTCCAAAATTACATGTCAAATAAATTATGATACAATTAAAATTCAAAATTAATGTCAACAGAGTACAATTATATCTAGTCTAGATGGTCATGCTTAGAAGACTTATTTAGACGACAAAGCTTTGAAGATTTATTCCAGACTAGCCGCGCCTTCTGGTTTTAACCGTGTTATTTCCAAAGTGTGGTAAAAAATTCTGAGTTTTTAATTTTCACAAAAACATGAAAGCAAAACATGTTTTTTTTTTCAAAATTCTAAAACTGTCACACCGATTTTGATAAAATTTACCTATATGGGACCACCTTTGAACTACAATCTACCAAACAAAAAAAACATCAAAATTTATATGGGACCACCTTTGAACTACAATCTACCAAACAAAAAAAACATCAAAATTTATATGGGACCACCTTGGAACTACAATCTACGAAACAAAAAAAAATCAAAATTTATATGGGACCACCTTTGAACTACAATCTACCAAACAAAAAAAAATATCAAAATTTATATGGGACCACCTTTGAACTACAATCTACCAAACAAAAAAAACATCAAAATTTATATGGGACCACCTTTGAACTACAATCTACCAAACAAAAAAAACATCAAAATTTATATGGGACCACCTTTGAACTACAATCTACCAAATAAAAAAAAACATCAAAATTGATTCACAGTTGGCGGCACACTCGCGTAACATACATACCGAAAAACATACAACCAAATTGAAATCCTCCTTCTTGTTTGAAGTCGTCTAAAAATCAATATTAAAACATGTACCGTCTTATTCCAAAAAACTAAGATAGTACAGGTTTAAACCAGGATTAACTAATCGAGGATTGATGCGGTACTAAAGGTAGTACCAGGTTTAAAATTCCAAAGCATTACCTAGCACTAAAACAAGACGTTTTATTTCTATCCCCTGTAACTTCACTGGAAGCATATCCCTTCAAACTGGATAATAAAATAATTACTAATGCCCGCGAATTACTGCTTGGCGGTAGTATAATCGGCAAAGGTACTTCCAAAAACGGACTCTGCGAAGAGTCCTACGGTAGGAATTTATCGTTAAGACTCCTACTACAACAAAAATACACTACAAGATATTGATGATGATGCTGTCATCACCGCATCATCACTGGTCGATGAAGTATGTCAGCCCCGTTCACTACGCTTATTACCGCTACATGAGACTATCTTTGAGCGTATTTTCAGCCTCATAAAATCTAATTTTCACGTTCAGATAGTTTATATGCCTCAGAAAGTTTTTGCAACGTGAATTTATCGCTTTTTATAAGCCTGTTACGGCCTAAGTACGGCAAAAATGTATTGTCATAAAGGAACGTGTGTAGGTCAGTTCTGGGGCGCCATATTTAGGGCGCCATATTTTTATCTTCCTTTTGATAGCATGGTGGTCTAACTTTTTAAATCAAATTCGCCCTAGTGAGTTTTTTCTCGTACATATCCGTTTAAACTTAGCACGTTTTTCATTCTATACTTATTTTACGTATTACTTAACTTTTTACTGCATTGGTACTGAGTAGGTACACTGATTTTGTTTAATGATTCCGTTAGGAATACAAGCGTGTACAAGCCATTTTATAGTCAGTCGGCTGAGACTCAAAGTTTTGTCTAATAATGAAAGATTCAAAGCCTTAATCCAATACACTGACCAAGTCCGGTTCGGTTAAGTCCTTAAAAGTTGTCTAAACGTATGTTTTTTCAGTAGCAAACCTATTTCAAACCAATATTTTTTTCAATGTTTCATGATTTAAAAAATTAATCCGTAAAAAAACAAAAACGAATGATGGAACTGAACAGAAAAACAACGAATAGTACAGACTGTTGATCTGAGCATCGAGCCGAGCGGTCGCACTGGCCAACCTTCGAAACGACTTCGCGGCTTATGTGTTTATAAAGGGCTCTAAGTAAAAAAAAATATCAGAAAAAAAGCAGAAAAAGAAAATACCCGAATGTAACCATCAGGATTCGAACCGGGACATGTTGACTCCGAGGGAGAGCATATTCCGTCTGAGCCATTTAGACTTAAAGGACAGTGGTGAAATAAGTTATCGTATTCTAATGACATTGTAGGTGTTTTTCATTGTCTAAAAACGCGCATAAAATGATATTTAAAAAAAATAAAACCTAGCTAGATCAATTCATCGTCCCCGAAATCCCCAGTATAATACATACATAATTTCATGAAAATCGTTCGAGCCGTTTCCGAGATTCAGATTATATATATATATATTGAAATTGGTCGTTTAAAGGTATAAGATTTCTTACGGTTCTTTCAGTTCGGTTGTCTTCAAGCCAGTCGTAAGGAATTTTGTTCCAATAATAAAATGTTATCCACAATCTTTACCGTGCATTTGGCCCCACCAATAAATTTTTGATACAGAGCCACTCAAATGTACGTTCGATCGATGATCGATGGGTACACTATTTTTTCAGTTCGGCCGTTTCCAAGCCAGTCGTGAAGAATTTCGTTCCAATTAGTAAGTGTTATCTACAATCTTTACCATGCATTTGGCCCCACCAACAAATTTTGATACACAGCCACTCAATGGCACGCCACTGATCGATGGGTACGCCAAATCTCTCAGTACGCCATAAAACACGTGATAGTTCCCCCATGGCGCGCGCGGTACGCTCAATTTGGCAGCTGTGATCAGGCTGGGGATAATCGGCAAAGGTTCCGTTTGGTTAGGCAGAACGGGCAGTCGTGTTTGCTGTTTTATCTGTGAGCAGAGCCGCGTACAAACCTAGTGCACTATCTAATTAAAAGAGAAGGTTTGTAAGAACGTATTGATGTATATGTGTTACTCTTTCATGCAAAAACTATTAAAGTTTAGTTTAATGTTTACAGAATACAAAAAATAACAAGCCAGGCGATTTAGTGTGGGGCATTGCAAGGCGCGTGCAAATACGTTGTGCAAAAAATGGGTTGTAGTCAATTTCAAATTGAAATTGGGTGTTATTTATAATTAAAATATAGGGATTATAAAAAAGAGAGATCATTTTGAAGGGACTATCTATCTACCTGGCAACACCACAGGTGGTGTTTGAGGAGAATGGAGACAATCAGCTGGAGGTTTTAAAGATGGTAGAGGAGAAAAGAACATTAAATGGAAACAACAGAAAACAGAAGAGGTTAGATGTTGGGACATCTGATACGACACGACAACTTCATTAGAACAATAATGGAAGGTAAATTAGAAGGAAGAGAGGGAGACCTAGGAGAAGTTACATGAACCAAGTGAAGGAGAAGATAAATGTAGTGTCGTATCAGGAAGTCGAGGAGAAGGCGGAGTGTAGAAGTACATGGATGGAACTTCACCGACAAGAGCGTCGCTCTTAAATTATGAATGAATGAATATACCTGCCGGGTGATCGGGTGGGTGATTTTCATCAGCCAGGTCGGCACCTCCGTGTAGGGAATAGGAGAACTGTGTGACAAGTTTTCAGCTTCCCTTAATACCTACCCAAATTTTGCTACCATGTTGGAATATATGTAGGTACCTACTTAATAGAGCAGGCGCTGGATGGAGTTGCGTGTGCAAAATATGAGAACCGCATTCGATGGACTGTTTTAAGGTCAAGAAAAGCATGCAGATTATGATTCTGGAAGTTGCCAGGAGGTGTATTGGTTTATTTTTTCCCCATTAGATATCGAGGACTGAACACGTGAATAAAAATAGTTATTATGGGTTATCCCTAATATATACACCTAATATATACAGACTTTTTTCAGGGGTACAATACTGCAGTACATTATTTTGATCCATCTCGTAGGGTTGAGCCAGCGTTTGCGATGTAAGCGCAAAAATGTATGTCAATATGAGTGACATCACATTAGAAAATTACTATTTTATGCATGTATTTTACATATAATCCTATCTCTTGAATCACATTACCTTTCAATAAAAAATCGCATGATCGATGACTTTGATGATCACCTGAAGCCGATTCCCAGCAGTGGGTATATTTATTGGACTGCTTATGCAGGTGAGATACAGACTTACGACATCACGATCATGGGTCACTCGTTCTATCCACTAGGGCACCGCATCTTTGAGCACGATATACGGAGGCTAAAAGCCCAGGTTTATGACCTAGGAATTGTAATGGCATATCCTGTTTAGGCGGTAAAATAGTCAAGAGCAGGTGCGGACGGCCTCGGCGGTAAATTAAACTAAAAACTGGATCTAACATGGCGTAGACGTTAGATGGAACTGGTTTTGACGTTTTAAGGTCTACATATACAGCTACATACATATTATAGGTACCTACGGTGAGACAAGGGCATGTGTATTAGATGTTAAAAACTTTTGGATCATACCTTTGGATTTATTCATGGATAAATTTATTTTCCACTTCGAATACTTCAAGTAAAAATTACAATTACCTACAATTCTTGATCTTGCAAAGTACTCGTATAAAAATATAATGTCATTGAAAGGACAATCTATGAGATAAGAAGCAATAAAAGAAACAATTGACAGTCATATCTATAGATACTGCGAACAGAAGTGAAAATGTATAACATAAATAACTTCTTAGCATCAACCCTTAATTAGTCGCATTAGAAAATCACACAATTAGTCGCATTGGTCTCGAGTGACCCCATATAAAATGTTAAAAAGGAGATTAAGAAATGAATAATACAAATTATTAATTAATAATAATATTAAAGTTCTCTGCCACCGCCCCGTTGCTACGCCGCAACGTGAGTATGTTGGTGACGTGAAACCATACGAATTCACCAAAAACTGTTCAGCACGTATCAAGTAAATTTCACTTCAAAATGGGGTATTTTTAACCCCCGACCAAAAAAAGGGGTGTTATAAGTTTGACGTCGATGTCTGTCTGTCTGTCTGTCTGTGTGTGTGTCTGTCTGTGGCACCGTAGAGCTCAAACGGATGGGCCGATTTCGATGCGGTTTTTTTATTTGAAAGTTAATATCCGTGCGGGTGTTCTTAGCTATGTTTGGTAAATATCAATTCAAGATGGCCGCCTCCACAAAATGGCGGACAAAATATTTCTTCACAACTTACCTCAATATGGGTATCAAATGAAAGGTCTTGACTAGTAGAACACTGTACACTATAAAAAAATCAAATCCAAGATGGCCGCCACCACAAAATGGCGAATTATATAATTTTTTTCACTACTGCCTCAATATGGGTATCAAACGAAAGGGCTTGACTAATATAATACTTTGCACTATGACAAATTTCAAATCCAAGATGGCCGCTACCAAAAAATGGCGAAATACATTTATTTTTTCACAACTCTCTTAATATGGGTATCAAATGAAAGGGCTTTACTAGTAGAATGTTGTACAGATTACAAAACCGAGGTAGTCGAGGGTTAGTCAAAATTTTTTATTTTGTTCTTGTTACGAATTTATAACACTCAAGTTAACCCTATAATACACTTGTCGTTCCGAGATGCGAAGTTAACCCTGTTCTGGTCCTAGCATCCGTGTCATGAGGGCGCGCCACAGATTCGCCAACAGTCCCCTCCGCACGTCGAATTCGACGCGGCCTTGTCTCCGGTCATCGACTCCCGCGCAACTTTTTATTCGCGAAAATAAGACGAATCGTGTGCGAGCGGGACAGACGCTAAATTACCCGTCCCTGGTCACTGACTCTGTCAAATGACCTGTAAAAGCTGCTAGTCAAGTACCTAGATCTTAAAAGACGTTAATTTTCGTTTATTCTACATTCAAATCGCTCAATTTATGGTCCATAAATGTCTTAAATAATTAGACCCTAAAAATATGTGTTTATTTTAATAGCAAAAATACAATAAAAATCAAAAAAACAATGAAAAAATGTTTAAAAAAAATGACTCGGCTGAAGGTCATTGGCCTTAGAAGCGTCATTCTTATATTGGCTGCATTTTGGTCGGACGAAAGAGAACTATTTCCCTCTCGCTCGCTCCCACGGCAACCCTATACATTTTTCGTGTGCGTGATGAATACCGATTATCTCATTCACAGTGTTCGCTTTTTGAAATTTTACGTTTATGTGCGTGTTTTGTCTATGTGTGAGTCACGAAAATTATCTGTTCCGAAGTTGGTACTGAATGCGAATTAGTTGCGATCCAAAAATAATTCACATTTGATTTTTATTGTTTGAAATTCTGCTCTTGTTGCCTGCACTCGCTCATAACGTGGCCGTTTGTAAATGTGTTGTTTCGAATAAGATTACGGATGTTACGCGTGTGTGCGTCAGAACTTGACTCGATTTCGGGATTCGAAGTTCAAACCGGATTCAGTTTTTTGCTTAGATTTTTGATATAGACGTGTTGTGGGCTCTCATTGGCGAGATTGGTTTTAGAATTTCGTGGGTTTGTTTTCTATTGGTTGAAGGATGAGTCAGTTATGTACTGCTACAATCTTTGAACATCTATTGACTTACTTCAACATAAAACTTAATTAAGCCGCCATTTTGCAAAAATAAATCTCAAATATGCATTTTTAGACTTTATCCAAACATATCTAGTCCTACTAATAGTACTTATTAACTGTGAAAGTATGGATATAAGGTTGTTTGTTACTCTTAAGTATGAGAGGTACTGAATACTGTAAACATATTTATGTAGATTTAGACTACAGATGTGCCCTGAGAATCCTGAAATTGGTTACAAACTGCGTGTGTGTATAGCGGAGTTATTTACACAGCACCAATCTACTTGACCCCTAGAATCGCTAGTGGCGAGGTATGCTATGGTTCTACTTATTTTGGTTGTTGACAACGAGTAGTGATAGATAAAACGTCCGGCGTTCACTGGTTCCTGCAACCGACTAGAACGAAAAGAGTGGACTTACTCTTCCCAACGATGACATAATTCCGTGCGTCTGAAATTTCAAAGGGCACATCCACCGGTATATATCGATGCTATAGACGTCAACTAATAAAAAATACTTTGTTGGTTTTGAATATCAACCAACTAGCGGTCTCAGCTTCTATCGTAGTATATTAAATTTTGCACTGGGTAGGAATCGAACCCACGAACGACCCTTGGCTTCGCAGGTAAGACCCACTAAGCCACGAGGCCAGTCAAAACCAATACTTAATGCTTAGGGATCACGTAAGTACCTATCTAAATAAATGAAATTTGAGTTAACAAAGTTTATGTCTTTGTTGGTATTGACTTGGACTTTGTAATGGTTTCGACTTTTTTTGTTTTAAATAAATAAATATTGGTGACAATTCACAAACAACACCATTTGACCCCAAACTAAGCAAAGCTTGTAATTTAGCGGCCAGATAGCTGATATAATACTTATATAGTTTTATATACATACATAGAAACACACACAGTACAAATATTTGAATTCATCACACAAATATTTGCACTGGGTGGGAATCGAACCCACGACCCTCGGCTTAAAAGCCGTCTAAACTTGATTGCAATCAACAAAAAGCGATTAGAAATGAGAGTATCCATAAAACGCGAAAGGTCTGATCAGTGAGCGTTCACACAAGGTGGTTGACCGCCGGCAACAATAAGAAGAGACCATATCCCGTCACCTGCCTCTGCAAAAACACGGTCCTGATGATGACCAGGCACCACCAGAAGTACAACTCTTGCAATTACAATCTATTGTCTATGATTTTTGGAGTGAAAACTAATTTTGACACACAACACACTGATTTTTCATGGGATCATCTTCACAGTAGGAAATTAATTTCGTTCGGGTGAACGGCACCTTCGAGTGTGCCAGAGCGAGAAATATAGTCAGCTGCTGCTGTCTGTCTCCTGTCATTGTATATTTTTGAAGAGAAATTTCTTTTGACACACAGATTTTTCGTGGGCTGTGAATTGACTTGCGTAATGCAAAAAATCTTCGGGTGAACTTGTGATCAGCATTTCTAGATGGCCGTGTCGTGTTACCATACTTGAATATAAATGTACCCTATAATGCTTTGAAGATTTATTCCAGACAAGCACCGCCCTCCGGTTTCACCCGCGTAGTCTCCAAAGTGAGCTATCAAATCCTGAGTTATAAGTTTTCACTTTATGATTTGGACTCTTCATGTTCCAATAGCTGCTTGCCACTGTGCCGTTATGTGGCAGGCATGTTTCTTACATGTTACTCTTTATTGAAAAAAAAGGTGAAGAGCACTTGTCGCATGATTTTTGTACAGCGCAGCGTTGCGGAATAATGGATTAGAAGATTTTTAGAATTAGTAGACTTTTTTGCTGACTCTTTTATTAAATTGTTTTTAAGATTGTTTGGCAGGTCATACTTTAGAGGTATCACATAAGTTTTATAAACTAGTTTCATAGCGCTATGGTTATTATTGTTATGTATTCCTGATTTAAGTTTTACATGCTGTCATGGCCGTTATGAGAACATTATTTAAAATGTAATTAAGTAGGTACGTAAACTGGCAAATAAATATATTGACTTTGACTTTGAAAACTCAGCGCTTTATCAAATATAACAAAAATTTACTTACGTTGATGACTTATTCGTCCCATCTCGCTGTCTCATTGGAACAGTGTCTATCGTAGATTTCACAAAAAAAATATGAAATTAAGTCGCGTGTCTGAATTTAACTCAAAATTAAGACAGTTTTTGTTTTTTCGGGAAAAATTAATTAATTTAGTTTGTGTTTTGCTTTCTATCTGATTACTAGAATCTAAATTAATTAAAATAGATCTGGTGTTGCCCTAGTCTGTAACCTGCGGTCCGGCCGGGCAGCCGGACCGGTCTCACCTGATTTAATGATAGAAACACGATTTTTAGAATTAGTCACACGATTTTGAGACGAGTAATCTAGCTCTGTTATGCTTCAGGTTTTTGCGGTAAATACTTTTAGGTCGTCAATTTTTATGGAACTTTGAAAGGAACTTGTTCTGTGCGTTTTAACTTGGCGTAAAAAGAATACCTAGGTATACCTATTTGTAGTATTTTAATTACCTATCTAATTAATTATTTATTTTTGTTGACATAATGTCATTGTTTGAAATTAGAATTAATGACACTATATTACGCAAGGATACCTTTTGTATACCGAATTTTGTGTTATAATTTGTGTATGCTTAAAATTCTGACATGTGAATTCTGACATTATTATCATTATACTGGACTTTGTTGAATATATTTTGAAGAGTACTTATAACAAAAATATTATAAATAATTCATTCTGAATTGCTTATTATTATTATCATACTTCATACTTAATACCTACCTACCTAATTCGTGCTCATACATAAAGTCAATGAACAAATTGACTGAAAAATTGATTAATTGAATGAAAGAGTACACAACTCTTTCATGCAATAAGTACTAAAAATATATAGTTAAAATCTGAATAACTACCTACTAAAAATATATACAGTAGAACCTCGATAAGTTAAACTCCAAGGGAAACAACAAATATTTTAAGTTAAAGAGGTTTTAAGTTATCAAGGGTTTTGGTTTTGGGCTCTGATGGGAAGGGAACACATTATTTTTTAAATTATAGAGGTTTTTAAGTTACCGAGGTTTGAGTTATCGAGGTTCTACTCTAGTTGAAATCTGAATAAGTACTAAAAAATATATAGTTGAAATTAGGAAATTGCATAATTAATAAATAAATATTGGTCAACATTTCTTACACATCATCAGCTTTCCCTCTAAGAATTTAGTTGGTCCTTGTTGTCCTATAAGAGCTAGACAGCATATAACACATAACTTAGATGTTTGTAAGCACACACTTATTATACATAGAAACACCGAGACACACAACAAATATTTGCACTGGGTGGGAATTGAAACCATGACATATGGCTTGACAGGCAGACTTAGGTACTACCAACTAAGCCACTTGACCTATCAGTTAAATACCTACCTAATAACCTAAAATAACACATACTACTAAGTCTTTATCTGGGGAAAGTGACAAGATCGGGAATTACACGAGTGAAACCGCGGGGCGCTAATAACCATACTAATATCTATTTTGAATGTCAAAGTTTGTTGGTCAACACGTCGTAATTTATGAACAGATGTTGTTGAAATTTGTAACACAGTTGCTATAATTCAATTCTATAAAAATTCTATAAAGTCACAATAGGCTTTTTATCCCGGTAAAATAACGGGAACAGGATTTTGTAGTGGTAGGACTCTTGGCAGAGTCCACCTGGGGAAGCCGCCAGTGGTTCTACCGCCAATATGTAATGTGTACGCAAACATTACTGTGTTTCGGTTGGAAGAGCAATGGTTCCAGAGAAATTTAGCTTAGATATTTAACATCTTAAATCTCTGGGTGATAAATGCAAAGCAGTGCTATGTGGTGGTTTGGACTCTTCATGTTCCGATAGCTGCGTGTGCTGTTATGTGGTAGGCATGTTGCTGTCATCGTCACTTTTTATTAAAAAAAACTGCGCCGGTTACACATCGGAGAGCCGCTACGCTGCTAGTAATATTGTACCTAAATATGAAAGGTTACGTTTCGATGTTTCTTGCTCAGTAACATCGGTACGGCTGAACGAATCTGGTTGAAATTGGAAACATGGATTATAACATTGAACAGCACATAGGCACACAACGTGATTAAGGAACAAACATCCAACATGACATCCTCCTTCCAACTAATATTATATGTCACTGTTTGAATAGTCGAATGTTCGTTGCTCAATCACGCCGTAACGTTTGAATGGATCTGGTTGAAACTTGGAACTGAGATTACCTATAATCAGGAAAACCACATGTGATACTTTTTATCTCCTAAGTATCCTATTCGTTCCATTCGTTCTACTATATTCGTTCCTATTCGTTTAGTGGTAGTATAGTATCCTATCCTATTTAGTTTAGGCCTTGTGCTTAGTTTAGGGTTCGTTAATATTCCTCACATGTGTACTCTGAGTTACCAATTAATTGTGTCTCATCTTACTTACATTCATTTACATTTGAAAAAAAAAAGTTACGGCTGGTCTAGTCGGGAGAACGGCGACTGCCGATCCGGAGCCCCCGGGTTCGAATCCCACCACGCGCACCACTGTCTTTTCGAAGTCAAATGCGTAATGCCGCTAACTTAAAAACAGTGATGGAAAACATCGTGAGGAAACCGACGTGCACCTAGAATCTTTCGAAGTCATGTGTCATCCACCAACCCGCACTTGGCCAGCGTGGTGGATTATGGCCTTAACTCTCTCCATGCGAGAGAAGACCCCGAGTCCCAGCAGTGGAAGCATTTAGTGGGCTGATTATGCATCTTTACATTTATATAAATTGTGTATACTTTCCTTGTGTTATGTTAATAAATTATCTTTATCTCGGAAAAAAGGGAAGGAAGCAACGCGGTAAAAATCGTAGGGCGCTGCTAGTTTAGTCTAGTTATTTTAGTAGGATTAATCCCATTAAAAAACATAAATGTGAAATGAGAGCCGAGTTCAATACTATGTTATTGGCTTGATAGTTAACTTCAACAACAAAAGAAGTAAGATGTAAATGCCAAGTTCAATAATCAGCCCTGCAATTGATTAAAACTGAATAATTTATTTTAATTAAATAAAACACAATCAGCATCAAATAAATGGTGGAAATTTTCAATATCATTAACTCGATACGCGCATTAAAACTGGCACAGCATAAATACCTTCCTACTCGGTCATTACCCTATGAAATAGAACCCTCCTAGATTAGCAGGAAAAAACTAAAATGGCGTATTGTTCTGTTAAAAGCCAGTGTTGGTATAAAGGGTGGTATTTTCACGATTTTAGTTAGAAAACCAACGCAAGGCCTCCACCAATCGCCGGCGTCGCTGTCCGTATTAGATAGGGGATGACGGGGTATAAAAACAGCGAAAAGCGCTTCATAGATACAGGCCAGTATTACATAGATTACATAGAAAACATGCATAAACACAACCTTATTTACTTGCTTATCTCTGGTAACATTAAAAATAACGAGTACGTTTTAAGAAAGTACTCGTAAAAACTTATATATACATAAGTAAATTTTTAATTGATTTGGCTATGAACTAAAAAATAACCCATTTCTAGCATGCTTGATATGGCGATGCCTTAACTAATTATCGGTAATTATTTTGACATAAATATAATTAATTATGCTAAATAGTTAATTATGTCTTTAATATAGACTTATATAAATAAACTCAAAACATAATAAAATTATCAAATAAAATAGAATTGTAATTATTAATTTAGTCTACAGAAGAATTAAAAAGACAAATCACTAAATTGTGATATTAAATCAACACAAAATAATTATGAATTAACTCTCTTTTTATATTGATTGCAAAATTATTATATGTTTGAAATATCACTCTTGTTGCCAGGGTCAAAAAACTAACATATTTACTTCACCACTTTACTTGACTAATCAATTTATTTTTCAAAAAGTTTAATTGATAATGTTTAAAGTAAATTACATATTAGTATTATTTTCTACTTATAGGTACGTACGATCTACGAAAGCGCTGCATGTTGTCTATGACGCGCTTTCCCGCTGTTTTTGCGCGATTCTCCCCTAGTCCACATCTAGGAAGCATCCCGGTCCCGTTTACACATTATTGCAGTTTGATGAATTGGCCCACTTGCCTCCACCGGTCGTTCACCTACAAACGCAGAAAATAGGAAAATGCCACTTATGGCGTTATTGGTTGGGGGCGGCGATATGGCGATTGATTGACTGACGGGTTTTTTATAAGTAAAAATTTCCTTAATACTAAACTTTTTCTAGCATATGTTCTAAATGTCCTGCTAATCCTGCTAATTTTAAAACGCGAAAGAATGTATTTCTTTTAACAAGAACAAAATTAAAAATTTTGATTAACCCCCGACTACCTCAGATTTGTTATCTGTACAACATTCTACTAGTCAAGCTCTTTCATTTGATACCCATATTATGAAAAAAGAAATGTATTTCGCCATTTTGTGGAAGCGGCCATCTTGGATTTGAAATTTTTCATAGTGCAATGTATTCTACTAGTCAAGCCCTTTCGTTTGATACCCATATTGAGGTATTAGTGAAAAAAAATATAATTCGCCATTTTGTAGTGGCGGCCATCTTGGATTTGAATTTTTTATAATGTATAGTATTCTTCTAGTCAAGCCCTTTCATTTGATACCCATATTGAAGTAGGTTGTGAAGAAATATTTTGTCCGCCATTTTGTGGCGGCGGCCATTTTGAATCGATATTAACCAAACATAGCTAAGAACATCCGCACGGATATTAACCATCAAATAAAAAAAAACCGCATCGAAATCGGCCCATCCGTTTGAGCTCTACGGTGCCACAGACAGACACACACACAGACAGACAGACAGACATACAGACAGACAGACAGACAGACATCGACGTCAAACTTATAACACCCCTTTTTTGGTCGGGGGTTAAAAAAGAGTGACGAGATGAGTATGACATGTGCATTGTGCAACATGCCTGCCACATAACATCACAGAAACAAGCCACTATTGGAACATGCAGAGTCCAAATCATTACCTAGCACTGGACTGTGCTGGTCACCCAGAGATCTAAGATTACATCTCTAAGCCTTGTAATTTATCTGGAAACATTGTCCTTCAAACCAGAACACATTAATAAACACACAGTAACGGTGTGGTACTTCCCCAAGCGGACTCAAAATATAATATATTTGTTACTCTTTCAAACAAAAAGTACTGAAGGCATTAGAATGAAATTTGGTACACAGATAGATAGAGGTCTGAATGACACATAGGATAGAAATAATTTGATCAGGAACTAACCGGGTAAAACAACGGAGCGACGCTAATCGATCTTTACAAATTGCAAAGTTATAGTGCCAAAAAAGTACAATATTCAAATACCTACTTAAGGTGCGTCCCCCAGCAAAATGAGTTTTTGGCCACTTTTCAGAGCTATCTACTCATTAGCCGAAACAAATATCAACTGGTAAAAAATACATTAAATTTCTAAACAGTTTTGGCTTCAAAATGGTAGTTTCTTTTTTTTTCTTAATGAATTTATTGTATAAATAATCTCCTCATAACGAAACCATAAAAAATAGAAATAATTGTAATTATCATGCGTCTACTCGAAAAACGCCATTTTTTGGATTTTGTTCTCACACCATCATTTCCATTACGAACATTTTGGTAGAATTTTTTTTTTCATTAGACCAAATTCTGATTTTGTAAAGAGTTTATGCTAAAATTTGAGCGTAAAACAGCGACAAATCCTACTCCAAAAGTATAATCCATGCATGGATTATACTCTCACACCGCACACCGCAAGAAAGAGCCAGTGAGAAACAGTAGGATTTGTCGCTGTTTTACGCTCAAATTTTAGCATAAACTCTTTACAAAATCAGAATTTGGTCTAATGAAAAAAAAAATTCTACCAAAATGTTCGTAATGGAAATGATGGTGTGAGAACAAAATCCAAAAAATGGCGTTTTTCGAGTAGACGCATGATAATTACAATTATTTCTATTTTTTATGGTTTCGTTATGAGGAGATTATTTATACAATAAATTCATTAAGAAAAAAAAAGAAACTCACACCGTTATAATCTCTCGCGTTAGATTATTATGATCTAACGGTACTTACAATTTTACAGTGACACATATTAAGGCCGTACCCGGAGCAAATGACCTTGAGTATTTTTTACCTCCAGAACCTACAGGAGGTTAGGTTAGATTGTAAACTATCTGACATTATTAGATTATAATCTGACATTATAATACCTTTAGGCATGTACGTATAAAAAAATTCAGACGTAGTCTCGCTAAAACAAAAACTGTGTCCATAGAGTCGGCCACATAACATGCACGTGTGCGCATTGACGTGTAACGTCAATTAATAAAAAATAAAAATAAAAGAAAGAGCATAGGTACACTGTATACCTACGTTTTCAAAGTTTTAAATAATTACTTCAATGTACTTATTGTAATAATTATCGTACAGGAAACTGTCAAGCATTATGGGAGTATAATAATTATGTGTTAATACAATACTTACTACTTATGTCAATTTACATTTCCATTTTTATAGGAACTTTGCCATCACTCTCTAAAAATTTGCTGTAACTATAAAAAGTTTGATCGATAAGCCAGCACTTTGATCTGATTTTAACGTTGTTTTTAAACCTCATAAGGAAACCCACATGTTTCAATAATCTTTCTAGGTCATGCGTCATTCGCCAACCCGCACTGGGCCTCCATGGTGGACCCATAGCCTTGTCTCTCTCCTTAATAATTTATTCACTTATAATCTGAAATCACTGATAAATTTAACAGCTCACCCAACAAAACGTAAAGAAAAATCAAGTCCTCAAAAAGGTCGATTCCGTCGAGAAAGGTCTTCGATTTCCTGTTCTGCAAAGAACCTTAAACTTAAGTTACATTTTAAGTTCAAGTTATCTGGCTTATACTCAACTTGGTAGGTACTTATGTTGGAATGATTTAAAAAAGTAGTACGTTGAACTTGACGTCGGTACTAACCTACGACAACGTGTCCTGTGTTGTCACTGTGTGCGGTGTGTGTGTGTGCGTGCATTTCGTGAGTTCATTCACCTTGCCAGTTGGGGAAGTTGGGAAAAGAGAAAGCTGTGGAGCCGACATTATATCCTACTAATATTATAATTGCGAAAGGTTGGTTAGATGTTCGGATGTTTGTTGCTCAGTACGTCGTAACGTTCGCACAGATCGGCCTTTCACCCGGCTAACTATTTCGGCTTCGGCTTTGCTATTGCTGGTTCTATAGTTTGAAATGAAAAGAAAACAATGAGCAATATCAAAGCTAGGACTGTTTTGGTTAGGCGATAGATCCTCTGATCGAAATAGAACACAGATACATGATAGTAAGTAGTCTAAAATAGTACACAGGGTTTTGATAACGGGAAAATTGCAGGAACGGGAACTACGCGGGTAAAACCGTGAGGCGTCAGTTAAATATAATATTTTCAACACTTCGTAGTTCGTTCGATCCTCAATTTCGAGGTTGGAGGGTCGAATACGGCGTGTACCTGAGTACTATACCATGTACCAATATACGTGGGTCATTAGTAAGGATTTTAATAATTGTGTTTTATTTTTAGTCACCTACAATCAGGCGCTTGGCTAGCGTAATGGGCTTTATTATGCTTTTCTCCTTGTGTTTTCTTCAATGATTTTTTCTGGGGAATAAGGGAATTTCAATTGACAATTAGAATTTGTTATTATTTTTGAAGAGAAAATTCTTTTGGCGCACTACACACAGATTATTTGTGAGCTGTGAACGAAGCTTAGATACAGCATGACGCTTGTTAATGAACGAAATGTTCGGTTGAACTCGGGACCTATACTTAAAGGATTTCTAGATTTCAATTTCGGCTGTCCCTATAACTGCAGATGAAGAAAGCGGTCCTCCTCGACACGACATGCGTTGTCAGGAGGTTCCTCACTCTGCGGCCCTAACCACCGGTAGATTGGGCCCTGCTTCGCTGCAGGTGGCACTCTAGTTTTTAAGTTTTTAATAAAGTTTATATTTTTTATATGTATTGTTAAAAACTTAAAAATTAAGAAAAGAAATAAATGAGTGAATAATAATTTCTTGTAGAACAATAAATTATGAATCGACTCATGCCCTTTCTCTGTCCGTCCGATATTTAACCAAGTCGTGGAGTTGCATTTTTGCCATGCACGCACTTAACGAGCCTGTGTGTGTACACGCACTCACACACACGCTTATTGAGTGCGTATAATGAACCATTTTTTTCTTAACATTGGTGCACACTGGCCGGTTTTGATAATTTTGTGAGTTAGGTCAGTTTTACACTCGACAAAGGATTTTATCATTGTAAGACCCAAGTTGTATACAAGCATAGAGTACATTTTTCTATGTATGCAAGTGTCGCTATAGTTACGGCTGGTCTAGTCGGGAAACCGGCGACTGATGAACTGGAGCCACGGCTTCAAATCCCACACGCACCACTGTCTTTTCGGAGTCATGTACGTACTCGTACCTAATGCCGCTTATACTTACCTAATAACTTAAAACGCTTAAAACGTTGTTTCATCGAGAAGTTCCTTTGTCCACCTTCCAGCTCCATCACCAGATCAAAACAAAATATAAAACTAAATACCCTGTGAATAGTTAAAGCGTCTACCTGTCACCGTTATTATTATCGAGCAAGAAACGATAAAAAAGTCAAGTTTGTTTGTATCGGAGCCTCCCATATTTGTTTTATTATTAGTATAAGTTGTTATAGCGGCAATAGAAATAGGTAGGTACATCATCTGTGAAAATTTCAACTGTCTAGCTATCACCATTCTTGAGATATACTCGTAGACTGGTGATAAACAGACGGACGGACGGACGGCCAGGGAAGTCTCAGTAATAGGGACCCGTTTTTACCCTAAGATTACGGAACCCTAAAAACGGTCTAAAATAACGCACGCCTACGATTTTCGCTTCGCTAAAGCATAAAAATTAACTACTATAATTTTAGCAGGCGCTATTTTATACAATTTTCCACATTCGTTAAATTACCCGTGAGTGTGGTGTCGTCGTGCGTCGAAATAACAGGAACCCGCACCATCGTGGTGTTTTCATCCTATTTTTAAAATGTAAATTAATATAACATGAAGGTACCTAGGTACTCTATTTTGAGAAAATTCAAAATATATCCCTGGTTCGAATACCACGCATAGTACTGTCTTCTCGAAGTCATGTGCGTAATACCGCTAAATTAAAAGACATGAAGGTAAACATCGCGAGGAAACCGGCATGTTCCTAGAATCTTCGAGGTCATGTGTCGTCAAACAACTGGGCCAGCTTGGTGGATTGTGACTTTAACTCTTTCCATTTACTCCGAAAACTCGTCGTTTTATATCATTATTTGAAAAATATTTACTACTTCGTGGTGTGGCCAAGGGCGGATCCAGGGGAAGGGGGTATCTTGGCTCCAGGGGGTCACATTAGTCGTGGTCAAGTAAAAATTGTGACATAAGTACATGCATGCTTTTAATCAGTGGTCCACCCAGGTACTAGACCCAGCTTAGGGTCACGACCCCTCACTCCCTGGATCCGCGCCTGGGTATGGGTGGGTATTCTTTCGTTTTCTAGGAATCATCTTACAGCCCCTATTTGTTAAGGGTGTGATTCCTATTAAGAGCACCCTTTTATCACCGGATGCTACGTATTTAGGAGCGCACACGTTCGTCTACTAAACCAAATTTATTCGTTAACTCATACCTTTGATCTGTTAACTATTTTAACCCTGTTTTAAACTATTAGAAGTGCATAAATGTGTATCCTTCAAGGGCGTCTGGCTTCATAAATATTGCGTTTCCTCGCATAATTAGGTACCAAGACATTTCAATACCTACAGATATGTTGTTCCGTGCCTAAGTGTTGCATTTCATCTTTACAAATAAATAATAGTGAACCGAATGTTTATAAAATTTAAGTGATCGCTTTTTAACAGAGTGCAAGAAGGGTTATTAGATACTTACCTACTACATGTATTTATAATGTCTGTATGTCTTTTCCGGTTAATCTCTGAAACGGCTGGACCGATTATGACGAGGCTTTCACTACAATGTAGCGACGATTTCAATGCATAAAACACTCTACACACGAGCCCTAAAATCAGAGAAAATTACGTAAAACTAGTGGGGAGGCTACGGTTAGTTACGGCTGGTCTAGTCGGGAGAACAACGCCTGCCGATCCGGAGACCCCGGGTTCAAACCCCACACGCACCACTCTCTTTTCGAAGTCATGTGCGTAATGCCGCTAACTTACAACGGTGAAGGAAAACATCGTGAGGAAACCGACATGTAGGTATCTCGAATCTTTCGAAGTCATGTGTCATCCACCAACCCGCACTAGGCCAGCGTGTTGGATTATGGCCGTAACTCTCTCCTTGCGAGAGAAGGCCCCGAGTCCCAGCAGTGGGAACATTTAGTGGGCTGTTGATGATGATGTCGATGATTGATGATGAGTGCGATTTAGGCTCCTCCCCTCTACTTTTACGTAATTTCCTCTGATTTTAGGGCTCGTGTGTAGAGGGTTTTACTTAGGCTACTATTGATAGAGGTAAATTGACAGGGTTCCGCGAAATAAACAAAACCCCTTGTGAAAACACGCCACAATGTTTTAATAAATTCCATGGACGTATTTTCGTACGTCCATGATAAATTCCAAACCGCGCATAGTCAAGGTAGAAACTCTTTAAGACACTTACATTTTAAATAAACAAAACAAAATAAACTATTAATCTGCTACCTTATCACTAAGAGCGTTCTCTTCCAATCAACCGTAGGACGGAATAAGAGATTTGACAACTGGGCGACGGACGGTTAGTTAAAAAAATAAAACAATATAATAATGAATATTACTTTATTAGGTATCTATATCACTGAGTACAGTAGGTATACAATGTACAAGAATAATATCTATAACTAGGTACTACACAGTAAACTTCATGATTACATAATAAACTTGTGCATTATTACTAAGATCTGTATAAAATACGTTATAGCGAAAGGGTACACCGTAAAAGAACATTCATAATAGTCCCTTTCCGCATATAGTAGTTCTATCTCACAAGCGACGCGCGTCTTGCGGTGACCAAGTGTCAAAACACGCTAAGTATGTGTGCATGAAACCAAATACCGTATGTGTATGTGTGCGTGAAAACAAATGCCTTCACCCGGGTCTCGGTACTTACTAAGAGTAGGGTTGGCAACGTATTTTTTTACGAAAAAAAATATATTCAGGTCTATGAATAATATTAAACAGTATTTTAGAAAAATTAACAGTATTTTATTTGTTTATTGTTTTAAATACACATTTTAATCTCTGTGTGAGCTATTTGTGGCTGCGCTGTATTGAGCAGTGAGCGGCCTCTAACTAAAAAAAATGTGTTATCGTGTATTTGCATTTCGATGATGAAACCAGTATTTTGTATACTTTATTTTTGTTTAACACTAAAAATCATAATTTAGTAAAAAAAACAGTATAATACTGTTTAAAACAGTACTATAGTTGGCAGCCCTAACTGAGAGCGGCCGCGTTCACACACACATTCACAGCGTGTTCGTGAACATCGTTACCACAAGTAAAGCTCGCGTCGCTTCGTGGCATAAAATTACTATAATCCTTCACACTAAAGATAATTATAACATAGAGGTACCTACATAAAACAGTCAAAATATATCACTTCACAAAATTTTGCCGCCGTACGCCAAACATTTGCCAAGTAAATGTTTACGCGAGCGAAAACCTGTACATAAAAATTTTGAGCAAAGTCAAATTTGCAGAAATCTTCAACGTGACGTCACGCGAACTTGGATAAGATAAAATTGAGCTAATTTTTAATTACGACGGTAACACGACTTTTGACCTGTTTCGACTTCGCTCGGTTTAACGGACACAAGAAATTCCATAATATATATTGAAAATATCACACAATTGAAGTGATTTTAGTACATTAGTGATGGCGCGAACAAGATTTATGCCTGATGGTAAGTAACACGGCTGCCCATAACAACATAATGCGACACACCACAAATGAAGAGTTCGTTGAGTCGTAGCACTGCAGTGCGCTCGTCATGCCTAGAAAATAAATAATAGCTCTTCAACCTGTAACGTTTATAGAAACTTTTCCCTTCAAACCGGAACACGGAATGTTTGCACATTACGGTTAGAGGGACACTGCAAAAAGTCCGTTGGAGGAAATATCAAACCTTTGTTATTTACTAAAGACTGAATGGTAATGTGCAAAGGTTAATGTGTTCAATTGGAAGGGCAATGTTTGCAGAGAAATTGCGAGGCAAAGAGATAATTCTCCATACATCTTCGGATGACGAGCGCAGTGCAGACCACTATGTTTTCGATAGAATAATTTTAGACATTAAACAATACTACCAAATGGAATGTTCAAAACGGTTTTTTTTTAAATTTAGAGATCACATTTATATTATAAAATTATTCACCAAAAACTATATTTACAATATTGAGATGAGGACTGGGCCCAAAATATACCATTCTAATTAATCCGTCAGGTGGATTATAATCTAACCGACGGACCAATTCGTTTTTTTTTAGTCGTCTTGCCTATTTGTATTTTTTTTACATTTTCAAACAATTTCATTTTTTTATACAATTTTTATATTTTCTTCACAGAACATGTTTTTCGAATAAAATTACATCTTTACTACAATTACACAGGACACGCAGGGCTACGCAGGAAACCTGTACCAACCGAAAGAGTCGCGTTCTATTCAACATATTTTTCAACTGTCATAAGTTTACATTTGACCGCCCTCTCTCACCTGATGTTAAGCGACGATGCGGTCTACCACGGAGCGTGCCTACCTAGAAAATGCCGATTCACTCTCGACTAAATGGACTCGAGTGTGATGTTGATTGATGTGACTGTGATGAACTCGAGTGTGATATTGATGTGACTGTGATGTACTCGAGTGTGATGTTGATGTGACTGTGATGAACTCGAGTGTGATGTTGATTGATGTGACTGTGATGAACTCGAGTGTGATGTTGATGTCACTGTGATGAGCTCGAGTGTGATGTTGCTGCGACTGTGATGAACTCGAGTGTGATGTTGCTGTGACTGTGATGAACTCGAGTGTGATGTTTATGTGACTGTGATGAACTCGAGTGTGATGATGCTGTGACTGTGATGAACTCGAGTGTGATGTTTATGTGACTGTGATGAACTCGAGTGTGATGTTGATGTGACTGTGATGAACTCGAGTGTGATGTTGCTGTGACTGTGATGAACTCGAGTGTGATGTTGATGTGACTGTGATGAACTCGAGTGCGATGTTGCTGTGAATGTGATGAAGTCGAGTGTGATGTTGATGTGACTGTGATGAACTCGAGTGTGATGTTGCCATGACTGTGATGAACTCGAGTGTGATGTTGATGTCACTGTGATGAACTCGAGTGTGATGTTGATGTGACTGTTATGAACTCGAGTGTGATGTTTATGTGACTGTGATGAACTCGAGTGTGATGTTGCTGTGACTGTGATGAACTCGAGTGTGATGTTGATGTGACTGTGATGAACTCGAGTGCGATGTTGCTGTGAATGTGATGAAGTCGAGTGTGATGTTGATGTGACTGTGATGAACTGGAGTGTGATGTTGTAGTGACTGTGATGGGCTCGATTGTATTCAACAACAAGATTGTAACCATCGGGAATAACCCACTCAGGGAACGCATTCCATAGCCTAGAATTTTTTTCACAAAACTGGAGTCAAACCTTTTAGTTCGAGTAATTGGAACGTCCACACTGAAACGATGTCGCTCTTTCGGGCTACGATCAGTCCGATGGAAAAAAGGCAAGGTACCTATTAATACATGCAAATCAGTTGCACACTCTCAACAGATTTAATTTTTACTTTTTAATACCAGTGCTGGTACTATATTATGCTCCATTTTGCCATTTTCAGACCGTTCTGATCGAGAGTGAATCGGTTTCTTCTAGGTGTACACGCTCCATCGTAGACCGCATCGTCATTTAACATCAGGCGACCAAATCTATTTTCGATGATAAAAGAAATGTACTATCATCACAATACATGATTAATTTAACGTTTCGTAAGTAGGTACATAGACAACTGAAATCTCTTTTTAAAATTATAAATATACCATCTTTTAAATTTATATTTGTTTTTAAGATATATATATACCTTTAGAAAATATTTCACTATTTACAAAGGTTCGTTAAATAAATTCTCAAATGATTATTTATTATCGTTTGACACAAAACTTATTTTCGACAGTAGTCTTAGGCCCGAGTGGATGTTCCCCAAAATATATCACCTAAAGGAATTGCTTAATTGCTGTAATTATCGTGCTCACAGATTGCTACTTTGCTACCAACAACGTCAGATGTTAAGCAATGATGTCTTGAAGATTGCTATGTTTTTTTTAATGAGATTCGAGGCATTTGGCGAGTTATGATTTGGCTAGGACAGCGATTGACTCGATTGTGGTATTGTTGGGACTGTGATGGGTTCAATTGTGATAGACTCGATTGTGATGTTACTGTGATGGACTCGGTCGTGTTGTTACTGCGACTGTGATGGGTTCGATTGTGATTGTACTGTGACTGTGATGGATTCGATTATGACTGTGACTGTGATGAATTCGATTATGACTGTGACTGTAATGGATTCTGACTGTGACTGTGATGGATTAGTTTGTGACTGTGGTGTTAGTGTGACGGTGACGGACTCGATTGTGGTGTTACTGTGACTGTGATGGATTCGATTATGACTGTGATGGATTTGATTGTGACGGTGGCGGATTTGATTGTGACTGTGATAGATTCGAATAATCGAATCCATTACAGTCATTATGACTGTAATGGATTTGATTGTAACTGTGATGGACTCGATTGAGATGTTACTGTGACCGTGATGGATTCGATTATGACTGTGATAGATTTGATTGTGACTGTGATGGATTTGATTTTGAATGTGATGGACTCGATTGCGATGTTGCTATGACGGGCTCGTTTATGATGTTACCGTGACTTGTGATGGATTCGATTGTGATGTTGTTGTATCTATGATGAATACGATAGATACAGTAACATCATACTGTGATATAGATGGTTCAAAGTTGCGATCTATGAAATAATCTGCACGGTTTATTGCGCGCTTGCCTACAAGAAACCGATTTACATTCGGTTTAAAAACACTCACTCAGGTTATTAAACAAGGAATACCCACTCCGGCATGGGAGATGAAAACAATGATGTATAAAGGAGTCAGTTATTTAGAATAGTAGATAGTCATTAGAAGTCCACATATAGCTGACAAATACCAATACATTTTGAGCATGAAACACTGCATTTTTGTTAATTATTAAATACTAATTAATAATCATATTTACATCAATTATGATTATAATACATGGTTACATATATACTTATATTTAGAAGTATACATAAAGACAAGCAAATTATGAATATAAAAAAAATACATTATTTTATATGAATCAACAGGTTTTTCTCATGATTTATTTACATGTGATTTATCCGATTCAGCCTGAGTTTCGACCGCGTCCTTAACATATAAAATGTTTTTGTATTTTTATTAATAATAAAAATGTGACAACTATCAACTTAATTTACTTCACATAGTAACATAAATGCAAAGGTTCTCCCAATTCATGTGCCTATAAAATTTGTAAATCGTTTTTTGGGCGTTTCCACAAAAAAAATTATCTTGTCACTTGTGATTTTCCGGAACATTACATTTTGTGATCGGAGAGTCTACCACTTACTAAAACTGTCTTAGCTTTGATATTGATCTCTCTTTTCTTCTTTTTTCTTGATATTATAGAGAGAGAAATAGTAAACCCAAAGCAGATTTAGTTAAGCGGAAGATCTGTACATATTATATTATGTTTTCACTTCTGTCGGTACACTCCGCGAGGTATAAGCTGAGCTTTGCATTAGTGTGAGTGATCACCAATCAGGCAGGAGCTTGAAATTTTGTCCGCGAGGTATAGGCTGAGCTTTGCATTAGTGTGAGTGATCACCAATCAGGCAGGAGCGCGGCGAGACAGAATGGCGCCGCGCCTAAGGCCGGTTGTCACACCTACACTATCCATGTACACTCACACAAATGCAAAGCTCAGCTTATGCCTCGCGGAGTGTACCTACTGGTCTAGTGCTACTTTTTTTATAAGTTAGAGTGACGAGACGAACAGGCCATGTGCCTGATGGTAAGCAACATGCCTGCCACATAACAGCACAGTGGCACACAGCTATTGGAACATGAAGAGTCCAAATCATTACCTAGCATTGCACTGCACTCGTCATCCAGACATATAAAATCTTTTATCTTGATGCCCTGTAATTTCACTGGAAACATTGCCCTTGAAACCGGAGCAGAGCGATGTTTTCACATTATTGCATGGCAGTAAAAGGTGTTGGTATTTCCCCAGGCGGACTCTGCTAAGAGTCCTACCACTACACCCGTGTTACAGTTTACCCGTGAGCATGGTACATGAACTTGCACCAAAATAACGGGAACTCGGTCCACTATTTAACCACGGCACATATGCCGTAATTAATAATATTAGGACAAAAAAGTAGCACTAGTAGTGAATAAGCTAGATATCTTCAAACATTTTTTCTTCGCCTTGATGAGCTGCAATCATAGAATACGGCGATCATGAATAATCCAAACATAGATTAAAAAATATATTATCACTTTTGTACTATATCTTTTTTAGTTAATGTAAAAGTTACAAAAAGATTAGAATACTTTTTGTCAATGATTTTTAGTTACAACTGTACTTGCAATATGAATGACATATATCGAATGTGTATGACATTCGTCGAACCGAACTAGGCTAGCATAGAGCAAGTCATAGAGATACCCAAGCCCACTTAATGTTCCCAACAGTGGGAACAATTAGTGGGCTATTTATGGTGAAAAGACCATTTCTTAAACAATATTGGGAGCCATAATATAATATGCTAATAAGCTAAAATATAGAATGCAAGAAAATTCTGAAGCATTAAGGTAATCGCCCACTTAACTCCGATCCTACTCAACAAATAAAATTCACTCAAATATGGGTTTTATGCCATGCACATTAAGATAAAGATTACATTGCTAACACATATTAGCAGAGCGGTCGCTGTCAGCCTTATGCTAATCTATGTTGCTAATGTAATCTATATCTTAGCAGGCATGACATAAAGCCCATATTTGAGTGTATTTTATTTATCGGGTTGGCGTAGTTGTATAGGTGGGCCCGCCTCTTCCAGTTGATTTTAAACGCAAATCCTAATAGATTGAGTCTATATTCGTTTAACTTTTTGCAAGTTGAATTATTTAAAGTTAATTAATGAGTTAACATAGATAGCCAAGTGTTAAATTAATAATTGAGATTGTTACATTTTAATGTTAAAATATGGCTAAAATAACCTAATAAATTATAATCACATTTATTTAATATCTATTATTTGATATAACTGTATGGTAATTAAAATTCTCCGAAAAAAAAATACTGACTTAAATTTAAAATTTAATTCATTTGATTAATTTTCATAAAAAACTATAATTCCGTCCTCCAGATAAATTAAAGCAAATTTTAGTTTTTTGTTGATATTTCAAAAACCCGCCACACCGATTTCGATTAAAAATACGGTATTTGACTAAATTTGTAAAACCGTTTAAATGATTTTTGATTACATAATATACATACCACATGAATATTAGAGATTTACTACGATAACATGGCCCGCCCCTCCAATACTGTTTTAATGTGTGTAGTCACATCGTTACGAAAGAGTTTGTATGTAGTTGTAATTATTCGTCTGCAGTAGCAGTACGCACACATGCGTGGTGGTGTGTTGTATATACTTTCACAAATACTTTCAAACGTTTTGAATTCTGGAGGGGCGGGTCATGTTATCGTAGTAAATCTCTACCGCAAGAGCCACTGTTTTAACATTAAAAATAAATGTTTAAAGTATAAAGTTCGAAAAGCCCGCCAAAAACGCTGTGTCTGGTCATGTAACGCGCGTGACGTCACAGGCCAGTAAATAAATCACTGTTCTTAAAGAAACCGTTTGCTATAGCTGGCATATTTACTGGCGTGTGATGTCACCAGTGCCACCGTTGCCATCCTTAACAGTGCGTTTACGTCGAAGATAAAAAAATCTGTATTTAATTTAAATTTAAAAAAAAATTCGTTTGCGTATTTCACAAAAAATATCTTCTATGTCTTCCAAAATAGAGTGAAATATGTATATTTAATGTGTTATATAATAAGATTATCATA
Source organism: Ectropis grisescens (assembly GCA_017562165.1). Lineage (NCBI taxonomy): Eukaryota > Metazoa > Arthropoda > Insecta > Lepidoptera > Geometridae > Ectropis > Ectropis grisescens. The sequence goes on along the minus strand of CM029792.1, from coordinate 4,063,263 downwards.
ATGCATGCTATATTTTCAACATTGTCAAATACCGTATTGTATGGGAGTATCTCTGAACTATGATATACAAAACAATAAAATAATTATAAAATAGATTGATAATTGGCGGCACTATAATGTAACACATGTATGTACATTAGTTTTTTTTTGTTTATTATATCTTCATTTTTACATTCATATACTATTATACTAAAACTGGCACACTTAGTTTTTTAAATATTAAATTATACTAAATAACATGCAAACTGTTTTGCACATTTCTTTGTAATCTATAGAAAAAAGTTTAAAAATACGTTTTTTTTTACATTTTCTCGTAGCTTGGCTTAAATTTACGTATCGATCAAATGTACAAACTACAAATGACCTGAGATGAGTGACCAAACATGAGAACAAGTACCTATAGAAAAACGATAGTGGCTATGTCAATCGGTACAAAGCTACGAACACTCTGTTGGTTCTCTGGGTCAACTTTATATTAATGATACTTTGTTGGTTAATTGAGAATCGGATATTTACGATTAATACATATATATTTACAGTAAAATATATAGTTAAAAGCATTACAATATCAAATATATATGATATACTATACGGTGACGTCACTCGCACCATAGATGATAGCGCCCTTTCTGTCAAACACTTGAAAAGTTTGCAACTTTTGCAAAACATTTTAAAATTTCCTTTTCTTATATTGAAGTATCTAATTTAGAAAAACAAAATTAATAATGTTTTCTTGGCACAATATAGTTTAACACAATAGGGGAATATGCATGCATTTTTTTTTTTATATTTTTAATTTACTTTTTACATTATTATAAAACAATAAAAAATATAAATACTCTTGTAAATGTACAAATTGATTTTTAAAATAATATTTAAAATATCGATATAATTTGACCAGTTTAAACGCCGCCATCTTTCCCGCGCCTGCATGACGTCACAGGCCACGACCTGTGTTTGTTTACTACAAGTGTTGCAGTTACTTTGTACTGATTTTTGAGTTGTGCTAGCTAATCAAACGATGGAGAACACGACTTTTCTCTCTAACACTACTAGCTCAGTACGAATATCGACACCGTTAAAGCAGAAAACATGTCATGTGACGTCACATTTGGTTTCGACCAATAGTGATGCGTTTCGCAAACTTGAATTTCCCGCGCCTATTTTGCACTTTTTAAATAATATTTTTTATAATTAATAACTAACTAAATAATAAAATAATTGTTTTGGCATAATGGCGGGACATTAAGGATTCTACGAAAAAAAATCAAGCCAAATTAAACTACATGCATATTCCCCTATTCTCTTTTCTCGACATTATTGGGAGTCTGTGTCTACGCAGTACGAAGGTCAATTTAAGGGAATCAGTGCCTTTCTAAATACACCCCTGATGTTGAAGCGATTGGGATAATGATTGGGTCAAAAATATAACTGCATGATGCACCGTGCAACGTAAACAATTTTTTTTTAACTTATAAATCTCCAAATTTTTTAAGCTCAGACCTTTATTTACAAAATTTACAATACCCCTACACAACGAACCAAAAGTAACAAAACTGACAAGTCAAGTGGAGCGACCTTCGCAAAACTCACAAGTCCTATAATCGCGGAGTGAAAGTTACAAACCTGACAAGTGGCAAAACTTACAAACCTTACAAGTGGAAAAACATACAAATCTGATGAGTGACAAAAGTTACAAAACTGACAAGTCCTTGTGGGGCGATACTAGCAAACTCACCAAATCCGTTCCTAAATTCACAAGTCTTCAGAAAAGTCACGAGTTTATACGGGGTGCTGTCACAAGTTGTTACGGGGTAACATTAACAAAACTCACTAGTCCTATACAATGCTGGGTTACTATCCTGACATTTGACAGGTGGTAGTTACAAAACTGGCATGTCCTTGTGAGGGCGACACTCGCAAACCTGACAAATCCGTTGCTAAATTCACTTGCGGGGCGAAATGTACTAAAGTCACAACTTGTTATGGGGTGACATTCAAAAACTCACAAGTCGTTACGGAGCGACGTTCACAAAACTCACAAGTTATTATTGGGCGACGTTCACAAAACTCACAAGTCCGGGTATAAAGTCACGCTGCTCCCGGGTGGTTCACATGTGGTCACCGGTGGTCACGGGTGGTCACAGATGTTCACGGGTGGTCACGGGCGGTCACAGCAGGGAGTAGACGTGCAGAGGGTCCCCCGGGACGGGGCTGGCGGGGCGCTACAGCGGCGTACGCCGGCTGTCGTCTCTGTACGCGCCCGCCATACCCCTGTTTCATGTTTGCCATCTGCAATATACATTACAAAATAAAATTAGTATATTTGTCAGAAACAAAATGTTGTTTCAAATAAAATGTCCAATATGGTACACAAATATTTACAATTATTTGTTATTATATCATCACACTTAGTTATATTCTGTACCGTCGTTCGGCATCCAATACCGCGAATACCACAGTTATGAAATTTTAAACTGGGTCAAAAAATCTTTAAAATAATGCTGTACATATATTTTATTTTCATGATAATGGTTTTAGGTATAGTTACTTACCACTGCGATTTACATCTAAAATCATTATCATGAAAATAAAATACATATTTGTACAGCATTATTTTTAAGTTTTTTTTTTGTCCCAGTGCGAAATTTCCTGACTGTGACATTCGCGGTATTGATTGCCGAACGACGATATGCTTTTATAATTGCTTGAACGCGCTAATTTCAGAAACCACAGGCCCAATTTCAAAACTTTCATCACCGTTGGATAATATTATGTACGTAACGTTGTAAGCCGGGCGGGCCGCAAGTTAGTCAATATTTCAGTTAACAAATATTTATTAGGGTTCCGTAGCCAAATGGTAAAACACGGGACCCTTATAGATTCGCCATGTCTGTCTGTCTGTCCGTCCGAATGTCACAGCCACTTTTCTCCGAAACTATAAGAGCTATACTATTGAAACTTGGTAAGTAGATGTAATCTGTAAACCGCATCAAGATTTTGATACAAAAAAATAGAACAAAACAAAAACTTTTAGGGGTGTCCCATACTTAGAACTTAAACTCAAAACATTTTTTTTTATCAAACCCATACGTATGGTTTATCTATGGATAGGTCTTTAAAAATGATATTGAGGTTTCTAACATTTTTTTTTTCTAAACTGAATAGTTTGCGCGAGAGACTCTTCCAAAGTGGTAAAAATTGTGTGTGTGTCCCCAATGTAACTTCTAAAATAAGAGAACGACAAAAATAAAAAAAAAGTGTATGATGTACGTTACCATGTAAACTATCAACGAAAATTGGTTTCAATGATATCTAATAAGTAGTGTTATTTTAATACTTCATAAATTGACTATTGTTGAAATACTGATCAAAGTAACAACGAACTACAAAAACTTTTATATAATGTTACTTGCTGCTACGGAAGATTTCATGGGCGAGTGCGACTCGCACTTGACCATTTTTGTATTTATTACTAGCTACCCGCAACGGCTTTGCACGGGTGCTTTGCTGATACTAAATATACTAATAAAAATGGTTATTGTGGGTTATTGCTAAGAGATAGACATAATATACTATTATTGTAGGCTTTTTCGTAGAACTTTTGAAGAGGTACAATATTACAGCTATACATTATTTTAATCTATCTCATAGGGTTCAGCCAGAGTTTGCAATGTAAACGCAAAAAATGTACATATTTATGACATTCCATCAGAAACTTTTAAAATTATCATAGTTTACATGCTATTTTATGCACGTATTATACATATAAACCTTCCTCTTGAATCACTCTATCTATTTAAAAACTAGCATCAAAATCTGTTAGATCTAAGCATATATAAGGACGGACAGACGCGGGAAGTGACTTTGTTTTATGCTATGTAGTGATGATATTTATGTAAGTGTAGGAAAGCCGGGTCTTCCTACGCTGTTAATTAAACTGTGTTCCGGTTTGAAGGGCAATGTTTACAGTGAAATTAGAGGGCATAGAGATAAAACATCTTATATTTGTGGGTGACGAGCACAGTGTAGTGCTAGGTAATGATTTGCACTCTTCATGTTCCAATAGCTGCGTGCCACTGTGCTGTTATGTGGCAGGCATGTTGCTTACCATCAGTCACATGTCCTGATATGCATATATCTATGCCCTGTAATTTCACTGGAAACATTGCCCTTCACACCGGCACACAGTAATGTTTCCACATTACAGCTCGGCGGTAGAATAGCCGTCTGTGTGTGGTCTGTGGTGGGTCAAAAGAAAAGTTTTCTCTTAAAAAAAAATATAGGCACTAGGTAACACATACTCGGGCAGCGCTCACCTCGCTTTCTGCAACTCGATCTGTCCCTCCAACGTCTTGGCCAGGTATATGACGAACAGCTGCGAGAGAGCGACTCCCAGCGCGACGCTCGCTATCGTGTAGAGGTGACGCTCGGCCCACGATCTCACCACTTCGATACAGCCACTGGTCCAGACGCGTTTACTGGCTTCCGCGACCTGAAACGAGTTTCCACATCGAAATAATGATTGTGTATTTTATGAAACCACAGTAAAAGTGATACTTTTTTCGCATTGTAAAGATTTAACTAATTTTTTTGGAAAAATATTCGATTTGAGTAACTTAACGACTAACATGTTAATTTTTGTGTTTCTATTTATAATAAGTAGTACCTGGGTGACCGAGCTTTGCTCGGTTAATTTAGATACATAACAATTTTCACAAAAAAAAAATTACATGAAAACAAGAAAGGCGGCCGGTTGGTTTCGAACCCGGACCTACCATATTATGACCGCCCATCTTACCGACTGAGCTAATATACTGTCGCGCGACGTGGCGAAATTTACCGTAACATTCTAATCTTTATGTAAAAGATTTTCATTGTCTAAAAACGCGCATAAAACGGCGTTTTGACGTGACAACGTCTTATAAATTGGTTTGCCGGGTGACACTTCAAGAAACTGCGTTACGCTCCGCTCACGTTATGCGCTCACAACGAGAGCTAGTGAGAGGCACGCGTCCCTTCCACTCGGGCATGGTTAGCCCGCCTAAGAGCGAGAGAGACAGACATAAAAAGTGAAAGGCACGCGTCCCTTCCGTAAAATTATTTTACCACTCAAAGTCGTTGTCACGTAAAACTTTCGCCCGTATACCGACTTTACAGACAACCAATTTTTTTTTTAAATAAACCTGGCTAGATCAATTTATCGTCCCCAAAACACATGTTTACATAATTTCATGAAAATCGTTCAAACCGTTTCCGAGATTCAGATTCTATATACCTATGAGACGATCTTCTTAGCATTCCATGGGTTCACCGTGCGGGTGCCGGGTCCATCGTGTGGCAGAGAGAGAAAAACTCGAGTAGCTCCCGAGACTTGTGACTCGGGCGTAGGTTTAAGGGGCCCCTTTCTGACGTACATCAACACTCACCTTCACCACTCGTTTTTCTCTCCCTGCCCAGCCAAATCTGATATGAGCCTACTAGTGCAGCTTTAGATACTCGTTCTAGTATAGAACTTACTGCACTTCTGGATAAGCCAAGGTCTTTCAGCAGGTTATAGAGAGATTTTGCTGGTATACCTCTCGCTCCCACTTCTACAGCGTATAAACTAACTACATAGCCGATTTTTGTTAATTCGTTTAGGAGGTCATAATACTTATTTTGTTTCATCGCATGGTCTTTAGGTATATTAGTTTCCCACGGTACGGTAAGTTCTACAAGGACTATGCGTTTCGTAGCTCTAGAAAAAAGGAAAATGTCCGGTATATACTTACAAGAATTGCCCGTTTAAAGGTATAAGATATATTTAAAATCTATATATGTATTATATCAGCAATCTGGCTGCCATAGTACAAGCTTTGCTTAGTTTGGGGTCAGATGGTGTTGTGTGTGAATTGCCCACCAATAAATACATCCACCACCACCACTACCACCAAAGCCGCCATATTGGACTCGGCTGCTGTGTCCAGCGCCTTTCACTTTACCCTTACACCGAGGCCGACCGCCACGCTACATGCAATAAATGGACCAAAAAGTTAAAATTTTATAAAAAGTTAAAATTTAAATTATGGTTTAAATTTAAATTATAGTTTAAATTTAAATTATAGTTTAAATTTAAATTATAGTTTAAATTTAAATTATAGTTTAAATTTAAATTATAGTTTAAATTTAAATTAGTTTAAATTTAAATTTTAGTTTAAATTTAAACTAGTTTAAATTTAAATTCTAGTTTAAAAACTTACCGGATAATTCTGGGCCCCGTACCCGCACATGATGTTGACCAGCCCCGAGGAGATGTCCGTGGCGTTGATGCAGCACGAGAACGGGACCCCGCACTTCTCCACCGACGGCGACGAACAATTGAAGTACTCGTTCTTCGACCAGTCCATGTAGCCGTCAGACGTCAGACCACAACAGTGAAACTGAAAATATAAATGTTAAAATAATATAGAGTGTACGACTAAACTCTATATAATGACACTCAAGGGACCGTGTATTTATTTTGACGTTATAGAGACTAGTAGTAAAACGGAAAGAAGAAGAACCCAAAAAGAAAAACATCTGAAAAATTAAGTACTTAAATGTGAAGAGCTCCACGAAGCGAAAATTGTATAGACCCAATTATTTAATAGTAGATTATTAACCAAGGGCTGTATGACATCAATTGCATACGAGGTTTAACCCGAGTATGCAATTGATGCTTACGCCCGAGATAAATACTCTGCTTTACATATCGATTGTGAGGTTAGTAAACAACAAGACAGCAGGTTTCAATGAACATTTATTAAGAAGAAAAAAATGTGTATTTAATTAAAAGTAATAGTAAAATTATTACAATTTGTAAGGGTCACGTTCTTTTTAGGAATATCTATAGTTTGAATATGAGTTTGTGATGATAAGACTTGAGTTTGAGTGACTTGAGGTTCTTGCATCGTAAATGGCGGCAGTTGACTGGTACTATTTTCTTCATTAAAAAATGGCTCAGATGATGTGCTTTGACGTGGTGATTTCAAGTTTATATTTTCTGTTATTTTAGAAGTAATTTTGCTTTTGTTTGCCATCGAATCTTCGATATAACCTTCGGTCACTTTGCTGGACTTCCAGCCGCCGTGCCTTTTTAACAGAGTGAGGTTGGCTCCCGAATCAGCCAATAGAGTCGCTAATGTTCTGCGAAAGCAATGCCCGGTGTATAACTCTGTGTTACTCAGTTTTAAATATGTGGCTATTTGCTTTGGCATGCCTGTAAATTTGTTTTTTCCTATTACCTACTTGTCTGTGGCATTTTCCTTTACTGTAATTAAGAATAAAACGATTTGTATCCACGTTTTCAGGCCGAAGAGCTTGATCTTTTTCAACATAATTTGCAAATTCTTCATGCACAACAAAAGACCGGTCAATTTTAGTTTTCGTGTTAGGCAGTTTTATGAGTAGTAATTTGTTATGTTTTTCTACATTTTCTATTGTCAAGTTTGTCAATTCCACGGTTCTGCAGGCTCCCGATATCCCAAAAATTAGAACAACCTGTAAAAAAGACATAAGTTGTATTAAAGGCACCAAATTCGCATAGTATTTTTGTGAAATATTTTGGTAACTTATTAAAAAGGGCAAGTAAATACGTATAAAGGTACCTACCTTTATTGCTAAATAAATTTCATCCGGAGCTTCATTTAAGAATTTCTGTACTTCTTCTGCAATAAATACCTTCGATTTCTTGCTTTTAAAGCCGTCAGACTGCCTTTTCAAGAAAACAGTAAGTTTAGAAAAATCTTTCAAATTCACGTCATGTTTTGTCATCATTGTAGATTTTAGCATGGAATAAAAGCACCATAAACGGGAAGGTTGTAGCCTCTTAGATAATTCATCAAAATATGATATAAAAACACTTTCAGAAAGAGATTTGACTTTTTTTTCTGACCGCCATTTCATAAATTCGTCGTATGCCTTTACATATCTTTCTTTCGAGTTCGGCGGTAATATATTTTCGACAACTGTTTTTGCCCTTTCTTTAATAAAATCGGGCGTTAGATCTATGTTTTTGTCACTAGACATGTTTAAAACTTTTGAAAAAGAACTCAAACGAGAAAATTAATTATTTTCGCGATGCTTTCGCGCCTACTAGTAGACTGCCTTCACGCACGCAAGTGCGTCAAATCTTGCTAGCCAGTTTGATTTTTAAATCGATTCCATCTAACATACGATGTGGAAACAAATAGTTACATATTTAAAATAAAATCTTTATAAAATAAATTGTCTTGATTCCGATTCGAGTAATTAATCGATACCGAGAAAAAAATATTAACTTTTTAAAAATATTCTTCGTGCAGTATGAGTATGACAGTTCTTTAAAAATTCCAAAACCTATGCTGTAATGATAGTCATACACCCCTGCATTCAGGGGTGTAAGGATGTACTTACAGAGCAAGAGATATGTAAAAGAACTTACATTGCTTTGACCAAAGGCGATAAAGTTCTGATAGAAAGGGTCTCATCTATCTCTAAACACGTCAACCACTGTCTCAGTATCCATCCAGGTACGTATGACCGAGGTACCAAGCATACATAAACACTAGGAGTACTCACATCGTTCTGAACAAAGTCGATGAAGTTCTGCAAGTCAGGATCATCTCCTGTACCTCTGTCGCAGTAACGCCCAGCTTTAGAAACGAAGAATCTAAGTACCAGGCACACATAATCATTAAAAGAACTTACATTCTTGAACCATAGACGATATATTTATATACTCCTGAAAGTAAGGGTCATCTATATCTAAACACGTCGACCGCTGTCTCAGTATCCATCCAGGTACGGATGACAGAGGTACCAGGCATACATAAACACTAGGAGTACTCACATCGCTCTGAGCAAAGTCGATGAAGTTCTGCAAGTCAGGGTCGTCCCTGTACGCATGTACCACTCGCTCCGTGAGGGTCATCTCCAAGAACGGATGCAGCGACCGTGGGAAGACGAAGCCGCACACAGCGCCACCCATCTCCACCAGAAACAGGATGAGCAAGCAGAGGGAGTACTGGAAATAGAAAAACAAACTTAATTTATAATAATACTAGCGACTCGTACCGTTTAGCTCGGATATCTATATTAATAATTTCGTCACGGGGTACCGTAGACTTGATCGAAATCTTATATGAATGACAAAACATAAAACAATATTGATTTTGAGTCGACAACATATTTTATATTATGTCCACAAAATTCAGATTATGGAGAATTTCGTTAAATTCTGATGGCACTGACAAACAAACCGGTGTCGCCATCTTTGGTGTGAAGCACGTTTCGTTCCATCTATTCCGTTCCGTTTTTAAGTTAGCGGCATTACGCACATGACTGACTGAGGAAACGCAAACTTATTGCCAAATCCACGCGTTAGAAGGACAGTTTCGCTAGTGTTTAACTTCTACTTATACGGACAAAACACAGCGAAATTATTGCGGTCGCTGTTTCAGTTTCGTAGCAGAGATGTGCTAAGGGGTATAAAGTTTAAAATAAAAGTGCAAATCTACTTACAAATTTGAGCAAGCATGTATTTTCTCTCAGTGCCCCGACGCAGCCAGCGAAGCTGACGATGAAAACAACTCCTCCAAGCAACGCTATGAGCAGACTGATGTTCAGTATCACATCATACAGCGTGTCCAGCTAGAACAGATTTCACAAATATATATATATCTCTTGGCACTTGCCACCTTCCAGAACATTCCATTTTGTCATAGGATTTTATACCAAAATTGTTTTAAAGTAGTAACCCAGTCAGGTTAGACTTTAACCTGGAATTCATTACAGTCAGTTTTTTTTTTTGGGCCCATATTTGGATTAAAATTATGGAGGGTTAAATACAAAAACTCGACCAAATCCGACCGGTGCGTTAGACGCCATATTGGCTTGAGGGTCAAACCTTTATTTAGCTATATCTCCTTTAGTATTCATTTTTTAATAAACCTTTTTTTTAATAATACCTAGCTAGATCAATTTATTGTCCCCAAACCCCTCATGCAACATAATGGCATACATAATTCCATGAAAATCGTTCCAGCCATCCAGCTGAAACAGGAACAATGTGAGTAAAATCGTGGGCCACTACTAGTAAAGTATTTTTGATCGATTTATTGTATTTCTACTGGTGACCCTTCCAAAATGGTGAGTACAGGTGACCCCCCCAAAATACTGCGTACTGGTGACCTCCCCCCAAAATACTGAGAACTGGTGACTCCCCGCCAAATACTGCGTGTTGGTGACCTCCCCAAAATACTCAGTACTGGTGACCCCCAAAATATTGAGAACTGGTGACCCCCCCCCCCCCCAAATACTGAGAACTGGTGGCCCCATAAATACTGCGTACTGGTGACCCCCAACATACTCCGTACTGGTGACCCCCAAAATACTGAGTACTGGTGACCCCGCCCCAAAATACTGAGTACTGGTGACCCCCCAAAATACTGTGTGCTGGTGACCTCCCCAAAATACTGCGTACTGGTGACCCCCAAAATACTGCGTACTGGTGAACCCCTCCCAAATTCTAGGCTGGTACCGCGCCTTATTTGGTACTCTCACGTAGGTATGCTTTATATGTACCACGGGCGAAGCCAGGGTGGACCACTAGTTTATAATATTAGCGGGATATACTGTCTCTTACCTTGATTAGCCCAGTGGCTTGCCATTTATCGATGAACGCGTACAAGCCAATACCCACAACTAGACTACTGAAAAGCTGCAACAGAAAGTAGATATTAACAAAAATAACAGTTTTGTAGTGGTAGGACCTCTTTGTAGTCTGCCAAGGAAGGTAACCACATATTTGGCAGTTGGTCTATAAAGGTGTTTTATCCCAGAAAAAAAATTAGGTACTGGGCTAAGAGTAATTACTTATTAGTATGGAATAATAGTGTCGAGAAATCGGGTCCGCACAAAAAAGGGAGGCAAAACATAGTGAAACATATTGGCTTAGTCCCTTAGTCCGTTTGAAACTACCATTACTTGTAAAACCTTAGTGCTTGCATCTCTGACAATTAAAAACATTATATGGTTCGTGTGGTCCTTCACTGTACTTCCTCCACTACATTAAAGTTCTGTTTGGTGAACTTCAGTACATAATGCTTATGTCGACATCAATCTGCACTTTCCCTCTTAAGATGAACTGCTTGTTTGAAGATTATCGATCTAGTCATTATTAATTTTTGCTTTTTAGTAAGTTAACCTATCAACAACTTGTAATGACTATACAATTTTTATGTTTGAAATAAAATAGATTGACTGCCCGAGAGGCTCATTTGGCAGTAAGTATGTCTCGCAGCCACAGTTGTGAGTTCAATCCCATCAAAGGCAAATATTTGTGTGATGAATCCAAGTATTTGTTCTGTCTGGGTGTTTCTATGTATATTAAGAATATATTTAATACATGAGTATTAAATTTATATAATCTAGCTGGCTTCCACAGTAAAAACTTTGCATTGTCTGGTTTGCTAGATCGTCTTGTGTGTGAAATATCCACCACCAAATGTATTTATTTATAATCTGAAAGGATTGTTTTAGCAGCATAGAGCATTTATTAGTAGGAGAAAATTTTAGGTGCAGTGAGAGAGCAGCAAGGAGAAACATGCATGTTTTTTTTTAACAAAATTTTACAGCTAAATGCTGTTTGGACGGGTAAAATTTTGAGAGTTTTCGTCACCAATATAGATAATATCAGTATATCTTCAGCTATATAGCTGAAGTATTCTGGAACAGTAGTGCTGTTTAGTACACAAGTTTCATGTTTTTTACTTCTATTGTCCATCGTAGACCGCATCGTAGCTTAAACAACAGGCGAAATGGCAGTCAAGTGTAAACCTATAAAAGTTAAAAACAAAAGGTCACAACAACTAATTTTTTTACTACAGTATTACATACGACATCCAATTTTATATAACTTTAATATGTAAAATACTTATTTTCAGAATGGTAAGAATGGTAAGTATGGAATGTTTTCAGGTATAATGATTTATGTACTGTTTGTCATATATATTTTTCATTTTCTTGGGAAGTTTAGATAAATAAGAATCTACCTAAAGCTGCTCTAGCCAAAGTTTGGTAAGGCAACCAGTATAAAATAGTTTAACCCAAAAGTCATGATACAAAAACAGATCAATTCACTTTGTAGTGTTTTGGTGAGTCTTGAATGGGAAAAGTGTTTTTTGGATATTTGAGGGATGTATGATTATATATATATGATTGATACCCATAGTAATAGTTATTTGTTATACAAGAGTGCAAAGTTGATTTTTAACCACATGCTCAATTTTGATGACCGAGCAAGCGAAGGATCCTAAAATTGAATCACGAGTGCAGCGAGTGATTCAAAATTAGAATCCTGAGCGAAGCAAGGGAATCAAAAGAGCACAAGGTGAAAAATCTTTGTACTCGAGTGCAACACGTAACTTTTCATTCCACCTCAGCGAGGAAATGACTAAATGCAAATTTTTAAATGTTTTCGCGCTAAGCAAATTAAAAAAAAGTAAGTACACCAAGAAGGTTCCGAGTCTGAGTTTTTAACATATTAAAATAAAATGTATGATGCATTCGGCACCAAGGAGGTAGAAATAAATAGGTTGAATTATGTTTTGAATTCAAAACCTCAGTACACACGATGTTCTAAATTCAAATTTACTTTAACCTCTAGAGGGTAAAAACGTCTTTTGCGCCCTGATATCGAGGAGCAAAAGTATTCTTTCCGAGCTGGTGGGATGAAAAAGTAATTTATAATAAGGACTGAGAAATGCATTTCAACTTATGGCTTAGAAAATATGTTTTGTGCATTTATTATCATTGATAAAGTCTATTGTATCTTCTATCACCTGTATTTTGGTACATGTCATTACACACGTTTATAAACGCCACACGAAATAGTGTTTAATTATTAACTTAGTACATACAAAGCTTCATGATTAAAATCAAACACAATCCAAATATAGAAGTTAAGCGGCTGGAATTTAGTTTTAAATGATTTAATCAGTTTCCTGTTCATATGCGAGTGTTTAGGCTATTGTTATCTCGACGGGATGCAGACTGGACGTGTGAACGCTGATATAATGGTCGCATAACCCACCCAAATGGAGAAAAACAAAGATGAATCACTCAAAACAAAAGAAACAATTATTGAGGAAATATCTTCATCTCTAACAAACTTGTATGTCTAACGTTAATTAATAACTTAAAATAGACTTGCAGCTATCATTTTAAGATAAGTATCAAAGGAATACGTACCCAAAATATGAAATTTAATACGAAAATCATGTATTTAACACAACCACTAACGTATGTGAAATTTGGCCCTCTGCGCCTATGCATCCTTATTTGAGGATCCATTATGATTGGGAAACTATAACCAAATCACCAAGATAAAGGTTTTAGGGGCTTTTGTTTGTACATATGCATATTTTATTGCAGTTTTCGAAAAATGAGCAACACCTCTACCAGCTAGCAACTTTACAACTGTCAATTGTAGAGTAGATGTCAATTGATTTAGATAATATTTTTTTAATTTATTCTTGGCCATGAATACTCATCATTCAGCCACATTTGATTTTGATGTGCGATCAGCTCACTGAGCACCTTGAAATTGGTTGAATTGGATAAACTGTGTCTGTGTCTGCTGTCTGTAGCGTAAATAGTTTACACACCACCAATTTAACCTATACCAACAATGCTCGTGTAACTGCCCTAGACTTGAACAGGTTAGTAACATAAAATACCTGGGAATATACATCGATGAGGCCCTCACCTGGACTAAACACAGCCAAACGGTACACAGTAGGCTCAGAAAAGTAATATTTTTTTTTTTTAAATTGAGAAGTATTGCTAACACAAAAACGGTCAATATGGTTTATAATGCCCTTTGTAAGTAAATTTTGACCTACTGCATCACATCCTGGGACTCAGCATGCTCTACACACCTCATCAAAGCTGAACGAGCACAAAGACTAATATTGAAAAATTAATAGCTCATAATAAAAACTTCAGATATCCTACTGATGACCTACACCGAGATACCAAACAACTTTATATATTACCATATAATACTTTTACAACATAATGTCGATGTTTCACATCTGCCAGGCGTCCCGTGACGGCTCACATTTTTTTTTTGGTTGTATGAATTCGTCAATAACGGACCCAGGCATAAGTTTTTTTAAATCACCTGGATGCTCTGAAAGGTAAGACCATAATAGTTATTTGTTATACAAGAGTGCAAAGTTGATTTTAAACCGCGTGCTCAATTTTGATGACCGAGCAAGCGAAAGATTCTAAAATTGAATCACGAGCGCAGCGAGTGATTCAAAATTAGAATCCTGAGCGTAGCAAGGGAATCAAAAGAGCACAACGTGAAAAATCTTTGCACTCGAGTGCAACACGTAACTTTTCATTCCACCTCAGCGAGGAAATGACTAAATGCAAACTTTTAAATGTTTTCGCGCTAAGCAAATTAAAAAAAAGTAAGTACACCAAGAAGGTACCGAGTCTGAGTTTTTAACATATTTAAATAAAATGTATGATGCATTCGGCACCAAGGAGGTAAAAATAAATAGGTTGAATTATGTTTTGAATTCAAAACCTCAGTACACACGATGTTCTAAATTCAAATTTACTTTAACCTCTAGAGGGTAAAAACGACTTTTGCGCCCTGATATCGAGGAGCAAAAGTATTCTTTCCGAGCTGGTGGGATGAAAAATAATTTTACTCACTAGTAGTACCGTGAAACATGCCAACTTTGCCCGATTTTAAAAAGAAATATTAATTATTTATTGTTTTTTCTATGAGCGCTTGCGTATTTTTTTAATTGGCTGCATCTCTAACATCATGTGCATGGATTGGCTTATTAAGATTTTGAAAAAGTTCACATCTTTTCCAGCTTTTCATTGATTTTGATGCCGGGCAAAGTTATCTAGACTTTTAGCCAACATTGCCCACGTGGTTTTTTGACTCAAATTTAGCCTTTATGCCAATGAAAAAGAAACTAGTTAAAGGATTAGCGCAATGATGACGTTACCTCTAAAAACCTTACCGATGACGATCCTAGTTTCACTATTAAGTTAATTGGCAAAGTTACCCTCACATTTTTTCTATATTCCATACTAGACAAAAGTTGCGATGTCAAAATGTTAGGGCTGCCAAAAGCAAATATTTTTAGTAGGTAGATACAAAAAAACAAAATTAAAATATTAATGTTTATATTTTTCTCAAAAATACAAACTGAGGTAGGTAGATATTCGAAATATAAAAATAGTGATAACCAAGTTTTTCCTTTCAATCAGTGAAGATAAGAGATAGGCTTCTTCGATAATTTCAGTAGGCGTATTAGGAACTTATTAAAAAAAAAGCTTAATAATTTGTATTTCAGCCTGAGTTAGCTTACTGAAATTATCGCAGAAGTAACTAAACACTTAAATACACATAATTTTTTTTTATTATTTTTGCTTAATTATACTTTGGAAAACAGTCTTAAAATTTTAAATCTAAAAATTCAACCGCTAAGTTAACCATAAAAATCACAAATATTCACAATAAACTTATGTGTATACACATAACTAAAAGTCTTTTCTTATTTGAATTATTATTTGTAAAACAGTCATAAAAATTAAATAAAAAAATCAACCCGTTACGTCAACCATAGAAATCACATTTTTTTTCACAATTTCACAAAAGCTATTTTTTTTTAATTAAATTATTTTGGAAAAACAGTTGTGTTTTATGTGACTATAATGAATTAATTTAACTTTTTGTTATACTTTGGAGAACAGTCTTAAAATTATAAATCTAAAACTAAAAAAGAACCGCTAAGTTAACCAACCGCTAAGTTAGAAAAAAACCTTTAAACATAAACATTTTTTTCACAATTAGGTACACAAAAAAGCTATTTCTTATTAAATAACAGTCTTGTGTATTATGCGACTATAATTAATTAATTTATCTTTATTGTATGTTATAACTACTGAAATCGAAATAAAATATGATGAAGAACCTGGATCATCTGACAGGTTTGTTTTATCGAGATTGATAATATTTTCTGCTGGTATGTCTTTTAAAGTTTTGGTTAAATTATCAAAATATTCAGCTATTTCTTGGGGTCCCTTTTCAGCTTTTGCCTTTGAAATATTTTAAGTAGTTCTTACAGTCAATTCATCACTATGCCTCACCAAGAAAGCCTGGACCCATGCATCACCGGGAATTTTATTGTTGAATTTGTCGTCTTGTGTTTTTTTTTTTATCTTTAAGTCCAATTTAGTAAGCGGTGATCCATATTCAACCACAACTTGCAAAACTCTCAATTTTTTTTTCTCTTCAGCGTTTAAAACGGTAGGATGACCAACAGAGGTTGTATGAATCTTTGTAATTTTATTCATTATCGTCTTGGGATACCAAATTGTCGTTCAGCATCTCTGGAAGTGATTTTTTTCGACTCAACTGCTTCACATGCTATTTCCAGCATTTCGACATAATATTTTTTGTACATTCTGGTACTTATTTGACGTCTTGACTTTCTTTGACGGAACCGAGACTTGTATTTGGTATTCTAAAATTCAAAATAATATTGTACATTACTAAAACTCATTTATCTTAATTTTATAATAATGTTCCACGGGCCCGGTAATTCCAGTATCAGCTTAATAATCAGTTACGGAACTTCAAGTTAAAAGCAAAGGAAGACGACACAAGTAAACACATTTTCACGTAAAAGTTTAATGTTTGTTTTTACTAGTTCATTGGAATGGATAAGTTAATATTACTAACGCGAAATAATCACAAAAATAAACATTCTTTTTTATACACAACTATTATAAAGTGACAACCCTAGTGCTCTTACGAACATGGGCAAAGTTGTCATTCTTAGATCGGAACATTACTAGGTAACATTGCCCATCGTCATAACTTTTGTTTTAATTAACCTTTAACGCTGAAACTAAGATTAAAATACACTGTAATTCGTTTCCTACAACATACAATTATATAAACTTACCTTCGTATTCGCCATGAATAAGAATTCAGTTCAACCTTTTTTCAAAAATTTGCCCGCAAAAACACCCACCGCACTCAACAAGCTGCAACAGGGTACTAAACGGAGTTGGCTTGATGCGCGAGTCTCAAAGATGCCATACGTAAAACCTAATTTCTTCCAAAGTTATCAATATTTCCGTAATACATAATATTTTTTCTACAGAAACGGTTTTCCATAATTAGTGTATTTTGGGCAAAGATACCTCTGTAGGCAAAGTTGGCATATTTCACGGTAGTAGGTAGGTAGGTACATAATATGTATCTTTTAATGGATAAGTATTTCTTTTAATTTTTCGGTCGCAAATTTGTAAGGCATATTTATTATTCAAACATACACACTTAGTTTTTGAATTAAATCTACCAATCAAAAACAACACGCATTTTTATTGAAGTCTTCCCAGGTATTCAATTCACAAAGTATTTTATTTATTCGTGAACCACAAAGTAGGCAAATGTAAAATTATAATGCAAGAGGCGGACAGCGGGCAGCCCTATCGCTTGTTTACGTTCTCCGCAGTTTTAGGTATAAATTTCAAAAATACGGCTCATTTAAATTACTGTATTAACCATAGGTGAGTTCTGTATCCCATTAGCTCTAAAATGGCGCACCTTGATCTATGACTGGTCCTCTGCCTTATTAAAATTTTATCTAAATGCATTCCAAATGACCCTCCCTGACCAGAGTAACTTGGTAAGGTGGGGAAAAGCCTCTGAAAAATGTTGCTATACTTGTGGAGAGGCGATATGTACAGCAAGGCACATATTGGTGGGATGCAAGGTGCTCCTTAATGGGGGTCATTACTCACGGCGTCATGACAGAGTACTTGAAATCATACGTGAAGCCATGAGCCTTTCAGTAGCTAGAGCCCAAAAGGGATTGACGACAAACAACAGACAAATTAACTTTGTAAAGAAGGCTCAACTTCAAACTCCAGGAACAAGCCTTACTCAATCCTGGGTACAGCACCTGATTGGACTATTTTAATGGACACGTATGAAAAGCACTACAAAATCCCAGAGGATGTGGGTGTTTCGTCATCCAGACCGGACATTTTCCTTTTTTCTAGAGCTACGAAACGCATAGTCCTTGTAGAACTTACCGTACCGTGGGAAACTAATATACCTAAAGACCACGCGATGAAACAAAATAAGTATTACGACCTCCTAAACGAATTAACAAAAACGGCTATGTAGTTAGTTTATACGCTGTAGAAGTGGGAGCGAGAGGTATACCAGCAAAATCTCTCTATAACCTACTGAAAGACCTTGGCTTATCCAGAAGTGCAGTAAGTTCTATACTAGAACGTGTATCTAAAGCTGCACTAGTAGGCTCATATCAGATTTGGCTGGGCAGGGAGAGAAAAACGAGTGGTGAAGGTGAGTGTTGATGTACGTCAGAAAGGGGCCCCTTAAACCTACGCCCGAGTCACAAGTCTCGGGAACTACTCGAGTTTTTCTCTCTCTCTGCCACACGATGGACCCGGCACCCGCACGGTGAATCCATGGAATGCTAAGAAAATCGTCTCTTATATATTATTACCGTGGTACCTAGTAGCGTGTGCAGTATGTATTCGTTAAAATTTTCACATTCGTATCAATATTTTGGTACCGCGTTATCAACTATATCAGGTTACCGACATTTTCAAGTATATTATTTTGTTTTCTATGATTTAATTTTATCATTTGATTTATACTTACAGCGTTGACATGTTTCGCTATTA
The DNA here is from genome assembly GCA_017562165.1 of Ectropis grisescens. Lineage (NCBI taxonomy): Eukaryota > Metazoa > Arthropoda > Insecta > Lepidoptera > Geometridae > Ectropis > Ectropis grisescens. The sequence goes on along the minus strand of CM029792.1, from coordinate 4,044,501 downwards.
TCGGTATTTTTAACTAACTAAACGTATCGATATACCTGATAAACACGTTACATAAGTTATAAATATTTGTAGGTTGACTTGACTGCGTTTTTCCTCATCAATTTTTTTTTTTCACCTAACGAAGTCTAACCGCTTGATACACCGGCGTGTAATATAGTACCCAAGATGACGACAACAAACAAACTTATATTTGCGTTTTGGGTTTTGGCGGGAAAAAATTTTTTTCGTGTTGTTATTTGGACAGGTATAACGATTAATTTGTGTTTAATGGCGTCTACTTAAACCGGTCTTTATTTTGATATAACCCACATTCAAATTAAAGTTCCTTTACATAGAAAAATCGTAATATTAAAAAAAAACAAAAATCAAAATTTTTGGCGGGAAAATGGTCCCGACGTAAGGAAAAAAATAAAAAAATATAATTTATGCAATCGAATACAGTTTTTTTTGGTGTTTCGAGTTTGTTATTTCGTATACAACACATTTAACCCATAAAACCCACTGTCTCCCTTATAAATTATTAAAGTAATAGTTGTTAGACTTCTTGAGATATCACGAAAATTTTTACTCAGGTGTCAAACATGTTAGCTTACATTTAAGTACATTAATTATAAATAAATGATACCACTAGAAGCGTCTTGAAACGCTCTTGAGAGTAAATGGCTCAAACGGGTAAAAGTAAGGCGCCACTTCATATGCCGAAGCATAAACACCGCACTTATGTAACCTGACACCCGTTTTCCCGCCAAATTTGTAAAACGCAAAAAACGGCCAGTGTATCTAATAAATCTATGCATGAAAAAGTGTCCCTTTATGTCCCGTTACACTCATTTTACGCTTGCGCTGCATCAATCGACGTTTTGTTAGGTCGTTGTCACGTGAAACTATCGTCCGTAAACTACCCGACTTTATAGACAACCAATTTTTTAAACCCCGACCAAAAAAGGGGGGTCTGTCTATCTCTGTGTGTCTGTCTGTGGCACCGTAGAGATCAAACGGATGGGCCAATTTCGATGCAGTTAGTTATATTTAAAAGTTAATATCCGTGCGGATGTTCTCAACTATCTTTGGTTAATATCGATTCAAGATGGCCGCCTCCACAAAATGGCGGACAAAATATTTCTCTACAACCTACCTCAATATGGGTATCAAATGAAAGGACTTGACTAGTAATACTATACACTATAAAAAGTTCAAATCCAAGATGGCCGCCACCACAAATGGCGAATTATAGTATATTTTCACTACTACTTCAATATGGGTATCAAACGAAAGGGCTTGACTAGTAGAATGTAGTACCTACAGATAACAAATCTAAGGTAGTGGGGGGTTAATCAAATTTTTTATCTTTGTTCTTGTTTATTATAAAGTAGGTACCCAAGTTTTGAGATAAACCTAAATACCGTCAAACAATACTTAATGTCCTATATGTATAAGCCGCGAGTAGGTACCTAATGTTTTGATGGTGACGATTTTGTAATAATTTTGTATAATATTGTTTAATATTTTGTAGGTACTTAATTAATAATATTTTTGTAATAATAAGTCTTCTTTGAATTTTATGTTGATGGTTTGGGGCAAGTGTGCGCAGATGTATGTCGAGTAAGTGTACGCTCGCACACACATATTTCCCATCACTTAGGTTTTGGCTTTATGATGCAATTCGTTGTATCAGAGCATAATTACTAATAAAAAATGCACAACTGAGAACAATCCTTTTTTTTATATTTATCTGCAAAGCTAGCATTATTTTTGTTTTAAGAGCCCTCTCACGAAACGACAGAAATCAACTTTAGGTAAAATCCTGCAACATTGGCATTGGCATTGAGCGTTTAGGCGGACAGAACGATCTTGAGCCGTAACAGCAGTGTACTAAAAATTTTGATGAGTATTTCTGTGTGACGTGACAACGTCTACTAAATCGATGAACGCTGGCTGCGTGCATGAAAATTGATGACTTATTGTCACGTTACGTTCGTTGTCCCGTTACGTTACGATAAATTATTCTTGCATTTCAAAAATCTGATTACTAGTATAATTTAATTTTTATTTAAAGGTTAATTTTTGTGCATTGGTTCTTAGCTATGTTTGGTTAATATCGATACAAGATGGTCGCCTCCACAAAATGGTGGACTAAATATTTCTGCATAATCTACCTAAATATGGGTATCAAATTTAATGAAAGAGCTTGATCAGTAGAATACTATGCACTATGACAAATTTCAAATACAAGATGGCCGCCACCACAATATGGAGAAATATATTAAATTTTTCACAACTCCCTCAATATGGGTATCAAATGAAAGGACTTGACGAGTAAAATACTATGCACTATGACAAATTTCAAATCCAAGATGGCCGCCACCACAAAATGGAAAAATACATTTCTTGTTTCACTACTTCCTCAATATGGGTATCAAATGAAAAGACTTGACTAGTAGAATACTACGCACTGTGACAAATTTCAAATCCAAGATGGCCGCCACCACAAAATGGTGAGATACATTTCTTTTTTCACTACTTCCTCAATATGGGTATCAAATAAAAGGGCTTGACTACTAGAATACTACGCACTATAACAAATTTCAAATCCAAGATGGCCGCCACCACAAAATGGCGATTGTCATTATTTTTTACTACTACCTCAAAATGGGTAACAAATAAAAGGGCTTGACTAATAAAATACTATGCACTATGACAAATTTTAAATCCAAGATGGCCGCCACCACAAAATGGCGATTGTCATTATTTTTTACTACTACCTCAATTTGGGTATCAAATGAAAAGACTTGACTAATAGAATACTGTGCACTATGATACATTTCAAATCCAAAATGGCCGCCACCACAAAATGGCGAATGTCATTATTTATTACTACTACTTCAATATGGCTAACAAATGAAAGGACTTGACTAATAAAATACTATGCACTATGACAAATTTCAAATCCAAGATGGCCACCACCACAAAATGGCGAATGTCATTATTTTTTACTACTACCTCAATATGGGTAACAAATGAAAGGACTTGACTAGTAGAATACTATGCACTGTCACAAATATAAAATCCAAGATGGCCGCCACGACAAAATTGCGAATGTCATTATTTTTCACTACTACCTCAATACCATGACCATGACCATGAGGAACGGCCATGACCAATAACCACGACCAATGACCATGAGCAATGGCCATGACCAATGACCGTTCCGACGTGTTTGAGCAACAGACTTCCAATATTAATTAATCATCATTAATTTTTACTACTACCTCAATATAGGTATCAATTTAAAGGGCTTGACTAGTAGAATACTACGCACTATGATAAATTTGAAATCCGAGATGGCCGCCACCACAAAATAGCGAATGTCATTAATTTTCACTACTTCTCAATATAGGTATCAAATGCAAGGGCTTGACTAGTAGAATAGTATGCACTGTCACAATTTTCAAATCCAAGATGGCCGCCACCACATAATTGCGAATGTCATTATTTTTTACTACTACCTCAATATGGGTAACAAATGAAAGGACTTGACTAGTAGAATACTATGCACTGTCACTAATTTCAAATACAAGATGGCCGCCACCACAAAATTGCGAATGTCATTTTTTTTCACTACTACCTCAATACCATGACCATGACCAATTACAATGACCATGAGGAACGGCCATGACCAATGACCATGAGCAATGGCCATGACCAATGACCGTTCCGACGTGTTTGAGCAACGAACTTCCAATATTAATTAATCATTATTAATTTTTACTACTACCTCAATATAGGTATCAATTTAAAGGGCTTGACTATGCACTATGACAAATTTCAAATCCAAGATGGCCGCCACCACAAAACGGCGACTGTCATTATTTTTTACTACCACCTCAATATGGGTAACAAATGAAAGGGCTTGAGTAGTAGAATACTACGCACTATGATAATGATATGATATGATCCATTGCCGATTATACTCACACAGTCAAATCACTAACACATAAAAAGTGCTTGCGCGGAAGATCGCGTTGCTCGATGAGATATTCATTTGGATATGAAATTTTTCATAGTGCATAGTATTCTACTAGTCAAGCCCTTTCATTTGATACCCATATTGAGAAGTAGTGAAAAATAATGACATTCGTCATTTTGTGGTGGTGGCCATCGTGGATTTGAAATTTGTCCTAGTGCATAGTATTCTACTAGTCAAGTCCTTTCATTTGTTAGCCATATTGAAGTAGTAGTAATAAATAATGACATTCGCCATTTTGTGGTGGCGGCCATTTTGGATTTGAAATGTATCATAGTGCACAGTATTCTACTAGTCATGCCCTTTCATTTGATATTGATATTATTTCATATTGAGGTAGATGAATGAAAATGAAGAAATATTTATTCCACCATTTTGTAGAGGCGGCCATCTTTAATCAATATTATCCCAATAAAGCTAAGATCCACCGCATGAAAATTAACCTTCAGTTAAAAGTATAAATTCTTGAAATTATACTAGTAATCAGAGTTTGGAAATGCAAGAATAATTTACCGTAACGCAACGGGACAACGAGCGTAACGGGACAATGGGCTTTACGAGGCAATGACTCATCCCATTTTCGTGCATGCGGCCAGCGTTCATCGCCTTATTAGACGTTGTCACGTCAAAAAAAAATTGACAGATTCTGCTTCTTCAAGAAGTAAACAAGATCAAAATGTGATGGTCCGATCCGAAAAATCAGAATGAAACATTATAAAACGCCAAACGACTTAAAATTTTGTGGTCGCACTATAATTGTTCTAGTTTAAACGCGCGAAATATTACGTAACCGGCTCCCACGCTAACTGACGCAGGTCCTCCACCGACGGCCGCTCGCGGCATACTAAATTGCACAGCGTAACTTATTGTAATTTCGACTGCTGGTAATTTATATTTTTTGAAAAATTGACAACTTTGATTTGAAAAGTAACTATAGAATTGGATTTCACAAAGAACAAAGTATTATCGTGTTTAATTTTTATTTTGGAATTATTGTGTATTTTACCCAGAGACAACGCTAAAACTGTAATATAAAACTTAAAATTGGCTCACGATTTTGTTGTTTTTACTAATAAATGGGACCAAAATTCAGATATATATAACATGCATCATTTAGTAAAACATGTGTCTGATGTTCTCCATATTTTTTTAATTATACATTTTGAGTATCACTTGTAGATTTAGAAGTCTGAAACTGACACGGCGGCGACTTTTCGGCGAAATGGTCATGGGAGATCGTTCCCTACGACCAAAGGAATTATTATTAGTAAAATTGAAACAAGGAAACGTCAACAAGAAAGATCGGCCTATTTTTTGAACGTAACTATCTTTTTCTAGATAATACTAAAGATGGAAAATTCGGAACACAAACTTTTTGAATTTCGTGCGACGTCGTGAGAGGGCTCTTAATACAAATATACTTATGGCATGAGTTACTGAATTCACTGATTTTTAATTGGGTTTAAGAACACACTAAACCTATTTTTTTGTTTATAAAACCGATATACTACTTTATTGTATGAGTATTATTCGAAGTTTTTGATGTTATATGTTGCTTACTCATTTGCGCACAGTTGTTACCCCTATACTAGGGTAAGTGTACCTACCCATTTGGACTATTTAGATTTTTGAAGTGAAAACTTCTTTTGGCACGCCTCAGACAGATTTTTCGTGGGATGTGAATCGAATTCTAGCGTCACGCTCGGCAATGATAAAAAATGTTCGGGTAAACACGGGACCATGTTCCAATGAACATGGTAGTAGAAAGCCAATGCTTTCTAGAAATGTGCCAGCATTTCCCATTGGTTAGCTAGAAATGCGTCAGTATTTCTAGATGGCCATGTCATGGCCACGTTCTCCGGTTTCGCCCGCGTAGTTTCCAAAGTACCGAAGCTGTCAAATTCTGAGTTATTAGTTTTCACATCCATTGGCGTATCCTATGACTACCAGTTTTTTTGCTCTTCTTATAATTTGGGCCATTTGTTTTGTATTCAAGGAGTTGTTTAACCAATATTGTAACTAATAATTTGTTTGTTTGGTTTTGTATTTTTAAACTTCAGATTTTTTGTTATGTACTTTCAACTTTAAGTGCGCACACTTGCCCCACATGTCTAAATGTTACGTGACAGCTCCGCCAATTATGAATTAATTTTGATGGTTCTTTATTTGTTTAGTAGATCATAGTCCCATATACATTTTATGGAGAGCGGTTTTTGAAATACGAACAAACAACTATGATCTCATGACGACGTAGTGATAACCTCTTACTTGAACGAAACGATTGTATGATTTTAATTTTAAAAAAGAAATCTGTTTTTGGTTTTACTGTACAAAAATATTTATTTTTGGTTAATATATTCGTACAATTATATATTTATTTTTGGTAAATATATTTATTTGGTTAATATATTTATTTTTGGTTAATAAATTCGTACAATTCGCGTATTTGCTCGAAACCAACCTTGATGAGATTTGGAATACATAATCTTACTAACATGGTAATCTTAGGATTTCCCAAAGATGAGTAGTGATGCGGGTGGGAGAGATAAAACTACGATAAACAAACACTACAAAATACCAACACAATAACATCTGAGATACTTAAATTTTCGCCCAACTGAAGCGTGATACTATAAGCATTATATGTGGTTTTGCCTTTTGATCAATGCAATCAAGTTTAAGCCTACATCTCTGGGTACTAGGTCAGTAAATGCAAACAAAACTCCACCCCACAGCCGCGAGGCCTGCCTCTCAACATCGCGGTCCACTTTGCACCGGCGCCGATACACCTATTATAGAGGTCATGACCCCCCTGGGCTGGGTCCAGTACCTAGGTGGACCACTAAATAAAAAGGCATGCATGTCACTGATTAAATACCCTCTCGATTGGCGATGAAACGAATCTTGCGTACATTCACAACTCGCCAGCGGGGGCGCAGGACGAGGTAAGAAGCCGCGCTGTGATTAGCCGAATATCCGTGACGTGCTCTATTTTCCACGAATGATTGGTCGAAAAAAGAAAGACGTAAGCAAACTTCTAAGGACAGAGCAGGATACAAAAAAAGATATCAACGGGTTCCCATTTCGTATTTTTTAAATATTTGTTTTAATTTTGTGTATTGATGATGTTATGTTTTTCTAATTATTGCATTACATTTTATTTACTTATGGAATGATATACCTACTGTCCTTTGTAAAGCTGGATGTCCTGCTATCCTTTTGCACCATATCACTGAGCAGAAACTCATTTTGTATTTTTTTGTTTTTTTGCCATCATTCTTTCGTCGGAATCAAAAGCCTGACTGACTGAACTCGCAACAGGTATAGTGCAATTATGCTAATAAAACGCTAAGGAGGGGCAGTCGTACCATCACTAAAACGAAGTAAAATGGGTATAATGTCTCTGATGCATGCGATTATCGCACGGTCTTATGACTTGACCATGAATATGAGACCTAAAAAATAACTAACTGGAGTATATTCTATAAGAATTCTACTAATAGTACATTTTCTTAGTCTAAGTAATTATTTACAATTTTAAAAAGATAATTGTTTCATTCACCTGCTAACCACGCGTCCCATTAGTTCAATTCCCAAACTAGGATTATACAATGACTAGGGCCCAGTGCTTTTTGTGGGGGCACGCTGTGCCTCAAAACTCACACAGGTGGCTCACCGAATTCTCCGATAAAGTATAGACTTACAACTTTTGACTGGCCTCGTGGCTTAGTAGGTAGTAACTCTGCCTGCGAAGCCGAGGGTCGTGGGTTCGATTCCCACCCAGTGCAAATATTTGTGTGATGAATTCAAATGTTTGCACTGTGTCTGGGTGTTTCTATGTATAATAAGTAGGTATTTAGAGCTATATATGTATTATATCAGCTATCTGGTCACCATATCACAAGCTTTGCTTAGTTTGGGGTCAGATGGTGTTGTGTGTGAATTGTCCACCAATATTTATTATTATTATTTTTTACTAATTGATGTGCCCAGAGCACCTTGAAATTGGTATTAAACTGCGTCTCTCTGTGTGTAGCGTAAGTGATTTGAAGTGACACACAACCAATCTACTTGAACCCTAGAATCACTAGCGGCGAGATATTCTGTGGTTCTACTTATTTTGGTTGTGACAACGATATAATACTGATAGGTAAGAACTTCAGGCGTTCACCGCTTCCTGCAACCGACTAGAACGAAAAGAGTGAGTTCTCTCATCCCAACGATGACATGATTCCGTGCGCCTGCAGTTTGAGAGGGCACATCTAGTGGTTTATAGCGACGCTGACAATAACTAAAACATAATTTTATCATGCCTTCCGTACCTGTTTGAAGATATCGTGTCAATGAATTATTTATAAGTTGTATAAACATATTATTTACAGTTGTTAACCCTGATCTAAGTGTGTTTATTTCCGTCGATGTTTCGATAGGGCTTCAATAACTTGGGGTCGCGAGACGAGGACATCAATAAAAACATTAAATTGTGATAAGTCCGTGTATAAAATGTCTCAAGGTCTATTAGATACATTTATAAATAATGAATAGTAAAGACATTGGTATTATTCATTCCCGGATAGGGACTAAACGAGATAACATGATGGACCGAGTTCCCGATTTATCCGTGCAGTTTCATTAAGCACGATCACCTATGAACTGACGAATAGAAAGAGCATAAGTTTCTAATCACATATAGACCTTGCAATCCAAGATCTGGCACCCAAACTTTGAGTAGGTATTATGCCCTGCTCACTAAGCCAGGTCTGCAGCCAAGGGCGGATCCACTTTTTGGATCCAGGTTACATAGTCCTGGTCATATTATAAAACTGTGCGATAAGTTGATGCATGCTTTTTAATTAGTGGTCACCTAGGTATTAGACCCAGCCTAGGGAGGTGAGGGTCCCTCCTGGATCCGCCCTTGTATGCATCTCTGTTTTGGGGTATAATAGGAGAGGTTTGTGTCTAGTTTTTGGTTTGCCTCAAATACCTGCTCATAATTTGGTGCCCGCTCTTGAAATAAATAAATAATAAATATATATTGGTGGACAATTCACACACAACACCATCAGACCCCAAACTAAGCAAAGCTTGTACTATGGCGGTCAGATCGCTGATATAATACTTAATATATAGTCTTAAATACATACTTATTATAAATAGAAACACCCAGACACAGTGCAAACATTTGAATTCATCACACAAATATTTGCACTGGGTGGGAATCGAACCCACGACCCTCAGCTTCGCAGGTAGAGTTACTACCCACTAAGCCACGAGGCCAGAATAAGTTTCGCTCTTTCCCAGTCTCTTTCACATAGATCCCGTTGCCGTGCGTAGATAAGTAGGTATGTTGTAACGCTCATAGTCCTTCTTTTAAGCATCAAGTCGACTGGAGCCTGTGCGACGGTGTGAAGGTAATGGACGTTGTGACATAGAACTTCACAGAAGGTACCTAATGCCCGAGCTACACGAAGCTAATTTTTCAAGCTAGGATAGCAAGCTAGTGCTAGCAAGGTAGCAAGCTTCGTGTAGACATCGCTACGTAACGAAAAAATACAAAATACAAAAATATTTATTTTTACACCATAAAAGTTTACAAAATTTTGATATGAACCCATTGGCTCCGAACTAGTTGTAACTGTATTTCGAAGACAATGGCTTCTCCCATGGCGAATGTGTAAATGTAGTATGTGTAGTATATTTTACCGGGTGTGAGTGTGTCAAGTGTGTGTGTGTGTGTGTGTGCGTGGTGTGAGAATGTTTGTGTGTGAGAGAGTGCGTGTGTGTGTGAGAGAGAGAGTGTGTATTTGAGAGAGAGAGAGTATTTGTGTGTGCATATTTGTGACCATACGATATACGTATATATTTGTATCATTGGATACGTACTTCCATTCTCTTTTTCAGTTAATAAATACAATGTATTAGGTGAAAATTTCATTTTATACTGCAAAATACATATAACATATTAATATCCAATTATAAATAATATATTATTAATTTTTCGTGTTCATGTTTAATATAATAATATTCAGATAACGCTAGTTTTCGTGTCGCTCGGGCATTAGGTACCTTCTATGAAGTTCTATGTCACAACGTCCATTACCTTCACACCGTCGCACAGGCTCCAGTCGACTTGATGCTGAGTATATATAAATATAAGTTAGGATTACGACTGGCAACCAACCATTGCCGATCCTGCCGAGCCCCTGCGTCGAATCACTCGTGCAGCAGTCTTTTCAAAGTCGTGTGCATAGTGTAGCTAACTTAAAAACGGCGAAAGAAAACATCTTGCCAGTTATTCTACCGCCAAGCAGTAATGTGCAAACATTACTGTGTTCCGGTTTGAAGGGCAATGTTTCCAGAGAAATTACTGGGCTTAGAGATATAAGATCTTAGATCTCTGGGTGACGAGCGCAGTGCAGTGCTAGGTAATGATTTGGACTCTTCATGTTCCAATAGCTGCGTGTCACTGTGCTGTTATGTATCAGGCATGTTGCTTACCATCAGGCACATGTCCTGATCGTCTCGTCACTCTTTATTTAAAAAAAAAAATCTTAAATAAACAGACATTATCGTATCACATCAGTTTCCTCGCGATATTTTCCTTCACTGTTTTTAAGATAGACATTAGCGCATCGTAAAACCACGGTAATAATATATGTACCTACCTATATTTTACGCGCCAAAAACAAGTAAGTAACTTCAAAGACTGACAAGGTAGTAACTTCGCGAAGTTCGAGATTTTGATGTACAGACAAACGTACAGAATCAGCGTTAACTTTTTATTATATTCGTATCATTCGTATAATAAATGGTTACGCAGATCATGTCAAGATTCAGATTATCTCAAGTGGCTCCCCCCTGCTGACAAGAGATGGAGTGTATTATCGTAATAGTAGGCTATAAATATGAGAACTTTGTGTTTACAGTCCAGTAGTCGTTACAATGAGGTCGGCCGTAATACTGAGGTATGATTTTATATATTACCGACTTCACAAAAAAGGAGTAGGTTCTCAATTTGTACGTTTTCTTTTGTTTAAAGATGTTCCGCGATAGCTCTGCTAATTGTGAATCGTTTTGATGATTCTTCTTTTGTATGGTTGAAAATACTTCAGAGGTGATTCCATATAAATTAATTCAACATGGGTTAAAACGATAATTCTTTGCAAATGTCGCAGTAATAATATTGACGAATAGGAAAAAATCATTATGGAACTGCAGCAGGTGATTTGACAACAATAATATAAACAGGATAACATGCACCATTGTTTTTCATTGAATTTTAATCAACTATGGTTTCTGTACTCTTATCCAGTAGTAGAGGACTCTTGACAGTGTCCGTCTGGGGAAGTACCACACCTTTGCCAGTTATTCTGCTGCCAAGCAGTAATGTGCAATAATTACTGTGTTCTGGTTTGAAGGGCAATGTTTCCAGACAACTTAAATGGCTTAGAGATGTATTATCTTAGATAACTGGGTGACGAGTGCAGTGCAGTGCTAGTTAATGATTTGGACTCTTCATGTTCTAATAGCTGCGTGTCACTGTGTTGTTGTGTGGCAGGCATGCTGCTTACCATCAGGCACATGTCCTGCTCGTCTCGTTACTCTTCATTTAAAAAAAAGTAATGATATCCAATAAACATAAATGTGAAATGAGAGCCAAGATCAAAACATGGCTTGATTGTTGGCTTCAACAACAAAAGAAGTGAGATGTAAATGGGTGCCAAGTTCAATGATCAGTCCTATAGAATATGTTGTAAGAACTTAATTTTTTTTTTTCCTATACAGATCATAACATAAATTTATTATGATGAGGTCATTACCTCATCATAATGTTCTTCTTCTTCTTCATGTTCCAATAGCTGCTTGTCACTGTGTTGTTATGTGGGAGGCATGCTGCTTATCATCAGACATATGTCCTGCTCATTATTAAAAAAACTCTTTATTGAGAAAAACTCTCAAAATTATAGAACGCCTGCTCAATACGATGCCTTATTGAGCAGGCGTTCATGCGATTGAACGGCACAAGGTTAGGGGTTCCACTGATGAAGAAAGTTGATACGATTATGAGTCGCAGGTTTCTCCTTGCTGCCTTGCCTTTTTTAGTCTTGCACTTAACCAGTTTATTTAAATTTTGCAGTTTGATAGCGCTGGCTGTGAGCTGCCATGCTCTCTCAGTGAAACAAAGCAGGAAGTTCCCAGATGACTTCTTGTTTGGAACCGCTACTGCGTCCTACCAGATCGAAGGAGCTTGGAATGAAGACGGTAATATTTGAGTTGCTCAATTTCAAAGTAAGTTGAGGCTGGCCTAGTCGGGAGAACGGTGACAGCCGATCCGGAGACCCCAGGTTCAAACGCCATCATATCAAAGTCACGTGCCAAATGAAACTTAAAACGGCGAAGGAAAACATGAGGAAACTGACATATACCTAGAGTCTTTCGAGGGCGTGCTGGGGCAGGGTGGTGGATTATGGCCCTGATTCGCTATTATACAAGCTTTGCTTAGCTTGGGGTCAGATGGTGTTGTGTGTGAATTGTCCAACAATACAATATTTATATACCTACATTATAAAAGACGGACTAATTGCTTTCAGTTAGAAGATTAATTAACATAATTACTAGTTGACCCCGAACATCGAAGCGCATTTTTTTTTTGCTGTTGTGATTTTTTGGCGTGGGAGGAAAAAAATACGAGAGTGATTTTTGACGATGCCTGCGCATATCGACGGCCAAAAAACAATATGACGTTGACTGGCAACTGTCTCTTCAGAGTGAATTGAACAGCCAGGGCCGGATTTAGAGGTGTGTCCCAGGTTGCGGGGCTAATAATCTTGTCTTTAACCTCGTACGTTGAAATATAGTTCCCCCAGGTTAATTTCACTGTAAAAGCCAATGAATGGTAATGACAAATTCACACCTCTACATTTGTACTTCGGTAAATACTTAGATGTTCAGGTGGGATTCGAATTGACGACTTCGTAAATGTAAAATTGGACCTACTACTAGCCCACTCTTCCTCCTCCCCACTCCAGGTTGAGTTTTTTTAAAATTAATCATAAATCATTTTATTTTCAAGGAAAGGGAGAGAACATATGGGATTACATGACCCACACCAACCCCACCGTAATCAGAGACCAAAGCAATGGAGACGTGGCTGCTGACTCCTACCACAACTACAAACGGGATGTCGAGATGATGAGGGAACTCGGCTTGGACGCTTACCGGTTTTCCCTCTCCTGGTCCAGGATCCTGCCAGACGGCATGTCCCACACAGTCAACCAAGCCGGCATCGACTTCTATAACAACTACATCGACGAAATGCTCAAATACAACATCGTCCCGATGGTGACCTTATACCACTGGGACTTGCCGCAGAAACTGCAAGAGTTGGGAGGATTCACCAACCCCCTCATCACCGAATGGTTTGAAGAATACGCAAGAGTCGTGTACGAAAACTTCGGAGACCGAGTGAAACACTGGATCACTTTCAATGAACCTAGAGAGATCTGTTTTGAAGGATATGGAGCGGCCACAAAAGCTCCCATCCTAAACGCCACTGCTGTAGGAACTTACTTGTGTGCTAAGAACCTCGTCTTGGCTCACGCTAAAGCTTACCACTTGTACAACAATAAGTTCAAGGCGACGCAGAACGGACAGTGCGGTATTACTATCAGCGTCAACTGGTTTGGACCTCTCACTGACTCGGAGGAAGATAAGATGGCTGCTGAATTGAGGCGTCAAGCTGAGGTAATTGTAGACGTAATTTCCTACCAGTTTGCATTCAAACAATATGTAATTATCAAAGAAACGGTGGACTTTTATCAAACCACTAACACTGGTTTTTGCAAGAAACACATAAAACATTACAAATTGTGTTTAAGGAAATAATACAGATCACTGAATTCTGTTTTTTTTTTAATTTATTCAAAGGGCTTTGTCACTGAGCGACTATTTCGCCCTGCCTTCTATTGTAGTATCATAACTAATTACCTACATACTAGTTGTAATCAGCATGATAAATCAGCATGATTTGGCCTTGTTGCAATAGCTTGATAATTTCGCAACATTTTCAGTGGGGTTTATACGCAGAGCCAATCTTCGGTGAAGGAGGTTTCCCCAAGGAGCTCGCGCAGAAGGTAGCAGAGAAGAGCGCTGCGATGGGCTACTCTCAATCTCGTATGCCAGAGTTCTCGGAAGAAGAGAAGGCCTTCGCTCGTGGAGCGGCGGACTTCTTCGGAGTAAACCACTACACAGCCGCCATGGTGTATGTCGCTAACGACGAGCCCAGGGAAAATCCAACATTGTATACCGACTCCGGTACCGCCACAGTGACAGATCCGGACTGGATGGCTTCAGCCTCAACCTGGTTGTTCGTAAGTGTTTTGTGATTATTCTTAGCAAGGTAACAATTTTTCTATAATAAGACTAAATACGACTTCAATTTAAAATTGCCTAGGCTAAATTTCATAATTTTTATTATGGCAACTTTCCACCCTTTACCCATGAGACAGCAAGATTTGCTGTCTGTTATGCTATAACAAAACTAGCTGACGGAATTAAATCCTCAGATAAATTCAGATTCCAATAAAAATCTGGATGGATTAGTCACAGTAATATACATAATCGTAGATAATATTACCGTGGATTAGTTTAGTGTCTACCTGACTACAACATCCGACGGATTTTATCTAGTCAAAATAAAGATGAAAGAAGTTTTATCTCATTAATCTGTACCTACGTGTGGTCGATATGGATAACATATGAAAACCAGTGCCGGATTAAGCCAGCGCGGGGCCTGTAGCAATTTCAGTCAAGGTAACTTGGTTTGCTTGCTCGAGCTATTTTTATTTTCTTTGTCCGGGCACAGATGCCCGGCCTACTACGCTAGTTCGGAGCGTGGGGCCCCCCAGTTCGCGCGGGGCCCGTAGCATTTGCTACGCTTGCTATATGGCTAATCCGGCACTGATGAAAACCGGTTAAGTGTTTTTGCTGTAAGATAGATTGATTGGAATTTTCTTATCTTGTCAAAATTATCGCATCAAATACGTACGAATTCAATGACTATTTTACTCGTATTTTATCGTAAACAGACTGCACGAAACACTAACTTAAACCGTGATTCACTTACACGAACTACGGACTCGATCAGGCATCGCGCGCGAATCAAATTCGCGGACCGCACCTCGAAAAAAAATAAAATAAAAAGGCCGGGACCGCTCTCAGCCCCGAATTTTGGAGGGGGTCACCAGTACGCAGCTTCAGATTTCGGGGGTCACCGGTAGAAATAAGTACAATAGATCGAATAAAAATACTTTACTAGTAGCGCCCCACGATTTTACCCGTGTAGTCCCGTTCCAGCCGTTTTCCCGCGTTAAAAATAGTTTATTAACCGACTTCCAAAAAAAGGAGGAGGTTATCAATTCGACCCCTATGTTTTTTTTTTTTTTTTTATGTTGTTACCTGATTTCTCGAGAACCTCTGAACCGATTTTAAAATTTCTTTTTTGTGTTCGGATGGGTATGCCTCCCGAATGGTCCCATATAAATATTTTTGAAATCGGTCAAGTAGTTTTTGAAATATGAACCAAAAAGTGAAAATTTGCGTATCTGGATGACGTAGTTGTACATTTCACAAAAGTTATGAATCTCGACCCTGTCTGTCTGTCTGCGTAAATGCTTTAATAAAAACTTGTTTTTAACCCCCGACCAAAAAAAGGGTGTTATAAGTGACGTCGATGTCTGTCTGTGTGTCTGTCTGTCTGCTGTGACACTGTAGTAGAACTCAAACAGATGGGCCGATTTCGATGCGGTTTCTTTTATTTCAAGGTTAATACCATAGCAAATGTTCTTAGCTATATCTGGTTAATGTCGATTCAAGATGGCCGCCTCCACAAAATGGCGGACAAAATATTTCTTCACAACCTACCTCAATTTGGACATCAAATGTAAGGGCTTGACTAGTAGAATACTATGTACTATAACAAATTTCAAATGCAAAATGGCCGCCACGACAAAATGGCGAATTATATTATATTTTTCATTACTACCTCAATTTGGGTATCAAACGAAAGAGCTTGACTAGTAGAATACTTTGCACTATGAAAAAATTCAAATCCAAGATGGCCGCTTCCACAAAATGCCGAAATACATTTCTTTTTTCACAACTCCCTTTATATGGGTATCAAATGAAAGGGCTTGACTAGTAGAATGTTGTACAGATAACAAATCCAAGGTAGTCGGGGGTTAATCAAAATTATTCACTTTGTTCTTGTACACTAAAAAGAGTAAAATAAACTATTTTCGTACAAAAAATTAAACCGACTTCAAAACCACAAATAGGCACTCAAAAGCGAAAAATAAACTAAAATCATTATTATAAGCGCTACTCACTCATCTATTTGAAGTCGGTGCCAGTCAGGTCAAAAAGTTAGTAGATTGATGCTATGTAGGCACAGGTAAGTAGTATAGATCTATCCTATACCTGTTAGATTTGGCTGGCACCGACTTCAAATAGATGAGTGAGTAGCGCTTATAATAATGATTTTAGTTTATTTTTCGCTTTTGAGTGCCTATTTGTGGTTTTGAAGTCGGTTTAATTTTTTGTACGAAAATAGTTTATATACTATAAATAGTTTACATTTTTTGACGTGACAACGTCTTATAAATTGGTTTGCCGGGTGACACTTCAAGAAACTGCGTTACGCTCCGCTCACGTTATGCGCTCACAACGAGAGCGAGTGAGAGGCACGCGTCCCTTCCACTCGGGCATGGTTAGCCCGCCTAAGAGCGAGAGAGACAGACATCAAAAGTGAAAGGCACTCGTCCCTTCCGTAAAATTATTTTACCACTCAAAGTCATTGTCACGTAAAACTTTCGCCCGTATACCGACTTTACAGGCAACCAATTTTTTTTTTAGATTTTTAATTTAACGTTACATGGGTCATGCCACCTATGACCCAGCTTCGCACCGCGCATGGTGGGTCGCGTCGTTGTCGTTGTCATTGAGATGCCGTGGGCGTTTTCAATTTTATAATGTCACTACAGGTGATCCCAATGTTTGGGATGGTAATGATTTTGACTGTCACTGTGTTGTTATGTGACAGGCGTATTGCTTCCATCAGGCACATGACCTGCGTCTCGGGTCTCGTCACTCCATACTATAAAAAAAATGATTGTGTGGTTTTATGAAACCACGGTAAAGATGATACATTTTTCGCATTGTAGTAGACATTTAACAATTTTATTTTTCGATGTATAAAATGTATCAAATTGTTTTATTAAAAAAAAAAAAGATCGTAGTCAAAGTGGCCCCAAAAACTAAGAGAATAAAATAATCTGATGATGTTCTGTTATGCTTCTTCCAGCTCGCCCCCAACAGCATCCTGAACGCGTTGAGCCACCTTAAGGAGAAGTACAATGATCCTATCTTCTACATCACGGAGAATGGCTGGTCCATCGACCCTGACCGCGACTTGGTTGATGATGACAGGATCACCTACTACAGGTATGAGGAATTACTTGAAAATGAGCTAACATATCATTTATTCTACACTAGCGCGCGTTGCTACGCCACCTATCGAAAATTGGTCGTACTAACTCAGACTTAGAACAAATTTGGTTAGCTTAGGTTATAATGACGCTAACTTAAAAGATAGACCCATACTGTCCCGGACTTTGGCGTACGTCAGCGCGCGCAACGAATGTTCTCAAAGGGAATCATTTCCCCCCGTTTTTGTTATATTTTTCATTTACGCTCCTATCAATAGAAGCGCAATGTCATATAGCCTTCCTCGATAAATGGACTATCCAACAGAAAATCTTTCAACCAGTAGGTAGTAGGTAGTTCCCGAGATCTGGCGTTCAAATGGTGTGACGAAAACCAGTTGATGATGATGAAAGCAAAACTACTATTGAACTTGCGAGAAAATTCGAGAATGCGAAGAAAGAGGGCTATGACATAAAACAATCATTTTTATTCATTTTTTGATCAATTTAATTTTCAACATTGTTTAGAATCAGCAACACTAATGGAAACATATTAATTACCTACACCAAACGGTTCCTAATTGTCAACAATAATTACTGCATGAACAAAATGTTACAAAAACATGCGTCAAACATCTAGTCAGCCCCGAACCACACTCTCAATTTTGATAAATTGACACATAAATGCCAGCTTTCGTGAATATCGGTTGACTTGCTCCAGAGTTTACTGGGAACCATCGAAATAAATCAGAAGATGTGCCCTGAGCACCTTAAAATTGTTAACAAAATGCGTCTCTGTGTGTAGCGTAAGTGGTAAGCTACCAATCTACTGGACTCCTAGAATCGCTAGCGGCGAGGTATGTTGTGGTTCTACTTATTTTGGTTGTTGACAACGAATAGTGAATAAATGCCTGGTGTTCACCGCTTCCTACAACCTACTAAAACGGAAAGAGTGAGCATACTCTTTCCAATCATAATATAATCCCGTGTGCCTGAGGTTTGGGAGGACACTTCCATTGATTTATATCGATGCTGAGAACAAACATTAGATTTTTATTTATTTTATTTCAGGGCTGCTTTGGAGAGTGTGCTGGATTGCTTGGATTCCGGAATCAGGCTCAGAGGCTACATGGCGTGGAGTCTCATGGACAACTTCGAGTGGATGGAAGGATATTTGTAAGTTTTTATGTTATACTTCTATTTGCGTGTTAGGGAAACATTGGCGAGAGTGTATTTACGATGCACGCGCTCACTGTCACGAAAAACAGTCTACTCCAAAGTTCCCCAAGCGGCCAAATGTGACCGACGATTTTAGTGCAAATCGCAGCGCCCGCGCAAATGGTCTAGTTACAGGAGCTAGTTAGCTAGTCAACAGTTTAGTAAACATTGTTACTAACTTCAGGTTAATTCTTCTTGTGTTGCAGATATTATCTATAGACTACAGGCCCGTGAACAAACGGTGATAGAAGGGTATACAATAATAAGATTCAGCACTATGCCCTCACTTGAAAGCTGTCCAATTGAGTGCAGGTGAAGATAGGGCGTCGCAACTCTCGATCATTTCTCCTAGTGACATGATTTTTGTGCGGCGTTAGGGGAATAATGGATAAAAGAGGTATTGAAACAATAAAAATTGTAAAATTTAATTTTTTATTTGCTATTTTGTCAGAAAAAAATCTGATTCTCCGGCGATTTTCAGGGTAAATTTGGTCATTGTATTATACGGCATTGGTTCCATACAGTTTCAATGCCTCTTCTAATCCATTATTCCGCAATATCCTACAAAAATCATGTGACAAGGAGAAGTGATCGAGAATTGCAACCCCCTATCTTCACTTGCACTCAGTTGGACAGCTTTCAAGTGAAGGCATAGTGCTAAATCTTATTATTTTATACCCTTCTATCATCCTACATAGGTCTTCTGGTGGTTCATTTGACCTATAAATTTTGTTTACGGGCCTGCAGTCTATATTGTTGAAGTTAGACTTCTTACCACGAGGACTAAAGAGAGCAAGTATTAACTTCTTGCATTCGTGGAATAAGTAGTTCTTAATCTGTGGTACACATCAAAGAGTTTACATATGTATACGACGTATAGAAAGTGTATCTCTCTACTTAGTCTGTGGTATAGAGTTAGATTTTCCCTCAGATTGTAAAGATTTTCCGTACGGTTCCTTTCTTCCTTTGTGTCAATCGTAAGCAGATGACGTGCATACTTTCTATGGCAACAGAGTGATGTGCCGCGACATAAGTATGACACTTCCACAAGAGCGACAAGGCAAGAAAGATTCTACCCGTGCTTTCGGTGTAAAGCGCTTGTGCCAACTCTATACGTGCTATATGTAAACTCTTTTGTACACACACACTTTTTTCCATCCGTTTTTGTTTGTGTGTTTTGTCTCATTCAAAAACGTTTCATTACAAGCTAACAATAAAGCAAATCCCTGAATGTAGGTACAGATACCTACTTAAAAGTTGCTACGCAACTATTGTAGTTTTCATCAACATTGATTTTAAGATTATCATTGCTTTTGCGATGCACCAAAGTCAAACCCTTTCAATTGATAAGTAACAATATTAAGCCATGCCCAATACCAATAAAGACTATATTATAGTTTAACTTTAGATCTATATTTCACACACTTTTAGTACCGTTTATCTGCCAAAGCCAGGATGACCAAACTTCATAATGGGGTATCGTTCTTACCTGTTTTGGGAGCGTGAGAAAGTTTCAGCTTCGTTAAAATAAGATCTGGGGATCTTATTTTAACGAAGCAAGAGCAAGCAAGCGCCCGGGAAGCAAGAGCCCGGACTCCAATCCGGGCTCTTGCTCTATAAAGCCAAAGCCGATTTAGTGAGACGATACAAGGGCGGGTTAAACTTGAGTCTTTTTTTAACCCCCGACAAAAAAAAAGGGGTGTTATAAGTTTGACGTCGATGTCTGTCTGCCTGTCTGTCTGTCTGTCTGTCTGTCTGTCTGTCTGTCTGTCTGTCTGTCTGTCTGTCTGTCTGTCTGTCTGTCTGTCTGTCTGTCTGTCTGTCTGTCTGTCTGTCTGTCTGTCTGTCTGTCTGTCTGTCTGTCTGTCTGTCTGTCTGTCTGTCTGTCTGTCTGTCTGTCTGTCTGTCTGTCTGTCTGTCTGTCTGTCTGTCTGTCTGTCTGTGTGTGTGTCTGTCTGTCTGTGGCACCGTAGAGCTCAAACGGATGGGCCGATTTCAATGCGGTTTTTTTTTATTTGAAAGTTAATATCCGTGCGGGTGTTCTTAGCTATGTTTGGTTAATATCGATTCAAGATGGCCGCCTCCACAAAATGGCGGATAAAATATTTCTTCACAACCTACCTCAATATGGGTATCAAATGAAAGGGCTTAACTAGTAGAGTACTATACGCAAAACAACAAACAAAATTCAAATCCAAGATGGCCGCCACCACAAAATGGCGCATTATATATTTTTTCACTACTACCTCAATATGGGTATCAAACGAAAGGGCTTGATTAGTAGAATACTTTGCACTATGACAAATTTCAAATCCAAGATGGCCGATACCACAAAATGGCGAATTACATTTCTTTTTTCACAACTCCCTTAATATGGGTATCAAATGAAAGGGCTTGAATAGTAGAATTTTGTACAGATAACAAATCTTAGGTAGTCGGGGGATAGTCAAAATTTTTAATTTTGTTCTTGTTCACAGAGAGCGGTTCGGTTTGTACCACGTGGACTTCGAATCCCCTGCCCGCACCCGCACCCCCCGCAAGTCTGCGTTCGTATACAAGCAAATCATCAAGGAGCGCGCCATCGACCACTCCTACGAACCAGACACCATGACCATGACCATCGACGAGGGCCATTAAAAACGACTATAAAAAACCATCACATAAAGCTTTTAAAAAGTTCATCGAAATAATTAAGACGACGACAGTGTCAAAAATAAACCATACTAATTCGTCCTTTAGGTAGATTATTAAAAAATATAAAACACGCATTTTTTTTTTACCAAATTATAAAAAATTGACATCAAACATATAGATCGTCAAACAGATTGGGGGTTGTGACGTCACGCTATTGTAAAAAAATTACCATAACGTGACGTCACTCGCAACTTCTAACCACTGTATCTTCGTCTTTTTTTGATTGTGAAGCAAAAAAGAAACACGCGTAAAAAAAATTTTTATGAACTATCTTACGGATTAATTAGAGTTTTAAACGGACTTCAAAAAATGAATGTTAATTCGTTTTTTTTTTGTTTGGTCACCGTTACTGGTTCCGTTAATGAGGATTCGGATAATCGTGGTTCTAGTGTATACATATTTTTTAATACTTTCATACCGAGAACAGCGTTCACTAATAGTATAACATGTTGTCACAATAGTGTACAGAACACATGAGCTACTTTTTATTCCGAAAATATAACGAGAACAGGACCTACGCGGCTAAAACCACGGGGCACTGCTAGTATTGTAATAAAGGAGATGATAAGAGTTTTAAAAGGTTTAAGTGATTCTATTGTTTGTAAGACGAAGTGTAAATATATTGTTATTTATTTATTTGAACATTTGTGTTTCAATTACCAACTTTTTTTTTTAATTAGGGATATTATGTTCTAAGAACACCTGTCTAACGACGCAATAGAGACAGCCTACTAAATGTTCCCACAGCGGGGACTCGGGGCCTTCTCCGGTTCAGTGGCAGATGACCTCGAAAGAATCTCTAACACATAGATTTTTGTAGTACTAGGGCACCTGGGGAAGTACAACACGTTTGCCAGTTATTCAGTAGTGTGCAAACATTACTGTGTTTCAGTTTGAAGGGCAATGTTCCCAGAGTAATAACTGGGCTAAGAGATAAAACACCTTATACATAAATGAATGTAATTAATGTATTTAATGTATCTCTGTTATCTGTTTTTAATTTGTTTATCTTATTTCGTGTTTCTTTTTTTGTAATTAATGTGAATTATGGCCGTTTGTGCGTGTTGGCTACGCTGTTAGCACATGTCGGCAATTCTTTATAAATAAATAAATAAATAAATACCTACCTCCAGGTGAAGAGCGCAGTGCAGTACTAGTTAATGATTTGGTATCTTCATGTTCCAATAGCTGCGTGTCACTGTGCTATTATGTGGTAGGCATGTTGCTTATCATTAGGCACATACAAAAAAAGATACTCATCTGTGAATACTCATTATTGATACACCAAATAACTATATAAGTAGGTATTGTATCAGCTATCTGGCCGCCATAGTATCTACCTACAAGCTTTGCTTAGTTTGAGATCAGATAGTGGTGTGATATTTATTACTATTTTTTATTAATTTACCATAAGGATATATTGTTAAAATTAAAAAGAAAAAAAAAACAATTACGTAGTGTAAGTAGTAGTTGTATATTTATGTACCTCGTCGTAGTATAGCTTTCATTGTACTTATATCGTAAATGTAACAATTTGGATGTTTGTTCCTCAATTGCGTCGGAACGGATTCAGGCTGAAATTACACAGGAAAACAGAATATAGAATGAAATAGCAGCACAGCTTATGTCTATCCCAGGAAAATAATAGGAACGGGAACAACAGCGGGTAAAACCGTGAGGTGCTTCTAGTAATTTATATACCAAGTAAGACGATACATAGCCAACTGATATTTATTATTTTCTCTTACAAATAAAAGTACTTATAACGTTTTTTCTTCTTCTCTCATTCATTTGGTATTCTGATACACTATGATTATATAATTAGGTCTAAGTAATAGTTTTAGTATGAAAACTAACGTGGTTATTACACATATTTAATAAATACACCAACTCGCACTGGGCCAGCGTGGTGGATTATGGCCTTAACTCTGTCCTTGCGAGAGACGGCCCGAGTCCCAAAACAACAGAGTCACGAAACGACAGTGGGAACATTTAGTGGGCTGTTGATGAATAAATACACGGGTAACTCAGTCCAGTCCAACTCAAGTTTCGATCGCGTCAGGCGTTATTTTTCAAGGAGAGTGCGCGCGCGTGTTTGCTGCTCGTTTAGCACTGAGGGCAGATCGAAACTTGAGACGGACTGGACTGACTATATCAAACGTGAGTTACCCGTGTATTTATTTAAAAAGTAATAATTGGTCTGAGAATTATTGGGATGATGTTTGGGTCAAATAGGTATATACCATTCTGATTAGTCTGTCAGATTGATAATGGCAAAATATGAGATATACGAGCGCAGTGCAGTGTTTGGTAGGTAAGGGTTTGGACTCTTCATGTTCCAATAGCTAGGTACGTGTTACTGTGCTGTTATGTAAATAAATAAATATTGGTGGAGATTTCACACACTACACCATCTGACCCCAAATTAAGCAAAACTTGTCCTATTCAAGCCAGATAGCTGATATAATACTTATACATTTTTAAATACATACTTATTATACATAGGAAACACCCAGGTACAGTACAATTCATTACACAAACATTTGCACTGGGTGGGATGGAACCCACGACCCACGGCTTCGCAGGCAGACCTACTACCAACTAAGCCACCAGGCCAGCCATGTGCCAGGCATGTTGCTTGCCATCAGGCACATGTGCTGTTCGTCTCGACACTCTTTATTAAAAAAAAATACGCATGAGATAGGTGAGATCAAACCATTAAAAATCGACAAAGATTATTATCGAACAACATTTATAGATAGACCATCAAACTTCAGGAGTTGGGAGTTGTGACGTCACGTCTTCGTAAATCTGAACTCTAATGCCCGAGCGACACGAGGCTAGTTTTTCAAGATAGGATAGCAAGCTAGTAGGTACCTACTTCTAGCTTCGTGTAGACAAAACTAGCGTTGCGTTGTCTACACGAAGCTAGAAGTACTCGTAGCTTGCTACCCTAGCTTGAAAAATAGCTAGCCTCGTGTCGCTCGGGCATGAGCGCTGTATCAAAAATATGTCGAATTTTTAACTCCCGACCAAAAAAAGGGTGTGAAAAGTTTGACGTCGATGTCTGTCTGTCTGTGTGTGTGTGTCTATCTGTGGCACCGTAGAGCTCAATCGGATGGCCTGATTGAGGCCGGTTTTTTCATTTGAAGGTTAATATCCGTGCGGATGTTCTTAGCTATGTTTGGCTAATATCGATTCAAGATGACCACCTCCACAAAATACCGGACAAAATATTTCTTCACATCCTACATCAATATGGATATCAATTGAAAGGGCTTGACTGGTAAAATACTATAACAAATTTCAAACCCAAGATGGCCGCCACCACAAAATGGCGGATTATATTTTTTTTTGAATACTACCTCAATATGGGTATCAAACGAAAGGACTTGACTAGTAGAATGTTGTACAGATAACAAATCCGAGGTAGTTGGGGGTTAATCAAAATTTTTAATTTTGTTTTGGTTTTTATTGTGAAACAAAAGAAACAATAATACGCGTGATAATACTAACTGCTGGTCTTCGTTTTTTAGTCATCACGTTCATTGTTTTTCTATTTCTGTTTCTATTTGTCGTTAATGTCCCTCATCGATGGTCATGGTCATGGAGTCTGGTTCGTAGGAGTGGTCGATGGCACGCTCCTTGATGATCTGCTTGTAGACGAACGCAGACTTGCGGGGGGTGCGGGTGCGGGCGGGGGATTCGAAGTCTACCCGGTACAGGCCGAAAAGCTCTCTGTGGAGAAAAAAAAAAGTGAACACGCGAGCGACACGAGGCTAGTTTTTCAAGCTATGAGTGTTAACAACCTAGTACTTATAGCTTCGTGTAGACAACGCTACGCAACGCAGTTTTGTCAGCACGAAGCTAGAAGTACTTAGCTTGCTAACTTACTAACACTAGCTTGCTATCCTAGCTTGAAAAACTAGCCTCGTGTAGCTCGGGCATTAGGTGCTGGAAATGACGGGACGAGGTAGGGTCTTTACCCGTGAAGCAATAGCCGACAGTATGCGGCTCGGTATCTACGTATACTAATATTATAAAGCTGAAGAATGCGAGGATCTCGGCTGCTATCAGTAGGAGCGGAGGAACAAATCCAAGGGGAACTCCAAAAATAACAAGGGGGAAAAAATCCTTTTTGAGAGCTTTCGTAGCGCGCTGACGTGCGCCGAAGTCCTTGACAGCATGTGTCTATCTTTGAAGGTTGCATCATTTTAACCTAAGCTAACCAAATTTGTTCTAAATCTGAGTTGGTACGACCAATTTTCAATAGGTGGCGTAGCAACGCGCGCAGGGTTCAGCTAGTCTATTGCCTATATATTATTACTAGATTTTCGTCCCGGCTTCGCCCGTGGTACATAAATAGCACTCATTGGGATCCCGTAGGTACATATCCAACGGTGAAAAAAAAATAAAAAATACTGAAATCGGTTCAGGAGAATATCACTTTCAAGCCAAAAACCGCTTCAACTACCTGCTACGCCACCTGTCGGAAATTGGTCGTATGAACTCAGGTTTAAAAACAAATTTGATTAGCAAAGGTTTATATTCAATGACGCAATCTTGGACATTGGCTAAATTACGGTGACATTACCGAATGGAACCCAAAAGAAAAAAATAAGTTGAAGTTGACGCAATCTTAGACACATGCTGTCATGTCAAAGCACGCTACGAGCTACGGAAACTCTCAAAAAGGAATATTTTTTCCCCGTTTTTGTTACATTCTAGATTCATGCTCCCCTTCTATTGATAGTAGCGTTATGTTCTATAGCTTATAGCCTTCCTCGATAAATTGACTATCTAATAGAAAAATTCCCGATTTTGTTACATTCTTGATACATGCTCCGTTTCTATTGATAGTAGCGTTATTGTCTATAGCCTATAGCCTACCTCGACAAATGGACTATCCAATAGAAAAAGAATCTTTGAATCCGGACCAGTACTTCCCGAGATCCTAGCGTTCAAACAAACAATCAAACTCTTCAGCTTTATAATATTAGTATAGATGAAGCTGAAGAATGTAAAACTACAGGAACTACACACCGATTTCAAAAATTCTTTCTCCGATGGATGTGTACGAAGTCCCCTGAATGCTATATAATCTATACACGTTCCATGGGCGAAGCCGGGATAAGCCACGTGGGAATCGAACTGTGACTGTCTTTTCGAAGTCATGTGCGTAATGCCGCTAAACTGTGAAAGAAACCGGAAAACATCGTGATGAAAACTTACAACCTAACCAACCCTCACTCAGCCAGTGCATTACGGCCTTGACTTTCTCCTTTTCAGAGAAGGCTCCGAGTTCCAACTGTGAGAAGATAAAACATGCGTATACTTGCGCTGGAATTCACTTACAAATACCCGCCGTTCCATTCGAAGTTGTCCATGAGACTCCACGCCATGTAGCCTTTAAGCCTGATTCCGGAATCCAAGCAATCCAGCGCACTCTCCAAAGAAGCCCTGAAAATATACTGGAACTAATATAACAGTGACTGGCCTCGTGGCTTAGTGGATAGTAACACTGCCTGCACAGTCGAGGGTCGTGGGCTGGAATCCTACCCAGTGCAAATATTTGTGTGATGAATTCAAATGTTTGTACTGTGTCTGGGTGTTTCTATATACCTACTACTCAGTGTAAAAAGTATCGGGAATATGTCAATAAAAAGACCCGTGTAAAATAGGGCGTTCTAATTTTTTTACTGCATGTTGGTAGCACTGCAGTTATTTAGCGCGCAAAGTTTGAGCGGGATCTGTCATTTAATTTGTTTTAAACTACACTTTTTGTTGGTCAAAGTTTTGAGTTCTCTGCGATTTTTACAATGGAAAATATTGTTGAACAAAGAGTGTGTCTTAAATTTTGTGTTTCGAATGATATTTCATGTGGTGAATCACTAAAAATGTTGCGAAATACCTACGGCGAATCGTGTACCTATATCGAAAACAAGGGCTTATGAATGGTATAAGGCTTTTAAAGAAGGCCGAGAAGTAGTAGTAGACTTGCCTCGTTCTGGTATACTTTCAACCGCTACGACCAAAGGAAACATCGACAGAATCAAGAAGCTAGTGCTCGAAAATCGACGTATGAGTCTGAGAGAGTTGGCTAGTGAGGTGAACATATCTTTTAAGTCCATCCACAACATTCTCATTGACATTTTAGGTACGAAACGCGTCGCCGCTTGACTAGTTCCAAAAGAACTCAATTTTGTTGAAAAAACGCAGCGAAAGCATGTCGCTGAAGACATGGTTTCCCGAGCTTCTACGGATCTGACCTTTATGAAACGTATAATAACTGGCGACGAGACATGGGTTTATGAGTACGACATGCAAACAAGCCAACAGTCTTCAGAATGGCGTCTCGAACACGAGCCGAAACCCAAAAAACCGCGGCAAAGTCGCTCCGAAATCAAGGTGATGCTGACAGTTTTTTTTTGGCTACCGTGGTGTGGTTCCCTCCGAATTCCTTCCAGAGGAAGAAACAGTGAATAAAGAATATTATTTAGGTGTCATGAAGCGTTTGCGTGAGAGTATCTAGAAAACGAAAACGTCCAGATTTGTGGCAATGGATGCTGCACCATGATAATGCACCATCACACACAGCCATTATAGTGAAAGAGTTTTTAGCGAAAAATTCAACAAAAGTTCTCGACCAAGGACCTTATTCACCTGATATGGCTCCGTCTGACTTTTTTTATTTCCCAAGTTAAAATTACCACTTCGAGGAAAACGTTTTGAGTCGATAGAAGTCATAAAAGAAAATTTGCTGAATGAACTAAAGGCCATACCGCAAATAGTCTATGAAAAATGTATGGAAGACTGGGTGAAGCGTTGGAGATGTTGTATTGCAAGCGATGGGGCCTACTTTGAAGGCGATAAAATAAATTTAGATGAATAATTTGTATTTTTTGTTTTATTGACAAATTCCCGATATTTAGTACACAGAATGTATAATAAGAATAAGTATGTATTTAAAACTATATATGGATTATATCAGCTATCTGGCCGACATAGTACAAGCTTTGCTTAGTTTGGGGTCAGATGGTGTTGTGTGTGAATTTTCCACAAATATATATATTTAAAACAGCCCGAGACTTCATCCGGAGAGTGGTAAACCTTCCGGAAGAAGTCTTAGCTAAAACTGAACTTTAAGTTGCTCTCTCTTTTACAGCAAAACCAAAGCCGCTTTATTAGGTGGTAGAAGGGTCAATATAATTTAGAAACCAATTATCAAAATACTCTGCTTTCTTAGGAATAAAAAGTGGCTCATGGACTGCAATCTATGTGAAATAACAGATTCATACTCCAAATTCAACTCTAACAACCTGCTTGATATATGTTCTGTGGATTGAACAGAACATTCCAACTATTTTGGACTCCATCATTAGGTACTCATGCACGGTCCGAAAGGGGGGGGGGTCACAGGGGACATGACTCCCACCCCAAAATTGTATACTTACATATGTTAAACTAAAACTCAAAAAAAAATATTTAAATGTCTAATACTACTCCATTTATTGTATTTATATTGGTGGCGAAAATCTGAGGCTGAGTACTGTTACTGGTGACCCCCTTTAAAATTTGAGACTGAAACCGCGCCTGTAGGTACCTATGATCTCTGCCAAGTCGCGCGTTGACAGACCTCACTTATTGAAGTGAAAAATATTTTTCGTGGGCTGTAAATTGAATTCTAGCGTCACGCTCGGGAATGATAAGAAATGTTCAGGTAAGCTCGGGGCCATAAGCATAGGACCATTGTCTATCTAGAAATACATCAACATTTCCCATTGGCCATCTGGAAATGCGTTAGCATTTAAAATGGATGACCATTAAAGGGCCACCGGAGGGCGAGACCATAAGCTCATGGTCTTGACTCCGGTTTCACGTTCCGGTTTCTGTAGTTTCCAAAATAAGCTATCAAATTCTAAATTTACAAGTTTTCACTATATCGGCAGCTCCCTATGACTGCCAATTTGTTTTTTTTTTTGTTATATTATAGAGTGAAAAGACGAGGAAGACACGTACCTGAGGGTAAGCAACATGCCTGCCCATAACAGCGCAGCAATACGCAGTTATTGGAACATGAAGAGCCCAAATCAAGTACAAGTACAAGTGTGGATTTAGGGCTAGAGCTGGCAACCCCCAGGGGGTTTCATGACCCACATGACCACCCCTAGGCTAGGTCCAGTACCTAGGTGACTGATTAAAAAGCGTGCATGTGCTTATCGCACAGTTTTATGACAAGAACCACGACTATGTGAACCCCGTGAGCCCCTGAAGCCGAAGCCCTTGGATCCAGAGACCCCGGGTTCAAAACAACGCGCACCACTGCCTTTTCGATATCATGTGCGGAATGCCGATAACTTAAAGCGGTGAAAGATAACATCGTGAGGAAACCGATATGTACCTAGAATCTTTCATCGTTCGAAGTCATGTGTCATCCACCAACCCGCACTGGGCCGACGTGGCCAACACCTTGACTCTCTCCTTGTGAGAGAAGGCCCTGAGTCTCAGAAGTGGGAACATTTAGTGGGCTGTTTAATTGGGATGATGGCAAAGTCAAAGTCAAAGTACTTTATTCATAAATGTACAATTTACACGTCAATTAATAAAAAATAAAAACAAAAGAAAGAGCATACAAATTGTACACATTTTCAAAGTTTGAAACTACTACTTTACTGTATTACAATAATTATTGTACAGAAAACTGTCAAGCATTATACGAGTATAATGTCTTTATTGCAATTGTACTAACCTATATCAAATTTATTTATTTACATTTTTATGGGAACTTTGCCATCACTCTCTAAAAATTCGCTGTAACTATAAAAAGTTTGATCGATAAGCCAGCACTTTAATCTGTTTTTGAAGCTGCCGAAACTTGGGGCCGATATAACTATTTTGGGAAGAGTGTTATGTTATAAAGAGTGAGTGTTATAAACAGGTTTATGCCATCATTCCAATCCTTCTGTACGAGTATACCTGTAGTAAGTGATTCTGTCGTCATCAATCAATTAAGTCTAGTTGGGGGTCCATGGACCAGCCGTTTTCTGTGATGTAGAAAATAGGATTGTTGTACTTTTCCTTCAGGTGATTTAAAGCGTTGAACATGCTGTTGGGGGCGAGCTGAAACACACCATCGTAATATTTAACTATATACTATAAATTATTTAGAAACTGTTTTGTCTGTTAAAACTACTAGACTGCAGGCCCGTGAACAAAATTTATGGGTCATCTGATACAGCAGGAGACCTATGTAAGATGATAGAAGGGTATAAGAAGGGTAAGTCATAAGATTGAGCACTATGCGTCACTTGTAAGCTGTCCAACTGAGTGCAGTTGAAGAGGGGGGGTTCTAAACCTCGATCATTTCTCCTTGTCGCATGATTTTTGTACGGCGTTGTGGAATAATAGATTAGAAGAGGTATTGAAACAATAAAAATTATAATTTTAAAATTCTAATTGTTACTTTTTGTGAAAAAAAATCATGATTTTCCGACGATTTACAGAGTACGAGTAAAATGTAACTTTCTTAGATAAAGATTGTTGCAAATTTCCGGGATTTAAGAAAAACTACTGTTTGCAGAAAACAATATCTGCCAACGACTTTGGCCAGAGGGTATCCGTAACTCCGTATCCGACTAAAACGTTCATATTTAGTGTGACGAGCATTGCTCTTCGCTCATCACCCAGAGATATATGATGATCCATCTCTATGCCCTGTAATTTCTCCGGAGTCATTGCCCTTCAATCCGGCACACAGCGATATATTCACATGACTGCTTGGCGGTGTAATAACTGGCAAATGTATGGGGACTTGCCCAGGTGGACTCTGCAAAGAGTCCTACCACTATACTTTATAGTGGTAGCTACTGATGCTGTAGAGTGATAGGACACTCGCTGAGAGGCGTCTGCTGATTTACATTTCCAATGTAATCTATATCTTATGAGGGATGACATAAACCCCATTTTGTGATACTGTGCTGTTATGGGTAGGCGTGTTATTTACCATTAGGTATATTATGCTCGTCTCATCACTGTTTACTGTAAAATAATAGGCGTGGTACTTCCTTAAGAGGACTCTGCCAAACGTCATACCACCACAAATCTTGAATACTCACATATAGCCAAGAAGAAGCAGAAGGCATCCATTCTGGATCATAAACCATGACTGTACCAGAGTCGGTAATCAATGTCGGGTCTTCCCTCGGTTCGTCATCAGCTGCGTACACCATGGAAGCTGAATAATGGTTCACACCGAAGAAGTCCGCCGCTCCACGAGCCAAGGCCTTCTCTTCTTCCAAGAACTCTGGCATACGAGAATGAGAGTAGCCCATCGCAGCGCTCTTCTCTGCTACCTTCTGCGCGAGCTCCTTGGGGAAACTTCCTTCGCCGAAGATTGGCTCTGCGTATAGACCCCACTGAAAATTTTGCCTAATTATACCTTCAAACAAGGATTTATCAAGTGGTCAGGTTGCAATTGTTGTGTAATTAATTCTGATAACAAAATTTCAGGACAGAAATCGGTGATCAATTCCACTTGTGTGTCAAAAATAAATGTTTGTCTGTATGTTATTTTCGTAGAATCGTAAACTGTACAGTTGATCACGTAATTTACACGTAAATCAAATAAAAAAATATTTGACAAAGTTGTTGCGCATGAGCCGAAGAAGGTTTCTGAGTTGGTATGACCAATTTTGCGCCAGGTGACGCAACAACGCGCGCAGAGTATGGCTAGTTATTTCATAAAACACAATTTGTCACGTTTTATGTGTTTCTTGCACAGGCGGTTTTCAGTGTTATAATAAAGGTTTGGATATAAAATATATATAACATTCTTTGAATACAAGAAAACAGGGAGAAAAATACGTCCAAAATTACCTCAGCTTGACGTCTCAACTCAGCAGCCATTTTATCTTCCTCCGAGTCAGTGAGAGGTCCAAACCAGTTGACGCTGATAGTAATACCGCATTGTCCGTTCTGCGTCGCCTTGAACTTATTGTTGTACAAGTGGTATGCTTTAGCGTGAGCCAGGACGAGATTCTTAGCACACAAGTAAGTTCCTACAGCAGTGGCGTTGATCATAGGAGCTTTTGTATCTGCTCCATATCCTTCATAGCAGATCTCTCTAGGTTCATTGAAAGTGATCCAGTGTTTCACTCGGTCTCCGAAGTTTTCGTACACGACTCTTGCGTATTCTTCAAACCATTCGGTGATGAGGGGGTTGGTGAATCCTCCCAACTCTTGCAGTTTCTGCGGCAAGTCCCAGTGGTATAAGGTCACCATCGGGACGATGTTGTATTTGAGCATTTCGTCGATGTAGTTGTTATAGAAGTCGATGCCGGCTTGGTTGACTGTGTGGGACATGCCGTCTGGCAGGATCCTGGACCAGGAGAGGGAAAACCGGTAAGCGTCCAAGCCGAGTTCCCTCATCATCTCGACATCCCGTTTGTAGTTGTGGTAGGAGTCGGCAGCCACGTCTCCATTGCTCAGATCTTTGATCACGGTGGGGTTGGTGTGAGTTAAATAGTCCCAGATGTTTTCACCCTTTCCTAAACACAAAATATATTAATTTAATGGGTTCATAGAGTATTTGACTGGCCTCGCGTCTTAGTTGCAAAGCCGCGGATCGTGGGTTCGATTAGCAGCAAATGTTTGTGTGTTGAAAACAAATAATTGTTCTGTGTTCCTGTACCGACATGTACCTAGAATCTTTCGAAGCTGGGCCAGCGTGGTGGATTATGGCCTTAACTCTCTCTTTGCGAGGGAAGTCCTCGAGCCCATCAGTGGGAGCGTTTAGTGCGCTGTTTATGTATGTATTTATCAGGCTCCAAGTACAAGCTTTGCTGAACTTTGGAATTAGATGGTGGTGTAAAATGTCCATCAACATTTATTTACTCATTTATTTTAGAAGTGATATGTTATTAAAACTATAAAGTTTCACTTCTATATAATCACCTATCACTTCTAAAATACGTCTAAAATACAGAGGTTTGTAACATTTCGATTCTTACGAGAGATGGGCCTGAGTCTCAGCAGTGGGAGTATTTAATCGGCTTATGCAATAAAAATAATAATTACCATCCTCATTCCAACCTCCTTCGATTTGGTAGGCTGCCGTGGCGGTACCGAACAGGAAGTCGTCAGGGGAACTTCCGGTCTTGCTTGACTGAGTGACCGCGGCAGCTCACAGCTAGCGCCAGTAGACTGGGAAGTAAATTAGTAAGTTCAATACTCAATACTCAATCATTTTATTGCTAACATTATGGTACATTTGTTGGTCTTATTTAAATATAAAGTATGCAGTAGTTTTCCATAATGACCCTAATTGGGTGTGGCAATATATGTGATTAATGTCATGCGGAGCGGATCGACTTATTCGATAAATGATTTGTCTGCAAGGTATTCTTCTATTGTGTAGTAAGCTTTTACAAGTAGTATATTTTTTAACGCTTTGATAAACTTGTCATCAGAATCAATTTCTATTTTATAAGGCAATTTGTTATATATTTTAACTGACATTGAGTTTGGACCCGAGCAATGCAAAGTTAATTTTGAATACGGCAAATTTAGATTGTGTTTGTGGTTTGTTCTAGTTGGGTAATTTCGTCTATCTATCAGTTTTGTGAAAAATTGGGGATTTCTACGTACAAATTTACAGTGTTCCAGGATGTACATAGAAACTACGGTCAAAATTTTAAATTTTACAAAATATTGTTTATGGAACTGAGCTACAGTAGTGTTGGGGAGTTTAATGTTTGCCAGGATCCGGATACACTTTTTCTGGATAACGAAAACATCACTAGCATTGACGCTGTTTCCCCACAGGATTATTCCAAAATTCATGCAGGAGAAAGCATACGCGTAGTAGGCTGATAAAGCAGTACTTAGGTCAGTCGCCTTTCTCAATTCCCTAAGGGCATAAGTAAAGCTTGATAATTTGGCCTTTAATTTTCCGATGTGTCGTTTCCAGTTAATATGATTGTCAATTTCTAATCCTAGCAATGTAGCCGCGTCAACAAATTCAAATTTATAATTATTATAAGAAAAATTTATGTCAAGGGCAGATTTTTGATGAGGTCTAAATTGAATTAAATTTGTTTTTAGTAAATTTATGTCAAGATTATGATCTGTCATCCATTTAAATAAATTGTTAAAAATGTCAAATAGGGTTTTATCAAAGTTATCTGTCTGTTTAATCCCACTGCTTCGATCAAAGTTCCACTGTTTCAACCACGGATGTTTCAACAGTGAAAGGCAGTGGTAGGATACTTTGCAAACTCTGTCTCTTATTTCAGCCTGACCACAACTGAACCGCCTGTTCAGAGGGTCTACTGCCTTGCTAAACTATTTTAGGTTTAAATCTTTTCAGTCATTCCTGATATTCCTCTTCAGCCACCTGCTACGCCACCTGTCAGAAATTGGTCGTACCAACTCAGATTTAGAAACAAATTTGATTAGCAAAGGTATATATTCAATGACGCAATCTTAGACACATGCTGTCATGTCAAAACACGCTACGAAAACTCTCAAAAAGGAATGTTTTTCCCCGGTTTTTGTTATATTCTTGATTCATGCTCCACCTCTATTGATAGAAGCTTTATGTTCTATAGCCTATAGCCGTCCTCGATAAATGGAATATCCAAAAGAAAAAGAATCTTTCAATTCGGACCTGTACCTACTTCCTGAGATCCTAGCGTTCAAACAAACAAACAAAGTCTTTAACTTTATAATATTAGTATAGATAATTACTTTGGAAATTGATTTTGAGGGTTGTTGTTAGGGTTCCGAAGCCAAATGGCAAAATACGGGACACTTATAGATTCGTCTTGTCTGTCCGTCCGTATGTCACAACCACTGTTTCTCCGAAACTGTAAGAACTATTGAAAATTGTAAGTGGATGTATTGTATTCAGTGAATGGCATTAAGCAAAAAATAGAAAATAAACAATAAATTTCGGAGGTCCCATACTTAGAACTGAAACTTAAAAAAAAATTCCACCAAAACCATACGTGTGGATTATCTATGGATAGGTCTTCAAAAATGATTAGTTTGCGCGAGAGACCCTTCCACAAAGTGGTAAAATGTGTACCCCCCCCCCCCCTGCTACTTCTAAAATAAGAGAATGAACTAAAGAAATGTATGATGTACAATACCATGTAAATTTCAACGAAAATTGGTTTGAATGAGATCTAGTACCTACCTAAGTAGTTTTACTTTAATACGTCATAAATTCACTATTGTCAAAACACTGGATTAAAGTAACCAAAATAATGTTACTTGCTGCTACGGGACAAAAAAAAATACACATAAGATTAGAAAGTATCAATTATATAGTTAGCGTCTAAATTTGATTTTTAAATTGAATTCAGGTTCTGCTTTTTTCATCTCATCATTTGCTCAATAACCAAGTCACTACAAAATAACATACCTCAATACCAGAGGGTACCTCATTGTCTCAATACACTATAACACTACTCTACATTATTTACAAGAATCGCTTATATTTATAGAGTGTGATCACTTTTATGTTAATTTCATCACGTTGGGGGACCACTTGAGATTATCAGCTGAATCTAGAAATGCGAATTCCTACTCAAAGATAGGCGCTACCTAGGTACATACATTTAAACCAACAAAATTCCGTACAGAGTTGGTTTTGCGATTGAACTATATATTATAGGACACTTATTAGCGGCCAGTTCCGGCTTCGCTCGGATATTGACACGTAAAGATCGTTAATCGAAATAAAAACTATCATATCTCTCAAGTTGGATCAAACTGCACATCTCTTTATATAAAAATTGGTTGCCTGTAAAGTCGGTATACGGGCGAAAGTTTTACGTGACAACGACTTTGAGTGGTAAAATAATTTTACGGAAGGGACGCGTGCCTTTCACTTTTTATGTCTGTCTCTCTCGCTCTTAGGCGGGCTAACCATGCCCGAGTGGAAGGGACGCGTGCCTCTCACTCGCTCTCGTTGTGAGCGCATAACGTGAGCGGAGCGTAACGCAGTTTCTTGAAGTGTCACCCGGCAAACCAATTTATAAGACGTTGTCACGTCAAAATGTTATGTTTGTGTACGCTTCAAAAACTCAAAAAGTTCTGCACCGATCGAGCTGAAATTTTACAATGATATAAATATAATCTGCATCAAGGATTGTTTTGTCTAATTTTTGTATCACAATGTGCCACAGCGAAGCGTGACGTGGTATAGCTAGTCTCTTTGTATAAAAATGTTATGTTGGTTGTGTACGCTTCAAAAACTCAAAAAGTTCTGCACCAATCGAGCTGAAATTTTACATGATATATAATCCGCATCAAGGATTTTTTTATCTATTTTTGTATTACAATGCGCCACAGCGAAGCTTGGCAGGGTACAGGTAGTAGCATAATAGATAAATAAATATTATATGCATCGTGGATAAGCGTGGACATTACACACAACACTATCTAAGCCTAAACTAAGCAAAGTGTGTATTGTATTGTATTATGGGAGTCAGATAGCTGAGGTGCGTGGCTTGGTAACCTCCACGCGGTACGCCATGGGCATCACACAACAACTTGCTGGGATCTTGTTATGTGATGGCTAAATCTGGCCGGAGCTGGGAACTTCTAGTGGCGTCCCTCCGTCTTGAGTAGGAGTGCGTGTAGAAGTTGAGGAAAGGGACTGGAAGACTTGGGAAGATAAGTCAAGTAGGATTCCTAGGTGTACCAGATGAGGGTGATGATTAGAAGAGAGCTTAGTGGAAGGCCAAGTGCTGCAATGTGACCACAGAGGTGGTAACCCTAGCCGTGGTGGTAGGGTGGACCTCTCGCTGCCGACTATCTTAGACAAGATGCTTGACAGCGAGAGGTCGCGTGATGTGGAGGATTCGCTCATCCACTCACTAAGGTAGAAATGGACACGGGAAAGAGTCTAAAGGGCCATCCCATCTCCACTGGATGGGCTGGGGCGTCGAACGCTTAGGGCCGTCCAGCACTCCACCTAGGGATGGACCTTCGCAGTGAAGGGCCGCTGGCTTCCGGCTCGTCACGATAGGCTAATACGGGGGTACTGACGCCCCCTACGTGGTGGGTCCGCAAGATCGGTCGCAAACAGGTCAGGGTTGTTGGTGTGACAACCATACAGGATAAATCTGTTGGGGTTTTAGTCGGCAGTGGCTGTCTGTGTGTCTGTCCATGGTGTCGAGCTCGACACATCTGCCGGCGTCTCTTCACGGTGGACGATGCGTAAAAGCATTTCCCCCCCACATAAAAATGGGAGTTAGATAGCGGATACTAATATGTACTTACATACTCATAGTCGTAAATAC
This sequence comes from Ectropis grisescens, assembly GCA_017562165.1. Taxonomy (NCBI): domain Eukaryota; kingdom Metazoa; phylum Arthropoda; class Insecta; order Lepidoptera; family Geometridae; genus Ectropis; species Ectropis grisescens. Next base: position 4,006,774 of record CM029792.1, on the reverse strand, counting down.
ATACTTGTTAACGTATTAAGTACTTATGTCTACATAAACCATTAACTACTAAATTACTGTTATTATCATCATCATCATCATCAGCCGCAAGACTTCCCCTGCTGAACATAGGCTTCCCCCCTAGATTTACGAACGGTCCTGCGCAACCTGCAACCAGCGGTTTCCAGCGACCTTTATGAGGTCATCTGTCCTTCTAGTGGGAGGCCGTCCAACACTGCGTCTGCCGGTTCGTGGTCGCCACTCGAGAACCTTTCTTCCCCATCGGTTGTCAGTTCTGCGAGCGATGTGGCCTGCCTATTGCCACTTCAGCTTGCTTACTCTTTGAGCTATGTCGGCCACTTTCGTTCTTTTGCGAATATCCTAATTACGGATTCTGTCGCGCACAGAGACTGTCATTATACGTTTTTCCTATTGTTTGTTGTGTTTGTTCGCAAAATCCGGTGGTGGCGCCTCAGGGTAAACACATGAAGATACTCGCCTCGTTATCACGGCACACTGATAACGTTTTGTCTTTTCAAATGACATCACAACAACACAGGGGTAGGCTGAACTGATGTGATACTACTACTGAAGTTAAAGCTAAGACGGGAGCACGGCGACTGCGCAACTGGCCCGGCCCCGGTTTGGCAGTCGATTGATCGATTATGTCGGGGCGTTCACTGCTGGATTACTGATGTTCTAAGGCTTCTCCTACTTGAGGAAAATAAACAGGCTTCCGCGAAATAAACAACTGAAACCGCGGGTACAGCTAGCAAGTATTTAATAAAAGTAATATAAATGGAAAGATAGTTATCAATTTCACGAATCCTTCAGTTTTTCATAGGTGGCGCCAATTTCATTTTGTTACTTTTTTCCAACACAAGAAACTGTTTTATCTAGGCATACCGATTTAGTATTATTAGTAAATGGGTATCCCATTTATCTCCGTCAGTACCATTATGACATCTTTCGTATCATTCAAGATTAGTAACATAAGTGTTTACTGATTTCATCAAGGTCATTACATAATAGGGGAAAGTGGGGCAGATTGATACACAAAAAATTAATGTTAAAAAGTGTACAAAAACTTAATATTTTTCATTAATTTTCTATTATACTTTTAGCCTAATAATTTAATTTTATAATGGCACAATTTAAAAGTTTTTAAGTTATGAAAGAAAATAAATAATTGACTTTTAGTAAAAAATGGCAAAAAATTTTTTGTATCAATCTGCCCCACTGGTGGGGTACTTTGGTACAGCACGTGGGGCACTTTCATACAGGGTGGAAAATGTATTAAAATGGTCAAATTAAAACACTTTTAGATTGATTATACCTGTATGTTGCGATGAAATCATAATCAACCTTATATATATAAGTTATTTAAAGAATTATTATAACAAATAAATCTTATCACAGTCTCAAACAATCAACAAAAAAACAAAAAAAAATATTTCACGTTATATGCACTCAAATTAAGAGAATGATGATGATACAAAGATGAGGTCCGAGAAGTAGGTGTAAAACAACATTTCTAAAATCAACACTTGTTTTGTCTTTGATGTCTGGAAAGACGAAAATGTAAGACCTGGCACTTTTTTTCTCAAGTAAGTAAGTATTACATCTCATACTCAGTCAAATCCATACTAATATTATAAATGCGAAAGTAACTCTGTCTGTCTGTCTTTCTGTCTGTCTGTCTGTCCGTCTTTACCGCATAAACCAACCAACAGATTTTGATGAAATTTGATACATAGATAGAATAGATCCCGAGAAAGGACATAGGCTACTTTTTGTTCCGAAAAAAGGGTTAAAAGGGTTAAAATAAGGGATGAAAGTTTATATGGAAAACTTCGTCATTGTTGAAGAACTATGAAACTTTACGTCTAGATATTTAACACGAAACCATAAAATGTATATTTAAGCAGTTTTGTAGTTTCGAACTGTACCTACGGGGGTGGAATTGGGGGTGAAAGTCTGGAAGTTCAATATTATTGAAGATAAAACTATGAAACTTTGTATCTAGACACTTGAAATGGAGTCGATAAACGTTTGTTCCAGCAATTTTATAATTTCTAACTATACAGGGATACTTATATAACCGCTTGATACACTGGCCGCTTTTCGCGTTTTACAAATTTGGCGGGAAAACGGGTGTCAGGTTACATAAGTGCGGTGTTTATGTTTCGGCATATGAAGTGCCACCTTACTTTTACCCGTTTGAGCCATTTACTCTCAAGAGCGTTTCAAGACGCTTCTAGCGGTATCATTTATTTATGATTAATGTACTTAAATAAATTCAAGATGGCCGCCGCTACAAAATGGCGGATAATTTATGTTTTATTAATCCCATCAATATGGGTATCAAATGAAAGGGCTCAACAAGCAGAATACAATATACTATAAAAAATTTAAATACAAGATGGCGGCCGCTACAAAATGGCGGATAACGTAGGTTTTATCAATCCCATCAACATGGGTATCAAATGAAAGGGCTCAACAAGCACAATACAATATACTATAAAAAATTGAAATCCAAGATGGCGGCCGCTACAAAATGGCGGGTAACGTAGGTTTTATCAATCCCATCAATATGGGTATCAAATGAAAGTGCTCAATCAGTAGAATACAACGTACTATATAAAATTAAAATCCAAGATGGCGGCCTCTACACAATGGCGGATAACTTAGGTTTTATCAATCCCATCAACATGGGTATCAAATAAAAGGGCTTGACAAGAAGAATACAGAGCACTATACAACCTCAATATTTAAGATGGGCGCAGCCACTAAATGGCGTATCAGACAGAATTTTTGATAGTCGACGAGATTTCCATGGTGTCTTATCAAATGTTATGCATGATGGACGCTCGATTAAGGCAAATTAAGAACTGCGAAAATGAGTTTTTGGAGGAGTAAACGTATTACTTTTCGGTAATCTTTACAACTGCCTCCTATAAAATGATCAGGAACACCTGTTTTCAATTCTAATACGAAATTATATATATGAAAGGAGCTCTCTCTGTCCGTTGCCGTCTAACGCCTAAGCCACTTAAAGAGTTTGTTACAATTTGGTGCACAGATAGACTAGACTTAGGAAAGGACAACGGCGACTTTTTATCACGGAAAAAGAGTTGAAAAGAGTGGAAATGAGGAGTAAAAGTGTGCATAGAAGGATCTTTGCACTCTTTGTATGCTATTTTTAACCGACTTCAAAAAAGGAGGAGGTTATCAATCCAGTTGTATTTCCAATTGTGAATCAATTTAGATGGTTATTTTTTTGGTTGGTGGATTATAGTTCAGAGGTGGTCATATAAATTTTATCGAAATCAGTGGGGCGGTTTTTGAAATATGAACAACAAACTAAAATTTGCGTTCAAGTAATCAGACGATATATCTACTAATATCTACTAATAGACTCTAATAAAATTTGGTGGACCGTCCCAATATGATTTTAAATTAAAGTCTGTTTTTCATTAATTTTATGAGAACATAGTTTTTTTTGTAATTTGTCGTGTAAATTGTACATTTATTAATAAATATAAAACTTGACTTAGACCGATTTTGATTAGGAAACGTGAATTTGGATGGTAGTACGAGTAGGTACTGCCTCAATTACTTTAATAAATATGTGGCGCGGACGAAGTCGCGGGTAAAAGCTAGTTGTACATATTTGGTAATGACCTTGGCCACATAGTGGAGCACCGATGTTTTTTTTTTTTAATAAATGGTGACGAGACGATCCGGACATGTGCCTGATGACAAGCAACATGCGTGACACATAAAAGCACAGTGACACGCAGCTATTCGAACATGAAGAGCCCAAATCATTACCTAGCACTGCACTGCGCTCGTCACCCAGGGATCTAAGATCTTATATCTCTAAGCCCTGTAATCTCTCTGGAAACATTGCCCTTCAAACCGTAACACAGTAATGTTTGCACATTACTGCTTGGCGGCAAAGGTGTGGTACTTCCCCTGCAGAGCTAGCACGGGCAGTGGACAATTACTCCACCGGGAAAGAAAATAATCTCTTTCCCCCTTGTCAATTTTCCCACTTTCAGAGCACGGACTCGCCGGTGGATAGTTATTCCACGGTGGATATATGGCGGGAGTAGCGTTATCACTTCAGTATTGCCGTTATAAGAAAATTAAATAAAAATGAAGCATTAATCATCAGTTTTTCTGTCAACTCATCAAACCTTCAAATGTGTTCGTTCTTTTTACTTTTATTTTTTTCTGTGCTGCGTTTTGACGTTATATTTATTTTTTTAAACAACCATAAAACATTTTCTCATCTAAATCCAAAGAAGTTGAAACATACCTTAGTAAAGAGAACGCATTTAGATATTTATAAAAATGAGCGGAAGAAACTAAATTATTCTTTTATTCCTATGTAGATATTAGTAACATGTATGTGAATAAATAATTTCATTTCTGTTCTTTAAAATAAGAAGCAACAAAACCCAAATTCGGGTGTTGGTCGACTTTATGTCGAAATACAATGCCATATTTTTTATGCATCCGAAATAATCGCCTAGTCATTGTCGGGAAACTCAAAGGGATTACTAGCATCCCTTATTGATCTCCAATGCAATTTTTGGGCCATTGTTTCCATTTGTTCCGTAAAAATATAATTATAATACGCTCGCGACATTATGTTTGAGAGAGATTTACTTATATCCCCACCGCCAAATCAGACGATAGTTTGTCCCCTGTCATATGTCAATTGAAGAGTATTTATCTTCGTTTTCCCGAACCCGTGCTATACAGCAGGGAGTAGCGGGATATAATGTCCACGACAAACGTCAAGTGGAAACATTTTATCCCTTTCCCCTGTTGCCATGCTATGCAAGGTGGAAATGATTATTATATCCACTGACAGGTGGATAAAAATGGTGGAAAGACTATTAGTACACTGTCCGTGCTAGCCCCGCAGGTGTTACAAAGTTGCGGGCTTAATGCCATAGAAGTTAGATCGATAGATAAACTTTTTATTGGACTTACAAATAAAAATAATAATAAAAAATAATAATAATAATATAAAAAAAAAAAAAAACCGCCGTCACGAATTGACGTTCCTTTTTATCGCTGTGTTATTTTATTCATTTTCGCCGATATTTTTACAGTTTTTTTACGAATTATTTACTACACAATAGAAAGAAAAATTAAGCAAATAAGTTAAAATATCAAAAGTAATCCAGTACAGCCTACATTGAATAAATAACCAACAACATGCATTATGACAACTTTATGACAAGCAAGAGCCTTCAAATTAATGTAAATAAACCGAGAAATCAAACGAAAATGGTAATGAAACAATGATTACGCGATCAAAAGGAAGGAAATGCGGAGACTAACAACGCACGACTGTCACCAGCCTGTGTCGCGTCACCACCGAGTTCGTCGTCGGAGGACGAAGTTTATTTGACTCCCGCGGCACTACTACTTCGACGAGTGATGACGACACGGCGCGGACCCCGCCGCCCACAAGACCTGGACGTCGTGGTCGTCCGCCGCTGCCGGCACGCTTGGGGCCTGTGAGGCAACCTGCCTCGCGCCCGGCCCTCGCTACGGGTGGTGTAGTGCGTCGCATGCGATGGACTCGACAAATGAACGAGAACTGCATGCGCGCCTATTTCAGGGCTACTGAAGGAGGAACCAACCTGACCGCGTACTGTGCCAGAATGTTGTCTCTGTTTCAGGCCCTTGAACCATCTGTCACCGTTTCCGCACAACGGCTATCTGATCAGGTTCGCGCTATCCAGAGATGTAAGTTGCTGGATGCCTCGGCACTTGATCAACTACGCCTGGAGGAACAACGTACTCGCCCAGCTTCTACCTCGATCCGGGATCCGCCCGCCGCGTCATCGACCCTGACACTGACCTCAGTGCCGACGTCAGTGGCGATACTTGCGGCCCCGGTCGACCCCGTCATCGAGGAAGAAGACTCGGCGAGTAGTAATGTATCTGACCAGGTAATAGAGCAACTGAGGAGTGCTTTGGAATACGCGATCTTACGATATGGATCCACAGCCAACTCTAGGCCGCGCTTACCGCGTTTGCCCACCCATAAACGGAATTTGGCATTGATGGGCGCCCTGAATACTTTGCTAGTACCCTACCTGGTAGCTAGCAAAGATTTGACTGATACCCATTCTATTCTATACTGTGGTGCTATCGCGGCGTGTCGCGTTGCACGTCTCAAGTTCCCAGACACTGACCGTACAACGCGAACCGCTGGGAATGTACCCGAATGGCAAGTACGAATAGAACGGCGTATCAGCAAATTCAGGACTCTTATTGCAAAGCTAATCTGCTTCAGACAGGGGAACAGTCGTCCCCGAGTCATGCGTTTCGTAGCACAGGCGTTTGCTGGGACTGGTATCCGTCCCCAGCACTATCTTGCCAATGCTACGGAACGTATTGACTACCTGAAGCAGAAAGTTTATGCGTGGGCAAACCGTATTCGCCGCTACAGAGAGCGTGTGGATCGATATCGACAAAATCGCGACTTTCAGAGTGATCAAAGGAAGGTGTACCGAAACTGGGAAGGAACTAGTCAACGTGTGAACGAAGGGCAGCTACCAGATCCTAGCGCTATGAAAAACTTCTGGCGCAGCATCTGGTCCGTGCCTGTCGAGCACACGGAGGGAGCTTGGATGCGTGTTATCGAACGTGCATGTGAGTCTATCGAACCCATGGAGTCTATAACAATAGACTCCGTAGACGTTAGTTGTGCTATCCGGACGACTCAGAACTGGAAAAGTCCTGGGCCGGACGAATTGCACAACTTCTGGATAAAGTGGTTTCGATGCTCACATTAACGTTTGGCAACACAATTTCAAGAAGCCCGCGAGACGGGTTCTCTTCCCAGTTTCATGACCACCGGAGTCACCTTCCTGCTCCATAAGTCTGGTAGTACCACGGAACCGAAGAACTACAGACCCATTACGTGCTTAGCTACCATCTATAAGCTGCTTACATCCATTTTGAGAGCAAAAATTAACGCGCACATAGTTGCAAATAATGTTTTGGCCTCCTCTCAGAATGGATGTAAGATTGGGTCCCGTGGTACTAAGGAGCTGCTCCTCATTGACACGACCATTTGCCAGCAAGTCAAATGAAACAAAGGAGCTCTCTCCACTGCTTGGATTGACTACAAGAAGGCCTATGATGCGGTGCCCCATTCATGGCTGGAAAGGATTTTAGAGTTATACAAAATAAATCCAACTCTAAAATCTTTTCTAAGCAAATGCATGGGACAGTGGGTCACAGTCCTTCGTCAACCAGGTAGTGTAGACAGCTCATTTGATTCGGAGGACTTGATAAAGATTGAAAGAGACATTTTTCAGGGTGACAGTCTAAGTTCCCTGTGGTTCTGCCTAAGTCTGAATCCTCTCAGCACTCTGTTGAAGGATTCAGAGTTAGGTTATCGTCTTCGTAGAGGAGGTGAGGTTATATCTCATTTGCTGTACATGGACGACCTCAAACTTTTTGCACCGAAACGCCAAGACTTGTTGGAGCTATTAAAAACCACGGAGGTTTTTAGTAACGCCATCAAGATGGAGTTCGGTGTAGACAAGTGTGCGGTCATGCATGTACAGCGAGGGAAAGTAGTAAATTCAGAGAACTTACAACTTTCCGAGACTATAACTCTCAGATCTCTCTCCGAAGACGAGACCTACAAATATCTCGGTATGTCACAGTCATTGGGTATATCAGCAGATGACATTAAGAAATCGGTGAAGGAGCGGCTGACAAAAGTACTTAAAAGTCTTCTGTCAGGCGGTAACAAAGCGCGAGCCTTCAACGGTTGGGTAATGCCTCTGCTGATATACTCCTTGGCATACTGAGGTGGACTCAGACTGAGCTTGACGCCCTGGACAGGAAGGTCCGTCAACTGCTCACAACTCATCGCATGCTACACCCGCGCTCGTCTGTTATGAGACTGTATATTCCGCGGAAGTGGGAGGTCGAGGCTTTTAAATGCCAAGAACCTACACAACCGCGAAGTATGCAGTCTCAGGGATTATTTCCGCAACAGCGAGTCCGGGATGCATCGCGATGTTGTGGCAGTTGACAGAAGCTCACGCCTCTTTCACTGGCAAACGAGAACTGGCGTAAACCATCGGTGCTCAGCACTGATGATCGCAAGGAAGTGTGGAAGAGCAAGGAGCTGCACGGGCGATTCTATCGGGCCCTAACGGGACCCGATGTGAATCTGCTTGCGTCGGTGAACTGGCTACGCTTCGGGGACCTCTTCGGAGAAACCGAGGGTTTTGTCTGTGCAATTGCAGACGAGGTTATCAAGACGAACAATTACCGGAAATACATAATGAAGGACGGTACGGTCGACATTTGTCGGGCATGCCGCCGTCCAGGCGAATCTCTTCGTCATGTTATTTCCGGTTGTTCGCATCTTGCTAACGGCGAGTACTTGCACAAACATAACCTAGTAGCCAGGATCATCCACCAGCAGCTTGCTCTTCGACACGGCCTTGTCGAGTCCGAGGTGCCGTACTATAAGTACGCACCTCTGCCAGTTTTCGAGAATGGTCGTGCGTTGCTCTACTGGGACCGCTCTATCATCACGGACAGGACTATTGTCGCCAATAAGCCTGATATCGTGATGGTAGACCGGTCCGAGCGCCGGGCTGTGATCGTCGATATCACCGTACCACATGACGAGAACCTCGTGAAAGCCGAGAGGGACAAGCTTAGCAAGTACCTTGACTTAGCTCATGAGGTTACCGCCATGTGGGAAGTTGATCCGACGATCATAGTCCCAATAGTCGTGACGGCAAACGGCCTTATAGCGAAAAGTCTCGACCAACATCTCAAGAGACTTTCGCTAGACGGTTGGGTTAAGGGCCAGATCCAGAAGGCAGTCATCCTTGACACAGCACGCATCGTCAGGAGGTTCCTCTCTCTGCAACCACCGGTAGCTTGGGTCCTGCCCCGCTGCTGGCGGCACCCTAGTTTTTAAGTTTTTTATAATGTTTATATTTTTATACCTATTGTAAAAAACTTAGAAATTAAGAAGAATGAATAAATAACTGAATAATAATAATAATAATACAGAAAAAACCTTAGAATAAAGTAGCAATTGGCGACTTTATCGCTAAGAGCGATTTCTTCCAGGCAACTCCAGGCAAAAAAAAATTTTTTTAAAATTAAGAAAAGTCAGCTGTTGTTTGTGTAGATACTATCCTTGAAGTTACTTCTGATATGGCAGACTTAATATTTTCTTAATCTATTTTACTTTTATCAACCATTGACTTGTACCATTTTCTGAGGACAACAAATTAATAGTACATTAATTTCATGTTAAAATAAAAATACAAGGGAACACTTTGATACAGCAATGAGGGACCATGATCCAGAGATGGGGCACAATGATATACATCAATGTGCCCCGCACTTGGTTGCATCAAAGTGCCCCAAACGACATTTTTGAAAATTAAAATTATCACAACTAAACTAACTTTTCCTTTCAGTAAAATTAACAGAAGTCATAGTGATTGATAGTTATCTCACCTTTGGTATATAAATACCCTCTTTAGATGTTATCGAAGAGCGTCGACACACTTTTACATATTGCGTCAGAATTTACTTAGAGACGCTCAAAACATATCTTGATACGAGTATGTCCGAGGCTGACCATTGACAGACGGGCGAAGCGGTTACAATGGATGTGTTCGGAAGTTTTAACGAACGTTTTAAAGATAGCGCCACTCGAATCCATTCACTCCATTATTAGATAAGGCTAGTGTATCAATGTGCCCCTTGTATCAATGCACCCCACCTCCCCCTAAAGTTTTTTGACGTGACTAAGTCTAATAAATTGATGAACACCAGCTGCATGCACGAAAAAGTGTCCCGATATTTGAAATTATCTGCTCAATGCTACTTTATTGATTGATGTTCGCTTTCTCAGATTATTTTAATTCTTTGCATTAATATAACCAACTCATTTGAACTTTCTTTGTTTTTTTTACACTGAGTAAATATTGCAATTCTTTTAGTATTTAGGTAATTTAAAAATTAGTTTCAAAGTTTCATTTCACACAAGTACTTATAGTTTCTTTTTAATTGAACCTGCTTTTGTTTGAATAATGGACGGTGAAATTATAACTGTCGTCGTCGAAGGATTACAAATCGAATGCAGAGTGGTAGAAATACCTGGCGATGGGGCATGTTTATTTTCATCTTTGTCTTTTTTGCTTTATGGCAATATTTCAATGGCTTGTCAAGTTCGAGCCAATATTGTAAGCCACGTCAACGATTGGTTAGGTGTTTTACTATGGACCGACCTGGGAATACTTAGGGTACGGAACGCCTTTACCTAGCTGATATGAGCATGCATAGTATTTTACATGCATCAAAGATGCTTTTTAAACTTTTGTGTAATGTAAGAAGTAAGTGTAAACAACCCTTACACTTGAACGCCATCTCGCCTATGTTAAGCAACGATGCGGTCTATGATGGAGCGTGTTTACCTTAAAGAAATCAATTCATCCTCCTGATGTAGATGGTGAATGTATTATCCGATGATTCAAATTACGATTGCTGTAATAACATATAACGTTTCACGCGTACGAAGTCGCGGGTAACAGCTAGTTCATTATAATAATGAAGCAATAAACGATTGAGTATTGACGCTCGTGTTTAAAAGTGAACAGTTTTGGGGCGCCTGTAATTTACACACAGGGCCTGCATGCCGCGATCAACCGACAAACCGAATTACTAAATTCTTATCAAAATGATGACAAAAGGTAACCAAATTAAAGGTCTGAAAATACCCATAATGATTTATCTCATTTTCAACTGTTTTATTAACATTGGCCAAGAAAAAACCTATTCACATGTGCGGGTTCTGCCTAGCGATTCTGAACCCAGTCGGATTGATCCGACATGTAATCTCATCTCTCAGTATCTTTGAAGATTTACTCAGTATTTATTTGTCTTATCCGTTTTGAATGGGGCGAAATAGTTCTAAATTTTGCCAAGTGTGGCACCACTCTTTGGTTTTAATGAAATGTCGCTAACAAAATAAAACATTAGCGCCACATATGGTGAAATTGGGAACTATCTTTGACAGATCTTTTTGGGGAATGGGAAGTTTGCAAGATGCAAAAAGACCTCTCAAAGACATTTCCCAATATCACAATAGGTGGCGCTAATGTTTTATTTTGTTAGAAAAAAATCACATAAACAAAGAGTAGTGCCACGCTTAGCAAAATTTAGAACTATTTTTTACAAGTCGTTTTGCATCTGGAAAACGCCTTATAGTCGTTCTGAATTGGAGCAGTTCTGATTGCGTTTAGAATCACTACCCTAGACTCTAAGCTCCGGAGTTTTCGCTAGTCTTGGACTGGTTGTCAAAATGTAGAGATGGCAACCCTGTTTAAATCTAGACCCTGTAATTTCACTGGAAACATTTCCCTTCAAACCGGAACAAAGTAATGTTTACACGTTTCTTGTTGACGGTAGAATGACTAGCGTTAAAAAATTCAGACAAGTTAAATGGCTGAATGCAAACGAAACAAACGAACGTAAACAAACAGACAGCCAAAATCCAAAATTGCTCTCCATTTAGAAAAATAAAAAAGGACACTTTGAACAACGTATTTCATTGTCATTTATTTGATGTCACTGTCCAATTTGACTTTGACATTTATTATTATCGAAAATCTAAATTGAAAATGGCGCGGGAGTATTTGACTGTTTGTTTACCTAACTTTACTCGTATCATAATTACACGTAAGTGAATTAATTTTATCAGATATCATGTTTTAATCACATTACAGTGGCAATTTTATAAGTGAGCACACGTTTTTAAAGTACTAGTCATTCAGCATGCTGCTTTACGCTTCGTTTTTTCTGAGGTTAGTACAAGTTATTTTCTGTGAAGATTTTTAAAATAAAATAATTAGATACTATGTTAGGCTTGTTAGGATCGGTCATAATTATAAATTAGCTGAACATTCATTTGATTGCTCGTTACTGTTTAACATAGGTATGGAGTTAGGTCGAGGTCGACAAACATTGAGGCGGAAAGAGTTCCGAAGTAGAGACCGCGAATCGGCAAATAATGTAGGATGCTCTGATTGAGTCGACGTAGTGAAGGTATGAGGACGATTTCGGCATTAGTCGACGCTGGTGGCAGTTGAAATCAAAAGGATAGTCGTTTTTAGTGGCCAGCCATCAGGGTCTTAGTTCATGAGGCCTGGGTTCAGCTGGACTCTTTACTACACTTATACAAAAAACTAGGTACACAAAAAGTGTTTGTAACCTCAAGAGTGGCCAGTAGAAGGTTGCACTCGTGAAACTTGCCTCTTAAGCAGCTACCTACCATATTTACCTTATATTTCTGCTGACAAAATGTACTATGTTCTAATTTCAATAATTTCATTTACCTACAGTGATTAACAAAATAGTAGAAATGTTTAGCATATTATTAGCAGTACCCTGCGATTTTGTCCGCATAGTTCTCATTCCGATAATTTTCCTGCAAAGAAAGCAACCTGTTACAACATGTTATTCGAGACTATAATCTATGTTCCATATTTCAACTGCTCTTTTCAGCTGTTCTAATGTGATTGAGCAACAAATATCGAAACTTTCATATTTATAAAAGTAGGATTTGATTATAGAGATAGCCTAATGAGGAAAAATTCCCAAAATTCAAGTTTGAGTCAAAAAAATTGATATAAATTATCTTCATAAAAAAATTAAACTGACTTCAAAACCATAAATAGGCATACTGGTTGTACTAGAGGTACAAAGTTGGTACGGTACATTTTACATTTGTACAACTAGTTGTCAGTAGTAGTAGTCAGTTCTACTATTGATACAAAGCGAAATAGGCACTTAGAAGCGAAAAATCAATTGAAATAATTTTATTATAAATAAGCACCACCTATACCTAACCTACCATAAATAAGTTACCTACCACATCTTATAATTGTATCCTTAACCAAGCAGATGCTCTGGATTACTTTTAAGACAGCGGGTATAATAGTTTATCATCACTTGCTAGTGTGATTATTGAGATGCCATGAAACTTTTATATTCCATGAAACTTATATGTTTCAAAAATTTGTCTTTTTAAAAAAAAAGTTGGCAATGTACCTTTTTTTAGTATTTATTATAGAGTAGTAGGTTTTTTATAGACTACAGTGACAATGTGAGCAAGACTTGTGCTGAAATAATCCTATCATACTAATATTATAAATGTGAAACATTGGATGTTTGTTGCTCAATCACGTTAGATTTAAACAGATCAGGTTGAAATTTGGAAGTCAGATTAAACTCTGCAATTCAAGTGCAGTGGCTAGATAATAATTTTGGCTATTCAAATTCCAATACAGACATTGTGCTATTATGGGCAGACATATTACATATACCCATTAAGCACATCCTGCTCGTCTGTCACACTATCCTACTAAAATTTAAATGTGAAAGTTTGTAATAATTTGTAGTTTCGTAGTGGTCTCTTGGCAAAGTCTGCCTGGGGAGGTACCACACCGCTGCCAGTTATTCTACCGCCAAGCAGTAATGTGCAACCAATACTGTGGTTCGATTTGAACGACACTGTTGCCAGATAAATAATTAAATCTTTTAATCTGCATATTCTTCCTCTCAACTCCACTCATCATTTTCCAAACTGCGCCCCATCTTTACTTGATTTAATGATAGTCTCTTTTCCCAATAATGTGATAGTTAGTTAGTTAGTTAGTTAGTTAAACGGGGCCTTTTCCGCACTTAGCCTCTCAAATTGGGCCATTGTGCGTGGCTCATACTACCCTTCTACTCCAGCCATCCCAGGCTATCCCAGAAGGCAAGCAACCTATTCAGGTTGGTGAAGGCCTCTGGGACTGCTGCTGGGGAGTGGAGGAATTCTGCCCGTTGATCTGCCACGGTCCTGCATTCCACAATCACATGCTGTGGCGTTTCCTCCTCCTCCATGCATCCTCTGCATAGAGGGCTGTCTGTCACACTTATATTGAAAAGGTGCTTGTTTAGAGGACAGTGGCCAGTCATAATACCTATAACTTTACGTACTTTGTCCCTGCTTATATATAGATAAGGTTGCGCGCAAGTTTTTTTGTTGCTACCGGAATAGCATTTTTGGTTTGCCTGCAACCTTCAGTGTTTCTCCATTCCATTAAATGTGCTTTCCCAGTATTTTCCTGCAGCCATGTTTTTATTTGGGCCTGAGGTATAGGCATTAATGGTTCCGGTCCATATACTACTGCCTTTGCTCCTCTTTTGGCCAGTTCATCAGCTGCGTCGTTACCTAGTGAGTCGCTGTGTCCTTTGATCCATTGGAGGGTTACTCTGTTCGTCCCTGCTATGGATTGGAGTGCATTGTGGCATTCCAATATAAGGACAGAGGTTATGGTATTATTTTTAGGGCTTGAAGCACTGACGCGCTGTCGGAGACAATTTTGATGTTTAGGTCCCCAACATCTCTGGCTGCGACCGCCTGTGCCGCCCTGGTGATACCGATACATTCGGCTTGGAAGATTGTATTTAGGTTACTTAGTGGTGTTGCTATTTTTATGTTTAAGTCATTTGAGAAGACGCCGGCTCCTGTACCTTGTGTGGTTTTAGAGCTGTCTGTGTATATCCTCACTTCTCTGCTACCAGAGCTATCTTTTGATTCTGCATTGAGTTGGATATTGTATCTTCGATCAAAGACATGTTGACATATTGTTCTGTCCATAGGTGCCTCCAGAAACGGTATTTCTTTCAGCACCTGTTGCAGAACTTTTGAGTGTTGTGTTTCTATATTTTGTTTCCACAGTCCGTTTGCCCTTAGTCTCAGGGCGGCTGCCGTAGCCTCCTCCTGTATGACTAAGTGTAGAGGTCTCAAATTTAGGAGATACTCCAGTGCAGCTGATGGTGTGGTCTTCATGCATCCAGTAGCTGCTACGCTTGCCAGGCGTTGCAGACTTTGGAGTTTAGCTTTTACTGTGGTCAGTTGTGTTCTGGGCCACCACACAACCGATCCGTAGGTCAGAGAGGGTCTGATCACTGAGGTGTACAACCACAGTGTGATTTTTGGATTGAGACCCCATTTTCTCCCAACGAGTCTCCGGCATTGCCAAAAGTTAGGCAGGCCCTCTTAATTTTTGTGTCAATGTGACTCGCCCAGTTCAGTTTATTGTCAAGAATGACGCCCAGATATTTCACTTGAGTTGATAGGGAGAGTTTGGTGTTAAATAGTTTTGGGAGATGTAATTCTGGTAACTTTCTTTTGTTGGTGAAAAGAATGAGTTCTGTTTTTTTCGGGTTTACTGACAGTTGATGTTCGCCACACCATTTTTCTACAATCTGAAGGGCCGAGCGCATGCACTTACAAAGGACATTTTCAGCGCTTCCGCTTATCAGTATTGTGAGGTCATCTGCATAACCAATAGTAGTGTATCCTCTGTCATTTAGGATCTTTAAGAGGCTGTCCACCACTATGTTCCATAATAGTGGTGATAAGACGCCACCTTGGGGGCATCCTTTTACTACCTTCGCTCTTGTGGTAGTGTTCATCACTATCTGGACCGCTCTTTTGCTAACCAACTCGGTGATCCAGTTCCTCATCACTGGTTCGACCCTGAGTTTGCAAAGGGCGTGGTTTATGCTGTTGTGCATTGTTTTATCAAAAGCCCCTTCTATATCGATGAAGGCAGCAAGTGTTGAAAGTTTGTTTGCGAGAGCCGATTCTATCTTATGTACGACCATATGTAGAGCCGACTCTGTTGATCTACCCTTCCTGTATGCGTGTTGCTGAGGATGTAGTTGTTTATGTTTCAGTGCCCCGTCTCTTAGGTGTCGGTCCACTAATCTTTCTAAAGTTTTTAGAAGGAATGACGTTAGGCTGATAGGCCTGAACGATTTGGCTTGTGTGTAATCCTCCTTACCAGGTTTTGGTAGGAAAATGACTTTCGCCTCCCTCCATGTTTTCGGGATGTATTTAAAAGCTATACATGCCCTATATATTGGTAGCAGGTGCTCTATTACCTGATTTGGTTGCCATTGTAGTAATGCTGGGAATATGCCATCCAGCCCTGCGGATTTGAAGGGTTTAAAGCTTTTTAGTGCCCATTCTATTCTATCCGCGGTTACTACATTGTTTGCGACTTCCCATTCTTGGGTTGTTGGTGTGCAGTATTTTCTTCTGGCCATTCTAACTCTCCTGTGATCTGGCATCCAGGAAAGTGAGTCTCCAGAAGCACTGCACTTGTTTCTCGGTCTGTGTTTGTGTAAGTGCCGTCTTCCTTTATTAGGTTCCGCCCGGGAGGTTGAGCTCGCCCTTGGCTAGAACTTTCTTTATTCTACCGGCTTGGTTTGTTGAGTTTATGCTATTACAGAAGTTGTGCCAAGATTCTGTTCTGCGAAACCTGATACGCTTCTTGTAATGCCGTTGTGCAATTTTGTAGTTATCCCAGTCTTCCATGGATCTGGTGTTTTTTGCCCTGTTATAAAGTGTCCTTAGTTTATGGCGTAGTCTATCAAGTTCTGGCCCCCACCAGGAACCTTTGCCTACGTTATTTGATTTTACCACTGGACATGCTAATTCATAACTATTCAACAGAGATTTGGTTAGGAGTTGTACGTTCGTTTCTATATTTTCTGTACTAAGTGTTGCGTCGGTCAGATGTGTATCACCTAGTGCTTGGTTTAGTGATGTTGTGTACCTTGTTATATCGGTTTTACGGGGTTGCGATATGGAACAGGGTCTGTTGACTTATACTGTAATTGAAACAAACGCGGCGGTGGTCTGCGAATGATGGCTCGTTTGATACGTGCCATCCTCGACTTGACTAGCCACCGCGTTGGTTGCCAGTGTAATATCTATGATGGTTTGGTACCTAGAGCTTACAAAAGTAGGTTCCGTACCCTGTTCAAAATATTAAGATTGGTTTGGAATAAATATTCGGCTAAAGACTCACCCTTTTGTTGGTGTTTTTACTTCCCACAGTGAGTGATGAGCGTTGCAGTCGGCAGATGCGATCAGGTCCCAGTCTTGTGCTTCACAGTGTTGTACCAGGTCGGCCAGTTCTTTTGAGGGAATGTCACCCTCGCCCGGCAGGTACACTGATGCTAGTACTAGGACAGTTTGGTTTTCTGTTGTGAGTCTCACTGCTGTAAGGTCTCTAGAACAGAATTGGTTAAGCAGAGTGGTTGTTATAGATTTAGGCATATAAATGCAGGTTCTGGGGTTTTCGACAGTAGTGTCTACCATTAACTTACCGCCGATGTTATTGAGACCGCAGATTTTGTTGTTTTTGATCCAGGGTTCCTGGATCATGGCGACGGTCTTGTTATTTTCTCCAGCACTCTGCGCAGTGTGGCCGCCGCTATTTGTTTGTGCTGGAGATTGGTTTGTATGAAGTTGAGGGGCTAAGGGCTACGCAGGACGTCATCTTCGTCACTGCTGGAGCACCCTCACTTTGCAGCGGTGAAACCGTTTCCACTTCGCTCTGTTTGGATTTAGGAGCAGAAATGGAGGGCTCCGGAGTCGATGTCTCCTTTGCCTCTGTTTCACCAGCTGTGTTGGTCTTCACGGGTTGCTGTTCGGCCGTTTTCGCTTCCTCTGAGGAGAAGAAGCGGATGTACCCACTCCCGACATGTGGGCCACCCGGCGGTCTCTGTCTAGGATGGTTTGTTTCTGGTCCTCGGGTATTCCTAGGATGAGGTGCACTACCTTATCCTTGGAGCCCGTGACCTCCTGTGGTTTCTCATCTACCGTCATGTCGTAATAACACTGCCACGAGTCCACTTTGTACCACGGATTTTGGGCACAAAGGACTCGGTGCAGTGTTGCAGCGTCAGCAATACGGGTATGAATCAGAAGCCCTGCCTTGAGCCTCTTCTTCATATCCGATTGCCTCATGACCGTTAGATTGGTATTTGCAACCGGTGATGGTAAGGTTCTGACCGTTTCTTCCAGCCAGCTGAGTGAGTTCTCGTCTTCGCACCACATCGCTAGCGCCCCGTCCAATAGGAAGGGTCGACCACGGAAAGCCGGTGCGGATGAACTCGAAGAGGTTGGAGACAGAATGGCCTGGAGAATGCTGTCATCGACAGCTTCTCTAAGCGCCTCTGCCTGGGTCTGCGAGAGGTCCCTCGGTGGGACGGTAGTAATCACCACCTTCAGGTGGGATTGAGCCGCGTCTGCGTAGCTCACCGTCCGCTTGGGTTTTGGGTCGGTTTTCGCGCGTTTGGCTTCTCCTCTGGGAGATTGGGTCTCGTCCAAGCGAGCGCGCTTCGATGAAGCTCTTTCGCCCGGCAGAGCCCCTTTCTCGGGGTGTTCCTTTTCAGGAATGGGAGTAGAAGCCTTCGCAGCGATCCGTCTACCGCGAGCACCTCTCGGGTTCCTCCTCTTCTTCATTTGGCTGGGAACAGGTGGTGGTGGTGGTGGTGGTGCCACCCCTGTGGAGGTGGATTGTGTTATTTCGCGCTGCGTTTCCGCTGCTGCGATGGTCGTTGGTTTGGTAGGCTGAAGTGCTTTCCTGCTCGCGCGCCTGTTGTGGCGACTGCGTTCTGGTCCGCTCTTCTGCCCCTGTTTTTGGGTTTCGGCCAATAATGTGATATGATATTCTCTTTGACGCAGAATTAAAAAACTACTTAGTTTAAACTACTTTAACTACTTAGTAAAAACTACTTAGCCGATTGTAATCAAATTTGCACACCGTGTGTAATTTGATCCAACTTGAAAGATAAGATAGTTTTCGATTAATAGTTTTATATGACAATATCTGAGCGAAACCGGAACGGGGAACTAGTCAGTAGGTAGGTAGATAAATAAAATAAAATATCACTCGCATGAGACACCATTTTTATATGTATGTACTTTACAATGTCATGGGAACTCTTTTGCATAAAAACTGAGTAGGTACTTACATGAACCTATATGTGTATCGACGCTTTAAAGGCAGAAATTACCATCAGTTTTAAGTTTATGCGTATTTTGGGTAAAAATATACATTTTTTTTTTTTTATTTATTTACTTTTTATTTATTATTTTTTACATATAGGTACGGTCGAATTGAGAAATCTCCTTTTTTTGAAGTCTGTTAAAAATAGTCCATTAGTCACATGTGATCATTCTTTTAAAATGTTAATGCCTAGCCTAATTGGAGCTTGCTAAATAAAAGTTATTCATAAATTGGTAAAATTCTAGTCGATTGGTTGCCGAAAACTAAACTGAAAACAATTTTTTTTGACAGATTACAAAGTGACGTCAAAACTCATCCTAGCGAGACGAGAGTAAGACCCTCTACACGCGAGCCCTAATATCAGAAGAAATTACGTAAAACTAGTGGGGAGGACCCTACATCGCACCATAAATTACCAATCATGTGGTGCGATGTAGGCTCCTCCCCAATACATTTACGTCATTTCCTCTGATTTTAAGACTCGTGTGTGGAGCGTTTAAGACAAATCGATGCGGATTTTTCACTCCTTTCAATAATGTAAATAACTCAACATCGCCCAACATGTCGCTTAGTCATTTGTGCCTTTCAAGCGTCGACATTAATACCTACTTGAAGCAATAACCTTATCTTACGAAAATTGCGCAGACAGAGGAGTATAAATAACATCTACACTTTAGGTATAGTTATTAAAGAGAAAGAGTGTATAATGTTAACATTTATTTTAAATTACATAATACTTATTCATAAGAAAATTGGCAGTCAAAGGGACAAGTGAACTAACTCAGAATTTGATAGCTCACTTTGGAAACACCGCGGGTGAAACCGTAGAGCGTAGCCTTAACCATGGTCATTTGGTGATGGCTGTCTTACTGTCTGGTGATCGTGAGTTGTCTGCTTTCATCGGCGTTACCAAATTGGCCGATGACGTCACTAATCAAAGCATAGCAGAAAGCAGGAGAGTTATACGGTTGAGTGAGTTGGAACCGAATTGTATCTACCCCTGTCGTTGTCAAATTATGCTTCGTCATCTATTGCATTTATCGCAATTTGAGTAAATTTGCGTTTGTAGATATGATTTAGGCGACGCGATAGAGCATCTCTCTATTTAGTCTGTGTTATACGTGAAGGCCTTTGCGACGGATACTGTACCTAATGAAAGATATCATCATTGAATACCTATCCCGATGTAGAGATTGACATCGCGCGAAAACGCCTTATTGTGGTAGAATTCAGAAGTAAAATGTTACAACTGATGATTATAATTTATTTATTTTTGTAGTCTTTGTGATTTTGGTACACATTGATTGAAAATTAAGACATCTAGTTTTATCAATAACGAAGTTCTGGCGGTTTGAGAAAAGGATGGCTCTTTTGTAGAGTAATACAGATAGATTTTTTATAGAGTGACAAGAAGAGTAGACAGCTAGTAGTAGCAACATGCCTGCCCATAACAGCTACCCATAACCACGTTCCATCGTAGATCGCATCATCGGTAAACATCAGGCGAGATGGTGGTTAAGTGCGAACCTATTATAGTTAAAAAAAAACAGCACAGTTACGCGCAGCTATTGGAACCTGAATAGTCCAAATGCACTGTGTTGATCTATCATCATCAACACCATCATCAGCCGCAAGACTTCTACTCCTGAACATAGGCTTCCCCCCTAGATTTCCACAACGAACGGTCCTGCGCAACCTGCAACCAGCGGTTTCCAGCGACCTTTGTGAGGTCATCTGTCCATCTAGTGGGAGGCCGTCCAACACTGCGTCTTCCGGTTCGTGGTCGCCACTCGAGAAACTTTCTTCCCCATCGGTTGTCAGTTCTGCGAGCGATGTGGCCTGCCCATTTCCACTTCAGCTTGCTTACTCTTTGAGCTATGTCGGCCATTTTCGTTCTTTTGCGAATATCCTCATTACGGATGTATAAGATCTATAAGATAGTTGAAATATAAGATATTTTACCTCTATGCCCTGTAATTTCACTGGTAGAAAACATTGCCTTTCAAAGCGGAACAGGGATTTTTTCAAATTACTGCTTGGCGGTAGAATAACTGGCAAAGGTATGATACTTCTCCAGGCAGACTCTGCCAAGAGTTTTACCACCAAAAAAGTATTCTACTAGTCAAGTCATTTCATAAATCCTCAAATTGATGGAGTGAATATATTTGTGTGAATTGTGAAAAGTGAGTGAATTAATACTGTCTGTGTGTGTGTGTCTGTCTGTGGTACCGTAGCTCTCGAACGGATAGACTGATTTCGAAGAAGTTTTTTTCTTATCAAAGCCAGTTTCCGTGCGGTGGTTCTTAGATAAGTTTTGTTTAACCTTCCTGAAATTGCAAATATCTAATTAAAGGGCTTGACTAGTAGAATACTAAACACTAATAAATTTCAAATTCATGATGGCCGCCACCACAAAAGAGTTATAGCTAAATTTAATGTTATATTAATTTCTTTTTATTATTATATTAATTTAATATTTATATTAAATAAAAATTATAATTAAAGTATAAAAGAGAATTATAGTTTTTTCAAAACATTCTCATTATGGGTATTAAATGGGAGTTGATTAGTAGAATATTATTTATAACGAATTTCATTCAATGTAGTCGGGGGTAAATATATTTTTTTTATTCTTTTTGTTCTAGTGTACTCTCAATAACAAGTGGTTACTCAGATACAAAAAAGAGAAGTTTTCCAGCCGGCTTCCTGTTCGGAGCCTCGTCGGCGTCTTATCAAGTGGAAGGGGCATGGGATGAAGATGGTATGTTTCTGAACTCAAAACTTCTCAAACCCTTGGTCCCTGGTGAAATCAGATAAATTTAACTAGAAAATACATGGTTCTATTGATCGAACCAACTGGAAAAAAAGTTCATGTGGTTCGATTGATCGAACTACGCAGTCGAACCATGTGGCCCGGAGGATCTTTTTAACCAACTTTAAATCGGATCCTTATACCTCTGTAAATACGGTTGAAATTTCATATCATATATTTTATAGTCAACAGATATTTTAGTTCGGTAAAATCATACTAGATGGCGTTCCTAGTTGGTTCGAATGACGTTATCTCGCGGTAATGATATTTTTGTTGAATATGCCATATGATTTTAAGTTTGATCAACTAACTGTCTCGGAAGAGTGACACTCTGTAAAAACTAAAATTTGTTATATCATGACTTGATGGTAGAAGGTAGATTCAACAAAAATCGTGAAATTTAGTACGGTGTCTGAATTTAATTCTAGATTGTTGTTTTTCTCCCGAAAAAAGTATGCTTTTTCTAGATTTTTCGATTTTTACAAAACATTGTTATATTTCAGGCAAAGGCGAGAACATATGGGACCGCTTCATGCACACGGACCCCAGGATGAAAGACGTCCCCAACGGCGACGAGGCGGCTGGCTCATACCACCACTACAGGAGAGACGTGGGCATGCTGCGAGAACTGGGAGTGGACTTCTACAGGTTCTCCGTGGGTTGGAGCCGGGTGTTACCTAACGGTTGGTATTGTTTTTCAAGTAAATTTTTAAAGTAAAGTAAAATTTTTAAAGTGAAATTTTTAAGCGAAAATTTTGAAGTACATTATTAAAGTGAACATTTTTGAAGTTGATATATTAAGTGTTTTTTTAAGTGAAAGCTTTGAAGTGAAAACGTTAGATGTGAAAGAATTTGCAAAAAAAGTGAAAACATTTGAGGTGAAAACTATTGAAGTGAATAACAAAACTATAATATCTGAGTAATAATACATGATCAATATTTATGGAACCGCTTCATGCACACTCTCCCTGGACCCCATAATGCTTTCATTATTTCCGTAATGACGACGAGACGGCTGGGTCGTACCACCACTACAGGAGAGACGTGGGCAAGTAGCAATGCTGCGGGGACAGAGGGTGGACTTCTACAGGTTCTCCGTGGGTTGGAGCAGGGAGCTGTCTCACGGATAGTATTGTCTTTCAAGTTAATAAGTGATTGAATTAAAGGGTTATTGAAGTGTAAAATTTTGAAGTGATTTGAAGTGATCTGTATTGAACTCTTTCGAAGTGAATTGAAGTAAACATATAACTGAATCGAGAACTTTCTCCTTCTTTGAAGTCGGTTAATAACTTGTTCCAGGTTTGACGAACGAAGTGAACGCCCCCCGGTATCGAATACTACAATAATCTCATAGATGAGTTATTGAAGTATAACATAGAGCCGATGATAACGTTGTACCACATGGACTTGCCGCAGTACTTGCAGGACTTGGGTGGGTGGGCCAACCCCCTTTCCATCGCCTGGTTCGAAGACTACGCGAGACTGATGTTTGAAACCTACGGAGATAGGGTAAGTTACCTCGTTGGTCGTGGATTCGATTTACACCTCTTTTGAAGCGAAGACTTCTTTTGACGCGCCACAAAGAGATTTTTCGTGGGCAGTGAATTCTAGCGTCATTCGGGTAGTTGTAAACTCGGTACCATGTCCATTGGCCATCTAGAAATGCGTCAGCATTTCCCATTGGCTATAGAAATGCTGAGGTATTTCTAGATGGCCATGCTTATGGCCACGCCCTTCGGTTTCACCCGCGTAGTTGCAAAGCAAGCTATCAAATAGGTTTTCACTTCTATCGGCAGTTCCTATGTTCCTAGGTTGCCTGGAAGAGATCGCTTTTAGTGATAAGGCCGCCCGCTGTCGCACTAATTTGCTATTTTTTGTTTATTTTTTTTTTGCTTTGTATCATTTTTTTGGTGTGTCAATAAAGAGTATCTATCTATCTATCTATCTATCTATGACAGCCAAATTTTTTTTTTGTAAAGTATAGTATGACAAGACGAGCAGGACATGTGCCTGATGGTAAGCAACATGCCTGGCCTCACAGCACAGTGACACGCAGCTATTGGAATATGAAGAGTCCAAATCATTACCTAGCGCCGCACTGCGCGCGGCACCCGGAGATATTAGGTGTTTTATCTCTTAGTCCAGTAATTTCTCTGGAATCATTGCCCTTTCAACAGGAACACAGTAATGTTTGCGCACTACTGCTTGGCGACAGAGTAGCTGGCAAAGATGTGGTACTTCCCTAAGCGGATTCCGCAAAGTGCCTGAACACTACAAAACCTAGGCATAGGCTTTCTAGTATAGGTATAGCTGGTCTAATAAATATAAATATGGTTGGACAACAAAAAGTTAAAACTACGTTTCATATCTGGACATCATAGTCCTATGACTATGATGTCCACTATATGTGACTTATAGAAGCTATCTTCTAATAAAAACGATTGTCTGAATTTAATTTTAAATTGAAATCGGTTTTTTCCCCGAGATACGAGGGTCAAACTGAAAGTTCTTAGAAAATCAAAAACTGATTACATTAGCCAGTTATTAGTTTTATTATATCTTTTCAAAATATTGTCCATTCACGTCAATACACCGCTGCATGCGATGGAACCACTGGGAAAAGCACTTTGCCCACTCGTCCTTAGGGGTCTCTTCAATGGCATCGCGATACGCAGCCACCGCTTCTTCAGCATTCATAAACCGCTTTCCTTTAAGTTTTTCTTTAATTTTTGAAAATAAATAAAAATCACAAGGCGCGAGGTCGGGGCTATACGGCGGGTGACCCAGTAATTCAACGTTTGATGTCGCCAAATAGTCGATCGTTCGGTTGGCGGTGTGCGATGAGG
The DNA here is from genome assembly GCA_017562165.1 of Ectropis grisescens. Classification (NCBI taxonomy): domain Eukaryota; kingdom Metazoa; phylum Arthropoda; class Insecta; order Lepidoptera; family Geometridae; genus Ectropis; species Ectropis grisescens. The sequence continues at coordinate 3,982,190 of CM029792.1, read as the reverse complement.
CGTTGTCGTGGTGAAGGAGGATCCTACTGCGAGGTCGTTTCTCTCGAACTTTTTCCAAGACAAGTGGCAAACAATGGGTAGTGTACCATTCTGCAGAAACTGTTTTTTGATCCTCTAACACAATTGTTGCGAAATGACATATCCTTTCAAAGAACGAGGCCACCATTTTTTTCCCCGCACTTCGATCTCTCTTCACTTTAGTTGGCAACTCCTCGAAAGGAAACACCCACTGAGCAGATTGTCTTTTGGTTTCAGGATCATAACAGTAAATCCAGCTTTCGTCACCTGTTAGTATGTCGAACACAGCATTTGAGTCACCTCCGTTAAATCTTTCAATCATTTTACGGCACCAATCCACACGATGGAGTTTTTGAGCCTCAATCAAATTATGAGGTATCCACCGGGCGCAAAGCTTCCTGACCGCTAAATGTTCGTGTAGGATTTTGTGCACTTGACTCATACCGATGCCTAAGCTTGTCCGAATCTGCTGATAGGTCACTCTTTTGTCAGTCTCTATCATACGCCGCACAACACAGATGTTATCTTCAGTCGTCGCCGTAGAAGGCCGTCCTTCACGTAAATCATCAGTGAGATTAGTGCGACCACGTTTAAACTCATTAAACCAGTTGTAAACAGTCGCACGAGATGGGTCTTCATCGTGAAAGGCCAATCGTAGTCTATCATAACTTTCTTGTTGACTTAAATGACATCGAAAGTCATAAAAAATCATTGCACGAAAATTTTCTCGTGTTAAATTCATGTTGACGTGACAGAGACAATTTTCAATTTGCCGCCAAATCGTAAAACAAATGACAAATGAATGAAGTATATACTCAGTAATATTGGCAAAGAGTTCTATTTTCAAATTATAGAATTATTTTTTTATTATATTGTTTATAAGTGGCCAGTTCTAAGAACTTTCAGTTTGACCCTCGTAATTAAATTATTGGGTACTAGCTGAACCCTGCGCCCGTTGCTACGCCACCTATCGAAAATTTGTCGTACCAACTCAGACTTAGAACAAATTTGGTTAGCTTAGGTTATAATGACGCAACCTTAAAAGATAGTCACGTGCTGTCACGGACTTTGGCGCACGTAACGAAATGTCTCAAAAGGAATATTTTTTCCCGTTTTTGTTACATTTGTCATTTCTGCTCCGCTGCTATTGATAGTAGCGTAGTTATATAGCTTATAGCCTTCCTCGATAAATGGACTATCCAACAGAAGAAGAATCTTTCAATTCGGACCAGTAGTTCTCGAGATCTTAACGTTCAAACAAACAAACTCTTCAGCTTTATAATATTAGTATTATAGTAGATAAGATGCCTTCGAGGGTACTACACATTTTTTTATGTTTTTCTTGTTCATTTCAGGTGAAGTATTGGCTAACAATGAATCAGCCCAACAGCATCTGCGTAGACGGGTACTCAGGGGACAATGCTCCGGGAATCGATTCCCAGGGTATAGGGTCCTACCTGTGCGTGAAGAACGTGTTGTTGGCTCATGCGCGCGCATACCGACTCTACCAGAACGAATTTAAGAACAAATTTAAAGGTAAGACATGTTTTAGCCAGCTAGCCCAAAACTAAACTAAGCAAATCTTGTACTATGGCGATCAGATAGCTGATATAAAACTTAAATAGTTTTAAATACATACTTATTATACATAGAAACACCCAGACCAGATACCGGAGACCCAGATATCTGATACTACTGGACCTGTTAGTAGTAACACGGGCAAAAATAATTGCCCGTTTTACCTACTACTGGTAGTAAGACGGGTACACTCCGCGAGGTATAAGCTGAGCTTTGCATTAGTGTGATGATCACCAATCAGGCAGGAGCTTGAAATTTTGTCCGCGAGGTATAGGCTGAGCTTTGCATTAGTGTGAGTGATCACCAATCAGGCAGGAGCGCGGCGAGACAGAATAGCGCCGCGCCTAAGGCCGGTTGTCACACCTACACTATCCATGTACACTCACACAAATGCAAAGCTCAGCTTATGCCTCGCGAAGTGTAAGATAAGTTAAGACGGGGAAATAAACGCAATAATTTGGTGTAAATAAAATCAACAAAACAATTCAACAGAACACATTGGTGGTGAATAAATAGGTATTGGTGGACAATTCACACACAACACCATCAGATTCTGACCCCAAACTAAGCAAAGCTTGTACTATTGCGGCCACCTTCCTACCTACCATAGATAGTAACACCCAGACACAATCAATGAAATTTTGCTTCAAAGTTCAATTTCAAATTGAATTCATTATTACTATTTTTTACTGTTCAGTACAGAACATAAAATGTATGTGGCAACATTCTTATAATTGGTAGAAGCCACACACACATATGGCAAGATTTCTCCATACTTTATCTTCTTCAAAAATGTCAAAACATCTTAGATCTGTGGGTGACGAGAGCAGTGCAGTGCTAGGTAATGATTGGGACTCTGCATGTTCCAATAGCTGCGTGTCGCTGTGCTGTTATGTGGCAGGCATGTTGCTTACCATCAGGTATATACATGTCTTGGTCGTCTCGTCACTTTTTATAAAAAAAAAAAGAATATGTATATTCAGTAAATATTCTTAAAATTCCACTTCGCATTATTTTATTTCATACACTTATTATTTTTTTGCATGTGTTTTTTTATTATTAATGGCTCAAATGTAGGATAAATGCCTAATTATAAAATTCTCACCTTTGTACTTTCTGTTACATGTCATTGTGGGAACTTTGTATATTTGTGTGAAATAATGAGTAATTTTTTGAAACCGGAAAAAATCTACCTACGTAATATCGCTGTCGTCAAAACCGACTCGTGTGTAACACTTACACTTGGCTAAATTTAGTCGTTACTGAATTCAATGAAGAGTAACAAACAGCATTCATTAAGCTAGCATACTAAATTCAGAAGCGAAAACTGCTTTCGTCTAGGTTGTTTCTAAACTTACATCTGAATTATCGACTAACCCTGCTTTAATTTCGAAATGAATTTGGGAAAATCGGGCGGTCTTAGTTTCCATTTTTAACCCCCGATCAAAAAAAGGGGTGTTATAAGTTTGACGTCGATGTCTGTCTGTCTGTCTGTCTGTGTGTGTATCTGTCTGTGGCACCGTAGAGCTCAAACGAATGGGCCGATTTCAATGCGGTTTTTTTATTTGAAAGTTAATTACCGTGCAGGTGTTCTTAGCTATGTTTGGTTAATATCGATTCAAAATGGCCGCCTCCACAAAATGGCGTATAAAATATTTCTTCACAACCTACCTCAATATGGGTATCAAATAAAAGGGCTTAACTAGTAGAGTATTATACGCTATAACAAATTTCAAATCCAAGAGGTCGACACCGCAAAATGGCGAATTATAATTTTTTTTCACTACTACCTCAATATGGGTATCAAACGAAATGACTTGATTAGTAGAATACTTTGCACTATGACAAATTTCAAATCCAAGATGGCCGATACCACAAAATGGCGAATTACATATCTTTTTTCACAACTCCCTTAATATGGGTATCAAATGAAAGGGCTTGACTAGTAGAACGTTGTACAGATAACAAATCTTAGGTAGTCGGGGGTTAGTAAAAATTTTTAATTTTGTTCTTGTAGCCACGAGCCATTAGATCTTTGTACAACGTGATACTGACAGTTTCCACGTCACACTTACATTATATTACTTAATCTGTGTCACAACTGTCTCGTCTGTCTTGCGGATCATGCTACAGCGCTTATGCTGGGGCCACACTAACGGCTAGTGTTAATGCCCATTAGCGCGATAATTATTGCGATAATTTTAACGCGTTAAAGTAGGTGGCTAGTAAACTTGAACGGGTAAGATGAATGTCCATTGTTGGCGATAAAAACGGCGTTAATTTTACTTGAATTCAAACAAGATGGACATTGACAGAGCTCTGTATTTCATGAGTGTAAATTTATATTATTTGAATTTATTGAATCATGTATGAGTGTACACATAATTTTTGCCAGCTCCAGACTTCAAAAACTTTTTTTTTTTAAATAGATTCTATAATGACCCATTAGGCTTTCTTTCTTCTTCTTTTTCATTTATTTAATGGTAGTTTTGAAAGGTAACAACTCCATTATTTGCCGCCAAGCATTATTTTGGGTTCCTCGATTCTTGTAGGTTTTGAGTTTCGGTTCCCACAAACATGGTGACATGGTGACATGACAAAACTTTTTCGTTACTCCATTGTAGTAGAGTATACTTCAACTTCGATACGTCGTTTCGTCCGTTTAAATGTTCTAAGCCCTCTAATTAAAGTCAAAGTCAAAGTACTTTATTCATAAATGTGCAATTTACACGGCAATTAATATAAACTAAAAACAAAAGAAAGAGCATACAAATTGTATACATTTTCAAAGTTTGAAATTACTACTTTACTCTATTACAATAATAGGCGTGTCGACTCATTTTTGATTTAATGTGCCATCAAAAGGCTACTCAATATCTGAAACATAGGTGAAAGAATTACTTTGTTATCTGAAAAACTTCCCGTGGTATCACGATTTTATAATCACAATTTTTGACTCTCCCTAAAACCCTTCATACAAATCACTACAGAAACGTGAAGTCACACTGTTGTATTTTCTATGCGTCGCTCGTAAAGTTTGTATGGTAGCTATATTAAATATAGCGTTTAGGAAACTGGTTTCACAACAAAAGTAACTTGAAATTGAATTGGTTATCCAATGGTAAATACATTTTCTAATAATTTCGTACTTTTAAAATGGACTTGGCCATCCAGCTTTGAATGATTATAAAGTAAATTAAACTAAAGAGTGTCAAAATTAAAATTGGTACATGTTATTGTTCTATTCAAATACTGTCATTATATCAAATAATTTAATATAATTGCAGGACCTGTCGACACGCCTATTATTGTACAGAAAACTGTCAAACATTATACGAGTATAATGTCTTTATTACAATTGTACTCACCCATGTCAAATTTATTTATTTACATTTTTATGGGAACCTTTGCCATTACTCTCTAAAAATTCGCTGTAACTATAAAAAGTTTGATCGATAAACCAGCACTTTAATCTGTTTTTGAAGCTGTCGAAACTTGGGGCCGATATAACTGTTTTGGGAAGATTAGGCTTAGAACATTTGAACGTCAGGACGAAACGAAGTAAAACTGGAGTAGGAAAGTCGTGAGTTTATTTCTTAACTAGCGACCCGCCCCGGCTTCGCACGGCTGCAATGCTGATACTAAATAGAAGTACCTACTAATAAAATTCCGGTCCGGCGGCAAGACGTTTCGTTTTACGTAGTCACATATGTCACCGTTTTTTTTGTGATGCAGACTTTTTTGGCGCGACGGACGCACGCAATGTGTTGATTGATGGAACGAAACGTGCTTCACACCAAAGATGGCGACAGCGGTTTGTTTGTCAGTGCCATTAGAATTTAACGAAATTCTGCATAATCCGAATTTTGTGGACATATGTTGTCGACTCAAAATCAATATTGTTTTATGTTTTATTATTCATATAAGGTTTCGATCAAGTCTACCAAACCCCTTGACGAAATTATTAATATAGATTACGTTTTACGTAGAAAGAGAGTAGACATCCTAAAACGAGTCCACATCTCAGCGTAGGTAGGTACTTATAGAAATATCTCTATTTCAGGGGAGGTGGGAATTGCTCTGGCGTTAAATTGGATCGATCCTCTCAACAATAAGACTAAGAACGTGGAGGCGGCCGAGAGGGCAAGGGCTTTCCATGTAAGTACTTCATTATTTGGTAAAGACTCTTGACCTGAAAACAAAAAATTGGCAGTCATAGGAACTGCCGATAGAAGTGAAGACTTATAACTCAGAATTTGATAGCTCACTTTGGAAACTACGCGGGTGAAACCGGTGGGCGTGGCCATGACCATGGCTCTCTAGATCATCCGAGCTTACCCAAAGATTTCTTTCACTTACGAACATGACGCTTGAGTTCAATTCACCGCTCACGGAAAATATATGTGGAGCACCAAAGGAAGTGTTCGCTTCAAAAAAAAAAACCTCTGACGCAAAAACGACGGATGTAAGTAATAACTTCGACGTGACTCTTATCTTGCTAATATTATAAATGTCAATGTTTGGATGTCTGTTACTCAATCACGTCGTAACGTATAAACGGATAGGGTTGAAGTTTGGAACACAATTAGATTGTAGCTTGAAAAAACATATAATTTTTATCCCGGCAAAATAACTGGAGCGGGAACTACTGGGAATAATAACTAGTTATACTTGTATACCCGGGGTAAAAATATAGCCTATGTGGTATTCTAGACCAATATCCGTCTGTTTTCCAAATTTCAACCCGATCCGTTCAGGTGCTCCGACATGATTGAGCAACAAACATCCAAACCTTTATAACATTAGTAGGATTAAAAATAATCGTTTTCTTTCAGCTGGGTCTCTATTTAGACCCGATTTACTCCAAGACCGGCGACTTCCCTCGTCTGGTGAAGGAGACGGTCGCGAAGAGAAGCAAGGAGCAAGGGTTCAGCAGGTCGCGGCTCCCCACTCTGTCGCCGGAGGAGATCAACCTTCTAAAAGGTTCGTTGCTTTAATCTGGGTCCAAAAAAGGCAACTTCTTTAATCTATACAATAAAGCGTCCACACACAAGTCCTAAAATCAGAGGAAATGACGTAAAAGTAGTGGGCAGAGTCTAACAAAAATCACCAATCATGATGATTGGTGATTTATGTTGCGATGTAGGCTCCTACTAATGTTAAAAAATCCTTCTAATGTTATAAAGGTTTGGATGTTTGTTGCTCAATCATGTCGGAGCACTTGAACGGATCGGGTTGAAATTTGGAAAATCTCTCTATAAACAAATCTCTCTATAACCTGCTGAAAGACCTTGGCTTATCCAGAAGTGCAGTAAGTTCTATACTAGAACGAGTATCTAAAGCTGAACTAGTAGGCTCATATCAGATTTGGCTGGGCAGGGAGAGAAAGTCGAGTAGTGAAGGTGAGTGTTGATGTACGTCAGAAAGGGGCCCCTTAAACCTACGCCCGAGTCACAAGTCTCGGGATCTACTCGGGTTTTCTCTCTCTGCCACACGATGGACCCGGCGCCCGCACGGTGAATCCATGGAATGCTAAGAAAATCGTTTCTCGTATATTTTACGTTTTTAGACATGACACCAAAAAAGCGAATTAGTTCCTCAGTTATATTTGTTGTTTTAATCGGGGTACAATAAGGCGGCTTCTGTAATCCAAACAATACGCATTATGACTAAAAAAGCGAATTAGTCCTTCAGTTATATTTGTTGTTTTAATCGGGGTACAATAAGGCGGCTTCTGTAATCCAAACAATACGCATTATGACTAAAAAAGCGAATTAGTTCCTCAGTTATATTTGTTGTTTTAATCGGGGTACAATAAGGCGGCTTCTGTAATCCAAACAATACGCATTATGACTAAAAAAGCGAATTAGTCCTTCAGTTATATTTGTTGTTTTAATCGGGGTACAATAAGGCGGCTTCTGTAATCCAAACAATACGCATTATGACTAAAAAAGCGAATTAGTCCTTCAGTTATAGACTACAGGCCCGTAAACAAAATTTATTGCTCATATGAACCACCAGGAGACCTATATGTAGGATGATGGAAGGGTATGACATGATAGCACTCAGAACTATGCTGGCATTTGTAAGCTGTCCAACTGAGTGCAAGTTGAAGAGTTGCAACCCTCGATCATTTCTCCTTGTCGCATGATTTTTGTACGACGTTGCCGAATAATAAATAAATAAATAAATATTGGTGGACAATTCACACACCACACCATCTGACCCCAAACTAAGCAAAGCTTGTGTGATGGCAGCCAGATAGCTGATATACTTATATAGTTTTTAAATACATACTTATTATACATAGAAACACCCAGACACAGTGCAAACATTTGAATTCATCACACATATATTTGCACTGGGTGGGGATCGAACCCACGACCCTCGGCTTCGCAGGCAGAGCTACTACCAACTAAGCCACTAGGGCAGTCTAATAATGTAAAAAGTAGAATAATTGATTAAAAGAGATGTTTATAGATATAGAGGTAACGGACTACAAGAGGAGGAAACTGGAGGAGAGCGCTGCTAGTCTGAAAGAAATCTTCAAAGCTAGACTAGATGGCCAAAAGTTCACCCGAAGATTTATTTCGTCCACGAGCGTGACGCTTGAGCTTGAATTCACAGGCCACGAAAACTCAGTATGTGGTGCGGCAAAATTAGTTTCCACTTCAAAAACTTAAAAAAATGTTGTAGGGTCGTCGGATTTCATAGGGATGAACCACTACACGACTGTGCTCGCGCAGCCGGCGTCGCCCGCGCAGTACCCGGTCCCGTCGTTGAACGATGACGCCGGGGTGCACTTCACCCAGGGCGAGTTGTGGACGCAGGCCAAGTCATTCTGGCTCAAGGTGAGCTTGAAATAGCCAGCTTTTAACCCCCGACCAAAACAAGAACAAAATTAAAAATGTTGACTAACCCATCATCGAATCATCATCATCATCGAAACATCGGATTTGTTATCTGTACAACATTCTACTAGTCAAGCCCTTTCATTTGATACCCATATTAAGGGAGTTGTGAAAAAAGAAATTTATTTCGCCATTTTGTGGTAGCGGCCATCTTGGATTTGAATTTTTTCATAGTGCAAAGTATTCTACTAGTCAAGTTCTTTCGTTTGATACCCAAATTGAGGTAGTAATGAAAAATATAATATAATTCGCCATTTTGTCGTGGCGGCCATTTTGGATTTGAAATTTGTTATAGTACATAGTATTCTACTAGTCAAGCCCTTTCATTTGATACCCAAATTGAGGTAGGTTGTGAAGAAATATTTTGTCCGCCATTTTGTGGAGGCGGCCATCTTGAATCGACATTAACCAGACATAGCTAAGAACATTTGCTATGGTATTAACCTTGAAATAAAAAAAAAACCGCATCGAAATCGGCCCATCTGTTTGAGTTCTACTACGATGCCACAGCAGACAGACAGACACACAGACAGACATCGACGTCACTTATAACACCCCTTTTTTTGGTCGGGGGTTAAAAACAAGTTTTTATTAAAGCATTTACACAATTTTGTATTGACAGGGTCGAGATTCATAACTTTTGGGAAGTCTACAACTACGTCATCCAGATAATTGTACGCAAATTTTCAGTTTTTGGTTCATAATATTTCAAAAACTACTTGACCGATTTCAAAAAGATTTGTATGGGACCATTCGGGAAGCATACCCATCCGAACACAAAAAGAAATTTTAAAATCGGTGTAGAGGTTCTCGAGAAATCAGGTAACATACAAAAAAAAAATAGGGGCCGAATGGATAACCTCCTCCTTTTTTGGAAGTCGGTTAAAAAGAGATAAAAACAATCCTTGATGCGTATTATAATATCATTGCTCGATCGGTGCAGAACTTTTTGATTAACTTGGATTTGAATTTTTTTCATAGTGCAAAGTATTCTACTAGTCAAGTTCTTTCATTTGATACCCAAATTGAGGTAGTAATGAAAAATATAATATAATTCGCCATTTTGTCGTGCCGGCCATTTTGGATTTGAAATTTGTTATAGTGCAAAGTATTCTACTAGTCAAGCCCTTTCGTTTGATACCCATATTGAGGTAGTAGTGATAAAAATAATATGATTCGCCATTTTGTGGTGGCGGCCATCTTGGATTTAATTTTTTATAATGTATAGTATTCTACTAGTCAAGCTCTTTCATTTGATACCCATATTGAGGTAGGTTGTAAAGAAACATTTTGTCCGCCATTTTGTAGAGGCGGCCATCTTGAATCGATATTAACCAAACATAGCTAAGAACATCCGCACGGATATTTACCTTCAAATAAAAAAAACCGCATCGAAATGGACCCATCCGTTTGAGCTCTACGGTGCCACAGACAGACACACACACAGACAGACAGACAGACAGACAGACATCGACGTCAAACTTAAAACCCGTGCGTATGTTCTTAGCTATGTTTGGTTAATATCGATTCAAGATGGCCGCCTCCAAAAAACCGGAGGGCGTGGTCATGATCATGGTCATCTAAATCATTCGAGTTTACCCGATGATTTCTTACGAAGATGACGCTTCAACTCAATTCACAGCCCACAAAAAAATTGCATGTGGTGTGCCAAAGTTTTCACTATAAAAAAACTCTTCTTTTCTTTCCCAGAGCGCTCCATACGGCATGTACAAGATATGTATCCACATAAACCTAAATTACGACTATCCCGCCATGATCATAACGGAGAACGGCTGGTCCACGGACAAGGGGATCGGCGACCAGTCGCGAGCTGACAACATCAGGAAATACCTGAACGCGCTGCTGTTGGCATTGGAAGGTATACTCTCATCATAATTATCCGCTTGATACACCAAGGTATACTGTACCAACTATATTAAACCAAATGGCGAACACCACCAAACATAGTTTTGCGATCAGGGTTTTTGGTAGTTTTTTTTAAACAAGAACAAAATTAAAAATTTTGATTAACCCCCGACTACCTCAGATCTGTTATCTGTACGACATTCTACTAGTCAAGCCCTTTCATTTGATACCCATATTAAAGGAGTTGTGAAAAAAGAAATATGTTTCGCCATTTTGTGGTAGCGGCTATCTTGAATTTGTAATTTGTCATAGTGCAAAGTATTCTACTAGTCAAGCCCTTTCGTTTGATACCCATATTGAGGCAGCAGTGAAAAAAATAATTTAATTCGCCATTTTGTGGTGGCGGCCATCTTGGATTTGAAATTTGTTATAGTGTATAGTATTTTACTAGTCAAGTCCTTTCATTTGATACCCATATTGAGGTAGGTTGTGAAGAAATATTTTGTCCGCCATTTTGTGGAGGCGGCCATCTTGAATCGATATTAACCAAACATAGCTAAGAACATCCGCACGGATATTTACCTTCAAATAAAAAAAAACCGCATCGAAATGGGCCCATCCGTTTGAGCTCTACGGTGCCACAGACAGACACACACAGAGACAGACAGACAGACAGACATCGACGTCAAACTTATAACACCCCTTTTTTTGGTCGGGGGTTAATAAAAAAGGACGAGACGAGCAGGACATGTATGTATTTGGAAAGATGTACCCATAAATTTGTGTTTAATGGCATCTAGAGAGACGATCTTCTTAGCATTCCATGGATTCACCGTGCGGTTGCCGGGTCCATCGCATGGCAGAGAGAGGAAATCCCGAGTAGATCCCGAGACTTGTGACACGGGTGTGAGTTTAAGGGGCCCCTTTCTGACGTACATCACTCACCTTCACTACTCGCGTTTCTCTCCCTGCCCAGCCAAATCTAAAATGAATGAAAATGAAACAGTCTTTATTTTGACGTAAGCCACATTTCGCTATATCCAACAGATTACCGTAACCGCCATAATGACAACCAACATCACCGCCACACCACCGCATCACCACTAATACCACCATCACTATAACCAACAAATCACCGTAGTCGCTATTATCATCACTCATCACCAATCAAGATATGCATCCATATAAATCTGAACTGCGACTACCCCGCCATGATCATCACGGAGCAACTGGTCCACGGACAGGGGTATCGGGGACCAGTCGCGAGCTGACAGCACCAGGAAATACCTGAACGCGCTGCTGTTGGGGTTAGAAGGTATACTTTCATAAATATTATGGTTATTGTACAAAATACCACCAACATCACCTCCCAATACCACCAATCACCTCCTATGCCACCATCACCATAAGCAACAGATCACTCGCAACAGTAATCGCCATTATCCACCACTGTGTACCACCATCACAACTACCATATCCACTTCATAACCACAATCACTATAACCACTATCACCATAACTACATCATCGTAACCACTGTCTCCAATCTCCATAACCATAGTCAGCATAATCTCTTAACCATAATCGCTAAGACCACTATAACCACCGACACTATATCCATAACCACTAAAACCAATATAGCCACCATCACTATAAGTATAGTCACCATACCAACCATCATAATCACAATCACCATAACTACGTCACTATGACCACCGTCTCCATAACCACAGTCAGCATAACCATTTTAACCATAATCACCATAACTACTATCATCACCATAACCGTAACCATAGCCACCATCACTATAATCACCATAACTACATCACTATGACCACCGTGCCCATAACCACAGTCAGCAAAACCATCATAACCATAATACCACAATTACTATAACTACGAGGGTCAAACTGAAAGTTCTTAGAAAATCAAAAACTGATTACATTAGCCAGTTATTAGTTTTATTATATCTTTTCAAAATATTGTCCATTCACGTTAATACACCGCTGCATGCGATGGAACCACTGGGAAAAGCACTTTACCCACTCGTCCTTAAGGGTCTCTTCAATGGCATCGCGATACGCAGCCACCGCTTCTTCAGCATTCATAAACCGCTTTCCTTTAAGTTTTTCTTTAATTTTTGAAAATAAATAAAAATCACAAGGCGCGAGGTCAGGGCTATACGGCGGGTGACCCAGTAATTCAACGTTTGATGTCGCCAAATAGTCGATCGTTCGCTTGGCGGTGTGCGATGAGGCGTTGTCGTGGTGAAGGAGGATCCTACTGCGAGGTCGTTTCTCTCGAACTTTTTCCAAGACAAGTGGCAAACAATTGGTAGTGTACCATTCTGCAGAAACTGTTTTTTGATCCTCTAACACAATTGTTGCGAAATGACCTATCCTTCCAAAGAACGAGGCCACCATTTTTTCCCCCGCACTTCGATCTCGCTTCACTTTAGTTGGCAACTCCTCGAAAGGAAACACCCACTGAGCAGATTGTCTTTTGGTTTCAGGATCATAACAGTAAATCCAGCTTTCGTCACCTGTTAGTATGTCGAACACAGCATTTGAGTCACCTCCGTTAAATCTTTCAATCATTTTACGGCACCAATCCACACGATGGAGTTTTTGAGCCTCAGTCAAATTATGAGGTATCCACCGGGCGCAAAGCTTCCTGACCGCTAAATGTTCGTGTAGGATTTTGTGCACTTGACTCATACCGATGCCTAAGCTTGTCCGAATCTGCTGATAGGTCACTCTTTTGTCAGTCTCTATCATACGCCGCACAACACAGATGTTATCTTCAGTCGTCGCCGTAGAAGGCCGTCCCTCACGTAAATCATCAGTGAGATTAGTGCGACCACGTTTAAACTCATTAAACCAGTTGTAAACAGTAGCACGAGATGGGGCTTCATCGTGAAAGGCCAATCGTAGTGTATCATAACTTTCTTGTTGACTTAAATGACATCAAAAGTCATACAAAATCATTGCACGAAAATTTTCTCGTGCTAAATTCATGTTGACGTGACACAGACAATTTTCAATTTGCCGCCAAATCGTAAAACAAATGACAAATGAATGAAGTATATACTCAGTAATATTGGCAAAGAGTTCTATTTTCAAATTATAGAATTTTTTTTTTATTATATTGTTTATAAGTGGCCAGTTCTAAGAACTTTCAGTTTGACCCTCGTACCATCACCATAACCACCATCGCTATAAGTTATAAGGTTATAACCATAACTACCATCATGTAACACGGCCGAACGTGTATCAACTGTTTAGTGTTACATAAAAAATAAATGTTGTCTTCCAGACGGCACCAACATGCGAGGATACTCGGCGTGGAGCCTCATGGACAACGTGGAGTGGAACTTTGGTACCAGGTGAGCACAAGCAACCCACTAAATTAATGTTCCCACTGCTGGGACTCGGGGCCTTCTCTCGCAAGGAGATAGTCCACAACAAGCGTGGGTTGGTAGATGACACATGACCGCGAATGATTCTATAGGTACATGTCGGTTTCCTCACGATGTTTCCCTTCACAGCGCCAGTTTACATATACTTGTTCATTTATTGATACTTCATCTTACGTACAGTGAGCACTAGTTGACATATATTTGTATATTTATTGACACTCCCTCTTACGTACAATGAGCGCCAGTTGACATATATTTGTATATTTATTGACACTCCCTCTTACGTACAATGAGCGCCAGTTGACATATATTTGTATATTTATTGACACTCCCTCTTACGTACAATGAGCGCCAGTTGACATATATTTGTATATTTATTGACACCCCCTCTTACGTACAATGAGCGCCAGTTGACATAAATATATTTGATTATTTATTGACACTCTCTCTTACGTACCTACAATGAGCGCCAGTTGACATATATGTACCTATTTGTATATTTATTGACACCCTCTTACGTACAATGAGCGCCAGTTGACATAAATATATTTGATTATTTATGGACACTTCCTCTTACGTACCTACAATGAGCGCCAGTTGACATATATGTACCTATTTGTATATTTATTGACACTCCCTCTTACGTACAATGAGCGCCAGTTGACATAAATATATTTGATTATTTATGGACACTTCCTCTTACGTACCTACAATGAGCGCCAGTTGACATATATGTACCTATTTGTATATTTATTGACACCCCCTCTTACGTACAATGAGCGCCAGTTGACATAAATATATTTGATTATTTATGGACACTTCCTCTTACGTACCTACAATGAGCGCCAGTTGACATATATGTACCTATTTGTATATTTATTGACACTCCCTCTTACGTACAATGAGCGCCAGTTGACATATATGTACCTATTTGTATATTTATTGACACCCCCTCTTACGTACAATGAGCGCCAGTTGACATAAATATATTTGATTATTTATGGACACTTCCTCTTACGTACCTACAATGAGCGCCAGTTGACATATATGTACCTATTTGTATATTTATTGACACTCCCTCTTACGTACAATGAGCGCCAGTTGACATAAATATATTTGATTATTTATTGACACTCCTCTTACGTACAATGAGCGCCAGTTGATATATATTTGTCTATTTATTGACAATTCCTCTAGGGCTCATTTTACGTGAGCTCTAGTTGACATATTTTTTTTTATTTATTAATACTGCCTCTCGTACAATGAGCGACAGTAGATCTATATTTGTATATTTATTGACACCCTCTTACGTACAATGAGCGCCAGTTGACATATATTTGTCTATTTATTGACACCCCCTCTTACGTACAATGAGCGCCAGTTGACATAAATATATTTGATTATTTATTGACACTCTCTCTTACGTACCTACAATGAGCGCCAGTTGACATATATGTACCTATTTGTATATTTATTGACACCCCTCTTACGTACAATGAGCGCCAGTTGACATAAATATATTTGATTATTTATGGACACTTCCTCTTACGTACCTACAATGAGCGCCAGTTGACATATATGTACCTATTTGTATATTTATTGACACTCCCTCTTACGTACAATGAGCGCCAGTTGACATATATGTACCTATTTGTATATTTATTGACACCCCCTCTTACGTACAATGAGCGCCAGTTGACATAAATATATTTGATTATTTATGGACACTTCCTCTTACGTACCTACAATGAGCGCCAGTTGACATATATGTACCTATTTGTATATTTATTGACACTCCCTCTTACGTACAATGAGCGCCAGTTGACATAAATATATTTGATTATTTATTGACACTCCCTCTTACGTACAATGAGCGCCAGTTGATATATATTTGTCTATTTATTGACAATTCCTCTAGGGCTCATTTTACGTGAGCTCTAGTTGACATATTTTTTTTATTTATTAATACTGCCTCTTACGTACAATGAGCGCCAGTTGACATATATTTGTATATTTATTGACACTCCCTCTTACGTACAATGAGCGCCAGTTGACATATATTTGTATATTTATTGACACCCCCTCTTACGTACAATGAGCGCCAGTTGACATAAATATATTTGATTATTTATTGACACTCTCTCTTACGTACCTACAATGAGCGCCAGTTGACATATATGTACCTATTTGTATATTTATTGACACTCCCTCTTACGTACAATGAGCGCCAGTTGACATAAATATATTTGATTATTTATGGACACTTCCTCTTACGTACCTACAATGAGCGCCAGTTGACATATATGTACCTATTTGTATATTTATTGACACCCTCTTACGTACAATGAGCGCCAGTTGACATAAATATATTTGATTATTTATGGACACTTCCTCTTACGTACCTACAATGAGCGCCAGTTGACATATATGTACCTATTTGTATATTTATTGACACCCCCTCTTACGTACAATGAGCGCCAGTTGACATAAATATATTTGATTATTTATGGACACTTCCTCTTACGTACCTACAATGAGCGCCAGTTGACATATATGTACCTATTTGTATATTTATTGACACTCCCTCTTACGTACAATGAGCGCCAGTTGACATAAATATATTTGATTATTTATTGACACTCCCTCTTACGTACAATGAGCGCCAGTTGATATATATTTGTCTATTTATTGACAATTCCTCTAGGGCTCATTTTACGTGAGCTCTAGTTGACATATTTTTTTTATTTATTAATACTGCCTCTTACGTACAATGAGCGACAGTAGATCTATATTTGTATATTTATTGACACTCCCTCTTACGTACAATGAGCGCCAGTTGACATATATTTGTCTATTTATTGACACCCCCTCTTACGTACAATGAGCGCCAGTTGACATAAATATATTTGATTATTTATTGACACTCTCTCTTACGTACCTACAATGAGCGCCAGTTGACATATATGTACCTATTTGTATATTTATTGACACCCCCTCTTACGTACAATGAGCGCCAGTTGACATAAATATATTTGATTATTTATGGACACTTCCTCTTACGTACCTACAATGAGCGCCAGTTGACATATATGTACCTATTTGTATATTTATTGACACTCCCTCTTACGTACAATGAGCGCCAGTTGACATATATGTACCTATTTGTATATTTATTGACACCCCCTCTTACGTACAATGAGCGCCAGTTGACATAAATATATTTGATTATTTATGGACACTTCCTCTTACGTACCTACAATGAGCGCCTTTGACATATATGTACCTATTTGTATATTTATTGACACTCCTCTTACGTACAATGAGCGCCAGTTGACATAAATATATTTGATTATTTATGGACACTTCCTCTTACGTACCTACAATGAGCGCCAGTTGACATATATGTACCTATTTGTATATTTATTGACACTCCTCTTACGTACAATGAGCGCCAGTTGACATAAATATATTTGATTATTTATGGACACTTCCTCTTACGTACCTACAATGAGCGCCAGTTGACATATATGTACCTATTTGTATATTTATTGACACTCCCTCTTACGTACAATGAGCGCCAGTTGACATAAATATATTTGATTATTTATTGACACTCCCTCTTACGTACAATGAGCGCCAGTTGATATATATTTGTCTATTTATTGACAATTCCTCTAGGGCTCATTTTACGTGAGCTCTAGTTGACATATTTTTTTTATTTATTAATACTGCCTCTTACGTACAATGAGCGACAGTAGATCTATATTTGTATATTTATTGACACTCCCTCTTACGTACAATGAGCGCCAGTTGACATATATTTGTCTATTTATTGACACTTCCTCTAGGGCTCATTGTACGTGAGCTCTAGTTGATATATTTTTTTTATTTATTAATACTGCCTCTTACGTACAATGAGCGACAGTTGGTATATATTTGTATATTTATTGACAGTCCCTCTTACGTACAATGAGCGATATTTGACATATTTGTCTATTTATTGTTATTCATTCTTTCGTACAGCGACCGTTTCGGGCTTTACCAAGTGGAGTTTAACTCCCCGAATAAGACGCGAACCCCTCGCCTATCAGCTCACGTCTACAAGCATATCATCGAGACGCGAGCTATCGACGACCAGTGGAAGCCCAGAACCCTGCAGATGACCATCTCCGATAGAAAGAAGAAAATTAAAACCGAACTGTGATACTTTTAGATTGAAGTTCCTTACCACTTGGAGGAGACATGCGAGTTTGATGCGTGACCAAACTGAAAAAAAAATGGTAGACTAAAACCGTATAGAAAGTGTATGAAGTGACGCGAAATAACTGGCCGTGACCAGTGCTGGTAGCTTTTTTTTTCAAATTATCGTACCATAAATAATAATATTAAGCATTTTACAAATTGTGTTCCGTTTGCGATATTACGGAAGAACTTCGTTTCCACCTGGTGTCTCATGATACCACCTCCTTTTATATATAAATTAAGAAATGTCAACCAATGTTTCATGTTCAAGCTGTTTACAGTTTTAAAAAATGGAAGATCGTTTTGACATATTAGAAATAGTATTTTAACGTAACTTGGAACGAAACTTTGACTAACGATTTTCAGTTAAACCATATTTTTAAATAGAAAAAAAACCAGTGGTGAGGCAAGATCGAGGTAACAGTGAATGAATACAGTATTTTTAGATGATAAACAAATGTCACAAATAATCTACTGTTCTGTAAGTAACAGTCTAAAACTGTCTTATAAAGACTTCGTTGGAATTCTAAGGGTTAAGATATCTTTTACGTCTGTATAGGCGAAGTTGGCAATTAAAGGGTTAACTTCGTTTCTATATTTGATGTTGTTGTTAATTTTTATTAAATGGTTTAAAGCTATCTAATGGTTCCTGAATTTAATTTGTGGTCGTTAAGTTTTATTTTGATATTTTTATAAATTATAATATATTTAACCTTATTGTTATGTAACTGTCACAATACAATATAAATAATGTATAAAATAATCAACTACTGTATATTCGCGTATTGTATATCTGTATATAAAGTAAAGTATAACGCTTAAATAGCAACTTAAGGCTAAGAACTCATGAAGCGATTACGATTGAGCGACACCGCAGCGGTCGCGGCTGAAATTTCTTTTCACCTGGTCCGCTGTACTAAAACGATTAATGGATTGTGCTTTGTTTGTTTTGCATATAAATCGCTCCGTGAGTTCTTAGGCTAAAAGCGTTGTCTGAAGGCGTCATTGGCATTCTAAGCGTTAGGATATGTTTTTGGCTTCAATATGACGAAGTTGGTGGTTAAAATACTATATATTTTATGTTGTTGTTGATGGAATTTACGGTGAAAGGGTTAAATGTTTTTATTAAATGTTTACTTAAATTATTAAAAATGAAGTTACCTACTAAACTTAAAAAGTTTGTATTTTGTTAATTTACTTGTTGGTAAAAATGTTGTTTTATTTAGCTGTTTTAGTAAAAAAAAATGAATCCATTGTAACATAATAAAAATTAACATTATTGTTTGCTTTTTATTGTGTTTTCAATATTTGTTCAAATCCCACAAGTTTAATAGTACAAACACATTTAGAATATTAATTTGTTAATAATTTAGACCACATCTTTATTTCTCTTTTAGTTACTACTGTACTGTTCCTGTCATATTTTTTCAGCGCTCTTTGGAAACCTATACTATTTTGTTAATTTGTGGAAATCGTACCTAATTGTGCCTACGAATATGAGTCATTTGAAACTCGAAATAAATGAATTTTAATTTAATTTAATTATTATAGTTACCGTTAGAAACCATAGATGAGTACATCGAAATTGGTAATAATCTGCGCCTCTGTGTGTAGCGTACCTAAGTGGTTTACACACAACCAATCTACTGGACCCCTAAAATCGCTAGCGGCGAGGTATGATGTGGTTCTACTTATTTTAGTTGTTGACAACGATAGTGATAGGTAAAAACGTCCGGCGCTCACCACTTCCTGCAACCGACTAGAACGGAAAGAGTGAGCTCACTCTTCCCGACGATGACATAATTCAGTGCGCCTGAAGTTTGGGAGGGCAGATCTGTTGGTTTATATCGATGATTATAGTAGCCTACCAGTAACAATATCTGTAGCGTTCAGTTACAGATACAGAATTAATTAATTGAATAGAGTTGAATATGTGCCATCATGTGTTAAGCCTCTAACATTTTTTCTCTGAAAACAAATAATAATCAACAAGTGACATCTACATAGTCGATGACTATGTAATTTCAGTGAAAAAATTGCCCTTCAAATCGGAACAGTGATATTTTCACATTACAGCTTGGTGGTAGAATAAATAAATTTGCGAAGGTGTGGTGTGGTTCTTTCCCTGGCGCAGATTCTGACGAATCAGCGTTTTTTGAGTTCGAAATACTTAGGTATAGGTATCGGTGAAAGTTATTAATTACATCAATGATTGGGCAAAGATTGCGCCCTTGCGCCCATGTTTCATTTTGCTAGTGAAATTTGATAGCCGTCATTATGAATAATATGTACCTACTTATGGTACTTTTTTATTCATTTATGTATTGTATTTAGGCCAGGGAAAATAGTTACTGAGCATAAAATCACAAAATGCTGACAGATCGAGGATCCAGGTGGTAACTCGGTAAGTGATCCTAAACCTTATATAAAAAAAATTGATCAGAAATTTAGTGCAAAGTTGACAAAAAAAAGTCTATTTTTACTGGCCTAATTGTAGTGTACTGATATTAATAAAGCATCAAGAGTACATTGTTGTACATTTCTATATTTTTAAGACCCATTTTTCCACAGTACAGCAATAAATAAAATGTTATTCTTATAATGTTTGCCACCAAACAAGAATTTTCGATTAAATCCACTTGGACTCTAATGATGTGATTATCTTTCTTTTCATAGTGAGTATTCATATTATCGTTCACTTCAGATAACCAATTTTAGGTAGCGAAATAATAACTATGATAAAATACTATATCTAATAATGATAAAAAATGAAACGAATATGGTGAAATCGGAAATCCTGCCATCTAGTAACTTTATCTTGAAACATTTTCACACGCCAGTTTCATAGCAGGGAAAAAAGTAGAAACTCGTTATTAATTTTGTTTCAACAAATTTTCGCTAGATGGCGCGACTAGTATTAACGCTATTACATAAAATTTATTCTTCTGAATCTAGTCAAGTATAATAGCATTTAGTAAGGTAAAATACTAAATTTAGAAGCGAACATTTGGTTCTGAACATGCGTTGGAATCTGTCGACTAACGTTGGTGCTTCTGAATTCAGCCACTAAATTTAGCCATTGTAATAAAGGCTTTACAATCACGAAAACATTCTCAGTTCATAGCAATATTTTAACGAGACATGACGTAATTTAATTGATAAGTATATAAACCCTAATTAAACTTATTTCGTATAAAATATGTAGATACCTATGTTCCAGGAATTATATCGCAATGATAATTATACATCTGACCCCTCCAATAATACTACGAGCTCATAGCGATCACGACCGCTCTGTCAAGAGCGTACCGGATAAGAAGATAATTATACCTACATTACTATAATAAGATATTATTTTCCAACTTATTGATCTTGTAGGTAAATAACAACACAAAACGAAAAAATAAATGTCTTGGTTTAATAATATTACTGATATTAGTATTGAATATTATGCTCTAGTTTTTTATTTACTTTTCCAGGCTTACACTTTAGGTACCTATACCGTTATCTCACCTCGGTCTACGATGGATCGTACTTGGATAGGTACCGTTTATTGCCAGTGTTACATGTTAAATGTTTTGTATCATTTTATCTTACCTGCAAACAGCAATAAAGATTTTTGTATTTGTATTTGTATTTGAATTTAGTCGGCTAACCTTGGTCCTAAATTTGTTTCTGAATTCAGTCGAATAATTTTCGCCAAATGAAATAAGCCTAATAAGTACTAAAAATAAACTACAGCGCTAGGTATATATGTACTACATTGTTGTATATTTTTCTTCTGAATAGCCCTCATTGAATCAATCAACAAAAGATTTTCACTTTCGTAGCTTGCCGTATACCAACTAAATCGGCATTTAACACAAGCGGCTACTAAACTAAACAAAAATATAATGTGTATATGTACCTACCTACAAATAATAAAACATACATGACAGGAACACAAAAGCTCATCCAATTTTCGCTTTCATTACAACGTTTAGTCCCACCGTATAAATGCAACAAAAGATGAAAAAAGTAAAGTCCATTGAAAAAAAAAATTGTCTATGAAAAAAGGGCGGGAATTAAAGGCGGCAACTCAAAACACACCGCGGGTGGCAACGCACGTAATACTTATTCATCCAAACATTGATTTTGAAACAATTACCTCGGCAGCCCCTATATTTGTGTAGGTAAGGGTGTTTTTTGTTTATTTTGGGGTAACAAAAGCTATTGGGAGCCAATGAGACGTGATGCTACTATGTGTGATTCGCTTCGACGAGTAGATGCTTCATTTTTTATGGTTAATTATCTATATCTACTTACTGTCGAATAAAACGTTATCTCAAGTTTTATGCGAGTCAAAAATCTATCATCTGTTGTAAAGACTAAGTAGAGAGGTTTATTACTTACTCTGTGTTGCTATTGAGAATTGAATTTGATTGAATTCAATTGATTTGCAAATTGAGTACAGGATATTATCTATTATATAGTACAGGGAAAGCTTATTTCTAATAATTGTAAAGTATTTGATAGAGTTTGTGACAGGGGGTTTTGTCGAAGTTTCCATTCCCCAGCTGGGTCCCCAGCTTCCTTTCACCGAACTATTAAATTCCTTAGTAGATAAGTAGTACCTAGATGAAAGTAGATGGTTAATGTCCAGAATCCATATCCATTATCCATCAATACTAGAGTTTCGCAGGGTCGCTCATGATTATCTTGCACTAGCAGAGTCTGTCAGTTTTAACCACATATTTCCCAATTCCGTTATTTTCCCGGGATAAAAATAGCAGTAATTTAATGTCTTGGTAGGTACCACAAAGGAACAAAGTGCCCATACTCAATAATTCCTGAAAAATACAAAATTTATTCGGTCTGTTATCAAAGTTATTAGCAGGGTGCAGGGTCTACACACCCTGCTCTTCTATTATTTTTTATTATTATAAGACTATTGAGTAGGTTCATGGGCAATTGTTCATTATCTCAGATAGGTAGTACCATTTTTTACCTTTATTGGTTTACACTTGACCGCCATCTCGCGTGATGTTACGCGACGATGCGGTCTACGATGTAGCGTGTTTACCTAGAACAAACCGATTCACTCATTTGAAGACACAAATAATGTAACTATTGGGGAAAACCCACTCAGGCGACGTATACCCAGCCTAGACGTTCTTATCACATAAGACCTTCGCTGTCCATCAGGCGATTTGATCAAACACCCATTTGGGCTTAAAAAAAGTTGTTGAAATTCACTCACTGTAGATATTTACGTATACATTCTCCTCAGTAAGTAGATAAGTAAACACTCCCCGAATTTTCCCTAATTTAAAAATAAATGAGACGCGTCAAATACTCCGGGAAGGGGAGTGGTTTTTATTATATTTGGTAGCTTACCGGAAAATGTATGGCGTCGTGGTTACCTACTCGCGCTGATATATCGCGCTCAGATACTGCGGAAAACGCTTTTTATCCATATTTATTGATAAAAGATTATTACACGTCAGTTCAAAAATCCTACTAATAAAAATTACCTAAATGTATGCCAGCAATATTATGTTTGTTCCTCAATCACATCGTAACATCTGAACAGCTTGGGCTAATATTTGGAACATATGTGTTTTGGAGGTTCTAGTGTGTCTAGGCGGAGCGTCGATCATCTTTATCGCGGGTCGAACCTGGACACAATTGGCACAGGACAGAAGAAGATGGCATGAAAAAAGAGAGGCCTATACCCAGCGGTGGGATAAGAAAGGCTGTGGATGATGGATGATGAGTGTGGAATAACAGTAACGCGCGTTTATTTCGGATAATCGTTTATCGGTTATCCCGGAAAAATAACGTGAACAGGAAAGGCGCTGTATTATTTAAATGTGAAAATTTTGATATTCGGAAGCTACGAGTACCTATATATGAAACGCATAAAATATGGTTCTAAAAAATTATTTAAGACGTACTCGTACATATCCTGGGAAATGTATATATTTCCTAGGAATCACTACATAGTATAAAACAATTCACTTCCCGCGTCTGTCCGTCCCTATATTTACATATATGCTTAGAGATCTTTAAAACCACCAAACATATTTTAATGCGGGGGCTTTTAATAGATAGAATGGTTCAAGAGGAAGGTTTGTATGTATAATAAGTACATAAAACGGATAATTTTAAAGGTTTCTAATGTAATGTCATAAATAAACACATTTTTGCGCTTACACTGCAAACGATGGCTATCCTATGATCCTATGAACTACATCAAAATAATGTACCTACCTACACCAGTATTGTACCCCTTCAAAAGGTCTACATAAAGTCTGCAATAATAGTATCTATATGTCTATCTCTTAGGAATAATCCATAATAACCATTTTTATTAGAACTCATTTTTTAGTATCAGCATTACACCCGTTCGGGTCGCTAGTTAGCTATATAAAATTAGGAAATGTATAACAAGAATACTTTCTGTAACAAAACACGTTGTTAGAATGTCCAGTCAGATCAATGTAATCAGAGATTTCACTCCGGATGGGCTTCCGCAAGAAGTTCTGTGGTCCGCCCTGAGTGTCGCGCTTTTCCATAATCGGGCTGCGCTTCACTTCGCTCCGCTTGGCCTCGCAATGCTACCTCCCTTGAGGTTCTGGCTCCCACATTTTTTAATACACACTAGGGGTAGGTAGTAGCGACAAGACTAGGTGGAGATGTGGTGATCCGAGTTAGATGCTTTACATTTCACAAATTTCCGGGCGATTCTAGGAATTACATACATTTCCTGGGAATTGTATTACACACTGACAGATTGCATAAATTTCCTTTAACATCTTTCTATGATAAAAGCGAAAGCTTGTGAGTGTGTATGTTTGTTACTTCTTTACATCTAAACGGCTGAATTGATTTTAGTAAAATTTGGTATGGCAACCTGGATTAGAGAGACGAAGTTCTTCCCATTCCATGGATTTACCGCGCGGGTGCCGGGTCGGTGGCAGTGGCAGAGACAGAGAGAGAAATCCCGAGTAGATCCTGAGACTTGTGACTCGGGCGTAGGTTTAAGGGGCCCCTTTCTGACGTACATCAACACTCACCTTCACTACTCGTGTTTCTCTCCCTACCCAGCCTAATCTCTCATTAATTATCATTAAAATCTGATATGAGCCTACCAATGCAGCTTTAGATTCTCGTTCTAGTATAGAACTTACTGCACTTCT
Source organism: Ectropis grisescens (assembly GCA_017562165.1). NCBI lineage: Eukaryota > Metazoa > Arthropoda > Insecta > Lepidoptera > Geometridae > Ectropis > Ectropis grisescens. The sequence goes on along the minus strand of CM029792.1, from coordinate 3,956,977 downwards.
GGACAAGCCAAGGTATTTCAGCAGGTTATAGGTAGATTTTGCTACTTTTTATCCCGAAAAAATAACGGAAAGTACACGGATAAAACCGCGGAGCTCTGCTAGTAGATAATAAAACTATGAGCACAATCCACACTGGGAGGATCTTAGAATTAGGTAGATAAAAAAAAATACAGGTGAAACAAAAACTGCATCTCTTGTTACGAAGATTGCGCGGATGGAGAAGTATGAAATTAGCTACATTCATCTATACATATATGTATATAAAAACGAATGTTTGTCTGTATGCCCTTTATAGAATCGTAAACTATGCATTTGATAATGGCATGATATTAAGCAAAGTTGTTATGTATGAGCTAAAGAAGGTTTCTGAGTTGGTACGACCAATGTTCGACAGATGGCGTAGCAACACGCGCATGATACATTTAGTAGCTTAGGTATATAGAAACGGAGAGCAGAATGGTTTTTAAAAATTGAGCAAAAAATGCAATGGCCAACACTTAACAGGAACATACGAATACAGTCCAAGATCCTAATAATAAAATATGATCAAATTTCGACCACTGGATGAACACTTACAGGTACTGGGCGAAAAGGAGAATGTTCACTAATTTTGAATGTTAGCTTTCTGTATTCTTCGTTCAAAGTAATAATAAATACTCGTGACAGAATTATTTCAATACGCAGTTTCCGAGATATAGAATTTTAAAGTGGGCGGTGCGCGTGACGTCTTACTACAACACTCGCTCAGTTCGTTCACAACTGGAAGCGATGAAACAAAAGAAAACATTGCACAAGTAAACTACTGCTCGCTACTACAGCTGCCGACTTGCGCCTAAGCGGAGTGGACCGTTGTGTAATGACGTCACACGCGGTAGATATTTTTGCTTAGTTTGAACGCTTATATAATTATAACTACTTGATATTTTTTAACAAAATAAAACCTAGTGTATCTGTATTATAAAGAAGCTTTACTGTAACAAATTTTCAAGTGATTTTACATATGCAATATCAACCCCAAAGCTGATTTAGTTAGGCGGTATAATGGCGGACCGTAATGCGGTAAAAGTCCACTCCACACTATTCGAATATCCTTATTCTACATGATACAATGATACACCCGCAGCGCCCCTCAAGAAATCCGCTAAGTAGCTTCGACTCTACAGCGCGCGAGTGCAGACGGTCTGTTTGTCATGACGTTTGCTCATTTTGTGATATAGCGAGATAGGAATTGGGGGAAACTGTGGTGACCTAAGTGGCCTAGTGGTTTAAACGTGTAGTTTACAACCTAGAGCTCATAGATTGCTCCCACCTGCACTTTAAGTTTCTAAAGTGAAAACTTCGACTTTGAAAACGCGCCACAAACAGATTTTTCGTGGGCAGATTTTCACGCTCGATAATGAAAGAAATCTTCGGGTGAACTCGGGACCATGGCCATCTAGAAATGCGTTTTCCCGCCATACTTAGAAGATATATTTGAACGACAATACTTTGAAGATTTATTGGATTGGATCCGATCGGCGGTCGCCGTTCTTCCAACTAAACCAGCCGTAAATTGCTTTAACTGTGAAAGAAAACGTAATGGGTGTTTCTAGTACCTTTCGAGATCCTGTACCAACCCGCATTGAGCCAAAATGCTGGATTTTGCCCCGAGTCCCAATGAGAACATTTAGTGACTAATCCCTAAGTCTTCCAGATAAGGATCCTCCGAGCCGCGTGTTTACTGGAAGGACAAGGACGGAACCGCAGCTATTCCTAGCCATGTGGGGGTGAACCTCTCGCTACCGAACATCTTAGCTAATACCTATGCTTGACAATGACAGATCGTGTGAGGTATAAAAGTGCGAAAGCCATTAGCTCTCATTCAATCAACTAGCTGGAAGCAGACACGCGGAGGAGTCCAACGGGCACTCTGGCTTGTATCCCGTCCCACTGGAGTCTCGAAAATCGACTTGACTTATTATATGATTAGAGTAATTTTCCAGAAATATAAAACCGGCCAGAATCGCGGCAAATCGCAAGCGAGTTATAACATACAAATCCAATTTCATGATAGACATATTATTACTGATTTCGTATGAAAATGCTCGCTTTGATCTGAAAAGCTTTTTTCTTTATACGTCTTTGGGGGAACTGCCGGTGTGCGCGGAGTTGCTCGTTGGTTTTAGTATATTTTTATAACCTATGAAATGTAAATAGCATAGATTAAAAAAACTTTGATTGTCAGATAAAAAAGTATGTAAGTAGTTAAATTCTAAGATATTATAAAGCTGAAGAGTTTTTTTGTGTTTGAACGCGCTAATTTCAGGAATCGCTGAACCGATTGAAATATTCTTTCCCCGTTGGATAAGTATGTGATCCCTGACCCTATATATCACGGACTCTTCATGTTCCAATAGCTTCGTCTCACTGTGGTGTTATCTGGTAGGCGTGTTGCTTACTATCAGGTACATGTCCTGTTCGTCTCATTAATTTATCAACGCGCTCTTGGTCAGCGTGGTGGGTTTTGGCCTTGACTCACTTCTTGCGAGAGAAGGCCCCGAGTCCCAAAAGTGGGAACGTTTTGTGGCCTGTTTATACAATATGTCTCGTCTTTCATACTTAGGAGAAATTAAAAAAAAAATCCTCTGCTATAAATGGGCAAAAGAAAAATTAATATCTAAACTCTGCACATTATAGATTAAAGTACTGCTTACAGACGGAAGAACAAACACAAAAATTCTCCGTTCTGTATCTACGATTTATTTTGATTTATGAAAGTAATTGATTGAATATTATCATATTCCTACATCAAAGATATCCCCCATACTGTAGCGAAAATAATTATATGAAATCTGTTTGATCTCAGATATAACGGTAAATGTGGTTCAGGGGATGAGTAAATAATGTAAGTAATACAGAAGCGAATTTTCTTATATTCCACTAATATTATGAGACGATTTTCTTAGCATTCCATGGATTCACCGTGCGGGTGCCGGGTCCATCGTGTGGCAGAGAGAGAAAACCCCGAACCAGACCCCGAGACTTGTGACTCGGGCGTAGGTTTAAGGGGCCCCTTTCTGACGTACATCAACACTCACCTTCACCACTCGTCTTTCTCTCCCTGTCCAGCCAAATCTGATATGAGCCTACTAGTGCAGCTTTAGATACTCGTTCTAGTATAGAACTTACTGCACTTCTGGATAAGCCAAGGTCTTTCAGCAGGTTATAGAGAGATTTTGCTGGTATACCTCTCGCTCCCACTTCTACAGCGTATAAACTAACTACATAGCCGTTTTTTGTTATTTCGTTTAGGAGGTCGTAATACTTATTTTGTTTCATCGCGTGGTCTTTAGGTATATTAGTTTCCGACGGTACGGTAAGTTCTACAAGGACTATGCGTTTTGTAGCTCTAGAAAAAAGGAAAATGTCCGGTCTGGATGACGAAACACCCACATCCTCTGGGATCCTGTAGTGCCTTTCATACGTGTCCATTAAAATAGTCCAATCAGGTGCTGTACCCAGGATTGAGTAAGGCTTGTGCCTGGAGTTTGAAGTTGAGCCTTCTTTTACAAAGTTAATTTGTCTTTTGTTTGTCGTCAATCCCTTTTGGGCTCTAGCTACTGAAAGGCTCATGGCTTCACGTATGATTTCAAGTACTCTGTCATGGCGCCGTGAGTAATGACCCCCATCAAGGAGCACCTTGCATCCCACCAATATGTGCTTTGCTGTGCATATCGCCTCTCCACAAGTAACGCAACATTTTTCAGAGGCTTTTCCCCACCTTACCAAGTTACTCTGGTCAGGGAGGGTCATTTGGAATGCATTTAGATAAAATTTTAATAAGGCAGGAGACCAGTCGTAGATCAAGGTGCACCACTTTAGAGCTAATGGGATACAGAACTCACCTATGGTTAACCACTCACTTTGCATTTCTAAATTCATAGCGTGCACTTTGTAACCGTCATTTTCGTCTTGTTGTAGAAAGGTTTTTACCATGTCTTTACTTGTCCACCTGCCATAAATTGTTTATGGAATTGAAGTCTAGATTCCAGGTCTGAAGCAGTTTTGTCTTTTGGGAGAGATGTAATTAATTCGTCTTGTGACTTTCCCAAAACATGCGTTTTTGTAACTCTTAGGTGTTTAAGTTCAGTCGGTTTCTTTAGTTTCAGCCCAAAACTATTGTGATCCCTAAAAAGAGTAGAGGGATCAGCCGAATGTGCCAATCCGAACCATGACTTCAATATCTTTATGACATTGGCATCTAGCTTTGCCAGGAGAGTTTTACCGATGTCATATACTAGGAAAGGCCAAGTGGAGGGGCGTGTAAATAGCCCCTCTGGTGGGTGTGATTGCTCACTATTTCTTAAAACTAAAATTTGCGAAAGGAAAAAATGTAGGACAAGATGTCTGAAAATAACTCCGATAAAAACGAATCTGCACTGACCTTATGACAACCGCTTTGTTCCGTTCAGCTCCAGCCAAGGGATTCCAAAGGGGCGCAGGTTCCACACGTTGTCCAAGCTTGGTCAATCCAGTTCACCAGCGCGGTGAAAAAGCTTATTCCGTTGTATATTTCAGACAATCTTGTCTCCACAAAAGTTAATATGATCGAACACACAATGTCACACGAATCACAATTAAAATTTCTTGAGCGAGTAAATAATTAAGCGAATTATAAATATGTTGACGACAAGACATCAACTTGCTGCGATGAAGGTTCAAGCGAGACTTTTTTGTTGAAGCTTCTCGAAGTATCCGTACTGTTACCGTGTTCTTCAATACGTGTGGCGCCATCCAGTGAGGTTACTTAGAACTTCCACGGAATGTCAATGGGATCAAACAGATGTCGTCACCAGAGAATTTTCAGACATTGCGAAAATAAAATAAATTTACTAAGTTTAATGATGGCGCTCAACCATGTGAGACGTGATGTGAGGTAGTTGTCATAATATATATCCATGCTTTTTTGATATTGCTGATAGGCTGCTGGTCTACCTTATTGAGGTTGTTAATGAAATTTTCAACAACCACCTCTAATGATGGTGTACGTCCTTTGTGATCTATCTTTCTACCAAGAAATTTGAAAGGCACTGCCTCTGCAATTGTGGCAACTCCTTGGCCACTTATGGAGAGTCCCGGATCGTAAGAAGTATATTTGGTATTTCGTCTACCCAGACAAAGACAATGACATTTAGTTGGTTTTGTCCTAATTCCCTCCGTCTATGTACAGAACTCATCGACTTCGTTCAACAATTCCTGACACTGTTTAGGATTGCGTGTAAGTGTTGCAAGGTAAGGCCAAGATTGACTCAGTGTACTTATTATTGATTTTAAACCGGTAGCCCCATTTCTTTTCACGGGATATTAATTTGTCTAGTTAGTTAGTTAGTAATTTTAATAACAAAAAAGAACCGACTTTCAACGGAAAACTTATAAAGTAAAAAAGTTTTCCTCGATTTCTCTAGGATGTCATCATCAAATCCTGATTTCCTTATCATGGTACCACCTTTGGAATATCTTCTTTACAACAAAAAAATAATCATCAAAATCGGTTCATAAACGACGAAGTTATCCGCGAACACACATAAAAACATACGATCGAATTGAGAAACCTCCTTTTTTTGAAGTCGGTTAATAAATGTGAGTGTTTGGACGTTTGTTGCCACCTGAAAGAATTGATTTTTTTTTGCGGTCTACGGTGGGGCCTGTTTACCAGAAGAAACCGATTCACTCTTGATTTGTAGATACAAATATTGTAACCACCGAGAAAAACCCACTCAGGCAACGTATTCCACAACCTTGACGTTCTTATCACAAAAGTAGAGTCAAATCTCTTCGTTCGTGTTTTTAGAATTTTAATTTTTAATAAAAAAAAAATAATAGTTTACATATACTACGTAGGTATAGAGTGAAAACAAAATGGCTGCTATTCCACAATAAAAAGGAAAAAAATAATTAAAGCCTGCTTTGTCGATAAATTTAATCATATATTTTACCATTTCAGGCTCCGACACGGGTAGACAAACACATTGAATTAACACTTATAACTCCGCTCGGACTGAGTTTAGAGGTACATATAGTTATCATAATAAATCGTGTTGGTGACATCATTTTGAACGAAAATAAAAAGGTTCGGTCGATGTGATAGCGAAAAAAAGACGCCACTAGTTCATAAGAATCCGGCTTTGTCTTTTATTGTCACCACTGGCTTTGTGAAAAAGCTTGTTAAATTGAAGAAAAACATCATAAGAAAATTAGCATGTTCCTAGAATCTTTTGAAGTCATGCGGCATCTAGCACAGGACTAGCATGATGGACTATATGACTTTGACTTTTTTCTTAAGAGAAAAGACCACATGTCCTATCTGTGACAAAATTTAATGAGCTGTTTTTGAACCTGAAAAAAATATCTTTAAATAAGTACTTTATTTGTACGTAAAAGTGACGGAATTATTAACACATAGTCCTTGTAGAACTTACCGTACCGTGTATTGTATTGTATTGTATAACCTGCTGAAAGACCTTGGCTTGTCCAGAAGTGCAGTAAGTTCTATACTAGAACGAGTATCTAAAGCTGCACTAGTAGGCTCATATCAGATTTGGCTGGGCAGGGAGAGAAACACGAGTAGTGAAGTTGGGTTTTGATGTACGTCAGAAAAGGACCTACGCCCGTGTCACAAGTCTCTGGGTCTACTCGGGATTTCTCTCTCTGCCACACGATGGACCCGGCACCCGCACGGTGAATCCATGAAATGCTAAGAAGATCGTCTTCGCAATAATCTCCAAAAAGGTGATTCAAGTAACACTTAATTTTTTTCTTTCAAAAATGGTCAAACATGAATAGTGACCGACAAATACCACTAAATGTAACACATAGCACGTCTGACGAAATGGTTGAACTAAATATAATCGCTTCTAAATTTGTAATTTTTGGAAAGTAAATCAGAATGTGCCTCTCTCCATAAAATATTAAGTTCTTTTGAGAATTGAGAGAGGTTATGGAATAATGTTGGTACTCGAGATTTCATTGAAGTTGGTAAGTTGGTAGCATTGTTGAGTTGCTTTGGCGTTGCCGATTCAATATTGTTGCGGTTTTTATTAAAAAAAATGTGAATAAAAGAATCTAGTTTATGCTGCCGTAGAGTCGAAAAATAAGCATGGTGACTAAAATAAAATTTGTCAACTAGTTATATTGAAAAATATATATTGTACACAATTTTTTTCTCTTGTTTCATAAATAAAAAATGACGTAGAAAGCTAATAAGTTTCGAGTGACGTCACGTCTATATACGATTTTTGTATAGACGTGAGATCACAACCCCCGACGCCGAAAGTGTGATGATGTACATCTTTGTCGATTTATACAATAATTTGATCAAACAAACAATAAATGTTCCATACTTTTTCATAACCTACCTAACGGACAAATTGGAATGGTATATTTTTGACCCAGTCCCAATCGTCAGCCAGCTTCATCATAAATATCGTTTTTTGGTTGTCGGTCTGCGCATAGTTAAAAGTTCACTTTCATATTTTTTTCCTAGCGCCAATAGAATAACCTCAAAAACTTAGTTCATTGTCAAGTACCCATTGTACCCCTGACCATAGCCTCACAATTCGGTAACTAAAGCCCTTAAGGGCTCTTAAGTACCATAAGCACTTTATCGCATTAAAATCACACTTGAGTAAGCCCAGTGATATGTATTGGACAATGGGAATGAGGCACAAAGGCTGTTGCGTAATTCTAAGGAATTTTGGGACGTAGTTCAGAGCAGAGCGAAGTGGGCCAATGTGGGTCGATTTTTTTGTAATGGATGATATGAGCGGCATATTCTATACAAATATTTTATATAGATAGATATTTATTGGATTTAAATAATAAAAAAAAAACTGGCAGTCATAGGAACTACCAATAGAAGTGAAAACTTATAGACTCAGAATTTGATAGCTTACTTTGGAAACTACGGAACCCGGAACCTGAAACCGGAGGGCGTGGCCTTGAGCAAGGCCACCTAGATATGCTGTCGTATTTCTAGATAACCAATGTGAAATGCTGACGCATTTCTACATTTCTAAGTCCAAATAATTACCTAGCACTGCACTGCGCTCATCACCCAGAGATCTAAGATATTATAACTCTAGGCACTGTAATTTCTCTGGAAACATTGCCCTTCAAACCGGAACACAGTAATGTTTTCACATCACTGCTTGGCGGTAGAATAACTGGCCAAAGGTGTGGTACTTCCCCCATGCGGACTCTGCTAGGAGTCCTACCACTACAGAAAGCCGCTAGCCGTGTTTACTAGCCGCTCTATAACTATAACTTCCCGAGTTCACACTCGCATGTTGTGTTGTTAGATTTTGTGTGCTGACATCTTCGTAAAAATCATATATAGACGTGACGTCACACAAAACTTCTAAGCTCTATATGACTGCCCTAGTGGCTTAGTTGGTAGTAGCTCTGCCTGCGAAGCCGAGGGTCGTGGGTTCGATCCCCACCCAGTGCAAATATTTGTGTGATGAATTCAAATGTTTGCACTGTGTCTGGGTGTTTCTATGTATAATAAGTATGTATTTAAAACTATATAAGTATTATATCAGCTATCTGGCTGCCATCACACAAGCTTTGCTTGGTTTGGGGTCAGATGGTGTTGTGTGTGAATTGTCCACCAATATTTATTTGTTTATTTATATATTGGTAATTTTTTTGTTAGTGAAATATAAGAAAAATGCTTGTATAATATGTTTTAATAATGTTACAACGGGTTAATTAGTTTATTTGTCATGTCTGTTGTGTTTTTAGAGTGAAGTTTTACGATGCGGTGTGCGCGCGTACCTGAACATCCTGACTGATTGGGGTTCTTAATGCTCCAATACCTGCGTGACACTATGTTGTAATGAGCAGGGTTCGAGAATAGTTTCAATCAAATAATTTTTGTACTAAAGACGTGTATACAGGAATAATATGTCGATTGAGTCTGCTAACTAGGGGTAGTGGTAGCCTAAAAGTTCACTCCCACTACAGATGTTTAATTGGTGGACAAATAATAAATAAATATTGGTGGGCAATGCACATAATATAACACCATCTCTACCCCAAACTCCCAAATTAAGTAAGGCTTGTACTGGCGGCCAGATAGCTGATATAATACTTATGTATTGGTGGCCTATATTGATTTTAATAATTTGGTAAAACAAAAATATGTGTCCCGTATTTTTTCATAATCTACTTGACAGACTAATTAGAACGGTATATCCTTAACCCAGCCATCAGTGCCGGATTAGCCATATAGCAAGAGTAGCAAATGCTACGGGCCCCGCGCGAACTGGGGGCCCCACGCTCCGACGCCTGTCTGACTGTAAACATAGTAGGAGCGAAAATATCTTACAAGCCTTAACCGTGAAGCACTTAAAGTATGCTTCACTCTATACATCTGTCCGATTCTGAAGAATACCAGCAACGGATATTACGCTGATTTTTTGTTATTATTTTACATTTGACCGCAATCTTGCCTGAAAGATCGTAAGCGACAATGCGGTTCACAATGAAGCTTGCTTCGAAAAAAACATCTTTTGGCTTTTTTGGGAACCTGACAATCCTGTTCGTCAGGGAACTACTGTAGCAGGCCATAATAACCAAGGGCCCCTTGACAGAAATTGCTACAGGTCCCGCGCTGGGTTAATCCGGCACTGCCAGCCATCATACCCATTATGTGGGTAAAACTTCGGGGAACTGCTTGTATACATGTCCAAAAATTAGTTATTTAAACTTTTAGAAATTACAGAAATTCACATCCAAGATATTTTGTAGCTGTGTCTAATCAAGAGTCTAATCCCAAAATAAGTCATCAACCAAAGTGACAATGTTAATCTTTAATCCCAAAAAAGGTTAAGTAGTCCTCTCTAGAGCCAATCACATTGTCCCATAAATGTATTGTTAATTCCCGAGATTCGTCAAACAAACAAACGTATAGTATTACCAAAATAATGGCACCGAAAGTGTTTTTGGCAACACCGATCGGGAGATAGCTGGCTGGTGATAAATGGAATAGGGATGGGGTAAAGATAGATTTATCTACAGTTTCCAACCATATTTTTCTTATACAAACACAAAGATATGTAGCTAGCAGCGCATTTAAGCTTCGCTCGGGTAAATATTAATTATGTGTTAAAATAATTATTTTAATTATTGGAGAACAATAGATAAATTAAAAATTGCTCTTAGTTTTATCAATTACATTCAGTGCCCTCAAATCGTCAAAATGTAAATGCTGTTCAACACATTTTAATTTATTCCAAAGTTCATATTTTTGGTTTAAAAGTCAAGTTTTTTGCTAATATAACTCGTCTTTTTACTAATACGAGTATAATCGGCAGAGCAAAAACGAAAAAAAAATGGGTCATACGATTATTATTGTGATACAGACAAATTAAAAAAGCAGTACCTACGATTCATTTGACATGTGATTGTAAAGGCTCACTATAAAAGAGAGTCTATCCGTAGAAACCCTTTTTCATGTAATGTCTTACCTAATACTACTGCACATGGGTTAATAAGTATAGTCTTTCAGCGACCCGGCTTAGTTTACCTCGGATAATGTAATTTTAGAAAACAAATAATTATTAATTTGCAATAAATGTCATTGGGACCATTAATAGAAATATAAACAATTTTACATCTAAAGATGACATTACACATAGATGCCAACTTTCGTGAACATTGTAAAACTTGTAAAACGAGGTGTTTAATCTGTTTGTAAAACAGTTCACTGACAACAAACATCACACTGTATTTTAAATATTAGATATCAAATTTTAAAAGTATCGATAACAATCAATCTCCTTTCAAAGCTCCACACTATCGCTTAGGAAATTAAAAAGAAAACGCGGTCATTGTGATCGCGACATTCAGCCAGTGTTTTGTGCGTGTGCGATAGAGCGGCGCAATGTTTTCGAAATTCGAACGCGCAATGAACTAAAGCGATCTTACAAATCCTCCTTTCGATGTGGAAAAAAAAGCGTTAACTTTTTTCAAGTTATTCAGCAAAGAGGATTATTATAAGAAGTGTCCTTTGCGTCACTTTCTGAGAACGTGTTTACTTTTGACGATAGTAATCTTTATCTCACTGTTCTCATATATCGTTACGGAATGCAGGAGGCGAAATGATGGGATAGCAATTTTATTCTTAGAGAAAATAAAATAAGAGGCGGGAAAAATGGGTAAATGCTGGATGAAAAAAAGTCGATGACCGTACCTACACATCTTCATGATCATTCAGCATTTTATTTTTATTATAATAGTCCAATTTATTACGTTAAGCATTCATGAACTCAAATGTTTTTACTTACGTCTAATTTGTCTCCTGGATATGGGTTCTATGGGGTATCTCCGTTATAATTATAGTGGTAGAATTTGAAGCTTTCTAACAACTGCCTAAGCACTGAACTACTCACGTCACTCAGATATAGAAGATTAACTATTTCTTTGGTCTTTAATTCATCTGGAAACATTTACCTTCAGACCGGAACATAGTGATGTTTTAATATGATGCTTGGCGGTAGAACTGGCAAAAATGTGGTACTGTCCTCAGCGTACTCTGTATTGAGTCCTAGTCCACTATAAAATATGTAGACAAAAACTGTGTGGGTAGATACATACCGGTGTTATAAAAATTTGGTGTCAACAGTTAGTTAGTTCTAACAGACATCAAATTTTGTAATTTATAGTCAAATTTTATTTATTTTATATTAGGCAATAAACGTCTTATAATTAAGTAAACTAGTGATCGAAATTGAACCACATAACAATAACCTCTTCCCTATTTGACCAAAGACTTTATAGCTAGCGGCCCGTTCCGGCTTCGTTCGGATATCGTCACATAAAGCCCATTCATCATCATCATCATCAGCCACAAGACGTCCACTGCTGAACATAGGCCTCCCCCCTAGATTTCCATAACGAACGGTCCTGCGCAACCTGCAACCAGCGGTTTCCAGCGACCTTTGTGAGGTCATCTGTCCATCTAGTGGGAGGCCGTCCAACACTGCGTCTCCCGGTTCGTGGTCGCCACTCAAGAACCTTTTTTCCCCATCGGTTGTCAGTTCTGCGAGCGATGTGGCCTGCCCATTGCCACTTCAGCTTGCTTATTCTTTGAGCTATGTCGGCCACTTTCGTTCTTTTGCGAATATCCTCATTACGGATTCTGTCGCGCAAAGAGACTCCGAGCATAGCTCTCTCCATAGCTCGCTGTGTGACTTTGAGCTTCGTTATGAGACCAACAGTGAAGGACCACGTCTCAGTTCCATAAGTCATCACTGGCAACACGCACTGGTTAAAGACTTTCGTCTTTAGGCATTGGGGTATTTTGGACTCAAAGATGTGCCGAAGTTTCCCGAACGCTGCCCATCCGAGTTGGAAAGCCCATTAATCGAAATAAAAACTATCCTATCTTTTAAGGGCGTGTAGGCCGTAATTTTGAATTTTTAAAACAACTTTAAGACCTTTAAAATAGTGTATTAAACTCTGAAAAAAATATATGTATTAGTTAAGGATCTAATCTAGTGCAATTCGCAGTCAATAACACGATTTAATGAATTTTACTTGATAGAAAAAAATCGCAAAGTTACCCCTTTTCAAAAGGTTTTTTCAAGTTTATGACTAAACTAATGAATTTTTTTACAAAATTTTTGTACTCAACGAAAGCCATTAAAAAGTTATAGATGCATTCGCAGAGTTTGACTTGATAAAAAGTATCAGTTATTCACTATGTTTTAATATCTACCATATATATAGCGCGCCGTTCGGCAGGCCTGATCAGTCGCGTTTCGGCGCTCACGGACGACGGGCCTGTACTTGATTTTGCAATTTTGACAACCAATAAATTTTAAATATTACGATCATAGTGCCACAGTATAACAATATCAGTAGGTATTACTAGTAAAGCACGCTATGATCTTGATTTTTGATACCGTTTTCATTGGGAATTGCAAATAGACGCTGATACTAATTTTATTAGTACGCTGTTTACTTTATGTTGTAGGCCAATAGGGGAGTCTCAAAAAACTGACGTCGACAACACATCAGTAAAAAATTCAATGCGGATGCAATGGAAAATAGATAAGTATCGATAAAATATTCCGTCAAATCAGAGATCGGGATAAGGAAATAATGAGAGGGGAGAAATCCCCTGCGTAAATCCCCTATGTAAATGAACTTGCATTTATATGCCATTTAGGTAAATTCTTTGGTAGTAAGGTACTTAGTACTTGGAAGAAAAGTCCTCACATACAGATTTTACCACTTTGGAAGGAGACTCTTGCGCAAACTATTCAGTTTAGAAAAAAAATGTTAGGAACTTCAATACAATTTTTGAACACCTATCCATTGATACACCTTTGCTTTGCTAGATATGCCTTTGATAGAATTTTTTTTTATTTCTTTTCCAAGTTTGTGACACCACCAAAATTTATTGTTTTTTCTTTTTTTGTATGAAAATGTTAATATTGTTCATAGAATACATGTACTTACCAAGACGTTTTAATAGTACATTTTTTATAGTTTCGGAGAAAAATGGCTGTCACATACGGATGGACAGACATAACGTATATTTTAAAATTTGTCTACGAATCCCTAAAAACCCAACTTCGTTCATTTAAAACTTATTTAAAATGAAATTTAGACACTCGGCCAAATTTGATAAGAAGCCTTTTAGGCAGTAAAATTACTCGTAGAATTTAACTCTGTACTACAAAATTTTCGATTCGTATTTTTTATATAAGGTTTAGAATCATTTCCTGAGCATAAAATTACAAAATAATAACAAATCCAGGTGGAGCTTCAAGTGCCAGCTCGAAAAAACGTTTTTGGCCGATATTCCGAAAAAAGTTATAAAGCCTATTATTATTGTAGAAAATAAAATTTCCCATCTTTTGTTGCCAGTAAACTTCGAACTTACCGATTACGATTTATTATGTCCAATTTAATGATAACAATGTAAAAAATAAGATGTGAATTCTGTTCCCAGTAGCATAAACATGTCTCTTTTTACCGGAATGGAAGAAGGCTTATGTTTTTCGCGCGTATCTTTATGTTTGTAAAACTTTTATTTCCACATACTCGTATATCCAAACGGCTGGATGGATTTTGGTAACTAAGATATTCTAAGACTAGTCTCATTCGCCAAAGTGTCCTTAGATAGTAGGTAATATTTTTTTACGTGTAGTTTTTTTTGTAGTCGGGGTTTTTAAATTAAAGTTATTCTATCATATTGCTCGTTGCTCGAATAAACAGCACCGTTCATCATCATGATTGAAGAGTTGAACGAAGATTTTGGTCTCCACTTTTGTAATAAGAACAACTAAGCTGTGAAACGCATTGCCAGAGTGGGTTTTTGACGTGACAACGTCTTATAAATTGGTTTGCCGGGTGACACTTCAAGAAACTGCGTTACGCTCCGCTCACGTTATGCGCTCACAACGAGAGCGAGTGAGAGGCACGCGTCCCTTCCACTCGGGCATGGTTAGCCCGCCTAAGAGCGAGAGAGACAGACATAAAAAAGTGAAAGGCACGCGTCCCTTCCGTAAAATTATTTTACCACTCAAAGTCGTTGTCACGTTAAAACTTTCGCCCGTATACCGACTTTACAGGCAACCAATTTTTGTCGAAGGTTCGAACCTTGGGGTTACGAGGTACACTGTGTTTGTTTCTATTATATATCATCATTTTCATCCACTATTATCGGCATCATCGCAACCGTATCATTAAATGGGTTATAAATCGTAAACGGTAAGTTTTACTACAAAAGATGCAAAATTTTATTTACTACAATTATTGTCAAAATATATAGTTTCCAAAATATCGGCTAAAACAGTTTTTTTTTCAATTGACCTTTGAAGCTCTACCTGGATCTGTGAGCATTTTGTAATTTTATGCTCAGTATCTTTACCTCATAGAAAAAAATTGGTTTAGAAATTTAGTGCAAAGTTGACCAAATAACCTTCTATTTTTACTGGCCTTTCTTTACGTTTCAGCACATTTTTTTAAATTTTTGACTAACTTGTGAATTATTAAGAAACATTTTAAAAAGCTGCATGAAATTGGAAAAGCCGTTCTCAACTTATAGTGTGACCAAAAAAGAAAGGTTGAGTTTTGTATACCTACGAGTATAGATAAATTTTATATTTCTTCGTTTATATAGCAACAAAACTCTTACCATAAACAAACAAACATAAACAAATCTTGAACAAAAAATGAGTTTAAATTACATAGTCCAATATTTTAATGTTATTTCTGCACTGTGGCACCGATTCCGCGGTCGGTGACGGTCGCGAGAACAAAACAGCGTTAAATGCCTACTTTGACAGAAATAATATGGCCTTAAGCTGGATCAATCTACACACGGTGTCAAAATTTAATTAATATCGCCTAAGTAGTATATTATGAGTCCAGACATAATATACTACTTAGCCAGAGTTGTGACAGAAGATTTATATATATATATACTAGCGGCCCGTTCCGACTTTGCTCGGATATTGTCACATAAATACCATTAATCGAAATAAAAACTATCCTATCTTTTAAGTTGGATCCATCTACACACGGTGTCCAAATTTGATTAAAATCGGATAAGTGGTTTAGGAGTCCATTGAGGACAAACATTGTGACACGAGATTTATATATATTAAGATAGATTTAAGATTTATTTAGCATAATTTACCAAAAATGTTTGCATAATGTATAAAGTGATAAGTACAAAGTTTTTGATTCAAGTATTCATATATTTTGTTATTTATAAGTTAAATAAAACAATTATTAAATACTGCATTAACATGAACAACTTAACGAAATAAAGCTAAGTAGACAATTTAAAAAATATTTTACATACTCATAGGATAGGATATCATAGGATATAAAATATGATTAAATAATCCCGCGATCGTCAACTTCACGACCAAATGTTCCCATCAGGCTTGCCGCATTTATAAGTAGATAAAATACTAGTTAATGATGTAACAACAAATCTGTTAATATTATCCCAACTACAAATAACATAACCCTCGCCTGCACAGGGGTCCGCGCCCCCTTACACCGCTAGGCTCTTAATTATCATAATGTCTTCTTAGTTGGGGCGGGGTGTTGTGACATCTCCTTTTAACGCGGTGATGTACTGTTGACTTTGAACGTGATGGGGGTGGTTTTATAAGCATAAGTAGCCCAATTCGTGTTCCTACTGCTGGGATTCGGGTCTTTGCCGTAATTCACCACGCTGGTCATTGCGAATGGTGCATCTCGTCGGAATAAATTCTTCTTGGAGCATGTTGGTTTTCTTTTGATGTTTTTGAAGTGAAAACTTCTTTGGCACACCGCATGCGGCATGTTTTCGTAGGCTGTTAATAAGGCTGATCGTCTGAAGCGAAAAGCCTTATCGAGTGAACTCGGGAACGCCGAGTGGAACCGAGCGAGGTGGATACAGTCATAATAACTTTAATTTCTGACTTGATTCAATTATCTTACTAAAAGGATCCACAATAGTTCTACATACATCAGTAATTTATTCCATTTTCTTAATTTTTTACAATACATATAGACAGTATAAAAACTACGGAGCCACCAGCAGTGAGGCAGGGCCCCAGCTACCGATGGTTAGGGCTGCAAAGTGAAAAAACCTCCTGACAACGCGCGCTGTGTTGAGAATGATCGCCTTCTGCATCTGCCCCTTGATCCAACCCTCTAGCGAAAGTTTCTTAAGATATTGGTCGTGATTTTTCGCTATAAGACCATTTGCCGAAACGACTATCGGAACTATGATCTATGAATCAACATCCTACATGGCGGTAACCTTGCAAGCCAAGCGTGGCTAGGTTTTGAACTCACGACCTCATGTTTGTGAAATCTTAGGTTCTCGCCACTGTAACACCACGGCTTACGATATTAAAAATAATGCTCTCGGTCTCTTTTTACTGTAATTTATCTGGAAATATTGGACTTTAAATCAGGACACGGTAAGTTTTGACATAACTGGTAAAAAATAAAATGTACTTCTCCAGACAGACTTTACAAAGAGTCATACCTCAACAAAACCTTTAAAAAATCTGTTATATCTAACGGATATTTATTAAAGTATAAAAAAAACACAATCATTAATCAACAAAAACTCTTTGCATACAAGAGGTACTCAGAAAAATCATGGGAAACCTTTATGCTTAGTTAATTTATCCTTTTTTTCCGATGGAGATCACCAACTCCACAAAACTATCGCCCAAATGAAAGAACTAATGTAATCAATATATTTGTTTTATTTGAAATTGCATTAGTGGCTCCCTGTTTGTATATAAACGGGTAGCTCACACGGCTCTCAAAGCCCTTCGTGTAAGTAAGCCCGTGCCGATAATTATACTAAAAATGTTAAAAGAATCGGTTTTATAACGACGTGTAGTACTATTGAAGTTTGGATATTGTGTGGAGTTTGGGTACTTTGGTATTATACGTGCTATAACAGTAAACGATCTCTATACGAAGCTAACTGACCCGGCTAACATATGAACTTCGTTCAGTCTAAGAGGAAATAAATGAGCATATTCAGGATTTTGACGGCTAGACAGATTTTTTACTGACAATTTTGACGTGACTTCGTGTAATACATCAATTAACGCCGCCTGCATGCACGAAAAAGTGCCCCGTTATGTCCAGTGACGCTTATTGTACGCTTTCACCGTATCTATCAATGTTTTGTTATGACGTTGTCACGTTAAACTATCGTTCATATTCAACCGACTTTACAGACAACCAATTTTTTTAAATGAATGAATATCGTAATACTTATTATCCTATTTCGGACAACGAATCCAAAAACACACAAATTATAAAAAATGGTCCAGCCGTCCTTGAAATGGCGCAAATAACACGACTTTTTTTTAACTAATCGTAATCTTTATTTAAGTTAAATACTTGTTTTGTATCGCTGGGGAAAAGCAGTTTATTTTTAATGATGCCCTCGCACACTGGCAGTCAAAAAACGGCATGATGTAGTTGGCTGTAGCTATAATTATTTTACTGTAGCTGTCTTCTTCAGAGTGAATTTGTACGAAGCGGACGCAAAATTTGGCATACTTAATTTAGTTTTGCTTTTTTGCGATTAAACTTGATATGTTTAAAACAAATATATAAGATTTGGTTTGATATGTTTTGCTCATACAAATATGTAAATGTATACTATATAACCATACACACATTTTTAACTTATGTTTGATATAAATGTGGACTTCAATACTTTGTATTAATTTGTAAATGTGACTTCATTATTACAAGACACCGTTCACCAAATCATAATACATATTATTTTGAGATTAGCATTTAAATTTATTTTTTACTTTTCAATTTACTATTCGAAATCGTTTTTTGCTAAAAATACTTCAAACAAATTTTAAAGAATACTGATTGTTAAATAAAACAATACTTTCTTGTTTTATGTCAAGAAGTCCATACTGCCGTCCCTTTGTAGGCATAAACGCTGTAATAAAGTCCATCATTAAACCGGCGTACACAGCGGCGCTCAAATGTGAAGAGCTACGGCTACATGTGGAGTGCCGTATCAATGTGGCACGCGCGCCGAAATGCTCTCACCGGACCTGTAGTAGACCTACACACTGGTAGACCAGACGGACAGGACATGTCGAAATTTAGACTCCTATTTAATATTATGTGATTATTTTGAAGGTTGGATATTTGAATGGTTGCAATCACATTGTAACGTATAAACGGATTGGACTGAAATGTTAAACATGAAAAAATGAAATGAAATGAAAATTTATTTTTATAACATAATTACAAGCACATTTTTGATCCAATTTAGGGTTCTTAAATAAGCATATAATATGTCTTGTAGCACATTGCAAGTCACGCAACACCTACACTAAGAAAAATCTTGTGTCGTAGATGCTGCTAACCCTTCTCCGTTTACACACGAATCCAATCGAAATAATTAATTAATTAATATTATATTATGTGTTAATTCGGTAATCAATATAATTAGTCCATTTATATTACATTGCATTTGTATTTTAATTTGATATTCAATATAATTAAACAAAATTTAGAATAGTGCAGACTATTATCTATAGTATACATAGATAATAGTCTGGAAAATAACGGGAACGGCAATACGCGGTAGAAACCGCGAAGTGCTGTTATGTTGACACTAGTAAATTTACATTAATTTTGTTGAATTTAATTCAATAACTTAATTTTAAATTGAAGTATTTTTTGGTTTTTTCAGAGAAAATAAATTATTACATTTGTTTCAATTTCTTTAAAAATTTTCCACATTTTAAACTTTGCCATATCTAACCCTTCCGCCACCACGGTCACGTGAGGTCCGTTCCGCACGCGCGGGCGGCATATTCGTCGTTTTATCTAATTAAACGCGTAATGGGCGACGCGTGCCCCCGGTGCACTGCAGGGTTAACGGGGGCGGCGATATGGGAGATATGATGATTTGATTAGTGGCGGATGTTTGTTTTGGAACCGGAAGCTGGCATTATGGATATTTTGTAGTAGGACTCTTTGTAGAGTCCGCCTGGGGAAGTACCACCTTTGTCAGGTATTCTACCACCAAGCAGTAACGTGAAAAGTGATATAATTTTTTTCTACGAAAAAAAAACAAAACTATCCTCAATTTTAAATTAAATTGAGACATTTGTCCAAATTTTATAAGAATCAATCATTGTATCATCTAAATACGAGTACATACATTTTAGTTTTTTGTATTATATATCCGAAATCACCACAACGATTCGACAAAATTTATATGGGATTACCTTTCAACTATGATTAGCCATAAAATAACCATCAAAATCGATTCACAATTGGTGCTGCTATCGCGTAATATAATTAATAAATAAAAACATCCAATCGAATTGAGAACCTTGTTACGTACCAGTACCTTCACATGTCTGCACAACGTGAGCTGCATTCCAGCACGAGGTTCAAGTCAGCAATTTCAACAGAACTCGGCAGTAGCAATGACCTGCCTCGTGCCAACTACAATTCACTGATGCTCACCTCATTAAATGTGACCCAGATGACCATCATCAAAGCTGATTTCAATAAAGAAGTCAGTGTCGTTCGATCGTCGAAGGCATTCGCACCTAAGTTAGATGGGCTTACTATCCTATGATGTAAGTGTCGTTCTCACATCGAACGCATTCGCGTTTAGGTTAAATAGTTTTAGTATATTTTAATAATAATAATAATAAGACTCCCCGCGACACAACTTCTTATTCGACGAGTGGCGAGGACGCGGCGCGGACCCCGGCGCCAACAACAACCAGACGTCGTGGCCGTCCGCCGCTGCCGGCACGCTTGGGGCTTGTGAGGCAACCTGCCTCGCGCCCGGCCCTCTCTACCGGTGGTGTAGTGCGTCGCATGCGATGGACTCGCCAAATGAACGAGAACTGCATGCGCGCCTATTACAGGGCTACAGAGGGAGGAACCAACCTGACCGCGTACTGTGCCAGGATGCTACTTCTGTTTCAGGCCCTTGAACCAACTGTCGCCGTATCCGCACAACGACTCTCCGACCAAACTCGGGCTATCCGACGCTGCAAGCTGTTGGATGACTCGGCACTTGATCGGATACGCCTGGAGGAGCAGCGTACTCGCCCGGCTTCTGCTTCGACTCGGGATCAGCCTGCCGCGTCGTCGGCGCTGACACTGGCCTCATTGCCGACGTCAGTGACGACACTTGCGGCGCCGGTCGACCCCGACATCGAGGAGGAAGACTCAGCGAGTCGTAATGTATCCGACCAGGTAATAGAGCAACTGAGGAGCACTCTGGAAGACGCGATTTTGCGGTATAGATCCACACCTAACTCTAGGCCGCAATTACCACGTTTGCCCACACATAGACGTAATTTGGCTTTGATGGGAGCCCTGAATACTTTGCTAGTGCCCTACCTGGGAACTAGCAAGGATTTGACTGATGCCCATTCTATTCTGTACTGTGGTGCTATCGCGGCGTGTCGCGTTGCACGTGTCAAGTTCCCAGACACAGACCGGACAACGCGAACCGCCGGAGATGCACCCGCATGGCAAGTGCGAATAGAACGGCGTATCAGCAAATTCAGGACTCTTATTGCAAAGCTAATCTGCTTCAGAGTGGGGAACAGTCGTCCCCGAGTCATGCGTTTCGTAACACAGGCGTTCGCTGGGACTGGTATCAGTCCTCAGCACTATCTTGCCAATGTTGCGGAACGTATTGACTACCTGAAGCAGAAAGTTTATGCGTGGGCAAACCGTATTCGCCGCTACAGAGAGCGTGTGGATCGATATCGACAAAATCGCGACTTTCAGAGTGATCAAAGGAAGGTGTACCGAAACTGGGAAGGAACTAGTCAACGTGTGAACGACGGGCAGCTACCGGATCCTAGCGCTATGAAAAATTTCTGGCGCGGCATCTGGTCGGTGCCTGTCGAGCACACAGAGGGAGCTTGGATGCGTGTTATCGAACGTGCATGTGAGCCTATCGAACCCATGGAGTCTATTACGATAGACTCCGTAGACGTTAGCTGTGCTATCCGGCCGGCTCAGAACTGGAAAAGTCCTGGGCCGGACGGATTGCACAACTTTGATAAAATGGTTTCGGTGCTCATATGAACGTTTGGCAACGCAATTCCAAGAAGCCCTCGAGACGGGTTGTCTTCCCAGTTTCTTGACCACCGGAGTCACCTTCCTGCTCCATAAGTCTGGTAGTACCACGGAACCGAAGAACTACAGACCCATTACGTGCTTAGCTACTATCTATAAGCTGCTTACATCCATTCTGAGAGCAAAAATTAACGCACACATAGTTGCAAATAACGTTTTGGCCTCCTCTCAGAATGGATGTAAGATTGGGTCCCGTGGTACAAAGGAGCTGCTCCTCATTGACACAACCATTTGCCAGCAAGTCAAACGAAACAAAGGAGCTCTCTCCACTGCTTGGATTGACTATAAGAAGGCCTATGATGCGGTGCCCCATTCATGGCTGGAAAGGGTTTTAGAGTTGTACAAAATAAATCCAACACTAAAATCTTTTCTAAGCAAATGCATGGGACAGTGGGTCACAGTCCTTCGTCAACCAGGTAGCGTAGACAGCTCGTTTGATTCGGAGGACTTAATAAAAATTGAAAGAGGCATTTTTCAGGGTGACAGTCTAAGTCCCCTGTGGTTCTGCCTAAGTCTGAATCCTCTCAGCACTCTGCTGAAGGATTCAGAGTTAGGTTATCGTCTTCGTAGAGGAGGTGAGGTTATATCTCATTTGTTGTACATGGACGACCTCAAACTTTTTGCACCGAAACGCCAAGACTTGTTGGTGCGGTCATGCATGTACAGCGAGGGAAAGTAGTAAATTCAGAGAATTTACAACTTTCCGAGACTATAACTCTCAGATCTCTCTCCGAAGACGAGACCTAAATATCTCGGTATGTCACAGTCATTGGGTATATCAGCAGATGACATTAAGAAATCGGTGAAGGAGCGCTTCTTTTGCCGGCTGACAAAAGTACTTAAAAGTCTTCTGTCAGGCGGTAACAAAGCGCGAGCCTTCAACGGTTGGGTAATGCCTCTGCTGATATACTCCTTGGCATACTGAGGTGGACTCAGACTGAGCTCGACGCCCTGGACAGGAAGGTCCGTCAACTGCTCAAAACTCATCGCATGCTACACCCGCGCTCGTCTGTTGTGAGACTGTATATTCCGCGGAAGTGGGAGGTCGAGGCTTTTAAATGCCAAGAACCTACACAACCGCGAAGTATGCAGTCTCAGGGATTATTTCCGCAACAGCGAGTCCGGGATGCATCGCGATGTTGTGGCAGTTGACAGAAGCTTCACGCCTCTTTCACTGGCAAACGAGAACTGGCGTAAACCATCGGTGCTCAGCACTGATGATCGCAAGGAAGTGTGGAAGAGCAAGGAGCTGCACGGGCGATTCTATCGGGCCCTAACGGGACCCGATGTGAATCTGCTCGCGTCGGTGAACTGGCTACGCTTCGGGGACCTCTTCGGAGAAACCGAGGGTTTTGTCTGTGCAATTGCAGACGAGGTTATCAAGACGAACAATTACCGGAAATACGTAATGAAGGACGGTACGGTCGACATTTGTCGGGCATGCCGCCGTCCAGGCGAATCTCTTCGTCATGTTATTTCCGGTTGTTCGCATCTTGCTAACGGCGAGTATTTGCACAGACATAACCTAGTAGCCAGGATCATCCACCAGCAACTTGCTCTTCGACACGGCCTTGTCGAGTCCGAGGTGCCGTACTATAAGTACGCACCTCTGCCAGTTCTCGAGAATCGTTCGAAGAAGTCGTGCGTTGCTCTACTGGGACCGCTCTATCATCACGGACAGGACTATTGTCGCCAATAAGCCTGATATCGTGCTGGTAGACCGGTCTCAACGTCGGGCTGTGATCGTCGATATCACCATACCACATGACGAGAACCTCGTGAAAGCTGAGAAGGACAAGCTTAGCAAGTACCTTGACTTGGCTCACGAGGTTACCGCCATGTGGAATGTTGATTCCACGATCATAGTCCCCATAGTCGTGTCGGCAAACGGCCTTGTAGCGAAAAGTCTCGACCAACATCTCAAGAGACTTTCGCTAGATGGTTGGATCAAGGGTCAGATGCAGAAGGCGGTCATCCTTGACACAGCGCGCATCGTCAGGAGGTTCCTCACTCTGCAGCCCTAACCACCGGTAGCTTGGGCCCTGCCCCGCTGCTGGCGGCAAACTAGGTTTAAGTTTTTATAATGTTTTTATGTTGTTTTATATATCAATATTGTAAAAACTTAGTCTTAAGAAAAGAAATAAATACGTGAATAATAATAATAAAAAAAACACAAAAAAAAAACCCGCTGTCACGACTGGACGCTTTTTTACACCGTGTTTCATTTTACTTATTTTTATCCGTTTTTATCAATTTGATACTATATATTAGCACACAACATAAAGTAAAATATACAGCCTACCGAAAATACACAGAAGTAATAGATAAAACGTAAGTACAAACTAGAAAATCCAGAAAATGCATTATGACAATAGAATGTCAATCAAGACAGCTTTTGTAAACAAACTAAAAAACGGACGAAAAATAACAAAATAACATGATAACGCGGTCAAAAACACGAACAGAAGCGGAAACATGTAGCGCACGCCCAACACCAGCCCAGATCCCGTCACCGCCAAGCCTGTCGTCGGAGGAAGAACCTTTCTTGACACCCCGCGATACGAGTGCTACTTCGAGTGACGAGGACGCGGTGCGGACCCCGCCGCCAACAAGACCTGGTCGTCGTGGCCGTCCGCCGCTGCCGGCACGCTTGGGGCTTGTGAGGCAACCTGCCTCGCTCCCGTATATCAGCAGATGACATTAAGAAATCAGTGAAGGAGCGCTTCTTGTGCCGGCTGACAAAAGTACTCAAAAGTCTTCTGTCAGGCGGTAACAAGGCGCGAGCCTTCAACGGTTGGGTAATGCCTCTGCTGATTTACTCCTTTGGCATACTGAGATGGACTCAGACTGAGCTCGACGCCCTGGACAGAAAGGTCCGTCAACTGCTCACAACACACCGAATGCTACACCCGCGCTCATCTGTTATGAGGCTGTATATCCCGCGGAAGTGTGGAGGTCGAGGCTTTTTAAATGCCAAGAACCTTCACAACCGCGAGGTATGCAGTCTTAGGGATTATTTCCGCAACAGTGAGTCCGGGATGCATCGTGATGTTGTGGCAGTTGACAGGAGCTTCACGCCTCTTTCAATGGCAAACGAGAACTGGCGCAAACCATCGGTGCTCAGTACTGATGATCGCAAGGAATTATGGAAGAGCAAGGAGCTGCACGGGCGGTTCAATCGGGCCCTGACGGGCCCCGATGTGAATTTGCTCGCGTCGGTGAACTGGCTACGCTTCGGGGACCTCTTCGGAGAAACCGAGGGTTTTGCCTGTGCAATTGCTGACGAAGTTATCAAGACGAACAATTACCGGAAATACATAATGAAGGACGGTACGGTCGGCATTTGTCGGGCATGCCGCCGTCCAGGCAAATCACTTCGTCATGTTATTTCCGGTTGTTCGCATCTTGCTAACGGCGAGTACTTGCACAGACATAACCTAGTAGCCAGGATCATCCACCAGCAGCTTGCTCTACGATACGGCCTTGTCGAGTCCGAGGTGCCCTACTATAAGTACGCACCTCTGCCAGTTCTCGAGAATGGTCGTGCGTTGCTCTACTGGGACCGCTCTATCATCACGGACAGGACTATTGTCGCCAATAAGCCTGACATCGTACTGGTAGACCGGTCTCAGCGCCGGGCTGTAATCGTCGATATCACCGTACCACATGACGAGAACCTCGTGAAAGCTGAGAAGGACAAGCTTAGCAAGTACCTTGACTTGGCTCATGAGGTTACTGCCATGTGGGATGTTGATTCGAACGACGATCATAGTCCCAATAGTTGTGTCGGCAAACGGCCTTGTAGCGAAAAGTCTCGACCAACATCTCAAGAGACTTTCGCTAGACGGTTGGATTAAGGGTCAGATGCAGAAGGCGGTCATCCTCGACACGGCGCGCATCGTCAGGAGGTTCCTCAGTCTGCAGCCCTAACCACCGGTAGCTTGGGCCCTGCCCCCGCTGCTGGCGGCAAACTAGGTTTAGGTTTTTATAATGTTTTTATGTTATTTTATATAAATATTGTAAAAACTTAGACTTAAGTAAATAAAGATATACGTGAATAATAATAATATAATTCTTTATTACTTCCACAATTTCAAAATACATTTAACACTAATTAATACAATACCATGGTTTAACAGTTTGCGGAGCAATGGGCGGCCTTATCGCTTAAAGCGATCTCTTCCAGGCAACCTTAGGAAGAACTTGTTTTGAAATAACAAATAGTGTGATGTAGGTAGTGTTAATATGATAAATGCGAGTAACACGAACATATAGTACTATAACATAGCTCACTTATAGGTAATCATTAAAATATACTTAGAATTTTGAAAGTAAATAATAGTTAAACATACATTTAACTTAATTACATAAAACATATATATTTTATAACGTTACGTATTTGTACTCTTAGATTTTTTTAAATAGATAAATAAATTACTTAAATGCACTCAACATACATAGTATCAAAGGAAATTTGATTTCAAATTTTATTCAATTACGACAAGGAAAGATAATGTTTATACACAAGATTATTGAAAATAGGAAGGAGGGACTTAGCTTGTCTTATATTCAGAGGAAGATCATTCCACAGCAGAACAGCCTGAATGTGAATTTAAGTACAGTAAAGTTCGTTCTAAGCAATTCTAGTTTCCTTTCGAACCCTCCGTCTGCAGCTTTCGTAATTACCTCCTCTTTTTTAAAGTCGGTTAGAAACTGCTCCAACGATACGGAAAGATTTCACTGTTTCAATGGAGCAGTGGAAACATATAACAGTGGATTAGTATTTATAATGTCCCGTACTCTATCCTATTTTCTTTTTATTACATATCCTATGTATGAATAAAAAATATAAATATTCTAATGACAGCTCACGAACTTTGTAATCTGTGGAAGTGACTAATTTCGAGTAAAAAAAAACATGCCACCGCAATTAGAACCTTCTTCTTTTTAATAAAAACTACCAACATAATTGTCGGTTAAAAAAAAGTGTTTACAATCACTGAACTTCCAATTAATAGGGAATATTGTTTGGAAATTCAGCGAATTCAATATAGAGCTAAAATTATAGATTTTCGATTTCTGACGAAGAAGCAAAATAAAGTCTTAAATCTGTATTACCAGTTTATTTTGTAAATCTTTTCGAAGTCGATCTATCAACGACACAGAGAACGCGACACATACGAAATGGCAGCAAATTTGAGAATCTAAATATCGACAACGCAACAAACTTATAAATACAGCTGACTAAACCATAGAACCACACAATATCATAAAAGAAGACGTTAAATTTTGAGACATGAATGAGTTACGGCTGGTCTAGTCGGGAGAACGCAGACTGTCGTTTCAAGAGCTCCAGGTTAGAACCCCACGCACACCACTGTCTTTTCAAAGTCATATGTGTAATGTTGCTAACTTAAAACGGTGATTGAGGAAACCGACATGTACCTAGAATTGTGATCATAAGTTATCCACCAACCCGCACTGGGTTACCGTGGTGGCTTATGGCTTTGACTCTCTCCTTGCGAGAGAAAGCGCCGAGTCCCAGCAGTAGAAACATTTAGTGCGCTGCTTATGCAAATATCAGAAGAGCATTAAGAAATAAAGAAGGAATGAGCAGTATTTGTGATCTACTATGTAATGTGACCATTTCTGGCCGGCTGATATGTCCAATATTTTTTTTTAAATACAAATATCTTTATTACTGTTTGCAATAAGATAACGTGATACAATATATTTAAAAAATTGGCTCATCATACAAACTGGCCTTTTCTTCTAGAGGCATGCAATGTGTCAAAGGTAATAAAAATTATAGGCATGCATTTAGCAGTCAAAGGTTATTTAAGATTAGGGTAAAAATATAATTTTATGCATGTGAGCAAAATAGCAAGTATGCGTGATTATGTATTTATATTTTAGCGTGAATTACCTAATTATGTAAAAAAAAAAGTAATCTGTTTTAACGCGCAGAGTCTTTATTAACAAATTAAAATACAATGAGAACTACACAACGCTACATACCTAACTACTTACACTATGCACATCTGAATTTATCATCTATAGAACAATCAAGGTTTAAAAAAAATCAACATGATAGAATAGTTCTAAGTAATTTTTAAATTAAGATAATAAAGTTTAAGTATAACACTAAAAACAGTTTTAAAATAAAATAATTATTAGATACGCATCGATAAGCATCAATGAGACTCCATCGTAAACAACAATGTGTTCCGGTTTGAAAGGAAATGTTTCCAGAGAAATTACAGGGCTTAAAGACATAACATCTTAGATATCTGGGTGACGAGTGCAGTGCAGTGCTAGGTAATGAATGATTTGAACCTTTCAGGTTCCAATAGCTGCTTTTCACTGTGCTATTACGTGGTAGGCATGCTGCTTACCATCAGGCACATGTCGTGCTCGTCTCGTCACTTTAATCGTAACGTTAATTATTTTTGTGAAGTAAACTAAACGAATTATTCCAATGAAATCCCAGGTAGTACTAATAAGCCGTCCAAGTAAACAAATTTTAGTATTTTGTTGATATTTCAAGAAACCGTTTTCGATACAATTTATGCGGCACCGCCACTGAAATATGATCTACCAAATAAAACACGAATCATCAAACCCGATTCACAATTAGCAGAGCCATCGCGTAACATAACAATAAAAAGACCTAGAAATTCTTCTCCTTCTCAAAGGAACCTTCTCCTTTTTTGAAGTCAGTTAAAATATCCACTAGTGGCTCTATCGCTCGACTGCACTGATTAGTTGTGTTCGTTGTGAGTATCTACAAAGTAACAAGAGAATCCCATCACGAGTCGACGTGCCAGTATATGGATGACAATTTTATTTCTATTTATAAAGTTGTTTCGTACATGTATTTTTGAGAGTTTTATCAAAAAACACTTCTTGATGGCATAAGCGAGCGACAAAATTATTTTGGTTCAATTTTACAACATGTCACAACCATATGAATAGGATTTCGGGCATATTGTACTCGTAAAGTTAAAACTTGTTTAGGTATGTTCGGCATTTTTTAAAGTGAAAACTTGTTTAGGTTAAAGTGAAAGCTTATTTAAGTGCCTAGGATTGTTTGCTCTTGAAATCGAAGCAAAGTAATGCAATTTTAAGGGGGGGTCAGTAGACGTGGTCTGGTTGCCGACGGTAGAGGTAAGAGGGTGGACGTCGCGGCTGTGGGGTGGAGGTCGCGATAGGAGAGGAACGCCGGTATTACGGTGCGTCGCTCTCCTGGCCAGGGTCGCCAACGTTCGATAGCGAGAGTTGAGCTATAGGGGAAGAGGAGTGCCGTCATTGCGGTGCACCGCTTTACCTGTCTCCTGCAGCCGAAACGTGGTACGAGAACAAAACCGACCCAAAACAGACCCGTCGTGGGGGACCATAGGTGTCTTGACGTGGGCCATCTGGGTGCCTACGTACTGGTTAGTCTCCAAAGTGATCACGGCGTATGTTCGATCTAGTTGCGCCAGTAACGGTGCGCCAGAAGAAGACCCGGAGTTGGTAAAGCCGCAGTAGAAGAAAGGAAGAGCACCCCGCGTTCCCATCGTAAAAAAGATCAACAGGATCAAAAATTGAACCCATTGGAGGTTTTAATCAGAGATAACATGCCCGTCTGTGGTTTCGAATCCAACATGACCTGAACGTGGCCACAGGGGGAAAGAGTATGCGTAGTATACGGAGGAATCACGTGCAACAAAAAAGGATGTCGTTAAACAATAGGTTCTAGCATATGCGTGTTTACAGCTTTACCTACTCGCTTTTGGTGCACCGGAGAGGCAGCACTACTGTTAGCTCCTAAGTTATGCAAGAAAACAAGAATGAAGATCCCGAAATTCTCTCACGTAAAAATAATGAACATTTTATGCCCGTTTAGTGCTTGTCAAATTTGCAATGGAATTTTCGGCCTTCCGACGAAAACCGAATATCATGAATATAACAGGACGGCAACACGCTGTTGATTTCCGACGCGTCACTGAAGGCAAATCTTGGGGTCCGTTACCCACAAAGTGGACTCGCAAGACCGGTGGCAGCAAAGAGTTTACATATACTAAGTACGTATAGAGTAAGCACAAACGCCTTACACCGAAAGCACGGGTCTGCTCGCTCTTGTCTTGCCGCTCTCGTGGAAGTAAGTGTCATACTTTTGTCGCGGCACATCACTGTGTCGCATAGCTAACATACACCTCAATTCATATTTTGTAGTGGTAGGACTCTTGGCAGAGTCCGCCTGGGGAAGTACCACACCTTTGCCAGTCATTCTACCGCCAAGCAGTAATGTTTAAACATTACTGTGTTCCGGTTTGAAGGGCAATGTTTTCAGATAAATTACAGGGCTTAGAGATATAGGACCTTAGATCTCTGTGTGACGAGCGCAGTGCAGTGCTAGGTAATGATTTGGACTCTTCATGTTCCAATAGCTGCGTGTAACTGTGCTGTTATGTATCAGGCATGTTGCTTACCATCAGGCACATGGCTTGATCGTCTCGTCACTCTTTATTTAAAAAAAAAACTGCTTACGATTGGTACAAAGGAACCGTGCGGAAAAACCTGATCTATTTACTTATTCTTTAACTAAGGGTGGCAGTGACATAGTCGCTGTCAAAAGTAAGTACCTAATAGCGTTACCGCGAATCTTTTGCCAAGCAACGGATGGAGAAACCTGTGGGGGTTTTAATCGGTAGGGGCACCAATGACCCGTGGTGTCGAACCTGACACGCCGCCAAGTCCCTGGGTCTCTACACGGCGGACGTGCGCACAAAAAAGCAATAAAAGAAAATGATAAATAAAAATAAATAGTTCTATAAAACATTAATCTTAACTACACAATATGTTCTTGACCTACGGTGACCTACAGTGCTGAAACGTGGACACTGACAGTGAAAATGGTCCGTAAGCTCAAAGTCGCTCAGCGAGTTATGGAAAGGGCTATGCTTGGGGTTTCTCTGAGGGATTGCTTCCGGAACGAAGTAATTCGACAGAGAACTCGAGTTACCGACATAGCTCAGCGTATTAGCAAACTGAAGTGGCAGTGGGCCGGTCACATCTGTCGCAGACCCGATAGCCGCTGGGGCAGACAAGTTCTGGAGTGGATTCCGCGAATCGGCAAACGTAGTGTAGGACGTCCTGAGACTAGATGGAGTGACGATATTCGAAAGGCAGCTGGTGGCGGTTGGAGAAGTAAGACCGAGGACCGGGCTGAGTGGCGTATCATAGGGGAGGCCTATGTCCAGCAGTGGACGAATACAGGCTGATGATGACATAATATGTTCTTACAACTATAAACAGGTATATAATTTTATAACATGTTACAATATACAATGTCTTACAATATTTATTTATTAATTCGGTACTCGGTTAATTCGACTACTTTTTCGGCCTTTTCGGCCGAATACCGAATCTTAACTTTCTTGCAACCCTGGTATAAATACTGGGTTCGCAAGGAAGTTAAGATAATAGTAAAAAGGCTGCCTGGATCGTTTCGTAAGTTTTAACACGAGCTAATTGCTTTCAACTTTTTAAAACTTGTTGGAAAGTGCAAAGTTCAGGCTCAAACGTTCTTTATTCAACAAAAGTATAATCTCTGTTTTAAGCACAATTATGTTTCTTTGAAACAGGTGGCTGGTGGATTAGTTGGTAGTAAGTCTGCCCGGCTGATGATGATGATGATGAAGAAGTCTGCCTACGAAGCTGTGGGTTCAATCCCCACAAATTTTAGTGTTCAAAATACTTTTACTGTGTCTTGGTGTTTTCTATTTATTTATTGGTAATAAGTATGTATTTAAAAATATATACTTACAAGTATTATGTCAGCTATCTGGCTATATACAAGCCAAGGCCATAGTACAAGCGCTGCTTAGTTTGGAGCTAAATGTCCACAAATATTTATTTATTTGAGTTTTTGTTTTGTTTACAATCGTCGAAAAATTATATTACTATCGCTATGATCGATTTTATTGTTTATTCATCATCATCGTCTACTAAAATATCACCGATGCTGCAGATCCACCGGTGCGACACCGATGCATCAAATCAAACCGATGTAATGTTAAGTTTTCAACATCGAGTATACATCGATGTTTTTTTATTCGATGTATCGAATCGGAAAAACAAAAAATGACACAATTTAATCATATGTCAGTATGTCAATTCTGACAAAACTTTTTATCATGACACATGAGATGTTATATTCAACTTTTTCTTATGGCTTCCACTCGGTAAGGTTACTGTATTTTCGCCAGTGTCTAGCATTTCATCAGGATAGTCTTAACATAATTAAAACTTTATCCCAAAAAACATTTTAATAACCTAATAATCGCATTTTTGTATCATATTAATAATACATATTGTAAAAAATGCGAGTAGTGTGATAATACAACGAATAAATTTAGTCAAATAAATTAAAATTACGTTGTGACAAAAAAAAAAAAAAAAATCTATGGTACTAAAGAACTAAACTACCTATCCTAGTTATATTAGTTTATATTTTTTAGTAGAATTTTACATTCTACTTGTCAAGCCCTTTCATTTGATACCCTTATTGAGGTAGGTTGTGAAGAAATATTTTGTCCACCATTTTGTGGAGGCGGCCATCTTGAATCGATATTAACCAAACATAGCTAAGAACATCCGCACGGATATTAACCTTCAAATAAAAAAAACGCATCGAAATCGGCCCATCCGTTTGAGCTCTACGGTGCCACAGACAGACAGACAGACATCGACATCAAACTTATAACACCCTTTTTTTTGGCCGAGGGTAAAAAAACAATCGATGTATTGAAAACATCGATGTATTTTTTTTTATATCTATGTTACATCGATGTCACTATCCGATGTATTACATCGAGAAAAACATCGATGTTTTATTTCCATGTCCATCACTACCCAGGCGAACACCTCCTTGCTGATGTAATTCTCACCTTTTTAGTTATAGTAATGAATTGTAATTTTATATTTTAAATAAATTTTTATTTCACATTTCGGTTTTTTTATGCGATCCTACCGATCCTCGAGCTGCCGCTAAAGTAATTCGCATGACCTCAAAATATTCTAGGATTATATGTGATGAGGTGATCCGTTAAAACCAGCAGTGATGACAAATTTGTTACGTACCAAACTACACTTGTCACACAGATTTCTAAACAGATGAAACCTTCGTGAACGACACTGTGAGGCCAGTAATTAGTTATGTATGCGTGACAGCTCTCACCGACGTTGTCAAATTACTCACGTTGGTGTGCGTGTAATGTTCCCAGTCTTAAGAAAAAAAATCCCACTATTTTTGTCTTAGCTTCGGAAATCTTCGCGTATAACAAACACATATATTATAATGTTAAAATAATTTATTATTACACCGATTATATATTATGCAAGGATTTCTTGTTATTACTATTTCCATCCCATAAAGTTAAGAATTTTGATTTAGCATGCAACTAAAAATTCGAATATTCGTACAGAAAATTCGGAATAAAAAGACAACGCCGAATAATAGTAAAAGTCATGTGTGTGTTTATTTTGAGTATTCTATCGGAGCTTCTTTTGAAATTTTGAATATTATGCTTGACAAAAGGTGGCAAATACTCATTTAATATCGGTGAACACAGGAGGAGCAGAGAATTTTTGTCAACTGATTTGATGTTGGGGGGGTCAGATCATTCAATTTGTTTATTATCCAAACTTTGTCTGGACGCGTGTCGCAAACGAAAAGTTCATGAAGTTTTTCAAAAATGTTGATACAAACCAACGAAAACCGTCTAAGAGTTTATGTAAATCAGTTGAACATTATTCACATCGCCACCCAAAGTTACGTAGTCCAAATACATAACGTTTACATTGGACTAGAGACGTTATATGATAGAGCGAATGGCCAGGGCGAAGGTCGCATGGACGAAGATTCACCAAGTTGATAGCCAACGGATGATAGCATAGGATTGTTTTGATAATTTTGTGGGTCTGCCATTACATTGCCAAAGAAAATTGTAGAAGTCAAGAATTTTATTCTTCACTTCGGACAACGGGGCTCCACGATCAACCAAATTAAAGGCGTTTTTGACGTACAACTTTAACAGCCCTCTCCCCAATTTTGAACAAAGAAAGTCAGGACAGAATGAACAGCAGCCTCACGTCCACTCAGAGAACCAAAATCAAGTTTGTGGGACAGGGAGCTCGAAAGTGCAACGTTTAATACCTACAACCCACCTTGGCAGCAAGGCCAGTATATGTGGTGCCAACAGCGATCGGCCTGATCCCAACATCTTTTTTGGGTAAGTATGTACGCACAAATTAGCACCGTATAAAACTTCGACAATGTCACTACTGACTCGACCAGATAACATGAGGTTGATTGAAACGATTAGATCTCTCAAAAGAACTTGCCTACTTTTTTAAGCTCCACTATACTTACAAGAATTAAA
The DNA here is from genome assembly GCA_017562165.1 of Ectropis grisescens. Taxonomy (NCBI): domain Eukaryota; kingdom Metazoa; phylum Arthropoda; class Insecta; order Lepidoptera; family Geometridae; genus Ectropis; species Ectropis grisescens. The sequence continues at coordinate 3,922,868 of CM029792.1, read as the reverse complement.
ACTTGCTTCATAACTATCGTTTTCATCAACACTATTAGTGTTTTTATAAACACTAGTAATGACGTGGATTTGTGCTAGGCATCGATTGACATTAAATTAAAAATTACGATTATAAATACAGGGTTTAAAATAGAATAATACAATCTACTTAAGTACATAAATAATTTGGTCTACGAGTATCTTCAAAAAAATAATCTATATTTTACCTTAACTTTAGGGGAAAAAAATTCAGGTTAGTACAGGAACACTAACCAATTTTCGTTGAGGTGTTGTGTTTCTATTCATCAATCGAAATGAAATCGCCTAAATTATACAAAAAGCAGTAAAAATATTCAAACTTTCCTATGAAATGATATTCCTCTTGCCTTTTCTTATTTTTGGGAACAATATTTGCAATGTTTGAAGACACAAGACGGTATAATCTTGTACAAAACTTAAAATCACACGGGACTCCCGTACGAGACGGAAGTCCGTTTCGTACTGACAGGAGTTTGTATTTGCTTTGGCGTTTGATATTTGCTTTCTGAACCTAAGGATCTGTGTTCTGCACGTTCCATCTGCCTTTTGTTTTAGAAATCTGTGACTTGTCAGCACAAGTTGAAGTCAGCAAATACAACAGAATTCGGCTGTAGCAATGACCTGCCAACTTCAATTCGCTAATACTAACCTCATTAAATAAGCCAGCCTCGAATCTAGTTTTAATAAAGAAGTTAGTGTCGCTTGATCGTCGAAGGCATTCGCAGTCATCATCACAAATGTATAAAAGGCGTAAGATAAATCTACAATTAAGTTAGTTTGTAATCTAATGTCGTCAAATCACAAACTGACAGTATTTACAATTTTATGGGGACATAAACACAAGATTAGTTCGGTAAATATCACAAGTGTCTAGATAAAAATCCGACAAACTTCCGTTAATATTCCGATTAGCGTCTGCCTGTATGTACGTTCCTTCCCTAGCCGCGGGCTAGAGATGGGGAGCGCAGCTAATTATTTTCCGGTTTCCCGCCCTTTCCGGGTTTCCGTCTTCCATTTCCGAGCGCCCGATCGACGCGATTCCGAGCGCTGCATTTGAATTTCGAATTGGATTAGTTCACCTTTTTAGGGTTCCGTAGGCAAATGCCAAAACACGGGACCCTTACGTATACGTCTTATATTCACTATAGTTAAAACACTGATTTAAGTAACAACGAACTACAAGATCTTTTATATTATGTTACTTGCTGCTACGGAAGCCATCATGGGCGAGCCCGACTCGCACTTGACCACTTTTTAGTGTTAAAGTTATTAAACGTAATTTTATTGATTAAAACTACCCTAAAATGTATTATTCTATTTCTATTTTTTTTTTTTTAAATCTTAATGCGGTTCACAGAATACATCTATTTACCAAGTTTCAATGGTATAGTTCTTATAGTTTCGGAGAAAAGTGGCTGTGACATACGGACGGACAGACAGACAGACATACATGACGAATCTATAAGGGTCCCGTATTTTGTCATTTGGCTACAGAACCTTAAAAGTAAATACTTAATAAAGATTTAATTTAATACAACTCTTAGGCGAAACTAATGACTTTAATATTAATAAAACACGATTATTTGTATGTTCCAACTGTTGATAGGTCTGAAGTCGGTTTCACCAAAACTATATATATATATCTAAATTTTTCTCCGTTTTTGACGTCAGAACTCAAAAAGACAAGATTTGAGTCAAGTTTTGCAATACGGCGAAGAGAGTTCCAACGCACTGGCAAGTACCTACGATGGAGACACACGCCACAACTGAGGACCGCTGACGATTGCCGCCTCTGTCGTATTTAACCACTAGCGGTCCGCCCCGGCTTTGCCCGTGTTACATACCATATAGCCTATATTACGTCTATCTCCAACGATGAAAGAATTCATGATGCGATCATCTGAAAAATAAAGTTATTACGCGTCACTTCTGTTACATTATTTTCTTATGGTTTTAATCACACATTTTTTCAGTTCGTTCGCGAAGCAAAACCTATATTTCTTTCAAGGAAACTTTGTTCAAAAAGTAACGTAGTTCAGCCAACGATCTTAATCCATAGATGTGCCCTCTCAAATTTCAGGGCACACGGAATCTTGTTGCCGTTGGAAAGAGTGAGCTCACTCTTTCCGTTCTAGTCTGTTGTGGGAAGTGGTGAACGCCGGACGTTTTTTACCTATCACTATTTGTAGTCAACAAACCCAATAAGTACCTAGAACCGCAGCATACGAGTACATCGCCGCCAGCAATAGGCGTGTCGACAGGTCCTGCAATTATATTAAATTATTTGTTATAATGACAGTATTTAAATAGAATAAAATGTGTACCAATTTTAATTTTGATATTTTTAGTATAACTTACTTTATGATCATTCAAAGATGGATGGGTAAGTCGATTTTAAAAGTACAAAATTACTAGAAAATGTATTTACCATTGGATAACCCATTCAATTTCAAGTAACTTTTGTTATGAAACCAGTTTCCTAAACGCAATATTTAATATAGCTACCATACAAACTTTACGCGCGACGCATAGAAACTACGGCAATGTGACGTCACGTTTCTGTAGTGATTTGTATGAAGCGTTTTTGGGAGAGTCCAAGATTGTGATTTTAAAATCGTGATATCACGGGAAGTTTTTAAGATAACAAAGTAATTCTTTCACCTATGTTTTAGTTATTGAGTAGCCTTTTGATGGCACATTAAATCAAAAAATGAGTCCACATGCCTATTGTAGGAGTCAAGTAGATTGGTGATGTGTAAACCACTTACACTACACACACAGACGCGGTTTATTACTAATTTCAAGGTGCTCAGTGCAGATCTACTGGTTTATATTGATGAGTTCAGCCATCTTGCCGTAACACTTTAGTGATGGTTGCAGGTGCTACAGAAATGTGTGATTAAGCCTCGCTTTGAGAACTCGTTGCAAGACGGTGATTGCTTCTCGCTTTGCTTACTATATACTCATTTAGAAGCTGTACTTTGAATTATCGAAGACTATTTCGAGTTTTGAGTGACGTGACAACACGGGTCTACTCGTAACATTAAAATATTTTATTTTCTCCGAAAAAGAAACGTTATCCAGATAACCAAATAAATAAATATTGGTGGACACTTAGCACACAACACCACCTGACCCCAAACTAAGCAATGGATGTACTATGGAAGCCAGAAAATTGATTTAATTCTAAATATAATTGTATAGTTTTGAATACAAAATTATATACCTATTTTTCTTTATTTTTTTAAGGTTCCGTACCCAAAGGGTAAAAACGGGACCTTATTACTGAGACTTCGCTGTTCGTCCGCCCGTCCGTCTGTCACCAGACTTTATCTCAAGAACGGTGATAGCTAGACTGTTAAACATTGACTAATTTTCATAGATGTTGTATTTCTATTGCCGTTATAACAACAAACACTAAAAATAAAATAAACATTTAAGGTTCTCCCATACAACAAACTTTTTTTACCGTTTCTTGCTCGCTATTAATAACGGTGACAGGTAGACAGACGCCTTAACTATTCAGAAAATATTTAGTTTTATGTTCTCTTTAAATATTATTACATAAAATAAATGATTAATACCCATACAATAAAAGAGGTTTTCGCCGCTTATTTGCTCATGGTAAGGAACCCTTTACGCGCGAGTCCCACTCGCACTTTGATTTAATTTATTTTAGTCTTTCTGTCTATATCTATAATAGGTATTAGTTTATATAAAATTCTTTTAATCTCCTTCAAATAAAATTAAGCCGTAAACCTTCATTAACTCTTAAATTACCTCTGAAGATGTGTGAAAGTTGCCCTTAAACTTTATCAAATGAAATACGTAACACACACTCACACACTTAGTGTTGATGTGTGTGTAAGTAATTAACAAGTCTCTCTCGTAACTTTATTTATTTCGCAAAGTCGCCTTCATTTAAGAGATTTTCGAGTATACTGCGGTGGATTAGTTTTGATACTTTGACTATTTTTACGCTCTGGAAACATGTTTGTGCACAAAGGCTAAAGCAGGGTTGGGTGGGTTGGCTCATATAAAATATATGCGAGTAAAGTACTTATGGTCTGGCATCACACATACGAGGGTCAAACTGAAAGTTCTTAGAAAATCAAAAACTGATTACATTAGCCAGTTATTAGTTTTATTATATCTTTTCAAAATATTGTCCATTCACGTCAATACACCGCTGCATGCGATGGAACCACTGGGAAAAGCAATTTGCCCACTCGTCCTTAGGGGTCTCTTCAATGGCATCGCGATACGCAGCCACCGCTTCTTCAGCATTCATAAACCGCTTTCCTTTAAGTTTTTCTTTAATTTTTGAAAATAAATAAAAATCACAAGGCGCGAGGTCGGGGCTATACGGCGGGTGACCCAGTAATTCAACGTTTGATGTCGCCAAATAGTCGATCGTTCGCTTGGCGGTGTGCGATGAGGCGTTGTCGTGGTGAAGGAGGATTCTACTGCGAGGTCGTTTCTCTCGAACTTTTTCCAAGACAAGTGGCAAACAATTGGTAGTGTACTATTCTGCAGAAACTGTTTTTTGATCCTCTAACACAATTGTTGCGAAATGACCTATCCTTCCAAAGAACGAGGCCACCATTTTTTCCCCGCACTTCGATCTCTCTTCACTTTAGTTGGCAACTCCTCGAAAGGAAACACCCACTGAGCAGATTGTCTTTTGGTTTCAGGATCATAACAGTAAATCCAGCTTTCGTCACCTGTTAGTATATCGAACACAGCATTTGAGTCACCTCCGTTAAATCTTTCAATCATTTTACGGCACCAATCCACACGATGGAGTTTTGAGCCTCAGTCAAATTATGAGGTATCCACCGGGCGCAAAGCTTCCTGACCGCTAAATGTTCGTGTAGGATTTGTGCACTTGACTCATACCGATGCCTAAGCTTGTCCGAATCTGCTGATAGGTCACTCTTTGTCAGTCTCTATCATACGCCGCACAACACAGATGTTATCTTCAGTCGTCGCCGTAGAAGGCCGTCCCCTCACGTAAATCATCAGTGAGATTAGTGCGACCACGTTTAAACTCATTAAACCAGTTGTAAACAGTCGCACGAGATGGGGCTTCATCGTGAAAGGCCAATCGTAGTCTATCATAACTTTCTTGTTGACTTAAATGACATCGAAAGTCATAAAAAATCATTGCACGAAAATTTTCTCGTGTTAAATTCATGTTGACGTGACAGAGACAATTTTCAATTTGCCGCCAAATCGTAAAACAAATGACAAATGAATGAAGTATATACTCAGTAATATTGGCAAAGAGTTCTATTTTCAAATTATAGAATTATTTTTTTATTATATTGTTTATAAGTGGCCAGTTCTAAGAACTTTCAGTTTGACCCTCGTAGCTAGTGGCTTTATTACCGAGTGCAATTTTGTCCAGGCAACCAGCTTAAAGAAAATGCGCCTGCATACCTGGTTAGGCGTAAGGTTAGTGACATGACATTTTCCACTATTAATAAAAATAATATGCATGTATTTTTATACTTTAAAATAGTGTGTGTGGCTAGTGAGACTAAATTGGTCCCATTTAATTAAAAGATTGTGTTATAGCAGCCATAAACGCGTAGGTATTAGGTATATTAATATTAATTCTAAATTCCAGTACATACTTTGGATACACTGAAACACCTTGACATACCTAAACTTCTAAACTAATATTTTAAAGATGAAGAGAAAGATCGATTTATCACCGTTGGGTATTAAGTGATCCATTATTGCTATAATAGACTACATACTATGAACTACGGCCGAAGCCAGGGTGGTCCGCTAAAACAATATGTGCGTGCATTCGTCCCACGACTACTTGTTACAAGTGGGAATCGAACCCACAATTTATAACTCCACAGGCAGTCCCCCCCGCAAAACGAGCTTTTTGTCCAGTTTTCGAAGCTCATTAGCAAAAACAAATATCAACTAGCAAAAAATACATTAAATTTCTACAGTTTCTTGGCTTCAAAATGGTGGTTTTCTTTTTTTGTTAATGATTTTATTGTTTGAATAATCTCCTCACAACGAAACCATAATAAATAAAAATAATTGTAATTATCATGTATCTACTCGAAATCCTGCCATTATTTGGATTTTGTACTTACATCAACGGATAGACATTACATTACGAACATTTTGGTAGAAATATTTTACTCAAAAGACCAAAATCTGATTTTATATACAGTTTATTCTGAAATTTTAGCGTAAAACAACGAGAAATGCTACTGTTTCTCTCTTGCTCTTTCTTGCAGTGTGGTAATGTGGCAGATGAGGTAAGAAATAGTGAAGGTCATTTGCTCGCGGTATGCCCTTAAGCCATAATACCAATATACCTCATATTACTTACTTATTATTTTACCTGCACAGATTGTAATCATCATCGCCATCATTATCACTACACCCGGTTACATCCTTAGCTTTCACTTTGGAGCCCAGGGCCCGCTTTCCTACTTTTACTTCTACGCTTCGCATGATCTTCGGCATCCTTCAGTGTGAGACCATTGGTACGCATATCGTCGTCCACGATGTCAAGCCATCATTCTAAGGCCTTTCCCCTCTATCGGGTCCCAGCGGAGGCGGCAAAGCTAGACATTTGTTCCCCACATAACTTGTCGGTTTTCGTAATACGTGGCCATACCAACGCAGGCGACTTTCTTGCATTCTGTCCGCTATGTCACGAACATGAATGGCTTCAAACATTATAAAATGATATGGCTTCCGTGAATGCGGCAGTTTCTGATGCAGTCCTCCCAAGTTACCCCACACATCCAGCGAAGCAAATTCATCTCCGTGACACGCAGCTCTTGCTTGTGTCGCTCAAGCACAGGCCACGTTTCACTGCCATATAGAAGGACAGGCCTATTGATGGATTTATAAACCTGTCCTTTCAGCTTAACCAGCATTTTGGGGTCGCAAATGACACCAGTCACCTCGCGTCACTTTTCCCACGCTGCTGAGATGCGTGCCCTGTGATCGATGTTGCTGCTGAGATGCGTGGAGTATCAGATCCCAAGTATCTAAACTGGTCCGTGCGCTCGACTACATCTTCGCCATGGCACGTTATGGCATAGGCGAAGACGTAGTCGACAGATCTCGCATCCGTTCGCATAGGCCCTATGCGAACCTATTTGCCCTATTTGTTCGTGTGCATCTCTGAAGCTGTTAGATACTTCGTCTAAAATTACGCTAAACAGAAGGGGACTGAGAGCGAAACCCTGGTGAACCCCAACGGTAATGGAAAAGGAATTAGAATCACCAACAGCAGTCCGTACTATGGAGTCGGAATTGTGGTACACGTCCCGAATGATGTCAATATTAGTCTCTGGTACCCCCTTGGAACTCAGTGCCACCAGATCATGGCGCGAGGAACACAGTCGAAGGCCTTCTCCATATCGAAAAACAGTAGATGAAGAGGCGTATTCTTTTTTCTGTATCTTGCCATGATGGTCCTTAGGGCAAAAACAGGGTCTATGGTCCTACGACCAAGGCGAAACCCATACTAACACTTCGCTAATGTGCACTTTTGTCGGATCCGGGAGTCTACTATTCGCTCAAAGAGCTTCATAGTGTGGGACATTACTTTAATACCTCTGTAGCTTCCATACTCCTGTATTGAACCCTTCCCTTTATAAACTGGAGTAATTATACTCGATCTCCACTGGATCGGGATAATTCCAGTTAGGAGTATGCGGTTAAAAAGATTTGTTAAAATGTCCACACCACGAAGACCCATCGCCTTCCAGGCTTGACTCCAAGACTCCGTCGGCTCCAACAGCTTTCTGATTCTTCATGCGGCAAAGAGCTCTATGGATATCTTCAGGCGTTTTTGGGTGCACAAGTCCTTTGTTAGGAGGGAGAACCGGTGGCTACACCTCGTCATGTTGCTTATTGAGAAGCACTTGGAAATAAGAACGCCATCTCTTCACGGCGTCGTCTTTGTACAGCAGGATTCCGCAGGGGTCTTTTACGCAGCAGCACTTGGAAATATCCAGTGCCACTTTGACCCTCGAACGTGCTAGCTTATAGATGACCTTCTGCCTCTTAGACGATTCCAACTTATCATACATTGATTGTAAGTGATCACGTCTGGCTCTGGCTACAGCTTTCTTAGCTTCACGTCTTGCTCTCCTGTATTTTACGCAGTCTTAAGGAGACTTAGACGCTTGCCATTTTTTAAAGAGGGCTTTTTTCACCCTTATCGCTCTCTGGGCTGTGTCGTTCCACCACCAGTTTTCCCTGTCACATTTGCGTCTACCTTTTGACATGCCGAGTACCTCCTTCGCCGCGTCGGTGATAGTTGCACAGTTTATAACCCCGTGATAAAAGTAGCCTATGTACTATTCCAGAATATAATCTAATTAAGTTCTCTTAATCTTACGTTCCATTCCCGATCTGTTCAAACGTGAAGGAGTAACAAACATCCAAGTACCCACACTTCGCACATAAATAAATAATTTAGGCATGCGCCTCGGCGATCGGCTCAGTCCTCTCCTCAGTAGTCACCGGCGCGTTGCTGTAGATGCACGTGCGATGCACGTTTGTTTCTTCCGCAGCTCATTACGAACGTAGTGTGCATGAGTTACTACAGCAGAATAGAAGGGTGAGGCGAGTATTACTAAATACTATCCTTTTCCATAAGTATCAAGACTAATTGGTTGCTCTCTAAGAGTTTATTCATGCTCTTTAGAAAATATCTCAAAGGTGTAGCCAAGTTACAATATGCGGATCGTTCAGGAGAAAAGTGTTTTATACAGTTTCAAACTAATTAAACACTAGCAGTGCCCTGCGGTGTTACTTGAGTTGTTCCCAATCCTGCTATAAAACTAGCATCTGTGCTGCCTTTTTACTTTCCAAATTTCTTTAAAAAATCTAAAATTTGCATACTTCGATGACGTATTCATCCTACCTTTGTATCTCATTGGTAGATAAATAGATAGAACTATATACTGTGACACAAAACCCAGAAAGAATACCGTTAAACTCTTATGAATTAGCACCACCAATGGCGGTCTTCTATGTATCTGAGAGCAATTTCTTACAGGCAAACAACTTAATTTCCAAATTTCTTTACAAAAATCTAAAATTTGCATACTTCGATGACGTATTTATCCTATCTCTGTGTGTCATTGGTAGATAAATAGATAGAACTACATATTGTGACACAAAAAACAGAAAGAATACAGTTAAACTCTTATGAATTAGCACCACCAATGGCGGGCTTCTATGTATCTGAGAGCAATTTCTTACAGGTAAACAACTTAAAGTAAGTTCATTATGGTTAGGTTGCTTTCACAATAATATTAATATGAGAAATATAGTCATATTTCAGATCATTGTTGAATGTACCAAGTAGTCTATCCCATATTTGTTGATGTTTTAAAAACTACCTCACCGATTTCGATCAAATTTATATGAGACCACCTCTGAAGTATTTCTAGCGAACAAAAAAGAACCATTAAAACCGATTCACTATTGGCGGAGTTATCGCGTATCATACATACAAATCAAAATAACTTATCGTTGAACGGTGTCAGTAGGTTATTACAACACACAGAATATTCGCTCGACTCGTCACTCTTCATTATAAAAAAAATGCGCGATTTTACACGACCTTGTCCTACCTACCCTGGAGATTATTTTAATCTTTATTAATTACAAGAACAAAATTAAAAATTTTGATTAACCCCCGACTACCTCGGATTTGTTATCTGTACAACATTCTACTAGTCCAGCCTGTTCGCGCCGTCTTTGTCGTCTTAAACAAACATTCAAAATTCCCGCCTTCTGCGCAGTTCATTCGTTCACTTAAATTCTAAACCGAGTTCATTCATTACTTTCATTTGTAGTTTTTTTCACTTCGTTCTTCCCATCCAACGCGCACGTCACGCTTTATCCAAAATTAACACATTATTGTAAAAACCTATAGAAATATTGGAAAATATACGTCATAAGCAAGAAAAACTGCATTTCATTGTTCCGGACGGAACAAAGTTGGCGACCGTGACAGGACCTGCAAACAGTGGACTTCGGAGGCGACGGTGACGACACGTCGGCCGGTCTAACGTGAGCTCGTTCCTTTACATCCTTATCTTATTCCTCTTTTGTTCGGGAATATACTCGAAGCTAGTTCCTTACTGTGTTTCGAAAGCTGTTAATCAATATATTTGCTGTCTTATGTCTTATCTTGCATTATTTCGTGCCTACATTGCATATGACCGCGCCTTGAACCTACCTTCAACAGTTTTTCGTGAATACCTACCTACCTTGTTATTTTAAAAGCAAATTATTGCATTTATTTGCGTATTTGCATTATTTTATGCACTTACAGCATAAATAAGATTAAAATAACGTAATTTACCGACCAACATTTCTCCAATATTTCAACTTATCCATTTCCGAACTATACATATATATAGTTCATAATCGTTAAAATCGTTTCCAATTGTGACCTAAGCTTGTTGCATTATCTATTCCAGCTGCTCGAGCGCTTATCACTGCTTGCCTTGATTGTCTTCGCTTTTGGCTGCTGCTAGACGCTTTCGTGGTACCTGCGCCGGCGCACCGCTCGTCGGGGTCATTTACCTGCGAGTCTTATCTCCGCATCAGCTGGCACAACAAAGCGAGGGACGTACTGTATGCGAACTTTGTTTATTTAATTTCAATTCATTCCAGTTTATTTTATCGCAAACTTCGTCATGTCTTTCGAAGATAACTTACGAGATTTAATAACGAAACGTAGTTCTATTAAAGGACGCGTTACTAAATTCAAAAATAATTTTATTTTGGAAACCTTAGAAAATATATCGCCTATCGAAATTAGTAAGCTTGCGATGAAATTAACGAAGTTTGAGACGTTGTTCAGTGATTATGACGAGCTGCAAAATCAAATAGAAATTTTGTGTTCCGATAAATTAGACGCCGAATTAGCTGTCCGCGAATTAATGGAACAGGATTTCTACCATTGCATTGCATTCGCTAAAACTTTATTAGAGAAGAACACTACTCCTGCGCCCAGTCAGCATGATTCTTCTCAACAGTCGTGTTGTCATAATCACAGCCATGACACAACCAACCCGTTAGGATTTCGCTTACCTGAAATCAAAATACCACCTTTCGAAGGGACTTATTACAAGTGGCTGGAGTTTAAAGAAATATTTACTTCATTAGTGCACAAAAATGAGAGAATTAAAAACGTTCACAAATTCGTATATTTGAGTAGCTATTTGCAAGGCGAGGCTAGTCGCGTGATTTCCAATTTGGAGATGACAGACGCTAATTATAAAGAAGCTTGGAAACTTCTATGTTCACGCTATGATAACAAACGCCAACTTATAGCAAATCATCTCAAATCATTATTTGACATTGATTCGTTTCATGAAAGCGACAAGTCACTTCGATTTATCATTGACCACATTACAAAAAACCTACGAGCGCTAAATAGTTTAGGCTTACCTACCGATAAGTGGGACGTACTAATAATACATCAAATTGTTAGAAAGTTGGATAATACTACATTCATCAAGTGGGAAGAACACAGGAACGACTTACCAGAAATACCTACCTTAGAGCATTTTTCTCGTTCCTGAAGAGCCGTGCCGATGTGCTTGAAACTGCATTCCAGCGCTTCAAGAAAGTAAAAACTGAAAATCAAAAATACAACACAAGTTTCAGTCAAAGGAATCAACAAACCAAAGCGCTAGTAGTTACCTCATCTAAGGAAAATAAATCCTCTAATTCCAGCTCGAGAACTCTTTGCGTCGCATGTCAGGAGATCATCACGTTTTCCAGTGCAATGTGTTCAAACAAAACCTGTGGAACAACGGCGTGAGTTAGTAAACTCTCACAAACTATGCCTCAACTGCCTCAGAACCGGACACAAAGCACAAGATTGTAAGCTGCCTGGAAGTTGTCGCGTGTGCAGATCGAGACACAACTCCTTAATCCACGAGGAAACTTACAACCAAACAAATGGTGAGTCAATTGCAATGTCTGTTTTGTCATCACCTGAGGTACTACTTTGCACAGCCAAAGTGCGTGTTACCAACCCAGTAACGAACGAGACAGCCGTAGTACGCGCTTTCCTTGACTGTGGAAGTCAGACAAGTTTTATTACGGAAGCTACGATGCGTCAATTAAACCTAACTACCCAAGAATCAAATAATGAAGTATTCGGTATTGGAAACACACCATTAAAGCTACCAACTAAACGCTGCGCTATCAAGTTACAATCCGGCTACAACGGATTCAACGTCGCAGTGTCTTGCCTAGTTTTGCCTCATATCTCGAGCGATATGCCAAAGGTAAATATAGACGCTAGTCACTTAAACCTAGCCAAATATCAACTCGCTGATCCGGACTTCAACCGGACTGGTCCGATCGATATGCTGATTGGCGCTGACCTTTTCTGGGACATCATAGATTCTAAACAAGAATCACTAGGACCTGGAAATCCTATCCTACGTAGCTCCAAACTAGGCTGGCTTATCGCTGGACCTATTTTCGTACCTAACAATAAATCAAACAAAGTCATGTGTAATTTCACACTTAATGATGAGCCTAACTTACACGATGAACTTGCTAGATTTTGGGAACTAGAGAATTTCCCACAAACCAAAGTTCTCACAAAAGAAGAACGACTATGTGAACAACATTTTAGCTAACACTACTCGCTTTCCTGATGGTCATTTTTGTGTGGCGTTACCTCTCATTAAGGACCCTAGTACATTAGGAAACACTTACAGCTTAGCTAAAAAGCGACTACTGGGTTTAGAAACTCGCTTTCGCAAACAACCTAGCATCAAACAAGCATATACCGACTTCATAAAAGAGTATGAGGCTCTCGGACACTTAAGTAAGCTACCTAGAAATCAGATAAAATCTGAAAACGCTTACTACTTACCTCACCATCCTGTTATAAAGGAAACCAGTGAATCTACAAAACTAGAGTTGTTTTTGAAGCAAACGCTAAGTCAACTTCTGGCATAGCTGTCAATGACATACAGATGGTTGGACCCACTATTCAGGATCCACTTTTAACATTCTTGTACGTTTTAGACAACATAAGTACGTATTTTGTGCAGATATAGAGAAGATGTTTCGAGCTATTTTTGTGAGAGAGTCAGATCGTCCCCTGCAACGAATATTATGGCGTGAACACGAAACCGATCCCATTCAAGTTCTACAGCTGAACACTGTGACCTACGGCTTCGCTAGTGCCAGTTTTCTTGCCACACGTTGCATATTTCAAGTGGGCGAAGAATGCAAGGATACTTCTATTAAAGAAATCATACAAAATGACTTTCTGTGCGATGACTTACTTACAGGTGCTGAAACCGAATCCGATTTGACTTACATCCAGCAGTCTGTGTCGACCGAGTTGGCTGAACACGGGTTCAATCTTCGTAAGTACCGCATCAACTTACCTAATTTTCTCGCTATGGATTCCAACGCCTCAGACGACAATCTGAGGATAAGTAACGCCACTAGTACTTTGGGTGTTGGTTGGAACCCGACTTCTGACGAATTTCACTTTGACATCCAATATACGCCGCCAGATGTTTTGACTAAACGCTCAATACTTTCATCGACATTCAAAATCTTCGATCCATTAGGACTCTTATCATTATGTACAATCAAGCCTAAAATCCTACTCCAAACATTGTGGGAGCTGAAATTAGATTGGGACACACCAGTGAATTCCGAAATAAGTAAACATTGGCTTAAATTCACGGAGCTACTACCAATGCTCTCTACACTTAAAATTCCAAGATGTATTATTATCAACAACTTCACCTACATAGAGCTACATTGTTTCAACGATGCCTCTCAGAAAGCATACGGATCCACAATTTACCTGAGGTCTCTCGATGCCAATGGTAATATAAATGTGTCTTTAGTTTGCGCTAAATCACGAGTCGCGCCGATCAAGCCCACTACTATTCCGCGATTGGAACTGTGCGCTGCTCTACTTGGGGCACAATTGTCCCAAACCGTCATTCAAGCGCTAAGACACCCTATCGATCGTCAAATCTACTGGACAGATTCTAACGTTGTTCTGGGATGGATAAGGTCCCCTAACAAAGCTAAAACCTATGTTGCTAATAGAATATCTGCTATCAATGACCTGACTGATACATCAGCTTGGAGAAAATTGGAACAGCATTAAATCCAGCTGATCTTGTTAGCCGTGGAGTAGATCCCGATAAAGCAAACTCTACCTTATGGTGGCATGGACCTGATTTTCTCATGGAGCCTGAAGAGAATTGGCCAGTGGAACAATCATACGCAATCGACTTACCCGAAATGAAAGCTCCGTCCGCTTTCGTGGGGGAGGCTGCACTCATGTGCGATGAAAAACTTATCAACCTAGACAATTATTCTAGACTACCGTTTCTGCAGAACGTTTTAGCAAGAGTTCTTCGTTTTACACACAACTTAAAAACCCAACAAACAAATTCACAGGTCCTTTATCGACTGACGAGAGACAACGTGCACTGTCTCACTTAATTAAGATATCTCAAGCAGAGTCATTTACAAACGAGATACTGCGTTTATCTAATAACAAAACCTTAAAATCTCAAGCCGCTTTAATGTCACTTAATCCTTTTCTTGACTCTAAAGGTATTTTGAGAGTAGGAGGTCGCATTGACACATCCCTTTATTCGTACGACAAAAGACATCCTATCGTCTTAAAGTCTGATAATAGCTTAACTAAACTAATATTTCAGAATGAACACAAACGGCTTCTACATGCTGGCCCACAACAAATGCTCGCCTTGGTGCGAGAGCGCTACTGGCCGATCGGTGGTCGGAACCTAGCCAGACGTGTCTATCGCGAATGTTTCATTTGTCGTCGATTTAGAGCTAAAACCTTGACTCAGCTTATGGGCACTCTACCTCCTCAACGCGTAGAGCCCGATCACCCTTTCCGAACAATATCAACTGATTTCGCAGGGCCCTTTTTCATTGCAGACCGAAAGGGACGCGTTTGTAAAATCACCAAATGCTATTTGTGTATATTTTTATGCTGCCGCTATAAGTGCATTCATTTAGAAGCAGTTAGCGCTCTTAGTAAAGAAGCGTTTCTACTAACTTTAAAACGGTTTATAGCGCGCCGGGGTATCCTTAATCTTATATTTTGTGACAATGGTAGAAATTTTGTTGCAGCAGCGAAGGAAATTAAAGAATTTTTTAAACTCTACAAAGACTCTATAGTTGATTTTGCAGCAGATCGTGGCATTGAGTTTCGGTTCGCACCTGCATACAGCCCTCATTTTTCTGGACTAGCTGAGAGCGGAGTCGCGGCTGCCAAAAGGCATATCAATAGAGTTCTTAAAAATACTCATTTAACATACGAGGAACTGGCTTCTCTTTTTTCCCAAATAGAAGCAATCCTTAACAGCCGACCTTTATGTCCTCTCAGTTCTTCACCTAACGACTTTACCCCCTTACCCCGCCACTTCTTGATCGGCAGACCGCTCACTTCTCTTCCAACACCGTGTCATCTAGAAGCTAACTCCAACCGCTTAGACCGATTTCAACGACTGGAACAAGCTAAACAACATTTCTGGAAGCGATGGTCGAACGAGTACATTGCTGAACTTCAACAACGCACAAAATGGCGTACCAAAACTGCAGAACTACAACTAAATGATTTAGTTCTCATCAAAGAAGACGCACCTCCACTTTATTGGCGCCTAGGAAGAGTGGCCAAGCTGTTCTACGGACCCGATGGCTTACCCCGCGTTGCGGACATCAGCACAGCACAAGGAACCACCATGCGTAGAGCGCTGAATCGCCTCTGCCTACTACCAAGAGCAGAACATTGAAAGGCATCCAGCCTTCCAACGCCCGGGAGGATGTTCGCGCCGTCTTTGTCGTCTTAAACAAACATTCAAAATTCCCGCAAAATTCCCGAATGAACTGCGCAGAAGCGCAGTTCATTCGTTCACTTAAATTCTAAACCGAGTTCATTCATTACTTTCATTTGTAGTTTTTTTCACTTCGTTCTTCCCATCCAACGCGCACGTCACGCTTTATCCAAAATTAACACATTATTGTAAAAACCTATAGAAATATTGGAAAATATACGTCATAAGCAAGAAAAACTGCATTTCATTGTTCCGGACGGAACATTTTCATTTGATACCCATATTAAGGAAGTTGTGAAAAAAGGAAATGTATTTCGCCATTTTATGGTAGCGGTCTTCTTGGATTTGAAATTTGTCATAGCCCAAAGTATTCTACTAGTTAAGCCCTTTCGTTTGATACCCATATTGAAGTAGATTGTGAAGAAATATTTTGTCAGGCCATTTTGTGGAGGCCGCCATCTTGAATCGATATTAACCAAACATAGCTAAGAACAGTTCGCAGACTAGTTTCATTTTAAGACTTTTTGCCCAGCTGCCATGGCATGAGTTTTTTTCATTATTCTTATTGTTATTTAATTTGCGTATATTTATATTAAAATTTAGATGTTATATAAATTTTTGTTTTGGGAGAAGCCATTAGGTACCGAGATACAGTACTATGTACTAGTTCGGACCTGACGTTATTATAACAAATAAATATTCTTATATTCTTATAACATCCGCACAAATATTAACCTTCAAATAAAAAAAAACACATGGAAATCGGCCCATCCGTTTGAGCTCTACGGTGCCACAGACAGACAGACATCGACGTCAAACTTATAACACCCCTTTTTTTGGTCGGGGGTTCAAAAGGAATTTTGTCATACAATGACTATGTCACTCCCGTAACTAAATACAAATGTAATTAAGGTTTATATATTTATCATTACATTATTACCTTTTTATTTTAAAGTGCGGAACATTAATTGTCAAATGTGAATTTTTTTGAAATATTTGTAATTGTAATTTGAATTAATTAATTTTATTCAAAGAACATGTAACCGAATTGAGAACCAGCTCCTCCTTACTCGAGACGATAAAAAAATTTAGTCGAGTGTTAATTTAAATTGAGCCAGTCTTTATTTTTTCGGAGAAAATTAAATTATTTTCGGAGTGATTGTGTAACCGAGTGTCCTGCGCGAGTAAGCAGCGGCCGCTAAGATGTCCTCGCAGTGATTCGGGCGTTGCTTAACATTTAAATGTTGGATCATACTCGGCACCCGCGGGGGACTCGCGGCGCTGTGTGGATACGACGGTAACAGTGCTCGCGGTTTTATACGCCTGGTTCCTAATCTCGTTATTTGGGTAAAATTGTTTTTTCGGACTGTAATATAACTGTTCCAAATTTCAGCCTGATCTGTTCATACGTTACGACGTGATTGAGCAACAAACAACAAAAATATTGAAATTTATAAAAAATAGGATTCAGGGTCGTACTACACCGTTATTTTAGTATTATTGTCGATTAAAATAGTTACTTATCAAGATTTTCTGCTACTTGCGTAGTAGGTACAAAATAATGTAGTAAATTGATATTTACCTTAAATATTTATTATTAGAAAGTGTAGCTAGAGTGATTTTATTTCCTGACCTGTGAATAGTACATTTATTGATTCTTTTTAAAATTTACCCTCATGATATGGTGGTGCCACTCTAATTTAATGTGTTTGGACGTCCACTTCTTCATGGACATAGATAAAACTTCTAAGCTCTAATTTCGTTAGCGCGGTGTCCGGGGGCTTCGTTAAAATTTAATCTCATAATTTTTCCGTAACATGCTAAAAGAAGTACAACTTTATAAGACATTAAAATGGAACGTCTTAAATTGAATGAAGCTAACACAGTGACACAGCAGTTAAGAACAGTTGAAGGTATCTTTCTCGCATTGGTACACTCGGAGGTCTCGAAGTCATCCGAACGAGACTTTCATTTCAGAGCGTGACGATGAGCTTGATTCACAGCCAACGAAAGCTCTGTTATGTGGTGCGAGACAAGTATTCTTCACTTCAAAAATACGTGGCAATTAAGAAGGAAGGTACGCGTAAGCGCTGGTTGAGCTTGCGAATGGTACTGGCAATTCAAACACATCTCCAAGATGGCCGCAAATTGTGATATCGACGTGCGAGGCATGTAACATATTAGGTATATCCATATTATCCTAGTCGTTCGCCCGACCACCCCAAAAGTGTCGCCAAGAAAGTAAACACAAGTAAGCTACTGGCGCTAATCAGCCGGAGTAATCAGTCTAATCACAATTAATGCGACCCCGATGTCCAGGGGTCGGTTTAAATTTCGAATTCATTCTAATTTCGAATCTTACCGTTTGTATTTCGAATCTTATCTTTTACTTTTGGACTCTTCTTAATTTGAGTTTTCATTTCGATTTGAAATGTTACCAGTTGTTTTGGAATGTTTTTTGTATTTTTATTATTGCATAAACGGTACATCATGTACCTAATATTTTAATATAAGTTCTTACAAGACGTTTTACGACAAGACAAAAAATAAATCTATACTAATATTATAAAGCTGAAGAGTTTGTTTGTTTGAACGCTAGGATCTCGGGAAGTGCTGGTCTGAATTGTAAGATTCTTTTTCTATTGGATAGTCCATTTATCGAGAAAGGCTATAAGCTATAGAACATAACGATACTATCAATAAAAACGAAGCATGAATCCAGAATGTAACAAAATCGGGAAAAAATATTCCTTTTTGAGAGTTTTCGTACGTTTCGTGCTTTGACATGACACATGACAGCATGTGTCTAGGATTGCGTCATTGAATATCACAGATTACATACCTCTTGAATATAAAACCTTTTTGCTAATCTCTGAGTTGGTACGACCAATTTCCGACAGGAAAAGCGGTGAAGAGGTGTTTTGGTTGAAAGTGATATTCTCAGGAATTACTGAACCGATTTCTAAAATTTTTTCACCGTTGGATATGTGCGGGATCTCTATGAGTGTTTTATAAATGTTCCACGGGCGAAGCCGGGGCGGACATCTAGTTATTTATATAGTTAAGTCTTCTCGTGACCACGGTGGTTATAACGCTGCCGAAACGTCGAGGTATTTAAACAATTAATTTTTCGTGATTAAGCCCCGTAGGTACGATTTAAACATCAAATAAATGATTGTTGATGATTATTATTAAGTTATTCGGGAGAACGGTGACTGCCGATCCGGAGCCCCTGATTCAAGCTCTACGCGCACCACTTCCTTTTCGAAGTCATTTTCGTAATGCCGCCAGCTTAAAAAAGAACATCAGGAGAAAACCAGGATGTTCAAAAAATCTTTCGAAGTCATGCGTTATTCATCAAACCACAATGATCCAGTGAAGTGGATCATGGCCTTAGTCTCCTTGCGAGAGAAGGCCCCGAGTCCCATCAGAGGGAATATTTAGTGGGGTTTTTACGCTAGCATGTTTTGTCCAAATTACCTAAAGGTTCTGTCCTGATTTTCTCACAATATTTATCTTTACAGTTAAAGACAGTGGTGGTAACACACAAGCTTATACACCTAATTTTTGGAAAATACTTAGAGGTCCTGACGGAATTCGAACCTACGACGTCGTGAGTATAAAGTCGGGTTAGGTCACTACGGCTATGTATATTTATTTTAATTTCTCATATGTAACAATTTTTATTTCGCAAAAAACATAACATATTAAAAGTGGTTGAAATTTCACGAGTCCTGAAATCTACCTCGCTCTGTCATATCACTATAATACAATAATTCTTGATATATCTTGTTTAAATAAGAAGTGACGAGACGATCAGGACATGTGCCTGATGGTAAGCAACATCCCTGCCACATAACAGCACAGTGACACGCAGCTATTGGAACATGAAGAGTCCAAATTATTACCTAACACTGCACTGCGCTCATCACCTAGAGATCTAAGATGTTATATCTCTAAACCCTGTAATTTCTCTGGAAACATTGCCCTTCAAACCAAAACACAGTAATGTTTTCACATTACTGTTTGGCGGTAGTATAACTGGCAAAGGTGTGGTACTTCCCCAGGCGGACTCTGCTAGGAGTCCTACCACTACAAAATTTAATTCTAATAATCATGCTTCTAATTCTCATTCGTTATTTATTTCCAATTTGCATCGAAATATTAAACTACGAACTTTGTATTTGTAAGAAAGCTATTTACAAATAAATGGGTACTTACTATAAATTTTTGTAGGCTCTAGCTGCAAGTTTTTTTTTTGCAACCAGTAAAAGTTCCTAAATTAATTTTTTTTCTTAGATATGGCAATTTTTTACAAGTATAAAATACTCATACTAAAGACACTCTTACCCTTATGTACGATCCTCTGAATTTATCCTTTTTAAGTCTAGTTAAAGTAAAAGAAGACAATCCTACCGACATTTGAAGGTATAAATGTAGGATGAGGAAAGCAAAACGGATAATTTCCACAAATCCATCTCGATAGTCTCACAAAAACAACACAATCTCAGGGATTACCAAAAAAACAGCGATCCGATTTTCATCTTGACTGAAAACGAAAAAGGGCGACCTGACACAAAATGGCGCGCTATTACCTTAGCTAATAAAAATTCAGCGCGCGAAAATCCCTGCACTACGATTGGCTGGAACGCCCTCGAGCGTGTCTCCCATTGGTGGGTATGTTTATTTCATTTTCAAATTAACTTTCCTTGTCACCGCGCTTCCCAGTTAGCTCAGAATTTATTTATTTCATTTCCCAGTTTATTACGTTGTGCTTGTGATGTGTAAATGGATTCTGTGCGAGGAATAATTTTAGGAGCGTTTTTCCATTACGCGTTGTATTGTTTTGGTTATTGTCTGTGGTAGGTGGGATTTGGAAGGTTCGAAGCATTTTCCTTTTTTAGCGCGCGGTCGGGATGTTCTTGTTCTGCAGGGACTTTTTTTATTTGGCATCGCACTTTGGCATTTTAGGTAGTAGGTAGGTATTATTTGTAATATGATAATTAACATTAATTTGTTTTTTTATTTGGCTTCGCACTTTGGCATTTTAGGTAGTAGGTAGGTATTATTTGTAATATGATAATTAACATTAATTTGTTTTATTTAAACGAAAGTTAGACTAAGTACATATACGTTGATTGGTGTTTTAGTAAACCTTAAAAAAACATTTTTATACCACCTAACGTTAATGTAGAAACATAGCTCTACATTTTGATGGGCAATATCCACCACGCTGCCCCAGTGAGGGTTAGTGGATAATGACACATGGCTTCAAAACATTCTAGGTACCTATATGTCGGTTTCCTCGCGATGTTTTCCTTCACCGTTTTAAGTCAGCGGCATTACGCAGATTACTTCAAAATGAGACTGGTGCGCGTGGTTTTGAACACGGGGTCTGCGATCGGCAGTCGTCGTACTCCCGCCTAGAACAACCATATCAAAAATAAAAGAAAAAGCAAGTTAAAAGAAAAATGTTGTCCTCTTTTATAGAAAACTTTAAAACTCCATTTCAAAGCTAAGTTTATTGTGAAAGTACTGTTCACTTATTTTAACCAAACGCATTAAATATTTGTGACAACATTCATTCCACTGAAACATTATACTTAATGGAGAGGCTTGTGGAATAATGCTGGTACACTTCGCGCCAAGCGTTATAGCCCTCGCTAGAGATAGAAAAAAAACAAGTGTTGGTTATTTTCACTCTGTACAAACTAAGCATTTTTCATATTTTTTGACATTATTTGATTGCCTGGAAGCAGTTCGCTTTAACGATAATGTCGCCAATTGCTACTTTATTTTTAAGGTTTTCTTAGTTTTGTTGTTTATTTTAAAGGCCATGCACAGTATATAAAGATGAAAGTAAATAAAAAAGCAACACTGTGTGATCACATAATCACATATAACTGTGGCAGCACCATGCTACCTTTGCGCTAGGAGCTCGAAAAGTTCGGAATTCGGTTTTCGGCGATTAGCTGTGAGTTACATAAATATACATTTTGACGGGTACTTTACTTTTGATTTTGACTTTAGACTTTTTAACGTAAACATTACATTTGAAAGCCTTTTAAAGGCGAAACTCGAGGAGGCCGAAGCAGCCATTTACAATAATGTAATTTTCCGGGTCATCAAGGGAACCATGACAGGACAGTATATGGCAGCTTACTGTGCAGAAAATGGCTTCGTGACACTGAACGAGAGAGAGACAGAGAGCGCGGGACTGCCTGTTTATGACACCACCAAACGACCCAATTGTAGTTACTGCCCGATGCACCAAGATTATGCTGGACGATAAGATCCTAGAGATGGCCAAGACCATCGAAGGGAACGGAAACGTCAAAGCGGATTGGGAAAATTGGGAGATACCGAGAATACAGTGGGTCAACAGAGTTCCAGTCTATGTCAATCACGACATTCTTCTAAGTAAATTTGAAGCCTATGGGGTTAGAGGTAATGTGCTTGACTTAGTAAAATCTTACCTAACAGACAGAAGGCAAGTAACTAAAATTACAAAGATTAATACTAAAACGAAACAGGAAGAAATATTCATGTCTAAAGAAAGAACTGTTAAATTTGGTGTGCCGCAGGGAAGTGTGTGGGGACCGTTTCAATTTATTGTCTACATAAATGATTTTCCTAAAGTAATTGAACATCCAATGTCACTATTTGCAGATGATAGCACGATTACAATAGCCTGCCAAGATAAAGCTAATTATGAGGAAAATATCAACGCTGCACTAAATTCGTCTATCCACTGGTTGGACATTAATAACTTGAAAATTAATTTAAATAAAACCAATTTAATGCAATTAACACAAACAAAAAATTACTTAAATAACATAAACATAAATTATCAAGGTAACAAAATTGCAGAAGTAACTACAACAAAATTTTTGGGCTTGACAATAGACATGAAATTGAATTGGAAGGCACATATTGAGATTCTCTGCAAGAAGCTTGGTAGCTCGGCATATGCTCTGCATAGACTTGCTACAGTGGTAAAAAAAGAGACTCTTCTTACATCTTACCATGGATTAGTGGCATCAGTCTTGAGATATGGGATAATTTTTTGGGGTAACTCAACGGATACAGGCCTAGCTTTCAAAGCACAAAAACGATGCATTCGTGCTATGTTCGGGATGCAAATTACAGATAGCTGCAGACAGGTATTCATAGACAACCAAATCTTAACCCTTCCAAGCCTTTATGTTTTTGAAGTTATGTGTTTTGTAAGGAATAACCCCCATTATTTTCCTCTCTTGAGTGACAAAGTGGAACGGAACCGACGTGATAAGTGTAGGCTGCTCATAGGCAAACGCAAGAAAAAGATTATGAGTGACAGCATTTTTGTATGGCTCCTCTTCTATATAATAAGCTGCCAAATGCAATTAAAAAACTTAACTTATCCATGTTCAAAAGTAGATTAAAAAAGATACTGGTACCCAAATGTTATTACACTGTGAAAGAATTTTTAAATGATAGGGAAATTAATTGGAATACTGATGTATAGATTTTGTATAACATTACATTTTTGCATTCCATTGACTTCCACATTAAATTCCATTAGCCACATTAGTGTCCACTGTCTATATTTTATGAAACTTTAGATTTAACTGATGTTAGATCAGATAATAATTGTAACGGACAGGTTGAATCAGATGACTCTATAATATATTGTGAGAGTTCTTTGAGTAGGTATACAAATATTAAATTTTATACATGTTGACATTCTTTTATACACATTGACATTGTTTTATTATATACATATTTAACTATTATTATTATTTTTGATTATAATTTTTTGATTTTTCTATGCATAATGACATTCTTTGACATTGTTCACACGGCTGAACTGCAAGAGCTACTACTGCAAGACCTTGGATTCTACATGAAACCACACACTTGTCAAAATCCATAATATTATCCTGCTGAAGCACAAGACATTTGCGTAATTGTACTCATCAAACATATCACACTAACATAACACAACGGGATAGAAGCCAGAAATTAATAGACGATGAATCAGATGACATATATGATACAACCGATTAAAAGTTAAAAATGAAAAAGAAGAAGAAGACTTTATCAGCTGACTATTATTATCATTGTATAAATTCAGACCAATGGAAACTGCGTTGCCAGACATTTTGCATGCCTCTAGAAGAAGAGGCCAGTTTGTATGGGTCAACTATTTAACTGTTTTGTATAATCTTATCTTACCTGCAAACAGCAATAAAGATTTTTGTATTTGTATTTATTTGTATTTGTTCCAGGATGTGGGAAAACAACATGGGTGATTAGACACTTCGACGTGGACAAGGACGCCATCATCACTACAACAACTGAGGCAGCAAAAGATCTAAGAGAAAATCTATCGCACCGAATCGGAAACCTGGTCAAAACTAGAGTGCGAACCATGGCTTCTGCTCTGGTAATCTGGTAATGGACGTCGCATATGCACTGAGGGAAATATACTCCGGTATGTACTCCTCAGCGTCCCGTATAAAGTCCCTAGAGCAGAGAAGATATAAGGGGACGCAAATACCCAACACCCTACCAAAACCCTCTTCTTAGTTCACACTCAAGAGGAGAAGGAGACCCTGACAAACTAGGGTTATGAGTCAGGCACCGGGTCACGCATCCTTACCATCCATGAAGCTCAGGGACTAACATACGAGTCGGTAATCGTAATCAAAACCAAAGCAAACATGAAGCTGCACGAGAGCGTGCCCCATGCGGTAGTTGCAATCTCGTGGCACACGGGGACCTTCACATACTACGCTGACGACATCGACGACGTCATCGGTCGGTTCGTGCGGCGAGCGTAGGCTGCATCACCGAAGACCATTCGCGATTTTAACCTACAGATGGCCATTAGGGACAGAAATGCGGCCGTTGTGGAGGCTCTGGGCCGGGAGGAGGCAGCTTAGGCAAATGGCAAAAGACAATTAGGCAAACACTCGATGTCGAGTCGATTACTAGCGGAATCCCAACCGGTAGTGATCGGCTCTACAGACGAGCACTAGAATTAGATTTTAAATGTACCCAACTCCCTCCTACTTTCTTCTTCTTCTCCTTATCCAAGATATGTGTAAAAAAAAGATAATTGTAATGACAAAGATCACGGACCCCGGAGTCTGTGGAGTGGCAAATTTAAATAAAAACATTACATTTAAGTTCTGTAATAGTTCGAAAAATAAAAGTTCGTTTGTGCATGTGTACATGCATATGAGGGTGTGTATGTGTGTTTTGTGTGTGTTTGATGCTAAGGTTCTACGTCAAACACGCATCTGTGTTGCCTGTCTAAAAACTATTTTAGATAATTAATATATTTTTTTTAACTGATAGGTTTGCACTTGACTTGTGACGATACATCTTACGATACGAGCTTGATTTGAAGATTCCAATATTGCAAACATCATGAAAAACCCACTCAAACAACGCATTGGTCAGCCTAACCTGTATTTGAGGCCAGCAAAAACCAAAAGAATGATTGCGTCGTAAACTCAACAAAATTGCGTTTAACAACAAACAATGACTTGTGTAAAGAGGTTCAAGTGCCCTTTAGAAGAAAGTGGAGCGTCGCAGCGGTCATGTAGCTTGTCCCTAACTGCACTATATTACGGCACGGTCGGGTAAGCTCTCTTTAAATATATCGCGGTAATAAAACCGGTTTTTGCGACGATTCCGCTGCGGGTCGCGTTTTTACTCCGATTTGGGGATGACGCGGTTAATCTTATTCTGATTGGATTTTTGAATTGAACCCATCTTTTGGCGCACCTCATACATATTTTCCGTGGGTTGCGATTTGAGCTCAAGCGTCACGTTTGTAAATGAAAGAAGTCTTCGGGTAAACTCGGATGATCTAGATGGCCATGATCGCGGCTGCAGCCTCTAGTTTTACCCGCGTAGTTCTATCGTGTCTTTAGTCTAGTTTTCACTTCTAGCGGTTGTCCCTATGACTGAACTATGACTGAGAAGTACCACACCTTTGCCAGTTATTCTACCGCCAAACAGTAACGTAAAAAGTGTTATATTTTTTTCTACGAAAAAAAAACAAAACTGACCTCAATTTTAAATTAAATTGAGACAGTAGTTCCCGTAGTTCCCGTTTCCGTTATTTTCCCGGGATAAAAAGTATCCTATATATTCTTTCAGGTTATTATCTAACTGTGCACTAAATTTCAATAAGATCCGTCCAGACTCTACAACGTGATTGAGCAACAAACATCTAAAAATCCAAACATTGACATTTATAACATTAGCAGGATATTGAGACAATTCATCGAAATCGCTCAAATTTTGGATTGGACCCCCTCCAAAAGATTACTAATTGTATCATCATCATCATCATCAGTCCACATTCGTCCATTGCTGGATATAGGCCTCTCCAATAATACGGCACTCAGCCCGTTCCTCGGCTTTACGTTTCCAACCACCACCAGCTGCCTTCTGTATATCGTCATACCAACCTAGTCTCAGGGCGTCCTACACTACGTTTGCCGAACTCATTGTGTAGTTGCTGTTATTTCCCGGGATAAAATGTAGCTTATCTGTTCTTCCACATAATCCAACTGAGTTACGACGTGATTGAGTTACAAACGTCCAAACATTCAATATTCAATACATAATACTTTAATATAAAAAGACGGCATCTGAAAAATGGCGAAGTTTTTTCCAAAGCCATTGGTTCGTTTGACTGGAGTCATCAAGTCCGTTCCCATTCACGCATCAACTGGACGCAGTCTTTGAGCCGTTTGTGACCGTTTTGTAAGCGGAACCGGCGTCAATCAGACAAATTGGAAGCATAGCTCTGCAAAGAACGGAACGTAACTCCGAACCTCAGTTCGATGGCTTATGAGTAGGGATGGGAACATTTGGGTTAGTATACAGTCTTGTATTTTCTTAAATAAATAAATATAGGAGTACACTTTACCCACAATACCATCTGATCACAAATTTTTTGACGTGACAACGGCTTATAAATTGGTTTGCCGGGTGACACTTCAAGAAACTGCGTTACGCTCCGCTCACGTTATGAGCTCACAACGAGAGCGAGTGAGAGGCACGCGTCCCTTCCACTCGGGCATGGTTAACCCGCCTAAGAGCGAGAGAGACAGACATAAAAAATGAAAGGCACGCGTCCCTTCCGTAAAATTATTTTACCACTCAAAGTCGTTGTCACGTAAAACTTTCGCCCGTATACCGACTTTACAGGCAACCAATTTTTTTTAAGTGAAAACTTCTTTTGCGCGCAACAGACAGATTTTTCGTGGGCTGTGAATTTAATTCTAGCGTCACGCTCGGGAATGATAATAAAATCTTCGGGCAAACTCAGGCAACCATTGGCCATCTAGAAATGCGTCAGTATTTCTAGATGGCCATGCTCATGGCCACGCCCTTCGGTTTCACCCGCGTAGTTTCCAAAGTAAACTATGAATTTCTGAGTTATAAGTTTTCACTTCTATCGGCAGTTCCCATTACTGCCATTTTTTTATTTTGACAATGTTCTTAGCTGTTGTTTACCATTAAACACATGTTTTTTCAATTCCGGTACTCTATATAATATTAAAGAAAATTGTATTGATAGCGGATACATGTTTGAGCCTTTTGGGGCCGAAACTTTGGGACCGTGGGGACTGAGTGCCAAAAATATTTACAAAGATTTAGCGAAACGTCTTTGTGATGCAACTCGTGACCAAATTGCTGGCCTTTTTTTGCTCAGCGCATAAGCATCGCCATTCAACGTGGCAATGGGGCTAGCATTTTGGGCAAGATTCCTGCTGGCATCGGTCTTATAGACTAATATCGTGTACATTATGTAAATAAAAATATATTGTTAATATTTTCCTGAAATAAATATCTATCCTGTTTCAAGTTCTTAGACAACGTAATTTTATAAAGAGTACAAAGAAGAAAGTAAGTACATATTATGTGATTCCAACAGCGCCTTTTTTCTCTTTATTGGATATAAACAGGGTTTTAATTAAATGTCACCCTTGTAACAAATCATACTACTAAAGTCTAAAACAATTAATTTCTCAATTTGAGGAATTTCCGGGGAATCCCGTTCCCGGTATTTCCCTGCACTAAAAAGTATCCGCTTTTCGAGATTTTAAAGTATCTGTGTTCTAAATTTCTACTCGATCGGTTCAGCGGATCGGATCAGCCGTTCCGATGTGATTGAGCAACAAAAAACAAACTTCCACATTTATATTAGTAAGCATTTTTAGATTTTTCAAGACTGGACTACTTTACTCCTTTCATCTCATCTTAGGACAGCACTAAGTCTATCACAGAGTTCGAAATTTGAAATGAATGGGTGCTACGACACGTTTTCTTTGGATGCTACGGTGCTACGCTACTAACGAATATTTGCGTTTCCTTGAAAATGGAACCGTTTCGTTTTGTTCTGTTTATAAATTATTCAAAAATTTGAACGTATCTTTTCTTATGAATGTGAACGAACAGTTTTGTGTGAGGCGCACTATGATATTGAAGGTACCGTACTAACACAATCTAATAAATCATACTGTCGAAGACGTATAGACGGGGCACGCGGGGCGTGCGGGCGGTGCGGGGTGAGACGCGGAAAGCATGCTTTCAAACTGCGAACACGGCAATGTTAGTAGTATGGGAGCGTGGTGCAGAGCTGACGCTTAACGCATGTTCGATTTTCGATTTTATTTCATTTATTGGATGTGGATACGCAGAAAAGACTCACAAAAAGTAACTTTCGAGATATCGACCTTCAAACGTCAATATCTCAATGTTTAATAATTATTTAAAACTGTTCCTAAACTTAATCCAATACAATGTTGGTAATACATTTAATATTAATTCATTCTGATCAACGTTCATAAAACAGTATTTATTTGTGTTTTTTTTTTGCCAACTATACATAGAAAACACCTAGGCAATGTACAAATATTTGTATCTCGCACACAAACATTTGCACTGGGTGGGGATCGAACCTACGACCCACGGCTTCGCAGACTTACTGCCCACTATGCCACCAGGCCCACCTGATTGATCTTGTATTAATTGATTCGACTTATGTAATAATTGAGGCTATAAAACTAGTTCCATACAATGCGGTATTAAAACTATTTTTCACATATTTGAAAAATTATTGGCCACAAAATCTAAAAACATTGTTACAGAAATTAAATAATCTTTATCCTTTTAACAAAAGCGTTCTATTCAGTAGTTCGTTACTACCCAATCGCAATCACTCTGTAACCATACAAGAGTGAGACGACATCAAAAAGCAATCAATCAGCGACATATGCGCCGTAAAACCTCCTCTACAATTACGGCCCTCGTTTATTCGCATCGGGCAACACTAAATTACCGAAACATGTACTGTGTGGTGATACCAGTATGAGCTAAACGTTTTTCTACGATTTTTTTAACTCTTATTTTTTTTAACTTGACTATTAAGCGATGATGTGGTCTACGATGGAGCGTACTTACCTAGCAGAAACCAATTCACTCTCTATTTAAAGACACCAAGATTGTGATCATTGGAAAAAAACCATACAGGCAACGCATTCCACATCCTAAACGTTAAACGTTATCACAAAAGTACAGTTAGAACTTTTCGTTCCTGTCTTTGGAATGTTGACCATGAAACGATATCGCTTTTTCTCGAGTTGTTAACAATTGTTAAGATTACAAATTATTGTTAATTCACACCGAACAGGTTTATCCTACGAAAAATATTTGATCTGAATTCGAATCTGGTTACGATACGTATTTTTTTTTCCGAAAAAACATAAAACGACTTTAATTTGAAAATGAATTTCAGACACTTGGCCCAATTTTCTAAGAAGATATACAACATCGCGTCGTCCAGATAAATGAATAACAAATTGTAGTTTTTTGTTCATATTTCAAAAACTACCCCACCGATTTCGATAAGATTTATACGCAATCAATCTCTGAACAAATCATCTGTGAAATCGTCATCATCTGTGAAGTCATCTGAATCATCTATGAAACAAACAGATAACCATTGAAACTGCCTAACAATTTGCGGAGCTTTCGCGAAACATATGTATAATTACATGCAAAAAAACATAACTCAGGATTTGATAGCTCACTTTAGAAACTACAGGGGTGAAGTCGGAGGACGCTGCTAGTAATAATCTTCAGAGCATTGTCGCCTAAATAAATCTTTTAAGCATGGCATTTCGACTAGACAGCCATGGTTACATGTATAAATGGTAACCATGGTAACATGCCATGTAGAGTTGGGTAGGACATGCGTTTACTTTGAGTTTGTATGAGTAACTCATTTTGAATTTTGAGGTGTGACATTGTCCCACCTCATTGTACCACCTCATAAATGAGGAGAATGGCTATCATCACTAGACTGTGACTTGATGCATACTGTGACATTATAACTACAAAAACGAGTTGAGCTGTGATTGTGACATTCTACAAATTGAGTTACTACTTTCCTGTGACATTGTATTACAAGCAACACATCATGAGTTACTATGATGTATGAAAAGTAATCGATATTTTTAAAAGTAAAATAAAATAAAAAGTGCAATAAAA
Organism: Ectropis grisescens; assembly: GCA_017562165.1. Classification (NCBI taxonomy): domain Eukaryota; kingdom Metazoa; phylum Arthropoda; class Insecta; order Lepidoptera; family Geometridae; genus Ectropis; species Ectropis grisescens. The sequence continues at coordinate 3,892,401 of CM029792.1, read as the reverse complement.
CAGTTTAAGTACTAAGCTTTACTGATTTAGTTTGTTTTTACTTATTGTAGTGCTACGTTATTTGAAATTTTATTGTTATGCCTATACTTAAATAACAGGTAGGTATACTCATTTTTTTACGTCCTAGATAAATAACACATCCGCGGAGTGTAATTATAATGTGCTGCGTTGTTGGCGTCGCATATTGATGCGACGCAAACAATTCAGAATTCAAGTTAAAACAATAACCGAACTTTCTTTTGGTTGTCCCGCTCACTCATTAGAAATGCTTAGCACGTTACTGCTTCTCGCTCGCTCACAAATAATGTAAGCGGGACAACAACGCGCAGGCCCATGAGTAAGATTCACGACTATTCGTGCCTCATTTGAAGTGGGACAAAATGTATTTTTGAGGTGATGGGTCATTCTGACATTTTGTATGGGACATTTGAGGTGACTCTTGTATGAGGTGCACACCTCTAATGCCATGATCATCTAGAAATACTAACACATTTTAGTGACACCCGAAGATTTCTTTCATTCACGAGTGTGACACTTGAATACAACGGGGCGATATCAAGACGTAAAAACATCTGTCAAATATAGTTCCCAATTTCACCGTAAATGGCGCCACTGTTTTATTTTGTTAGAGAAATTTCACAAAAACTAACAGTGGTGCCACACTTGACAATATTTAGAACTATCTTTGACAAGTCATTTTGCGTCTGGAAAACGCCGCATTCAAAGCCGATGAAAATTCAGTCTGTGGTACGCCAAAAAAAGTGTTCACTTCAAATTTACATCTCACTTTCACTCGTACTTTGAAACACCCATACTGCGTCTCCAAAAGCGTGTACTATCCTCACGACAAAACGCTTTTCAATCTCCACTAACAATATATCCCCGAAAGCGGCAAAAGAGCCCATTCTGCGCGCCCCAAATGCCAATCTGACAAGATTGCTTTTTTTTCTTTTGTCAGTTTTGAATACGACGCATGTAGGAAGGTGGATGTGCGCCTTTTGTCGATGATTAAATACTGAATACTCGGTAGTGATGGGACATGAATGGTTGAGTTACTTATTTTTAACAGAGTTCAAAACAGGCTAAGTTTCTCGATTCGGTTGGAAGTGGGGTTTTTCGTATGCATGTGACGCAATTGTTCCGCCAATGAGGCGTTTTTCAGACGCAAAAAGACTTGTCAAAGATAGTTCTAAATAAATATTGTCAAGTGTGGCACCACTGTTGGTTTTGTGAAATTTCTCTAACAAAATAAAACAGTGGCGCCACCTACGGTGAAATTGGGAACTGTATTTGACAGGTCTTTTTACTATTGTGAATCGGTTTTGATGTTTCTTTTTGTTTGGTAGTTCAGAGGTGGTTTCTTTTTTTTTTATCGAAATAGGTGCAGTTGTTTTTGAAATATCAAATAACAAAAATTGTTAGCAATAAAAAATTGAAATTTAGTCGCGACTCTAAATTTAATTTGAAATTAAAGTCGGTTTGTGTGTTTTCAAAAATAAAATAAATTATATCTTAAGAATAACGATAAAGATTTAGATAGGGGTTTTTTGCTATTGTGGGCTAACGTTTGACCATCATCTCGATCTCGCTCGCCTTAAGCTATCTATCGTGTTACAGATATACAAAACAAAATGACCTGTCATAGGAACTCCCGATAGAAGTGAAAACGTATAAGTCAGAATTTAATAGCTAACTTTAGAAACTACGCGGGTGAAACCGGGAGGTGTGGCCATGACCATGGCCATCTAGAAATGAGTGAGCATGGCCATGGAAATGGCCATGATCCCGAGTTTACCCGAAGCTTTTTTTCATTCCCGAGCGTGATGCTTGAATAAGACCAGGAAATTACACTTTTATCGAAAATACATAGATAGATAAACTTTTTATTGCACTGAACAAGCAACTTCAAAAAACAAAATTTCAATTGGTGACCTTATCGCTAAAAACGATCTCTTCCAGGCAACCGCTGGATGGGATAGGAGAAATGAAGAATAAGAAAACGGAAGAAGTACAAATAATCAGTAAATAAAAAAAAAGTAAAATGAGAATGAGAGAGAGAGAGAAGAAGAGAGATTTTCTATTGGAGAACATGACTATATTTCTCAACACACTTGATCAGAGAGATTGGAGCATAGTGAGAATAGTTTCAGCTGTGGGAAGACAAAATGGTCTTTTTAGTATTAAAATTAAAATTAACGTGGGTGTTCCACATATTTAATTGGACAACGGGGCACTCACGTATATACGGTCTGTCAATCCGGCTCGAGTTTCGGCCGCGTCCGGCGGCCTTTTTCAAGGAGAGTGCACGCGCGACGGCTGCCCGTTTGAAACCCAAACGGGCCAAACGGGCAGCCGTCGCGCGCGTGCACTCTCCTTGAAAAAGGCCGCCGGACGCGGCCGAAACTCGAGTCGGATTGACCGACCGTATGTATATACGTGAGTGTCCCGTTATCCAACAAAATGGTCTATTTATGCACGTAGAGTCGTAGATATATTGTCTGGCCTCGTAGCTTAGTGGGTAGTAGTAACTCCTGTGTAGTAGTAGTGGCCTGTGAAGCCAAAGGTCGTGGGTTCGATTCCCACCCAGTGCAAATATTTGTGTGATGAGTTCAAATATTTGTCATTGTACTGTGTCTGAGTGTTTCTATTATAATAAGTAAGTGTTTACAACTATATAAGTTTTATATCAGCAATCTGGCCGCCATATTACAAGCTTTGCTTAGTTTGGGGTCAGATGGTGTTGTGTGTGCTGTGTATTGTCCACCAAAATTTATTTATTATTATTTTTTATTTTTTTTTAAATAAAGAGTGACGAGACGATCACGACATGTGCCTGATGGTAAGCAACATGCCTGACACATAACAGCACAGTGACACGCAGCTATTGGAACATGAAGAGTCAAAATCATTACCTAGCACTGCACTGCGCTCGTCACCCAGAGATCTAAGATCTTATATCTCTAAGCCCTGTAATTTCTCTGGAAACATTGCCCTTCAAACCGGAACACAGTAATGTTTGCACATTACTGCTTGGCGGTAGAATAACTGGCAAAGGTGTGGTACTTCCCCAGGCGGACTCTGCCAAGATACCTGCCACTTCAAAAGTAATAGTTTTATTTATGTATTCAGGCAGTACAATTATTTAGTTTCGATAAAATTGAATCGATCGCCAAACAAGTATTGTTAATCTCTATTTTATTCTAGACCATCCCTATAGTTGAGTACACGGAACTAATAAGTCAACGTATGTGGAAAAACGAATCAAACCTTTCCACTCAACCTAAGGATCAAGACTGGCCAGCGAGATTTCGGCCAGTACTCTAATATTCGAAAACTGAAATTATAGGACGTATAATATCGAGGTTTACTGTTTCTATACGTTATTCTTTTTTTTTTATAGAATGCAAATAACAGTGGTATTTCGGAAAAGCCGACCGAATAAGTGAAATTTTGAACCATTAATAAATATTACGTATATTTGTCGCAAACGAATTTTTTAATCCACCGTATGACATTACGGCTAGCCGTTAACAAAAACAGAGCCGTTTTCTAATGCGGCGATTTAATGATTAGCCAGATTGAATGGCCATTGGCCATCTAGAAATGCGTCAACATTTCCCATAGCTGACACATTTCTAGATGGCCATGGTCATGGCCACGCCCTTCGGTTTCACCCGCGTAGTTTCCAAAGTAAGCTATCAAATTCTGAGTTAGATATAGCTTTTCTATCGACAGTTCCTATGACTGCCAATTTTTTTTTAAACCTTTCCAAGCGATTGGTTGAAACGACTTGACGCTTGACCAACATTCTGGCGTTTAATTGGCTTATCGTTGCCCTGCAGTGTAGTAATGCTGCCAGCATGCTGGCCACGTTACTATTAGTAGGCTGAATCATCTTAATTTCCTTAGAACTTCATCGGAGTATGGATAATTCAGATTATTTTTAGTGTAAGTAGTTAGGTATATAGTGTAGTTCATATTAAAATTGGTAAATAAAGGTCATGTTTCTTATTTTTGTCAATTTATTGTAATATCAATTATAGTATGCGAATTTAGTGTTTTCTAACCTTCAACCTTCAAAAAGTTTTAATGCTAAGAAAACAAAATGGCTCCGAATTTTTCGTGTTCCAAATTCAAATATTTTCTTGCGTCTACCGCACTGATAAAAGAAAAATAAATAAGCTAAGACATATGAAATAACATCAATCTTATTAATATTTATTGAAAATAGTCTTTAACTGAATGCTAAACAATTTTGCTGTTGAAGTGTCAACTTAGGTGAAAGGTAGACTTTGAAACAAACTTACAAGAACACCATCCTATAGCTTTACTTTCATGAAAATACAGTTGAAAATTGTCTGTAAATTGAAAAAATAATATTGGGATCGAATTTTTTCAACCAACTTTCTTTTTCATCTCTCTTTTTATTCGTCATCCTTATTTTTACAACAATAAGGTTTGATTTTGTTTGTTTAAAGGTTACACAGGTTAACTTCATTTTGCGTTATGTTAATACCATTTTTCATATTAAAAGTTGGTGTTGCCATTGTCAATATTCTCCCTTGTGCTTTGTTCAGTATTGGGGGTATCGAATCGGAAAATAGGTGTTGGATTATGAATATCAATATTTTGATACGATTTTCTTTTGTGGATAGGTTTTCTTTTTAGCTGAACCGGAGAAAACTAATGTAAAGTTATTTGTGTAGTACCTGAACTCACGATGGGAGCCACAATCGAATTTTTTGTAACAATTTAATGAATGCTCATTGCTTAGTTATTAAAAATATGATATTGACTTAGAGGTGAGAATGTTGTATTTCACAATAGTAATATCATGAGATCAAATCCCTCTGAGTATCGTAAGTGACAATTTATGTGTATTAAAACCATTATTCACCCGAACGATTTCATTTCAGAGCATGACGGGTCAGCTTCAATTACATCCTAAGAAAAAAATTGTGTGCGGTGCGAAAAAAATTTTTTTTTTCAAAAATCAATTCATAAGTGGCGGAGTGGATTCATAATACAATTAAAACAGCATAGAAACGAATTGAGAACCTACTCTTTTTTTTGAAGTCGGTTAAAAAAGTAAGCTGTTTATGTTTTTACATTTCCTTTCACCTTTAGCTTAATTTTATGATTAAAATTAAAAACAGAAAAACGCGCCAACTCCAATCAAAAATAGAACGTCATATTTTTCCACGACAAAGAGCATAGCCGTCAAAACGCCATTGGTAAATGAGAATCCAGTGATTCGAGAGTGAAGTGGAACGGAAAAATCATTGGAATGTCATCGCACTTTCCCGCGCAAAAATGCGATTTGAATAATGGAAAATATTCTTTATTTTTTTATCTATGTGGCAACATTACTTTGATTTTAAATTATGGCAGTTTTAGAAGTAGCTATTGACTCTCTAGCTCTAGGTTTTATGATGTCCTAAAATAAATCCTACTAAATTTAATATGTCAATGTGTTGGATGTTTTTTGCTCCATCACGTCGTAACGTCGGAACGAATCGGGCTGAAATTTCTAACATAATATAGATTATAGTCTGGAAGAACACGTAGGCTATTTTTTATCCCGAAAAAATAGCGGGAACGAGAACAACGCGGGTAACACCAGGAGGCACTACTATGTAGTTATTCTGTATGAGTTTTTTCAGTCTTAGTCAAGCTTTATAATACGTCGTTCAGTGTCTACGGATTCCGTAGCTTACAGCGTAGCGTGTAGAATTGTTCTACGGAATTCGTAGAGAATCGATTATTGAATTCCCGTGAAAATGTATGCTTAGATTCGTAATTCTAAATTCAAAATAGTGTCTAGTACACGAGAGATCGAAATTTAAAATTTGAAACTGTGAATTGACTCGGCTTGAAGCGCTTTGATTAGGGAGGCGCGCCGAGGTATTAGGTGGGGCTAGGGTTGTCAATATGGTAATTACTTTGTCAAAAACACTTGGAGTTTATTTACCGTGGATGTATTGTTATTCTATACGAATAATGTAATATATATATATTTGCCAATCAAATTGCCAAACTATTTCTGAGAATTAAAATAAAAGTATGTTCATAAATTACCTCTGTAATAACATAGTGTGGATACAAATGTTTCATTAAATAAATATAATTTCAAATGTCAAACAAACATAAGTTTGGAGTCATTAATTTAGTCTGCGCTCGTCAAATTGCTGACCAAAAGTGCTTTTCCGACTGGCAGCATTTCCATGCTGCATGGTCAGGGAGAAGTTTTTGGACCAGATGGAGACCTGAGCGGGGATCACGCTCCATATTCTTAAGAAGATGACTCAAAAGGGCAACAAACCCTCGTCTCAGAACCCAAGGACTCAGCCACCGCCATTACTATTGAGAATAAAATCAAGTTAATGTTCTATGATGTGTCAACCCTATCAAGTACAGGAGGGGGCGGGCGCGCGGGGCGCGGTGATTGGGCGCCGGGAGCCGCGCGTGGGGAAATCACCGCGCAAACTCGCGCCTACACCGCCACCTACCGGCGCTACCGGCCACAGCGCAGGAACACCAGTACTACAAGCATACACTACACGACGACGCCATTGTTCGGTTGTACGTTGTACGGTGAACGTTGGCTGCATCACTGAAGACCGACTGCGAGTTCAACTTATTTATGACCATGAGGGATAAAAATGAGGCTGTGGTGGATGTTTCTGAGCCCGGGGGAGGTGTTTTAAAAAAATATCAAAATCGGGCTAAAGAGCACTTAAATTAGGATGAAAATGTTCCATACTCCCCAGTATTTTATTTTTCTTCACCTAATCCAAGACATTTGTAAAAAAGAATACAGGTAAAAAAAGGTCATGGACCCCGGAGGCTATGGAGTAGGAAAATTAATCAAATAACAATAAAGAAAAACTTCTTTACTTCTTCTTCTCGTCTTGCACTCTATGTTCCTGGGAGTCGGGAGGCAGTAGAAGCCACTTTACGACAACAGAACTACTATAAATGGTGGTTTATAAAGTCGGTTTACGATAATTTTACGTGATAACGTAATTAGAAAACGGCCATGAAAGATCTAATACTTTTATGCGTTTAAATATTCTCACTGAATGTATCATCATATTGTAAAATGCTACCACTCTGACTTTTTTCAACTCGGAGGTCCTCTGCATTGCTTGTCCGCGCTTTGGCTTGTACGCTCGCCGCAGGCGGAAGGTGACATCTTTCTTTATTTTTGCAGTTGAACTTAACATTGTACGCCCGAAACTGTTATTATTTTAATAAACTTAGTATAATTTTATACGCAGTTCAGAAACAATCCCTTTATGTAAGGTATGTACAAACATTTTAAACTAGCGGTCCGTGCCGGCTTCCCTGTGGTACTAAAATTATATTATAGCCTATAGCACTCAGGGATTAGGTAGGTACATTTCCAATGGGGAAAGTTTTTTTGTGAAATCGTTTCAGTAGTTCCGAAAATTAGCGCGTTCAGACAAAAAAACATCTACAGCTTTATAATCTTAGTATTAAAATAGAACATAGATACATTATTTACGTACCTATACGCAATCAAACACAGGATTTTGATTCCGTGTTAAAATCATCCTACTGTTATATATTTTAAACTGTGTACAGCCGCGAGCAAGTTCGCGACAACGTTCCAATTCACGGTTCGAATTTTGAATTCGACGCAACACATAACAGACACCTCCGGACACTGCTCACAGCACTCGGCGGATTTCAAATTTCGAATCATAGACGAAAACAAACTTTTTTCTTCGAACGAATGGCTGTACTCGCAACTTTACAAACATTTCGCTCTACAAATCGAATTAAAAAATGCTGCCACTTTCTGTGTGGAGGTTTTAGGAACTATATACGCCATGTTTTGTGACCTACTTACTTACTTTTACATTACTTACATACTTTTCTACTCTTTAAAATAACAAAAAGCAACTCACATAATGTTCCCACTGCTGCGACTCAGGGCTTCTTCTCACAAAGAGAGTCAAGGCCAAGCGCGACTTAGTAGATAACACTTGCTTCTAAAGATATCTTTCTTAGGATCCTAGTCTCCTAGTGATATTATCCTTCGTCGTTAATGGAAACACTTGTACCTACATCTGTGCATGGGAAAAAAAGTGTGCGCTTAAGACCGCACGGCAGAAGTGAAAACTAAAATAAGAAATACTCAACTATTTAAATACTAATTACTAAATATTTAATAATTAAAAATAAAAACGGTTTATTAATTGAAATTGAATATACCTAGGAAGCATATCAACACGAGAATAACATGCAGCTGAATTACTAGTATCCATAGCCAAGAATAAATTTAAAAAAATATTACGCTGGTCGGAAAAAGCGATTGACTGGCAATTTTTTTAGTATTTGCTTTTTATTTATTTAATAGGTATTTCGCTAAAAATGCATACTTAAATATGTTGTGTTATATTATATGTGTAAGCGCTGTGATGTAAGTCAGGTGGTGTTGCTGCTGTCTGGCTGCTGCCACTGTCTTTTTGAAATGAAAACTTCTTTTGGCGCGCCTCAGTCAGATTGTTTGTGGGCTGTGAAATGAATTCTAGCGTCACGCTCGGGAATGATAAGAAATCTTCGGATAAACTCGGGACCATGACCATTGGCCATCTAGAAAGGCGTCAGCATTTCCCATTTCTCATGTTAACGCATTTCTAGATGGCCATGCTCATGGCCTCCGTCCGCCCTCCAGTTTTACGTTCCGGTTCCCAAAATAAGCTATCAAATTCTGAGTTTATAAGTTTTGACTTCTATCGGCAGTTCCTATGACTGCCTTATTTGTTTCGGTCTAGCGCCCGAGGATAAAGAACTTCAATCGAATAATAACAGCCTATATCGTAGACTCTATCAAACTAACTTAATTAAAATAAAAGTACGCGTGAGCCAACAAAATACTATAAATCAAAACAGAAGCCCCCAAATTAACAAATACGTTCTCTATTACAATAAAATTGATCACAATTACATTGCTACCAACATAATAAAGCTAAGCTAAAAATCACTCTTTTCACCACCCTCGGAAAGCTATCAAATAGACATTTTAATTTACACGTATACGACCTTTTTTAACAGCAACATTCAACCTTAGAGCACAGAAAAAAAAGTTTATTTCTAAACGGCGGGAAAAGTCTTCACCACACACATTCATAGAAATCAATGACTTTCTTATTAAACGATTTTCGACCTTATATAAGTGAAAAAAATGTGTATATCGAAATGGCGGGATTCTTTTTTTCGCCTGATACAATCATAGAAATCACTCGAATGCGAATGGAAAAGGTGTCAAAGATCGAATTTACGATTCATTATACTTAATCCGGGCCGAAACGGGGGTGGATTTTTGATATTGCCACGCAGAAAAAGACTTTATAACAAGGTTATAAGACTTTTTGTTTCTTCTTAGGTTTTTAGTGTTCGAATTTCAAAATGTTCGTAAATGCGCATGTAAGTGCCCATTGTGGTGGCAGATGGTCCCATCGCATTCCAAATTTAAAGTAAGTAGTTTTTTAAGGGGATGTTATTTTGTGCCAGTCTTACTGTCTTGAAGTACTTAATTAATTATCTGTGAAATATTTAGTGTCAAATTTAATAGAGTTTTGAGTCATTTGCTGCTTTTATAGAACTAATAGATTTATGAATGTGCAGTATGATAGATTTTCAAAGAACATTTTATTCTCAATGACACGAGACACGCAGAAACAATATTCGTAAAAATTACTAACTAAAATAGCTTTGAGTACGTGCGACCAAATATAATAAATTCAACCCAAAATAGCCACTTTATAATATCGATAGCTTCTGAGTATACTGACCCAACTAATAAATTTCTACAATCGCACTTCTCTTACACGGGTCTATAGAAGATGATTAAATTCTTGTCAATGTAAAATAGTGCAATTGGCATTTTTTTTCTAGGTTCAGTATACTTAGAAGACTTCGATATGCTTTATAAACCCACATACGAACAAACTTGGTTTTGTATATGTGGCGCATCTTTTTCTATAAACAATTTGTACGGTGGTAACACAGTATAAAGAGAGACTGTGGTGGTAATATCTCTGGATTTGTGCACAACTATACGGCATTGATACGAATTGAAAGCTGGTTTAAAATTATATCCAGTCTGAATTCCTAAATAAATTAAACTACTTTTCTCTTTCCTATTGAATTTTTTTTTTAATAATAAGTAACGAGACGAGCAGGACATTTGCCTGATAGTAAGCAACATGCCTGCCACATAATAGCACAGTGACACGCAGCTATTGGGACATGAAGAGACCAAATAATTACCTACCACTGCACTGCGCTCATCACCCAGAGATCTAAGATGTTATATCACTAAGCCCTGTAATTTCTCTGGAAACATTGCCCTTCATACTGGAACACAGTAATGTTTCTACACTACTGTTTGGCGGCATAATAGCTGGCAAAGGTGTGGTACTTCCCCAGGCGGACTCTGCTGGGAGTCCTACCACTACAAAACTACATACATACATAGATTATGACATATGCCTGTACACCGTTTAAACTAACTTTGTAATAAACCATGAGTTTTCATTTAAGTGAGATTATATATAATTTAGGACAGTGCCATTATGCTTCAGAAAACAGAAGCACTATCGTAAATTTATATTTTTATATAACCTAACAATAAAACATTAGGTACTGTTTACTGCCAACATTTGTATTAAAGATACTGGCCAGTTAGATACCTACAAACGTACTGGCCACAAACAAATAAGAAGACAAGTATGCTCCACAGTTTCCCGCCCCCGTGTTTTTGGCTCGAGGGTCGGATTTCGCGCCATTTGGCCAACCGGTCGTGTAATAGCTCTGTTAGGCTCGGTGCACACTGGACGTAGACACCACTTAGCTGATTAACTTCATGTGATGGATAAATTTTAATTTGTATATGACATATAAGTACTTGAGTTCTGTAATATATTGTTCAGTTTATTGTTTGGGCTACATGATAATATTATTAAGTTATAATACCTACTTTGTAGGAGGTCATTGACTGCTAATATTTGTATGGTCAATTCTGTACTTATTTTGGCTCACCATACAGCCATACACAGATTATTCGTGGGCTGTGAATAAAGCTCAGCGTCACGTTTGGAAATGAAATAAATGTTCGGGTGAACTCGGGATTGCCGATTGGTTCAGATCGAAAAAGATAGTCACCTGCAGCTGTCTATTGTCATTGTTTTTTTATTTATGTGGTCTTGAATACTAGTCTTTCTCTTTCTACTGTATTAGTCACTGTGTCGCTGTATTTTCTAAATTCAATTTATATGATATCGTTTTTATTATTAAGTATTCATCATCATCATCATCAGCTCGTGTTCGTCCACTGCTGGACACAGGCCTCTCCCACATAGCTATACCCTATTATATGTTTACTTACCTTAATACCCACATTTCGAAGTATGTACATAATAATATTATTCAATACTTATGATAGATTTCCGTTTTTCACATCTGTCGTGCGGTCTTAAGCATCTTTATAGATTGCTCCATATTTATAGACTCTTAATTTCGGGAAACCAACAATGTTTTATTTATATAACGAGAAATTTCTATAAACAATATCTACAGAAATCGCAGGTTATATTTGAATTCGTGTAAAAAGTAAAAAGTAGAATAATTTAAATGAACGTAGCTCTTTTGTGCGGTGACCCTAATAATCCCCAATGTTCCACTCCAGCCAGTATTGTCTATTTGAATTTGGAATAAGCCTGGTCGAAATTTGAATTGAGATGTTTGTTTATGATTCGATGGTTAAATTTGATTCGTCAGTGTTAGCAGTTGAGTGAGTGTCGTGTATCCGATTGGCGGGGGAAAATTGGCTGTTCCTAATTTGAATTTATTCGCTCTTAGGATAATGTTATAAATTTTATAGTTGAATGAATAATTTACAACAGCTACACTGTGGAATGAGTTACCTGAGTCGGGAGCCTTAGTTTCTTCTAGTCGAGATTGAATCGGTTTCTTCTAGAAATTCTAGATTCTAATCCATCATAGACCACATCGAATGGTAGCAAGCGACGAAATGGTTGCCTAGCCAACATAAAATACGATATACGACAAAATAAAATAGGGAGTGCGGATTCTAAGTGTGCTAGTGTGTACTGGACCCCACACTAGGGTGACCTGTGTTGTGGGAATCCAGGCTCCTTCTAAATTGTTATTAGGTACTTTTATTTATTTAGAAATTGGTAGTAAACGTAAAATCAGTAGTTAGTATCAGTAAACGTAAAACAATAACCTAGACGTACGTATGAAGCTTTAGAATTTTAATGAAAACGTAGAGGATTTTGAAAAACTGTTAATAATATATATTTTAGACTCCTTCGATCACTTACAGTAGCTATACAAATAAATCGCAAAAAACGATGTCCACTTCACCCCAGCACTAGTTTACCCCATCCCTAGCCCCGGGGGCATCACTAGTGTTCCAATTACGCGCGTTCCATTGTCCGCACAAAAAGCGTCTTATGTTGTCTATGGTCTCTAATGGAGTAATTATTCGCCCTATCATGTGAGGGGAGGGTGCTTTGAGAGGGGCAACACTATGAGTTTCATGCGGTTGTGCTTGGCTTTTGAAAATCATATTTGATCGGTTTCAAGTAGGATATCTCATTTCGTCAAAACACATATTTTTTTCTCAACAATCGAGAAGAAAATATTTTTTTTGTATCAAACTTAATTTATTTTAAATTTGATCGAAATCGTTAGAGCATTGTTAGAAAAATCCATAAAAACATATAAAAATCTCACTAATAATAAAAATACAAAATAATTTGAGCACCCGAAAATCTTAAGATCTATTATCCATATTAGAACATTCGACAACATGCAAAGACCCTTTATTGTTCGAAAAAGACATAGTCTTGAATATCGACGCAAAAATGGTGGGTTTTAATCGGATACATTTCGGAAAGTGTCCATCTGATCTAAAACCACCTTGGCCTTTATCTATGGGACTGCTCCCTCAAAAGAGCGACATCGTTTCATTGTTGACGTGCCAAAGACTTGAACAAAGAGGTTTGATTCTACTTTTTGAAAATAATCTCTAGACTGGACTGGAATGCGTTGCCTGACTGTCTTCAAACCGAAAGTGAATCGGTTTCTTCTAGGTAAACATGCTGCGTAGACCGCATCATCGCTTGACATCAGGCGAGATGGCGATCAACTGTAAACTTATTAGTTAAATAAAACCGTCTAAGTGTGAGTGGGGCTCACGCATCAAGTGTTCCGTAACATTAGCAAATAAACGACGGAAACCTCTTTTATTGTAGGGGGCTCCCCCCTTAATTAATTATTATATTTCAATTGATTAAATTTAAAGATAACATAAAACATCGAGCAAAAAACGGTAAAATTTATTTTATTTTTAGTATTTGTTGTTATAGCGGCAAATAGAAATACATGATCTGTGAAAATTTTAACAGTCTAGCTCTCACCGTTCTTGAGATACAGCCTGGTAACAGATGGACGGACGGACGGACAGCGAAGTCTAGTAATAGTCTTATTTTTACCCTTAGGGTACAGAACCCTAAAAATGAACATCAAAACATTGAAACTTACGCATTGAATAGAAATCAATTAACAGAAAGTAAGATAATAGGATATAAAAATAATGACAATAATTATTTCTCATCACACATTTCTTATCCACACAGATTCTCACATTCACACAGACAGACAACACCCTTCACCAGCGGCAGTTAAAAATAATGACAATAATTATTTCTCATCACACATTTCTTATCCACACAGATTCTCACATTCACACAGACAGACAACACCCTTCACCAGCGGCAGTTAAAAATGACCCATCAAACTTCAAAAACCCATCATAACACCCCAAAAAACCAAACAAGCCGCAAATAATCATAAAAGCTAAATAAAAAGGAGCCAAAACAACTGGTGTCCCAGATGTGGCCGTCGTGGGACGCTGATGGGTCGCAGGAGACCCCACGCGGGGTCACTGGAGACCTCTCGCCCCTCGCAGGGGGTCGGTAATGATTATAAACACTAGTTAAATGATTGAATGCGTCGGGGAGCGATTCGCTAAGTGTATGGCACTTATGCATCTATACTAATATCATAAAGCTGAAGAGGTTTTTAGTTTGAACGCGATAATCGCAGGAACTACTGGACTGATTTCAAAAAATATTTTACTATTAAAAATGTACATGATCTCTGAATGCTATAGGCTATATATTATGAAGAACAGGCGAAGAACAGGATAAAGGCTAGTATTATTATAAAGCTGAAGATCTTGTTTGTTTGAACGAACTACTGGAACGATATATTGATCAAACTCAAAAACACAAGACAATATCCTGATGAAACACAAGACGTTGGCGAAATTGTGCTCACCAAACATTTATCTCACACAAATATATATCACAACCAAATAGAAGCCAGAAATTAATCTAAGATGAAGAATCAGATGACATAAATAAAAACCAGAAATTAATAGAAGATGAGGAAGAAGAAGACTTTCAGAAGAAGAAGATCAGCTGACTATTATTTAATTTTTTTTTATTTATAAATTACTAACAAGTTGTCTTGCCAGAGATATTGCATGCCTCTCGCAGAGGCCAGTTTGTATGGGGCAACTTTTAAAATGTTTTGTATCATCTTATCTTACCTACAAACAGCAATAAAGATTTTTGTATTTGTATTTGATATCAAAAAATCTTTCACTGTGGGATATATCCGTGATCTTTGATATATTTGAATCACGTGTGTGAATTGTCCACCAATATTTATTTATTTATACAACCAAATTGATAACCTCCTTCTTTTTGAAGTCGGTTAAAAATATGTTTAAATACTTAGTTTTCGAAAAGTCTGATCTGATGCTTAAGTTTTTCTGCATTTAACAAAGGAAAATAATGAAAAACAAATAATGTATGTGTTAATAATCTATTTTCTTTAAAAGAAACAATTCAATTTGAAATTCAATTCAGGCATTTCACCATATTCAAAAGTAAGCAATCACTATGTCATCGAGGTAAATTTTAGCTGTTTTTTGTTCATATTTCCAAATCCGCTACACCGATTTCGATAAAACTTATCACCTCTGATCTACCAAATAAAAAAATAATCATTTAATCGATTCATAATTAGCCGCGCTATCGCTAAGCATAGTACATAAAAAACATAGTATCGAATTGAGCACTTCCTCCTTTTTTAAAGTCTGTTAAAAAAGGCATGAACATAGGAGTACGTATAGATATTTTTTAATTTTTAATAAAAAAAATATCGCATGAGGCTAGAATGCAGACTATATGTTATAATTGACCAAATAATGATCTGAATACAGCAACCCCTAAACAAATTGTCAGCCCCATTGGCGGGTAGGGTTACATGATTTAGCAATTACCGTCGTCCAGAGGTACTTTTAATCTGTGTTTAATGCACAGGGGTGATTAATATCAGCTGGGTGTGTTTGAGTTGTGGAGCAGTGGTGGAACGTACGATTTTATGAGCGAGGCTGTGGGCTCACATCTCTGAGTAATTTTCCATGTTCTTTTTTTGAAGTAAAAACTGCAAAATGACCCTCCGGGGGAGTACCACACCTTTGCCAGTTATTTTACCGGCAACCAGTAATGTGCAAACATCTTTGTATTCCAGTTTGAAGGGCAATGTTTCCAGTAAAGTTACAGGGCGATGAGCCAAAAAGATCAGGCACGATCCGAAGGGGGGGGACAGAGGACAAGAACTGGGGACCTCCTCCCAAATTCGAGACTCCTGATAGATAGACCGTGCCTGATAGAGATAAAACATCTTAGGTATATCTCTGGATGACGTGCGCAATGCAGTGCTAGGTAATTCTTTGGACTCTTCATGTTTCAATAGCCGCGTGTCTGCGTGTCGTGCGTGGCTTGAAGGGCAACGTTTCCAGAGAAATTACTGGGCTAAGAGATAAAACACTTTGGATGTTGCTAACTATCAGGTACATGACCTGCTCGTCTGGTCACTTTATATTACACAATAATAAAAAAGAAACTACCAGTTGGAACACAATCAATTTCGATTTGCTATTGCGCTTAATTTGTTTTAAAATCATATCTCTTAATCTTATTATCTTTGAGCTTATTGTTTGAAAATAACATAAACCGGCTGCCGACACAATAAAAAAATACAAACCAGATTTTCCGGTTAATTTGACATCTTTGAAATCAATGGCGCGAAAAATTGCAAATTTGTCTATGGCCTCAAAATGGCCGCTCGCCGTTTGGTAAAAGCGCGCCAAAACCCTTTGGGATACTAGAATTTGGGGCAGATGGTAGCAATTTTCGATTTTGTTGACAAATTCATTGTTGTTTATTGTTGTGTGATAATTATTTGGACAGTTTAACGGGATGTGGGAACCTCGGCGGAGTTGTTAACTAATTATTGTGTTAAGAACAGTTACAGATAATGGTTAGAATGGCAGATGCGATTATAGCGATTCACGGCAACTAGCATGTGTAGAGCACATTAGTATTTTTAAACTTTTATAGGTTTACATTTGACCGCCATCTCGCATCATGTTAAACGACGATGCGGTCTACGATGGAGCGTGCTTACCTAGAAGACACCGATTCACTATCGATTTGGAGACACTAAGATTGTAACCTAAGATTGTAATAAGCCTAGACTTATCACAAATGTAGAGACAAACCTCTTTATTTGAATATTTGGCACATCGCACTTTCGAACTACCGACAGACCGATAAAAAAAGAGGGCAAGGTGGTATTCATCATCATCATCATCAGCCGCAAGACGTCCACTGCTGAACATATGCCTCCCCCTAGATTTCCACAACGAACGGTCCTGCGCAACCTGCAACCAGCGGTTAACAGCGAACGTGGTATTAGGTCATAGAAATCAGTCACACACTCTTCGAAGTGTATCCGATAAAAATCGATAAGCTAGCAACTTTGCGACGATGTTGAAGTCTTTTTCGAACAAGCATGATGTGGTAGAATACTACTACTACCTATTATAAAAGTAATTATTTGGATATTTGTGGCTCAATCACGTAGTAACGTCTGTATGGATCGAGTTGAAATATGGAACACAGATAGATTATAGTGTTAATTGGCGACCACTAATTAATAAACACTTATTTAGTAAGATCTAAGTGTGTTTGGTGGCTAATGGATTAGTCTAGTGTTTGGTCACAGATCTCGTAGGGGAGAACGGTTGAAGTGTTGGTCTTTGAAGCTCTTAGTCGCTCGTTAATTACAATAGGGGGTTTTGTTACTGATATGACCCTCGTAACATTATTTGACGACGCAAAACAGTGTAGGTACAGAATAAGCTACATCTATACTATTATTATAAAGCTGAAGAGTTTTTTTGAACGCGATAATCTTAGAATCGACTAGTTCGAATTAAAAGATGCTCTTTTTGTTGGATAGCCCATTCATTTATCGAATAAGGCTATTACAGGCTATATAAAACTACCCTACTTTCTACAGGAGCTCAGCGTGCATGAAGAATGTGACAAAAACGGGTAAAATATACCGAGTGAACTTAAGCATACACTTTAGTGTGCCAATAGAAGTGAAAACTGAATTAAGGGAAAACTATTGAAAAATTTCAATAATTAAAAGGAAAAACGATTACATACAAGTTGAATACAATGAACACAGCGACACGACAGTGACGGTTGAAGGACGAGTATCCATATTGTATATCCCAATATCCGTGGCTATTTCCATAGGCCAAGTTTTTTTTTTAACCTCTCAAGGCGCCCAGACCTCAAATGTCTTAGAATCGACGAGCGCGTAGCTGAAGAGGTGTTTTGTTTGAAAGCGATATTCTCAGGAATGACTGAACCGATTTCTAAAAATTTTTCACCGTTGGATATGTGCGGGATCTTGATGAGTACTATATATGTTCCACGGGCGAAGCCGGGACGGGCATCTAGTCATAGATAAACGTTAAAAAGTATATAAAAGTATAAGTATAGCCAATATATCTTTGCTACAGATGCGATTTCGAAATGCTTTTTTTTCATTGACAGTCCACTTATTTATTTTTATTGGTTCCCTACGAAGTTTTACTTGTCAACGAGTTTATTTTATGCAATAAATCCTATGTTTGAAGTGGTGAGAGCTCTAAAAATATTACGAAACAAAGAAAACCCACAAAAAATATAGCTCTTAATAAGGTTGAATTAAATAAACCGCTTGATGATTCTGTATATGAGTTGTTTTGTCTAAAATTGACGAAAATCTCAAACCATTTCAGTTAAAGTTTTTTTAATGCTTTTGTAATGATAAGTGTGTTTGCATAAGACCGCACGGCAGAAGTGAAAACTAAAATAAAAAATAACTATTTAAACATCGAACTCTTAAAAACGGCAGAAGCGGCAAACGCGCTTCTACTATGGCGATGCAAAATCAGGTGACGTCTCCTGATTTAGTCTCAGTCGCAACAAAGAGTTGTGTACGTTCGCTGACAATTGTGTACGTTCGATGACAATTCTATTTTCAATTTTTTCAAACAAATTTTCGCCATGTTATGTTGTCTTTAGATTATAGCATACCTCATCTTCGTTTCTTTAATTATATCGATGCATTTAAACCTTTGAATAGTTTTAACTGACTGTTTTTGAATAGTTTTTACTGACAGCAAAAAGACGCGTCCTATGATCAGACCTTCAAAACTGAAAATTAATACGTTTAACATTCAGACATTATTTCAAAAGAAACTGAATTAATTAACCGTAAAGAGAATATCCAAGCTTTGAATTAACTTATAATTCTATTCAATAAATACTCGTACAAACGCTCGAGGGCAAAGCTAATAGGAGAGATAATGGGAAGGTGAATCTACGCGGGAGTGCTGTGGTGAAAACGTTGAACTATGTTAATTGGCCATTTTGTTTTTCTATGGAGAGAAAAACACTTTTAAATGTTCACTTTTCACTTCTCCCTTCCATTGTAGTGAGGCACAGGGCTTTTAACCTGTCTGTATAAGATTTACAATATGTAAGATTTCAGAGATGAGATAGATTCCATAGATTTATATAGTTGCAAAATACGACAGAAGCGCCAATTATTGAGTGATGGCGAGAAGTCTAAAAGGAAGAGTAAAGGTTGCACATACCCTTAAGTCGCGTAATTACTAACCAATGTTCATAAATATATTAAAATATTTGAAGTTACGTGAAAATTTCAAATAAAATATTAGATATATTTATAAAAGTCACACAAGCAACGCATTACCTAAACTTTGTATTCACATAACTTATTAAATTCAACATTTCAAAACCGTCATTTTGTTGTGGTGGCCAAATTGAATTTGAAAGTCGTAGTGCCCTTGCTCAGCACAAAAATATGCGATTCATCATTTAGAAGCTGTGGCATTTCGGACTGATTTTCTTTAAACATAGCTAATAACGCTTCCGATTAAAGCACATTTGAAAAAAAAAAATGCCACAGACAGACACACACAGTGAGAGAGAGAGAGAGATGCATCTAATAACACCTCATTCTTTTTGTGTCGAGAGTTAAAAATTTCACTCAAACTTTCGATCGAGTCAAAATTAAAGTCGAAAGTTCTTTGTTCATAAAATGTACAATTTCCACTTTAATTAGTAAAAACCAAAAGTAATAGCATAGGTACAAATACTTAAATACGTACACATTTAAAATGAACATTACACTATACGACATCAATTATCGTATAGAGTCTAGTCTATTAGTACATTTTAACCTTTATTGTGTTTTGCAAAGTTTTCTTTCTTATAAATTTGAAATTTGGCCAGTTAGCTGTTTCACAATGTTTATGTACTTATCTGTTGTGTTATAATGTTCTATGTTTATATCTTATTTATCTACTGTTTTAAAGCTTGTTAGTTTTAAGTTCAGATCTGTTGGCCTAATTTTGTTTATGTATTATCTCTAATTTAATATTATTATTATCAAACCACTGTATTTAAACAAATGTTGTTTCTAGGCCCACATAGTTTGGAATATAATGTTCTGTACAGTATACTCTTATGTTATAGTTTGTGTTTATTACATTCTGTTTTGTGTGCTCATTGAATGAATAAATGAATATCGTATAGATAGTTGTCTTATAGAGAGAACGTCAACTATGAAAGGATGTAGTGCTTGGTCCATCCCCCCGCCGGCCGGCCGCCGGTGCCGGTAGCGGCCCGTCAAATGTGGGAGCTCTCCACAAAAGGGCTAATAACTCGTGTGGAGCACCCTTAATGTATGCCCGGGGCTCAGCACCAGTCATAGGCGGAAGCGGGAGTTATGATCATAGAATCTTTATTTGCGAAAATAGACACAAATTAATCTTAAATATATGGAGATAGATATGTCACTGTAAGATTGTGAAAATCATGAGATTGTATTATAACGATGTCAGATTACAAACTAACTTAAACGACCGTGAGATTATAATCTCACGCGTTAGAGTATAATCTGGTGTTAACAATTTTACGCTGACAGAAATATACTCTTAATTGACACACCGTAACAAAGGAAACACAATAAAAAATTACATTATATTGTAAAGTAGGGCGACAATGGACGGCCTTGGCCTTGAATGCTCTTCCAGGCAACCTTAGAGTTCCTAGGTGCCTAGGTTGTTCTTGAAAATAATACATGGTGAAGTCAAAATATGGGGTGCGCAATTAAGAAGTAAAAAAACTTTAACGAAGGTAGAGATAAGAATAAGAAAATCATAATTAATTGTAATTATCATAGTACAAAAACACTATTTTATTTTTGTTATGATATTTAGCACCTCGGTGAGTAAGCTTTGCTCGGTTGTATTGCCTGAAAACACGACCATATAGTTTTTTTTTATGAAACCTATGTCGTTGTTTTATTAAGATCGACACATCTCCCTCGAAACCTTTACAATGCCAAATTTCGTGAAAATCGTTCGAGCCTTCTCCGAGATTTACATTATATATACAAGAATCGCTTGTTTATTATTATACTACATAAAATATAATTTACGCTATTTATAACCCCATAGTTTGGATCCTCTGTCCAAATACTAGTTATAAGCTAAATTTCGGAGGCCGAAGTTCAAATGAAAAATAATAGATTCTGCAACAAAGATACTCCCAAGTCCAAACTCTATGGCACGCTAGAAAAGTGGTTCATTTTTTTAATTTTGTAATACGAAAATCTTTGCCTCATTCTCAGACTCATTCACAGCTTACAAAAAATCTGTTTCCGAAACAAATTTTCACTTTAAAAAATACTAACATTTAAAAAAATATACACTATCGTTATACTCGTAAACCACGCTACCATTTGTGTTCTAGACTGACTCCACAAGGCAGTGTGCAGAAAAATATTATTTTTATCTATGGTACTATCGTTAATTCCTTTGTCGGTGAGTAGCTCTTGTCTGTGCCCTTGTTTATTTTTTTTGTAATGGCGTCTGCCATTTTTTCTGGTTCTATGACTTTTTCCGATCCCATTTTTTTTGTTATTGTTGAGATCAATTGTTTTGCTACGGATTGTTGAACTTAGTATGAGGCTGGCTTTTGTTGTATTTTGGATTATTATACTGTAACTGATAGGATAGTTTTGAAAAGTGCAACCATACGATATATATATATATATGATAGGAGGTACTTTTATTTTTAAGGTTGCGTAAGTTTATGGGAGAGACCGTCAATATAAACCAATGGGTGTACCCTCCGAAACTTCAGGCGCACGGAATGATGGCATCGTTGGGAAGTGTGAGCTCACTCTTTCCGTTTTAGTCGGTCGCAGGAAGCGGTGAATGCCGGACGTTTTTACCTATCATTATTCATCGTCAATAACCAAAATAAGTAGAACCACATCATACCTCGTCGCTAGCGATTCTAGGGGTTAAGTAGACTGGTGATGTGTAAGCCACTTACGCTACAAATAGCCGCAGTTTATTGCAAATTTCAAGGTGCTCAGGGCACATCCATTGGTGTGTATCGATAGGAGGAATATAATAAATTGCGCCTCCGAGTTTGTGCGGTAGCCCAAAGTTCAATAGACAGTCAAACTGAGTCTAAATTTTAAAAATAAATACCTAGTTATAGCTAGACCGGTAAAGCGTAGAGTAAGCCAAGGTAAGCGGAGTGTAGGACGTCCAGCTGTAAGATGACTCGACAATATTATCGCTTTATCGCGTGTCGAACCCGGGCCAGCAGGTCTACTACGAAGTCCGATAAACGATATATCGGTTGATCTGATCGGGTGTTTCGTTCATTCCGATCGACGCTGATTTGACAGTTTTTGTGTCATCAACCGACCGATTGTGTTTCGTGGTATAAAACGTCCATAACTTCGGCCGATATATCGTTTATCGGACTTCGTAGTAGACCTGCTGATTGGCACAGGACTGAGGAAGATGGCATGATTAAAGAGAGTCCTTCCAGCACTGGGTAAAGAAGGGATGATGATGATAGCTAGATCGAAAAAACTAACAGTTATACTGACAGCCTTGTAATAAACAGTATCGTACCTGTGTGCTATTTCCAAACTATGTTCTGTTTTTTTTTTATTTCAACTTGATCCGTTCAACCGTTTCGACGTGATTGAGCAACAAACATCTAAACATACCATCATTGACATTAATAAACCATTTTCATACAAAAAATTAAACCACCTTAAAACCACAAATAGGCACTCAAAAGCGAAAAATAAATGAAAATCATTACTATAAGCACTACCCAATCATCTATTTGAAGTTGGTGCTAGCCAAGTTTAATAGGTAGTGGATAGATACTATTTTCCTATGCCTACTTACCACGTGCCTACATAGTATCAATCTACTAACTTTTTGAGCTGACTGGCACCGACTTCAAATAGATGAGTGAGTAGTGCTTATAATAATGATTTTAATTTATTTTTCGCTTTTTGCAGGTACCTATTTGTGGTTTTGAAGTCGGTTTAACTTTTTGTACTAAAATGGTTTATTCCCTGTTTAGTGCAAAACAAGTTTTAATTAATGCATTTACACAATTTCGTATTGACAGAATCGAGTTTCATAACTTTTGTGAAATCTACAACTACGTCATCCAGAAAATTGTACTCAAATTTTAGTTTATGGTTTATATTTCAATTCAATTCAATTCAATTCATTTATTCATACCATAAATTCATAAGAACACTTGGTAACGTCATTTACAAAAAAGGCAAAGAATCTGTGTACATAATATGATAAAATAACAACGTCAAAAAGAATAAAGCAGCTGTAAAGGGGCCTAGTCAATTACATGCAGCTGTAAAAAGGCTTTGTCGAAGACAATATAACAAATAATCAATACACACAGTATACAGATACTACATTAGTACAAACAATGTAACATCAAAAGTCTTAAAAATCTATTATTTTACCTTATTACAAGATTCTAATTTCGACACATTTCTCTTCCATACGTTACTATCTTTAACAAAGTCGTCTATATTATAATATGCCTTGCTCAATAGGTAGCTTTTTATTTCATTTTTAAACTTGGTTTCATTGAGGCCTTCCACTTGTACAAAAACTAGCAAACCGATTTCGATAAGATTTATAAAGAACCATTCTAAAAGCATACCCATCTGAACACAAAAAGAAAATGTAAAATCGATGCGAGGGTTCTCGAGAAATAAAAAAAAATGTGGCGAATTGATAACCTCCTTTTTGGAAATCGGTTAATAACAGGACGAATGTTTAATTTTGTATTTTGTTTACCTACTTTGCTGAGCTTTATTTCGTCACTTGTGGTACGCCCCGGCTTGGTACATGTAAAATATGGCACTCAAAGATCAAATGTCTAGTTGTTCCTGAGATTAACGTATTCAAACAAATAAACTCTTCAGTTTTATATTATAGCTTAAAAATTAGAACTCTATATCGACGCGCCATCACACAGAATCTCATCTAAGACCCAAAGACTTAATATATATTGTAATCGTCATCAAATTTTTTAATCAACCTAGTGATGTGCCAACGCCGGCGTCCGGCCAAAGGGCCGTAATCCGTACGAGTAATGTAGCGACTTTCGTTTTTCATTCCATCGACTTTTTGCTCCCCATTTGGAGTGCACCATTTTTTAATTCTTTTGAATCTCGTTTCTGTGTACGGATGTAGTGATGAGGTATATTTTTATCGATGTTTAAGGAATTTATGTTTCTACTATTGGAACGAAGTTCCTTACAGCAGGCTTAGAGGAGATAAGAATTTTGCTGCGCAACCGAACTGAAGAAAAACGGCAGTAACGCGTGAATACTGCATATGACCAGTGTTATCAACTTTAAATTTCGTACCATAAATAAAAAAGAAGCTGAAAGTAGTTAGTGTTGAAAGTAGCTGAAATTTATTTTTTGTTGAGTTGCTTCCTTATTCAGCAAAGGAACTTCGTTCGTACCTAGTGTCCCATGACACTACATCTTTTTTTTATCTTGCAGACTCAGTCATGTTAATATAATAGGTAATAATTATGAACGGAAAATAATTGATTGATATAAGATTAAAAAATACGTTTTTAAAAGGAAACTCCGACAGTTAGCTCGAGATGGTTATTACTGTCTATTGAACTTTGGGCTAGCACAGCAGGCAAATTTTATCGATATCGTCAAGTTTATTTACCGACATTTTCCCATCCCCATAAGCCCACACTCCATCATATTCCATTTTTTCCGTTCGTCCAATCCTTTGCCGAAACCATACGGTATACTTTTAGCTTCTTTTTAATTCGTTTTACAATGATAACTGAAAGGTGCTTTTTATTCGCCGAATATTACTTTCGTTGCATGGCTTCGGTGTAACGGGGTACTCCCGATAATGACAAAGTGATTAGTACCAATATTCTTCTAATACTACTATAGTATGAACTATAGATTGAAACGAGAGGTCGCCTATTCTTATCTAGAAATAAAAGCATAGGCGAACTGTTCATCAAATTTATTTGTGGGTCGAAAAGGCCAAGGGCCACACTATAGTATGTTCGCTTTCCTTCGATGTGTTAGTTAGAGGCACTCCCCTGATGCTCGTAGCTGGCAGATCCAGCGGGGGCGCGAAACGGGCGTAGACGAGGTCGGGATGGAGATAAATGTCCGCCCTTCCAGGACTTCGTAGTGGTGAGAGAAGTGGGTACCGATATTATTAAACTTTGGATCCGAAATCTTGGAGCCTGAACGTAGGACCCCAAACTTTGGACCCTGAAACAATGGTACGGTTTTGGTCGCTGCCTTCCACCGCGGCTCCCCGGATTGTGCTTTCGAGGCAAGCAGAAAGAAGTGCTTAGTTTTAATGGTGTGTGGAAACCACGATCAAATAGTTAGTGAGGGAGTAAGTTTTGTAACGTTACAAGACACTAGAGTAAATTTAGTCACTACTGAATTCAGTAAGCCTATGGTACTAAATTCAGAAGCGCGGATAACATGCTTCTAACTTGCTTCGAAATTTGTACTGCTGAATCTCATCACTCAATTTAGGCAAGTGTAATAAGGCTTTAAGACACACGATTCCAGTAGCGTTGGTTGGAAATAGGGAATATGCATGTAGTTTAAATAGGCTTGATTTTTTTTTTCGTAGAATCCTTAATGTCCCGCCATTATGCCAAAACAATTATTTTATTATTTAGTTAGTTATTAATTATAAAAAATGTTATTTAAAAAGTGCAAAATAAGCGCGGGAAATTCAAGTTTGCGAAACGCATCATTAACTGTGGAAACCATATGTGACGTCACATGGCATGTTTTCTGCTTTAACGGTGTCGATATTCGTACTGAGCTAGTAGTGTTAGAGAGAAAAGTCGTGTTCTCCATCATTTGATTAGCTAGCACAACTCAAAAATCGGTACAAAGTAACTGCAACACTTGTAGTAAACAAACACAGGTCGTGGCCTGTGACGTCATGCAGGCGCGGGAAAGATGGCGGCGTTTAAACTGGACAAATTATATCGATATTTTTAATATTATTTTAAAAATTAATTTGTACATTTACAAGAGTATTTATATTTTTTATTGTGTTATAATAATGTAAAAAGTGAATTAAAAATATTAAAAAAATGCATGCATATTCCCTATTCCAGAAACTTTTTACATGTTGATACACCACCATATCCTTCTAATATTTTATGTAAATTGGTAAGTTTATATGTGTGAACAAAAGTTTGTTACTCTTTCAAGGGAAAACTACTTTCTGGGTGTGGATGAAATGTGACACAAAGATGGATAAATAACTCTCAGTGCTGTCAGTCCGTCAGCTTTTTGTTATGCGAGCTTGTACCAAAATTCACCACCTATCTCTACCTCAAGACTCTACTAAACGGAAACGTCCACGTGATTTGGAACTTCCTAGAGTCAGTTCTACGTTCGCTTCACAATTGCCACGTTACGTGCACATATTTACATACAACATGGTCGCTAGACATTTGGATATCGCTGGGTCTCCGCTCGTTGAATCTTGCGCTAAAATTCGCAAATGGCTATTTACACTAACTTATAAGCAAACGGAAAGATTAGTATCTTTTAATGAGTGAACATTTGGGAAATCATTCCCCCGAATGGAAATTCCTACTTACTTTCTTTTAGAGCTTGCTCCGGCCATCGTGATATCAGACTGGCATGCGTCTACTCTAAAATACCCATATCCAAACTCTGCCACATACCTAAACACCTACATCCCTCTCAATTAGTCACTATAATACTACCTCACTCACACACGCACAAACACACACTCACAATAACACGCACTCTCTTTTCAATACATCCGCATACATAACACCTCAAGTCACGCAGGCTTAATGGAATTATTCGGAATTCCTACATTATTTCTGCTAAAAAAGAGAGGTTTGCAGCTTGGCAATGCAGTTTTGATGTGGAACGTTGGTTTTATTTGATTACACAGCAATTGACAAAAAGCTAGAACAGATAGTGTAATTAATAGTGCTACTATTTTCTACTCTTTGCCCAACTGTAGTTAAATCGAAAATCGAATATCAATTTGTTTGTCTGGATCTAATAATAGGAAATTAAATATCAATTGAAATATTGTTTAATTATTCATTTTAAATTATAAAATTGTTCTAACTTTGCGTTATATTATTATGTACTAGGAACTGCGTAAAACGAAATTGTAAACCGATGTAGGGTGCCCAAAATACAGGCCTTGCCTAGTTTGGGGCCCGCTGTACCTCAATTTATCTGTATAACTTGTCATGAAATGCAATTTGTAAATGTAACTGTATGTACTTTATTTGGGAACAATAAATTATTATTATTATTATAATTTGGAATAACACATAGACTTCTTATCCCAGAAAAATAACGTGATCAGGGGAATTACGCGAGTGCAACTGGAAGATGCTACTAGCTAAGTAGTAAAACTCGCTTGTCACAGTTTTATGGTCATACGAGTGAAGTTAGTACTCGTACTTATGTGAAACGGCACAACAATATTTTTGTTTTTCTATATTTCGTAAGTAAGTATATAAAAACTTCTAATCTATCAGCTGTCTGGCATTCATAATATCAGCGTTGCTTAGTTCGGATTCAGAGAATGTCATGTGAAAATTATCGACAGCTAATATTTTGTATGATTGCCATCGCAGAAGCGGCAAACGCGCTTATACTATGGCGATGCAAAATCAGGTGACGTCTCCTGATTTAGTCTCAGTCGCAACAAGGAGTTGTGTACGTTCGCTGACAATTGTGTACGTTTAATAATAATAATAATAACCGAGGGTTTTGCCTGTGCAATTGCTGACGAGGTTGTCAAGACGAACAACTACCGGAAATACATAATGAAGGACGGTACGGTCGACATTTGTCGGGCATGCCGCCAGGCGAATCACTTCGTCATATTATTTCCGGTTGTTCGCATCTTGCTAACGGCGAGTATTTGCACAGGCATAACTTAGTAGCCAGGATCATCCACCAGCAACTTGCTCTTCGATACGGCCTTGTCGAGTGCGAGGTGCCGTACTATAAGTACGCACCTCTGCCAGTTCTCGAGAATGGTCGTGCGTTGCTCTACTGGGACCGCTCTATCATCACGGACAGGACTATTGTCGCCAATAAGCCTGATATCGTGCTGGTAGACCGGTCTCAGCGCCGGGCTGTGATCGTCGATACCACCGTACCACATGACGAGAACCTCGTGAAAGCCGAAAAGGACAAGCTTAGCAAGTACCTTGACTTGGCTCACGAGGTTACCGCCATGTGGTATGTTGATTCGAAGATCATAGTCCCAATAGTCGTGTCGGCAAACGGCCTTATAGCAAAAAGTCTCGACCAACATCTCAAGAGACTTTCGCTAGACGGTTGGGTTAAGGGCCAGATGCAGAAGGCAGTCATTCTTGACACAGCGCGCATCGTCAGAAGGTTCCTCAGTCTGCAGCCCTAACCACCGGTAGCTTGGGCCCTGCCCCGCTGCTGGCGGCAAACTAGGTTTAGGTTTTTATAATGTTTTTATGTTATTTTATATAAATATTGTAAAAACTTTAACAAATAAATACGTGTATAATAATAATAATAAACTTTATTTGAGCAAAAAAAAATACAGTAATTACAAAACGTTTGCTGACAATTCAATTTTCAAATTTTTCAAACAAATTTTCGCCCCGTTATGTTGTCTTTAGATTATAGCATACCTCATCTTCGTTGATTTAATTATATCGATGATGATTGCTGTACTTAGTATGAAATTGGCACAATCTGCGACAGCACAGTTTAATATGGTCTGGTTGTCTTCACCATTATTTAATTGTGCGATTACAGACTTATTACCACCGAAAGAGGTTCTCAATTCAGTTGCTTGTTTGTATGTTTCGAGATACCTCCGCCAATTGTGAATCGATGTTGAAAACTCTTTTTTCGTTTGTTAGATATTGTTACAAAAATCAGTGAAGTGCTTCTTGAAATATCCATAAAAAACTAAATTTTTCTTACATTGACATGGGCGACGTATTCGTAGATTTATTTAAAAAAATACGAAATTAAGTCAAGGGTGTAAGTTTAATTTTAAACTGAAGTCAGTTTTTGTTTGGCGCATCACTTACATATTTTCCGTGGTCTGTGAATTTAGCTCACATGTCCCGTTGGTAAATTAAAGATTTTTTTAAAACTTTTATAGGTTTACACTTGACCGCCATCTTGACCTGATGTTAAGCGACGATGCGGTCTAAGATGGAGCGTGTTTACCTAGAAGAAACCGATTCACTCTCGATTTGAAGACACCAAGATTATAACTGTAAAGAAATCTTTGGGTAAACGCGGATGGTCATTACCACGCCCTCCGGTTTCACCCGCGTAGTTTCCAAAGAGAGCTATCAAATTCTGAGTTATTCGTTTTCACTTCCGTCGACAATTCTAATGAATTGTCGAAATGAAATTGAATTCAATTTTTTTTAGAGAAAATTAAATTACCCTCACTAATTTATGGTTCTCAAAATCTTCTTATTGTTTAAATTAGACGATCAGAACGTGGATACACCGTATATTTTCCTGGATGAAAATGGCGTTTGCATCTAATTCCCGTCATTACCGCGAATAGGCCCCGTCCTGCAAAACGCGTAAATATCAGTTATGCAGTCATTAGTTCGCGCACAGACGAGCCGGTTTATTTACGTTGCCGTCCGGACTGAGAGCCGTCACGTGTGTGCTCAGCCTAATATTACGTAGAAAAGCGTAGATGTTTTTTTTTAAAGGACTTAATAAGGTTTTTGGGCTAGTTACTGAGCCGAGCGCTTTTTGGTCATGGACTATCTTATTATTTTGCGTCAACGACATGCTAATATAGCGGTGTAGCGTCGGAGTGGCAGTGGAGCAGCGGAGCAGGATTTGCGTGCTGGACAGGCAGACAGACAGAAACTCTTTATTATGCACACCAGTAAATTACAAACACACACAATTAAAAACAATAACTTATATAGTTAGACGGTTTTTGGATGGGTGAAATCATGTGAGGTCACGCGAATCTATACTAATACTGTGTTGCAGAGGTGTTTTGTTTGAACGCGGTAATCTCAGAAACTGTCTGACCGATTGCGGAAATTCTTTCACCTTTGGATATTTATTTCTGTGATCCCTAAATGCTGTAGACTATATCTATACTAATATTATAAAGCTGAAGAGTATGTTTGTTTGGTTCTTTGAACGCTAGGATCTCGGGAACTACTGGTCCGAATTGAAAGATTATTTTTCTATTGGATAGTCCATTTATCGAGGAAGGCTATAGGCTGAATAACATAACGCTACTATCAATAGAAGCGGAGCATGAATAAAGAATGTAACAAAAACGGGGGAAAATATTCCTTTTTGAAAGTTTTTGTACCGTGTGTCAACGCACAGACACTTACCTAGTGTCATGTCAACATGACAGTAGGACTTATATCTGTGGGTGACGAGAGCAGTGCATAGCTAGGTAATGATTTGGACTGTTCATTGTCCAATAGCTGCGTGTCGCTGTGCTGTTATGTGGCAGGCATGTTGCTTACCATCAGGCACATGTCCTGCCCGTCTTGTCACTCTACACTATAAAAAAAAATTATACGACTAACCACTATCTACCATAACTGCATGATGTTAAGCGTCGATGTGGTCACTTTGACATTCCTTTCGAAGACGAATTGTACATCGCCTGTTAATTACTCATGCCCATTTAAACCCCCAATATCTCTACAGATCTGCCACCCCCAAAAAACAAAGTAAAGGTGCGATTCCACCCCTTCACCCTAACATTACATTTGAATAACTTACATTTAAAATTACAATAAATATACAATTAACCACATCTGAGCATGTTTTGACCGCGTTAGATGTTACCAGAACTGATAAAAATGTATAATTGATAAACTGGTCAAGTGCCAGTCGGATTATTACTAGGAGGGTTCCGTACACAGAAATCTAAATAATAATTATTTACACTTGCGATGCGAAGATGCTGCTGAAGATGATGCGAAGGATTTAATCCGAGAGATTGGGCGTCGTATACGTAACCAGAGTGGTGACTCCCGCTCTAGCTCGTTTCTGAGGCAGAGGATAGCAATCGCTATTTGGGCACATTTGCACCAGAAATGATTCAGGGTGGGTTATTTTACTTTTTGATCCTGTATGTGGCGTGTATTATTGTTCTAAGGAATATATATTTCACGACATTATTTACACAAAATAATAATTAATACACAGAAATCTAAATAATTATTTTTTATATTAGATTATAGATATTTAGGTTCCGTACAACATAGCTCAGCAATTATTATTATTTGTCGCCTTAGTGACTTTCCTAATTTTTAACCGACTTCAAAAGACGAGGGGGTTCTCAATTCATTTGTTTTTTTGTATGTTTGTCACGCGATAGCTCCGCTAATTGTGAATCAAATGTGATGTATTTTTGGTAGTTCTGTAGGTAGGTAGTAGTAGAATTAGATAATTTAATTGGGAATTATTTATAAAACCCAATTAAAGTTTCAAATTCCTTAGATAAATTTTATGGGTAAAAACAGGGATTCTCAAAAAGACATCTGTCATTTTGAGAATTTCAGATTGTCATTGATTAGATGTTATTTTAATGGGACTTTTTTACCTACCTTGGCAGGAATGTGATCTGAATTGAGGGTTTAATTTTGCTCACCAGCCAGGTCTTCAGCTCCGTGTAGGTATAATAGAAGAGGTATGTAACAAGTTTTCAACTTGATTCAAACACATACTCAAAATTTGCTACCAGCTCTCGGAATATCAGTTTCTTCGTACAAATGTCATGTTTACGCGCTCGCGGTAGAACGCGTTTTGTTTTAGTTAAAACTCTCACTTAGCAAACGGATCCCTAAATATTGACATTTTTAACGTGTGAAATCATCCAGCATTATAAGTATGTATTATTACCACCAATAATTACTTACTAGTTGACCCGCCGAACTTCGTCCGATCATTATTTCTTTCTTCGAGTAACTTCAACTCTTGGTTTATGGCTTTTATTGTGGTTTAGCCTCACAATTCCGCCAATGTCACATCGAGAGATAGGCCATCAAACGAGGAGGATAGTGTAGATATTCTGGACGGGGATTTCTTCGAGTAATTCACCCGTTCAAATGCTGGCTAAACCACTCAATGTTCTTCTGTCAGTGTCAGTCATTGCTTGTTTTCATGTACCCAACCACTCTTCGTTTTATTAGTGTAAAAAACTATCGATTTTGTTTAAATTTCATTTAACCACATCTGAGCATGTTTTGACGGAATATCACGAGCTTAGATAGATAATAAGTAAATAGATCAGGTTTTTACGCACAGTTCCTTTGTACCAATCGTTAGCAGATGAGGTGGATGTTAGCTATGGCAACAGAGTGATGAGGCGCGACAAAAGTATGACACTTCCACAAGAGCGACAAGACAAGAGCGATCAGACCGGCCCTTCTACCGGCTATGGTTTTGCTATTGCTGTCTCTATCATAACAAGCAAAAAGAAAAGAGATCTCAAAGCTAAGACAGTTTTGCTTAGGCGGTAGACTCTCCGTGCTTTCGGTGTAAAGCGTTTGTTTTAACTCTATACGTAGTATATGTAAACTCTTTGCGTACGAGACATAGTGATGTTCCCTGCAGCAGATGTTAGCCAACAATCGTAAACATTTATATGTGGCAACCCACCCTCCTCAGTGACACCATTAATTTCTATCCAGTATCTAATTGCCTGCGTTAATGCGATTACAAATTAATTGTCTATTTGGATCGAATGCATCGACTGGAACGGAAATGTCCTAAAAGTTAAATTGTTTTATTATGTTTTTTCTACCTTACTAGTATTATTAAAAAATAAGTTTGTTTGTGTGCATGGATGTCTGTTACTAATTTAAAAATACTGAAGAGATCTGGATGAAATCCTACTGATCCTACTTTACTACATAGTATAAAACGAAGTCACCTCCCGCTGTCCGTCCCTATACATAAAACCACCAAACAGATTTGAATGCGGTAAGCAGTAGAGAAACACGGATAATTTTAAAGGTTTCTAATGTAATGGCATAAATAAACACATTTTTGCGCTTACACTGAAAACGCTGACTGAACCCTATGAGCTAGATCAAAATAATTACAAAATATTAGACCCCTACAAAATAGATCGGTTTGAAATTTGAAACACAGTTCGATTTTACGTCATATAATTTAGGCATGTCTTCAAAAATATTGAAACGCAAAAGTGAGAAATCAACAAAATCGTCTCTTGATAATAACTTAGGTAAACTTTTTAATTCGTAACTCATTTCTAAATACCTTACAATTATCTCTATAATTTCACTCAAAAATCAACTTTACGTTCATAATTCTTCAATTCAAATTTGATTTGCGAGGGTTAAATAAAAAAAACAAAACGCTTTTAAAATATCTATGATTTTCAAAGCTTTGTAACTCGACGCGACTGTATTTACCTATTCATTTTTCAAAAAAGGAACTTAACGCCCAAATCGACACATAATACTGGACAAAAAGGAAAATAAACTGCTTTGTTTAATTCGACAAAATTAAAAACTACAGTCGAAAAATTTCTCAATGATAAACATAGCTCTTATTTCGTATGTATTAAGTTCACAATTAGTAAAACTAGATTTTGTGACAGCAGTTATAAATAGAATCGTAGGACAAAAAAGCACCCTACTTTTTTAAACTTGTAATTCGTAGTTTCAAATTGCGAATGCGGCGTTCTTATTTCAAAATATCGGAGGTGTCACAGGACACTCCTTTTTGAGTATGGGAAGAAGTAAGTACGGCCGAGATTAAGCTACATAATTACTTGAATGTGGTCTAAAATGTGAAAGTTTTTATTTAAGTGCTAAACATAACTATAACTGTAAAACTTTATCTACTATGATCTATTAAAATTATATTAAATACAAATACATAAACATAAAACTAAAATCTGAATTTTGGAGTTCTCTTCCTTAGAATAATAATTATTAACGTCAGATAAAATTATAGCTCTGTATTTAAAGTACCATACTTATATATAATAACCATATATAAATAACCATAATATCACATAACATAGAGACGATTTTCTTAGCATTCCATGGATTCACCGTGCGGGTGCCGGGTCCATCGTGTGGCAGAGAGAGAAAAACTCGAGTAGTTCCCGAGACTTGTGACTCGGGCGTAGGTTTAAGGGGCCCCTTTCTGATGTACATCAACACTCACCTTCACCACTCGCTTTTCTCTCCCTGCCAAGCCAAATCTGATATGAGCCTACTAGTGCAGCTTTAGATACACGTTCTAGTATAGAACTTACTGCACTTCTGGATAAGCCAAGGTCTTTCAGTAGGTTATAGAGAGATTTTGCTGGTATACCTCTCGCTCCCACTTCTACAGCGTATAAACTAACTACATAGTCGTTTTTTGTTAATTCGTTTAGGAGGTCGTAATACTTATTTTGTTTCATCGCGTGGTCTTTAGGTATATTAGTTTCC
This sequence comes from Ectropis grisescens, assembly GCA_017562165.1. Classification (NCBI taxonomy): domain Eukaryota; kingdom Metazoa; phylum Arthropoda; class Insecta; order Lepidoptera; family Geometridae; genus Ectropis; species Ectropis grisescens. The sequence goes on along the minus strand of CM029792.1, from coordinate 3,857,974 downwards.
CACGGTACGGTAAGTTCTACAAGGACTATGCGTTTCGTAGCTCTAGAAAAAGGAAAATGTCCGGTCTGGATGACGAAACACCCACATCCTCTGGGATTTTGTAGTGCTTTTCATACGTGTCCATTAAAATAGTCCAATCAGGTGCTGTACCCAGGATTGAGTAAGGCTTGTTCCTGGAGTTTGAAGTTGAGCCTTCTTTTACAAAGTTAATTTGTCTGTTGTTTGTCGTCAATCCCTTTTGGGCTCTAGCTACTGAAAGGCTCATGGCTTCACGTATGATTTCAAGTACTCTGTCATGACGCCGTGAGTAATGACCCCATTAAGGAGCACCTTGCATCCCACCAATATGTGCCTTGCTGTACATATCGCCTCTCCACAAGTATAGCAACATTTTTCAGAGGCTTTTCCCCACCTTACCAAGTTACTCTGGTCAGGAGGGTCATTTGGAATGCATTTAGATAAAATTTTAATAAGGCAGGGGACCAGTCATAGATCAAGGTGCGCCATTTTAGAGCTAATGGGATACAGAACTCACCTATGGTTAACCACTCACTTTGCATTTCTAAATTCATAGCGTGCACTTTAACCCGTCATTTTCGTCTTGTTGTAGAAAGGTTTTTACCATATCTCGGTCTTCCTTTTTTCTCTCACCCAACCCAGCAGTATTTACTTGTGCACCTGCCATAAATTGTTTATGGAATTGAAGTCTAGATTCCAGGTCTGAAGCAGTTTTGTCTTTTGGGAGAGATGTAATTAATTCGTCTTGCGACTTTCCCAAAACATGCGTTTTTGTAACTCTTAGGTGTTTGTAAAGTTCAGACGGTTTCTTTAGTTTCAGCCCAAAACTATTGTGATCCCTAAAAGAGTAGAGGATCAGCCGGATGAGCCAATCCGAACCATGACTTCAATATCTTTATGACATTGGCATCTAGCTTTGCCAGGAGAGTTTTACCGATGTCATATACTAGGAAAGGCCAAGTGAGACGTGATGTGAGGTAGTTGTCATATATCCATGCTTTTTGATATTGCTGATAGGCTGCTGGTCTACCTTATTGAGGTTGTTCATGAAATTTTCAACAACCACCTCTAATGATGGTGTACGTCCTTTGTGATCTATCTTTCTACCAAGAAATTTGAAAGGCACTGCCTCTGCAATTGTGGCAACTCCTTGGCCACTTATGGAGAGTCCCGGATCGTAAGACGTATATTTGGTATTTCTTCTACCCAGACAAAGACAATGACATTTAGATGGTTTTGTCCTCATTCCCTCCGTCCATGTACAGAACTCATCGACTTCGTTCAACAATTCTTGACACTGTTTGGGATTACGTGTAAGTATTGCAAGGTCGTCCGCAAAGGCCAAGATTGACTCAGTGTACTTATTGTTGATTTTAAACCGGTAGCCCCATTTCTTTTCACGGGATATTAATTTGTCTACTAAAATATTTATAACTATATTAAATGCTATTGGTGATAAGCAGCACCCTTGGAATAGTCCTACATTGTATTCAAGTGGTTTTGTGTATTCCTTGTTTACTGCTATGACGAATTTTAAGTGGCAATAATAAGAATTAATTATGTCAATAATTTCAGCAGGAAAGTTATACCATTTTAGGGCAAATATCATAAGTTCATGCTGGACAGAACCAAACGCGTTCTCTAAGTCTATCCAGCAGACTGTAATTTGCCTCTCATGTGTTCTGGCATCTTTCAAACTTTCTGCTAGTAATGTATTGTGTTCCAGGCATCCAGAAATACCAGGCAAGAACCCTTTCTGGTGATTGGGCCTGAAATACCTATTGCTAGTCATAAATGTGGTCATTTTGTTTGCAAAATACTGAAAAAGATTTTAGAAATTGTATTGGTTAGGGCTATCGGTCTGGTGTCTTTGGGATGAGTTACTTCCTGCTTTTTAGGGATGAGGACAAAAATTGCTCTTCCAAATGCTACTGGGACTTGCTTTCTTGACCAGATCTTAATGAATATATTCAAGATATGTTTACGAACTGATGGACACTTTTTATACACTATGTAAGGAATGCCATCTGGGCCAGGAGCTGATTTAGTAGTTTTCTTTTAATTTGATAGTTTACTTCCTCTTCACTAGGTGGGGTGCCTTGAAAGCCTGTCAGAGGATCATTAGGTCTTTGGATGTTTGGTTCTACGTACGAGCTCCCGCGTTTCGGCACTTCGTATGTGCTTTTAAAGTGATCTTAAATTTGCGCGTTAGTCAAGATAAGCTTTCCATTTTGCTCCCTGAAAATATTTTTGGAGTATTGAAAGGGTTTTATCAAAGTCTACTTCGTGTTTAGCTCTGTTAAAATTATCACGATTTTTACTAATTTGAAGCGATATTCCTTGTATTAATTTAAGGATTGATCTTAGAGCTCTGGACAGTTGGTGACTTAGATGGTTGTCGCCCATGGTTTTAGCTACACGAAGACGTTTTATTAACTCTCTTTTCTTCCTCCGCAATTTCATTTTGAACATATTTTCCTTGCTATTTTGAGCATAACAAGTTGATGGTGGGTAATGTTCCGAGAAGTATGTATATATGGTGTTCTGGAAAGTTTCTACTTGGCTGTTTAGGTCTTGTTTTGGCCCAGGATGTTCTAACAAGATCGCCAAGTTTTCGTCATGAACTTTCCAGGTAGAGTTTTTTAGTCTGGGAATGCCAAGACGTGTCCTGATGACAATGGACTCCTGGTAGTTTTCACTCGATGGTTCACCTTGGGATATATGAGGGTCAACTCTATCCATAGTGTTTGTCGAAGTACTGACCGACGGCTGTCGTGCTTCAACTCCATCATGTGTCTTTAAATGCTTTTGGTACCAGGCTCGTCTCTTGTAAATTTTCCCGCACACTGGGCATCTCAAATCCGTATTCGCGCCAGGGTCGTCATTACTATCACACGGTGGACAGATCTTCCGCCCCGCCTCTCGGACTGTCCCAGGGGTATTACTCTTATTCGGACTTTTAGCGATTTAATTCCCGGGCTTGGCTTGCTAGGCCTTCACCCTCGGCTGTCTTTCCAACAGTCAGATGTCTTTCCATCCGTCAGGTGTCTTTTCCACCAGCCATCTGTCTTTCCAGCGTCATCCCGTCTCTCCGGGCTGTCATTTTGTATGAGACGATTTTCTTAGCATTCCATGGATTCACCGTGCGGGTGCCGGGTCCATCGTGTGGCAGAGAGAGAAAAACTCGAGTAGTTCCCGAGACTTGTGACTCGGGCGTAGGTTTAAGGGGCCCCTTTCTGATGTACATCAACACTCACCTTCACCACTCGCTTTTCTCTCCACCAAGCCAAATCTGATATGAGCCTACTAGTGCAGCTTTAGATACACGTTCTAGTATAGAACTTACTGCACTTCTGGATAAGCCAAGGTCTTTCAGTAGGTTATAGAGAGATTTTGCTGGTATACCTCTCGCTCCCACTTCTACAGCGTATAAACTAACTACATAGCCGTTTTTTGTTAATTCGTTTAGGAGGTCGTAATACTTATTTTGTTTCATCGCGTGGTCTTTAGGTATATTAGTTTCCCACGGTACGGTAAGTTCTACAAGGACTATGCGTTTCGTAGCTCTAGAAAAAAGGAAAATGTCCGGTCTGGATGACGAAACACCCACATCCTCTGGGATTTTGTAGTGCTTTTCATACGTGTCCATTAAAATAGTCCAATCAGGTGCTGTACCCAGGATTGAGTAAGGCTTGTTCCTGGAGTTTGAAGTTGAGCCTTCTTTTACAAAGTTAATTTGTCTGTTGTTTGTCGTCAATCCCTTTTGGGCCATACTGGGCCACCAAAGCCGTAAATCGGGATATCTGGAAGGAGGGAAGAGAGGCCTTTACCCTGCAGTGGGACAATCTAGGCTTGTAATAAAAATAATAATAACATAAATAAGTGTTAAAAAAAGAAAGTGCTGCTTCAAAGCGTACAAATTTATGCACTTAAAAGTAGTGTCCACTAATTTAGCAGTTGGTCGCAGAGCCCCCAAGATATAGGCGTAGCCAGTTTGAAGTTTGTTAATTGGTTCTACTCATTTAGCTTAATAAAACTATAATTTGTTACAGTTTATTTCAGTGAAATATATAAAATTGGATTTACAAGTGTAAAAATACGTAATGTAATGTGTTAAAAGTTGTCCTGCAAGAGATATCTTTGAGTGATAAGGCAAGCTCTTACTAGTTTTTTGTTTATATTATCATGTAAATTTTATTTTGTTGTGTATGTGTGTGTTTATTGTGTACTATTAAATATTTCTATACCTTTAGGTGTGAACCATGTTGTCGCGACCGGCTTAAGACCGACCGCTATGCGTTGACGAGCCTGGTCTGCCGGCAGCGAGTGGGGAAGAGACCTGTTGTAAGTAGGTCTCTTGAGTACGTGCCCTCTCGTTCCGACAGGCGCTGGTAGACTCGTCCCTGGGTTCACTTTGCAACCGCTGTGGGACAATCTTCGATCTTGACCTGGACGTGACCTTGACTTGACCTTGACTTGATCCCCGGCGTGACACTCGGTGCAACACTGGGCGCGACACTCGGCGTGACAGTCAGCGTGACACTCGGCGTGAGACTAGGAGTGACAGTCGGCGTGACAGTCAGCGTGACACTCGGCGTGACAATCGGCGTGACAGTCAGCGTGACAGTCGGCGTGACAGTCGGCGTGACACTTGGAAGTGACAGTCGGCGTGACACTCGGCGTAACACTCGGCGCGACAGTCGGCGCGACAGTCGGCGCGACCGTCGGCGTGTCCGACGTGCCCTTGACGATTACACGACGACAACTCGGCGCGATCCCGACGTTCGCTCGACGAGACCCTCTTGGCCGGATCTTGAAAGGGAGCTGGGAGCGGGGTAGTGAAACGCTGATTCTTGAGTCTTCCTTTTATTTTTCTTCCTTTTCTTCCTAGTACTGGAGCCGCTGAGAAGAGCATGCTCCGAACAAAATCGAGATCGCTAAGGTACCCCCTTACCTTTACCTAAAAGAGAGCCCCGTATTTTGGGCCCTCTTTTCGGTTCATTTTCACTATGGAATTGTCAATCTTTTGACCATAACTTTTCCATTCCTGGTCGTAGGCTAACGAATGACCACTCGAAATGTAGCCTACGACCAGGTCTATAAATGAACCTAACATCTTGGGGGGATACCTTAGCTTACAACTGAGTTATTTAACGTAAACTAACAATTTTTCCTAATTCTTGCCTAATTTATAGTAAATAAATGGACACCCTACCTAATATGTGAGTAAAACTAAACAATAATTATATTTATTAAGTGTGCCCTACCTAATCCTACCAAAACAAACATAATTTACAACAATATATCCATTAAATTAAATCTTCATACAATTTTACCAAAGTGTTATAAAAATCGCTATAACTAGTTATGCACATAGATGTGTCGATCGCCAACACATGTCGCATGAGAAAGTAAATTTAACCATTTCGTCCTGCCGTACCGCAGCGATTTGAAATTAGAATCGAATGTTTTTAAATTCAAAGCTTCTCTGCCGTTTGTCGTCTATTTAGCACCTCGTATTTCAAAACGTATTAAAATGCGACTTAAGATCGATTCAATCCTTGAATTTAGTCACTTGAATGTATTCCTTCTACCTTGGTTATAAAGTTGGTATTGGCTTAGTAATTCAATAAGATAAGTCGATATTTTTTTTTAATTGATACAAACTTCAGATAACCGACAGATCCATAGAGCAGCGATATTGGTTTTAATTAGTAGGTAATTGTTTTCTACCATAAAATAAAATACAGAAGTCCTGTTTTCAATCGTGACTTTTATGGCTTAGCTGCGGAGCCATAGGCTGGATTTGATTCTCACATAGGATAAATATTTATGAAATTATTACAAATATCTGTTCTCTGCCTGAGTCATTGATATAAACCACTAGATGTGCCCTCCCAATATTCAGGCGCACGGAATTATGTCATCGTTGAGAAGAGTGAGCTCACTCTTTCCGTTCTAGTCGGTTGCCAGAAGCAGTGATCGCCGGTCGTTTTTACCTATCACTATTCGTTGTCAACGCAAAACGTTGTGTTCGTAAGACGCAGTGTTGGACGGCCTTCCCGCTAGATGGACAGATGACGACCTCACAAATGTCGCTGGAAACCGCTGGTTGTAGGTTGCGCAGGACCGTACGATGTGGAAATCTAGGGGAAGGCCTATGTTCAGCAGTGGACGTCTTACGGCTGATGATGATGATTATTAATATACATAGAACCACCCAGACACAGTACAAATATTTGAATTCATCAGTCAAATATTTGCACTGGGTAATACTTATCTTCACGCAACAACTATTAACCTAAAGTAAGTTACAGTATTTACTACGTTGACTAGCTAGACTACTAGACTAGCTTCAGTCGGTTTTTCATGAGTGTGCGCGCGCATCGAAAAAATACTCACACCATTTTCCCTGATTTTTCCCTTACGCGCCAAAATAGTATAAATTCAAAAAAGGTGCAGAGAAGAAAAGCAGCCAGTATTCAAAAAAGGTCGAGTATAAATGGCACTGCACACTCTCGACATATTGCCGACCAGTAATTGGATTTGAGTAATTCGGCGCGGCCGCGGTCACTCGCTTTACATAAAATAAGCATTAGTGGCTAACACTCGACGCCTATACTTCATACGCTTTAACATGGTGCGGCATTTCACTTTTTTATATATTATCACTAACTGGGCCTCACGGTTTCACTCATGTAATTCCCGTTCTTGTTATTTTTTCGCGATGAAAAGCAGTCTATGCGATATTCCAGATATCTGACTTCGTTTCAAATTTCAAGCTGACCTGTTTAGTTCCGATGTGATTGAGCAACAAATATCCAAAGTTTCTCATAAGAAAACGTTACGCTAAATAATGTATAGCTGCGATTATTTCAAGGTAAATATTGTTAACGATGTGTCTATTGTCACATTTACCTATACAAACACATACTCAGTCAGCACTGGGCAAAACACAGGCGTATCTGTTTAGGACTTTTCTACGTTAACTTATGAATCGAAATCTAGTGGAGCTCCGCGGTTTTACTCTCGTTGTTTACGTCAGAGTACATAATTTATGGTTTGAAGGGCAATGTTTCCAGTGAAATTACAGGGCATAGAGATCCTTTCTGAGTCGGACCACTCTTGACAGAGTGGTCGTGGTTCATAAGATGGCGATACACGGAGGGTCTTGTCCGTCCTCAATCTTCTCGGCGGCTAATTACCGATCTCACAATACTTCTCTACGTTGATCGGTTCCTCGCATTACGAGAACACTCTAATATGGAAGACTGTGTGGCTGTTTTAATGAGGTCTGTCCATCGTGTGGGTGATCTGCCCTGACCCCTTCTCCCTGCCACCTGGCCTTGGATCACCAGTATTTCCATTGAGTCCTCATTCCTAGTCACATGTCTAAAGAAACTAATTGATTTGGACTCTTCGTGTTCCAATAGCTGCGTGTCACTATGCTGTTATGTGGCAAGCATGTTGCTTACTATAAAGCATATGTCATGCACGTCTCGTTACTCTATTCTTATGAAAAATCTGTACTAATAATATCTATTTGGTATTTTTGCGAGCGACGAACCACAGATCTATCCTTCGAAATTTTCTCATAAACAAAAAACAAACGACACCGCTTGAAACGTCTTGAAACTCTCTTGAGAATAATACGGTCAAACACGTACAAGTAAAGCGGCACTTCCTATGCCGAAGCGTAAGCGCACTTAGGTAACCTGAAACCCGTTTTCGCGCCAAAATTGTAAACGCAAGTACCCGCCGGGTAAGGGAGTGGATAAATGTATCTTTTATTACTGTTTTCATTACCGTAGGGTGAAAATATGTATGTTGGTATCTTCAAAACCGTGGTGTCTTATTGTTTACAACGTGTGATTTATAATCGCGAGGTCATAGGATTGGATCCCGCCAGCACTTGCATTTTTCATAATGCTCATTTTCGAGTTTGTCATTACTACTGGCTTTAAAGGTAAAAACGTCGTGAGAATACTGGTGAGTCCTTTTTTGAAGTCGGTTAAAAAACTAGCACCAACATTTACCGCATAGACTATGTCTCGGACGCGTCAGCGCTCGGGTCGCGCATCGTTTATAAGTTAGTTAATTTATATCCTAATTACACGTCTATCTGTCTCCGTTATATATGCTAATGTATGCGGTGTATCGTGTGTAGTGTAACAACAACGCACGAATTAAATTGTGTCCGAATATTAATTGTTTCATGTTAGGTAAATGTTTTTAGTTGATGCTATTTTTCATCCTCCGGTGTAAAAAACCTGCCTCGCACACCGAGGGTTTCGTATAAACCCGTAGGTACGAGTATCTAGGTACTCCTCTACATATAATAATGTTTATAATTATTTAAAAAAATGTACGACGTAACAAAACATTTTAGGTTTTTGATTTGTTTTAAACAATGTTTTTTTCTAAAGTCAAAGTATTTATGCATAAATATACGATTTACAAGTCAATTAATAAAAATAAAAACAAAAGAAATTGTAGTTTAATATGTTATGGTTTAAAGTTCTTAATTTATAAAAAGAATTATATATTATTATAGAAGCATTGGATCATGAAGAGTCCAAATCATTGCCTACCACTGCAATGCGTTCGTCACCCAGAGATATCTGTGCCTCTATGCCTGTAATTTCACTGAAAACATTGCCCTTCAAATCGCAACACAGTAATGTTTGGACATTACTGCTTGGCGGTGGAATAACTGGCAAAGGTGTGGACGGACTCTGCAAAGAGTCCTAATATTTCCTTTATCTATGCTGGGACGTCGATTTGTGTCAAATTTTAGGATTACAAGTTCACAGAAAGTAACCTTGTACTCGTATATTTTGATTCTCTTGCGAGTGTCGAAAAATTTGCGGCTGTATCTTTTGATTGCGCTGGCTTGGAAGTTAGATTTATTCGTAGCTTCAAATGACACTACTGTACACCTGAGTATTTAATTGGATTTTTTGCTTGATACTTTCGCGCATACTTGAAAACTTTACAGATAGACAACAAAGTGATCCTGTAATGGTTCCGTTTTTTCCTTTTAGGTACGGAACCCTAAAAAAGGAGTGTATTATACATTTTGAAGTAGGTTTCTTACACATGGGTCGCGAGTTTCGGTAACATCCACGTGGTCACAACATTCACAACAACTTGCCTCGGTGGCATAATGTTGCCATGATAATTAATCCCGGCCGGAAAAGGAATTTCTATTCGCACCTCTTGCTCTTCGAGCAGCTCTTCTAGAGGTTCGGGGAAATGAACTATGAAACTTGAGAAAATTACTGATAAATACTCAATCTTATCGGCCAAGTAAACTTCCTAAGTCTTCCAGGTGAGGGTTATGATATATGTGAAATTTTGCATGTTTGTCAAAGACGGAACGACTGAACGGATCGGGTTGAAATTTGCAACATAGATAGTTCATTGGCTGGAATAACACACCAATAGGCTGCTTTTCACCGCGTAAAAATACGACTACGTGGATACAACTACGCAACATTTATAGTGTTGAGTTCTAGAACTAGATTAGACTTTTTTATAGAATTTATACTCTACAAACACCTGGGTCCGTGCTTTTTTATGAACAGACTAGCGGCCCACCTCGCTACAGCACTCAAAAATGACATATCCAACGGTTAATACATTTTTGAAATTGTCCTATAGCTCTTGAGATTAGCGCGTTCAAACACACAAAGTCTTTCGCTTTATAATATCAGTATAGATACTTAAACAGTTCATAAATTCATTATCGCGTACCAAATGGCGAGTTAGTGGTCAGACGCAGTCCTATTTGCGTAAAAAACGCTGCCCGCGCCACCCCACTACAAACCATGTCGTGATGATTATCCATAAATTACCGAAAATAACATTTTTAATTCGGCCCCGTAGTTATCGGAGTATTAATTAAAATTCGCCCAAAACAATGCGCCTACGCATCAAATGTTGAACATACGCTCATTTCAACAGCAGTATGGACGAACTCCACAAGCATACAAGCAAATTTGTGTTAAACCGTTTGTGTAAGATTATACTGGCCAGTCTAGGATGTAATAATGTTAAATATTAACAGTCAGATTACATAGTAATATTAAGCTGTTGTATTAAACACAATTGTTTCAAAATTTTCGTTACCTTATAGTTGAAAGTATGTATAGCAAAATATACATTATCCGTCTAAAATTTCTTCCACAGCTAATAAAATAGCTGATTATTTGAAACAGCTGAACTGATTTTGATAAAACCCGCATTCTTAACTAATTCACGTATACATATTTTTTGTGGGATCAAACATATTTTTCTCTAAGGAATCTACACTAATATTATAAAGCCGAAGAGTTTATTTAACGCGCTAATATTTTATCAGGAACTATAGGACCGATTTCAAAAAATCTTTCACCGTTGTATATCTGTGGGCCTCATAACGAAGCTCAAAGTCACTCAACGAGCTATGGAGACGGCTATGCTCGGAGTCTCTTTGCGCGACAGAATCCGTAATGAGGATATTCGCAAAAGAACGAAAGTGGCCGACATAGCTCAAAGAGAGAGCAAGCTGAAGTGGCAATGGGCAGGCCACATCGCTCGCAGAACTGGCAATCGATGGGGAAAAAAGGTTCTCGAGTGGCAACCACGAACCGGAAGACGCAGTGTTGGACGGCCTCCCACTAGATGGACAGATGGACCTCACAAAGGTCGCTGGAAACCGCTGATTGCAGGTTGCGCAGGACCGTTCGTTGTGGAAATCTAGGGGGGAGGCCTATATTCAGCAGTGGACGTCTTACGGCTGATGATGGTGATGATATCCACATGTTCCCTAAGTGCTATAGGATAGGCCATATATGAACCACGGGCGAAGTCGGGGTGGACGGCTACTAACAAATAATTTGATCAAGTACTTAATGAAGTGCCCACACCGTTACAGTTCTGTACTGCGTCTGTGCGCATCCACCGTCCCCAAAATACCATTATCGCCGCCGATCACAAATTAGCGATCTAACTCCCAGATAGCGCGGTAATAACGGACTTTACTCGCCGTGTTTGTATTATAAAATGGACAGGAATTATCATCAAATTGGCGGTCATCAACGGTAGAGTTGCTGTCAAATTGGTGTTGACAGAGCAGTTTGACTTTTAACCGACTTAAAACAGGAGGTTTCTCAATAAGGTTAGATGTTTTTTTGTATGTATATAAATAAATAAATATTGGTTGACAATTCACACACAACACCATCTGACCCCAAACTAAGCAAAGCTTGTGTGATGGCAGCCAGATAGCTGATATAATACTTATATAGTTTTAAATACATACTTATTATACATAGAAACACTCAGACACAGTGTAAACATTTGAATTCATCACACAAATATTTGCACTGGGTGGGGATCGAACCGACGACCCTGGGCTTCGCAGGCAGAGCTACTACCAACTAAGCCACTAGGGCAGTCATCATATGTATACATGTCACGCGATGTATACTTAAAGACTTAAACATCAGATCCATCACCTACCGCGTAGGGCCGCCGAGGGTCTACCGCCCAACCTAAACTGTCTTTAATTTTGCTCTCTCATTTCTTTTTGCTTGAAGTGATAAACATATTTATAACCAGTTTCAAAAAAGGAGGATCAATTTGGTAGTACATTTTTTTTTGTGTGCATGTTCAACATTAGCTCCGCCAATTATGAATCTTTGATGGTTCTTTTTTGTTTGGTAGATCCATAGTTCAGAGCTGGACACACATAAATTTTATTAAAATCGGTGTGGTGATTTGAAATATTAACAAAAAACTAAAATTTCATTTCATTTATCTAGATGACTTAGTGATAGCTTCTTATGAAATTCGGTCCAGTGTCTATATTTCATTTTTAATAAAAGTCTCCAATTGGAGACTTTTTTTATGAAATTAAAATACTGATTTTGATAAAATTTGTCGGAATCTGCCAAACGAAAAATACAACATTGACTCACAATCGGCAGATATATCGTAGGTACAAAACAAGAACAAGATTTAAAAAATTGATTTACCCCGACTACCTTGGATTTAAAATTTGTATAGTATTTATTGTATTGATGTGCCTCAGGAAAACATACAGCATTATATGAAGAAGCAGTATGTATACTTATCTTAATAATCTGTGGTCGACGTCTATACCATAGACAATTAGCTTCATCTTGACGCCACCAGAGGGCGCCGCAAGCGCGCCACCAGCAAGGGCACCCGGCGCGGTGCGATCTTTGGGATTCATAGCGTTGTATACTTTCGCCACGAGTGGTCGAAATTATAGAAAAAAATATTCAATTATCACTAATTAACAATTAATAACTATCGAAAAATATTTTAAATGTGTTTATATATTACACGAAATTTTATTGAAATCTCAACGGATTGAGATTTTCGAAGTACCCGTGAGTGAAGCGGATAATTCATCCATCGAAGAAAATGATAAATCCTCTGCGTGGTAAAGGTGAGATCGACCGATTCCAGAATCAAGGTCTTATACATGCAGGTCAGTCTTCATTCATTTATATGCATTTTACCAAAAGTGAGCAGCTGGCTCACTAGTGCGAGTGTTGCCTAATCTCTAATGTATGGTTTTGACCAATATATCGAAAACATTTCGATCATTTACGCCTGGTCGCGGAGACCTTGCGTTCGAAGGGTCGTGTCAGTCTTTACTGAACGACTTCCTTCTGGTGCAGTTCCAAATTACGTTTCTAGGTTGCGGAAACCGTGTGATAGCTGGAACACACTTGTACCAACATAGTATGTGACCGATACTCTTTGGACATGCGGGTAGACACACGTAAAAAGGTTTTGAAGGCTATTATGTAAATTATTAGACCAGCTAACGTTAAATTGCTAAGTAAATCTACAGCATGTACCTACCCCTTGGCAGCGTGTCCGCTAAAAGAAAACTAAGGGTTTCAGGTGCATCTCCCAGTTTTTAACTGGCTTGTTTAAATTATTTATTGTTTGAACCTTGTCTCAACTACCTACTAATTCTAATACACTTTGATAAGGTGTGTAACCAATAAGTTACTGCTTAGTAACATCTGGGAAGCTAAACTTATTAAGAGTATCTCAATATTACATATAATTATGGCAACATCTAATCCCACTTTTCAAAAAAGAAGGGAAAAATGGCTATTCTGAATCGGAATCAACATTGAATAATATTCTGTGAAATGAATTAAAACATCAAAAACAGGTATAAACGAAATTAAATTTTATACCCTTCGGTGTCCACCGAACTAGTTCAGACGTATACAAATACATAGACGTGCCGATGGGGGTTGAAATGAATATATCATAATTATACGCATTATTAACTAAGATTTGACGAAACTTAGTTCAGTTGCACTATTGTAATTACACCATCACTTAATTTAGTTGCACTATCGAATAAAGTAAGCTGCTACAACGTGGACAAATTTGCAAACATACATGCATAACCATTTATTTATGTAAGGATATTCTAAGTTTGGATCTTTTATACAATACGATCGTGAATGTATTGCATTTTAAAATTCTTACATACCTACAAAAAAAAAAAAAAAAAAAAAAAAGTATTTCATATGCAATGGCGAGCTCTGGGTGCCAATATAACTATTTGGGAGAATAAAATTTCACATAAACCCATATCAATAGATTTAAAATTCACAGCTACATCCAACTCATCACATCGATAACTATCGATTCAGGGGAGGAGTCCCTGTTATAAAACAAACCTTCTCTGCGGAAGAGAAGCAAGTCGCCAATTTCAGAGATATTTATAAGAAATATATCATTCAAGTAGATGTTCTATTGTATTATCAAATGTTTTATTGCATGTTTTATTTTAATACGTATACATATTTAAATTTTGATCTCTCCTTAGCACCACATTTTTCATAACATGCTTGGTCGCGGAAACCTTGCGTACGAAGAGTCGCACTTCGCACTAATCTTACAAGACGACCTCCTTCTGGTGCAATAAAAAATTTAAATAAGCCTCTAGATTTCGGAAACCGCGAGACATCATTTGGAACAATTGATACCTCACATTTGACCAGGTCCCAGCACCATATCTTACCACTAACACACGCTTGGTCGCGGAGACCTTGCGTTCGAAGGGTCGTGTCAGTCTTTACTGAACGACTTCCTTCTGGTGCAGTACCAAGTTAAGTTTCTTGGCTGCGGAAGCCATGAGACACTTGGAACATACTCATGTCCAATATATTTGACCAATACTTGTTTTGGACCTGGTCCCCGCACCATATCTTACTACTAACACACGTTTGGTCGCGGAGACCTTGCGTTCGAAGGGTCGTGTCAGTCTTTACTGAACGACTTCCTTCTGGTGCAGTGTTCCAAGTTACGTCTCTAGGTTGCGAAAGCCGCGAGACACTGGAAATGCCTCAAAACTATGATCGAGAAAGCAGGTATCTATGTATATTCACACTATGTATCTGGAAGGTTATTGACAGAAAATATGAGCAGGTCAACTATGGCGCACATATATCTACACATAACAGCGTTTATAGAAAAGTACATGAATCTACCTACATCTGACGCAAAAGTTAGATTTGATTTGCTTAAATTGGAATTGAAGGGTGGGTTAAATTTTACTGTTTCTGGTACCATACGGCAGACTTTAATATCCGCCATCTCAGATTTAACCAGTAACAGCTTCGTCAAGTATGACTTGTACTTACATGATTTAACAAAAGGATGTTTGTAGTACCTACTGCGATGGTGTGGTGGCGCGGAGCCACTTCTCATTATGTTTCAATACACAAAGCACCATGAGCAATACTAACTACGAATAATTACTTAACGACTAATACTCTATCACAACAACGAAGGAATCTATGACCACGAATCGTTTGCATTCTTCTGACATTCCCTGATGATGTTTATACTCCTAAAACACATGATAATTTAAAAACACGCGCTTACGCAGTTGTGTTTTCAATTCCAATGAGCAATAATGTTGATTAATATTTAGTTTGTGAAAGAGTGCCCAGCTTGCCGTATAGTCTCTATTCTGAAGAGAAAACCTTCGATTTTATAAAATCTGATAAGTAATAATAAGGTTAAATATTAATGGAAAAGATTTAAGATTTTATCATTTCGAGATAACACCAAAACCAAATTGAAAGTAGATACGGTGAACAGTAACATGAAATAATTGTAGCAGAACCGTTATGTAAACGGTATCTTGAGTTTAAGCTTGAGGATGAGATTTAAAACAGCGACTAAGAACCACCATATTTTATAAATAAACGGATTCAAAAGGTCCATTTGCAACAAATAATTGCAAAATGTCGTCAACAAAGCCTATAAATGCTTTCGACAAGCTCTGATGAACCCAAATTCCAGTATTCTTTCCTGGTTATTATTAGCACATTCGAACTGTACAACAAGGACGTACAAGGTAGTGGCTCTCGACTAGGCAACAAACAAATTATATTTATACGAAACCAGCCCAGCCTTCTGACTCGTTCCCATCACTGGGAGTCGGCAAAAGCCATGGTCCACCGGGCTGGTGCGGCCTGGTGGATAACGCGTGACCTAGAAAGATTCTAGGTAAATGTCGCTGTAGAGTGTATCATTAGATTGAAATCTTCATGAGTATTGATAAAACCCTAGATTTTTGGGAAAATGAGGGTAGATTTGAGTGAGAAACTCACAGAAAAAATAGTTTATAAAATAACACTAGGTCAGTGTGAATCATTGCCAACCCTTACTGTCACTCGGCACCGGACGAAACGATGGTCGAGCGAGGACTTATATGCGTTAAATATGTTATAATATATCTTAAGTCTGATCAAAATAATTATAATTTGATATTAAAATTCAAGAACTGCTGACAGCTAAAACACGGATAAGTCTAGTTTCAAATAACAGCTTATCACTTAAAACAGAATTAGTACACATAGTATGTACTTATATTATGTCGCCTATTTGCAGACAACACACTAAAATGGAACTTCATAATTATGTACATTTTAAAATTTTGCGAAAGCGATAATCGTCTGAATTCTACAGCTACCTGAAGTCTTAGAGAGTTACTTTATGTAGATTGGTTGTTTTCCAATTCCTCCAAAGACAGTATGTAAAACATATATGTTTGGAACGGTTCTTTAAATAATAACCCTTTTAAATATTATAGACCGAAATATACATAGGTATTATTGCTATATAGCAGTATGAACATGGAAAATGAGAATAATTTGTGTCTTATCACATATTTCTAGTTCCTATCTGAGAAAAACAGAATAGCTTTCGAGTCAAATCAAATAAATTTTATCTATAGCAGTTGCTTAACATCTTGTTATTAAAAATTGGATATGTCCAGTCCAGTGAGACAGTGCCATGAACGTACAACTAGGAGATGTGGACCAGATATAGCAGTAGCCTTTGGATGATCAAATACCCAATCGATTGATGACATTATTAAGCAAAATATGGAAATATCTTAACACATTAAGCATGTTAGGTTAATTTACTGCGAAATTAACATAAATGGTCAATCATGTTCTTCAAAGTTTACATCACACACAAATTAGCTTTGTTAATTTAGCTAATTACAAAATGTTATTGAACACTTTATTTTAATAAGTATTCAAATGTTTCAGTCATCATAGCGTTGTTATTTTTGGACATACTTACACCAGCAGATAACAAACACGTCTTCATATAATGCTGTATGTTTTCCTGAGGCACATCAATATAACGGTTTTACATAAAAATAAAACCGATATTATGTGCCGAGAACGGAAAACATACAGCATTCTAGAAAGGGCTTTCTGGTGAAGACTATGAATCCCAAAGATCGCACCGCGCCGGGTGCCCTTGCTGGTGGCGCGCTTGCGGCGCCCTCTGGTGGCGTCAAGATGAAGCTAATTGTCTATGGTATAGACGTCGACCACAGATTATTAAGATAAGTATACATACTGCTTCTTCATATAATGCTGTATGTTTTCCGTTCTCGGCACATAATATCGGTTTTATTTTTATGTAAAACCGTTATACTTTTCATTTTTTTTCATTTACCTTTCATTTGATACCGATATTGAGGAAGTAGGGAAAAAATATTTTATCCGCCATTTTGTGGAGGCAGCCATCTTGAATCGATATTAACCAAACATAGCTAAGAACACCGCACTTTCAAATAAAAAAAACGCATTGAAACCAGTCGATCCATCTGAGCTCTTCGGTATTAAAAGGGAGGTTTAAAAAAAACAACCGAATTGAGCTTCTATTTCGAAGTCGGTTAGAAGTCGGTTAAACAATTTATTGAGAGCTTGTGATATTGACTCTTACTCGTCTTGTCTAATTTTTACTGTAATCATTATCACCGTACCTAAACATCGATATAAACCATAAGATGTGCCCTGAGCACCTTGCCTTGAAATTGGTAATAAACTGCGTCTGTGCGTGTAGCATAAGTGGTGTACACACCACCAATCCACTTGACCCCTAGAACCGCAAGCAGCGAGATATGCTATGGTTCTTACTTTGGTTGCTGATGACGAATAGCGATAGGTATTTTAAACGTCCGGCATTCACCGTTTCCTACAACCGACTAAAACGGAAAGAGTGCGCTCACTCTTCCCAACGATGACATAATTCCGTGCGCCTGAAGTTTGGGAGGGCACATCCATTGATTTATATCGATGACTGTACATCTGTAACTACATAGACCTAAGTAGTTTCACAGGCTGATACAGTATCATATCACCAGACGGAAGGTCAAATGAGGTGAGCGGATTGATCTCGACACTGAATCACATCTCTCGGTCTTTGTCTTATCTGATTAGAAAGACAGAGACAGTGATTAGGATTGTTATTCCGTGCCGGAATCGTCCCGACTGCGTTGTGAGTGAATTCAGTAATTTATTACCGATTTCAAAAAGGGAGGAGATTCACAATTTGCTTGCAAGTTTTTCGTTGTGTGTTTGTTTTATAGTTCCGCCAAAATGTGAATCGATTTGATGTTTTTTTTTGGTAGATCATAGTTAATGTGATCCTTAAATTTTATCGAAATCGGTGTGGTAGTTTTTGAAATATGAACAAAAAACTAAAATTTTGCTTCAATTATCTGGACGACTTAGTAATAGCTTCTTATGCTATGACTAATTTTATGCTTTTCTATTAGCTTTATTTTATTTTTATTATTGCTAATTATGGATTTATTTGATAAAATTACTATTGAAATTTTATTGATTATATGAAAGCGATGACTGCTAATTATTTATGTAATTAATTGTTTATGTGTTGTGTCACCTGAAATACATGAATTTTGAATTTATGAAATTTGGTCGAGTGTTTGATTTAACTTGATTTATGATTTTGATTCAAGATGTAGACGTAGTATTACGTATTTGGACAACATTTCTTTTTATAAAATAGAGTGACGAGACGAGCAGGAAATGTACCTGATGGTAAGCAACATGCCTGCCACATAACAGCACAGTGACACACGGCTATTGGAAGAACATGAGAAGAGTATGAAGCTTCCGAATCATTAGCGGCAATCCTAGCACGGCACTGCGCTCGTTACATTGAGATATAAGGTGTTTTATCTTTTAGCCCAGTAATTTCTCTGGAAACATAACTTATAATACAAGAACAAAATTAAAAATTTTGACTAACCCCCGACTGCCTCGGATTTGTTATCTGTACAACATTCTACTAGTCAAGCCTTTCATTTGATACCCATATTGAGGTAGTAGTGAAAAAAATAATGTAATTCGCCATTTCGTGGTGGCGGCCATCTTGAATTTGATTTTTTTAAAAGTGTATAGTATTTTACTAGTCAAGTCCTTTCATTCGATACCCATATTGAGGTAGGTTGTCAAGAAATATATTGTCCGTCAATTTGTGGAGGCGGCCATCTTTAATCGATATTAACCAAACATAGATAAAAACATCCGCACGGATATTAACCTTTAACTTAAAAAAACCGCATCAAAATCGGCCCATCCGTTTGAACTCTACGGCCTACATACAGACACACAGAGACAGACAGACATCCACGTCATACTTATAACACCTCTTTTTTTGGTCGAGGGTTAAAAGTTAGTACAAGATAAAAACGAGCAATAGTATTCGACGGTTTAAACGAGCAATAGTAACGCAATTCCACAAGTGTGTCTGTGAAGTCAGGATGGCCGAGCGGTCTAAGGCGCTGCGTTCAGGTCGCAGTCCACTTCTGTGGGCGTGGGTACGAATCCCACTTCTGACAAGGTTTTTTGTCACTCTATCTTATTTTAAGGTTTAATTTTAATGTTGTATCTTTTTGTGGGGTCAAATGTAATAATTGGCATTGTAATGAATAAATGCATCGTTCGCCTTTTGTTGACCGCATAATTTAAAAGATACACGCATCGTGTAATAATCTCAATAAAAAAATGCTTTAGGTGTTAAAACGTTTTTTTATTATAGTAGTACACTTGACCGCCATCTCGCCTGATGTTAAGCGACGATGTGATCTACAATTCAGTTTACTTATCTAGAAGAAATAGTTCTCGATCTCTAGTCTCTAGTCGATCTCTATTTGAAGATACCAAGATTGTTACATCGGGAAAAACCCACTGAAGCAACGCATTCTAAGGCCTAGTCGTTCATATCACAAGAGTAAAGTCAAATATCTTCATTCTAGAAGTGAAAACTTATAACTCAGAATTTGATAGCTCACTTTGGAAACTACGCGGGTGTAACCGGAGGGCGTGGCCGTGAGCATGGCCATCTAGAATTGCTGACGCATTTCTAGATGGCCAATGGCCATGGTGCCGATTTTACCCGAAGATTTCTTATCATTCCCGAGCGTACCGCTAGAATTAAATTCACGAAAAATCTTTCTGTGGCGCGCCAAAAAAAGTTTTCACTTCAAAAAATTGGCAAACACAGGGACAGGGAAGTGAAAGCTCATAATTTTAGTTTTAAACAGCACTAATGTTGCACAAAACGTCACATATATAGCTACAGAAAGATATACTGCTATTACGTATGTCGGTGACGAGGAATCGAAAGATTTCACCCGTTCAAAAACGCCTCCGCTGCTCCGACGCTACACTGTTACATTAACATTTCGCTGACTCGAGCCAATAACATTGTGCGTTACCAAAAAGTACTAAGAAGTTTTACTTAAAAAAAATACCCAGCTTCACTTGAGAACAATTACAAAATACTCGTACTTCATAAATTACCACCAAAGTTAGTTAAGTTTTCGATGAATATTCTTATTAAAAAAAACGGCACGGCCGGAAACTAAAACAAGAAATAACTATTACAAACCATTGAATTATTTGAATAATTAAAAGTAAAAGTGATTACGAAATACTATAAATAGATAATAAGTTTCATTTTAAAATGTGTTTAAAAATATTACTTTCACTTTAAAATGTGTGCGTTTGATTAAAACACCACGGCAAAACTGAAAACTAAAATAAGTAATAAAATAAAATAAGAAAAAAACCAAAACGAATCTTTGACTTCCGAACATGATGATCAGCTTACGAAAAAACTGCGTGGGTGCGCCAAAACAGGTTTTCACTTCAAAAATCATACAAACGTAGGTAGCAATCGCATGTTATAGTGTTGCCATAATATACTAACAACCGCAAAAGCCACTTCACGGATAAACCAATTCAACTAAGTGACGCCATATTAATTCGATTATTCCTCGTAAAAACTTACAAAACAGTCGTTTCCCGCCAAACGGCGCGTCTGCACGGAACCTTTCGGTATCACAGCAAATACTCGTTTAATGACTTGTGATAGAGTTCATATTGGCAGGCATTGTTATCTGACAATTACAGTCGAATAGTCAAAATTAACACGCCATGGGGCTTTTTTGGCGCGTTTGAGATTATGTGTGGGGTTTTTCTTTGGTGTTTTTGTTGGTCAATCGAAAGTCGGGACTTCCTCACACAATAATATCTGCTTTTGTGTGGAGATTGATAGTTCCCTAGTTGTGCCCGGTAGGCGCGAGGACATCGAAACTTATACAGGTAAAACTACGGTGGTCTATTATAACAAGATGTCTGCCACTAAACATTAAGATGAACCCTCCAGGACATCTTTGATAAACAAGTTTTTTACATCTAAGTGAGACGATATCATTACGATTAAATTGATGATTTAATTTGTAATTTAAAATATATTGTTATAGTCATGTATTACCTATGAGTGTTATGATGTGTACCTACATTTCGGGAGAACAAAAACCGCATGATTCCAATGAGCTATGTTCGTGTATGGAAAATTTATTAACAATCAATCTCTATTCCTTAACCAGTGCAACGCGTCAAATCACACAAAAAATAAACTTTATAGGTGACTTTATAGCTGTACCCTGCCACGCTTCGCTGTGGCACATTGTGATGAAAAAATAATGTAGATAAAAACAATCCTTGATGCGGATTATATATCATTGTAAAATTTCAGCTCGATTGGTGAAGAACTGTTTGATTTTTTGGAGCGTACATAAACCAACATAACATTTTTATGTATAGAAGATTTATGTTTTCACTTGTATGGACAGTCCCTGCCCCAATCTTTTTTTAAATATTTAGGTATTTTTTAATTTCTATAAAAATATAATCAGGCAAATTAGCATTCAAATCATCATTTGTGACACCAAGTAAACGCAAAGCGACAAAGAACTTATGTTCCGTAATGCGGTAAGTTGTTCGCATACAAACATTTTCCGGAATCACAATTTAATTAAAACAGGAATGTTTGTTATCTGTGGATCGCGCGTGCGGCTGAGTGCTGCCACGCTCCGATTCCCGCTACAAAATGCACTGGGGTACGCAGATAGGGTG
Source organism: Ectropis grisescens (assembly GCA_017562165.1). Lineage (NCBI taxonomy): Eukaryota > Metazoa > Arthropoda > Insecta > Lepidoptera > Geometridae > Ectropis > Ectropis grisescens. The sequence continues at coordinate 3,836,144 of CM029792.1, read as the reverse complement.
TGCAATGACAAACCCAAAAAAATTACAATGACGTTTTCCAAAAATATTAAATCGCTTCACAGTTGGCGAAACGATCGGAAACAAAGAAAAAAAAAATTGGTTGCCTGTAAAGTCGGTATACGGGCGAAAGTTTTACGTGACAACGACTTTGAGTGGTAAAATAATTTTACGGAAGGGACGCGTGCCTTTCACTTTTTATGTCTGTCTCTCTCGCTCTTAGGCGGGCTAACCATGCCCGAGTGGAAGGGACGCGTGCCTCTCACTCGCTCTCGTTGTGAGCGCATAACGTGAGCGGAGCGTAACGCAGTTTCTTGAAGTGTCACCCGGCAAACCAATTTATAAGACGTTGTCACGTCAAAAATGTGTGTAAAATAAGATCGGGTTCGGAATCGGATTGAAATTTGAACACAGTTAAATTATATTCTGGAATGGGCCATAGGCTATATTTCATAGCGGGGAAATCACGGGAACTGAAACTACGTGAGTAAAGCCGAGGGTATTGCTAGGTACCTACAAATAAAAATCTATATTGGCGGACAAAACGTGTCCTTTCACATACCTCACCCTTTCTGCGTTTGTATAATAGCCCCACTGGGGAGTTTCGTTATCAACTGTCACTTAATTATCGAAATTGAATTTGGAACGTGCGGGGTGACGTTTAGTTTTTTTTAGAGTTCTTTTTTTTAAATGCAGCTGTTTCTTTGATTGATTGCAATTTGCAAATGAGGTTATTCGGAATGCTACCTTTTTTACAATACAAAAGTTTTAGCTTCAGTTCAGCTTTTAATTTAATAGAGTAGTAAACGTATGATCATTGTCAATCAGCCAGGTAATCTTTTTCCACTGCAGCCCCACCACGTTTGCAATCTAACGGCGACTCCTTCAAGGCTGCGGCGGACATGGAGAGCAGCACACCCTGATACTGGTGGTCCTCTCCTTCGACCTCCACCCCACAGCCGCGATGTCTACCCCCCAACATTGTAGCGCGCCTCAGTTGCGCCGGGGCCCAAACATTGCACAACCTAAATGGCGGGGTATGTCGGAGAGTTGGTGCCCTCTACCGACTAAAACCCTTGTTTCTTCAGTCGTGGCTTGGCGGCAGAGGCTTGGGACCGCTATTGGATTTAAACGCGACCCTGCCATTGTCACCGTCCTTGCGGGCCTGATTGGGGGGTGTTCCGCATTTTCTTCATGACACGACGGAAACCACCGGTGCGCCGAGAAGACCCATCTCTAGATACTGCGCAGAACGGTCCTATACATCTGACATCCCAAGTCCTCCAGTGAAGGCAGTATGTGAGAGCCAGATCATCCCTGTATCTACTTCCTCCAATTTCGGATGAGTGAGGATAGATTAGGTTACGTTAGTTTGCGAATGAACGTACAGCAGCGAACGTGTTAATCACTGTAAATTACCAAAATCAGGCGGTATTAACTCTGCCGGTTCAGCATAAGTTGCTAAGTTGCAAAAAACTATATTTTAAAGCCGTTTTTTACGACACTGAGATAACGTGATATAATAATAAAATTGGAACAAACAACAAATTCAAATTATGACAAAAACTCGCTCATTTAATTCAAATTAAGGTTATCTGGTATTATTTTCAAAAATAACAAGATAACAGTTGAATTTACGTGGAATTCACTTCAAATGTTACTTTTTATCACAAAAACAAAAGCGATTCTTATAGATGTATCAGATAAGTTTCACGCACTGTAATGACTGAGTGTAGCCAATGTGTTTGGAAACACAATTATCCAAAGAGGACAGATGCTTTTAATTCGATTTTCAAACACACATTATACGTTCCACTGTTGAATATCGGTTACGCGTTATTTTACACATTATAAATGTACTTTCTTAATCTATCAATCAACTTAATACAGACTATCTTTACATTTACATTCAAGTTACGTTAAATAAAGTGGAATGCAATCATTGCGTAAATATATTAAAAAAATTCGAACTCATATAGACCAAGTTGTGTGGCTTAAAAGTTTCTAAGTTTCGCGGCTGATTTAAGAGTTATGAGGCCTTTTGCTATGAAAAGGCCTCATAACTCTTAAATCAGGCGCGGTCCCAGCCTCGAATTTTGGAGGGGGTCACCAGTACGCAGCCTCAGGTTTTGGGGGGGTCACAAGTAGAAATACAATAAATCGAGCAAAAAACACTTTACTATTAGCGCCCCATGATTTCTCCCGCATAGTTCACGTTCTAGTTGTTTTCCCGCGTTACAAAATAGTCTATGTACTATTAGATATTTTTAATTTTCTTAGATTTTATGTATAAAGTTTACGATTTTGGGGGGGTCATGTCCCCTGTGACCCCCCCTCGGACCGCGCATGTCTTGTTATTGTTAGTTCTTATTAGATCTCAAAATTAATTGGACTACAACAATTTTCGACACCTAATTTCGTAGATCATAGAGTCACCAAACTGTTTAACGGTTCTGTGGAACAATCTAGAATTAGTTTTTGGTCGTACCTTGTCTTGGGACCATTTAAATTCAGTCAGTAGCAGTAGTACCTAGATTTCCTGCAGCTGGTAATTCCTAAAGCCCTTATATTACTTTATGTTAGGTATATGTTTTGAAAATATAATTCTTCTTTCGATTTTTCTACATCTTATTTGCGCACCCCGTTTTTTTTTTCATTGTCCACACATTATTTTCCATCCTAAGGTTGCCTGGAAGAGATCGTTTTTAGCGATAAGGCCGCCAACTTGTCGCACTAGTTTTTAAGGTGTATTGTAAATTGTGTATCCTATTCTTTTGGTGTGTCAATAAAGTGTATATCTATCTATCTATATTATAATTATTTGTCACTGCCACTACGCCACTAAAGTTACTCTTGCACAGTTTCACCTACTTCATATGCTGGATTACGTCTGTCAGACGTCTGTTATCTTGACGACAACGGCAGTTAGAAAATTTTAAATAGTTAATTTTAAAAAGTTAGAAAATTTGGCGTCTCTAAATTCTAAATTAACTACACCATAATTATTTTTGTAAGCAAATATGTTCGCACTCTGCAATTTCACGCCCAGTTCAAATTGGATGCTCAAGTTATATATCTTCTCTAGAACACCCTGTTCAATCTTTCCATCCCACATTAGTTTAAGGCGCACTTTATTTTAACTGAAACTTTTTGAAACTTTTCACTCAAAGTGAACAAACGACAAGTCGTTTGTTCACTTTGAGTACCGATGTTATTGTAGAATGAATTATTCGTACCCAAAATAAAGTTGTCGATGGTGGGAACGTATCTTTAAGAAATCACTATTTTTTCGTCCCAAAAGAAGCAAGTACAATTTATTAATACGTGGACCATACCCGTCACACCTGCGCTGTGCTCATCACCCAGAGATACAAAATGTTTTATCTCTTTGCCCTGTAATTTCACTGGAAACATTGCCCTTTAAACCGGTGCAAAGTAACGTTTTCACATCACTACTTGGTAGTAGAATAACTGACAAAGGTGTGGCACTTCCCCAGGCGTGACTACATCGTCATTTAATATCAGATGGGATGTCGGTCAAGCGCAAGCCTATTGTAGTTAAAACACACAAAACAAACTTCCATATTCACAGAAATGTTAAACCTACACACGAGCCCTAATATCAGAGGAAATTACGTAAAACTAGTGGGGCGGACCCTACATCGCACCATAAACCACCAATCATATGGTGCGATGTAGGTTCCTCCCCACTACTTTTACGTCATTTCTTCTGATTTTAGGACTCATCTGTGGAGCGTTTTAGTCCTGTTAACGGGATCTAGTACCTACCGCTCACTGAACCCACTCACTACAAACTTATGAATTCTTGAAGTTACTAGAACTTCAAAAAAATTTAAGTTGACAAAAACGACCGAGACGGCGACTACTTTCTTTCTACGAAAAACGTAATTTCGCATTAAACTCGCGACTTTCATACTTTGATCCGTCGTTTCGTCCGAAGCCTACTCTAGTAGGCTTATAATATTTAAATGTCTAACAAAATTCGATGGGACTAAACGAAGTAGAACAGGAGTAGGAAAGTCACAAGTTTATTTAGAAACTAGCGACCCGCCCCGGCTTCGCACGGGTGCAATGCTGATACTAAATATAAGTACCTACTAACAAAATTCAAAGTCACATAAGTCACAGTTTTTTTGTGATGGATACTTTTTTGGCGCGACCGACGCACGCAATGTGTTGATTGATGGAACGAAACGTGCTTCACACCAAAGATGGCGACAGCGATTTGTTTGTCAGTGCCATCAGAATTTAACGAAATTCTCCATAATCCGAATTTTGTGGACATATATTGTCGACTCAAAATCAATATTTTTTTGTGTTTTGTTCAAGTCTACCACACCCCTTGTCGAAATTATTAATATAGATTACGTTTTCGTAGAAAGAGAATAGACGTCCAGCCTCGTTAAAAGCTATCATTGCAACCATATGCTCTATATCCATAGATCAAGTGACCATGTCATCCATCACAAACACTCACATAACTCGCTACACGGGTCATTAATTCGTTTAATTGTAACTTGGAATCATTAACCAGGTCATTAACTGTTCGAGTTAAAACGTAATGCACTTAGAAAATGGACAGTGTATTAATAGTTTTAACGAGTTTTTGATGTCACTATCGGTCTGATAAGGGTCGCTGGCGCTGTGTAAATGATAGCGTAGCATTTTTTAATTGCAGCGTTTTGAACTTAATAATCAAATATACAAAGCATCATTAGGCGAGGTCAAGCGCTCTCTTTGTTTTTTCAATATCATCATCAGCCTGTGTTCCTCCACTGCTGAACATATGCCTCTTCTATAATAAGCCAGTCAACCCGATCCTCGGTCTTACGTGTCCAACCGCCACCAGCATCTTTCGTATATCGTCACTCCATCTTGTCTTAGGGGGTCATACGTTTACCGATTCGCGGTCTCCACTCCAAAACCCGTCTACCCCAACGGTTATCAGGTCTGCGCTAATCTTTTTTGGGGATGTTTCTAAAGCATGTTCTCAAATATGCGTTTGCGTAGTGATAGATGTATGTGTGAAGTCGCCAAATACATTTTTAACGTTGATTTCGATTGTTTGGGAATCTGCCATTTCGATAATCTGTCGCAAATTTTTCAAGAATCTCATATTTTGAAAATCTGATATTTTACGAATGAGCCATGTGACCGGCCCATTTCCACTTCAGTTTGCTAATACGCTGAGCTATATCGGTGACTTCAGGTCTTTGTTTTTTCAAACTAAGTAAATAAAAATGAGTACAAACTTTTTTACTTTACATTCTCTAGCACCAGACTAAGCAAAGTTTGCTGTAGTAATAGGACTCTAAAGAATCCTCTTGGAGCAGTACCACAGCTTTGCCAGTTATTTTACTCCCATGCAGTAATACGCAAACGTACACGTAATATTACATGTTTCGGTTTGATGGGCAATATTTCCATGTGAAATTACAGACCACAGAGAATTTTATATATATGGGTGGCGGGCGCAGTGCATTGATTTGTACTCGTCATGTTCCAATAGCTGCGTGTCACTGCACTGTTACGGGCAGGCATGCTGCTTACCATCAGGTATCTGTCCTGCTCGTCTCGTCACTCGATATTATAATAAAATGACGTGGTATCATGGGATACCAAGTAGGAACGAAGTTCGTTCAGATAATATAATAGCAGTACAATTTTAAAAACTAAGTATGTTTATACTTTATTTTATTGTTTATGGTACGATCATCTGAAAAATAAAGTTGGCAACACTGGTCGCGGACAGTTTTTACGCGTCACTTCCGTTAAACATTTTTCTAACGGTTTTAGTTCCACATTTTCAGTTTGGTCGCCAAGCAAAATCTCTCTCCTCCAAATCTGGCACAAGGAACTCCATTAAAAAAACAGATAAGTGATAAATATCAAATATCCTAATGCTATTAATTTGAAAATGGACAGGTTACTTGCAGAATAAAGCCAGCTGACGAGTCCCGTCGAAATTAGGAACACATATATTATGCTGTGTATGTGTGTATAAGTCTGGTTTGAAACATACTTAGGCTACTTTTTAACACTAGAAAATAACTGGAACAGTAACTACGCGGTTACAACCGCGAGACGATGCTACTTGTAGTAAATAAAAAATTGGTAGTCATAGGAACAGCCGATAGAAATGAAAACTTTAAACTCAGAATTCGATAGCTTGCTTTGGAAACTACGCGGGTGAAACCGGAGCGCATAACCATGAGCATGGCCAATGGGAAATGCCCATGGTCCCGAGCTTACCCGAAGATTTCTTATCATTCCCTAACGTGATGCTAGAATTCAATTCACAGTCCAAGAAAAATCTGTCCGTGGCGCGCCAAATGTTTTCACTACAACAATAAATACTGGTGAATATTTCTCACACAACACAAACAGATTATGGTGCTATAAATGTTAGTAGGTATGAACCCAACACCCTCCCTTGTACCCGAGTTCCGCACAGGAAGTGGTTAGCGCCGACCGGAAGAGGTCAGTTAACCACACGTGGCGGCGGTTAGTCTACAATGTGGCCACGACTGATAAACATCGCTAGTGACGGACTCGTGACGCATGCGCGGTCCGAGGTGGGTCACGGGGGACATGACACCCCCCCCCCCCCCAATCGTATAAGTTAAACAAAAAATCTAAGAAAAATAATATATTATGTAATACATTTTTTTTTTTTAATTATTTGCATTTTATTCAGATGTGATTTTAAACATATACATATATATTATTTACAATATGTACATAAGTATAAAAACAAAATAAAATTATTATACCATACAATAAAAATAAACAAATTTACAAATTAAACACGCCGTCGAGATCACTACTGCGCGGCAGGGTACCCAGAATGCTGGCAGCGTTGCCTCTTTGAATAGCTAAACTCAGCTTTTGGGTAAAGTAGGCGCCAGCTCTGAGAAAAATAAAAAATATATAATAATACATAGACTATGTTTTAACGCGGGAAAACATAGTTAACCGTAGTTCCCGTTCTAACATAACTATGTTAGAACGGGAACTACGCTTGTTAATCTTGGGGGTCTACATGGCATGGCTTGGTGACTAAAATACTATTAGGCCAGAATGGGGAATGTTAATAGGTATCTAAAATCACTTGAAACTTTTTTATAGTAAAGCTTCTCTGTAATCATCGAGCAACTCGATCTTCCGCGCAAAAAAAAAAAACGATATAAATACTGCGGAAAAATATTGTTCAAATCTTTCTGTCATTTCTTGCGGGAGGAGAAAGTTGCACACTAGCGCAAAGCCGCACTATTACATACAAACATACCTGTACCGATCCATTGCCGATCATACTCACATAGCCAAATCACTAACACATAAAAAATAAAGCACCATTCACAAATCTAGCCCCACCCTCACGCCACAGTGTATTATCAAACTCCGTGGTCCACGCGGACTTGTACTATGACAGAGCGGAAACGCTGTGTATGCCTACTCCCTTCCGTGTTGCTCGCTGTCTGTAATACAGCTACACTAGTTTTTTTTTGTTCAAAAATACTAAGTAGATATAATTTTACATGCATTCAAAGTTCGCCAAAATGTCTATCGCGTGTGACGTCATTACACAACGCTCCACTTCGCTTAGTCGCAATTCGCCAGCAGTAATTTACTTGCGCAATGATAAATTTCATCGCTACCAGTTGTGAACAAATTGAGCAAGTGTTGTGGTATAACGTCAAGCGCATCTAACTCGGAACGCTCACTTTAAAATGTTATAACTTGGAAACTGATTGACGTATTGAATTAATTCTTTCACGAGTATTTATTATGTAAAGTTTCACGAGTATTTCACGAGTATTTATTATGTAATGTATTCAAAAGTAGTGAACATTTCTCATTAGAATTTATATTTGCACTAAATTTCCGATCCATTTAAGATTATAAGGTTTAGGATCAGTTACTGAGCATCAAATCACAAAAATGCTGTTTGATCCAGGTGAAACTTCAAGCGCCATCTTGAAAAAACGCGTTGGGCCGATATTCGTTACTTTGTAATCTGACGTTGTTAGATTACAACCTGACAGTTTTTCCAATTTTACGGTCACGAATCGAGGTAAGAAAATCTCAGATTTTTGTTGATATTTCAAAAACCGGTGCGATTTCGATAAAATTTACGATCGATATCTCTGAAGTACGAGGGTCAAACTGAAAGTTCTTAGAACTGGCCACTTATAAACAATATAATAAAAAAATAATTCTATAATTTGAAAATAGAACTCTTTGCCAATATTACTGAGTACATACTTCATTCATTTGTCATTTGTTTTACGATTTGGCGGCAAATTGAAAATTGTCTGTGTCACGTCAACATGAATTTAACACGAGAAAATTTTCGTGCAATGATTTTTTATGACTTTCGATGTCATTTAAGTCAACAAGAAAGTTATGATAGACTACGATTGGCCTTTTACGATGAAGCCCCATCTCGTGCGACTGTTTACAACTGGTTTAATGAGTTTAAACGTGGTCGCACTAATCTCACTGATGATTTACGTGAGGGACGGCCTTCTACGGCGACGACTGAAGATAACATCTGTGTTGTGCGGCGTATGATAGAGACTGACAAAAGAGTGACCTATCAGCAGATTCGGACAAGCTTAGGCATCGGTATGAGTCAAGTGCACAAAATCCTACACGAACATTTAGCGGTCAGGAAGCTTTGCGCCCGGTGGATACCTCATAATTTGACTGAGGCTCAAAAACTCCATCGTGTGGATTGGTGCCGTAAAATGATTGAAAGATTTAACGGAGGTGACTCAAATGCTGTGTTCGACATACTAACAGGTGACGAAAGCTGGATTTACTGTTATGATCCTGAAACCAAAAAACAATCTGCTCAGTGGGTGTTTCCTTTCGAGGAGTTGCCAACTAAAGTGAAGAGAGATCGAAGTGCGGGGAAAAAATGGTGGCCTCGTTCTTTGGAAGGATAGGTCATTTCGCAACAATTGTGTTAGAGGATCAAAAACAGTTTCTGCAGAATGGTACACTACCAATTGTTTGCCACTTGTCTTGGAAAAAGTTCGAGAGAAACGACCTCGCAGTAGGATCCTCCTTCACCACGACAACGCCTCATCGCACACCGCCAAGCGAACGATCGACTATTTGGCGACACCAAACGTTGAATTACTGGGTCACCCGCCGTATAGCCCCGACCTCGCGCCTTGTGATCTTTATTTATTTTCAAAAATTAAAGAAAAACTTAAAGGAAAGCGGTTTATGAATGCTAAAGAAGCGGTGGCTGCGTATCGCGATGCCATTGAAGAGACCCCTAAGAACGAGTGGGCAAAGTGCTTTTCCCAGTGGTTCCATCGCATGCAGCGGTATATTGACGTGAATGGACAATATTTTGAAAAGATATAATACAATTAATAACTGTATTATATCTATATATAATGGCTAATGTAATCAGTTTTTGATTTTCTAAGAACTTTCAGTTTGACCCTCGTATGATCTATCACAGAGAAAAAGAATCATCAAAATCAATTCATAATTGACGGAGCTATCGCGTAATAAATATACAACCGATTGGAGAACCTCCTTATTTTTTTGAAGTCGGTTAAAATGCTGTTATTTTTAATCTCTCTCAGAAATTGAAACATTGGCGCCACCTTTGATGAAATTGGGAAATATCTTTGACAGTTAAATTTGTATTCTGAACATCCCCTCCTTATCTTGCTTGTAAGCTTCTATGATCAATCGAAGGTAAAAAGTAAAAGGACAATATTAATGCGTATTTTTTATTTCTCGCCTTATATACCATAGCATAACCATAATATTACAATGCAGACGAATCTCAACTACTATCAATAAATAACATTAATATTTATAGAATTAAGCAATTAAGTTTATTTTACAGGCTGCCAACATCAATGTTGCCATTACAGTATTAGGTGAGTTTTATGCAAAAGATTTGGTAACACAAATTGAGAACAAGACTGTTTCAGTATTATTAAAAAAAAAAGTGTGTCTTCTTATTAGTTCACGGGTTATACTACATCGAAAATGATTTGTGATATGTTCGGTCCAATCAGATTTAGAATCGTCGGATGCAGTTGAAACTTAAGCTTAAGAACCCATGGAGCGATTTTCAGCCGCGCCCGCCGCGGTTGCGGGCCCACAGCTTCTGTAGAATGCAGATTTATATGTAAAAAAAAATAAATCACAACTCACGACGCGTTTTATGCCCGCGGCGCGCGTGGCTGCCGCGCAGTCGTCACCTGCCCGTCACCCGCCGCGTTTTCGGGCGATAATCTCACCCGCGACGGCTGCGAAACCGCGAAGATCAACGGTCTCGTGAGTTTTGAAATAAAGCCCGTGCGCGTCGCGGAACCGCGACGGGGTGAAAACTGTTCCACGAGTTTTTAGCCTAAGTCAAACTGGACGGTCCACTCTGTCTTAAGTTGTCATTTATCACAAGTTACTTAGTTTATGATTATCCCTCATTATCACATGAATTACTCCTGCCAAAAATATGCCAAATTATTATGAGCAAAATGAAATTTTAAAAATTAATGAAAAACAAAAGAAAAATTAGCTGTGGAGTAATTAAGGACTATTTTGACAGGTTTTTGGATTCATTTGACATATTGAAAGTGACTCAATCATTCCATTGTGGCACTACATATAAGCTGACGCTACAGGATAACATCCACAACTCGAAATTTGAATTAATAGAGTGGAAATTTGAATTGATGTATGTTAAAAAAATGTGTTTGTTTCTACCAACAAATCTTTTTTGTTTGCAACCTTTTGGTAAGTTTTCATGGTTAGTGAAAATGTATGACATTTGTATTAGACGTTAATAGCTTGTTACATTTGGCTAAATTTAGTCACTACTGAATTCAGTGAAGCGTATAGCATTCAGTAAGCTAGCATATTAAATTCAGAATATGGAATGGTTTTTGACTGGCTGAATTCAGTCGACTAAATTAAGCCAAGTATAATATATATAGGCTGTAACATAATCTGTTTGCTATGATTCCAGGTGAAATTTTGAGTACCTACCTATTGTTACTTTTTTGGAATTTAATTTAAACTAGAACATGTTAAATTATCGTAGTAATTTCAACAGCATGCTGAGTACGATTCCAACTGGTAGTAGGTTTGAGCATTTTGATTTTCTCTAGAGTTCGATCGATAATTCTGACAGGGCCAGACCGTCAGTTTCAGGGGGGCCCGGGGCTAATACTCAGGAGCTCACATTTTCTCATGATTGTCTATTTTCGACTATGACTTGACTTAGATAGGGGCCCCTGGAACACACGGGCCCTGATTTCGTTGTAATGTAGTTTTAACAGATACACAAAAACTTACATTTATCTATTTTCAGGAGTTTCTTTGATAATAAAAACGTAATGTAGACACAATGCATGTAATTATTGATATTCATTTTACTTAATATTACAAGCGTTAGCGTAGTTTTAATGACAATTATTTACAAAACTAAATAAATAATTTACAGTGTCGCCTAAAATATTGCAAGCCTTATAATATTACCTATTCCAGTAAATTATGATTTAACTTATTCAGTTCTTTAACCTATTTCATTATTTACAAAAAATACCATAAAAGTTAGGTAATTTTACAAGAAATTTTTATTAAATCTTATTTACATTAATATACAATAAAATGACAATGTTTTTTGTACGTTACATTTATTTGCTACATTATAAATCTTACATAAACTTGTAAAATATTCTAGATCAGCTAACATTTAGTTTTTTTTTTGGGATTTGGCATTTGACAATTATGATATGACTAGTCCGCAGGCTGAATGGTTAGTGGTCACCACAGGTGATACGCATAGTTTGGCATTTGACATAAATTTGACAACATGTTACATTTGCAACAAGAGGCTTCGTACAGATCAGTAGGTTTGGCTCGATAGTACAGCACGACGACGAAAGTCGACTTCGTACAGTAAACATTTGTGTTTAAAGAAAACATAATAATAATACTTAGGTACTACTATATTTTGTATTTATCACAAACATTTATACCTGCCATAAATAGTATATATCACCTGCACAGACCATAAGCATTGTAATTATCAATTCAGACAATTCAGCTAAGTTCTTATTTAAAAAACATCTCTACTACATATAGGTACAGTACCACCAACTTATCTGTAGAACGATCAAAAGCGGAACTACTCAGTTTCACAAAAAACTCTGAAGTTGTTTAATTTTGTGCTAAATGGCAACACTTTTCCATCTTGGCGCCATTGCTATATTCTACAGATAAGCTGGTCGGCATAATATCTTCATTCAGCCTAGTCTTTAAAAAAATAACGCTCGAAATTCAAATCTAATATTGTCCGTCGCCGTCAGTCGAGCGTGCGACGTCAAGCGAGCACTACACGAGGCTAGAGAGAGGAGCGCGGGAAGTAACTGGTGACGCGGGCAATGGCTGCATCTGCTGTGGAGCTTGCGGCTGGAAGTATACTCCTGGTTCACTCGTAAACTGGGGATGCATCGGCAATGGCGTATGTGGCATCGACGTCGGCCGAGACTCATGATACAAAATCGGTACACGAACCAATCTCTGAGCAGCGTGCGCCATATTCGCCGCTTCCAACTCCGCTGCCAACTGCCTTTTCCACTTATTCCTTCGATTCTGGAACCAGATCTTCACTTGTGTCTCCGTCAGATGTAAACTAGCAGCTAGACCGGCGCGTTCAGAGCTGCTGAGATATCGCTTCATATCGAAGGTGGATTCTAGTTGGAAGACTTGGGAGCGAGAGAAGACGGTTCGAGTCTTTTTCTTCCTCTTCCCAAGGTTGGCATTTGGGTCTCGTTTTTCGTCTTTGTCGAAGTCGTCGCTTTCGTCGACATCTGGGTCGGAGTCTTGCGGGTCTTGCTGTTGCGGGTATAGTGCGGGGTGGAGGCGAGGAGAGCGGGGTGATGAGCGGGAGGGGAAGGGAGGTGTGGGTACTCGGGGGGGAGAGCGCGGGCGCGGGGAACCGCCGGCGGAACCTTCCTCGTTGGTCGTCGAATCTTCTGGAACAAAAAAAAGTGGTGTAAGCAACAAGGATTGTATTTAATTTATTCATCAACAATTTGGGTTTTAATTAGTCTTCGGCTATCGTTGCGGTGTCATTCCTACACGGAACATATTAACGAAATCTCCTTACTCTAATTTCTAGTTTTATTGATATTATATTGTAAGATTAGAACAGGGAATTTGAAGCATTTTGAGATTAGAACATGGGTTTGTGGGGCATTTTGAACCAAATGTTACTATCTGTCTATACCTATGTTTGATTTCGAAACCAATGTTAGTGTAAGTGCTGTAAAAGAAAAGTATATACTAATATTATTACATGAATAAAAATTTTGTTTGAACACGGTAATCTTAGGAACTACTAGGCCTATTTCAAAAATTCTTTCACCGTTGGATATCTTCGCGATTCATGAGTGCTATAGGCTAGATATTATGTACTACGGGCGAAGCTGGGGTACTAGTTTGCTTTAAAATCCGGTCACACAATGGAATATTCCAGATTTTTTTTTTAATAAAGAGTGACGAGACGATCAGGACATGTGCCTGATAGTAAGCAACATGTAATGAATAGAATGATAGAATGATCCATACTTAGTGAAGTGAAAAGAGGGGTGTAAATTTTTGTGAAAACGACCTTTTACACTCTGTCACGACAAGTAAGACGCGCGTCTCTTTGTGAGATAAAGCTACTAAATCCCAATTGCCACGTAATCAGTCTATTTCATCAATTCCTCGAAACGCGTTGAACCGATTGTACTCGTATTTGTATGGATTGGCAGCAGAATCGTGGTGTAATCGGATCCGACGCCACGACCCGATGCCTTCTGAAGCCCCACGACGCTGTGATTACTACAAGGGCTCTGGAACTGATCAAAACGCGTTTGGTGGAAAAGAATGGATTTTTTAGACACTACCTATAATCTATGTTAATAGCATGTTGTTTCTATTACATGTAGCTCTATCTATATCTTACATAGCACAACTGGATAGAAGCCAGAAATTAATAGACGATGAATCAGATCACATATAATATTACGATACAACCGCTAAAAGCTAAAAATGAAAAAAGAAGAAGAAGACTTTATCAGCTGACTATTATCATTGTATAAATTCAGACTAATAGAAACTGTGTTGCCAGACATATTGCATGTTGCATGCCTCTAGAAGAAGAGGCCAGATTGTATGGGTCAACTTTTAAAATGTTTTGTATCATTTTATCTTACCTGCAAACAGCAATAAAGATTTATATATTTATTTTATGTATCATGAGTCTGTTGTATTTTTACATTTATAGTAGGTACCTGGTTGACCGAGCTTTGCTCGGATTTTAAATGATATTTAGGCAGGTACGAATTGCGTAGTGATGACTTACTTAGATACGAATTAAATGCGTTTATAAAAGGCTCTAAGTATAAGATTTTCTCAGAAAAAAAAGAACAAACAGAAAAGCACCGAATGTAACCATCAGGATTCGAACCGGGGTCTGTTGACTCCGAGGGCGAACATATTCCGTCTGAGCCATTTAGACTTAAAAAACAATAGCGAAATAAGTTATCGTATTCTAATGACATTGTAGGAGTTTTTCATTGTCTAAAAACGCGCATAAAATGATGTTTAAAATAAAACCTAGCTAGATCGATTATCGTCCCCGAAACCCTCTGTATACATAATTTCATGAAAATCGTTCGAGCCGTTTCCGAGATTCAGATGATATATATATATATATATACCTACAATAATTGGTCGTTTAAAGGTATAAGATTTAGGCTAGCGGTTCGCCCCAGCTTAGCTTGTGATACACATATAGTCTATAGCTCAAGCTCAAGCTCTAGCTCAATATCAAGGATCCAGTACAAATCCAACAGTGGAAGAATTTTTGAAATCGGTCCAGCAGAGACTCTTCAGCTTTTATACTGTTAGTATAGATTATATGAGATATCTACTCCGACTCCATGGACGCAGTTTTTGTTTAAGCGAGCCTACGTTCTACTTTTTTATCTATATTATCTTAATATATATAAATCTCCTGTCACGATGTTTATCCGCGATGGACTCCTAAACTACTTAGCCGATTTTGATCAAATTGGGACACCGTGTGTAGATTGATCCAACTTAAAAGATAGGATAGTTTTTATTTCGATTAATGGGCTTTATGTGACAATATCCGAGCGAAGCCGGAACGGGCCGCTAGTATATTATATATTCTACGTCCATCCATTGAAGTGATTATTAAAAACTTTGAAAACGGATACAAATTGTATGCTCTTTCTTTTGTTTTTAGTTTTTATTTTTATTAATTGACGTGTATATTGGACATTTATCAATAAAGAACTTTGACTTTAAATAGGTTGGCAGGCCAAAGGTTTCCCCCAATTCCCTCCACTTAATCCGGTCCTGAGCTTCCATCATATACGAACAAAAAAAACTTTTCTCTTTATAGATAGAAGATAAACATATTATGTAGGTTTTATTGGCAGTTTGTTTCAAAGATTTCGTAAGTATTCTGTAATTTAGTTTTGTTGTTTACAAGACATTTTGCGAATCGTGTGTTGTTCGAGACCCTTGTACACATACCGCGATATATATAGATATCAATAGTCGTGTACATTTCAAAGCTCGTCACAGTCAAACTATAACGATGGCAGTATGGGCGTTACGTATAACCGGAATTTTGTAATTTTAAAAGTAAAATAAGAAAATAGTGTTTGAAGGGCAATCATTCCAGAGAAATTACAAGATGAAGAATTATGGGTAGGTTTTTTGCTTACTATCAGACACATATCATGCTCGTCCTGTTACAGTATAGGTACTATAAAAACAATTCATTCAATTAGTTTTGTGATTTTGAAAATAAAAAAAATTGTGATACCTATGCCAGTGTTAAAAACTGGCGTCGTATCACTGGCAGCGCCCCGCGATTTTCCCGTGGAGTTCCGTTTTTGTAATTATCCCGAGATTAAATTTATGTGTTATCCCAGACTATAATCTTTCTATCGTCTGAATTAATTGATACTAGCGACCCACCCCGGCTTCGCACGGGTGCAATGCTATACTAAATATATGTCCCTACTAATAAAATTCCGGTCCGGCGGCAAGACGTTTCGTTTTACGTAGTCGCATTGTAAGTCACAGTTTTTTTTGTGATGGATACTTTTTTGGCGCGACGGACGTCCGCAGTGTGTTGATTGATGGAACGAAACGTGCTTCACACCAAAGATGGCGACAACGGTTTGTTTGTCAGTGCCATCAGAATGAGGCATTTTCAAGACGTAAAAAGACCTATCAAATACAGTTCTCAATTACAACGTAGGTGCGCCACTGTTTTATTTAGTTAGAGAAATTTCACAAAAACCAAGAGTGGTGTCACACTTGACAATATTTAGAACTATCTTTGACAAGTCTTTTTGCATCTGGAAAACGCCTCATTCAACGAAATTCTCCATAATCCGAATTTTGTGGACATTTGTAATCGACTCAAAATAATTTTTTTTAAAATGTTTTGTTATTCATATAAGATTTCGATCAAGTTTACCGTACCCCTTGACGAAAATTGTTTGAAAGACGATATGAGTAGGAAAGGAGTGAGCTTAGATCTGACGAATGACAGAGATGAATGGAGGAAACGTAGGTACATGTTGTACCGATCTCACCTAAAGCGGGATAAAGGTAGGCGAGTGATGATTAAGGGTAGTTAGGTTGGAATTTTGAGTGTTTAAACCCAACTGAGATCTATGAAATAATGTATTATGCTCTGAAAAAAAGATACGAATTAATTAAGGATCTAGTTTAGTGCAATCAGTCAGTAACACGAAGTAATGAATTTCACTCAATAGAAAAAAAAACTGAAAGTTACCCCTTTTCGTAAAAAAATTTCAAAGTTATGATTAAACTATTGAATCTTTATACAAAATTTTTGTAGTAAGCTGAAGCCATTAAAAAGTTATAGGTGCATTCGCAGAGTTTGACTTGATTAAAAGTATCAGCTATTGTGAATAAATGTGCAAATTTATTTTATATTGCCCGTACTGCCTTCACGGCGCGGCACTGATTTCCATCGATTTCCGAAGCCCCACTAATCCTCTGTGTGCCGCTGGCTGTTAACAAACGCTTACTAGTTAAGCAGTTTACTAGTTTGCATTCACTAGGTATTGTCTAATGTGATTATAACGCCCCATTAGATAATATTAGGTTAATAACTTGCCGATTTGGTAAAATTAACTTGCGTTGTAAGGGCAACACTCGAATGAAACTAGGTAAAATTTTAAATTATTAGATTAGAAGAATATTCACTCATTCATAGACCGTACAGGCAACATTGATCGATTGATCCGTTCAGACACTCTTGCTAGATTGAGAGGATTTAATATGTGTAAATTTTACATATTTTGTTTTGTTTTTCTGGAAACCCTGCTCCTTAGGGGTATTTTGAAAACATATTGGAGAGAAACTGATATGTTCCTCAGCGTAGAATTTTGTCTTATGAGTAAATAAATATATTATTTTTGTCTTGTAACCCCATTTTTGGGGGGATTTCGAGCACATTTTGGGGGGAAATTGAGATGGTCCTCTGGCAGAACTGAGTCCAGTAACAAATTTAACGTCACAGAGCAACAATAATGTTTTTTTATACAGGTAGCTAAACTTACATAAAATATTTGGCTTGATGAGCTTAGTGAGTTTATTTATATTAGATTTACCTATTAGTATTTTATTTCTTTCTTTTTCTTAGATTTTGAGTTTTAAGTGACGATTCTTTTGACGAAATTTTTCGTGGGCTGTGAATTGAATTTTAGCGTCACGCTCGGATTCTTAGAAGTCTTCGGGTAAGCTCGGGATCATGGCCATAGCCATCTAGAAATATAGAAATGCGTCAGCATATCTAGATGGCCATGCTCCGGTTTCACGTTCCGGTTTCCGTAGTTTCCAAAGTAAGCTAGCAAATTCTGAGCTTATACGTTTTCACTTCTATCAGCAGTTACTATGATTGCCAACTTTTGTTTATTTTATTTAGTGCAATCAAGAGTTCAGTTACCTATCTATCATTTCAAACAAAAACCATGCTCTCATTCATAGAATGAAACAATAAAACAGTAAATATAAAATTGTACATCCCAAAAATTTCCCATTAATCGCAACTGAAATATCAAATCGAAAAAAAAACGATCAGATAACATTTTAATCAGGGACCGCTTACCCGCATCACTATTCGCCAAATTAAAAAAAAAAGCTAAAAGGCCAAGCAAAGCAATCACACAAAACGGCGCGCCGAATAAACCGCATTCGAAAATTAAAATGAGCGCGCGACATGTCTCTTGGCACATAGTAGCAACGCTTTGGCGGGAAAGTGAAACAAGGACGGGGATATTTTGCAGCGAGACTTTAGAAAGAGTGCAAGCGAGACGGGTGTCAGTGTTGCTATAGGTATAAATTCGTAGTTGGATGGTAGAAAACCATTGTTCGGTCGGTTTGGGCCGCGCGAAACGGTGTTCCCTTTGTTTCTGTGGAGGGATTCGGGAAATTACAGCGGGGTTGCGATGTGATGACGATTACTTGTTCGCCGTCGATGTTTGTGTTCGCTGTGAATAGGTTTGTGCCATTAGGTAAGTATTGTAGCGGAATGTGATATGGGTGATGTGAATATGTAACAGAAACGTCCGGCGTTTAGTACGCGATGTTGTACTGAGTATGGTAATCTTACCATACTCATCATCATAGATATGGTCTTCTGAGTTTCATAAGCTATAGAGGTTACTTAATGCCAAGTTTCATTTGAATAAAAAATAAGCTTTCATATGTATAACCATAGAACAATAATGTCTGGGTCCTGGAACAATAGAACCTGGGTCCGAGAAAGAAAATTAAGGCAAATCATAGTGAGCCATATTGGCTCAGTCCGTTCGAAACTACCATCAGTTGTCACGGTCAAGTGCTAGTGCATACGTCTCTGTCAATTAAAATATTGTGATGGTTTGTGTAGTCCTTCACTGTGGTTACATACTGCTTACGCCGAAATCAATCTGCTTTTTGCTTCACTTAAGATGAAGCGTTTGTATGAAGATTGTCGATCCAGGCGTTATTAATCTATGGGTGTAACTCGTGGCTGACAGTTTCACAACAATTTCCGTTCTCTCTACTTAGTCTGTGATTTTCGTTTATTAACAGACAACTCACGTGTGACGCTTACTTAAAACGGTGGCGGAAAACATCGTGAGGAAACCGAAATGCTCTAAAATCTTTCGAGGTAATGTGTCATTCACCAACTCGTACTGGACCAGCGAGGTAGATTATAGCCCAGAAGTTTTGGGAGAAAAGGTCCCATTCCCAGAAGTGTGAAGTTCCTTGGGAAAGAAGTGTGACGTCCCAGTGTTGGGAACATTTAGTGGGCAGCTTATGCTGTAAATATAGCAGCGTAAAGTAGAGTACTAAATTCAAAGAGTTTACATATACTACCTATAGACTTAGATTTTCCGCACGGTTCCTTTGTGTCAATCGTAAGCAGATGACGTGCATACTTTCTATGGCAACAGAGTATGCTGCGACAAAAGTATGACACTTCCACAAGAGCGACAAGGCAAGAAAGATGCTACCCGTGCTTTCGGTGTAAAGCGTTTGTGCCAACTCTATACTCTATGTAGTATATGTGAACTCTTTGACTGAATCAGTGCTACCCAGCCCCGATCGATTGCAGCCATAGCGATGCACATTACTAGTGTTGCAAGTATCGCGCGCTTTGTAATAACATACTTATGTTTTGAAATGAGAAGCCTGTGTAGTGTGTAATGCTTCTGTGCAATTGAACCCTGAGCAACCATAATGGCGTAGATTTTGTTAAAGTGCAATCTTTTTCAGCCATGTTGAGTTTTTGGTTTAGAAAATTTTGAGGAATTCGCGTCAGCGACGTGATAACGTAGCAGTGTAACGTGCGCATGGTTTTTTTTTGAGTGAACGAAATCTCGCGTCACCGGCGCTACGGTTAACGCGAAGGATTTCATTTCCCGCCGGCGTGGTGCTTCGGTGGTTTTCATATTAAAATAGAGTACCTGGTTGACCGAGCTTTGCTTGGTTTTTTTAAATTATATTTAGGCAGGTACGTATTCTATCTCTCTAAGTAAGTCATCTAGTGATGACTAACTTAGACTTACTTAGATACGAATTAAATGCGTTCATAAAAGGCTCTAAGATTTTCTCAGAAAAAAAAGAACAAAAAGAAAAGTCCCGAGTATAACCATCAGGATTCGAACCGGGGCCTGTTGACTCCGAGGGCGAGCATATTCCGTCTGAGCCATTTAGACTTAAAGAACAGTGGCGAAATAAGTTATCGTACCTATTCTAATGACATTGTAGGAGTTTTTCATTGTCTAAAAACGCGCATAAAATGATGTTTTAAAAAAATAAAACCTAGCTAGATCGATTTACCGTCTCCGAAACCCCCTGTATACATAATTTCATGAAAATCGTTCGAGCCGTTTCCGAGATTCAGATTCTATATATATATACCTACAAGAATTGGTCGTTTAAAAGTATAAGACATTGATGCGTTTAGAATTTAATAGTAGATTATGCTATAAGCGTGTAAAGTTGGTGATTATCGACGATATTATAAGACGGGAAACATCAATACACACGTGGATCAATTCTTTCGAGGACACGTGTCATCAACTAACACTGGCTGGCCTGTACTGGGCCAGCGTAGTGGGTCATGGCCTTGACTCTCTCCATAACAAAACCCTACGAGTCCCAGCAGTGACAACATTTATAACTGGTTATGCAATTTTCCAATCAACCTTTTATTTATCGTTTGCTACAAATCAAAGAGTTTACATATCCTACGTATAGATTTGGCACAAACGCTTTACACCGAAAGCACGGGTAGGCTCTTTCTTGCCTTGTCGCTCTTGTGGAAGTGTCATACTTTTGTCTCGACACATCACTCTGCTGCCATAGAAAGTATGCACGTCATCTGCTTACGATTAACACAAAGGAACCGTGCGGAAAATCTCACTCTGTAGGTACGTAGTCATCATCATCATCATCAGCTACAAGACGTCCACTGCTGAACATATGCCTCCCCCTAGATTTCCACAACGAACGGTCCTGCGCAACCTGCAACCAGCGGTTTCCAGCGACCTTTATGAGGTCATCTGTCCATCTAGTGGGAGGCCGTCTAACACTGCGTCTTCCGGTTCGTGGTCGCCACTCGAGAACCTTTCTTCCCCATCGATTGTCAGTTCTGCGAGCGATGTGGCCTGCCCATTGCCACTTCAGCTTGCTTACTTTTTGAGCTATGTCGGCCACTTTCGTTCTTTTGCGAATATCCTCATTACGGATTCTGTCGCGCAAAGAGACTCCGAGCATAGCCCTTTCTATAGCTCGCTGTGTGACTTTGAGCTTCGTTATGAGGCCCACAGGTAAGGTCCACGTAGTATATTATGTCAACTCGTTATAACAAATAATAAACTATTTGTTTTAGTACGTACCTCTAGGAGGTGGAGAGTTCCTCTGCCAGTACCAGGGGGCAGGTACCAGGCCTCCGTACCGGCCCGCCAGCGCGCTCCACTGGGAGATCAGCCCCAGCCTGCAACACAGACCATCAGTTCACTCATCACCACCATTACGCTGAGACTTAAAAATAATCTTCGATTTACAAAACATGACTTCATTGTGAAACGTGTTGTAGTAATTGTGAAATATGTATCTGTAATGTCACACAAATACTAGGAAATGTATAAAATACTACAACGATTTTATTGGATATAATAAATAAATATTGGTGGACATTTCACACACAACACCATTTGACCCCAAACTAAGCAAAGCTTGTACTATGGAAGCCAGATAGCTGATATATGTAATACTTATATACATATGTGTAAATCCGAAAATCCGTGGTGTAAATACATATCTACTTATTATATGTACGTAGAAAATACCCAAGCTCAGAACAAAGATTTGAATTCACCACACAATTTTTTCCACTGTTTGGGAATCGAACCAACGACTCACGGGTTCGAAGGCAGATTTACTACCAACTAAGCCACCAGGCCAGCCTAAAAAACATAATAATGATACACGTATATAAAAGAACCTTATTGCGATTTATTTAAACAGCGATTGCAGAAACACCTTTATTTTTGCAAACCACGATTGGAAGATATGTAATCTAAGCGATAAGGCTACTAATTATAACATCTACATAAGGATTTCTTATATTCCTCTTGTAAATTGCTTTTAATTAAGAATTTTCGTATCTTATCTTATAAATGTTTGCTCTAGATGAGAATCAAACCCACGACTTATGGTTTCACAGGCAAACTACCTACCTACCTACTAAGTCTCAGATAATATAGATCATAGTCTAGAATAACACATAGGCTATTTATTATCCCGGGAAAATAGCGAGACCGGAAACCACGCCAATGAAAGATGCTACTAATCTCGGTTTAAACAACCACAATTTACATTTTTTAAATAAAATCCATTCTCCGGTTGCCTGGAAGAGATAAGGCCGCCATTTGTTTCACTAGACTTAATAATGCATCTTTTTTATTCAATTTCGTTTTTAAGTTGTGAACAATAAAGCGTTTCTGTCTATCTAATAATTCCTTCAAGTTGTCAAAATAGCCTCACAAGGCTGTCAAAACTCCACGCGGCGACCAAATCCTTCAATCCGACACTGCTCACCCCTCAAGTATTTTAATCCCTTCAAAGCCACACGGAAATACGTCAGAGGCTTCTAGGGGTTGCATAGTTTTGGTCCTTAAATTTTTTACCAATGTAGAAATAAATAAATAAATATTTTAGGCGTGACGACAGGTCCTTCAATTATATTAAGTTATTTAATATAATGACAATATTTAGATAGAATAAAATATGTACCAATTTTAATTTTGATATTTTGACGTGACAACGTCTTATAAATTGGTTTGCCGGGTGACACTTCAAGAAACTGCGTTACGCTCCGCTCACGTGATGCGCTCACAACGAGAGCGAGTGAGAGGCACGCGTCCGTTCCACTCGGGCATGGTTAGCCCGCCTAAGAGCGAGAGAGACAGACATAAAAAGTGAAAGGCACGCGTCCCTTCCGTAAAATTATTTTACCACTCAAAGTCGTTGTCACGTAAAACTTTCGCCCGTATACCGACTTTACAGGCAACCAATTTTTTTTTTAGTTTAACTTACTTTATGATCATTCAAAGCTAAGGTAAGGGCAAATCCATTGTAAAAGTACGAATTTACTAGAAAATGTATTTACCACTGGATAACCCATTCCATTTCAAGTGACTTTTGTTGTGCCGATAGAAGTGAAAACTAATCATTCAGAATTTGATAGCTCACTTTGAAAACCACGGAGGTGAAACCGGAGGGCGTGACCATGGCCATGTCTATCTAGATCATCCGAGTTTACCCAAAAAATTTATTTCATTTACGAACATAACGCTTGAGTTCAATTCACAGCCCACGGAAAATCTGAACGTGGTACGCCAAAATAAATTTTCACTTCAAATGCAATATCTCCACCACAGAATTTTTTTTTTTAAATTAAAGAGTGCCGAGACGATCAGGCCATGTGCCTGATGGTAAGCAACATGCCTGACACATAACAGCACAGTGACACGCAGCTATTGGAACATGAAGAGTCCAAATCATTACCTAGCACTGCACTGCGCTCGTCACCCAGAGATCTAAGATCTTATATCTCTAAGCCCTGTAATTTCTCTGGAAACATTGCCCTTCAAACCGAAACACAGTAATGTTTGCACATTACTGCTTGGCGGTAGAATAACTGGCAAAGGTGTGGTACTTCCCCAGGCGGACTCTGCCAAGAGTCCTACCACTACTAAAGACGCGTTAAGCCCATACCACCTCCTTTTTACTTCGAAGTGTAAGAGTAATATCTTTCCGAAAAAAGCTTTATTTTGTACTGCACATTCTTTTATTCGAATAAATTGCCACAGAATCGCTTCCACACATTTTCCAATAGCAATCCACAAAGTACTAAGTGATAGATCAGGGTAGTGCCATTGTGGTACAAGCTTTCTCACTTACCACTCGATTGTATCGGTATAAATATCGATTCGATTCTAGCAGTGCTCCCGGGATAATGTAGGGATGGGATAGAAGTTGAATGTGTATCGATATTATTTAGAGTTTGTAATATTATTATAAATAGTTATTTTCATTTTCGAATTCAACGCACTGCCATCCAATCTGCGCTACGTATTTGCTACGAAGCTCTACGATGTGTAGAACGTACGTAGACTAGATGTAGTAATATGACAAAAAAAAACACAAAACCTGCGGAGTTTTTCGTGTTTGTACCACAGCAAAAAAAGCTGACTGAAAGGCTTATTACACGTGGCTAAATTTAGTCGCTACTGAATTCAGTGATGTGTAATAGTACACTAAATTCAGAAGCTAGGAGTGCTTGCTTCTAACTTATGAATTCAGTCGACTAACGCTGTTTTTAAATTTATTTTTGTATTCAGTCACAAATTAAGCAAAGTGTAACAATAAAGGCTTATAAGGCTTTTTTATATCGTCTTTTAGAGTCAAATTAGCAATGCTTTTTTTTCAGGACAGATTGCATGTTTTCAAAAATAATTGGTTCAAACTACGAGTATAAGCTAATTTGAATGAGATTAAGATAATTTGAAGGAGTGTCTCTCTCCTTAAATTCGCCAATTCCTACTTCTTATCCAGACAGATTTAACATCCTAAAAAATCTTGATCGTCTTATAAACGTCATATTATAAGCGTCAACGTTTAGATGTTTGTTGCTCAATCACGTCGAAACGTCTGAATGGATCGGTTGAAATTCGGAACACAGATTATATATAGCCTGGAATAGCACATTGGTACTCTTTATTACGGAAAAATAACGGAAACAGAAACTAGGTCCCGCGAGGCTGCTACTTGTAGTATATACAATCCCACATTGATCAGACCGTCTTTATCGATAAAATATATCGACGTGTCTCGTCCCTACAGAGCTCATCTATTCTCATTGTACGTAGAGTTTTATTTTTATCGATATTCTAAATAACAGCGCCATAGCGCTTTATCGGCTGCTTATTTTGAAGCGCTGAAACCGCTAATGTGGGCCCAGGGACTAACTTCCTCTTTTGTAATATTTGCAACGGAAAATGTACATTGAAACTTGAAATAACAAATATTTTAATGTTTTTCTACAAAATGCTAGGAAAATTTATTGTTTTTTTTTTAGTTTAGAACAGCGAGACCTAATAATCACAGCAGCAGGAGCAGGACATAATGCAGGCAGGCAGTCGTGACTTATTTCATAACCACAATAACTGTTACATGTATTAATAAATTCGCCCTTTAAACCTGTACAAGGTTTGTCTAGGACAAATAGTTCTCGACACATTACAAGGTGAACATTAAAAAAGGACATTACGTCGACAAAATACCTAAACTTATCACAATTGTACATTTCAACAGATAACAGCACACGCTCACCTAATAATCGATCATCAGGCACCTAATAATATGCCTGATGTTGCCAGCAACATTGCCTACCTATAACAACATAATAATATACAGCTATCGGAAAATGCATAGTCCAAATCATTCCCTAGCACTGCACTGGGCTCGTTACCCAGACATACAAGATTATTTTCTCTATGGCTTGTAATTTCATTGAAAACATTGCCCTTCGAATCTGGAACACAGTGATGTTTTGAAATTACTGCTTGGCGGTAGAATAACTGGCAAAGGTGTGGTACTTCCCGAAGCGGACTCAGCTAAGAGTCCTTCTACCACTACAAATAATACAGGCCATAGAGATAATATGTCCAATATGTATGGGTGACTGTGCTATTATCGGCAGACATGTTGCTTACCATCATGCACATGTCCTGCTCGTCTCGCCACTCTATGATATAAAAAAATGCCATGGTAGTCCAGTGACATACACCTCAGATTGTATAATGACATAGCTAAGGCTATAGAGACTACAGCTAGGATGTGTAGCGAGGTTAAGAATGTAGAAGTGGCAAAGATGTGTAACGAAGCGAGGGTGTGTAGCTAAGCGAAGCGAGAGCTTGTAGCCAAACGGAACGAATATGTATAACTAAGCGGATTGAGGATGTGTAGCTAAGCGGCGCGGAGATGTGTAGCGTAGCGAGGATGTGTATCTTAGTGGAACGAGAGTATGTAGCTAAGCGGAGCGAGGATATGTAGCTAAGCGAAGCGAAAATATGTAGAGAAGCGAGGATGTGTAGCTAAGCGAAGCGAAGATGTGTAGAGAAGCGAGGAGGTGTATCTTAGCAAAGCGAGAGTATGTAGTTATGTAGAGTAGTGTGGCTAAGCGGAGCGACGGACTATTTTTGTCACCATATTGATTCGCTCAAGTTCAAAGTTCCATTTTTTTTATGTAAATAACGCATAATGCCTTAAAAAGGCTCAATAAACTTTTTACTCATCATTATTAAAAACTATTGGCTAAACCTTTTCATTTAACAAAAGACTCACAAGACTCACAACAAGAAGCTCACTAAATGTTCCCACAGCTGGGACTCGGGGTCTTCTCTCACAAGAGAGTCAAGGTAATACTCCACCACGTTGCCCCAGTGCGGGTTGGTGAATGATCCATGACCTCGAAAGAACCAGAATCAGAATTTTTTATTGCATAACTGTATACAAAAAAGATGGTAGGTACTTCACCGTTTATGTTAGCGGCATTACACGCATGACTTCAAAAAGACAGAGGTGCGTGTGTGATTTGAACCTGGGGCTTCGTTCATATAGGCTATAGGCCCTATGCTATATATAGATAGGCAGTCGCCGTTCTCCCGATTAGACCAGACAGACAGCAGACCAGCCGTAACTTAAAAGTAAAGAATTAAAACAATAAAATTTCCTTTAAATACGGCCCATAATTAACAGAAAACTTGACACCAACCAAAATAGGCATAATTTAAAACGACTCTGACGAATTACGACTCTTTATAACCCTAACGTTTTTATAAGCCATTAACTTCATTAAAATCACCCCTAGGCGAGAAACTTAACTCGAAACTTTTATAAAGAAAAAAAGAAACGAACCTTTGCGAAAATCAATACTATCAGAAACCGACTCTTTATAAAAACGGCCGAATAAAAAACGTATTTGCATCTATACGCCAAAATGCCGAAGGTCTACGATCGCAAACGGTATTCGGCCGTTTTCTCGAACGAAGGAATGGCTGTAGGTAATCTGTCGCGTGAACTTCGAAAATTCCATTACAGAGTAAAGCGCTGTTTGAAAACGGAACGCCGCGTGATTGGTCGGCTCACCGCGCCCTGATTGGCTGTCTCCGTAACCCCGCCTCCCTCTGGGGGTATAAAAATCGATGCGGGCTCTCGGAGCGTTCTTTTTGCTACGGCACGTTGCCCGACACTTTTCACTTGTTACTAATAATGGCATTTGTGCTTTCTTTTATGGCTTAAAGTGTTTAGTTGTATCCGTTGTCCGTGCAAGCGACGCGGGGCTCTTTTGTTAGTTAAGATAGGGTATTCTACGTTAAAGAGCGTGTCTTTTCTATTTTCTTGGATGATGCTCTGGCGTGTTATGGAAGCTTCTGAGGCTCTATCTGTGCTCTATATGAAGATGGTGCACATTGCGCGATGTGGGTAGTAATTTTATTAGGAAACTTCGTTTTAAAGAATTTTCTTAGGGGTATTACTATAGTAAAATGCCAAATACCGCACTAGTGTTATTCATTACGGGATGTTATTAATTACGGGATATTTACAGTGATTATAATGATAATTTGCAAATGCTTCAAATTCAAAATGAATATCCGTGATAAGTTAAAAATCATTTTTCGTGTGATTGTTTATTGATTTCGATTTTTGTTTCATAATTTTAGCAAAAATTATTCAATTGAGTACATTGCCGCCAGTATGCTGGGTACGCTTCAAACTGGTTGTGGGTTTGAGCATCTTGAATATCTTTAGACTCTTAAATTTGAAATTGACCTTAAATTCTGATATTCTTAGTGTAAGTAGTTAGATATGTAGCGTAGTGTAGTTTTCACTGTATTTTAGTAACGACAATAATGGATCTATCCGTCTAAAATAAATTAATACAGTCAGTCAGTACAATTTCAACTCTATCAAAAAGCAAATTAAATAAGAAACTCTACATTTTTTCGGGATAAATAATAGCATGTGTACTATTTATCTATCTGAGTTCCAAATAGCTGAAAGCACAGACAGACTGATAATGTGATAATTTAGGATTTTTAACCGACTTTAAAAAAGGAGGAAGTTCTCTATTCGGCTGTATGTTTTTTTTCTTTAACATAATACTCGAACAGCTATAGAAAACCACGAAGATCCCTTTTAGAACCCTAAGTGCGGGAGCTATTTAATATAACTTTCTATATATTTTATATTTAACTTTCTTGGGTTCAATTTTAGTTATTCAAACTGATTTAATACTGATATAATTAAATACTGTTTTTTATAAAAGTGACTTAATTTAGAGTGAGAGGAGCAAGACATGCTAATGATAGTAAGCAACATGCGCTTTTTGCGATACATTTAATAACATACTTTTAGATTTTTTGTTAATTTTGTTTTGGGATTGTCAAATTTGTCTATCAATGTCAAGCATTTTTTTAAGGATAACAAATAAGGAATTCTCTTAAATTAGTATGTATGGTATGTATGTATGTAATAAATAGATCCGTCAATTTCGCATCGATTTTGTTGGCTTTTTTTAATTTGGTAAAAACCTTTCTACAACAAGACGAAAATGACGGTTACAAAATGCACGCTATGAATTTAGAAATGTAAAGTTAACCATAGATGAGTTCTGTATCCCATTAGCCCTAAAGTGGCGCACCTTGATCTATAACTGGTCTCCTGCGTTATTAAAATTTTATCTAAATGCATTCCAAATGACCCTCCCTGACCAGAGTAACTTGGTAAGGTGGGAGGGGAAAAGCCTCTGAAAAATGTTGCTATACTTGTGGAGAGGCGATATGTACAGCAAGGCACATATTGGTGGGATGCAAGGTGCTCCTTAATGGGGGTCATTACTCACGGCGCCATGACAGAGTACTTGAAATCATACGTGAAGCCATGAGCCTTTCAGTAGCTAGAGCCCAAAAGGGATTGACGACAAACAAAAGACAAATTAACTCTGTAAAAGAAGGCTCAACATCAAACTCCAGGAACAAGCCTTACTCAATCCTGGGTACAGCACCTGATTGGACTATTTTAATGGACACGTATGAAAGGCACTATAAAATCCCAGATGTGGGTGTTTCGTCATCCAGAACGGACATTTTCCTTTTTTCTAGAGCTACGAAACGCATAGTCCTTGTAGAACTTACCGTACCGTGGGAAACTAATATACCTAAAGACCACGCGATGAAACAAAATAAGTATTACGACCTCCTAAACGAATTAACAAAAAACGGCTATGTAGTTAGTTTATACGCTGTAGAAGTGGGAGCGAGAGGTATACCAGCAAAATCTCTCTAAGACCTTGGCTTATCCAGAAGTGCAGTAAGTTATATACTAGAACGAGTATCTAAAGTAAAACTAGTAGGCTCATATCAGATTTGGCTGGGCAGGGAGAAAAAGACGAGTGGTGAAGGTAAGTGTTGATGTACGTCAGAAAGGGGCCCCTTAAACCTACGCCCGAGTCACAAGTCTCGGGAACTACTCGGGTTTTCTCTCTCTGCCACACGATGGACCCGGCACCCGCACGGTGAATCCATGAAATGCTAAGCAAATCGTCTCACAATTCAGACTCAACACCATCTGACCCCAAACTAAGCAAAGCTTGTACTATAGCGGCCAGATAGCTGATATAAGTATAATATCCCGTAATTAATAACACTAGTGCAATATTTAGCATTTTAGTATCGTAAGACCTCTAAGGAAATTCTTTAAAACCAAGTTTTCTAACAAAATTACTACCCACATCGCGCAATGTGCACCATCTTCATATAGAGCACAGATAGAGCCTCAGAAGCTTCCATAACATATATAGTTCCTGATTTTGTAGATCATATTTCAAAAGTGGACCCTTACATTTATATTTTATTAAAGGCGGTTGATATATGATCAAAAAACTAAAATTTACTTTCTTATATGAAGATATTTCATAGATAAATCTAGACGACTTCTTATGAAATCTGATTGAGTATCTGAATTAAGTTTTAAATTGAAGGCTGTTTTCGTTTCTTCGGAAATAATACATGTTTATAAGGCTTCTGGACTATCTGGTACGAATTTGGATTCGGTCAATATAGAAAAAACTAGGACACAGAGAAGAACACCCGTAATAGTCTGATGTATTTTTATGGTATAATTTTTTCTCCTCAGTAGGAATAATACCTATAATTAACCTACCCCTACCTACCTCAGTAGTAGTGAAAGCTCAATAAGCTCTCACTACTACTGACCAAACATCCTATTAAAGCTACTAATATTTTACATACTTATAATTGTCAAAGGTTGGATTTTATGAATCCTGACATTTTATCTCTATACATAAAAATGTTAAGTTGGTTTGTGTACGCTTCAAAAACTCAAAAAGTTCTGCACCGATCGAGCTGTAATTTTACAATGATTTATAATCCGCATCAAGGATTGTTTTTATCTAATTTTTGCATCACAATGTGCCATAGCAAAGCGTGGCAGGGTACAGCTAGTATATCTATATTTTTTCCTCAATAATTATTACGTTTCAGGCAATATGCCAATTTTATATGTTATAGTTTGATGATTAGAAAATAATAAGCTAGACGATTTAGTCGGGGTTTGAACACTGCCAGGCGCGTGTGACCATGTTTTGCAAAAAAAATGTATAACAAGCAATTTAAAATTTTAATTGGGTATTATTATGTATGACAAAAATAGGGACTCTCAAAAAGAGAGATAATTTTAGAGAGACTAACTACCTAAGTGATCTAAATTGAGTATTTCCTTTTACCCTACTACTGAGCAGCCAAACCTACAACTCCGTGTTGAGGTATGGTAGATGTGACAAATTCCCAGCTTCAAAATACTTACCAGCAAATACTTACCAAAAAAATGTATACCAGCTCTCGGAATATTAGGTAACATATAGTTTTAGACATTAAGTTTAAGGGCCGTCAAACATGGCGATCTTAATAATAAATCGTGCAAAAGAGACGGCCGCAGACCCGAACGGATCTTAAGAAAGAGGGTCTTATGAGGGGCCCAGGCGAGGGGTCTTGGGACGAAGGGTGCGCGGCCCAAATCTGGCTTCGCTCGTAAAAATAAATAACTTAACGGTAAGGTGCAACGCCGCAAGCGATAAAATGGCGGCTGCTAAATCGCGACTAATTTACAAATACAAAAATCTTTATTACAATTTGTGGGTAAGGTATACAACACATTTTAATATACAATTTTTGACTAGAACGTATTATGAGTATGTAGGTATTGTGTTTTACAATTGTTTGGTTATTCCAGTCGCGCTTCGAAAATGTATGAAAGTGAATATTCCTGCGGTGCTGAAACGTGGACACTGACAGGGAAAATGGTCCGTAAGCACAAAGCCGCTCAGCGAGCTATGGAAACGCTCATGTTTGGAGTTTCTCTGAGGGATTGTATTTGTTACGAAGTAATTCATCAGAGAACTAAAGTATAGCATAGCTCAGCGTATTAGCAAACTGAAGTGTCAATGCGCCGGTCACACCTGTCGCAGGACTGATAACCGTTGGGGTAGATGGGCTCTGGAGTAGAGACCGCGAATTGGAAAACGTAGTGTAAGATGCCCTGAGACTAGATGGAGTGACGATATAACGAAAAGCTGATGGCTGTTGGAGACGTAAGACCGAGGACCGGGCTGGGTGGCGTGGGCAAGGCCTATGTCAAGCTGTGGACAGATACACGCTGATGATGAGGTGAGGTGATATATATATAAGATAAGATATAGATGAATACATAGTAGTATGCAATTTTTTAATAACTTCATCTTATTTTTATAATGCATAATATGAATAAAATATTAGCATTCTGCATTCCTTTTCTATATGAACAATAAGTGTGCAAAATTCTTACTCCTCCGTTTGCACAATTTTTGAAAAAAAATATATTTTAGGTATAGTTTTTACTTTAATGTAGATAACCACAATAATCTCAGCTAGTCTCTTATAACTTAAACCACTCCCAAAGTTGTATATACACCTCGAAAGCTACAAGGGTACTTACTCACTTATAGACTTACACAGCCCCGGTTTTGACGGAATGTTTGCTGAGAGGGTGCCGTGTGGATCAGACATTATTTTGGAGTGGGATTGATACATAGGTGAGATAAATAATACTACGAAATTTGACTTAAAATTTATAGCGCGAAAAATTAGACAAGATGGCAGTCAATACCAAATAACAAAGAATTGGGAGTCATAGCGCCTGCAGATAAAAGTGAAAACTTTTAATTCAGAATTTGATAGCTCACAAAACAATACGGGTGAAAAATAGATGAAAATTGTTTGTTTTACCGCGGATTGCCTGGTGTTAAGGGATGTCGCGGCCAATCCTCTTTACATAATATCTAAAAAAAGTTTTATTTAAATAGCATGTAACTTCAGATTCAGATGGTTTAAATAATGATAAATCAGATAAAAGACAACACAGACACACAAAAAGTCTTTTCAAGTATGTAATTAGAGAGATGAATGGAACATACAAAAAATAGCTTCTTTTGTAAAACAACACCCATTTTTGAGGTTTCTGAAAACATCTTCATAATTAGAAAACACTGGCTGAACAGAGATAAACAGCTTAAGGAATTAAAAAGAAAAATCAAAAAGTGAAAAGGCGGGAACAATGACAGATCGTTTACAGAGTAACAAAATGTCCTCTTGTCACTTTGGACGTAATTAGGGAGAATAGGGGAAGCTTGAAGAAAATGTGTTTTAATTTATTTTTTGTGTAAAATAAATGCTATGATTAATTTCTTTTTACAAAGCTAATTTGGTCTTTCTGGGAAGAAATTAACTAAATATTTAAGAAACGAAATATTTAAGCTGATGTTAATTCAGAATATAAAACTCTTGGCAGAGTCTACCCGAGCCCTTGGCCCACTTTTATCAGTTTACAGTCAAGGAATAATCTGTAAGCCTAACTGTGTTCCAATTTGAAGGGAAATATTTCCAGTGAAATTACAAGACAAAGTGTCAGTTAGACTCTTTAAAATAAATCCAATTGATGCTAGATAGCTCACGCATTAAATTGACTCCTTCTAAGTTTCTTTAGTGATTTCTTCTACAAATATCCCTAAATAAGTATTTACCTATTTACCATAGGTGTGACAGACAGTCCTTTATGCATGGAGAAGAAAGAAACGCCACAGCATATCCTTGTGGATTGCAGTAGTGTGGCAAATCAACGGACAGAAATCCTCCAATCACCAGCATCTGTCCAGGACCTTTACCACCTGTTTGAGGCCTTTTACAACCTGAAAAGGACGCTGGCTTTCTGGGCCAGACGGCCTGAGCTGGTTAGAATAGAAAAAAGAATTATAAGCCACGCATAGGGGCCTAATTAAGAGGCTAAGTGCGGAAAAGGTCCCGTTAATCTAAATACCTAATTAACTAGTGATTTCCTTAAGTAACGGATGAAACTCAAGTCGGACTGGAGTGACTGCACCAATCATAACGCGCGTGAGCTATCGTAAGCTAATTAAATATGTGTAACAACCACATTAGTTACAAACTAAAGTCCTTGGACCTATAAAAAAGTTGCAAGCAAATTATGTAGCCGCTGTCACATAGGTACAGGCTGACACGCACACATCATTGAGTCATTACACGCGCTACTTGTGCATATGTGTGCGTGTCAGCCTATCAGTGACAATTATTTGAATACTAGCAACGCCTCCTGGTATCATCCGAAGTTCCTGTTCCAGTTATTTTTCAGTGATAAAAAAACCTAAGTGCTATTCCAGACTACAATCTAATTGTTTTTGAAATTTCAGCCCGATCCGTTCAGACTGAGCACCCAACATCCAAACTTTTGCATTTATAATATTAGTATACCTAATCTAGTTAGTAGAAGCAATACAAAGGCACACATCTCTATAAGCCCGCATTATCCTAGGCCAAGTAATAAAAGACCCCGTACACGAATTCCATTCGTTTTATTCTCCAGGCCTCATCATTACAGACATCTAATCAGGCCGCCTTACAAGGAGTTAAGGAAAGCAACGACCCTTATCTGGCAACACTGGGCAGTAAACCCGGGTAAATGGGGTAAACGAGTGGCTGGATAGGGTAACAAATTGGGGACTAGCGTGGACGGTGTTATACATTCCTACATAAGTAGCGGCGACGTTTGATGTTGATGAATTTTGTTGGCGAATTGTTTGGACAGGAAATTGGGGTTGGTTTTTTTCTGTGTTCGCGCGTACTTTGCTCGTTTGCGAGGATAAAAATGGTTGTTTGTAAAGTCGGTTGGTTTACGGACGATAGTTTAACGTGACAACGTCATAACAAAGCATTGATGAAATGATTGCATACAATGCAATCGAGTGGAAGAGATATAGATGCGGCGCAAACCTACAATGAGCGTAACGGGACAATGATCGTAACGGGACAGTGAGAGTAACGGGACAAAGACCGTAACGGGACAGTAAGCGTAACGGGACACTTTTTCGTGCATGCAGCTGGCTTTAATCGATTTATTAACGAAATAATATTCAAACTGCTTTTAATACTCGGCATACTAAGAAAGTCCGTATGCCGTATTCATGGGACTGTTATGTGAGGTTTCTTATTAAAAAATAAACTAGACAAGTGCGAATCGGACTCGCGGACGAAGGATCGACAAAACCGGCCGCCTGGGAAAGTAACTTGGGAGCCGGGAAAGTTGTGCTAATATCATAGAATATTTTAATATTGCTGGTTTCGTATATGAATGGCAATGTTTTTGACGTGACAACGTCTTATAAATCAATTAACGCCGGCTGCATGCACGAAAAAGTGTCCCGTTATGTCCCGTCACGCTCATTGTACGCTTGGGCCGCATCTATCAATGTTTTGTCATGACGTTGTCACGTTAAACTATCGTCCGTAAACCAACCGACTTTACAGACGACCAATTTTTTTACTTTGATTTTTTTTTAGAATTGCAAAACTTTACAGGGCATTAAAAAGATAAAGAAATATCTATATCTCTGGTTAACGTGCGCAATGCAGTGCTAGGTGATGATTTGGACTCTTCATGTTCTAATACTGGAGGAGGCCTTCACCCGAGGAGGAGCCCATACCCTATTAACAACGAGGAACACAACTTAGATTTTAAAAACAATTATTTATTGAGCTAAATCATAACATGAAATCAAATTGATATGTATATGTGTATTTAGAAACTTATTTAAGGGTATTGGGAAATAAAGGCTTTTTATTTTTATTTTTTTATTATGTTCTAATAATTGCGTGACACGGTGATGTTGTTGGCAGTTGTGTTGTTTACCATCAGGCACATGTCCTACTTGTCCCGTCACCGTGTACTATCTATACAACATTGCTGATGTTTATGCTTAGATACAAACTACGTAGCTAGATGAAGCCTCTGCCCGTTTGACCGTGGCCAAACGAGCGGGCTCTGAAGATTAAGTTCCCGGTAATGACCGGCTGTGGTTGTGGTTATCTAATCGATAGAGCGATCGGCTGCCAAGTGGCCGATACTTTACAGTATACCCTACAAATTGGCCGGGTTATAGCTTTGGCCTTAGTTTGTAGCCATTTCTACACTAATAGGTATTATGAGCAGGATTGGCATCATACATTTTTAGAATAAACATTTGTGTATACGATGGTAGTGGGATTGGTCACCTATTTAGGTATAATTAGACCTGCATTGGTCTATGGATAAAGGTTAGTTACGTATGTTGTATAGTGTTAGTTCTCATTATAATTTAATTTAGTTAATAAAGGCTCTGTCTGTTAAAAAATAACTAACTGACATGATAATTCAAAGCCAATTAACGGTGGTTAAGTAATTTGAAGTATTTGCATCGAAAACAAGACAAATACAAAACAAGTTTAGAATCAAGATTAATCAACTTTAATAGATTTTAATATGTATAAAAACGTTATTTCTATTTACGTAGATTTACGTAGGTCGCATCATCGGTTAAGATCAGACGAGGCGTTCTAAGCAAAAAGCTTAGGTATTAGGTACATTTTACATTTTTGTCAACTTAATTCAGAAGCCAGCAATCCGCGCTTCTGAATGTTGTATTACTTACTGAATGCTATTACTTTACTGAATCCAGTAACGTCTAAATTCAGTCGGTTAAATTTAACCAAGTGTAAAGCATTTAGGTAAGCCAATTTATTTAAAAAACTCACCTTGAAAGCATAGCATCATTCGCATTGCCAAAGTGATTTGCCGCCAACGCCGCTTCTAGAACATTGTCCCGCCGAGGTTCTGTCCTATTCAAGATTGAACTGATTGAAAAGCTCGTATACGGAGCACTTCCCGTCGCCTTCTCTTCTTTGTCCTTCTTGTCATAGAACGGGCTCTTTGGCTCCTTTCTAGAAGGAGACGAATAGTACGGGCTTTTCGGTTCTTTTCTTGAAGGGGAAGAATAGAAGGGACTCTTTGATTCTTTTCTTGAAGGGGAGGAGTAGAAGGGATCTTTTCTCGGTGAGGAGGGGATGTCAGGGCTGCTAGCGCCCGAGACTACGTTAACTTCGATGTCGCGTTCGTCTTGTGAAGAGAGTGGAGAGTCCATTGTGGTTAGATCTTCATGACGTGGCGAGCCTGTGGAAGATTACAAATCGTTAGACAGATTTATCAGGCGCGGTCCCAGCCTCGAATTTTGGAGGGGGTCACCAGTACGCAGCCTCAGGTTTTGGGGGGGTCACAAGTAGAAATACAATAAATCGAGCAAAAAAGCACCCCAAGATTTTACCCGCGTAGTTCCCGTTCTAGTTGTTTTCCCGCGTTAAAAAATAGTCTATGTACTATTAGATATTTTTAATTTTCTTAGATTTTTTGTTCAATGTAGACGATTTTGGGGGGGTCATGTCCCCTGTGACCCCCTCCCTCGGACCGCGCATGAGATTTATAAGCATCCCACTAAATGTACCCACAGCTGAGATACGGGGGGCCTTATCTCGCAAGGAAAGAGTTAAGGCCATAACGCAATACGATAACCCAGTACGAGTCGGTGGATGACGAGTGACCTCAAAATATTCTAAAAGAGATATTTTCTTTCCAAGATGTTTTCTTTTACCGTAAGTTAGCTGAATGCGAACACATGTGCGTAATGACGCACAACCGTTCGAAAAGACAGTGGTGCAAGTGGCCTTCGAAACAGAGGCTCCGGATCGGCAGTCACTGGTTTCCCGACTGGAACAAGACCAGCCATAACTTTCCACTAGTCGTGACTTCACTATATTAGAGACATAGACAGCTAGAAACATTTTATTTTACAAAAAGTTGAAACAGTTAGAAAAGATAGGAGACTCATAACAATAGCCAGTAATTGGCAGTTTATCGCTAATTGCGATTTAATTCAGACAACCATCAGTTGAGTATCTAGATAACCACAAGAAAATTACAGAGAAAAATACGGTGTGAAGTAATAATAACAAGATGACAAAAATTATGGAGTCAACACTTATAAATACAATGCTTATAAATAATGTGAAATTATTTCCTAGTTATGTTTCAAAGGCTGCTTTTGAGCACTAATTTGCCCGTTGATAAGTTATGTCGCTTGTTGATAGTTCAGTTTATGGTACCTAGATGATAATCACACAAACTTATAAGATCTGACCATTTTTTTCTGTAAATGAGGCGTTTACCAGACGCAAAAAGACTTGTGTAAAATTGTTCTAAATATTGCCAAGAGTGACCACTGATGGTTTTTGTGAAATTTCTCTAACGAAATAAAACAGTGGCGCCACCTACGGTGAAATTGGGAACTGTATTTGACAGGTCTTTTTACGTCTTGGAAACGCCCCATTGAAAACCTGCTAACATCCGTGGATCTGCTTGATCAAATACTTACCGCCTTGCCCTTTTTTATATCAGTCTGCTCTTAGCTTGAAAAAGCGC
Organism: Ectropis grisescens; assembly: GCA_017562165.1. Classification (NCBI taxonomy): domain Eukaryota; kingdom Metazoa; phylum Arthropoda; class Insecta; order Lepidoptera; family Geometridae; genus Ectropis; species Ectropis grisescens. The sequence continues at coordinate 3,798,041 of CM029792.1, read as the reverse complement.
TATCGTTCCATAGTTGTCCTTTCAAAGACGCGAACGAGGAGGTTTGACTCCACGTCCGTAATCAAAACGTCTAGAGTAGAGTTTTCGAATTGAAAATTACTTTAGACTTGTTGAGAGCACTTTTTACCCTACTGAAATAAGGGTTATGTTTTTCGCGCGTATCTTGTATGTTTGTAAATTTCTTTATTCCCACGTATCTTCCAAACGACTAGATGGATCTTTGCAATTAAGATACTGTTAGATTCGTCTTAATCACCAGTGTCCTTAGAGAATACATTAAGTATATAACCTATTTACATAATGTTTTTTATCTGTTGATTTTCTGGAGTCAGGGTTTTGAAGTGAAAAATTTCTATTGGCGCGTTACTGACAGATTTTTCCTGTGAATTGAATTCTAGCGTCGCGCTCGGGAATGATAAGAAAACTTAGGATGCACTCGGTACCATGGCCATTGGCCATCTAGAAATGCGTCAGCATTTCCCCTTGGCCTTAACTTATAACTCAGAATTTGATAGCTTACTTTGGAAACTACGCATTCTAGATTCTAGCATTTCTAGATGCTCATTACTCATGGCTACGCCTTCCGGTTTCACCCATGTAGTTTCCAAAGTAAGCTATGAAATTCTGAGTTATAAGTTTTCACTTCTATCAGCAGTTCCTGTGACAGCCAATTGTTTTTTTTTTGTGTTTAATCCTACTAATATCATAAACGCGAAAACTTGTATGAATTAATGTTTATTACTCTTTCACACAAAAACTACTGAAGGGATTTGGATGACATTTGATACATTGGTAGGCATAGATTGTCAGGAATAGCAAAACATAGGCTATTTTTATCCAAAAAAATAACGGGATCGCAATCAGTGACAGTGAAACCACGGGGCGTTGCTAAAGTTGTTTAAAATAGTTTAAATTCCCAACGCGCCGCCATTTTAATGTGATCATCCTAGCGCCGCGCCGGCGTGAAATGAAATCCATCGCATTTATTCGAATGTTCGATTTAAATCGAATGACCAAAATGTAAATTTCGCGCAAAACATCGCTTTTGACGCGAATTGGCCGTTCGATCGCCACTTCGCGTATTAAATTGATGTATTGTAAATAATCGTTGGTTAAACGTAATGGATGGTTGTCGTTTTGTGTTAATGTGAGACCAATGGACGAGTCCGATAGCAGAGTTGAGCATTTAGTGGAAATTATTCGTTTCAATCGATGTTGTCATTGATTTCGATTAAAACAAAAATAGCACACCACAGATAATGTAGGTAATGGAACGTTTTCATATAAGCCACAAAAAATAAAGTGACAGATTTGATGACAGAGTGACAAAAAAGGGCACATCAGTTTTCAGACTGGTCCACACCTCATTTTCTATCCTAAGGTTGCCTGAAAAAGATTGCTTTTTGCGATAATTCCACAAACAACTGAAAGCACTAGTTTAACAGTTTATCGTTAATTCTTTTTTATAAATAGTATAGAGTGACTAGACAAGCTGGACATGTGCCTGATAGTAAGCAACATCCCTGACACATAAAAACACTGTAACACGCAGCTATTGGAACATGAATAGTCCAAATCACTTTACATAGGACTGCACTGGGCTCGTTACCCAGAGATCTAAGATATTATCTATGATATATTATCATCTTTAAACCCTGAAATTTATCTGGTAACATTGCACTTCAAACCAGAACACAGTAATGTTGTTTTAATGTTAATTCTTTCTGTGTTTACTTTTCTTTTGGTGTGGCATTAAAGTATGTGTATAAAAGCTAAACTATAGATACTTAATTCTACCAAACGTTGCCAGCTTACGTCATTACTATCCCATTATACAAATCAAAGCTCCCAAATGGTATAAAGCCTAAGCTATAATGTACCACAGCCAAAAGATTTCATCTCCTATTTATTATTAACGTCTCAGACAATAGGGGTGCCTCCCCTGATATTAGCTAATGCCTTAGGGACACCCTTAAATAACTAAGAACAATAAACCACTTTAATATGCTGAATTATAAATACGGTAAACGTCTTAAGTAGGCAGCTTTGATAGCGCTCATCCGTTTTACCCGGTTTCAAGGCATAATGTTATTTTTAACCAATCGCGTAAGAAAGCATTTTTTTTTCGAGCATTTGAAAAGGTTTTTTTAAACAAATTTAGTCTTGCAATTTTCAACAACAACAGTTTTTTGTTGTTGTTCAAAGCAGGTTGACAAAATAAGGATCATAATTCATTACATGCATATTTGAGTAAAACTCATAATAATAATCAATGTTCAACCTTTAATCTCCTCGTTTGACGGTTTTTCTTTAGACGGGAAATTGGCGGTTTTTTTATTTTTCTTGTGGCTTCCATTCGGTAATATCACCGCAATTTCGCCAGCTTCCAGCGTTTGAACATTGCGAGAATCCTATAGCTGTGAGACTAAACATAATAATAACTATAAAGGGCCCAACCTACCTCAGCAGCCGAAGCGGTACTGAAGTATAATAAATACGTAACGCTTGTTGGCCCGTACTGCACGTACACTGTTTTTTTTTACAAATAATGGCTATGTAAAAAAAAATCAATAAATATGATTAGGTATATTCATAGGTATTCTTCTATGTACTTGTTCAAATTATCATAATAAAACTCAAGAACTTATCTTTTGTATTTATTGAGAAAACAACGTTTTGGATCGAAGTTTCTGACGACAGGCTTAGAGGAGAAAAGGATTTTGTTGCGACCGAACTGAAAAAACTGTAAAAATCAAACCGCAAAAAATGGCCGGTGAAACGGGAGGGCGTGACCATGAGCATGGCCATTGGTGGCTAATGTGAAATGCTCACGCATTTCTAGACGGCCAATGGCCATGGTCCAGATTTTACCCGAAGATGTCTTATCATTCCCGACCGTGACGGTAGAATTCAATTCACAGCCCACGAAAAATCTGTCTGTGGAACGCCAAAAAAAGTTCTCATTTAAAAAAAATCTTAATGGAAGTGGCGCGTTAAAACTGCCCGCGACCAGTGTTGCTAACTTTATTTCTCAGATTATCCCTGCCATCTATACTATCTATACTAATATTATAAAGCTGAAGAGTTTGTTTGTTTGAACGCTAGGATCTCGGGAAGTACTGGTCCGAATTGAAAGATTATTTTCTATTGGATAGTCCATTTATCGAGGAAGGCTATATATAGGCTATAGAACATAACGCTACTATTAATAGAAGCGGAGCATGAATCAAGAATGTAACAAAATCGGGAAAAAATATTCCTTTTTGAGAGTTTTCGTACGTTTCGTGCTTTGACATGACACATGACAGCATGTGTCTAAGATTGCGTCATTGAAATAATAAAATAGGCAATATTTTTTTGCAAATTGTGTTGCCTCTTGTATATTAAAACCGAAAGAACTTTATTCTTACCTGGTGTCCCATGACACCGCATCTTTTTTAAACATTTTGAGGTAATATATTTTTTTACATCCTGAATTTTATCGTATAATATGAATTTCAAAGTTAAATATTCAGTAATTTGGTAGATAGGTTTTAGTACAAATAAAAAATAAGCACTATGAGTTCTACGCTCTTAACCAAGAGTTGAAACTGAGTAAAACTCTTTATTTCTATAGACATAGACCAACCGCCATAGACTATAATCAGGTCATTATGACCTATCCGTTGTCGGAGGCCGTAAAGTTAACCTTTTTACAGCTTGGGAGCGGCACGCGTGGTGACTAAACGGAGGACGTTCGTTTAACTACATTGTTACACGAACTGTAAGCTGTTTGTAGCGGGCAATAAGTACATCATTATTTTATTATATGTACTTACAGTTATACAAAACTTGCAATATATTTAAAAAAATTGCCAGTCATAGGAACTGCCAATAGAAGTGAAAACTTGTAACTCGACTTGACGTGTAAATTGTACATTTGTCAATAAAGAACTTTGACTTTGACTTTGACTCAGAATTTGATAGCTCACTTTGGTAACTACACGGGTGAAACCGGAGATTGTGGCCATGAGTATTGTCATCTAGAAATGCGTCAGCATTTCAATGCGGAATTTGAAAGCGGCCAATGGTCATGGCCCCGAGTTTACCCGAAGATTTCTTAACATACCCGAGCGTGACGCTAGAATTAAACTCACAGCGCACGAAAAATCTTTCTGTGGCGCGCCAAAAGATGTTTTCACTTCAAAAAGTGAGTGCGTACTTATGTGCAATATATAAGTACATACGCAAGAAGTTAATACTTATTCTCTTTATTCGAAGTGCGAAGAAGTCTAACTTCAATCATAGAATCGATAATATCTTCAACGCTAGAAGTATTAACCTGAAATATCTTTTAATCTTAATTAATGTATTTTAGTACTAGACTAGCCAACTTCAGGGCGTCGGTTTTTCGTGAGAGCTATGTGCCACTGCCACTTGAGTTTGTCAATTCGTTAAGCTATGTCGGTTACATTGGTTCTCCTGCAAATTTTCTCATTTCTAATTCTATCACGTAGAGAGACTCAGAGCATGGTTCTTTCTATTACCCTGTAGGAGTACTGTAGGTGTTACTGGTACTGGAGATGAAATGAAACCACGTCACTGTATAAACTACTGATTATATTGTTCTTACTGTGCAAGTGACGCGGGGCGAGAGACTGCTCGCTCTCCGCTGTCATCCGCTTATATACTAAATCTGACATCGCAAATACGTGCTCCTACAACCCTTTGGATGACTTTGAGCCTTTTTATAAAGGCTGTAGTAAGCTACCTTGGTTTTGTTTCACAAGTCATCACTGGCAGCACACACTGGTCAAAGACTTTCGTTTTGAGACTGCGGTAGTGTTAATGAGAAAATATTACGTGGTTTTCGAACGCTGCCCCCATCGAGTTCGATTCTATGAGTGACCTCTTTCTCGAAGTTGGACCTACCTACCTACCTGGACCGTTTGTCCTAAGTAGACGTATTTGGCAATAACTTAGAGCGTAGAGTCTCTTACTTTGAGAGGATTGGCTGTTACATGGTAGTTCAACATGATACAAAAATAATGAGTATAAATAAAATAGCTTCATTTTATTTTCCATTTTCATTTCCAGAAGTAAGGTATTTGCATTTAACTTTTTAATAAAGTGATAATGGTTACCTACTGTTTAATCATTGTTTTATTAACGTTTATAACGAGCAGTAATTTTATTAAGTGCCCAGTCAAATAATGTCTGCCACTTCAATACGCCGTTCTAATTGACTCATATTTTTTTAATTCTCCCATGAGACGGGTCAAGGTCACATTCATGTTTCTATTGCTTTAAGTAATTTTTACATGAGGACTAATTATTAACAAATTTAGTTTTATTGCGAAGCTTAATAATGTTTTTAAATAATACCTATTATTATGTTTCTAATTACAGTGTGGTTTCTGTTTAAAAAAAAACATTTTAGTTTATAAAAAAATGCCAGTCATAGGAACTGCCGATAGAAGTGAAAACATTTGATAGCTCAATTTGGAAACTACGCGGGGAAACCTGAGGGCGTGGCCATGGCATTTCTAGATGGCCAATGGCCATGGTCCCGCCTTCACCCGAAATTCTCTTATCATTCCCGAGCGTGACGCTATAATTCAATTCGCAGCGCACGATGTGTCTGTGGTGCAAAATAATTTTTCACTTCAAAAAATTAAAAAAACATTTAGTAATGAGGTTACGAGTGAAACGCTTTGTATTTTCGTAATCGAATATGTTTTGAAAGATAGTGATCGCACGCCTCCGCCCGCCGATCGACTGTTTGACTGTTTGTGAATCGGTGATGCGCACTCGAAACGGGTAATCGATACTTTTTAAATCGATTAACTTTAAACGACCACACCCGATACAAGCTTTTATTGCTTTTTATATCTTAATTAGTTGTTTTGTGGTTCACAATGTTTTTATTAGTTATCGTAAATGTGGTTATTTTTAAAGATGCAAGTATGGGATTTTTTTTACCATAAACTGCGTGTAACCGTTGTCTGTTTTCTTTTCCCATAAAATATATTTTGTTTAGATAGATAAAATTTATCAGTATTAACGCTCTAAAAAAACAAGTAATATGAATGTAATGTAACCGTATTTCAAACGTTTGCACAAGAATTAGAGGCCATTTACCTGTTTTTTTTATAAGTATCCCAAAGATATTCAGGCTAAAATGAGCTTAAGTCAAGCCTAGATCTATAGACCTAACATAATGAATAGTTTGTTCATGGACATAAATATTTTCTGAAACTAAAAAAAAACGGGGTGAGAAATAAGATCAATGCACGAAACGGCTTGTAGCTAAAATATTAATAAGAAAAGAGTAGGTAAATACATAGAAATTACTCAGTTTTCATTATTATTGTTAAAAATTGCTGTTTGACATTTATAACTTTTTTCATCCTTCGAATATACAGATTATTAATTATAACCATTTTTCTAAACTGTTCAAAGTCCAAAAAAAAAGCAGTACATTTATTTTTTACAAGCAAAAATGCAAGTACATTTAAATTTAAATAATGCGCTTATTTAATTTGTATAAAAAAACATGGAATTAAGTTGTTTTTAAGGCCCAACTACATTGAAAGGTGGTTGTCCATTCAGCCGCAGCGGATTGCGGCAGATGGCCGCTTGATGTTATCTGTGCAAGTTTCTGGAAGCGAACCCTTTGCATAATTATACCGTTTGTTACTCCTCGGTAATTAACGTTAGATTTTATATTAATTGTATTTGGTGTGTAGATAAGATTAGATTAGATATGTGCAAAGTCACGTAACAGGATAAGTGTTATTTACGAGCGATATTTTATTTTTGTTACACTGTAAGCGACAGAGCTTTTTTTAGCAGAACTTTAGTACTCGTAGTTTTAGGCCAAAAGTTTTAGTACTCGTAGCTTTTTTAGTTTCACCAAACTAAAATAATTATGAAATAAAACGAGCCTCACAGTACTGTAGCTGAGCCCGCTGTTTCACCCGCGTTTAAATAAGGTATTTATTTTTTTCACTTAATTAATTTTCTCAAGTAAAAGTAACCTTTGTGCCATAACATAGGTAACTTTTACTTCATAAGATCAGCTATATGATAGTGAAAGTTCCGTCATAATCGGTCCAGCCGTTTTGGAGATTAGCTGGAATAGAGACAGACAGACAGACAAACAGACGGACGAACAGACAGACAAAAAAAAGATTTTGATGTATAAGTAGTACTGTGCCTTAATACTTTTATTTGAACTTAGTAAAAAACTGTTAATTTGATATTACATACAGATGCTCAAATTTTATTCATTTGTTTGGGTATAACTACTTAGTTTGGGTATTCAAGATTGTATTACTTGGATTAATGTCAATTTACTATATATTACCTTAGATTTATGTAGCCCACTAAATGTTCCCATTTCTCTCACAAGGAGACAGTTAAGGCCATAATCCATCACGCTGGCCAAGTGCTGGTCGATGGGTGGACACATGACCTCGAAAGATTCTAGGCAGATGTCAGTTTCCTCACGATGTTTTCTTTGCCGTTTTTAAGTTATCAGAATTGCACAGATGACTTCGAAGAGACAGTGGGATTTGAAACCGGGGGCTCCGGGTTGGCAGTCGCCGTTCTCCCGACTAGACCAGCCGTAACTTATAAGTACTCCGTAACAATGTACAATTACACAATACTGTTGCTTTGAGTTCGTTCTGAATTAGAAGTTTGGTTCAGTTCTGACTTTCCTAAATAAATTGACCCTATATTGGCTAGGCCCTAGCCAATAAGGCCACTAGGGTAAGACTTGAGTAACTCGAAAGAGAGATCAGTAAAATATTTTTTATTTTTGTTTTGAGCGGTACGGGTACGGTAGATATTTACTACGATAACATGACCCGCCCCTCCAGAATTCAAAACGTTTGAAAGTATTTGTGAAAGTATATACAACACACCACCACGCATGTGTGCGTACTGCTACTGCAGACGAATAATTACAACTACATACAAACTCTTTCGTAAGGATGTGACTACACACATTAAAACAGTAATTTGGAGGGGCGGGCCATGTTATTGTAGTAAATCTTTACGCATCTATCATATTTTACTAACAGCTCTACAGTATTTTTTTTAACCAGGACTGGATTATTCTTTAAATTTAGTGTTTTCAAGTGCACAGTATTGGAATATATTCATGAAAATAAATACGAGTAAATATTGGTAGACATTTTACACAATCACTGGTATCATGTGTTAGATGCTACCAAATTTTAAATATCCAACTATCAAACAAAATGTCAAACCACACAACATTTGTATTATGAAAATGAAATGAAATGAAAATTTGTTATTATAACATAATTACAAGCACATTTTTGCACATTGCAAGTCACGCAACACCTACACTAAGAAAAATCTTGTGTCGTAGATGCTGCTAACCCTTCTCCGTTTACACACGAATCCAATCGAAATAATTAATTAATTAATATTATATTATGTGTTAATTATGGGATCAAATTTGATAGATAGATAGACGACAGTTTTTATTTGTAAAAATAACAGACATCCATACCTACAGACAAAAGGGAAAAAAAGGTTGAACGGTGGTGAAAGGTTGAACGGTTGTGGGGTTCCTCAGGGAAGTATACTAGGTCCATTATTATTTTTATTGTATGTCAACGATCTTCCTAACTCCCTAAAACACAGCTCAATTCTATTTGCAGACGACACAACCATAGTAATAAAATGTAAAACGGAAACTGATTTAGAGAATGAAGTACAAAAATGTCTCCTGGAGGTTTTAAATTGGCTTAATTCCAATAAGCTAAGAATAAATATCGGCAAAACCAAAGTGATTCATTTTCGACCAAAGCGTAATCATAAGTTTGAAATCAGAGTCAAGTATGAAAACGATGAAATTGAGCAAGTTAACGTAGCTAAGTTCTTGGGAATTCATATTGATGCAAACTTGACCTGGGAAAATCATATAGGTGTAATCTGCTCAAGACTGAATGGTTACGTTTTTGCTATGAAGAAGTTACGACGTTGTGCACCACTTAAAACTGTTCTTACAGCATATCATGCATTTGTTTCTTCCCTGGTTCGCTATGGCATTGTAATATGGGGTAGTGCCGGAGCTACCTTGATAAATAATATCTTTATAGCACAAAAAAAGTGTGTTCGTGCCATATTTGGCATGAAGTGGTCTGAATCGTGTAAGCCTATTTTCAAATCAAATAAGTTATTGACTTTGCCTTGTATTTACATTTTGGAAATGGCAAAATTTGTAAGAAAAAACTTTTCATTGTTCAGTGCTTTTAACAATATTGGTAGAAGACCGGTGACTTGCTTGCGACTCGAGATGCCTAGTGTCAGGTTGGAATTGTTCAGGAACAGCTGCATTTACATGGCACCACTTATTTATAATTCCTTGCCAGACTCAATTGTTCATTTGCCTTACAGTAAATTTTGTATAGAGTTGAAGAAGTGGCTTGCGAGTGAATGTTATTATTCAGTCAAAGAATTTTTGGACAAAGCATCTTGCCGCTTGTATAATTATTTTGGTAAATTTTAACATAGTATTATAGAACCATACACTTGACTTGAAATTTATGAACTTACTGTATTTAATTTGAATGTCACGTATAGCGATGTTATGTATTTCGACATAATGTATTCTGATATACCTAATTGGATTTGCATACCTAATGTGAGGTTGTTTTGGCTGTACTTGTAATTTTATAAGATCTTTGTTACCCATGAACTAGCAAATAAAGAATTGAATTGAATTGAATTGAGACAAACTCCAAAATCAATCTCAAAAGTCAAATAAAAAACTCTTGAGCAAAATTTTTCTTTACCCGGAAAACTAATACAATTGAATACTAAGTTGGTGGAACTGCAGGTCACTGCTAGTATTATATATGTATGTATAATTTCGAGGTTGACATTGTTTTTTTTCTGTAACAACATTCAATGAAAAAAAAACTGTACTTAATTAAAACCATCCAGCAGATAACTGACATGTCGTAACTTCGAAGCCCGTCTCAGTCATAAAAAGGGTTGTTAAAATTTGACTTTATAATTTATATTGGCCATTGAATTTTAACAAAAATTACATTAATTAGACCGAAATTGTAATTAATTAGTAATACTATGTAAAACGATTACAGTATCATGCGTAATTTACCAACGAAGTCACTGGACCCTACAAATAATTATTGTTACGCGTAATTATATTTACCCGTCTGCTCAGAAAACTTGTTTTCCGTTTACCTGGAACAAAGCTTCAAACCGGAACACAGTAGTACACATTACTGCTTGGCAGTAAAGTAACGAATAGTAAAGATGTGGTAATTATTTCCCTAGGCCCACTCTGCAAAGAGTTCTGCCGTTACTGAGGAGTTTCCTGAACATTTTACTGATTCCGAGTCCCCTAAGTCTTGATTAAAAGTTTGTAATATTGCGTGATATATATATGCATTAGGGTAGTTATAACATTGTTTTTAAAACAAAGTAACTGACACATTAAATTACAACAAACGTCTTTGACGCTAGTGAGGGGCATTACCATAAAATTATCGATTAACGTCAAGTTGTCTGTCAAACGTAACATCGAGTTAACGGCCGTCAAATAATTTGGAAGCATTAGCTAATTAATTCGTGCTTGTCCGGCTGTTTTAATTAATTACAATCGTTACAAATGTTTTAAATTATCCAGGAGTTGTGATAGATTGATTAATTTTTTGGAGTGCCTGTTGGAATTTGAAATGCTGTACGGAAATTATTTTGACATTAATTTTAGACTCTCCTCTTGTCATCAAAATTCAATTGGGATTAGAGTTCTTGGGTAATTATTTTAAAATAATGAATCAATGAATGAAAAATAATTTATTGTTCACACCATAAAGGATTTTTGTATGTAATTTAGGAAAAATAGTAAGACTAGTGATTCTACTGGATGAACCTTGTAATGGACAGAAATATTCAAAAACTTAAAGCGTAGCGCATAACTTAGTTTGCTTAAAAAAATAGTGATTTTTGGATCTTCGGCAAATATTTATCAGTGTAATTTTTTTTTTTGTAAATTAAACAAATTATTATTATTTATCTTTAGACTTTATTTATTAATTTGTATTATATTTTTCCGTCAGTACAAATCCATTATGAATACCTATATTTATAAATACTGGCCATCTCTATCAAAGCACTAATATATAGGAAGAAGGATTAAAAAATAAAGTGTACTACTTCTTTACATAATTAACATTTCGGTTGTTCAGTATTTATATTTATTCTTAGTTGTTATCTTACCTGGCAACATTGCACATAATATTCGTAATAAAGAATGAAACCTTAGAAATAAACGTTGCTACTTATTTTTTATTATATTTATCAAGAAGTTCACTCACCAACATTAAATGTTTTAGTTTAACATTTAACGATTAAGCTATCACGGTTATTCCTGCACTAGACTAGACTATTGACAGAATATTAACAGCTGCTATAGCTATAGCTGAAGCATTCAGTATAAAAATGTCAATTTTCTTGAATGTCTAAACAATGTAATTAGAAAATACTACAAAATTTGTAGTACAAAGTACATACGACATTTCTAATGACAAAGATGACTTGGACTTGAACTTCCGTAGCATCCTTTGCCAAGGCCTTATTAGGGCCATATGTAATAACCACAAATGCCTATTATCAGCACATGCATTTGTTACATATGCCGCAATAGATAAACATTTCGTATTAAGTATTTGACTGAACAATTTACGTGTTAAAAAGGTGCATAAAACAGATCAAAATATGGGAATCCACTCCATGATACAACTGAAGTAAATAAATAACTACATACCTATACGAGTTAGTTTTGGTAATTTTCAATATACTTAAATGAAATTAGGTTATAGAGATCTAATCCTCAATAAAATAACGATTAAATTATTGGTAGTAATAGCCTAAATAGAAATACAAAGGGACAGAAAATATTATTGCGTTTAAAAATGTGGCTAATGACTATGTAGAGCGCATGAAATATTAAAGTCTGATTAGTATTGTAGCAAGCAGTAATGTGCAAATATCACTGTGTTCTGTATTGAAGGGTATTTCCAGGATAATTGCAAAGATAAATTATCTGAAGCTCTCTGTTAAGTAGTTATTAGATCTTGTCATGTTTTCAATAGCTGCGAGGTATGTGTTGCTTAGGGCCGGTATGTTGCGTACCATCAGGCGCATGTCTTGCTATAGCTACTATAATGTCAATAATCGGTAGGCGATTATTATTATAATAATATTTAGAATTGTAATATTGAGATGGAGGATAAAAGTTACAATTCACAAATAAACTCCTAAAAGAAAAACACACAAAAAAATATCATTTTTTGTGAGTTTATTTTTAAATTGTTATGGGTTTACACACTTGGCCGCCATCTCGCCTGATGCTAAGTGTTAAGCGACGATGCGGTCTACGGAGCGTGCTTACATAGAAGAAACCGATTCCCTCTCAATTTGAAGACACCATCGGGACCCATGTAACCATCGGGAAAACCCCACTGGCAACGCATTTCACCACCTACAAATATACGTTCTTATTACAAAAGTGGAGTCAAACGTCTCCGTTCGAAACTTTAAAACATCAACCTTGAAACGATGTCGCTTTTTTGAGCTACGAGCTGTCCGATAGAACAGGTCAAGGTGGTATTAGATCATGCAGATCAGTGCACACTCTCTGAAATGTATCCGATAAAAAACCTACGCTAGCCGATTTGTGGCGTTTTTCAAGGCTTTGAAGTCTTTTTCGCGCAAAGGTGTCGTTACCTATGTGCTTTGTTAATTACCTTAAATCGGCAGACAAAAATACTCATACCTACTCACAGCATTTCTATTAGAAAAATAAACCATTATTTTGTGGTGATATAAATACTAAATATTCAACTTAGCTAAACAAGCAAACGACATCGTCAACTTACCTCATAAAAAATCGATTTTGAAACGGTGTTCCATATCACATACAAAATCTTCGCAACATCACATCACTATCAATCCGTTAACACTGTCCGTAAAAAAACTGGACCAAAACAACATAACTAACAAAAACAATTTAATTTGAATTAAGAAACGAGTCGATGTAACAAAACTTAAAAAATATATGTTCCAAATTCAAATAGAATTAAACGCGGTAATTTCTATGTCCGAATGAAACGCCCGCGTTTCTTTGCGTTAGTCCGCTCTAAGTTTACTTTACGAACTGACAACTACCCTTAGATTTTGGGGCGTCACTCTTCAGTAGAACCACCCCTTGCCGCTTCAGCCAACCGTTCCACCCTGTCTCCCTATCCTTTTCGTACGAAAATACCATTCTAACACAACCTGCTAAGCGACGAAAAACAACCTCTATTCCCTTGAGTTAAAATACTCGTACGGTGAAGTTGAGTTTGTCGTTTTAGAGTGAATAATCGATGGTAAAAGTGAGACCACGAACGAAAGTCTCACACAATTAAGGGTAGGTACTTTACTGGCAAATCGTTGAAACTACTTAGGTGTTTATGTGAAATTTGTTGAATGTTGATTATTATGGTGGCCCCTTAATGCTTCTGGGATGGAAATTTGAGGTTATAAAAATGGAGTGGTGTAGTTTTAATATGGCGATTTGGCAAAGGATGCACGTTTATACAGCATACAGCCAAGTATGAGTAATGCTTAGTTGTGTGTGTTTATGTGTGATTGTACTTAAAAATATGTGTTGATAATTCTTGTATCATAATGAATGTTATGTGAGTGTGTTGGGATAATAGCGGTGCTTTAAATTAAACTAGCTATTTAAATAATTTAGGTTTAGTAATGTCTTCTTGGATTTTGAAAGGTAAAGTTAGTAAATGTACTCAGAAAGGACAAAATTATAAATAAGTATATACATTTTCTATGCATGTGTTTATTATTAAAATGTGAGTCCTTGCAGAGGGAGGATACCACACTTATGCCAGTACGTCTACGGTCAAGCAATAATTGCAAACATACCTAATTGAGTTCCGGTTGGAAAGGCAATGTTTCCATAAAAATCACAGGGCATAGAGAAAAAACAAAAAAAGCTGGAAGTGCTAGGTAATGATTTGGATTTTTCATCTTTCAACGGCTGCGTGACACAGCTGTTAAAGGCAGGTGTGTAGCTTACTATTAGGCACATGTCCTGCTCGCCCTTACTCTATAAAAAAATGGTACAGATTTCAGATCAGATCAGATTATGGCCACGACTTGTCCTGACTTGGAGAATACCTTGGGAGAGAATACTGTGATCTTAGAAGTGGGAGCAAAAAATGGGATGTTGCTTAAGGCCCCTAGGACACGGCGTATTTTAAACGCGCAGACGGCGAGCATTTCAGCGCATGTAGATTCAAAAGCGCGGAAAACGCGACACAAACGCGAGTGTGAAGCGCGTTCGAATCTCGTTTGAAGCGCGTACAAAGAGGCGGAGGAGGGACAGAGGAGGAATCTAAATGAGTATTACTAATATGATGATCATAAATAGTACCTACTACCTACTGTACTATTATGCGTGACGGGCCTTGTGGCTTGGTTGGTAGTACCTAAGTCTGCCTGTCTGCCTACGAAGCCGAAGGTCGAGGATTCAATGCCTACCCAGTGCAGATATTTGTGTGATGATTACAAATATGTCTGGGTGTTTCTATGTGTAATAAGTATGTATTTACAACTGTATAAGTATCGTGTCAGCTTTCTGGCTGTCATAGTGCACGCTTTGCATAGTTTGGGGCTAGATGGTATTGTGTGTGAAATGTACACCAATACTCGTATTTATTAATATTTAAATATCAAAAGGCACAGTAGCTGCGGGTAAAGGTAGCTGTGGACTACCCGTGTCCTCCCACTGAGCAGTGCGCATTCTTCTAATCAGAGTTCTCGTATAGCATAAATTTGTTTCCCATCCAAAAAGACCTCGGCTAAATAATGATTAACTTGATAAATTACTACTTGTGTATTTACTTAAATAAATACAAAGTGGGAGCTCCCCGTCAATTTAACCCTAAAGCGGCCGCGGGCGATGACAGCGCACCGGTAATTAGGGTGCGTCCACGATTGGTTATAAGTTATAAGTAAGCCAGTTCGTATAGGCAAGTAGCTAGCCTATTGTAAAATCTTCAACTCATCATAACTGGTCTTGTGGTTTAATTGGTAGTGAATCTTTTTAATCGACTTCAAAAAAGAGGATGTTCGCAAATCGGTTGTGTTTTTGAAGTGATAAATAATTTCTTTTGGCGCATCACACACATTTTTTTTCATAGGCTGTGAGTGAGGCTGATCGTCACGTTCACAAATAAAAGATTCGTTCAGGTGTACTCGGGACCGCTGAGAGCGCCCGAGACAAAAAGATACAGACAGTTGCTACTAACTGTATCTGTCTGCTGTCACTGTCGTGTCGCTATGTTTGTGTTTATGTAATCATTTTTAATTATTCAATAGTTTTTAATAGTTATTTCTTATTTTAGTTTTTACTTCTGCCGTACGGTCTTAAGCACACAGATTTTTTGAAGAGAAAATTCTTTTGGCGCGCCACAGAAAGATTTTTCGTGAGCTGTGAATTGAATTCTTGCGTCACGCTTAGGAATTATAAGAAATCTTTGGGTAAGCTCGGGCCATTGGTCATCTAGAAATGCGTCAGTATTTTCCATTGGCCATCTATAAATGCCGACGCATTCGTAGATGGCCATGCTAATGGCCACGCCCTCCGATTTCACCAGCGTAGTTTCCAAAGTGAGCTATACAATTCTGGGTGATAAGTTTTCACTTCTATCGGTAGGCCCTAATTTACTATTTATAATAATAATAATTTACTGCCAATTTTATTCAAGCACGCTTCATCCTACATCGTCGCTTATCATTGTCGTCGTCGTAGCAAGCGAGATGGGAGTCAAATTTAAACATATAATAGTTAAAAAAAACTGGAACACTAACCATGAATCGATGTGGCTTTTTTGAACCACGAGCAAAATGAGCCCATTTTGAAGCGAGCCCGCTCTGAACTGTAAACCTGGTTCGGGTGATCTCCGGACCACGCGTGTACCCTAGCCAGAAAGATCCAATCAGCTGCTGCTTTTCACTGTCGTAGCGCTGTGTTTTACCTTGAGTAAAAGCTCCTTTTTTGCAATTTCTTCGTTCTAAAAAATGCGACCCAATTCCTATATCCGCGGCTAAAGAGTTCTTTATTCACGAACTTACAAGGTCAGGGATGATATGGAGCTCCGTTACCGTAACTATCGGATATTCGAAATAAAAATATATAATACCTACGTAACCGTAACCGTATCCGTTTCACAAGTTTCGGATAGTTTCTGGTAGAATCGACTTTCAAGTGTTAAGCCTACAAAATTGGTTGTTGTTAAATATAATATTCCTATGCGCAGTTTTGGCTATTACAACTATTTTCAATCTAATATTCGTTACCATCCGAAATTAAGGGATAATCCGAAATAATTGCATATCCGTAACCGTATCTAAAAGGGATATAATTCTATTCTTATACCCATATCCGTATACAGATCGGAAATAGCATATTCATAGCATCGTTAATGCTAGGCCCGCTGCTCCGCCACCGCTCCGACGCTTCGCCGCAGCCGTAAAACATGAAGCAAGTCGGTGACCTAAAATTATAAATTTTTCCACAAACAAAAAGCTCAAAACACGACTAAAGAAATGTTCACTTAAATCATTTATAATATACATATTTCTCCAAAAGAACAAAACCCGCCTTCAATTTAAAATTAAATAAGACCTTATGGCTAACGGATTTTTCTTTATTAATTCCCTACATAGCGCCGGGCTCGCGGACTATCCCTGACAAACAGGATTGGCAAGGGATATGACAAGTGTAATAACAATTTAAATTATGTCTTAATCTATCTACATCTATGTACATTTTTTTACTATTAACTATGTTATTACAAATTTACAGGCACAAAGCAGAATTTTACATCATCATCCACAGCCTTCTTTATCCAACTGCTGGGTATAGGCTTCTCTCTTACTTTGCCATCTGCCTCGGTCCTGTGCCTGTGCCAATCGAGTCCAACAATTTGACATCTAGTTTACATTTATTTTTATGTGATTTATTTATTTTTATTTACAAACATACAGTCGCATATTAATGAGTAGGTAAATATAATACCTAACAATACACTGACCCTGTGCATAAGGTGTTGCAAATGTAGTACTTATGTAGTACATAATTATTATGTAGTATTTTAAAATTACGAGACTTTGAAACGTTTTGTCCTTCAAGTAGTCATCTATTTTTGTAGTAGCATTTATCAATGTGGCGTTTCCCAGATGCAAATTTACTTGTCAAAAATAGTTCTAAATTAATTTTGCGAAGTGTGGCACCACTGTTTGTTTTTGTGAAATTTCGCTAGCATAATAAAACATTGGCACCATCTATGGTGAAATTGGGAACTGTCTTTTTTTTTAACTTTTATAGGTTTACACTTGACCGCCATCTCGCCTGATGTTAAAACGATGATGCGGTCTACGATGAAGCGTTTACCTAGAAG
The DNA here is from genome assembly GCA_017562165.1 of Ectropis grisescens. NCBI lineage: Eukaryota > Metazoa > Arthropoda > Insecta > Lepidoptera > Geometridae > Ectropis > Ectropis grisescens. The sequence goes on along the minus strand of CM029792.1, from coordinate 3,780,522 downwards.
AAACCGATTCACTCTCGATTTGAAGACACAAAGATTGTAACTATCGGGGAAAACCCTCTCAGGCAACGTATTCCACAGCCTTGACGTTCTTATCACAAAAGTAGAGTCAAATCTCTTCGTTCGTGTCTTTGGAACATCAACCATGAAACGATGTCGCTTTTTCGAGCTACGAGCATTCCGATAGAAAAACGGGCAAGGTGGTATTAGATCGTACAAATCAGTCGCACACTCTCCGAAGTGTATCCGATAAAAAACCGATAAGCTAGCAATTTTCCGGCGATGTTCGAGACTTTGCTGTCTTTTTCGCACGAGAATGTCATTGCCTATGAGCCTTTTGGCACGTCTCTCGATCAATTCCAGAGCTTCCAGCTGATACTTAGCCGATCCATCCCAAAGGTGCGAGCAGTACTCCATACAGGAGCGAATCTGTGCTTGGTATAACGTGAGCAACTTTGACAGATCTTTTTGCATCTTCAAAACGCCCCATTAACGCAGTCTCTAATATAGTTTTAAATCTTTTAATATTGGTTTCCTCACGTAGTTCTTTAGGTAACTAGTTATACATTTTATATATCATGTATTGAGGACCTTTTTGGGCTATCTCTAATTTGGATTCAGGAGCTAGAATTTGGCATTTTCTGCGAGCATTTGTATTAAATGTAAATATGCTAGAGTGTTTTTTGACGAATGTTTCGGCCACGAGAATGTTCTTGGAAGGAAGGGTCAGTAAGCTGACATATACATATTTCACAAAAATGTGGCCATCTTAGATTATTATCTAACTGTCTATTTATTTCTTGCTACTACTTTTTTTGCATATTCTAACATTAAATTCCACAAATTAGTTTTTCTCTTTTAGAGGCCAGTTTGTATGGGACAACTTTTAAAATGTTTTGTATCATCTTATCTTACCTACAAACAGCAATAAAGGTTTTTGTATTTGTCTTGGTCTTTTGTCTCTTTGTTTGTTTAGTTGATGTGCCAAAGACACGAACAAAGAAATCTGACTCTACTTTTGTCATATCATGCAGATCAGTTGCACATTCTCCGAAGTATATCCGATATAAACCGATAAGCTAGCGAATTTTTGGCGATTTTCAAGACTCCTAGTTGAACTCCTCGTCTTCCATTATCCATTTATTTTTTACCATCCTATGGTTGCCTGGAAGAAATTGCTCTTAGCGTTAAGGTCGCCACTTGGTTCTTTATTTTTAAGAGTTTTCTATGTTTATATTATTTTTCGTAATTTAATTGCAATAAAAACTTTATCTATCAAATACATATATTTCGAATACCATAAACGCAAGCATTTTTTTAACCTTCCATTCGTCGCAGGGTAGCTTCCGTAAAATCACATCTATTTATTCTGGCCGGCGGCGCGGCAGGAAATTAGTGTGGTAGCCGCGAGCTTTCCGGCGCTCTCCCCCGGTAATTGCCCTTGTCGACTCAAGGGTTGCGTCGAGCTACTCGCCTCGTTTGCGACTGGCTCATTTTGAGTGAATAGCTACGGTGTAGGGATGGGCGACGGATCTATAGTTGAATTTAAGGGAGGGTCGATTATTATTAGAGATAATTTGAGTTTAGAGTTATTCAACATTTTTGTAATATTGTATTACAAATACAAATACAAAAATCTTTATTGCTGTTTGTAGGTAAGATAAGACGATACAAAACATTAAAGTTGCCCCATACAAACTGGCCTCTGCGAGAGAGGCATGCAATATGTCTGGCAAGACAATTTGTTGTAGTCTTAATTTATAAATGAAAAAAATTAAAATAATACTAGTCAGCTGATTAAAGTCTTCTTTTCCTCATCTTCTACTAATTTCTGGTTTTTATTTATGTCACCTGATTCTTCATCTTCGATTCATTTCTGGCTTCTATTTGGTTGTGATATATATATTTATGTGAGATAAATGCTTGGTGAGCACAATTTCGCCAGCGTCTTGTGTTTCATCATGATATTGTCTTGTGTTTTTGAGTTTGATCAGTGTGTCCATCCAGGGTCTAAGGTCTTGCAGTAGTAGATCTTGCAGTTCATCCATTTGAGTATTCCATTGTATTAAATATTGTGAGTGGCATTTTTTTATATAGATTGACGGACATCAGGACATGTGTCTGATGGTAAGCAACATGCCTGCCACATAACAGCACAGTGGCACGCAGCTATTGGAACATGAAGAATTCAAATCATTACCTAGCACTGCACTGCGCTCGTCACCCAGAGATCTAAGACGTTATATCTCTATGTCATGTAATGTATCTGGTAACATTGCCCTTCAAACCGGACGTTTGCACAATACTACTTCCCCCATGCGCACTCTGCCTAGAGTCCTACCTCTACAAAATTGCAATTTTCCGCCTTAAGAAATAAATATACTAAAAACATAATACATATACCTTTTGACAGAGTGCACTAGTTGACAGAGTAGGTACGCAGTGTACGCACCAATCGAAATGTACCTACTTGTTCAATTTTTTTTTTAAATATCAATGTATGTACGTATAAGTTTGATGGATTTAAGTAATTTAAGCATCGAGCAACTCGATCTTCCGCGCAATTCACAAATCTAGCCCCGCCCTCACGCCACAGTATATTATCAAACTCCATGGTCCACGCGGACTTGTACTTTGACAGAGGGGAAACGTGTGTATGCCTACTCCCTTCCGTGTTGCTCGCTGAATTTAAGTTGTAAGTTGTGCTATTTTTATCGGGTCCAATTCAATTGCACAAGGTTTTTAGAGTTCCGTAGCCAAATGGCAAAATACGGGACCCTTATAGACATGTCTGTCTGTCTGTCCGTCCGTATGTCACAGCAACTTTTCTCCGAAACTGTAAGAACTATACTATTGAAACTTAGTAAGTAGATGTATTCTGTGAACCGCATTAAGATTTTCATACAAAAAAAATAGAAAAAAACAATAAATTTTAGGCGTGCCCCATACTCAATATTGTAAGTGAAAAAAAAAATATCAAAACCATACGTGTGTGTTATCTATGTATTTGGTCTTCAAAAATTATGTTGAGATTCCTAACATATATTTTTTTCTAAACTGAATAGTTTGCGCGAGAGACTCTTCCAAAGTGGTAAAATATGTGCGTCCCCCTCCCTGTAACTTCGAAAATAAGAGAATGACAAAAATAAAAAAAAGTGTATGATGTCCATTACCATGTAAACTATCAACGAAAATTGGTTTGAATGAGATCTATTAATTAGTTTTATTTTAATCTATAAAAATCAATGCCACTTTTCGTTGTAAGTGAACTCCTCCTAAACGGCTGGACCGATTTGAATGATTTTGTTTGTATACCTTTGGGTAGGACCCAGAATGGTTTATATTCACAAATCACCCTGGCAGATGGCGCTGCAGTTGGTATCTAGGTTATAATTCGAGCGAAGCCGGAACGGGCCGCTAGTACGTCATAAATTCACTATTGTTAAAACACTGATTGAAGTAACAAGTACAAGAATTTTATATTATGTTACTTGGTGCTACGGAAGCCTTCATGGGCGAGTCCGACTCGCACTTGACCACTTTTATTTTTAAGCTTTAATTCTGCCAAGAGTTGCTAAGCTTCCATAAAAGCACATTTATCTTTGCCAGTGGCGGGGCAGGAAATTAGTGTGTGAGCCTGTGAGCTACTCGCCTCGTTTGCGACTGGCTTATTTTGCGTGAATAGCTACAGTGTTGGCACGGGCGACGAATCTTTAAAGTTGAATTTAGCTCCTTATTTCCTTAGGGTAGGGTCGGCCATTGATAAATTTTGATAACAAATTTTCAGCGATCCGATTGTACCTACAAGTTGACAGAGTGCACTGGTACACCACTCAATACAAGAATGTTCCTATCTATACTAATATTATAAAGCTGAAGAGTTTGTTTGTTTGAACGCTAGGATCTCGGGAAGTACTGGTCCGAATTTTTAATTTTTTATTTATTTATTCACCAAGTTTCCTTGGATCCTAATACTTATTACAATCTAGCCTAATTTATTAAGTCTAGGCTAATGAGTAATTTATATCTAACTTAAATTGCTACATAGTTCATAATATACAAGAAGGTGTCCATCAGCACTTTTCTCGTTGACTCTATTAAGGGGAAGTCACTTATTTCACTTGACTTAGTATATTTAATTGTTTTATATAGTATTGCACTGCCACTACACTATGTTAACTCAAAAGGTTTTATTCTTTTAAGTCTCCTCACTGTGTCCGTGTTATCAAGGAGCTGGATATCCTCGACATTCACATGATGATGAAGCCTGCGTTCATGTGCTTCTGCGTACTTTTTTATCACTTTGCCGACAAGATCCATTCCAAGATCTCGATGTATATCGGCATTTCTCACATACCAGGGCGCATTGACAATATCCCTGAGTACTTTGTTTTGAAAGCGTTGTATTATCTCGATGTTGCTATTTTTGGTACAGCCCCACAACTGTATACCATAAGTCCACACTGGCATTAGGACTTGTTTATATAACAGCTTGTTATGTATTGACAGCACGGAGTTTCTACCATGTAACCAATACATGTTTTTGTAGCGCATAGCTAGTTCTTCTCTCTTTTTTTTGACGTGAGTTTTTCAGCGTAACTTTGCATCAAGAGTTATGCCTAAATATTTGGCTTTATTTTCATATGGTGGTATCATATCATTGTCCATTTATGAATACTGGATGATATTGTTTTTTCTTGTTTGTGAAGTCTATATGAACAGTTTTGGACTCATTTAGCTTAATACGCCATATTCTAGTCCAGTCATGTATTTTATTAACTGCTATTTGCACCCTCTCTGTGGCTTCTGCGTGGGTGTCACCTATTGCCAAGATAGCAGTGTCATCTGCGAATGTTGCGATAGTGCTGTTTTCTAAAGCTGGGATATCGCTAGTATATAACAAGTAAAATACAGGCCCAAGTACACTTCCTTGTGGTACTCCCGCTTTAATTTCTTTAAGCGACGAATATGAGTCTTCTTGTTTAATTCTAAATAATCTGTTCGTAATGTATGATGTTAAAATATCAGAAAACTGTTTAGGTAACAGTAATTTTAATTTGTGTGTTAACCGTTCATGCCAAACTTTGTCAAAAGCTTGCGCCACATCTAAAAATAGTGTTTACTATACAGTTTGGTCCGGATTGAAAGATTATTTTTTCTATTGGATAGTAGTCCATTTATCGAGGAAGGCTATAGAAAATAAAGCTTCTATTAATAGAAGCGTAGCATGAATCAAGAATGTAACAAAATTGGGAAAATATATTCCTTTTTGAGAGATTTCGTACGTTTCGTGCTTTGACATGACACATGACAGCATGTGTCTAAGATTGCGTCATTGAATACCTATCACAGATTACATACCTCTTGAATATCTTGAATATAAAACCTTTGCTAATCAATTTTTTTTCTCAATCTGGTTGTGAGTTGGTACAACCAATTTCCGACAGTATTTTAATTTGCGTAGCAGGTAGCTGAAGAGGTGTTTTGTTTGAAAGCGATATTCTCAGGAATGACTGAACCGATTTCAGTCATTCTTTCACCGTTGTAAATGTACATGATCCTGATGAGTACTACATAATGTACCACGGGCAACGCCGGGGCGGACATCTAGTATTCGTATGTACCTGTACTTGTTCGATATTTTGAAGTGAAAACTTCTTTCGGCGCGTTGAAAAGTTTTTTGGGTGAACAAAAATCATGGACCTCGCGTCACCGTCACCTAACGCTTCCCGAAAACATTTTTCCTTTTATCACAGCGCCATCTGTGGTTTTAGCAAAGAACTACTTTATATTAGCTACCAAATTCAAAGTTATAAGTTTTCATTCCTATAATAGTGGCGCGGCGCGGCGGTCCCTGTGAATGCCAATTTTTTGAAGAGAAAGCTTTTGCGCGCCACATACAGATTTTATATGTTCAGGGGTGAATTGAATTCTAGCATCACGCTTGGGAATGATAAGAAATCTTCGGGACTCGGGACCATGGCCATTGGCCATCTAGAAATGCGTCAGCATTTCCCATTGGCCATTGATTGGCTGACGCATTTCTAGATGATAAATGGCTATGGATTTCTTGTACCTACGACCATAATAGAACGACATATTCAAAACCTTTAGTCACAGAGTAAGTAATCGTAGTGATTACTTACCTTTGTAATTTTATTATTGCACAAGCAGTGGCCCGCGGTTTTACCCACGTAGTTCCCGTTCCCGTCATTTCCGGTTTTTTTTTCGGGATACAAAGTGGCCTTTGTGTTTTAGACTAAATTTCATCTTGATCCGTTCAGTAGTTTTTACTTGGAGTAACAAACATCCATCCATTACCATTTCCTACTACAGTCACTTCAATAAAACAATCTAATATGTATTTTCACTTTTATTTTACAAAAAAAAATTGAAACATAAGTGTAACCTAAAACATAGGTTTCCAATAAAACTAAACATACAATTGCTCGTCCTAATTTACTGACTTAAAATTTCAAAAAACTTAAAATCATATTTATTTTCTTAATTTTTACGTATAATAAATTATCATCACAAAATATAAACATAGTAGTGATAATTTTCTATGCGACAACACGATAGAACTACCAGTAGCTTTTTGTTAACGTTGCGTAACGCTAGCAAATATATGGAAAAACTCTTTTTTTAACCAGCTTTAGTCGACATTTCACCAACAACTAATTTCCTTTGGGGCAAGCAACGGTGGTAGGTTATCCACGCTTTGTTTTAAGCTATCAGGGTTGTATACTACACTAGTATTGAACCTTGCCATACAACGGTTTAAAGCCGATATTTCGATGTAGTTTCATGCAGTCGAGATTAAGTAACAGTAGTAATCGTCCCAAAATACTGAAAATATTTTGGGACTAAAGAGTGATTCAAAAACTATTAGTGTCTATTCTTGCCATTCGTCAATTTACCCTAACTTTTCAAGATCTGAGGCAGTCATGAACATGGTGCTTGACGGCCTCAGATCTTGAAAAGTTCTATATTATTCTATTTAAGAAACAATGATGATGATGGAGAGCTTGCCTTGCTTGCTTGTCTATAAGGGAGTCAAATCGTTTGAGGAATGTCGCCTGGTGAACCTTGACCATAAACGCCAAACTCTGAAATCAAGACCTAAGCCTTCTATTAAATAGTTGAAACTATATATACGAGTAGGCAATCTAAATCGTTTTGTCGCATATATCAGTAACTTTGACTAGTAATTTACAGTAGTGGCGTTAAAGTTTACCAAAAAAATGTACTCTTATAGTTGCATGATAAACTATTATACTTAATCGACACTTACATAGGTCTAACAAACTGTATATGAACATCCACAGTACCTTCACAACTCGCTCGGACTGAAGCTATCAAGAAACGTCGCAATTAGAATGTCGTGTGATAAACATATAGTCATACAGTTCGGCTAATGCAGTTATTACATTTGGCTAATTTTTATCGACTGAATTTAATCGCCACTGAATTCAGTAAAGTGTTAGCATTCAGAAAGCTAGCATACTTAATTCAGACGATGATTGCTTGTTTCTAACTTAGCAATTAAATTTGCTTCTAAATTCAGACGGTAAATTTAGACAAGTGAAATTTAAATAATAGTAAATAATATTAATTAATATATAATATTCTTTAATACCTCGCATATTAATGTATAAATTTATTTAAATAGACGGTATATAAATTAAATAATAGTAATTAATTAATTATATTAATGTATAAATTTATTTATATATTATATATTAATTAAATTTATTATATTTAATTAATATATATATAAATAATTTCGTAAGTAAGTTCTTTAATACCTCGCAATTCAGTAGTTCCACTTTCGGCCCCTGGACAGATAAGTTGGTGGCACTATAGTCTGAATCTATGGTGAAAGTTCACCGCCATCCACTTCTATAGGATAGGTGTTATTGACACGCCAGGTTGTTAAGTTTACAGATTTTTTTTAGTAGCCCATAAGTTAAAAGAACTATATTTTATTGAGTACGAATCTGTGTACATCTGTGGCATTGTCGGAACGATTTAGAAGTCTGAAGGCAAGGTAATGACACCGTACAATAGGGAATATGCATGTAGTTTCAATTGGCTTGATTTTTTTTTCGTAGAATCCTTAATGTCCCGCCATTATGCCAAAACAATTATTTTATTATTTAGTTAGTTATTAATTATAAAAAATATTAATTAAGAAGTGCAAAATAGGCGCGGGAAATTCAAGTTTGCGAAACGCATCACTATTGGTCGAAACCAAATGTGACGTCACATGACATGTTTTCTGCTTGAACGGTGTCGATATTCGTACTGAGCTAGTAGTGTTAGAGAGAAAAGTCGTGTTCTCCATCGTTTGATTAGCTAGCACAACTCAAAAATCGGTACAAAGTAACTGCAACACTTGTAGTAAACAAACACAGGTCGTGGCCTGTGACGTCATGCAGGCGCGGGAAAGATGGCGGCGTTTAACTGGTCAAATTATATCGATATTTTAAATATTATTTTAAAAATCAATTTGTACATTTACAAGAGTATTTATATTTTTTATTGTGTTATAATAATGTAAAAAGTGAATTAAAAATATTAAAAAAATGCATGCATATTCCCTATTGCAAAAACCGTCAGATTATAAACTAACAACGTCAGATTACAAACCTAACCTACCGTTATAATCTCACAAGTTAAGACTGTAATCTGACGGTGTTGAAAATTATACGGTGACATGCAAATCAAAACCTGCACATACCAGCAGTGCTACGCAGCTATTGGAATATGAAGAGTCCAAAACAATCCCTAGTACTGCACTGCGAGATATAAAATTATTTTTCTTTTTTCCTGTGAAACTAAAACTCGCTTCAGTCCGATCAAGTAACAACGCGCAAACGTGTGATTAAAAACTCATTCAGCCTGTTTTAAGGGAAGTTTAGACATACAAGATAATTCTACAATTTTGTATTTAAAAATAGTAGTTACGCATACCTCTGTAACTTGGAGATTATCTTTTGTATAGAAAAAGCCACAAACAAGCATTCAGTTCACTTGATAGTAAGTAGTAAGCGCGAACGTTGCTTTTTGCAACCATTATAATTACCAGGAAAGGTACTTAGATACTGTTTTATGAGATTTGTGGCAGTAAAAATACGGTTGGCTTGATGGTAAACGGTAGCCATCGACTATAAGCAATTGCAATAATAGAGATGCTAACTCGAGAGGTCTTTAAAAATATCTTTATATATATATATAAAATAATGTTTCTGTGTAGGTATGTCCTATATAGAATAGTAAACTATGCTTTTGATCGTGTGATTATCTTTAGCAAAGCTGTTGTGTATGAGCCAAATAAAATTTCCGAGTTGGTACAACCAATATTCGACAGGTAGCGTGGCAACGAGAACATTGTACAGCTAGTCCTTAATAAACTTTTCTTTGCTCAATTATTTTCAGAAAAATTTCACATCCTGCAAGTTGCAGATTGACTTCCGCAATATTGAAACATGCTAGCAAACATAATTTTGCAAATCTAAACTTCCCTTTACATAATGTTAGACATTTTCTAGTGGTTTTACAAGACATAGGAACAGAATTTTAATTTTGGCACTTACAATCTCATTTTTTATGTAATTTTCTTCTCATGTGAAATCATAATATCTAAGTATAACATTTAAACTCCCTCGATTTGGACTCGTATCGTAAAAGTTACACGGGACTTATTCGCGATTTTTAATTACCTCCTGATATTTCGGTCGCTTTACTACGGCTACAGTCTATTAAAACATACAGTCGTTCGACGAAGCCGTCTAGACGAGGCAATCGTGCGGGGCGTGCGGGGTGAGACGCGGGAAGCGCGCTCCTGCATTGCCTACATTACAATGTTAGTATTTTCGGGGGGCGGGTCAGGGCTGACGTCTGCCGTTTTAATTTTATTTTGGTAATAAGCGTTTTTGTTTGCGACTACCCGTGTCTAGACATTATCAGCCTTTCTCCCAAGATCAATGGCGATGAACTACTGGTAGTAAATTCTTTATCTGTGCTACGACCGCGGTCGCGAGAAGACCGTCGTAATTTCAACCAGAAGAATGCTTTTCGGTGATTGTATATATTCCTATAATTACCAATATCATAACACTAAAGACTTTTTTTAACGCTCTGATCTCAGGAACTACTGGACTGATTTCAAAAATTCTGTTACTGTTGGATATGTACGCGATCCCCGAGTGCTGTACGCTATACACGTACCACGAACGAAGCCGGGGCTAATCACAATAATAACCGTCAGATTAATTTATAATCTGACGTCGTTGAGATTATAATCTGACTGATTTACAATTTTAAGGTGACATGTTCATCTTTTTTATCTGTTTTTAATGGGACTTTTATGACATGGCAGTCCCATGACATATGCATCGCGGAATGAGTTTGTTTGAGTACTAAACATTAAAATAATTAAAATCAGGGACGTTGCCATTGGGTGCCATCACATCCTTTTGCCATGGGTTTTTTCACATCCACGGATACGGATTTTTTATGACATTTAACTTAAAAAAAAAACAGCTTGGTTTTTAATAAAAAATAATATATTCCTCTTCTTTAAAGATGGAAATTTCATTTGACTACCGGCATAATCTGCAGTGATCTGACCACAGCCGTTAAACGACCAAAACGTCGGGAGGCAACGAAAAACAATACTTATTATATCGCGATTTAAGTCCCATGTAAATTTTTCAATAATATAATAGTTTTCAATATCTAAGTTCCTTAAAGCCAAGTAAGCAATGGTAACTCAAGGATGATAATATATAATTTATACGGAAACTAGACATTCGAAGCGTATCTACAAGAAATCTAAATAAAAGCCTCTGATAGATGAGTGTTTTAAATTTCAAACACAACCATACACATCCTACTTTGAGTTTGGGAGTTGCTTTCGAAGTAAAAAAAATAATTTAAGTTAGGTAATTTATATAATCTTACTAATATTATAAATGCCAAAGTTTGTTTGTTTGGTTTTGCCTAATCACGTCGGAACTTCTGAACGGATCAGAGGGGCTACCGCTAATACTGTCTTATCTTTAATATTGCTCTATTTCTTCTTTTCGCCTGATATGATAGAGACAGCAATAGCGAAGCCAAAGCAGATTTAGTTAGGTGGTAGAGACAGGTTGAAACTTTGAACACATAATAGCCTAGAAAAACACATTGGCTACTTTTTATTCCGGAAAAATAAAGAACTACGCGGGTAAAACCACGAGGCGCTGTTAGTATAATAAAAATAAACAAACTAATGCCATTTCATAATATAAATATACATGTATGTACAACGTTCATGGCATTTCTGTTATAACAAGAGTGACTGGACACAGTATGCAACGTGTCTGCTCATAATAGTACGGTGCATGTTGTACAAGCAACACTATGACTCTATAACCCCAACCAGAACTGCACTGCGCTCGTCATCCAGATATATATTTTTATAGGATAACTGGCAATATGCATACTTATCCGGCTGTAAACAAGTGCTTATCAACATCTGCCACATCAGAGATGCTGACTTTTTTCCAGCCTAGAAATATGTTTCTACTTTATCTGGAAACTGCCCTTCAAACTGGAACACAGTATTATGCATCTTCGATAAGTGTTTTTGCGTTTGAACTCGTCATGAAGTAGTGTTTGGCTATGTTTGTAATTTAACTACTCAAATTAAGAATTGAGAAGAACCAAAATACAATTTTGTTTACCTCTGAAATTCTGTTAAAATATACCATTCATTATCCATCACACCATCCTGACATAAAAAGTCGACAATAATGGTGAATGGTGGTCAAACGGTTTTTTTTTACTTCCTAAGTACCTACATGTCTCCGTAAAATTGTCAACACCGTCAGATTATAATCTAACGCATGAGATTATAATCTATCGCGTGAGATTATAATCTAACGTTTGAGATTATAATCTAACGCATGTTATTATAATTTAACGCGTGAGATTATAATGTCACGGTAGGTTAGGTTAGTTTATAATCTGAGCGTTTTTGTAATTTTACGGTGACATACATAAGGCACAAAAAATAGTAGTTTGACGCCATGCTCTTCAATACACTAGCATCATTGATCACAAGTTGAAGCTAGTTCCCGATATTTCGATGCAGCTTCGTGCAACACATTCACGGGTTAGCTGACCACAAAGCCACGGTAAAAATCTTATAATCAATTATACTAGTGTCATGTTTTATGTCAGGTAAGAGTGAAAGGAAACAAAATAGCTACATTTAACTGCCAAAAGATGGCGCTGTTTAAATTCATACACAATCTTAAGAGTTCACGCCACAAACGAAGGCATGTGGCAAAATTATTGAACTAGGGTATTTCGATTCAATACTTTTACATTTATAAACTGAGAATACGATAGTGCTGCTAAATCATCGACGATCACGACTGATGATACGGAGTGTTAAAAAATTATTATCGGTCAACAAGACAGCCACATGTAGCCTTAAACTAAGCAAACCTTATGACAGCCAGATAGCTGGTATAATATTTGTATGGTTGTAATACATACTTAAAAATGTAATGTTGTTACTTCTAATGTTTAAAAAAGCATGTTGTTATACGTCACCGTTGCGTTGCAATCACCGTCTTTAGTTTGTATCACTACATAGTATAAAACAAAGTCGCTTTCTCTGTCCCTATATCCCTATGTATGCTTAGATCTTTAAAACTACCCAACAGATTTTGATGCGGGTCTTTTAAATAGAAGCGTGATTCAAGAGGAAGGTTTGTACGTATAATATGTGCATTGAACAGTAGAGAAATGCTAATAATTTTAAAGATATCTAATGTGATGTCATAAATAAACACATGTTTGCGCTTACTTTGCAAACGCTGGCTGGATCCTACGAGATAAATCAAAACAATGTACTGCAGTATTGTACCCCTTAAAAAGGTCTACAAAAAAAATCAACAATGGTACACTCCGCGAGGCACAAGCTGAGCTTTGCATTTGTGTGAGTGTACATGGATAGTGTAGGTGTGACAACCGGCCTTAGGCGCGGCGCCATTCTGTCTCGCCGCGCTCCTGCCTGATTGGTGATCACTCACACTAATGCAAAGCTCAGCCTATAATACCTCGCGGACAAAATTTCAAGCTCCTGCCTGATTGGTGATCACTCACGCTAATGCAAAGCTCAGCTTATACCTCGCGGAGTGTACATGTCTATTTCTTAGGGATACCCACAATAACCATTTTATTTGTATTTTTAGTATCAGCATTGCACCCGTGCGAAGCCGGTGCGGGTCGTTAGTTTACTATATAATGCACGACGTTATAAACCAGGGCAGGTTTAAGTTAATTTATAATCTAACAACGCTACATTTCAATCATATTTTTATATAGGTACATTTTATATGTGGTATGCTCGGGTCAGAAGTATGCTATATATATTTATGCAAAAATTAGATAAAAACAATTCTTGATGCGGATTATATATCATCCTAAAATTTCAGCTCGATCAGTGCAAAACTTTTTGAGTTTTTGAAGCGTACACAAACCAACATTACATTTTTATAAATAGAGATTGTAAATGTATTATGTCAGCTATCCGGCTATCATAGCACAAACTTTGCTTTGGGCTAGATGGTGTTCTGTATGAAAATGTCGATTAATTTATATTTTATTTAAATTTATAGACATTGGAGTTTTAAATTATCGCAACCGTCTCTCTAATTGTATCAGTTCAGTTGTGAGGGAGCAAAGAAGGAACCAAATGGACTAAAATTATTTTATTAAAAGTAGACATTTTTCATGAGCATTGTTTTGTTTTTATTTACACATTTTTAATTAACGGGTCAAGAACTCAATTTTGGCTTTCATTTCAGCTGCTTTCGACTGCCTTTTTCCAAGATTCTTGTGTAACGACTTACACAAATGAGTAATGACCACGTTAACTTTTATGAATTATTTACAGTTTTTTTTTATCTTAACTAAAATTCGATGGAACAGTAAAACATAGTAATGAAGGGAAAAAAATCATAGTCCTTAATATACGGATCGCTAAATTTATTGTACTATATGTGTATATGTCCTTTTTTTATTCGTTCGGCCATTTTTTTTATTGTTCGATCAAAATTGGTCAAGCATAAACTAAACAATTAGTACAGTTTCAGCTTAAATTTAAATTATTTACAAGAAACTTAAAAACAAACAAAATTTTATATTTACAACAAGTGAGGTAATCAAGCTAGAACTAACATAGTTAGACACAAAATTTTTGAGGGTAGCTTTTTTTATTTTTTTCCGTAATTGTTGCTGTCCCTCTCTAATATAATTCAAAGAGAGATACGGGAAAGAGAGACAGAACATATTAGACATTTTAACTATTTTGTGTGTAATATATATAAATCAAGATCTTTAATCGCAATTCTGATTTGATGTAAAAATAACCTTTAAGGGCAAATTGATATCTTTTTATATCTCCTACATCTAATATTATTCAGGTCAATTGCAGAAGATATAAATTTAATTAAACTTTCTTCCTACCCTCATAATTTCCAAAAACGAAACATACATCTAATCTAGGTACAGCGTGAGCAATTTTCACTAAACAAAAGTACATCAACATGCAATCAAAAATAATCACACACAAAAAGAAAACTTGCATAATTTTCATTCAACTTAAGCCGGTCTACTCTCCTTGTCCACTTAAAAGTAACTTTGACAACATATCGTTATCTCTTTACCTCTACTAATCGAGTAAATGAGTGAGAGAGAGAGACAACAACACGTCTGTTACGAGGAAGTGAACACTTAACTGCCAAAACCAATTAGGAAGACTTTTTATCGACATTTTGTCTTTTCATTTACTCCTAAAGCTACGCAATCAGGTCTATTGCACGTACCACATTAGACTATAGCCTACGCAGACGACAACCCAATCCGCGGACTAGTGTATACTTGTGTTAGTTAGCAATCTACCTATCTCACTCTACGACCCTGGTTATAATTAGCCCAGTACATTTATATGTACATCATCTGGCGATAAGACTTCATAAGTACGATAGTATTGAAAAATATCACGTAAACATCAAGTTCCAAGCCCTGACACAGCATTAAATGTCCTAATGTCATTTTGACATAAAAACAAGATGGCGTTCAATCCAAGCGACGCTTAGAAACAACAAAAACGGCTGTCATAATGTACAGCACCAATCGCCATCGAAATAAAGCTTCTTCAATCTTTCGATTCACATTTTAAAAATAAAAACAATCAACAATCACCCCGCCATAGCACAGCACGAAACGTCAATGTCACTCTGACAGCTGTCTCCATCAGTCCAAGATGGCGGCCAGAGCGTGCCGCGCCGTCGTCAAGGGTTGTCGTGTTTCTTGTCGCTCTTGCGTTGGCTCAGCTTCTTCTTCATGTCTTGCAGCATCTGCTCAAAGCTGAGGTCATCGGAGCGGCGGGCGGGGAGCGAGGCGGTGCCGTGGAACGCGTTCTCAGTATATTTAGCTTCGAGCCCATCTGAAGAGAAAAAAATAAAATAAACTAAGACGCAAGACTGGCGCACACTTTTGAGCTCGACAATGGGTCAATATTATTTGAGGCACATTTTCTGCAATTAAATTATAAAAAAAACAACAGAAAAACCTTAAAATAAAGTAGCGATTGGCGACCTTATCGGCTGAATGCGATTTCTACCAGGCAACCACAGGATGGTAAAGAACTACTTTTAAAATACCTATCCTGTTTGTTATGTGGACCAATGCAATGAATATGATTGGTGCATATATATCTGATGGAAAACGTAGCCTAACGTAGCCTGGACCTGGCCTAACGACTTCATCATGTGTTGTTTCTTTTTCGATGTTGGGGAGGTTGCATACCGGTGTCGAGGCGAACCTCCTCACCAATCTGGGAGCCCGAAGGCTCCAGAGGGAGTGAGGTGCGTCAGTCTAGCATTGTCTGATCGAGCATAAAAACTCTCACACCTTTCGGGTTATAGTAATGGTACGGTTGAGAGCCACGCACAATGGGTCCAATTAAGAGGCTAAGTGCGAAAAAGGACGCGTCAAACTAACTACGACAGACCATATTATTCGAGGTGGCATTTGCCAGCCGGACCCCAGTCTTCCCACGGATCTGGCTTGCGGGGCAAGCGGCAACTGTAGGATAAGGCTTCGGGCTTGTGATTGTCATGGAGCCACCCGAGCCATTTCGGCCCAGAACTATGGTACGGTTGAAAGGTCTCACCTAGGTCGGCGTAGCTCTGCCTGCAGAAGGCTCGTCGCCCGCCGAATCCGACGTCGTACTGCGGGAAGGTAGCGGCTTGGTCCACGGCCGTCCACGCGTCCCGGGCGCGCTGGTACGTCACGAAACCGTACCGAGACCTGGACAGGAGGACACAACATACTAAGACATGGAATATAGAAAATACTATTAACGGCCAAAAGTGACCGTTTCATGAAAGATTTAATTATATTTATTAAGATATCCATTCTTTTTTTAAGTGAAACCTCTTTGGCGCGCCACATCATAGTTCATCAACAACATCAACAGTCCCCACTGCTGGGACTCGGGTCTTCTCTCGCAAGAAGATAGTTAAGGTCATAATCCACCACGCTGGCCCAGTGCAGGTTGGTGAATGACACATGACTTTGAAAGGTCTAAGGTACATGTCGGTTTCCTCACGTTTTCCTTCACCATTTTTAAGTTAGCGGCATTACACACATGACTTCGAAAAGACAGGGGTGCGTGTGGGGTTTGAACCCGGGGTCTGCGGATCGGCAGTCGCCGTTCTCCCGAATACACCAACCGTAACTTACTAGACCAGCCGTAACTTGTATATATATGGTGTATAGTTAGTTACATATAAATCAATCTTACCCATCTTCCTTTGTGTGTAGCCGTACTTCCAGGACAGGCCCAAATTTGGAGAACAGTCCTCTCAGCCCGGACTTGGTGATGTCCTTCTCTAACTTCCCCACGAACACTATCCGTCTCTCTTCTACGGGAGTATTGTTATCCCTGTCGACAATAAAAGCTTGTAAAACAAAATAGTTTTAAAATCATACATTTAGTCAAAAGTTCTTTTTTTAAATGCAATGGAGTAGATGTGTTCTAGAGTGTAGACCGTGAATCGGCAAACGTAGAGTATGACACCATGAGAGTGAATGGAGTGACGATATACGTAAGACAGCAGGCATTTAGTGAAAACGTAAAGCTGACGATCGGTGGGTCTACCGCCTACCTACTGTCTTACCAACTGTCTTAACTGTCTTAACGTTCTCTCTTTCTTTTTCTTGAAATGATGGAAACAGCAATAGCAAAGTCGTAGTCGATTAAATTTGGTTAGGCGGTACAAGGTCGGCCTGAGTGCCGATAACTAACATAGATTGACGATGATAAATATACTAACTATTAGACTACAGGCCCGTGAACAAAATTTATGGGTCAAATGAACCACCAGGAGACCTACGTAGGATGATAGAAGGGTATAAAATAATAAGATTGAACACTATGCCATAACTTGAAAGATGTCCAAACTGAGTGCAGGTGAAGATAGGGGGTTGCAACTCTCGATCATTTCTCCTTGTCACATGATTTTTGTACGGCAATGCGGAATTATGGATTAGAAGAGGTAAGTATTGAAACTGCACGGAACCAGTGCCGTACATAATCAAATGACCAAATTTATCCTGAAATCGTCGGACAATTATAATTTTTTCCGACAAAAATAACAATAAAAAAGTTTAAATATTCAATTTTTATAGCTTCATTACCTCTTCTAATCCATTATTCCGCAATGCCGTACAAAAATCATGTGACAAGGAGAAATGATCGAGATTTGTAACCTAAATTTGTAACCTGCACTCAGTTGGACAGCTTTCAAGTGACGGCATAGTGCTGAGTCCTATTATTTTATACCCTTCTATCATCCTACATAGGTCTCCTGGTGGTACATTTGAGCCATAAATTTTGTTCACGGGCCTGTAGTCTATATATGCTAAACACCTCGGGCAAATAGTGGTCTGTTATTTTTATATACTAGCCGTGCATGCATGCGTTGCTATGCCATCTGTCGAAAATCGTTCGTACCAACTCAGACACCTTCTTTGTCTCATGCACTACAACTTTGCTAAAGATCAGATCAGCATATGATCAAATGCATAGCTTACGATCCTATAAAGGACATACAGACAAACATAAAAGTAAAGTTTAAAGATAGCAAAACAGTATTAGTGCTGTTACCAAAGAGTTTACATATACTATGTATTGAGTTGGCACCAACACTTTACACCGAAAGAACGGGTAGCATCTTTCTTGCCTTGTCGCTCTTGTGGAGTTGTCATTACTTTTGTCGCGGCACATCACTCTGTTGCCATAGAAAGTATGCACATCTGCTTACGATTGACGCAAAAGAACCGTGCGGAAAATCTATCTCTATACGTAGTATATGTAAACTCTTTGGCTGTTACTATTTCGTAGCCATTTTTGTCGCAGTAAATAAATAAATAAAAGAAGTAATATGTAAATGTCAGCCTGAAAAACTCCAATTTACAAAGATCTACTCTAAAACTGTCAGTGTTCAGTGAATGAATGAATCTATTATTTTATGTGAGACCAACCGGGTCGATTAATGAATTAAAGATGTATGTAGATGTATTTAAATAGTCATCAAACACATCCTGGACATCTGTTGGCCTAAATATTTAAAAACGACAAAGTTGTCGGATCACATTTTATCCACAAAAACATAATTTTGTCCAACTCAAATTTGAATGTTTGTTGCTCAATCATCTGGAAACGTCTGAATAGTTCCGTTGAAATTTAGAACACAGATTAAATAAATGAATAATAAATAAATAATGGCGGCACAAAGGCCCAATAAAGAGGTTAGGTGCGGAAAAGGCCTCGCTAAACTAACTAAATATTGGCGGACAATTCACACACAACACCATACTAAACTATTTACGCATTTAGAATAACGCATAGGTTTTTTTTAACGCGGGCGTTAAAATAGCCGTTCCTATTTAACAACACTACCATCAAACAGTAATGTAGAAACATCACTTGGTCTGATTTGAAGATATTGTTTCTAAAAAAGAAGATAAATCATTTGATATAGGTAAGTACCTATATCAGTTGATTTATTTGGAATACTAGTGATATACAGGTTTATAGCACTACATATTTGTTTATGCGAAAAAGTACGAAATATAAGTAAGACTAGCAAGGTGTGGTGTGGTACTTCCCCAGGCGGAATCTGCAAAGAGTTCTATCGATACAATAACCACTACATACCTATCTTCCGAACTGAAGCTTCGGTACTTCTTCCTGTACTCGTCCCTTTGGTACGGACTGGTGGACCGTCGCGACTTGCGGGATACAGTCGAAGACGAACTAGACGAACTGGACGAGCTCGATGACGAAGACGAGGATGACGACGACGAAGAGCTGGAAACGTGATATAACGATCAATTTCTGTCTTCTAGACGGTCTTGTGGCAATTGAATAACGATCAATTTTTGTCTTCTACACAATCTTATAGACATTTTTATAGACGACCTTATGACATTTGGATAACAATCAATTTAATTCTTATAGACAATCTTGTGGCAGTCGGATAATGACCAATTTCTTTCTTATGGCTGTTGACAACTGCATTTATTACCATAACTAATAAAAAAAGGCTGTCAATTTCTAGCTTGGTTGGATTGTATCCTAAGTAGATTCTCACTAACATCACATTTTTTTAAATTAATTCTGGGTAACTCTTGCAAAGGGCAATAAAATGGTCTGCCCAATGCAGATTTAATTTAAGTTGATCATTATAGATCATAGAACCCATTTGTTAATTAAAAAAGTGTGATAACATTAAGTTTCTTAGTAAAAACCACAGTAATTATGTAAGCTAAGAACAATTAAAATTACCGCCGTATCTCAAACATTTGTTCCAAACTTACAAGAGCCAAAAATCTCACAAATATTTGAAGTCATTATAGATTACAACAACTTTTTATGACTTCAAATGAACTTAAAGATCAAAATTGAAATATCATGTTTTGTAATACGGCAGTTTTAAGTTAGTACACAATTGTTGTCTGTCAATTAGCTACTTATTGTGTATAATCAGGTTAAAGTGGTTAATAGTTCCATCGACCATTCAAGCAAAAACTCACCTGGTCGATGAATCTGAGCTTTCAGAGATAGTAGGTTTCCTCAGCGGAGGCGTCATCGATATATCAACCTTTTTCTCCAGAACCTTCTGTGGGCTCGGCTTCTGTCTCTTTGCGATCGGACTTTTTGACCGCGACAGCTGTCTCGACCTACTGGTGTTTCTGTGGTCCCTTCGCACTGATGGTGATCGTCTTTTGTGGTACGACCTAGACCGAGATCTGCGTTTTCGTTTGTACGGTGTTATTGATCGGTCTGATCGTCTATACGACCTTCTGTGGTAGCGGGATTTACTTCTCGATCTAGTTCGGGACCGACGCCTCCTGCGACTTCTAGAACGAGATCTCCGCCTGTACTTGTCGTAGCGTTCCCTCGATCGTGAACGTTTATCTTTCGACAGTGACCGTTTCTCTTTCGACTGTGAGTTTTTCTCTAACGATAGTGAACGCTTCTCTGCCGACAGCGAATGCTCCTCTGGTCGAACTTCTTTTCTTAATTTTTCATCCTTCTCGTTGCCTTTCGATATCCTCTTTCTAACTGGACTGCCTTCACTCGACAAAGACATATCGCTGTCGTTTCTCCGTCGGTTAACAGAAGATTTCTCCGTTGCTATAGTCTTGGCTTTCGATAATACTGGACATTCTGGTATGGGATCAGTTTGGATCATTATACTTGTAGAAACAGGTTTGGTTTGATTCTTGCCCAAGTGGAGAATCACTTTATCTTCACCGTGATCTGCCTTCGCGTCGTATTCTCTGACGATAGTAGGTCTTTTGAATGTGAATATTTCACGATTTTCAACGGGAGATTTCAACTTGTGTTTATTTTCGTTTTCTTCTCCCGGCGCCTTTTTCATAACCACGTCCTGTATGCTCGCGAATAGAGAGTTGCTCGATATTTTTGTATCGACGTGCTTGCCAACGCTTTTAAGTGTGGCCGTTATATCTCGATATCTTTCTTTATCAATCTTTGAATCTGTGTTTTTCTTATCGTCAACGGGACTGCGTTTATCTCTTTTATTTTTATCGAAGACGTTCTGTTTGAGAACATGATCCGACTTGCGGATCTTGAAATTGATATGAGATTTCGGGTCTATCGGTGGTGTTGTCGATTTTCGTTTTGAATTTTCGATGTGTCTCATGTCAGATTCCAATTTGTGTATTATTTGTTCGTCCGTGTTTGTGCCAACGCTCACGAGGATGATTTCAACGTAATCAGCCGGCAGTTGAGGCTTTTCATTAACTACGGGTTTGGCATCTGGTTGTGCCATACCGACTATTTTCATCATTTCCGCGTCGCTTATCAAAGGTTGAAGTTGTAAATTTTCAACTTTTGGTATTTTGCTCATTACTATGTCTTCATCACGTTTCCTAGCTTTCTGTTTTTTGGTATTCATAAGAATTTTCCGGGAAGCTTCTCTTATGGGGTCGAAAATCTTTTTAGGTGCCTCATTGGTGCCATTCCCTATGGATTTTGACACCCTATTCGTAAGCGTTTGGTTAATGGGTTTAGCAGTTTTATCTGAAACTAATAGCGGGTGTGGCGTATCTGGGAAAATAGCTTCAGGGCTAACTGTAGCTGAACTGTTATTTGAACTAGCACCTCTCCGTAATTTATATTCCTGAAGATTTAATTTTTCCTTTTTGGGTTCTTCTTTTTTTACATTTGTTATTTTCATTAATTCTTCCTCAAATGCACCTGTCTCTACTTTGATCTGGCCGTTATTTAAAGGTATTTTAACATCTTGTTTGTTACTGAACAGCGTATTATAAAAGTTTTCTTCTGTTAAATTATTCGGTTTGTGTTTGTCAATTTCTTTTATCGTTTTTTCAACGTTTTTCTCTTGTTTTACTTTAGGTATAATGTTCGAAACGTCATTATCATTACAACTACCCTTATTTTTTTCTACACTACAAGTTTTGTCCTTCTGAGAGTCTAGATGATCACAGTTAAGAATAACTTCAGATTTATTTTTTTATAGTTAGTCTTATACTAGATTGGTTTTGACTTAGTGTATCACTTGCTTTAGAAGCACATTTGTTGATCACAGTTTCTTTACTATCTAATAAGTTATTATTTACAGTATGCGTCGGGGAAGGTTTTTTACGACTGTTCGCCTGCACAGGAGCTTTCACAGCCGGTTTAATTTTCTTTTTGAGGTCGTCATTGCTTTTTTTCTTGGCATTCGACTCGCTCTCGTCATCGCTACTGAGGTTGTATACGATCTTTTTATCTTTACATGACCGGTGCCGTGAACTCAGTATTTTATTATTGCTAGATAAGACCTCAGGTTTCAAGAGGCTCTGTCCTCCTCCTTTTAAATTAGGCAAGCTTTGTTCCTTTTTTGGGCAAGAAATAGTTATGGTCGGTCCGGGAAGGACTCGGTGATCGCTTGATCTCTGTATTTACTGTCGACGGCATCTGTAATAACGTATTGATAACGTGTTACGATGTCATCGATATACAATTGTACAAACCTGTAAAAATCCTAGCTACTGTTACTTTAACCAACATAACTGTATTTTACCTAATCTTAAGTATTTAGATATGTTAAACATTTTGATAAATAAAGATTGGTATAAGCAGCCTACTTTGTGTTTCTACTGCTGGGACTCAGGGCCTTCTTTCACAAGGAGAAAGTCAGGGTCATAATCCACCATGCTGGCTTAGTGTGGTGGACATGTGTCATCTCAAACATGTCCTCTTAGATTTTGCTTGCAACACGAAAGATTCTACCACGCTATGTTTTCTTTCACCATAAAAGATAAAAACTAGTACTTTAAAAATGACTAAGACAAGCAGGTGGGATCCCAACCTACGCATGATTGTGAAGTTCTACATTCTAACCACTAAGACATCATGATTTTTTTATATAAAAGGAAATATAATTTTGCCAATTAAATAAACAGAATTATAAATAGTCCGGGACTGAACATTACCTGACAATATACTGCTACCTAGTTCAATTTAGTCATTTAAAAGATGTGTTCTACGTTATCGTCCATTGATGCAATATCTCACTTAACTTATAGCTATATCAGCTTATCTAGCTAGATACTGACTATCTGATACAAAAGAATATTTCAAATCCGAAGTTAAATATAGTTTAAGGCAGTGTTATATGTTGCTTACCAATATTTGCCGCATTTTGTTCTTATTCAGGATTACGCCGGCGTCGTGTAGTCGCATTCCATTAGTGAGACCGTTTTTTGATGTCGATTTCTTCTGTTCCTCCGGAGCGGGCACCACTCGCACTGGTTTCTTGCTCTTATTCATCTTCTCTGAGGCTTCAAACTGTTCTAGAAGCGAATCTAGGTTGTTAGCTGCAAGCACTGGTATCACTGTATCGTTACAAGACTCTACATCCACAAAATCGTCCAAATCAATTGTTGTTTTAGTGTCTATAGCTGGCTTGGTGTCTCTTAACAATTTCGGATTAATAGCTATGATTTTAGATTTTGGTGGAGGCTCTTTCTTTATAGGAGGCTCTTTCTTTATAGGTGGTTCTTTTTTAACTGGAATTTCTTTTTTTATAGGCACAATCTTCTGTTTTATTGAAATCACTTCCTTCTTGGGGGTGGTCTGTTTCTTAACAGTTGGTTTCTCTATGCAAAAGTCGAGGATGTTCATATTGGTATTGAGAGTAGGTATTGGAGTCGAAGTTAGTTTCCTGTATGGATCAGCTCTTGGTATAATAACATCAATTTTAGGGGATTCTACAGTAGCTTCAATTTCCATGTCCTCCGGGTCTAAATTAACGTCTTCTTTTCCCGTTTCGAAGTCATTTTGACTCGGCTCGGTAATAAAAAACCTGTTGACATCTTCCTCAGTCAGAGTTCGAGGAATGTCTTCTTGTTTATTATCAGATTTATCCTTATCATTGTCAAAAGTTAAATCTGCCAGATCAAGATTGAGATCTTCAAAGCTTAGACATGTTTTAGCGTCATCTACATCCACACAGATGTTTTGCATGGGGGATTGCGGCAACGAACATGATCGTTGTATATTCTTAGTGTATGACATTTCTTCCATAAAATACCGTTTTATGTCCTCAATTTTTGGTAGAACTTCAGCTAGATCGGATTCGTTTATTGAATCGTCAGCATTTTCATTAGTTGTATCTTGTGCATCTGTTACTATTATTTGTTCATTTAGCTCTACCATTTGTGGCTCTACTATTTGTGGCTCTGCCATTTGTGGCTCTGCCATTTGTGGCTCTGCCATTTGTGGCTCTGCCATTTGTGGCTCTGCCATCTGTGGCACAGCCATTTGTGGCTCTGCCATCTGTGGCTCAGCCATTTGTGGCTCTGCCATCTGTGTCTCTACCATTTGTGGCTCTACCATATGTGGCTTTACCAACGTTGTTTCTTCATTTTTAGGATTTTTAACAAACAACTCATCGACAGATGTATGAGCTAACAGAGCGGAATTGTTTTCGTTAAGTAATCTGCTTTTAGAAAAGTAGTCATCAACATTCGGCGTCGTCGTAGCTTCTTTGTCTGGCCATTGTTTATTGTCTTGATGTTTAATGAAATATTCATCTACGTCGTTAACTACCGGACCTGTTCGGTTGAAAAATTCATCGACATTTGAAACCACTGGCGTGTCTATATTGATATCTATACCTCTATTTCTAAACGGCACAGATTCTGTTGTATCTATTCGGGGGTCGTTTTCTATACTTAAAAAATCACCATGTTCTATTTGTTCTTTTACGGCGTAGTCTTCCTGTGAATCTTCTTCGTCTGATGACGATTCTATTAAATCTGGATTGACTGTGTAAACGGCTATAACGTCGTAGTCATCGCCTTCAACTAGACTATGATCTTCTATAGAGTTAGTGTCTACCCCTTGGTAGTTCACATAGCCATTCGCTGTTTGGACGGCTACCGTGTCTGAATTTGTTTCTTCGTCGTCTATGTCAACATTTTCATCTTCGCCGTCCACATTAATTTCTTGGACAACTATATTATCATCTAGTTCATCGTCTTCTTCAGCCCTATGATCTTGGACGGTATTATTTTCTGTATCTTCGTTAACGTCAGAGTCGTCGTCTGAACTTGTGTCTTGGCTAGACTGGGTCAAATTCATCTGTAAAAAAGAGATTTTAATTTGTCACATTTTTTTGGATATCTTGTTAAGTGTGAGAAGAGATTTTAATGTTATTTCGTAATTGTCGTATTGATATGGTCGATCTAGCCCGACTTAAGCTTTAACAATGGATATTCTGGGGTATTTCCCTTAAAATAGCTTGTTTATATTAATTAAAGCGGTGTAACACCCCCGTTAATCATTATTTGTCATCAATCACACAGGTATCAATTACATTCACCAATATGTTACTGATATGTTCACTATAAAAGCTAGTTGTAGGACCAAATCCTGTTCTTAATTTTTCAACAGAGCCAGGCAATAAAATGATGTTTTTTGACTCGACTTTCTATTGTTGTTATTTTATGTTAATTTACAGAACTTAAATATTATAAATAAATATTGCTGGACATTTCACACACAACACTATCTGAAGCCAAACTAAGGAAATTTTGTACTATGGGTGCCAAATAGCTGATATCCCGTCTAACGGCGTTCCACCCATATATATGGGTTCGGGACACGTTTAAACCGCATGGTGGGAAACTTTGCGCATGGTAAAAGCGAAACATTGCGCATGACAAAATAAAAAACACTGCACATGGGAAACTTGAAACTGTGCGCATGGTAAAAACAGTGCGCATGGTAAAAACAGTGCGCATTGTAAAAGCGAAACATTGCGTATGACAATAGTAAAAACATTGCGCATGGGTAACTTGAAACTTTGCGCATGGTAAAAGCAAAACATTGCGCATGACAAAAGGAAAAACACTGCGCATCGGAAACTTGAAACTTTGCGCATGGTAAAAGCGAAACATTGCACATGACAAAAGGAAAGACACCGCGCATGGGAAACTTGAAACTGTGCGCATGGTAAAAACAGTGCGCATTGTAAAAGCGAAACATTGCGTATGACAATAGTAAAAACATTGCGCATGGGTAACTTGAAACTTTGCGCATGGTAAAAGCGAAACATTGCGCATGACAAAAGGAAAAACACTGCGCATCGGAAACTTGAAACTTTGCGCATGGTAAAAGCGAAACATTGCACATGACAAAATGAAAGACACTGCGCATCGGAAACTTGAAACTTAGCGCATGGTAAAAGCGAAACATTGCGTATAACAAAAGTAAAAACACTGCTCATGGGAAACTTGAAACTTTACGCATCGTAAAAGCGAAACATTGCGCATGACAAAAGTAAAAAGACTGCGCATGGGAAACGTGAAACTTTGCGCATGGTAAAAGTAAAAAAAGAGGTAAAGTTCCGATTCATACTCACAGTGTTTTGGGGCCACTCCTCCGACGCGCTGTCGTCTGAGCGGCGCTGGACCGCAGACTGCACGTACTCCGGGCTGTTGTGCGCACTACCCTCGGAGGAGAGCGAGGTGCTCTGAACGCGCATGACTTTGTGGCCGATGGAGCGGTAGCGCGCTTGATGGTACGAGTTCAGGATGTGGGACTCCATGGCTGGAAAGAAGACGAAGTTTAGTAATCCAGTAGTTAATAGAGATGTTAACAATTTTTCGGAAATGCTTTTATTTTGAAGATTGGCTCTTGTTTGCCGTATTTTTTTTTAATATTAGTTTGTTCGATGAATACATTTACAATACTAAAATAATTTTGAATTTCCCAGCTAAAACTCTGACTGACATGACGTCACTAACCGCCAAACATTGGTCGCGATTTATGACCAGTCCAGTTTGTTTTTTTATTTTTACTTGAATACAAACAATCAAAATCGTATTCGCTAAGATCGCAAACTATGATAAAAATGCAGAGAAGTAAATATTCTAGTCAGTCTTCAACAGCTTGTTTTACGGGTAGTGACGTAATAAGCCATATTGGTGTTTGCAGTCACGTGACAACAGATTTAAAATGTAGCATTTAAAATAAATTTAGTATTTAATAATGAATTATAAAAAAGTGATTTTCTATATTATATTACTTAATACACACTATTACAAAAAAATATTAATTTGTGATTAGTGTTAACATCCCTAATTTTTAGTCGAGTCGCTGGAGTTCGCCTGGGAAAGTACCACAGTTATTTGACCGCGCAAAAATTTTTCTTGAATTCCGGTCTAAAGGGCAATGTTACCAGAGAAATTACAGCGTAAAGATAGAAAAACGATCCTATAATTATATCCAAGAGGCATTACGCTCACTTGCCGTCGACTGTGATTTAGACTAATCAATTTCACGTTTTAAAAGCTGTGTGGTACTCTGTCGTTACAGGCAAGCGTATTGCTTACTATCACGCCCATGTCTTGCTTGTATTATACAAATGACTTCATTACAATGAACGACGGTTAAATTAATTGGATTTAGTTCATAATTTTTTTTTTTTTTTACAAAAACTAAAATCGCTAAAAAATATGTTTTAGTGAATAATGAAATTGAATAACCTTTATTTATTGTAAGTATCAAATGATATTCAATTCGATTCATAATAATATAATACAAATGTCAAAATAAATTAAAATTTCCATTCCTACATTAAAACTATTCCCCAAATAACCCACCCCGAACCGTTCCCGGCGCAAAGGTGGCCATGACGCTCGCTGCGTTCCCGCGTTGAATGGCAATGGCCGACATTATTTCAGATGAACATATATACATATATATATTAATTAATTCAGATGAACAAGGCGCAAACTTGCCCATGACACAGCTTTATCCCGCTGAAGGTCCTGAAGATGCGCTGGCTGAGTGGATGTTTCCCGATGGTTACAACTTACAATCTTTGGTTGGTTACAATGGGCCCGAATTGCACTTGCTTTTTGTCACATTTAAAGCTCACATAGCCGTGTCGACTTTAAAAGTATTTAATTGAAAAAATCGTCAAAAGCACTTTTCTTCTTCATATTGTTCCTCGTTGTTGAAGAGGAGAGTTTCGGCGTCGTGGTGATACTTCTTACCAAAATTCTTCCGAAATGACTTATGAATTTGAGTAACTATAGGCCGACAGTTTATCTGAGTCCTCGCCTGCGCGGAGCGGCGGGGGCGCCTGCCGTAGATAAAACGGTCGGCCTATAATTAAGACAGGAAATCATTCCCACTTCTCCGCTGTCCATGTTCTCGTAGGCCACATCTTGGCATCGACGGTAGACCATTTCTTGGCTTGGCTTCTAGTTTTACCTTCTCCTCATTCTCCTCTGTTCCTCTTCTACTGAGCCTCATCTTGATTCGCCACTGTCTCGTCTTCGCCTTCTTCTTGTCTTCCTGATCTCAACATAGTGAGACCTCGAAACTTCCGAGTCGTACCATCTAATTTTAGCGAATCCACCGTAAAAACGCGTATTCTGTGAAAAATACGACTACGTTAAATTTCGTACCAGCCACTAGGCAAGAACCAAGAACGTCGAACATTTTGAACTTTAGTCACATCTCGTCAAACGGCGGAAAGGCATTCCGAACTGGCAACACCTCTCTTTTCACATCGGAGGTTCAGTACGACCAACTAACTGTAGAACGTAGCGATGGCGCCACGATCCAAAAAAGTGTTACCTATAACAATATTTAGACAACTTGTGTTCTTTAATACTCGTAACGTCGTAACTCAATAGTTTCGCTTTTGGCCGTTCTACAGATAACTTGGTGTCACTATAACGTAACGTCAACCATCGTCACAGTTAAAAGAGAGATTTGTGGTGGCAAGGTCAGTGATAACAGAACAGATTCCGACCTTATCAGCTGATTAGCCACGCCCAAAAATCGCACGCTAAATCACACTTCACATAGATAAAAAAGCTCTTCATCAATAACCACTCGATTTTAACTTACTTATAAGTAAGTAAAGTAAGTATTTAATGTCTTTCATTAAAAATTAAATGATATAATATTCTTTGCGATTACGTAGATTATACCTAAGTATTTATTATACATGTTTATTTTATGATTCCTATTTGCGTTAGATTTAGGGCTGCAATACCGAAAAAAAAACGATACAATCGGTTTATTTTCATTAGGTACTTACTATAATCCTACTGATATAATAAAAGCGAAAGTTTGTGAGTGTGTAAGTTTATTACATCTTCACGTCTAAACTGCTGAAGCGATTTTAACACTAAACTTAAATAATACATAAAAATTTACAGTTTTGACCTAAACTATACACCTAACTATGTATACACCACATGAGTAATTAAATTAACACAAGGCTACTTTTAATCCCGAAAAAATAAAGGGTACGCGGGTAAAACCGCGTGGCGTTGCTAGTAATCTTTAAAAACAATTGGCTGCACGAAATGCTGAAAGATTTGAAAAATTAACAAAAATTAAACGATGGCGAACAAAATGTCCTAAAAACTTTGATTAAAAACATTTAAAATTACTTCTAAAAGTAACCATTATTAAAATAGAGCTATTGTCAGGCTGCGATATTTATATGTACCTCTATTCACATTACGTTTGTATATATTTCGTATATTTGACAAAATATCTGGCGTTTACTACTAAAATAGAAGTGACCATTTAAAAAGAAATCACCCTGAGTGTGAAGAATACATCATTTTGTTGACATATCAGGAGTATATGGCAATCATCTTTGAAAACTGACATAATGATGGCTAATTAAATGGTTAGTTGTGTTTATGTATATTTGACTATGTTTATTTTATTTGACAAATGACACATGGAGCGTTATTTTAAGATATGTTTTTGTTTAAATTCCGTGTTAAATTTCGCTGGAATACAATTTTAAAATTCGTCATGTCACATCGCTGGCGTCGCAATTTGCAACCATACCTGCCCTTTTACCGCCAAACTAAATCGGCTTTGGCTTTGCTATTTCTAATTTCAAATGAAAAGAAAACAGCAATACCGAATACCGCTTTATTCATTAAATGCTATGCTATGCTGATCAAAATCTTGGGATTTTGACCAGTCAACATGTGGTTTACCATACGCCTCTTATCAGCTATCGAAATTGCTTTTGCCTTTGCTATCCCTATCTCGGTAACTTCAACTCGAAACGAAAGAGAGAGGAGACAAACAAGACAAGGAGATAACAAGACTTGTATTACACGGTAGACCGGGGTAGCGGATATTTCACAATTATGTTTTAACAATTAAAAACAATAAAACCCGTTTCATTGTATTCTGGTTATCTTTTACCTTTCCAGGTATATTACCGGGTTTTAATTTCATTCATCCTTCCTCTACTTTCTTAGAAACACATTTGTTTGTGTATAATTAAACGAGAAAAAGCCAAAAGTTTTTTAATAAACCAATCTTTGTAAAATACCACTATTTTAAAATAGACCGCATTTTGCGCTAACTAGATGTGCGGTAGGTAGTATAGGGGTTCATTTACGAGTAATTTATTTATAGCAACATCCACATAGAACATGCTATTTTAGGGTACATAAAAACAGAGATGATAATGACAGCCACTGCCTCTTTAAAAGATCTAAGTATCTTTCTAAGAAACTCTATATTAGCTTATAGGTAACTCACCTATGAACTAATATAGAGTTTCGCGACAAGGGCTCTTTTTATGGTTTCGAAATGTTAGTATGAACAACGTGGTTGTTCCACTTATTTATATAAGTCAACATATAACTCACGAGAGTAAATGTTAAGGCCTGTCTAGTCCGATTCAAGTAGAAATTGTTTTTAAGGAAGGAAAATACAGTTAAAATATTACCTATGTTATTTTTTATTTTTTGAAAGGAGAATCTATGGCAGGTAACCTAAAATGACCTCTACTGCTGTATCGACCGTTTTTTATCAATTCACTTGTTTATTGTTATCTATTGTTGTCTAAACTAGAAATTATAAATAACTGTAACTTGTTATTACCATACTTGTGAAAATTTTACCATCCAACGGTAGAGGGAGGAAAAACGGAAAAACAATTAGTTTATAATATTAGTAAAATCGATAAAGTCCCATTACTAAAAACGATAAAAACCTTTAAATAGTGAAACAAGCAAACATCACTATAATGAAGTCATAAGGTAATTGATCCTTATCGTATCGAGATTCGTATTCGAGATAATTTACAAATAAAAACAAGTACGAATGAGATTTGAGGGAAACACACGTCACGATATTCTTATTTAAATGTAAATCGAACATATATATAAGTACTAGCCTAAGTACTAGACTAAGGTTTTACCCGCGTAGTCGTTCGTTCGTCCCCGTTATTTTCCCAGGATAAAAAGACGTCTAAGTGTTCTTCCATACTATAATCTACCTATGTTCCAGTTTTCAGCACGATCTGTTTAAACTTTACAGCGTGGTTGAGCAAACAAACATCCAAACTTTACATTTATACTTTTAATAGGATATTTATATTATAAAGTGACGAAACGAGCAGAACATGTGCCTGATGGTAAGCAACATGCCTGCCTATAACAGCACAGTGACAGTGACTTAAGTTCAGCAGGTCTACTACGAAGTCCGATAAACGATATATCGGCCGAAGTTATGGATGTTTCATATCACGAAACACAATCGGTCGGTTGATCTGATCGGGCGTTTCATTCATCCCGACCGACGCTGATTTGACAGTTTTTGTGTCATCAACCGACCGATTGTGTTTCGTGGCATAAAACGTCCAGAACTTCGGCCGATATATCGTTTATCGGACTTCGTAGTAGACCTGCAGGTTAGTGGGACCGGCCCTGCATGTTTTGGGCTAGCTCAAAGTCCGGATGGTCTACTGCCTAACTAGGAAAACTAGCTTTAATATTTCTCTTTTCTTTCTGCTTGAAATGATAGAGACCGCAATAGCAAACCGAAAGCCGATTTAGTTAGGCGGTATAAGAACAGGAGGCAGTGAGATGATCTTCTTAGCATTCCATGGATTCACCGTGCGGGTGCCGGGTCCATCGTGTGGCAGAGAGAGAAAAACTCGAGTAGTTCCCGAGACTTGTGACTCGGGCGTAGGTTTAAGGGGCCCCTTAGTCCCCTAAGTCCTAAGGTAAGCAAAAAAAAAACGACGAAAGTAATCTGAAAATAACGAATCGTTCTGTATTCTTTTTTCGCGTTTTTTTTTTTGAACTGTAAATTTTTTTTTTTTTTTTTAACTTTTATAGGTTTACACTTGACCACCATCTCGCCTGATGTTAAGCGACGATGCGGTCTACGATGGAGCGTGTTTACCTAGAAGATACCGATTCACTCTCGATTTGAAGACACAAAGATTGTAACCATCGGGGAAAACCCACTCAGGCAACGTATTCCACAGCCTAGACGTTCTTATTTATTTATTTTATTTACAATTTATTGTAAGTATATTAAGTATGTTAGATATTTTATTTTTGAATTTAAAATTGATTTCGAAATTCTCTATTAGAGATTTGATTTCAGTCACAGATTTAAACAGGATTTTGTGAGTGGGCTTCATATCATATTTCAAACATTTTATATTTAAAAGGTTTTGCAATATTTTGTGGACCGTTCTAACAGGGAAGAAGTAAGCGCAGATTACATGACTTTCAAACAGAAATTATATTTTTTTTTTTTTTGCTGAGAGTACATTGTCGTCGAATCCTTGGTACAATTTCAAACACCGAAATATCACAGAGAATTAAAAAACGTATTTAAAATAAGCACATTTTTTTATTAATCAACATTGTAGGCGTAGAATATAATGTAGATCTGGAGAAAAGTCTAGTAATGTGCAAACATTACTATGCCACTAATGCAATACCAAGCAGAGTTTTGAACTCTTCGTGTTCAAACAGCATACCTGCCGCTTTTCCCGTGAGTCTTGACGGTGGCGGCAGAGTTAGCCGGACACTAGACCTTAACCTCATAGTTTTAACGTCTATAGTCACACTTCACTAACAACATTAACTCACTGATATTGCTAAAAACTATTCCCAAAGTATTTTTCTAGGAAAAACTTTAGGCCCGAACGCATCGATAGACAACAACGAACTGAAGAACATCTGGGATAGAAAAGACTCGAAAGCCAGGTAGGTAGGTCGTGGGTAGGGGTTGTAGGAGGCTCTAATGGGCCGAGCGAGTACTTGTACCGTCTATTGTTTACTTCTGTAGTGTCAATTTAAGACTTACGACCTTAACAATAAGACAATACGGCGTATCGTTTGCAAAATTGCGCCTGTGTGCGACGCCGAAATTGCAAACACGGACACAGAATAGATAATACTTAGTAGAAGGGACGCACCTCACCCCCGCCACTTCGAAGCTTCCTCATTCCTCAGGCCGTTCCAAGTAATCGAGAAACGCTCAAAACAATGCGTTATGTACATAATAATGAATATTTTTTATTACAAGACCTTTCAATTAATTTTATAAAATAAAAAGAAGCTGTGTACTAATACAAATTTTAACATATTATGGTGAACAATTATTTTTTTTGAATATGTATGGTATATTTTTGGTTATGTATTTTGGTGCAGTGGTCTTAAAGATTGCGTCACACTTAAAACCACGACTGGCACAATCGGCGGTCCCTATATGAAATTGGTATCGAAGTTTTAATTACAGTATTGAAGATTTAAAGCCTTATAAATAACTTATAATTAAAAAAAAAGTATCACTCAAGTCGATTAAACTGTTTTGTAGTATTCGGAACCGAACATACGCAAACAAATAAATTATAATCAATTAATTATTTATTTATTTACTCGTTAATGGATCACACAGGTCTTACGAAATTACATTACCAGCTAAAAACAACCTCATTGGGTATGCAAATTATTTAATAACTTTAGATTACATGTTCCATTATTACAGTTATAACTTTTTTTATAGTACGAGTCGAGTAGGACATGTGCTTGATGGTAAGCAACATGCCTGCCCATAACAGCACAGTGACACGCAGCTATTGGAAAATTAAGAGTCCTAATCATTACCTAGAACTGTACTACGCTCATCACCCCATCATAATTTCACTAGAAACATTGCCTTTCAAACCGGAACTTCAGACGGACTCTGCAAAGAGCCCTTCCTACCACTACCAAGGCAAATTAATAAATTACGAAACTGGACTTATTACTAAAACTAGGTAAATTAATAAATTGTGCATTTTAAAAATATGGTACATGTCGGTTTGACATGGATCAAGATATTTTTCGGAAACACCTAACATGATAACGATTTACACCTAATGATATTGGAATGACAATAGCTATTGCTGTGATTACAATACGATAAGAATGCGTAATTTTTAGCATATATTACAGGGGATTTAGATAAAATTAACGTAAATTTGTATTTTCGTAATCATATTTAATTTAAAAATCCCCGGTATTTTAAGTTTGTAGCTGTATCGGATTTGAAATGTATCATAGTGTGTAGTATTTCTACTACTCAAGGCCCTTCATTTGATATACATATATAGTTGTGTAAAAATATGTAATTCGCCATTTTGTGGCGGCAGACATCTTCATGGGACCGATAACCAACAATTCAGATAATTAAGAACACTCCCAACTAATCCAAATTTCAAAGAAATATAATCGAAATTGGGCCGTCCACTCGTGAGCTACGATGCCACAGACAGACACACACAGAGAGAGAGGGGAGCTGAGAGAGAGAGAGAGAGAGGGAGGGAGACAGAGAGAGAGAGAGAGAGAAGGGGGAGAGAAAGAGAGAGGGAGAGGGAGAGAGAGAGAGGGAGAGAGAGAGGGGGGGAGAGAAAGAGAGAGGGAGAGACGTCAAAGTAATTCTGTTTTTGCGTCGGGGTTTAACCTTTTAACCACCAGGGACCAGAACAAAATTGCATTTCTATGCCCTGTACGCCATAACAAATTAAAAAAAAAAATAGTGCCAATTCTTATCATAACACACAATGTTTTTCTATAGTGCACTCTTCAGTCAACTACGACCAGAAGCGATGCAGCCGCGAGGCTTCAGTAGTCGCTTTACATGCTGTCATATCTGTTTCAGGAACAAATTAGGTTCATTTGGGAAATAGTCTTTAAAACAAAAAAAAAATTATACTTCAATGATACTGCAATGATTTATAAACCCGAAAGTTTCTAAAACTGTACGGATATGTAGACTGTATGTGTATGTATAATTCTATATATCAAATTTCGTCCAAATCCCTTCAATCCCAAAGTACAAAGTTTTTGCGTGAAATAGTAAAACAAACATACAAACGTAAATCCATACATTCTTTCAAACTTTCGGATGTATTAATATTATTAATAGGATAAATCACTAACCATCAGACAAGATGGCGCCCAAGAGCAAAAAAATCATCACTGTAGTTGTGTATTTTCGAGGAAGAAAAGAAGACCGTGGCAGCCCTGTGCCGAGACCGTTCGAATTCAGAATCATGGCATCGAGGCTTCAAACCTCGCCAACAACAGAGTATTTTTTCAAGGACAAGTTTTTCTAGCACATTGGAATTCTTTGTGAGGAAATTGTCATTTTCCGAGAAAAACACCTTTCGGGCAAGTGAGACATCCGCCGAGACTTGACCACATTGGTCAAGTGCCAAACAAACCACCAATCCGCACTGGGCCAGCATGGTGGATCATGGCTCTTTCCTCCTTAAAGTTCCAGTGTGACACGCAATGGAAACATAAGTATTTAGTTACAATATTATTATTTGCTTCCATCTTAAATTGTAATTACCTACTTATGACAAAAACACTAGTGTCCGACCGAAACTGATTTTCCAGCCGAAACCGAAACCGAAACCGAATGTTCGGCCGTGGCTTCAGTTTCGGCCGAAACCGAAACCGAAACCGAAACTCACGTGGTCAAGTATATAATTTATTAAAATACTGAAATTTGGTGCATTTACCTATTATTTTGCCTTAATTAGGGCATGAAATGGAAACACAATATATTAAGATTGTTGTAATCATTTATTGAATTTAAAAAAGCGAAAAATGAAATGTTTTTTTAGTCGGGGATTTTCCTGTTAACCGGATAGATATGAAATCAGTAAGAAGTCTTGTAAGTCCTCACAAGTTCTGATAGATGGCTCTAGTTTTCACTATTTTATAATAGCAATATTATAATCTCGTACTTATTTGTACGAGGTTAATAAAGACTACAAATCTCGTATTTGTACGAGGAACCTCGTACGGTTGGCATCGCTGGTTGCTACAGAACTATCCGAACGGCGCACGATAATTCCCGAAAAGGGCCGACAGCGTCCGTCAAAGCGTTGCCGCGGAAAACAAAGTTAGGCGATCGTGAACGTGCTTGAACTTGTTAAGTTTCGGTTTCGGCAAAAGTTTCGGCCGATTTTGGCCGAAACCGAAACTGTGGCCGAAACTTGATTTTTGGCCGAAACTCGGCCGAAACCGAAACCGAAACCGAACTTTCGGTCGGACACTAAAAAACACAAAATAAACAAAAAAAATATACAATTTCTTCGTTATGACCTACGTACTCAAGGACGTGGAAACCGAAGAATTACCGATTTCAAAAAAAAAAGTTCCGTACACTCCGCGAGGCATAAGCTGAGCTTTGCATTTGTGTGAGTGTACATGGATAGTGTAGGTGTGACAACCGGCCTTAGGCGCGGCGCCATTCTGTCTCGCCGCGCTCCTGCCTGATAGGTGATCACTCACACTAATGCAAAGCTCAGCCTATACC
The DNA here is from genome assembly GCA_017562165.1 of Ectropis grisescens. Lineage (NCBI taxonomy): Eukaryota > Metazoa > Arthropoda > Insecta > Lepidoptera > Geometridae > Ectropis > Ectropis grisescens. The sequence goes on along the minus strand of CM029792.1, from coordinate 3,743,729 downwards.
TCGCGGACAAAATTTCAAGCTCCTGCCTGATTGGTGATCACTCACACTAATGCAAAGCTCAGCTTATACCTCGCGGAGTGTAACATCTTATAAACACTCCATGTGTGAATTTCGACAACCTACCACAAAGTCATGGTCTACAAAAAAGGGCTGATTAACACAATAAGTCCTTATCTACTACCAAATGTGCATATCGTAAAGTAACTTTAAGAAATACTAATCTTTCTCCAAGCCCCATTCAGCACCCCGTATCAATAGAAATTGAAACAACATACCCTTATCTTGGGAGGGCCATAAAACAGCTTTGCAAATCACAATAGGCCCAGTGCATCGCGAATGTGAACTGTACTGATCGGTAATAAGGAACTGGTCAACAGGTAAAACGGCAAGGATTTCTCAAGATTTTTGGCCAGTTCTCAAAGACAGTCAATGGTCATTAAACGATATTTTTAACAATAGTATTAAAACCTATTTGATATCGATTTGATAGCCGAAAGTTTTACTTTCCGAAAAGCATTTATTTTGTTTAATTTTACCTGGAAAAAATGCTATGTAAGTAGTTAATTTGATGGCAAGCGGTAAACGTCGCCACTGCAAGAGAGCAGCAGAAGTTGAGTTACATATTACAAAATAATAGTGGTCAAGTGCGAGTCGGACTCGCCCATGAAGGCTTCCGTAGCAGCAAGTAACATTATATATAAGTTCTTGTACCTAGTTCGTTGTTACTTTAATCAGTGTTTTAACAATAGTGAATTTATGACGTATTAAAATAAAACTACTTAATAGAGCTCATTCAAACCAATTTTCGATCGATAATTTACATGGTAATGGATATCACAGACTTTTTTTTTATTATTGTATATCTCTTATTTTAGAAGTTACAGGGGGGACACATTTTACCACTTTGGAAGACTCTCTTGCGCAAACTATACAGTTTAGAAAAAAATATATATTAGAAACATGGAATTTGTATGAAACATGTGGGTTTGATGGATTTTTTTTTTTTGAGTTTCATTTTCGGTTCCGTAGCCATTGGCTACGGAACCCTAAAAATAGTGTACTTATACTCTGGAATTTGGAATAGCACATATACTGCATTTTATCATGGGAACGTCGCGCCTAAAGCCGCCAGGCGCTACTAGATAATGATTTGGACTCTTCATGTTCAAATAGCTGCGTGTCACTGTGCTCTTATGGGCAGGCATGTTACTCATCGTTGGGTACATGTCTTGCTCGTCTCGTCGCTCAATCTATGTATCTTATATCTATAATATTTATAAAAGAGACATATCACTTATTCATCACGTAATCTCAAAAAACTATAAATTCTAGAGTCTGAAATTTTGCAAGATGGTGCAGTTTAGCACATAGTTGCTCGCTAAGACGACATTTCGCGACATTCAACTCCTACACAGGTGAAATAAGGGTTTTATACCGACAGGGGAGCCCACGATGCTAATGAAAAGAGAATTTACTTGAGCGTCATAGACACCTAGTGGGTTGACAAAGCTGAGGTGATAAGAATAAAACATGTTTTATAATGATACCTTTTCATCCCTGAGCACAAGTGGGAGGTATCAATGAAACCAAGTTTAGAAATGAAATAAAAAGCTACCTATTGAGCAAGGCATACTATAACATAGACTTTGGTAAAGATAGTAAAAAAATAAACAAATATTGGTGGACATTTCATAGACAACACCATCTGACCACAAACTAAGCAAAGCTAGTACTATGGAAGCCAGATAGCTGATATATATTACCTACTTATTTTTTTTAATACATACTTATTATAAATAGAAAACATAGTAATATATGGAAAAAAAAGTGTCGAAATTAGAATCTTGTAATAAGGTAAAATAAATCGTAATCGTTAACCTTGAATTCTTTATATCAAAATAAAAATCTATATACTATCTTTGTTTGAGATTTCAATCAAATTTCCTTTGATTTATAAAATTGAACTTTGCATAAGTAACAACTCAACTTTTGTACCATTTTGATATAGCAGTCAGTTTCCATATAGACCATCCTAAATTCTACTCGGACGAAGTCGCGGGTAATAGCTAGTACTAAGTATATAAAATAAATTATTTTCTCCACACTGACTTCAATTTAAAATTAAATTCTCGAGCAAACATAATAAAGAAACTATCACTAAGTCGTCCAGATAAATGAAAGTAATTTTTTTTTTTTTTTTTGTTAATATTTGCCAAATCGGCACACCGATTTCGATAAAATTCAAATATGGGATCACCACCAGCATTTAAATCGATTATCAAAGAACCATCAACATCGATTTACAATTGGCGGCGTTTTCGCGTAACATACTCGTACATACACAATAAAAAAACATAACTTGACCCAACGATTTCAAGCCAAAGACGTGCCTTTCCAAACTTCAGGGCGCACGGAATCTTGTTATCGTTGAGAAGAGTCACTCTTTCGGTTCTAGTCGGTTTAGGTAACGATGAACGCCGGACGTTTTTTACCTCTTAACTATTTGTTGTCAACAACCAAAATAAATAGAACCACAGCATACCTCACTGCTGGCGATTCCAGGGGTCAAGTAGATTGGTGATGTGTAAACCACATACACTACACTCATAGACGCAGTTTATTACCAATTTCAAGGTGTTCAGAACACATCTAGTGGTTTATGTCGATGCCTTGACCGATGATACATACATAACAATATAAATATACCTTGAGAACCTCCTCCGTTTTCGAAGTCGGTTAACAAGTAAATAAGAAACGCTACATTTTGAACTCGTAAAGATATCCGAAAACAATTACTAAGGCCAGCAAGTGTTTGTCCTCACGTTATCGCTGCCAGTGCCCGGGTTATCAGCATCAGTTATCTCGCATCTTACATCATACCCGTCACTAGTCACGTCACTATACCCGGTGTCCTGGAGTCGCCTAGATTTTTGCAACTGTCATCATCATCCTCGAAAGATACTAGGTATGTTGGTTACATGTCCAACACGCACTGGGCCAGCGAGCGGCAGTGTGGTGAATTACGGCCTTGACTCCTTGCGAGAGAAGGCCTCTAATCTCAGCAGCATTTAGTGGGCTGTTTATGCAGTATAGTATATTTCAGTGGGGCACCAATCGTGGTGTCTAGAACGATATAATCCACCCTTCCCCTTAGGTGGAATAGAACAAGCAAAGACATTTACTCCACTTAAAAACAATGCCTGTAAAACACATTTTACGAGCTAATCTATGCTATAATCCATCATCATCATCGCGAATAACATAAAACAAACATAAACAGTGGAGTAGAGACCACGAAGTGTAGACGCCCTGAAACAAGATGGAGCGAAGAATCACGAGAGGGAGGCGGCAGTTGAAAACAAACCCCAGGATCGGACTGAGTGACGCATTATTGGAGAGTGTTCTGTACAGTATGGACGAGTATGGGGTAATTATTTATTGGTGATGATCATCCATCAAACTGCACTGGACAGCGTGGTGGATTACGGCCTTGACTCTCTCCTTGCGAGAGAAGGCCCCGAGTCCCAGTAGTGAGAACATTTAGAGTAGTGCTTATGCAGTATATTCAATCAGTGGTGTCTAGAACGATATAATCCAACTGTTCCCTTAGGTGGAAGGATATGAGCAAAGGCATTTCCTCCTTTTTAAAAACGGCTGTAAAACATATTTTACGAACTAATCTAACTTGAGAAATATGCGGGTCAGATTCGCAAATAGGTAGGTACGGCAAATTCCTTGTTGTCTATTGTGTGATTCCAGGTAAAATATGAGAGTATTATACATTGGAACTCTTTTTGTTTTGTTCTCGGAGAATTTAATTTTGTGATAAATACTTTTTTTACGAAAGAAAAAGTATTTTAAGTTAAGCGTATTCTCGTACTTGAAGACATACAAAACTATGTAAATGTATTGGTCTAACTAATTGGGTATTGAAAAAAGAAATGAATGGAATTATCGAGGAAAAAGCCGTAATGGCATAGTGGTTAGAACGTACGACTCACAATAGTTAGGTCGTGATGTCTCTGAATATTTTTCAAAGGCAGAGGTACAACATTTGTCATCACCACGGCTGCAACGGTGAAGGAAGTGAGGAAACCGGTCTTTCGAGGTCCCTACGTAGGTATATTGCCACTTCATTGAGTTTCAGGGTGTCCTACGCAACGGTTGCCCATTCGCGGTCTCCACTCAAGATTCTAGCACACGTCTACCCTTAACGGTTATCGGTCCTACGATGGATATGACCAGCCCTCTGACACTTCAGAACAATACATGCTAACACGTTGAGCTAAGAGTATACGTAGTTGCCGGCAAACAAGTTGACCCAATGAAGTTAGCTGCGCATGGCTGCGCAGAAACGTTTTTAAGGTCTCTTTGGTGGAAATGCACATGCGCGAACTTTCCCCTTCCACGTCAATTTTGGGTCAACTTCTCTGCCGGCCACTATATCTATGTACCTCATGGACGTATAAAAAAAGTCGGAACTTTCGCGATTTGAACGCAAACATAATGTTTATATACCTAGTCTTGCCATAAATATTGTAATATAGAATAAACATTTTTTTTATCTGCTTAAAACATTTATTACTTTTACACTATGTTAGTTTAGTACATAAATATAAAACAATTAAAAGTATGTAAAGCTTATTCGAAGTGATCTCCATTGGCTGCAATGCAGTCCTTTAAACGTTGAGGCCAGTTATCAATAGAAGCACGCACTCTTTCCATGGGAAAATTCTTCACTGCCAATCGTATAGACTGTTTAGGGACTCCAAATTATCATGGCGTTTAGAGGAAGCTGTACTCTCTAAAATTGACCATTAAATCATAATCTAGTGGATTAAGATCGGGACTAGACGACGGCCAGTCTTCAGCTCTGATGAAGTCCGAAACGTTCGCTTCTAACCAAGACTGCGTGGAACGAGCTTTATGACCCGGCGCCGGGTCTTGCTGGAAGGACCATACTTGGTTATTGAACATGGTGATGTTAAGGGGCTTAACTACCTTCTCAAGAATGGTATCTTGATATACTTGTGCCGATGTTTTGATACCTTTTTCACAAAAATATAGCTCAGTCACTCCTTCATAGCTAACACCCCACCAAACCATCACTGAAGTCGGATAATGTCGACGTTGCACTCTGTCGACTAATTGGGAAGCTTCCTTAGAGTATTGAGCATAAATACGGTCATTTTGTTTGTTAAAATGTTGCTCTATTGTAAAAAAATTCTCATCCGTAAACAAATTTTTTCTGTGACCTCCCTTTGCGTACCGCTTCAGTAGTTGTTTCGATGTTACCACCCTATTCTTCTTTAAATTATCAGTTAAGAAGTGACCAGTGCGTCTTTTATAGGCTGCAAGTCGTAAGTCATCTTTTAAAATACGTGACATGGTTCTAGGTGCTATCTTCATTTCCCGAGATAAAATCTTTTGCTTTCGGACAGGATTTCTTCGAATTCTTTCCCTTACTGCTTTGACCACTTTTTTCGTACGAACACTACATGGACGGCCAGATCTTTTTCTATCACAAACAGAGGAAGTCTCATTGTACCTATTAATATCCCGGTACACAAACATTTTACTAATACCAAGGGTATGGAGAGTTTTAAAAATTGCATTTGGCTCCATACCTACTTTGTGTAATGCAATCACAGCGATTCGGTTCTCTTTATCACCCCACTCCATTTTAATGTCGCAAAATATTATAAAATGTATTGGCGCCAAAATGAGAAAACACAATGAACAACCGTATAAAAATGACAGATTCGAAATTCAAATGTAATATTTTTTTATTTTTAAGTGTAACAGTATTTATGACCAGACTAAGTATTGTCTTCTCGTGAACAGGGTGGTTGTAACGCTGCCGAAATGTCGAGGTAATCAAACAATGATTCATATCGTGAGTAAGCCACGAACAATATGAACATTAAAATATTACTCTTTAAACACTGGCCTTTCGATAATCGCTCAAACGATTTTGATAAAATTGAGATAGGACCCACATGCGAAGTATAATATACCCAAGATTTCAAAACAACGCGAATTGAGAATGCCCTTCTGGTGGTTGCTGCTGGTTCAATTACTTAATTTTTGCGCTAAATTACTTCAATTGGACACAAATTATGCAATTAGAGTTAATCAATGAGTAAAATCTAATTATTTAAATTCTAAGTATTAATATTAAAAATGCGAATGTTTGGATGTTTGTTTGTACGTTCAGACTTTTCGACGTGATTGAGCAAATCACGTCGTCTGAACGAATTGGGTGGAAATTTGGGAACACATTCACATCATAATCTTGAATACTACATACCATAAGGCTTATTATCGCGTGAAATCATCAAAGAATGTGTTTACAGCTTCACAAAGATAAGCTAATAACAATAACGCCCGAGCGACACGGCCAGTTTCTCAAGATAGGATACCAAGCTAGTACGTATAAAAAAGTTGGACGTAGTCTCGCTAAAACAACAAGAACAAAATTAAAAATTTTGATTAACCCCCGACTACCTCGGATTTGTAATCTGTACAACATTCTGCTAGTCAAGCCCTTTCATTAATTTCATTTGATACCCATATTAAAGGAGTTGTGAAAAAATAAATGTATTTCGCCACTTTGTGGTAGCGGCCATCTTGGATTTGAAATTTGTCATAGTGCAAAGTATTCTACTAGTCAAGCCCTTTCATTTGATACCCATATTGAGGTAGTAGTGAAAAAAATAATGTAATTCGCCATTTTGTGGTGGCGGCCATCTTGGATTTGAAATTTGTTATTATGTATTGTATTCTACTAGTCAAGCTCTTTCATTTGATACCCATATTGAGATAAGTTGTGAAGAAATATTTTGTCCGCCATTTTGTGGAGGCGGCCATCTTGAATCGATATTAACCAAACATAGCTAAGAACATCCGCACGGATATCAACCTTCGAATAAAAAAAACCGCATTGAAATCGGTCCATCCGTTTGAGCTCTACGGTGCCACAGACAGACACACACACAGACAGACAGACAGACCGACAGACAGACAGACAGACAGACATCGACGTCAAACTTATAACACCCCTTTTTTTGGTCGGGGGTTAAAAACTGTGTCACTAGAGTCGGCCACATTAGCACGTGTGTGTTGTCAGGTTGTCACTGATAAGCTGACACGCACACATATGCACAAGTAGCGCATATAATGACTAATGACCCACTGATGTGTGAGTGTCAGCCTGTATGTGACAGCGCACACGTGCATATTATGTGTCCGACTCGATGGACACACTTTTTGTTTTAGCGAGACTGTGTACGACTTTTTTTATGCGTCCATGTTATAGGTGTGTAACAAGAACAAAATTAAAAATTTTGATTAACCCCCGACTACCTGAGATTTGTTATCTGTACAACATTCTACTAGTCAAGCCCTTTCATTTGATACCCATATTAAGGGAATTGTGAAAAAGGAAATGTAATTCGCCATTTTGTGGTAGCGGCCATCTTGGATTTGAAATTTGTCATAGTGCAAAGTATTCTACTAATCAAGCCCTTTCATTTGATACCCATATTGAGGTAGTAGTGAAAAATATTATATAATTCGCCATTTTGTGGTGGCGGCCATCTTGAATTTGAAATTTGTTAAAGCGTTTAGTACTCTGCTAGTCAAGCCCTTTCATTTGATACCCATATTGAGGTAGGTTGTGAAGAAATATTTTGTCCGCCATTTTGTGGAGGCGGCCATTTTGAATCGATATTAACCAAACATAGCTAAGAACACCCGCACGGATATTAACTTTCAAATAAAAAAAACCGCATCGAAATCGGCCCATCCGTTTGAGCTCTACGGTGCCACAGACAGACACACACACAGACAGACAGACAGACAGACAGACAGACAGACAGACCGACAGACAGACAGACAGACAGACATCGACGTCAAACTTATAACACCCTTTTTTTTGTCGGGGGTTAAAAAGACTTATGATAATTCGTGTTAGATGCCCTCTACTCCCATATTAAACTGTACTGTGTGATTCACAAGTCGGTAAAAATACCATTTAAGAATTAGCACGTATCATTAAAATATAATACGTTTTTGTTGTATGGGTTCCTGTTAAAAATCCCATTTAAGGCGCTGAATATCGCCAACTAGCACTTTTTAAACACACATTTAACAACATGTATATGGTTTGAGGCTTTTAGTAAAATATATGTTATTCTTGAACATGTTTATTAGGTAACCTATTGTATCAAAACACGATTTGGAAAAAAAAACTCGATAAGAAAAAATCCTAAACTTACCTCTAAAATAAGTTTTAGATGTAAATATCTGTGTCATTAATAAACATACATTATTCAAATTTTATAGGTAAACATATCATTTTTTACTAAGGGGGGATGGAAGATTTTGTATTTTGGATTATGAAGTTTAATTCGTATTAATTAATTGTCTTTTGAAAAGCTAACTCGACCGAGCCGGCCCGTGTCTTGCTTCTCGCTTACTACTATGAAGTCCAGCAGAAAGCGCTGATGCGCCTTGCTAAAAGGATCTGTGTCGCTTTGTCGTCCGACGCTCGCAATTCAAAAAATAAAAATAAACAATTCTCACAAATTCATGCAGCAACATCTATAAAGTTCATGTGGTTTGAAAATTCGACACTACAGACATCTGTAGATTTGGCGCAATGTTTAAAGCGGCAGATGAAGTCGTTACGATTTACGATCCTGAGTTCGTATCTCAGCACTACGAAATCTTTTGCGTGTTTTTTTATATTGTTTTTGTTAGATATTTTCTCCGTTGTTTTTCAAGGTTTTATTTCTTTAGTTCTGTCTGTTCTGAGACACAGATTAGAAAATAGTTCCTAAGTAACCAGAGGCTTTTCATCAAATCTTAAAATTAAATCTACTTCCAGTTCCTGATTGAAGTTATAGAAGTTTTACAAACGGTAATAAAGTTCATATGATGTGAAATTTTGGACCCTACTGTAACTTGTCAGTTTGGCTCGGTGGTACAACCGCGTTCAAGTTCTCGAGTTCATATCTCATCACTGTGTAATCTTTTGCATGTTTTTTGATATCGTTGTTGTTGGATATTTTGTCCGTTGTTTTCAAGCTTGTATTTAGTTTTCGAGACACAGATTAGAAAATAGTTCCTATAGAACCCGAGGCTTATCATCAAATAATCTACTTCCCAGATAGATTTGAAACTTCGGTCGGTATGGTCGGTAACTTCAGTTACCGACTGAAGTTATAGATACCAGTTGAAATTGTGTTCCGGTTTGAAGGGCAATGTTTCCAGATAAATTACTGCCCTTAGAGATATAACATCTTAGATCTCTGGGTAACGAGCGCAGTGCAGTGCTAGGTAATGATTTGGACTTCTAATATTCTAATAGCTGTGTGTCATTGAGCTGTTATGTGGCAGGCATGTTGCTTACCATCAGGCACATGTCCTGTTCGTCTCGTCACTTTTTATTTTAAAAAATAATAATTGTACCTATAGTTGAATATTACGATATTTTAACGTGGAGCAGTAATTGAAACAGCCGAGTGACACAACGACATTTATTGGTTTACCCACAAGTATAGTATTAATCTCTAGCCTACCTACATCACACTACCTACATTGCAAGACAATGCTCAGTAACAGAATAAATATTAGTACCTACAAGGCTCAGTAATTAAACAAACTAGCTTTGAATCACCGAGGTGTTCGGACGTAGGTGTACAAAAGAGTCCTTGCATAAAATCTTAGCTATGTTTGGTTAATATCGACTCAAGATGGCCGCCTCCACAAAATGGTGGACAAAATATTTCTTCACAACCTACCTCAATATGGGTATCAAATGAAAGGACTTTACTAGTAGAATATTATTATACGTTGTAACAAATTTTAAATCCAAGATGGCCGCCACCACAACATGGCGAATCAAATTTTTTTTTCACTACTACCCCAATATGTGTGTATCAAACGAAAGGGCTTGACTAGTGGAATACTATGCAATATGACAAATTTGAAATCCAAGATGGCCGCTACCGCAAAATATCGAAATACATTTCTTTTTCGAAACTCTCTCAATATGGGTTTCAAATGAAAGGGCTTGACCAGTAGAATGTTTTATAGAAAACAAATCCGAGGTAGTCGAACCAATGTTTTTAATTTTGTTCTTGTTCGATTGAGCGATGAATTAAAATTACCTAAATCGGTGCTTTAAAACTAAAAAGCCACAACTCAAAATCATTTTATCTTTGTTTTCAACTATTTTTCTATTTCTGATGTTTTCTATCATTCTCTGTGTATGTTAATTAGCTACAACTTGATTATTTTAGGTATATGATTATTTCAACATTGTGTTAAATATAACCAAAATAATTCAGGACATTTTTTTTTACTTTCAAAGGTTTACACTTGACCGCCATCTCGCCTGATGTTAAACAACAATGTGGTACAAATACAAAAATCTTTATTGCTGTTTGCAGGTAAGATAAGGTGATACAAACATTTTAATAATTGACCCATACAAACTGGCCTCTTCTTCTAGAGGCATGCAATATGTTTGCCTACGATATGGAGCGTGTTTACCTAGAAAAACCGACTCACTTTGGATTTGAAGACACAAAGATTGTAATTATCGGGGAAAACTCACTCAGGCAACGTATTCCACAGCGTAGACAAAAACAAAAAAGAGTCAAATCTCTTTGTTCGTGCCTTTGGAACATCCACCATGAAACGATGTCGCTTTTTCGAGATGCGAGCAGTAGCCCTGAGTAGATAGCCAAGCCGAGACCTTTTTCTTGCACTCATAATGGTGACGTATCTATGATGTCCAACTCTTTGTCAATAGGTTGGTAAAGGTATGGTCCAGTAAAGGAAAATGCACCCTGGCCAAAACCGGTTCTTGTTTTAGGTATTGCCCAAGTGTTATGTCTCTTTGACCTTTCCGCCAACACATTTCAAAGTTGTGATGGGAGACTTCAACGCAAAACTGAGCAAACGTAGATGAGTGAGAGTGGGGATTTCGGATATGGGCAGCGGAACCCAAGAGGGCAACGTCTAGCGGATTTCTTGGAAAGGAGAGCATCTTTATGATGAACTCCTTTTCAAGAAACAACCACAAAGAAATTGAACCTGGATTAGCCCAGACGATTCCACAAAAATGAGATCGACTTCATTATGACGAGTAAACGGCAAATATTCAGCGATGTCTCTGTGATCAGCAAGGTTAAGACCGGCAGTGATCACCGTATTGTAAGAGGCACGCTGAATCTAAACATTAAGGTCGAAAGATCACGTCTAATGAAGTCCATGCTCCGACCAAATTATGCTCAGATCGAAGATCACTTCGAATCCTTAGATGAATGCGTAACGGCGGACGAAATAAACGATAGGCTAGTGGAAACTGTTCATGCGGTTGGCAGAAAATTTTATAAGAGCCGACGCCAAAACAGAACCGAAAGCTCTCCGATCAAACTCTAGATCTTATGGCGGTCAGACAAGATATGCGACGTATGCTGCTTCAATACTTCGAGTATTGAAGAAGCAATCAAGCAGAACAAAGGCTCGAAAGTGTTCGCAAGAAATCAGTCTCTTGGGCAAACTCAGCTGACCAAACTGAAGACCGATAGTGGTAGCATCGTCTTATCGAAACCCGAGATTTTGGAGGAGATTGAGAGGTTCTATGGACAGTTATACACCTCTACGCAAGCACAACCTGTCGTTAGCATGGCAAAAGACCCCAGAGCCAAGCTGACCTGACACTTTAAGATGTCATATCTCCAAAACTGTTCACTGCCCCGCTGGAAGATGTTTTCAAGCTACTGGACTGGAACGGATATGGCATCAATATCAACGGCGAATGCATCACTCACCTTCGGTTTGCCGACGACATAGTCATTGTGGCGGAGTCGTTGGAGGACCTCCGTGCTATGCTCAGGGACCTCAGTAGAGTATCCCACCAGGTAGGTTTGAGGATGAATATGGACAAGACGAAAGTCATATCAAATGTTCATGTCTCACCTGTACCGGTTATTGTTGGGAATACCACACTCGAAGTTGTTGACGAATTATACGTCTACCTGGGTCAAAAGATCCAATTAGGTAGATCCAACTTCGACAAAGAGGTCCAGCGAAGGATCCAATTCGGATGGGCAGCGTTCGGGAAACTTCGGCACATCTTTGAGTCCAGAATACCCCAATGCCTAAAGGCGAAAGTCTTTAACTAGTGCGTGTTGCCAGTGATGGCTTATGGAACTGAGACGTGGTCCTTAACTGTGGGCCTCATAACAAAGCTCAAAGTCACACAGCGAGCTATGGAGAGGGCTATGCTCGAGTCTCTTTGCGCGACAGAATCCGTAATGAGGATAATCGCAAAAGAACGAAAGTATCCGACATAGCTCAAAGAGTAAGCAAGCTGAAGTGGCAATGGGCAGGCCACATCGCTCACAGAACTGACAACCGATGGGAAAAAAGATTCTCGAGTGGCGACCACGAACCGGAAGACGCAGTGTTGGACGGCCTCCCACTAGATGGACAGATGACCTCATAAAGGTCGCTAGAAACCGATGGTTGCAGGTTGCGCAGGACCGTTCGTTGTGGAAATCTAGGGGGAGGCCTATGTTCAGCAGTTGACGTCTTGCGGCTGATGATTATGATGATGTGACATTGTTTAAAATAATAACTAAAATATTTACAAGTTTAATAACTAAAATATTTACAAGTTACGCTCATTTATACTGCTCTACGGGATTATTTATTTTTATTTATTTAGTATTAGTAGATGAGTTTGCTTTTCGTGGAGTTGTGAACGAAAGCAGGTGCGATGAAAACCATAACACAAAAAGTCTATCTCCATTGTTGCTGAAAATATAACTTAAAACCGATATTAGTTGTTTACTTCACGCATAAATGTAAAATGTGACTTTTGTATCAATTTAAAGCTTAAATTGAAAAAAATCGATATTATTTAAAGGTTATAAACTGGCAATAATATAATTGGTTGAGGGGCGGAAATAATGATTCATCATCATGATCATCTTCCTAAACGAACGAGAAGAAACACAGCGCTGCTCTAGTGTCAAGGAAAACATAGAAATATATTATTGTATGCTGTAGGTACCCCATATGGAACAGTGCTGAAAAAATGAATATCTACAAAATCAATGCATTTCATTTGTTACTAGATGTCCGCCTCGGTTTCGCCCGTGGTATATTAAATAGCATTCATCAGGATCCCGTACATATCCAACGGTGAAAGAAAACTGAAATCGGTTCAGTCATTCTTGAGAATATCGCTTTCAAATAAAATACCTCTTCAGCTGCCTGTTACGCCACCTGTCGGAAATTGGTCGTACCAACTCGGAGATTAGCAAAGGTTTTATATTCAAGAGGTATATAATCTGTGATATTCAATGACGCAATCTTAGACACATGCTGTCATGTGTCATGTCACAGCACGAAACGTGCGAAAACTCTCAAAAGGAATATTTTTCCTGATTTTGTTACATTCTTGATCAATGCTCCGCTTCTATTAATAGTAGCGTTATGTTTTATAATCTATAGCCTTCCTCGATAAATGGACTACCCAATAGAAAACAATCTTTCAATTCGGACCAGCACTTCCCGAGATACTAGCGTTCAAACAAACAAACAAACTCTTCAGCTTTGTAATATTAGTATAGATTATTTTCACTTATGTCTAGACACTATATAGAACTACATATATATTTTACTCGATTTAATAAAATCATGTATTGTATTTTAAGACATATTCACTTACGAAATAAAAAGAATTAGGAAAATTTGGTTATCCATATCGAGGTAGAAGTGAAAAATATAATTCGGGATTTTATGGTGGCACCCATCTTAAATTTTATATTGGTCATAGTGTGTAATGTTTTACTAGTCAAGTTGCCAGCTATTCCACCGCCAAGCAGTAGTGTGACAAGAACAAAATTAAAAATTTTAAGTAACCCCGACTACCTCGGATTTGCTATCTGTAAAACATTCTACTAGTCAAGCCCTTTCATTTGAAACCCATATTGAGGGAGTTGCGAAAAAAAGCAATGTAAGTCGCCATTTTGCGGTAGCGGCCATCTTGGATTTTAAATTTGTCATATTGCATAGTATTCTACTAGTCAAGCCCTTTCGTTTAATACCCATATTGGGGTAGTAGTGAAAAAATGTAATTCGCCATTTTGTGGTGGCGGCCATCTTGGATTTGTTATAATGTATAATATTTTACTAGGCAAACCCATATTGTTCTTATTGTTCATTTGATACCCATATTGAGGCAGGTTGTGAACAAATATTTTGTCCGCCAGTTTGTGGAGGCGGCCATCTAGAATCGATATCAACCAACCATAGCTAAGAACAGCACAGATATTTACCTTCAACTAAAAAAACCGCATCGAAATCGGCCCATCCGTTTGAGCTCTACCGTGCCACAGATGGACACACACATAGACTGACAGACAGATAGACAGACAGACAGACATCAATGTCAAACTTATAACACCATTTTTTGGTCGGGGGTTAAAAACATCACAGTTTTCCGGTTTAAAGGAAAAATACAGTATGATTACAGGGCTTTGATATGAAATCCTACTAATATTTTAAATGTTCAATATATGGATAGAAATATATTGAAAAATATGGATGTTTGGATACTTGGATGTTTATTGCTTAATCACGTCGTAAAGTTGGGTCGGGCAGAAATTTAGAACACATGTAGATAATAGTCGTGGCGAGCGCAGTATAATGCAACGTAATGATTAGGATTCTTTATTTTCCAATACCTGCGTGTCACTGCGCTATTATAGGCATGTGACTTACCATCAGGCACATATACTTACTGCTCATCCCGTCACAACAAAAAAAATACTTTTATCACTTGTTAATAAAAAGAATGCCCTAACTAAAATGATATAAAAGTGATTTTGGTTTTGTTTTGTTTGTGGACCTTTCGTTACAAAGCAGCGAAATGGCGTCGCTGTATTATTATTAAAAAACTTGTTTTCCGAGTTGTAGTATGCAATAATGGTGGATTATTTACTCGTAGCCTCGTCTAATGATAATGATGATTATATTATGTACTATTAGTATCCAATCCTACTAATATTGTAAATGTCAATGTTTGGATGTTTTTGCTCAGTCACGACAAACATCAAGTCACGTATAAACGGATCGGGCTGATATTTGGAAAACACGTAAGATTATAGTCTGGAATAACACACAGGCTACTTTTATCCTGAAAAATAACGGGAATGGGAACAGTGAAGGTAAACTCGCAGGGTGCTGCTAGTCAGCCCCGGACCTTCAATATTTTTAGGCGGCGCAAAATCTGAAAAAATGCCGCCGGGCCGCCACTAATATCTAAATATATTCAGTGTTTAAACCGAGAAAAGCTCGGTCACCCAGGTACTTACACATGTACTTCACTAACAGTGAATGTTTTTCTTCAAAATTCGTACAATAATTTTAAAGAAATGGATTACTTAATATGTAGTGATTCATCTTCCTGGCTTAGCTAATTTATGCAATTTGTTTTTTATTTAATATACAAAAGGACTTTACTTAGTCCGTTAGAAAAAATAAGAGAATCAGACGAAAAAAATTTGTAAACAGCAAAAAGACGTGCATTTCTAATTAATAAAAATTTTGAAAAGCGCCATCTATGAGCATGAGCATGGAAGCCTTTTGTTTCCATCAATGCAAATAATTTTACTGAGTGCACGCAACTTCGTGTGGCGCTGTCTTATCGGAGTTGTAAAGGGGCGGAGCTTAATTTTGCATTCGTGAATTTCACTCAGGTCTTCCCAGCGCCTTAAGAATAGGTAAGCTTTGTTTAAACCTGCCCACAACAGTAAGGGTTTGTACTGCTAAAGCGTCTGCTTCCTCGAAATTGATAGACTGAAACAAAATAAAACGATATACGATACACGTTCGTGGTTTAGGTACGCACCTGAAGTCAACGATAAGTAAATAGATAACGATTATGATGAAATATGCCTTGATGAATAAATGGTCCCACCATTAAAAATATGCCAGTCATAGGAACTGCCGATATAAGTGATAACTTACCTATAACTCTAAATTTGATAGATTACTTCGGAAACTACGTGGGTGAAACCGGAGGGCGTGACCAATGGCCATGGGTCCGAGTTTACCCGAAGATTTCTTATAAATCCCGAGCGTGACGCTAGAATTCAATTCACACCCCACGAAAACAAGTATAAAAATTTGAACCGTACGTGTCTAAAACACGGGCGTTGTATGTTTTTTTTTTTTTTTTAAATAAAGAGTGACGAGACGATCAGGACATGTGCCTGATAGTAAGCAACATGCCTGACACATAACAGCACAGTGACACGCAGCTATTGGAACATGAAGAGTCCAAATCATTACCTAGCACTGCTATGTCGTTGTCTTTCAATTTCGGGAAGCAGACGGTTTAGCAGTAAGACCCTTACTATTGAGGAGAGTGTTAATAATTGTTAAATGGGTTTTTTTCCGGGAATAGATAGAGAGTCTTGTCAGTGCAAATACTTGTGTGATGAATTCAAGTTTTTGTACTGCGCCCGGGTGCTTTCTATGTACAATAAGTATATGTATCTTACACCTTTAAACGAGCACTTCTTGTTGCTATTAGTTGTTAGTATGCTATATTAAAAACAAAATTGACGTGATAACTTCTAATATATCGACGCCGGCTGCATGCACGAAAAAGTGTCCCGTTACACTTATTGCATCTATCAATGTTTTGTTATGTTGTTGCCATGTTAAACTATCACCCGTAAACCAACCGACTTTTACAGAAAACATTTTTTTTCTTTGGCGGGCTTCGTTATTTTCTTCATCTGGTAGTACTTTTCAAGATCAGAGTGAATATCGCGTTATCGTATCTAATAGGCAGCATGCATCACCTTCGACCGCGCCGTCGCTTACCACCAGTCGAGTTGATCGTCAAACATGGACCTATGTCAGCGAGCAACACGGAAGGGAGTAGGCATACACAGCGTTTCCCCTCTGTCAAATTACAAGTCCACGTGGACCATGGAGTTTGATAATATACTGTGGCGTGAGGGCGGGGCTAGATTTGTGAATGGTGCTTTATTTTTATGTGTTAGTGATTTGGCTGTGTGAGTATGACCGGCAATGGATCGGTACAGGTATGTTTTGTATGTAATAGTGCGGCTTTGCACTAGTGTGCCACTTCCCCTCCCGCAAGAAATTACAAAAAGTTCTGAACAATATTTTTTTATCTAAGGCTACTGCTACTCCATTCCGTGCTTGCGCGGAAGATCGAGTTGCTCGATGACCTATGTGCGTTAAAAAATCTAATTTTAGGAGTTCAATATTTCTCAGAGATTACATACCAGCATAATACACCACCAACAAAACTCTTTTTAATCCGTCGACAATCAAACTCCGTAACTCGGTAGGCATTTCAAAACTGACAACAAAACTCAAAACACGACGTTTAACAAAAGCTGACAAAGTCAAAACTTGTAAATAAACACAAGATTGTTTACCAAAAAAATGTGAAAAACTATTTAAAAACAAAAAAAAAGTATTAATCTAATAAATTTCCCGGAACGAGAGTCAAGAATAACCAAAGGTAGGTTTTTCTACAGATGAGAATTTTTTTTTTATTGCTCTGCTGCCGGTCAAAATTTATTCAGTTACAATGACGATGTTTTTTTGCCATCTCACTACTTTTATTATAAACGAAAATATCGTCTATTAGGGATCGCGTTTACCTAGAAAAAACCACCGATTTAAAATACCTGTATAAATTGTAGTGGTAGGATTCCTAGCAGTCCGCTTGGGGAAGTACCACACCTTTGCCGGTTATTCTACTGCAAAGCAGGAATGTGAAAACATTACTGTGTTCCGGTTTGAAGAGCAATTTTTCCAAGGCTTAGAGATATAACACTTTAGATCTCTGGGCGATGAGCGCAGAGCAGTGCTAGGTAATGATTTCGACTCTTCATGTTTCAATAGCTGCGTGTCACTGTGATGTTATGTGGCAGGCATGTTGCTTACCATCAGGCACATGTCCAGCTCGTCTCGTCACTCTTTATTTAAAAAAAAACTTTAAAATACTTAATATTCGAAATGCGAAAGTTTGGCTATTTAAGCCGATGTTTTCTGCTCAACGTCTCAACTCAACTACGGCTCAACGTCTGAACGGATCGGGGTTGAAATTTGAAACAGAATTATAGTTTCGAGATAATACAAGTAAGTATGCTACTTTTTATCCCAGGAAAATAACAGGAACGGGTAAAACCGCGGAGCACTGCTAGTATCATCTATTAAAATTGCCAATGGGTACAATCTTGGTATCTTCCGAGTCGAAAGAGAATCGGTTTCTTCTACGTAAGCACGCTGTCGTTGACCGCATTGTCGACTATGATATCATTGACAAAAAATATTCTAAATAGATATTATACATATACCTATTTTAAATTTAAAAAAACAACTCAAATGTTGTTTTAGGTCACATTCACATGTATGTTTGCAAGTCAAGCAAAATACCTATTATGCGTCTAATATTCCTACCGCAGCTAACAAAAGAGATCATAATTAATTCAAATACATCAACTTTTGTTCTACAATTTTTAAAAAATCATTTTTTCCCCATACAAAATAAATAAAAAGTGTATTTGCCCGATCTAAAAGCATCGAACTCTTCATAGCGGATCCCAGAAGAGGTATGAAGGCAACGAATCCCAGAAGTGAGACCATAATGTTGGGCACCTTATATTTAATACTGCTGTGCCAGATATTCTATCAAAATATAAACAGACATGTAAAATAGGCATTTATCTTTGCAATTCCAAATGATACAGCATATCAGGTGTAGGTTACTATTACAGTATTGTTTGAGTGATAACATACAATAATGTTATTTACCAGACCTATACCTACAAGTTGTCCATTATCTATCACCGTCAGCTTACAATATAACGCGTGAGATTATAAACGCACGGTAGGTTAGGTTGATTTAATGTATAATCTAAAGACTTTTCCAATTTTACGTTGACGATGTATAAAAACCCTTTTTTAAACCCGTTTTACGAAATTTGCGCGGAACGAGAAAAATGAATTTTATCACAAGGGGGCGATCATCTCAACCGCGGCATCGATATAAATCAATGGATGTGCCCTCCCAAATATCAGGCGCACGGAATTGGGAATTATCTTTTGAGAAGAGTGAGCTCACTCTTTCCGTTTTAGTCGATTGTAGGAAGCGTTGAACGCCGGACGTTTATAGTTATCACCTATTCGTAATACCTATTCGTTGTCAACGACCAAAATAAGTAGAACCGCAACATACCTCGCCGCTAACGATTCTAGGGGTCAAGTAGATTGGTAGTTATAAACCACTCACGCTACACACAGACACGCAGTTTGTTAAGGTGCTCAGAGCACATCTTTTGATTTATATCGATGAACCGCGGCGGCTGCGTAACCGCGAAAATAAGCGGTCTCGGCGAGTTATGAAATAAGGGGGTTAAGACGAGCGGGCATCTACCGCCTAACTAAAACTGTGTTAGCTTTGATGCTCTCTCGTTTTATTTCGCTTGAGATTATAAAGACAGCAAGCTAAAGCCAGAGATACAGGGACCTACCGCCAAAACAAAATCGGGTACGCGCCAGAATGCTAGAGCGGGACCGCTTCTGTCGTATGCGGCAAACGTGGAACCCCGTTGAGGTTTAGTCCGTAGAGGCAGTGCAGGTTTTAGCAGTACCAGCGCCCTGGGCGACATTTATTTCTTCTTTGACTTATGACTTATGAGAGAGGCCTGCAGGTCTACTACGAAGTCCGATAAACGATATATCGGCCGAACTTATGGACGTTTTATACCACGAAACACAATCGGTTGGTTGATGACACAAAAACTGTCAAATCAGTGTCGGATAAACGAAACGCCCGATCAGATCAACCGATCGATTGTGTTTCGTGGTATAAAACGTCCATAACTTCGGCCGATATATCGTTTATCGGATTTCGTAGTAGACCTGCTGGTTACAGACTAGACACAAAGGGCGCCTGAGCTTGCGGCGTGGCACCCCTTTACATCCGTCGCCCTACCCTAACACCGGTAGAGGTCCATGATGTCGAGTCCGACATAGTCCGACCGTCCCCCCCAAGGCGGAAGGGTATGCGTAAATCCATTACCTCCACGTACAAAAACAAAGGTACTTATAACGTATTTACTTAATTTAATTCTAATCTCTTCAGCCATTACGTCAAAACTACGTCACATCGAACATACAAACCACACAACCTTTTATCTTTTTATAAAATTAGCGTCATATACTAGTTCCTCTATTGCCTCTATTCTTTGATGACAACTAACTTTCATTTAATTTGTAGTGATTCTGATATGAATAACGGCTCTTCAGTTCAATTTCAATTTCAATTTCAATTTATTTCTTCGAACCATTATTTTACAATAAAAACTTGGTAACGTCAATGACAAAAAAAATAGATAAGAAAACAGTTTGAATACAAAACTAATCAATAATATCAACATTTAAAGTAAGCGGCTGTAGAGAGGCCTTGTCCAGATTTTGCAGCTGTAAAAGGGCTTTGTCAGAGATGGTACAATAAAAATAAAAGTGTTTGGATGTAATCGGAATGGGAAATTTAAAATGTCATGAGAAATAGCCAGCTAAGCCAGAGCCACCACATCGGGCAGTCGTAAAAGTCTCGGTTTAGAAATTAATTTGTAATTATAATATTTCTTGCGATATCATCTTCTTCCATACATTCTTATCTTTAATGAAGTCATCAACATTGTAAAACGCTTTATGCATTAAATAGGTCTTCACAACATTTTTGAACTTTTTTTCATTGAGACCTGTCAACTGCTCCGGTATAATATTATAGAAGCGAACACAGTTTCCTATAAAAGAATTATGTGTTTTTTGAAGTCTACACTTAGGAATTTCTATTAAGTTTTTGTAATGTGCTTTAGGGTTTTTTTCAGAGATTCTACTAAAGCTTTCTTGGTTTTTTCTGACATACATAATGCATTCATAAATATATAGGGACGGAGCTGTTAAAATGTTTATGTCCTTAAAATCTTTCTCAGAGATTTTCTCGCTGGTAGTCTATATAAAGCGCGGATTGCTCGTTTTGTACTATAAAAACAGAATCTCTATCTGCTGCTGACCCCATAACAGGATTCCATAGGCCATCACGCTATGAAAATAGCCAAAATAAACCAATCTAGCGGTGGCAACATCTGATATTTTTCTAATCTGTCGAACCGCATGTGCAGCTGAGCTCAGTTTGTTAGCTAATACTTCAATATGCGGAGTCCATTGGAGTTTCGCATCCAAAGTAATACCCAAAAAACCCGTAGAATGTACTGGTTCTATAGCTTTATCAAGTAACTTTATGTTGAGATTAGGGCTGAGTACATTTGATAACGTAAATTTAATGCATTTTGTTTTATGCGGATTTAGTGCCAAATTATTTGCCTCGAACCATCTCCAAGCAATATCTAATATTCTATTTATTTCACTGAAATCGTTTATACCTCGTACTCATCATCATCAGCCTGTTTTCGTCCACTTCTGGACATAGGCTTCTCCTATAATACGCCACTCAGCCCGATCCTCGCTCTTACGTCTCCAGCCGTCACCAGCTGCCTATCGTATATCGCCACTCTATCTAATCTCAAGGCGTCCTACACTACGTTTATTCGCGGTCTCCACACTCTAAAAGGGAGAGTGAGTGAGACTAGACAGAGAAACAGGCAGCTTGTGAGGGGAGAAACATAATGTTAACATAGATGTAAGCCATTGAACCCAACAAAAATTACAATCTGCATTGCAAAAACACACAATACCTTACACAACTTTGTTATTTAATAAAAACTTCAAAACAGCATAAAAAATAATTGTAAATGTAATCATTTCATGGACATAAGTGAGCATTAATAAGGTTTCAGCAAAAAAAAACTTCAGCAAATATTGACATTACATTATGATCAGATGAGACGAAATTTAAAGCAACTATTTAAAAGTAATGTTTTCTTATGAGCAAAATAACGTGTAATCACACTCGGCAGTGGTGGTGCTATTTTTTAAGCAACTTCAACATAGAAGGAAGTTCCCAATTCAGATGTATGTTTTTGTAAACATTGATGTTACGCTCTGCTAATTGTAGGGATCATATCAGATTTGGCTGAACAGGGGAGAGAATAAAATAAATAATAAATAAATATTGGTGGACAATTCACACACGGCACCATCTGACCCCAAACCAAGCAAAGCTTGTAATACAGAAACACAAGTAGTGAAGGTGAGCATTGATGTACATCGGAAAGGGGCCCCTTAAACCTACGCCCGAGTCACAAGTCTCGGGATCTACTCGGGATTTCTCTCTCTGACACACGATGGACCCGGCACCTGCATAGTAAATCAATAGAATGCTAAGAAGATTGTCTCAATTTTGATGGTTCTTTTTTTGTTTGGAAAAACATAGTTCAGAGGTGGTCCTATACCAATTTTATCGAAATCATTGTGGCAGTTTTTGAAATATGAATAAAATACTAAATTTTTTTTTATTTATTATCTAGTAAGCTTACTGATGGCTTCTTATGAAATTTGGATGACTATTTCATACAATTTTTTTTCAGCTCGTACTGTTGAAGTATTTTAAGCCGCCTGTATTAATAGTATTTTAAGCTATCCGTCCGGGACAATGTGGTTATTTTACAAACAGACACTTCAAATTTATTTATTTGTGTATAGATGTAACCATTACTTACAAAATTGAACCAAATGGTACACATGCCAAGGGATTATTTTGCTAATGTTTGGTCATGATATTAAATGACAATTAATTGTTAAAATGTGTACAAATTATGGGGAGATTACAATTATTCCAGTACTTACAAAAGTCTGCCCTGTGCAAGGTATCTAATAAAACATTTTAAACTAATCATTTGTATTAGGTATGAGAATGCTATACTAGCTTAAATCGGTCATTGTGTTGAGAAAATAATTCCTTGTAGATACAAATAGTAAAGTATTTTAAAATCCTTGAATATTCAAGTTGATAATATCCTGAATACTTTATTTGTATTCAACAAAGAGTTATTCTAATTGAAGCAGTTTAAAGTTTATCTATTCACTAAGACAACCATGAGTTTTTGAAGGTTTCCCTTTCAATTACTCAAAATGAATAGTAATTGACATTTGTGTAAATATTTGACTTGCCTTGTGGCTTAGTGTGTAGTAACTGTGCCTGCGAAGCCGAGGGTTATGGGTTCGATTTCCAACCAGTGCAAATATTTGTGTGATGAACACAAGTGTTTGTTTTATGCCTAAGTGGCTCTATGAATAATAAGTATATATTTACAACTATATAAGTATTATATCAGCTATCTGGCTTCCATAGTACAAGCTTTACTTAGTTTGGGGTCAGATGTGTTGTGTGTGAAGTCTCCACCAATATTTCAGTATATTTATTTGTGGACATTCTTCACAGAACATTTACTAAGCCTCAAACCTCAAACCCAATAAAGAAGCTACATAATAGCTGATATAATCCTACTAAGTATATCATAAATTTAAAGTTTGTGAGAATGTATGTATGTTACTCTTTCTCACAAAAACTACTGAATGTATTTGGATAAAATTTGCTACATAGATAGATAATAGGATCTGGAATAACAGATACGTTATTATCTCAGGAAAATAACTGAATCGAAAGCTACGTGGGTGAAACTGCTGTGTGCTGGTAGTTGTAGATAAACAACACTAAAAATTATAAGAATGTGATACTTTCAGGTTAGCACAAATGTCTAGCAAGCTTTGAAACTGGCATGATCCAAGACAGGTACATAGGTAGAAAGATATTGACCAGCATGGTGGTTTAGTTTTTTCTTTTATGTATGCAGTGACAAGACGAGCAAGTCAAGTGCCTGATAGTAAGCAACATGCCTGCCCATGACAGGACAGTCATACACAGCTATTGGAACATGAAGAATCCAATCATTGCCTAGTACCGCACTGCGCTCGTCACCCGGAGATATACGACATTTTATCTCTTAGCCCATTAATTTTTCTGGAAACATTTCCCTTCAAACTGGAACACAGTTATGTTTGCACACTACATCTTGGTGGCAGAATCACTGGCAAAGCTGTGGTACTTCCCCAGGCAGACTCTGCAAAGAGCCCTACCACCACAAAAGCCTATGGCTTACAATGATTATGGCCTAGGGTCTCTCCTTATGAGGGAAGACTCAGCAGTGGTAATGTTGAAGTGGGCGGCTTATACTACAGTGACAAATCATAGATAACATTCCTTAACAAATAATCCTGAAACAAGTTAGTGGCATGAGATCAATCATTGTCAGCGATGTTCCTATTAAATGATCAATATTGATTGATGGTCATTTATCAATATTGATCAACATTCTTTCACACAACACTATCTATCTAGGTCTTGACTTAGATGTCATAACTAATACAAATTTTTTTAATACCTATTTTTATTAAAGTAAAGTGTATTTTAAGATCTAGACTAATAAGAGAGACGATCTTCTTAGCATTCCATGGATTCACCGTGCGGGTGCCGGGTCCATCGTGTGGCAGAGAGAGAAAAACTCGAGTAGTTCCCGAGACTTGTGACTCGGGCGTAGGTTTAAGGGGCCCTTTTTCTGACGTACATCAACACTCACCTTCACCACTCGTTTTCTCTCCTGCCCAGGCAAATCTGATATGAGCCTACTAGTGCAGCTTTAGATACACGTTCTAGTATAGAACTTACTGCACTTCTGGATAAGCCAAGGTCTTTCAGTAGGTTATAGAGATTTTGCTGGTGGTACCTCTCGCTCCCACTTCTACAGCGTATAAACTAACTACATAGCCGTTTTTTGTTAATTCGTTTAGGAGGTCGTAATACTTATTTTGTTTCATCGCGTGGTCTTTAGGTATATTAGTTTCCCACGGTACAGTAAGTTCTACAAGGACTATGCGTTTCGTAGCTCTAGAAAAAGGAAAATGTCCGGTCTGGATGACGAAACACCCACATCCTCTGGGATTTTGTAGTGCTTTTCATACGTGTCCATTAAAATAGTCCAATCAGGTGCTGTACCCAGGATTGAGTAAGGCTTGTTCCTGGAGTTTGAAGTTGAGCCTTCTTTTACAAAGTTAATTTGTCTGTTGTTTGTCGTCAATCCCTTTTGGGCTCTAGCTACTGAAAGGCTCATGGCTTCACGTATGATTTCAAGTACTCTGTCATGACGCCGTGAGTAATGACCCCATTAAGGAGCACCTTGCATCCCACCAATATGTGCCTTGCTGTACATATCGCCTCTCCACAAGTATAGCAACATTTTTCAGAGGCTTTTCCCCACCTTACCAAGTTACTCTGGTCAGGAGGGTCATTTGGAATGCATTTAGATAAAATTTTAATAAGGCAGGGGACCAGTCATAGATCAAGGTGCGCCATTTTAGAGCTAATGGGATACAGAACTCACCTATGGTTAACCACTCACTTTGCATTTCTAAATTCATAGCGTGCACTTTGTAACCGTCATTTTCGTCTTGTTGTAGAAAGGTTTTTACCATGTCTCGGTCTTCCCTTTTCTTTCTCGCACCCAACCCAGCAGTATTTACTTGTGCACCTGCCATAAATTGTTTATGGAATTGAAGTCTAGATTCCAGGTCTGAAGCAGTTTTGTCTTTTGGGATAGATGTAATTAAGTTAACAGAAGATGGCAAAGCATCCCGAGAAATTACAGGGCAATGAAATGAATTATATCTCCAGGTGAAGGGGGCAATGTTTGACTAGGCACTAGGCATAACACTAGACAATGATATAATTTATTTTCTCCAAAACAGGCTTCACTTTACATTAAAATCAAACACACTTTGACAAATTTCACAAGAATAATCTAGATAAATCTATCAAATTTTAGTTTTTTGTTTATATTTCAAAAACTGGCACAACAATTTCGATAAAATTAATATAAAATCACCTCTGAAGTATTTATTACTTATCTACCAAACAAAAAAGGAACCATCAAAATAAATTTACAATTGGTGTAGCCTTAGATAAAAAAAACATACAATCAAATGGAGGATTTCCTAGTTTTTGGAAAGTCATTCAAAAATAAACTTAAGGAGTCCAAATTACTATTCATAATTATGGGTGCAAGACTCTGTGCTATTATGGTTAGCAAGATGTGCTACTTGCAATCATTGTTTGTAATTTAAATTGTAAACTGAATATTTTTCATTAATACTCTGTTATCATTATTGACAGAAATACAATAATTTAATGTAACTTACAAATCATTTAAAATTGAGTTTGGACACTTGTTGCTCAAAGACATCACAAAAAAGAAAGGAAAGAAGAAGGAAAAGGAAGGAACTCAAATAGATTCAAAACGGGGAATAACAGAGGCTACTTTTTAATGTGGCAATATTAAGGGAACAGGAAACTATGAGGGTTAAACCACATGATGCTGTTAGTTCATAATATAAGCAAATTAGATTTTTTATTAATATTCTTTACTACCAGCGTCACACAGCTTTGCCTGCATAGTTCCCATGCCCGTAATTTTCTCATGGTGAAAAGTAGCCTTAGTGTTATGCTATAAACTATGTGTGTTCAAAGTTTCAACCCAATCTGTTCAGCCGGTCTGAAGTAATTGAGCAACAAATATCAAAGCTTTATAATATTAGTAGGATTTTTCTGTCATTTATTTTTTGCTAGTGTAAATTTAATTAAACACTAGACCTTGTATTTGTAGTAAGATAAATAATGCTTGCAGTATTTTGTAGAATCATAATACTTTCTTATGCCATCCACAGAACCATCTAAGGCAAAAAACATAAAAGGTTAAAAATATCAATTGTTGACAAGCAACCAATCACAGCTCATGTTTACATCACTTATTCTTCAAAGCTACAAGATGGTGAACTGTGATTGGTCCACCATTGTTTGTTTATGCTTAGTAAAACTAAATTGAGTATAACCATCAAATTTCCAAAACAATGTGAAACCACATTGTAGTGGTACTATATAAGGTAAAAAAATGTATCAATGTTATTGTCCCCTAAGAAATTAAATGATACCTTTTGTTTATGATGTCATTAGATACTAAGAATTATTTCCTGAAAATCTGTTTGTTATTAATATGTTTCTATACTGATATATTAGTGAGATTTACCTCTTGAGCCGTGGTAGCTCTCCACGCCGGTGACATAATTATCTGCAGAAACGTGCCCCAGTGCGCGATACCGTAACCGTACGATAAGGACCAAAATATCGCGACATCTGTCATACCATGTGCCTCACGACTAGCCCCAAACAACCCGGGTCACGTGATTACACTCTTTTATAATGTTAGACCGAATAAAACCGTTCACAGCTACTTAATAGCAGTAATTACACACGCGCTCGCGAAAGATAACGGTAATTTCCGATGCAACAAAAAATCTGCACCAAATACTGACACCTTGGAGGTTAGGTTTGCGAATGCAGTTTTTTTATAGTATTCGCGGAAAGTCCGCCACTAAACGATACAATTCAACTGATTTAACATGAGATTTTACTGTCACAAGGCTGTTTAATGAGTTGCTGAAAAAATAAACAATACCAGTGCGACTAATTCACCCGCGCAAACCTAACCTTGATTACGGGCACTCTTTAGATTTCTAGTTCAAGGTCCTATGAAAAAAACTGAAGTCACATGAAGGCGTTACACAAACAAATCTGAAATATCATTGCGACCCGCACAGAAATCTATTTTAAGACAAACAACAGATGAAAAAAGCACTAACCTTACAACCTCAAGTGACGGCTTTCCCCATGTACAATAATATATTAGCACTGTTATGTCGTGAACACTTATCACTGCACTTTCAACACTTACACCGATGTTTTATGCACTGTTAATCACATTAATTCACGATAATAAACGTTTTTTCGTAAAAAAATTAACACTTTTCACGAAACATCACATGTTACAAACTTCACGACTGCACATTTTCTGGTTGCCATCATGAAAATTTTCGGGACTGTCAAAGTCAACCGAAATGACAAAACAAATAGTGATTGACATCGCTAGGAATCGATTAACGAGCCGTATTACAAAATAGTTCCGAAAACGAATGAGATAGTGCTGTCATGGGTTTTTAGTTCTTAGTAGCTTAGTACCACATTTTAACTACAAATATTTTTTTATTTCGTTTTAAATAAAAAAAAATAACATCTTTAAAACTTAATGCTGTTACTAAATATGAGTACTAATAAAAATTGTTATTGTGGTATTCCTAAAAGATTGACAGATACTATAGCAGACTTTTTTGTAGACCTTTTAAAGGGGTACAATATTGCTTCACATTACTTGGATCTAGCTCATAGGGTTCAGCCAGCGTTTGCAGTGTTGGCGCAAAAAATGTGTCTATTTCTGTAACTACATCAGAAATTTTTTTTTTTTTTTTACCTTTTATAGGCTCGCACTTGACCGCCATCTCGCCTGATGTTAAGCGACGATGCGGTCCACGATGGAGCGTGTTTACCTAGAAGAAACCGATTCACTCTCGATTTGAAGACACAAAGATTGTAACCATCGGGGAAAACCCACTCAGGCAACGTACTCTACAGCCTAGACGTTCTTATCACAAACGTAGAGTCAAATCTCTTCGTTCGTGTCTTTGGAACATCAACCATGAAACGATGTCACTTTTTCGAGCTACGAGCATTTCGATAGAAAAAAGGGCAAGGTGGTATTAGATCATGCAGATCAGTGGCACACTCTCCGAAGTGTATCCGATAAAAACCCGATAGGCTAGCGATTTTTCGGCGATGTTCAAGACTTTGAAGGCTTTTTCGCACAAGAGTGCCTATGAGCCTTTTAGCACGTCTTTCGATCGATTCCAGGGCCTCCAGCTGATACTTGGCCGATCCATCCCAAAGGTGCGAACAGTACTCCATACAGGAGTGAATCTGTGCTTGATATAATGTGAGCAACTGTTCAGACTTGAAGTACCTTCGCACCTTTGAAAGGACACCCAGTTTTTTGGCAGCTAATTTAGCCTTGGACTCGATATACGAGCCAAAGTTGAGCGTAGATGTCAAAGTGACGCCCAAAAGCTCAAGACGGTCAGAAACCGGCACGGACACACCTCGAAAAGTAGGAGTCAGTTGAAATGGACTCCTTCTTGCGGAGAAAAGACACGCCTGCGTCTTACTCTCGTTGAACTTGACCAGATTGGCATCGCCCCATTGAGACACCGCCTCAAGGGTCAAGGTCAAACGCTCAATTATTAAATTTATTAAAATTATCCGTGTTCTCTACTATTTTATGCATATAGTATACATATAAACCATTATCTTGAATCATACTATCTATTGAAAAAACTAGCATCAAAATCTGTTTGGTGGTTTTAAAGATTTAAGCATATATTATTGTGATGGACAGAAGCAGGAAGTGCCTTTGTTTTACGCTATGTAGTGATAATGTCAGTTTTAAAACGTAAAATGTAAAAAACTTAAATCAATCAGCTGAATTTACAAAGTATTAAACAATTTAAAACTTTTAAACTATATTTTTTTATTCTTCTACTTCTGCTAACAATATTTTACATTGTAGATGTCTCGACAATCAAGCATTGAACATTCACTGAGTGAACCAGCGGAAGCTTTAGAAGTTATTAAAGAAGAAGTTTCTCCGGTCGTTTCTCATCCCAAAATCATGCCAATAAAATCAAAGAACGCAGATGAAATAAAGCCCTGTTGTGAAAACTGTAAATGCGCAGAAATAAGAAAACCATATTTGGAGATGGAAGAAGTAGATAATCTTCTAAAAGAAAAGAGAAGAACAATTGACGGCTGAATTTAATGAAAGGCTTAATAAGGAAATGGATGCACTCAGAGACAGAGCAGACTTTGTTCTTCAGTAAGTTTACTGGTTAATATTTGGATTTAATTTGCATTTTACACTGATCATATTTATGATTAAATAAATAAAGCCATAGAGTACAAACTTATTAAATTTATTGTTCAATATTTTTAGAAATGAGCAAATTCGTGCTTCTTATATGCTTCGAGAAGCTCACAGAGATAGACAAGAGAAGATTTCAGCGTTGCAGACACAACTGGAGTGTAAGAACTTAGCTGGATTGATGTATGTGATATGCATGGAGAGAAAAAGAAATAAGATGGAAAAAATGGCGATTATTGAAGGTTAATATTAATTAGAATCAAATTACTTTGCAAATTCATAAAATAAAAATATTTTGTGTGAACAGTTTACTTCAATATATTTTTTAGGAAAGAGACATTTAGCGATGTGTAATGTGTACTCGTATATTATTATCTACAATGACGATATTTTACAAACATTTTATGAAGAGAAAACATCTTTTGGCCCACCATACACATCTTTTTTGTGAGCTGTGAGTTGAGCTCAAGCGTCACGTTCGTAAATGAAAGAAATATTTGGGAGTCATGGCCATGCCCTCCGGTTTTACCTGCGCAGTTTCCAAAATGAGCTATCAAATTCTGAGTTATTAGTGTTCACTTTATCAGCAGTTTCTGACTGCTTTTTCCAAAATATGTACTGTCTCTGTTTATCATTTGATTATAAATAGGAACACTCGTATGTAATAAAGATATTTGTAGTTGGTTGGAATCAAATCGACAATCTATGACTAAAGTTTATACATATATTATGTCGCAGCCATCTAAGTATCCTTTATATTGAGAGTCTAACCATTCACCTAGTCATTAAACAGCGCCGTTAAATAGCGGTCTGAAAGATATTTAGCCGTTTGATCGTTTCATCAAACTTGGCAAATAACTTGGATTGTTGATATTTAACTACTTGCCTATTTTGTTCATTTAATTTGTTCCACTCTCTGCCACCTAGTGCTGAAACTTCCGAATCTGTCTAAATAGTACCGGCAAATAATAATACTGTGAATGTCAATATCAACAAACATCATATTTAAAGATTCTTTTGTTTAACTCTTACACGAATCACTTTTAGAGTAAAATAATAATCTATAGTAATATTATAAAGCTTTTGTTTGAACGCGCAAATATCAGGGGTACCTGACCAATTTCAAAAATTCTTTCACCGTTGAATGTACCTACGTGATCCCTGAGTGATAAAGGCTGTATATTAACATTATGTACCACCAGTGAAGCTAAGACGAACCGCTAGTTCGTACATACATTTCATAAAGATAAACGAATATTCCATATTGACTTGTTATGGAAGATTATGATTAAAATTGCGAAATCATATATATTACTAGTAATGCTGGTATAAATATATGTTTGTTTTTTTGTGGCGTACCTAAATGGTAGTAGTAAAAATGTAATTCCATGAAATTGTTGTCCTTAGTCACTCTTTTAATGTTAAAATCTTACATTTTACTAGATTTAGCTCCATATTCTCCGAGATAATTTTTGTAGCCTTTTGTAGCACAATTACATATTAACAGATAAAAAAGGGTGGGCTCATAGTTTTATGGTGCTCAATGAATTAAAACTTAACTATACTTTTTATTTAAAAGTATTGTTTTTCTTACTGACATTCATTCAACAACTTTGTTAAAGATCATCACATGATCAAATGTGTAGTTTACGATTCCTAAAAGGATATACAGACAAACATTCATTTTTATAATTACATTTAGATCTTTATAAAATATCGACAAACTGAATAATTTGGAATCGTTTACAAATCGAATATTTTTAAAAGACTGGCAACTTATGTCTAGAAAAAGCATTGTCATTTTTGCACAAGTTGCAGCGTTCTTTTGCGTGAAATGAACTGAAAGGATTCTTGGGGCATTTTCACAAAAATGTATACCCCCTGTTTTACGCCTGTCCCTCGAATTCAATTGTAATTTCTTACGAAATAGTTTTCACTGTATTTAATTTTCATTCATGAGTGCTAAACAAAATATCTTATAATTGTGTCACAACAAATTTTTAAGAAAAAATACAACAATTGACTCTAAAATAGTAAAAAAACTATTCAGAAATGGTTAATTTTTTGCTGTCCCCAACTGGTTCTTACGCACAATAATCTCTGTTTATAAGTTTTTTTTCAAAGAGCACACTATTTTTGTGGTTTATATAATAAAAGTACATGATTTCCGTAATATTATAAGCCAAAGATTTACAAATTTAAAATAAACTAGTTGTTAAAACAAAATAAAGTAAAATTCAAAAATATTGATAATTCCGGAACATTCCATTTTGTGACCGGATTTTAAACTATGTTTGTATTACAGTAATAACATTTTCTTTCGTTGTTAGCAGCATATTTGTATATGCTTTTGAACGAAACTAAATGTAACCGTCAGTGTTTTTAGAACTGCTTGAGAACGAGACATGTGTCTCACAAGCCGGTGCGTGACGAATTTTTCACTCAGGAATGTGACCATAATTTGTCCTGTTCCAATCTATTTTATTGTGTTCTTTTTAATAAATTAGTTTGAAAATATTATTGTTTCTAAGTTATTCAAAAGTTCGTATGAATAAACATTTACATTATTTTTTAAACGATTTTTATGTGTCAGAGGACATTCAAATGTGACTTCCGTTGTGTGACTATTTGAGCGGTCACATATAAGTGGAACAGAAAGTCACTACATTTCTGAACATCTAAAGCTCAGTTTACATTGCAGAATTCTTAAATTTTTTTGTGATCTTTTTTTGAAGAATTAGATTTTTTTTTATAGTAAACAGTGACGAGAGAAGCAGGACACGTGCCTGATGGTAAGCAACATGACTGCCCATAACAACATGGTAACACCCAGCTTTTGGAAACATATAGAGTCCAAATCTTTATCTAGCACTGCACTGCGCTCGTCACCCATATATGAAAGATTATCTTTATACCCGGTAATTTAATTAAACACATTGCTCTTCAAACCGGAACACATGTTTTCAAAATACTGTTTGGCGGTAGAATGACTGGTAGACTTCCCCAGGCGAACTTTGTAAAGAGTCCTACTAATACTATTATAATAATATAAAGCCCAATTGAAATTAAATTTACAAAGGTAAATATTTACAACAAGCAAAAATAAGTATTAATAATAACAAATTAATAAATACAAAAAAAATAATTAAGTGTGAATTTTACGGTGACAAATCAATTTTCTTGCGTTCGGTATGTGTACTGTACTATTAACGCGTCATGTAAATGCGCCCTTACCGTTTTCTGGTGTTCGGTTTTGTGACTGTCCCTTAATTTCAAATAACTAAAATATATTTTAAAGAAGCCAATTTCATATTTTAAGTCTGTTAGAGTACTCTCTGGAACGAAAATGATTTATTTGTATATTATTTTGTACCTCATCCTCTAAAATATATGTTGTAATTTCAAAGGCAATAATAATTAAGGGCAAGAAAGTACCAAGAGTCACACAACTGAAGAGTTTATTGAATTATTGATGAAAGTACAATAAAAAATGCAAATATTTACAGTTTTTTATGTTAAATGTCCAATTTATAAGTGGTAGACGCCAAAATTATCCAATAAATAAAGTGGTTTTTAACGTTTTTTAGCTCGAAAATATAGTCACACAACTGATATTAAATTGTGTGACTTTCCATTATGTTTTAGTATATCTAACACTATTTACTTCTAATCTCATAACATTCCAGTGTTTCCAAGAATATATAAATTTTCTATCATAATGAGACCAAACACAACCTCAAAACGAATACTTCTAAAAATACTGTAATTTTTTGTTGGAGTATACATTTTTGTGAAAACGCCCCTTGATGACTTTCTCGCTTTTTTTTCGCATAGAATAGTGATGTGATGTGTTGAGGAAGGTCCGGTAGGTATGCTTTATTCGATTTCTATCGGTCTCGATATTGCTAAAAGAGTTGATTGTGACGTATCGAATATTATCATAAATCACAACAATACTTTCTTTGAATATTTCAATCATGAATACTGTCTAAGATAATCACAAGGTAACTATTGCTTGGTCTTTTGTATTTCGCAATTTGCTATAATTTTCGATCGCAAAAATTAAACTATACCATCAGCATAATTCAAATAGTAAAGGGTCCAAAAATCTAAATTAAAAGTAGGTAGCATCAAATACAGGTAGAGGACAAATGACCCGTGAGAATGCACGAATGCACCGAATGTGCGAGAAAGATACAGTCAGCTGCCGTTCACTGAGCTACTGTATTATATTCAATATAGTATTTATTATATTCAATTAATGTGTAAACGATTGATACTCCGAGGGACCTATATTACACCAAATGACGATAACTAACAAACTTAACTTTGCAGTCGGGTTTTAGGTGGGTTTTACACAAAAATATATAATTTGATTTCAAAAGAATTAAAACAATTGGCACTCATAGGGCCTGCCAATAGAAGTGAAAACTATTAACTCAGAATTTGAAAGCTCACTTTGAAAAGTACTCGGACGTGGCCACCTAGATCATTCAAGTTTACTCAAAGATTTATTTCACTTACGCACGTGACGATTGAACTCATTTCACAGCTCGCGGAAAATCTGCATGTCATGAGCCAAAAGAAGTTTTTAATGAAAAAAAACTTCCTTGATTTTAGTGCAAAAACTTTCAAAAATTTCAAATCCAAGATGGCCCCCAGGCCAGGTGGGGTGGCCCACAAAATGGCGAATTATATATTTTTTTCACTACCTTCTTTCTCAAAATGAGCATCAAACGAAAGGGCTTGACTAGTACAATACTTTGCACTATGACAAATTTCAAATCCAAGATGGCTGCTACCACAAAATGGCGAAATACATTTATTTTTTCACAACTCCCTTAATATGGGTATGAAATGAAAAGGCTTGACTAGTAGAATGTTGTCCAGATAACAAATCTGAAGCAGTCTGGGGTTAATCAATCAAGCGGGTTTTTTTTATTTTGTTCTTGTTAATTGTGCTTATTGAGTGACGGGATGTGCAGGGCATGTCCCTGATGGTAAATAACATACCTGACCATAACGGCACAAAGTCGCGGAGCTATGGGGACAATGAAGAATTTAGATCACGTGAGCGCTCATCACCCGGAGTTATGAGATGATTATCTCTATGCTTTGTATTTTTTCCGCATATATAAAAAAAGGCTTAGGTACATTGGCTTCGGGTGCTTTCGGTTTTTAGCGGCCATTAATCAAATTTCACATTACAGAATGTAACCAAAGGTTATTATGCATACATTTTTCTAAACTGTATCGAAAGAAAAGTAAGATATTTAACTTTGCTTTTCTCATCTATAGATACCAATATAATAAAGCTGAAGAGTTTGTTTGTTTGTTTGTACGCTAGGATTTGCTAGGAGCTACTGGTCCGAACTGAAAGACTATTTCTAAGTTGGATAGTCAATTACATAACATTACGCTGCTATCAATAGGAGCGGAGTATAAATAAAGAATGTAACAAAAACGGGCAAACCTATTCCTTTTTGAGAGCTTTCGTTGACATGACTGTGCTGAAGTGTGACATGTGTCTATCTTTTAAGGTTAACAAGAACAAAATTAAAAATTTTGATCGACCCCCGACTACCTCAGATTTGTTATCTGTACAACATTTTACAAGTCAAGCCCTTTCATTTGATACCCATATTAAGGGAGTTGTGAAAAAATAAATTTATTTCGCCATTTTGTGGAAGCGGCCATCTTGGATTTGAAATTTGTCATAGTGCAATGTATTCTATTAGTCAAGCCCTTTCGTTTGGTACCCATATTGAGGTAGTAGTGAAAAAAATATATAATTCGCCATTTTGTGGTGGCGGCCATCTTGGATTTGATTTTTTATAGTGTATAGTATTTTACAAGTTAAGTCCTTTCATTTGATACCCATATTGAGGTAAGTTGTGAAGAAATATTTTTTCCGCCATTTTGTGGCGGCGACCATCTTGAATCGATATTAACCAAACATAGCTAAGAACATCTGCACGGATATTAACTATCAAATAAAAAAACGCATTGAAATCGGCTTATTTGTTTGAGCTCTACGGCGCCACAGACAGACACACACACAGACAGACAGGCAGCAGACAGACATCGACGTCAAACTTATAACACCCCTTTTTTTGGTCGAGGGTTAAAAACAGAAAAATATAGCCCTTGAAAGGCCATAACTCAGCTCCGATACTACTGACAGTAGTAGATCTGATCTTTGAAAACTTTTGCGTAAATATTATAATATGTACTCTAATGGTTTCCCTTAACGTCTACTGCGACGCTGTACTGATACGATCACGTTTTCGCTGCGTTTCTTACTTTGGACATCATTATTGGCTTCGGGTTGTTTTGATATTAATAATGACCATTTCAGAATATTCTAATTACATTCGGGCACTGCAAGACATCCTTACTGAAGCGCAAAGTTTAATTTTGAATCTATCAAGGGGCTACAAAACCGCGGCGAGGGTCGACAACGAATGGCGGCAGAAAATGAAAAAAACTTTATTTGAGGTAAATTCTAAAGACGCATTTTCAGAACTCACATTATCCTGTCAAAGATACTCGTATTTCTTAGTTTCGCTACTGTTTATTTTGTTAGATAAATTTCACTAAATTAAATATTGGCACCACCTTTGGTGAAACTGACCATCTTTGCCACATTTTTTTGTATTCTGAAAACATCACTCATGAACAATAAGTACATATTAAAATACATAGGTAGTATATACAAGACAAACCAAAATGCCAGTCAGGGTCAATAATATTGACTCATTAAAAAAAGAACTACACATTTTATTTTATGACGGAGTCACGGAGTCGTCACTATTTATCAGTAAGCTATAGGGCGAGAGCAAAAGAGAACGAGGCATAAGCTTCAGTACTCAGTACGTCTCGCCTCATTTGAAGTGGAACATTGTACTTTAGTTGTTTTTCCTTAAAACTGAAACTCTTTCTCAAATGTTGTCCTAACCCAAAACTAGTTCTATTAAAGAAATCGAATGTTCGAAAAGTATCGTGAACAAAGTTAATTGCGGTGCCTGCCCCCCTCACTAAACTTAAAATACTCCTAGCAGCTTAACACAGATTAGAAAATAGTTTGCACGAGGTGTGTAATCTGTGGTTTGCACAAATAGGTAGGTAGTTTGCACATTGTCAAAAAGTTTGCCTCTAGCCATCTCTAGCGCCAATTTGTGCCACTAACTGTGGACAGTACGGTCAAAACAGAAAAACTACTGACGTCCACAGAACAATGATACAAAAGTTGTCAAATTTTGAAATAGGTGGCACCACTTTTCGATCGTAGCGCCATCCCTACGTTCTACAGATAAGTTGGTTGTACTGTTAGTGCGTAGGGCCACAGATCAGAAAATAGTTACTTCGTAACAGATGCATCACTGCCATGCAAAAGCGCAAATACCTACACGATAATAACCTAAACTTTCGTAAACTACTTACCTACTGTTACTTGCAAGTAAAAATACACCTTTGCACAGGCACGCAGAGTTGAGAATACCGTGCGCCCCGTGTGACTTGTCGTCTGCTTACATCACTGACCAAGCGTGCTAGGGTTGTACGAAATATGATAATATGATGATAAAACTAAACTACAAATTGTAATGTTCTTTATTGTTGATTTAAATGGAATGAAAATGAAAAAAAAATATATTATCTCAATAACGAAAACCAAATCACAAGAAAAGTTACAAAACCTAGCGTCTACCGCCTTAAAGTTATGAAAAACAGTTTCAGCGCTCCCGGATGTTAAATAATACAAAGCGACAATAAATACAAAGAATACATATATGTGACAATAAATAGGTACAAAGAATGAGTACTTAACATGTTTTGCTAGTGTGAACTAGATCCCACACTATGGTGACCTGTTTTGTGGGATCCAGGCTAATTTTAAGCAAGTAAAAAAATAGACTGAAACGACTAAAAAAATAGATATTTTTATTTTATTTACAAACAATTAAATTTTCTCCGAAAAAAACAAACCTTCAGATACTCGAATTATAGAATTTTATAATTTTTTTAAGTTTATCATCACGTCATACAGATATAATAGATATATTAAATGTATTTATATATACTTATGCTTTACATTATTACATACCATTGCAATTTTTTCAACATACCTGAATTGAGAACCTCCTCCTTTTATGTCAATTAAAACTATTATATGCCTTAAATTAAGAAACTTGCTCATTAATTATATAGGTATATATATTTTATCTTTACACTTAAAATAGAGTGGGTACAATTTGAAATAAGATAAATTACTACATTTTAGTGTATTGCTATTGCAGCCATCCACAATACAATAACGCCGCGACATTATTTATGCGCGCACTCGGCGTTCGTACGCACGTCAACTCGGGCAAGCGGCCGGCGCCCCTGTGATTTAGTACACCCGGGTGGAGCCGAACGAGTAGGTTAATATCGCGCGCCGTATAGCGAGTGGTGAGGGTGTGGTAGGGCGTAGAGATGTTAGAAGTGTAGAGTCTACACTTCTAAACATCTACTGTAGAGGGTTGGCCTTGTTTGTATAAGTGTAGTCGTGTGCAATCACTTAATATTCAATTCACGGAATCCCCAAAAGGGATTTTGACGTGATAATATAACGGTTTTACATAAAAATAAAACCGATATTATGTGCCGAGAACGGAAAACATACAGCATTATATGAAGAAGCAGTATGTATACTTATCTTATTAATCTGTGGTCGACGTCTATACCATAGACAATTAGCTTCATCTTGACGCCACCAGAGGGCGCCGCAAGTGCGCCACCAGCAAGGGCACCCGGCGCGGTGCGATCTTTGGGATTCATAGTCTTCACCAGAAAGCCCTTTCTAGAATGCTGTATGTTTTCCGTTCTCGGCACATAATATCGGTTTTATTTTTATGTAAAACCGTTATATTGATGTGCCTCAGGAAAACATACAGCATTATATGAAGACGTGTTTGTTATCTGCTGGTGTATGTCCAAAAATTAACAACGCTATGATGACTGAAACATTTGAATACTTATTAAAATAAAGTGTTCAATAACATTTTGTAATTAGCTAAATTAATAAAGCTAATTTGTGTGTGATGTAAACTTTGAAGAACATGATTAACCATTTATGTTAATTTCGCAGTAAATTAACCTAACATGCTTAATGTGTTAAGATATTTCCATATTTTGCTTAATAATGTCATCAATCGATTGGGTATTTGATCATCCAAAGGCTACTGCTATATCTGGTCCACATCTCCTAGTTGTACGTTCATGGCACTGTCTCACTGGACTGGACATATCCAATTTTTTAGTAACAAGATGTTAAGCAACTGCTATAGATAAAATTTATTTGATTTGACTCGAAAGCTATTCTGTTTTTCTCAGATAGGAACTAGAAATATGTGATAAGACACAAATTATTCTCATTTTCCATGTTCATACTGCTATATAGCAATAATACCTATGTATATTTCGGTCTATAATATTTAAAAAGGGGTTATTGTTTAAAGAACCGTTCCAAACATATATGTTTTACATACTGTTTTTGGAGGACTTGGAAAACAACCAATCTACATAAAGTAACTCTCTAAGACTTCAGGTAGCTGTAGAATTCAGACGATTATCGCTTTCATAAAATTTTAAAATGTACATAATTATGAAGTTCCATTTTAGTGTGTTGTCTGCAAATAGGCGACATAATATAAGTACATACTATGTGTACTAATTCTGTTTTAAGTGATAAGCTGTTATTTGAAACTAGACTTATCCGTGTTTTAGCTGTCAGCAGTTCTTGAATTTTAATATCAAATTATAATTATTTTGATCAGACTTAAGATATATTATAACATATTTAACGCATATAAGTCCTCGCTCGACCATCGTTTCGTCCGGTGCCGAGTGACAGTAAGGGTTGGCAATGATTCACACTGACCTAGCGTTATTTTATAAACTATTTTTCTGTGAGTTTCTCACTCAGATCTACCCTCATTTTCCCAAAAATCTAGGGTTTTATCAATACTCATGAAGATTTCAATGTAATGATACACTCTACAGCGACATTTACCTAGAATCTTTCTAGGTCACGCGTTATCCACCAGGCCGCACCAGCCCGGTGGACCATGGCTTTTGCCGACTCCCAGTGATGGGAACGAGTCAGAAGGCTGGGCTGGTTTCGTATAAATATAATTTGTTTGTTGGCTGGTCGAGAGCCACTACCTTGTACGTCCTTGTTGTACAGTTCGAATGTGCTAATAATAACCAGGAAAGAATACTGGAATTTGGGTTCATCAGAGCTTGTCGAAAGCATTTATAGGCTTTGTTGACGACATTTTGCAATTATTTGTTGCAAATGGATCTTTTGAATCCGTTTATTTATAAAATATGGTGGTTCTTAGTCGCTGTTTTAAATCTCATCCTCAAGCTTAAACTTAAGATACCGTTTACATAACGGTTCTGCTACAATTATTTAATGTTACTGTTCACCGTATCTACTTTCAATTTGGTTTTGGTGTTATCTCGAAATGATAAAAATCTTAAATCTTTTTCTATTCATATTTAACCTTGTTATTACTTATCAGATTTTATAAAATCGAAGAGCATACGGTTTCTCTCTTCAGAATAGAGACTATACGGCAAGCTGGGCACTCTTTCACAAACTAAATATTAATCAACATTATCGCTCATTGGAATTGAAAACACAACTGCGTAAGACGCGTGTTTTAAATTATCATGTGTTTTAGGAGTATAAACATCATCAGGGAATGTCAGAAGAATGCAAACGATTCGTGGTCATAGATTCCTTCGTTGTTGTGATAGAGTATTAGTCGTTAAGTAATTATTCGTAGTTAGTATTGCTCATGGTGCTTTGTGTATTGAAACATAATGAGAAGTGGCTCCGCGCCACCACACCATCGCAGTAGGTACTACATCCTTTTTGTTAAATCATGTAAGTACAAGTCATACTTGACGAAGCTGTTACTGGTTAAATCTGAGGTGGCGGATATTAAAGTCTGCCGTATGGTACCAGAAACAGTAAAATTTAGGCCACCCTTCAATTCCAATTTAAGCAAATCAAATCTAACTTTTGCGTCAGATGTAGGTAGATTCATGTACTTTTCTATAAACGCTGTTATGTGTAGATATATGTGCGCCATAGTTGACCTGCTCCTATTTTCTGTCAATAACCTTCCAGATACATAATGTGAATATACATAGATACCTGCTTACTCGATCATAGGCATTTCCAGTGTCTCGCGGCTTCCGCAACCTAGAGACGTAACTTGGAACACTGCACCAGAAGGAAGTCGTTCAGTAAAGACTGACACGACCCTTCGAACGCAAGGTCTCCGCGACCAAACGTGTGTTAGTAGTAAGATATGGTGCGGGGACCAGGTCCAAAACAAGTATTGGTCAAATATATTGGACATGAGTATGTTCCAAGTGTCTCATGGCTTCCGCAGCCAAGAAACTTAACTTGGTACTGCACCAGAAGGAAGTCGTTCAGTAAAGACTGACACGACCCTTCGAACGCAAGGTCTCCGCGACCAAGCGTGTGTTAGTGGTAAGATATGGTGCTGGGACCTGGTCAAATGTGAGGTATCAATTGTTCCAAATGATGTCTCGCGGTTTCCGAAATCTAGAGGCTTATTTAAATTTTTATTGCACCAGAAGGAGGTCGTCTTGTAAGATTAGTGCGAAGTGCGACTCTTCGTACGCAAGGTTTCCGCGACCAAGCATGTTATGAAAAATGTGGTGCCAAGGAGAGATCAAAATTTAAATATGTATACGTATTAAAATAAAACATGCCATAAAACATTTGATAATACAATAGAACATCTACTTGAATGATGTATTTCTTATAAATATCTCTGAAATTGGCGACTTGCTTCTCTTCCGCAGAAGGTTTGTTTTATAACAGGGACTCCTCCCTGAATCGATAGTTATCGATGTGATGAGTTGGATGTAGCTGTGAATTTTAAATCTATTGATATGGGTTTATGTGAAATTTTATTCTCCCAAATAGTTATATTGG
Organism: Ectropis grisescens; assembly: GCA_017562165.1. Taxonomy (NCBI): domain Eukaryota; kingdom Metazoa; phylum Arthropoda; class Insecta; order Lepidoptera; family Geometridae; genus Ectropis; species Ectropis grisescens. The sequence goes on along the minus strand of CM029792.1, from coordinate 3,701,747 downwards.
CACCCAGAGCTCGCCATTGCATATGAAATACTTATTTTTTTTTTTTTTTTTTTTTTTTTTTTTGTAGGTATGTAAGAATTTTAAAATGCAATACATTCACGATCGTATTGTATAAAAGATCCAAACTTAGAATATCCTTACATAAATAAATGGTTATGCATGTATGTTTGCAAATTTGTCCACGTTGTAGCGGCTTACTTTATTCGATAGTGCAACTAAATTAAGTGATGGTGTAATTACAATAGTGCAACTGAACTAAGTTTCGTCAAATCTTAGTTAATAATGCGTATAATTATGATATATTCATTTCAACCCCATCGGCACGTCTATGTATTTGTATACGTCTGAACTAGTTCGGTGGACACCGAAGGGTATAAAATTAATTTCGTTTATACCTGTTTTTGATGTTTTAATTAATTTCATAGAATATTATTCAATGTTGATTCCGATTCTGAACAGCCATTTTCCCTTCTTTTTTTGAAAAGTGGGATTAGATGTTGCCATAATTATATGTAATATTGAGATACTCTTAATAAGTTTAGCTTCCCAGATGTTACTAAGCAGTAACTTATTGGTTACACACCTTATCAAAGTGTATTAGTATTAGTAGGTAGTTGAGACAAGGTTCAAACAATAAATAATTTAAACAAGCCAGTTAAAAACTGGGAGATGCACCTGAAACCCTTAGTTTTCTTTTAGCGGACACGCTGCCAAGCGGGTAGGTACATGCTGTAGATTTACTTAGCAATTTAACGTTAGCTGGTCTAATAATTTACATAATAGCCTTCAAAACCTTTTTACGTGTGTCTACCCGCATGTCCAAAGAGTATCGGTCACATACTATGTTGGTACAAGTGTGTTCCAGCTATCACACGGTTTCCGCAACCTAGAAACGTAATTTGGAACTGCACCAGAAGGAAGTCGTTCAGTAAAGACTGACACGACCCTTCGAACGCAAGGTCTCCGCGACCAGGCGTAAATGATCGAAATGTTTTCGATATATTGGTCAAAACCATACATTAGAGATTAGGCAAAACTCGCACTAGTGAGCCAGCTGCTCACTTTTGATAAAATGCATATAAATGAATGAAGACTGACCTGCATGTATAAGACCTTGATTCTGGAATCGGTCGATCTCACCTTTTACCACGCAGAGGATTTACCATTTTTCTTCGATGGATGAATTATCCGCTTCACTCACGGCTACTTCGAAAATCTCAATCCGTTGAGATTTCAATAAAATTTCGTGTAATATATAAACACATTTAAAATATTTTTCGATAGTTATTAATTGTTAATTAGTGATAATTGAATATTTTTTTCTATAATTTCGACCACTCGTGGCGAAAGTATACAACGCTATATGAATCCCAAAGATCGCACCGCGCCGGGTGCCCTTGCTGGTGGCGCACTTGCGGCGCCCTCTGGTGGCGTCAAGATGAAGCTAATTGTCTATGGTATAGACGTCGACCACAGATTAATAAGATAAGTATACATACTGCTTCTTCATATAATGCTGTATGTTTTCCTGAGGCACATCAATGTCTAATAAATCGATGAATATATAAAATAATCGCCGGCTGCATGCACGAAAAAGTGTCCCGTTATGTCCCGTTACGCTCATTGTACACTTTCGCCGCATCTATCAATGTTTTGTTATGACGTTGTCACGTTAAACTATCGTCCGAACCAACCGAAATAAACAGACAACCAATTTTTTTATATTCCAAAACAGAATTTGTGTGGATTTCGAGAACATTTTGAGGAGTTGAAATGTTCCTAAGCGTAAAATTCTGCCTTACGAGTAAATAGTAATTTACTTAATTTTGAGCGCTCATACCTGGACCGGGACCTCGTTGCTACGCCACCAGTCGAGGGTTAGTCGAACCAACACAAATACCTTATTTGGCTCATGCACAACAACTTTGCCAAAGATCATCACACCAAAGATTGTGGAACTCAAGATTAGCCCTGAACATCTTGACATTGGTAACAAACTGCGTCTGTGACATCTGTCTCTATCTAAGACATCTATCTCGCTCGCGCTAGTTATAATTGGTATTATTATTCTCTATCTGTCACACTGATGGTAGCCGTTTAAAAATTTTAATGGGTGTGTAATTAGATTTATTTGAGTTTCTAGAATTATTAGAACACTTTTTGAATGCAGAGGAAGGCATAACCTTTTATATTTATGTTCAAAATGATCAAAATCAGTGATAGTTAAAAACGACCGGCGTCCCCCCGCTTCCTACAACCGACTAGAACAGAAAGAGTGAGGTCACTCTTCCCAACGTTAACATGATTCCGTGCACCCTGAAGTTTGGGAGGGTTAATCTTGAGTTCTACGATCTATGCATCACATGATCGTAGAATAGTTTACGATTATATAAAGGACATATTATAATACAAACAAACATTTATTTTTATAATGTTTTATGTATATTTATGTAGATAATGTCTCCTTGTTTCTTCAAGTTCCAACTATTCGTGCAAGACTTCACGAAAGGCGCCCCAGAGTCGGAGCAGTTCTTCTTCGACCTGCCGAAGCTACTCCACACGGAAGCCTCGACCGTGGACGACCCACTGGAAGACCCGTGCACCTGCGCTGATGATGACAGCCTTGAAGAACTGGAGAAGGGAACGGGTAACGTTTTTTTACCTTTTATAGGTTTACACTTGACCGCCACCTCGCCATGTGGTCTACGATGGAGCGTGCTTATCTATAAGAAACCGATTCGCTCTCGATTTGAAGATCCCAAAATTATAACCATCGGGAAAAACCCAAACAGGCAACGCATTCCACACCCTAGACGTTCTTATCACAAAAGTGGAGTCAACCTCATCGTTCGTGTCTTTGGAGTATCAACTATGAAACGATGCCGCTTCTTCGAGCTACGAGAAGACCGATAGAAAAAAGAGAAAGGTGGTATTAGATCATGCAGATCAGTTGCACACTCCCCCGAAGTGTATCCGATAAAAAACCGACAAGCTATTTAACTGTCGGTGGATGCTAAAAGCAAAATAAACCCTGCTAATAATATTAGTAATATTGTATTCGTAGTCATCGTGGAACTACTCGCGTAATTCCCGTGTTTAAAAGTATTTTTGTTATTCTAGTCTATAATCTAACTGTGTTCCAAATTTCGACCCTATCTGTTCAGCCGTTCCGACGTGATTGACCAACAAACATCCAAATGTTTGCCTTTATAATGTCTATAGGATATATATCTATGACGTTACAGGAGAATGATATCGATATAAATTTCAAAAAAATTCTGTGTGCCTGAAGTTTGGAAGGGCACATCCAGTGATTTATATCGATAGAGAAGGATGTCAAAGTGAAGGTGTTTGTGTTTGTTGCTCAATAGGGAATATGCATGCATTTTTTTTAATATTTTTAATTCACTTTTTACATTATTATAACTCAATAAATAAATATAAATACTCTTGTAAATGTACAAATTGATTTTTAAAATCATATTTAAAATATCGATATAATTTGTCCAGTTTAAACGCCGCCATCTTTCCCGCGCCTGCATGACGTCACAGGCCACGACCTGTGTTTGTTTACTACAAGTGTTGCAGTTACTTTGTACCGATTTTTGAGTTGTGCTAGCTAATCAAACGATGGAGAACACGACTTTTCTCTCTAACACTACTAGCTCAGTACGAATATCGACACCGTTAAAGCAGAAAACATGCCATGTGACGTCACATTTGGTTTCCACAGATAATGATGCGTTTCGCAAACTTGAATTTCCCGCGCCTATTTTGCACTTTTTAAATATTTTTTTTTTATTAATAATTAACTAAATAATAAAATAATTGTTTTCGCATAATGGCGGGACATTAAGGATTCTACGAAAAAAAAATCAAACCAATTTAAACTACATGCATATTCCCATATCACGCTGCACTACACTGGTAAAATCGCGGGGCGTTGCTAGTAATAGCATAATTTCCTTAAGCGCTCTACAGACGATGCCCTGAAATCGGAGGTTATGACGTAGATGTAGTGGAGCACTAAAATAGGGTATTCTCTACACACGTACAAATCAGTCAGTACGATACTGGCTGTACAACAGACTGGTCGTCGATCAGAGCAAAGAGTATGTAATTACTACGTAGGAGTCGGCACTCAGTACAAACCAATAACAGCAGTTAACATGTCAGTTCAATACCAACCTAACAAATTATTTAGTTTTCATAATATATGTTATATTAGACTTAAATAAAGTTTCTAGTGAAAATGAAAAACTTCTTGGTAAACTACGTTTTATATTTACAATACAATAGAAAAATAAATTTACAGCTAATAAAGAACAAAAAACGCGGAAATAAATCAAAGAACAATTATGATCAACACGCAAATGCCACAATGACTAAACAATGCCAAATTGACAAATCGCCTAAATTGGTAAAGAGATGCCCGATGATATGATATTATATTATATATCGTAAAATGCTATTGCCTATTATAAAATTTGAAATCGGATCGGTTGAAATTGCGAAAACAGTTGGATTATAGTCTGGAATAACTTAGACTTTATCAGCTGACTATTATTATCATTGTATAAATTCAGATCAGTAGAAACTGTGTTGCCAGACATATTGCATGCTTCTAGAAGAAGAGGCCAGTTTGTACAGGTCAACTTTTAAAATGTTTTGTATTACCTTATCCTTACCTTTTAGTTTAGTTAGTTTATGAATAATATTTGTAGGATTATGATGGGCAACAAATTTGTGTGTTTCTAATGGATAATACTGTTGGGGCTATTAAAAATTTATCATTTTTACTATGTACAATGTAAAATGTCATCATCATCAGTCTGTATTCGTCCACTTCTGGACATAGGCGTCTCCAATAATATGCTTCTCAACCCAATCTTTGGTCTTACGTCTGCTACCGCCATCAATTGCTTTTCATGTATAGTCATTCCATCTAGTATCTCGAAATCCTATACTACGTTAACTGATTCGCGGTTTGGCCAACAGCTTGATGTCTTGCTTGAAGTCAATCTGACCAAAAATCGACTGTAGGTATATAGGAACAGGAACTGAAACAATTTTAAATTCAAAATTTTCTTCAAATAGTGAGTCAACATGGATATAAATACTATTTTAAAGAGTAACCTACTTCTTTACACACGTATTTATTCTGTACTAACTAAAAATACTAGTTGTGGAAGGGTCATACTTTTATCGCGGCACATCCCTATGTTGTCGTAGTTGACATAAACCTTATCCGCTTACGATTGGCACAAGAGAACCGTGCCGAAAACTCCTATCTATTCTATCTATTGACTTACATTTTATCTGGTTTCCGCAAATTTCAAATTTATTATAGACCATCTTTTCGGCGGCATTGTAGTAAAACGTATTCACTGCTTAATGCTAACATAATATTATTATGCAATATCTTCTATTCAACTTCTATTTCTTCTTCTTTTTTCTATTAAGCTCCTCGATTAAAATACACGAAACATAATACAAGCAATGTGACGGACATGACCACAGACTTAAGTAGATACTTTGATATAACAGTGAAAGAAAGAAAGCTATACATACTGTGCTCTTGACATGGACCGTGTAAATTTCATACATTTATAATTGTTCCAAGTTATGATAGACTTACAACTTACAAAACTAGGGCGTGTATTCCGCAATTCCGAAATCTTGGAGATTTTTTCGATACTTAAATTCCGAAATTGAAACACTTTAATATCGTTACTCAATATCGGTATTTTGACTACCAACTTCTTTTCTAACGATACACACACGCGATTAGTTATTAAAATAAACCTGAGCGGCTCCAAAATTATTGAACTGGATTTGTTTAACCCCACCATTCTCCTACTTCAAAAGATTTTTAAATCTTTACATAATTACCATAAGCTTCTTTTTAGGTCAAAAATCAGTCTTTCCCTAAAGGCCCTTCTGCTTTAACTAAAATGTTCGATGGCATATCGTTTACTTGCAGGGCGGGCGACTCAGTTATGGAATAAATTGCCCGTGCACATCAGGCATTCTCCTTCACTGAACAATTTGAAAAATATGTTTAACAATTATATTTGTTAAAATTGTAGACTTGTTGTTGGAAAATTTACTACTTATGCAATTACAGGCGTTTTTATTTATGTTGTTGTAATCGCATTACATTTATTTATAATCGTATTAATTAGTATTGGTATTATACATCAATAATTAAGTACCTACTAGTATTGTTGTATAAGATTAACTAACTACAATATCATTATATTGTGTTTTTATTATTATTGTGTCTTTCATTCCGTTTTTTTTTCTTCTTGTTTGCGCACCCCATATTCTGACTATTTTACATATTCTTTTCCGTCTTAAGGTTGGCTGGAATAGATCGCTTTCAGCGGAAAGGCCGCCCACTGTCGCAGTACTTTACAATGTTTTGTTGAGTTTTTCTGTGCCTTTTTTTAATGTGTCAATAAAAAGTAAGCATAAATATTAATAAATTTTGTAGGTAAAATCCAAATACATTTTCCAGTTTCGAAACTGTTCCGGAATTCCGATATTGGGTATTTACTATCATGATTCAGTGCAGGAATTGAAAACTTTCCGATATTACATTCCCTACTTAAAACAAAAACATAGGTGTTGCCATGGCACTTACTACTGAGAAAAGAGACTTAGGTTAAAAACTGGTTGTAAAACATCATGAATTATAGACAAAAACATTAGGGATGTTTTTTGAAAACTTGTTGTAGCGCACACACAGATTTTTCGTGGGCTGTGAATGAAATGAAAGAAATGTTCAGATGAACTCAGTATCGCCCAGAGGAGATGATCAGATGATCGATATTCATTGATGGTGATATCAATTTAATTTTGCAGATAAAAGTAGTACTGCGTAGTGGTACTAGGCGCAATCCGAACGGCTCAAATTCAAAATGACAATCCTTGCTTCTGTAATTCTAAACAGATAAAACAAAGACCGAGATGTGAGATTCGGTGTCGGATCAATCCGACTGGGTTTAGAATAGCTACGCTGGTTTCATTTAATTTCTACAATAAAAGAGTCGTAACATATATTGTGACGGACCTGGGGTTGGACCAATTTGAGTTTAAAGATCTTTTTTGAAATGATTAAACTTACCAATTGTACTTGCTGTACTTTAACTTACTTTTTGCTCTCGAAATAAAGGTATTCGAATGAGGTTCTGCTGCTGAGATAAGAAAAAAAGAAAATGGGCAGAACTCAGGTGTATGTTCTAGACTTGCGCTGATTGGGACTCTTTAAAGCCGTGATTCCGCCAGGCGAACCGTGACAGGAGCACAGACTGTCTCTCCAGAGTGACCCGCCTGTCACCTAAGTGCAAGCTATAACTACTGTGGGATCAGCTATGAAATACTCTCAATTGTATGCTAAAAGCTTTACCGCGAGCAAGAGTACAGGTAAATAGATAGCGCTGATAAATTTCAATATGAGGCTTTATCGGGTTTTTGAAGATTATAAGAGCGAGTAAAGTTTTAAGTGCTCTTAGATTGTTTACAGTCCAATATGACTTTACAATAAATTGAATAAGACATTCGCAAACTCTAGGTGACAAGAGAAATCATCTGCCTCGTTCCTTTTATTTCATTCAGTCATTTCATACTCTAAGATCGGGTTTAGATGTTGGGGTTGTGTAACGCACCTTCGCTTCGGCGCGGCCCGTATCAAAAGAGCAGACTAGGTTCACCTTTAATAATTTCATAGCCTTAAGATCGGGGTTAGATGTTGGGGTTGTGTAACGCACCTTCGCTTCGGCGCGGCCCGTATCAAAAGTGCAGACTAGGTTCACCTTTAATCATTTCATATAATTCATATTTGACTTGAAGATCGACGCAGTTGAAGTCTCACGCCCAATCCGGGAGTAAAAAGAACGCAACCAGCGATGAGTGAATAAAATTCAATATATACAAACAAGTCCGAGAGCCCACCGGTTTGAGTCTTCCCGTAGCCACGATATTACAGTTCCTAGTAGGCCTTACCCAGGTTCCGTAAGGAGTGGCTATGGAGTTAGCGTTAGCAATTGCATGGTCGTGATTATCGTGAGCAGCGATATATGACAATAGTTAACGAACTCCAACGACCTGAAGGGTCGATTTCCTATCCCTCCTATGCTAATGTATTGACATTAGCGACAGGAAGGTGTCGCACGTAACATCAGGTTATTAGACAGCGTTTTACAAATAAATATACATAAGACTCAAATTAAATGCAGCAAGATGCAACTATATGTAGGTACGAGATGCAGTAGAGTCTCGCTTAGTAGGCATTTTGTGACAAGATATTATCATCATTAGTTGGAACTTAGATAATGAAATTAAAACACATAATTATCATCTTAATTACTTTTCGTATATTCATATTTTTAAACCCTATCGTTATTGAGGAAGCCCAACATTTGTTGCTTTTGGATTAGGGAAAAACTCAGCTTTTCATAAGAAAAACCTAATCAGACTCCTCTGAACAAAATAGATTTCTAGAATACATCAGATCAAAAATGAAGTTTATACACAAAGCATTTCGTTTGGTCCAATCTATTAAAGTCTTCCTTTCACTTAATGCAAGCATACTAATGTGACTAAAATAGTCCTTACGTTACTCATTTCTTAAATCATGATTTGACGTTAAATTATGCCAAACGGTAAACATAGTTGTTAGGTGCTAATTACTTAACTTGTAATCTCTCTTTGGACGGTAGAACTTCGCAAGGGTGAACTCGAATCAGCGCGTTGAAGACGGTACACAAAATACAATAATACTACGTTAACTCACTATAGACAATATAACTGAGACTATTTGACTACAATAATCGCGAAAGAAAACAAAAAGGTGTGCGACGTTCCACGACGAATTGCTGACTGCCCCCTCATTGTTCTCCAGGATGCTTTTTCTTGAGCGCCTTGGCCCGAACAGGACACACCCCTGGCCCGCTACAGGTCAGACCGAATCCAAGGGGTGGGCCGTATGCGCCCGCGCCGCCCCCATCGGACCGCATTGCGAAGTTTCTGGAAATAGTTTTTTGAAAGTGTACATAAAAAATCATTAAATGCACCGTTAGGATGCGGGTCGCATTCCTTCAACGTTGTTGTCTATTATATAGCAGGCCTGATGGCTTAGTTGGTCGCCTGCTGCCTGCGAAACCGTGGGTCGTGGGTTCGATTCCCATATAGTGCAAATATTTGTGTGATGAATTTAAATATTTGTACCACGCCTGGGTGCTTTCTATGTATAATCAGTATGTATAAGTATGTATTTAAAAATATATACGCATTCTATCAGCTATCTTGTTTCCATAGCATAAGCCCGGCTTGGCTTGGGACAGATGGTGTTGTGTATGTGAATTGTCCACCAATATTTATTTATTATTATAATTTTGATTATGCTGATCATTACTTCGGCATCGTTGAGATATTTTGTACAGGTATTCCATTCATCTAATGTTGATATTTCATAACCATTAGTTACTCAAACCAGACATGATCATTGTGCTTATAATAAAATATGTAAACAAAAGAATAAGGCTAATAAACGTAATTATCATAAATAATATCTTGTCACAGTCACCTGTACTAGTTAATTAGCAAGCATCGTTCATTTGCGCCCCCTTTCCCACGCATTGAGTATGGCGCCAGTCCATAGTTATAAAAAAAATACCTTATCGACTAAAGATGTCCCAAACACTAAATCATGCGCATTCCAAAATCCACGCAAAAAAATACAACCCACTTCATTTCTATCCAAAGCTCAAAATAACAATAATTGACATGTTTATTACCTCTACTTAGCGCTTTTTGCTATAAAAGCAATATTATTTAAAAGTTTATCGTTGAGTTAAATAATTTTAGAGTTCATCTCAAGTGCAACTCATAAATAAGACCTTTCAACTTACGATAATGCCTGTTGTTCTGAGAATGCCAAAAAAAAAAACTTGTAGGCGCAGTGTTTTGGACTCGGTAACCAACACGTGGAAAGGATGAATCCAGAAAAAAAAATATTATAAATGGGCACCGTCACAGTCCACCCCCAAACTAAGTTGGTTAATTGTTTAAGCAACTAAGTTTCAACTAGGTATTGAGAATAAAGTGAAGAAAACCAGAGCTTGAATTTACACATAATCACTGCGTCTAAATTGGTAATCGTCTAAATAGTCTCTTAAATAAAAATGTACTCGTTTTACTCTGCCAGTTCTTATAATTAGCCAACCGTTAAACCATTGACATGTTACGTCGATTAATGACATTAAAAGTTTAATAGACACCTTGAGTAAAAAAAAGAATTGCAAATATAATCTTCGTATGTTTATTTTTAGCCACCCCCAGATATTTGCACTCGTAATATCTCTAAAATGAAATGCAGATTTTTTTTTTCTCAAATAATTATTATCTATCGGTTTATTGTCGTGACAATACCTGGAAAGATTACCTCGCCTGTCATATTTTTTTTCCTTTCCTTTACGATATATCTGCTGCTCCAAGAGGTCCTTTTTCGTATTTTTTTTCCTGTCTTATAGAATGTTCTGTCTTATAGATCGTTTCACGTTCGAGTATAGTGAATTATTTAACCTACCAAATGTTGCTACCCATTTCTATTCATTATATTTTTTTTATTGTGTTTTTCGCAATAAATTTGAATTAATCTCGCATATCTCCGCTTCCTACATCAGCCTAACTCGGTGTTGGCCACGTGTTAGAGCCAGATGCTGACCATAATTAGTAGAAAAGTTTCATAATATAAATTAATTTAAATCAATGATAACTACATAAATTATAAATATTTCTATCATAAAATGAAATGTTCCTATACAAACAATACTCCCGGTTACTCAATGTAATGCAACCGAAATTATTACATGTTTTACTATATATTTTAAAATATTAGTAAACTGTTGAGACGTATGGTCGTTTGGTCGTAGACCATTATGGTTCCACAAAGCCTATTTATCTTTCTATAACATCTAAATGAACCAATTTACCTTGATCTGCTCTAATGATATCTAAAATTAATTATCTTATTCTAAACAACATTATCTTCTATTCGCAACGGCGGCAATATATATATCTCTGTTCTCCCCCTTATCACTATCGTTCAAACTCGTCACGTATATTTCGTTGTACGTATACCCAGGTAGGTACTCTATCCTTTTTCGAGGCAAGCGTTAAAAATAATATGACATTTATTACTCTCCCAAACTTTGCTTTAAAATCAACCGTCAATCTCCGCTAAAAGACGTTTGTTGCACATCTGTTGGAAAGAGTGCAACTGCAACGAATTGTCTCGTCTCCTTTGTTTCATAAAAAACAATAACACTACCAACCTCGTTTTCTATTGTTTCCTTTCATTTTGTTTCGTCCAAACATCTATAAACTAATATCTGTTCGTAAAACATTCCTTAAAATATCCGAATTTACGAAAGTGATAACAATGCTCTTTAGAAAATTTTCTAATGAGGTACATTTTTCTGTTTGTTTATATATTTAGTATATTGAAACATATTCGGTATTGTCGAACATTACAAAGCTGATACAAAAAAGAACCCAACCAGTCCGCTCATGTTTACTGACATCCACGTTACCTTTCATTCCTTATCAATTTTAGCATTGTTATTTCGAAATCGACCCTTCAGGTCGTTGGAGTTCGTTAACTATTGTCATATATCGCTGCTCACGATAATCACGACCATGCAATTGCTAACGCTAACTCCATAGCCACTCCTTACGGAACCTGGGTAAGGCCTACTAGGAACTGTAATATCGTGGCTACGGGAAGACTCAAACCGGTGGGCTCTCGGACTTGTTTGTATATATTGAATTTTATTCACTCATCGCTGGTTGCGTTCTTTTTACTCCCGGATTGGGCGTGAGACTTCAACTGCGTCGATCTTCAAGTCAAATATGAATTATATGAAATGATTAAAGGTGAACCTAGTCTGCACTTTTGATACGGGCCGCGCCGAAGCGAAGGTGCGTTACACAACCCCAACATCTAACCCCGATCTTAAGGCTATGAAATTATTAAAGGTGAACCTAGTCTGCTCTTTTGATACGGGCCGCGCCGAAGCGAAGGTGCGTTACACAACCCCAACATCTAAACCCGATCTTAGAGTATGAAATGACTGAATGAAATAAAAGGAACGAGGCAGATGATTTCTCTTGTCACCTAGAGTTTGCGAATGTCTTATTCAATTTATTGTAAAGTCATATTGGACTGTAAACAATCTAAGAGCACTTAAAACTTTACTCGCTCTTATAATCTTCAAAACTCCGATAAAGCCTCATATTGAAATTTATCAGCGCTATCTATTTACCTGTACTCTTGCTCGCGGTAAAGCTTTTAGCATACAATTGAGAGTATTTCATAGCTGATCCCACAGTAGTTATAGCTTGCACTTAGGTGACAGGCGGGTCACTCTGGAGAGACAGTCTGTGCTCCTGTCACGGTTCGCCTGGCGGAATCACGGCTTTAAAGAGTCCCAATCAGCGCAAGTCTAGAACATACACCTGAGTTCTGCCCATTTTCTTTTTTTCTTATCTCAGCAGCAGAACCTCATTCGAATACCTTTATTTCGAGAGCAAAAAAGTAAGTTAAAGTACAGCAAGTACAATTGGTAAGTTTAATCATTTCAAAAAAGATCTTTAAACTCAAATTGGTCCAACCCCAGGTCCGTCACAATATCAACTAAAGATAAAACATACCCACACTTTTTTATAGAAAAGAGTGCTTGTCACTGTTTTCTATAAAAAAGAGCAGGACATGTGCTTGATAGTAAGCAACATGTCTGCCACATAACATCACATTTTTGGTAGTGGTAGGACTCTTAGCAGAGTCCGGCTGGGGAAGTACCACACCTTTGCCAGTTATTCTACCGCCAAGCAGTAATGTGCAGACATATTGAAGGGCAATGTTTCCAGAGAAATTACATGGCTTAGAGATATAGCATCTCAGATATCTGGGTGACGAGCGCAGTGCAGTGCTAGGTAATGATTTGGACTCTTCATGTTCCAAGAGCTGCGTGTCACTGTGCCGTTATGTGGCAGGTATGTTGCTTACCATCAGGCATATGTCCAGCTCGTCTCGTCACTATTTACAAAAAAAAAACACAGTGATACGCAGGTATTGGAACATCAAGAGTCTAAATTATTACCTAGCACTGCACTGCACTCGTCACCCAGAGATGTTTTATCTCTATGCCCGGTAATTTCACTGGAAGCATTGCCATTTGAACCGGCACGCAGTAATGTTTCCACATCACTGCTTCGGGGTCGAATAACTGGTTTATTTATTTCAAGATAAGTTAAGAAAATATTTTGTGTACGATTTCGATTACTCGATCGTATTTCGTACTATAGCCAAAAAGTCGTATAAATACGATTTAAATCGTATGGTTGACAACACTGACTGAAATCGGACCCGATTTTTTGAAAAGTGATTTATCACGCCCCCTCCGCCCCTTTTTCGTCATTTCCTCCGATTTCAGGGCATCGTCTGTAGAGCGCTTTAGGTAGGCGGTAGACCCGCTGGACCTGCTACTTTGTTCATGTAGGCAGGTCGAGGGGGTATAAACTTGGGTAATTTTAAACCATAATTTCGATTAACAAGAACGAAATAAAAAATTTTGTTTTACCCCCGACTACCTCGGATTTGTAATTTGTACAACATTCTACCAGTCAAGCCCATTCATTTGATGTCCATATTGAGGTAGGTTGTGAAAAAATATTTTGTCCGCCATTTTGTGGATGCGGCCATCTTGAATCGATATTAACCAAACATAGCTAAGAGCATCCGCACGGAAATTAACCTTCAAATAGAAAAACCGCACCGAAATGCGGTTCTTCAAATCGCCCCATACGTTTGAGCTCCTAACCCCCCCCCCCCCCCGTCTTCCATTATTAATTTATTTTTTACCATCCTACGGTTGGCGGGAAGAAATCGCTTTTAGCGATAAGGTCGCCAATTGCTACTTTATTCTATGTTTTTTTTCTGTATTATTGTTATTTTTCTTTGTAATTTACGTGCAATAAACACAGTTTACCTATCTATATATCTCTACCTCTACGGTGCCACAGACAGACAGACAGACAGGTCATCGACGTCAAACTTACAACACCTCTTTTTTGGTCGGGGGTTAAAAAACGATTTTAACCTGTGAAAAAGATAGACACACAAGAGATAATGTAAAAAATGATAATGTGAGAAATGCTTCATATTAGGTATGCAACCAATGAATGATGATGATGATAAACAATTTACAAAACAATAGCGATTTCTTCCAGGCAATCATTAGGGCAAAGGAGGAGATAGTTACGCCTTAGTTACGCGGCTATCAGTTAAAATTTTATATGATAAAATGAATATGTTTCTAGATGAACCCGAGAAACTCTGGTTCGAAAGGCTAGACTCAGAGTGCCGTCCATTTGTAATGTTCGGCGATATGGCCGAGTTCAAACCGCCGCGGCGCCGCGAGACACTCCGCGCGATGAAGGCGGTCAAGACTGCGCCTAAGAAGTGGAAGGAATACGGTTGGTAGCTAGGGAGATTACCTTAAGAAGTTTGCTGTTATATGTTTAGGACAACAGTAGCTCCAAATGGTTCGTGTAATTACACATGGTGCGTTATACACTCGTTATACAGAGATATAAGTATCTAAGATGATTTGTTTCCACGCCCTGTTATTTCTTTGGAATCATTGCTCTTCAAACCAAATCACAATAATGTATGCACATTACTGTTTGACCGTAGAATAGCTGCTGGAACTATTAACAGACTCTGCGAAGAGTCGTACCCTTAATAACCCTTAGATAAAGTAACATTGGTCTTACCGCTACTAATATTTTTTGCGCCTTGGGAAATGAAAATAATATGACGCGCGAGACTTGCTCGTGTTATTTTGGCAGGCGTTACTGCGGCGAAATCAATGTATCATGTAATTTGTGTTCAGATTTATAGTATGTACTGTAATGTACCTGCATACAATACATACATTGTTTTTATACGAAGAATAACTATAATATATATATGTAGATGCAATACCATTATTCCATTATTCCGCAATGCCGTACAAAAATCATGCGACAAGAAGGAAAGAGCGAGGGTCGCAACCCCCCCCCTCTTCAATTTGCTTTCAGTTGGACAGCTTTCAAATGCCGGCATAGTGCTGAATCCTATTACTTTATACCCTTCTATCATCCTACATAGGTCTCCTGCTGTATCATATGACCCATAAATTTTGTTCACGGGCCTGTAGTCTATAAAGCTCATTTGACATTCATATGGGTACGAGAGGGGTATGTTAGAAACAGGCTCATCTCCTTGTCTCCTTATCTCATTGTTGGTCTGAGTTTACAGAGCACGAAAAATCTGTGTGTGGTTCGCCAAACAAATTTTTCACTTCAAATAGCTCATGCTAGGAATGTACTATTTCAGTTTTCCGTGACATGTTCGTGAACGCCGATTGTTTGAACGCTGACACTGCCTTGGACGAGTTCTTGAACCGAGCATCACCTGTCTTCACCGCCAGGGAGGAACCCTCCGTCGCACAACGCGAACTCGGCTCGGCAAGACAGGCATGTTACCTTCACACGTAGAATAATAACGTCTAGACACAAAGAGTTTACTTATACAGTATAGAGTTAGATTTTCCGCACGGTTCCTTTGTGTCAATCGTAAGCAGATGACGTACATACTGTTCAGTGTTCAGTTCAGTTCTTGGTTTATGGCTGTAAGACTTTGTCGTTATACCACCAGTGTCCGTTTCATAATAGCATCGTAAACGGGAACGTATTGTAAACCGCGGTATTACATTATAGTCTACATAAGTTGGTTCATCTAAAACAAAAAGGGATAACACATGATATAACCAACACCGAGTTAGTACTATGTAATAAATATTTTTTACAACGGATAAATTAAGTACATAGTTTGTTAGTGACACACATATTATCATAATTTTATCTTATTTATATTTACAAATTTACATAATATACAGTTGATTAGAGGGGAAAAGGTGAGGGATAATAGGCATTTCATGGAAGTAGGACGAGGAATACTAGGAGGGAGGGTATCATACAGTGGATAAATCAGTCTTGGGCATTCAAAGAATATGTGGTTCACGTCATTTCTGATCCGTAATTTTGCTTAAAATACGGGAGTACAGGCGTGGCCAAGACGTGCTTACTGTCTATGTCATCTGAGTGACGTGCCGCGACAAACGTATGACACTTCCACAAGAGCGACAAGGCAAGAAATTGGCAAGAAAGAAAGCAAAGAAGTTGAAAGTGCTTTTGGTGTAAAGCGTTTGTGCCAACTCTATACGCAGTATATGAAGACTCTTTGGCTCGTACCATCCTGCCCTTGTTGAAACGAAAACTTCTTTTGGCGTACCATATATACACAGGTTTTCCGTGGGCTGTGAATTGCCCTCAAACGTCACTTGTAAATGAAAGAAATCTTCGGGTAGCTTCGGTTCCACCCGCGTAGTTTCCAAAGTATGCTCATAGAATAACAATAAGCTATTCTAATCACGATCATAGAATAGATAATATTTATTCTACGATATAAATTATTATTGAACCTCTGAATTATTTTCTACCAAACAAAAAAGAACTCATAAAAATCGATTCACAATAGGGCGTTTTCAAGAGGCAAAAGTTCCCAATTTCACCGTAGGTGGCGCCACTGTTTTATTTTGTTAGAGAAATTTCATAAAAACCAACAGTGGTGCCACACTTGGCAATATTTAGAACTATATTTGACAATTCTTTTTGCGTCTGGAAAACACCTCATTAGCGGAGTTATAACTTAACATACATACAAAAAACCATACAACGTAATTGAGAACCTCCTTTTTTGAAGGCAGTTTATAAGATGACTTTTGATTTTGTTCCAGTCGACACAGTACGGGCAGAGCACGCACCGCGTTACGAACGGCAGCGTGGACCTGCGTGGCATGGGATCCATACTCAAGATGATGTTAGTGTCCTTTTTAACCCCCGACCAAAAAAAGGGGTGTTATAAGTTTGTCGTCGATGTTTGTCTGTCTGTCTGTGTGTGTGACTGTCTGTAGGCGCCGTAGAGCTCAAACGGATTGGCCGGTTTCGATGCGGTTTTTATTTGAAAGTTAATATCCGTGCGGATGTTCTTAGCTATGTTTGGTATCGATTCAAGATGGCCGGCTCCACAAAATGGCGAATTATATATTTTTTTAATACTACCTCAATATGGGTATCAAACGAAATGGCTTGACATCGCTACACAGCCCTATCCAACAGCTTTACGTCTCCGTCCACTGCCTGTTTTCCGTATATCGTCACTCCATCTAGTCTCAGGGTGTCCCATACTACATTCGCCGATTCGCGGTTTCTACTCAAGAACACCTCTACTCCAACGCCCTTTTTAATAACTAATCCTATTAATAATGTCAATGTGTCAAACCTCGTAATGTATAAACGGATCAGGTTGGAATTAGGAACACAGATATATATATATATATTTATATATATAGAATCTGAATCTTGGAAACGGCTCGAACGATTTTCATGAAATTATACAGGGGTTTCGGGGACGATACATCGATCTAGCTAGGTTTTATTTTTTCAAAACATCATTTTATGCGCGTTTTTAGACTGTCATTAGAATACGATAACTTATTTCGCCACTGTTTTTTAAGTCTAAATGTCTCAGACGGAATATGCTCGCCCTCGAAGTCAACAGGCCCCGGTTCGAATCCGATGGATGATGGTTACACTCAGGTCTTTTCTTTTTGTTCTTTTTTTTCTGAGAAAATCTTTTACTTAGAGCCCTTTATAAACGCATTTAAGCCGAGCAAAGCTCGATCAACCAGGTACTAATACTAATATGCAAATAAATAAGTGAATAAATAAATAACAAGAACGAATACTACGCGGGTAAAATTGTGGGGCACTGCCAGTTATACACCTATTTTTATAATTTTTGTCTATTAGTGGAACGGATTTAATGTTTATTACGTGGACCAACAGCGAAGCAGCCAACATTTACTCATCTCATTTAGCCAATCGGTACTCGTTTACAAATAGTACTAGGTAGCAGGCGCGGTCCCAGCCTCGAATTATGGAGGGGATCACCAGTACGCAGCCTCAGATTGTGGGGGGGGGGACCACCAAATATCCAAACAGTGATATTTAATATGAGTAGCATTAATAGCAAGATTGTAATAATGTAATTAATGTTAACTTGTTCCAGTACAACATCCAACGACCCCCGTCCTCAGACGAAGGCCATGCTGCTGGGTGCACGAGATTCCATGGAGATTGTGTCTACTACCAAACTGGTAATATTGCCATTATCTACATGTTTATAAGATAAAACGTTGACATGACTAGACATTCATTTATTTTATGGAAAAAAAGCAAAAACCGACGACAATTCTTGAGACAGTAATAGGATCAGACGGACGGACGGACAGCGAAGTCACAGTAATAGGATCCCGTTTTTACTCTTTGGGTACGGAACCCTAAAAAGACAATTGGCGGCGCTATCGCGTAACATGTGTATACCTGTATACCGATACAAAAAAAATGGCAGTCATAGGAACTGCCGATAGAAATTAAAACTTATAGCTCGGAATAATATGATAAGATAAGAAAACTCTTTATTAAAAGCCACATAAATACAAAAATAAAACAAAATCACAAAAGAAACTTAAGAATAACTTATGCTAGGCATTTTAATTGGCGGCCTTATCGCTTAGAGCGATCTCTTCCAGGCAACCGTGTCACAGATCAGAAAATAGTTACTTCGTAACAGATGCATCACTGCCATACAAAAGCGCAAATACCTACACGATAATAACCTAAACTTTCGTAAACTACTTACCTACTCTTACTTGCAAGCAAAAATACACCTTTGCATAAACACGCAAAGTTGAGAATACCGTGCGCCCCGTGTGGCTTGTCGTCTGCTTACGTCACTGACCAAACGTGCTAGGGCTGTACAAAATGTGATAAGATGATAAAAAAAACTAAACTGCAAATTGTAATTTTCTTTAATTTTTATTTAAATAGAATGAAAATGAAAAAAAAATGTTTATTATCTCAATAACGAAAACCAAATCACAAGAAAAGCTACAAAACCTAGCGTCTACCGCCTTAAAGTTATTAAAAACAGCTTCACGCGCTCCCGGATGTTAAATACAAAGCGACAATATATACAAAGAATACATATATGTGACAATAAATAGGTACAAAGAATGAATACTTAACATGTTTTGCTAGTGTGAACTAGATCCCACACTATGGTGACCTGTTTTGTGGGATCCAGGCTAATTTTATGCAAGTAAAAAAAGACTGAAACGACTAAAAAAATAGATATTTTTATTTTATTTTCAAACAACTCAATTTTCTCCGAAAAAACAAACTTTCAGATACTTACTCGAATTCTAGAATTTTATAATTTTGGCTAAGTTTATCATCACGTCATACAGATATAATAGATATTTTAAATGTATATACATACTTATGCTTTACATACCATTGCAATTTTTCCAACATACTGTATTGCTATTGCAGCCATCCACAATACAATAACGCCGCGACATTATTTATGCGCGCACTCGGCGTTCGTACGCACGTCAGCTCGGGCAAGCGGCCGGCGCCCCTGTGATTTTAGTACACCCGGGTTTTTTTTTTTTTTTTTATTATTTAAATTAGCCACTCCACAGACTCCGGGGTCCGTGATCTTTGTCATTACAATTATCGTTTTTTACACATATCTTGGATAAGGAGAAGAAGAGGAAAATAGGAGGGAGTTGGGTACATTTAAAATCTAATTCTAGTGCTCGTCTGTAGAGCCGATCACTACCGGTTGGGATTCCGCTAGTAATCGACTCGACATCGAGTGTTTGCCTTGTCATTTGCCTAAGCTGCCTCCTCCCGGCCCAGAGCCTCCACAACGGCCGCATTTCTGTCCCTGATGGCCATCTGTAGGTTAAAATCGCGGATGGTCTTCGGTGATGCAGCCCACGCTCGCCGCACGAACCGACCGATGGCGTCGTCGGTGTCGTCAGCGTAATATGTGAAGGTCCCCGTGTGCCGTGAGATTGCCACTACCGCATGGGGCACGCTCTCGTGCAGCTTCATGTTTGCCTTGGTTTTGATTACGATTACCGACTCGTATGTTAGTCCTTGAGCTTCATGGATAGTAAGGATGCGTGACCCGGTGCCTGATCCATAACCCTGGTTTGTCAGGGTCTCCTTCTCCTCTTGAGTGTGAACTAAGAAGAGGGTATTTGGTAGGGTGTTGGGTATTTGCGCTCCCTTATATCTTCTCTGTTCTAGGGACTTTATACGGGACGCTGAAGAGTACATACCGGAGTATATTTCCCTCAGTGCATATGCGACGTCCATTGGGTTTCGATGTGTGCAGAGCAACTCCTGGCTGATCTTTGTTACCAGGTTCGGGCGATGATACCTCATTTCGAAGAGATTTTCCCTGTCGATATAAGGCAACTGATTGACGTCTCCAATGAGGACAATTTCACCAACACCAGACAGCCTTGAAGCCATCACAATGGCTCCAAAATGGTTCATGAGAGCTTCGTCCACCATGAGGCGACTGAAACTTTCTCTACCGAAACCATTTACCAGAGCAGAAGCCATGGTTCGCACTCTGGTTTTGACCAGGTTTCCGATTCGGTGCGATAGCTTTTCTCTTAGATCTTTTGCTGCCTCAGTTGTTGTAGTGATGATGGCGTCCTTGTCCACGTCGAAGTGTCTAATCACCCATGTTGTTTTTCCACATCCTGGAACTCCGTTGACCCACTGTATTCTCGGTACCTCCCAATTTTCCCAATCTGCTTTGACCTTTCCGTTCCCTTCGATGGTCTTGGCCATCTCTAGGATCTTATCGTCCAGCATAATCTTGGTGCATCGGGCAGTAACTACAATTGGGTCGTTTGGTGGTGTCGCATAAACAGGCACTCCCGCGCGCTCTGTCTCTCTCGTTCAGTGTCACGAAGCCATTTTCTGCACTGTAAGCTGCCATATACTGTCCTGTCATGGTTCCCTTGATGACCCGGGAAGTGACATTATTGTAAATGGCTGCTTCGGCCTCCTCGAGTTTCGCCTTTAAAAGGCTTTCACTTCCTAGTCTATAGGACTGCATGATGTTTTCGCAGGTCTTGAGGTTGACTTGTCGTGTCGCGCTCAGTGTGGCTATGAATTCGATGAAGGCGTTGCGTGCATGGCTCCGCGGCTCCGAAGCCGTGACATAGCGGGGCGGTTCAACCTGTCCCATGTCGGCTCTCGTTCGGGCTGGTTGTTGCTGTGAAGCTGCTTTGGGGGTCTTTGACGTCGAGGGGGGCGATGAATGGGATGTGATTCGGAGTACGCTCCTTGCTGCCACGTTGAAAGCAGTCACGAACGCCGTGTTGGTGCCTCGGCTGCTAGTTAGATTGGCTGAGGCTTTTTCCGCGGCTGCCCTCTGCTGTACTCTTTCGGAGCCGGTTTGGATGGTCGAACTAGGAACAGGATGTCCCCAGCTGTCAGTTGCATTTGTTTGGTAGTGCGAAGGGGCTCTGAGGAAGCTCAGATTTTCTCCCCTGTCTTCGTATACGACAACCTCATGATGTTTAGAGACCTCAATGCAACCCAGCCGGTCTGCGACTCTCGCTCTTGAATATTCGATTGCCATCGCATCCACGCTTATCACCCGGGTGTTTTTCACCTGCATTTCTGCTCAGATGTGCGAGCAGCGCACTTGCCTGTGTGAAAGGCGTCCGACCTTCCGAGTACTCTATTAGCGCAATCGTTTTGTTTTTCGATCGCACCAACCGAAATCGGTGGCCGTCTACCTCGCACACCGGCATAGCGTCGTAGGTTTTCCGCTTCATCGTGACTTTTGCGGTACTCCCATTGAGCAGGCAAGACAATCCAGGCGACAAACGGGCTCGTTTCCGCTCCCAAGCGAAGCAAAAGCTTATTCCGAATCTTTCTTTGTTGCTGTCCATGAAGAGAGCCACTCCGCGGATACGGATCCCTGCTTCTCCTCGGTCTGCGTTCTCCAGTAGTTGTTTGACGGAGATACTCTTCGAGGAGTTATGTTGGGCGGGAACCGCATGCCGCGCGGCGTCCACAGACAGCGGGGCAGGGTGTGGTGGTGATGGGGGGCGCGTATTTGAATTAGTGGAGTTTCTCATGGCCGCTATGCGGAATGAGCTCTCCATGAAGGACAGGAGCCGTGTTCTGTTATCTGGATCTACTAAGATGTTGTGGAGATCCGAGACAACCAGTCTTCTGTCGATCATAGATTCGAGCTCATGTCTTGCGACCATGAATCGGGGACAATCGACTAGCACATGCCAGACTGTTTCGGGTTGGTTGGGGTCACACTCGCATGCCGGACTGCTCTTGAGCTTAAATCTGTACAGGTAATCTGCTATTCCTCCGTGTCCCGTCAACGCTTGTACCTGGAAGGAGTCAATTTCGTGGTTCTCATCACCCGATATGCGTTTGCTATATCGGGGAGGAACGTCTGGGTGACTTTTCCGGTGTCCCAGGTCTCATATCGATCCTGCCATTTCTTGACCGATTCTTCGCGGATTTTCCTTTTGACGTAGGACAAGGGATCCCCTCGTAGTCCCTGGGTGACTCCGTGAGTGCCGCCGATTTGGCCAGTTCGTCGGCTCTTTCGTTGCCGACGGTGCCAACATGCGCTCTCACCCAGAAAAGACGAAGAGATCTCCTTCAGCATTTATCTGTCCAATGTTTTCCTTTACGCACTTAACCAAGGGGTGGCTCGTTTTTGGGTTACTTAGCAGTTCGAGTGAAGATCGGGAGTCACTCAGGACATTGACTTCTGCTTCCTTGCTCTTTAACGCCATTTGAGTTGCCCGGTACAGAGCATAAAGTTCCGATTGAAAGACTGTGCATTCGGAGTGGAGCTTGAAGGTCGAGTTCTTGACCTCTCTGCCATTCTCCCACCATGTTAGAGCAGCTCCAACTTTACCTTCAATTTTACTGCCATCAGTATAAATTTGAGGTCCTTGTGGAAGATTGAGGTGTCTTCTAGGAGCTCGTACTCTACGGATAACTGCGTGGACGGATGGGGTTGGTCCAGGCAGTTAACATTTCGTTCGAGTTCCACTTCTGGTGGGAGGTAGTCTTGGGAGAGGTGTTTTTTTACTCTGTACAAATTTGCCGCTTCCTGTATTCTCAGATCCAAGGGGAGCAGACCGGAAGGGCAAGTGCTGCTTTCAGAGAAACAGTACGGTACGACTTACAGATTTTCTGGGCAAAACCTCTTTGGATAGCGTTCAACTGAGCCTTGTTTTCCTCGAAGTCTGCCGCTTGCGCCCATACACTTGAGGCATACATGATGATAGGTTCCACCACCGCGACGTAGATTGTTCTCGTGATTTCGCCATTTAATCCCCAGGTCACCTTCGCTGCACATGCGAGCTGTCTATAAATGTTCGCCACTTTTTACATTGGGCGGTCACATGTGCTTTAAAGTTGAGCCGGCGGTCGATCAGTAGGCCTAGCAGTTTGACTTCATCGACCAGATCGAGCCGGACGCCGGACATGACTATGTTTGGGTTTCGTATTTCAACTTTTTGTGAAAAGCATCGCGTTGGTTTTATGCGCTGCAAAGTTGAGTTTGTTAGTTTTACCCCATTCCACTGTCATGCTCAGCGCCCTGCTCGCCTGCTGTTCGATGATATTCGAGTTGCCTGTAAACACGAGAACGACGTCATCTGCGAACGCTTGACAGTACACTCCCTCTGCTTCTAGCATTCGCAGTAACGAATCTAGGATCACATTCCAAAAGGTCGGTCCGCAGATGGACCCTTGGACGCATCCCTTGGTTGTTTCCTTCTCGTAGACTGCTCTTGCATAGTTGACCTTGATTTTACGGTCGCTGAGGTAAGAGTTTACCATGTAGTAGAGGTTTGTTGGGCACCTCTTCTTCGCTAATTGATTTTTGAGGGTGGGCCACCATGCATTGTCGAAGGCGCCTTCTATATCCAGGGAGATTAAGAGTACGGTGTCTTTACTGTCTACTCCTTTTTTGATGTGCTCTACCAGGTCATAGAGGGCGTCTTCAGTGCCTCGCTGGGGCATGAAACCGTACTGTTTCCTACTAATGGTTGGGAGGAGATGCCATTGGAGACGGTTTACCAGAAGCTTTTCGACGATTTTTCCTAGAACGGACAGAAGACCTATGGGGCGGTATGATTTTGGATGTGTGTAATCTGTCTTACCGGGCTTGCGTAATATGACCACGTGCGCTTCTTTCCATTGCTTGGGAAGTATTTCAACGACAAGCATTTGTTTGCTATCGCCAAGAAAACCTCCCATTCGCAACGTATGGCTGCTTCACAGATATCAGCGGTTAGCCCGTCTGTACCGGGAGCTTTTTTCGGATTCAGAGTTCTCAGTACTGATTCCAGTTCCGCTGATGTGAATGGTGGGTCATTTTCCGGTAAGCCCATAGGCGTTTCTGTCATTCGCTCCCGTAGCTCTGTATGACAAGGTTGGTCTGTGCTCTCAGAGTCGTCGGGATAGAAAGTTTTGGCAAGTAGTTCTGCAGATAGCTGCGGGGATAGAGTGTTACCTTCGGTGTCTCTTAGGAGTATTTCTTCCTGTCTTGTCGAAGTTTGTTTCATCACTCTGTAGATCTTGTCCCACATGCTTTCTTTCTCCTGATTCGTGCAGAACTCCTTCCAACTTATCGTCTGAGCTTGTTTGACTTTTTCCCTTGTAGTCTTGTCGAGCAATTTGATACTGCTCGACTACAAGTTCAACTCTGTCGGGGGCGGCATTTCTGATCCGTCTCTTTCTTCTGAGAACTTCCTTTTTCAGATTATCGAGCGTTTTCGTATACCATGGGGGGGTTGGATTTCCCTTCGGCGAGCTTACCAGTGGGATGGTCTACCACCCGGTCTAGTACACCCGGGTGGACCCGAACGAGTAGGTTAATATCGCGCGCCGTATAGCGAGTGGTGAGGGTGTGACCGTGTACGGATAGGATATAAAACAGTAATGCGGCCTAATAATTGAATTGCTAACTCTGGAAACTACGTGGGTGAAACCGGAGGGCTTGGCCATGAGCATCTAGAAATGCGTCAGCATTTCTAGATTGATTTCCCTCCTGCTATTTTGAAATCGGTAAAAAATCAGGCTTCGTATGGAATGTCCACCGTCCCGAAATTTTCGATATGACGTCATTCGAAAACGCAGCAGTTCCAAAAGTTTTCGCATTGAAAGTTTGTCGGACTCGTAGCAAAGAAGGGATCAACAAAGTTTTACATTTGTTTGTATCAATTAAAAAAACTCTTCGTTGTACTATGGCCAAATCAAATCAAAATTAATTTTATTCTGTCAACACATACAGTACACTCAGAAACGTCATTTATTTTTAAACAGGCCTCCTTACAATGATATAAATACATTTTGGTGGACAACCATATCCATTCAACTTACGATGTGATTGAGCAACAAACATCCAAACATTGACAATTTCTCTTGTATAAATTTTTTTTTTCATGTAGAAACACAAGCACTCGGACGCCAGTAAGGTGGTGCTCAAAGTGGCGACTCGGCGCACGTCGCTGTTCGAAGACTGTCTCTTCGAGGAGGAGAACGCGGACAGAGACCAGTCCACGCCGGTACCAGAGTGAGTAGTCTGCATGATCTAATACTGGTACCATCCTGCACCTTTTTACCCGACTGCGAGACTTAGACTGCGAGACTGCGCAAAGGAGTGCATGGTAATGAGTTTATCAGTGTATTCATGTATGTATGTATGTATGATTCTTTGTTATTTATTTTATTACAGTTACTCAAAAACTTACAGCTGGTGCCAAAACGTTTACGAGTTTAATTTACATACATTTTACATAAATACAGACATTTTTATGAGAAAAAGGACAAATTAAAAAATAATAACAAAAATCACGTTTACAATTTTGTGCCAAAATACGACATACAGTTTGAAAGGAGTGTGTTTAGATTTGAATAAAACAAATCAACGTCTGGCCGGTGCGCCAAGAGGTCTTTGAGCAAGGTGAGTGCGTGAGTCGTGGGGGCGAACCGAGCGGTGTCGGAGCGCGGCGGCGTCACCTGCGCCAGCAGCGGCGGCGGCCAGCAAAAAGTTCTTTTGGCGCACCACATACAGATTTTCCGTGGGCTGTGAACTGACCTCAAGCGTCACGTTCGTGAATGAAACAAATCTTCGGATAAACTCGGATGGTCTAGATTTCATGGTCACGCCTTCCGGTTTCACCCGCGTGCACTGCTAGTAGCTCACAAAAGCGACATCGTTTCATGGTTTATGTTCCAAAGAAACGTACGAAGAGATTTGACTCTACTTTTGTGATAAGAACGCTGTGGAAGGCGTTGTCTGAGTGGCTGTTTCCCGATGGTTATAATCTTGGTGTCTTCAAATCGAGAATGAACAGTTCTTCTAGGAAAGCCTCTCCACCGTAGACAGCATCGTTGCTTAACATCAGGCGAGATGGCGGTCAAGTGTAAACTTATACAATTTAAAGTATAAAAATGAGTATTCCGAGAGCTGGCACTGAGCTGGCCAAGTGCGGGTTGGTGGATGACATAAGACCTCGAATGATTCTAGTTACATGTCGTTTTTCTCACGATGTTTTCCTTCACCGTTTTAAGTTAGGGGCACTACGCACATGACTTCGAAAAGACAGTTGTGCGCGTGGGATTTGAACTCTGGATCGCCAGTCGCCGTTCTTCCGACTAGAAAAGCCGTAGCATAGATAGCGATGTATAATGTTTTCAATACATACATATAAATAAATACGACAAACAATATACAATTGTACATTATATTCTTGTTTAAAAAATATAAATGTAAATTATTTGGCCAAATTAGCCCCTTAAAGGGGTCACCCTTTAAGGGGCTAATTTGGCTAATGGTTTAGGTATGCCATGTATACATTGCGGATAGCAGCTGGTACATTAACGTTTAATTAATGTTTTACAGAGCCAACAAGACAAAGGATACCGAGAAAGTGGATGAAGATGATGATGAAGGCGGTTCGACTCTTGGGTACGTTTCTATGTCATGGAGACCAACTATCACACAGGCCTCGTGATTGTAAATGCTGTGATAATTAGAAGTAACTGGTTGACCGAGCTTTGCTCGGTTTAAATATGTTTATAAAGGGCTCTAAGTAAAAGATTTTCTCAGAAAAAAAGGTCAAAAAGAAAGACCCGAGTGTAACCATCAGGATTCGAACCGGGGCCTGTTGACTCCGAGGGCGAACGTATTCCGTCTGAGCCATTTAAGACTTAAAGAACAGTGGCGAAATAAGTTATCGTATTCTAATGACATTGTAGGAGTTTCTCATTGTCTAAAACGCACATAAAATGAGGGTTTAAAAAAATAAAATAGCTAAGCTAGATCGATTTATCGTCCCCGAAACCCCATGTATACATAGTTTCATAAAAATCGTTCGAGCCGTTTCCGAGATTCAGATTGTATAGGTATATACCTACAAGAATTGCTCGTTTAAATAAAATGCGTTAGTTTAAAGGTAAGTATGACGACAGGGTAAAAAAATGTACCAATTTAAATATTTCTTCACTTCGTCAGATATATTATAGAACTAGCTGAACCCGCTACTTCGTTCGCGTAAGCAGATGTTACTAACTTATACATTAGTTGGAAGTATCGTACGTCAAATATTTGGATAAGTAGTAATTGAAAACCCTTTGAGTTTGAGTGAATTTGTTTTTCCACACAAAAATATATTTAATTTTATCATCTTCATTTTTCTTTTTTTAAACAATATCAAACATACTTAGTAATGTTTCATAGTATCGAACATAGCCGCAAGTGTTAAGTTTGTAGGATTTTTATAGGATACATTATGAAAAGTCTGAAGCGAATGTTCATGATCTGATACCTACTTATCTCTTTTTATCCGCAAGCTGTTTTCTAGCTGTTACCCGCGAATTCGCCCGCGTAAAATTTTGAACGAAGCCTGTGTGGAATAAAAATGATTAAGATTTTGAGTTTTAATGATATTCAAGCAAGTTGAACCCGTAAATCTAAGCCAAGTCTTAGTGAAATGTTAATGTATGAATTTAATTGTAGGTAACACAGAAAAAATCCAAGAACGAAAGAATCCAAATTCGGCATCATAATCCTTTTAGCAGCAAAACTTATTAGTACAATTTAAAATACCAGTAACGTCACCTAGTGATGAAAGAAAAATACATACCACAATAGCAAAACATCGATTTAAATGGGGCTTTAGTGCTTTTAGATTTAAACTGGCATTGGCGCCATCTAATGAGAATATTATGTTGCTTGCTATTTTGATTGTAAACGCAAATCACCTATATTATCTACGCCAAAACGGGTGCATCAATTTTTCATTTTAGGCTTTTACCTTACCATCACATCAAGTTCCTTACGAAAATATATGCTTATATTAATATGGAGTTAAATGAAAATATAGACTTATTAGCCCATGTGAAATTTTAGACTCTAAACTATATGTGTTTCGTATGTCAACCATATGGGTTGACATACGAAATACATATAGTTGTGCCGTTTTGACGTGATAGTTAATATTTGTTTCCTTAGGGCCCATGCTTCTTTTCAGGTTGATAGGTAATACATAAATGTGGTATTTCAGACTATACGTTATCTCTGTTTCAATTTTCTACCAAATTTGCTTAGTCTTTCCGACGTCACAGTAACCTTATAAGTAACCGATTTGCTATTTCTGAGTTCAAACTACGTCTGTTTCGAATTCCTTCAAAATATGTTCAGCCGGTCCAACGTTGTCCTGTAATTATTATGAATGTCACTGTTTGGATGTTTGTTACTTAATCATGGCGGAACGTATCAAGTGATCGGGTTGAAATTTGAAATAGAATTAGATTATAGTCTGGCAGAACACATAGGCTAAACATTGCCTATGTATAAGTACCCTATGTATTACTTAAGCTAAACCAAGAATGTGTCTTTAATTTTAACTCGATACATTCAGCCGTTCCAACGTAATTGAGCAGTAAAATTGAAACATTGACATAATTATATAATATTAGGAAAGCATAGGATTTAACAACAATTTAGAAAAAATAAAACGGGTCAAATGCAAATGGTACTCGCGCGCGAAGGGTTCTGAACCATTAGCAAATAAACGGATTTTATTGTATGGGAGCCCCTGAATAATTTATTTTATTTTAATTAATTACTTTTAAAGAGAACATAAAACTAAATATTATGTGAATAGTTAAAGGGTCTACCTGTGACAGGTACGTTATTATTAGTATCGAGCAAGAAACGGTAAAAAGCATGTTTGTTGTATGGGTGCACCTCTTAAATATTTATTTTATTTTTAGTATTTATTGTTAAAGCGGCAATAGAAATACATCATCTGCGAAAATTTCAACTGTCTAGCTATCACCGTTCTTGAGATACAGCCTGGTGACAGTCGGACGGACGGACGGACGGATAGCGAAGTCTCAGTAATAGGGTCCCGTTTTTACCCTTTGTGTACAGAACCCTAACAACGGTCTGCTTCGGTCACCGAAGCTTGTTGAACACTACCTTTAAATTTTAAACAGTGTTTGGATTGAAATAATACGTTTTCTAATAAGTTACGGCTGGTCTAGTAAGTTACAGCTGACCTAGTCGGGAGAACGGCGACTGTCGATCCGGAGACCCAGGGTTCAAACCCACGCGTACCACTATCTTTTCAGAGTCATGTTCGTAATGCCGGTAATTAAAACGGTGAAGAAAACACTGTGAGGAAACCGAAATCTACCTATAATCTAAGTTCTAAGTCATATGTCATCCACCAACCGACACTGGGCCAGCGTGATGGATTATAACCTTGTCTCTCTCCTTGCGAGAGAAGGCCCCGACGCCCAGCAGTGGGAACATTTAATGGGTTGTTTAGGCTGCTACTTATTATGCTGATATGTCTTCTCCAAAATAACAGAAATCTACTTCAGTGATAGGTAATTTAATTCTGTCATTCGACTAAATTTTATAAGAAGCTATGACTATGTCGTAACAGATAGATCTAATTTTATTTTAGCTGATTTTAGCTTTTGTTGATATTTGAAAACTACCTCCCTGTTTTCGATATCTAAGATCACCTCTGAAGTATTTTCTACCAAACAAAAAGGAATTATCAAAATCAACTAACAATTAGCGAAGTTATCGTGTAAAATAAAACCAAATAAAAAAACATGCAACCCGATTGAAAACATCCTCCTTGTTTGAAGTCGATTAAAACCGAATGATGTTTGTTTTTCCACACAAAAATATATCTTTGACAATTATTTTGTCATCTAAGACGACGCGACGCGATCACGTGGGCACTTTCTAGAATCTAGATATTCTGTGGATAGTCTGATACACAGAATACTTAGAAGTTAGTATGTACCGAACGCGCCGCGCGTGTCGTTATTATTTAATGTTTGTGTAATTTTCGAACCACCAGACCGATACTATTCAAATTTTGACGGGACAATATAAAAAATATGTTCTTTCTAACAAAAAAAATTAATGAAATTAAACAACGCAAACATGAGTTACAACCAAATACACATTCTGACTTTCACCCCCTCCCGCAAGAAAACCACTCAGAATTTGGGGATCAAAAGTAGCCTACAGCAATGTCCTTAGTATAAACTAAAATCATGCCAAGTTTCAGCTGAATTGAATCAGTAGTTTCGGCGTGATGCGTGATCTCTATACAGAAAGACAGACAGACAGACAGACAGACAGACAGACAGACAGACATGAAAGAAAAAAAATGCAGTTTCGCCATCAGTATCGACTATGGAGTGCCCCAAAAAAAATTTTTTCAAAATATCTTCAATGTACAGAATTCGACCCGTTACAGTTTTATTATAAGTATAGATAATATGAAACATATATTTTTTTGTTTATCAAATTGTTCAAAATCGAATAAGATATGGATAATCAAACTTTCGAAATAATTGTCGCGTCATTTTTCGTAAAAATCATGTCATAAAGCGACGTCACTCGAAACTTTTGGGCGCTTTATCTTCGTCATTTTTTTTGTGTCACAAAAGTAAGTTGGGGCACTGAGGCGCGGGAGCTCGTTAGAGAGTTAGGACAACGCATAAGGGAAAATGGCGGTGACTCCCGCTCCGGCTTGTACTTGGCACAAAGATTGTCCATAGCTATTCAGCGTGGTAATTAGTGTCCGACCGAAACTGATTTTCCGGCCGAAACCGAAACCGAAACCGAATGTTCGGCCGTGGCTTCAGTTTCGGCCGAAACCGAAACCGAAACCGAAACTCACGTGGTCAAGTATGTAATTTATTAAAATACTGAAATTTGGTGCATTTTACCTATTATTTTGTCCTATTTAGGGCATAAAATGGAAAACACAATATATATCATAATAGGATAGATACGAAATCAGTAAGAAGTCTTGTAAGTCCTTACAAGTTCTGATAGATGGCTCTAGCTTTCACTATTTTTAACCCCCGACCAAAAAAAGGGGTGTTATAAGTTTGACGTCGATGTCTGTCTGTCTGTGTGTGTGTCTGTCTGTGGCACCGTAGAGCTCAAACGGATGGACCGATTTCGATGCGGTATTTTTTATTTGAAAGTTAATATCCGTGTGGGTGTTCTTAGCTATGTTTGGTTAATATGGATTCAAGATGGCCACCTCCACAAAATGGCGGACAAAATATTTCTTCACAACCTATCTCAATATGGGTATCAAATGAAAGGACTTGACTAGTAAAATACTGTATACTATAAAAAATCTAATTCAAGATGGCCGCCACCACAAAATGGTGAATTATATTTTTTTTCACTACTTCTTCAATATGGGTATCAAACGAAAGGGCTTGACTAGTAGAATACATTGCGCTATAAAAATCAAATTCAAGATGGCCGCTTCCACAAAATGGCGAAATACATTTATTTTTCACAACTCCCTGAATATGGGTATCAAATGAAAGGGCTTGACCAGTAGAATGTTGTACAGATAACAAATCTAAGGTAGTCGGGGTTAGTCAAAATTTTTAATTGTTCTTGTATAATAGCAATATTATAATCTCGTACTTATTTGTACGAGGTTAATTAATAGTGTCCTCGTACCTCGTACGAAAAACTACAAATCTCGTATTTGTACGAGGAACCTCGTACGGTTGGTATCGCTGGTTTCTACAGAACTGTCCAAACGGTGCACGATAATTCCCGAAAAGGGCCGACAGCGTCCGTCAAAGCGTTGCCGCGGAAAACAAAGTTAGGCGATCGTGAACGTGCTTGAACTTGTTAAGTTTCGGTTTCGGCAAAATTTTCGGCCGATTTTGGCCGAAACCGAAACTGTGGCCGAAACTTGATTTTTGGCCGAAACTCGGCCGAAACCGAAACCGAAACCGAACTTTCGGTCGGACACTAGTGGTAATGCTGCCAGTGTAATGGGCACATTTGTGCCAGGTACCGTTAGGGGTGGGTTATGTGACTGATGAATTTATGATGTTATTTTTAATTGTGTGATTTAGTAGCTTATATCTTTATTTAAACTTTGTCAATTTATTATAATAAAATATGTACCAGTTAAAAAAACCGACTTAAAATACAGATAATTTATCAATAAAGTAACAATACCTACGTGTATAATATGTTTCAATACCGAAGTCGTTGAAGTTCTAACACCACGTAAGTCACTTTTAGGCTATTTTGACTTTTTGATGCCATTCGCTAGAGAATCGGAAGACGCATCGTTTAAGCCAATCAGGAACACGTAACGACCAATAAAAACTCGTGAAATTAAGAAAAAATGCAACAACACGAGATCCACCAAATCGGCGTTATATTTGGAGACAGCACGTAAATCATTTAATTCCATACTAAGAAACGGACTACACGGTTGCTCCTAACAATTTATAGAATAAACTATTTTTTACAAAAAATTAAACCGACTTCAACACCTCAAATAGGCACTCAAAAGCGAAAAATAATTTAATATAGGTAATTATTATAACCGCTACTCACTCATCTATATGAAGTCGGTGCCAGGCTAGTTAAAAAGTTAGTAGATATACTATGTACGAGGTAGTAAGTAAGTAGGCATAGGTAAGTAGTATCTATCTACTACCTGTTAGATTTGGCTGGCACCGACTTCATATAGATGAGTGAGTAGAGGTTATAATAATTACCTATATTAAATTATTTTTCGCTTTTGAGTGCCTATTTGTGGTGTTGAAGTCGGTTTAATTTTTTGTAATAAATAGTTTATTTTACCCTTTTTAGTGCTAAACAAGTTTTCACTAATGCATTTACACGATTTCGTGTTGAGATCTCAATACATGAATTAAACCCAAACACTGGGTAGTTCCTGTAAGCCGTTAAGAAATTCCTTGACTGTCCTTTATCTTCATCATCAGACCACTAATGACAGTTACAACCCATCTATGTGAAAAGTTCTCATCAATACAAATTCATCGAGCCCAAACACAAGGTAACTACTATATGTACCGTCGAGGAGTTCCCTCGACCGTCTTCCCGTTCCCTCATCAGATCGACTCCAGACCATCTTTAAACTATACTGCTTTAAAATGCTCAAGCAAAAACTTAACTAACGCACTAGTCATCTTTACAATTTTCGAAAGTTATCCTCGATTTCTCTAGGATACCATCATCAGATCCTGGTTTCCTTATCATGGTACCACCGTTGGAATATCTCCTTTACAACAAAAAAAGAATCATCAAAATCGGTTCATAAACGACGAAGTTATCCGCGAACACACATAAAAAAAAAAAAAAAAAGGAACATACATACGGTCGAATTGAGAAACCTCCTTTTTTGAAGTCGGTTAAAAAAAGGTAAGAAAATATAATTACATTAAAAGGTTGTATTTTTCGATTTTTTTCGCATGTTACTTACCATAGGCACATGTCGTCCTCGTCTCGTCAATCTTTATTTAAAAAAAAAAACACACGAACCATTATCTACTTAAAAATCTACGTAAGTTGGATTTTATCTTTAACTAGATGTCTGCCCCGGCTTCGCCTGTGGAATATATATAGCACTCATCGAGATCTCGCACATATCCAACGGTGAAAAAATTTTAGAAATCCGTTCAGTCATTTCTGAGAATTTCGCTTTCTAACAAAACACCTCTTCAGCTACCTGCTACGCCACCTGTCGGAAATTGGTCGTACCAACTCAGAGATTAGCAAAGGTTTTATATTCAAGAGGTATGTAATCTGTGATATTCAATGACGCAATCTTAGACACATGCTGTCATGTGTCATGTCAAAACACGAAACGTACGAAAACTCTCAATAAGGAATATTTTTCCCGATTTTGTTACATTCTTGATTCATGCTCCGCTTCTATTAATAGTAGCGTTATTTTCTATAGCCTATAGCCTTCCTCGATAAATGGACTATCCAATAGAAAAAGAATCTTTCAATTCGGTCCAGCCCTTCCCGAGATCCTAGCGTTCAAACAAACAAACAAACTCTTCAGCTTTATAATATTACTATAGATTTGGACAGGGAAGTAATAAATGATTGCAATTCAACTTCCAGGAGCATCCATAACGACAGTTTGACTGTGGTCTCCAATCACCGGCCCGATCGTGACCACAACATACGCAATGAAAAGGTACTAACTACTGGCTTAGCTTAGCTACTACTAGCTTAGAATCCTACTAATATTATAAACTAGCTGCGCCCCGTGGTTTTATCCGCGTAGATCCCGTTTTTTTTTTCGGGATTAAAAGTAGCTTATAACACAAGTATACAATAGTGAAGTTCAGGCGAACGTCAATAGATGGCGCCACGGTAGAATTAGAACACGCTAACGTTTGTTAACCAGCGATCGACAAACATCCAGTGTGTCGTCCATTGGATCCAGATCGGACCGATCAATCCATTCGTAGACTACTCTAACGAATATAGCGGACAGCTGCCTGGCCCTATACCACGTTTACAGAGTATTAGTACATTAGTAGGAACTAGGATCCTCTAACGCATATAGCGGACAGCTGCCTCGCCCTATACAACGTTTACAGAGTACCTATTACGAGTCACAGTATCGGACAGCTGCCTGGCCATACTACGACATCTCTTCCCTCATAACTGTGTTATGTCCGATTTTATTTTCTTTGGATACTAATAAAGTACTACACCGTGTGAATTCTCTCTATTATTCTCCATCATCACCCACTACAAGCTTATATTAATCCAGGGTGTTCGCTAACTCCATACCAAATTTTATTATAAGCGCTTTAGCTGTTTAGACCTAAAGAAGTAGCGAACATACACACTCACGAACTATCGCCTTTATAATATTAGTAGGATGTTTGTTGCTCAATCACGTCGTAACGTATGAAAGGATCGGGTTTAAATTTGGAACATAGTATAGTCTGTCTTTGGAATATAGGATTAGATTAGAGTCATTACATTATAACATGTAGCCTACTTTTAATCCAGGGAAAATAACTTTGAATAGTAGAATAGGCATGCCGACTCATTTTTATTTAATGTATCAACAACAGGCTTCTCAATAACTAAAATATAGGTGAAAGAATTAGTTTAGTACTTAAAAACTTCCCGTGATGTCATAATTTTGGACTCTCCCAAAAACACTACTAAAGCGTGACGTCACTGTGTCGTGTTTTCGCGCGTAAGTTTGAATGTTAGCTATATTGCGTTTAGAAAACTGGTTGCATAACAAAAGTCACTTGAAATTGAATGGGTTATCCTTACATTCATTCATAATTTAAGAGCGACGCTCTTGTCGGTGGCACACACCGCCTTCTCCTTGACTTCCTGATACGACACTACATTTATCTTCTCCTTCACTTGGTTCATGTAACTTCTCCTAGGTCTACCTCTCTTCCTCCTCCCTTCTAATTTACCTTCCATTATTGTTCTAGTGAAGTTGTCGTGTCGTATCAGATGTCCCAACATGTAAACATCATGTTTCCTTACACCTAATATTTTTTTAAACAAAACAGTATCAGTATCAAAATTAAAGTTGGTACATATTTTTAACCCCCGACAAAAAAAAGGGGTGTTATAAGTTTGACGTCGATGTCTGTCTGTCTGTCTGTCTGTCGGTCTGTCTGTCTGTCTGTCTGTCTGTCTGTCTGTCTGTGTGTGTGTCTGTCTGTGGCACCGTAGAGCTCAAACGGATGGGCCGATTTCGATGCGGTTTTTTTTATTTGAAAGTTAATATCCGTGCGGATGTTCTTAGCTATGTTTGGTTAATATCGATTCAAAATGGCCGCCTCCACAAAATGGCGGACAAAATATTTCTTCACAACCTACCTCAATATGGGTATCAAATGAAAGGGCTTGACTAGTAGAGTACCAAACGCTATAACAAATTTCAAATCCAAGATGGCCGCCACCACAAAATGGCGAATTATATAATATTTTTCACTACTACCTCAATATGGGTATCAAATGAAAGGGCTTGATTAGTAGAATACTTTGCACTATGACAAATTTCAAATCCAAGATGGCCGCTACCACAAAATGGCGAATTACATTTCCTTTTTCACAATTCCCTTAATATGGGTATCAAATGAAAGGGCTTGACTCATCGATATATTTATAAGAGTTCAATGGCTTGACTAGTAGAATGTTGTACAGATAACAAATCTAAGGTAGTCGGGGGGTTAATCAAAATTTTTAATTTTGTTCTTGTATTCTAGTTAAATACTCATTCATCATATAATACTCAGCCATTGTATGAAATAATTTAATATAATTTTAGGATCAGTCGTCATGCCTATTTCAAATCCAAAGTAGTCGGGGGTAAAACAAAATTTTCAATTTTATCTAATATGCTGACAAAATCACGGGCAGTTCTAGTCCATTATAGGTACACTTTACTGTAATCATTTATTTCATACTCTCTCTAAATAACAATTGAAATTTAGTATTAGGTTACATCCACTAGGTACAACCTCAGTAATATTATAAATTATAAAAAATTTAAAACAAGCTTTTAAGAGTGCTTGTCAAGACTATTCAACCGAGTCCAAACTCAACCTCGGTTTTATTATCTTGTTTAGTTTAAAAGTTCTTAGGGCCACCTTCAGACGCCATCTTGAGACCCTGGCTATCATGTATCACATATGTGTGATACATGATAGTATATGTCAAGACTATATGATAGTATATGTCACATATGTGTATATGTCAAGACTAAATAAACGAGTCGAAAATCGATGGATTTATTTTATTTAGTTTAGGAGTTCCTATAGCCACTTTTCGAATCCACATAGAGATCAGCTTCATGGTACCATATTATTGCATTATTACCAAAGTTACGTAAAGAAACCAAATTTCAACCTAATCTAACTACAGAAAGTGGTACCTGCTAATTAAACTCCTAAGACACTAACATAGGGGAAACTATAAATAAAAGCTGGTAAAAATAAACAATGTCAATTTTAAATGAAATATTACAACATGTCAACTATAAATTCTGAGTGATTACACATCTCGGTATGGTCGGTATAAATACTCTGCACACTAGAAGGAAGTGTGCGTTGCTGGTGCATTATTATCGGCTTTTGAATGGCGGCATCGATAATCCTGAGGCCTTGGCTCGTAGCTCGTTCGCTGTCCCTGACCGGCTGCGCAGCTCGCGCGCGTGCGCCGTGCGGAGACTCTTCCAGGAGCCGCGCGCGCGCACCGACACGGCTAAGTTCGCGCCCACCGCACAGGCCCTCGCCCTACTCAACGACTTACTCGCCTATTCGCCAGACGTTGATATATTTTTTAGTAAGCGACGAGAGTTTATCGCTTTAGTAATTAGATTATTAAGTGTGTAGATGTAGGGCTACATGCTATGTGTTGAGTTGGCTTGTAGCCAATAGTGTGTTGTAATACTTGATTTGTGTTTGTGAATTGTATAATACTATATATACTTAATTAAATATATACTGGTTGCTGTGCGTGTTGGTTTAGGCTGTTAGCATAGTTAACAATTGTTTAAATAAATAAATAAATCTCAAACACTACTCCAGGTGTGTCCGGTGGAGAAGTGTCGTCGTCTGCAGGTGGATTCGTTCATGCGGTCGCTGCCTGCGTACATGTCAGCGTCGCCCTTCACGCACTTCGAGCAAGGCCTGGACGAATACGAACCATGCTCCCCTGGTACCAAACTTCACTCACTACGTAGTCCCACCAGTATAAGCAACCCACTTTAGGACAGCTGGGAGTTGAGACCTTCTCTCACAAAGATACAGTTATGGCTAAAATCCACTACGCTAACCAAGTTTCATTCTATCAGCCGACTAACGTTTACTGCTACAGGAAGTCCTTCACAAAGGAAGTCCTTCCAAAGATCTTCACAAAGACCGGTCTTGCGCCGCCCGTGTCCAAAGATTGATGAACGAGCCAAGTTTATTGTGTGTTAGTCTCTAGTTTAATAGAAACAAAATGATTGCTCGAAATTTCGCATTCGAGGTATAAAGTCTAAAATGTCTGTCGTGTTCTTAGTTTGGAGCTCACCACTAATTAACAAAAACGTTGTTTGTCTTAACCATGTGCTGGAAATAAATTATTCTTAAAAGTGCAATTTAGCGTAACTCACACACACCCGAAATAGGACATCATCATCATGAACAGCCCACTAAATGTTCCCTCTGCTGAGACCCGGGGCCTTCTCTCGCAAGAAGAGAGTTAAGGGCATACCTAATCCACAAAGTTGGCCCAGTGCGGGTTGGTGGATGACACATGACTTCGAAAGATTCTAGGTATATGCCGGTTTCCTCACGATGTTTTCCTTCGCCGTTTTAAGTAAGCGGCATTACGCACATGACTTCGAAAAGACAGTGGAGTAATAGGTACTTATTTTTAAAACATGTCAGACTCGTCACGAAGTTTTCATGCCTTTTTTTCTATCGGACTCGTAGCTCGAAAAAGCGACTTCGTTTCATGACTCCAAGACTTGCAAAGTCTGTATTTATGTAAGAAAGAAACTCTAGGCTGTGTAATGCGTTGTCTGAGTGAGGTTTTCCG
Source organism: Ectropis grisescens (assembly GCA_017562165.1). NCBI lineage: Eukaryota > Metazoa > Arthropoda > Insecta > Lepidoptera > Geometridae > Ectropis > Ectropis grisescens. The sequence goes on along the minus strand of CM029792.1, from coordinate 3,662,722 downwards.
AAAGTTACGATTTTGGTGTCTTCAAATCGAGAGTGAAACAGTTTCATCTAGATAAGCACGTACCCATCGTAGAGCGCATCCTAACATTAGGCGAGATAGTGACGGCCAAATGCCAACCTATTGTCGATAAAAATACAGGCCAAAAGAAATAAAACCCCTTTGCCAACAACAAGGCTCTGATGCTATTTCCTTCAAACAGCAAACCGATATTATACAACGCTCATTTTCTCTTAGAACAACTAGAAATACTCCGCGAGCGGATCGATAGGAAGCGAAAGAAGGAGAAGTTGGATCAGGATCAACCCGAGCTGAACCCTCTGGAAGAATGGCGCCCCATCGTGGAGGGCACCGCAGTGCAGACGTCAGACATCTCCATGTCCTTACCTCCGTGCACCTGTCGGGATCCCAAGCCTGCGTCGGTAGCCAGTCATGATGGACAAACATTCAACTGTAAGTTTGATGCTATGATTATTGCAGCATAAGCAAAGACAATAACTATACCCATTTGACTGATCGTACGACTGCCCCTCCTTAGCGTTTTATAAGCATAATTGCACTATACCTGTTGCGAGTTCGGTCAGTCAGCCTTTTGATTTCGACCTAAAGAGTGGTGGAAAAAATCCGTAGAAAAATATAAAACATGGGTTTCTGCTCAGTGAAATTAGTGCGGAATGAAATGCAGGACATCCACTTTTACAAAGTACCTATATCATTTAAGTAAGTAATTAAAGTTAATTAAGATAGGGTTAGCAGACGACAAATGTCTTTAGAAGATGATATCCAAAGAGTATACCTACTACGTATAGAGTTGGAACAAACACATTGCAGCGAAAGCACAGGTCTGATCGCTCTTGTGGAAGTGTCATACTTTTGTCGCGGCACATCACTCTGTTGCCATAGAAAGTATGCACGTCATCTGCTTACAATGGGCACAAAGGAACCGTGCGGAAAATATAAATACGTAGTAGGTATACGTAAACTCTTAGGATGGAACTATTACCGGCTACATAATATATTATCTGTTCTCCAGTGCTGGACTTGTACCCGATGAAGCAGGTCCTAAATCAGATCAACCGCGACTGTTTCTTCGACAACACCATACAGTTCGACAGATTCAAGGTGATCGGCCATGAAAGCAGCGACACTATGTAAGTATATACATATTATAGCATAGGTATTACGCCACACGATCAATCTGCCAAGTAAGAAATGGTAAGTGGAGGGATCCAGAGGTGACTGTTGGATCTTGCTATTTCTACAGATAGTATATTTTTGGAGAGGTAAGAGTCTTTGCAGTCTGCTTGGGGAAGTGCCACACCTTTGCCGGTTACACCTCCAAGCAAGAATGTGCAAATATAACTATTTTCCAGTTTGAATGGCAATGTTTCCTGAGAATTTACAGGGAATATATATAAATATCATCGATATAATTAAAGAAACGAAGATGAGGTATGCTTATAATCTAAAGACAACATAACGTGGCGAAAATTTGTTTGAAAAATTTAAAAATTGAATTGTCAGCGAACATACACAACTCCTTGTTGCGACTGAGACCCTTCCTTCCACTCGACACCACCAAAACGACATCATCGGTGGTGTCGTATGGAATCACTAGTCCATACGACACTAATAGTGAGGTTACCTACATACAAAGTTGTTGATATGAAAACTCCCAATTAAGTTCAAGCAGTTTCATTAATGAGGTATGTCATTTGATAAAGTTTATATTTATCTGTCACTCAAATGGTCATCTTGACATTGTTCATTGCAATTTGCATATTATTGTCTTTCCGTCCGAATATTTAAATTTTTCACAATGGACATGTATACTAATACTAACGACATAAAATACATAAAAACTAATGGCGGAACAGCACATCACTAGGGTGGTGTCGTATGGACTAGTGATTCCATACGATACCACCGATGGTGTCGTTTTGGTGGTGTCGAGTGGAAGGAAGGCTTTTTCTCGTCCAATTGCATGCTATTTCTGGCTTGCTCGGTTCCAGCCGCTCTATGTGAAATAGTTGCTGCTCCGCTCCGAACAACTCCAAGCGTACCTATACGATCTGGTCTGTGTGAAAGGAAAAACGCGCGCCGATGCTCTCCGAGCCGATCTGTGTGAACGGACCCTTACCGATACCATAATATTAGTATCATGAACTTTTTTACGTCGACCTACGACTGAAGTTACCATTCTTATTTCCAGACGCGAACAAAAAAGCACGAGAACTGAGCAAAAAGAAAACCAAATTGTCTGAAGTCACGAAGGTCCTAAAAGAACATCCCAGTTTACTGGACATTTTCCAAGCAAACGCTGTGTAATAATCACATGCTCCGTCTTTACATACATTTATTTCTAAATTAAAAAGTAACAAATAACTAAATGCTAATAAAATTGAAAAAAAAATGTCGTGAATTTTCACTAACCCCTATTTTAAAATGTTGTAGAAACTAGAAAATTTAAATAATCCCAAAAAGTAACAAAACAGAAATAGATTACTTTACAGACAAATGAATAAATAACACTTTTTTTCATTAATAAATTAACCTAACAATTAACATTTTCAATAAGTTCGACTGGATTTGAAATATTTTTAATCTCATTTTGGATAGTTTCTTGTATAGTAGTCGTTATATTGATATCTTGTACACTGTCTTTAAATTCATCAAAATCTGTTGTTTTCTCATCAACAATTTCTATTTCTTGAAATACATCAGATTTAATTCTATCTATGTCGACTTCCTCCGGTTCACATTTTATTACTTCAGTTAGAGGATGTTCTTCTTCCTCAACATGAGTTATTAACTTTCTCTCAGTCTTTATTGGAAATTTAGTGTAACTTAACTTAGAAGTTCCAATGTTTATGGCATTTTCTATCAGATCTTTAGCAAGATCTGTGCCAGAGATTTCTGGGAGAATATGTTTGGTAGATGGTTTTGGTGTAGTTTCGATTTTGACTGGAATTTTAGAGTCTTCTTTTGATGGTTTCGCTTCAAGTGATTTAGCGGAAGGGGTTTTTGAGACTGGATTCACTGCTGGGTTATCGTTGACAGTGCAGACAGGAAGTTGGGGAACTGGACTGGGTACAGATTCAAATGGAACTTGTAAGCTGTTCTGGAGAGATTCAGCTTCTTTGCGCCGAGCTTGTTTCCTGTCTAGTTGCTTCTGGAGTTCCTCTATCCTTTCTTGTTTTAGATTTAACAGATTGTCGAGGTGATCTACCTGCATCAGAAAAATGTGGTTAATTTAGAAAATAGATCTTAATAAATTTGACAACTGTTTTGAGTTTAAGTAGGTATATGTATAAATATTTGGTCTAGTAATACCTACTAAATTTCTATCCTATCTCATTTGTAATTTTGAAGAATCTTTCATGATAACTTATTTGACCTTTACTTTCCACAATGCCAGCCATGTTAATTGTTTGTCAATATTACTAGGACGAAAGTGGGCGTTTGTAAGTATGTATTTTTATTCTTACCTGTATCTGTAACTACTAAATTTAATGATATTTACAAGGACTTGAGAATAAATTGTGTTTATAAAAAATACGGGAGCCAGAAGCTCAAGGGGGGTCCTGAGTGGAGTGAGCCATGCGAGGCCAAGCGTAGTGAAGCACAGGCCGAGTATGGAGAAACGACACTCAGGGCTGCAGCAGAGCTTCTGGCGGGAAGTCCATCCGGTGTCAAAAAGTGCACCAATATCAAGTTAGGGGCTTCCCGGTTATATCTGACTGTTAAATGCTTATAATTATTGCCATCGACCAATCAGAGAACAATGTATTAATTGACTGGTAATAGTGTACCATTAAATAGCACCCTGAGCAACGATTGGCCCATTTATGGATGATTTTACTTGCGGCAAAATCGTAGTTTATTAAATGAAGGTAAATTAATTGCGTTAAATAATACATTACAACCGCCGTTTGTTATTTTCCGAAAGTTGATCAACTACCTAGTGAATTTATTAATTAAATGTTCTTATTATTTTCCGGTGACATGTACATCATTACCTGAATTACCTAATTTGAGTTATCGTATTTGGTGAAATTATCATGCAAAATTATTTATCAGCACGGCGGACCGTGCGTAAAATAATTCCCCTCACAAAAAAGGAGGTCTATGTCAGTTTAATTTCAAAACTTTAATTCCCCAGTTATGAATACCTTCTGCTTCAGCAACTCGTTCGTGTCCTTCGCGTCATTGAATTCTTCTTTGAGCGCGAGGTAGGACTCGTAGTTGATCACCTTCTGCTGAATGACTTCCAGTAGTCCATTCACTCGTACCTTAACCGGCACGACTAAGACATTTTCTGGAATTAATATAATTAGTTGTTATATATTCCTCAGATAAGTAGATGAGAACGCATCAGTGTTCCCGACATTTGCAACTGACAATAGAAGAGCCCACTAAATGTTCTCTGCTAGGACATTTTCTCACAAGGAGAGAACCAAGGCTATAATCCACGCTGCTTGCCAAGTGCGGGTTAGGGGATGACACATGACCTGGAAAGATTCTAGGTACATGTCGGTTTCCTCAAGATGTTTTTCTTTACCGTTTATAAATTAGCAGCATTATGCACATGGCTTCGAAAAGACAGTGGTCCCACGTGGGATTTGAATCCGGGGCTCCGGATAGGCATGCGCCGTTCTCCCAATTAGACCAGCCGTGACTAAGCCACTAGCTATAGTAAGCCATAACGGTGCTCGGTGCGGAAGTTACCTTCATCCCCACAGGCTTCGTAGAAACTGCCTCCACTGGACATGTTCTGTTCAGCATCCTTCATGCTCTTGTTCATTTCTTCATCACGACGGATTTTTTCACGGACTGAAATAGAAAGCCAATCAACTTGGAGACTGACTTTTAATTAGATATATCTTCAACTAGCAGTTCCGACAAACTTCGTTCTGTCAAAAAGATTTGTAATGTGGCAGTTTTTTGTTTCTACCTATTTTATAGTCAGGTCAAAAAGTTCTCCTGACCAGAACCCTGGTGTATGTTCGAGTGACCAAAGTATCTTTGCTTCCACGAACTTTGGCCACCTCTCTGGGAGCCACTAAAAACCCAGACTGGGATTGACAGAGGTCTTCAAACTAAGACACAAACTTAGGGTTAAAACCTGACTGGAAAATAATCTAAAGGGACAGTGGGAACCTAAAGGTGACAAATATTTAAAAAGTGGTTGGCTCGCTTTGATTGTGTAGATTATGATTTGCAAAGTCATGGGGATGTAATAAATATACCTACATTAATGAACAACTCTTATTACAACACAGAAACTCATCTATTCTTGTTGTTATGTTATAGGTTGTATGTTCGCATAGTTCATAATGGGTAAGTACTTGCTGTAGTGACATTTTTAAAATTCAATAGCACAATCCCCCTGAACAGATAAGTTTGGGATACTATATATACAAAAGCTTGAATCTGTAATAAAAAAAACGATAATAATGATATTTTTTTTAGAAATCGTAACCATAGAATATATTCGTAACTGAAAGCAGCTCGATTCCAACTTGCGTGATTTTTAGTTGTATGTCGCCTTGTCGCCCTCGAAGTTCACGCATTTGTGATATCCGCGTTCTTTCAAATTCATTTCGGTCGTCACGTTCTTGTCAATTTGAACTTTATTGCTATCAGATAGAGTTTATATTTAATTACAAGCACTCACTGTTGTCTAAGCAATGTAGGTGTGTTTCTAACGTCAAAGAGACAATTTGCAGTTTATTACCGCCGCATAAAGTTCAAATTCAATCATATCTATCAAGACAGTTTACGTTTGCGCGTTGGATGGTCTAATGTCGGGTTCCGACACTCAACAAAATTGATAATAGGTATCGCGAAGCCACACTTGCAGTCTCCCTGGATATCTTGAAAGCTTTCGACAGGGTTTGGCATGATGACCTTATAAGCAAGCTTTCTAGTTTTGGTTTGTTTTCAGGGTTTATTGCGATATCGGACTATCGGACTTCTTGAGAGATCGATCCATACGAGTTGTCTTTGATGGCTGCTCGTCGGATCAAATGGCTATCAATGCCGTAGTCCCTCAAGGGTCGGTACTCTCTGTAACGCTTTTCCTGCTACATATCAACGATCTGTTGAAGCCCGGTATCTTTAGGTACGCAGATGATGGCACTGTTGTAGAGAGTTACATATCTAGCGCGAGAGCCAGTTGTCAACAAACTAAGGTATTGAGAGAGAGAGAGAGTATGAACGAGCGTTTGAACTTGGCCCTTGTGGCAGTCTCTGCTTTGGGCGAAACCAATTTGGCCAAATTTAACGAGGGAAAGACGCAGGCGTGTCTATTCTCCGCGAAAAGGAGTCAGACTCCTACTTTTCGTTACTGATCATCTTGAGCTTTTGGGCGTGTGATGTGTGATGTGTGATGTGTGATGTGAGCCGTGGTGATGATCCTAGGTGGTAATTTAGTTTTTTTTTTTTTTTTTTAACTTTTATAGGTTTACACTTGACCGCCATCTCGCCTGATGTTAAACGACAATGCGGTCTACGATGGAGCGTGTTTACCTAGAAATAACCGATTCACTCTCGATTTGAAGACACAAAGATTGTAATCATCGGGGAAAACCCACTCAGGCAACGTATTCCACAGCCTAGACGTTCTTATCACAAAATTAGAGTCAAATCTCTTCGTTCGTGTCTTTGGAACATCAACCATGAAACGATGTCGCTTTTTCGAGCTACGAGCATTCCGATAAAAAAAAGGGCAAGGTGGTATCAGATCATGCAAATCAATCGCACACTCTCCGAAGTGTATCCGATAAAAAAACCGATAGGCTAGCAATTTTTCGGCGATGTTCAAGACTTTGAAGTCTTTTTCGCACAAGAGTATCATTGCCTATGAGCCTTTTGGCACGTCTCTCGATCGATTCCAGTGCCTCCAGCTGATACTTAGCTGATCCATCCCAAAGGTGCGAACAGTACTCCATACAGGAGCGAATTATATTTAGTCCCTTAATATTCCAATATCTCCGTGAGACAGTGCTCTTCTTGGCAAGCGTGCCACTTGCCATCAGGCACTTGCCCTGCTCGACCCGCCACTCTATGTTGTACAAATACATTTAACTAAATACTTACCCATAAGGAGGACCCTCTCAATAACTCCGTTGTGTGAGTTGGCGAGCTGTTCCATCGTATTGGTGCAGAGGTTTAGACGGAGTTTCTTCAGCACCTGAGGGGCATACATTATAGCAGTTCATTTCTATTTTCTAATGTAGTTAAATGTTTTGAAATAAATTGTCAATCATAGCTATCGCAGATAGAAGTTATACTAATTGAGAGTCCAGAATTTTAGCATTAAACAGCTCTTGCTAAAAAGCAGCTAAAATGTTGCACAATATGTCACCTTTATGGCTACAGACATCGATCACCAGTAAAAAAATACTTGACTATTAGCAGCCCACGATTTTACCCGTTTAGTTCCCGTTCCAGTTGTTTTCCCGCGTTAAAAATTGTCTTTGTACTATTATATATTTTTAATCTTCTCAGATTTTTATTTTAATGGATACGATTTTGGGGGGGTCATGTCCGTTCGGACCGCGTATGGTCTAGGTATGTGTTTTTCTAGACTGCAATATATCAGTATTCCAAATTTTAGCCCGATACGATCATACGTTACGACGTAAACATCCATTGTATTTTTTATTAGTAGCATTTACAATCACAGGTCACAGGATGGTGGTGTCAGGTGGTCGCAAGACAGGTGTGGTGAAGTGAGCACCTTTCTGTTGAGGGTGAGCCAGTTGTTCAGCTTCAGGGCGTGGCTGTTCCGCGGGGGGTAGTTGTGCATCTCCACCAGCTTCGGATACTGCACGCTGAGGATCTCCGCCAGAAGCACTGCAACAACACTTATCTTTGAACTTTTTCAGAACGATTTTTTCTAAGGAATTTGTCGCTTTAGGAAGTTGTCGTTCTCAGCCTGAGGGATTTTTTCTCATTGTGGGGTTACTGGTTATTTGAGCTATTCCTGTTAGTGGGGGTTTTTTGTAGTGGTAGGACGCTTAGCAGAGTCCACCTGGGCAAGTACCACAACTTTCCCAGTTATCCTACCGCCAAGCAGTAACGTGCAAACACCACTGTGATCAGGTCTGAAGGTTGATATATTTCCCAGTGAAATAACAGAGTATACAGATAAATTATCTTATATTTCTCTGGGTGACGAGCGCAGTGCAGTGGTAGGTAATAATTTGGACTCTTTATGTTCTAACAGCTGCGTAACATTGTGTTGTTATGGGCAAGTGTGTTGCTTTAGAACTTTTTGAATGTTACACTTTTTTTCTTATTCGTACATTAATCTCCGGGGACTCCGGGATCCATCTCTTTTTATGTTGAAATTATTTATTTAGCGCATTTGGCATGTGGGAATAATACAATAATAAGTACCTACATAATCTCTCTGTTCTGTAATTTATCTAAACCACTAAAACTATTTATGTCTATATTTTATAGAGGTCGTAAGCTTTATCACCGTTGCTTTTGCAATCTTGAATACCATTTAAACGGGACAAGTAAGGGCATTAATGCCAAAGGTCTTTCGAAACTCAGCTTAATTGACAACGTCGTGCTAATGGTGAAATTGCTGCCAGATTTGCAGAAGATGCTGACCAGCCAAGGTCAGGTCCGAATCGGTCTCCTCTGGATGGACATTGATAAACGTAAGTCACATAGATTCGGGACCAAAACTAGTTTTATTTGTGCCATCTAATTCTAATTCAGGATGGGAGTGATTGCCTTGCACCGACGTCCCGCTAGGGGTAGGTATGTTGTGTACTTTTCCCGTACTTTCTGGCTAGGGAATGGCCAAACCAGCCGAGCTTCTTAAAATAGCGGAGAGCTTTGGTTAGCTGGTAGTTAGTGGCATCCATCTTAAAGTTCATGTGGAGTGCATTTATCCAGTTGAACCGTGCAGTTAAGGAAAACAATTTTGAAAGAGAAGCCGACAGCAGGTAATTGGCTTTCGAGATGTTGTGGTTTTGATTCACAACCAGAAGAAATATGTATGTGATTAATAAAACATTCATTGTGTCTGGGTGTTCCTATGAATATTAAGAATATATTTATAATTATTTACATACTAACAGGAACCTACAGTTTTACCCGCACAGTTCCTATTCTCATCATTTTTTCGTGATAAGCGCAAAAACGTGTTTATTTATGACATTACATTAGAAACCTTTAAAATTATCGGTTTTTTTTCTGCTATTTTATGCACATATCATACAAATATAAACCTTCCCTTTGGATTAATCTATATATTAAAGAACGCGCATAAAAATCTGTTTGGTGGTTTGAACGATCTAAGCATATATAGGGACGGACAGACGCGGGAAGTGACTTTGTTTTGTACTATGTAGTGATTAATAAGAAGAAAAAATAATGACATGACGTTACCAGCATCAGAAAAGTCTCTGTTTATTTTCTTCGTCGGCCGAGACAGTTTGAAGCTGTCTACCCAGGCCAGAACAGACTCAATGTCGGACATGGGGATAGGGGCCTCAAGGTTGGACATTTTGGTATTTTTAAATATAATTTTCGAGTTTTCCACTACTATTTATTTACTTTTTTATCAATCCAGATTTTTTGACGATTGAATTTAGCACGAACAATTTCTATGTCACTGTGATTTGTTTTTACAATTTGAGTGTCGTTAAAAAGTTTGTTTAAAATAGGATTGATTTAGACATGTGTAAAATAGGTCTTCTATTCAGATTGCTTTCTTGGATCTCGCATATTATATCGTCAATTCACTTTTACGTTTCGGACTTGTTTGCCATTGAAACTTAGCTTACAACATGTAAACAGTTTCAAGAACAAATGCCAAAATATTTACCCCAAAATAGCCAAGCTATTCTAGAGCATAAGTATACTCCTTGGTGGTCCCAGTGCTGAAACTTGGGGCTTTCTATCACAAGGAGAAAGTCTAGCCCAAAATCGTGGGTAAGTTGTTTTTATATCATATCATATATTTTGAAAAGTTCGTTCATCTGCACTGTGAAAAATTCTCGGAAAGTATTGTCAGGATTCGAATCTATTATTATTACGAAATCAGATATTTTAGCTATTCGGCCACTAGGACTTGTTTAACAAGCCTAAATAGCAATTTTAGGTGTAAGTACCTACTCCTTATCATTTTCATTCAAAAATTTCAGAAGTAGGGTTGCTCTTCTATCCGGAGCAGTATCATGGGAATGCAAATGGGAAAATATACGCTCATTATGGCATAGACGCCTAAACCTGGTAGCCGCGTTAAAAACAAAATTTGAGTTCGTACGTTTGTTTACCATACCGCCTTCACCTTCATTTTCCCAAGTATCGATGTAGTTTTTGAGTTACGATTTTTTCCCAATGGCATCACAAATGTAAAAAAATATTAGTAGCATTCCTTACTGTTTTTTTTACATTGCATCGGTAAGTTCAGAAAGACATATTTCGTAATATGTCGGCCAACCTGCATTTGGATGGAGAATTATGGCTCTTGACTCTCTCCTTATGAGAGAATGTTAAGTGAGTTTATTTATGATGTTACGATAGAGTTATGGCTGACCAAGTCGGAAAAACGGTAACTGCTAATCCGGAGCCCCTGGTTCGCATCTCACGCGCACGCATTTTCGAAGTCATGTACTTAATGCTGCTAACTCAAAAACGGTACAGGAAATCGACATTTCGAGGTCAAGGGTCATCAACCAATGGCACTTGGACGGCGTAGTAGATTATGACCTTCATCAGGCGCAGCCCCAGCCTCGAATTTTGGAGGGGGTCATCAGTAGAAATAATACAAATAATACTTTAAAATAAATACTTGACTAGTAGCGCCCCACGATTTTACCCGTGTAGTTCCCGTTCCAGTTGGTTTCCCGCGTTCAAAAATAGTCTATGTACTTTTAGATATTTTGAATTTTCTTAGATCTTTAGTTTTGGGTTAGATTTGGGGGGGGGGGTCATGTCCCCTGTGACCCACCCCCCTCGGACAACGCATGTCATTATCTACATGTTTTAAATGTTAAAACATTGACATATAATAATCAAGCTTCGAGCTTCGTATGGAGTGTCCACTACCCCGAAATTTTCAAGGGGGAAATTTTTTTCTTCGGACCGCGCATGCCTTGAACCTTGCGAGTGAAGGATTCGAGTCCCAGCAATGGGAACATTTAGTGGGCACCTGATGCTTATGTTATGATAGCGATGTTGGCTGCCAATGACCACTTTTACTATTAAATACCAACTGTACTTTCTTCCGTATAGAAAGTGTCATTTTAACACCACTACAACGTAATGCACTTACGATGTCGTGTCCACTATATCTTGACCCGTAACATTTCTACAGCTGGTGATTGACGCGCGAGTAAGCCGCGGCGAGTAAAAATCGATAGAAAAGGTATAAAAATAAATCCACATTTTGCCTTTTGGGCTGGCAAAAAAACCATAACTATGTACACAAAAAAAAATAGGAATGCTAAAAAAATAGTATTGATACACAACCAAAAACTTTGATGCCCGAGAAACGAGGTTAGCTTTTCAAGCTAGCATAGCAAGCTAGTGTTAGTAAGCTAGCAAGCTAGTACTACTAGCTTCGTGTAGACAAAACTAGCGTTGCGTAGCGTTGTCTACGAGTACACGAAGCTAGAAGTACTAGCTTGCTAGCTTGACAATACTAGCTTGCTATGCTAGCTTGAAAAACTAGCTTCGTGTCGCTCGTGCATTACTTTTGATTTGGTTAACGAATTTTTTTTGTTTGAAAAGATAACAAAATAAAATATACTTCCCGAATCATCATCATCAACAGCCCACTAAATGTTCCCACTGCTGGGACTCGCGCCTTCGAGCGAGTTAAGGCTATAATCCTAATGGTCCCATGTATTTACATACGTCAATGATATACTAAACTCACAGATTTCTTCAGTAATCTGTGACTAAACTATAATTAACTCTATTAAAATTAGTGAGCTGTGTGTGCTAATTTAGAAATTGAAGAAGATTGTTTCGTTTTTCTGAAAAAACATTTTTTTTTATAGTATAGAGTGATAAGATTTGCAAGACATGTGTCTGATGGTAAGCAACATGCCTGTCCATAACAGCACTGTGACACGCATCTATTGGAACACAATGAGTCCAAATCATCACCTAGTACCGTATTGCGTTCGTCACCCGCCCAACCGCCTAGCTAAATCTATGGCTGTGCTATTGCCGTCTCTATCATTAAAAAGGAAAAAAAAAGAGATAGCAATATCAAAGACAGTTTATCAAAGACAGTTTTAGTTAAGCGGTAGACCCTCCCGAGATAATGACAAAGCGCGGCAAATTTAAAATATATCAGCATGGCATCCCTAAAACTGAAAATCTCGCCAATAATAAACATAAGCCAGCTACTACAAACCATCAAAAACACGCCATTTTGTTGCGTCAGATATAGGGATACCATACACTGATTCTGATTCTACCAAATCTTTAGGATAATCGCCGAAAATTAATTTCTTAAAAATGAAATTGCACAAGCTTTTCTTTATTAAATAGAGTAATTTATGAATCTATTAATTAGGCTAACTTAAGGCTTAGTGTTGCTCTGGAAATAATCGCCAACACGTACACACGTCGTACTTATTTTTGATGAATACAATTTTAGATCACATACCAATTTTTAAAACTTATTTCATATAATGCTTAAATGAATTTGTTTTGAAAATGCCTTTTTGGAATCAAGTGTCCCTAAGTACTTTCTGTTTAAAATATCCCAATTCGTAGGGTAAATACCCGATGGTAGAAACATTGAAGTGTTGTCATGTAAAAAGTTTGCAAAAAAATCCAGTATCTACTTTCGTTGGCCAGACTCTAACGATTTATCATAATATAGGTTTGTGTCGTCGGCATAGAATAGATATGTCGTCGGTCTGTATTGCGCTTCAGGACAGGGATCTTTATACACTGGACGCCTTTCTATGATCCTCGACGCGCGGTGCGGTGGTAATGCAGCTACGTTTTCGTTACGGTGCATTATGAATAACTGGAAATGACATTACTTACCAAGAAACCATTACCTGACCTGAAATTCCTAACTATAGTTTTCCTATGAAGCTTATTTTTAAGATATTGCCTGTTTCACTGTTTCACAAAAATACAGAAAATGTATTTGAGTTAATTTAAATTTTACCTCGGAATTAAACTAGAACAAAATAAAAATTTTGATTTATTTTGTAGGATTTGTAATCTGTTACTATCCGTTTCCGTTTGAGCTCTACGGTGCCACAGACACAAAGACATACATATTTATATACAGACATCGACGTCAAACTGATAACACCCCTTCTTTTGGTCGGGGGTTAAAAATAGAGATTCTCAAAAAAACGTGTCATTTGGATGGCTCTTTCTATCTGCCAGGTGATCTAAATCTCGAAAAACATCTGTTTCTACCCTCACCTAAAAAATATTCTTACTTTATCAAGGTGGCATTTTAAGAAATCGATTTCAAAAGCTAATATTGTCCATAAAAATAATAAAATAGAGTGTGTTTATCGTTTAACATGTACGATGTATGCGTCTTCTTACCGCCATCTTTTAATTACTGCGATTCTTTTCAATGAAGCGTTTTCCAGACGCAAATAGACGTGTCAAAGATACTCGTAGTTCTAAATATTGCCAAGTGTGGCTCCACTGTTGGTTTTTGTGAAATTTCTCTAACAAAATAAAACAGTGGCGCCACCTACGCCAAAATTGGGAAATGTCTTTTACAGTTATTTGTGCCTCTTGAAAATGTCCCATTAATAATTTACAATCCAAAATCTCTTCGTATGATGACACTAGAGAGAGTTGTGATTTACCTCGTAAGGAGAATACTAAATAATATTAGATCATGGGCGTATAAAAAAGTCGGACGTAATCTTGCGAAAACAAAAACTGTGTCCTTCGAGTCAGCCACATAATATACACGTGTGCGCTGTCACATACAGGCTGACACGCACACATTAGTGGGTTACACACACACATTACACGCGCTACTTGTATATCCGTATGCGTGTCAGCCTATCAGTAACAACCTGACAACGCACACGTGCAAATGTGGCAGACTCTAGTGACACAGTTTTGGTTTTAGCGAGACTACGTCCGACTTTTTTATACGTCCATATTTTAGATCTACTCGTTTCAGTGAAAATGTAAGTGTACAAATGTACCTACTTATTTCACTATTGGAAATACTAATCCTTTTAATATTCTAATTACTAATCTTTATATATGTCACCGTAATATTATCAAAAATATATTTAATCAAATTGACGATTTTTAACCGACTTCAAAAAAAGAGGTTTCTCAATTCGACCGTTTTTTTTTAATTTCATTAAAAATAACAGAAACGCGTTTATGTCTTTTGTTCTTGCCCTTATCACAAATTGCGACGAAATTTGTTATCGTTAGAAATGGAAATAGTAAGTGGTTTAGATAATTTTAGTGCTTATATTATCTATGACAGGTTTACATTATTTTAATTATTTAAGTTTTCTGCGTTACTAGGCGCGCCTCATGGTGTTACCCGCGACTTTATTCAAAGCATATGGTTACTACTTTAACAACCTCCTTTGGTCCTTTGATAGATTAATACTGTTTTTTTTCTATTAAAGTACAGAACTGATTCATTGTTTTTTTTCTTAATTAAGTATCTTAGAAATTATTCAATTTACAAAATAAACCATTCAAATAAAAAGTAATTTTAATTTTTATGAAAGAGAGAAAAATCGGGGCCTTAATTAATTCGTATTACCTTTACTTACATTGACCTCAAAGTTTACTATTTTACCGTGTTTTTTTATCTAACGTGGTCATTAATAATCATTCGGCGAAATGACGTCATATATGACTACCTATTTGGGGTTTTAATGTCATCTCTTAATAATAAAGTTTGTAGGTAATTCTGGTTTTTGGCCAGCTTTTGGTCTAAAATACCAGTCTGTGTGACGTAGTCATAACTTCTTGTAAAAATTGGGTCGAGTATCTTAAAAGCTCGATCGAGTAAATTAAGGCTAACGTCACACAGAGGTGGGAAGTGCGGGAAAGCGCGGCATAACAAGCAGTATGTGTCAGGTTACATACAAATTCGAATATTACAAAAAAATCCCGTCCCGAATCGTGAACGCTTTCCCGCACTTCCCCCCTCGGTTTTTGTTTATTGGAGAAAAAGAACTGAAAAACAAAAGAAGCTGAAATAAAAAACTGTGTGCGCTAAGACCGCACGGCAGAAGTGAAAACTAAAATAAGAAATACTTAACTATTTAAAGACTAATATTTTATTCTAATAATTAAAAATGAAAACGATTTATAAATTGAAATGGGTATACCTAGTAAGCACAGCAACACGAGAACAACATGTGGCTGAATGATTAGTATCTATTCTGTAGCCAAGAATAAATTTAAAAAAAAAATACGCCGGTCGGAAATAGCGTTTGACTAGCAAATTTTTGGGTATTTGCTATATTTATTTATTTTATAGGTATAATATTTCGCTAAAAATTGATGAATATGTTGTGTTTATAGTGTATGTGTAAGTACTGTGATGAAAATAGGTATCATTTTGTGTGTTTACGTAGTGTAAGTGCTGTGATAAAACAGTAATACGAGTATATTATAACAAAAACTTTTTTGGCAATGGATGTGAAATGCAAATTTATTACATCGTGAGAAGTTCAATTAATGACATTAATGTGGTACACTCCGCGAGGTATAAGCTGAGCTTTGCATTAGTGTGAGTGATCACCAATCAGGCAGGAGCTCGAAATTTTGTCCGCAAGGTATAGGCTGAGCTTTGCATTAGTGTGAGTGATCACCAATCAGGCAGGAGCGCGGCGAGACAGAATGGCGCCGCGCCTAAGGTCGGTTGTCACACCTACACTATCCATGTACACTCACACACATGCAAAGCTCAGCTTATGCCTCGCGGAGTGTAAGTACCAAGAAGTTAATGTCGCGATAAAAAGACATAGGTAAATATAATAAACACAGGTACACAGGGACTATATTATCTTTCTCGCTCTGACGCGTTGGTTCACTGTATTTTATTTCTCGCTCTAGCATCCCGAGTTTACCCGCAAAGCTATTATCATACCCGAGCGTGACGCTAGATTCAATTCACATGTTCACAGACCACGAAAATTCAGCCTAGGCGCGCCAAAAGAAGTTTCCACTTCAAAAATTCGATGAAAAAAATACAATCAATGGAGATATTTTCCTTTGCACCCTTTTGCACCAATACCTAAAAATATCTAAATCTAAATAGCTGCCTCATTAGAGTAGTATGTTTAGTTTAACTACCCACATTATTTAGTGTCACAATTTTGTTAAAATTAGCAGTGTGTGAGTTAATTTGAACTTGTCTGTTTGGTTTTTTGTGAAAGGATTAGATTTGAAAAAATAGTAGTCAAAGTGTGATTCAATTATGGAGTTAGTTTTAGACGACACAGATACAGATACGGATTCGGATACGTTAATGGATACAGAAGATGATGGAGTAGATAAAATGTGCTTTATACCCAAATGGTACCATATCCGCTATGACAGAACGGGAAAGCTTAATTTTAAACCTAAAACTCTCAAGATGATAACTATACAGAATATTGCGGTGCATCTCATCAGTCAGATCCTTAGAGGAGACGACCAGGGTTCAAGTTATGATGAACATGTAAGTACCTTTAATTATTCGGCTACTACTGTGAAACTACTACACGAAGTAATTATTTTCTTATCTGTGGTACAACTACAGTGAAATTACAGGCATTGAGATAAAATATCTTATATCTCTTGGTGCATCGATATAAATCAATAGATGTGCCCTCCCAAACTTCAGGCGCACGGAATTATGTTAGCGTTGGGAAGAGTGAGCTCGCTCTTTCCGTATTAGTCAGCTGTAGGAAGCGGTGAACGCCGGACGTTTTTGTCTATCACTATTCGTTGTCAGCAACCAAAATAAGTAGAAACACAACGTACCTCGCCGTAGCGATTCTAGGGGTCAATAGATTGGTAGTTGTAAACCACTCACGCTACTCGCGCAGACGAAGATTGTTATGAATTTTAAGGTGCTCAGGGCACATCTTTTGATTTATATCGATGTCTGGGTGACGGTCAGAGCGGTGCTATATTATACTAATAATGTGTAATGTACTTATTATATATTTAATTCCATTTAAATCCAATCAGCCATAACAGAGATAGCAGGAACAAACAAACAAATAAACACCAACAAACCCACACATAAACACAAATCTTTACAATAATTTATTAGTGTGATAGATTTCTTAATGATTTGGACTCTTCATGTTCCACTGCGTGTCACTGTGCTGTTATGTGGCGCATGTCCTGCTCGTCTATAGGTACTAATACTAACTATAAAAATACTACACCTGTATGGGAAAGTATTACACCTTGTCTAGTTTTTATTGGAAACTGTCTTTGTCTGTCCTGTCCTTGATTGGCTCTTTGCATAGTCCGCCTGGGGAAGTAAAATCAAACTCAAAGTAATTTATTTACAAAAAAATGTGGTTACAATTAAGATCTTAAAATTATATGGTGTAGTGCTGCACAATTTCAGCCTAAAGGCATGGGAAGTTTTTAAAATAGTCAGACAAGTATACAATTTTCAAACATCTTAATATAGGGAAATTAAAGTTTTGATGCCTTATGAATATACCTTTGACAGTTGTTTTAAGCAGCCCAATGTTTTCAGAGAAATTATAGGGTAAACGACTTATTAGGTACAGTTGGCTAAATTTAGTGACTAAATTCAGAAGCATATTTAAAAGCAAGCAATTCTCGTTTCTGAATTTAGTATGGCAGCTTACTAAATGCTATTACACTTCAGTGAATACTGTAGCGACTAAATTCAGCCGATTAAATTTAGCCAAGTTATAATCAATAAGCCTTTTAAGAAATCTATCACACTAGTAAATTGTTACCTGTAATTAAAGATTTATTTATTTATTAGTTTCAATTGCTGATATGTGCTTACAGCGTAGCCAACACGCACATACAGCCAAAATACAAAATACAACATCATAAAACACATTAAAATTAACAGAAGAATTATAACAATAACAGAACATTATATAAACAATTTTAAACGCTACAAATAAATAATTATGTACAAATATACATAAAACATACAAACAAATGTTCAAGCACATACATAACTTTACATAAACATGATCAATACAATTTTATTCTAACACAGCTAATTAGGTTTATCACTTGTAACCAAAAAAATGAATACAGTTACGTAATACAGAGTGATAATTGTCATTAAATATATCCAATTCTGGCCTATGAGCAAGCAGAGCATTGAGTAGATTGAGTGCTCGGGAAGTGGGTGCGTACTGGGTGGTGTCAGTGCGCGCGCGCACAGGCTGTATAAATAGTATGAAAACTAACGTGGTTAATACACATTTTAAATAAATAGGTACATGAGTAACTTACGTTTCATATCGTCAGTCCAGTCCGACTCAAGTTTTGATTCAAGATTTGTATTTATGTGTGGGTTTGTAGGTGTGTATTTGTAAGTTTTTTCCTGGTATCGCTGTATCTTTGATCAGATTTGAATAGAATTAAATGCGTGATAAATCTGTCAGCGTAGATAAACAAATTATTATATGAGTAGGTGCTACGAGTGTAACTTATGAGTACTAAACTAACGAAAAAGAGCTTAAAATATGTTTTGTAAGATCTGATTTCAATTACTTTGAAAGACTTACAAACTCGTAACTATTCGCTTTTGTTACGAACAATTAATGATAAACGAGCGATGCAATAACTTAAAATGATAGAAAAAACAACTTAAATATACGTATTTATGTACCCTAAATGCGAACCTTCTTCAGCTGTTATCATGGTCTTCAAGTTTCGGTGTCCCAGTCAATCCGAGTAAATGTCAAGCTATCATAGTGGGGAGCTCACGTCGCCTCAGTAGTGTTAATCTTACCACCGTCACGCCTCTGAAATACAATAGCTGCGTAATTCCTTTTTCCACCACTGTTAAAGATCTGGGAATCTTAATTGATTCAAATCTTACCTGGAGACCTCAGATAACGGAAGTTTCCCGCAAATTCTATGCTTCTCTACATTCAGTAATTCGACTTAAAAATTTCTTACCCATCAAAACAAAAATCGCATTGGTAAATAGTCTTCTCTTGCCAATTATCGACTACGCCGACATTTCTTACCTTGATTTGACTGTAGAGCTGCTTAATAAGCTAGAACGACTGCTAAACACTTGCATACGCTTCATCTTTGGGCTTAAGAAATATGATCATGTATCAGAGTTCCGTGCTAAACTTAAATGGCTTAAGATTAGGGAGAGACGTCACGCAAGGATCCTCGGCTTGCTGTATTCAATTTTAAATGATCCTAAGACTCCTACATATCTCAAAGAATTCGTTTCTTATTTTTCTGATACTCGGATCAACCCTTCAAGGGGCAGTAGTGTCTTGCGCTTAAATTGCCCTAGCCATAGCACTTCATTTGCTAGTGACTCATTTAGAGTCGCAGCGGTCCGACTCTGGAATGAGCTCTCTCTGGGTATTCGTCAAGCTCCGTCCAAAGATACTTTCAAAGGGCATGTACGGGAGCACTATTTGAAGGAACCATCATCTTAGTTAGTTACTCATCTTTAATAAGCTATCTATACCTATGTTTTTTTTTAGTATG
Organism: Ectropis grisescens; assembly: GCA_017562165.1. NCBI lineage: Eukaryota > Metazoa > Arthropoda > Insecta > Lepidoptera > Geometridae > Ectropis > Ectropis grisescens. Next base: position 3,643,030 of record CM029792.1, on the reverse strand, counting down.
TGTATTTTTATATGTATTATAATTATAGTTATATAAGTATGTATTTTATTTATTACGTATTCTAATTTTTTTTAATATAAGTAAGTATATAGTATTTAACAACGTGTTCATAATAATAGTATTTTAAAACTTTTACACATTATTTTGTTTCAAAATTATTTTAGTTTCTACTATTTATATTTGCCTACATAACATTTAAATGTCCTACTCAGCGGGTAGCTGGTAGAAAATGCGCCCTAGCATTAAGCTTTCCGTTTGTACTTACATTATTTTTGTTACTGTGCAATAAATATTAAATAAATAAATAAATACAGTAAGGTATGTTTTCACTTAATAAAAATAAGCACATAATAACTAGCGGTGGCCCGCGGTCCCGCATAGTTCTTGGTCCTGTTATTTTCTTGTCATAAAAAGCGCCACTTCAGACTATCCCAAACCTATTTACTATTCCAGACTATAATCTAATTGTGTTCATAATTTCAACTACCTAATCCGTTCAGTGGTTCCGGTATGATTGTGTTTCCAGACGTATTGCATGCCTCTAGAAGAAGCTAGTTTGTATGGGTCAGTTTTTGAAATGTTTTGTATCACCTTATCTTATCTGCGAACAGTAATAAAGATTTTTGTATTTGCATTTGATTGAGCAACAAACATCCAAAGATACAAACTTTGACATTTATAATAATAAGTGGGATTTGCTATTGCTAAGAACAATAAATGACAACTACTGGTGCAATACCTTACACAAATTAAAAACAGCTTAATAATTAGAATGGTAGGGTGTGTTTTCATCTGATGTAGGTAATTCATTATTACTACAAACAATTGCGGATAAACAAAGCTGTGCAATGCCTTACACAATTGAAAAAGAGCTTAATAATAATGAGCAGTAGGGTCTGTTTTCATCTGATTTAGAAAAACAAATAATAATAATTCGAGACTGTTATGAACAAATAATAGCAACCGATCAGTGAAATCATATGACAAGTTGAAAAGATGCTTCAAATAAGTAATTTTCAAAGGCTCGCTCAGTCCGAAATACTTTATCGAAGAATTTCTTTATGATATTTTTGTATGTTATGTTATAACGGTTGTTATTTACATTATTATTAGTATATGACATAATGTGCTACGGGTAAATTCCCGTAGTTATTTTTTATCATCAATAGAATAGGTTTACACTTGACCGCCTTTTTAATGTTAAGCAATGAAGTGGTATCCGATGGTTTGGTTGCTTTTTGTCAAGCACCAAAAAGAAACCGATTCTCTCTCTATTTTACTACAAAGAAATATCGATAAATATTGTATCTATTCAAAATAAAATATAAATATTAGTGATCAATTCTCATTGGGAAAAAACTCGGACTATGAATTCCATAACTTGTCTGTTTAATCATATTTAACGAAAGTATTGTCAAGCCTTTGTTCGAGTCATGGGAATGTCAACCATGAAACGATGTTCCATGCATAGAATACGATGTTCACGTTTCATGTTAGTTTTACTCACCAGCCCGGCCTTCAACCGCCTAATTAAATTGGATTTGCTTTCTTGCTTTGGCTGTGCTATTGCCTTCTCTATCATTTCAAACGAAAAGAAACATCAAAGCTAAGACCGTTTCCGTTAGGCGGTAGATCCTCAGGTCTGCAGCTCTGTGTTGGAGTATAATAGGAGAAATATGTGACAAGTTTCCAGACTGGCTCAAATACCTACCCAAAAAGCTGAGCTTTTAATCAAGTACCTACTCAAAAAGCTTAGCTATTGATAAAAAAAAATTGTGCTAGCTCAGCTTTTGAAACGCTTTTATCTTCTAGACGTTCTTCCATTTATAACAACACCTTTTAACTAACTATCTGTTTGATTCTATTTATAAATTTGTTACGTCTATTTTGTCTCTCAAATATTTAGATAAGTTGTTATATATTTTATGTAAAATGTACTGAAACCCTTTTCGCAGAATTTCAAGTTTGTGTTTTGGAATTCTGTTTGTGGTCTGGTTTTGTCCTCGGCCACTGGTGAAGAAAGTAAATCGACAAACTTGGGTGTTTTTAAACAAAAGACGCGTCAAGAATACATACATGAAACTGTTACGATGTTCAGTTGTCTGAAGTGGGGCTTGCAACTGTTACGCTGTTGGATGTTATGTAATATACTAAAATTTTATTTGCAAAAGAGATATTTCGCAAAACATTGGTGCATCGGCCCCGAACTAGATTAAAGATTCAATTAATAATTAGATAATATGTTAGATAACACTCTAATGCATTTTTCTGGATAATAAGTGATTCAGATGCATCAGTGCCGATTCCCCGACATATTATGCCATAGTCTAGCCAAGAGTGACCGTACGCGTAATAAGTAGTTCAGACCGGTGCAATATTTGTGTTGGATTGTGAATGATGTAAGCTGATAAAGCGAATTTTGTTGAAAAGCGAAATTGTGAAAATTCTAATTAGATGTAAAACCCTCTACACACGAGCCCTGAAATCAGAGTAAGTGATGTAAAAGTATTGGGAAGGAGCCTACATCGCACCATATGATTGGGTGATTTATGATAATTCTTCTGTACGTAATTTCCTCTGATTTTAGGGCTCGTGTGTAGAGGGGTTTAGTAATACCTAATAGCGTGCCGGTCTGAGTTTCATTTATTTATTATTATGTTTTTTTTTATTTAAGCTGTGATATTTTTGCTACAAATGCAATTGAATTAATTTTATTTTGCGTTCATTCAGAACTAGGCCGTGTGACGTAATCTAATAATAGGTACTTGTGTTCGTATCAATTTTTATATCTGAGATTGGTATTTGCTATTACTTTTTATATAAGTATATAATCAAAAAAATAAACATAAGAATTCATAAATGTATTGGTTTATACTGGAATCAATCATTTGATTAGATTTAGGCTCTCAATGCGTTTTTTATATACCTAGGTAAGTGTGATAAGAGTGGTCAAACCCAAACATTTTTATTGTTTGTACTGTTTTATTTTATCTATATTTTTATGATGTGACATTAAATACATACAATCTTTAATTTTCACCTTTCATCTCCAACCCCCTATCTTTACAACTTACAACCCTATAGATAGAGATAGATAGAGAGTAGGTCGGTACTATAATAATCCATACTAATATTATAAATGCGAAAGTAACTCTGTCTGTCTGTCTGTCTGTCTGTCTGTCCGTCTTTACCGCCTAAACCAACCAACAGATTTTGATGAAATTTGATACATAGATAAAATAGATCCCGAGAAAGGACATAGGCTACTTTTTGTTCCGAAAAAAGGGTTGAAAGGGTTAAAATAAGGGATGAAAGTTTATATGGAAAACTTCGTCATTGTTGAAGAACTATGAAACTTTACGTCTAGATATTTAACACGAAACCATAAAATGTATGTTTTAGCAGTTTTGTAGTTTCGAATTGTACCTACGGGGGTGGAATTAGGGTTTTCTTTTTATTATTTATGATTATTTATTCTTGGGTCAAATTTAGTAATTCAAATTTCACCCTCTTCCTGTCAACCGATTAATCTGAAATTTTGTATACACTTTGGATTTTGGTGACAATACCATTATGTTTATTCATTATCATTATAAATTCAAGATGGCTGCCGCTACAAAATGGCGGATAATTTATGTTTTATTAATCCCATCAATATGGGTATCAAATGAAAGGGCTCAACAAGCAGAATACAATATACTATAAAAAATTGAAATCCAAGATGGCGGCCGCTACACAATGGCGGATAACGTAGGTTTTATCAATCCCATCAATATGGGTATCAAATGAAAGTGCTCAACCAGTAGAATGCAATGTATTATATAAAATTAAAATCCAAGATGGCAACCCCATCAACATGGGTATCAAATAAAAGGGCTTGACAAGAAGAATACAGTGCACTATACAACCTCAATACTTAAGTTGGGCGCAGCCACTAAATGGCGTATCAGACTATCAGACAGAATTTTTGATAGTCGACGAGATTTCCATGGTGTCTTATCAAATGTTATGCATGATGGACGCTCGATTAAGGCAAATTAAGAACTGTAAAAATGAGTTTTTTGGAGGAGTAAACGTATTACTTTTCGGTAACCTTTTACAAATGCCTCCTATAAAATGATCAGGAACACCTGTTTTCAATTCTCATATGAAATTATATACATGAAAGTAACTCTCTCTGTCCGTTACCGTCTAACGCCTAAGCCACTTAAAGAGTTTGTTACAATTTGGTGCACTTAGGAAAGGACAACGGCGACTTTTTATCACAGAAAAAGAGTTGAAAAGAGTGGAAATGAGGAGTAAAAGTGTGCATGGAAGGATCTTGGCACTCTTTGTATGCTATTTTAACCGACTTCAAAAAGGAGGAGGTTATCAATCCAGTTGTATTTCCAATTGTGAATCAATTTAGATGGTTATTTTTTTGGTTGGTAGATTATAGTTCAGAGGTGGTCATATAAATTTTATCAAAATCAGTGCGGCGGTTTTTGAAATATGAACAACAAACTAAAATTCATGTAATCAGTCGATATATCTACTAATATCTACTAATAGACTCTAATAAAATTTGGTGGACCGTCCCAATATGATTTTAAATTAAAGTCTGTTTTTGATTAATTTTTTGAGAACATAGTTTATTTGTAATTTGTCGTGTAAATTGTACATTTATTAATAAATATAAAACTTTGACTTAGACCGATTTTGATTAGGAAACGTGAATTTGTATGGTAGTAGACATATGAGTAGGTACTGCCTCAATTACTTTAATAAATATGTGGCGCGGACGAAGTCGCGGGTAAAAGCTAGTCTTTCATATTTTATGATAAGGTAAACACAATTTTTTTTTGTATATGTCGTAGGATGATTTGATAAACCGTATTTTCGAAAAACTCCTAGGAATTTCGCGAAAACACGGATAATTTGATATTCGCTATGACATTATTTCTCAATCATACTGAAAGAAATAAATGCCTAAGGAATTTTACAAAAATGCTGGCCGCCTTTGTAAAATTGCGTACATAATCGTTGACTATTTTGGCTGAAGGACGCTGATTGGTCAATAACAGCACCATACACGTTTTTAATTGCTTGACAATTTGACAACATCCTCTCTTTGACATGTAGGCTTCAACTTCAACTTCTTTTATCTTTGGCTTCTGTAAGCGGTGTGACCGCGACTTCGCCAGTGTCTTGTGTGTTGTTGCTTGTAAGTACGATCTTTCCGAGTTTAATCGGTGAAGGCGCAACATTACGGGCCGTTGGTCTCACGCACAACGGCCCAATAAAGAGGCTAGGTGCGGAAAAGGCCCCGCAAAACTAACTATGGGCCGTTGGTCGGTAACATGTAATTTTCTGAGATTATCTATCACCGTCGAATTGTAAATACCATCGGATTACATTATTAGGTTAAAAAACTAACCTTACATAACCTATCGTAAGATAATAATAATCACGTGTCTCGCATTTATTACCTTTTATATTTACTTGACAAATCGCCCAATCACGTAAAGGTTGTCGCTTGTAACCAAAAATCTAGCCAATTGTCCACCAACATTTTTTTTTTATTTATATTTAATTAGAGTTAGAATAAAGTTACGGCTGGTCTAGTCGGGAGAACGGCGCCTGCCGATCCGGAGACCCCGGGTTCAAACCCCACACGCACCACTGTCTTTTCGAAGTCATGTGCGTAATGCCGCTAACATAAAACGTTGAAGGAAAACATCGTCCGGTAACCGACATGTACCTAGAATCTTTCGAAGTCATGTGTCATCCACCAACCCGCACTGGGCCAGCGTGGTGGATTATGGCCTTAACTCTCTCCTTGGAAGAGAAGGCCTGAGTCCCAGCAGTGGGAACATTTAGTGGGCTGTTGATGATTGATGATTTAATTAGAGTTCTATGTTCAATGTTACTAAAGCAGCTCATGTTTTTGTAAAAATCTTACTTGTTGTAACTAAAATTGAGAAATGTCATAGCCAATATCTGATTATCCGTGTTTTCCGGAGTCTCTAGAGTTTTTGCAAAACCGCTGCTTATTAAATCTTCCTACGACATAGTGTATACTGTAAGTCTGAGCGAATGAATAGGTCGTAAACTATTTCTGTACTTTTAAGTGTGGCTCATGCCATTATATTTATTTTTTCCATACAAAATGTTCCTATTTGTGAAAATTTCTAACATTAGCGATATTATGGTAATATGATGGAATGGAAGTTGAAGAAAAAATGGAAGTTGAAATGGAAGAAAAAAAATCGAAGTTTCGTTAAACATTTAGAATTTTGATTGTCCTTATCTTGTGGCTTTATGGGTCTTATCGTTAGTACAATATATTATTGTTAGTTGTGTCTTATTGTAGTTGTTTCTGTTGGTCAACGTCCTCATAAATAAAAAAACCTTACAGATAAGAGGGGTGAGTCTTTTTTCCTGTTCCGTACATTTGGGTATTTACTGTTTTTGTTCGAATACCGTGGTTATTACTTGGATTTATATTTCCACCAGAGAATTGATTCAATTAATTTTCCTCGATTTGTTAAATAAAATTTAGCATTACGAGCACATATTAATACTTCCTGGACTGATTACGATGAGTTTTATGAAGCACCCGGAACAAGAAACAAAGCAAAAAAGGCTAAAGATTTGTTTGCGCAGGTAAAGTTTGCTTCAAACCAAATTTATAAAAGACGGTCTATTGTGAAGTTAAGAATCAACTTTTGGGATCATTATTAATTACGTGTCCTCAAGAATGTACATGGGCATAACAACAAAACTGCCAAATTTAAATGTGAAGTATGTACAAAATATCAGGATGCCAGATGGCTGTATGACGTATTATAAATATCAGAGTATCAGACAGTCCTCAAACTGAGAAACCAATTATTGTGTTTTTACACAAATTATGGAATAATTCAATAAACTTCATAAAAATATTATATCATCTATATTTTCGTTTGCAACAAAGCCTTGGTGTTAACAGCAGTGCATTTAGTTGACCTACCCACATTATTTGGTTTGAATTAGCTAAAATTATCTGTGACTTTTTATTAAAGTCGATGGCTAGTTTTTTGCGATAGAATTATTTTTGAGAAATAACAAAGGTAAAATTACAATGGATTTTGTTTTAGACGACACAGACACGGATACGGATATACAGGAAGTTTATTTAGAGTTTATAAATTATTGAAACTTAGTGGTTTTTTAATTATTAAAAAATAAAATGATCTTAATGTTTTTATTTTCGGTAATTTTTCCTTTTTCAAGCGTAATATCTTTTTTTTTTATCCTTGTTTAAGCGGAGTTCCGACGCAGGTTTGATCAAACATTTGTCTGTGCTAACAAAAAAAAAGAATAATTCACTAGAACTTTAAATAAAAAAAGTTATAGCAGCTTTAAGGTCAAATTTCGGGAAAATTTTAAAAAGGTTTAAAAATTAACCTATCTCCTAAACTATAAAACTTTAGTTAGGGAAAGTAAGCTTTAATAGGTAGCATATAACCTCCTCCATGCGTGATTTTGCTATGGCCGGTCCTGCACCAGTCACCCTGTAGAGATAAATGAAGTTGATGATAAAATGCTCTTCGTACCCAAGGGGTATCATATCCGCTACGATAGAAGCGGAAATGTAAACTTCACGCCTAAAACTCTCAAGATGATAACGATGCAACAAATTGCGGTTATTCTCATTAATAAGATGCTTAGTGTAAACGACCTGGATTTCGTTTATGATGAACATGTAAGTACTACATTTAATTATATCACTAACTTAGAATAACCCACTAATCACACATACATATTATGTATGTAGTGGTAGGACTTCCGCCTGTGGAAGTATGCACACATTTATTTACAGCCCGGTCAGAATATCTGTGCACTTCGCTGGAATGCGGCGCCTCTCCCGCTTCCCCTGTCACCTCTCCGCGCACTCCCCGGTGCGACAGTACGGTTAGCAACTTCGCCGCCGCCGCCGATATGACGTCACGATATCAGGTGTACAGATATTGTGACCAGGTTGTATGTATTTGCTAGTTATTCTAAAGTTGAAAGTTATTCTAAGAAGCCCAATAGTTCTCGTAAAGTTACACGGCAAAGAGATTTATTTGTCTCACCATTCACACCAATGAGGAAACCGACTAGGTAGATAGATAGATAAGTCATTTATTCACCAAATCGAAATTACTATGTTATCCTTAAGTTAAAGCACATTCTAAACATTTTTAACCTAATTGTAGCTCGGCAGTTTATCCGGTGGGTCCCAAACTAGGCCTGTATCTTGGGCACCCGGTAATAACAATTAGATATTACATTGCACTCGGAATGCAGAATTAGCGCTCACAGAGTAAAGTTGACAGTAATTAAAAGAAACTTAAATAAGTAGACCTTGGCTTAATCCAGACGTAGGTAACTTATCAAAACAAAACCAAAAATTCAAATTAAATAATGAAAAAAATACAATTAGAATAGTTACGTAATATAATATTAACAGGGTTCACATATTATAAATTAAATTGGAATTGAAATTAAGTAAAATCGGCACAATTAATATAAGTACATCACTCTGGTTTAAATTAAAGTAAGATACAGCCAAATAAGAGTGATTAATTAATTAGGTACCTAAAATCTTTCGAGTTCATGCGTCATCCAACACCTAGTGCAGGTTGCACTGGGCCAGCGACCACATCGCCGGATCGGCGGTCGCCTTTCTCCCGACTAGAGCAGCTGTAACTTTGTATATTATTATTCGCGGTTGTTACAAATTACTAACAAACGAGCGATACAATAATTTACTAAACTGAAATCAGCTTTAAAATTTGTGCTGTAAGGTCTGCTTTCATCTGATGAAGATCATCTTACTAATATTACCTCTATAAACGCGAAAGTTTGTAGCAGGGGCGTAGCTACCGCCGTAGGTTTATGCCGTATCAATCATACGGGGCCCTCGAGTCATAGGGGCCCCCGACGCGCGTAAGCCAAATAAAAAAAACATAATAATAAAAAAAACAATATAAACTTTCAAAAAAAATTGGTTGCCTGTAAAGTCGGTATACGGGCGAAAGTTTTACGTGACAACGACTTTGAGTGGTAAAATAATATATATATATATATATATATGTGTGTGCCAAACGGGCAGCCACCGCGCGTGTGCTGTGCGCCTATGACTCGAGGGCCCCGTATGATTGATACGGCATATATATATGTGTGCAATTTTTGGTTTTTTGTTAGAAACCTTAACCCCCTTATAGGGACCCCAAACAAATTTTTATACGGGGCCTCGCCACGATGCGCTACGCTACTGGTTTGTAGGAATGTGTGCATCGATAGATGTATGCATGTTTGTTACTGTTTTATGCAAAAACAACTAAACGGATTTGGATGAAATTTGGCACATAGATAGATAATGGTCTGGAATAACATATAAGCTAACTTTTTATCCCAAAAAAATTACAGTATTAGGAACCACGGGGTGTTACTAGGTAATAATTTGCTATTTGAACAATGAATAAAGAACTCGCACAATTGAAAAACATAAAAATTTGTGAGTATTAACATTGTTTTCCATCTAATGTACATAGATGAACAAATAATAATTATTCGCGCTTGTTATAAACAAATTACAGCAATGAACAATCCAAGAAATAAACAAATTGAAAAGATTTAAAGATTTCTTTTCTTCTGATGATGTAGATTAATAATTATTCTTTTATGCTTTTGTTTACTCTACTTATGCTTTTGTTTTCTCAGCTGGAACTTTTGATGGAAGGACTGAAATCAGTGGATTTGCCGCAAAATTTGCTCATGGAGCTAATAAGACGTTTTGAAATGTTCGCAGAGTCCGAAATACTATTTAGAAGAATACCTTAGTTGATAGCAAAGTTGTTACCTATTACATATTATAACAACTAGCTGTTCCTAAAAGGACATTCAAAAGGACTGGAAGATAATAAGTTTAAAGAATAGTTAAGGAAAGTAGGTAAAGGACAGGAAAATGATAATTATAAGGAATAGTTGACATGTATAATTATTATTTCTAAATCTTGTCTAAAATATTATTATTAATAAAGGACACAAACAAACATATGAATTCATAAATGTAATGTTGGTTGCGGTATATTTGGACTGAATGTTTGATATTTATTTCAAATCAATAATTTGATTGTATGTATTCTGTTTTATATACATTTTGCGATTAAAACTCATATTGACAATATTTTACAATATATCGCGATATAGTACGACCAACTTATCTGTAGAATGTAGCGACGGCGCCACAATCGAAAAGTGTTCTTTAAATACTCGTAACTGAGTAGTTCCGCTTCTTGCCGTTCTACAGATAAGTTTGTGGCATTTTAAATGTATTTTATTTATTTTCCAACGTTTCAATTTGTACGCGAACACACAAGTCGAGTAAGACAAAAAATTTACTAATAGACATTACGTGTAAAAAGTGAAATAATTATAGACTGGGACTCGGGGCCTTGTCTCGTAAGTTGAGAACAAGGCCATTATCCACCACGCTGGCCCAGTGCGGGTTGATGGATGACACATGCCCTCGAAAGATTCTAGGTACATGTCGGTTTCCTCATGATGTTTTCCCTCACCGTTTTAAGTTAGCGACATTATGCACATGACTTCGAAAAGACAGTGGTGCGCGTGGGGTTTGACCCCGGGGCTTCCGGATCGGCAGGCGCCATTCTCCCGACTAGACAAACCGTAAATAAAAGTGGTCAAGTGCGAGTCGGGCTCGCCCATGAAGGCTTCCGTAGCAGCAAGTAACATAATACAAAAGTTTTTGTACTTCGTTGTGTTACTTTAATCAGTGTTTTAACAATAGTCAATTTATGACGTATTAAAATAAAATTACTTACTAGATATCATTCAAACCAATTTCCGTTGATAGTTTACATGGTAACGTACATCATACACTTTTTTATGTTTGTCATTCTCTTTTTTATAGAAGTTACACACTTTTTACCAATTTGGAAGAGTCCCCTCGCGCAAACTATTCAGTTTAGAAAAAAAATATGTTAGAAACCTCAATATCATTTTTGATGACCTATCCATAGGTACCCCACACGTATGGTATTGATATTTTTTTTATTTTTGAGTTTCAGTTCTATGTATGTATGTATTCTATGTACCCCTAAAAATGTTTTTTTTTTTGTATCAAAATCTTAATGCGGTTTACAGATTACATCTACTTACCAAGTTTTCAATAGTATGGCTTTTATAGTTACGGAGATAAATGGCTGTGACATACGGACGGACAGACAGACAGACATGACGAATCTATAAGGGTCCCGTATTTTGCCATTTGGCTACGGAATCCTAAAAAACCGTGAAGCTTCTAAAGCAACTCCGTTTCATAGCAGTATTTATAAAACGCTAGTGTAGGTACACGTACTTTGCCCACAGTTACTTAGTTAGTTGTGAATCATGTACAAAGCAAATATTGACGGACTTTCTATTGTCAACAAGTTTAAGTTCCTACACCTTCTATTATTGAGAAACGATAACTCCATGTACATAATTGAATAAGTAAAATGCTATAAAATATGTGTCATTATCTATTCTATGGCAGTGTGGAACCATTCTTGTTTTTACCCCCCGACCAAAAAAAAAGGGTGTTATAAGTTTGACGTCGATGTCTGTCTGTCTGTCTGTGTGTCTGTCTGTCTGTGGCACCGTAGAGCTCAAACGGATAGGCCGATTTCGATGAAGTTTTTTTATTTGAAGTTTAATATAAATATAAATGCGTGCGGATGTTCTTAGCTCTTAGATATCGATTCAAGATGGCCGCCTCCACAAAGTGGCGGACAAAATATTTCTTCACAACCTACCTCAATATGGGTATCAAATGAAAGGACTTGACTAGTAGAATACTATACACTATACAAAAAATCATACCCAAGATGGCCGCCACCATAAAATGACGAATTATATTATTTTTTTCACTATTACCTCAATATGGGTATCAAACGAAAGGGCTTGACTAGTAGAATACATTGCACTCTGACAAATTTCAAATCCAAGATGGCCGCTTCCACAAAATTGTGACATACATTACTTTTTTCACAACTCCCTTAATATGGGTATCAAATGAAAGGGCTTGACTAGTAGAATGTTGTAAAGATAACAAATCCGAGGTAGTCGGGAGTTAATCAAATTTTTTAATTTTGTTCTTGTCAGTTAATTAAAATAAAAATAAGTTACGGCTGGTCTCGTCAGGAGAACGGCAAGTAAGGATCCGGAAGACAAGCCCCGGGTTCAAATCCTACGCGCATCACTGTCTTTTCGAAGTCATGTGCGTAATTGTGCTACCTTAAAACAGTGAAAGCAAACATTGCGAGGAACCGACATGTACCTTGAATCTTTCGAAGTCCACAAACCCGCACTGGGGGCCGCATAGTGGATCATGGCCTTGCTCTCTCCTTCCTACAATATATTAAGAAAGTGTGAAGTGTGAAATATCGTGAAGAAACGAACATGTTCCAAAAAATACATATTTCGATAAAATGCGTTACGCTAACCTACACTAGGACAGCATAGCGAATAGGGATGTTAACATTTTTTCGAAATTGCTTTTATTTTAAAGATTGACGCATGTTTTCCAAAAAGAAAATATTTTATTTCAATATTTTATTTTCGATGAGAAAATATACAATATCAGAATAATTTCGAATTTTCCCGCTAAAACACTAATGACTGACTGACATGAAGTCACTAGTCGCGAAACATTGTTGCGATTCATGACTGTATGTCCAGTTTATGAGTTTTCTTATCATTACTTGCATACGAACAATCAAAATCGTCGTAGCTAAGATCGCAAATTATATATGAGACGAGCAGGACATGTGCCTGATGGTAAGCAACATGCCTGCCTCATAACAGCGCAGCTATTGGAACATGAAGAGTGCAAATCATTACCTAGCACTGTACTGCGCTCATCCCCCAGAGATCTAAGATGTTAGGTATATCTCTAAGCCCTGTAATTCCTCTGGAAACATTGCCCTTCAATTCTTATTGCCAGTGTTCCGGACACTGGCAATAATAACTGGCAACGGTGTGGTACTTCCCCAGGCGGACTCTGCTAGGAGTTCTACCACTACAGCTACTACTGCGTCACTTCAGTAACGGTACTTCACTCGATCTCGTAAATTGTAAGTATTACATACATTTACGCATCTTAATAATACAATTGAGAAAGCCTCTTACAACCGCGAACGGAAGAACTTTCTTAAATGTGAGGGTGTGCACACGTGCCACGACACAGAAGAAGATTCTCTCATTTGATCTAACTAGCGGTTCCCGTGTTCGCCGGTTCGTCTGTGGTACATCTATACACTCAGGAGTTTTTGAATCGGTCCTGTAGTTTATTTATTTATTTATTTGCACAGTGTACATACATTTATTAAATAGATCTTATAGCTAAAACCTATAACTATGTGTAGGTACAAAGACCCTGTTAGGGTGTTGCAAAACAGGACGACAACACAGTTTCGTCCGAGAGATGTAAATATAAAATGTATTAAACATTTATATTAAATTAAACATAACATTTATATAAGATTTAAGAAAATTTTACAGGAAGCTGTAGAATTAAAAAAAAGTTCGTACTATTTTCACTTTTATAAATTAATGGGACCTACCATCTATCTTCCACAAATTCTTGTAGGTATGCTGTAGTAACCTTTTTCGATGAGTTTGGACTTAATTTTATTTTTAAATATGCTATTTTTATTTATATTTTTTAAAGTTCCTGAGGCATAGACTACAGGCCCGTGAACAAAATTGATGGGTCAAATAAACCACCAGGAGACCTATGTAGGATGATAGAAGGGTATAAAGTAATAAGATTCAGCACTATGTCGTCACTTGTACGCTGTCCAACTGAGGGCAATTGAAGAGGGGGGGTTCTAACCTTCGATCATTTCTTCTTGTCGCATGATTTTTGTACGGCGTTGCGGAATAATAGATTGAGAAGAGGTATTGAGGCTAGTAGTGATATCAAAAATTGCCAATTTGCATGTGTGTCTGTCGCCGTGAATTTGACAACACCGTCAAATTATATACCTACATATAACGCGTGAGATTGTAATCTTACGGCCGGTTAGATTCGTTTGTAATCTGACGTAGGTAGTTAGATTATAATCTGTCAGTTTTTACAATTTGACGGTGACTTGTCTATGAAAGTATGTACGACATTATACACGTACAGACTACTAATATTATAAATGCAAAAGTGTGGATGTTTATTGCTCAATCATGTCGCAACGCCTAAACAGATTGAGTTGAAATTCGGAACATAGATAGTTCATGGTCCGGAATAGCATATTTTACATATTTTAACATCGCGGGAAAATTACAGAAACAGGAACTACGTTGGTAAAACCACGGGGCCATATTAGTTAGGTGCAAATTATATATATTATTTGCCAACACCTTTGTATATACAAAGGTTTCTTTATAAGTATTGCCTGCTTCGTCTGATGTTAAACGACGAGGCGGTCTACGATGGAGCGTGCTTACCTAGAAAACCGATTGACTCTCGATTTGAAGATACTAAGAACATAACCATCGGGGAAACCCCACTCAGGCAACGCAGCCCACAGCCCAGGTAACAGTTTAATTGTCTCAAAATATTCCAAACGCGCGTTAATAAGTTTTCACATCAAATTAAATAAACAACGCATATTCGAGAACCATCTTCAGAATTCCACTCAACGGCAAACCTGTACATTGTGGTATTTCATAATGAACAAAGCTATAGCGAGAAAAGCCTTTCTCCCAACACAGCTTCCGTTGAATGGTACCACTACTATAGAAACTACATCAGTCATCAGTCTCTTGACGACGTCGGCCAGTGAAAGACGTGTTAATCAGCTGATTAAATAGCTGCGGATTTCGACATTGCGGAGTTTTGCAGTACGGACTGAAATCTAGAAGTAAGTACACATCGAAATCTGCAATAATAAATAATCAATACTTTAAAATATTGCATAGAAAAATTAAGTGTTGCAATAAAAACCTAAGAAAAAGTATTACTTAGGTACTTATTAAAGTGATCGATGTTGTTATAAAATGCTACACATCGAAATCTGCAATAATAAATAATTAATACTTTAAAATATTACATGGAAAAATTAAGTGTTGCAATAAAAACCTAAGAAAAAAGTATTACTTACTTATTAAAGTGATCGATGTTGTTATAAAATGCAAATTTAGTAAATAAGCCGATTCGTTGACAAATTTTTAACACAATTTCATCTTGCCGCAACCTAAGCTTGTGTTATGAAAGTATTCCTAACATGAATATGTTTTACGGTTAATAAAAATCGCGTTTAATTTTAACGTTTGAGTCCGACTACGTAAAACTGAAAAGTAAAGACAAAAAGGCTTTTAATTTAGTTTATTTAATTTAACTATTTTTCTATTAATTTCCAAAGGAGTAAAGAAAGGAAAAAAAAAAGGAAACAGCGGGGCATTGCAGTTATTTATAAATTAGAGGATTTATGTGGAATGTACTATTTATATTCCTGATAACTAACAATAAATGCCAATATTTTCATTCTGTAGCATAGTTTTTTTTTTTGTTATTAAAATTAGCCACTCCACAGACTCCGGGGTCCGTTATCTTTGTCATTTAAATTCTTATTTTTTTAACATAATTCTTGGATTAGGAGAAGAAGAGCAAAATAGGGGGGAGTTAAGTACATTTAAAATCTAATTCTAGTGCTCGTCTGTTGCCGATCACTACCGGTTGGGATTCTGGCGATTCTGCTAGTAATCGACTGAACAGCGTCATTTGCCTAAGCCGCCTCCTCAACGTGAAGTACAGGGTAACATAACGTCTGTGGTACAAAAGCGAAAGCGGTTACGTTGTACAAACAACAAAACTAGCAGTGCCCTGCGTTTTTACCCGCGTCATTTTCGTTCTCCTTATTTTCCGCGACAAAACGTAACCATTTATGTATCGTCCCAGCGTTACTCTAAGTGTATTCTAAATTTCAACTCGGTTCTGTCGTAGTGGAGCAACAAACATATAAACATCCAAACTTTGACATTCTACTATGATACACAACAAAAACACAGTGCCTTTTGAACAACACACTCATTCGCATAACTATTTGAACATTAATTAATACTGCCCAGCACTTCACTACGCTCGTTACTAGAGGTATAAGATTTATCTCTTTGCTCTGAAATTTCTCTGGCCACATTGCACTTCAAACCAGCTCAGAGTAATGTTTACATATTTCTTGTAACTCATGATCGCGTAGTCCAATTTCATTCTTACTATTTTCGTGGAAAATAACATACTTTCAAGATCGTCCCGTCAATATTTCAACATCAAACCGGTGCGTTCGGTACGTATGTACTAAGTGTTATGTATTCTTGGGAGTTGTGGACAAAGAAAATAAATAAATAAATATTGGACAATTCGCACACAACACCATCTGACCCCAAACTAAGCAAAGCTTGTAAGATGACAGCCAGATAGCTGATATAATACTTATATAGTTTTAAATACATACTTATTATACATAGAACACACCCAGTCACAGTACAAATATTTGAATTCATCACACAAACACTAACCTCGTCTTCCACAGCCATTTTACTCCTATTTCACTTACATTTTACTTCAGAGCATAGCTTCCACAGCTTGCGACTTTGAACTAATTAACCTAATTAGTTATGTAATTAATTATAATCCAAATTCAGCGAGCCATACCATCTACCTTGTTACACCGAGCCTCTGCGGGAGAAAGTGTTAAGTTATCAGAGCGATAAGCCCTTTCACAAACGCTTTAACTAAAATAAAAACTCATAAAAACACATTTTTCTATTACTGTCTTACAAATAAACCATTCAAGTTCGAGTGGGCCTGCCACACCGAGGATTACGTGGTGACCAACATTGATAGAATTACCTACACACTGACAACCGACTTGCAATTGTTCAAGTTTTGGTGTTATATTAATAAATACCTATCTTTTTTTTTACTTTAAAAAGATGTGAAGTCACGGGACACAATACAATACAATGCAATGCAATGCAATGGAATAAAATACAATACAATAATTCTAAAAAGCCACAAAGCAAAAAAAAACATAAAAAATACAAAACGAAATGAAAAGTACAAAGAATAATACTATAACAATTTAATTGGCGGCCTTATCACTTAGAGCGTTATCTA
Organism: Ectropis grisescens; assembly: GCA_017562165.1. Taxonomy (NCBI): domain Eukaryota; kingdom Metazoa; phylum Arthropoda; class Insecta; order Lepidoptera; family Geometridae; genus Ectropis; species Ectropis grisescens. The sequence goes on along the minus strand of CM029792.1, from coordinate 3,625,842 downwards.
CCAGGCAACCAGGTAGGTACAAAGTTATTTCGGATAATATAGAAACCACACGATTCGCAATAATTTTAACAAAAAAGAATCAACGGAAAACTTATAAAGTAAAAAAGTTTTCCTCGATTTCTCTAGGATGTCATCATCAGATCATGGTACCACCCTTGGAATATCTTCTTTACAACAAAAAAAGAATCATCTAAATCGGTTCATAAACGACGAAGTTATCCGCGAACACACATAAAAACAAAAAAAAAACATGTTACACACGGTCGAATTGAGAAACCTCCTTTTTTTGAAGTCGGTTAAAAAATCCTTAATTTACGGTACGATCATCCGAAAAATAAAGTTGGCTACACTGGGCTCAGGTAGTATTACGCGTCACTTCTGTTATGTATTTCTTACGGTTTTAGTCTCCCATTTTTTTCAGTTTTTTCGCGCAGCGACATCACCTTCAACCCTGCTGCAAGGAACTTCGTTCCAATTGATCTATACGGACCTTTCTACCGCCTAGCTAAATCGGCTTTAGCTAGACAGTTTTCGCGTTATCAAAGCTAGACAGTTTTCGCGTTATCAAAGCTAGACAGTTTTCGCGTCATCAAAGCTAGACAGTTTTCGCGTCATCAAAGTTAGACAGTTTTCGCGTCATCAAAGCTAGACAGTTTTCGCGTCATCAAAGCTAGACAGTTTTCGCGTCATCAAAGCTAGACAGTTTTCGCCTCATCAAAGCTAGACAGTTTTCGCGTCATCAAAGCTAGACAGTTTTCGCCACATCAAAGCTAGACAGTTTTCGCCACATCAAAGCTAGACAGTTTTCGCGTCATCAAAGCTAGACAGTTTTCGCCACATCAAAGCTAGACAGTTTTCGCCACATCAAAGCTAGACAGTTTTCGCGTCATCAAAGCTGCGTCATCAACAGTTTTCGTTTTCGCGTCATCAAAGCTAGACAGTTTTCGCGTCATCAAAGCTAGACAGTTTTCGCCACATCAAAGCTAGACAGTTTTCGCGTCATCAAAGCTAGACAGTTTTCGCGTCATCAAAGCTAGACAGTTTTCGCGTCATCAAAGCTAGACAGTTTTCGCGTCATCAAAGCTAGACAGTTTTCGCGTCATCAAAGCTCGCGTCATCAAAGCTAGACAGTTTTCGCGTCATCAAAGCTAGACAGTTTTCGCGTTATCAAAGCTAGACAGTTTTCGCCACATCAAAGCTAGACAGTTTTCGCCACATCAAAGCTAGACAGTTTTCGCGTCATCAAAGCTAGACAGTTTTCGCCACATCAAAGCTAGACAGTTTTCGCCACATCAAAGCTAGACAGTTTTCGCGTCATCAAAGCTAGACAGTTTTCGCGTCATCAAAGCTAGACAGTTTTCGCGTCATCAAAGCTAGACAGTTTTCGCCACATCAAAGCTAGACAGTTTTCGCGTCATCAAAGCTAGACAGTTTTCGCGTCATCAAAGCTAGACAGTTTTCGCCACATCAAAGCTAGACAGTTTTCGCGTCATCAAAGCTAGACAGTTTTCGCCACATCAAAGCTAGACAGTTTTCGCGTCATCAAAGCTAGACAGTTTTCGCCACATCAAAGCTAGACAGCTTTCGCCACATCAAAGCTAGACAGTTTTCGCGTCATCAAAGCTAGACAGTTTTCGCCACATCAAAGCTAGACAGTTTTCGCGTCATCAAAGCTAGACAGTTTTCGCCACATCAAAGCTAGACAGTTTTCGCCACATCAAAGCTAGACAGTTTTCGCGTCATCAAAGCTAGACAGTTTTCGCGTCATCAAAGCTAGACAGTTTTCGCCACATCAAAGCTAGACAGTTTTCGCGTCATCAAAGCTAGACAGTTTTCGCGTCATCAAAGCTAGACAGTTTTCGCCACATCAAAGCTAGACAGTTTTCGCGTCATCAAAGCTAGACAGTTTTCGCGTCATCAAAGCTAGACAGTTTTCGCGTCATCAAAGCTAGACAGTTTTCGCGTCATCAAAACTAGACAGTTTTCGCGTCATCAAAGCTAGACAGTTTTCGCCACATCAAAGCTAGACAGTTTTCGCGTCATCAAAGCTAGACAGTTTTCGTTAGGCGGTAGACCCCCGGGATCGACGCATTTTTGATAGTAAGCTTATATTATTGTTTTTCATAGAATTTGGCATGCATAAACACTACGTCTATCCCGTGTTTTAAAAAGCTCCAACTGCTATGGATAGGAACTATGCATGCGCGAATGGTATAGATACATCGAGCAACTCGATCTTCCGCGCAAGCACGGAGCACGGAAGGGAGTAGTAGCCTTAGTTAAAAAATATTGTTCTAATCTTTCTGTCATTTCTTGCGGGAGGGGAAAGTTGCACACTAGCGCAAAGCCGCACTATTACATACAAAACAAACCTGTACCGATCCATTGACGATCATACTCACACAGCCAAATCACTAACACATAAAAATAAAGCACCATTCACAAATCTAGCCCCGCCCTCACGCCACAGTATATTATCAAACTCAATGGTCCACGCGGACTTGTACTTTGACAGAGGAGAAACGCTGTGTATGCCTTTCCGTGTTGCTCGCTGTATAGATATTGACAGACTAGTACAAATTTAAGTCATTTAAGTCATTTATTTATTTCCATGAGAATAGCAGCACATAGGTTAACAAAAGTAAATATTCAATAGTGTCACATCTGGCTCTGCAGTTGATATGATGGGTCCCAAACTAGGCTACGCCTGTATTTTGGGGCACCCCGTGGGTAGAATTTATAACAATTGATTTTGCGCTTAGGCGGATTACACAGGAAGTTTCAATGACTTTATAATAACAAAGTGAATTTCAAGATAATGTTATACATTTTATACGATCAATTATTCAATAGTTATTTATTATTTCAAGCTTCTGACTCCTTATCAGGTATCAGAGTTAAATTAATTTAAATTAAGATTAAGTATCAGTTAGAATGAGGGCTTCATTCAAGAAAGAATACAGGAAAGAAAAAAAAACTAGCCTTTTTGTGATCCAATAGCTATCGCATAGTGTAGAGGCAGGAACAAAAATATGTACTTTGTGTATATCCATCTTTATTATTGCTGTTGCTCGAGAACAACGTATAATAAACTTATTTTTTGACCCCCGACCAAAACAGAGGTGTTATACGTTGACGTCGATGTCTATCTGTAGCATCGTAGAGCTCATACGGATGGGCCGATTTCTATGCGGTTTTTTTATTTGAAGGTTAATTTCCGTGTGGATGTTCTTAGCTATGTTTGGTTAATATCGATTCAAGATGGCCGCCACCAAAAAATGGCGAATTACATATTTTTTTTCACTAGTACCTCAATATAGGTATCAAATGAAAGTTCTTGACTATATATTGACTTGACTATATGGTATCAAATGAAAGGTCTTGACTAACTTGAATATTTTGTTAGTAAATTAATGTATCTATCATTAGTACCTATAATTGGCGTTAAGCCGTTCTAATTGATTAATAAATAAATAAATAAATAACAGCATGTTGTACAAATTACAAAACCGAGGTAGTCGGGGCAAATCATTTTTTTAAAATGATAAAATGATTCTTGTTTATCGTGTAGCTCGATTAAGCTTACGCATGTTACTTACTTGGCGGGGGTGCTACTTCATAGCACATCTTACTCGAACTCGCCAAGCTACGCAGTTTTACTTTAGTGACTTTGAAGCTAGGTAACAGTTTGTTTGCGAAAACGGTCACAATATTTGCCGAGCACAGGTTTTATATCATCGCAGCTTATAGTTATAGCACATCTCTGGTAGAAAAGCAATCTAACCCAGAAGACGTAGGGCCCTACTAGCCTGTATTACTAAATATACGCACAAACGCGGTCTTTGTGGTACCTGATCGGTGCCGAAAACTGTGTTAAAACAACAGTATGACCAAAAGTAGTTACGCTTATCTGTGGTGGCCGTACATAGATATTCATGCATACTTTGTATTTTGTAGTGGTAGGACTCTTAGGAGAGTCCACCTGGGGGAAGTACCTTTGCCATTTATTCTACCGTCAAGCAGTAATGTGCAAACATTACTGTATTCCAGTTTGAAGGGCAATGTTTCCAGAGAAATTACAGGGCTTAGAGATATAACATCTTAGATCTCTGGGTGACGGGCGCAGTGCAGTGCTAGATAATGATTTGAACTGTTCAATAGCTGCGTGTCACTGTGCTGTTATGTGGCAGGCATGTTGCTTACTATCAGGTACATGTCCTGCTCGTCTCGTCACTCTTTCAAAATTAAAAAAAAACTTCAATTCCTTATTGCCATCAAGTTATGTTTCTTTCTTTGTTATTAAGTACACTTACTTAGTTACAGAAGGGAAGGTGTAAATAATCCTATTTATCTGACATCAAAAAAGATGGAGGTCCTCAATTCGGTCGTATGTTTTCTTACTAGGGATGGGCCGAAATTCGTTTTACATTCGGTTTTACCGAACTTCGGCAGCTTGAACCGAACTTCGTCATTCGGCCGAATGTCGGTTAAAATGCCGAACATTCTGCACTAAATATACTTGCACTATCATAATAAAAATTAATGAAAAAACATAATATCTGTAGTAACAGTGAAATAAAATAAGTCTGATATACCTACTCATAGTCATTTATTTGAATTAGAAAAAGTAATCATACGTAACAAACAAAAAACTTAAATTGGTCTTTTTAACTACCAACTTTTTTAAAACCAACAATATTAGTAAAATTAATTAATTTAATTTGCATAATGTAAACAATATAACAATAGTACGTGACAAGCTGGTGACGTCTTTACAAATGACTAGTTGGGTAACGTGTCACGTTAGAGTGAACACAAAAAGTCTTTATAGGGATGGGTATAAAGAACGGGGTAAATGAAAAAGGTTAAGGAAACAAGTATATTTAAAAAAAAAAGATGAAAAGGAATGAAATAAAAAATTAAAACAGACGTAACTTAAAGATAAAGAAAAAAACAGGAACTGAGAGGGTTTGAACGGTAGGATGGTAGGATTCCGTGGCTCGCAGTAGGGATCAGCAGCCCACAGCAGGATCAGTAGCCCACGGCAGAGTTCAGTGGCTCACAGCAGGGATCAACAGCGCACAGCACCACAACATCCACCTGGCTTCAGCAGCTCACTCAGTGGCTCGCAGCAGGGATCAACAGCGGTAGTAGCCCACAGCAGTCCACAACATCAGTGGCTCGCAGCAGGGATCAGCAGTGGTAGTAGCCCACAGCAGTCCACAACATCAGTGGCTCGCAGCAGGGATCAGCAGCGGTAGTAGCCCACAGCAGTCCACAACATCAGTGGCTTGCAGCAGGGATCAGCAGCGGTAGTAGCCCACAGCAGTCCACAACATCAGTGGCTCGCAGCAGGGATCAGCAGCGGTAGTAGCCCACAGCAGTCCACAACATCAGTGGCTCGCAGCAGGGATCAACAGCGATAGTAGCCCACAGCAGTCCTATTTTCACGTTGCACCTTTCAGGGTATCTTGTGATGCTTCTACTTTGAAATCCAAATGTTGACTGCCCATCTCAGTTCCTAGCTTTTACAAGAAGACTTGGTATTCTAATAATGGTATTCAAATCTAAAATGAGAGACAGTTTATTTTATAATTAGCGGCCAGAGAGAATTAGACCTAAAAACTATTCAACCTTATGAAAATGATAGAGGTTGCTAAGCAATAGTGAATGTTTGAAATGTGATGACATAAAGTAAATAAATAAAATTTTCAGAAAAACGTAGTTTTCTACAGTTTAAAATAGAAATAATACATGAAGAATACTAATATTATGATCAGAAAAATATGCTTTATCGTGAGGACACGATAGAACAGATATTAGTTGTATGAAAATTCACTATGTAAGTACATAAATTTCTACATAGTCTCATGAATGATGATTTTAGTAGGAAATGTACGCTTACATATTGTTTAAAGCCAATATGTAACGTTACAAACGGCCCCGCGGGGAAGCGCGGAGCGCGGGCGGGGCACATCTAGCAATATTTGCAGCAAGTGCGTAAACAAGTCAACACGAAAAAGCGCGACGAAATTAAACAGAAGTTCGGCCGAAATTAGGCCGAATTTTTCATTTTTACCGAATGTTCGGCCGAAGTTCGTATTCGGTTCAAACCACATTCGGCCCATCCCTATTTCTTACCCGATAGCTGACCCGATGATGATTATTTAATTGTTTCATGCTTCAGGGAGTCCCAAATACGTGTGTGTTTTTAGGGTTCCGTACACAAACGGAAAAAGTGACCCTATTACTGAGATTCGCTGTCCGTCCGTGCGTCTGTCACCAGGCTGTATCTCAAGAACTGTGATAGCTAGACAGTTGAAATTTTCACAGATCATGTATTTCTTACCGCTATAACAAAATACTAAAAATTAAATTAGATAAATATTTCAGGGGACTCCCATACAACCCCGTGGTACCTACATGTATTATAAATACCCTATAGCCCTCACCATTATATTTACCCAATAGGATCACGTACAAGTACATAAAATATACAACTCTTTGTAAGAATATTCAAAACCGGTCCAGTAGTTCCTAAAATTAGCGCGTTCAAACGAACTATTTAGCTTTATAATGATTATATTAATATACTCATATATCCTCTCAACTGGTACGAAGCCCGAATCGGGCTTCGTCAAAAAAGCACGTGTCTGGCTCGAGGCCCGAATCGGGCTTTCTAAGTAGCTTCGTATTTCGCGGGAATTTCTACAGACGCGTCTGTTCATATCCCTCTCGCACCTATGTCAATGTATAGAGGAAAGAACAGGCTAGCTAGCAAGCCACAGATAAAGTTCAAGTATGAACACCACTTGAAACATTTGACCTTTTTTTACGATAACACTAGCGTACGGGATATTTCGCTCTCATTGTAATAGGTGTGATGTAAAACTATAATATGAAGACATGGTATGTTATTGATTTATTTTGTAAATAATATCTTAAGGTATAATATTAATACAAAACTGTACAGAAAAATAATAAAGTTTGAATAGCAATCTTTATTTCATTTCATGACAACGATATTTTTGCTTTTCCCTATGTTTAGTTGTTCTTGTTTACAGATTCAACTAGAATAACAAATTGTTTAGGCAGCATTTTATAAAAAATGTTATGATTAATCTAAATATATATAGGTTTATTAGGGTTATACTACAAAATTAACGAGAAATCGGCCAAATAGTGTAACATTGTCGCGACGCGAGTCTCCTGGCGGCGGAGGGTAGCCAGACAACGGAGATAGCGCCCGCGGGGTCGTGCCAGCTGAGAGGATAGGAATTTCCTCAAGATTAACACGACCGAAAAACCTGACAGATTTTTGAGCAAAGTTAAAACGAATACGTACAGTTTTTTTACGCTTCTGTTTAGTTATGTAACAGATTTTACTGTTAAACTATATTATAACATCGCTTCGCACTTCTATATTTCCCTCACGTAGGCCAACGCGTAACCTATAAGGTCACCGACATATCAATTAAAGTTGCAATCCATTGTCTCATTCCGAGGTCGTGGCACACTGACTTCTAGTTTTCAAACAGATAAGCGTGGAAGGAATCTTCGTTCGACACAAATATTTATATTGTAGTAATCAGTTTGCGTCCGTCTGTCGAGGCAGACAGATCAGTGCAGCGATTGAAGGGTAGAAGACAGTGCGGTAGTACGGATACTCGCGTAAGTCTTTATTTAAGAAGTGTAGTAGTAATAATCAATTGGTTAAATACAGGCACTTATGTTACGTTTGTTATATTTGTGATTAGTAGTAATATGTATACCTATTTAACAATTACTTAAAAAAAATACAAAAAAGGTAAAACGGGGTACATACAAAGTTTTTGCTTAACGTATTTTTTTTAACTTTTATAGGTTTACACTTGACAGGCATCTCGCCTGATGTTAAACGATGATGCGGTCTACGATGAAGCGTGTTTACCTAGAAGAAACCGATTCACTCTCGATTTGAAGACACAAAGATTGTAACTATCGGGAAAAACCCTCTCAGGCAACGTATTCCACAGCCTAGACGTTAATGGGGCGTTTTCAAGGAGCAAAAAGACTTGTCAAAGACAGCCCCCAATTTCACCGTTGGTGGCGCCACTGTTTTATTTTGTTAGAGAAATTTCACATAAACCAACAGTGGTGCCATAGTCGGCAATGTTTTGAACTATCTTTGACAAGTCTTTTGCGTCTGGAAAACGCCTCATTAACTAGCAGCACCTCGCGGTTTTACCCGCGTAGTTCCCGTTCCTGTTATTTTGTGTTACCTAATGTTATTGTTGTAGTGGTAGGACTCTTTGCAGAGTCCTACCACTTCATAAATGTCTCAAGTTTCACTGTATTAGTAGGATGTTAGGCAGGTCAATGTCGCCTCAGATTCGGAGTAGGTGCTCGTTTGCCGACCCGGAATGTGTTACGACACTGTGAGGTAACGCAGTCACAATTAATTAATGATATTGAGCAACGTCCATCGTCAATCTGTTGGCGGTTTTTTTAACCGACTTCCAAAAAGGAGGAGGTTATCAATTTGGGTGTATGTTTTTTTGTATGTTACGCATTAACGCCGCTAATTGTGAATCAATTTTGATGGATCTGGTTTTGTTTGGTAGATCATACATAGTTCAGAGGTGTTCTCATATAAATTTTATTGAAATCGGTTCGGCGGTTTTAGAAATATGATCAAAAAACTAAAATTTCCTTCACAACACAAAATCACATATTTAGACGATATAGTGATAGATTCTTATGAAATATGGTCGAATATCTGAATTTAATCTGAGATTTAATACTCAGGGCACATCTATTAGGCTATATTGATGCATATAAAACAATAATCGAAATAAAAACTATAGGTACCTACCTACTGTCTCTAAATTTTTACCATATGACAAACAAATCCCAACTTTCGTGAATATGTCGCAGCCGGATCGTATAATTCGCCGTATTCATTACGGCTAGCCGTTTTGAAAAACAGGGCCGTTTTGTAATGCGGCGGTTCAACGATTAGCAGGATTGGCATTGCGATACGTTCTTAAATTTGGTGGCCATCGTTTAGCCGCATTGTCCTACTGCTAAAATTATACTTACAAAATAAACAATGTTTAAAATGAAAATTAATTGTATTAATCAGAAAAAGCTGATATCTCTTGCCATATTCCTTACTTTTTTTTTTAAACATCTTACCTCTCAGATAGAACTTAAAAGTCCCTAACTTGATATTGGCGACGGTAGACCTAAGATATATGGTGCACTTGACAAGGGTCTATCATTGAGATTTGACTCCGGGTGGGCTCCGCCAGAACTGCAGTCAGCCCTGAGTGTCGCTTCTCCATACTCCACTACAATGGTCGCCGGCTCGCATGGCTCGCTCCACTCAGGACCTCCCTTGAGCTTCTGGCTCCCGCATTTTTTATATACACTCTAGGGGTAGTAGCGACGAGACTAGGAGGAGTCGGGGTTCTCAGAGTCGGATCTGAGTCCTATGTAACCTACCGGACCGATTTAGTCTTAACAAGGTGGTCGGTGGAAACTAAATATTTTCCAAGTAACACCCAGGTGGACAACGGTGAGCCGTTTCAAGAGGTGGACGGTGGTAAACCACCCCAATAATATTGTTTAGGATTCCGCTGAACACCAGATTCTACAGTCACCTTAGCAATTTAGCTACACACGTACCTACTGTTTTCAATTTCACCATTTTGTAGCGGCGGCCATGTTAGATTTTAAATTTGTACCTATAGCACACTGTAGTCTATTTATTAAGCTCTTTCATTTGGTTTCCATATTGATAGGATTAATAAAAAATTGGTTATCCGCCATTTTGTTGCGACGACGTTTTGATATTTATAATTGTATTGTACGTTTTAATATTTATATTTATATTTGTATATTATCAAAGTCGTATACCAAATTTCAAATCAATTGGTTGCCAGGAAGAGGGAAGAGTTAAAATTTCAATGACTAAATTCGACTCAAGAAAAAAACAAAAAGAGGAAGCTAAATAAAACCGTTTAAAACAAACGTAGCAAGCTGAATGAAATCTATTAGAAATATCCACAAGGACTAATATCTTAGTGTAGCCTAGGCAGCAATTCTGCGGCGTAAATAAAAATGATAGACGTGTACAAAATACTAAATATCTCATTTGTCTTTTGTAAAATTTTTGTGACGAGGAGGAAAAAACCCAAGTGTTATTATAATTTTATTACCTACGTTATCAAGGAGCCGTGACTGCAGTCTTCCAACAATTTTGAATAGATATTAAGATTAAAAATCATCTAGGTATTAAGTCTGCCAGGTATCAACTATTTGGTCTTTGGTTATTTTGGGGTTAGTTGGTGTTGTATATGAAATGATTCGGCCAATATTTATAACTAGCTGTGCCTTGGGTTTCGCCCGCGTTTTGAGGGTTTTCTGGTTTTTCCACGGAACTCTTGTCGAAGTGCCTAAACGCGGGAGCTCGTACGTAGAACCAAACATCCAAAGACCTAATGATCCTCTGACAGGCTTTCAAGGCACCCCACCTAGTGAAGAGGAAGTAAACTATCAAATTAAAAAGAAAACTACTAAATCAGCTCCTGGCCCAGATGGCATTCCTTACATAGTGTATAAAAAGTGTCCATTAGTTCGTAAACATATCTTGAATAGACGTAGAAAGTTGGCACGTAGACTGTGTACGTGGACAGACCAATCCGTAGGCAGGAACGCCTATTGTTGGCTTTCGCTTTCGGTTGGTTTTCTTCGGTTGAGAAGAAACCGTACCGTAAGACTGGGTACTCTCGCAGTATTTTCATTGACACATCAAAGTGTGCGGTGAATCTCAGATGCGGTGTTATCAGTAGCTTGAGACACTGCATCAACTTCACAAAGTAAATGCTCGCAGAAAGTTATTTCAGTAGCAAGGTATTGCACGTTGGCGGATGTATCCTTTTCTATGATGCTCGCAGAAAGGTATTTTAGTAGGAAGGTATTGCACGTTGGCGGATGTATCCTTTTCTATGAACTTATAATTATGTCATCCAACTGCAGCTTCTTCTCAAGCAGGTTTTATTCGTAGTAGTATTTTTTGCAATCATCTTCTTTAACCACGTCAGATCCTCACGAAGCTCAAAAAAAATTTTTTTCGGTTTCTTCAAAACATCTGGATCAATAAAATTCTTGGCCGACGAATTGTCAATTTCACGTGGGCAGAAATTCAAGTCTCTTTGATCCCTCTTCTGATGACGACGCAGGATGGCCCAGTATTGTTTTAGACACCATGACGTCGGCTGTGCCAATGTCCTTATTATTGAAGTATTCCATTTCAGGGATAATTAAAAACACCCAACTTTACTTCAATCAAAATTCACATATAATCAACATAGATTACAAGAATTTACAATAGATTAGGTGTTTACTGTCCGAGCGCAGAGAAGCAACTGTGTGCGCCGCTACAGCGCGCGCCTTTTTATAGCACTGTGGTGGGGCGATCGTAGAGGCGCGAGTGTTGTGAGTCACTTGTTTACGCCCCGTTCGGAGCGTTGTTCGAGAGATGACGTAGCATGTTGCATTTGCGCCGATATATTCATTAAGATCTGGTCAAGAAAGCAAGTCCCAGTAGCATTTGGAAGAGCAATTTTTGTCCTCATCCCTAAAAAGCAGGAAGTAACTCATCCCAAAGACACCAGACCGATAGCCCTAACCAATACAATTTCTAAAATCTTTTTCAGTATTTTGCAAACAAAAATGACCACATTTATGACTAGCAATAGGTATTTCAGGCCCAATCACCAGAAAGGGTTCTTGCCTGGTATTTCTAGATGCCTGGAACACAATACATTACTAGCAGAAAGTTTGAAAGATGCCAGAACACATGAGAGGCAAATTACAGTCTGCTGGATAGACCTAGAGAACGCGTTTGGTTCTGTCCAGCATGAACTTATGATATTTGCCCTAAAATGGTATAACTTTCCTGCTGAAATTATTGACATAATTAATTCTTATTATTGCCACTTAAAATTCGTCATAGCAGTAAACAAGGAATACACAAAACCACTAGAATACAATGTAGGACTATTCCAAGGGTGCTGCTTATCACCAATAGCATTTAATATAGTTATAAATATTTTAGTAGACAAATTAATATCCCGTGAAAAGAAATGGGGCTACCGGTTTAAAATCAACAATAAGTACACTGAGTCAATCTTGGCCTTTGCGGACGACCTTGCAATACTTACACGTAATCCCAAACAGTGTCAAGAATTGTTGAACGACGTCGATGAGTTCTGTACATGGACGGAGGGAATGAGGACAAAACCATCAAAATGTCATTGTCTTTGTCTGGGTAGAAGAAATACCAAATATACGTCTTACGATCCGGGACTCTCCATAAGTGGCCAAGGAGTTGCCACAATTGCAGAGGCAGTGCCTTTCAAATTTCTTGGTAGAAAGATAGATCACAAAGGACGTACACCATCATTAGAGGTGGTTGTTGAAAATTTCATGAACAACCTCAATAAGGTAGACCAGCAGCCTATCAGCAATATCAAAAAAGCATGGATATATGACAACTACCTCACATCACGTCTCACTTGGCCTTTCCTAGTATATGACATCGGTAAAACTCTCCTGGCAAAGCTAGATGCCAATGTCAAAGATATTGAAGTCATGGTTCGGATTGGCACATCCGGCTGATCCTCTACTCTTTTAGGGATCACAATAGTTTTGGGCTGAAACTAAAGAAACCGTCTGAACTTTACAAACACCTAAGAGTTACAAAAACATGTTTTGGGAAAGTCGCAAGACGAATTAATTACATCTCTCCCAAAAGACAAAACTGCTTCAGACCTGGAATCTAGACTTCAATTCCATAAACAATTTATGGCAGGTGCACAAGTAAATACTGCTGGGTTGGGTGCGAGAAAAAAAGGAAGACCGAGACATGGTAAAACCTTTCTACAACAAGACGAAAATGACGGTTACAAAGTGCACGCTATGAATTTAGAAATGCAAAGTGAGTGGTTAACCATAGGTGAGTTCTGTATCCCATTAGCTCTAAAATGGCGCACCTTGATCTATGACTGGTCCCCTGCCTTATTAAAATTTTATCTAAATGCATTCCAAATGACCCTCCTGACCAGAGTAACTTGGTAAGGTGGGGAAAAGCCTCTGAAAAATGTTGCTATACTTGTGGAGAAGCGATATGTACAGCAAGGCACATATTGGTGGGATGCAAGGTGCTCCTTAATGGGGTCATTACTCACGGCGTCATGACAGAGTACTTGAAATCATACGTGAAGCCATGAGCCTTTCAGTAGCTAGAGCCCAAAAGGGATTGACGACAAACAACAGACAAATTAACTTTGTAAAGAAGGCTCAACTTCAAACTCCAGGAACAAGCCTTACTCAATCCTGGGTGCAGCACCTGATTGGACTATTTTAATGGACACGTATGAAAAGCACTACAAAATCCCAGAGGATGTGGGTGTTTTGTCATCCAGACCGGACATTTTCCTTTTTCTAGAGCTACGAAACGCATAGTCCTTGTAGAACTTACCGTACCGTGGGAAACTAATATACCTAAAGACCACGCGATGAAACAAAATAAGTATTACGACCTCCTAAACGAATTAACAAAAACGGCTATGTAGTTAGTTTATACGCTGTAGAAGTGGGGCGCGAGGGTATACCAGCAAAATCTCTCTATAACCTACTGAAAGACCTTGGCTTATCCAGAAGTGCAGTAAGTTCTATACTAGAACGTGTATCTAAAGCTGCACTAGTAGGCTCATATCAGATTTGGCTGGGCAGGGAGAGAAAAACGAGTGGTGAAGGTGAGTGTTGATGTACGTCAGAAAGGGGCCCCTTAAACCTACGCCCGAGTCACAAGTCTCGGGAACTACTCGAGTTTTTCTCTCTCTGCCACACGATGGACCCGGCACCCGCACGGTGAATCCATGGAATGCTAAGAAAATCGTCTCATACGGAATTATTTATTATCCTCAAGTAACTGTTTTTATTAATTTGTTGCAAAATTGTAAAAACCGTCAGGTTATAATCTAACAACATCAGTTTGTAATCAAACTAATGTACCCTACCGTGGGATTAACAATATGCCGAGTAAAAAAGAGTTTACAAGTAGCGCCCCGAGATTTTACCCGCGTAGTTGACGTTCCAGTAGTTTTCCCGCGGAAAAAAATAATAGATAGATAAACTTTATTGAACACACCAAAAAAATTACAAGACCAAAATTAAAAATTTTGACTAACCCCCGACTACCTCGGATTTGTTATCTGTAGGTACAACATTCTACTAGTCAAGCCCTTTCATTTGATACCCATATTAAGGAAGTTTAGAAAAAAAAATGTATTTCGCCATTTTGTGGGAGCGGCCATCTTGGATTTGAAATTTTGTCATAGTGCAAAGTATTCTACTAGTCAAGCCCTTTCGTTTGATACCCACATTGTGGTAGTAATGAAAAAAATGATATAATTCGCCATTTGGTGGTGGCGGCCATCGTGGATTTTAATTTTGTTATAGTGTATAGTGTTCTACTCGACAAACCCTTTCATTTGATACCCATATTGAGGTAGGTTGTAAAGAAATATTTTGTCCGCCATTTTGTGGAGGCGGCCATTTTGAATCGATATTAACCAAACATAGCTAAGAACATCCGCACGGATATTAACCTTCAAATAAAAAAACCGCATCGAAATCGGTTTGAGCTCTACGGTGCCACAGACAGACAGTATCGACGTCAAACTTGTAACACCCCTTTTTTTGGTCGGGGGTTAAAAAACAATTTAAAACTAGAAACAATAGCCTTATCTTATTCGACATTTACATTTTCCTATTTAATCTATTATATTTAATTTAGTCGCTTCTTACCTACTGAATTCCGTGAAGTATTAACAGCATTCAGTAAGTAGGTAACCCAGACGCGGTCCCAGCCTCGAATTTAGACGGGGGTCACCAGTACGCAGCCTCAGATTTTGGGGGGGGTCACCAGTAGAGATACAATAAATCGAGCAAAAAAATACTTGACCAGTATCGCCCCACGATTTTACCCGTGTAGTTCCCGTTCCAGTTGTTTTCTCGCGTAAAAAAAAAATTGGTTGCCTGTAAAGTCGGTATACGGGCGAAAGTTTTACGTGACAACGACTTTGAGTGGTAAAATAATTTTACGGAAGGGACGCGTGCCTTTCACTTTTTATGTCTGTCTCTCTCGCTCTTAGGCGGGCTAACCATGCCCGAGTGGAAGGGACGCGTGCCTCTCACTCGCTCTCGTTGTGAGCGCATAACGTGAGCGGAGCGTAACGCAGTTTCTTGAAGTGTCACCCGGCAAACCAATTTATAAGACGTTGTCCCGTCAAAAATCGTCTATCTACTATTAGATATTTTTAAGTTTCCTACGTTTTTAGTTTAAAATATACGATTTGGGGGGGTCATATCCCCTGTGGGGGGTCACCGGAGCGCGCATGAGGTAACCTAGCAAACTAAATTCAAAAACGAGGATTGCTATTACTTCTGTCTTCTAAATTCAGTCGAGTAACTATGGTCCTAAATTTGCTTCTAAATTCAGTCGACAAAATTTTAATAAGCCTTTAAACCGTTATGTCAGCCTAGTAGTCGTAATATTCACGTAAGCTAAGCTAATGTGCGTAAAATACCATAAATTTAGTTCACTGTTATTTGTAATTACGTTATTTTAAATACCCATGTATAATAAAGGGGCATGGCGTCGGCGTGCGAAAGTAACGACTGGTGTGGCTAATTTTCGCCGCCAAGTTTTCGCCGTCGCTTGGCGTAGAAATGAAATCGCAACCAATAACAATTTATGCACTTATTATGTAATGTCTAGACATCCACCTGTAAATAATTAAGTATTCAATTATTAGTAAGTACCTGTAAATAAATATGGGTACCTAAACTAAAATTAAAAAGAGGAAATATTTGTTTTTTTTTTGTGTAAACTTCTTATGGCGCACCGCACACGAGCGTGACGCTAGAATTCAATTCATAGCCCAAGAAAAATCTGTCTGAGCCCCGCCAAAAGAAGTTTTCACTTCAAAAATCCTATAGACCCGCATGCTATCTTCTATAAATATTAAAACAATGTTTGTCCTCTATGCATACCTAAGTACCTAAAACAGATATTAAACTTCGGCGGATGCTTTGAGGACGCCCGCGAAGGTTTCTAGCCATTTTAATCATTTTGTAGCACAAAATATCCCAAAAAACAACCGAAGCGTAGCAATCGCGGTTCGCTAGTAGCTAAAATACTTAGACTAACAAACGATTATATACATAGAATGGCAGCTAATCTTTAAGTCAAGTTTATTAAACAAATACACTTGATTTGTCGTGAACCTCGGCCGAATCATGTTACGTCACTTTAGCCATCGGCTATTAAGGACACGGACACAAGTTTTAAAGTTGTAAGATTTTATTTCTATTCACAAAAGCAATGTGCAGTATAGTGACTGTGGTTATGTCTTCTTTGTGTGGTAAGTTGGGTTCTATAGTAATAACAATAAGATACAATTTGGAACGTCTAACCTAACTTTCTACAGATTAAGCAAGGTTAAGAATTGACGGATTCGGTTCGGTCGTTTTACATTGCCACCGCAAACCAGTCGCTGCTAAATAGAGACCTAAGAAAAGAAGGAATGTATGTGTCGTCTTTTTTCTTTGTTATGATAAATAAATAATTTAAAAATAAATGGTGGTATCGTAGTATCACATGGTTCTAGTGAGACTTTCATAACCCCCGTAACTTGTTTGACGGTAAAAGAAAGACGTAAGTAATCATAAACATACCAGACAACAGTTCTTAAACGGATGGACCTTTTTTGGTGCGGTTACTGTTATAGAAATACATTGTTAAGCAGTCAAATCATTCAGCAAATAGTCCAATGACATGGCAAAGATTTTCTACAATAATGTAAAATAAAAATTGACAGATTATAATCCACTTGACTGTTTTATAAGGTTACGAACTTTTGCATGGCGGAAAGGTCAAGGGACTTTTATAATTATCGGGTACCTTATATTAGCTAAACAATAGGTAGGTAGGTACTTAATTTAACATATTTTATGTTTATTTCTTGGTTATGCAAATTTATTAACAATAGCTTAATATTTACGTAATTTTTTTGCCTAATTTCAATTTTAAATTATGTTTCAAACTTATATCTTCGTGACTGGGTACAAAGGAAGTGACAAATCGATAACTTGATTCGCAAAACGAATAACTCTGTAGTAGCAATTTTACAGAGGCCACAAAACAAAATAAATTACGGCAACAAAAGAAAAAATCTCTTTATATATGTCACGGTAAATCTGATTAATTGAAAATTATTAATATTTTTACAAAATTATTAATAAAAACCACATGTTTTGGTAAATGTGAATAAACGATCGAAATTTATTACTTTTAGTAGTAATTATTAATAATTCAAGACACATATTGGTAAAAGTTATAAAATAAATGAAAACCCAGTGTTTTTTTGACCAGCCGGTATTTATTTATAATATATGTAGGTTGTGTTAGGGTTTTTTTATTATAGTTTTTATAGGTTAGGTTAGGTTTTTAGGTAAATATTCATCTCGTGTTATTCACACGATGAATTTTTCCTTTCTCTTATTTTATTTCGAGGCATTTCTCATTAAATTTGGTTCTCATTAAACCTCTCGCACGTCGCACACACCGCCCCGCCCCGCAACCCTTGACCACTTATTACATTTATCACTACTAGGGTTACATTATTAATAATAAGCGACAAATGTGATTAATTTATCACTTTAACCTCGACTTTCGGTAATTATTAATAATAATAGATAATTATTAATAATCTTCAATTTTTCACTCTTACCGTAACACATACTATATTTTTTTGGGTGTTTGTTTTTTTCTTTTGATGCTTTAGTATATTTTAGGAAGTTTTTAGTAGCACCTGTGAGATACTACGGAGTTATTCGTTTTGCGAATTATGATACATGTATTCTTGTTAATATACTTAACCTAATAGACTGCAGGCCCGTGAACAAAATTTATGGGTCAAATGAACCACCAGGAGACCTAAGTAAGGTGATAGAAGGGTATAAAATAATAAGATTGAGCACTATGAACTTGAAATAGAAATAGAAATAAATTTTATTGCTTGATCACTTGAAAGCTGTGCAACTGAGTGCAGATGAAGATAGGGGATTCCAAATCTCGATCATTTCTCCTTGTCACATGATCTTTGTACGGTGTGGCGGAATAATGGATTAGGATGAATCTTCCATAGTACAAGCTTTGCTTAGTTTGCAGTCAGATGGTATTTATTGTGTGTGAATTGAACAACAATATTATAAAAAAAATGCCTAGAGCTGTTAAACCTCTTAGCTCTCCATCAGTCGCTGTAGGTATACCTATGTAAGCTCTATTCAGCAAGGACACTGCTCCGAGATCATAACATTGTCAGTACCTACCTATTGTTAAACTTTATTATTATTATTTATTATACTTTAGTCTTGCGTGTCTTTAAAATCACGTGTGTAGGTTTGTACTCGTATGTAGGCTCTCGCGATATGCCCGTTTTTTAATTTTTATCATTCTTTCGTTCATTTTTAATTTCGAAATCTTATTTTACAAGATCTTTGAATGTTTATGTACCTACCTACTTTTTACCTACACTAAGGGTCAAACTGAAAGTTCTTAGAAAATCAAAAACTGATTACATTAGCCAGTTATTAGTTTTATTATATCTTTTCAAAATATTGTCCATTCACGTCAATACACCGCTGCATGCGATGGAACCACTGGAACAAGCACTTTGCCCACTCGTCCTTAGGGGTCTCTTCAATGGCTTCGCGATACGCAGCCACCGCTTCTTCAGCATTCATAAACCGCTTTCCTTTAAGTTTTTCTTTAATTTTTGAAAATAAATAAAAATCACAAGGCGCGAGGTCGGGGCTATACGGCGGGTGACCCAGTAATTCAACGTTTGATGTCGCCAAATAGTCGATCGTTCGCTTGGCGGTGTGCGATGAGGCGTTGTCGTGGTGAAGGAGGATCCTACTGCGAGGTCGTTTCACTCGAACTTTTTCCAAGACAAGTGGCAAACAATTGGTAGTGTACCATTCTGCAGAAACTGTTTTTTGATCCTCTAACACAATTGTTGCGAAATGACCTATCCTTCCAAAGAACGAGGCCACCATTTTTTCCCCCGCACTTCGATCTCTCTTCACTTTAGTTGGCAACTCCTCGAAAGGAAACACCCACTGAGCAGATTGTCTTTTGGTTTCAGGATCATAACAGTAAATCCAGCTTTCGTCACCTGTTAGTATGTCGAACACAGCATTTGAGTCACCTCCGTTAAATCTTTCAATCATTTTACGGCACCAATCCACACGATGGAGTTTTGAGCCTCAGTCAAATTATGAGGTATCCACCGGGCGCAAAGCTTCCTGACCGCTAAATGTTCGTGTAGGATTTTGTGCACTTGACTCATACCGATGCCTAAGCTTGTCCGAATCTGCTGATAGGTCACTCTTTTGTCAGTCTCTATCATACGCCGCACAACACAGATGTTATTTTCAGTCGTCGCCGTAGAAGGCCGTCCCTCACGTAAATCATCAGTGAGATTAGTGCGACCACGTTTAAACTCATTAAACCAGTTGTAAACAGTCGCACGAGATGGGGCTTCATCGTGAAAGGCCAATCGTAGTCTATCATAACTTTCTTGTTGACTTAAATGACATCGAAAGTCATATAAAATCATTGCACGAAAATTTTCTCGTGTTAAATTCATGTTGACGTGAATTTTCAATTTTTTGAGACAATTTTCAATTTGCCGCCAAATCGTAAAACAAATGACAAATGAATGAAGTATATACTCAGAAATATTGGCAAAGAGTTCTATTTTCAAATTATAGAATTATTTTTTTATTATATTGTTTATAAGTGGCCAGTTCTAAGAACTTTCAGTTTGACCCTCGTATGTACCTACCTAGTGTTCATAGCACTCTTAGCAGAGTCGGCCAGGGGAAGTTCCACATCTTTGCCAGTTATTCTACCGCCAAGCAGTAAAGTGCAAACATTACTGTGTTCCGGTTTGAAAGGCAATCCAGAAAAATTATAGGGCCTAGAGATATACGAGTAATAACTTAGATCTCTGGGTGACGATTGCAGTACAGTGCTAGGTAATGATTTGGACTCTTCATAGTCCAATAGCTGCATGTCACTGTGCTGTTATGTAGCAGGCATGTAGCTTACCATCAGGCACATGTCCTGCTCGTCTCGTCATCGTATAAAAAAACTATTTATTTTTTCTTTGTTACTTCGTACATACATAGTTTTCGTTTAATTATTATCCAAGTATTTGCGTTGCACTAACGTGTCACCTGCAGTTTATTCCGTTCTGCTTGTAGTTTTAAAAAAATTAAAACCTTGTTACATATTAAATATTATTTTTATTTCCAGCTATGATCGTAGCCGAAGCGTGGAAGTCAAATTTCCTGTTCTGGATGTTTCCACTCCTCATCCTGTTGGCGTTTCTGGCTATCTGCGGTCTCGTGACTGTGGTCATCAGCCTCAGACTGTACGCGGTCTTCACCTGCGGCAAGTTCCGGAACAGAGCCAGGATGGACGGGAAGACGGTCATCGTGACTGGCTGCACCAGTGGCATCGGAAAAGAAACTGCCAAAGAACTGGCGAACAGAGGAGCTAGGGTCATAATGGCCTGTCGCAATGTTGAAGCTGCTGAAAAGATAAAGGGTCAGTATGCTATGGATTAATTTTAGATCTGGCACCATCACATATTCCAGAGACACATAGTAGGGCCGGTGCAGCGGCTAATTCAGCTGAGCGACTCAAACGGCGCAAATATGCAACCCTCGGAAGTGGTTACATATTTGAGCCCTTTGGGGTTGAGACATTGGGACCGTGGGGGGCCGGGAGCTCACCTCATCTTCAAAAGCCTATCCGAGCGCTTGGTCGACGCGACGCGTGGCCAAAATGCTGGCGTTTATTTGGCCCAACGCATAAGCATTGCCATTCAGCGTGGTAATGCCGCTAGCATGCTGGGTACGCTTCCGATTGGTAGTGGGCTTGAACATCTTGATTATTTATAGACCTACAGTGGTCTATAGATAATTCAGGTGTGCTTAGTGTAAGTAGTTAGTTAGGTTTGTAGTGTAGTGTATGTAGTTCTCATTGTATTTTAGTTTTGTTAATAAAGGCTCTGCCCAGATAAAAAAAAATTTTAGAACAAAGACAGCTTCTTTACCACTGACGATGTAAACGTAGGTACATATATCAAAAGATTGCTTTACCGGTGAATAAACCTACGAAACCTATAGTACTGTAACTGCTGTGGGTTAAAAGGATTTTATCTGACTATCCGCAAATATTGAAACTTTGTTAGCGTTTTCATAACGGTCATGGACACTTTATATTCGTTTTTTCCCCGAGCGATTATTTTAAAGTAAATTTACCTGTGTCACGCTGGTAAACATGAGATTCACAATTTCATTATTTGGGAGAGAGTTCGTTAATTAAATAACACTTTCACTTTCTAGATAATTATTTGTTGCATCGCACATGTTGTAGCCATCAAACTGTGTCTACATCTCTATATATAAAAATGTTATGTTGGTTTGTGTACGCTTCAAAAACTCAAGAGTTCTGCACCGATCGAGCTGAAATTTTACAATTTTATATAATCCGCATCAAGGATTGTTTTTATCTAATTTTTGCATCACAATGTGCCACAGCGAAGCGTGGCAGGGTACAGCTAGTGTATTATAATTTATGGGTATGTGTTCTTGTGGGTACTTATATATTTAGACTTGCTTATGAAGAACATAAAAATAAGAAATCTCTACTCTTTGTTAAAAGCCACAATACATGAGATTTACATAAACATACTAGATTTAAAAATATGTCTTTTCAAAAGTTAGTAAGTATGGATGGATGGATGTTTGTTGCTCTTTCACGTAAAAACTACAAAACGGATCAGGCTGAAATTCGGAACATAGAAAGATTATAGTCTGGAAGAAGACATAGGCTCCTTTTAATCCCGAAAAAAAAACGGGAACGTGAACTACGCTGGTAAAACCGCGAGACACTGCAGTGCTTGTCAGTTATAAATGTTTGTAGGTAATAATAATATTATATATATGAAAGTTTGAAATGTTTGTCCTCAATCACATCGGAATGGCTGTACGAAACATGTTGAAAATTAAAACACAGTATAGTTTGGAATTGCATGTAGTCTACTACTTATACCAAAATATAGATATATATATTATATATTTATATATATGCGGGTATAGATTATACGTATTTCCATTCATAAGGTTATAATAGGAAAAATCGCCAACCCGCACTTGAACAGCGTTAATTGTATAAATAAATAAAGATTAGGTAAGTAAATATAAAATAAATAATAAAAAAAAAATTACTAAGCATTTTTGTAAGACTGTTGGTGTTAAGTGGCTAGGTACCTACCTGCTACCTACTGCCTGTTGAATTTTGTGATATAGGTACCGCTTAGTTTACATATATGTCAGTTTAATTTATTTAAAATCAAGTCCGATTCCTACTCGTCTCGGCGGGTGTCGCCCTCACTCCTTTAGTCACTAAGTTCCGAACTTGCCTAGCCCGAGCCATGCCGTCGAGGCGCCCTCGCGCTAACTGTCGTCACACATCACTGCTCGCTATGCGACTACGCTCAGATAGTACTTAACGCCGTCACAGATGTAGCTATAATATATATTTTCATATTTCATAGCTGGACATTTCCGTACATTTTCTATACAAATCCTCGAGTGTCCACACACGCAGCTATAATATATATTTTCGTGACGTCACCCAACTATACCGTAATATATATTAAGGCATATTAATATAAATTATGGTATAGCAAGACATATTTCGAAAGTACAGCGTGTTTCAACACTGTCCGAGCATACATCACGAGTTGTTTTACGAGCTTATATTTATTAGTTTCACCTATCCGGATATTAACCAAGGTCTGATGATGGATCTTGAAGTGGGTCATAGGAACTCTGTAATTAAATGACGAAACTCCGTCAAACCTGGGATCGTTTTAGCTGTCTTGTCTGATGAAATCGGTTCATCCGTTTGGGAGCTACGATGCTACAAACACAGCTATGTCAAACTATAACACCCCGTCATTATTGTTTCGGGGGTTAAAAGTTCAAAAGACTCGTGACGTGCGCTCAGACAATGTTGAAACATACTGTAAACTCAAAATATGTCTTGCTATGTTAATTTGCCATAATATGAATATATTACGGTATATTTTGCTGACGTCACGAAAATATGAAAATATATATTATAGCTACGTCTGTGACGGCCTTTTTAATAGACATAATTTTTAGCTAGGACTTATCTAGACTTCTTTGTCAGGTATCAGTTGTATGCTAATTAGCGTAAGTAGGTTTAGGTGGGTCCTGTGCTTCCGCGCTAATTCAAAAGTCCGTTGGGTAGTAAAGGTACTCAATGCCAGCTAATATAGGCTAGGTAGGTACCTAAGTAAATGTAGTCTGTGACGTACGTCTTTTATTTCAAAACGTAGCGGCCCCTTAGCGGCGGTTGTTACTCAACAGCACAAAACATAATACCAGGTCTACTCTCCGTTGTTTCGTCCGTTTAAATGTTCTATTTATGTTCTCAGCCTTCTCTAATTAAGGTAGAATTATAATTAAGGTACTTCTAGTCTTAGAACATTTGAACGTCAAACAATGTTCGATCGGACGAAACGAAGAAGAACCGAGTAGGAAAGTCGCGAGCTTATTTCGAAATTACGTTTTTCGTAGAAAGAAAGTAGACATCTCCAGCAACCAAGAGGCTTCGAGGTAATGAGAAAGTTAATTGTCCTTTCGCTGTTCCCGGTTCGTTTTTTACTGGAACTTTGTATTAAAACGAGTTACGTTGTTGTGTAATGCACGTAAACGGATTTTATGGCTTTCCAAAAACCAGTTTCACCAAGTAAAAGGTGTTTGTAAAACTTATAGCAAATAATAAGTGGTATTCTTTAATGACAAATACAAATACAAAAATCTTTATTGCTGTTTGCAGGTAAGATAAGGTGATACAAAACATTTTAATAATTGAGCCATACAAACTGGCCTCTTCTTCTAGAGGCATGCAATAACAGTTCTGTTCACAGTTCAATTCTGGCAACACAGTTTCCATTGGTCTGAATTTATACAATGATAATAATAGTCAGCTGATAAAGTCTTCTTCTTCTTTTTTCATTTTTAGCTTTTAATCGGTTGTATCATATTATATGTCATCTGATTCATCGTCTATTAATTTCTGGCTTCTATCCAGTTGTGCTATGTTAGGTGAGCACAATTAAGCCAACGTCTTGTGCTTCTGCAGGATGCTGTTATGGACTTTGACAAGTATGTAGTTTAAATCCAAGGTCTTGCAGTAGTAGCTCTTGCAGTTCAGCCGTGTGAGCAATGTCAAAGAATGTCATTATGTATATAATAATCAAAAAATAATAATTCAATATGTATATATTTAATAAAATAAAATAATGTCAATGTGTATAAAAAAGTGTCAACATGTATAAAATTTAGTATTTGTATACCTACTCAAAAAAACTCACATATACAGAGTAATCTGATTCAACCTAATGATAATTTATTATTAATATTTGGAGTCTGTACTGTCCCATGGTTCGGCAAAGGCCTTCCTGACATGATATGCAGACATCCGCAGTCCAATTGCACTTTAAATTAGCAGTAGGTATTTTGGATTCCTATCTTAGGTACCTGTTTGAAGAATGAAGAAGGCAGTATGAGGTTTCTTAACAACAACACCGGCACAAAGGATCAATTACTTTAGTCAGGACGGTACTCATCTAATAACCATACCACATGATGAGAACTTCTGGAAAGCCGAGAAGGACACGCTCAGCAAGTACCTTGACTTGGCTCATGAACTCATGATGCTACCAGCATGTGGGATTTTAATTTGATGCTATAGTCCCGATAGTTGTCCCTATACGTTGTGTTGCTGAACAGCCTTATAGCAATCTAAAGCCCAATAACTTTGACATCTTTTTTCCAGGAATTACCTATCGAATTTGTCAAAGACGTTTTAATCTCACCAATGTAAACGTTGGAAAACGATCTCAAGTAACGCAAGTCTTTGTATATTACAGACGATATCATCGACAGCACAAAGAACACAAAGGTCATCGTCAAGAAACTGGACCTCAGCTCCTTCGAGTCCGTCAGAGAATTCGCTGACGACATCAACAAGACCGAAACTCAACTGGACGTGCTCATCCACAACGCCGGCTACGCCGAAACCTTCAAAAAAGCAACTTCCAAAGACGACATCGAACTAACCATGGCGACCAACCACTACGGACCCTTCTTACTAACCCATCTCCTCATAGATCTGCTGAAGAAAAGCGCCCCATCCAGGATTGTCGTTGTAGCATCATCTTTGTACCGCTTGGCTTCTTTCAACTTAGACAATCCCAACCCAAAAGAAACTCTTCCTGGGTATCTGTACTATGCTTCTAAGGAAGCCAACATTCTATTTACAAGGGAGCTGGCGAGAAGACTAGAAGGTACTGGAGTCACCGCTAACTGCCTACACCCAGGGCTCATTGATACGGGTATTTGGCGAAGCGTACCAGCTCCTCTAAGCTGGGGCCTCCAATTAATCATCAAAGGTTTCTTCAAGACCCCAAAGCAAGGAGCTCAAACGTCAATAATGTTGGCTGTGGACGAAAGCCTGGAGAAAGTCAGTGGAAAGTACTTTTCTGATTGTCACGAGAGCTCGGTTTCCGCAGCGGCCAGCGACATGGGACGCGCGAGAAAGTTGTGGGAGATCTCAGAGAAAATGGTTAAATTGGAGGAGGCCGACCCGAGAATCACAGCTTAAGATATCAGAAAATGTATTATTAGTAATTTAATTGCCTTTGTTTCTTATTGCTCTCATTCATATTTCATTCTCACCCTTTTACACGCCGCTACCATTTATAGTGAAATGGAAATTATATTGGAAAGTAATTAAGTTAATCAGCAAAGTAAAGGTTCAACCTATTTTTTTAAGGTTAGCTCACTCTAAGTACAAGTTAAACTGTTAATTGTAGTATTTTAGGTCTTTGAAACGAAAATAGCTTAAATTAAAAAAAAACTAGTAGTTAAATATTTCAATTTTCTGATTTGATCGACCAAGATAATGGGTGATTTTGATTAATTAGTTTTAAATTTCAAACGCAACATCAAAACAAGGTCTGATGTAAATTCGACTGTACATTAATATAAGTTAACAATAATGGTGGTATGTCAATAAGCTACGTATGTACAATAGGGACATTAGTTTTACCTGATATGATTAGGTGAATGGTCGTCAAAAAACTGCATTTAAAGGTCTAGAAAAAGAATGATGCAAAACTGTCACTGTCATTCCGAAAACAATGTTCTACTTTTGTAGTTTAACGCCATTTTGTTTACATTTTACGCCAGATAAGGTTGAAAGGATTTAATAAATGCAACGTAATGAAAGCAATTATAATTTTTCTTAAACTCTTTAATCCTAATTTATTTTATACACATTTTATAATAAACAAAACTTATACAAATTATTTGTAGTTTCCTTTCTACTTATTAATACAACATTTCAGTCTTTGTTATAAAAGCAAGTTATTAGAATAGTTATAGGTATAGGATTATAGAGAAAGGTTAAACTACCCTAATACCTAAGCGAGTGTCTTCAAATCGAGAGTGAATTGGTTTCTTCTAGGTAAACACGCTCCATCGTAGACCGCATCGTCGCTTAACATCAGGCGAGATGGCGGTCAAGTTACACTATAAAAGTTAGAAAACTACTGGTACTCTGGGGCAAGGCCGGATTTAGGGAAGGGTAGCCGGGGCATGTGCCCCGGGGCCTTCACAATATTATAAACTTAACCTGGTTGGAAGAGGGGGTAGGGTGTATTTTAACTTATGAGGTTAAAGATAAGATTATAAGTTAGCTCCCAGCCCCTGCTTACAAGAGGGCCCCCGGGGCCTCTCCACACCTCTAAATCCGGCCCTGCTCAGGGGAGTCAAAGTGATAATCAACCGCGCTAGCCCAGTACGAGTTTTTTTTAAATATTATAGCTTTAACTTGACCGCCATCTCGCCTGATGTTAAGCCACGATGCGGTCTACAATGTGTTCGAAATTACTTCGAAATATTCTAGGTACATGACAGTTTCCTCACGATGTTTACCTTCTTCACATTTAAAACCAGCGTTGATGATAATATTGTAAATACGCATTGAGAAAATAATTAGAATAGGTGGGATTCGAACCTACTACCTTACGACTGTGACGCACTTTCTAACTGCTAAGCCACTTCGGCTTGAAATAGTGTTTGCACTCACATAGAGCCCGCGCACACACAGAACGGTCTGAGTTTTGCGTTCTAGTGACCGGTGACCGCTTAAAGTTCGAATGCCCACAAGCGGCGTTCAAATTCTCGGATTCTAGTTTCATTTGGGTCTCTTTGCACATGCAACATGTCACTAGAAAGTTATGAATTATTGATGAAGAATTATTGCTCTTGTGCAGCCTAGCCGCTTCTAAAAAGAAAATGAAGTATTGGGTGCACTCAATTAACACAACGCTATCTAAAGCCAAGCTTCGGTATTTTTATCGCGGTTTGTATAGTCTGCATCACTTAAATCATATATTAAACTTCTTTCCCTAACATTCCTTGACATCGCGGCGTTCCCTATCTCAGCGCGAAAAGAACTCTCAGAACGCGACGTTCCGCTTTCCGCGTTGTTGCTATAGAGACGGCACATTCAAATGAACGCCGGACGCAGAACTCGGAACTCCTAACCGCTATCTGTGTGCACAGGCTCATAAAGTTCATAATTAAAAAAAATGCGGTCTTTGCCGGTTTAGGTAGACCGTAGACCCCTCAGAGGTCAGTGATATTTAGGAAGCCTATATAACGCTACCGATCATCTTATCTTTCATAAATTACATGTCATGTTGTTTGTCCGCGGTAGACTCCTAAGCTTAACCAATTTTAATCAAATTTGCACACGGTGTGCAATTTGATCCTATTTGAGAGATATGCTAGTTTTTATTGCGATCAATAATCTTTATATGACAATGTCCGAGCAAAGCCAAAACGTGCCACTAGTTTAATATGATATGAAGCTTATTACTAATGAGTATTATGGTATGTTACTGGAAAACGGTTATTCAAATCAACCCTCATTAGTAAATGATTACTATCTGGTATGTATTTTGGAACTTTTTTTTGTTAATTGACTTTTTTTAAATATAGCATTCCGTAAACGTAACAAAGCTAGATTATGTTGTTCCCTTCAGAATACAATTAATTTAACAACAGTATACACAGTAGAAAATATTATTTATGTTTAGTAGCATATATCTTAATAACATTATAATATAATTAGAATTATACGCTGGTTCGACCGCACTACAGAAATTTAACATTTTTAGATTCCCTTTCTTTTGTTTTTATTTTTAATAAATAAATAACATTTATGAATAATGTACTTTGACTCAGAAGTCTCTTAATTTTAAGTTCTACCATAATAATAGAATGGTTCTATGAGTTTGATTTGTCTTTGGTGTGTGTCTGGGTCTGGTGTCTGTATTTGCTGGTTCTTTAATGACATCATAGATTTTTAGGGTTTTTTTTTGTTTGAAATCCCAATAATTACTGTGTTCCGGTTTGAAGGGGAAATGTTTCCAGAGAATTACAGGGCTTAGAGATATAACATTTTAGATCTCTGGGTGACAAGCGGAGTGCAGTGCCAGGTAATGATTTTGACTCGTGTTCCAATAGCTGCATGTCACTGTGCTGTTATGTGGCAGGCATGTTGCTTACCATCAGGCACATGTCATGCTCATTTCGTCACCCTTTATTAAAAAAAAATAGTATTATAAATATGAGTTTCCATATTTGTAACTCAATCACGTCAGAACACATAGGAAAAAAGACAACTTTTCATTATGTAGAAATTGAGGAGAACGGGAACTACACAGGCGAAACCGCGGGGCTCTGCTAATTATTAATATTTGTGAATCAGATATCACTTCGATGTTTTTAAAACGAAAATTTCCTGGTGAAAAATCCTTTTTACGATGCTGAATATCGTGTTTATGTACGTGAAATTGGTGAGTGTTGATGTACGTCAGAAAGGGGCACCTTAAACCTACGACCGAGTTACAAGTATCGGGATCTACTTGGGATTTCTCTCTCTCTGCCACATGATGGACCCGCACGGTGAATCTATGGAATGCTAAGAACATTGTTACTCGAGTATATTAAAACAAGAAGGTATTGAATGCTAATTATAGTTGTAGAATGACGGAAAAAGTACTTTTTCCGCAGTGCGGGCGATACCTAACTAAATTTATAATTTAAATAATAAGCGCAGTTATTAAAAAGACTCAGTGTCGTTTTTATCTAACGCAAATAGTTAAATAGCAAAACAGTATTTTGCTAAAACATCCTTAGTCTATCAAATCAAATTGATCCAAAAACGTGTCGTCTACCCCCAGGGCAGTACCCAAACTCTCTCTAGGTTTTCTACACACTTCAAATTCCTCCGAATCATTAGCTATGACACTGCAACTTGGACTCAAAAGGTCTGGCAGTAAAATCTTATTTGCTGTGAACATGTTTTCTTTTTCCTCAACTATGGTCCTGATATCGGTTTTCTCATCGTATTCTTCGTGTAAAACTGTTGCACGTATTTTTTTATATCTATTTATTATTTTTTCTAACGAATTTGTCTTGTTTGGTAACTTAGGATTGATTATTGGTGTTACCATTTTTTCAATTTTTGATGTGTCCATTCTTATCGGTGTGCCTTTTTTTGGAGCTAAAAGCTCAGTGTCCAGGTCTATATGCAAGTTTTTGAGGTCCTGATGGAACTTTAGATCTGTAGGTGGTGTCTCATTTGTAACTCTAATTTTTGGTATACTAGAGTCCTTTTTACTTTGATTTCTTGAAGTCTCACAGCTACTATCTTTCTCTAAGGCAACAATTCCGGAAACTTCTAGCAATGGAGACGAACTTTCTTGCATGATAGACAGTTTTCTACGACCAGACCTCTGTACTTGTCTAGTTTCTCTGTTTTCGTAAAGATTTGGAGATGAATGACTTCTGAACAAACAATTACTCTCATTAGACGATGTTGACTCATCGAACAATCTTGCCTTTTTAATTTTCATGTTCCGTTCATTGTTATGTTTAAATTTCTTCGAACTGCTCGTCTTTTTCGTGGATAATAATCTCAATAGTTGTTGTTTGGTACATCCTGTGGAGCATCCAGAGATAGTTTCGTTTGCTCGGTCCATTTGTTGTATAATAGATACATTGTGGAAGTTCTGTGTGGTATTCATAAGGTCCGAATTAGCACGATAAGATACACGATTTTTCACAAAATCGTCCCGTGGTATACTGAATGGTGCAAACATTTTTGGCTGTGGTCGCACAAACATATTTAGAGATGTTCGTCTTAACAGGTTAAACTGATGTTTGGACATACTCAGAGGTGTGAAGTTATCCATTAATGTTTGACACATCAGTTCCCTGTTGCAGTGAATGTCTGACAGGTCAGGTAATGGTGGTATTTCAGGTACATATCTTTTTGGTGCTTCTTGAGATACTGGTGATGGCTGTAAAAGAAACACAATTATGAGATTTATTATGAGATGAATATGAGATTTTGTAGTTTATCTAGTTGTAACATAGTAGCTTTTGATAGTTACACTTATAATAAAGCTAATAATGCTGGTTGCCTAGTGGAGATTGCTCTTGACAATAACTGTATTTTTTTCTATTTATTTGTGTCACGCAAGCAAAAAATCAATCATTTCAATCAATCAATTTGCATGCAATGACATGGGCATAGGTAGCATAGGTAATTTGAAGTCACAAATTTAAATTTTTTTGATTTTCAATTAATCTATTGAAGTAAATAGACAGATATAAACCTTTAATTGTCCACAACACAAAAATAAGTAAACAAAAGGACATTTTTTAAACTCAGTAAAGCTACCACTTGCTTTCGCCATTTGAGCTTATCACTAAAAGTGACCTCTTCTGGACAACCAAAGAAATTGAACAATGAAAATACACTAAAAAGGATCTAACAAATTGCAGTTAGTTAAATACAAAGTGGAAATCAAGTCAAAGTTGTTGTATCCCCAAAAAAAATTAAAACTATCACTCATACATGTAATTGTTAGGTGTAGCATTTTTGGAATTTATCATGAAAGCAAAAGTTTGTAAGTGTGTATGCTTGTTCCCACCTATCTCTGTCACAGGCACGTTCCCAGCTTCGAATTTTGGAGGGGGTCACCAGTTCGCAGCCTCAGGTTTTGGGGGGGGTCACAAGTAGAAATACAATAAATCGAGCAAAAAACACTTTACTAGTGGTACCCCAAGATTTTACCCGCGTAGTTCCCGTTTTAGTTGTT
The DNA here is from genome assembly GCA_017562165.1 of Ectropis grisescens. Classification (NCBI taxonomy): domain Eukaryota; kingdom Metazoa; phylum Arthropoda; class Insecta; order Lepidoptera; family Geometridae; genus Ectropis; species Ectropis grisescens. The sequence goes on along the minus strand of CM029792.1, from coordinate 3,594,370 downwards.
TTCCCGCATTAAAAAATAGTCTATGTACTATTAGATATTTTTAATTTTCTTAGATTGTTTGTTCAACGGATACGATTTTGGGGGGTCATGTCCCCTGTGACCCTCCGCCTCGGACCGCGCATGCTCTGTCATGGTTGAATGGAATTTGAATCAGGCCCGGAATTAGAGGTGTGGAGGCCCCAGGGCAAGGGGCTAATAATCTCGTCTTTAACTTCACTTACATTAAAATACTATTCAGTGCAGGCACTATTCAAGCAATCACTACTGAACAGATTTGGATGAAATTTGCTACATAGATAGATCAGTCTGGAAGAACACATAGGTTTCTTCAAAGCCCAGAATAACATAAATAAAATACTCAGGAGCTATGTGAGTAAAATAGAAAAATGCTACAAATAAATAATAAATATATTTACCTCAAGCCGAGCTTCTGCATTCATCACTCTTCTGACCAGTCCTCTCATTGCAATAACTACTTCGTTGTAATTATTCTTACTTCCCTCTAAATACTCGTTAAATTTGTATATCTCATCACTTGTTTCCCCGTTTTGTAGAATAAAGCTAATAGCTATAAGAAATCCTCTAATCAGGTTGGGGAAATTCAACCTCTCTTCTTTAACAATGTTCTTTAAAATGTACTTCTGTTCGCTGTTTACTTGATTTTGAAGTTCATCGGTGCAGAGTGCGTCTGTTTTGTGGTTGTATTCTATCATATAGGATTCTTTATCTGCTTCCCCTGTGTGGCGAGCTATAAGAGATTCTGTATTAGTTTTTGTTTTATTACAAATCTGTAAGAATGGGATTACTTTTGCACTCCATTTAGTATCCATCTCATCTACTTTCCGATCCACTTCTGATAACCATCTGTCGAAAAACGGCGCTGGTTTGTGGACGTTTTTGATTGTCAGATATTCTTGTGCCATTTCACTGTCTAATTTATATTTTGAAATATATCCATCGACAATATTATTCAGAAATTTTTGAGCATTTACAGCCTCCAGTTTTGACTCCATTTCTGAAATTTTTTTTCGGATTTTTTCAGCCATCTTTTCTGTAGTTTTTCTTTTATGCAGATAATTTGAGAATTTGCTGAGCATTCTTTCTGTTTCGGCTTCTATTTGTGGAATAAAGTCTTTTTCCTGGGATTTGTATTTTGCAGTCATGTTATTAAGCTTTTTCCGATTCTCCTCGTTTATTTTAGCATCTAGAAGCTTTTGAACAGCCAGTTGTGACATTTGGAATATTAGAAGAGTGACTTTATAACAATTAGGATTTACTAGGTAAGATGTCATTACAGGAGTGAGCACACCTTTATTGCTGTAATTGCTAATGAACTTAGCCAGCTCGTTTCTATAAGTTCTTTCTGTCTTACTATCATACAAAGGCCAAGGAAGTCCCTCAGAAGCTTTAGGATCGATAATGCAAACAAAATAATGCGATAAGTGATTAAACAAGTTTTGCGTCGGTTTGTCCAAGCCATTCTCTCGCAGCACTTGTCGGGCGATGTCCTGCGGCATTCCCTGCAGTTTGCTCAGGATACCCACGTTCAAAACAGTCTCTTTTTTGAGATCCAAAACAAGATCCCTTTGCATGGTGATTGCTGCCATGTTTAGAAGTTTCACATCACTTGACAGAACGATATTCGAATTTATATTCACTGAGATCAATAATAGTTAAATTTGCTATTTATAACAATAAATTAACCATCTTTCCACCAAAAATTGCTAAATTCACTTAAAATCATAAAAACGCACAAAACACGAACACAGTCCCACAATTTTTTTAAAATTTAAATGTCAATTTTTCCGTTACTTAATTCTTTTTTTCAATTTTGATCTTGTACAATATTATTTGCCGGCAGTCATCGGTTTGCACTGGTTTGCACTACTTTTGTACCTAATCGTTTCTTCAATAATAATGATAAAATAGTAAACACAGATTAAAATGAATTTCATTATGAAGAAAAAGCATTTCCAACGTTTTTTATTCTAATCATTTGTTTTGTTGAATTTTGTAGAAGGAACAAATCTTAATTGTTTTTTTTTTATATCAACCTCCTTTTTTTTTCATTCCACCAAGACGTGACACACATGACATTTGTGACATTTACTTTAACAGTTGCTAATGTTTAGTTTGGGATGACAAAAATAGCATCAGCAATATTACTTTTAGTTTTTTTTTCTTCGCCGTCGCAACTGATAGCCGGCACACGGGAGGCGCGAATTTTGGCAGAAAAACCCGGTTAATCGCGCCTAATTAGGCGCTATTCGTGTTAAATATTGATAAATAGTGTTACCCCTTGGTGGTGGGATATACTAACAAGGTGAGTGCGTATTATAAATAACAGTTTAGTGTTTTTTTTCCATTCTGTAGGCGTCCATCATGGACGCTCCCAACCAAAACCTCCTGACCCGCCGGATATCTCTTCAACACCTACAACAGGCTCAAAACGAAGCGCTACAGAGGTAGCTCATAATGAAGATCCTAAAAAAACTATAGTGAACCCAGAAATGACCTCTGCATCAATACAGAATGTTTATATTCACCCATCGCTTGTTATCGGTGTAAAAGAGTATACAGCTGTTGATAAGGGACCTTTTTTGATCCATGTTTCCCGATCTGACCCTGACCCTGCGGGAGGCGCATCTATTAGAGCAATTAAATTCGGACAGTTTCTCTGTCAAAATCGCATACAAAACATTCGCCCAGACGGAATAAAAAAAGTGGGTAGAAATAAGTTATCCGTAGAATTTACGACATATACTGCTGCTAACTCCTTCTTAGACAATCCTATTCTGGAAGACAATTTGTATCAAGCTGTGATTCCCAACTACAATATAACAAAAATGGGAATAGTCCGCCAAGTTCCTGTTGATGTATCTATGGATGAATTTGCTAACTCACTGGTCGTTCCTAACGGATATGGTGTTCCATTAAAAGCGCGAAGATTCAACAGGAAAGTTATTACTGATGGAAAGCCCTCCTGGGTCCCAACTCAGACTGTGGTCGTTACATTCCAGGGTCAAATACTCCCACAAAAAGTCTATCTCTTCCACACATCCCTCCTGTAGACACATACCAATTCCCAACCATTCAATGCCTCAACTGTTGCCGGTTTGGTCACGTCAAAGCCCAATGCCGTTCCAAACCTAGGTGTTATCGGTGTACCCAACCTCACTCTGGTGAGTCTTGCAGTGTAGAGGAGAGTGAGGCCACGTGTCTACACTGCTCCGGACAACATTTTGCTGGCAACAGGAGTTGCCCTGAGCAAGGGAGGCAGAAGGCCATCAAACTCCTAATGTCTCAAGATAACCTACCTTATGCAGAAGCCTCACTTCGATACCCAAAGGCTATTAGACCATACTCAGAGGTAGTTAAAACACTTTCTGCTCCCACTTCCCACACTTCCACTTCACACCAAACCCAATCCAAATCTCAAAACAGCTACAGAAAAACAGTGTTTGCTACCCTCGGCCCAGAGCCCCACTAAGTAAATCTTATGACAGAGAAGCTCATGAAGCTATAACCTTAGAAGAGACATCTGACTTACCCAATGGATATGCCTTGTCCCAATCTCTCCTCTACCTCAGGATCATAGCATCCTGGATGTCCTTCTCTCAACTATTATAAGTTTAATTTCCCAAAACAATTCCTGTATACCGTCCCACGTTGCCCATAAATTATCACAGTTACTATCTTTAACCAATCATGGACCAAGTCATCCTACAATGGAATGCTCGCAGTCTCCGTCCCAAGAAGCCTAGTCTTCTCCACTTAATTAACAAATATAACCCTACAGTCATTGCTGTTTCGGAGACGTGGCTAGTGCCCGGTTCCCGATTTAGGGTCCCGGGTTACTCATGTCTTCGAGATGACAGGGCTGATGGGTATTCCGGAAGCGCATTATTTGTAAGGCGCTCACCCCCTTTTTCACAAATCCTCTCCCCTGCCCTTCCTGACATTAATATAGTAGCTGTGAAAGTATTGGACATCTCCTATGTGTCCATTTATATACCCCACCCCAATTCTACCATGATCCCTGATATCCAGTACTTAATCTCCACGATACAACCTCCCATGATTGTGATGGGAGACTTCAATGCCCATCACACTTCATGGGGTTGTAGTATGGATGACGACTTTGCCCTATCACTTCTAGACGTTTTGATGACTCCAACCTATGTGTTATGAATGATGGTTCCCCCACCCGTAGAGTCTCTCCCACCCAAAATCCCAATAGTGCAGTTGACCTCACCATATGCACCCCAACACTAGCTTCACTCATCTCTTGGCAAGTTTTACCCCAGTCCTATGGCAGTGACCATTTCCCTATCTCCATCTCTATCCCTAGCAGAACTCTCCCTGGCTACAACTTTAATCCTCTCCTCAAATACAGACTATCAAACCCCAATTGGTCATCCTTCTCCCTTTCCCTAGAAAACAAAATAGAATCACTTCCACCAACAAATCACTCCAATACCACCCAAAATTACCATCAGCTTGTTGAGGCTATAACTGCCACTGCTGACGAACATTTCCCATTAAAAAATCACCTAATTTTAAAACCTCCACTCCTTGGTGGGATGCAGATTGCACAACCGCTGCTAAGAAAAGGAAGGAGGCAGAAAACATACAAGCTCTCCATGACATTAGCGAACTTCCTTGAGTATCAAAATATTGCCGCCTCAGCAACTAGGCTATTCAAAAAAAAAGAAAAGGCAAGGGTGGATTAGTTTCTGCGAAAGTTTGTCTCCAAGAACACCATCATCTCTAGTTTGGAAACAAATGAAAGATACCCGAGGTTCATTCATCTCTGATATCTCAACAAACATTGACCCATCTGAATGGATAGAAAATTTCGCTGACAAACTAGCCCCACCCTCCGTCCCAAACTCTGATTGCCTCCCATACATACCATCTAGTCTCCCACCAGCTCATAACCTAGACTCTCCCTTTTCATTCCCAGAACTCAAACTAGCACTCAATGGCCTTATGGACTCCTCCCTGGGGCAGATGGCATTCCCTATTCATTCTTACAGAATGCATCTGATAGGACCAAGGAGTTCTTTTAGACATCATCAACAGCTTGTTTGAGAATGGTATAGTCCCTCCCACGTGGAAATCCCAGGTGATCATCCCAATACTTAAACCAGGTAAAACCCTCTGATGCTAATAGTTACAGGCCTATTGCTCTATCCTCTACATTAGCAAAACCACAGAACACATGATTAAAAATAGGTTGGAGTGGTATGTGGAGCATAATAACCTGCTTGCAAAGACTCAGTATGGCTTCAGAAAGGGCATGAGTACCATGGACAATCTGACGATCTTGACTACTGACATACGAACTGCTATATTAAAAAAAGAGTACCTTATTGCTGTCTTTTGGATATTGAAGCCGCATACGATAACGTCCTCCTTCCGGTGCTCAGGAGAAAACTCTCTGAGCTGAGCATTCCGCCGAAGCTGTCCCAATTCATATGCAGCATGCTAGTGGAAAGAAAGGTTTCAATAAGGTGCCCTAACTCCGAGACCCTTGCTAGAAGTGTGTGGAGGGTTTACCCCAAGGATCAGTAGCTAGTCCAATCTTATACAGCCTCTACACATACGACCTGGAACAAACAGTTCTGCCTTTCTGCGAGATACTCCAATATGCTGATGATATTGCTCTATATTCCACTGGTAAATCTTTTGAGGACTGTATCAATCAACTCAATACCGCTCTGGAGCACCTCACAAAATGGTTATTGGGCCATGGTCTAGGTCTAGCGGCAGCTAAATGTAGAGTAATAGTCTTCACCAATAAGAGAATAGTCCCCCCTGCAGTGGTTGAAATTAATGGAGAAATAATTCCAGAAGATAGCAAAATCAAGTTCCTGGGTGTGTGGTTAGACCGCAAATTGTCTGGTGTTTCCCACTGGGAGTATGTAAACAAAAAATGCGAGAGAAACATCAATATCCTGAGGTCCTTATCTGGTGTGTGGTGGGGCTCTCACCCCTTCACGCAAAAGATTATGTACAATGCTATAGTACGCAGCCACATAGACTATGGTTCCTTTCTTTTGGACCCTGGTAATAAAGCTAGCCTCAAAACTATAGACAAAATACAATCAAAATCCATGAGAATCATCCTTGGAGCTATGAGGTCGTCTCCCATCAACGCAATGCAGGTGGAATGCTGCGAACCCCTCTGTGCCTGAGGCGGCAGTATCTATCTGACAGGTTTTTCGTCAAATTAGCTCAACAAGGCAATCACCCCTAATCCCAAAGCTGGAATACTTAGCATCACTATACCAACCACAGAGATTATTAGATGATTCCATTCCATGCATACTGCGCAGCTACATATTTCTATGTCGTCTTCCCTACCCTCTCGTACAGTATCCCATCCTTCCCCTATATTCTACGCCTTATGAAGCGTTAACTTTCCTACCCAACAACATCATCCTGGACTTTGGGGTGGACAAGAACACTGTAGAAGCTAATAAAGTGTTTAGTTGGAAAATTGAAACTGAATATAAAGACTGGCACAAAATATTCACTGATGCTTCTAAGTCCCCTACTCTCCAGTTGGTGCTGCTGTATGGGTACCTTCTACAAGTATAATCTTGAACTTCAAGTGCCCTCTGTAACTTCTGTCTTTACTGGTGAAGCTATAGCTATCCTAGAATCCATCAAATTTATTATATCACATAACCTCAACAAATCCTTAATTCTTACAGACTCTAAGAGCTGCCTCCAAGCTATCCTCTCTAATCCATTCCGAACAAAAACCAAATTCCCCATAATCCTGAAAATACGAGAAGCCCTACTAGAATGCCTCAAACAAAATATTAACATTGTTCTGGCTTGGATACCTGGCCACTCAGGCATTGTTGGTAATGAGCATGCAGATGCCTGTGCCAAAAACGCTGTAATTTCAGGATCCCTTGATTACTCCCAAATCCATACTCATGATTTATGCACTATTCTGAAACCTATGATGAATAAATGTTGGAACCAAAAATGGCAAACATCTAGAAAAGAAAAGGGTATATTCTACGGTAACTTACAACCAGATATCTCCAACAAACCCTGGTTTTTTAAAACACAAAAAATTAACAAATCTACCATTTCGACAATATGCCGTCTTCGCTTGAACCACTCTTGTACGCCTGTCTTTCTAGCCAAACTCAGGATCAGGAATCACTCCATTTGTGAATGTGGCTTAGATGAGGGAAATGTGGATCACATATTCTTCAGTTGCCCCTTGATGCAGCAGTCCTTATATGATGTCATCCCCCCAGATATTCCTCGTCCTACCTCCCTTAAATCCCTCCTCTCCCTAGTTAATACTCCCTTTGTATATATTTTATGTAAATATATTAAAAAAAAAAAAATAAAACTATAACTATCTATACTTGTATATATTCTAATATATGTGGAAATATATGTGTGTGTTGTCTTGTGCTCGTCCTGTAGTTAGAACTAACCCCTTTCTTTTTCAGAAAAGGGGGAAAACAAATATACACGAATTACATGCAACAAAAGTTACCGTACACCAATCTCCCCGTGTGGCGGTCTATCTTTCTACGTGACATTGGCGAAATTGTGAGGCTAAACCACAATAAAAGCCATAAACCAAAAGTTGAAGTTGAAGTTGAATATTACTTTTAGATTCTAAAAAAATATCATTTTGTATGCGTAACAGAATAAAAATATATGTAATTTTTATAAACGTTCATGTTGAGGTTTCTAAAATCATTCTTTTTCTATGCTGAATAATTGCACTAGAGACACTTCCAAAGTGGTAAAACTGATAAAATAAGAGTATAATAACACTAAAAAGAATATGATGGACATTACCATGTACACTTTCAACGAAAATTGGTTTGAACTCAATCTAGTGAGTAGTTTTTTTGGTACGTCATAAATACACTATTATTAAAAAATCGTTTAAAATTACACCAAACTACAAGAACTTAAGTATTATGTTACTTGCTGAACGGGACCCTTCATGGGCGAATCTGACTTGCACTTGGCCACTTTTATTTTACATGAGCCAATAGAATAAAAATTATGAAAAATTTAATACATAATTATATTCTGCCATAAGTATATTAGACTTTGAATTTAAACGCTTTGATGTTTTGGTTAACTAATGTAAATGTAATTGGTCTATACACCTGATTTAGTTAATAAAAAAATGTTTATTTTTAACGTAATATTATAATTGGCCAAATTTTTTATATGATAAAATAACTAATGATTGTCACAGCTAATTTGTGTAGTTGTTTCTTGGAATAAAAACACGGTGTGTCAAATTACAAATATATAAATAAACTCTCCTTTTCTGTTACGTAGTATTACGTAGATTGTACACTACTTAAAGACAAAATACATTTTTGATGTACACATTATTTAGGAAAACTAAACGGCTAGCTGAAAAATCACTGAATAAATAACATGGTACTATGAAATTGTAAAAACCATCGGTTTGTAATTTAACGTCATTATATAACAAACTTACCTAACTAACTTACTTACCTAACCCTAACCCACTTGAGTACCTTGATCTCACGCGTTAGATTATAATCTGACGGTATTGACAATTTTAAGTTTTCGATTTCAAATTTGTCCATTGAAATGTGAATTCGATGGAATGATTTGGTGAATATTTGAAATACTAGTAATATCAAATATTAGTAGATCATATCATTTAGTTAAAGTTAATCCCTATTCTCAATGTGTTGGTGGATGGTGTTTATTTTCAATTTGTTTTCGCACGTGTGGTTTGTGAGATTTTCGCAGTAAATGCGTAAAATAATTACAACATGAACGTGAAAAAGATACCTCAGGGACCTTCCCTGAAGTACACTGGCGATCCTGAGTACAGAAAACCACCAAAGATCGCAAATCCGGTACGTAAACATAACCTATATCTTTACCTTGTATTTCACTATAAATACTGACTTTTTCTAAAAATCTGTTCACAGATAGGGAATTTTAATTATATTTGTTTTTTTATAGTACCTTCAAAGCCTGGGAGCTCCTCATATTGATTCATTCAATTATATGTGCCAAGATGGCTTGAAACTAGTGATAGAAAACCTTTTACCAGTGGAGTTTGAGACACACAACGGTCACAAAGTCAAAATAACTATTGAAGATGCAAAACTATCGAAACCCGCAGTCCCGTTGGAGGTTGTGGGTGTAAGGAACCAGAAAGTCCTGCCAACGGAATGTAGGCAGAGAGCTGCTACCTACAAAGGGGACTTTAAAATTAGGATGTCTGTGGAAGTTGACGGTGTTAAATGTACAGTTGATAGGTCTGTTGGTAATATACCAATAATGGTTCGTGTGAGTACTAATATTATAGATGATGGGATAGCACCAATTTTATTTGTTAGTTTATGCTTTGGAGTTATATCTTCAGAATCCCAGAATATTTTAATGTATTAAAATCCAGCGTCAAGTTCGTTGTTTATTTTGTAGTGAACTATATACTGAGTGAACTACTCACAAACTATCAAATTTGTGAATATTAAATTCACAAAAGTCTGCATTTCTGTGTAATTTGGTCCAAGTTGAAAGAAGATATAATATATATATATATTTGATACGATAATTTTAATTTCAATTAATGTCATTTATGTGACAATATTGGCTTAGTTGGTAGTAAGTCTGCCTGTGAAGCCGTGGGTGTGGGTTCGATTCCCACCAGTGCAAATATTTGTGCGATGAATAAAACTGCTGGTTTGCTGGTTACTTCTACATTAACCTGTGCTATTAAAATGAACATTGTTTTAGTCAAAAATGTGTCACCTTGCGGATCTGTCCCCACAAGAGTTGGTGGAACACAACGAACATGCTGACGAGTGGGGTGGATACTTCATCATCAAGGTAAATTTATCAGCAACATAATACATTTTAAGTCATCATTTTTTGATGATAATCTAGATACATAAAAATACAGTTTTCCTGTAATTACTTATGGCCATTAAAGAATGAGAAACTGTGCATGATCATGCGCGGTCCGAGGGTCACAAGGGACATGACCCCCCCAAAATCGTAAAAGTTAAAAAAATCTAAGACAATTAAAAGTATCTAATAGTACATATACTATTTTGTAACGCGGGAAAACAACTAGAACGGGAACTACGCGGGTAAAACCTTGGGACACTACTAGTAAAGTATTTTTTGCTTGATTTATTGTATTTCTACTTGTGACCCCCAAAACCTGAGGCTGCATACTGGTGACCCCTTCCAAAATTTGAGGCTGGGACCGCGCCTGGTCATGATATATAGCAAAGTTGTTAAAGAAGGTTTCTGAGGTCTTTATATGACAAAATCTGAGTTTACTTTAAAAATAGCATGAAATTTGTATTTCTTTTCTATTAAAATTGTATTAAACAATGTATTTCACATTGTATTGTACCGGGGTGTTTTTCGATATTGATACTTTAATTCGAAAACCGAATAACTCCATAGTAGCAAATTTCACAGGGGTCACACTAAATCACCACTAAACTCTATTGCATAACTAGTATTTTCATTATTTTAAGTGTTTATTAGTTAATAAGAAACACAATTTCCAAAGGGATGTTTGTTTTTTTCTTTTGATGCTTTAATTTTTTTTATATTAAGTTTTTAGTGGCCCTTGTTAAATTTAACTACTATAGAGTTATTTATTTGCAAATTAAGGTATCAATATGTATAAAAAGATTAATAAGTATGTAGTGAAAATTATGTAAGAATTATATCACCTATCCCGCTTCCATAGTACAAGCTTTGCTTAGTTTGGGGTCAGATGGTGTTGTGGTTGAAATGTTTACTAATATGAATTATATTTATTGTTTGTAAAATTATTTCAGGGCCACGAACGTCTAGCCCGCATGTTGCTAGTAACGAAACGGAACTTCCCTGTTGCCATCCGCAGACCCACCTGGAAGATGAGAGGCAACATGTTCTCGGAATACGGATTACAGATGCGCTGCGTTATGGCTGATCAGACCTCCACTGTACGTATTAAATAAGTTTTATATTTTTTGGACACATTTTTTCTTTTGCTTCATAAACTAGAAATAGTGTTTAGAAGGTTCGAATGACGTCACTTCATGGTACAATTTTTACAAAGACCTGACATCACAACCCTCCACTCCGCAAGTTTTATGTATTCAGTTTCAGTATTAGATAACAATTCCCAATAATTACAACTGTTCCAGTTGTAAACCATTAGTTATGGGTTTACAACTGGAACAGGTTGCCAGAGGATGTTATTTCAGCAAAATCATTGAACTCTTTCAGGAACAAACTAGACAAATGGGTAGCTTAAGACAATATCATTTTAACAGACAATCTCAATAAATAAAAATGTTATGATAAGATAAGATAAGATAAGATAGCATTTATTGACATATTAAAAACATACATTAGAATTAGTAACAAATTTCATTACAAACTAATTGCTGAACATAGTATTAATATATCTCGTCATTTGCAAAAAATATAATGTCATTGAAAATATAAAATAATGTACATCAAAAAATTAATAAAATGCTGTATAGGGGCATTATTGTTACTATCTATTATAATTAATACCGTTACTATCTAAATTTAATTATTCTATTAAAATAATATCTATATATTATTGTGGTAATATAAGTACCTAGGCACGTACAGTCTTACATAGCCAATTGCTCGTAAGCGTCATAGAAATATCAATACTACTCGAAGTAAAATTTAAATATTCACCTATGCTGTACAAAGTCCTCTGGATTAAAAGCTGTTTGATCTTTCCTTCAAATATTAATTTGCTCGAGATGGTTTTAATACTTTCCGGCAAATGATTGTGTAAAACTCTACCAAAGTGAATGGGCAGCCTCTTTGCAAATGCCAGTCTGTATGGTATCGGCTGCAACATTATCCGCGTACGTCCTGATAGCCGATCTTTTGCTTCAGTCCATGAATAATTTTCTATATTGTCCCTGGTGTACTTGAGAGCTTCAAATATATAGAGTGCAACCAATGTCATAATTTTTTGCTCTCTATAATGTTCTCAGCAACTCTCCTTAAACTTTGCATTGACTAGGACGCGTATGGCACGCTTCTGTATTTTCAAAATACGTTGGGAGTCACCGGAACAACCCCAGAAAACTATACCATAAGCCATAATCGAATGAACATAAGTTGGTTTGTGTACACTTCAAAAACTCTTAAAAGTTCTGCACTGATCGAGCTGAAATTTTACAATAATATAAAATCCACATCAAGGATTGTTATCTAATTTTTGCATCACAATGTTGCCACAGCGAAGAGTGGCAGGGTACAGCTAGTTACCTATAATTTTGTTATTTCAACACTGAGATATACGCATATCAGCCAATAATCATTTATTGAATAATAGGCGACTGTTCGCCTATTCAGTACATAAATAAATAATTAAAAACAAAATAAAATCAAAACACACGTCAAACGTCAACTCCGAACGACGCTAACATCCCAAACTGCTAACATTTTCGTGTTCGCAGCTCGGGAGCGCGCTTAGCGTCCCGCTCCGCATAAACGTCTTCGTAGAACGACTGTATAATTTTTTAGACTATGCCTTAACAAGCCTTTAAGTTTCTAAAAGTTATCTTTCACAGAACAACGTCCTCCATTTTCTAACAAATGGTACGTGCAAGTTGATGTTCGGGTACCGTAAGACGATGTACTACGCCCCCCTGTTGCTGATCATCAAGTGCCTGGTCGACTACCCCGACCACTACATCTACCGGCTACTGCTGCACGGGAAGAAGAATGACTTGTATTATGTCAAGTGAGTTTAATAAAGATAAATTTCTCATCTGCATATGCATTGCACATCTGGACAAGCCAAGGTCTTTCAGCAGGTCTTTAACAATATCACTTTAACGTAACCTGTATTGTCCACAGTTGCGTTCAGAACATGATCCGCGAGTTGCACGAGGAAGGCTTGCACACGGCGGACGAGTGTCGCGTGTACCTCGGGCGCATGTTCCGAGCGCGCCTCGAGAACGAAATGCCTAAGGTAAAATTATATGAACTTAAAAATAAAAGTACTTAATTTATTTTTCCGTAATCTCGTAGGCATATTTAAATGTACAGTTAAAGTATATTTTCATCACATTTGCTTATAAAGTGGAACACAATGTGAAAGAAAAAATCGTGAGAAAACCGGCATTTACCTAGACTTCAGTCATTGGCTAGTGTCATTCACATCCATGCCAGCGTGGTGGCCTTGGACTCCTTGCAAGAGAAGGCCCCGAGTCCTAGTAGTAAGACTATTTACTGGGGTGCTAATGCTTATATTATAGCCGGCGGATTGTTTTTGCTTTGTCGAATTTCGTCCACTCGTTCGTCGTATAGTAGACTATGTAGTAGCAACTAATAGATGCAGGTGCCGCCCCAGCCTCAAATTTTGGAGGGGTCACCAGTATGCTGCCTCAGATTTCGGAGGGAGGTCACCTGCAAAAATACAATAAATCAAGTCAAAAATACTTTACTACTAGCGCCTCATGACTATACCCGCGTAGTGGACGTTCCAGATGTTTTCCCGCGCTAAAAAAATAGTCTATGTACCTACTAATACATTTTTTTTAGATCTTTAATTTTATCGTATACGATTTGGGGGTTCATGTTCCCTCTGACCTCTCTCTCCCTCCTCTCTCCTCTCTCTCTTCGGACCGCGCATGTATTGATGAGCCTCGTGTTTGGTTTCCAGGGTAGATCAGACCAGGAGGTGGCCCAGTTCCTGCTGGACCGCTGCGTGATGATCCACCTCAACCAGGACATCGACAAGTTCCACGGGCTCGTCTACATGGCGCACAAGCTGTACGATTTCGTGCAGAACAAATGCAAGGTAACAATATAACAATATTAGTATGAAAACTAACGTGGTTATTACACATTTTAAATAAATACACGGAAAACTCACGTTTGATATTGTCAGTCCAGTCCGACTCAAGTTTCGACCGCGTCCGACGTACTTTTTTCAAGGAGATGTAGTGGTAGGACTCTTGGCAGAGTCCGCCTGGGGAAGTACCACACCTTTGCCAGTTATTCTACCGCCAAGCAGCAATGTGCAAACATTACTGTGTTCCGGTTTGAAGGGCAATGTTTCCAGAGAAATTACAGGGCTTAGAGATATAACATCTTAGATCTCTGGGTGACGAGCGCAGTGCAGTGCTAGGCAATGATTTGGACTCTTCTTGTTCCAATAGCTGCGTGTCACTGTGCTGTTATGTGGCAGGCATGCTGCTTACCATCAGGCACATGCCCTGCTCGTCTCGTCACTTTTTATTTAAAAAAAAAAAAAAGTTGCGCGTGTTCGCAACTCGTTTAGCACTCACTTTCTTCACTTCACTTCTCACTTAACTTGAGTCGGATTTGAGTGCCAAACATTTAGTAATCCGTTTTCACCTATGGGCAGTCCCTATGACTAACATTTTTTTTCTTTTTCATTTTTCGTCTTGTAGGCGGAAGGCACGGACGCCGTGATGTGCCAGGAGGTGTTGCTGGGGGGCCACCTCTACCTGCAGGTGCTGAAGGAGCGCCTCGTGCACCTGATGGGGAACATGCGGATCGGGATACTGAAGAGAGCGCGCGCCGCGGTCGACGCCGGCGGCTTGAGGGGGCTCCAACTGCAAGAGGTCAGTACATGTAAATGTAAATGTCTGTAAAGGTAAATGTTTGTAAATGTCAGTCTGTAAATTTAAATGGTTGTGAATGTCACCAAATGTAAATGTCTGTAAAGATAAATGTTTGTAAGTTTTGAACGTTTTTAAATGTTTGTAAATGTCAGTCAAAAAAATGTCAATCAGCAAATTTAAATGTTTGTAAATGTCAGTTGGTAAATTTAAAAGTTTGTAAATATCAGTAAATTTAATTGTTTGTAAATGTCAGTAAATGTAAATGTCTGTAAAGGTAAATGTTTGTAAATGTCAGTCGATAAATTTAAAAGTTTGTAAATATCAGTAAATTTAAATGTTTGTATACGTCTGTAAATGTAAATGTCTGTAAATTCCAATAAATGTAAATTTAAATGTTTGTAAATATCTGTTGCAGAAAGATATCGTTCAGCTAATAAAGTCGTCGGGCTCTTTGGAGACTCGCATGGAGACGTTCCTGGCGACCGGTAACGCGCCGTCGAACTACGTGACGCTGCCGCAGTACAAGGGGCTCACCATCGTGGCCGAGAACATCAACCGGGTGCGATACATGTCGCATTTCAAGTTAGTATTGACCTAGTGCAGTATATGTCGCGCTTCAAATTAATATCGACATGTTGCAGTCATCATCATCATCATCATCCACAGCCTTCTCTATCCCACTGCTGGGTATAGGCCTCTCTTTTCCCATGCCATCTTCCTCGGTCCTGTGCCAATCGAGTCCAGGTTCGACCCGCGATAGAAACGATATCGTCGACCCATCTTGCAGCTGGACGTCCTACACTCCGCTTTCCTTGCCTCGGCCACCACTCGGTCACTACTCTACTCCACCTGTTATTACCGCGTCTAGCAACGTGGCGAGCCCAGCTCCACTTTAGCTGCATTACCATAGTTCCGACGTCCCTAACGTTCGTTCTTCGTCGGATCTCGGTATTTCGGATACGGTCCTGGAGCTTGATGCCAAGCATAGACCTTTCCATCGCTCTCTGTGCTACTCTGATGTCGTGTATAGCCTCCTGTGTAAGCGTCCATGTCTCAGCACCGTATGTAAGAGTGGGCAAAACACATTGGTTAAAAAGTCGAGTTTTCAAACATTGTGGAATAGTTGAATAGTCAAACAGTGTTGCAGTACTTCGTACTTATTTGTACTTCAACGCGTAAAGAAAACAATACAATTATCTTATATCTTTAAACGAGCAATTCTTGTATTTGTAGATCATGGACGTACAAAAACGTCGGACGTAGTCTCGCTAAAACAAAAACTGTGTCACTAGAATCGACAACATTTGCATGTGTGCGTAATCAGGTTGTGACTCATAAGCTGACACGCACACATATACACAAGTAGCGCGTGTAATGACCCACTAATGTGTGCGTGTAAGCCTGTATGTGTCAGCGCACACGTGCGTATTATGTGGTCGACTAGATGGACACAGTTTTTGATTTAGCGAGACTACGTCCGACTTTTTTTAAACGTCCGTGTTATAGATTATACGAGTAGAATCTGAATCTCGGAAACGGCTCGAACGATTTTCATGGAATTATGTATGCAGGGGGTTTCGGGGAAGATAAATCGACCTAAATAGGTTTCATTAAAAAAAGACATTTTTGCGCGTTGTTAGACAATGAAAAACTTACATTAACATTAGAATGCGACGGTAAATTTCGGAACGCTGCGCGACAGAATAACAGCTCAGGCGGGAAGTGGCCGGTCATGAAATAGTCGATCCGGTGAATCTATACGGCTTCTTTGTTTTTAAAGTTCCTTCTTTTTTTTTTGAGAAAATCTATTACTGGGAGCTCTTTATCTTTTTTTTTTTTTTTAAATAAATAGTGACGAGACGATCAGGATATGTGCCTGATGATAAGCAACATGCCTGACACATAACAGCACAGTGACACGCAGCTATTGGAACATTAAGAGTCCAATTCATTACCTAGCACTGCACTGCGCTTGTCACCCAGAGATCTAAGATCTTATATCTCTAAGCCCTGTAATTTCCCTTTCAAACCGGAACACAGTAATGTTTGCACATTACTGCTTGGCGGTAGAATACCTGGCAAAGGTGTGGTACTTCCCCAGGCGGACTCTGCCAAGAGTCCTACCACTACAAAAACGGTCGTGGATCTGTAGGTATTTAAGTATACTCAGTGTTTCAACCGAACAAAGATCTGTCACCCAGGTACAGGTCTCGTCACGAATTAAAAGCGTTGACCTTGTATGCGCAGAAGTCGATTTTTAGGGTTCCGTACCCAAATGGCAAAATACGGGACCCTTATAGATTCGTCATGTCTGTCTGTCTGTCCGTCCGTAGGTATGTCATAGCCACTTTTCTCCGAAACTATAAGAGCTATATTGAAACTTAGTAAGTAGATGGAATCTGTAAACCGCATTAAGATTTTGATACAAAAAATAGAAAAAAAATTAAAAATTTTAGGGGTGTCCCATACTTAGAACTGAAACTCGAACATTTTTTTGATCAACCAACTAAACCATACGTTTGGGGTATCTATGGATAGGTCATCAAAAATGATATTGAGGTTTCAAACATATTTTTTTTCTAAACTGAATAGTTGGCGCGATGTACTCTTCCAATTGACTATTGTTAAAACACTGATTAAAGTAACAACGAACTACAAGAACTTTTATTTTATGTTACTTGCTGCTACGGAAACCTTCATGGGCGAGTCCGACTCGCACTTGACCACTTTTATTGGGTATCACAGGTAAGAAGAGTGAAGCGGGACGCGAGGTCGCCCGCGCGGGTGTCTGTTATTGGTTCGTCAGCCGCGTTCCTTCGTCCCATTCGTCCCGCTGCGTGCGCACATTTTAAATCTCCGATTTGGATTGGGCGGGATTGTCGACATGCGCGAGTCACCCCACTACTTTCGCCGAGCGCTTTTAACTGGTGACGGGACCTATACTTATTTATATTCAAGCTATATGTAATGTTTATGTAGAGATTTACTACGATAACATGACCCGCCCCTCCAGAATTCAAAACGTTTGAAAGTATTTGTGAAAGAATATACAACGCACCACCACGCATGTGTGCGTACTGCTACTGCAGACGAATAATTACAACTACATACAAACTCTTTCGTAAGGATGTGACTACACACATTTAAACAGTAATTTGGAGGGGCGGGCCTTGTTATCGTAGTAAATCTCTAGTACCTTACACATTTTCACATATAATATAAATATGTATTATTCAAACACAACCACATCTATAATCTTCTACTATTTTCATATGAATTCCATATTAGTGTAATATATAACTACGTATTAAATATATATTGTGTATAGATATATAAGTATGTATATTAGTTGTGAGTATTACTTATATGTTTATTCTTCGTCTGTATTTTGTAGCTATACGATACAATGTGTTTAATAATGTTTTGTTTTTTCTTATTGTTTTTCATAAGTTTCTATAAATTGTTGTTTTGTAATTGTTATGCCTGGTACCCACGACACAGGTTGCCCTAGTGTGAGTACCAGTGTACATTTGTTTAAATATCTTTGTGTTTATGAATAAGTAGATATTAACCTGTTTTTTAAGTAATAGTGCTCCTGAACTGAATAAATTTCATTTCATTTCACCTACGGGACTTCATTACGAAAACAAGAACAAAATTAAAAATTTTGATTAACCCCCGACTTCCTGGGATTTGTTATCTGTACAATATTCTACTAGTCAAGCCCTTTCATTTGATACCCATATTAAGGGAGTTGTGAAAAAAGAAATGTATTTCGCCATTTTGTGGTAGCGGCCATCTTGGATTTGAAATTTGTCATTGTGCAAAATATTCTACTAGTCAAGCTCTTTCGTTTGATACCCATATTGAAGTAGTAGTAAAAAAATATATTTAATTCGCCATTTTGTAGTGGCGGCCATCTTGGATTTGAAATTTGTTATAGCGTATAGTAATCTACTAGTTAAGCCCTTTCATTTGATACCCATATTCAGGTAGGTTGTGAAGAAATATTTTGTCCGCCATTTTGTGGAGGCGGCCATTTTGAATCGACATTAACCAAACATAGCTAAGAACATCCGCACGGATATTAACCTTCAAATAAAAAAAACCGCATCGAAATTGGGCCATCCGTTTGAGCTCTACGGTGCCACAGACAGACACACACACAGACAGACTGACAGACAGACAGACAGACATCGACGTCAAACTTATAACACCCCTTTTTTTGGTCGGGGGTTAAAAACATTGTTTACATACCTCGACGTTTCGGCCTCGGTGATTAAGCCCCGTGGGTACTTTATAAACATTATGTGTTCAAATCGCGAATCCCGAAAGCTTAAGCTATGTGTTCTTCAGGTCCATCCACCGCGGTTCGTTCTTCCTCGAGATGCGCACCACGGAGGCCCGGGCTCTGTTGCCGGACGCGTGGGGCTTCGTGTGCCCCGTGCACACGCCCGACGGAGCTCCCTGCGGGCTACTCAACCACCTCACCACCACCGCGCAGGTAACCGACAACACAAAAACAGCCCACTAAATGTTCCCACTGCTGTGACTCGGGGCCTATTCTCACAAGGAGAGAGTCAAGGCCATAATCCACCACGCTGGCGGGTGGCGGCTGGCAGAGAATACGATCACGCGTTAAGGGTGAGTGGGGGTTGTGCGCGTAGTTTTGATCCTGAGGTCTTTGGATAAGCAGTAGCCGTTCTCCCGACTAGACCAGCCCTAACTTTAATAGACTGCAGGCCCGTGAACAAAATTTATGGGTCATCTGATACAGCAGGAGACCTATGTAGGATGATAGAAGGGTATAAAGTAATAAGATTGAGCACTATGCCGTCACTTGTAAGCTGTTCAAATCCAAATAATAGATTAGAAGAGGTATTGAAATAATAAAAATTATAAATTTTAAAATTTTAATTGTTAGTTTGTGAAAAAAAATCCTGATTTTCCGACGATTTACAGAGTAAGTTTGGTCATTTGATTATGTTCGGCTTTGGTTCCATACAGTTTCAATACCTTTTCTAATACGTTATTTCGCAATGCCGTACAAAAATCATGCGGCAAGGAGAAATGAAATGATCGAGGTTTAGAACCCCCCCTCTTCAACAGCACTCAGTTGGACAGCTTACAAGTGACGGCATAGTGCTCAATCTTATTACTTTATACCCTTCTATCATCCTACATAGATCTCCTGCTGTATCATATGACCCATAAATTTTGTTCACGTGCCTGCAGTCTATAAGCCGTAACTAACAACACCACACAGCAGACTAAAGGAAAAATAGATATTTTATATCTCTAAGCCCTGTAATTTCTCTGGAAACATTATAAATATTTATATAAATATTTTACTTTTCTAGATAACACAGAAACCGGAACAACATTTAGTGGACAACCTGCCTGCGGTGTTGGAGAAATGCGGTTAGTTTATCCAACTAATATATCTTTAACCCTAAAAAAAACTAATTAGTCCGTCAGTTTGCTAACATTTTTATTTTATTTCTAAAACACATATATTTTTTCTATTGTTTCACAAACGTAAAATAACAAAGATAAAGTGTTTTGAAGTATTGCGTGACGTCACTTGTTGGTACGATTTCTTACCCACAGGTGACGTCACGACCCCCTCACTTTGAAAATGTTGATGATCTATCTTTGTCGGTTTTTAATAAGCCCTATATTTTTAATGTACCCTGCCACGCTTCGCTGTGCCACATTATGATGCAAAAATTGCTCATAATGAACATCGCCGCAAAATTGCTAGCTTATCGGTTTTTTATCGGATACACTTCGGAGAGTGTGCAACTGAACTGCACGATCTTATACCACCTTGCCCTTTTTACTATCGTACTTCTCGTAACTCGAAGAAGCGGCACCGTTTCATGGTGGATATTCCAAAGACACGGACAAAGAGGTTTGACTCTACGTTTGTGATAAGAACGTCTAAGCTGTGGAATGAGTTGCCTGAGTGGGTTTTTCCCGATAGTTATAATCTTGGTGTCTTCAAATCGAGAGTGAATCGGTTTCTTCTAGGTAAACACGCTCCATCGTAGACCGCATCGTCGCTTAACATCAGGCGAGATGGCGGTCAAGTGTAAACCTATTAAAGTTAAAAAAAAAAAAAAAATTACATAAAAATAATCCTTGATGCGGATTATATATCATTGTAAAATTTCAGCTCGATCGGTGCAGAACTTTTTTGAGTTTTTGAAGCGTACACAAAACAACATAACATTTTTATATATAGAGATATAAGTTGTTTTGTTAAGTGCAATAAAGAGTTTATCTATCTATCTATCTATATAAGCCCTAGTATTAAGCTATCCGTGTTTGTACATTATTTTTGTTACTGTTTGTTACTGTAGTAGGATGATTTTTAAAACGTTATCTGTATTTTTTATTTATTTCCCCCATTTCTGTTCCCAGGCATGGAACCCATATCGTCTGTCTCCCAGACTCCCCTCGCTCACGACGAGTACAAGTACCCCGTGTTCATAGACGGCCGCCTGGTGGGGTATTTCTCCCCGGAAACCGTGCACAGGTCCGCGGCCCACCTCCGCACCCTCAAGGTGAAGGGGGGAAGAAATGCCCATCAGTACGGAAATCGTTGTTATACCGAAGATGGAGGTATGTTCACAAACAATTTGTTTTCTTTTTAACGACTTTAGGAGATTCTCAATTCTGTTGCATGTTGTTTTGAAGTGATAACTTCTTTTTGGCGGGAAAAATTAATCAGTTGTCAAAAAATGCCCGCGCAACTAACAATGGCGACCAGCCACAGACTAAAAATGTTTTTATTTTATTTCCGCGGAATTCAAAGTTTTCATATTTATTACAAAGAAAATAAAAGTTGATAGGTATTTGAGTGAAAGTTTTATTTTTAATGACGTATGAGTGGAATTAATCTTTTTAATACAATATCTACATTAGCAATAGCTACATTAATTCATTGAAGACAATCTTTTTTTGTATTGAGACTTTTTTAGACAAAGAGACAAAGCAACTCAACCAATAAAAAATACTCTATAACTCACTTATGAATAATAGCAATGAAAAAGTGACAGTTTGATTATAGGTGTCATTATGATATGCCTAATTGCGGTGAAATTACACCGAGTTTATGAGCAAGTGTGTTGAAAAATATTTTATGTTATTTGTAGATCTGCGCGCAATACGCGGGCGTATTCCTGATGACGCACGAGGCGCGCATGATGCGGCCCGTCATCAACCTGAGCGGCGGCCACCTCGAGCTGATCGGCACCACGGAGCAGCTGTACCTGGACGTGGCCGTCACGCGCGAGGAGATCATTCAAGGTACTCATCATCATCGTCAGACTGTATTCGTCCACTGCTGGACATAGGCCTCTTCCATAATATGCCACTCAGTCCGATCCTCGGTCATACTTCTCCAACCGCTAGTACCACACTATTAAATAAATATTGGTGGACAATTCACACACAACACCATCTGATCCCAAACTAAACAAAGCTTGTACTATGGCGGCCAGATAATAATACATAATATATAGTTTTAAATACATACTTATTATAAATAGAAACACCCAGACACAGTACAAATATTTGAATTCATCACACAAATATTTGCACTGGGTGGGATCGAACCCACGACCTTCGGCTTCGCAGGCAGAGTTACTACCCACTAAGCCACGAGGGCAGTCTGACACTATTAAATCATACAGTCCTTCCACGAAGCCGTCTAGATGGGGCAATCGTGCGGGGTGAGACGCGGGAAGCGCGCTCCCGCCATTGCCAACATTATAATGTTAGTATTTCTCGAGCGCGGTTCAGTTTTCGGATTTATCTATATACACATGTATAGAAAAAGTATGACATTCGATGTCTAAAAGCAGGGTGTTTAATGTCTTCAAATAGGGCATTAGTTGTCAAAAAGTAGGGCTTTAAATGTCAAAAAGTAGGGCATATGACGTAACAAAGTAGGGCATTCCATGTCAAAAAGTAAGGGATAAGATGCCAAAGAATAGGACATATGAAAGCAAATATAATGATCAATTTTTTTACTATTTGTTCTCTTTCTCTTCTCTAATCTCTTCTATCAAATCGATCTTTTATTCTAAACAGATAATTATAGTATAAGTAATTGTGATGATTTTGCCATTTGTGATTGAGGAACTGTCCTTAAAACAATAGCAAAAAAGTCTGTACGCCATGGTTGGGACTAGTGAGAACAACAGTACACATACATCTGTAATTACCACCAAGTTTCACAGACGAATAAAGTATTATTGTATTGTTATTCAGGGAAGACGACACATCTGGAGTTATCCAAGTCTGCGTTCATGAGCAACTTGGCGCAGCTGGTGCCCATGCCGGATTGCAACCAGTCCCCACGGTAAAACAGTTTTTTCATAATTCATATTTTTTTTAAATAAGACGTGACGAGACGAGCAGGACATGTGCCTGATGGTAAGCAACATGCCTGCCACATAACAGCACAGTGACACGCAGCTATTGGAATATGAAGAGTCCAAATCATTACCTGGCATTGCACTGCGCTCGTCACCCAGAGATCTAAGATGTTATATCTCTAAGCCATTAATAATTTGATAAAACAAAAAAAAGGTGTTCCATATATTTCCATGGTCTAGCGGACGGACTAATTAGAAAGGTTTATTTTTGACCCAGTCCGGTACGCTATTATTTTATAATCCCGAAAAAAAAAACCGGGATCGGGAACTGCGCAAGTCAAACCGCGGGACACTGCTGCTCCTCCCCCTTGCGTCGATACCCCAATTACTGAGGGTCGTACCGTACGTAATACGGTATTTGACTAAATTTTTAAAACCGTTTAAATGATTTATGATTACATAATATACATACCACATGAATATTTCCGCAAGAGCCACTGTTTTTACATTAAAAATAAATGTTTAAAGTATAGAGTTCGAAAAGCCCGCCACAAAAACGCTGTGTCTGGGCATGAGACGCGCGTGACGTCACACGCCAGTAAATAAATCACTGTTCTTAAAGAAACCGTTTGCTATAGCTGGCATATTTACTGGCGTGTGACGTCACCAGCGTTGCCATCCTTAACAGTGCGTTTACGTCGAACATAAAAATTCAGTATCTTTTCAATTTTCATTGGCGTATTTCACAAAAAAATACACACTACATCTCCGAAAATAGAGTGAAATATGGTTATTTAATGTGTTATCTAATAAGATTATCATAATTTATGCTATATTTTCAACATTGTCAAATACCGTATTACTCTCTTGAGCACCTTCTCTCTGATTATCGACCGCCATCGGTGACGATCTGCGGCGGTGTGGGCACTGCTACAAATACAAAATACAAAAATCTTTATTGCTGTTTGCAGGTAAGATAAGGTGATTTTAATTTTAGGAGGAACATTTTGATAGTTGACCCATACAAACTGGCCTGTTCTTCTAGACGCATGCAATTTGTCTGGCAACACAGATTCCATTGGTCTGCATTTATACAATGATAATAATAGTCAGCTGATGGTCTTCTTCTTTTTTCATTTTTAGCTTTTAATCGGTTGTATCATATTATATGTCATCTGATTCATCGTCTATTAATTTCTGGTTTCTAGGTCTAGACCTAAATAAATGTCTTATCTCAAAGTTCACGGCTAACTTTGTTTTAACATATGTTTACAGTAATATGTACCAGTGTCAGATGGGCAAGCAGACGATGGGCACCCCGATCCACACGTGGGCCACCAACGCGGAGACCAAGCTGTACCGGCTGCAGACCCCCGCCACGCCGCTGTTCCGGCCCGCGCACCACGACAACGTCGGCCTCGACGACTTCCCCATGGGCACCAACGCGATAGTCGCCGTTATATCTTACACGGTACACTCTATTGTGTTTTAAATGTTTAAATTTGATGTCAAAAAGTAGGGCATTATATGTCAAAAAGTAGGCCATACTATGTCAAAAAGTAGGGCAGTATATGTCAAAAAGTAGGGCTTTTTGCTACCTAATGGAAAAAAGTAAGGCATTATATATCAGCACATGAAAAATCGATTAAAAACGACTTTACGCACCATATAACAAATTGGGAAACAGATGTTAACTCACATAGATCACTAGGTATAAAACCAGTTTCAAAGGTGTCTTCAAATCGAGAGTAAATCGGTTTCTTCTAGGTAAACACGCTCCATCGTAGACCGCATCGTCGCTTAACATCAGGCGAGATGGCGGTCAAGTGTTAACCTATAAAAGTTTAAAAAAAATAATAATTGTGAACCTTCATAATATTGACTTCGACTACTACTCTGCTACACTCCATAATTGTAAATATAATTTTCGAGGGCACTCCATAATTGTAAATATTTTTTTCGAAGGCACCCCATAAATTTTGAATGTATTTTTCGAGGGCTTTCCATATTATTATATTTCAGAGGGCTCCCGATAATTGTACATGATTTTTCCGAGGGCACTCGATAATTGTACATTTCCCGTCCAGGG
Source organism: Ectropis grisescens (assembly GCA_017562165.1). NCBI lineage: Eukaryota > Metazoa > Arthropoda > Insecta > Lepidoptera > Geometridae > Ectropis > Ectropis grisescens. Next base: position 3,569,246 of record CM029792.1, on the reverse strand, counting down.
TTACGACATGGAAGACGCGATGATAATCAACAAGTCCGCGTTCGAGCGCGGGTTCGCGGCGGGCGCGGTCTACAAGTCCGAGTTCATAGAACTCACGCACGCGGACTCGCACTTCGCGCGCGACCCCTCCAAACCGGACCTCGTCGGGTGCGTCGACGACGACGGACTGCCGGCCGTCGGCGCCCGGATCAAACCTGACGAGCCGTTCTATTGGTGAGTCTTGTACATCGCCCCAAAATTGCTTATTGTTTTGTGGTCCGATACATTTCGGCGATTGCCCAACTGATCTTGCCCAATTTTCTAACTAACTTAAAAAAAAAAGTTCTCAAAAAGACTCTTAGTACTATTATTCCAGTTTTCATAGATCATGGCTTGTTTTTTCTCTTCAGCTACTTTGACGGCGAGAAGAACAACTATGTGGTCCACAAGTACCACGGCAAGGAGGACGTGTACGTCGACAGCGTGCGCCAGTGCGGCGACTTCAAGGAGTCAGTGAGGAAGGCTTGCGTCGTGCTCAGGATACAGGTATCATATATTCAAATTTATTGGTAAAACCCATCGATATAAATCAATAGATGTGCCCTGAGTACCTTGAAATTGGCAATAAACAGCGTCTCTGTGTAAGTGGTTTACACACAACCAATCTACTGGACCCAATCAGACTGTGTCAGGTAGATTTTGAAATAATATGGGGCACAATTTTTTTTTCAAATTATTAAAAATCGTTAAAAGATCATAAGGTCCCGTCCCATAATAAAATCTCGTAGGACATACTGTGAAAGTAGCCAAAATAAACAAGCCTAGTTGTCTCTGTTATTTAATTGTTTTATTCACTAAACATCGTATTTGTCATCAGCGTAACCCATTCGTGGGCGACAAGTTCGCGTCCCGCGCCGGTCAGAAAGGCATCTGCAGTCAGAAGTGGGCGGCAGAAGACCTGCCGTTCACGGAGTCAGGCCTGGTGCCGGACATCCTGTTCAACCCGCACGGCTTCCCCTCGAGAATGACCATCGCCATGATGATCGAGTGCATGGCGGGGAAGGCGGCCACTCTGCACGGTCACGTGAGTTTATTTCCTACTAATGTCATTAATGTAAAAGTTTGTATGGGTGGTGGAATGTGACCTTTAGTCTCCATCTAAGCAAAGGCCCCCAAACTTCAGCTGAGAAACCTATGGCGTCCAACTCTTTTAGCGACATATTTTTGCTGTATAAAAAAATACATATGCACCTTAAACTAGACAAAATTAAATTTCATACAAGTTTACTGCGAGTAATAATACCAGCTATGGTTCAAGAAGATTTAAAAATAACGGCTATTACGCACATTTCTCATTAAAATTGAAGGCTGTGAAAAGAGAAATCTTTGTTTTTAAGTATGTATTTACAATAAGTATAAGGCTAAGAACTCATGGAGCGGTTTCCGACCGCGATCCGCGACGGGGGACGGATTTATTTAAAAACTCACAAGACCGTTGATTTTCGCGGTTTCGCGGCCCGCTGCGGGTGACATTATCGCCCGTGAACGTGGCGGGTGACGGGCGGGCGGCGACCGCGCGACATCCGCGTGGTAGCCGCGCGCGCCGCGGGCGTAAACCGCCTCGTGGGTTTTGATTTAAATTTTACATATAAATATGCATCCTACAGAAGCCACGGCCCGCGCGCGGGCGCGGTTAGAAACCGCTCCATGAGTTCTTGGCCTTATGATATCAGTTATCTGGGTCCCATAATACAAGCTTTGCTTACTTTGTTAGTTTGATGTGAGGAATGTCCAAATATATTTCTTTACCGTCAGGTTTACGACGCGACCCCGTTCCGATTCAACGAGAAAGACTCGGCGATCAACTACTTCGGGCGGCTGCTGGAAGCGGGTGGATACAACTATTACGGAACGGAACGCATGTACAGCGGTGTGGACGGGAGAGAGATGACGGCCGACATCTTCTATGGAGTCATCCACTACCAGAGACTGAGGCACATGGTCTCGGACAAGTGGCAGGTGAGAACACATCTACAGCGGAGTGGACGGGAGAGAGATGACGGCCGACATCTTCTATGGAGTCATCCACTACCAGAGACTGAGGCACATGGTCTCGGACAAGTGGCAGGTGAGAACACATGTACAGCGGCGTGGACGGGAGAGAGATGACGGCCGACATCTTCTATGGAGTCATCCACTACCAGAGACTGAGGCACATGGTCTCGGACAAGTGGCAGGTGAGAACACATGTACAGCGGCGTGGACGGGAGAGAGATGACGGCCGACATCTTCTATGGAGTCATCCACTACCAGAGACTGAGGCACATGGTCTCGGACAAGTGGCAGGTGAGAACACATCTACAGCGGAGTGGACGGGAGAGAGATGACGGCCGACATCTTCTATGGAGTCATCCACTACCAGAGACTGAGGCACATGGTCTCGGACAAGTGGCAGGTGAGACCACCAACTAGTCCATTAACAAGTGTTTGCCTGCAACTTCGCAAACAAGCCTAACAAATGCCAGACAAGCCGGACATTCTGGCCGGACACGCAAACATTAACCCTAACTACGTCTGGCTTTATCCGGACGCCTGGTAACGCTACTTGCGGTAGATATATTGCTTGCCGCTTATATCCATATTGATTAGACTGGCCTCGTGGCTTAGTGGGTAGTAACTCTGCCTACGAAGCCGAAGGCCGTGGGTTCGATTCCCACCCAGTGTAAATATTTGTGTGATGAATTCAAATATTTGTACTGTGTCTGGGTGTTTCTATGTATAATAAGTATGTATTTACAACTATATAAGTATTATATCAGCTATCTGGCCGCCATATTACAAGCTTTGCTTAGTTTGGGGTCAGATGGTGTTGCGTGCGAATTGTCCACCAATATTAATTAATTTATTTATTTGTTGTTTTGTTGTCAGGTGCGGACGACAGGCGCTGTGGACGCCCTGACGCGGCAGCCCGTGAAGGGACGTCGCCGCGGTGGAGGCGTCAGGTGAATACATCTTTCGAAATCAAAATTCACAGTTCTTTATTGTAAAACAGCCATTTCAGAGATTAGCTAGAAAACAGACAAACTAAAAATTCTAAAGTTTTTTTAAACGAAGTTCCTTACGTTACGTTACTTTACATTTTTGTTTTATTTCTTTTATTAAAGGTAATGTTTATTTATGGGATTCCACATTGTTTTTGAGATATGCATATCACAAACATAATTAAACACAATAAATTATTTTATTACATAGATACTGAGCTGTGTTTTATGCTTTGTTTCCCTAATCATCACAAATAGGATGTATTAATCTATATATATAAAATCTATATATATATATATATAAATGTTATGTTGGTTTGTGTACCTACGCCTCAAAAACTCAAAAAGTTCTGCATCGGTCGAGCTGAAATTTTAGAATGATATATAATCCGCATCAAGGATTGTTTTATCTAATTTTTGCATCAGTCACATATGTGCCACAGCGAAGCGTGGCAGGGTACAGCTAGTATCTTATAATTATAAAAAAGCAATGCTCCTTGCCGTGATAAAAAGTAGTTTACTCCAGGCTACAATCTGTGTTCCAAACTTCTACCCGATCCGTTCATACGATCAAACATATCACACTAACATAACACAACGAGATAGAAGCCAGAAATTAATACGAGGGTCAAACTGAAAGTTCTTAGAACTGGCCACTTATAAACAATATAATAAAAAAATAATTCTATAATTTGAAAATAGAACTCTTTGCCAATATTACTGAGTATATACTTCATTCATTTGTCATTTGTTTTACGATTTGGCGGCAAATTGAAAATTGTCTGTGTCACGTCAACATGAATTTAACACGAGAAAATTTTCGCAATGATTTTTATGACTTTCGATGTCATTTAAGTCAACAAGAAAGTTATGATAGACTACGATTGGCCTTTCACGATGAAGCCCCATCTCGTGGTCAGGAAGCTTTGCGCCCGGTGGATACCTCATAATTTGACTGAGGCTCAAAAACTCCATCGTGTGGATTGGTGCCGTAAAATGATTGAAAGATTTAACGGAGGTGACTCAAATGTTGTGTTCGACATACTAACAGGTGACGAAAGCTGGATTTACTGTTATGATCCTGAAACCAAAAGACAATCTGCTCAGTGGGTGTTTCCTTTCGAGGAGTTGCCAACTAAAGTGAAGAGAGATCGAAGTGCGGGGAAAAAAATGGTGGCCTCGTTCTTTGGAAGGATAGGTCATTTCGCAACAATTGTGTTAGAGGATCAAAAAACAGTTTCTGCAGAATGGTACACTACCAATTGTTTGCCACTTGTCTTGGAAAAAGTTCGTGAGAAACGACCTCGCAGTAGGATCCTCCTTCACCACGACAACGCCTCATCGCACACCGCCAAGCGAACGATCGACTATTTGGCGACATCAAACGTTGAATTACTGGGTCACCCGCCGTATAGCCCCGACCTCGCGCCTTGTGATTTTTATTTATTTTCAAAAATTAAAGAAACATTTAAAAGAAAGCGGTTTATGAATGCTGAAGAAGCGGTGGCTGCGTATCGCGATGCCATTGAAGAGACCCCTAAGGACGAGTGGGCAAAGTGTTTTTCCCAGTGGTTCCATCGCATGCAGCGGTGTATTGACGTGAATGGACAATATTTTGAAAAGATATAATAAAACTAATAACTGGCTAATGTAATCAGTTTTTGATTTTCTAAGAACTTTCAGTTTGACCCTCGTAGACGATGAATCAGATGACATATATGATACAACCGATTAAAAGTTAAAAATGAAAAAAGAAGAAGAAGACTTTATCAGCTGACTATTATTATCATTGTATAAATTCAGACCAATGGAAACTGTGTTGCCAGACATATTGCATGCCTCTAGAAGAAGAGGCCAGTTTGTATGGGTCAATTACTTAAATGTGTTGTATCATCTTATCTTACCTGCAAACAGCAATAAAGATTTTTGTATTTGTATTTGATCCGATGTGATAAAGCAACAAATATCCAATGTTGGTTCTCCTTGTCCCAGGTTCGGGGAGATGGAGCGTGACGCGCTGGTGTCGCACGGAGCCTCCTTCCTGCTCCAAGACAGGCTGTTCCACTGCTCCGACAAGACTGAGGTTCGTATTTGAAGGAAACACTTATTTAGCCAGCGTTCAGGTATCACGTAACACAATTTTTGAAAAGTTTATAACATGTAAGGCATCATAACGGGTTTTTTGCACCCTTCCTCTTCACTAAACGTTTCGTTACACGTAAGTGATCATTTTAACCAAAATCACTACAAAAGTTGATTACTTAATATAAATTGAATGTAGTAAGCACAGCGACAGATGCGGCTGAACGAGTATATGTAAATGGCAAAAAAAAATTTAAAAAAAAAATTTGGTTGCCTGTAAAGTCGGTATACGGGCGAAAGTTTTACGTGACAACGACTTTGAGTGGTAAAATAATTTTACGGAAGGGACGCGTGCCTTTCACTTTTTATGTCTGTCTCTCTCGCTCTTAGTCGGGCTAACCATGCCCGAGTGGAAGGGACGCGTGCCTCTCACTCGCTCTCGTTGTGAGCGCATAACGTGAGCGGAGCGTAACGCAGTTTCTTGAAGTGTCACCCGGCAAACCAATTTATAAGACGTTGTCACGTCAAAAGTTCTCACTTCTACAAAAATCTATACTAATATTATAACGATGTAGAGTTGTTTTGCTTGAATGTCCTAATTGGACTATTCGTAAATTATGTCACGCCAATTTCATGATTTTTTTTTTACCCCCCTACCCTTTGTCACAGCTGGTCACATGTGTGAGATCCCCCTACCTGGTGTGACGTCACATATTTTGCTATATTTGTTTAAATTTAGTGTTGTTAATACTTAGATGCAAAATGCATTTCAAAAGATGTGACGTCACAAAATTTGTGGTGAAATTCGTCACACTTCATCGACCCCTTCCCCCTCCCTTAACGTGTGACGTATGTACTATGTATATGGGGATAGCCTCTAAACTCAGGAACTATTGGACCGATTTTAAAAATTATGTCACCGTTGGATACTTGCGTTATCCCTGAGCTATATACGCGTATAAGAGATTACAGGAACGCTTTGCGGTCTTGAATTCACCCGAACGAATCAAAGTGACGATGAGCTTCATTCACAGCCCACGAATAATTCTGTGTGTGATGTGCCAAAAGTTTTCACTTCAAAACCCCAAATGACAAAGGTCCTCGACCCCAGATTCAGTGGAGTGGATAATCTATACTAATATTATAAAGCTGAAGAGTTTGTTTGTTTGAACGCTAGGATCTCGGGAAGTACTGGTCCGAATTGAAAGATTCTTATTCTATTAGATAGTCCATTTATCGAGGAAGGCTATAGGTATATAGGCTATAGAACATAACGCTACTATCAATAGAAGCGGAGCACGAATCAAGCATTTAACAAAAACCGGAAAAAAATATTCCTTTTTGAGAATTTTCGTAGCGTGCTTTGACATGACAGCATGTGTCTAAGATTACATCAACTTCAAATTTTTATTTTGGCTTCCATTCGGTAATGTCGCCGTAATTTCGCCAATGTCCAAGATTGCGTTATTGAATATAAACCTTTGCTAATCAAATTTGTTTCTAAATCTAAGTTGGTACGACCAATTTCCGACAGGTGGGGTAGCAGGTAGCTGAAGCTGAAGAGGTTTTTTGTTTGAAAGCGATATTATCACGAATGACTGAACCGATTTCAGTCATTCTTTCACCATTGGATATGTACGGGATCCCGATGAGTGCTATTTAATGTACCACGGGCGAAGTCGGGGCGAGCATCTAGTGTTTAAAATAATTAAGGAAAAAAAATTGGCAGTCATAGGAACTGCCGATAGAAGTGAAAACTTATAACTCAGAATTTGATAGCTAACTTTGGATATTACGCGGGTGAACCCGGAGGGCGTGGCCATGATCATGGCCATCTTGAAATGCGTCAGTTCAATGGGAAATACTGGCGCGTTTCTAGATGGCCATGGTTCCGAGTTTACCTGAAGATTTCTTATCATTTCCGAGCGTGACGCTAGAATTCGATTCACAGCCCACGAAAAATCTGTCTTTGGCGCGTCAAAAGAAGTTTTCGCTTCAAAGATCTTTTTGTTCCTAGGCCACGGTGTGCATCAAGTGTGGTACCCTGGTCGGTCCTATCGTTGGCACCGCGGCTGGCAGCACGGAGGCCTCTTGCCGTCTCTGCGGCGCCGGACACCTCGCCTCCGTCGCTATCCCCTACATCTTCAAACTGTTTGTGACTCAGCTAGCTAGTGTTAATATCAATGTTAAGATTAACTGCAACGAAGCAGCCATACAAGCTTGTTGATGGAATTATGCTGTAAATGTTTTGTTGGAATAAAGTTATTGTGATATAATAAGGTATCTTCATTTGTAGTCCTGTAGTATGTATAGATAGCGCGCGAGTTGAATGCAGAGCTCAGGAATGCGATACACATACCTATGATAGTTGTCAAAGACAGCACACCACTACACTGCAGGCGCGCGAGAGGCGGCGTGCGGGCGGCGGGGGGAGATGCTCCCGCTCTTTACCTCAGACCGCGGCTGCATTCAACTCGCGCGCTATCTGTATGTATGTATGTAGTATTTATTGTAGTATATAGGTAATAAAACTCAAAAAGTTCTGCACCGATAGAGCTGAAATTTTACAATGATATTTAATCCGCATCAAGGATTGTTTTTATCTAATTTTTGCATCACAATGTGACACAGCGAAGCGTGGCAGGGTACAGCTAGTAAAATATATAAATAAAAAACAGTTAAGTTTATATTCTTAACATTTAATAAATGGAAAATAAAACTGCATACACACAAAAATAGACAATCTTGTTTTCATCTATAGACAGGTGTAGCTAAGGAGGACTACGGTGGATGTCACCTGTCTACTTTAAAACAACCACCCTATAATGGTTTTGCCCCCTTCCTAGTTTTAGATGCGCCAAAGCTGAACAATAACCTCCCATAAATCTAATCCCGAGCCACACCATTGTCCATAGACATCATATCATAGACATCTCAACCACAGACAATATATTCCATATGCATAGACAGTCTAATCTTCATCCATAGGTACTGCTTCTTGTTTTTTATCCTTCTTCTTTTTCTTCTTCTTCTTGACACTCCCATCGACCACGTCAGCAGCGGTGGACTGGTTGAGTTCTTCTATTGCTTCCTGCATTACTTCTATGTTCTTCTTAGGGATGTCTCCCGTCTCGTAGAACTTGAGCCTGTCTTCTACTTGTTGCCGGAGCTTCTCACCGAAGACTGTGCTTTGTGTCTCTGTAAACAAGGTTGAGGTTAGAACATCATAACGGAAATAAGAACAGAAACATTTGACGTAAAAATTTTATAATTCGATTCGGGAGGTGATCCTGCACTTGTTGTTTTGCTATAGGCTAAAGCGGCTCTTGTTCTTCTGACGCCGGGTCCGGCGAACGTGACTGTTGTCTTACCAGAGAAGCAGTCGATCCTAGAAGCGACACTTCACTTGTTGTTTTGATCTTTAGTACTGTATTACCAGGGAAGCAGTCGATTTGGAAGCTGATCCTGCACTTGTTTTGCTATAGGTGTTGCCTTACCTGAGAAGCAGTCGATCCTGGAAGCGATGCTGCACTTGTTGGCGAGGTATCGGCTGATGCGGCCTTTGTTCTTGAGTCCGGCTCGTCCGATGAACGTCGAGTGGTAGAGTAGCCCGTACTTCGGCGTGTTCGAGCGCGTCTTCAACGCGCGGAACAACGCTTTCTCCGCACCTAGAACAGAGTAACGTACATACTATTTAAGATTTTGTTTTTAATGTTACATTTTATCACTAGTCACTTCGATTACAACAAACACAATTCTAAAGTTTTCATTGCGTTAGTTAATATTATTCTACTAGTGTCCATTCTTTTACTATAGTTTGTATTTTAAACAAACTGGTACTGTGTACGTATGTAAGTTATAACTCTTTAAAAATTGCATTACTTAATACTGGAATCCATTTTGGCTATTACAAACTTACCTAGGATCTGTAGTGTAGAGGCTGGGTACTTGGCCAAGCTGGTTAGTGAACCCGCCTTGGAGATAAGACGAGCCCCGACTTGGTCACCAATCAGAACTGTTAGGTTTGGAGCCACGCTGTTCATTTTGCTATGGAGGTATTCTGCTATTTGTTTCCTGTAAATTATTTATTTAATTAATGATTACCGAGCAGCATAGGCATTGCTTCAAATTAATTATGATTTATGAAACTAGACATTTTTCAACAATGAAATATCAATGAGTGTTGAAAAAATATAATATTCTATTTCCTTTTTTCATATGTCTGTTCAGTTTATTTTTAAAATAGTATAATGACTGCTAAAATAATATCCAGAGAACCTAAATAAGGAATCTTAGAATACAACATATGAGAAAATATTATTGTGGTTTGGTGGTTGATGCATGACCTCGAAGGATATCATGCTTCAGATCAGCAGTTGCCATTCTCTCAACCAATTACCTATTGTAAAATGTATTATTTACAGCTTGAAATGGTAAACTTTAAACATAACAACAACTATGGCAAATAAGAACTAATGGCATGTCAAAATTAAAAATAATATGGAATCAAATGAGAACATTTGGTGTACACAAATTCACAGTTGCTTGTTTATGCTGGGAACAGAATGCACAAAACACTTCATCAGGGTTGGGAGTTAAGAAGCAGTTGTGGACTACGACTTGTTTACTTCTTTTTATAGTAAAGGGTGACAAGATGAGCAGGGCATGTTCCTGATGGTAAGCAACACACCTACCATAACAACACTGTCACACAACTATAATAGAAACAAGAAGAGTCCAAATCATTACCTACACTGCACTGTGCTCATTACCCCCCAGATGTTGCTCTACCCTACCATATATTACAATGAAACAATTTTTTTGAATTTTCATTTTATCTGGCAGGATATGGTAGGTCCAAAACTATGAAACTTACCTATAATTATGTAGCGCGACAGTTCTCGTAGCAAACATCTGTATGTTGATCAAGTCGACAGGCGATATGTCCATGCCCATTGACATTTTAGCTGCATCAACAATAGCCTGTGCTTTCTCTGAGTCTCCGATGATCTCAGTGAGGGGCTCCACTGAGTCCTCGGTGAGAGTCTTGCGGTCCTTGATGAGCTCCGCGCACTTGGTGTAGAGATGGTTCTCGGGAACGATTGTGTACAGCTCCGGGAAGTGGTACGAGTACCATTCTCTGGAAAATGTTGAGGTGAGTTTTATTTCAAGTAATCATTATTCTCTGAAAAATCTAGTAGTATCTTCAACCAACGTAAGAAGTATTATATTATATAAGAAGTATCGTGCTAATGGCTAAAGAAGTACTTATAGCTTCAAAAATAAAAACCTTACAACAACATCATTTTGTAAAAAAAAAAAAAAAACAAGTAAATTATAACACTTTTGTGTGGTCTCAAAGAACCAAAAATACATAATACCAATATATATTATCTATAGGTATGTATTGTATTGTACAGAAACAGAACACTCCAAAGTTCTGCAACGGGTGCTGAAAGAAATACCATTTCTCGAGGCACCCGTGGACAGAACAATATGCCAACATGTCTTTGATCGAAGATACAATATCCAACTCAATGCAGAATTGAAAGACAGCTCTGGCAGCAGAGAAGTAAGGATATATACAGACGGCTCCAAAACCACACAAGGTACAGGAGCCGGTGTCTTCTCAAATGACCTAAACATAAAAATATCAACATCACTAAGTAAGCTAAACACAATCTTTCAAGCCGAATGTATTGGCATCACCAGGGCAGCACAGGCGGTCGCAGCCAGAGATGTCGGGGACTTAAACATCAAAATTGTTTCCGACAGCGTCAGTGCTTCAAGCCCTAAAAATAATACCATAACCTCTGTCCTTATATTGAATGCCATAATGCACTCCAATCCATAGCAGGGACGAATAGAGTAACCCTCCAATGGATTAAAGGACATAGCGACTCACTAGGTAACGACGCAGCCGATGAACTGGCAAAAGAGGAGCAAAGGCAGTAGTGTTTGGACCGAACCTTTGATGCCTATACCTCAGGCCCAAATAAAAACATGGCTGCAGGAAAATACTTGGAAAGCACATTCAATGGAATGGAGAAACTCTGAAGGTTGCAGGCAAACCAAAAATGCTGTTCCGTAGCAACAAAAAAACTTGCCCGCAACTTGATCAGATTAAGCAGGGACAAAATCCGTAAAGTTATAGGCACTATGACTGGCCATTGTCCTTTAAACAAGCACCTGTTTAATTTAGGTGTGACAGACAGCCCTCTATGCAGGGGTTGCATGGAGGAGGAAGAAACGCCACAGCATGTGATTGTGGAATGCAGGAGCGTGGCAGATCAACAGGCAGAATTCCTCCACTCCCCAGCAGCAGTCCCAGAGGCCTTCACCAACCTGAATAGGTTGCTTGCCTTCTGGGATAGCCTGGGATGGTTGGAGTAGAAGGGAAATATGAGCCACGCACAATGGCCCAATTAAGAGGCTAAGTGCGGAAAAGGCCCCGTCAAACTAACTAACTAGGTATGTATTGTGCTAAATAAGTGCTGTTTAACCCTAAAATTCCAGTTTACTAGTCATTTCTATCGACAGCCCCTATGACTACGAAATTTATTTTAAGAAGAAAGATGTCCATAGTTACCTTATCCGCATAGAGAATGTGTTGACATCCTTGTCGAGCTGATCAAGCAGGGCAATGGACTGAATGATCATGTTGTCGACTCGGTGCACGTTGAACTTGACGCGCGCGCGCGAGTACGAGTGCCCGAGTCCCAGCTGAGCCACGCTGCATGCCTTCAACGTCAGGCCCTTGATGAGCGAGTGGAAGTGGTGGCGAATACCTGGTGGAAATGCAAGTTACTTAGGAGGCGCTCTTTAATTATGTGAAGTGTTCAAGAGTAAAACTACAGAACATTGCAAGTAGGTTTTAGATGTTCCGAAATCTTAGTAGCACACATGCACATAAAGTGTATGTATGAGGATACGAATTGTGTATACTCTGGCACTACTGTTATTACCACAAGCGATGGACACTTGCAATAGATCAAAGTGTGCAGGGATAAAAAAAAATTATTAATAGGTGAGCAGCTTTAGCTGATATCTCAGTGTTGAAATAACAAATTATAGGTAATTGTCTGTTAAAATGATTTTGTCTTTTACTATCCATTTGTCAAGTTTGTTCTTAAAAGAGTTTAACGACTTTGCCAAAATAACATCTTCAGTCAACCTTTTCCAATTATAAACCACTCTGTTGCTGAGGATGTGATGAGCAGTGTTTGTCAGTGATGGCGCGTGGGGTAACTGGGACTTATGACGCCGACTGTCTCTCTTATGCTCCTTTAATCTGTACAGGTTTAATGGAAATGCCAGGGTAATTCATTTCGGAAAGCCCGTAAACCACTGGACAGATGATCTGATGATGATCTTACCTCGCAGCACCTCGGGAACAGCTCCAGTGTGTGAGCATGGTATCTCTAGAGCTTCACTGATGGCAGCTCCTAGCTTGGGGTCTAACACTCCGAGTGTGCACTTGCCACGTTTCTTGCGCTTCGGGAGTGCACCCTCCAAGAATAAGTTGAGGTCCTCTGGTACTATGCCTAAAAAATTAAGACAACATTCTAAAATATTTCTATCTCACATATAACATCTTATTAAGTAAGTAAAGCAATAATTTCTTTACAATATCACAACTGTAGGAGTTAAACAACAAATCATTAGTTTAGACAAAATAACATTTTTATTATTCAATATGGAGTGATGAGTCTCACAAATTCTTTCATGTTTGGTGTATGTGGGTTTGAAATATTTTGTTTGGGAGAGTTTAGATTTTATTTGTAACTATTCATTCAAGTCAATCAAGTGGAAACATCTAAATGGATTGGGTTGAAATATGGACAACAGATTACAGCCTGGAATAGCACATATTAGCTACTTTTTATTGCTGTAAAATGGACCTGCGCGGGTAAAACTGCAAGACGATGCTAGTCATACAATATAAGCAACGTTAAATACATTTTGTAAAATTTTGTTCTTTCGTAGGTAACCAAGGTGTGTGATTTTTGGTTAACCTATAAATTAATGCCTATGATAGTGTGTTTTGTTTACATTTTCTCAGCTATGTCATGTGACGAGTGACCTAATTTTTACAGTGATTTTTCACACCTATATTACAGCGTTATATATCAGGTTATATACCAAAACGTGTACTGACCTTCGGAAACAGCGTTAATGTTTTCCAAGGCAACGACAGCAGATTTGAAGGGCTGGAATCCGACGAGCGTCACCACAGAGTTGAACCGCTGCAGATCAGTCACAGACTCCTCCACTTGAGGCAGGAAAGCAGCAAGTTCTTCAAACTCCGCCACACGGAACAACGCGAAGCCCGCGCTGTGCTCGTACAAAACGTACAACTTACTCTGTAAAAATACACACAATCACAAACAAATCTCCTCACTAACACAAATTTCACAATAAAACACGCACCATTTTGGTAGTTTCAACACTTTCTTGTCATATTTTGTATTAAAATTTTATTTCGAAAACAAACACGTTGTTTGCGCTTGTTCGCTTGTTGAAACTTTTTTGAGGTTAGTATTTTGCGTTCCGTTGTACACCAAAACGTGATCCCATGACATATGAGATATGAGAATACTTACGTCAAACGGAACGAATTAAGGGACTTACACACAATCGACAACAAGAACAAAATTAAAAATTTTGATTAACCCCCGACTACCTTAGATTTGTTATCTGTAGAACATTCTACTAGTCAAGCCCTTTCATTTGATACCCATATCAAGGGAATTGTGAAAAAGGAAATGTAATTCGCCATTTTGTGGTAGCGGCCATCTTGGATTTGAAATTTGTCATAGTGCAAAGTATTCTACTAATCAAGCCTTTTCATTTGATACCCATATTGAGGTAGTAGTGAAAAATATTATATAATTCGCCATTTTGTGGTGGCGGCCATCTTGGATTTTAAATTTGTTATAGCGTTTAGTACTCTACTAGTCAAGCCCTTTCATTTGATACCCATATTGAGGTAGGTTGTGAAGAAATATATTGTCCGCCATTTTGTGGAGGCGGCCATTTTGAATCGATATTAACCAAACATAGCTAAGAACACCCGCACGGATATTAACTTTCAAATAAAAAAAAACGCATCGAAATCGGCCCATCCGTTTGAGCTCTACGGTGCCACAGACAGACACACACACAGACAGACAGACAGACAGACAGACAGACAGACAGACCGACAGACAGACAGACAGACAGACATCGACGTCAAACTTATAACACCCCTTTTTTTTGTCGGGGGTTAAAAACGAGCATCAATAATTATTTTAGTGAAAATCAAAGTGAACACTGCTGCGATTGCTTTTGTTTCTCATTTGTCAAATATATCCTGAAAGCCTGAAAACGTCTCATTGTAACATTCTGCTAATAAACATCAATTGGGCAATTGACTTCAACTTCAATTCTTATCTGCTGGTTGCAGCGTGGCCGCGACTGCGCCAGTTTCTTGTGTGTAGTTACTAGTACGCTTTATTCAAGTTTGATCGGTGTAGTTCCCAAATATATTATGTCTGATGCCCACTTTGAGAATAAATAATTCTTTAGCACCCACCTTTTTTAACCCCCGAAACAAAAAAAGGGGTGTTATAATTTTGAGGTCGATCTCTGTCTGTCTGTTTGTCTGTCTGTGGCAACGTAGAGCTCAAACGGATGGGCCGATTTCGATACGGTTTTTTATTTGAATGTAATATCCGTGCGAATGTTCTTAGCTATGTTTGGTTGATATCGATTCAAGATGGCCGCCTCCACAAAATGGTGGACAAAATATTTCTTCACAACCTACCTCAATATGGGTATCAAATAAAAGGGCTTGAACTAGTAGAATATTATACACCATAACAAATTTCAAATCCAAGATGGCCGCCATCACAAAATGACGAATTATATTTTTTTTTTCACTACTATCTCAATATGGGTATCAAACGAAAGGGCTTGACTAGTTGACATTCAACTCAAAAACATCAAACGAGACTTTTACTATAAACCGTAAGAGTTAAAAATTCGAAAGTTGGGATATTTATACACATGTTGAAAGGTCTGAATGGAGCGGATTGAAATTTGGAGTACAGTTAGATTTTGATTTGGTTTTGTCACGGTTTTTGTATATTGGGTCGGTTTTGTATATTACCAAGTATTATAATAAAAGGTAGGAGGTAACAATGAAGTACTAAACAACTAAAAGATTATTAGCACACCGGCCCCGGGGCCTCCACACCTCTAAATCCGGCCCTGAGTACACATAAGTACACTGCAGTAAAAAATGTCAATGACCGTCAGCTGAGAGAGTCCAATGCGCGATCAGGAAATTCGGTTCAACACCTAATATGGAATAAATGATATGAAATCTACCATATTATTTTATTATTTACACATGTGACGAGGGACTTTTACTAGGTTTTACTCCTTATAATAATACTAGCGTCCCGTTCCGGCTTCGCTCGGATATTGTCATATAAAGACTATTAATCGAAATAAAAACTACCTTATCTTTTAAATTGAATCAATCTACACACGGTGTCCAAATTTGATTAAAATCGGTTAAGTAGTTTAGGAGTCCATCGGGGACAAACATCGTGACAGGAGATTTATATATATTAAGACTAGCGGCCCGTTCCGGCTTCGCTCGGATATTGTCATATAAAGACTATTAATCGAAATAAAAACTATCCTATCTTTTAAGTTGGATCCATCTACACACGGTGTCCAAATTTGATTAAAATCGGATAAGTGGTTTAGGAGTCCATTGAGGACAAACATTGTGACACGAGATTTATATATATTAAGACTAGCGGCCAGTTCCGGCTGCGCTCGGATATTGTCATATAAAGACTATTAATCGAAATAAAAACTATCCTATCTTTTAAGTTGGATCCATCTACACACGGTGTCCAAATTTGATTAAAATCGGATAAGTGGTTTAGGAGTCCATTGAGGACAAACATTGTGACACGAGATTTATATATATTAAGACTAGCGGCCAGTTCCGGCTGCGCTCGGATATTGTCATATAAAGACTATTAATCGAAATAAAAACTATCCTATCTTTTAAGTTGGATCCATCTACACACGGTGTCCAAATTTGATTAAAATCGGATAAGTGGTTTAGGAGTCCATTGAGGACAAACATTGTGACACGAGATTTATATATATTAAGACTAGCGGCCAGTTCCGCCTGCGCTCGGATATTGTCATATAAAGACTATTAATCGAAATAAAAACTATCCTATCTTTTAAGTTGGATCCATCTACACACGGTGTCCAAATTTGATTAAAATCGGTTTAGTAGTTTAGTAATCCATCGCGGACAAACATCGTGACAGGAGATTTATATATATTAAGAAAATGATGATGATGTACTTAGATGATTTGACTTTGAACGCCTTTAAAGAAATCATATCAAAACTTTTGTAGATTGCTGTAATTTTATCGGCAGGCTCCACGCTGTTTTCATGTAGCTATTGGAGGGATTGAAGGGTTGTTTAAATATAAAGTACTGGCGACCCACCCCGGCTTCGCACGGGTGCAATGCTGATAATAATTATACTAACAAAAATGGTTATTGTGGGTTATTCCTAAGAGAATAGACATATACTACTACAGCCTTTTTTGCAGACCTTTTGAAGGGGTACAATACTGCCGTGCATAATTTGATCTATCTCATAGGGTTCAGCCAGCGTTTGCAGTGTAACCGCAAAAAATGTGTATAATTATGACATAACATTAGAAACCTTTAAAATTATCTGTGTTTCTCTGCTATTATTAAAAAATCTCTATCTATTAAAAAACTCGCATCAAAATCTGTTTGGTGGTTTTAAAGATCTAAGCGTATATAGGAACGGACAGACGAGGGAAGTGATTTGTTTTAAGCTATGTAGTGATGATAAATAACAACTGTACGTACGTTTTGAAAATGTCAAAATGTCACAATCACATCTATTATTGAAGTGAAAACTTCTTTGGCTCGCCACAGGCAGATTTTTCGTGGGCTGTGAATTGACCTCAAGCTGACTGTGAATTGAATCACGCTCGGGAGTGAAAGAAATCTTCGGGTAAACTCGGGACCATGGCCATTTGCCATCTAGAAATGCTGATCAAATCGGAGTTATAGAGTTATGATATTATAGAATTATTATATATCAAACTTTTTTACTTTAGGTACCCAAGTATTTAGTAGTTAGTACCTATAGTTTAGCACATGACGAAAACGGGAATGCTAATAAATGGTTCAAACCCTTGTCGGGATATTGTCGCTCATGTGAACAAATTGAACATCCGCATTTAGTAGGTATTATACCTACATACCTAATTGTAGGTAGGTAAGTAGTAAAATCTTAGAACACCTTCCAAACCAAGATTCAATTACAAGATCTAATCTTTGAAAGAATAGTAAAGTTGGTCTGAGGATTCTGTGGATAAATATTTATTTGTGTCAAATTGAGTATTGACTTCGGATTTTGCTCATCAAAATTCTGTAACAAAATAAAACATTTCTGCCACATTCCGTGAAATTGAAAACTGCGTCTGACAGTTGTATTTCGACGCTTGAGAGGGAAAAAATACCAAGCGATATTTTGACAACTTTTAAACAGAGCAGTTTTAAGAAAAAAAAATGGCAAAAATTGGAAAGATGTGTAAACTTATAACTTAGAATTTGGTAGCTTACTTTGGAAACTACACGGGTGAAACTGGAAGGCATGGCCATGAGCATGGCCATTTAGAAACGCATCAGCCAATGGGAAACGCTGACGCATTTCTAGATGGCCAATGACCATAGTCCCGAGTTTACCCGACGATTTCTTATCATTCTCGAGCATGACGCTAGAATTAATTTCACAACCCACGAAAAATATGTCTGTGGTGCGCCAAAAAAGTTTTTATTTCAAAATTGCCTAATAGTCATAACTAGGTACTTGATTATCTTGATATTAAATTTCAATCTTTAAAAGTTAGTTTGGAAAACTTATTCATAAATTAGTAAAATATTAGTTGCTTGGTCGCCGAAAACTGCAAAAATAAGTTCATTTTTAAGGTTACTAAATGAACAAAAACTTGCCTTAGCGACACGAGTAAGACCAACCGACGCGGTGTTTTTATTGATTTCAATGATGTACCTATTTGTAACCGTAAAATTGTGAAAACAGTCAGATTATGCAGAAGGTGATAGCAATACAATACAATACAATGCAATGCAATGCAATGCAATGCAATGCAATGCAATGCAATACAATACAATACAATACAGTACAATACACTTTATTGGCACCACAAATAAAGTTGAAAATAAGTAACATAAAATAACAAAAACATAATGGGCACAAAAGGCGATCTTATCGCTAAAAGCGATCTCTTCCAATGCAATGCAATGCAATGCAATCGGTTCAGTTCTTGGTTTTCTGGGCTATACGACTTTATCGTAATTCTGCCAATGTCCGTTTCTTGGGAGTTTCGTAAACGGTGGTATGCTTCATAACCCGCGGTTTTCTTATTTGAACTGGACTATTAGTTTTATTTAAAAAAAATTGGTTGCCTGTAAAGTCGGTATACGGGCGAAAGTTTTACGTGACAACGACTATACAATACAATACAATACAAAAACTCTTTATTAAAAAGCCACAACAAAATAAATATACAAAACTAAAAAAATAATAATATTACATTTAGCAATTTAATTGGCGGCCTTATCGCTTAGAGCGATCTCTACCAGGCAACCGTGCACGGATAGGAGATGGCATACCAAAATGGCCCTTAATTTATAACGACTTTGAGTGGTAAAATAATTTTACGGAAGGGACGCGTGCCTTTCACTTTTTATGTCTGTCTCTCTCGCTTTTAGGCGGGCTAACCATGCCCGAGTGGAAAGGACGCGTGCCTCTCACTCGCTCTCGTTGTGAGCGCATAACGTGAGCGGAGCGTAACGCAGTTTCTTGAAGTGTCACCCGGCAAACCAATTTATAAGACGTTGTCACGTCAACAGACAAACACCACACATGTAATACCCAACACCTAGTTAGTAGTACGTGATGCATATTATTTACAGTAAACAGATAGTTAATGTTTAATTTGGGGAGAGACGCATCGTTATAATTTAATTTTATTTATATTTACAAATTTACATAGTATAGGGTTGATTAGAGGGGTAAAGGTAAGGGATAATAGGCAATTCATAGAGGTAGGACGAGGGATACTAGGGGGGAGAATATCATAGAGGGAGTAGTTTAATTTGGGGCATACAAAGATATAATGGTGACATAATAATATAAATCAAATCGCCCAACATGTCGCTTAGTAATTTTGCTTTTCAAACGGCAATATGCATCCGGACAACGCCTAATTGTTTTTAATAGCACAAGAAACTCATTGACGTACATCATGGATGTATAAAAAAGTGTAAACCTTTTTTTATACGTCCACGACGTAAGTACATATTTCAAACATTTATGCCACGCTTAATCTTTGATCAAATTAGAACCGATACCCAAATGTTTGACGATCGTAACATCCAAAGTACTCTTATGAGTAAAAGGCACCGAGTAAGTAAAGCTTTCTAGTACCGACACTCGTGTAAAACCCTAAAATAGTGTCAGGATGTGGGTTTTGTAGGTGTGTCTGTAACTGACGACACTTATGATAATCCTATAGGCATGATTTTTTCTGACGTCGTTTGGTGACGTCCATGAAGGTAAACAGTTGAAATGGGGGCGTGGTTTTTCCTTACAGCATTCCCAATTTTACGTTCCAGTCAAAACGACGGGATACATAAAAGCTCGCGCCAAGCGCGGTCCGGATTCAGTCACTGGACTTTCCAGGCAGAAAATAGCCGGAAAGTCGATAAGTTTGAAAGTTGCATAATACGTGTTTACGCACTACAGAGAACACGGTAGTTTTAATTTTATTTGGCCAGTGTACCGAAATACAGTGGACGTCGCGCGCGCTGTCCCGCGCTATTATCGGCGGATTACATAATTTTTTTAAAAATCGAATGGTTTATCATTTTTCCTGTCACAATCTGAACTGTTGTGTTTAGTGACCAGTGTGATTTTATTTCGTGGTTTTAATTTTTTTTGGTAAGCACGTTGTATTTTTAATTTTTTATGTGTTGTTTTTGGCATTCGTTGTAAATGTTGTTTTAGACAAAAACTATGGTTATGTGATATTTATTCATAACCTTTTGACCTTAAATTGTGTTAATTTATATCATAAATTAGATTATAAAATTGGTACGGAGTAACCAATAGATGTTTGCGGGAATCCATTGATTTTATTAATAGCTCTAAATAATGAAGTTACTGCATGTGTTCACAATATTATCGCGCCATTTAAACCAGTCGCTGGGAGATAAATAAATCAGTCAAGCTCGAGTGGGATTTTTAGGCCGAGGGTTCTGTACCACCAATAAGCATAGATAGGATCCATTTATTTTTGTTATCGTAGATATTTAGGTATTTATATTAGTATATAAGGTAAAGATAAAAGATTAAGATTATTTATTTGTTCAAAACATGTGTTAATTACAAACACACGTAATTAATAATTTAATTATAATAGGTCAAAAATTTCAAAGTAGCTTGTCGTTTGTTTGCCTAAAACAAGGATGTATTTACTTAATTACACCGGAATCAGAGATATTGGATACTGCAATGTCACATTAGCCAGTCCCGAATCTACTGATGCAATTATGTTGTATAAACTCATTCATTTAGGACTAAGAAAAATTATTGTTAATTATTGAAGTATAATTTTATGTTGTCTTACAGGGCGATATGGTCGCTCAACGACAAAGCCCTTTAAATAAATAAAAAAAAAAAAAATACACCGGTGTTTAGCTTTGCTTTATTACGTCTAAATTATTAATAATATGCAGTTTTCGATATTTGTTGTTAAACACATGCCTAGCGTTACATGCAACTAGAAACGCTATTAAGTTTTTTGAGTGTATGTAATTACTTATTATTAGAATGTTTACCACAGAGCTATTTATTAAAACTTGCAAAAAAAAACTATAAGATACTTACCCTGTAAAAAAACTAATGTTTAAAAAAATTGCAGTTTTAGACACAGAGGAAGTAATCACTATGGTTTTAGGAACTGCCGATAGAAGTGAAAACGTATAACTCAGAGTTTGATAGCTTACTTTGGAAACTACGCGGGTGAAACCGGAGGGCTTGGCTATGAGCATGGCCATTTGGAAATGCTTACGTATTTCTAGATGACCAATGCCCGTGGTCCCGAGTTTACCCGAAGATTTCTTATCATTCCCGAGCGTGACGCTAGAATACAATTCACAGCCCACGAAAAATTTGTTGTGGCGCGCCAAAAGAAGTTTTCACTTAAAAAATGTTCGGATTAAAATAATAAAATGAAATACGTTGGACCAGATAGACAGACCGGTGTTACAATAGACTTCTGTTCTAGTGTACGGATCCCTAAGGGGTTGCTAACCGAACCAGTTTTACATACGTATGTATGAGAGGAAATACATTTAATTAATTAAATAAATAATCTATACTAATATTTTGAAGTTGAAGATGTTTTTTTTGAACGCGGTAATCTTAGGAGCTGCTGGAGCGATTTCACAAAATTCTTTCAGTGTTGGATATGTACCTACTGGATCCCTATATATATATAGGATATATATATATAGGATATATATATAGGATATAGGTTACATATTATTATACTACATATACTATTATGTACTACGGCCGAAGCCGTGGCGGGATGCTAGTAATAAATAAAGTACTATACTCATACAATAAGTAAAATAAACATTGGCGCACTTTCCTAAAGCAGCGCTCTAAATGTTCCAATTGCTGGGATTCGGGGCTTTTTCTCAAGAGGACAGATTCAGGGCTCCCCCACACTGGCTAAAGATGGCGGATGACACGTCCTCGAGAAGTCTGCTTCTTGGAGCATATCGTTTTCCTCACGATGTTTTTCTTTGCCGTTAAAATCATTGGTCATGACAAACTACATCTGTACTATGAAAAGTACGCAAGATAAAATACCTATCGGCAAATAACGAATAATACAAAAAATCTTGTAATTAATTATGAGTATTATTGTGATTGAAGATGTTTTTTGTTTGAACTCTGTAATCTTAGGAGCTGCTGGAGCGATTTCACAAAATTGTGTTTGTGTTTGTGTTTCACAACTTGTGTTGGATATGTACCTACTGGATCCCTAAGAGATATACGTTACATATTATACTATATATACTATTATATACTACGGCCGAAGCCGTGGCGGGATGCTAGTGATAAATAAAGTTTTTTTTTGTCTGGGCAGTGCCTTTATTAACAAAACTAAAATACAATGAGAACTACACTACACTACAAACCTACCTAACTAACTACTTACACTAAGCACTTAAATAAATAATTACACATAAATAAAGTACTATACTAATACAATAGGTAAAATAAACATTGGTGTACATTCCTAAAGCAGCGCTCTAAATGTTCCAATTGCTGGGATTCGGGCCTTTTTCTCAAGAGGACAGATTCAGGGCTCCCCCACACTGGCTAAAGATGGCGGATGACACGTCCTCGAGAAGTCTGCTTCTTGGAGCATATCGTTTTCCTCACGATGTTTTTCTTTGCCGTTAAAATCATTGGTCATGACAAACTACATCTGTACTATGAAAAGTACGCAAGATAAAATACCTATCGGCAAATAACGAATAATACAAAAAATCTTGTAATTAATTATGAGTATTATTGTGATTACATTTCCTATTTTCCTCTTCTTCTCCTTATCCAAAAAATGTGTAAAAAAATATATAATTGTAATGACAAAGATCACGGACCCCGGAGTGTGTGGAGTGGCTAATTTAAATAAAAAAAGAAAAAAAAAGTTTAAATTATTGTGATATTCAATCAATCCATACATTTATTTTATCACACTAATTAGACAATGAATTATAGCGTGAAAAATACTACGTAGGTACCTATTTAATTTAATTAAGTACCAAGGTTTACATATTTAATGTGAAATTTCGTTTGGCGCAACACAGACAGATATTTTCGTGGGCTGTGAATTGAATTCTAGCGTCACGCTCGGGAATGAGAAATTTTCGGTCAGAATCATGACTGTTGGCTATCTAGAAATGCTCAATCATCTCTAGATGGCCATGCCCACTTGTTTCACCCGCGTAGTTTCCAATGTAAGCTAACAGATTTTGAGTTATAAGTTTTAACTTCTATCGGCAGTCCCTATGACTGCCATTTTTAGGATTCCGTAGCCAATTGGCAAAATACGGGACCTTTATAGATTCGTTATGTCTGTCTGTGCGTCCGTATGTCACAGCCACTTTTCTCCGAAACTATAAGAGCTATTATACTATTGAAACTTGGTAAGTAGATGTAATCTGTGAACCGCATTAAGATTTTCATACAAAATAAAGAAAAAAAACAATAAATTTTAGGGGTGTCCCATACTTAGAACTGAAACTCAAAACCATACGTGTGTATGTTATCTATGGATCGGTCTTAAAAAATGATATTGAGGTTCATAACAGTTTTTTTTCTAAACTGAATAGTTTGCGCGAGAGACTTTTCAAAAGTGGTAAAATGTGTGTGTGTAAAAGGGGGCTGTAACTTCTAAAATAAGATAATGACAAAAATAAAAAAAAAAGTTTTTGATGTCCATTACCATCAACGATAGATATGATATAAACTATCAACGAGTCTATCTATTCTATATATATTACCTAAGTAGTTTTATTTTAATACGTCCTAAATTCACTATTGTTAAAACCCTGATTAAAGTAACAACGAACTACAAGAACTTTTATTTTATGTTACTTGCTGCTACGGAAGCCTTCATGGAAGAGTCTGACTCGCACTTGACCACATTTTTAATGCTATTTGTATCACCATATTTATCTCGTTTTCAAAACCGAACTCAAAAAAGATTATTGAGTTAAGTACGTTAAGCTCACTGATGTGTGCGTGTCAGCTTGTATGTGACAGAGCACAAGTGCATATTATGTGGCCGACTCGATGGACACAGTTTTTGTTTTAGCGAGACTACGTCCTACGTTTTTATACGTCCATGCTCCGATCATTTTTACTTATCGCGGCAAAAGAAGGATAAAAGTATAAAACCTCAAAAAGTCGCTTACAATATAATCCGAGGTTAAAATCGCTACCACAGAAGATATCAGATGTAACCACAAGCCGCGGGTTAAATAATATCAGATTATCTCTTACTGATCTTTAACATGTCAAATCTGTGAGGATGTTATGCTACGTATAGAGTTGGAAAAAACGCTTATTATGGCGCGGCACGGATCTGCTCGCTCTTGTGGAAGTGTCATACTTTTGTCGCTGTTGCCATAGCGAGTATGCACGTCATCTGCTTACGAACTTACGATTGGTACAAAGCAACCGTGCGGAAAAACCTGATCTACCTATTTATTAATTCGCCACTCGCCTGCGACTCACCAGCCGTGTGGGGGTATAATAGAATAGCTATTTGACTAGTTTTTCCTCAAATACCTACCCAAAATTTGCTGATAGCTCTCGGAATATCAATTCGATCTTAGCTACAGCCTTTCTCTTTTAAAGTGGTAAATCTATCCTAATATTATAAAGCTGAATAGTTTAATCGTTTGAACGCGATAATCTCAGGAACTACAGGACTGATTTCCTAATATTGGATAAGATTAAGATTGATTGATATAAGATTAAGACTAAGATTGGTTGGATACCTACATGATCCCCGAGTGCTATTGGCTATATATTATGTACCTAGTTACGTAGCACTGGCGACGCCGGGGCGGGCCACTAGTGTTTGAAGTGTAAAAACATTTTCTTGGGCGGTCGAAAATACTAGCTACACATGATAACCGGTGACTTATCTCTTGGTGTCAGAATGTCAAGTCGCTGCGCGGGAGTTGATGGAATTAACAAACAAGCGATAACGGTGTTTTTATTCTTTTATTGCCTTGTTTTGATTTGGGGTTAACTGAAAAGATAGTAGGTATAGTGTTATGTACCTTTGAACCGAGTGAGGTGGTAGGTGGCCCGTCTCGGATAGGAACGAGATGTAGTAGTAGGTATAGCAGTGTGTAGGTATAGTAGATGTAGGTATGATAGCCACTTGCAAAATAACACAAATAGCGCTAGGAGATTTTTTTCCGGTCAATTGCCTAACGCTGCCTCTCAATAGACATGTACCTAAATCCGCATGTCCTCTTCCTCAACCGGTCAAGTGCGAGAGGGACTCGCGAACGAAGGTACCATTAGCAAATAAACCTCATTTATTGTATGGGAGCCTCTTAATTATTAATTTCATTTTAATTATTTATATTTAAAGAGAACGTAAAGAAACTGTAAAAAATCCAGTTCGTTGTAAGGGAGCCTTAAATATTTATTTTATTTTTAGTATAGTGGCTATAAAAATACATCATTTATGAAAATTTCAACTGTCTAGCTATCACCGTTCTTGAGATACAGCTTGGTGACAGACAGACAGACTTCGAAAGTCTCAGTAATATATTCCCGTTTTTACCCCTTGGGTACGGAACGCTAAAAACGCTCATTGAAATAGAATTATAGAAGCGATTCCAAAAAGGAAAATACATTTGAATAGTAACAATGCATAATTTTAGTTAAAAATTCACTATTTCTTACCGAAAAACCAAATTTAATTTAGTATTTTTTTTCATTTGTACTCGTAATAAAAATTTCGGTTGACAGTAGATATAGGCCTCTTAGGCCAACTATCTTAGGTCCCTCAAAAAATAAACAATTAAAAAACAAATTAATTAATGAAAATCCGGCTTACTGAATCTCGTATCTTACGTATTACGTATATGGAAGACGTAACTTCTACGTTATCGTCGCGTAACAGTATCCACATTAAAATCACATTTCTGATACCTTTGCTGTTGTTACGTGACGATAACGTAGACGGTATGTAAACATGACATTGATTAACACACAATGAGTGCAAGGGCAAGCGATCGAGCGAATGCTAAGTAAGCTTGGTCACAGTGCGATTTTAGGTCGGATTTCACTGGAATAAACATAAGCCAGGATTAAGCATAAGTATCATAAGCAGACAACGTCGTAGATGAGAAGTCGACATTTGTGACACAGCTGGAATTGAATGGGCAAGAGACACATTACAGTAAAAGGTGGCAAGCTTTAGGGGAAGGCCTACATATGCGCACGCGCAAGACAATCTCAAAACTACAATTATAATAAGTAAAATAAAATTAATTTGTTTAAGAAAAAATAGAGGCTATATTATTTTAATATTATTATCATAAGCAGGTTATCATAACCAACCTATGTTCTGACTGCTCGGACGGTCCTTCTTTGACAAAGAGAGTGTCAAGAGAGATCCGGTTTTCTCACGATGGCTCCGACTAAAAGAACTAAAGACTGTCAATTAATTTAAAGTCATTCAATGATTTAAAGTATAAGTATAAAGTTTGCAGCGCCCCGTGGCTATATCCGTATAATTCCTGTTTCTTTAATTTTGGCACGATATAAAGTAGCATAATATGTGCTAGTCCAGACTATAATCAAATTGTGTCCCAAAGTGTGAATGTTTGTTGCTTAACCGGGTAAAAATTTGGAGTCAATAGTCTGGATTAACACATGGGGTAGATACTTTTCATCGTCGAATAATAACAGGAAGGCGAACTACGCGAGTGAAAGCGCGGTGCACTGCTTGGGGATGGAATTTTGAAAAAAATCTTGCTTAGTAGACCCCTCCCTACATCTTAGGAGGATTACGTGTTCGGAATATTCAGTTTCTAGCCCTAAGGATTTGCTCTGTGCGTTTATGTAAAACTTTCATACCCTATTTTACCCACTTAGGGGATGAATTTCGCAAAACCCCGTCTTAGCGAGTACCTACGTGATAAAAGGCCCACTCATGATGAGACCAATCTGACACTTATAGCATTTGTTGTTTCTGTGATTTTGTGATATTAATAAAACTAAAATACAATGAGAACTACACTACACTAAGCACACCTGAATTATCCATAGACCACTGTAGGTCTACAGATAATAAAGATGTTCAAGCCCACTACCAATCGGATGCGTACCCAGCATGCTGGCGGCATTACCACGCTGAATGGCAAGGGTATAAAATAATAAGATTCAGCACTATGCTTGCATTTGAAAGCTGTCCAACTGAGTGCAGATGAAGATAGGGGGTTACAACTCTCGATAATTTCTCCTTGTCACATGATTCTTGTACGGCGTTGCGGAATAATGTATTAGAAGGGGTATTGAAACTGTATGGAACCAATGCCGTACATAATCAAATGACCAAATTTACCCTGAAATCTTCGGAAACATCATGAATGTTTCTGAATGTTTTTTAATTTTTATAGTTTCAATGCCTCTTCTTATCCATTATTCCGCAACGCCGTCCAAAAATCATGCGACAAGGAGAAATTATCGAGAGTTGCAAGTTGCAACCCCCAATCTTCACCTGAACTGAGTTGGACAGCTTTCAAGTAACGGCATAGTGCTGAATGTCATTATTTTATAACCCCTATAACCCTCCTTCAAGCCTGCCGTAAAGAACTTCGTTCCATTAATTTTCCTAAATCAGGCTTACTTTAAATTCTGTTAAATCGGGTCTATTGCCTACACACACTAGAAGATCAGAGGTTCAATGACTGACCTCGCCGCGCGATAGTTTTCTTAAGTTTTTGTTATTTTTTGTCAACAAACGAGAGACAAGGCAGCTGCCTGATAAGCTTATACACTTCTAGGAAATGAATCCAAAAAGTGCGAGTCGAACTCTCGCTTTGATTCCGTACCACACCTACTAAAAATGTAGAGAAAAATATGCTAATGTATGCTTTCAGTAATGTTCTACTTATGCGCGTAAAACATTTATGTGCGCAAGTATACATTTGTAAGTAGGTGGTAAATTTAAGTTAGTAGGCCTTCTAAAAGGCTTACTTGGTTAAATTTAGTAGACTGAATGATTTCAGTAAGCTTACATACTAAATTCAGAATTCCTTACATCTGAATTCAGTCTAAATTTGTTTTGTATTCAGTCGCTAAATTTAGCCAAGTAATTCGTCACGATAAGTGAACTCACAGAGACAGAATTTAACTGAAGTCAGTTTCTGTAAGATGGCGCTCAGTATCCGTCAATATATTATTGGATCTATATTTCAGAAACAAAATACGAATAAAGACTTTAATTTACATTGATTTATTCTCCACTTGGTTTTTATTGTCATCTTTCACAGTTTCGAATAAGAAGTAGGTACCTAAATCATTGTATGTCGTTTCTGATTGTGACGGCGAAAATTATCTATCATCCCTATTAGATCAGAGCTGTCAATATGACGCCAACAGACATTAAGTACCTACCACAAAGCTTAAAATACCTACTTACCTATTAGCTGTTTTTTTAGGTAATTTTGCGTTTTTAGAATTACTGAAATCAGATGTAAAGGATAATAAATAATTTCCATCGATGGAGCGCTTATCGAATGGTTTCGAGTATATAAATATTAACGCAATTTTTCATAGGGGGTTAGTATCCCAAATTGCAAAAACACATCATTATTTTACACTACTCCCAAAAATTGTATTTTAACCACCAAATCAACACAAGTCAAGTTCGAAAGATACGTATAAAAGTCGGAAAGACAGACTGAGACACTGAGACCCACGATAGTTTTAGAAATAGTGTCCCGTTTTGGGACGGATCTCTAAAAGTGTTAGATGTAATTGTAAGGAATTTAAATAATGTATTATGGAGTATGGAGTAAAACAATAGATAACATGTAATGTCAACTATGTGACCTATCCCGTTTGCGATAAAAGTATTATCTATTATCTATTTCATACTATTATTGACTTTGTAAAGTACTTACTTATTAATTTGTTTAATTTCTGTGTATAATCTACATATTATATACTATATTTACTTTATTTATGATCCCTTTAAACGAGCAATATTCTTGTATATCTTTACATGTACCTATATATTACATAATTGTACTGCACGTGCGTATGTCACTGAACTCCTAAGCGGCAGGACCGATTTGATTTGATGATTTTTTTGTATGATTTTGGGTGGTGCTATGGATGGGTTAGATTCACAAATCTATAGCATTATACCTATAGCATCTGAATCTCGGAAACGGCTCCATGATTTTCATAAAAGTTTGAAAACGTCGTTTTATCTGTGATTTCAAGCAATGAAAAATGAAAAACCGAACAACGTTCGGTCAACCAACATTTTTTTTAAAGTAAAAAGTGACGAGACTAGCAGGACATGTGCCTGATGGTAAGCAACATGCCTGCCACATAACAGCACAGTGACACGCAGGTATTGGAAGGCTAAATATTATGAAAAGCTATCTGGATCCTATAACACAAGTTTTGGTTAGTTTCCTAGATATGAGAAATGACCAGTAATGTTTATAAATTTACTCTCGTTATAAATGTTACCTATTTCAGAT
Organism: Ectropis grisescens; assembly: GCA_017562165.1. NCBI lineage: Eukaryota > Metazoa > Arthropoda > Insecta > Lepidoptera > Geometridae > Ectropis > Ectropis grisescens. The sequence continues at coordinate 3,539,666 of CM029792.1, read as the reverse complement.
CATGACAATAAATTTGGTTTACCTGTGATTGTGTATGTAACTTATTATTTAATAATAACTAATGAATTGATTATCCTCCACAACATAATACTGTACCTTCTACTTAATAAGGTAAATTTTTATGAGTGACAAATAATAAAACTTATTAATGTAATTTTTTTTATTCGTTATTATCAACAACATTAAGTAATATCTATCAGTAGCATTATTAGAAACATATTTATTACTTTAACAATTCGTAATTATTTTATTATTAATATCAATAATTTTATGAATACCTATAATAAACTTAAAACATAAGTTAAACGTCAGCCCTGAAGCATGCTCCTAAACTACTAACATTTTCGTGTTGGTAGCTTGGGAGCGCGCTTCCCTTGCCTTCACCTAGACAAATTAGTCGAAAGCATGGACGTACAAAATACGTTCATGGTCGAAAGACTGTATTATAGTCTGTCAGACTTCCACGCGTATATACTATACTAGCAAATTACAATATCCGTAGGTAATCGTATTACAATACGGGAAAACAGAGGATAATCAAATTTTAATGCGGAATTAAAATATGTTTCCTGCTAAATTTGCTGCTACTTCCTCGTCGCTTTTCTTGTCCAAACCTCTTCAACTTCTATTTGTCCAATATCCAGAGATGCGATTTATTTGAAATACTTCTATTTAAAATGCAAATACAAAATGCAAAATACCTATTTTGTATTTTGCATTTAAATACCTTTTAGGAAAAAGCATTTTGTATTTTATTTGAAATACCTTTTGAGACGTATTTTGCATTTTAATATTCATTCCAAAATACAAAATACTTTGTCATTAAGTTTAGCCAAAAAATATGAAACGAACAGATAACGGATATCACCAAATCTGTCCGATAGAGGTGCCTGCTAGCCAGCATTTGCCATTTTTTAACCCCCGACCAAAAATAGGGATGTTATAAGTTTGACGTCGATGTCTGTCTGTCTGTGGCACCGTAGAGCTCAAACGGATGGGCCGATTTAGATGCGGTTTTTTTTATTTGAAGGTTAATTTTTGTGCGGTGATTTTTAGCTATGCTTGATTGATATTGATTCAAGAAGGCCGCCTCCACATGACCTCCTCCTCCTCCAAATGACGGACAAAATATTTCTTCACAACCTTTCTCAAAGTGGTTGCCAAATGAAAGGGCTTGACTAGTAGAATACTATGCGCTATGACGAATTTCAAATCCAAGATGGCCGCCACCACAAAATGGCGAAACATTTATTTTTCACTACTCCCTCAATATGGGTAGCAAATGAAAGGGCTTGACTAGTAGAATGTTGTACAGTAAAGTTATTCAAAATTTTTAATTTAGTTAATTTTTAGGGTTCCGTAGCCAAATCGCAAAATACGGGACTCTTATAGATTCGTCATGTCTGTCTGTCTATCCGTCCGTATGTCACAGCTACTTTTCTCCGAAACTATAAGAGCTATACTATTGAAACTTGGTAAGTAGATGTAATCTGTAAACCGCATTAATATTTTGATACAAAAAATAGAAAAAAAAAAAACTAAAAAATGTAAGGGTGTCCCATACTTACAACTGAAACTGTGTAGAGAGACTTGGAGACTATGTAGAAAAAAACATTATTAAGTTATCAATGGTAACTATATTTTATCTCATTCTAATATTTTGATCCCTCCATGACCATAATGTCATGCATAAGATGCCATGTTATTAGACGTCTCTGTCCGGTTCATTGTGCCTCTATTTCTAATGATAAACACCTAAAATAAAAATTAATATCTGAGGTTTGGTCAAAAGGTATTTTATTTTGAAAAGGTATTTTGAAAATACCTATTTTGCATTTAGCATTTGAAATACAAACCTCAAAACTATTTTGTATTTTGCATTTGAAATAGTAAATCTGAAAAGTATTTTGCATTTTGTATTTAAATGCTTTTTTAAAACCATTTTGTACATCTTTGCCAATATCCCCCCCCCCTCCTTCTTGTTTATCAGACGCCAGAAAGTTAAGTTGCCCTAACAACTCATCACGCGTGAGTAACCCATGAATAAAACGTGACTATAGTAGTTAACTAAAAATGTGTAACAACTGCATTAGTATTCGTAATCTGTGTCGTTATCTACAATGTCTAAATGAGGCAATACCTATCGATATACCTAATGCGATGCCCGTATAGATGCTGATAATTGTCAACTCGGGGTCATGTAATTGCATTCACACAAGGTTAGAGCTTAAATAACCCACTTTATCTTCCCACAGCTGGGACTTAGGTTATTTTCTAACAAGGAGAGAGTAACCTAAACTACCTATATGTAAATATAATCTAATCATAAAAATTGATGTAGGTAGGTATTTTTTATGGTTTCTTTAATAAAGATGAGGTGGTCGAATTGAACAAAACTTTTTAATTTTTTCTTCTTTTTGAATTTGTTTAAAAATTTAAATACTTACATTACTTGATTGAGAACTACACTAGGTACCATACATACCTAATTAATTACACTAAGCACAGCTGAATTTGACATAGGCCAATCAAGGTCTAAAGAAAAATTAAGATGTTCAACCCCATTACTATATTATTATTACACTATTACTAGCTAAACTGCCAGTAAAACGAAGCAAACGAGCCCGTCTTACTGTGGTCATTACCACGCTGAATGGCAATACTTAAACGTTGCAACCACTATCTTCACCTGCACTCAGTTGGACAGCTTTCAAGTGACAGCATAGTGCTGAATATTATTATTTTATACCCTTCTATCATCTTACATAGGTCTCTTGGTGGTTCATGTGACCCATAAATTTTGTTCACGGGCCTGTAGTCTATAAAAGAGTCTAAACGTATTTTTGTCAACTTTAAACGAATATAACTAGTCCGAAATAAATCCTTGTTAACGTTATCATAATCGCTATTAATCACAGATACGGGTAAACTGCTCCAATTGTGCCACAAACTGCTATCTATCGATTTCTAGATATACGTGAGTGCGTTTGAAATCAGTTTTATTTTTTCATTTTATCTATACGGCTGTTATTATACTTTATGACGTTTAAAGATTTATAAATTCAACAGATTTGTCTATTATCTATTTACCTACAGACTACCTCGGTAGTATATTAATATTGTGGCTATTATTATCGATTTTTTTTTGACAATTCACACGCAACACCATCAGACCCCAAACTAAGCAAAGCTTTTACTATGGCGGCCAGATAGCTGATATAATACATATATAGTTTTAAATACATACTTATTTTAAATAGAAACACCCAGACACAGTGCAAACATTTGAATTCATCACACAAACATAAACCACTAGATGTGCCCTGAGCACCTTGAAATTGGTAATAAACTGGGTCTGTGTGTGTAGTGTAAGTGATTTACACATGACCAATCTACTTGACCCCGAGAATCGCTAGCGGCGAGGTATGCTGTGTTTCTACTTATATGTTGTTGACAACAAATAGTGATAGGTAAAACGTCCGGCCTTCACCGCTTCCTACAAACGACTAGAACAGAAAGAGTGAGCTCACTCTTCCCAACGGTAACAAGATTCCTTGCGACCTGAAGTTTGGGAGGGCACATCTTTGGATTGAGATCGTTGGTATTATACCTGGATTAACAAATTTAAAATACAATTAGAACTACATACCTGAATAATACAATGAATTATCCATAGACCAATGAACGTCTACAGATAAATAATCAAGATGTTCAAGCCCACTCACCAGTCGGAAGCGTGCCCAGCATGCTGGCGGCATTACCACGCTGAATGGCAGTGCGTTTACCAAAAAAACGCCGGCATTTTGGTCACGCGTTACCTTGTATTAGATGGCGGTAGTTCTCCAACCGCCGATTTATCCTCTCTTTATCCGAAGAATCCCCATTTGTTTAGGAGGTTGATTCGAATCCTACATCTCTGAGTTCTTTTAACCCCCGACCAAAAAAAGGGGTGTTATAAGTTTTTTTTTTTTTTTTTTTTTTAACTTTTATAGGTTTACATTTGACCGCCATCTCGCCTGATGTTAAGCGACGATGCGGTCTACGATGGAGCGTGTTTGACGTCGATGTCTGTCTGTCTGTCTGTCTGTCTGTGTGTGTGTCTGTCTGTGGCACCGTAGAGCTCAAACGGATGAGCCGATTTCGATGCGTTTTATTTTTATTTTAAGGTAAATATCCGTGCGGATGTTCTTAGCTATGTTTGGTTAATATCGATTCAAGACCGCCGCCTCCACAAAATGGCGGACAAAATATTTCTTCACAACCTACCCCAATATGGGTATCAAATGAAAGGGCTTGACTAGTAGAAACACTATAACAAATTTCAAATCTAAGATGGTCGCCGCCACAAAATGGCGAATTACATATTTTTTTTCACTACTGCCTCAATATGGGTATCAAACGAAAGGGCTTAACTAGTAGAATACTTTAAACTATGACAAATTTCAAATCCAAGATGGCCGTTACCACAAAATGGCGAAATGCATTTCTTTTTTCACAACTCCCTTAATATGGGTATCAACTATCAAATGAAATGGCTTGACTAGTAGAATGTTGTACAGATAACAAATCCGACGTAGTCGGGGGTTAGTCAAAATTTTTAATTTTGTTCTTGTTACAAGTGAAGTCATATGATGACATAATGATGACATAAATATGGTACCTACTGAAACGTGGTCGCTAACTATTGGCATGATATGCAAGCTCAAAGTTGAGCAAGGGGCAATGGAGAGAGCTATGCTCGGAATTTCACTGCGTGACAAAATCCGAAACGAAGAAATCCGCAGAAGAACGAAGGTCACCGACATAGCTCTTAAAATTAGCAAGTTGAAGTGGCAATGGGCAGGCCATACAGCTCGCAGAACCGATAACCGCTGCTGGGGAGTAAAGGTTCTCGAATGGCGACCACGAACCGGCAGACGCAGTGTAGGACGGCCACCCACCCACACGATGGACCCATGATATTCTCTCGGTCCCGGGAAGTCGGTGGATGGAGGCGGCACAAGATCGGTCATTGTGCAAATCATTGGGGGAGGCCTATGTCCAGCAGTGGACGTCTGCAGGCTGCAGATGAAGATGACAAGTGAAGTCACACATTTGCTGTCACCATAGGCTTTAATAGCGAACGATAACATCGTGAGGAAACCGAAATGTTCCAAGAAGTTTTTGGATGAAAATTTTATTTTTATTTTTCGATTTATTTCTTTTGTATGCATGCATGTTACGTGATAGCTCTCTCAATCGACTCTTTTTGTTTGGTAGATTGTTAGTTCAGAAGTGGTCCTACATAAATATTTTTCGAAATTGGTGATGATATTTAAAATATCAACAAAATATTAAAATTCGCTTATGGTCTACAGGTCCGTGTACAAAAATCGTTGGATCATTTGAACCACCCTTCTATTATATCTTTCTACATACATACATAGGTCTCCTGGTGGTTCGAATGATCCATCAATTTCGTACACGAACCTGTAGTAGTCTTATTACCTTTATCTGGAGGAGTCTATCGAATATTTTAGAAAAAGAAATTGAAAATTTTAGTAAATATAAATTTTAAAAAATAAATTTCAAAATCAATTTTTTTCGTAGAAATTTAAATCAACTGGTTATATAACGTTTCTTTCCATTTTCGGTTGGTTGTTTCAGCGTTTATTTCGCCATTTGCTTTACTATATAACTTGAAGAATATACCTTTTTGGTTATTTATTTGTATGTTGTGGACAATAAAGAATTCCGATGTATCTATCTATACCACTTTATTGTCCGTAAAGCTCGCTTTTACCTCGTAAGTGGAAATGATATACGTTGTAGGTACAACTTATATAGTGCTTAAGTGGTTCCCATTTAGATTAAGCTTAGAATTCATGTGATAAAATGTGAGTGTTTTGTTAGTAGTAGGATTTTTCACAGAGTCCGCTTGGGGAAGTACCACGTTTGCCAGTAATTCTATGACTGGCCTCACACGCAATAAAATTGATAATAAAAAATAAATAAATATGGTTGGACAATTCACACACATCACCATCTGACCCCAAACCACACCCCGGACACTCCACTAATATTCCATACAAACGCCGCTGTGGAGCTACCTACACTTCACACAACAACGAAGATGTCGTTCGTACACACGCGTGAATGTGTGCGTTAGAGCTAGGGCTACTGAATTGTTTTATTGAATAGTTGTGCCCCTTGAGTTCACCTGGCGACGTAAAGTAGTCTATAAACTTGCTATAATGTTGAGTTACATAAATAGAATGGAGCCAAATTATACTATTCTAATTAAAAGGGTGTTTGCACAGATTTCTTAATTGTTTCAAAAATCTGTGGGTGTTTGTATTGCCGCGTAAAATGAAACGAAACCGATGATAGATTAGATCAGGTACCTTGATATCTATTTCTTTTAGTAGGTACACATTCGCATTTTATTTTACACTTACCACTATAATTATTCCTCCAGGCATCATTATCAATCCGTGCTTTGGCACGTAAGCATAGAATAATAGAACGGACACTCCCAACCCCCCGCCAATTTCAAGCTTCCTCACCCCTCAGGCCGTTTCGGATACGCTAGGAGCACTCAACGAAGGGCTGGTATCGAACATCTAATTCCTAACGAAATATCATCATGGTGGGTTGTTGTGCTGTTTACGGCTGTCCGTCAACTAAACGGGACAAGATTAAAAGCTTTTTAATAACGTAAGATTAGAAACTTTTCAATAACGTTGCTTTATAATATTATAAGCTTTGCTTAGTTTGGGGTCAGATGGTGTTGTGTGTGAATTATCTACCAATATTTATAATAACGAAGTCGTTTTTAACTCAAAGTTCGTAACTTACACAGCCGGTAACTTACGTGCCCAAGCATGGATTGATTATGCCTGGAGGAATAATTATAGTGACAGAATAAAGTTTCCTTCATGGGTAAGTGTAAAATAAAATGCGAATGTGTGCCTACTAACAGAAATAGATATCTAGGTACTTGATCTAATCTATCATCGGTTTCGTTTCATTTTACGCGGCAATACAAACACCCACAGATTTCTGAAATAATTAAGAAATCTGTGCAAACAATCTTTTAATTAGAATAGTATAATTTGGCTCCATTCTATTTATGTAACTCAACATTTACATTACTCAGACTACTTTACGTTACCAGGTGAAGTCAAGGGGCACAACTATTCAATAAAACAATTCAGTAGCCCTAGCTCTAACGCACACATTCACGCGTGTGTACGAACGACATCTGCGTAGTTGTGTGAAGAGTAGGTAGCTCCACAGCGGCGATTGTATGGAGTTTTAGTGGAGTGTCCGGGGTGTGACGTAAGTTACTAGCTGTGTAAGTTACGAACTTTTAGTTAAAAACGACTTCGTTATTATAAATAAATAAATATTGGTAGACAATTCACACACAACACTATCTGACCCCAAACCACACCCCGGACACTCCACTAAAACTCCATACAACCGCCGCTGTGGAGTTGCCTACTCTTCATACAACTACGAAGATGTCGTTCGTACACACGCGTGAATGTGTGCGTTAACGCTAGGGCTACTGAATTGTTTTATTGAATAGTTGTGCCCCTTGAGTTCACCTGGTGACGTAGTCTATAAACTTGCTATAATTTTGAGTTACATAAATAGAATGGAGCCAAATTACACTATTCTAATTAAAAGGGTGTTTGCACAGATTTCTAAATTGTTTCAGAAATATGTGGGTTTTGTTTGTATTGCCGCGTAAAATGAAACGAAACCGATGATAGATTAGATCAGGTAAGGTGAGGGGGGCAAAGTGCGCCATATTTTTTGCATAGTTGACTTTGTTGCAATGTAACTTGTGTTTTAATTTACGAATGGCACTTGTCGTGGGATCTTTTGGATCTGTAATGTTTTGCAACTACAACCAATGTCGAATCATTGGAATCTGAATCTTAAAATAATGATTTTTAGCACAAAATAAAAAAACATTATACCAGGTGCACTTTGTCGCCAAATCGGGTAAGTGCGCCTGGTATTAATAAAACGCAAAAATTAAGTATTAGGATAAAAACAACCTCATATTATTATAAGAAAACAAGCAACGAAACGCATAACATTAAATTTTTCTTCATAGCCACATTCTAGAAGAGTCTATGTATATCAAACCAAATTTCGGCCAAGTGCGCCATCCAATCTTAAATCAGAGGCTGTAAACATTTTTTCTAAATCATATTTTTTTGATAATCGAGTGTATAAATTATAAACTAAGCTCCTTTCCTCCCCAGCAGCGTTGTTCGCCATCGAGACTGTTGTATTTGACTTTCAGGAGGATGATCTAGTCCGAGTTGATGGAAATCCCCTAAGTTATATGACTTTAGTTTTTTGTGGATCCCTGCCATAACAACTAGTTTCATCCAAATTGTATATTCTTTCAGGCTTATCATGAAGCCCTAACTCGTCTATCGCTCTTTCTAACATGTCATAAAGTTCTTGGATGTCTTTCTTTGGATGGGATTTCTTGTCTCCCTTGCCTTCCCTTCCCTTCCCTTCCTTACCTTACCTTCCTGTGGTTGTTGTTGTTTTCGTAATTAGCATCCTGATAAACCATACAAATGATACCCATGTTGATTTTCAGACTTTGTCACAGGGGGTGTTTCATCCTCTTCAGGGGGTGAATCTTATAAAATCCCTTTTAGTGCATAGACCTAGACCCATATCTAGACCTTACAAGGAATCTATGTGCCAAATTTGGAGTTTCTAGACCCAGCGGTTTGGGCTGTGCGTTGATTCTTAGTCAGTTGGCCAGTTCCTTCTTTTACATATTTAGATAAAATAATATTGATTGCATGCGCTTGTGTATGTGTGAATGTATGTGCGTGTGAGTGTGTATGCGCCGTATGTAAATTGTGTGAACATTTAGACTATACATAAGAATAGATTTTCAATCTCATCATAATCATATCCATTCAACCATAGACATAAAAAAATACACGAACCAGTCATGTACAAAACATAAATAAATAGTTAGTAAGAAACATTTAAAAAAAGCTTTTATACTTTAAACATAACAAAATTAATTTATAGCCTACAAAATTTAAATTCTAAAAAAGTTTGTCGTGATATTAGAATTGTGTAGATGTATTTCACTAATAAACGTAAATGCAAATTACATCTGAATCAGTTGTAGATAACTGCTTTAAAATTCAGTTGGAAGTTTTAAGCCGACCTTACAAACAAGCAAATATACATTGCAAGTTAAATAAAAGCTTATAAAATGACACATTTTAAAAGGTTTGTAGCCTCTGGATTGCGGCGAAGTGCGCCTTTTTAAAAATCAGTATGGCGCGCTTCCCCAACTATATAAATTTAAGGTAAAAAAATTCAACTACCAAAAAAATTATAAATTTTACTAGATAGGAGTGATATAACGTCAAAATCTAAGAGAATGACATTTAAATTTTGCACTTGCCTCACTCGTATGTCGATAAATACTCAATCTCTTGAGATTTATGACGACGATTACTCCACAGTCATCTCTCCTCACCACTTGGAATAACAGTGAAACTAAAATGACACGTGTCTCAAATTCAGATGACTAGAACCATATGTGACTATCACTAAGAACTATGATTTAGTTTGTATCGTCGATGTAAAGTGTCACTATTAGTATCAAATCAGAGGTTTTCAAGATATTTGGGGTAAGCGCACTTGCCCGCTAGGCGCACTTTGCCACCTTCACCTTACCTAGATATCTATTTCTGTTAGTAGGTACACATTCGCATTATATTTTACACTTACCCATGAAGGAAAGTTTATTCTGTCACTACAATTATTCCTCAAGGCATTATCAATCCGTGCTTGGACACATAAGTTGCTGGCTGTGTGAGTTACGAACTTTGAGTTAAAAAACGACTTCGTTATTATAAATAAATTAATATTGGTAGACAGTTCACACACAACACCATCTGACCCCAAACTAAGCAAAGCTTGTAATATTTTAAAGCAACGTTATTGAAAAGTTTCTAATCTTACGTTGTTTTATCATTAGGAAATTAAATAAAGCTTTTAATTTTGTGCCGTTTAGTTGACGGACAGCCGTAAACAGCACAACAACCCACCATAATGATATTTCGTTAGGAATTAAGTAGATGTTAGATACCAGCCCTTCGTTGAGTGCTCCTAGCGTATCCGAAACGGCCTGAGGGTTGAGGAAGCTTGATATTGGCGGGGGGTGGGGAGTGTCCGTTCTATCTGTATTATCTATTCTATTCCCAAACTAAGCAAAACTTGTAATATTATAAAGCAACGTTATTGAAAAGTTTCTAATCTTACGTTATTTTATCATTAGGTAATTAAATAAAGCTTTTAATCTTGTCCCGTTTAGTTGACGGACAGCCGTAAACAGCACAACAACCCACCATGATGATATTTCGTTAGGAATTAGATGTTCGATACCAGCCCTTCGTTGAGTGCTCCTAGCGTATCCGAAACGGCCTGAGGGGTGAGGAAGCTTGAAATTGGCAGGGGGTGGGGAGTGTCCGTTCTATCTATATTATCTATTCTATGCCCAAACTATGCAAAGCTTGTACTATGGCGGCCAGATAGCTGATATAATACTTATATCAACTATCTGGCCATACATAAAACTGGAAATGGAAACTGTACAGTTATACATACTTATTATAAAAAACATCCAGACACAGTACTAATATTTGAATTCATCACACAAATATTTTCACTGGGTGGGAATCGAACCCACGACCCTCGTATAATAAATGTGTATTGTCAATAATATTGCGTGTGTATTGCGGTATTGTTCAATATATGTGCAGGGTAGCTTGGTGTAAGTTTGCACAGTTTTATATCCAGTGCAGATAAAAATTAAACATATTGAATAATCAATGGTTTGCTTATTAATTACTATTATTATGGTATCTGCTAACAATTTTTAGTACTAATTTTTCGGAAAATATAATTACTTTTTCTATATAATTAATATAATTAATTTCTTGGTAGAAAGATAGATCACAAAGGACGTACACCATCATTAGAGGTGGTTGTTGAAAATTTCATGAACAACCTCAATAAGGTAGACCAGCAGCCTATCAGCAATATCAAAAAAGCATGGATATATGACAACTACCTCACATCACGTCTCACTTGGCCTTTCCTAGTATATGACATCGGTAAAACTCTCCTGGCAAAGCTAGATGCCAATGTCATAAAGATATTGAAGTCATGGTTCGGATTGGCACATCCGGCTGATCCCTCTACTCTTTTTAGGGATCACAATAGTTTTGGGCTGAAACTAAAGAAACCGTCTGAACTTTACAAACACCTAAGAGTTACAAAAACGCATGTTTTGGGAAAGTCGCAAGACGAATTAATTACATCTCTCCCAAAAGACAAAACTGCTTCAGACCTGGAATCTAGACTTCAATTCCATAAACAATTTATGGCAGGTGCACAAGTAAATACTGCTGGGTTGGGTGCGAGAAAAAAAGGAAGACCGAGACATGGTAAAACCTTTCTACAACAAGACGAAAATGACGGTTACAAAGTGCACGCTATGAATTTAGAAATGCAAAGTGAGTGGTTAACCATAGGTGAGTTCTGTATCCCATTAGCTCTAAAATGGCGCACCTTGATCTATGACTGGTCCCCTGCCTTATTAAAATTTTATCTAAATGCATTCCAAATGACCCTCCTGACCAGAGTAACTTGGTAAGGTGGGGAAAAGCCTCTGAAAAATGTTGCTATACTTGTGGAGAGGCGATATGTACAGCAAGGCACATATTGGTGGGATGCAAGGTGCTCCTTAATGGGGTCATTACTCACGGCGTCATGACAGAGTACTTGAAATCATACGTGAAGCCATGAGCCTTTCGGTAGCTAGAGCCCAAAAGGGATTGACGACAAACAACAGACAAATTAACTTTGTAAAAGAAGGCTCAACTTCAAACTCCAGGAACAAGCCTTACTCAATCCTGGGTACAGCACCTGATTGGACTATTTTAATGGACACGTATGAAAAGCACTACAAAATCCCAGAGGATGTGGGTGTTTCGTCATCCAGACCGGACATTTTCCTTTTTTCTAGAGCTACGAAACGCATAGAACTTACCGTACCGTGGGAAACTAATATACCTAAAGACCACGCGATGAAACAAAATAAGTATTACGACCTCCTAAACGAATTAACAAAAAACGGCTATGTAGTTAGTTTATACGCTGTAGAAGTGGGAGCGAGAGGTATACCAGCAAAATCTCTCTATAACCTACTGAAAGACCTTGGCTTATCCAGAAGTGCTGTAAGTTCTATACTAGAACGTGTATCTAAAGCTGCACTAGTAGGCTCATATCAGATTTGGCTGGGCAGGGAGAGAAAAACGAGTGGTGAAGGTGAGTGTTGATGTACGTCAGAAAGGGGCCCCTTAAACCTACGCCCGAGTCACAAGTCTCGGGAACTACTCGAGTTTTTCTCTCTCTGCCACACGATGGACCCGGCACCCGCACGGTGAATCCATGGAATGCTAAGAAGATCGGCTGAATGTAAAAGAATTAGATTAGATAATTTGCGCCATCTAATATTATATCTCCACGTGTTTATTTATTTCCTTAGTCTAAGTTTTTACAATATTTATATAAAATAACATAAAAAACATTATAAAGACTTAAACCTAGATAGCCGCCGGTAGCGGGGCAGGGCCCAAGCTACCGGTGGTTAGGGCTGCAGACTGAGGAACCTCCTGACGATGCGCGCTGTGTCAAGGATGACTGCCTTCTGCATCTGCATATTATATTCATTCATAGTTTATAATCTTCTAAATATAATGTTCAGTACCAAATATTGATGAAAATGATTGACCTTCTTGTATTGTCAATATTATTGCGTGTGTGCGCCAGCCTATCGCTAAATAGGAATGTGCTAAGTCAAAGTCAAAGATTACATACTATTGATAAATGTACAATTTACACGTCAATTAATAAAAAATAAAAACAAAAGGAAGCGCATACAAAATGTATACCTGCATTTTCAGAATTTTAAATAATTAGTACAGAAAACTGTCAAGCATTAAGCGAGTATAATAATTATGTTTTTAATAGAATTGTATCGACTCATGTAATTTTTTTATTACATTTTTGTAGGCATTTTTATTTGCATTTTAATTGTCAACACCGTCAGATTAAGTGCGTGAGATTATAATCTTACGGTCGGTTGGATTAGTTCGATTAGGCATCTTTAAATTATAATCTGGAGGTTTTTACAATTTCTGCGTTACACATACATTTCTGCGTTCGAAATACAGCATTTTAAAAAATGTGACGTCACAAAATGTGATACCTCTCCCGGCCCCTTGTCACACATTGTCACATTTCATCAACCCCTTCCCTCCCCTTTGACGTGTGGCGTAGTTTATGGATGACCCCTCACAAGACAGTATGAGAAGTACTTGCGTGCGTTTAAATTTATGGTCCACCTTGATTCTGGACCCAGCCCAGGGGGGCATGACCCCACGACCCCCTGGATCCATCCTTGGGTCACTTTCCGTCCAGTACATAGAGATAGATGCACAAAAAGCCGCGTATATGATCTGTTTATTATATCTCAGTATACAGCGGTAAGGTAAGTAAGTAAGTGGACATGCTTATCAACACCGTTTTATCAAAGGATTTAGATAATACGCAGATGGGCTACCGTTCGCCACTACACCGTAATCCTGTGAAAATGTTGATAAATAAGATAAATCAGATGAAAACCCCCTGTCATCTGCGCAAACACACTCAAGTACTGCTCCTATTTTTACCCGACTGAAAGATCGGTAATGTTTTTCGCGCGTACCTTGTATGTTTGTAAATTTCTTTATTTCTTTATTCGATTGGAAGATTCGTAAGATACGTATCTGCTGGATGGATTTTGATGATTGAGGTATCGTTATATTCGTCTCAAACGCCTAAAAAAAAAAGTGTTCTTATATAGTATTTTTAACCCCCGACCAAAAAAAGGGGTGTTATAAGTTTGACGTCGATGTCTGTCTGTCTGTGTGTATGTCTGTCTGTGGCACCGTAGAGCTCAAACGGATGGGCCGATTTCGATGCGGTTTTTTTATTTAAATGTAAATATCCGTGCGGATGTTTTTAGCTATGTTTGGTTAATATCGATTCAAGATGGCCGCCTCCACAAAATGGCGGACAAAATATTTCTTAACAACCTACCCCAATATGGGTATCAAATGAAAGGGCTTGACTAGTAGAATGCTATACACTATAACAAATTTTAAATCCAAGATGGCCGCCACCACAAAATGGCGAATTACATTATTTTTTTCACTACTGCCTCAATATGGGTATCAAATGAAAGGGCTTGACTAGTAGAATGTTGTACAGATAACAAATCTGAGGTAGTCGGGGGTTAATCAAAATTTTTAATTTTTTGTTATATACTGAATAATATGTTTTTTATCTGTTGATTTTTTGCAGTCGGGTTTTTAAATTATTAAAGTTATAAATAGTTGATTGTATGTTCAAAGTCAAACTGACATCTCTGTTGTTGAAAGTCCTATTATCCTACTTCTTACCAATATTATAAATGCAAAAGTTTGGATATTTGTTGCTCAATCACGTCAAATCGGATTGACAACACAGATTGTAGTCTGAAAGAACCAAAGAGTTTAGAGGGCATAACTAGCAGAATACTTTGAACTACGACAAATTTCAAATCCAAGATGGCCGCTACCACAAAATGGTGAAATACATTTCTTTTTTCACAACCCCCTTAATATGGGTATCAAATGAAAGGGCTTGACTAGTAGAATGTTGTACAGATAACAAATCTGAGGTAGTCGGGGGTTAATCAAAATTTTAATTTTTTTTCTTATATACTGAATAATATGTTTTTTATCTGTTGATTTTTTGCAGTCGGGTTTTTAAATTATTATCGTCGTCTCTGTTATTGAAAGTCCTATTATCCTACTTCTTACCAATATTATAAATGCAAAAGTTTGGATATTTGTTGCTCAATCACGTCAAATCGGATTGACAACACAGATTGTAGTCTGAAAGAACCAAAGAGTTTACATACTCGTAATTCGTACTCAACTTGAGTTTACTACGTACACTCCGCGAGGTATAAGCTGAGCTTTGCATTAGTGTGAGTGATCACCAATCAGGCAGGAGCTTGAAATGTTGTCCGCGAGGTATAGGCTGAGCTTTGCATTAGTGTGAGTGATCACCAATCAGGCAGGAGCGCGGCGAGACAGAATGGCGCCGCGCCTAAGGCCGGTTGTCACACCTACACTATCCATGTACACTCACACAAATGCAAAGCTCAGCTTATGCCTCGCGGAGTGTATAGAGTTAGATTTTCCGCACGGTTCCTTTGTGTCAATCGTAAGCAGATGACGTGCATACTTTCTACGGCATCAGAGTGATGTCCCGCGACAAAAGTATGACACTTCCACAAGAGCCACAAGGCAAGAAAGATGCTACCCGTGCTTTCGGTGTAAAGCGTTTGTGCCAACTCTATACGTAGTATATGTAAACTCTTTGGTAATAGCACATTTATTACGGAAACGGGAACTGCGCGGAAAACCCGCATGGGACAGCACATATCATCACATCACATACTTGACGATATGATTTATAATTATATGATTTACTAGTAGTCCTGCCCGGTTTCGCCCGTGGTACGTAAGCACTCGAGGATCACTAACATATAGAACGGTGAAACAATTTTTGAAATCGGTCCAGTAGTTCCTGAAATTAGCGAGTTCAAACAAAACCCCTCTTCAGCTTTATAATATACAAGCGGCCCGTTCCGGCTTCGCTCAGATATTGTCATATAAAGACAATCGAAATAAAAACTATCTTATCTGTCAAGTCGGATCACACTGCACACGGTGTGCAAATTTGTAGTTTTTTCACGTTGTTTGTCCGCGATGGATGGGCACTTCATTTATAATTTACTAGCGGCACGTTCCGGCTTCGCTCGGATAATAACCTAGATAACAACTGCAGCGCCATCTGCCGGGCTGATTTGTGAATCTAAACCATCCAGGGCCCCTACCCAAACGTATACAAACAAAATCATTCAAATCGGTCCAGCCGTTTAGGAGGAGTTTCTCTTACAACGAAAAGTGGCATTGATTTTCATATTAGACTGCAGGCCCGTAAACAAAATGTTTGTCCGCGATGGACTCCTAAACCACACTTAACCAATTTTAATCAAATTTGCGCACTGTGTGCAGTTTGAGCCAACTTGAAAGATAGGATAGTTTTTATTTTGATTAATAGTCTTTATATGACGATATCCGACCGAAGCCGGAACTGGCCGCTAATAATATGAGACTGCAGGCCCGTGAATAAAATGTATGGGTCATATGATACAGCAGGAGACCTATGTAGGATGATAGAAGGGTATAAAGTAATAAGATTGAGCACTATGCCGTCACTTGTAAGCTGTCCAACTGAGTGCAGTTGAAGAGGGGGGGTTCTAAACCTCGATCATTTCTCCTTGTCGCATGATTTTTGTACGGCATTGCGAAATAATGTATTAGAAGAGGTATTGAAACTGTATGGAACCAAAGCCGAACATAATCAAATGACCAAATTTACTCTGTAAATCGTCGGAAAATCATGAATTTTTTTCACAAACTAATAATAAAAAATTAATAATTTTTATAGTTTCAATATCTCTTTTAATCTATTATTCCGCAACGCCGTACAAATATCATGCGACAAGGAGAAATGATCGAAGTTTAGAACCCCCCCTCTTCAACTGCACTCAGTTGGACAGCTCACAAGTGACGGCATAGTGCTCAATCTTATTACTTTAGACCCTTCTATCATCCTACGTAGGTCTCTTGCTGTATCATATGACCCATACATTTTATTCACGGGCCTGCAGTCTCATATTATTAGCGGCCAGTTCCGGCTTCGGTCGGATATCGTCATATAAAGACTATTAATCAAAATAAAACTATCCTATCTTTCAAGTTGGCTCAAACTGCACACAGTGCGCAAATTTGATTAAAATTGGTTATGGTTTAGGAGTCCATCGCGGACAAACATCGTGACAGGAGATTTATATATATTAAGATAAATTTAGTTACTTTATTTTACTTCCTTAGATTTTTGCTTATATTGCAGTTTTCGATTACCACCTATGATCAATCAAATCGTAATTTCCGCGAACCCTCAGAAGACTTCAATCGATAAGAAATCGGCGCCAAATCTATTCAATGTTATCTGGATGATATGCTTATCAAACCATACCTACGGTATTCTTGTCGAGTGCCAAAGAGTGGCCTTGAGGTACACGAGGATCGGTCGTGATAGGTTTTGAGACAATTTGATTACAAAATAGCTATTTACATGTCTATTTATAAAAACTAGTTGTACCTACCCTGTCACGCTTCGCTGTGGCACACTGTGATGCAAAAATTAGATAAAAACAATTCTTGATGCGGATTATATATCATTATAAAATTTCAGCTCGATGGGAGCAGAACTTTTTAAGGTTTTGAAGCTAACACAAACAAACATAACATTTTTATATACAGAGATCGGCAGTGTTAGGAACTGCTGATAGATGTGAAACTTATAACTCAGAATTTGATAGCTTACTTTGGAAACTACGCGGGTGAAACCGGAATGCATGGCCGTGAGAATAGCCCCTCGAAATATTGACGCATTTCTAGACGGGCAATGGCCATGGACTCGAGTTTACCCGAGTGTTTCTTATTATTCCCGAGCGTGATGCTATAATTCAATTCACAGCCCACGAAAAATTTGTATGTGGCGCGCCAAAAGAAGTTTTCACTTCAATAAACTAATGTCATAAAGATAATGCCGATCTGGTGAATTTGTAGAGTACAATGAATAGTAAACGTGGGAAGGATACAATAGTGCAAGTAAATCCAATCCATCTGTACTATACATATGGGAAGTATGCGGAATGGTTTCAAGTATTACAAGGCCTACTTGTTATTTATAAACAAGAACAAAATTAAAAAATTTGATTAACCCCCGACTACCTCGGATTTGTTATCTGTACATCATTATACTAGTCAAGCCCTTTCATTTGATATTAAGGGAGTTGTGAAAAAAGAAATGTATTTCGCCATTTTGTGGTAGCGGCCATCTTGGATTTGAAATTTGTCATAGTGCAAAGTATTCTACTAATCAAGCCCTTTCGTTTGATACCCATATTGAGGAAGTAGTGAAAAAAAATATATCATTCGCCATTTTGTGGTGGCGGCCATCTTGGATTTGAAATTTGTTATAGTGTATAGTATTCTACAAGTCAAGCCCTTTCATTTGATACCCATATTGAGGTAGGTTGTGAAGAAATATTTGTCCGCCATTTTGTGAAGGCGGCCATCTTGTATCGATATTAACCAAACATAGCTAAGAACATCCGCACGGATATTAACCTTCAAATAAAAACCGCATTGAAATCGGCCCATCCGTTTAAGCTCTACGGTGCCACAGACAGACACACACAGACAGACAGACAGACAGACAGACAGACAGACAGACAGACAGACAGACAGATAGACAGACAGACAGACAGACAGACAGACATCGACGTCAAACTTTTAACCCCTTTTTTGGTCGGGGGTTAATAAAAGTGGTCAAGTGCGAGTCGGTCTCGCCCATGAAGATGAAGGCTTCCGTAGCAGCAAGTAACATAATACAAAAGTTCTTGTACTTCGTTGTTACTTTAATCAGTGTTTTAACAATAGTCAATTTATGACGTATTAAAATAAAACTACTTAGCTACTTACTATACTGGTAAAATATTGGTGGACAATTCACACACAACACTATCTGACCCTAAACTAAGCAAAGCTTGTGTGATGGCAGCCAGATAGCTGATATAATACTTATATAGTTTTAAATCCATACTTATTATACATGGAAACACCCAGACACAGTGCAAACATTTGAATTCATCACACAAATATTTGCACTGGGTGGGGATAGAACCCACGACCCTCGGCTTCACAGGCAGAGCTACTACCAACTAAGCCACTAGGGCAGTCAAACTAGATATCGTTCAAACCAATTTTCGATGATAGTTTACATGGTAACGTACATCAGACACTTTTTTGTTTTCGTCATTCTCTTATTTTAGAAGTTACGAGGGTTGGGGGGACACTTTACCACTTTGGAAGAGTCCACTATTCAGTTTAGAAAAATAATATGTTAGAAACCTCAATATCATTTTTGATGACCTATCCATAGCCCACACGTAAGGTATTGATCAAAAAACATTTTTTGAGATTCAGTTCTATGTATGGGACTCCCCTAAAAATTTTCATCGTTGAAGTTGAAGTAATTTCAAGTAACTGTACCTACCTACTATCAAAATGACAGGTATCATTTGGCCGACAATTAATATGGCAGATCGTTTGCGGGGTAAGCTAGTTGTAGTTGTATAATTTGTATAAATTATGCAATAGATTGTACTCCTAGGTATGCCTGTAAACTGTCCAGTGTATACATGACTGGATATTATTTAATTTATTCCTATTTAACCTTTACTTACATCGTGATTCTTATTACACATTGTGAATGTTAATGAAGAAGCCAGTGCATTTATTACTTGAACTGGTTTACGTAGAAGGCATTTAGATGGAGTAGGATTATTTTTTATAAAAATATTGTAGGTGTTGAATGTTAATATATTTTTCATCCCACCAGCTCGGAAAGAGTACTTTTGCTCCTCGATATCAGGGCGCAAAAGTCGTTTTTACCCTCTAGAGCAGGGGTCGGCAAGTAGTTTTAGGCGGGGTCCGGATGAAGTGCAGAAATTTTAACGAGGTCCAGAAAAAAACTAGTGGTAATAATTGCTTATACAGCCCACTAAGTGTTCCTACTGCTAAATCACGGGGTCAGGGCCTTCCCTCCCAAGGAGAGAGTCAAGACCATAATCCACCACGCTGGCCTTGTGCGGATTGGTGACTTGTGTGACACATGACTTCGAAAGATTCTAGGTACATGTCGTTTTCCTCACGATGTTTTCCTTCACCGTTCTAAGTTAGCGTCATTATGAACATGACTTCGAAAAGACAGTGGTGCGCGTGGTTTTGAACCCAGGGTCTCCGGATCGGCAGTCGCCGTTCTCTCGATTAGACCAGCCGCAACTTGGTAATAATTAAGTGGTACTTATTTATTGTACGGTATCAAACTCAATTTGTAATTATTAAAAACACAAGACTTAAAATCAATGCGACAAATTACACCGATCCTCTTGAGCCAGCTTTTTATAATTTGGTCCTCGAGAAGAATAACAAATTCGACGTGTGTCTTCTACGAGTAATTGGGAGTCGATAAATCTCAAAATTATTTGTTTAAAAAAAATTGAGAGAGATGATTATGTTTGATTCGACTTACATACGTAAGTCGAATCAAACATAGTAGCCAAATTGATAGCTAGTTTTTTGCAATTTCCATATTTTTCTGAGATGTGTTTGACCCAAAATTCTTCAGTGGAGACAGTTTTATACATTTGCAAAGAATCTTCTTGAATATCAAATATTTTCAAGTGAATGAAGCCTTTGACAAATTGAACAATTTGGCAGTCTGTCATCTACAATGGCTCCAAAATGGTTTGTGAGAGCTTCGTCCACCGTAAAACAACTAAAACTGAAAGCGTTTCGAAGCCATTTACCAGAGCAGAAGCCATGGTTCGCACTCTGGTTTTGATCAGGTTTCCGATACGGTGCGATAACTTTTCTCTTAGATCTTTTGCTGCCTCAATTGTTGTGGTGATGCTGGATGATGGTGTCCTTATCCACGTCGAAGTTTATAATCACCCAGGCTGTCTTTCCACATCCTGGAACTCCGTTGATCCACTGTACTCTCGGTATCTCCCAGTTTTCCTAATCAGATTTGACGTTTGAGTTCTCTTCGATGGTCTTGGCCATCTCTAGGATTTTATCGTCCAGCATAAGTTTCAAGGTGTCGCCATAAACAGGTCTTGCCATCTCTTTTTTGGTCAGTGTCACAAAGCCATTTTCTGCACTCTTCCCTTTTCTCTTAATGACCCGGAAGTGACATTATTGTAAATGACTGCTTCGTCTTGTCGCTGTCAGTGAGACTATAAATTCGAAGAAAGCATAAAGTGCGTGACTTCGTGGCTCCGTCGTTGATTGGCCGCGGCTGTCCTCTGCTGGGCTCTTTTGGAACCTGTGGATGGTCGAACTAGGAACAGGTGTCCCCATATGTCAGTTGCATTTGTTTGATCGTGCAAAGGGGTCTGAGGAAGCTCAGATTTTTTCCCCCGTCTTCGTAAATGACAACCTCATGATGCTTACCAGCACTTCTGCTCAGATGTCTGAGCAGCGCTCTTGCGTAAGTGCAAGGCGTTTGACCTTTCGAGTACTCTTTTAATGCAACCGTTTTGTTTTTCGATCGCACCTTCAAAAATCGAAGACTGCCATCGAAATCGGTGGCAGTCTACCACGCACACTTCACGTCGTAGGTTTCCCTCGTCATTGTGACTTTTGCGATACTCCCATTGAGCAGACAAGACAATCCAGGTGACAAAAAAGGTCTCGTTTCCGTTCCCAGCCGAAGCAAAAGCTTATTTCCAATCTTTCTTTGTTGCTGTCCATAAAGAGAGCCACTCTGCGGATACGGATCTCCGCCTCTCTTCGGTCTGCGTTCTCTAGTAGTAGTTACTGGACAGAGATGCTCTTCGAGGAGTCATCTTGGACGGGGACCGCATTCCACGTTCGTGTCCACGGACAGCGAGCCAGCGTGTGGTGGCGAAGAGGAGTGTGTATTTGAAAGTGTAGAGTTTCTCTTAGCGGCTTTGCGGAAAATATTTAATAGAAAAATAATTTATTTACTAAGGTAGATTCTATGTGGCAAAAAAATATTATCTAAATTAATAAAGGTACAGTGTACCTTATCTACATTTTAAAATGTATACTTGGCTTACAATACATTACAATATTTTTATTGGCGGTCCAAGGTTCGACCCTTCGCGGTCCGGATACGGACCGCGGTCCGCCTGTTGCTGACCCTTGCTCTAGAGGTTAGAGTAAATTTGAATTTAGAACATCGTGTGTACTGAGGTTTTGAATTCAAAACATAATTCAACCTATTTATTTCTACCTCCTTGGTGACGAATGCATCATACATTTTTTTTAATATGTTAAAAACTCAGACTCGGAACCTCCTTGGTGTACTTACTTTTTTTTAATTTGTTTAGCGCGAAAACATTTAAAAATTTGCATTTAGTCATTTCCTTCATTGGAATGAATCCACCTCAGCAAGGAAAAGTTACATGTTGCACTCGAGTGCAAAGATTTTTCACCTTGTGCTCTTTTGATTCCCCTTGCTACGCTCAGGATTCTAATTTTGAATCACTCGCTGCGCTCGTGATTCAATTTTAGAATCCTTCGCTTGCTCGGTCATCAAAATTGAGCACGCGGTTAAAAATCAACTTTGCACTCTTGTATAACAAATAACTATTGGTGACCCGACTTGAACACCTACAGTATGGTTTTTAAACTTTCGCGATTTGAACACATAATGTTAATATAATACGAGGCTTGATCACGAATAATTCATTGTTTAAAAACCGCGACGTTTCGGCAGCGTTACAAGCGCCGTGGTCACGAGAAGACTCGAAGAGAAGATCGAGATCCCCTCATTTCCCAATGAGACGACCCGCAATTTCTTCAGTCTTCTCGTGACCGCGGCGGTTGTAACGCTGCCTTTTTTTTTTTTTCTAACGGACCTAAACGTCGCGGTATTTAAACAATGAATTATTCGTGATTAAGCCCCGTACTATTTATATTAACATTATGTGTTCAAGTCGCTAAAGTTTAAAAACAATACTGTAGGTGTTCATGTCGGGTCACCAATGTAGGTGTTACTGTTAATAGAGAAGAAATGAAACCACGTCATTGTATAAACGCCGATTATATTGATCTGAACTGTACAAGTGACGCGGGGCGAGAGACTGCTCACTCTCCACTGCAATCCGCTTATTATATACTAAAATCTCACATCATAGGTACATAATATGTGATCCTACAATATATTTTTAAAAAGAAATATCTGATTTAGAAAACGATTTATTTAAATTAAAGCGTGACGAGACGAGCAGGACATGTGCCTGATGGTAAGCAACATGCCTGCCACATAACAACACAGTGACACGCAGCTATTGGACTGGTAAATCCATTCGTTTTCATAATCAGTATTCGTTCAATCGATAGAAAATTGTACGGCATGCAGAAAAGCCTAATGAACTAAAGCGCCTCGCGTGTTTTTCACAAGAACACAAAGGAACGGACAGCATAAAGAGGTACAGAAACGTTCGCTTAATGAAGTGAAAACTTCCTTTGGCACACCACACACAATTTTTCGTACGCGTAAATAAAGCTCATCGTCACGTTCGTAAGTGAAAAATTTCGTTCGGGTGAACTCGGGACCGCCGAGTGTGAAAGATAGTAGATAGAAAGATAGTCAGCTCCTACCACAGGCTGATGCTGTCTGTCAGCTGTCAGTGTAGTGTTGCCGTGTTTACTATATTGTATCTCTTTACTTAGTCAGTGACTAAATTCAATTTAGATGTCATCATTGTTATTCACTAGCTGTACGCATGCCACAGCGAAGCGTGGCACATTGTGATGCAAAAAATTAGATAAAAACAATCCTTGATGCGGATTATATATCATTCTAAAATTTCAGCTCGATCGGTGCAGAACTTTTTGAGTTTTTGAAGAGTACACAAACCAACACAACATTTTATATATAGAGATTATTCAATAGTTTTTAATAGTTATTTCTTATTTTAGTTTTCATTTGCATAGTTTTCACTACCGTGCATTCTTAAGCACATTTTTTATTTACACTTGTTTATTTAGGTGAGGTGGTTAAAATGTATTTGATCTTATTATTTCCCTGGTTCCACATCCCACTTGAACTTCTGGCCTTGGTCCGTGAAGCAATGAATGAGACCTTCGCTCGTCTTCAATTGCACTCGAATGCATACTCACCCAGGAAATTGCATTAGAGCGTTCTGATGCATCGTTTATGCGTGATTATTCATTTCACATGATTTAAACAAATATTTTTATATCCGGTTTGAAGGGCAATGTTTTCAGATAAATTACAGGGCTTAGAGATTTAACATCTTAGATCTCTGGGTGATGAGCGCAGTGCAGTGCTAGGTAATGATTCTTGTTCCAATAGCTGCGCGTTACTGTGCTGTTATGTGGCAGGCATGTTGCTTACCATCAGGCACAAGTCTTGCTCGTCTCGTCACTTTATTAAAAAAAAAAATATTACTAACAGGAGTTACGGCTGGTCTAGTTGGGAGAACGGCGACTGCCGATCCGGCGGCCCCGGGTTCAAGCCCCACTCGCACCACTCTCTTTTCGAAGTCATGTGCGTAATGCCGCTAACTTAAAACGGCGAAGGAAAACATCGTGAGGAAACTGACATGTACCTAAAATGTTTCCAAGTCATGTGTCATCCCCGCACCCGCACTGGGTCAGCGTGGTGGATTATGGCTTTAACTCTCTCCTTGCGACAGAAGGCCGGAGTCCCAGCAGTGGGAACATTTAGTGGGCTGTTGATTGAACAGTAGGCGCGGGTAAAAATCGAGCGGTTTTTACCCGCAGCTCCCGTATACACACACTGTTTTCACGGTATGAATACTTAGTATCTTTTGTGGTAATCCAGATCATAATCTGTGTTTCAAACTTCAAGCCGATCCGTTGCGACGTGATTGAGCAACAAACATCTAAACATTTGTATAATATTTGCAGGATTATGTATTTTTTAAACAAATACTTTTAATATTCTATCAACGATGATAAACATATGCAAACTACATATATTATGTATTTTTACATATACTTAACTAGATGTTATACCAAATAGAAATTATGAACAATCTGTAGTAGGTAAACGAGGAAACCACAGCACAGAGCATAAGATATTAACACGGAGTTAGCGTCAGCTTAGCACACATTAGCACTTGCCAAGGATGGTACGTGGGCACATCATAATACCGAGCCGGCTGCGCCGTGTGGGTCTGAAGCTGCCGTCATACCAACACGGTGGCGGTCACGACGTTTTAGACATAGCATTCACAAATTTAAACTTTGAAAATGTACCTATAGGTACTACTTCTATGCTCTTACCTTAGTTTTGTTTGTTTGACGTGTGTGTAAATTTACAGCTGCTAATGCAGCTCGTCTATTATTCAAAAAAATAATTGTACGAATAAAGGAGTTTGGCTATAACTTCGTAAAGCACGACAGCCAGAGAGTCAAGACCATTATGCAATGCGCTGGTCCAGTGCAAGTTCATGTTTTCCTTCACCGTTTTTAAATTAGCAACTGATTGGCGACATGACCTCGAAAAGACAATGGTGCGCGAAGGATTTGAACACGTGGCTCTGGATCGGCAGTTGCCGTTCGACTAGATCAATTGTAACTTAATAGACTTGCCATAAATCTACCATATCGCCCTTAAAAAAACGACAATAGTAATTTTCTCAGCAATAAATACTAGCGGCAGTTTGGTCATATGTGTAACTTATTATCATGGTATCCTGTTTTTAAATAGACACTTATTCATCCGTGTAAACAATCACCATGAATCATCGCTAAAGGTGCAAGAAATCTCAAACTGAAGGTCAGAGCAGTTATTTTAAACTAACCATAAAGATCCATGTTATAGTGGAAGGACGCTTTGCAAAGTCCGCCTGCGGAAGTACCACCTGAAGGAAGTACCTGAGTTCGTTATTCTACCGCCAAGAAATAATGTGCAAGCACCTGTGTTCTGGTTTGAAGGTCAATGTTTAGAGATAAATTATAGTATAACAGATCATATCTCTGGGTGAAGAAAGCAATGCAGTGTTAGGCAGTGGTTTGGACTCTTCATGCTCAAATAGCTGCGCAGCACAATGCTGTTTTAAGCGAATATAATTCTATTATTGCATAGCAGTGAACGTATGTGTTGAAGGTCCTGTCACTATATTTAAAGTAGCTTAAAAAATTGTTTCATGAAGAATAGTTACGTGATAAAACGAAAAAGTTACTCATGACGCTGGCTGGTAGTGCAGAAATATTCCCTTTGGTGGTACAGGACGAGCACTTTTGTAAATAGTGTCGATGAGAATCAAGAAGATGACATAAATAAATAAATAAATAAATATATATATTTATATTGTTTGAGGATGTATATATATATATATATATATATATATATATATATATATATATATATATATATATATATATATATATATATATATATAAATATTTATTTATAAAGAATTGCCGACATGTGCTAACAGCATAGCCAACAGGCACAAACAACAAACAAATTTGTTTTCTTTAAACAAATGTTTAATGAAAACATGTTCCCACCGATCCGCGTAGCGACCGCGCCTGTCTGGTGGAAACCTTAAACTAATATTAGTAGGATTACCTGCTGGCCGGGCAAATAATTTGCATCCAAATGAATAATTATTTTGAGTAGTTATTTAGGTAAAGGTAGACTTGTGTTGCATTACTTTGTTGAGCTCATTATTGGACCGTACCCTGGTCGAGGCTCAGTAGGTACCGGTACGTAGTATTATTATCTATACTAATATTATAAAGCTGAAGAGGTTTTTTTGTTCGCACGCGCAAACCTCAGAAACTACTGGACCGATTTCAAAACTTCTTTGCCAGAGTCCGCCTGGGGAAGTACCACACCTTTGCCAGTTATTCTACCGCCAAGCAGTAATGTGCAAACATTACTGTGTTCCGGTTTGAAGAGCAATGTTTCCAGAGAAATTACAGGGCTTAGAGATATAAGATCTTAGATCTCTGGGTGACGAGCGCAGTGCAGTGCTAGGTAATGATTTGGACTCTTCGTGTTCCAATAGCTGCGTGTCAACCAAAAAACCTTGACTTGAAACTGCACATGGTTGGCGCAAAAGTTGTTTCTTCTTTCTTCATAGATGAATATGTTGTTACAGAAGCTGGAGGGAAACATCACCATGGACAAGCCCACGATGCATATGCTGAATGTCCAGGAGAAGGGTGGACAGACGCAGAAGAAGAACCAATACATTGCTGCTGTAGCAGGTACATATACAAAAATGTTTATTGCTGTATGCAGGACCGACATGTCAGAAAGTTCACCCATTTAAACTGGCCTCTTCGAGAGGCATGCAATGGGTATTTTCGTAGTAGCGATGTTTGTTAACCTCTCGCTCCCACTTCTACAGCATATAAACTAACTACATAGCCGTTTTTTGTTAATTCGTTTAGGAGGTCGTAATACTTATTTTGTTTCATCGCGTGGTCTTTAGGTATATTAGTTTCCCACGGTACGGTAAGTTCTACAAGGAATATGCGTTTCGTAGCTCTAGGAAAAAGGAAAATGTCCGGTCTGGATGACGAAACACCCACATCCTCTGGGATCCTGTAGTGCTTTTCATACGTGTCCATTAAAATAGTCCAATCAGGTGCTGTACCCAGGATTGAGTAAGGCTTGTGCCTGGAGTTTGAAGTTGAGCCTTGCCCCATGTTTTTATTTTAGTCTAGTCTATGCATATGTTTATAATTCCCACGACTGCATCTATTTTATTATTTTTTGGTTTTTAGTACATTTATGTTACAACATAAAACCATTTAACTTAAAAAGTTTTTTTACCTATTTTTATTATTAGTTTATTATTACTGGTAGGATTTTTCCAAATGTAGAATTTCTCTGTGAGTTTATAAATGAACACATCTATTCGCGGTAAAATCTAACGTAAAAACTACTAACTACTAACCCACAACTCTTTTGTGACTGGACTAGTGACGGTGTTAGAACTCGGAGACAGGAAGAAATACGACTTCGCTTACCAACATCGAAATCAGCATTGATGCGTAAGAGTATATTTTGTATGGCTCCCATCATATTCAGCAAAATACCCAGGAATGTCAGAGACTTAAATGTTGATCTATTTAAACGTAAGCTCAAAAAAATGTTAAAGAAAAGATGTTATTATGAGATAACTGACTTTCTTAGCGATAAAATCTATAATATTACTGAAAATTCAACTTATAGCTCACAATGATTAAAACAAAATCACATTAATTACTATATAGTTACAATATTGACCTTGTATAATTCATGACATTTAACAATATATAATTACTAAAATTTATTAATTCCTATTGACATTCTATATTATAATTTGACATTGTTGCTATCCATTATTTAATTTAAATTATGTGTTATCACAATGGTGACATAATATGACCTAAAAGTGTAATTTGTTAGGAGTATATTTTAAATGATCCTTGTTACTTTTATTTATTTATTTATAAGCATGATTAAGTATTATTAGTTCCTGTAATAAAATTTGTACGCCGAAACAGGCAAGAACATGAGGCACTATACTTGAATTACATCTGTACACTGCTGTTAATGTATGTGATTACACAACCATGTTCTGACAAATAAATAATTTGATTTGATTTGGGTCTGGCAAGACAATTTGTTTTAGTCTTAATTTATACAGTGTTTTTTTTATAATAGTCATCTGATTGACTTCTTCCTCATCTTCTTTTCATTTCTGGTTTTTTATTCGGTAGAGGCTTTATTAACAAAACTAAAATACAATGAGAACTACACTACACTACAAACCTACCTAACTAACTAACTACTTACACTAAGCACACCTGACACCTGAATTATAATTTATTTACAATTATAATTTATATTTAGTTGTGTTATACTCGTGTGTCATCTGATTCTTCGACGTACGATCTAAACCCTTATGTGGATCTAGTCTACAAATAAATAGTATGTAACTCAGATCTCCGCAAGTTGAAATATGTTGAAATATGCCATGTGTGACCATGCTCAGGGCCACACCCTCCGGTTTCACCCGCATAGTTTCCAAAGTAAGCCATCAAATTCTGAGTTATAAGTTTTCACTTCTATAGGCAGTTCCAATGACTAACAGTTTGTTTTGTATGTACAAATGATGAATCGATTTTGATGGTTACAAGTTCGTGTTTTCAAGTGTAAACCGTAAGTGTAAAGTGTAAGTGTGTATTAACCGCATCGTCGCTTAACATCAGGCGAGATGGCGGTCAAGTGTGAGCCTATAAAAGGTAAAAAAAAAGTTAAAAAAATATGTTGACAGCGACAGTGAATCTGTTTCTTCTAGATAAACACGCTCTATCGTAGACCGCATCGTCGCTTAACACCAGGTAAGACTGTGGCCAAGTGCAAACCTATCATTGTTAAAAATACAACATTTGTGCTGACATAGGCGTTGACGCAACTTGGCGCCACAATGGCAGAAAATCTTGGCAATGTATATAATAGCTGTTCACTTTCCTTCATGAATAGTTTATTCGAAAAAAAAAAAAACTTGTCATTACCTACCTCAAATCACCTGATAGTTGACGTCAGTTCTGCTGACCCGGGGTTAAGGCCATCAGTCTGAATATGGAAGAAATTTTTAAAAGAAACATGACAATTCTTATCAACATTTATTAATTTTTATTTTAAACACTCAATTGGACAGCTTACAAGTGACGGCATAATCCTGAATCTTATTACTTTATACCCTTCTATCATCCTACATAGGTCTTCTGGTGGTTCATTTGACCCATAAATTTTAATCACAGGCCTGTAGCCTATTACAATGTAATGTTGTTCCCACGGAAAGAAACTAGATTTTTTTGGCGTGCCATTTTTTTTTGTTTAAAGAAATAACAAATAATTATTAGTCATTAACAACACTTGCTTAGTCTTTCTTACAACAGTTATTTGTCCATAACAAATAGCTATATGACCACTAACAACAGTTTACTGAGCCCCAACAACAATACTTATTTGATTAGTTCGAAGCTATACGTACGATATCTTGTGAAGAAGTGTCGACCAACATTTATTTATTTATCATTTGTTCTCCTAACAATAGCGATTTATTTGTCCCTAAAAACTGTAACCATACAACAATTTTTAGTCCCCCTATCAATAGTTAATTGTCCGCAACAACTGCTGTATATACAATAGCAACCGCCAATTGTCCACAACAACAGTTACATGTACACTAACAACAGTTCATTGTTCACAGCTGCAATCGGCGCCGTGATCGCGGGCACCATCCTGGCGTGGACATCACCCGCTTTACCGCAACTTGAACAATGGGACCCAGTGACAGCGAGGTTCAACTGTTCTCTGATTGAGAACAATCCAACCAACAACATCACTGTTGTTAATGCCAACTCTACGAACGCGAACAAAACAATACTAGTCAACAAACGGTGTCAAGAGGCTGATTTCTTGTTCGAGACAAGAGAGTGTGAGTACTTTTGAATACGTCTACTATGGTTATGGTACTTACTCCTACTATCCTATGTATAGGTACTAATATTATAAAGCTGAAGAGTTTGTTTGTTTGAACGCTAGGATCTCGGGGAAGTACTGGTCCGAATTGAAACATAAAAATATACCTTAAAAATGCGCTACTGCATACTACATAGCGAAAATTCAAAAAGGGATAGTTAGTTATCAGCCAATTTCATCAAGTTGTTTTTTTATATCGATGTGCGCGCACATCGCAAGAAATTCAAAACAACTTCAACTCTTGGTTTATGGCTTTTATTGTGGTTTAGCCTCACAATTTCGCCAATGTCAAGTATAAATATAATATATAATCTACATTTTTGAAGAAAAAACGGACGACGCGTTCGTCAAA
The DNA here is from genome assembly GCA_017562165.1 of Ectropis grisescens. Classification (NCBI taxonomy): domain Eukaryota; kingdom Metazoa; phylum Arthropoda; class Insecta; order Lepidoptera; family Geometridae; genus Ectropis; species Ectropis grisescens. The sequence goes on along the minus strand of CM029792.1, from coordinate 3,508,951 downwards.
GCGCCATTTTTTCTCAATGTCAGAAATTCAAATGCTGACGCACTTTAAAAAGTACTAGTATATCGTCAAATAGCCAGACAAGCAGGCCTTGGTCGAGATCACAATCGCTTAGAGGTTGAAGATGGAAAGAGGCCAATGATCTGTCAACAGACATTAATAGGTCCAGCAAACCTCGTTACAAGAGCCTCAGTTATTGTTCTCAAAAACTACGTTATAGTTTTGGTTGAACGTCACAGACCCCTCGATGCCGTAGGCGGTCTTGGCAAGTCTGTCCGTCACGCGATATTTATGTATATTTACAGCTCTGACGGAACGCTCGGCACACCTCCTAACTCTTGGCAACAACATTAGTTTGTACAAAGCTCGCACAGATAGCGTATACTAAGTCTAAAAGGGTACTCACCTATTTCGTATAACTTTTAATAACCAAGCGTGTAACAAATCCGAGTGCCTTGTAAGTTACGGCTGGTCTAGTAGGTGGAAAGCCTTGTTATCTATTCTATTCTATGCTCTAGGTTCAAATCCCACGCGCACCACTGTCATTACAAAAATATGTGCGTGATACTGCTAATTTTAAAACGGCGAAGAAAAACATCGTGCGGAACCTGATATGTACTTAGAATCTTTCGCGGTCATGTGTGATCCACCAACCCGCTTTAAGCCGGCGGAGTGGATTATGTCTTGTCTCTCTCCTTGCGATAAAAAAAAATGTGAGCCGTCACGGGACGCCTGGCAGATGTGAAACATCGACATTATGTTGTAAAAGTAATATGCAGAAAAGAACATATTGTGATGGGAACTAAATAAGTCATAATGATAAAATATAACGATTTTTTTTTTCCAGATAACGATGACTATTTATTGAGTAAACATTTATTTTCATTAAATACCAAAAAATTCGAATGTGTTTCAAATCGTGACTACTTAATTCGATTACGCATGGCGACGCGTCGCCACACCGTACACACTACTGCATATAGACTATATATACCATCGTATAGCGTGGCGACGTGTCGCCACGGCATGCGTCGCCACGCCAGAAATCGGTTTTACGTGCGACTATAGATGTTTCACATCAAAAATCCGGAGCCCCAGCAGTGGGAAGATTTAGTGGCTTATACCGATACACATATCCACCGTGCTTTCCTTTAGGGCCGGCATACTACCTACTCGAAAATTACTTAGTTTTTATTACATAATTAATAATTAATTTAATTATTTAAAATTACCGTTATTTGCGGTGCTAGTTTATAAGTGTTTTACTGTAATATTTCTGTTTTTGTGTCACAATAAAGAGTTATCTATCTATCTACTTCAGGCAGGATTCAAATCTTTCGTTCGAAATAAATTAATTGAAGTTAACCTTTTTTGTGGCACCCTAAATTTGTACAAATACTCAAATATCCGTCTGGCGGCCGTGCACTCATTCATTCCAAATATTATGAGTAGAGTCAAACCTATAAATATATGCGCTATTTGCGGCTGCAATAGCGCAGAGGAGAAAACAGTCGATTCCCAAGCGTGAAGTCGTAGGTTCCAACCCGGTGCAGCTCTGAGTATTTTCCCAAATTCAGATTTATAAGTTTATCCTTAATAGAGAGGGAAAATATCGTGAAGAAACTATTTCGTAAACTATATACAGTATCCTACTTCCAACTAACATTATAAATGTTTGGATAAATATTATTTATTAATAACAATTATATCATTATAGCATTGCCATTCAGCGTGGTAACGCCGCCAGCATGCTGGGTACGCTTCCGATTGGTAGTGGGCTTGAACATCTTGATTATCTATAGACCTACAGTGGTCTATAGATAATTCAGGTGTGCTTAGTGTAAGTAGTTAGTTAGGTTTGTAGTGTAGTGTATGTAGTTCTCATTGTATTTTAGTTTTATTATATCATTAAAGATAAAGATAATTTATTGAACAAAAAATACAAATACAATGAATTATGTGGCTCTGCCTATTGCTTTAGTATAAATACTGTGGTGCAAAAGGCAGTGTCTTCCATTTGATCACTTAATTATGATGTTCAACAACATAAAATTTAGGAACAAAAACAAACTTATAACTAATTTGCAAATAAGTAATACTGTTAGAAAGCAAAAAAAGCAACAAAATTAAACGTAATTATTAACTAAATGTAATTATTTTATTAATATTAACACAATCCCATTTAAAGATAAAGAAATGAATAATAAAAAGATTTCAAACAAATCAGATTTACCAAGCATATAATGAAAACAATGACTATATGTATCTTATAACACTTTTTTCATTAGTTTTTCGCCATCAGCATAATCAAAGCCTGTTAACCAATTGAAAGTGACGTTCTTCAGTTTATATGAGAGTAAATTTTGTATATCTTGCAAACTATTAATTTTATTATAAAATATGGGTGCCATATGGAGGTAATGTCTCCATGCCACTTCACAGTTGTAAACCATTATAAATAACAATTATATTATTATAAATGTCAATGTTTGGATATTTGTTTGTTTGTTGCTCACTCACAATCACGTCGTTATTATGCAACGAACAGATAAATCACTTAATATATTTCTAAACATTTATTTTATGTACTTACATACTTACCTACTAAGGCAAGTTTGAAAATATCTAGCCAAGAAATTAATAAATATAAGTTTACTTCATATGAAATGAATGGTCTAATCTAAAATAAAAATAAAACACTTAAGTAAAATATGTATGTCTGTAGAGATAAATGTCATACAGATAGTCCAACTCAGTTGTGCGCGCGGCCCTATGTGTGCGTGGGCTTGTAATAAATAGATGATTTCAAATAGATGATTGAGTAGCGCTTAGTTAATAACAATTATGTTACATTATTTTTCGATTTTGAGTGCCTGTTTGTGGTTTTTGTATAATAATAGTTTATAATACATTAGTCTACGTAACAAACAATACTTACCTACTAAGGCAAGTTTGAAAATATCTAGCCGAGAAATTAATAAATATAAGTTTACTTCATATGAAATGAATGGTCTAATCTAAAATAAAAAAAAACACTTAAGTAAAATATGTATGTCTGTAGAGATAAATGTCATACAGATAGTTCAACTCAGTTGTGCGCGCGGCCCTATGTGTGCGTGGGCTTGTAATAAATAGATGATGTCAAATAGATGATTGAGTAGCGCTTAGTTAATAATAATTATGTTACATTATTTTTCGATTTTGAGTGCCTGTTTGTGGTTTTTGTATAATAATAGTTTATAATACATTAGTCTACGTAACAAAGGACGTGATTTTAGGATGAAACTGGTTTTATTCAGCTTCCGCCAGTTCTAGGCTGAGAAACCTGATTGTATGATTAGCATTGATGAATTATGTTGACTTAATAAACTGGATTTCGTGATAAAATGCGAATTTGCCTCCTATTTACGATCTACTTATAGCCTAATTTACAATTCACATAATGAAGTAATATTCTTACGTTATTACATCACGAAATGCAATTGCGTAGGCGCAGAACAAACTGACTACTCAAGCTTTTGACTCAAAGTAAATCTGCTAATTAACCCCCCGACCAAAAAAGGGGTATTATAAGTTTGACGTCGATGTCAGTCTGTCTGTGTGTGTGTCTGTCTGTGGCACCGTAGAGCTAAAACGGATGGGCCGATTTTGATGCTTTTTTTTATTTGAAGGTTAATATCCAAGTGGATATTCTTAGCTATGTTTGGTTAATATCGATTCAAGATGGCCGCCTCCACAAAATGGCGGACAAAATATTTCTTCACAACCTACCTCAATATGGGTATCAAATGAAAGGGCTTGACTAGTAGAATATTGTACAGATAAATACATGTTAAGACAAATCCGAATTCGGGGCTTAATCAAAATTTTTAATTTTGTTCTTGTAAGTGTTATAAATATACGAAATCATGGTTGTTTGTTACTCGATCTTGTATTTTTTGTTTTATGAAACTACTAGCTGGGTCCGTGGTTACATCCGTTTTTTTTTTTCACGGAACCCTAATTGCTTTTCTTAAGTAAGAGTAGCCTATGTTATGCCTTAGAAGTAGAACATCAGCTATCTGGTAGATAGCTATTTTGATTTATTTGTATTGATCAAAGAGTTTACTTACTACGTATAGAATTAGAGTTGGCACAAACGCTTTACACCGAAAGCACGGGTAGCAGCATCTTTCTTACCTTGTCGCTCTTGTGGACGTGTCATACTTTTGTCGCGGCACTTTGTTGCCATAGAAAGTATGCACGTCATCTGTTTACGATTGACACAAAGAGACCCTGCGGAAAATCTAACTCTATACGTATGTGTAAACTCTTTGGTATTGATTAAAAATTGACAAACATACGAGTAAGTATAGATCATCAAATTTCCGGAGTGGTGATTGTGACGTCACGTCGTCTTAAAAATCGTACTATGAAGTGACGTCACTCGAAACTTCAAAACACTTTGTCTTCGTAATGTTTAGTTTGTAAAACAAAAGAAGAAAAATGATCTTTTAGGGCTCCGTAGCCAAATGATGGCAAAATACGGGATCCTTATAGATTCGTCATGTCTGTCTGTAATGTGTCCGTACGTGTGGGTTATCTATGGATAGGTCTTCAAAAATGATATTGAGATTTCTTATTTTTTTTTTCTCTAAACTGAATAGTTTGCGCGAGAGACTCTTTCAAAGTGGTAAAATGTGTGTAACTTCTAAAATAAGAAAATAACAAAACTAAAAAAAAATTATGATGTACATTTACATTACCATGAAAACTTTCAACGAAAATTGGTTTGAATGATATCTAGTAAGTAGTTTTATTTGAATACGTCATAAATTGACTATTGTTAAAACACTGATTAAAGTAACAACGAACTACAAGAACTTTTGGATTATGTTACTTGCTGCTACGGGAGCCTTCCTGGGCGAGTCCGACTCGCACTTGACCACTTTTATTTAATAATCTAACTGACAGGCTATTTAGTTTAAATCTACGTTCAATCATCACACCTATTGTCTATCTATCTGTACCACAAAACCCGATGCTAGCCCACTGATTGGCCCATTATATGGATTGTGTGCTCGCCCGCCGGATGTTACCTCAGCGATGTATAGATATCGTAACTCGGTACTACTCTTATTCGCGTGGGATGAGAATAAATCGGACAGGAAACATTAATTCGACGGGGAAATAACGCTAGCGTACGAAATACACGGTATCGAAAAATTTGAATCTAGGCCGCATTCTGAGGTAGTCCTTAGAATGCGGCCTAGATTCTAATTTTCTCACTCCACGGTTGTCTGAAAGAGTTCGGTTTGAGCGATAAGGTCACTATTTGCTACAATATTTTAGATATTATTTTAAGCGTGTTTTTGTGTGTACAATAAAGATTTTTCTCGGCCTATCTAATTTGTATGAAATATTATCAAATATAGATTAGTGATACTACATTCCTAGTGTAGTAATTAATTAGTGAAATTCTTTACTAAGTCTAACGAGGTACTATTGGCTACCATTTTTAGCCCCAACGCAAAATAAAGGGTATTTATTATAAGTTTGACGTCGATGTCTCTGTGTGTGAGGGTGTCTCTGTGTGTGAGGGTGTCTCTGTGTGTGAGGGTGTCTCTGTGTGTGTGTCAGTGTCAGTCTATGGCATAAAGTCACGAAGTCACGATTGCAAGTTACTACTTGGTTGTGGAGTAACTGGCAAAGGTGTTGTATTTGTACAGGTAGGCTCTGCAAAGGTTCCTAAAACCACAGAATTAAACTACAAAAACGAATTAATAATTGATGCATTTCTTTCGGAGTGTTCTCAACCTTTGTCCTATTTATCTGCACAATTGAGAAGGCACAAAGAATGCTATACGATAAGCGTTCGCTATCAGGCAGAACACAGTCCATGTTTAGCCAATGAGGATGTACATCCGCCGAGCCCACTCCACGAGTTACAATGTTTTTACGTCATGGTTGTTCTTGACAAATGTCTATAGTGAATTTCCTGCTAAAAAAATTGGTTGTCTGTAAAGTCGGTTGATTTACGGACGATAACTTACGTGACAATATCATAACAAAACAATGATAGATGCGGCGCAAGCGTACAATGAGCGTAACGGAACAATGAGCGTAACGGGACACTTTTTCGTGCATGCAGCCGGCGTTCATCGATTTATTAGACGTTGTCACGTCAAAAACCAGCCAAATAGCAAACGCATAAATCACTAGCAGCCAAAAAGGTCGTACCTACTTATTACTGTGATAAAAGCCTATGTGCTATTCTACATTTTAACCTGTTCCAAATTTCAATCAGATCCGTTCAGAATTTCTGCCATGATTGAGCAACAAATATGCAAAGTTTCTTATAATATTAGTAAGAAGTCGTTTATTTATAATATTAGTAGGAAGTAGAATTAGAAAGTTCGAATGTTTCTTGAATGAATGTGAATGTTTGAATGTGAAAGAAAACTTCAACAAACAACGGAATAAATCCTTCTTCTGTCATCATCATACTACATGAGGACAGGAGAAAAGTTTCCAGAGTTTTATCTGGTGCATAAGCACCCCACTAAATGATCCCACTACTGAGACTCGTGGCCTTTTCTCGCAAGGAGAGAGTCAAGGCCGTAATCTATCACGCTAGTCCAGTACGGGTTGCTGGATGACACATGACCTCGAAAGATTCTAGGCACATGTCGGTTCCTTCAACATGGTTTACTTCACTGTTAGTGGCATTACGCACATGACTTCGCAAATAAAGTAGTGGTGCGCGTGGGATACGAACCCAGGGCTCCGGATCTCCCGGTCCAGTTTTCTCGACTAGACCAGCCGTAACTTCGTAGACCGGTGTGATGAATGCAAATATTGTACGCCATTTCTATTAATAAACAAGCTGCTGCAATAAGTTGTTCAGTAAATTCCAATTCAAACCCTGTAGACGCCTAAATCACGAGAAAGTCTGTGACGTCACCGCGGGCGCCCTCTGGCAGTCATCCAAGACTTTGTTTTGATCTGAATGCACGTGGGAGAGTCTTGAACTCGGACTTGCTCGAATGCGTTCTAATAAGAGTTTTGAAACGGAAATGTGATATCCAATAATTCTGAGTGCTTAAAGGGTTTGGGTTATAATTACCGTTGGGTTAGGAGTGTTCTAGAACGGAGATAACGAATAAGTAAACATGGCGTAGGACGCTCTGAAACTCGATGAAGTGACGATATAAGGGTGCAGGCATTGGCGGAGAACTAGAATAGTGGCGTGGAGTGGGAGAGGCCTATGTCTTGCAGTGGCCTTATGGCAGCTACCTACAAGTGACTTATATTGACTGTATCGATATTTGGGCTAGATTAAAAGATGCAGGGGCGTAGAATTTTTAGTTTTTGTTCAATAAAATCTTAGGATAGAATTGTCCTTATCACTATGCTATATGTTAATGGTCCAATATATTTTCGTAGATAATTACCCAATTGTAGTGTCATTAAAGTTTCTATAGATACCGCTAGAATTGTCTTTCATAAACATTTAAGATCTAAAGGTTCACCCATTTTTTATTTAAATTTAGCAACTCCACATACTCCGGGGTCCGTGACCTTTGTCATTTGTTTTCTTTTTTACATAAATCTTGGATTAGGAGAAGAAAAGGAGATAGGGGGGAGTAGGTAACATTTTTATTCTAATTCTAGGCCTATTTTATTTTCTAAACCGCCTCCTCCCGGCTCAACGCCTCCACCACAACTGGTTCACCGATTAGTTTGATTAACTATTAACTACTTTTGCTGAAATTCTGTGTCTCTTTTTAGTCTCATACCTATTCTCATATCAACTACTTTTGCTGAAATTCTCCGTCTCTTTTCCAGTGGTGCTGGTATCCTCAATCCTGGCCATCGGAGCAGCGATATCCGCCCTGCCGGTGGGGGTACTCGCGCAGAAGGTGGGCCGCCGCCCCACCATCCTCATCCTGGCGATACCCTTCATGCTCAACTGGCTGTTGACTATCTTCGCGAACGGAGCCGGCATGATGATCGCGGCTAGGTTCTTCGCTGGCATTGGCACTGGTAAGCTTACAGAGTAAAGTAGGTAACATGTTTTTGAACACTGTTAAGAAACGTGTAAAAGAATTCTACCTTTTAACCTCAGTACTCTAGTTTCTCTAAAACTGATGATTCTTTAAGTTGATGGTTCGTCATATTTTAAGAAGCTTGAAATTTGGTTTTAGGCTTTTGATAACAAATAAGTAAATAGTACCTGGGTGACCGAACTTTGAAAAAAGATATGCGGCCGGTTGGATTTGAACCCGGATCTACCATATTATGACCGCCCAACTTTCCGACTGAGCTAATAGACTGTCGCGCGACGTCGCGAAATTTACCGTCGAATTCTAATGTTTATGTAACAGTTTTTCAATATCTAAAAACGAGCATAAAATGGCGTTTTTTTAAATAAAACCTAGCCTAACCTAGCTAAACCTATTTGTCGTCCCCAAAACCCTCTGTATACATAATTTCATGAAAAATTTTCGAGCCGTTTCCGAGATTCAGATTCTATTTATATACATATATATACCTACAAGAATTGCTCGTTTAAAAGTATAAGATGATATTCCAAGTTTCTAAAAATGTTACTTATGAATCGTATTTGCCCAAAACGAATTTTCGTGAATATGATATTTCGTGATAATTAGATACCAATAATTTTCTCATTTTTCAAAAGTCTGACTTAGTGGCTTAGTTAAATATAACCTTAGGTATTGAAACGCAGGTATATATACGAATAGGAATAGGAAGTCTCTTACCAAGGAAGTCTACCTGCGTTTTGATACCCACCCATGTTAAATATTTATGTGATTAATACACATATTTGTAGAATAAGCATATTTGCAATTATACAAGTGTTTAAAAGGCTACGGTTGATTTAGTCGGAAGAACGGAGACTGTCGATCCGTAGCCCCAGGTTCGAATCCCACGCAGTAATGTTGCTAACTAACAAAACAAAACAGTAAAAAACAGTTATAGATATGGCCTTACAATTTTCTTTTCAGACTACTTGTGCCATGTTAAGTGTTATATCAGGTACTTGGCTCTCATAGCTTTGCTAGATGGTGTTGTGTGAAAAATGTCTTCCAATATTTATTTGTTCTGATTCCAGGTGGTATCTGCGTTGCTGCTCCCATGTACATCGGCGAGATCGCCGAGACCTCCATCCGCGGCTCCCTGGGCGCGTTCTTCCAGCTGTTCCTCACCGTGGGCATCCTCTTCACCTTCGCCGTGGGCGGTTGGACGCACTGGAGGGTGCTGTCTATCATCTCCGCGGTGCTGCCTCCGCTGCTAGTCGCTGTGTTCTGGTAAGCAGTTCTTCCAACTGTTGTGGGCGTCCACTCTACATTCGTCGTGGGCTGCTGGACGCACTGACGAGTGATGTCACTGCATCTGTGCTGCCGCTGCTGGTCTTTGTGTTCTTCCATCTGTTTTAAAAATCTGTTTCAAAAGTTACAAAGCAATTTCTCCAATGGTCTTTTAGGATACGGAAAGCTTCTTGAAGGGAATTTGGTGAGCAACGGAATTAGACACCCACACATACACACCCTCACACACACACACACACACCCTCTTATACACTCACATATTCACTCATACCCCATTGTCATATCGTTTTATGATTTTAATCGTTGTTGGGCCGTATGTATTTTTATGTTTATAATTATATCTCGATTGTAATTTAAATCACTCATGTGCCGTCAGTACGAACCTCATGTGAAACTAAAGTTAAAACTACCCACAGGACAAGTCTAACTTAGTGTGGGTGTTTTTGAAATTATGGGCATTTTGTACTAAACTAATAGATAAGATATCTCTGTACTTCTTATGCTTATTTGTTATTTTAGTTGAAATAAATTTGATTTGATTTATACCGTGGGCATTTACATAACGTCTGCGGCATAGCGTCAGAACGAGTAGTTCCGTTAAGCGATAGACCCTCAGATTCTTAGTCATCCAGTAATTCAAGATGTTTGCTGGTAATTCCAGGTGGATGCCGGAAACTCCCCCAGTACCTGCTGAGCAAGAACAAGCGCCGTGACGCGGAGAAGTCTCTCCGGTGGCTGAGGGGACCGGACGCCGACCTGACCGTTGAACTTGAGGACATGCAGAAAGATGTAAGGAAAAAAATCTATTTTACAAAAAAATATTTTATCATCACCCATTTTGTCTGAGTCAAAATACCTTTTTTATACTTCTTTGATACCATTTTAATTAGCCCATCAGGTAGATTATTGGGATACATATTTTTGTTTTGCCAAATTATTCGACAAAGAAAAACAAGTAGACAAAGTAGATAGTTGATCATCAAACATCTGGAGTGGGGGTTGTGACTTCACGTCTTCGTAAAAATCGTACAATGAAGTGACGTCACTTGAAACTTCTAAGCACTGTATCTTCTTGTCTGTGAAACAAAATAAAAACTACGTTTCACATATTCACTTCATTCGTTTCTTTAGTCACTATGCGCTTGCTGCCATAATCGCCTAATGTTTTCAAATCATTGACATAAGACAAGTGAGTAGACCTAAGATGTACGCAAGGAACTGCATGTAGTAGAAGGATTTTAAAAGTAGGTACTATTTATTATTTTAAATGTACAGTTTCTTAAGTTCTATCTAAATCCATACTTTAAAATGTCTACTTTCCATTCCTTAATATTGGTAGCGTGTAAAAAAATATTGTGTCTGCAAGTTCTACATTTATGAAAACTATTGTCATGTTTTACCGTTATCGGCCATAAACTTTTTTTTATTAAGAAATACCTGACTGGTCTCTGTATAATTACAGTGATGAGACGAGCACTTTACAGCCACGAGCAAGGCATGTGCCTGATGGTATGCAACACGCCTGCCTGCACAGTGTCACGCAGCTATTGGACCATGAAGAGTCCAAATCATTATCTGCGCTGCTCTGCGCTCGTCACCCAGAAATTTAAGAGTCTCTTTTCCAGTCCAGACCAGTCTTTTAACATACATGTTTTTTTTTTCAGGTGGACGACGCCTCCCGTCAACGCGCGGGCATCCTCAGCATGGTGACGAACAAGGCGTCCCGCATGGCCCTCATCTGCGGCCTCGGCCTTATGTTCTTCCAACAGTTCAGCGGCATCAACGCCGTCATCTTCTACACCCAGAACATCTTCGACTCCGCCGGTTCCTCCATCGAACCCGTCATCGCGTCCATCATCGTCGGCGTCGTCCAGACTATCGCCACCTACATCAGTTCAGTTTTAGTCGAACGCGCCGGTCGCAGGCTTTTGCTCCTCCAAAGTTGCATCATCATGGGACTCTGTCTCATCATTCTTGGCATCTACTTCAAGTTGCATAACGGTGATGTCGATGTGTCTGCGTTTGGTTGGTTACCGTTGGTGTGTTTAGTATTATTTATTATTTCGTTTTCGATGGGCTTCGGTCCCATTCCTTGGATGATGATGGCTGAGCTATTTTCGGTGGAGTTCCGCGGTGCAGCTACTGGAGTCACCGTGATCATGAACTGGTGTTTGGTGTTCATTGTTACCTTATGTTTCCCTATAATGGAGAAGGCGTTAGGCATTCATGTTTGTTTCTGGTTCTTTGCCGCCTTTATGGCCGCGTCCGTATTCTTTGTGTTCTTCTTAATCCCGGAGACGAAAGGGAAGACTGTATCTCAGATTCAAGCTATTTTATCGGGAAAGAGGACGTAAGCTACGTAGAATATTTTATTTAAAGCACGTTCTGTAATACCTAGTTTTGCAAATAAAATACTCGAAAGGGCAGAATCCATTACACATTCTGTAACACATATCGTACATGACGTGTACGTGTCGTTACTTGTAATAAAAATGTTTTACAGGTTTACGCTGAAAAGGTTAATAAATCCTAAAGGAAGACTTCGAGCTATCTTTTAGTCCTGTATCATTTATTGGGTATGAATAAAACACTGAAAAAAGTGCCTAAGTACAAATAGCTGAAATGAGAGGTTGTGTGTTTTTTTGAGTTTGTAATGGTTTTATAATATTCAGAATGAACGAGGATTCGATCATACTCGTATAGTTATGATTAGTTTATTTATAAATTAGAATTTGTTAAAGCTATTAGTATGTCTTTGTGGACTGAGTTTCGTTGATTAAAGATAGCATAGATTTTATGTTGGTACTATCTAACTGTAAACTCAATGTATCGCCTAAAGTCATAAAGATTAAAGCACACAAATAGTTTTATAAGATTAAGTGAATAGCGAACTTCAACAGGAAACTTTTCAAAAAGGGTACTATTGAATAACTGAATAAGTCTCCAGGCAGGCAAATCGTCGTCGGAAGGTCGTCGGTAATTCTGTTGTTCCAGATGTTCATAAGCGACAGACATCGCTTACCATTAAGACGACCGAACGCTTGCTGCCATTCACATTATAAAAAATACTCAAAAAGTTTAGCACCGATCGAACTGAAATTTTAGAATGATATATAATCCGCATCAAGGATTGTATTTATCTAACTTTTGCATCACAATGTGCCACAGCGAAATGTGGCTGTACCCTACCACACTTCGCTAGTCTATTTATATATAAATGAATTGCTGTTCGTTAGTCTCACTAAAACTCTACAACGGCTGAGCCGATTTGGCTGATTTTGGTTACGTTTGGTTTGGTTACCTACTGTTTCGAAACGCCTCAATATTTAAAGATTTTTTTGTGTAGATATTTGGTAAGAGAATAGGTTGTAAAATCGTTTTTCACCCTCCGCTTTCAAATCATCTCAATTTCAAGATGCAAAAAGACCTGTCAATGTCTTGACAGAACTTCTTATTATTCTTATTTCAGCATAGGTGGCGCCAATGTTTTATTTTGTTAGACAAACAGTGGTGGTACGCTTGGTAAAATTTAGAACTATCTTTGACAAGTCAATTTGCATCTGGAAAACGCCTCATTTTAGTGTATGAACGGTGTGAACCCGAGAATAGTTCCACCGTTTTGGCAGTGTTATTTAATTGTAATGAGGCAAAGATAGTTTTACCTGTAAGGAGGCCTTTTCAGAATGTCAGACATGAGTGACGAATGAATGAAAAAATATTTCAAATTAAATTAGGTAACATTGACATATTTTATGGTTATCACATTTCCCTAACAAATATGACACACATAAACTATTTTCGTACAAAAAATTAAACCGAATTCAAAACTACAAATAGGCACTCAAAAGCGAAAAATCATTATTATAAGCGCTACTCACTCATCTATTTGATGTCGGTGCCAGCCAAATCTAACAGGTAGTGGATAGATACCACTTACCTGTGCCTACTTACCATGTGCCTACACAGCATCAATCTATTAACTTTTTGACCTGTCAATTTCGTATTGACAGGATCGAGTTTCATAAGTTTTGTGAAATCTAGAACTATAACTATTTCTGATAAGTTTTCCATTCATGTGACATTTTTAAAATGCCTCTTTTTAACCCCCGACCAAAAAAGGGGTGTTATAAGTTTGACGTCGATGTCTGTCTGTCTGTCTGTCTGTGTGTGTGTGTCTGTCTGTGGCACCGTAGAGCTCAAACGGATAAGCCGATTTCGATGCGGTTTTTTTTATTTAAAGGTTAATATCCGTGCGGATATTCTTAGCTATGTTTGATTAATATCGATTCAAGATGGCCGCCTCCACAAAATGGCGAACAAAATATTTCTTCACAACCTATCTCAATATGGGTATCAAATGAAAGGGCTTGACTAGTAGAATGCTATACACAATAACAAATTTCAAATCCAAGATGGCCGCCACCACAAAATGGCGAATTTTTTTTTTCAGTACTACCTCAATATGGGTATCAAATGAAAGGGCTTGACTCATAGAATGTTGTACAGATAACAAATCCAAGGTAGTCGGGGGTTAATCAAAATTTTTAATTTTGTACTTTTTACTAGATTTAATAAATAGAAGTGTATCCGGGCAACGACGGGCATGAACAATTAGCTAATAATAGTACGTTTCCAATGGGAAACATTAATAAATAATACTTATAGCAATAATGAGGGGGTTTTTCAAAGTAAGAAAAACAGATTTTGGACTCTTCATGTTCCGATAGGTGTGTGACACTGTGGTGTTGTGGGTAGACGTTTGGCTGAACATCAGGCATCTATCTTGCTCTTTCCATCACTCTATAAAAAGGAAAGTAAATAAAGGAAAACAGTTTTTATTTATAGTTTAGCGTGACGAGAGGAGGAGTACATAATCCATTATTTTACATTATATCCCTGATGGTAAGCAACATGCCTGCCCAATGCCCATTACCATAGAATAGATAACATTACAGAACAGTGTAAAGAAAACGCTAGTTTTAATGGTGTTCAATAGATGGCGCTGATAACAAATAAATTGAAATAAAAATTAGAACAAAATAAACTATTGTTTGGTTATTTGTTATCTTGTATGGGAACTTTTTTCACTATCCTGTTTAGTGCCATCTACCGGGAAGTTTATAAGCTGTACCCTCCGCGTGTTGCTACGCCACCTGTCGAACAACTTTGCTAAAGATCACACATTATCAAATGCATAGTTTACGAGTATATAAAGGCAAATTTTAATTTTTATGACTATGGCATGGACGTATAAAAAAGTCGTAAGTGTCGCTAAAACAAAAACTGTGTCACTAGAGTCGGCCACATGTGCACGTGTGCGTTGTCAGGTTGTCACTGATAGGCTGACACGCACACATATACTTACATAAGTAGCGCGTGTAATGACCCACTGATGTGTGCGTGGCAGCCTGTATGTTACAGCGCACACGTGCTTATTATGTGGCCGATTCGATGGACACAGTTTTTGTTTTAGCGAGACTACGTCCGAATTTTTTTATACGTCCATGATCTATGGATGGATAAGATTATTTTATTTTTAAATTATTTAAAAAAATGCCTCGTTTTGTAATTTTTGTAGCATTTAGTATGTAACGTAATGAATTTAGTTGTACTTAAGTATGCAGTGAAACAAAAGAATGTGCCAAATGTATAAAATTTTGTTAGTATATTTGAAGGTTTATCGATTTTTGTGATTAATATTGTTATTTTTTATTCAATTTATTTACGTAATTATAAATGTGTATTTAAGATGTTAGAATTACATAAAAAATAAAGAGATAATTATTTAATTTGAAGACCTTTTTATTGAAGATCATCTTACCCTTTTATTTTGATTTAATTATTGTATTTAAAAAGGAAACCAAAAATTAGTTGTTACATACGACAATGTTCATTGGACTTAAAGTACATATGTACCAGATTGTCTTTCGGTATAGGTAAATTCAATCAGTTTTTACCTACTGTCCTCCTGAACCACCTGGGTGAACCGGAGAATTTTTTTTTACATCGGCTAGGTTCACCCAACTTAATCTTTACTAATGTTAAAAAGCTGAAGAGCTTATTTGTTTGAACGCGGTAATCTCAGAAACTACTGGATCCGGTTCAAACATTCTTTCACCATTGGATATATGCTTGATTCCTGAGTGCTATAGTGCTAGTTTTTTATTATAATGAGTGACTATACGAGCAGGCCATGTTCCTGATGGTAAGCAACATGCCTGCCACATAACAGTAACTCTAGGTAGGACTCTTGGCAGAGTCCGCCTTGGGAAGTACCACACCATTGCCAGTTATTCTACCGCCAAGCAGTAAAGTGCAAACATTACATTACATTACTGCTTTGTATGTACTGTTTCCAGATAAATTACAGGGCTTAGAGATGTAACATCTTAGATCTCTGGGTGACGAGCGCTGTGCAGTGCTAGGTAATTATTTTGATTCTTCATGTTCCAATAGCTGTATGCCACTGTCTTAGAATAGATAATATCTACTGTGCTGTTATGTCGCAGGCATGTTGCTTACCATCAGGCACATGATTTATTTGTCTCGTCTCTTTTTGTTTAAAAAAAAAAGTGAAAAGTTTCAACTTGCCTCACAATTAATTATCTACCCGGAAATTGGTTCCAGCCCTCGAAATATATCATCAGTCCCTATGAGTACAATTCTTACCAGAGTCCGTCTGGGTTAGTACCACACCTTTGCCAGTTATTCTATCGCCAAGCAAATCTGTTCCGGTTAGAAGGGCAATGTTTCCAGTGGAATAGGGATGTTAACGCTAATCACAAATTAATGTTTAATATTAATTTTATGATAGTTTGTATTAATAGAATATCGAAAATCACATTATTATCCATACTAATATTATAAATGCGACAGTAACTCTGTCTGTCTGTCTGTCTGTCTGTCTGTCTGTCTGTCTATCTGTCTGTCTGTCTGTCTGTCTGTCTGTCTGTCTGTCTGTCTGTCCGTCTTTACCGCCTAAACCAACCAACAGATTTTGATGAAATTTGATACATAGATAAAATAGATCCCGAGAAAGGACATAGGCTACTTTTTGTTTCGAAAAAAGGGTTGAAAGGGTTAAAATAAGGGATGAAAGTTTATATGGAAAACTTCGTCATTGTTGAAGAACTATGAAACTTTACGTCTAGATACTTAACACGAAACCATAAAATGTATGTTTTTGCAGTTTTGTAGTTTCGAACTGTTCTTGGTGGAATTGGTGAAAGTCTGGAAGTTCAATATTATTGAAGATAAAACCATGAAACTTTGTATCTAGACACTTGAAATGGAGTCGATTAACGTTTGTTCCACCAATTTTATAATTTCTAACTATACGGGGATACTTATATAACCGCTTGCTTGATACACTGGCCGCTTTTCGCGTTTTACAAATTTGGCGGGAAAACGGGTGTCAGGTTACATAAGTGCGGTGTTTATGTTTCGGCATATGAAGTGCCGCCTTACTTTTACCCGTTTGAGCCATTAACTCTCAAGAACGTTTCAAGACGCTTCTAGCGGTATCATTTATTTATAATTAATGTACTTAAATAAATTCAAGATGGCCGCCGCTACAAAATGGCGGATAATTTATGTTTTATTAATCCCATCAATATGGGTATCAAATGAAAGGGCTCAACAAGCAGAATACAATATATACTATAAAAAATTGAAATCCAAGATGGCGGCCGCTACAAAATGGCGGATAACGTAGGTTTTATCAATCCCATCAACATGGGTATAAAATGAAAGGGTTCAACAAGCAGAATACAATATACTATAAAAAATTGAAATCCAAGATGGCGGCCGCTACAAAATGGCGGATAACGTAGGTTTTATCAATCCCATCAATATGGGTATCAAATGAAAGTGCTCAACCAGTAGAATACAATGTACTATATAAAATTAAAATCCAAGATGGCGGCCTCTACACAATGGCGGATAACTTAGGTTTTATCAATCCCATCAACATGGGTATCAAATAAAAGGGCTTGACAAGAAGAATACAGTGCACTATACAACCTCAATATTTAAGATGGGTGCAGCCACTAAATGGCGTATCACACAGAATTTTTGATAGTCGACGAGATTTCCATGGTGTCTTATCAAATGTTATGCATGATGGACGCTCGATTAAGGCAAATTAAGAACTGCGAAAATGAGTTTTTTGGAGGAGTAAACGTATTACTTTTCGGTAATCTTTTACAACTGCCTCCTATAAAATGATCAGGAACACCTGTTTTCAATTCTAATATGAAATTATATACATGAAAGTAACTCTCTCTGTCCGTTACCGTCTAACGCCTAAGCCACTTAAAGAGTTTGTTACAATTTGGTGCACAGATAGACAGACTAGACTTAGGAAAGGACAACGGCGACTTTTTATCACAGAAAAAGAGTTGAAAAGAGTGGAAATGAGGAGTAAAAGTGTGCATGGAAGGATCTTTGCACTCTTTGTATGCTATTTTAACCGACTTCTAAAAGGAGAAGGTTGTCAATCCAGTTGTATTTCCAATTGTGAATCAATTTAGATGGTTATTTTTTGGTTGGTAGATTATAGTTCAGAGGTGGTTATATAAATTTTATCGAAATCAGTGCGGCGGTTTTTGAAATATGAACAACAAACTAAAATTTGCGTTCATGTAATCAGACGATATATCTACTAATAGACTCTAATAAAATTTGGTGGACCGTCCCAATATGATTTTAAATTAAAGTCTGTTTTTGATTAATTTTTTGAGAACATAGTAGAGGGACGATCTTCTTAGCATTCCATGGATTCACCGTGCGGGTGCCGGGTCCATCGTGTGGCAGAGAGAGAAAAACTCGAGTAGTTCCCGAGACTTGTGACTCAGGCGTAGGTTTAAGGGGCCCTTTCTGACGTACATCAACACTCACCTTCACCACTCGTTTTTCTCTCCTGCCCAGCCAAATCTGATATGAGCCTACTAGTGCAGCTTTAGATACACGTTCTAGTATAGAACTTACAGCACTTCTGGATAAGCCAAGGTCTTTCAGTAGGTTATAGAGAGATTTTGCTGGTATACCTCTCGCTCCCACTTCTACAGCGTATAAACTAACTACATAGCCGTTTTTTGTTAATTCGTTTAGGAGGTCGTAATACTTATTTTGTTTCATCGCGTGGTCTTTAGGTATATTAGTTTCCCACGGTACGGTAAGTTCTACAAGGACTATGCGTGTTTCGTAGCTCTAGAAAAAGGAAAATGTCCGGTCTGGATGACGAAACACCCACATCCTCTGGGATTTTGTAGTGCTTTTCATACGTGTCCATTAAAATAGTCCAATCAGGTGCTGTACCCAGGATTGAGTAAGGCTTGTTCCTGGAGTTTGAAGTTGAGCCTTCTTTTACAAAGTTAATTTGTCTGTTGTTTGTCGTCAATCCTTTTGGGCTCTAGCTACCGAAAGGCTCATGGCTTCACGTATGATTTCAAGTACTCTGTCATGACGCCGTGAGTAATGACCCCATTAAGGAGCACCTGCATCCCACCAATATGTGCCTTGCTGTACATATCGCCTCTCCACAAGTATAGCAACATTTTTCAGAGGCTTTTCCCCACCTTACCAAGTTACTCTGGTCAGGAGGGTCATTTGGAATGCATTTAGATAAAATTTTAATAAGGCAGGGGACCAGTCATAGATCAAGGTGCGCCATTTTAGAGCTAATGGGATACAGAACTCACCTATGGTTAACCACTCACTTTGCATTTCTAAATTCATAGCGTGCACTTTGTAACTGTCATTTTCGTCTTGTTGTAGAAAGGTTTTACCATGTCTCGGTCTTCCCTTTTTTTTCTCGCACCCAACCCAGCAGTATTTACTTGTGCACCTGCCATAAATTGTTTATGGAATTGAAGTCTAGATTCCAGGTCTGAAGCAGTTTTGTCTTTTGGGAGAGATGTAATTAATTCGTCTTGCGACTTTCCCAAAACATGCGTTTTTGTAACTCTTAGGTGTTTGTAAAGTTCAGACGGTTTCTTTAGTTTCAGCCCAAAACTATTGTGATCCCTAAAAAGAGTAGAGGGATCAGCCGGATGTGCCAATCCGAACCATGACTTCAATATCTTTATGACATTGGCATCTAGCTTTGCCAGGAGAGTTTTACCGATGTCATATACTAGGAAAGGCCAAGTGAGACGTGATGTGAGGTAGTTGTCATATATCCATGCTTTTTTGATATTGCTGATAGGCTGCTGGTCTACCTTATTGAGGTTGTTCATGAAATTTTCAACAACCACCTCTAATGATGGTGTACGTCCTTTGTGATCTATCTTTCTACCAAGAAATTTGAAAGGCACTGCCTCTGCAATTGTGGCAACTCCTTGGCCACTTATGGAGAGTCCCGGATCGTAAGACGTATATTTGGTATTTCTTCTACCCAGACAAAGACAATGACATTTAGATGGTTTTGTCCTCATTCCTCCGTCCATGTACAGAACTCATCGACTTCGTTCAACAATTCTTGACACTGTTTGGGATTACGTGTAAGTATTGCAAGGTCGTCCGCAAAGGCCAAGATTGACTCAGTGTACTTATTGTTGATTTTAAACCGGTAGCCCCATTTCTTTTCACGGGATATTAATTTGTCTACTAAAATATTTATAACTATATTAAATGCTATTGGTGATAAGCAGCACCCTTGGAATAGTCCTACATTGTATTCAAGTGGTTTTGTGTATTCCTTGTTTACTGCTATGACGAATTTTAAGTGGCAATAATAAGAATTAATTATGTCAATAATTTCAGCAGGAAAGTTATACCATTTTAGGGCAAATATCATAAGTTCATGCTGGACAGAACCAAACGCGTTCTCTAGGTCTATCCAGCAGACTGTAATTTGCCTCTCATGTGTTCTGGCATCTTTCAAACTTTCTGCTAGTAATGTATTGTGTTCCAGGCATCCAGAAATACCAGGCAAGAACCCTTTCTGGTGATTGGGCCTGAAATACCTATTGCTAGTCATAAATGTGGTCATTTTGTTTGCAAAATACTGAAAAAGATTTTAGAAATTGTATTGGTTAGGGCTATCGGTCTGGTGTCTTTGGGATGAGTTACTTCCTGCTTTTTAGGATGAGGACAAAATTGCTCTTCCAAATGCTACTGGGACTTGCTTTCTTGACCAGATCTTAATGAATATATTCAAGATATGTTTACGAACTGATGGACACTTTTTATACACTATGTAAGGAATGCCATCTGGGCCAGGAGCTGATTTAGTAGTTTTCTTTTTAATTTGATAGTTTACTTCCTCTTCACTAGGTGGGGTGCCTTGAAAGCCTGTCAGAGGATCATTAGGTCTTTGGATGTTTGGTTCTACGTACGAGCTCCCGCGTTTAGGCACTTCGTATGTGCTTTTAAAGTGATCGTAAATTTGCGCGTTAGTCAAGATAAGCTTTCCATTTTGCTCCCTGAAAATATTTTTGGAGTATTGAAAGGGTTTTTATCAAAGTCTACTTCGTGTTTAGCTCTGTTAAAATTATCACGATTTTTACTAATTTGAAGCGATATTCCTTGTATTAATTTAAGGATTGATCTTAGAGCCCTGGACAGTTGGTGACTTAGATGGTTATCGCCCATGGTTTTAGCTACACGAAGACGTTTTATTAACTCTCTTTTCTTCCTCCGCAATTTCATTTTGAACATATTTTCCTTGCTATTTTGAGCATAACAAGTTGATGGTGGGTAATGTCCGAGAAGTATGTATATATGGTGTCCTGGAAAGTTTCTACTTGGCTGTTTAGGTCTTGTTTTGGCCCAGGATGTTCTAATAAGATCGCCAAGTTTTCGTCATGAACTTTCCAGGTAGAGTTTTTAAACTGGGAATGCCAAGACGTGTCCTGATGACAATGGACTCCTGGTAGTTTTCACTCGATGGTTCACCTTGGGATATATGAGGGTCAACTCTATCCATAGTGTTTGTCGAAGTACTGACCGACGGCTGTCGTGCTTCAACACCATCATGTGTCTTTAAATGCTTTTGGTACCAGGCTCGTCTCTTGTAAATTTTCCCGCACACAGGGCATCTCAAGTCCGTATTCGCGCCAGGGTCGTCATTACTATCACACGGTGGACAGATCTTCCGCCCCGCCTCTCGGACTGTCTCGGACTGTTGTAATTTGTCGTGTAAATTGTACATTTATTAATAAATATAAAACTTTGACTTACTTAGACCGAATTTGATTAGGAAACGTGAATTTGTATGGTAGTAGACATACGAGTATAGTCCGTTCCACGAAGAGGTGTAGAAAATGTAAACAAAGGTGCTACCATAACATAAAAATCGTTTAACCTTGGTATTTTTCTAAAACTGTCTTAAAATATTTTTCACAAACATGATTCGAATTTACTGTGATCTTAAATACAACATACTTGGATTTGTATTGATCAAGTAATGATTTATTAACTTATCTTGAAAGTTATGAATAGTAATAGTAGAATGTGGTAGTTACGGTTTTAACCAGTGGCAATTTGATCTGTGTTTCTCAAACTGCGAATCCCATCAAAGCATAAATGTAAAGTGAAAGACAAGTTCAATATTATGATATTAAAACCAGCCAAGTCAGACTGCTTTTAATAATCATCATAAATTATAAAAACAAATCATATTTTAAGTGTTTAAAACTAGTCTATGTTATTTTTTAATAGATTTTAGAACTGACCACTTAAGACCATTTAGATCTCTATTCTTTAGTCGTTGAAGTCAACAAACAAGGCATATAATATCATAATCCTGAACTTTGATCTCACTTCACTTAAGTACACGCACATTAACATCCACGGATACGGATCTGAATGTGGATATATATACAAGTATCTAAAGCTGCGCTAGTAGGCTCATATTAGATTTGGCTGGGCAGGGAGAGAAAAACGAGTAGTGAAGGTGAGTTTTGATGTACGTCAGAAAGGGGCCCTTAAACCTACGCCCGAGTCACAAGTCTCGGGATCTACTCAGGATTTCTCTCTCTGCCACACGATGGACCCGGCACGCGTGGATTCCATGAATTCACGCGCACGGTGAATCCGTGGAATGCTAAGAAAATCGTCTAATATATATATTAATATATATATATAGCTCATTAAATTTGTGTTGACTAAAAAGTCAGTCATTTCACATACATAATGAAAAAGAAATTTCAGTGCTACATAACAAAACAAAGCTGTACGTAATAATTAATATTAATAAAAACTGTTTATATGTTACTATTGTGTTCCATGAACCAACCACCCAAGTTTTTTTTTGTATTAATGTTTTAAACTTATGCGCACCACATATTTAATAAACGTATAATTATAAAATGATAGAAATAAGACAAAAGGTTGGAAACGGACTTATTGGAATATATTTAACCTTGTTATGTGACGAAAATCTAAATAGACTAACAGAGACGCTTACAACGAACTATCTTCTAAAACAAAGGTTGAGAAATGCTGGACTGTCATATTGAGAGTGACATTGATTTGTTTACATTTTCTACACCTCTTCGTGGAACGGACTATAGGTACTGCCTCAATTACTTTAGTAAATATGTGGCGCGGACGAAGTCGCGGGTAAAAGCTAGTATTTTAATATTTCGTAGTAAATTTATTATAAATGCTTTATTTTTAATCTGTTGTCACGTGACTGGAAATACTAATAACTTATTACGCGCAAAACAAGCTGTCGAAAACTGACTAAATTGTTTACTTTTCTGCATTTTTGTTATAGTTTGCGATCTTAGCGAAGACGATTTGAATTATTTGTTTTTAAGTAATGATAAGAAAACACAAACTGGACACACAGTCATGAATCGCGACCAATGTTTTGCGACTAGTGACGTCAAATCAGTCGTTAATGTTTTAACGGGAAAATTCAAAATTAGTCCAAATCTAGACACACGGCAGTGTGCCCAGCCAAGTTCATTCCAGAAAACTGGCGTCCCCTCCTCACCATGTGTTACACGAAATATTTGGAGCTACTTTTGTCCTCCTTTGTATATTTACTCATCGAAAATACTAATATGTATTGTGAAATAAATGTCATGAGGTCCTCCTGGGTGGTCATGAGTAGATGCATCGATGCACATGGGTGGGCAGGGGCGGCATTTTTTGAGAACAAGAAAAGGGAAACGAACGTAGAGCAGAGGGCTTCCCCCTAGAGAGCGAGAAAGAGGCATAAGGAATATATTCTAATACTCTTTATTTTCTGTCGGCTCAAAGCCTCCAACACTGCTGTATTTCTATCCCTGATATATAATTACGTTAAATGTCATTTGATTTAAAGTATCTCTGTGTTACGGTATGAATGGCAATGTTTTTAGTCAAATCACAAGGCATACAGATAAAACATCTTATATATCGGGGTGAGGAGTGCAGTGCAGTGCTAGGTAATTAATAAGATTTGGATTGTTTATCTCGATGATCGAATAACTAGTCAAAGTCCATAACAGCATCCTGCTGAAGCACAAGACGTTGGCGTAATTGTGCTCACCAAACATATCACACTAACATAGCACGGGATAGAAGCCAGAAATTAATAGACGATGAATCAGATTACATATATGATACAACCGATTAAAAGTTAAAAATGAAAAAAGAAGAAGAAGACTTTATAAGCTAACTATTATTATCATTGTATAAATACAGACCAACGGAAACTGTGTTGCCAGACATATTGCATGCCTCAAGAAGAAGAGGATAGTTTGTATGGGTCAATTATTTAAATATTTAAATGTTTTGTATCACCTTATCTTACCTGCAAACAGCAATAAAGATTTTTGTATTTTGTATTTGTATTTGAATGGGCAGGCCACTTCGCTCGCAGAACTGACAACCGATGGGGAAGAAAGGTTATCGAGTGGCGACCACGAACCGGAAGACGCAGTGTTGGACGGCCTCCCACTAGATGGACAGATGACCTCATAAAGGTCGCTGGAAACCGTTGGTTGCAGGTTGCGCAGGACCGTTCGTTGTGGAAATCTAGGGGGGAGGCCTATGTTCAGCAGTGGACGTCTTGCGGCTGATGATGATGATGATGTATCACTGCGCTGTTGCTAAAAAAATTAAAATAACTGCAAAAGATTTTGCTTTCAGTATTTATTTAAAACCACACACGGCACTTACAAAAACTTTATTGGATCAAAACAGTGACGAGGTGAGCGATGGGCACTCTTTACAAATGGTCCTCTTTTCGATGTCATCCACCCTGTTCGAAAGTTCAGATATCTGATTCTCTATGGACTTCACGTCGGTCCTGAACCCTGTCACAGTGGCATCTAGCTCGGCCAGATACTGGATCTTGTTACACAGCTCGTCATATTTCTGGGAGATGAATTCTCTCGCGTTTTGAGAGTCAGCCAGCTCTTTTTCAATCTTATGAACTATCTCGTACCTAAGCTCTTCGAATTTGGATTCAAGGCTGGGCCCTAAAAGGTGAGCTCCTTTTATTATCACTTCATCTGCGGCTTTACCTCTCCCGTGTAAACATTTTGGGGAATGGGACATTTTAATTAAATTTAACTCGGAATAATTTAAGGTTTTCGTAGCGCGGCTGCATTTTTTGACAGGTCCGTTGACGCGAGTAGATTCGTAGTAATTTACATTCTCTTTGAGTAGATTGAAATGTAAATTAGATTTTTTTGTTGACAGTCTTAGTTTTTTTATTTAAGGTATTGTGTAAAGGTTGCAGTCACATTGCAGTTTTATCATTTATGCATCACTTCGTTAAAGTTATATCAGGGTCTTTCTACTTAGTCTGTGGTCGTGAGTTTAGCCGTAAACATAATGCAAGAAGCTGTATCTAAATATCGGGGACACGCTCTACTATATAGCCACAGTAGACATAACTGATAATACTAGTTTTCAAAAAACCTATATATTTTCACACCCATGAACGCTTAAAAGCAAAGAGTTTACATATACTACCTATAGAGTTAGAACAAAGCGGGTCTGATCGCTCTTGTGGAAGTGTCATGCTTTTGTCGCGGCACTCTGTTGCCAAATCTAACATACGCCTAAATGGTTTACGATTGATACAAAGGAACCGTGCGGAAAAACCAGATCTATTTACTTATTCTTTATCTAAGCAAAGAAGCATGTATTGTATGACAGATAGACCATAGTTTAGACTAGCACCTGTTTATCCTAAAAAAAATGCGAAAATCCTTCGACAATAGTTCTTTTCAAATTTAAAAAATTCTACGAGAACAGGGCAAATATTAGTATTTGTTATGATAAAGACATGAAAGGTAGTTGTACTTAGATTCACCAGTCTTTGTTTATGAATTATTTCAGTAGCTGTTTATATATGAAGAAGAATTTAAAAATATTTGTTCAATTACAACTTTGGTCTTTAGAACAAAGAACTTGATTAAACACAATAAATAAACAAATATTGTTGGAACCGACGATCAAAAATATTTGCTGGAACGATTAATCTGTAAAAAAAATAGTTATTGTCTCTTATTTTAGGGCCAGTCACATTGAGGTGCGTGACTCGGGAACATCCTTGTCATGTACCTTGGGCATCAGACATCACACATTAACTTCTTTCCAATCCCTAGTGGATTCTTGTTGTCTTATGGCTAATCACGGCTTGGGATAGAACTTCTATTCGCGCTCGTCTCTCTTCCAAACTCTCTTCGAGCAGCGCTTTTAGAAGTTCAGGGTATAGAGACTGGAAGGTTTGAGAAGGCTTCTCGGCAGATAAGACTGTACCTAGTGGTAGGACTCTTTGTAGAGTCCTCCTGCGGAAGTACCTTTCCTTTGCCACGCAGTAATGTTAGAGTAGGTATAGAATTAGAGTGACTAGACGAGCAGGACATGTGCCTGACGGTAAACAACATGCCTACCCATAAAAAGAAGTCCAAATAATAACACTACACTACACTACACTGTGCTCGTCACCCAGAGATCTAAGATATTTTATCTCTATGCCCTGTAATTTCACTTTGCAACGTTGCCCTTCAAACCTGAACACAGTAGTGTGCTTGTACTGCTTGGCGGTAGAATAACTGACAAAGATGTGGTACTTTCCTAGACAGACTCTGCAAAGATCCCTACCAAAATTATATGCCTTCTATAAACGATTATTGGGTACTTAGTGTTACCTATATTTCATAAATAAACTGTTATGTCGAGTGGGTGACAAGCACAGTGCAGTTCTAGGTGTTGATTTGGACTCTTCATGTTCCAATAGCTGAGTGTCACTGTGCTGTTATTGGCAGGCATGTTGCTTACCATTAGACACGTACTACTCGTTTCATTTACTATCTATTTTATAAAAAAATGTTTGTGCTTCACGCATTTAATACATATTTACCATTACTTACTTTACTGAAATAAATAATGGTTTATTCATGTCATAGCAGTAACATGAATAAACCATTATTTATTTCATAATACCAAGTAATAACTGTTAGGTACAAAATATACGGAAAGTACCTATCAGAAAAAGTTTCATAATGTTACGAAACTGTACCCCTGGATAAAAATAAATATCGTTCCACTTATGGCTAGCTAAAACTGTAGATTATCAAATTTGAACTAGTCATGGTCATCACCTGCAGCCTGCAGACGTCCACTACTGGGCATAGGCCTCCCCCAAACAATTCCGCAATAACCGATCTTGTGCCGCCTCCATCCACCGACTTCCCGCGACCAAGACACCAAGATACCGTCGGTCCATCGTGCCCGGGGCTGTCCTACACTAGGTCGGCTGGTTCGTGGTCGCCATTCAAAACCTTTTACTCCCCAGCGGTTACCGGTTCTGCGAGCTGTATGGCCTGCCCATTGCCACTTGAACTTGCTAATTTTAAGAGCTATGTCGGTGACCTTGGTTCTTCTGCGGATATCCTTGTTTCGGATTTCATCGCGCCGAGCATAACTCTCTCCATTGCCCGTTGCGCGACTTTGTGCTTGTAAATCGTGCCAATAGTTAGCGACCACGTCTCAGTGCCATATGTCAGGACTGGCAGCACAAACTGATTGCAGACTGTCGTCTTGATAGACTGCAAGCCCGTGAACAAAATGTATGGGTCATATGATACATCAGGAGACTTACATAGGACGATAGAAGGGTATAAAATAATAAGATTAAGCACTATGCCGTCACATGTAAGCTGTCCAACTGAGTGCAGTTGAAGATGGGGTGTTGCAACCCTCGATCATTTCTACTTGTCGCATGATTTTTGTACGGCATTGCGAAATAATGGATTAGAAGAGGTATTGAAACTGTATGGAACCAATGCCGAACATAATCAAATGACCAAATTTACTCTGTAAATCGTCGGAAAATCATGATTTTTTTCCGACAAACTAATAATTAAAATTCATAATTTTTATAGTTTCAATACCTCTTCTAATCTATTATTCCGCAACGCCGTACAAAAATCATGTGACAAGGAGAAATGATCGAGGTCTAGAACCCCCCTTCTTCAATTGCTCTCAGTTGGACAGCTTACAAGTGACGGCATAGTGCTGAATCTTATTACTTTATACCCTTCTATCATCCTATATAGGTCTCCTGGTGGTTCATTTGACCCATCAATTTTGTTCACGGGCCTGCAGCCTATCAAGACGACAGTCTGCAATCAGTTTGTGCTGCCAGTCCTGACATATGGCACTGAGACGTGGTCGTGGTCTAACTATTGGCATGATTTACAAGCACAAAGTCGCGCAACGGGCAATGGAGAGTGTTAGGTATGCTCGGCGCGCTGAAATCCGAAACAACGACATCCGCAGAAGAACCAAGGTCACCGACATAGCTCTTAAAATTAGCAAGTTCAAGTGGCAATGGGCAGGCCTTACAGCTCGCAGAACCGATAACCGCTGGGGAGTTAAAGTTTTCGAATGGCGACCACGAACCAGCCGACCTAGTGTAGGACAGCCCCGGACACGATGGACTGACGGTATCTTGGTGTCTTGGTCGCGGGAAGTCGGTGGATGGAGGCGGTACAAGATCGGTTATTGCGGAATTGTTTGGGGGAGGCCTATGCTCAGCAGTGGACGTCTGCAGGCTGCAGGTGATGACCATGACTAGTTCAAACTTGATAATCTACAGTTTTAGCTAGCCAAAAGTGGAACGATAATTATTTTGAACTAGTGGTGATAAAAATTGGTGGCATTGGAAAAATAGTCAGCGGTGAGGTGCAAGCGGGTTCGGATCCCGTGAACTGATGACTGTTAAATCGTATGGTCTCGCCACTACGCCACCATGGCTTGTAATAATCGTAGTATACATAAATTACGTGTCACGTTGTTTGTTCGCGATACTCCTAAACTACAGCAAATTTGCACACCGTCCGCAGTTTGATACAACTTGAAAGATAGAACAGTTTTTATTTCGAAATAGTCTTTAGGTATATGACTATACTTCATGGAAATTCGTAAATGGTAATTACCCAAAGATACAAATAAAATTATATTATTGTGACAGACTAAGTGAGCTCTCGACCGTATCGCATAGATTAATGGGGGAAGAGATGACTATCACCCACTTCAAGTGGTTAGTTATTTTATAGTAATTTTCCTATTTCTCAACTATTCTGACAAATGAGTTTGTTGATTAAATACTACTAGTCATATACGGGACTCCCAGCTTTTAACGTCGACTTATACACCTACCTACTTGAATGAATGAATGAAAATTCTTTATTGTGTCCACCTTAAAATAATACATAAATATAGGAAAACAGTTAAACTAATGAAACAACTGGGGGCCTTATCGCTGAAAGAGATTCCTTCCAGGCAACCTTGGCGCTATACTTCACCTGCTTCCTCTTAAAATAATATGAAAATGAGCGATGAGCGTAGATTTGTTTGGACCTTGAGATAAATATGTGTTGCTGTTGAAAGTCTATTACAGTCCATCTGAGTTTCTAATAGACGACTAATTAAGAGTTAGTTTAGTTTTTTTAATGGTAAGTAGGACTGTTTACCACCTGAGGAAGTAATTCTACCGCTTTATTTAATACCGCTATAATTCTATTCTGATGTGGATGAGCATAATGGTATTTTTGTGGCAGTAGGACTCTTTCCAGGGTCTGCCTGGGTTTTTTTACCACACATGTACTTGCTAGTTATTCTACCGCCTAGCAGTAATGT
This sequence comes from Ectropis grisescens, assembly GCA_017562165.1. Taxonomy (NCBI): domain Eukaryota; kingdom Metazoa; phylum Arthropoda; class Insecta; order Lepidoptera; family Geometridae; genus Ectropis; species Ectropis grisescens. The sequence goes on along the minus strand of CM029792.1, from coordinate 3,479,525 downwards.
GCAAACATCACTGGGTTCTTATTTGAAAGGTAATGTTTCCAGTGAAACTACGGGGCAAGGAGCCTAAATGGTTCAGACGGAATATGCTCGCCCTCGGAGTCATCAGGCCCCGGTTCGAATCTGATGGTTACACTCGGGTCTTTGTTTGTTGTTCTTTTTTTTTCTGAGCAAATATTTTACTTAGAGCTCTTTATAAACGCATTTAAACCGAGCAAAGCTCGGTCAACCAGGTACTAATATAATAAATATGCTATATAAAATAAACTAAGAAATTTCGAGGATTAAAAACTGAATAAAACAACAATTTTAAAACTTCAATACTTCACTATAGTCCGTGGTGTTAACATTTTTTGTATCAGTAATCCTTTCTATTGGTAAACATAATGAAATCAAAGATTGGCAGTCATAGGGGCTAGCGATAGAAGTGAAAACTTTTAACTCAGTATTTGATAGCACACTTTGGAAACTACGCGGGGGAAACCGGAGGGCGCCGCTTGTCTGGAAAAAATCTTAAAAGCATTGTCGTCTAAATAAGTCTTCTAATAGGCTACAGGCACGTGAACAAAATGTATGGGTCAAATGACCAGGAGACCTATGATGTAGGATGATAGAAGGGTATAAAATAATAAGATTGAGCACTATGCCGTCACTTATAAGCTGTCCAACTGAGTACAGGTGAGGATAGGGGGTTGCAACTCTCGATCATTTCTCGATCATTAATATTATATGTCCACCAATATTATATTTCTCCTTGTCGCATGATTTTTGGACGGCGGCGGCGTTAGGGAAAGAGGTATTGAAACTATGTACGGCATTGGTTTCATACAGTTTCAATACCTCTTTTAATCCATTATTCCCTAACGCTGCTCAAAAATCATGCGAAGATGTTTGTTTTTTTTTAGTATTTTAAAATTAAACGGGGATTTTAAGTCTGGTGGCTTCGCATTTAAAGAGGCCGAGGCCTTGGACGAGGGCCCACTTCGCCTACGCCTAGCAACGCGACTACTACTTCGCGACGTCAGTAGATGAACGCGGTGGGGTAGTAGGGTAAGAAATATTGGGATGCGCGCTCTCCCTGTCTTCTGTAGCCAATAAGTGATAGCCCGTTCAGCCGATCCGACGTGATTCAGCAACAAACATCAAAACTTTGATGTAACAAACGCTAAAACAAAACGCTTTTGCCTATAGTACGAATACACATAAAAAATTGCTTATTATTTGTAAACCGCGGCGGCTGCAAAAGCGCGGAAATCGGCGTTCTCGTGAGTTTTGAAATACCGTAGCTCCCCAACCGCGTCGGGTACGGGTGAAAATCGCTCTATGAGTTCTTACCCCCAATCGTCAAAGCGGGTCCGATTATTTTTGAAAGATTTCAGAAACTGTAATATTTAAGTCACGTGATTTGCCCCGGTCACGTTCCTACAAACATTTCTATGTATAATGTAAAAAACACATGAGTAATCGATTCGAGAGCTCCCAAGCACCACTTAATATTTGCTTTGATAATATAGAGACAGGGTGAGGAATCGGAGATCGGCGCCGCCGATTAAAAACGCTCATCCTACTTCCTACTACTATCAATAAATGTCTATGTTTGGATGTTTGTTGTTGTCACGTCGCAACGTCCGAACATCCGAATAAATCCGAAGTAATCGTTTTCAAAGTCATGTGCGTATACTGATACACTCCGCGAGGTATAAGCTGAGCTTTCCATTAGTGTGAGTGATCACCAATCAGGCAGGAGCGCGGCGAGACAGAATGGCGCCGCGCCTAAGGCCGGTTGTCACACCTACACTATCCATGTACACTCACACAAATGCAAAGCTCAGCTTATGCCTCGCGGAGTGTAGCTTAAAAACGGCGAAACCACACTGGGCCAGCGTGGTGGATTATGGCCTCGACTCTCTGCTTGCGAGAAATAGTCCCAGCTGTGGGAACATTTAGTGGTCTTCTTATATTAGAGTAGGTATGCTAATGCTTAAGTCACCGCGTGACCGCTGGTAAGGGCTACTAGTAACATCTAAATATTTTATATATATATATATATATATATATATATATATATATATATATATATATATATATATATATATATATATATATATATATATATATATATATATATATATATATATTATATAGGTGTGTTGGGGTAATTCCGGACGGGTTTTTGACAAGTTAGCATAGTCTTGCGATTTATTAACCCTAGATAGCTAACGTTCGTCAAAATGACGAGCATCTAATAAATATCTCCCTATTCCTTTCTAATGGTTTTACCTACACATTCGCTGATTCGAGCCAACTTAGCGACGGCTAGACTACGTCGCGTGGTGGTCGCGTTTAGCCGGTAAGTACTTTTGTTTTTGAGAAATCTACTGCATACTCGTCATTTTGACATCGAAAAATCACTGTAATAATTCCAGAGTTTTCATTTGTGGTGAAGATACAGTCGACTTTTGTCCAACTTCTGTCGAAAAAATCTAAGTCATTTTATACTTACGGTTAATTTTAAGCTGTTAGTTTTATAATATCAAAAGAAATAAAAAACCTTTTTAAAAAAAATGGTCCTAATTTAGTCATTGTAAGATTTAGTGCCTCCTTGACCTCAAAGAAACTAGTGCCCATTAAGATTTGTGATTTAGTACCTAAAAGCTTAATAATCATTCATTTATGTAATAATTATCTTTAATTTATATCCCAAATTGCCCGGGAATATAGTAAATCTGATTAAAATAATATAAAATTTTAATAAAAAACACGTTTAAAAATGGTCGTCAAAAAGTCGAATGGTTAGCTTATCATAGAAGTTCAGGAACGTTAGCTATCTAGGGTTAAATTTCTGGACATCAATTTATATTTTTTATAGTACAAAGTGACGGGATGAGCAGTGCATGTCCCTGGTGGTAAGCAACACTCCTGCCTATAACGGCATAGTATCACGCACCTACCTATTGAAACACGAAGTGTGCAAATCATTATCTAGCACTGTACTGCGCTCATCACATAGAGATAAATCATGATTTGTTTGTATACTCTGTATCTGGTAACCTTTTAAACCGGAACACAGTGGTATCTGCACATTACTGCTTGGCGGTAGAATAACTAGCAAATACATTTGTGATAAAAAATCCCAGGCAGACCCTGGAAAGAGTCCTACTGCCACAAAAATACCATTATGCTCATCCAAATCATCCATCATTTCATATCTTCTCAATTTATTATTATCGTACATTGACAAGATGTCAATTTTAGCTACGTGCGATAATATCTATTTTTGAAGAAATTTATGTGTGTAAAACATATAAATTACCTACCTCAAATATAGATATTCAGACATAACAAGAAAACCTTAAACGGTAAACCTAATTTTGGTCCTGACGATATTATTGGCCAGAACGATATGTTCCAGGCAATTGTAGGATAGAACATGCGAAAGGAAAATTGAACCGCCCCTGTGTGTTTTTCACGTCATTTTTGCCAAAGTTTACGTGTCAAAACCTTCATTTTTTTTAAGTGGAGGCTACACTTACTTCTGTCTAAAGGAAACGGTTGGGTTAAGTCAGAAGCGACACCATGAGTGTCGCATCTACTGACTAAAACCTCCAGAAGGTTTCACCCTTCCACCTTTATCGCGTACAGTGGGAATGCAGGGATCCTCTCGCTTGTTCTTCTGATCATGCTGAAACACAAGACGTTGACGTAATTGTGCTCACCAAACATACCTCACATACTTAGCACAATCAAATAGCAGAAAGAAATAATTAGAAGATGAAGAATCAGATGACGTAAATAACACATCTGAATAAAAGCTAAAAATGAAAAGAAGACGAAGAAGAAAATTACTTTAATCAGCTGACTATTATTTTATTTACTTATTCTTTTTTCACTGTATAAATTATATTATTTTTTCATTATATAAATTAAGACTAAAATAAATGTTATACCAGACAAATTTATTGTATGGCTCTAGAAGAAGAGGCCAATTTGTATGGGTCATTAAAATGTTTTGTATCATCTTATCTTTCCTGTAAACAGCAATAAAGATTTTCGCAAACCCACCGCTGCCTGACTTTTCCCGTACCCTCCAAAAGGGCAACGTCCCGTCACCGGCGCACCCGAATCTAAGTCACGCTTTGACCACCTCGGGGACTAACCAGTAAGTGAGTGCCAGACACCCTCACGTCTGGACGCTCTTGGTCTCCTGAGATGAACCAGATATTCAGCCTGTCGCCTACCATCAGAGAGCAGCGAAAGCGATGCACTCTGTTCAAGCAGCCCTGCAGCCCCATCGCGTCCACCATCATTCATTGACGACCATGCTAGCCCGCGGCAGGCAGGGAGAACGGCGCACCATAATTGGTACTCCTCTCCCGCCGTAGTCTCTCCACAACTTCCGCGATGCCCATCTCCAAGAATCGCTGTCAGCCTCAGTCGCAATGTCATCTTTTATGCTATTCGACTCTCTCCTGGCCTTAGAAGTCAAAACCCTGGTGAGCAGCCCCAGCTCCTACAGGAATGACCTTAGATTGTTACTAAGCCCACGGACTAAACCAAATAAAACTATCAGCCGAGAAACGGTCCAAGTCATTCCAGCGAGCTTCTACACGCAATCCTCGAGAGGGCGAGTTTCGCGCATAGAGGAAGCTCGTCTCTCCCTGGTCGGGATTAGACAATAAGAACTCACTAGAGATTGGGAGGTTGTTGTCTTATTTCTTAGAATTATTTAAGGGTCTATAGGGTCTAATTTATGAGACCCCTTTAAATCTCCTTTTTAACCCCCGACCAAAAAAAGGGGTGTTATAAGTTTGACGTCGATGTCTGTCTGTCTGTCTATCTGTCTGTCTGTCTGTCTGTCTGTCTGTCTGTCTGTCTGTGTGTGTGTCTGTCTGTGGCACCGTAGAGCTCAAACGGTTGGGCCGATTTCGATGCGGTTTTTTTTATTTGAAAGTTAATATTCGTGCGGGTGTTCTTAGCTATGTCTGGTTAATATCGATTCAAAATGGCAGCCTCCACAAAATGGCGGATAAAATATTTCTTCACAACCTACCTCAATATGCGTGTCAAATGAAAGGGCTTGACTAGCAAAGTACTATACATTATAACAAATTTGAAATCCAAGATGGTCGCCACCACAAAATGGCGAATTATATAATTTTTTTTACTACTACCGCAATATGGGTATCAAACGAAAGGGCTTGACTAGTAAAATACTTTGCACTATGACAAATTTCAAATCCAAGATGGCCGCTACCACAAAATGGCAAATTAATTTTTTTTTTTCACAACTTCCTTAATATGGGTATCAAATGAAAGGGCTTGACTAGTAGAATGTTGTACAGATAACAAATCTAAGGTAGTCGGGGGTTAATCAAAATTTTTAATTTTGTTCTTGTTCGTATTAAAAATAGTCTGTATTTTCTTAGGCTTTGGATTGTCTTTGCACCCAATTTCATTTAAATAGTTTAGGGGCGAAAGCTTAACAAACAAACAGAGAAACAAAGCTACTTTCGCATTCATAATATTAGTAAAGATACACGTCAATTTATTATTGTGTCGTAATATACCAACAATAATTATAATAACAGACTTTGTCGCGTACGTACATTTCCTGATTGTCATATTTACACAAAAAAACAGTAAATTGGCTGCGCCAATTGAGCCATACCCAGAAATACTTAAAAAGGTTAGAATGTGATAAATCCTCTACCCACCGAGAACCCCATTATTTTCCAGAAGTGAACCCAAAGAAGGCCGGTGTACTGAACCCACAGCCTTCGCGTCTGACTCGCCCTTACCTGCGCTCTCCGAGATATCAGCATGGAGTGACTCTACTTCAAGAGTGTATCATTGGATCTGTTCATTGCAGTTCTTGCCGAGGAAGGTAGCACGGGAGCTGGATTACTGTAAGTTATTGCTTTACTACTGTTTTTAACACGTTAATTACACTTAACACGTTAATTACACTTAACACGTTAATTACACTTAACACGTTAATTACACTTAACACGTTAATTACACTTAACACGTTAATTACACTTAACACGTTAATTATACTTTAACTAATTCACTAAATTCAAATTTAAGTATCACCTCGCTTCGCCGAACCATGTTTGTAGGCGAATTTCCTTTAAGCTGGTTGCCTGGAAGAGATTGCTCTAAGCAATAGGCCGCCATTTGTGGTGCTAGTTCATAAGTGTTCTACTGTAATATTTCTGTTTTTGTCTCACAATAAAACTATCTAAATAAACGTCAGAATTAAATTATAATAACTATACTATTATTATGACGCTGGAGAGGTATTATATTTGAACGCGGCAATCTCAGGAACTACTGGACCAATTTAAAAAACTCTTTCACCGTCGATGTGTATGTGATTTCTGAGTGCTATTATTATGTACCACGGGCGAAGTCGGGGCGCACCGCTAGTAATAAATAATATAGGTCAACATTTCTTCACACTACACTATCTAACCCAAAACTAAACAAAGCTTGTACTGTCGGAGCCAGATAGCTGATATATAACATCATACTTCATTTTCGAAGTAAACGATTCATGAATAAATTTATGTGTTGAAGCAATCAATACCTAGGTATATTCATTACAAACGTTTGTCCTGGAATCGAACCCACGACCCGTGGTTTAAGGAGAAGACGCACTAACGATTGAAACTCGAAGTCAGTCGACGCCGACGGGTGAAACCACCGGGTAAAGCTTGTATGGCTAGTATAACAGTAATATATCGTGTGTGTTCGACATACTCGTATTATGTAGAATAGTGTATGGTTTGTATGAAATAAATACTAATATCGTCGACTTAACTCTATATTTTCGGGACAAAAAGAATCCATGTCGTTTGTAACATTGTATAGTTGTATACCCTGAATTTTAGTCTAATTAGCACTTCCTACGTTATTGATCCCTGCGTGATTGTCTACAAACTTTCACAGTTATAGTATTATCATTTGGATTACCTACCAATCGACCATTTTTATTATGAATTCAACGACAGACCCTGTTAGGAACGGTCGTGCGCGTGAACTTGGCTCGCAAAACCATGTCTTGTTTTAAATAGTCTTGTAGTGGTAGTACTCTTGGCAGAGTCCGCTTGGAGAATACCACACCTTTGCCAGTTATTCTACCGCTAAGCAGTAATGTGCAAATATTACTGTGTTCCGGTTTGAAGGGCAAAGTTTCCAGAGAAATTACAGGGCTTAGAGATATAACATCTTAGATCTCTGGGTGCCTAGCGCAGTGTAGTGCTAGGTAATGATTTGGATTCTTCATGTCCCAACAGCTTCTTGTCACTGTGCTGCTATGTGGCAGGCATGTTGCTTACCATCAGGCACATGTCTTGCTTTTATCGTGACACTTTATTTAAAAAAAAAACCGTACTATAGAAAAGGATACATAGCATAGGTGTAGGTAGACGAAGGCTTTGGGCGGGTCTAATAGTGAGAATGTATCAGCTACTTGGTCTTGGTCCTAAATCTGAAGTCCTAGCTTTGCTTAGTTTGCGATCCGTAACCATTGTGTGAAAAATGATCAAAATTTGACGTTATTCCTACAGCTAAAAAAAAGTATGTATTCTATGTTACCACTGCTGGTAGTAGGCTCATTATCACACAAAAATAAAGTCAAGGCCATAATCTACACGATCCAAGTGCGAATTAGTAAAAGTAGGTTTCCTCGCGATGTTCTTCTTCACCGTAAAACTTATGGTATGTTAGTGAATCGACATTTAAAAAAAATAGTCAGAGGTGCAAGTCGAGCTCGAACCAACGACCTGCTTCATGTGAGGCGGGATGTCTTTGTCACTGGGTCATCACAGCTAACAACACAAAGGATACCGCATGCGTCGCCACGTCATAAGTGACACATGGCTAATATTATTATTATTGATCACTTCTTTAATATGGGCAGCTGAAAATATTGGTTATCAGTTCGTTATTGAAGGTTGACGCGATAGCTGGTACCTGTATTCCGTTGCTGTGATTTTGTGGTTCCTGCAAGCTAATAACGAAATTGAAAGAATAATTCAAAGTTTTTGTGTGGACGGACTTCCTTCATTCACGTAAGTCAGATTTTGTTTAGTATTTATCTACATTTCTTAATCAAAAGCTTATCAAGGGCGTGGTTTATTTTATAATTAGTAGGTCCCATGCAAATTAGCTTGCACAGCTAATTTTTGGGCACAGACGCAAAATAACTAAAAATCTTTTAAATTTGACATGTGTGTGTTTGTCTATGGCATCATATCACGTTGAGGCATAGAGTTGACTAAGTGCATTTTTTCTTAAAATGTATCATTCATGTTGCTTTTCCAAATATTGCAAATAGGGGTAAATACATTTTGTAGTTGTTAATTAACTAATTAATGTACTCGTAGGACGACATATTATAATACAGGAAAGTAGTCATTTCAAACTTTGAAAATGTATACAATTTGTATGCTCTTTCTTTTGTTTTGGTTTTTTATTAATTGACGTGTAAATTGTAAATTTATGAATAAAGTACTTTGACTTTGCCATACTATTAAGCCTTTATGTATGCAAATATTATTAATAGAGCACACAGTTTAAACACGCAATTTAATAATAAAAAAAGTCGTGCTGGCTTGGTGGTTATAGCGTTCATTTGACAATCGTTAGAACGTAACGTAGGTTCAAATCCTGCCTGCACCTCATAGTATGTCGCGACGATCAAAGGAAGGCTAACCTGTCAAAAAATCTTTAGAAAAAAAACTATAAAATATAGTGTACTATATTGAAAATCTTCAGTATCTTTCAATAAAATCTATGTATGAGCTAACATCAAATTTGAATCCACAAATTTATTATTTTCAAATCTACATAGATCAAAATATTGTGTCACTCCTTCGATATAATCCAACTAGATTTTATAGATTTGAGAATATTGTATGTAAATAAATAAATATTGGTGGACAATTCACACACAACACCATCTGACTCCAAACTAAGCAAAACTTGTACTATGGCGGCCAGATAGCTGATATAATACTTACATAGCTTTAAATACATACTTATTATACATAGAAACACCCAGACACAGTGCAAATATTTGAATTCATCAATACTACAAAACACAAATATTTGCACGGGTTGGGAATTAAACATACGATCCTCGACTTCGCAGGCAGAGTTACTACCCACTAAGCCACGAGGCCAGTCAATATGTCATAAAGTACATTTCACTCTCCTATCCTTACTCTTAATATATTAATCGAGATTTTGTTATTTTTGTACGAACAATAAGTATGAAATCATTTAAACGTTGTTCATTGATTCGGACAGTAGGTGCGTAATAATTTTAAACCAATTTTATTACATTATTTTGTGTGAATCACAATTAGGTACACAGCGAAATGTGATTTACTACACGTACCTAATCTATAAGTACTGATAAAATAAACTAACTACTAATATATATGAGTGTGTCTGTGTGAGTGTCTCTCCCCTCGTCTAATCCAGGTATTAAAGCATTAAGTAATTATCGCGTTTAACTCAATTAATTGATATTTAGATAACAGAAGTACCTAAAAAGATATTTTTGTGAGGTTGTGGCTTAGCTTCAAACATGTTTATTACTTAATTAACTAATTATGATGTAATTTTTGTATGAAACCAATGTTTGGTAGAAGGCTTGACCTTCAGCCGCGAATGTCCGATTACGCAAACGTTAGGTCGTGGGTTCGATTCTCGCCTGTACCCTTGGGTATTTTTTCAAGATCAGATGTAGGTACTAGTGCCTAATCAACACTGGGTTTTAACAATCAAGGAAAACATTTTGAAGTTTTTTTTTCATAGTAGAAAGTAATGAGATGAGCGGCACTTGTGCTTAATGGTAAGCAACACGCGTACCCATAGACACATTTGTCATGTAAAATCAAAATCATTACCCAGAATTTCTCAGAATAAGAACGTTAAAGTTGATAGATTTGTGCAAAAATAAAGGTGAAAATGTAATGGGCCTCTTAAGACCCACAGATTATATCCATCAGAGAACACACAATCATGCAAAATATTCCAATTTAGATGGTCTTATTACGAAAGTAGAGTCAAAGCTTTAAATTCGAGTCTTTGGAACGTCAACCATGAAACTATGTCTATATGTCGATGTCGCTTTTTACATACAGCCATCAGGCTGTATGTAAAAATGATGTGAGAAATCGTGAGAAAACGGTAATGTGATAACAACCAAACAGATTAGTTGCACACACTCTGAAATGTATTTTTTTTTCGGGACAATAACGAAGTCGGTAATTGCACGAGTGAAACCGCGGGATCATCATCAACAGCCCACTAAATGTTCCCACTGCTGGGACTCGGGCCTCCTCTCGCAAGGAGAGAGTTAAGGCCATAATCCACCACGCTGGCCAGTGCGGGTTGGTAGATGACACATGACTTGGAAATATTCTAGGTACATGTCGGTTTCCTCGCGATGTTTTCCTTCGCCGTTTTAAGCTAGCGGCATTACGCACATGACTTCCAAAAGACAGTGGTGCGTGTGGGGTTTGTACTCGGGGTCTCCGGATCGGCAGGCGCCGGTCTCCCGACTAGACCAGCTGTAACTTTGTTAACTTTGTAACAAACCGCGGGATGATGTTATTAAAATAAGAAAACATTTTAAATTTCTTAAAACATTTTTTATTTTATTTTTTTTATTTAAATTAACCACTCCACAGACTCCGGGGTCCGTGATCTTTGTCATTACAATTATCGTTTTTTACACATATCTTGGATAAGGAGAAGAAGAGGAAAATAGGAGGGAGTTGGTTGGTAGTTCTTAAAACATATAAAACTCTATCTCTATGTTATTTACTAAAATACCATCTAAGCTTCAGGGGGTACCACTTTTTCATGACGATATGCGCGCGCGTCGAAAAAATGTAGGTACTCTCAGCAGTCAACATTTTTTCCGTAAAACGCCGCGGCACACGTATAACTCCAAAAAATTCGGTTAAAAGCATTTCTGGTTTGAAAACTCCTCGTAACATTCCACGATTTACATCAATAATGAACATCTAAAAATATCAGCAGTCAACGCCCTCAAATGTAGGTGATGGACTGACGGTACATGACGGTGAATTTGTCATATATTAGCGCTGTTTTCTTCTACAACGACTGATGTGACCCATTGATAAAAATACCTAGCCCCAAACTAAACAAAGCTTGCATTATGGGAGATAGATATATGCACATTACTGCTTGTCAGTACCATAACTAACAACGGTGTGGTGCTTTCCCGGGAGGATTGTCCTAAAATACTTACCACTACAAAAACACCTATTATGTCCCACAGACTAAGTAGAGATACACTATATCACTTAGTCTGTGCACTATATATCCTTACCCGATGACGTTTCTCAAAGTATTTTTTAATTTTAATCTGTTGTTAATGTGATATGACATGCCAAATGTCAGTCCCATCATTTATTACAATCGTTATGATCGTTACAAAGAGGTTAGTTTGAAAGAGGTGCTAAAAAGACGTTAAGGGCCATTTCACCATGTTAGAAGATCAGTTGAACTGACCACCACATTCGAGTATGGGGTATTTAGGTCTTTGGCCGGCTCTGACGCAGGCTCAGCCAGCGCTTGATGAAATCTTCCCACGTCGAAGCTGGTAGCTCATCTCAAGTAACCCACCCTCTCTCCTATTGGAATCGGACGCACTCCACCAATAGGTAATGCACATCCTCTTCCACTACTCGTGTATTACAATTTCACGACTCTGCTTCTCAAAGTGTTTATTGAGCTCTACTGAAAACAGATTACTACTAAATAAGCCTGCTACATTCCATCGTATCGCTAAAGGTGTGGCAGGTTGGTACTTTCCCCCTACTCTGCTATCGGTTCTCTTCTTCTTAGTCGGATACTCTTGACAGTAAAAAGTATCAGATATGTAATTAACCATAATCTGACGGTGTTCTAAATTTGAACTCGATCCGTTCACTGATTGAGCAAAAATCAACTGAAAATATTTATACACCAACTAAGGTAGAATAGTAAATTTTGACTCAATATTGAATTTGTGACTACTATATTTGTATTTTTTTTTTTTTTTAACTTTTATAGGTTTACAATTGACCGCCATCTCGCCTGATGTTAAGCGACGATGCGGTCTACGATGGAGCGTGTTTACCTAGAAGAAACCGATTCACTCTCGATTTGAAGACACAAAGATTGTAACCATCGGGGAAAACCCACTCAGGCAACGTATTCCACAGCCTAGACGTTCTTATCACAAAAGTAGAGTCAAATCTCTTCGTTCGTGTCTTTGGAACATCAACCATGAAACGGTGTCGCTTTTTCGAGCTACGAGCATTCCGATAGAAAAAAGGGCAAGATGGTATCAGATCATGCAAATCAGTCGCACACTCTCCAAAGTGTATCCGATAAAAAACCGATAGGCTGGCAATTTTTCGGCGATGATCAAGACTTTGTAGTCTTTTTCGCAGAAGAGAGTCATTGCCTATGAGCCTTTTTTTGCACGTCTCTCGATCGATTCCAGGGCCTCCAGCTGATACTTAGCCGATCCATCCCAAAGGTGCGAACAGTACTCCATACAAGAGCGAATCTGTGCTTGATACAATGTGAGCAACTGTTCAGAGTTGAAGTACCTTCGCACCTTTGAGAGGACACCTAGTTTTTGGCAGCTAATTTAGCCTTGGACTCGATATACGAGCCAAAGTTGAGCGTGGATGTCAAAGTAACGCCCAAAAGCTCAAGACGGTCAGAAACTGGCACGGATACACCACGAAAAGTAGGAGTCAGTTGGAAAGGACTCCGTTTTGCGGAGAACAGACACGCCTGCGTCTTACTCTCGTTGAACTTGACCAGATTGGCATCACCCCACTCAGACACCGCCTCAAGGGTCAAGCTCAAACGTTCAATCAAACTCTCTCTCAGTACCTGGGTTTGCTGCCCACTGGCTCTCGCGCTAGATATGTAGCTCTCTACAACGGTGCTATCATCTGCGTACCCAAAGATACCGGGCTTCAACAGATCATTAATATGTAGCAGGAAAAGTGTCGCAGAGAGTACCGACCCTTGAGGGACTCCAGCATTGATAGCCATTTGATCCGACGAGCAGCCATCAATGACGACTCGTATGGATCGATCCTCAAGAAGTCCGATATCCACGCAATAAACCCAGGAGACAAACCATAACTTGAAAGCTTGCTTATAAGGCCATCATGCCATACCCTGTCGAAAGCCTTCGAGATATCCAGGGAGACTGCAAGTGCTTCCCGTGTTTCTCAATAGCTTCACTCCAGATGTGAGTGACGTACGCTAGAATATCCCCGGTGGACCGGTTTCGGCGAAATCCGTATTGCCGGTCACTGAGGAGGTCGTTTGATTCTAGGTACGTCAGGAGCCTGTGGTTTAAGACACGTTCCATAGTCTTGCAGAGTATGGACGTGACCGAGATTGGCCTGTAGTTGGCAGGGTCAGCACGACTACCCTTTTGGGCACTGGTTGCACATTGGCAAGCTTCAAGACTTAGGTACCAGCCCCGTTTGGAGAAAGTCTGAATAGGCGCGTCAGTATCGGGGACAACTCAGGCGCACAAGCCTTCAACACTAGGGCAGGAATACCATCTGGGCCACTGGCTTTATTCACGTCCAGATTGCGTAGAGTCTTGCGAACCTCCATTTGGCGAATGTGTGTATCTCTGACATAAAATTCGGACAGCCGGATGGAGTAGAAGGTGTCGCGCTACCAGCATCAAGACGCGAAGATTCCGCAAACTGAGATGCAAACATGTTTGCCTTCTCCATTGCAGTGTGAGCCAGTGTCCCATCAGGTTTCAGCATTGGAGGTAGTGAGGGGCGGTTCGATTCGACCGATTTAGCTAGGGTCCAAAACGCTTTGCTGCCCGCAGGGTACGAAGCAAGTTTGTTCCCTATTCGACTAATGTGGTCAAAACGACCCCTCTGAAGAACCTTTTTGTATGCCTTAGCAGCCTTGTTGAACGCTTTCTTCTTCTGGTGTACATCCCTTGCCTTACGCTGTCGAGCATCAACCCAGGCTAGGTAGGTCTCATGTTTAAGTGCTTCAGCACCTTTACATTGAGAACCAAACCAAGGGTGAGCTTTGCTGGATAATGGGACGTCGGAGTACGGAATGAAATATTCCATAGCCGTCCGTATTACATTAGTCACAGCATCCGCGCAGACTGAGGGATCACCAGAAGTGAAGCACAATGACTGCCATGGGTAAGATGCAAAAAAGCGCATCTCATCCCAATCTGCTGACTTGTATCGCCACAACCGCCGGTTGCCTCTAGGGCTGGGATCAGGCGGATGGTAGACGGATACAGATTTCACCAGACAGTGGTCGGAGCTGCCTAATGTCGAAGATACCACCACGGAATAACGGTCTGGATCTGTTGTCAGCAGAAGGTCTAAACAATAAGATGTATGCGACTCAATGTCGGGTACTCTTGTGGCCTCTTGGACCAGCTGGGTTAGGTCTAACGTTAAAGCTAACTTTCTCGTTTCCTGCCCAGCATGGTCAGTGTCCCGGTATGGGAACAGCCATTCCTTATGATGGCCGTTAAAATCCCCCAGTAACACTAATTGGGCCGAAGGGTACTTCTGTAGAGCCGCGTCCGCCGCCTCACTTAAATATTCCGTGAGCCTAGTCGTCTCCAGGTCCCCGCTGTGCGACCGATACACACAGCATAGACAATTTTGTCTATGCCTGTGTCTATCAGTACCCAAGAACAGAAAACCTAGTGTCCTCAAGGTTACGGAGACGCCGACAGCAGATGTCGTCTCGGGCGTACAGGCACACTCCAGCACGAGGCCGGAATTTGTGCTCCAGGGTATAACCTGGATACGATAGGTACGCCACGTCCGACGGACAACCTATCTGCGTCTCCGTCAGAAAAAGAGTGTCGGCTGCTCAGTCTCGAGGTGGTGATGGACTGCTGAGAGATTAGAGTGCAGACCTCGAATATTTGTGAGGTGCACTTTAACCGACAAGGAGTGCGGCCGCTCTTTACACTTGTTTCTGTTTCCAACTTTTTTCATTTTTGTTTTGAGAGGGGGATCGGTGGGAAAACGGCAGTAGAACGAGGCCGCACACTACTGACCATTGGTCACAACACACAACACAAACACATCAGTGGGGAGCTAGTCTGGAGACTGCGGGGACGCCCGAGCCCCCCCGGGGGATGTCTATCTGGCCTTGTCATCCGGTCGCCAACCGGCAGGATAGCGCATCCCGGGATTTTTCGCTAGATGGCGGGGCAGCCTTTCATGAGTGGCTAGCTCACTACTTGGGCCCCCAACTATCTGCGGTCGGTCGCGGCAACCGTGCCTCGGATCCCGCTACCCACCATGACTAGCTTCCCGATGTATAGTATTGGTGTTTAGCCATAGCGTTGTAGCAATATTTTAATAAATTACCCTTTTGCGCTTATTGTTACATTTAAGTAGTGGTATTATTCCATTTTCATTTCTTTAACATCTTCGATCTCTGGGTGACGAGCGCAGTGCAGTGCTAGGTAATGATTTGGACTCTTCATGTTCCCATAGCTGCGTGTCACTGTGCTGTTATGTCGCAAGCATGTTGCTTACCATCAGGCACATATCCTGTCCGTCTGTCTCGTTACTCTTTATTTAAAAAAAATGTATTTGTAGTTAAATATTGTGAATTAACCCAAATATATTCTACTGAAAACCTCCAGTCATTGCCCTCAAATGTAGGCTACTGTACGGCATCACACCTGGGTTCCCTTGTTTGGTAAATTTGTCATCTTGGCATTAATTTGTAACAAGGAGGTTTCAAACATACTGGAGAGCGTAATATACTACAGACAGGCCCGTGAACAAAATTTATTGGTCAAATGAACTACCAGGAGACCTATGTCCTGGTATGAAGGGTATAAGATTCAGCACTATGTCGTCACTTGTAAGCTGTCCAACTGTTGAGTGCAGTTGAAGAGGGGGGGTTGCAACCCTCGGTCATTTCTCTTTGTCGCATGATTATTGAACGGCGTTGCGGAATATAATAGACCAGAAGAGATATTCCAGTTAATTTCCCGCGACGAAAAAAAGCCATATTCTATAACCGATCATAATTTAACTATGATCTAAATTTCTATCCGATCCGTACAGCCGTTTTGCGTGCTTGAGCTGCAAAATTCAAAACGTTGACCTGTAGAATATTAGTAAGATATAAAAATGTTTGTACAAATTCCATGCCTATAACTTCCTTGGTTTGCAGTGATTTATTTGTATGCACGACGGAATTCTTTGTTTGTAAATGTTAAATTGTAAAATTCTTTGAGTATATTTACAGCTGGATTTAACTGTTTGGCAACGATAAGGTATCATCTAGCTGTATTTTTACTATTTGCTTTGTAATTAGGTTAGGTTGAACGTACCTTGAGGTCACCTTATAGAATATGGGAATTTACCCGACTGTTCAACAAAAATGATTACGTTATTCATGTGTTTTTAAATTTTATATCTTTGAAATTTCTCTTGCAGCTTCACATGTCATATGTATTAGTTAAATAATTAATATAGGGATACAATGAATGTTATAATAACAAAATATAGTATACGGAATATCTTACATAAACCTACTTCAAAATATCGGATACTCGCTCCACTATTCATATAGCCAACAGTAAATATAATGTTTTTTTTTTTAATTAAAAAGAGACGAGACGATCAGGACTGTGCCTGATGGTAAGCAACATGCCTGACACATAACAGCACAGTGACACGCAGCTATTGGAACATGAAGAGTCCAAATCATTACCTAGCACTGCACTGCGCTCGTCATCCAGAGATCTAAGATCTTATATCTCTAAGCCCTGTAATTTCTCTGGAAACATTGCCCTTCAAACCGGAACACAGTAATGTTTGCACATTACTGCTTGGCGGTAGAATAACTGGCAAAGGTGTGGTTCTTCCCCAGACGGACTCTGCCAGGAGTCCTACCACTACAAATGGATATGTTTCGGTCTGAAGGGCAATATATCCGGATAAATTACAGGGATAATGCCCGAGCGACACGAGGCTAGTTTTTCAAGCTAAGCTAGCAAGCTAGAACTTCTAACTTCGTGTAGACAGAACTGGCTTTGCGTAGCGTTGTCTACACGAAGCCAGCTACCTTGCTAGCTTACTAACACTAGCTTGTTATCCTAGCTTGAAAAACTAGCCTCGTGTCTCTCGGGCATTACCAATAAATCATCTTAAATCAACTTCAACTCTTGGTTTATGCCTTTTTTGTGGTTTAGTCTCACAATTTCGCCAATGTCAAGTATAAATATAATATACTAGATGTCCGCCCCGGCTTCGCCCGTGGCCCGTGGTACATTATATAGCACTTATCGGGATCCCGTACATATCCAACGGTGAAAGAATGACTGAAATCGGTTCAGTCATTCCTGAGAATATCGCTTTCAAACAAAAAACCTCTTCAGCTACTTGTTACGCCACCTGTCGGAAATTGGTCGTACCAATTCAGATTTAGAAATAAAATAAAAAGATTAACAAAGATGACGTATGTAATCTGTGGCAAAGGTTTATATTCAATGACGCAATTTTTGACACATGCTGTCATGTCAAAGCACAGTATGAAAACTCTCAAAAAGGAATATTTTTCCCCGTTTTTGTTACATTCTTGATTCATGCTCCGCTTCTATTGATAGTAGCGTTATGTTCTATAGCCTATAGCCTTCCTCGATAAATGGACTATCCAATAGAAAAAAGAATCTTTCAATTCGGACCAGTACTTCCCGTCATCCTAGCGTTCAAACAAACAAACTCTTCAGCTTTATTAATGTTAGTATAGATAATCTAATTTGTTTAAGAAAAAACGGACGACGCCATACATCAAAGCCCATCTTAAATCTCTGGGTAACGAGCGCACACAGATTTCTAAAACAAAAGGCAGATGGAACGTTCGGAACACAGATCCTGAGGTCCAGAACCAAATATCAAATGCCAAAGCAAATACAAACTCCAGTCAGTACGAAACGGACTTCCGTCTCGTACGGGAGTCCCGTGTGATTTTAAGTTTTGTTTAAGATAATGCCGTCTTGTGTCTTCAAACATTACAAACATTGTTCCCAAAAATCAAAAAAGGAAAGAGGAATATCATTTCATAGGAAAGTTTGAATATTTTTACCGCTATTTATATAATTTAGGCGATTTTATTTCGATTGATGAATAGAAACACAACACCTCAACGAAAATTTGTTAGTGTTGCCATACTAAATTGAAATTATTTTCCCTAAAGTTAAGGTAAAATATAGATTATGAATTTTTTTAATATACTCGTAGACCAAATTATTTATGTAGATTGTATTATTCTATTTTAAACCCTATTTTTTGAATCGTATTTTTTAATTTAATGTGAATCGATGCCTAGCACAAACCACGTCATTACTAGTGCTTATAAAAATACTAATAGTGTTGATGAAAACTATAGTTATGAAGCAAGTTTTTAATACTTGTAAGTAGGTATAGTGGAGCTTAAAAAAGTAGGCGAGTTCTTTTGAGAGATCTAATCATTTTCATTAACCTCATGTTATGTGGTCGAGTCAGTAGTGACATTGTCGAAGTTTTATACGGTGCTAATGTGTGCCTACATACTTACCCAAAAAGATGTTGGGATCAGGCCAATCGCTGTTGGCACCACATATACTGGCCTTGCTGCCAAGGTGGGTTGTAGGTATAAAACGCTGCTCTTTCGAGCTCCCTGTCCCAACAAACTTAATTTTGGTTCTCTGGGTGGACGTGAAGCTGTTATTCATTCTGTCCTGACTTTCTTTGTCCAAAATTGGGAGAGAGCTGTTAAAGGTGAACGTCAAGAACGCCTTTAATTTGGTTGATCGTGGAACCCAGTTGTCCGAAGGGAAGAATAAAATTCTTGACTACTACAATTTTCTTGCAATGTTATGGCGGACCCACAAAATTATCAAAACAATATTTTGCTATCTTCCGTTGGCTATCAACTTGGTGAACCTTCAGCCATGCGACCTTCGCCCTGGCCATTCGCTCTATCATTTAACGTCTCCAGTCCAATTTAAACGTTTGGTACTTGGACGACGTGCTGACGGACGACTTGGAGAGTGTGCGACTGATTTGCATGATCTGATACCTCCTTGCCCTTTTTTCTATCGGAATGCTCGTAGCTCAAAAAAGCGACATCGTTTCATGGTTGATGTTTCAAAGACACGAACGAAGAGATTTGACTCTACTTTTGTGATAAGAACATCTAGGCTGTGTTATACGTTGCCTGAGTGGGCTTTCCCCATCTTTGTGTCTTCAAATCGAGAGTGAATCGGTTTCTTCTAGGTAAACACGCTCCATCGTAGACCGCATCGAATGTTAAGCGTAACATCAGGCGAGATGGCGGTCAAGTGTAAACCTATAAAAGCTAAAAAAAAAACAACGATGTGAATAATGTTCAACTGATTTACAAAAACTCTTAGACGGTTTTCGTTGGTTTGTATCAACATTTTTGAAAAGGTGAACTTTTCGTTTGCGACACGCGTTTAGACAAAGATTGGATAGTAAACAAATTGAATGATCTGCCCCCCAATATCAAATCAGTTGACAAAAATTCTCTGCACCTCCTGTGTTCACCGATATTAAATAACTACTCATTTAACCACCTTTTGTCAAGCATAATATTCAAAATTTCACTCCGATAGAATACTCAAAATAAACACACACATGACTTTTACTATTATGCGGCGTTGTCTTTTTACTCCCAAATTTTCTGTACGAATATTCAAATTTTTAGTTGCATGCAAAATCAACATTCTTAACTTCATAGGATGGAAATAGTAATAACAAGAAAACCTTGCTTATTATATAATCGGTGTTATAATAAATTATTTTAACATTATAATATATGTATGTGTTTATTAACCGCGAAGATTCCCGAAGCTAAGACATCAATAGTGGGATTTTTTTCTTAAGACTGGGAACATTACACGCACACTAACGTGAGTAATTTGACAACGTCGGTGAGAGCTGTCACGCATACATATCTAATTACTAGCCTCACAGTGTTGTTCACGAAGGTTTCATCTGTTTAGAAATCTGTGCGAGCGCAATGCTGTGCAAGGGAGTGATACTATATATACTCTTTTGACAAAGTCAAAGTCAAAATTCTTTATTCATAAATGTGCAATTTACACGTTAATTAGTAAAAGCAATTGTTTATGTAAATTCGGTAGTTATGATCGTATTTCGACCACAGGTCGATGATGGTCGAAACTTTTCAAAAGTCGATTAAATAATATCTAACACAAAAATCGTTCTTCGATAAATTTATATCTACTTCATCGAAACACGAACGAGTAAAAATCAGTGCTTATACCGATAACAATAGATAAAATATGTGTTTAGTTTTTATTACACGAATAAGATAGTAAACTGAAAATAACACTGTGTTCCGATATGAAGGGTAGTGTTTTGTAGAACTTATAGGGCGGAGAGATCATCAACATTTTTGATATCATGCAATAGCTTCTCGAGATTGAACATTGTCGATAGTTATAATCGCATAAGTAATTGGTGATTTTATTTTATTTTAGTATTTAATTATTTGATAATTGACCTGAACATTTTTGAAGTGAACACTTCTTCACACTTCACTTCTTCTTCTTCGTCACATAGATTTTTCGTGGGCTGTAGATGAAGGTCTCGGTGAAGGCGTCTCGTTCGGGAAAGAAAGAAATGTTCGGATGAACTCGGGACCGCCGAGTGTGCCAGAGCGAGAAAGATAGTCAGCTGCTACTGCCTGTCTACTGTCACTGTATTTATTTTTAAAATGTATTTACTTTGCCATTTTATTGACATTTTAACGGATCGGGTTTAAATTTAGAACGTAGATAGATTATGATCTGAAATAGCATGGAATAGTTTAGTTTAATACTTTATACAATAACAGGAAAACAATGAGAACTAGGGAAGCTTCTAATAATTTATACGACAGAAGAACGTTTACGAAGACAGCTAATAATACTTTATTGTCCTACGTGTTCATGTAAATTTGCAATAATTTACAGAAATAAGTTACAAATGAGTCTGCATTCCAACAACAACTTATCTAGTCTATGGTACAAGCAGCAAATGTGTTTATAATGCAACTGGTAAACTACTCTCGTATGTCGCAGGTAGTGAGGGAAAGATTTGGGTAGCTGTTTTGCGAAACGCCTGGCGATGACGTAACTTTAACACAAAAAAAATAATACAGACGAAATATTACATTTGTAAGTATGTCTCTACAATGTTTATTTTGAATAAGATAGATTGGATATACCTCATTCACGGTTTCAATATAAAATTAAACACAGACACTCGACCAAATTTTATAAGAAGCTATCTATCACTACGCCATCCAGCAATAAGCATAAATGAAATCAAATTATAGTTTTTTTATTGATACTTCAATAATCGCCACACTGATTGCGATAGAAATAATTGGAAATCTGTCAGTAAGGTTCATCAGTTACAAAAAAAAACATGATTTTTTACTTTTTTTCTGTATGGGACCGTAAAAATAACAAAGCTGGGATTTAGAATTGCTTAAAAATGTAATTAGGTACTCAATAAATACTGTTGCGTAGAACATTATCTCGAGTTGTATGGAATTTTACAAACACACAACACGATTAAAAGATAATAACTGGTGAGTACCTACTGATTGCCTCCTCAATATCATTAAGTGACTATCGCTATACCGGCTGCGGTATTTTAAATCAATAGTTATTACACCGGTAAGCAGTAATGTGTAACCATCACTGTGTGCAGGTTTGAAGGGAAATGTTTCCATAGAAATTACAGGGCATAGATGAAAATGAAATGTAAATCCTACTTCCTACTAATATTATAAATAAATGTGAATGTTTAGATGTTTGGAACGTCTGAACAGAACGCGTCGGAATTTAGAACTCAGCCAAATTAATAATAGTCTGAAATAACACACAAGCTACTTTTTATCCCGTAAAAAATAACTGGAACGGGAATCGACTGTGTTACGGTTTAAGGGGCAATGTTACCAGATAAATTACAGGGCTTAGAGATATAATATCTTAGATCTCCGGGTGACGAGCGCAGGGCAGTGCTAGGTAATGATTTGGACTCTTCATGCTCCAATAGCTGCGTGTCACTGTGTTGTTATGTGGCTGGTATATGCTTACCATCACGCACATGTCCAGCTCGTCTTGTTACTCAAAATTATATTTAAAAAAAACCTGCGGGGCACTGCTAGTAATCTTATATCTCTGGGAAACGAGCGCAGCGCAGTAGTAGGTACATAATGATTTGGGCTCTTCATGTTCCATTAGCTGCGTGACACTGTCTTGTTATAGGTCGCCGTGTTGCTTACCATCAGGTACAGAGCATGGTCGTACTCTATACTAAAACATATAAAAAACTAATTAACGGTTTAAATATTTTTGTATAAAGGTCTGAAGAGTTTTTTTAATTTAAAACCAGCTACAAAATGTCTCACCATCAAAAGCTCATGTCCATATCCTGGCAAACTAAAAATATTCGGTTTTCCTATTACCGCAGTAATTAGCCCGGCAGACTAAAGGCTTGTTCGCATTAAGCTAGTATATTAGTCTAGTAGCGCGTAATTTAGTGACTAAATGTGTCTGAACACTGAAAATTTAGTCGAGTAGTTTAGGAAGTGAATTAGTCGAGTCAATCCATTTTGTTCTATTTTCAACGGGCGAGTAGCACCCCCCCACCACGCGTTCGTTGCGAGCGGTGCGCTCATTGGCTCGCCGATTAAACAGGTTCGAACTTGTCGAATTAGCCTGGAGAGAAAAATAACTTCAAACAACTTTCCAAATACGATATTGTCTGTGTAATAACTTATTTTATTGATCACACAAATTTCCTCATTCACCTCTTCTAAAATAGCAAATACGATTCGATAAGATTAGCTTATTCATTCATTTATTTTATTGCGTTGTAGGATCTTCATGTCGCGAAACGCTACTCACTTGTGAACTGTACTAAAGCACGGTGCGAACGATTTTTGAATAGTAGCGAGTATTTTAGCTACTAAATTACTCTCTACTAGACTAATTTGCTAGCCTAATGCGAACAAGCCTTAAGAGATTGTCTTCCTCCGAAGGTTTTTTCAACAAACTTCAACAAGAAAATATTTAAAAAGGGCATCTATAACGACCTCTTCTACTGCGGCAACCAAAAAGTTGCAGCATCTCTGACACTATAGCTCCTCATAAACGATGGCTACCGGTTACCATCACGTCGACCACATTTTTGTTGCTACTCGTCCTTTGAATAACAATTACTGAAGTGAAAACTTCTTTGGGCGCGCCTAGGACAGAACTTTCGTGGGCTGTGAACTGAAATGAACCGTCACGCTCGGGTATGATAATAGCTTTTCGGGTAAACTCGGGATGCTAGAGCGAGAAACAAAATACAGTGAACAAGCGCGTGAGAGCGAGACAGATAATATAGTCCCTGTGTATTTATGTTTATTATTTTTTATATCTTTCTATATCGACATTAACTTCTAGGTACTTACCACATTAATGTCATTAATTGAACTTGTCACGAAATATTAAATTTGCATATAACAATTTTCACATCCATTACAAAAAAGTTTTTGTTGTAATATACTCGTATTACTGTTTTATCACAGCACTTACACTACGTAAACACACAAAATGATACCTATTTTCATCACAGCACTTACGCCTTCACTTTAACCACAACATATATATGCATTTTAGCGAAATTCCTATAAAATAAATAAATAGCAAATACAAAAAAATTTGGTATACAAACCCTATTTCCGAACCGCGTAAATATATTTTTTTAATTTATTCTTGGCCATAGATAATAATCATTTCGCCACATGTTATTCTCGTGTTGCTTTGCTTACTAGGTATATACTAATTTTCAATTTCAAAATATTAAAATTATTTACTGGTCTTTAAATATAAGTATTTCTTATTTTAGTTTTCACTTCTGTCGTGCGATCTTAGGCGCACACATTTTTTTTATTATAATAATAATAATTGTGAATTTGGTTTTAGTGCGCGTCGACTTAAGCTGTCATCATGGGTAGCTTTTATTATTAAACTAGCTATATCCTATATCCCATTACCATAGTAATCTACCATCCATCACAGATGGCATACCATCTGTCGGAAATTGGACGTTATTACGAGTATTAAACCAACTCAGAAACTTTCTTTGGTTCGTGCACAACAACATTGCATAACATTATCATAAAATAAAAAATAAATAAAATAAATATTGGTGGACAATTCACACACAACACCATATGATCGAATACATAGTTTGCGATTCTATAAAAAAAGATACAGATAAACATTGATTTTTAAAATATAGATAAAATAAAAATTAACACATTTTATAACTTCCCAAGACAATGAAATACATAAAACACAAGTCAAAAATAAAATTGCAATGCTACTAAGATTATAAATGCGAAAGTTTGGATGTTGGTATATTTATTGCTCAATCATGTCGGATCGTTTGCACAGATCGAAGGGTCTACAGCCTAACTAAAGCAGTCTCAGCTTTCATATTGATCTCTAGATGTTTTTATATTTATTGCTCAATCATGTCGGATCGTTTGAACAGATCGGAGAGTCTACAGCCTAACTAAAACTGTCTTAGGTTTGCTATTGCTCTCTCTTTTCTTTTCGCTTGGAATGATAGAGACAGCATTAGCAAAGCTATAGCCGATTTAGTTAGGGGGTAGAAGGATGGGTTATAATTTGGAGCACAGTTTTTCTCACTCTCTCTCTCTCTCTATGGTCGGTCCCTCATGTCTGAGGATCGTGGTCAGCATCGGGGTTATATCTGGAGCGGATGATCTGCCTCCACCGGTCCCGGTCCAGCGCGTCTCTCACGACCGCGTAGAAATTGGAGGACGATGAGTCTTTCACTTGATCGTTTGCCTTAGGCGTTCCCAACGCCTACACAGATTATAGCCTGGAATATATAACAAGCTAGAAAATAACGGGAACGGTAACTGCGCGGGTAAAATCACGGGACACTGCTAGCACTAATATAAAGTACTCAAGCGTTTGTTTTTGTTTGTTGATTTGAACGAAGAGATATTTCCTGTTTTTTTTTGATTTCCTAAACAAGAATGCTTTTGAAATTTGAAATAGAAATCTATACTTTAAATTATAAAGCTTGTGTAATTGTTTGAACGCGCTAATCTCAGGAACTACTGGACCAAATTCAACAATTCTTATACCGTTGGACATGTACGTGCGCCCTGAGTGCCACAAGCTCCGTGTGTACACTTCGCGAGGTATAAGCTGAGCTTTGCATTAGTGTGAGTGATCACCAATCAGGCAGGAGCGCGGCGAGGCAGAATGGCGCCGCGCCTAAGGCCGGTTGTCACACCTACACTATCCATGTACACTCACACAAATGCAAAGCTCAGTTTATGCCTCGCGGAGTGTACCATGGGCGATATATTGTGTGATGAATTCAAATATCTGTACTGTATCTGGGTGTTTCTGTGTATAAAAAGTAAGTATTTAAAACTATTTAAGTATTATATCAGCTATATGGCCACTATAGTATAAACTTTGCTTAGTTTGGGGTCATATGGTGTTGTGTGTAAATTGTCAACCAATATTTATTTATTTATATATATTGGTTCATTCGCCATAAAAGTTACATGGGTTACTAAAGCACTACAACATTTGAAAATAACTGCAGGATGCAG
The DNA here is from genome assembly GCA_017562165.1 of Ectropis grisescens. NCBI lineage: Eukaryota > Metazoa > Arthropoda > Insecta > Lepidoptera > Geometridae > Ectropis > Ectropis grisescens. The sequence continues at coordinate 3,453,764 of CM029792.1, read as the reverse complement.
CTGAAACTTAAATCAGATTGGACCGATCGAAATGTTATTAGTGAATTACTCGTAAATAAGCGACGACGATAAAGACGAAAGTCTATAACCAGTGCGTGTTGCCAGTGATGGCTTATGGAACTAAGACGTGGTCCTTAACTGTGGGCCTCATAACGAAGCTCAAAGTCACACAGCGAGCTATGGAGAGAGCTATGCTCGGATTCTGTTTGCGCGACAGAATCCGTAATGAGGATATTCGCAAAAGAACGGAAGTGGCCGACATAGCTCAAAGAGTAAGCAAGCTGAAGTGACAATGGGCAGGACTCATTGCTCGCAGAACTGACAACCGATGGGGAAGAAAAGTTCTCGAGTGGCGACCACCAACCGGAAGACGCAGTGTTGGACGGCCTCCCACTAGATGGACAGAATGACCTCATAAAGGTCGCTGGAAACCGCTGGCTGCAGGTTGCGCAGGGCCGTGCGTTGTGGAAATCTAGGGGGAGGCCTATGTTCAGCAGTGGAGGTCTTGCAGCTGATGATGAATGAAAGCAACGACCACGATAGTTTTTATACTAAAAGTGTACACAGCAGCTTTCATCCATTCCAAAATTAAAGTTTCATATACTTATTTTGCGACTTAATTTCTTCTCATTCTCTAGTTCCTCATGGTTTCACCCCTAGGATTGAAACCATGAGGAACAACTAGTATTCTCTAATAAAACACGATGCTTTCGATTGTCGGTTATCAGTGTAAAATGTTTATGCAAACATGACTAAGCATGCTCACGTTGGTACGCTTCATGAAACAGCATAACATACGTAGGATGTGTATACGTGTCAGGTTTTATCCTTATCAAAATTAGAATTTAATTTATTTTTCCAAGATTATGGGTACTTATGTCATTCATTGTCAGAGGTTTGATTGCTATTTTGATAACATCACACACGATTTAAAATGCGTGGATTTTGTCGACGTGTCAACATGTGAAGATGGTTTAAGATAATAAAAAAATGCCAAATTGGCTAGTGTTACGTTACGTTAGCTTAATGCTAAGCTGATGTTGCTTAACAACAAGAAAACTTAGGGTAAACATATACATATCTTGTATTAAAAAATTCATCATCATCATCATCATCTTCATCTGTAGCCTGCAGAGGTCCACTGCTGGACATAGGCCTCCCCCAATGATTTCCACAATGACCGATCTTGTGCCGCCTCCATCCACCGACTTCCCGCGACCGAGACAATATCATCGGTCCATCGTGTGGGGGGCCGTCCTACACTGCGTCTGCCGGTTCGTGGTCGCCATTCGAGAACCTTTACTCCCCAGCGGTTATCGGTTCTGCGAGCTGTATGGTCTGCCCATTGCCGCTTCAACTTGCTAATTTTAAGAGCTATGTCGGTGACCTTCGTTCTTCTGCGGATTTCCTCGTTTCGGATTTTGTTAAAAAATAATTCATATGTTTCTAGTCACATTTTTAAGACATTGGCTGCGCCTGATTTTAAACAACGCCATAACAGTACAGTGTCACGTAATTAATTCAACATGAAATGAAAGGAAATTTAGTTTACTAGACATCGTCAAATTTTCAAGTTCACAAATTAATACAGATTATGTATCCTTGATTGGTAACTCAGGTTGAGAAGCATTGTTACCCAAGCTAGGATCAAACCTGTGTTATGGCGTGACAATACCCTCCTCCGGACATGGTAAATGCGAATACAATTTTACTAAATCTAAATCTTATCTTGCATTATATCTATAATTTTACAAATAAAAATAATAAATATTACATAACAACACAAGTAAGTAACATGAAGTGTCCAAGCTATTGCCAATCACTGCACTACTCTTGTTAAAGATTACAAGTTTTAAAACAACTTGAATGCCGCCGCGCAGGCAGCAGAGTTAGACACCTTCTGACGAAACGGCTCGGGTCCGGGATAAACGTTTTTAGATCTGGTACACCTTCCAACCGTCTAGAGAAAGCCTCGCGAGACGTTGGCTGAGGCCTTTCTATACCTAAGGCTTTATTAAACCGACTGGAAACTGGAATCTCGCATCAAAGGCGCGACTTGGATCTATAATCGTCGCATCTACAATATTAATTTACTCACGGACAATTCTGTGTCATTTTTAGCGAATGCCTTTCTACCGATTGCTCCCTCTCTTACTGCCGGTTTCCTTGTTTCTAGTATGATATCTTAAAATATAAATATCACTATCATGATGTTTCTTCCCAGTGAACTCTTCACTATTCAACAGATATTCACGAAAGTAGTGATTTAAATGTACTTTGGGACTAAAGGGCAAGAGATCTGATAGTTTTTATTTCCATTAACCATATGTATATGATTGTATCCGAGCGAAGCCGTAACGGGCCGCCAGTAATATACAAACACAATAACAAAATTTAAGATTTTGATTAACCCCCGACTGCCTCGGATTTGTTATCTGTACAACATTTTACTAGTCAATCCCTTCTTTTGATACCCAAATTTAAGAGAGTTGTGAAAAAATAAATGTATTTCGCCATTTTGTGGTAGCGGCCATCTTGGATTTGAAATTTGTCATAGTACAAAGTATTAACTAGTTCGTTCGTTACTTTCGTTTGAAACCCATATTGTGGTAGTAGTGAAAAAATAATATAATTCGCCATTTTGTGGTGGCGGCCATTTTGGATTTGAAATTTGTTTTACTAGTCAAGCTCTTTCATTTGATACCCATTTTAAGGTAGGTTGTGAAGAAATATTTTGTCAGCGATTTTGTGGAGGCGGCCATCTTGAATCGATATTAACCAAACATAGCCAAGAACATCCGCGTGGATATTAACCTTCAAATAAAAAAACCCATTGAAATCGGGCCATCCGTTTGAAATCTACTGTGCCACAGACAGGCACACACAGACATACAGACAGAGAGACATCGACGTCAAACTTATAACAACCTTTTTTTGGTCGGCGGTTAAAAATAGCGTATTTCATACGTCGTCACTTACCGACAACGGTGGCAGTTTAACTGATCAGCTCCTGCTCAGCCAATTTGGTCAACCGTGGAGATACGTGTGTTTGCAAAACTTGATTAATTTCAAAATAGATAACTGGGTGAAACAAGCTAATAATTACGTTGATTATATACTTATTAATTAGTAAATAATGTCAAGACTGAAACATTAGATATTGATCTACAAGAGTATTTGCACAACTTTAAGATTTATTTTATACATACGATAATAATATGTAGTAAACTAATCTGAGGTTAATTGCGATAAGATCGTTTCAATGCCACCAAAAGCTCTGCCTATTACACAAATAGATAATGTTGGTTATCTATTGACGTATTCATGTTTTGCCTTGAATAGCGAATCTTTGTGAACCAATTTTAAGACAAATATGGTATTTTCACATTGTTTAGATTTTTTTATTAAGCTGACTTTCAGAAAACGCCTAACGGCCTGTATAGTGGATTCTTTCCAGTCCTTCTGAGGAAGTACCAGGCGTTCGTGAGTTATTCTTCCGCTAAGTGCATGCGCAAATATCACTGTATTCCGGTTTAAAAGGAAATGTCTCCAGAGAAATTACAGAGGATAAATCAAATTATATTCTGGGTGATGAGCGCAATACATTGCTAGGTAATTATTTGGACTTTTCATGTTCCAATAGCTGCGCGACACTGTGCTGTTATGGGTTATGGGTAGTTCATGTAGCCTTAACATAATACATACAAGCACTGCTCGTCTCGTCACTCTATAAAAACATTATACAATTGATATGTTTTTAATTCATTTGACATATGATTTATATTACATACCTATACCTCTTTTTATTATTTTATGCAATATCGTAAAATAAGTATGCTCTTTAAGAAAACCCTTTAAAAGGAAAATTTGTAATTTGCCTTTGAACTCAAAGGTTCCAAGATGACAAATTTTCCTTTTTAACCTGGATGTTTCTGATGTATCGTTTTTTTTTTTACTATAAATAATAATCAATAAACTGTATGAATAAAATAATAGCTTAGGTATATTGTGCAGTTTACAATCATTCCAATTGGCGTTTTCTCAAAAGGCCCGTTTTGCGCAGGAGAACAACGTAATCTTGAAATAATTTGTAATTATGATGATGTTCAATATGTTGCGGAAACTATTACAACATATAATTGCATAGCATTAATATTGTTGTTCAGATTGTGATTTCTAATATAAAAGAACATTTATACAGACTTTGCACTAATTATGACGTGTCATATTGATGCAGTTTTTTTAATATATAGAGTAATTCAAGAGGAAGGTTTTTTTATACTTATGCATGCATAAAATAGCAGCGAAACACATATATCTAGACACACAGCACTGTGGCCAGCCAAGTGCATTCAAGTATATCTATCTCTTAACCCACAATAACCATTTTAGTACTCGTATATTTATCACATCAATACATATTAGAATATTGCGAAGAGGAGGCGGGTCGCTAGTTAATCATACAAACAATTTGACTAAATCAATTATTATAATACCTAAGCACGTGTTCACTACATTTACATAACGTTAAGGGCCAACCCTGTAAAAAAAAGACCAATACAACATCCAGAATCATAACTTGCATGTTTTTCTTAGTTCAAAACCGTACACCAAATGGGGTCCTCATATTACGCACATTCTAATCCATTTTGCGCCTGAAAATACACGTTTACGCTAGACCAGTTTTTTTAAACGCAATGTCGCGCGCTTAAGGCCAGGTAGTTCAGTCAAATTAGGCATTTAACGCTGTCTTGTTCTCACGACCGTCCCCGACCGCGGAATCGGTGCCACAGTGCAGAAATAACATTAAAATATTGGACTATGTAATTTAAACTCATTTTTTGTTCAAGATTTGTTTATACTAGTGATAACAATGTTGTGAATTGTGAAGTGATAAGAGGTTTTTTTGATATATAAACGAAGAAATATTAAATTTATCTATACTCGTAGATATACAAAACTCAACCTTTTCTTTTTGGTCACACTATAAGTTGAGAACGGCTTTTCCAATTTCATGCATCTTTTTAAAATGTTTCCTAATAATTCACAAGTTCGTCAAAAATTAAAAAAAATATGCTGAAACGTAATGAAAGACCAGTAAAAATAAAAGGTTTTTGGTCAACTTTGCACTAAATTTTTTATCCAATTTTTTTCTATGAGGTAAAGATCACTTACTGAGCATAAAATTACAAAATGCTCACAGATCCAGGTAGAGCTTTGAACGCCAATTGAAAAAAATACTATTTTAGCCGATATTTTGGAAACTATATATTTTGACAATAATAGTAGAAAATAAAATTTTGCATCTTTTGTTGCAAGTAAACTTTTTTTGTAAAACTTACCGTTTACGATTTATAACCCATTTAATGAAACGATTGCGATGATGCCGATAATAGTGGATGAAAATGATGTGGTCTACGATGGAACTTGTTTCTCTAATAGAAACAAGCACAGTATACCTCGTAACCCCAAGGTTCGAACCTTCGACAAAAACCCACTCTGGCAATGCGTTTCACAGCTTAGTTGTTCTTATTACAAAAGTGGAGACCAAACTCTTCGTTCAACTCTTCAATCATGATGATGAACGGTGCTGTTTATTCGAGCAACAAGCAATATGATAGAATAACTTTAATTTAAAAACCCCGACTACAAAAAAATCTACACGTAAAAAAATTATTACCTACTATCTAAGGACACTTTGGCGAGTCAGACTAGTCTTAGAATATCTTAGTTACCAAAATCCATCCAGCCGTTTGGAAGATATGTGGAAATAAAAGTTTTACAAACAAAAAAGATACGCACGAAAAACATAACCCTTCTTCCATTCCGGTAAAAATGGACATGTTTATGCTACTGGGAACAGAATTCACATCTTATTATTTTTACATTGTTATCATCAAATTTGACATAATAAATCGTAATCGGTAAGTTCGAAAAAAAAAGTTTACTGGCAACAAAAGATAGGAAATTTTATTTTCTACAATAATAATAGGCTTTATAATTTTTCAGAATATTGGCCAAAAATGTTTTTTCGAGCTGGCGCTTGAAGCTCCACCTGGATTAGTTATTATTTTGTGATTTTATGCTCAGGAAATGATTCTAAACCTGATATAAAAAATACGAATCGGAAATTTAATGCAGGGTTAAATTCTACCAGTAATTTTACTGCCTAAAATGCTTCTTATCAAATTTGGTCGAGTGTCTAAATTTCATTTTAAATAAGTTTTAAATGAACGAAGTTGGGTTTTCAGGGATTCGTAGACAAATTTTTAAATATACGTTATGTCTGTCCATCCGTATGTGACAGCCATTTTTCTCCGAAACTATAAGAAGTATACTATTAAAACTTGGTAAGTACATGTATTCTATGAACAATATTAACATTTTCATACAAACATTTTGGTGGTGTCACGAACTTGGAAAAGAAATTAAAAAAAATCTATCAAAACTAATATACTATCTATTTTCCATTGCATCCGCATTAAATTTTTTACTGATGTGTTATCGACGTCAGTTTTTTGAGACTCCCCTATTAGTCTACAACATAAAGTAAACAGCGTACTAAGTAGTATCAGCGTCTATTTGCAATTCCAATGAAAACGGTATCAAAAATCAAGATCATACATAGCGTGCTTCACTAGTAATACCTACTGATATTGTTATACTGTGGCACTATGATCGTAATATTTAAAATTTATTGGTTGTCAAAATTGCAAAATCAAGCACAGGCCCGTCGTCCGTGAGCGCCGAAACGCGACTGATCAGGCCTGCCGAACGGCGCGCTATATATATGGTAGATATGAAAACATTGTGAATAACTGATACTTTTTATCAAGTCAAACTCTGCGAATGCATCTACAACTTTTTAGTGGCTTTCGTTGAGTACAAAAATGTAGTAAAAAAATCATTAGTTTAGTCATAAACTTGAAAAACCTTTTTGAAAAGGGGTAACTTTGGTATTTTTTTCTATCAAGTAAAATTCATTAAATTGTGTTATTGACTGCGAATTGCACTAGATTAGATCCTTAACTAATACATATATTTTTTTCAGAGTTTAATACACTGTGTTAAAGGTCTTAAAGTTGTTTTAAAAATTCGAAATTACGGCCCACACGCCCTTAAGGGCGTGTTTTACCCCTTTTCAAAAAGTTATTTCAAGTTTATGACTAAACTAATGAATTTTTTTACTAAATTTTTGTACTCAACGAAAGCCACTAAAAAGTTATAGATGCATTCGCAGAGTTTGACTTGATAAAAAGTATTTGTTATTCACTATGTTTTAATATCTACCATATATATAGCGCGCCGATCGGCAGGCCTGATCAGTCGCGTTTCGGCGCTCACGGACGACGGGCCTGTGCTTGATTTTGCAATTTTGACAACTGATAAATTTTAAATGTTACGATCATAGTTCCACAGTATAACAATATCAGTAGGTATTACTAGCGAAGCACGCTATGATCTTGATTTTTGATACCGTTTTCATTGGAATTGCAAATAGACGCTGATACTACTTAGTACGCTGTTTACTTTATGTTGTAGACCAAAAGCAGAGTCTCAAAAAACTGACGTCGATAACACATCAGTAAAAAATTTAATGCGGATGCAATGGAAAATAGATAAGTATCGGTAAAATATTCGTCCGTCAAATCAGAGATCGGGATAAGGAAATAATGAGAGGGGAGAAATCCCCTGCGTAAATCCCCTAATATAAATGCAAGTTAGGTATCATTTATGCTATTTAAGTAAATTCTTTGGTAGTAAAGTACTTAGTACTTGGAAGAAAAGTCCTCGCATACAGATTTTACCACTTTGGAAGAGACTTTCGCGCAAACTATTCAGTTTAGAAAAAAAATGTTAGGAACTTCAATACAATTTTGAACACCTTTCCATAGATACACGAATGGTTTTATTAATTTTTTAATTTTTTATTTCTTTTCCAAGTTTGTGACACCACCAAAATTTATTGTTTTTCCTTTTTTTTGTATGAAAATGTTAATATTGTTCATAGAAATTTAGACACTCGACCAAATTTGATAAGAAGCCTTTTAGGCAGTAAAATTACTCGTAGAATTTAGCTCTGCACTAAGCTTTCGTATTTTTTATATAAGATTTATATAATCATTTCCTGAGCCTAAAATCTCAAAATAATAACAAATCCAGGTGGAGCTTCAAGCACCAGCTCGAAAAAACCAATTACGATTTATTATGTCAAATTTGATGATAACAATGTAAAAATAATAAGATGTGAATTCTGTTCCCAGTAGCATAAACATGTTCCTTTTTACCGGAATGGAAGAAGGGTTATGTTTTTCGCGCGTGTCTTTTATGTTTGTAAAACTTTTATTTCCACATATCTTCCAAACGGCTGGATGGATTTTGGTAACTAAGATATTCTAAGACTAGTCTGACTCGCTAAAGTGTCCTTAGATAGTAGGTAATATATTTTTACGTGTAGATTTTTTTGTAGTCGGGGTTTTAAATTAAAGTTATTCTATCATATTGCTCGTTGCTCGAATAAACAGCACCGTTCATCATCATGATTGAAGAGTTGAACGAAGAGTTTGGTCTCCACTTTTGTAATAAGAACAACTAAGCTGTGAAACACATTGCCAGAGTGGGTTTTTGTCGAAGGTTCGAACCTTGGGGTTGCGAGGTACACTGTGCTTGTTTCTATTAGAGAAACAAGTTCCATCGTAGACCACATCATTTTCATCCACTATTATCGGCATCATCGCAATCGTATCATTAAATGGGTTATAAATCGTAAACGGTAAGTTTTACAAAAAAAGTTTACTAGCAACAAAAGATGCAAAATTTTATTTTCTACAATTATTGTCAAAATATGTAGTTTTCAAAATATCGGCTAAAACAGTTTTTTTCAATTGGCGTTTGAAGCTCTACCTGGATCTGTGAGCATTTTGTAATTTTATGCTCAGTAAGTGATCTTTACCTCATAGAAAAAAATTGGATTAGAAATTTAGTGCAAAGTTGACCAAAAAACCTTCTATTTTTACTGGCCTTTCATTACGTTTCAGCACATTTTTTAAAAATTTTGACGAACTTGTGAATTGTTAGGAAACATTTTAAAAAGATGCATGAAATTGGAAAAGCCGTCTCAACTTATAGTGTGACGAAAAACAAAAGGTTGAGTTTTGTATATCTACGAGTATAGATAAATTTAATATTTCTTCGTTTATATATCAAAAAACTCTTATCACTTCACAATTCACAAAATTGTTATCACTAATATAAACAAATCTTCAACGAAAAACTAGTTTAAATTACATAGTCCAATATTTTAATGTTATTTCTGCACTGTGGCACCGATTCCGCGGTCGGTGACGGTCGCGAGAACAAGACAGCGTTAAATGCCTAATTTGACAGAACTACCTGGCCTTAAACGCCTATGTCGAAGGGACCGTATACACGCAGATAAATAGCCATATTTTTTCATTTTCCTCTTCTTCTCCTTATCCAAAATATGTGTAAAAAATAATAATATATAATTGTAATGACAAAGATCACGGACCCCGGAGTCTGTGGAGTGGATAATTTAAATAAAATAAAAAAAAGATAAATAGCCATAGCTAACCTGAAACCGGCCTTACATTCGGTAAAGATAACCTTCAAATTACCAAGGCCTGTTTGATTTTAATCTTCACATAAATATGCTAAAACTTAGCCCAGTTTTTAATCCACTGATAGAAAAATCTTTTAGATTATCTGCGAGATAAATGTATGTGATACCTGCGGGCTTAGATATACTAATTGATCGATTGTGATACTACTGAATTATTTGCAATGTGTTAGACTAGTACCACCCCGTGGTTTCGTCCGTGTAGTTCTCGAACCCGTTATTTTCGCGGGATAAAAAATCTGTGTTTTTCCAGATTGTTATGTGTCTAGACATTTCCCAAATTTCATCCAGATCCTTCCAGTAGTTTTGTTTGAAAGTGTAACTAATATCCACTCATACTTAAACACTTTCGCGTTTAATATAAGTGCTTAAGAATATATTAAAATGTTATGTAGTTTAAAGTGATCATTTAAATTATAAATATAAATATTGGCGAACAATTCACACACAACACCATCTGACCCCAAACTAAGCAAAGCTAGTAAGATGGCAGCCAGATAGCTGATATAATACTTATATAGTTCCAAATACATACTTATTATACATAGAAACACCCAGACACAGTACAAATACTTGAATTCATCACACAAATATTTGCACTGGGTGGGAATCGAACCCGTAACGACCCTCGGCTTCGCGCGCAGAGTTACTACCCACTAAGCCACGAGTTTATATGAGTACGAGATTATGAGTTTACAAAAAATTTTTTCGAAGCTTAAGCACTTTAGAAAGACTGCGAAAACGCTTTTAGTGGTAAGATTGCCAATTCCTACTTGATTTTGTTGTTAATCAATATTAAATACGTAAGTACGTACCTACGTAGATAATATATTAATATTTTACCTACTAGGTACAATAGATAGCTTATCTATCTGTCTTTTTACATCATTCGGGAAATACAAAAAAGTGGGAGCGGGACTCCAAACTATACTACGTATCACTACGTATTACGAAATCGAAATTTTAACCGTAAATCAGCACAGCTTAAATACAAGGTCGGATACATTTTGGAAAGTGTATAGCAGATCTACTTAACATAACACTGTATTAGTATGAAAACTAACGTGGTTATTACACATTTTACGTAAAAACACGGGTAACTCACGTTTGATATAATCAGTCCAGTCCGACTCAAGTTTCGATCGCGTCCGGCGATCTTTTTCAAGGAGAGTGCGCGCGCGGGTTCGCTGCTCGTTTAGCACTCTGGTCGCGTTATTTTTTCCTATCGTACTTCTTGCAGCTCCAGAAAGCGAAATTGTTTCTGTTTCGTGGCCGACTTTTCAGGCTAAGAAGCGACGTCTAAAAAAGACGCAACGTCACTTAACATCAGGCTAGACGACGGTCAAGAGCTAAACTATAATTGTAAAAGAATAAGTATAGGTATATTGATTGTTATTTCAATCAATATGTCCATTTGCATTGCAAATAACACTTCACATAGATCCACACACTTGAAACGAGTGCCCATGGAGTAGCCTTAGAGCCAGATAGAGTGATAGACAATGTCGAAGGCTCTACAACTCTACATTCTAATCTGCTGACACTTCTAATCAGAGTGGTTAGTTCACTTTTGAGTGCTATTTATTATACTTAAAACAAATATCAATGCAAAGTCTGTTTGCGTTTCTAGTAATTATTATTATAGCTTTATTTTCCACTTAACATTTTCTCACAATAAACTTATACGTATAGCATTTTTTCTTCTTCTATGTTCGTTATGTGGCCCCTGCATGGGTAAAAGCCTCTGCCATTGTTTTCCACTTTTCTTTATCTTCTGCTGTATGTTTCCTGCTATTTTTATTCTGTCATCGGACCAACTTTTCTTTTATCTTCTTACTTTTCTTTTCCCTGTTGGGTCCGGCCATTTAGTGGTTTCTAGTAATTAATTTAGTCATTGACGTGTAAATTGTAACTTTGACTTAAGTAGAATCCTGCACGATTAACTTAAAAGGTTGTAGTATCCTACTAATATCAGAAACACAAATATTTGTATGTTTGCTACAGGGGACATCCCTCCCCCCCCCGTAAAATCGTATGTATAGTATTTTTTATCGTACCTATTTTTTACCGTGGGAAAACAACTGGAACGGCAACTACGCCTGTAAAATCGCAAGGCGCTACTGGCTGTCTTTTTTTACTTGACAAATTGTATTATCATTTTAGTCACGGACTGGAAAATATGAAAATATACTATCGGACACAAAAAAAACATCCAAATAGGTACATTTCAGTTACGGTTAGTTAGTTCATTTGAAGTTATGGCTGGTCTAGTCGAGAGAACGGCGCCTGCCGATCAGGAGACCCCGGTTCAAACCCCACACGCACCACTGTATTTTCGAAGTCATGTGCGTAATGCCCCTAACTTAAAACGGTGAAGGAAAACATCGTGAGGAAACCGACATGTACTTAGAACCTTTCGAAGTCATGTGTCATCCATCAACCCGCACTGGGCCAGCGTTGTAGATTATGACCTTAACTCTCTCCTTGAGAGAGAAGGCCCGAGTCCCAGCAATGGGAACATTTAGTGGGCTGTTGATGATGATGATGAGGTACATATCAAACCAAATAACATTACAACGAACAGACAAACAAAGACGCAGTCAAATTAAGAATCAATCCTTTGTTGCGATCAGATGTAAACGTTCCATTGCGACCTTTCGCTGTTATGTAGACTTTTCATTTTCACAGTTCATAACCCCGCTTCGCGTTGCACCGGTCGCCCTCACCTTGTCTTATTTTAGGGTTCAATGAAAAGTGCCTACGATTTCCCCTTAGCAACACTCCGACGCGTAATGAAAATTCACAACGATTTTCACAGGCGTTTGCTGGTCTTATACTAATAATACGCACCATAACACTACTCTCTCAATTTACACTGTCCGTAAATAAATTGTGTTGGTAATGAAATTGCAAAACGCATAAGATTAAAAACCTAGGTTAGGTTAGTGTATAATGTAGATAGGTAATGTTATTAAATTACACTGTTTACAATTTGACGGGGTAAACACGAAACTACATATTACATAAAGTTTTCGAGGAAACCTTTGTGCTGTTAAATAATAAAAACATTGAAAATCAGTTCGACCATTTAAATAAAAAAAAACTACTTTGCTTCACTATTTTATAATACATAGGTATAATCTGGAACTTTTCTAGGTCTATCTATGTATCTTTTAGATCAGCGTGCATCACGTTGGTCCGCACCGTCGCTTACCATCAGGCGAGTTGGTGGTCAACCACTGCCCTACGTGCGGTAAATCAATGAACCACATCAAAATCGTCCCATCCACTTAAGGGCTACGAAGCTCCGGATATACAGACATTTTACCCCATATTCGCAAACGGATCCATTTTACCATTTTCACAAGAAAAGTGCCTGACGTAAATTACTGTGCAAAAAACGAATAACATCTATTTTTAAAACATGCACCAGTTCAAAGGTGGTTCACCTCCGAAGGTCGTTTGATATTTCTAGACGAATCTGCACGCGGTTTTCCTCGAGGAAATAGGGATACTACGTGATAGTTTTTTTTAAAACACTTCTGGGCAGGAACAAGGAAAGAACTGAGGACTATTTAGCCATCTTAAAATCTTCCGCATGAAGACAATGTTTGCAGTCTAATTTTAACTGATTCTTATTGAAGTGAAAACTTCTTGTGGCGCGCCTTAGTCAGATTTTTCGTTTGTGAATTGAATTCTAGAGGCACGCTCGGGAGTAATAAGAAATCTTTGGGTAAACTCGGGACCATGACCATTGGCCATCTAGAAATACGTCAGCATTTCCCATTGGTCGTCCAGAAATGCGTCGGCATTTCTAGATGGCGGTGATCATGGCCACGCTCTCCGGTTTCACCCGCGTAGTTTCCAAAGTAAACTATTAAAATCTGAGTTATAATTTTTGACTTTTATCGGCAGTTCGACTGCCAATTTGTTATTCTTACAACTAGCAATGCCCCGCGATTTGACCCGCCTAGTTGCCATTCCTGTGATGAAAAATTGCCCATGCGTTCTTTCAGACTTTTTTGGTATGTATTATCTGTCTATATACCAAATTACCTTCAGATCTCTACAGTAGTTTTTGCGTGAAATAGTAACAAACGTCCATCCATCATCACAAACGTAAGCATTCAATTTATAATAAGTATTAGTAGGTTCCCCTTTCGCCTTTACCCTTAGCTTAAAGATTTTAAAGCAATAAATCAAAAAATTGATATTAAAAATTAAAAATTGATATATATATAAATCAATGCCACTTTTCGTTGTAAGTTAACTCCTCCTAAACGTCTGTTCCGATTTGAATGTTTTTTTTTGTATACGTTTGGGTAGGGCCCTGGATGGTTTAGATTTACTAATCAGCCCGGCAGATGGCGCTACAGTTGGTATCTAGGTTACTATCCGAGCGAAGCCGGAATGGGCCGCTAGTAGTAATATATATATAGAGGTAATCAGAGGCGAACTCATATAGCCCCTTATAAAAAATATAGATGTGCCGTATTTTCTAAATTTAATTCATTTTATCGTGCAACCTTTCCCTTGGCCCTGCAGTATGTTAATTCTCTGTCACTGATCTTCCCTGTTCGCTGTAAGAATATTTATTGTATTTATTGAGACTAGATCTCTGTGTGCTGAAGTAGAGGGGAAGAAAAGTATTAAAACAAAATCAAACTAATCCGAAGTCACCACTATAATTTATATCAAAATACTATACAAAGGTTTTCTGGAAGAGATCGCTATTAGCGATAAGATCGCCTTTTGTACACAAAATCTTTAATTTTAAGTTAACAACTGTTTTTCTGTATTGTTTTGTGTTGTAATAAAGTGTTTTTGTATTTTATTGTATACAGGGTTGCTGGTAATCAGCCTGCATCCGTTGTCCGGGCATGTTCTGTAAACTTAAACAAACTACTTTTGTTCTAGAACTTTGGTAAATCTCAATACGTATCCCAAAAAACATTGTGTTTGTTGTCCTATTTAGTTTAGCGGCAATTTAGTGTTTGTTCACTTCGGCATATCATTTATCTAGCATTAAAGAACGCGCACGCTCTTGTTACGAAGAGCTCGAAGCTTTTAGATCGGGTAAATAATACACTTTTTTTATTGCGTATGAGAAAAAAAATCCCTACTATTTTTTATAAACTGTAGAACAAAAGTTAACGTCTTTAATCTTACTTAACATCCTCTTAAAAGGATGCAGACTGATCACCAATAACCCTGTATACCTGATAAGTGATTTTTTTTGTCGACAGCAATACGCGTTCTATCGTGTCGTTTAGAAGCTACTTTACTTTTAGACTGCAGGCCCGTGAACAAAATTTATGGGTCATATGATACAGCAGGAGACCTATGTAGGATGATAGAAGGGTATAAAGTAATAAGATTCAGCACTATGTCGTCACTTGTAAGCTGTCCAACTGAGTGCAGTTGAAGAGGGGGGGTTCTAAATCTCGACCATTTCTCCTTGTCGCATGATTTTTGTACGGCGTTGCGAAATAATGTATTGGAAGAGGTATTGAAACTATATGGAACCAAAGCCGAACACAATCAAATGACCAAACTTACTCTGTAAATCGTCGGAAAATCATGATTTTTTTTCACAAACTAACAATTAGAATTTTAAAATTTCTAATTTTTATAGTTTCAATACCTCTTCTAATCTATTATTCCGCAACGCCGTACAATAATCATGCGACAAGGAGAAATGATCGAGGTTTAGAACCCCCCCCCTCTTCAACTGCACTCAGTTGGACAGCTTACAAGTGACGGCATAGTGCTCAATCTTATTACTTTATGCCCTTCTATCATCCTACACAGGTTTCTCGCTGTATCAGATGACCCGTAAATTTTGTTCACGGACCTGCAGTCTATTTACTACTTTAGAAGCGTAGCAGCATTAGACACGTTGACATTTAAGAATTTAAAAAAGGTAGGTATAACCTTAGATAAAGTATGTATCCTCTTTGGGTATAAGGCACCGCACTCACGGCAGAACGCGTATTGTATCTGTCACCGTATAATTGTAAAAATCGTTAGATTACAATCTGATAACGTTAGATTATAAACTAAACTAATCTACCGTGGGCTTGTAATCACGCGAATCAAATTATAACCGAATATTTTTTCAAAGTAACAGTTTGGGATGGGAAGGAAAATGCAAGGGTAAGTATTTCCATATAAAACGACTGCTTATTTCGTTGACTTGGAATCGGTAATCCTCAACCCAACTAAATACATTGGTTTGTCTGTGAAACACATATAAAAAAAACAAATACGACATTGTATTTAATTTTTTTTTTTTTTTAAAGTAAGTACGAACCGACCTTTTTAGCTCTGTACCCGAACTCAATAACGACTTTACGGTAGGTAGTTATATCAAATTATTACGAATAAACTGTAAATATAAAATTGAAATTGTTCACTATTTCTGGCCTACTAGGAGCGAGTCGTATTTCCCTAAAACATTTATTTATTAAAATTGTAACGATGAAATTCGTAATTCGTAATTAATTGTATTCATCCTATAAAACATGATAAAATCTATAATTAGATTTTATAGGATACATTGAAGACAACTTGTTATTTATGAATATGTAGTGTAACATCATCATCATCATGCCCTAAAGCAGAGATTACCAATTAGTTTCATTTATGGTCCATATTTCACAATAATGGAACCATCGCGGTCCTTTTCCCACTTAGAGTTAGTGACAAATCCTTTGTCCACGCGAAACTAGTTGACGCGTTGAAATTTCAATCCGATTCATTGCGTTGTTCCGTTCCGATGTAATTGAGCAATAAACATCCAAACTTACGCATCTATGATGTTTGTGGGATAGATTTTCCTTATTATATGTTTATGTAGATAAGTTTTGAGACAGTCTAATGTTTCATAATAAAATGGTTATCAATGGAATAATTTTATCAGATCCGCGTGAGGATAAAAAATCGATTATATATTATGAATTCCATTGTTATGCGACGTAAACAATAAATTGATTTTACTTCGTCTTTATTCTGATTTAGTACATTTTATAATTTTATATTGGATTATGATATTGTGAAATAAAAGGAAGACATTTGTATCTTTCTAAAAATGGAAGTTATCGCCTTTATATATATATATTTTTATTTAGAATTAGCAAATTTATCATAATTGCTTAAAATTATTTATTCTATTTTATTATATGTATCAGTTTATTATTTTTAAGTAAGAAGATCTCACAACGGGGAAATCACAAAGTCCTTTTCGGATACAAAAATGTACCTTTAGATATAGCCATATGAAATTTGGATAGATTTTTAAAATTGACCTTAAAAAAAATTGATATTAGCCTCTTTACAGCATTTATTCTTTAATTTATACTATTTAAAATGTAATAATAAGTTATGATTTCATGTGTTTTTACAAAATGTGTGCTATTTTCGGACATTGACGAGATATGACAATGGCGCCCTTACTATGTAAACATAATAAGTTGTTATATTTGACATTTCAATAAATAATTCTATTCTATTATATTCTTCCTACCCTTTCTGAGAAACCTCTAAAATTAATCTTGTAACCAGGGGTCTGATAAGGTGGTAAGGTCGATCTGTGAATGATAAGCCAAAATATACTAATGGAGTTTAATCTTCAGGATTTTTGTCGGAAAGGCGAAAGTTTGGTAATTATACATAACATCTCATTTTCGTACCTATTTCGACCATACATGCGTATATAAACGCATTTTATACAAAAAAAATCATGAATGATATTTTCTTTTTATCTCTTCAAATGTGAGTATGTTACCAAATGCAATATAATTGCATTCGAAGGAGTTATTTTTGATAAATTTACTGATTATTTTTATCTACAAATTTTGATCTTAATTCGATAAAAAAGTAAGAATTGTGAGAATTGATTTTGATAACGGCATCTACTATTTTTGAAGGAATACACACACATATTAGCCCATTTAGATTAGTTATTTTCCTTTCAATTTAATGTTTTTCATTAAGACTTCACTGAAAACTTTCACGCATCAATGCGAAAAAAATCTAAGATGAGATGACCAAAAACGCACCATGACCTAAGCCAAAAATGACAAAAAAATAATTGTTTCAGATTTGGAAACGGGCCATAAGGCGCGTGCCAAATACCCCGCCACCCTCGCCAGCCCGCTGGGACGTAAACAAACAGGGTGACGTCGCGTGACGTATGGCTGATAGGAACTACGACTACGACCCGGTGAGCACCGGAGCACCAGTCAACCACCAACGCAACATGGAGGCGGGACAGTTGTGGCGGCAATATGTCATCGCTGGCATCGGTATGTGTTATAATTATAATAAAAAAAAAATTGTGATTTGAAAATGGAACGTGTTTACTGGCTGGAAATATGGCAGCATGTTGCCTTGTTAAAAAAAAAATGAAATACGCGCGTTTTTCGGCGAGACGGTGAGTTGAGTTTTTTTTCGTAAGGTTTTTGAAATTTAATTTATTCTTTGATCAAAAAATCATTGGTCTTGTCAAATCTGAGAAAATCAATTTTTTTTTTATTGTTTCGGTGTAACACGTTTTGAAAAATATTTTATAGTACGTAAATTGTATTGTGTCACAAAGTGAGTCGAACTTTATTAAATAATTAGCGGCGCCCCGCGGTTTTACCCGCGTAGTTCCCGTTGCCGCAAGTTTCCCGGGATATAAAGTAGACTATGGGCTCTTCCAGACTATAATGGAACTGTGTTCCAAATTTCAACCAGGTCCATTCAGAAGTTATTGAGTCACAAAAGTCCAAACTTTGACATTTATAATATCAGCAGGATGCGGAAGGTTTCTGAATTATGCTACTCTGCAACTATTCACGTTTTACGTATTGCTCTAGCATCAACACTTGAGCACAATAGGTATAATCAGAGGAGAATTATTTAGACATTTACGTTGTTTACGGAATTATTTATGTGTGAAGCGACGACAGGTCAGAATAACAATAGTAGGTATAATCAGAGTCCATTTTATTCAAGTAAGCGTGGACGTCAGTGTTAAAATATTCAACTTAGAATAATGGAATTAGGTTTCATTTAAATAGGATTACTGTTCTAAAGTACAATTCTCTACTACCTAATTGAAAAACTTTTCTCCATATGAATAGGTTGGTGCAACACATTCCTAAGTATTTTTTATAGTAGAAATACCTAGTATAGATTGACGGAACGAACAGGACGTCCGCCTGATGGTAAGGAAAACGTCTGTCCATAACGACTAAATATGAAAGATTGATTAAACAAGTCATATAATGGAGTATTAGAAAGGAGGAGGAGAATAGATATCTTGATGTGTTCGTCAAACCTCTAAAAAAAAGGGGGGCTTAAAAAAGCAAAAAGTAAAAATATTTTTTACCACTCAGTGTCAATGGCAATGGAACAGTTGCTTACTTTTTTATCAATTCTTATTAATAATAAATATCAGACTATCTGCTATTTGTTATTCTTATTAAACTGCGTTGAAATATGAACTACGCATGTAAATTAATTGTTGTTATAATTTAACAAAATATTCCTTATAGTGATTAAATTTTCTACTCGGTTTTGCCAAACCGAATGTAATTCTTGATTTACTTCACGGTCTTACTACATTATTATTGTATGCATAATTCATGATGGAAATTCAAGTTTAATATTAAAACTAATATTTTATCACAATATGTCATTTCAAATGGAAAATAACGATATTATTATTTAATTGAAGTTTAATCGAATTAATCGCCAAGCGAGCCTCAATCCTAGTATCCATGTAATCCACGAAACATGTGTCTTATCTATTAGACTATTTTTTCAAGGCTTGCCAAAAATCTAACTTGAAGTGGAGTTTTGTTTCGAATTTTCCACGCTAACACCGTATATATTATACTCATTATCTTACAAAATAGCTCTAACTGAATCCGTCGTTCGTTCGCTATAAGTAACAAACGTTTAGTTATAGTTTTTACGATGAACAATAACCCATGTAAAATGCGATAATTTACGCAAATTTGAGATTTACTCAGAATGGAGCCTACGACTTCACGATTGTGAAATTAAACCTTTTCACCACCCTTGTGAAAAAAGATAGAAGTTAATAAAAATAAATAAATATTGGTGGACAATTCACACACAACACCATCTGACCTAAATGTCATGTTTCATGTTTTGTAGTGGTAGGGCTCTTAGCAGAGTCCGCCTGGGGAAGTACCACACCTTTGTCAGTTATTCTACTGCCAAACAGTAATGTACAAACATTACTGTGTTCCGGTTTGAAGGGCAATGTTTCCAGTGAAATTACAGGGCTTAGAGATATTACATCTTAGATATCTGGGTGGCGAGCGCACGGCAGTGCTAGGTAATGATTTGGACTCTTCATGTTCCAATAGCTGCGTGTTACTGGGTTATTATGTGGCAGGCGTGTTGCTTACCATCATGCACATGTCCTGCTCGTCTCGTCACTCTTTATTAAAAAAAAACCTAAATGTCTAAAATTCACACACAACACAACTTGTCTGTTGGAAAGGACTCCTTTTTGCGGAGAACAGACACGCCTATGTCTTTCCCTCGTTAAACCTGACCAGATTGGCATCGCCCCATTTAGAGACTGCCTCAAGGGTCAAGGAAAAACTATCTTGAAAACAGGAATCCTCTACGCCCGCTAGGCGTAGAAATTCTATCCTAATCCTATTGGAATGTTTGTTGCTCAATCACATCGGAATAGCTGAACGGATATAATATTCTGGAATAAACATATAAGCTATTTTTCATTATGGGAACGGGAACTAAGCCGACTTTAAAGTAACCATTATTTAAAATGCCTTTTTATGTAATTTTTTTATGATTATGGCTTAGGTACTGGGCTCTGGGTGTCAACGCGTCTTCGTTTCAACTATGTATCCAAAGAATAAAGGGCCTTATGAATGTGATTACAGTAACTTCACGCTTGACCACTTTTATGAGAAACGTAAACTCCGCCAGAATGAGTTAGCAATGTTCCGAAATTAATATTGCTTTTTTTTGTACAGTTACGTATTCTTAACATTATCTTAGGAAAGATTTGAAAATTTGATTATTTTAACTAGCAAATTGCCGCGATTTGAACTCATTTTTCAAACATTAGGTACCTACACAGGATTTAACGACATTCTATTAAAAGTTTTGAAGGGAAAAACTTTTTTAGGTATTTGTGAAATGGAATAGAACAATGACATGACACTGTTACATATATAGTTTTAAATACATACTTATTATACATAGAAACACCCAGACACAGCACAAATATTAGAATTTATCACACAAATATTTGCACTGAGTGGGAATCGAACCCAAATTGAATCGACCCTCGGTTTCGCAGGCAGAGCTACTATCCACTAAGCCACGAGACCAGTCTGCAGAGAGGCCTGATGTTATAAATAAATATTGGTGGACATTTCATACATAACACAATCTAAGCCCAAACTAAGCTAAGCATGTACAGATACCTGTTAATTACAATGTTTACTGAATATGTTCTGTGACTAAAATGTAGGCTCGCTAACTTCAGGGTGTCGGGGTGTTCGTGACGGTGTCAAAATGTGCTATTATAATCGAATTAACCAAAATAAAATTAGAATTTTCAGAAAAATAAAATTTATTTGAAAGCCAGCGCTGCGGCCCAACTCGAAAAGACAATCAAAATATTGTTATCCGAGTCACATTGATTCTAATGATAAACATAGCGATGATATCACACGCTTTTAAACTTCGAACGCGCCTTCTAAACAGCCTTCTTCATACCATTAACTTTTCCCTAACGCGCCAAATGAAAATAACTTCAAAAACATTTGAATCGCGATCCCTTAGAATTTGTTCAATCTGAATAATAATCGCTCCATCTTAGTTGTAATAATCTATTGTTGTCTATGAATGTTTCACAACCAACCGACTGTGGAAATTTTAAAAGTTTTCCTGTATTACATGGGTACGTCTAATAACAATTTAAAAGTATATAAAAATAGCAAAACTGCGTGCTCTGGCTCCAGTAATACAGTTTTTAATTTGTTGAGGGACCAGTTTTACCAAGATATTCTATGAAGATTGAGATCGGGGAAAAACAATTGAACTCGCGACACTGTTAACATTATTGACATAATTGTCGCTTCTGTTGGGAGTGCGTTTTTGTTTTACATTTTTTTAAACTGTGTTTACATCTTTATTAGATAATTTTAAAACTTCGTAACTTTCCTTACTTTTGCCTTCCTAAAATTAATGTTATACTTAGTTGAATTTTTACCCTTGCCTCTACTTATAAGACCACTACTTTTGTTGTTAGGTCATGAAATTTAGGCGTTTTGAAAATATCGAAAAATGCTATCTAAATCGAAACTGAAAATAAATAAAACGATTTGAAAAATATCAATTATCGAAACTTTAACGAAAAATAATGACTGGAAACAGTCGAGAATTAGCGTGCCCCTAAAAAATAGACAAAAAGGCATGAATAAAGACTAAATATGAAAAAAAAAATTGGCAGTCATAGGAACTGAAAATACAAAGGGATATATATAACGCAGAATTTGATACTCGTAGCTTACTTTGGAAACTACGCGGGCGAAATGGATGTTGACGCATTTCTAGATGGCCAATGGCCATGGTCCCGAATATTTCTTATCATTCCCGAAGGTGATGCTAGAATTCAATTCACTGCCCACAAAATCTGCTTGTGGCGCGCCAAAAGAAGTTTTCACTTCAAAGAACGCATAGTAATATTCATAAATTGCAAAAGGTGCCAATAAAATTTACATACGAGTAAATATTATTGGCACTTTTCTAGTCCCACAGGGGATTCGATTAGCGTTAATCGGCTATCAGGTTTACAACATAATCCTTGTAATCAAGTTATCAGTGAAACATGCCATATCTACCTCCTGGCGATTGCTCCACGATTGATTAATTTATCTACAAGAATTTATTATGTTTGGTGATATCTACGACTCTACATGGCAGTGATATTGTAAACATTAATTGTCAGGTTTGTATGTTTGTTGTGGTTATAGAACCACAATAATTTTTAAAATATTGATTGTGATAGTGTAAATTTTAATAATTTTATTATGCTAATGTTTTTAAAAAAATATTTTACTTTAGTAATAATTCGTGAAGCAAAACAAATCAAAAATTATAATTAAGTATGATTTCTAACTTGTGTAAAGATAACATGCCAATGAAACAAAAAAAATCTAATCTCACTAAATTTCTCAGGTTCGTCGATGTAAGTACAAATAATACAAAAAAAATTTAGAATATCTTTTTTACACATTTTTTGTTATTGTTGTTGTGATACTTTAAAAAAATAATATAGAATGTTGTCCTAAGTTGGAAATATGTTTTTTAGTCACAGTTTTACATAACTTTTACTCTCTCCTTGTGAGAGAAGGCCCCGAATCCCAGCTGTGGGAATATAAAATAGCCGTGAGCAGGTTATGGTGTTACACCATTGACTTATATATTACTGCGTATCCTTTGGAAATCATTATGTTAAACACCATGAGTTGATGCGTAGGCACAAACGAAAACCCGCGAAGCAAACTTGTATATTATATTTTGTATTCAAAGGAAAAATTTGCTCAACAGAGATAAGATAGGGTAAAGGTCCGCAGATAACTTCAGTTAAATGCCAATAATGCGTGATATCGTTACAAAAATCCGTAAATATGGCTAATAAATTAAACCGTTTCTTTTTCACAAATTAAGTGTTTTTACTAATTGTTGTCACTTGGATAACCTTAAATCAGTAATATAATATAATAATAATGGAAATAATTAATGATTATATTCATCATCATCATCAGCCTGTGTTCGTCCACTGCTGGAAATAGGTCTCACCTATAAATACGCCTCTCGGCCCGATACTCGGTCTAACGTTTCCAACCGCCGCTAGCCACGAAAACTGAAGTGGCAATGGACCGGTCACATCTGTCGCAGACCCGATAACCGTTGGGGCAGACGGGTTCTGGAGTGGAGACCGCGAATCGGCAAACGTAGTGTAGGACGCCTTGAGACTAGATGGAGTGACGATATACGAAATGATTAAATTAAATCTTATTAAATTAAAATCCAGTGTCATTATGTTTGTTCCCGGTAAATTCATCAACTCGACAACCGATATTTACAACAGCTGCGAGATAGGATTGTTTTTAATTCGATTAATAGTCTCAATAATTTAAAATTTACAATAATGATTGCTGATGTAATTTGAATTCGAATGATTGTTATTAATCGTAAGTTTCATAAGTCTCGATTAGATGGCGCTTCAACAGACTATATAAATTAGTTGTTCAATACAAACGAAATTGGGGTGAGTGGTGGATTAGAAATAAAAATTAAATACCGCCCTCAAACCTACGAAGTAAGCCTGGAATTATTAGTTCTTCATGGGCTCTTATCTTTCCACAATTTAAAGATCGTAAGATTCATACGTAAATCATTTTATTTCTTGACATTTACTGCTTGACAAATTATTGATTTATGACATGATAATCTTTTTCTGTATTCGATTATGGTTTGTCTACTGAAATAAATCATCTATTATAATTTAATCTGTCTCTGCCGATCTGCTACTGAAAATTCGGCGTAGCCTATTTGCCACTGCCAATCCAAAGCTGTAACTCCATGACTGCCGATCTGTTATTGGAAATCCGTCACTACTAATCCACCTCTTCCAACCGAAAAATACCAAGTATTCACTGTATATCCACCACAGCAAATCCAAATCCAAAACTGCTTAGTACCTACTGTCAATCCATCACTGCCAATCGGTAATCTTTCATCCATAACTGTCATTCGCCCCTGTCAAAGCCAGTGACTCACTTCGATGGCCACCACAGACCACATAGAAGATAAAAACCAATTAGCAAACCCATAAATAGAGACATCAAAACCCCTCAAACTTCTGACCGATGATTGATAAACAATGACCTTTTTATCAAAGTGTTTATTTTAAACAACTCTGACCTTTCCCGCCATTGTTTACATACGTAAATATGATTATAATTCGGGAATCATTCATTTAAAGTATGGTTATTTTCAAAATAAGTTTAATTACGGCTGGTCTAATCGGGAGAACGGCAACTGGCAATCCAGAGCCCTTTTTTCGAATGCCACGTGCACCACTGTCTTTTAGAATTGATCCAAGATGAAATATCTGTTTACCTTGACTCTCTTGTCAAGGCAAAGAGATAATAGTAGGAGATCCCGCTATACAACGACCTTCACCGAGCTGTTTATTGAATGAAAAGTGTTTTATATGTAATTTAATATGTCAAAAAATATATTGCAAATGGGTTGCCAAAAAAATGTCAGTCCAGAATATGATTAACAATTTTTTTTTTTTAATATTTCTCTTAAATTGATTGAATTTTAGAAAAACTATATAACATAACTTATTATTTTGGCTTTACTCAGTGCTAACGAAATATCATTACGAAATTCAACCCCTGAGGGTGTAAAAAACGGGATGAAATATTTTATTCCTTAAACGTATTCGCATAAAATTTCGATTGAGCATGATCAAAATAATGAATTATGTATTACAGTATTTTTTTAAACTCAACCTCCAAAGGGGTAAAATAAGGGATGAAAGTTTGTTTGAAACTTTTTATTGTTTGAAAATATTTGCATGAAATTTCGTAAGCACTGAGTAAAGCCAAAATAATAAATAATGCTATATAGTTTTTTCTAAAATTCAATCAATTTAAGTGAAATATTTAAAAAAAAATGAATTGTTATTTAATCGTATTCTGGACTTAAATTTTTTAGACAACCCATTTGCAATATATTTGTTGACATATTAAATTACATATAAAACACTTTTCATCCAATAAACAGCTCGGTGAAGGTCGTTGTATAGCGGGATCTTAAACTATAAAGAAGGCAAGTTTCTTTCATCTTGTATCTCCGCGGTTAGCAAGCTAAGTGCAGTCCTACATGCTTCATGTTCAAACAAATGAGTGGCACTGTATTGTTAAGAGCAAGCGAGCTGACCATCAGGCACACTTTTTTCTTGTTTCGTCACTCAATTATGAAACATCACAAAATACATTTCAAAAAAAGGGCCGAATTGTAGCACATTTTTACATTAAACTATTTATTATTCATAATAATTATCTTAATATGATAAAGTAAATTAACCTATTTTTTATTAGTCCAACAAATTTTTAAATTTTGATATGTTTTCTAATTTATCTAAGACAATCTCTAATTCTCTAATTTATCGTACAGTCACAGTGACTCTTAAAAAAATACTGTACTAAAATCGTCATCGTCGTCGTCAGTCGTCGTAATCGTCAATAATTAAATCGTCATGAAAAACTGAACAAACACACGATTGACGCGTCTTCAAAATGATTTTCAAAATTATGAAAATGTGAGTAATAGATGTGAGAAATGTCCAATTATAAACGAAATGTAATGAAATGAGGTTTATTGGCGTAAACGAATGTGGTAGATAAAAATATAATTTGTAGATACTAATGTCTATTAAAATGTTTTCCTCATGAGAGGTATGCAAAACTTTTTGACACATTTATGTGATCGCGGACAATGAAAACTTTGAACTAAGAATGTTATTAAACAGCACAGGCTGCACAATATATCTGTTAGCTTCAGATATACACTGCTATTATGCATGTCGGCGCACGACGCTAACTCACGAAATTTCACACATCTAAAGAGCGTGTAAATGTCTCGGTAGGGTCTCGTATACGACTCGGCTATCACCGGACAAAATATAAAATACACTGAAATGTGGGCTTTATGTCATGCCGTTTAAGATATAGATTACATTGATAACATAAATTAGAAGAAGCTGTCAGCGAGCGGCAGTGGTAGGACTCTTGGCAGAGTCCGCCTGGGGAAGTACCACACCTTTGCCAGTTATTCAACCGCCAAGCAGGAATGTGCAAACATTACTATGTTTCCTCGTATTTGAAAATTACGAACCTCATAATCACGAACCCTCATATTTGAGGCGGTTAAACTAAAAACACAAACATTAAAATAAATCTAGGCTACTTTTGAATCATGGGAAATATGTCTAATACTATGGCATAGCAGATGAATCAACAGACAGACAGCTAAGTTATCTACAGTTCAGGAATACCCCATTATCACACACCATTCATAAAACTATAACATAACATGAGTTTATTAAACATACGCAAAGGTTGACGCAGATAAGGCGATATTTTTAAAACAGCCATGTCTTCACATAAGGCTATGGGGGTTATCAATTGGTGTAAATTAATTAAAAACTAGTGAAAATATTGATGTAGTGGAACTTTTATGTTTGCGTTTAATGGTATTGTGACATACTATTCAATTAATACGAACCTCTCTGTCATAAGAAACAGTTTTCGCCATTTTAACATTATTTCAGAATAGGTTACAAATCTCAGTAAGTCCAATTTCAAAAAAGATATAATAAATATTTGATGCATTTGCAATTATCATAGAAATTGCAATAATCATAGCAAAATATGGCTTGCTATGATTAAATTACGGCTGGTCTAGAAGTTACGGCTGGTCTAGAAGTTACGGCTGGTGTAGAAGTTACGGGTGGTCTAGAAGTTACGGCTGGTCTAAAAGTTACGGCTGGTGTAGAAGTTACGGGTGGTGTAGAAGTTACGGCTGGTCTAAAAGTTACGGCTAGTCTAGTCGAGAGAACTGCAACTGCCGGAGTTGATCCGGAAACCCTGGTTGAAATCCTACGCATACCACTGTATTTTCGAACTCATATTTATTCTATTGCTTAACTTAAAAACGGTGAAAGAAAACATCGTGAGGAAACCGACATGTTTCAAGAATCTCGTCATCCACCAAACCGCACTGGGCTAGTTCAAAGGGCTTCAAACCGGAACACAGTAATATTTACACGTTACTGCTTGGCGGTAGAATAACTGGCAAAGGTGTGGTACTTCCCCAGGCGGACTCTGCTAAGAGTCCTACCACTACAGTATCTCCTGGCTCCTGGCTTTGACTATCTCCTGGATGCTTAGGTATGCATTACATTTTTCAAAGACATATTCTACGGTATATTTACAGTGAGACTTGCTTAACCATTAAACCACGGCAAATATTTCCGTGATCAATAATACTATTGTAATAAACAACCGTGAAAGCTTTTTTTTTTTTTTTTTATTTAAATTATCCACTCCACAGACTCCGGGGTCCGTGATCTTTGTCATTACAATAATCTTTTTTTTTTTACACATTTCTTGGATAAGGAGAAGAGGAAAATAGAAGGGATTTGGGTACATTTAAAATCTAATTCTAGTGCTCGTCTGTAGAGCCGATCACTACCAGTTGGGATTCCGCTAGTAATCGACTCGACATCGAGTGTTTGCCTAATTGCCTTTTGCCATTTGCCTAAGCTGCCTCCTCCCGGCCCAGAGCCTCCACAACGGCCGCATTTCTGTCCCTGATGGCCATCTGTAGGTTGAAATCGCGGATGGTCTTCGATGATGCAGCCCACGCTCGCCGCACGAACCGACCGATGGCGTCGTCGTGAAAGCTTAAAACAATGTACTTAAGTATTAAATTTTTTACGATCGCGTGATACAGTGTGACAAAGATTATCGAAAAGTAATTATACGCAGTCTCACCCTGAGATGTAGATACTATAGGAGTAATAAAATATAATTGTTATGTAATTGTTCTGTAGCTATCAGTTAACAAGGGGTTATCCTTATCTATGTGATAAAAGTTTATACACAAATAAATAAAACTTATAGATTTATCTCTTTATAATAAATCGTAAATACCACTTAATTTTAGCGTAAGACAGTTTCGCAAACATATCAAAAATGTTGATATGTTCAATCAAAGAATTAAAAAGGATTTACTCCAAAAATACAATAATATGTACAAATAACATTTTTAATATGGTATGAGGTACATTCATACCCTGTTACGGCGTTTTAAAATATGATAAGCTTGGTCAAACTTAACATTAGTTAGTTAAGTATAAATCTATTTTATACTAGCGGTCCACCCAGGCTTCGCCCGTAGTACATAATATATAACACTCAGGGATCAAGAGAGTATCTAACGGTGTAATTTTTTAAATCGGTCCAGTAGTTCCTGAGACTAGCGCGTTCAAACAAAAAACGTCTTACTACCTTAACCTTTAAAAACTGCAGCTCTATAACATTAAGATTAAGTATAAATAAGTTTCAGTAGAATATATTTTACTTTTTGTTTGTTTACATATTTTGTACAAGCAATAAACGATTCTGTTTCTTATCGCTATAGAGTAGAAAGAGTTTGTTAAACAAAAAAATTGATGAATAAACATTTGGAAGTTAAAAATACGTGTTTTACTATTAAATGCGTGCTTTATCTTCGACAGTGTTACGTCCTATCAAGCGAGTTAGACGGACCAAACTGAGGCTTTAAAAAACTGTGAAATTATATACTTAGTCAAATATTGAATATTGAATCTTAATGAAAGGAAATTTAAAAATGAAATTAAGCGATATCTAATCAGTAAGGCTTATTATACTGACAAATTATTTCTTAATTACAGTAAAAATTGGCAAAAACAATTATCAAATTTATAATACAACGTGACCACACCCTTACAGACTTGACATTTTTAATTCATTTTTTTGACATATTATGTTTATTAACTTTTTTTATATTTGTATGCTAATGACAACGCCCCTTTACAGCCGCTATTTATTTACTGACAAGGCCATTTTACAGCCGCTTAATTAGATGCGCCTTGATATATTTTAATTTAATAATGATTGTAGGAATATATATTTGATATTTTGTAAATTTTTTACGTTACCAAGTGTATCAAAGATGCCTAAGGTTCGAAATAAATGAATTGAATTGTGTTGAATTGTTTAAGCTGTCACAGTTGATATCCATTCCACTAGTATTATTATTTTAGGAAAACATTTGTTTGCTCTCCTCAGTGTTACCAGATTAAAATTATAAACTACCGTGTTGACAGGTTAGAATTACGGTGTTTCAGCTCCAAATTACCGTGCATAGATTCAAAAAATACCATGTAAATTACCGTGCAAAGTAAAGAGAAAATGCAATGATTTTTCGATATTTTTTATTTAAAATTTAGTCTTCTAAAGTAACAACTTCTTTTTCATATATTGATGCAGTCATTTTTTGTATCATTGCCTTGGATGGCATAAAATCCACACAGCTCGTTCCACTCCGGTGTATGGATTGCTGAGCAAGAATATTTCCTTTTATGGTGTTTGTTATCAACTTATTTCTTTTTTTTGTTTTAATGTCATTTACTTGACTAAATATTCTTTCACAAGCGGCATTTGAATGTGGTAAAGACAGGATATCCAACATAAATGTAGTCAAAAATTTAAACTTCTGTATATTTCCATCCTTTAGTTGAGCTATCTGTGAACAAAAAACAAAATGTTTTAAGCAATAATCTAGGTACTCCACATTTTTTTAAACAGATGGAGTGCAATAAAAAAATCTGCTGATTACCTCGTGCCAAAACTCGTCAGCCTTGTCAGTTTTGGGTAATTGCGTTTGAGCCATAATCATGGGGAAATTTCTCCACTCATCGTCCAGTGTTTGTTGGTCACTAAGATTCCTTGGGCTTATACGGGGGAAATGATCGAAGAGCATTGATAATGTGGCAAATCTTTCGCTAGATCCTGATGAAATGCAAATTTCCGGTTTTAATTTTGAAATAATGTTCATAACTTGATCATCTAGACTATATCTTTTCCTGATACCCACACAAGCTGCCACAATAAACTGTCGACAATTCTCTTTGAATTCTAGTTTTTCAGAATCAGAAACCTCAGGCAAATTAAGTTGTTGCCGTGCACCTAGACCAAGATATATTTCGTCCAAACTAAGATACTGGTCACCATTTGTTGGATCGATTTCATCCAACTTAGTGGATTCAACGTACGAAGTATTCATTATCGTCAGAATTAGCTCACGGTATAGTTCTGTCATTTTTGAATGAAGCTCAGTAATGACAGTAGATTCACTTTGGAAATATAAATTGGTTTTTGAAAATTTAGGCAGCATCCATGCTAAAAAATAATAATATGCTTTCATGATTGGGTCGTTTAATGCTTTATGAATCTCTGCGCATTCTCTGTCATTTAACCATCTGCCATCAAAAAATAATCTTAAGGCTTGCCATTGTTCTATAATTCGTTCTACCACTGCAGTCAACGACAGCCACCGGGTTTGTGCTGGTCGCAACAATTTGTGGACATCTGTTTCAGTGAATATCTGGAAATCTTTAAATTCAGATTGCCGTTTACTACTTGATTTGAAAAAATTGTATATTCCTCGACCCAACTTTTCACATTCTTGTGGCAATTTTTTACAAGCATCGTTTGCACATAAGTGCAGTGAATGGCACACACATTTTATAACAGTGATTCCGGGACAGCGTTGACGAAACCTGGTAGACACAGAATTGTTGCAGCCCATCATTGTGTTGCACCCGTCGGAAGCAAAGCCAATAATGTTATCCAATGGGATTTCATATTTTTCAAATGATTGTGTGACGATGTTAAATAAATGTTCTGCGTTAGCTGTATAATCTTCAGAACTGCTATCAAACAGCTGTATCAAGTCCCAAAAACGAGAAACAATTTTGCCAGTTACCGGATCATAGTACCTGATAACTACGCATACAGTTTTTACCACCGCTATATCAGTGCTCTCATCGATTAGCACTGAAAATTTAGATTTTTTTAAATCTTCACACAAGATCTCTTTTTCAGTTTTCCCGATAACATTGTTAATAATAGCTTGTACCTTTGTACGCTTAAGTTTTAAATTTTTGGCTATGTTTGAATGCGTAAAAGTTTTTGCCAAAAGATCGCACATGTGATCCGCCACTCGATGTGATAATTTATGTTCGGCCATGAAGGCAGCTAGCTTTAGTTCTGCTATTTTGGTTTATCGCCACTGGGCTCCAATTTTTTGAATATACTATTGGCTGAACGTTTGAACGTACAGTTTTAACGTTTTGTGAATGTTTTATACCTTCAGAATGTCTTTTTATGATAGTTAATTCTGCATTCATCGTTGTGTCGCAAAATGAGCAGAAAGCTTTATATTGGTCCTTAGGATGTTGCTGAAGCCAAGGGGAAAAAGCTTTATTATTTCGCCACTCATCTTTGAATTTTTGCTTAATAATGCTTACGTTTTTGTCCAGTTTTCGGAATCTTGGATGATGACGCTTCTTTATCTGTCTCGTAGCTATCAGTATCACTACCCATTTTATGTACGTTGTGTCGAACAAAAATAAATATTGTTTCACTGATTAAATACACTGCGCACTTGCCATACATCAAACAGCAACAAACAAATCGAAGAAAACAAGAACAAAATTAAAAATTTTGATTAACCCCCGACTACCTTAGATTTGTTATCTGTACAACATTCTACTAGTCAAGCCCTTTCATTTGATACCCATATTAAGGGAATTGTGAAAAAGGAAATGTAATTCGCCATTTTGTGGTAGCGGCCATCTTGGATTTGAAATTTTTCAATAGTGCAAAGTATTCTACTAATCAAGCCCTTTCATTTGATACCCATATTGAGGTAGTAGTGAAAAATATTATATAATTCGCCATTTTGTGGTGGCGGCCATCTTGAATTTGAAATTTGTTATAGCGTTTAGTACTCTGCTAGTCAAGCCCTTTCATTTGATACCCATATTGAGGTAGGTTGTGAAGAAATATTTTGTCCGCCATTTTGTGGAGGCGGCCATTTTGAATCGATATTAACTAAACATAGCTAAGAACACCCGCACGGATATTAACTTTCAAATAAAAAAACCGCATCGAAATCGGCCCATCCGTTTGAGCTCTACGGTGCCACAGACAGACACACACACAGACAGACAGACAGACAGACAGACAGACAGACAGACCGACAGACAGACATACAGACAGACAGACAGACATCGACGTCAAACTTATAACACCCCTTTTTTTGTCGGGGGTTAAAAAGAGTGTGAGCAAGCGATTCATTCATTCATTATTATGCAACCAATTTTCATAAACATTGATTGTTTGAAACTAACACATTTTTACATTTAAACGTATTGTGATGAATGAAATATTTAGGGATTTCCCCGGTAGTAGTGAAGCGAAATAGCGGCGACTTGATGTTGCCATGCCATATAGAGCTGGATTTTCGTTTAGTTCTACGTATCTTTTTATAAAATAAATACTTCTGAATAGTTATTTACATGTTGACTGTCAAGGTAATTCTTAATAAAAATACCGTAGAAAAGTACACGGTAGTGAAACATTACCGTAGACCGTGTTTTAGCCAAAAATACCGTGCATCTACGGTAATTACCGTGTATCTGGTAACACTGGCTCTCCTTAAAGGAGGTGTTTTTTATGCACGGGCCGGAGCCAAGTGCTTCTTAAGAAAGCGATAGAAATTTTCGTACAATTCTACAGGTGTTCAATATTACTGATTTTTGGAGTAGTTTGAATGTTGCTGGATGAATGTCAAGTGTTTTAAGACTGTTGTTTAAGGTTTTAGGTATAACACCCGTTGTCGATAGAACAACTGGGATAGTTCTAGTGCTGTTCAATTGCCATTGGGATTTAATTTCTATGGATAAATCTGTGTACTTAGCTATTTTCTCTGTATAGGTGGATTGCAAGTTGTGGGTGTTACATATAGCGATGTCGATGAGTAAAGCACATTTATTGGATTTATCTAAAACAGTAATATCCGGTCTATTGTAATGTACCGTCTTGTCGGTGATTATGGTCCGGTCCCAGTATAGTCTGTAGTTATTGTTCTCAAGAACTGGTTCCGGTTTATACTTATAATATGATTTTTTTTTTAGTGATGAGTTTGTATTTATATGCAAGAAGTTGGTGTATTATTGCGGCCGTCTGGTCATGGCGATGTTTATAGTCTGTCTGGACTATGGCTTTACACGCTCCTGTTATGTGTTGTATTGTTTCGGTGCTGCTACTGCATCTCCTGCAGCTGTCGGATATGTTGGGTGTCTTGATTATGAACTTCTGGTAATTGTGCGTGTCAATAACTTGGTCCTGAATGGCTAACATGAATGCTTCAGTCTCTGGGAAGAGCTCTCCCTGCATGAGCCAAGCGTTCGACGCTACTTTGTCGACATGTGGCTGTTGCAAGTCGTGATAATGTCGTCCGTGAAGAGACTTTCGCTCCCATGCTGCTAGCTTGTCTTTGTTGTGAGTGATATGTTCGTTACGTTGAATGTTTGTGTTGGCAAGATTTAAAGGTGTGTAGTTTTTATCAGATGTAGCAATAACTTGATGTAAAGCTGATATTTCTGCATTTTGGTGAAAGAAGTTTCTGAGGGTGATGATTTGTTTGTTGTGCAGATTTGTTATATCCACTATTCCCCTTCCTCCATCTTTTCTAGGTAGTGTGAGTCTTTGTATGCATGATCGTGGATGGTGTTTACGGTGAGTACTCAGGGATGTATTAATAATGCGTTGTAAGTTTGTAAGATCTGTCTGTGACCATTTAATTATACCAAAAGTGTATGTGAGAACTGGAACAGCATAACTGTTTATTGCCTGTACTAAGTTGCGTCCATATAATTGTGATTTGAGTATTACGTTAAGCCGATGTCTGAATTTCTTTTTGATTGAGATTTTCGTGTTTTTTACGTCTATTTGATGAGATTGTTGGAATCCAAGATATTTGTAGAAACTATCTTGATCCAATGGTTCTATTACTTCCCCAGAGTTGAGGGAATAAGGTTCTAGTTGAGTGTGCTGGTTTTGGACAGAAAATGTTTTACATTTATCTATACCAAACTCCATTTGAATATCGTTTGAGAACATTTGTGTTACATCAGCTAAGAGGTGAAGAGATTCGACACTATTACTATAGAGTTTGATATCGTCCATGTACATGAGGTGCGTTAAATTGTAACTGTCTGTATTACTAGTAGTGATACTTAGTCCTTCATTTAGTTTATTTAGTAGTCTAGAGAGAGGATTTAGGGCTAAACAGAACCACACTGGGCTTAAGCCATCTCCTTGAAAAATACCACGTTTTATGTGAATATCGTCTGTCTGTACTGTTCCGTTAATATTCTTAATCAATAATTTTGTGTTCCACTGTTGCATAGTTTTGTCTAGGAAATTTATGATTAGAGGATGAACTTTATACTCTTTTAATACGTGAAGCAACCAACTATGAGGGACTGAATCATATGCCTTTTTGTAATCTATATACATAGTGTTCAAATTATTCTTTTTAGACAGTGCTTGTTTCATGGCAACTGTATCGATAGTGAGTTGTTCTTTACAACCTTGACTGTGTTTCCGACATCCTTTCTGTTCTTCAGCTAATATGTTGTTTTTCAAAAGATGCCTGTTCAGTAGTTTAGCTATGCAGGAAGTCATTAACTTGTAAATAGTCTGCAGACATGTAATGGGTCGATATTTTGCAGGGTTCAGTAGGTCTTGGTCTTTAGGTATCATATAAGTGACTCCAGATGTTATGTATTTGGGGATAGTGTTTGGATTTTGTATGAATTCATTTAAATATTTATGAAGCAAAGGGTGGGTGGTAGTGAACTTTTTATACCAGTAGTTTTGGATGTTGTCTGTTCCCGGCGATTTCCAGTTGTGGGTGTTGTTTATCGCCTCTTTAAAAATGTCGACTGGTATATTTTCAAAGTACATTGTCTCATAAATTTGGTTGAACAATGAATCATCTCTGATCCATTCGGCGTTTTCGTTATGTTGGACCTGGTTTCCCCAAATATTCGACCAAAAGGAATGCATAATATCTGCAGTCGGGAGTGGTGTGTTTGTATCAGTGACCTCTGTTTGTGTTTGTGTACTTAAATTCCTATAAAACCCTTTCTCGTTTTTATTAAATTGAGAGTTTTGTGTTTTTCTAAGTGTGCACTTGTTGTATCTCCTAAACCTGCTTGTAATAGCACTGAGTTTCTGCTTTAAACTGTCAAGGAATTGTTCTTCAGTTAAGTTTGGCTCCTCATAGCGTGAATGCGTTTTATATATTTGTTTGATTCTTTCGATGTGTGACATCAAATGTTTACTCCTTACCCCAGATATATATTGTGTCATTCTACCTATATCTTTTCTAATATTTTCAACTTTAGTTTTGAGACGTCTCTGCCATGGTTGGGTATTTAGTTTGTGATTGGCAATGTGTTGTGGAGTGTTTATTGGTTCTTTATGACGAATAGACTGTTGTGGAGTGTCTGTTGTGTTACTAATTTTTGTTCCGTTACAAATAGTTGCTGTATTTGCTGCTGCGTAGATTAGTGTTTGTGTTTTGTTAAATTCGGTATTTGGTGAAAGGTGTATTGGTAGTATTTCAGTGTTTAGATAATTCACTATGTAAGATAACTTTTTTGAACTGTTTTGTTTTTTAATGTATGGTCTCGATGTCGGGTCTGAATTTATATATTTTTGATAGACTGTTGTAAAAGTTTCGTTGATTTTTGCATTTAGATTAATATCAGTGTATTCTGGTATCCTTGAAGTATTGTCTGAGTTATGGGAGTTATCTTGTATAGCAACTGTAGTGTATGTGTGTTGCGTGGAAAAAGGGGTGTTTTCTTCGGAGACGGGTATATCTGTGATGTTTTGTAATACTAGTTCTCTATCTGCTTCTTCTTTCAAGCTCTGTAATCTAGCATCTGTTATTAATTTGTTATGAACAATGACTCGTCTTTGATCCGCTATTCGTTGCTCTGATACGTGAGCAATTCGTGGGAAGATATTTACTATGCGAGTGTGTAATTGTTTGCGATAAGCTGATTTGTTTTGTTCGAGTAGTGTTATTTTATAATATTCTCTCATGATTGCTTCATTTATATCATCAGTCCATCGTATCCTACCCCGCGGTGTCGGTTCTAGTGTGTTAGTTGGACTATTTGTAGATTTATGCGCAAGGCTATTTGTTACTTCTTGTTTAATTTGAGCGAGGATGTTGTGTGTTAGTAAACGATTCCTAATTATAGCCCTTCGTTGATCTCCTAATCTCTGTTTAGATACGTCCATACACGGAAATGTTTGAGTAAATTGCCTATATAGTGGATCTAGATATCCCCGAATTTTGGTTTCATTTTCAGTTACCGTTAAATATGTGCGCCATATGAATTGGTTCATTTCGCTTGTCCATACTTTTCGCGCGCGGACTTTGTCAGTGGTGGGTACAGTCTTAGTGGCAGATGCCTCCTGTACAACATCCTCGGACATGATCGAGCTGGATGAGGAACGGGTCCTGCATTGTGTTTCAAAGGATGCGGTGAAGAGTTCGGAGAGTTGAATAGGCTTTCTGTTGATGTTGACGATGATAGCCTACTTAAATGGCTTGTTAGCTCCCAATCCTGTGTTGATGAAGGCCTCCTAATGGGAGTTTGTTCAGTGCTTATTCTGGATCTTAAATTATAACGTCTAACCTGTGTTGTTTCGCTTGTATCATCGAAGTCCGGTGGGCTAGCTTGGGTCGTTTGATGGTTTGGAGTTGCCTCCCGGAGATTCTTAACACCCCTAGCTCGTTGGGATAGCCGCTTACCATCATTGCGTTGTCCCGCAGAGCCGCCGGGAACTTGGGGCTGGATTATTAGTTGCTGGTTCATATTCATTTGTTGGGCGAATAAAAATCTATATCACCTACCCACGGCATATAGATGCACAGTGGACTGCCTTACTGAGTCCGTGGATGCTACCGTTGGTACCCTGTATTAAAAGGTTCTCTTCCGCTACCACCCTAAACTGGCGTCCTGTACTAACGTCAGCTGTTCTACCTAAGCCTCGCTCAGAATTACAATTCTTAGAGCCCTATAGTATCTTGCCTCTTCTATCTGCTCGCCTACCTTACTTACTCTCTTCTCCTACGTCCCAGAGCCACGTTGGCCGCACCAGTAATATCTCATTGCGTTGCCCGCCCCCCACGTGATCAGGTAGTCGATCAGGACGTGTGGTTGGTCTTTAGGGGGCGTATTATTATTATTATTAGTATTATTGATTACGGGATATTTACGACGGATATGTGGTTCAGCGATTTCCCGATGTTTCAGTGCAGTGTCATATTACATGTTCACCAATACCATATACTGAAATATCGTGGGTTCGTGTGTTCCGGTTTGAAGGACTTTTTTCAGAGAGATTACAGATCATCTGGGTTACGGGCGCAACGCAAAGCGAGGTAATAATTAGTACTCTTCATGTTCCAATAGCTGCGTGCCGCTGCGTTGTTATTGACAGGCATGTTGCTTATCATAATCATGTCCTGCTCGTCTCGTCACTCTATAAAATAAAATAAATATATATTATAACAGCATATGCATCGCACTAAATAATCCCACAGCTGGGACTCGGCACTTTCACTCCCAACGAGAAATTCAAGGCCATAATCCACCACGCTGATCCTGCGCGGATTGGTGAATGACACATGACCTCTAAAAAATTTTGATACATGTCGGTTTTCTCACGATGTTTTCCTTCGCCGTTTTAAGTCAGCAGCATTACGCAAATGACAGGGAAAATACAGTGGTGCGCGTGGGATTTGAACCCGGGGGTTCCGGAGCGACAGTCACCGTGCTCCCGACTAGACCAGCCGTAACTGTAATAAAAACATAAAGCATGCTATTCACGCTACATATGCTATAAATTAAACACACAATAAAGTGGTAAATAACTAAATATGATTTGAGATCTGGTTTGTTATCTCAATAGTGTTTAGTTGACACACACATGATTCGTACCATTCCGCTGATAATGTTTGTTTGCCTTTGTAATCACATTAACATTATTTACAACTACTATACCTACATATTTATTGAGTGCATTAATTTTGAATCATTAGACAACAGCTTCCTTGTTCGAAAAAATCTTCAAAGTCGTGAATATGGCAAATACAAATATCATTATTGCTGTTTGCAGATAATATAAGGTGATACAAAACATTTTATTAGTTGACCCATACAAACTGGCCTCTTCTTCTAGAAACATGCAATATGTCTGGCAACACAGTTTCCATTAGTCTGAATTTATACAATGATAATAATAGTCAGCTGATAAAGTCTTCTTCTTCTTTACATTTATTTTGATTTACATTACATTTATTGACTCAAAAGTATTCAGACTTCAAAGACTTGCTTGCAAACATGGCCGTAAAATCGCAAATACAACGGTTATTTTTATCGAAAAGAAAGAAAGAAATTTTATTGCGTAAAACCGTGTACATAATGGTGTTACAAAGGTCAGCAGGTCTACTACGAAGTCCGATAAACGATATATCGGCCGAAGTTATGGACGTTTTACACCACGAAACACAATCGGTCGGTTGATGACACAAAAACTGTCAAAACAGTGTCGGTCGGGATGAACGAAACGCCCGATCAGATCAACCGACCGATTGTGTCTCGTGGTATAAAACGTCCATAACTTCGGCCGATATATAGTTTATCGGACTTCGTAGTTGACCAGCTGGTATCAACAGTTTGTCCTACCGGGCGTGCAATAGTCAAATACCTCCATTTTGAAATATGCTGCTATTCTGCAAGACTTTAGGTGGTAAGGTGGCATTACCTTGTCTTTTTGATTGATTGCTCGTAGCTGGAAGAAGCGATTAAAGGTTGATTCAAAGATTGAAACTAAAACGTTTGACTTCCCGTTTGCCCATAACGGTACAGTGCCACGCGTCTAATGGAACATGAACAGATAAATCATAACCTAGCGCTTCCATGTTCTCGTCACCCAGGTATATAAGATGTTGTATTTCTATGTCCTATAATTTATTTGAAAACAAGAACACAGTAATATTTGCTGAATGACAATGTAGTCATATTACTTAGTAGTTGACGACATTAGTATTGTTTTTCTTCTTTCTGTTACTTTCGCACCATTTCCTCAATTTGTATTTCGTTCTCTTATTTTTGACTATTAATGGTTGCCTGGAAGAAATCGCTATGAGCGATAAGGCCGCCATTTATGGCACTCGTTATAAGTTAGTTAATTTGCTATTGTTTTTTATTGTATATGTCTTCTGGTGTGTATAGTAAAGAGTTTATGTCTGTCTGTCTGTAGTCAACACTATTGTATTAGGAATATTATAGCTTGGCGGTAGAATAACTGGCAAAGATGTGATACTTCCCCAGGTTGATTCTGCAAAGAGCCACTACACAAAATTTACAAAACAATTAAATTGTGTAAAATTTCAAAATATTCTGTAAATCATTATTATCAAACTCTATGTTTTGTAACAAAAACACGAAGAGGAAGTCATCTAAATTATCACTTTAAAATCCTAGTAGTAAAACATTTTAATATTTTAGATCTACCAAATATTACGCTCAATAAAATATTTATTGTACGGTAAATAGCTCGCGAGATAAACGTAATTCGCGTAGTTTGTCCTTTTTGATAAGATACCCGCAATGCTACACGCCTCTATATTACTGTCAAACATCATAATCTGGGTTTACACACAATTATACATCCCACTTCTGGGCATATGTATTCATTTGGTTTAGAACTTCGTTTTTGTCGATTATTGCGATTACTATTCAGCTACTGGAACATGAAGAGTCCAAATCATTACTTTAAACCGTGCTCGTCACCCAAAGATATGCTTGCTTATCTCTATGCTCTGTAATTTCACAGAAATCATTGCCCTTCAAGCCGGAAGACAGTGCTGTTTTACCGCTTGACGGTAGAATGACTGGCAAAGGTATTGGTAGTTCCCCAGATAGGCTCTGAAGAGGGTATTTGAATCAGAATCCGAATCGTTTATTGCTCAACTGTGTAGTCTGTGTACAAATCGTATTAAACATACATTAGGGTATCGTAAAATACAATTTACCCATTTCGGGCGTGCAATATTAAGTTTACCATATAAAATACTATGAGTGCCCCGCGGATTTAGACCCCGTGCCTGTTATTTGTCTGGGATAAAAAGAAATTCTTCCAGACTATGTTCTAAGTTCTAACTGTGTTCCAAATTTCAGCCATATCCGTCCATACGTTACGACGTGATTGAGCAACAAACATCCAGACATCCATACATTGACATTTTTAATATTAGTAAGATATGTGTGTAATGTTACAGTTACAGGATACAAAAGGGCGACATCGTTTCATGGTTGTTGTTCCAAAAACGCGAACGAAGAGGTTTGACTCCACGTTTGTGATAAGAACGTCTAGGTTGTGGAATGCGTTGCCTGAGTGGGTTTTCCCCGATGGTTACAATCTTGGTGTCTTCAAATCGAGAGTGAATCGGTTTCTTCTAGGTAAGCACGCTCCATCGTAGATCTCATCATCGCTTAACATCAGGCGAGATGGTGGTCAAGTGCAAACCTATTATAGTTAAAAAAAAAATTATATTGTACAATATACATTATCTATCGGCGCATGCGTCAGCGACGCATGTCCGTCGTATTTTATTGTCTACTTATTTTAAACAGTATTCCATTATCTCTGGTAGGTAGCTTAGTGCTCATCGCGAGGTTTTTTAATACGTCACTATCGAAATACTTCGACGATATTACAAATACAAAATACAAATACAAAAATCTTTATTGCTGGTTGTAGGTAAGATAAGATGATACAAAACATTTTAAAAGTTGCCCCATACAAACTGGCCTCTGCGAGAGGCATGCAATATGTCTGGCAAGACAATTTGTTGTAGTCTTAATTTATACAATGAAAAAATTTAAATATTGGTCAGCTGATTAAAGTCTTCTTCTTCCTCATCTTCTATTAATTTCTGGTTTTTATTTATGTCATCTGATTCCTCATCTTCGATTCATTTCTGGCTTCCTATTTGGTTGTGATATATACATATGTGAGAGATAAATGCTTGGTGAGCACAACTTCGCCAACGTCTTATGTTTCATCAGGATATTGTGTTTTTGAGTTTGATCAATATGTCCATCCAGGGTCTAAGATCTTGCCGTAGTAGATCTTGCAGTTCATCCATGTGAGGAATGTCAAAGAATGTATAAAGTGCAATAAATGTATATAATAAAAAATATCGATTTGTATACAGTGAAATATGTAAATACTCATAGAATGTTAAAATTATTGTGTTGGATAAATGGATAGTCCTATCGCTTGTCGAAGCTACCTGTCCACTATCATAACAGTAAATTCTACTCTACTTCGGCTACCACCTAATTGTAATGGTATTGACTTTAATATTCTTCTCTTGTTGTGTTCGCTTGAAATGAAACTCTTCGTATTCGGCGTAGAGTTTGTCCGTTTTTCCAGCAACCTGGTGATGGCGAGCGTGGTGGATTATGGCCTTGATTTTTTTTTAAATAAAAAGTGACGAGACGAGCAGGACATGTGCCTGATGGTAAGCAACATGCCTACCACATAACAGCACAGTGACACGCAGCTATTGGAACATGAAGAGCCCAAATCATTACCTAGCACTGCACTGCGCTCGTCACCCAGAGATCTAAGATGTTATATCTCTAAGCCCTGTAATTTATCTGGAAAACATTGCCCATCAAACCGGAATACAGTAATGTTTGCACATAGTAATGTGCAAACATTACTACCGCCTATTAGTATTATTTATTATTCTGAATAACTGGCAAAGGTGTGGTACTTCCCCAGGCGGACTCTGCTAAGAGTCCTACCACTACTGAATTGAGACAGAAGGCCCTCGGCAGTGGTAATATGAAGTGGGCTTGTGCTATGCTATACAAAAACGAAACATATATAAGTACTCGTATAACCTATCTATACTAAAATTATAACGAACAGCTTATTTGTTTGAACGCGTCAATCTCATGTACTACCGGACCGATTTCAAAAATTATTTCACTGTTGGATATATTCGTAATCCCTTAAGTTATATTTATACCACGGGCAAAACCAGGCGGATCGCTAGTTGTTAAACCAAATCTCAAATTGTCAACATTAAGCTAAAGATGGAAAATGTCAGAAAAAAGAAGTCGACAAATCTATTTATATCTCTATTGTCTGTCGCCCAAGGCACACAATTATTTACGCTTATATAAAATAGTTCATTCAGTGGGAACATACAAGTGTGAAGTTCAATGTCACGCAAAATTGCCTAGCAGAGTATTAGTAGAGTTGGGCGCAAATCCGGCAAATCGTAGCATTTGGTCAGACGGAGAAACTAATGAGCCTTTCGGAAATAATTAACACATTTTGAAGTTGGAAAGTTGTAGATAATGAAATATTTTATTTGTATATACCTTTAAAAATAATAGGTGATTGATATTGAACTCATAAGACTGAAAGGGAAAGCTAAGCCATCAGCCACGAGTTTGATGCCAAGTATTGCACTTGCCCATCACAACACCGGTCAGCTGATACA
Organism: Ectropis grisescens; assembly: GCA_017562165.1. Lineage (NCBI taxonomy): Eukaryota > Metazoa > Arthropoda > Insecta > Lepidoptera > Geometridae > Ectropis > Ectropis grisescens. The sequence goes on along the minus strand of CM029792.1, from coordinate 3,410,767 downwards.
CAAAAACAATGCTGTCATAAATTGTAGATATGTATATTTTCTTTAAAAATATGTTTGATATCGATAATTCAGCATTTAGTCAAAATAAACAAACCAACATTCAAAATTATTCAGGTAGGTACTTACATTACCAAAGTTGACTTCCGGCCAAATATTTTAGAGTCAACTCTAAACATCAGTAACTCTTGCCATTCCGCCATTCGACGTACTTAACGTTTGTGATAGTGGAAGCGAATACTAAAACCGTCCACACACGAGTCCTAAAATCAGAGGAAATGACGTAAAAGTAGTGAGGCGAAGCCTACATCGCAACTTTTAAATCACCAATCATATGGTGCGATGTAGGATATGATTGGTTATTTATGGCTCGATGTAGGCTCCGCCCCACTAATTTTATTTCTTCTATTCTTTTACGCCATTTCCTCTGATTTTAGGACTCGTGTGTGGACGCGTTTAGTTAAAATGCTTTTAACTCGATTACTCTTAGATTACTCACGGAAAATAAATACAAGAACAAAATTAAAAATTTTGATTAACCACCGACTACCTCGGATTTGTTATCTGTACAACATTCTACTAGTCAAGCCCTTTCATTTGATACCCATATTAAGGGAATTGTGAAAAAAAATGTATTTCGCCATTTTCTGGTAGCGGCCATCTTGGATTTGAAATTTGTCATAGTGCAAAGTATTCTACTAGTCAAGCCCTTTCACTTGATACCCATATTGTGGTAGTAGTGAAAAAATTATATAATTCGCCATTTTGTGGTGGCGGCCATCTTGGATTTGAAATTTTTTATTATGTATTGTATTCTACTAGTCAAGCCCTTTCATTTGATACCCATATTGAGGTAGGTTGTGAAGAAATATTTTGTCCGCCATTTTGTGGAGGCGGCCATTTTGAATCGATATTAACCAAACATAGCTAAGAACATCCGCACGGATACCAACCTTCGAATAAAAAAACTGCATTGAAATCGGCCCATCCATTTGAGCTCTACGGTGCCACAGACAGACACACACACAGACAGACAGACAGACAGACAGACAGATAGACAGACAGACAGACAGACATCGAAGTCAAACTTATAACACCCCTTTTTTTGGTCGGGGGTAAAAACCTACGAGAGTTCTTGTAGCTTGTTACTCTGCTATAAATAGGTGGCAGCGGTTACTATTTACCATCAATTCGGTCGTGTGTCGTGTGCTTGTTTGTCATTATTTCTATAAAATAGCTCCGCGTCCTGAAGGATAATGCTTCTATTGCAATCGCTTTGCACGAGTGGGTTTTCCCGATCTATACAATAGGCATGACGACTCTTTTTTGATTTATTGTGCCATCAAAAGGCTACTCAATAACTGAAACATAGGTGAAAGAATAACTTTGCCAACTTAAAAACTTGCCGTGATATCACGATTTTAAAATCACAATTTTGGTCTCTCCCTAAAACGATTCATACAAAACACTACAGAAGCGTGACGTCACACTGTCGTATTTTCTATGCGTCGCGCGTAAAGTTTGTATGGTAGCTATATTAAATATTGCGTTTAGGAAACTGATTTCATAACAAAAGCCACTTGAAATTGAATGGGTTATCCAGTGGTAAATACCTACATTTTCTAATAATTTCGTACTTTTAAAATGGACTTGCTTTAAAGCTGGATAGCTTTAATGATCATAAAGTAAGAAAAACTAAAAAATATCAAAATTAAAATTGGTACATATTTTATTCTATTTAAATACTGTCATTATATCAATTGCAGAACCTGCTTCAACGTCGTCACGCCTATTGTCTTGTCTTCAGTTGTCGAGAGTAAATCGTTATATACTTAATTGCTAAACGCATCGTTACTCGACATGAGGCGAGTTGACAATCAAGCGTGAGTCTACCAATAACTAAACAAGAATAAAATTAAAAATTTTGATTAACCCCCGACTACCTCGGAATTGTTGTCTGTACAACATTCTACTAGTCAAGCCCTTTCATTTGATACCCATATTAAGGCAGTTTTGAAACAAGAACAAAATTAAAAATTTTGACTAACCCCCGACTACCTCAGATTTGTTATCCGTACAACATTCTACTAGTCAAGCCCTTTCATTTGATACCCATATTAAGGGAGTTGTGAAAAAAGAAATGTATTTCGCCACTTTGTGGAAGCAGCCATCTTGGATTTGAAATTCGTTATAGTGCAATGTATTCTACTAGTCAAGCCCTTTCGTTTGATGCCCATATTGAGGTAGTAGTGAAAAAAATAATATAATTCGCCATATTGTGGTGGCGGCCATCTTGGATTTGAGTTTTTTATAGTGTATATAGTATTCTACTAGTCAAGCCCTTTCATTTGATACCCATATTGAGGTAGGTCGTGAAGAAATATTTTGTCCGCCATTTTGTGGCGGCGGCCATCTTGAATTTATATTAACCAAACATAGCTAAGAACATCCGCACGGATATTAACTTTCAAATTAAAAAAAACCGAATCGAAATCGGCCCGTCCGTTTGAGCTCTACGGTGCCACAGACAGACACACACACAGACAGACAGACAGACAGACATCGACGTCAAACTTATAACACCCCTTTTTTTGGTCGGGGGTTAAAAAGAAATGTATTTAGCCATTTTGTGGGAGCGGCCATCTTGGATTTGAAATTTGTTATAGTGTATAGTATTCTACTAGTCAAGCCCTTTCATTTGATACCCGTATTGAGGTAGGTTGTGAAGAAATATTTTGTCCGCCATTTTGTGGAGTCGGCCATTTTGAATCGATATTAACCAAACATGGCTAAGAACATCCGCACGGATATTAACCTTCAAATAAAAAAAAAACACATCGAAATCGGCCCATCCGTTTGAGCTCTACGGTGCCACAGACAGACACACACACAGACAGACAGACAGACAGACATCGACGTCAAACTTATAACACCCCTTTTTTTGGTCGGGGGTTAAAAATAGTTAGCAGAAAGGACACTAAACCTTAAAACATGTCTATACATTCCATTACTATTGTGATATTTTTTTATTAAAATACCCAAATACCTGACAATTTTATTTAAAAAACATTATACCTGAATAGGTATTTAGCGACTTTAAAGAATATAATCGTATTTACAATTCCCTTTTTTATAAAAAAAATTACCCCAGCTATGCGTCGATTGAGAAATGTTTGTAAAAATTTTTTGCGTCTCAATCTGAACTGTCTGAAAATGCCTCGCTAAAAAAGAACTCGGGGATAACAAATAACAAATTCCCGTGTCCGTAAACAAACACCCAAATAGATATCTAAATTTAACACAGTTGTCGACTTCGCAAAGGAAGTTCGAATCAACTGAACAGCCGATCTTTCTGTACCATTACAATTTGCATACTCCTCCGAAAGGACGAGCCACTATCGGTTGTCATAAGATATCCTTGGAAAATATTAAGTGTTATCATTTCAACAATGTATCGAGTTAGTTGGTTAGTCCTTCGCGTTCGCGATAACGTGATACGTAGGCGGTTTTATTAAATAATGACACAAATGATTCAAATTATGGGATGTAGTGGTTTTAGGGTGGTTTGATAGTTACACACATAAATTTTCATTAGTTAACGAATCAAATGAGAGGAAAATACAAGGGAAACACAGTAAGTAGGCCTAGGTTTGTTAGGCCTATTTACTGTGCCCTTAGCCTTCGGTACCAGCCAAAAGTACGATAGCCAGTAGAAACCACATTGGGTCAATTGCCGCATGCCCCTTAAAAATACAGATAAAATATATTTACCAAGCGGAAAGGAACAAGATGTTCTTGACTGTATCCGCAATAGGACCAGACCTGATAGCATAAACAAGCATAAACAGCCCAGTAAATGTTTCTACTGCGGGACTCGGGGTCTACTCTCGCAAAAGAGAGTCAAAGCCATAATCCACCATGCTGACCCAATGCAGGTTGGTGGATGACACAAGACTTCAGGTACATATCGGTTTCCTGGCGATGTTTTCCTTCATCGTTTTAATTAGCAGCATTAAGCACATGACTTCGAAAAGACAGTGGTGCTTGTGGTTTTGAACCCGGGGTCTCCGGATCGGTAAGCACCGTTCTCCCAACTAAACCAGCCGTAAATTTCAGACTAGACCTGATATTTCCTAAAAAAAACAGTTCAAATGTATTAACGTTACTGTACTTTGGATCCGACAAAACGCATAGATAGTTTATATTCTTCACGATATTACAACTAGTCCCATAGAAAAAGTTATCACGCATAACGAGCGTAACTTTTTTCTACCCCTGCTTTCTTTTTAATACCCCTGTTTTTCTTAACATTTTTAAAAGTACCTACTTATAGCAGTTACCCTGAGACTTCTACTGCTTTACTGATAACACAGGTCCCTACTAAATTAAGCTCACTATCCGAATACGTGTATGAATATACATAAAGTATACCTGAAAACGTACTTGTGAATTCCATGTACATAATACCATACCATACGTGTGCAACAACAAGTATTACATCTATTGTTTTTATGCTTTCGCGATTTGAACACATAATGTCTTCTCGTGACCACGGCGGTTGTAACGCTGCCGAAACGTCGAGGTATTTAAACAATGAATTAAATCGTGATTAAGTCCTGTACATTATAAACATTAAGTATTACATCTCATAAGACGACAAGCGCAAGATGGTACGACCTCGGCTTGAGTTGAGTTGAGGGAAGGCTGCTGTCAGTAGGGAAGATAAAGTACCAACCTGGCAAGTCATTAAAATTTCCCGTTTATTTGCTTTGACACTACCGCTTGGCACTACTGGTAGAATGATGGGAAAAAATTAACTTTCCCGTAGAAATTTCCTTGCAACCAGATCAGCTAAGTAAATACTACAATAAACTGCCCAAAATACAGGCGCAGCCTAGTTTGGGACCCACCACAATAACTGCGGAGCCTGCTATGACACTATTTTAATTTTATCAATTTGTACATTCATGTGGTGTTATTCTATTGAAATAAATTACCTTCCGGCCCTAGCGGGACCTAATTTTGCGCTTTTTACCAGTTTGTGATGCATTGAAATTTACACCATTCACTATGAGTATAACCCGTCATTTTAGCTTAACCAGTTTTGCCTAGTCCAGTACACATATAGACGGCCCATTTTCGTATCTCAATGGGTTATTGTTACCCGTTAATTGTCTATTATTATTAATTGACAGTCTTTGCGTATAAGTTTTATTACACCTACTTATCTTAGGTTTCCGGTTAGTGTTACATCATCGACAGACAATGAACTATGAACTAATATGATAAGCATGGTATTGGTTTCACCAGTTGATCCGTCCTGAAAATACATTATTAGAGGAACAAAAAAAAAGAAAAGACGAGTCCGTTTGGTACTGTTTTCTTGTTTTCGGCATCAAGGTGGCCTCTACTAGCTAGTTGTGGAAAGAAGCTCTAACTCGATCGTTACAAAGTTTAAATTCCTGTTTTTAATTTTTAGAGTAGATTATTCGCAAGTATTTTTAGACTCGTGAAGGGTCTACGGTTGGTGGCTTCTCACGTAAACAGGTGTTACGAACTTGGCCTATTTCTAAAAGGCTCAGTGGCAATTGGTCTCAAATGGTCTAATCGAACTAGGTATGGTTAAATGGAACATTTTATGCTATTGCATAGCTTTTATCGCGAGCCTTGAGCCACAGATCCGAAAATAGTTACTTCGTAACAGATGCATCACTGCCATACAAAAGCGCAAATACCTACACGATAATAACCTAAACTTTCGTAAACTACTTACCTACTGTTACTTGCAAGCAAAAATACACCTTTGCACAAGCACGCAAAGTTGAGAATACCGTGCGCCCCGTGTGGCTTGTCGTCTGCTTACGTCACTGACCAAACGTGCTAGGGTTGTACAAAATATGATAAGATGATAAAAAAACTAAACTGCAAATTGTAATTTTCTTTATTGTTTATTTAAATGGAATTAAAATGAAAAAAAAAATGTTTATTATCTCAATAACGAAAACCAAATCACAAGAAAAGCTACAAAATCTAGCGTCTACCGCCTTAGTTATTAAAAACAGTTTCACGCGCTCCCGGATGTAAAAACAAAGCGACAATATATACAAAGAATACATATATGTGACAATAAATAGGTACAAATAATGAATACTTAACATGTTTTACTAGTGTGAACTAGATCCCTCACTATGGTGACCGGTTTTGTGGGATCCAGGCTAATTTTATGCAAGTAAAAAAAAGACTGAAACGACTAAAAAAATAGATATGTTTATTTTATTTTCAAACAATTAAATTTTCTCCGAAAACAAACTTTCAGATACAGTACTTACTCGAATTCTAGAATTTTATAATTTTGGCTAAGTTTATCATCACGTCATACAGATAAATAGATATATTAAATGTATATATATACTTTTGCTTTACATACCATTGCAATTTTTCCAACATACTGTATTGCTATTGCAGCCATCCACAATACAATAACGCCGCGACATTATTTATGCGCGCACTCGGCGTTCGTACGCGCGTCAGCTCGGGCAAGCGGCCGGCGCCCCTGTGATTTTAGTACACCCGGGTGGACCCGAACGAGTAGGTTAATATCGCGCGCCGTATAGCGAGTGGTGAGGGTGTGCTTGAGCACGGAGACCGAATCAAAAGTTTTTGTGAGAAAGCGCTAAGAAAGAGAGGGATGAAAGACATAAAACCGTAACGAAAAAACCTGCCACCCACCAGGCCATTCGACTTTAAATCTTATTGTTACTATGACTTACAGACTATATTTGTATAGCAAGCTGTGTTACATACGTTCTTATAGATATAATGTTGCAATAGCGTTACCGCGGCAGTCCCCGAGTTCCACACGTCTTTCTTGATAGTACAAAATCAGAATGACCTAACTACTACTAACCTAAGTTTAACAGACCGTCTATAGCGTCCTAGCTCTTAAACGGATGGACCGAATTTAATGCGCTTTATTTTATTTGTTAACACATTCGATAAAGATGATAATTAGTTGTAATTTATTAGAGTTCACTTACAATATGTAGCTGCAATAGAACGACCTTGTATAGATATTATATTAGATATGATAAAAGCCGCTTTTTGTGCAGAACTGATTAAAATAGGTAATTTCTGATGATGTCTTTAAAAGATATGCATAATTATGATGGATATCACAAAAATATTTGAACAGTGTCTCACTACAACACGCACTATATCAGTCAGTAATTATTGATTAGCAACCTAATCTATGATTTTAACTGATGTAATATAAAACTCCGAGTGACGACCGCAGTGCAGTGCTGGGCATATGTTCAAATAGAAAAGTTCTAAAATAACAGTAGCGGTAGGACTCTTTGCAGTGTCCGTCTGGGGAAGTACCACACCTTTGCCGGTTATTCTACCGCCAAGGAGTGATGTGCAAACATTACTGTGTTCCTGTTTGAAGGGCAATGTTTCCAGTGAAACTGCATAAAGATAAAACATCTTATATCTCTGGGTGACGACATTGCAGCGCTAGGTAATGATTTGTACTCCTCATGTTCCAATAGCTGCGTGTCACTGTGCTGTTATGTTGCAGGCATGTTGCTTACCACCAGGCACATGTCCTGCTCGTCTCGTCACTCTGCACTATAAAAAAAAGTTCCACTGTGTTGTTATCGGCAGGCGTGCTTACCATCATACACGTGTCTTTCTTTGTCCTATATAAAAAAAAAGAAGTGTGGCACTCGGGGACTGCCGCGGTAAAGCTATTGCATGTTGCATGCATTTTTATCAACATAAGCAATAGGGATGTTAACAATTTTTCGGAATTGCTTTTATTTTGAAGAGTGACATTTGTTTACCTTAAAATATTTCACGGGAAATCCGTTAAGTTGGCAACACTGCTAAAAGCATTTAGTCTGTAAAGCTAATACAAATAAGATTCAAAGTCGAATGACCGAGTGGGGAGGACGGCGTTACGGTCTTCCATCCCTCTTTCTTGTGAACATAAGAAAGAGATGCACGATCACTAAAATTCGGTCCCCAGGCCCGCGATAAAAGATATGCAATAGCTTAAAAGGTGTGATGTCATGGTATATCAGGTAGGAACGATGTTCCTTCGGGTAATATAGAACCAAGACAATTTACAAAAAAATAAACTAATTTTTATGACATACATGATCATGACATGACCGTACCAATCATCTGAAAAGTAAAGTTGGCAACACGGGTCACGGGCAGGTTTTACGCGTCACTTCCGTTGTATATTTTTCTAACGATTTTAGTCTCATAATTTTTGGAACGAAGTTCCTTATCGCGCGTTGTGAAAGGGGGCTAGACGGAAAAAAATCTTACGAAAAGTTGTCACGACACTTTTTGCTATTGTAAGCTGTGCGGCGTCGCATGTTTCTCTGTCTGTCTCTCTCTCTCTCTTATAGAAAGCAAGCCAGATATTTTCATTTCTATTTCGCATTGAACAGTCGCGCGCGACGATTATTTTTGTTGAGTGTATACAGGTTTTTTGTAAATAATAAATAATAATTCCTTCACTAATTAATCGAAAGGAACTTCGTTCCATCCGGGTGTCCCTTGACACCTCTCAAGTTTTTTTTTTCAGTTCAGGACGTACTCTCTTTCTAAGAGCAAGGTAATTTCGAAAAAACTCGCGACATTCCTACTCCTTTGCTACTTCGATCCGTCGTTTCGCCCGTGTTCTAAGCTTACGTTAATTAGAGTAGGCAGAACATTTAACAAAACGAAGTAGAACCTACGTTTTTAAGACAGTAGATATCCAGTTACAATAAAATTTCGAAAAACTTCACCGATTCCGTAGTACAGGAGGTGACATCGTTGAGCACAGATAGTATAATTAATTGTGCTTCAGTATTTAGCATGGCAAGTCAGACAGACGCCAACGACCGTCGACAATGTTTTACAAACATCTGATTAAATAAATGCTTTTTAAACAATGGTTTAACGAATTATGTTATTAGTTCACGTACTTACGTTTGATTTGCTTTAAAAAAAATGCTTAAATACCATTGTTGTAGCGTCATCGTTATCATCATTATCAACTATCTAGAGAGGTATTTTAAATTGTGCAATCCTACAAATACTAAGTATAAATATGAACGTATAGATGTTTAAACGTTTGTTTTTCATGTCATGTCGGAACGCCGGAACGGATTGAAATTTGAATCACAGTAAGGTTATAGATTGAAAAGTCATCACTTAAAATCACGAGCAAACTATGAGAATGAGAACTACGCAGGTAAAACTGCGGGGCGTAGCCAGTATTGTAATAAACGCGACGGTTTGTGAGTATTTATGGATACTTCTTACTCTTTCACGCAATCATTTGTGAAGAGATCGGAATGAAATTTTGGTACAGTACATCTAGATATTCTGGAAAAACACAGGCTATTTTTAATCCCAGGAAAATAACGAGATAGTGAGTGAAACCGCGTAGCGCTGCTAATGAACTAATAATCCATACAACGAGTATCACAATGAGAAACTTTGTGAGTGTGTATGTTTGTTACTTCTTCACGTCTAAACGGCTGAAGCGATTTTAATAAAATATGCTATGGAGTTAGCTGACACCCTGGATTAACACATAGGCTACTTTTTAGTCCGAAAAAAATACGGGAACGGGAACTACGCGGGTAAACCCGTGGGGCACCGCTAGTAAGAATAAAACTCGCAAAAAAAAAACAAATAATAAACATTAAAAGATACAAAATAACCACAGTTACTCTCGTAATCAATGATAATTGTTCGTGATTATTCTAAGAACACTAATTAGTTACTAGTTTTTTTAACTGTCATTGTGTTGTAAGTAGCAGTAATACCTAAGAATAGCTAGAGCACACATCGTGAAGTGTAGCGTAAGGCGTACGGCAAACACATTTCAGTACCTACTCTATGTAGAAATGCATTGAAAGTGGAATTTATGGCTTCTCAGCCTATACAAACAAAAGTTCTGTGTCTCGACTTCTCGACTTATGATCAATAAGTTAAACAGGCGTATTTACCAGTACTGTAGGTCGTCAACTGGTAAAAATCGATTATAAAGCAATATTAATCTATTTTCAATTTTTTTTGTGTTAGAACTCTTTGCAGAGCCCGCCTGGGGAAGTACCATACCTTTGCCAGTTATTCTACCGCCAAGCAGTAGAGTGAAAACATTACTGTGTTCCGGTTTAAAGAGCAATGTTTCCAATGAAATTACAGGACATAGAGATAAAACATATCTGGGTGACGAGCGCAGTGCAGTGCTAGGGAATGATTTGGACTCTTCGTGTTCCAATAGCTGCGTGTCACTGTGCTGCTATGTGGCAGGCATGTTGGTTACCATCAGGCACATGCCCTGCTAGTCTCGACACTTTATTTAAAAAAAAAAGTGAAAGTGGTTTGATAGTTTATCCAATTGAGTATTTGTATGTATAAAATTGCTCGATCATGTGCAACCTACTAAATTTTAGACATAAAACTGAAGATAAGGCTGTATGGCGAACCATGGAAGAGGTTTTTTGTTTGAAATTAATTAGCGTGTAATATGAATAAAGAACATTGACTCTTCTTTATTTTTGTATAATTTATGCAAAATTTTAAAAATATTCGTAGGATTCTGCACTTTCTCTCGATATAAACGTGCCTAAACTTGGTACTCCTCCGTCCATGCAACTTGCGTAAAAAGGGGTACAAAATTTTAGCTTTTCGTATTCATAATAATAAATATATATACTCGTATGTACGTATAGATGACGTTCTCATTGGGATGATTTTTCTGTCTTATATTGTATATGATTACTTATAATTATTTGAAACTATGTAGGTATTTATAGGTATTTACTGTAAAATGACTTGCCTTGTATAACCAACATGTTATTTGGCCAATAAAGATATGAAATCTGTAATCTGAAACTTCCCCACGCGGAATCTGGCAAGAGTCCCTACCCCTACTAAATGTGTGTTAGATTTAGAACCAATTTCGATGGTTCATTGATGAAATCGGCTTGATTATCAGAGAAGAAGTAACTATTGTAATAAACAAATAACTATTTGATGTGTTCACAGAAATTAGAAATGTCATGCTCTGAAAGCATGGACATTATCAGGAGAAGCAATTCTATGTTGATGATATAGTGGTATTATACCTATGTACTTACTTTATATTATTGTAGTATTGCACCGATCAAGGATCAAGGTTAATGTTTCCTTCTATTTGGAAGGAAATATCTCTCTTTCTCTATGTAGGAAGCGATCTCGTCGAGGGAGTCTATCGCCGAACGAAAAATGTCTTAGCTTTGGTATTTCTCTCTCTCTCTCTTTTCTTTTCATTTGAAATGATAGAGATGGCAATAGCAAAGCCATAGCCGATTTAGTTAGGCGGTAGAGAGGAAGGCAGGCGTGGGATGAAGTTTTTTTTTGGATGGTCTTCACTTAAATTGTATACTTTATTTTAATCATATACTACATATAATGTTTAGGTGTATATGTTTAAATATCACATTATAATTATAGGATTGACTGAAATTTAACAAGTAGCAACGAATAGCATAATAAGTAAATCAAGTAAAGGCCATATAATATATTGTAACTGACAGGTTGAATCAGATTACTCTGTATATATTGTGAGAGTTCTTTGAGTAGGTATACAAATATTAAATTTTATACATGTTGACATTCTTTTATACACATTGACATTGTTTTATTATATGTATACATATTTAATTATTATTTATCGATTTTTCTATACATAATGACATTCTTTGACATTGCTCACACGGCTGAACTGCAAGAGCTACTACTGCAAGACCTTGGATTTAAACTACATACTTGTCAATGTCCATAACAGCATCCTGCTGAAGCACAAGACGTTGGCGTAATTGTGCTCACCAAACATATCACACTAACATAGCACGGGATAGAAGCCAGAAATTAATAGACGATGAACCAGATGACATACAATATGATACAACCGATTAAAAGTTAAAAATGAAAAAAGAAGAAGACTTTATCAGCTGACTATTATTATCATTGTATAAATTCAGACCAATAGAAACTGTGTTGCCGGACATACTCGTATTGCATGCCTCTAGAAGAAGCCAGTTTGTATGGATCAATTATTAAAATGTTTTGTATCACCTTATCTTACCTGCAAACAGCAATAAAGTATTTTGTATTTTTGTATTTTAAAGATATTCACAAATACACAGCTCTAGATATTCACAATTAAAAAAAATTGGTTGCCTGTAAAGTCGGTATACGGGCGAAAGTTTTACGTGACAACGACTTTGAGTGGTAAAATAATTTTACGGAAGGGACGCGTGCCTTTCACTTTTTATGTCTGTCTCTCTCGCTCTTAGGCGGGCTAACCATGCCCGAGTGGAAGGGACGCGTGCCTCTCACTCGCTCTCGTTGTGAGCGCATAACGTGAGCGGAGCGTAACGCAGTGTCTTGAAGTGTCACCCGGCAAACCAATTTATAAGACGTTGTCACGTCAAAAGTTGATATTAAAACATATCAGTTTTAAAATCCATATAGACATATCATATATAATAATGTGATAAAAAGATTGCTAACGATTATGTTTAAATGATAAATTGATTTAAATTGAAACGAAAACGTCGAAAATTTCCATCACATTTGTTTTGCATGCAGGTACAGATAGGTGTTCGTCTAGTTAATATATTGTTAAATAGATAACTTGTTGTGTAGATTTTGTTTTAAAAGAAGATATACTAAAAATAACAAAGTTTTTTTAACTCACGTATTTGACACTATATACTTCGGCAATACTATTTATACTTCGGCAATTAAGGATTTTTTTGAATTGTCACTGCAACTTCATTGCCATTATTATCTTTATCTACACCTCTATCGAAATTCGCCTTACTAAGGCCGTTCAGCTCTCTTAATTCAAATTCATTTTAATATAATTCAAGAAGAAGAAGATTATTAGCAAGTTTAATGGACACTTTTGGGCGGGAATCAGATGTTCGCGGGGCTATTTGACATTTGACGACATCACTCTTTTGTGTGTTCTTATGTATGTTTAATTAATTTATGTTCAATAAAATATAAGTGTATTCTTACTTCATGTGAAATATTGCTTTCATGTAACAATACTCTTACATTGGAAAGTCTTGCAAAATGCAATGTTTTTTTACCCAACCCAAGCGCAATGTTTTTTTTTATTTGTATTGAAGTTGAGTTTCATGCCCACAGTCACCGTAACGCCATCGAAACGGTGAAGCACATAAATAAAAAATATACTCAAGTAAAACATTCAGCATTTCAAGAATTATTGTACCTTCAAGAAATAATTGACAAAAAAAGGCCTGGGAATAAAAAAAATGTAGCTATCATTTTACATCGCTGGGTGATGGGAGCATTGCGCGCCTGGGCTCTTGATGTTCGTACCGCTGCATGTCACTGTGCTGTTATGTGGCAGACATGTTGCTTACCATCAGGCACATGTCCTGTTCGTCACATCACTCTACACTATAATTATGTAACAAGTATAGTTATAACATCATCTAACTTAGTGACGTGGATTCAGCTGCCCGAGAGTCTCTCAAGAGCCGCAGCAAAATTCCAATTTTCCACTCTCTATCAAATATTTAACCGCGTAATTCAAATAATTTATTGTTACAACAAATACTCTTGCAAATACACTAAATCTGAATTTAATATCTTTAAACAAACTAAAGTAAACGTTACGCGCTATGGAGTCAGCTGAACGAGATATCGCGAGAAAAATTTACAATCGTGTTTTCTGCAACGTGGTTTAAATATTTAATTAAATTAATGCCGCAGTGTACATTTGTTTTATGTATCTTTTTTAAATAACCGTCGACGTGGCAGAATTTACGTTGTCAGGTTTTGAGACAATGTATATTTAATTAACAATCATTTGAGTGGAATTAATTAAATAAGTAAATGTAGATAAGGAGTTGTAAGGTTTTTTAATGTCAGCTGACTAATCCAGCTGTCTGGTTCAGCTGAAGTTGCCAAGTTTACTTTGTTTTTTTTTAAGTTATACTTCTTTTGGCATGTTGGAAAAGTTATGAGAGCAAATTTTTACGATGCGCGTGTTACGTTAATTTAACTTTAAAGGTAACATCAAAAATGAGTAAATGGGTGGTTTATTACAGATTAAATCGATAAATATATGGTATCGTTATGTAAAAAGAAAGGAATTGATGTATTTTCGGAATTATATCATAAATATTACCACGTTTAACATGGTAACACATATGATACCCTAACGGTTAGGGCCTAACCTAACACGCGCACACACCGACCGTCACAAAAAACCGAACCTAACTACATTACCGAAGTAACTACATTTTAGAAAAAATTTAAGTAACTGCAGGTCAATACTTCTTGCATTGAAGCTATTATCACTAGTCACTACATAGTATAAAATAAAGTCACTTCCCGCGTCTGTCCATCCGTATACTACAAGTTTAGATCTTTAAAACCACTAAACAGATTTTGATGCGGGTTTTTTTTAATAGAGCGATCCAAAAGGAAGGTTTATATGTATAATACGTGCATAAAATAGCAGAGAAACACTGATAATTTTAAAGGTTTCTAATGTAATGTCATAAATAAGCACATTGTTAGCAAACGCTGGCTGAACTGGCTCGATCAAAATAATGCAGAATACAGCAATATTGTATCCCTTCAAAAGGTCTACAAAAAAAGTCTGCAATAGTGTATGACTATCTTTGAAGAATAGCCCACAATAAAACATTTTTGTTAATACTTATATTTAGTATCAGCATTGCACCTGTGTGAAGCCGGGGCGGGTCGCTAGTTTATTATTATATGGTTGAAGTTAGGCTTCTTCTTAGAACGACGAAAAAGAGAACAAATAAATTAACTTCTTGCCTGCGTTTATAAGTGCACGCACACTTTTTATAACATATTAACTCTTAATTCCAGGGTCCGAGTTTTTTAATGTTATCTAATCTTACTTAGGCTAAGAACTCAAGGAGCGGTTTCTAACCGCGACCGCGGGCGCGGGCCCGCAGCTTCTGTAGAATGCAGATTTATATGTAAAAATTGAAATCAAAACTCACGAGGCGGTTTACGCCCGCGCCGCGCGCCCGCCACCCGCCACGTTCGCGGGCGGGAAAATCTCACCCGCGGCGGCTGTGAAACCGCGAAAATCAGCGGTCTCTTGAGTTTTGAAATATAACCGTCGCCCGTCGCGGTTCGCGCCCGTGCGCGGACGCGGTTGGAAACCGCTCCATGAGTTCTTAGATTTATTTCATTTACGAACGTGACACTTGAGTTCAATTCACGGCCCACGAAAAATCTGTGTGTGGTGCGCCTAAAAAGTCTACAAAAATATATTCTGGGTATAATTATGTTTGGTGTCTATTATTTTTTTGAATATATGTATATCCGCTTAAAAGAATTTGGCAACCCCAACTTCCGCTGGCAAATCAGCTGATGGTATCAGTTCGTTAAACTTACCAGACGCATAAAGGGAGCGCTACAATCGCGTGTAATAATTTACGTTTCAACTTAATATTATCGTTTTTATTTTGGCAGTTAAATTGTTTAATTACCGAGCGTTACAGCCGCCGTTCGTGATTAAGCCCCGTACAATAAAAACATCAAATCGCGAGAGCTTAAAAACAATAAATTATTATCTTATGAACATTATTACTGTGAATAGATGTTTGTTTGTTCGGTAATGTAAAAACTACTGAATAAATCTGTATTAAATTTGGCACAGAGATAAATAAATAGTCTGGAAAAGACTAGTTTTATTGCAAAAAAAAATCCGGAAACATGAACTATGCAGGTAAAACCACGTGATTCTATTTGTATATCACAATAAATAAATACAAATAATTAATGGAACACAAGTCATATACCTACGGTGCTGTGCTGTACTGCCCTAAGATAATAAGTTTTAATAAGAATTACTTTCAAATAAAATAAATAATCTTGACTTCACCATTTTATGTTATCATTCCACCTAGCGAAATATACAATAATGTAGTCCAAAAACATTCCCGTACCGGGAATCGAACTCGAGCCTCCTGGGTGAAAGCCAGGTATCCTAGCCACTAGACCATACGGGATGCACATATGGTCTCGAAATATAACTTAACAAGATTTTGAAATAACAGTATTTACGCAATAATTTCAGTATTCATTTTTGTTTTCAATAGAACTTACTTAGCTAGTAGGGTTTTGCGTAAATACTAAATGCCGTGTATTCCAAATTCTAAAATTTAAATACCGAGTATTTGGGAGATTGGCGGAAGGTAACGACGTTTTAAGGGTTCCGTATCCAAAAAGGAAAAACCGGAACTCTTAAAGGATCACTTTGGCGTCCGTCTGAATGCCTCTCAAGAACTTTTTTTCTCTGGAACGTGTGAAGGTTTCAGTCTGAAATTCATATCAAATATCACGTCTACTGTCCCTTGCTTTAAAAAACTGAAAGCCAACGCATTCAAAAGAAGATACAGTAACTTATGTTGCCGATACTCGCAATGGAATGAAAACCTACGGGGTCCTTATTTCCCTAGGTCCTTATTTGAAATTTAGTACATATCAAAGTGTAATAGCACAGATAAAGGAAAAACTGCGAAAATTATAAATTTATGTTTTTTTTCCAGCGAATATCGCGATCGCCTCGACGGGGTACTCCATGGGATGGACGTCTCCAGTGAACGTGAAGCTGGAGAACAGCACCGAGTCCCCGCTGGAGACGGCCATCACCGCCAACCAGGGCGCTTGGATCGGATCACTGCTCACCGTCGGAGCCATATTCGGTAAGCAATACCACAGTATAAAGAAAAAAGAAGTGTGGCACTCGGGGACTGCCGCGGTAAAGCTATTGCATGTTGCATGCATTTTTATCAACATACGCAATAGGGATGTTAACAATTTTTCGGAATTGCTTTTATTTTGAAAAGTGACATTTGTTTACCATAAAAAAAAATGCAGAGAAGTATACAATCTAGTCAGTCTTCGACAGCTAAGAGCATTTAGTCTTTAAAGCTAACACAAATAAGATTCAAAGTCGAATGACCGAGTGCGGAGGACGGCGTTACGGTCTTCCATCCCTCTTTCTTGTGAACATAAGAAAGAGATGCACGATCACTAAAATTCGGTCCCCAGGCCCGCGATAAAAGCTATGCAATAACTTAATAATTCATCGCCTTGGATCTAGGAAGAAACATCTATAGTGTCTAGACACGGGTAGATAAATACGACAACTGAACCGCGCTCACGAAATACTAACATTGTAATGTTGGCAATGGCGGGAGCGCGCTTCCCGCGTCTCACCCCGCACGCCCCGCACGATTGCCCCGTCTAGACTTCTTCGTGGAAGGACTGTATGATTTAATAGACTGGCGATGCTTTCGTATTTGAGAATCAAGTTATACTTTATCTGTCACAGCTGTAAACGCTCTTGATTTACCTACCTTTTTTGTAATTGGAGGAAATATATTTACGGATACCCTTTTCCACCTGGGGGAGACAGTCGAGGGACTCAGCACCATGAACGGCCATGGTGGGCCTATTGACAAATACGTCCACGGGGTTCTATCTTTGCCGCTTACAGCGGGAACCTGGGATCGCTGTCGTATTCTTCTGCGAACCCGCTATATGGGATACCCTCGTTACCGACGATCTATGAGGAACCCAAGATATGCCGCGATGCGCCTTACCTACCCACTCTATTATTTTCAATGTCGAAATGACAAAGCACCCTCGTACCTTGTACCTTGTACCCTGCTGTTATGGGCAGGCAGGCATACCATCAGGCACATGTCCTGCTCTTCTCGTCACACTCTATACTATAAAAATGAGTCTCAAAAAGTTTTCGCCTAACAGCAGGTATATAATTTTTTTAGGACCATTCATCGGCGGTTTCGCCGCGTCGACCATCGGCCGCAAATGGGGGCTCCTGTCCAGCTCGGCGCCGCTCATGATCGGCTGGGTGCTGATCGCGGCGGCGCAGAACGTCGCCATGATCTACGCTGGCCGCATCTTCTGGGGTCTGGCAGTAGGGATGCTGTTCACCATCTCTCCCATGTACTGCGCTGAAATCGCTACGGTACGTTTCTGAAAATAGCTTTCTTCTTTACTTTTGACTTCTCTAGTTTTTTTTTTTATCTTTTATAGGTTTACACTTGACTGCCATCTTGCCTGATGTTAAGCGACGATACGGTCTACGGTGGCGCGTGTTTACCTAGAAGAAACCGATTCACTCTTGATTTGAAGACAACAAGATTATAACTATCGGGAAAACCCCACTCAGGCAACTCATTCCACAGCTAGACTTTCTTATCACTAACGTATAGTCAAACCTCTTCGTCCGTGTCTTTGGAATATCCATGAAACGGTGCCGCTTCTTTGACTTACGAGAAGTACGATAGAAAAAAGGGCAATGTGGCATTAGATCATGCAGATCAGTTGAACACTCTCCGAAGTGTATCCGATAAAAACCCGATAAGCCAGCAATTTGGCGGTGCGCTTATTTTTCTTTTTTGAACAATTTTTGGAAGAAGTAATTCTCATGAGTTTTTCATGAGTTTCACCGACTTGCTAATGTAGCGGGGACGGGACTGCAGAGCGAGGTGTGCTCGTTTAACGCTTCGTGGCTGGGTAATCTGAGTTCTGCAAAAACAAACTTGAAACAATGTTATACGGGTTAACAATCTACTATATCACGGAACCCTAGTATCCGGGTTCCGCAAGAATTTAGAAAAATAAATCAAAGCACCTCTCTGGCTGGTCTAAAGTATGGAATAACACATTAACATAGCGCAAAAATAACTGAAACGGGACACACACTACACTGGTAGTTTTTAATACATATCTAACGTTTTTCTTCCAGGATGAAGTGCGAGGCGCCCTGGGCTCGTTCCTCCAGGCGTTCATCACGCTGGGTTTCCTGCTCGTGTACGCCATCGGCCCGTTCATCTCGTACTCGGCCATCGCGTACGTGGGGGTGGCCTTCGTCGCGGTGTTTGCCATCAGCTTCTTCTGGATGCCCGAGTCGCCTATGTACCATTTGATTAAGAGTAAGTAGCAAAAGTTGCTCTAAATGTTCCCAGTGCTAAGACTCGAGGATTTCTCTTCCAAGGAACGCCAAAGCCAAAATCCACCACTCTGAGCCAGTACGGGTTAAATTAATAGCATTACGGACATCTTCTGATATGACTTCAAAAAGTAAGTGACCGTGAGGTGGTCCAGTTGAAAATTAGAAAAACAATAGAATTATAACGACTGGGTTTCTTACTTAATTATGAACTTTTCTTACTCACCACGTTAACGGATGGTACATGACTTCGAAAGATGATGATGATTCATGATCATAATTGTTGGAACGCGATGTTTTTCGTCATCGTTTTTAAGTTATCGGCGTTACGCACATGACTTTGAAAAGACAGTGATGCGCGTGGGATTCGAACCAGGGAATCTAACACACGACCCACGGTTTCGCTGGCAGACTTACTACCAACTAAGCCACAATGTCAGTCATGATCCTACATATATAGGTGACGGCGCAGTAACAGCAGCAGAACAGATAGGTAATGATTTGGACTCTTCATGTTCCAATAGTTCCGTGATACTATGATGTTATGAGCGGGCGTGTTGCTTACCATCAGGCACATGTTGTACCGTCACTCTATACCACAAAAAAAACTGTCTTTGTCCTTTTATCATAATGTGTGAGACTTATGAAATGTGTCTAATTTAAGATGACCCTCACGCGGCGGCCAACTGCCTGGCGACAATCCGAGGCAAGTCTCGTGCCGGAGTTCAAGCTGAACTGGACAAGATGCAAGCCGACGTCACCGCTGCACAGGCCAAGACTGCCACTGTAAGTTTCAGTAATGATAAAAATAAAGTGGGGGTAATGACTCTTTGAATACCAAGAACCTTCAGAATGGGAGGTATCCAGTCTCAGGAATTATTTCCGCAACATCGAGTCCGGGATGCATCGCAATGTTGTTGCACTTGACAGGAGCTTCACAACACTTTCTTTGGCAAACGAGAATTGGTAGAAACCATCGGTGCTCAACATTGATGATCGCAAGGAAGTATGAAAGAGCAAGGAGCTGCACGAGATATTTTATCGGACCCTGACAGGACCCAATGTGAATTTGCTCGCCATGGTGAACTGGCTCCGCTTCGGAGATCTCCGAACCACGCTGATCATTTGCGGGTTGGTGGATAACGCATTACCTCGAAAGATTCTAGGAACATGTTAGTTTCCTCTCGATGTTTTCCTTCAACGTTTTCTTTAGCAGACAGTGGTGAGCGTAGGATTCGAACTAGATGTTCCGGTTCAGTAATTTCCGTTTTCCTCTCCCGACTTGACCAGTCGTAACTTCATACCCACACTAACAAGCTCCTAGTTTTGTCATTGGAGCCAAATGTTGAGCTTAACTGTTATCGAGATTTTAAGTGGTCTAGGAGCTACTACATTGTATACTTGTATTTCATCTTCCAGATCGCCGACATCTTCCGCGGCGGGAACTTCAAAGCGTTCTACATCTCGTGCGCGCTGGTCTCCTTCCAACAGCTGAGCGGCATCAACGCCGTGCTGTTCTACATGACCAACATCTTCACCGCGGCCGGCTCCACGCTGGAGCCCGCCATCGCTACCATCATCATCGGGGCTGTCCAGGTTGGTGCACTTCTTACCTCTGTTCTTCCAAGTTCGAATAACAAATTGCAAAACGTTTATTGTGACAAAAAACTTGTGTATTGATAAATATTAGCGTTCCCTGCTCTTTTAAGATCCTCACCTAACGGCTCGGGTCTCAGTGGTCACCTCATCAGCAGGAATCACCAACATTACACACTTACACCATAATGTACTGTTCTCTGTCAACTGCCGTAGGTTCCTTTAAATAAACATGTATAGTTCTGTAATTTATACTAACCGTCCACCCTGGCTTCGCCCGTGGTATTTCGCCATACATAATATATTGCCTATAGCACTCATGAATCACGGATATTTAATGTTTAAATAATTTTTGAAATCGATCCAGTAGTTCCTGAAATTAGCGCGTGCAAACAAACAAGTTCTTTAGTTCTATAATATTAGTTTAGATAGTATCTGTAGACGCAGATTCCTTGAAAATAGGCAAGTCAGGCATCGTCTATGACCATACCGTTATCTTGCAGGTGGTAGCCTCCTTGATCACCCCCGCTGGTGGTGGACCGGCTCGGGAGACGCCTGCTGCTGCTCATCTCATCCTGCGGGACCGCTGTGGGACTCGTGAGTACATTTAACATGCAACTTCATAAATTTACTCACATTTCAAACATCACTCAGAATTCCGGACGTTATTATAGTAGGTATATTCCGTTTTGTATTTTTTATATTATATTATATTCCGTTTTTGACGACGGCCATAGTCACAGACCACGGCCGTCGTCATAACTGCCGGAAGAGCCAAGGATAGGAAAATTCCCGTGATAAAATTTCACTTTGATTAATATTCATCAGTAATTCGCAAACACATTTTTTTAAATCGTAAAACACAAAAAAAATTGTCATTCTTAAAACACAACATTAAACATTTAAACAAGTTTATAAATAAGTAATTCTTATAACACAAAACATACCAAAACTTTATAGACCAATAAAAAAGGCGGAATCTTTATTTTTTTCTTTCCAGGGTCTTCTGGGCATGTACTTCATCTTGGACAACAACAACAGCCCCATTGTAGAGAGCATCAACTTCCTCCCTATCCTGGCGCTGGTCCTGTTCATCATCACCTACTGCTGGGGCCTGGGTCCCCTACCCTGGGCTGTCATGGGTGAACTGTTCCCCATTGAGGTCAAAGCCCTGGCCTCGCCCATTGCTACGGCTTACTGTTGGGGTCTGTCGTTCCTGGTCACTAGGTAAATATACTCTTCTTGTCATTAATTGATTCCCTCATTGACCTCTAAGCAATAAGGGAGAATTCAAGTATTACGTAAAGCAATTTATAAAGATTTTATACCCCCCTCCACTTTTGTAACTCATCTTAACACTTTTTAACAGCCTTCCTCTCACTTTCTTTTCTAATATTCAAGTGATCGTATTTACTTAAAGCCACCACACAAGTTGTCAGGTGTGGATATTTAAATGCCCTGTTTTTTAAGGTATTGTTATTATTATTATACAGTTTTACAAGGCATTCCGTCTCCCAAAATTTTGTTACATCTGAACGGTCCCTAAGGTTGTCAATTCAAATGCTTTTTCACGTTAGACGAGACGTTAGCCTTTGTCTTTCACGAAATTTGCCGCAAATCCCTGTGTGAAATTCTCTGGATCTAATTGTTCCCGTTCTTGTCTAGGTATTTCAACCCGATAGCTGACGCCGTGGGCATGGGGGTAGCGTTTCTGATCTTCGGCGCGTGCTGCGTCGTCTCCTTCTTCTTCACTCTGTTCCTGGTGCCCGAGACCAAGGGCAAGAGCTTCCAGGAGATACAGGACATGCTCGCTGGCAGGTGAGAGGAATCTCCAATTTAAATAAGACTAGTCAAAGCCGCAAACTGTGTTCCGGCGTGACGGGCAATGTTTCTGGAGAAATTACCGGGCTAGGAGATAAAACACCGGGTGACGAGTGCGGTGCTAGGTAATGATTTGGACTCTTCATGTTCCAATAGCTGCGTGAGACTGTGCTGTTATGGGCAGGCATGTTGCTTACCATCAGGTACATGATGATCAACTTGTCACTCTACCTATACTAAAAAAAATTGGCAGTCATAGGAACTGCCGGTAGAAGTGAAAACGAATAACTCAGAATTTGATAGCTCACTTTGGAAACAACGCGAATGAAACCGGAGAGAGTGGTCATGAGCATGGCCATTTAAAACAGCCGAGTTTCCCCGAAGATTTATTTCATTTACGAACGTGACACTAGAGTACAATTCACAGCCCACGGAAAATCAGTACCTATGTGGTGCGCCAAAAGTTTTCACTTCAATAAGACTAGTCAAAGCCGTAAACAGGACAGTAGCAGCATCAGTACCTACAGACAACATACATCCAGGATCGAAGAGAACAAAGTCAATTTTTGATTTTCGGAAGAAATAAATTATTGATATTAAGTTAGGCTTCAGAGTAGATAAGTAGTAGTAGGGGAACTCTTCTTTTTTTCCGTGAGGAAAATGTTGAATATATATTAAGAATAGTTGAATACGTAGTAACCGCAATCGATTTTAAAATAGACTTCGTATTATGTACGTAGTCGAATTTAAAATAGATTATGTACTCGTATCATATTATATATGAATTATACGTAGTATTCATTGCAATAGTTGGAGCCCTGCCCGACATGTCTACTCTCATTTTCGTCGATTTGTTTCGCTCCATTCCACATCACACGTACTCGAGATACTTTGTTGGAGCAACAATATTTACGACGCCCTAGTAAATTAATTAACATTGTTATATGTTTTTTATTTGAATTTAGCAACTCCACAGACACAGTATAACTATCATTGTTATATGGTGGATATTTTTTTTTATTTGAATTTAGCAACTCCACAGACATTATAACTATCATTGTTATATGGTGGATATTTTTTTATTTGAATTTAGCAACTCCACAGACACAGTATAATTATCATTGTTATATGGTGGATATTTTTTTTAAATTGAATTTAGCAACTCCACAGACATTATAACTATGATTGTTATATGGTGGATAGTTCCCGATATTTCAATGTAGTGTCATGCACTATGTTTCAAACTATTACATGCTAGCACCGCGCCGCGGATTTACCCGCGCAGTTCCCGTTCCTGTTATTAAAAGTGTTATTCTGTGTTCCAAATTTCAAACCGATCCGTTCCGACGTGATAGAGCGACATACATCTAAAAATCCAAACTTTAATTTACCATTAGTGGCATTAGTAAGATATTTTAAATATTCTTCATTCTGCCCCCATCCACCAAATGTTGTTGTATTTTAATTAATTTATTTTCCTCTTTTTCAGGACCTCCGAGAAATCCGAAAAGGCTTGAGACATCGACTTTCCACTAATAATATACCATAGTTAAATGTATAGTATTACCGCCAGAAGCGAAGCTTGGGGGACTTTCCTATATTAATGTAAGGCTATGTATAGTTACCGGCAAAAATCATGATGAATCAAGATGGACAACCTAACAACAACAAAAAAAAGGAGTTTGGAGACGCGGGAAAGTGCAAAATAGGTAGTTAGCTCGTCAAAATGAAAAGAAAAAAAAATGTATAACTAAAATGGTTTATCTTTTGGTTTCTTTAGTGTGAATCAAAAATAAAGAGATATAGTAATATAGACAGCCATAACAAAGCTATTTTAGTTATTCGGTAGGACTGACTTGTAGGTATAAGTAAATACCAACTACGCCGGTTTCAGATGTTTGCCTGTTACTATAACATTTAACGTACTACGTAAAAGGTGCTTTCATAAATAGTTATATTTTATATCTACTAGATACTGTTTAACTGTTTTTGATGAACTTTTCGAAACATAGGTACCTAACAACCTAGGTGGTTTTTAAAACAATTAATGGTTTCTAAAACAACTGAATATACAATTTTAGAATTTTTGAGAGTCTGTCCTAAAAAAATTATCCTACATAAAACGGCAAAACTGTATCTTAGTGTATTTCTAGCGTAATTAAAGATTCTAGCCATATTATGCACTATTCCAAAGTCAGATTTTATCTTGTATTGTTCTATCTTTCTTTATTACAAAGACGACTATATTTTCATATTTCTTAGAATTAAATTACTATTTTATAGGCACAATTCAAAATAGGACGCCATTTTGAATTTAGCATGTCCTAGTCGAATAGAAGGTAACGATAACGAATGAAACGAAACATGAAACAGATAATTCTTACCTACCTAAGCAATTTTAAGGAAATAATGATAGAGATTTTGGTATGAATTTGGGACCCTTTGACAGATGAAGTTATAAAAACAGGATAGATAAACAGGTAGCATGTAATTTTCGGTTTCGATATACGAATGAAAACTCAAAATTACACAATATTATAAAATTGCATAATAATTTAAAATTTCTATCGAAAGCGATCTACATTTTGTTTTCGATGTGTCAGTTCTATTCAATTATCTACTTATTTGATGTTGACTACTTTTTATTTTTTTAATGTTATAAACCCAGAGACTCACTCACCTAATAAAAGAAATGACGCCAGGCAAAAAAAAAGAATATGTATGTTTTATTTGAAAGGGTCCCTATACCTTAGTAGGAATACATAGGTACCTATTTACTCGTATTTTATTACTGCTATTTACTCGTAAGTAGGCCATAAATCCAGCAATTCATTAACAGAGAGATAACTAAATGTGATGACTTTATAATACTTATTTATACAGGTATATTACTAAAATACGATCTAAGACTGAAATTTTAAAAATATCACTAACAAAAAATTATACTTTATGTCTACTTCCTATCCAGTGACAAAACTTTTAAATAACATACATACATTTAAAAAAAACAACATCAATACAAAATAGAGAGTTTCAAGTGAACTCTATGAAAAAAGTAGGTATAGGTCTTAGATAGAGAATGTAAACTCTTTGTTATACGTACATTTCGACGACTAAATGTATCCTTTTATATAATTATGTATATGGATCTATTTGATTAATTTTTAATATATGAATCCTTGAAATAATTTAAAATAGACGTATTTTGAAAAATATGTTGAGATATTGAACTATTTTTGACGATTTATAAAACTTGTTAACTTGAAATTGAAGTTAACATATATTTTTTGTACACAAAATATATTCCTAAATTTTATAACGAAAAATTTTTATATGATTTTCAAGCTAAGCAAGAAGCTTATTTTTATAACGTTTAGATTATATTTTAGATATAGATATATTTATTTTTAATCTGGTTTTCTATGGCAGCTGAAAATATAATTTAATTATAATCGTAACAAAATATATTTGCAAATGTAAAATGGTTTATTTTGGCGTCATAAAGGCGCATACGCAGCTTGACAGTGCCTTAGAAGTACCAAAGTACAAAATAATGTGAGAAGTTGTGATAGTAGAGAATTTGTTAAATATTGTATATAATGTTCGATTGTAATTGTTGACGAATAAAACTGTTTTGTTAAGTTATTTAATGGAGTTTTTTTTTTTAACAAATGTACCAAAAATATATTTTTAATTTCTTTTTTAGATTACCACACCCAGATATACTCTTCTTGGTAAGTTCATAAGTATTTTACATCGAACTCTTAAAAACGGCAGAAGCGGCAAACACGCTTCTACTATGGCGATGCAAAATCAGGTGACGTCTCCTGATTTAGTCTCAGTCGCAACAAGGAGTTGTGTACGTTCGCTGACAATTGTGTACGTTCGCTGACAATTCAATATTCAAATTTTTCAAACAAATTTTCGCCATGTTATGTTGTCTTTAGATTATAGCATACCTCATCTTCGTTTCTTTAATTATATCGATGGTATTTTATGAAGATAAATCTTATTTTATCTCTGTGAGACAAGCGCATCACTGCTAGTTAACGATTGGACTCTTTCATGTTTCAATAGCTGCGTGTCACTGTCCTGTTATGGGTACACTTGTTGCTTACCATCAGGACATGTCCAGCTCGACTCGTCACTATCTACTATGTAAAGGTAAAATAGTGAGAACAAGAGTTTACATAAACTACGTATAGAGTTAGATTTTCCGCACGGTTCCTTTGTGTCAATCGTGAGCAGATGACGTGTATACTTTCTACTCAGATTAAACTTTCTATGACAACAGAGTGATGTGCCGCGACAAAAGACCACAAGAAAGATGCTAGAGTCTGGCCAACGAAAGTAGATACTGGATTTTTTTGCAAACTTTTTACACGATAACACTTCAGTGTTCCTACCATCGGGTATTTACCCTACGAATTGAAATATTTTAAACAGAAAGTACTTAGGGACACTTGATTCCAAAAAGGCATTTTCAAAAAAAACTGATTTAAACATTGTATGAAATAAGTTATAAAAATTCGTATGTGATCTAAAATTGTATTCATCAAAAATAAGGACGACGTATGTACGTGGTTGGCGATTATTTCCAGAGCCTTAAGTTGGCCTAATAAATAGATTAATTAATTGCGCTATTTACTAGAGAAAAGCTTGTGCAATTTCATTTTTAAGAATTTAATTTTCGGCGATAATCTGAAAGATTTGGTAGAATCAGAATCAGTGTATGGCATCCCTAACAAAACGGCGTGTTTCGTAGTAGCTGGCTTGTGTTTATTTTTGGCAAGATTTTCAGTTTAGGGATGCCATGCTGACATTATTTTAAATTTGCCGAGCTTTGTCAGTATCAACTTTCGTTAGCCAGACTCTACCCGTGCATTCGGTGTAAAGCGTTTGCGCCAACTCTATACGTAGTATAAAACTCTTTGGTGGGAACATAAAAGTTTATGGTGGACGTCCTGACCTCAGTGGTGACGTCAATAAAATACGTATTAAGCAATATAACTGTATATTCAACATGATAAGTACTTATTCCTAAGATTAGAATTACATCAGTCTTTCAAATAAGATCCTTGACAATACAAGAGGTACACAAAATAACATTACCTTTAAGTCCGTACGGGAAAAAGTTGACATATTCAAAGTGAGCCTCTTTTCAAATTAACATTCAACTGTTTCATTAAATTATTTTTGATAAACACATTTTGAATTCATATAGTCAAAGTAAACGTATTTTTAAGACCATGTAATTACATATAGTAAGTATTGAATTAATATATGAACAAAAAAAACGACTTATCATATTTTATACAGACGAACTGTCAACTTCTTCACGACATACAGAATCATATCAGCGCAGTATAATAACAAATCTAATGTCACATAAAACTTAAAAATATAATTTTAGTACAGCATACAGTCCACTATAATCCACCACGCTGGCCCAGGTTGGTTGATGGACAAGAAACTTAGAGAGATCAAAAGGTTTGGTAGACGTAGGGAGTAGAATGAAAACTGGCTTATAAACATAAAGCTTCACATCTTGGCAGTGGTGACGACACCTAACGATATAAGTACTGAAGCAACGGACCAAGTTTTTTATGACGTAGTAGTGTAGTCCAGGGGTCGTCAACGCGCGGCGCGCGACGGTTTTGAATATTTAATGACTTATTTAATGTATTAGTTCACGATACGAATGGGGGGCATGAAACGGGCCGCTTTTATCTACTTTTCTCACCATGTTGAACATGGCTTTCAAAAGGTTGCCGACCCCTGGTATTTATAATATAACTACGAGACAACACCGCAACTGATGTGTCGAACTGAAAATATTTTTTCACAGAATTTAAAAGGTGGTTTTTAATTTTGTGTTTATTCAAATTATAAAACATTACACAAATTAGATTATTAAAATGTTGTGAAATACTATGTGATTTTTAAAAGGTATTTTTTTTAAATAATTGTAGAACAATTCAGCATAATGAAATTGTTTGCAATTTCAGTTTTTAAACAATCACCTAGCTCCAGCGTAAAAGGACAAAACAAAACTCGTAATAACCTATAAGATTACCGACCAATCACAGTCCATACGCACATGGAGACGTTGAAATTAACGCTTGTGATTGGTTGAGCGACGTTATGCGTCCTATGTTCTATTAAGTACCTATGGTTTGTATACTTTGTGGTATGCTTTTGACCACAGCTGGCAATCACAGATTGTTTACCATGGTTATTTGGTGATCGAACCCCCGATATTTCGGAGCAACTTTATGCAACGATAAACTTCAGTTACCAGCATCGAAATAAACACAGTTAAAATATCACGCAATAAATATTGATCACTAACCGTGATGGCTGAATACATTTTTTTATTAACTCAAATTATTAATTTTGCAAAATTTATAATTACATAATAATTCTCTAAAATCTTTTCTAATTATTGTTCATCACATTGTTTACTAATTTCATCCATAGCAATCAGCGCTTCATATATACTGGTAGCGTATTCCTTCAACGAATCGGTTTTTTTAATTTTCAGACTGGCGCAGTACAATTTCTTGTACAATTCTATAACTTTATCGTAATCTTTCATGCCTTTTGATCGGCAATGTTGTATTATGGATTTTAGTATAAAATGGAGTCTGTTTTCGAAGAGGTTGAGTAAGCTGTGTTCGCTCTTCATGGTTCTATCGTCGGGGTCAGGTTTCTGGGTGTCCTTCTCGTCTGGGTCCTTCTCGCTGAGGAGCTTCATGATGGACTGGCTCTGTCTGAGGAGTTGGACTGCATTCTGTAGTGACTTCAGTTTGAGGTTCGACGACACTGTATAAAAAAACATTAATATCCTTTTTTAACAGACTTTCAAAAAGGAGGAGGCTATCAAATCGACCAGCACATTTTTTATGTATGTTCCACAGGTACCTAATTACACGAGAACACCCAACGTGATATTAATGTCTTTTTTAACCCCCGTCCAAAAAAAGGGGTGTTATAAGTTTGACGTCGATGTCTGTCTGTCTGTCTGTGGCACCGTAGAGCTCAAACGGATGGGCCAATTTCAATGCGGTTTTTTTATTTGAAAGTTAATTACCGTGCGGGTGTTCTTAGCTATGTTTGGTTAATATCGATTCAAAATGGCCGCCTCCACAAAATGGCGGATAAAATATTTCTTCACAACCTACCTCAATATGGGTATCAAATGAAAGGGCTCAACTAGTAGAGTACTATACGCTATAACAAATTTCAAATCCAAGATGGCCGACACCGTAAAATGGCGAATTATATATTTTTTCTTCACTACTACCTCAATATGGGTATCAAACGAAAGGGCTTGATTAGTAGAACACTTTGCACTATAATAAATTTCAAATCCAAGATGGCCGATACCACAAAATGACGAATCACATTTCTTTTTTCACAACTCCCTTAATATGGGTATCACAAATGAAAGGGCTTGACTAGTAGAATGTTGTACAGATAACAAATCTTAGGTAGTCGGGGGTTAGTCAAAATTTTTTAATTTTGTTCTTGTTTTGTTCAAATATGTATGGTTCTCGAATGGTCCCTTATGAATTATATCGAAATCAATGTGGTGGTTTTTAAAATACGAACAAAAAACTAAAATAATGTACTAATTATCTGGATGACATAGATAATCAAGATTTTACAACAGTTATGAAATTCGATCGTATTAACACGAAATGGTGTATTGAAATGGTGAAACTTGGCTAGCACCGACTTCAAATAGATGAGTGAGTAGCGTTTATAATAATTATATACATTTATTTATCGCTTTTGAGTGCCTATTTGTGTGGTGTCGTTATAATTTTTTGTATAAAGATATTTTATAATAGTTGAATTTATTTAAGTTATATGTAAAGTGTCGTGTGTCGTGTCACCTTGCGCCTGCGCCTCCAGCAGCGCGACGTGCTCGCAGCGCACGGTGAGGAACATGGCCGCGTCCTCGAGGCTCGCGAACATGTTCGCCGCGCGGCCGTAGTTCGTCTGCGTGGCGTTGAACAACGTGCGGCGTTTGGGACCCTCTTCATTGGTTAGCCTATAAACAAGATTTAATAACACCCTGTTTTGCACAGAAAAAGATTACACATAATGCGTTCATACCATCGAGCA
The DNA here is from genome assembly GCA_017562165.1 of Ectropis grisescens. Classification (NCBI taxonomy): domain Eukaryota; kingdom Metazoa; phylum Arthropoda; class Insecta; order Lepidoptera; family Geometridae; genus Ectropis; species Ectropis grisescens. The sequence goes on along the minus strand of CM029792.1, from coordinate 3,380,151 downwards.
ACTCGATCTTCCGCGCAAGCACGGAGTAGCCTTAGCTAAAAAATATTGTTCTAATCTTCCTGTCATTTCTTGCGGGAGGGGAAGTTGCACACTAGCGCAAAGCCGCACTATTGCATACAAAACATACCTGTACCGATCCATTGCCGATCATACTCACACAGCCAAATCAGTAACACAGCTATACTTCTATACTAATATTATAAAGCTGAAGAGTTTGTTTGTTTGTTTGAACGCTAGGATCTCGGGAAGTACTGGTCCGAATTGAAAGATTATATTTCTATTGGATAGTCCATTTATCGAGGGAGGCTATAGGCTATAGAAAATAACGCTACTATTAACAGAAGCGGAGCATGAATCAAGAATGTAACAAAATCGGGAAAATATATTCCTTTTTGAGGGTTTTCGTACGTTTCGTGCTTTGACATGACACATGACAGCATGTGTCTAAGATTGCGTCATTGAATATCACAGATTACATACCTCTTGAATATAAACCTTTGCTAATACTTTGTTGGTATGACCAATTTCCGACAGGTGGCGTAGCAGGTAGCTGAAGAGGTGTTTTGTTTGAAAGACAAACAAACAAACAAACTCTTCAGCTTTATAATATTAGTATAGATATTGTACCCAATTTCAGCCAGATTCGTTAAGCCGTTCCGACTTTACCTGCGTAGCTAACTTTGTTTTGGCAGTTTTAACGCGTCACTTTATTAAATGGTTTTCTTTAGAGTTTTAGTTTTTTCAATTCAGCCGCGCAGCACACAATTCCTATCTCCTCCAAGCTTGCCGTAAGGAACTTATTTCAATAATTTAAACGTATTCTTATGTTGGTTTACAGGTCGATACGGTGGCACAGCGACAAAACTCTTTACATAAAAAATGTCAGTTATAGGGACTGCCGATAGAAAACTTATAACTCAGAATTTTATAGCTCACTTTGGAAACTACGCTGGTGAAATCAAATGGCGCTGCTAGTCTGGAATAAATCTTCAAATCATTGTCGTCTAAATAAGTTTTCTGAGAATGGCCATCTAGACTAGATGGCCATGTTTCTAAACATAGCCATGGCTAGTAGCATGGCCATGGTCATGTCCCGAGTTCAACCGAATATTTCTTTCATTTACGAGCGTGACGCTTGAGCTCAATTCACAGCCTACGAAAAATCTGCGTGTGGTGCGCCAAAACTTTTCCACTACAAAAAAGAACAACCCGCACTTAGCCAGCGAGGCTAAGTTAAGTTCAGCTTAGTTGTGGCTTTGACTCCCTTGAGGACCCAGCAGAGGGAACATGCCGTCTCTTAATGAACCGTAAATCACGCTTCAGTACTATGATAATTTGGCTGAGACGTGATCAAACATTTGAAAATATTAAGAAAACATTGAGATAGGAACACAAACTCATCATCAAATACTTATATTAATATTTATTTATCAAATATGAGTGTAGTTGACTCATTTATCTGATTAAAAAGTGCGTGTTATGTTTGTTTCGTAAAAATAACTGGCTGGACCAATTTTAGATAAAACTAAACTATTTATCAGACGTTAGCTCAGCAAGACCGTTATTTACAGAACAGTTATTAACTATACATTTGTGATAAAGATGTCTTAAGTGTGGAATGCGTTGCCTGAAAGGGTTTTTCTCTATGGAAATCTTGACATCTTCAAATCGAGAGTGGATCCTTTTTTTCTAGGTAAACACGCTCCATCGAAGACCGCGTCGTCGCTTAACATCAGGTGAGATGGCGGTCAAGTTTATACCTATAATAGTTTAAAAAAAATGGTTGTATGTAATAACGTACAACCATAAAGAGTTTCGATCTATCTATCTAACGTCCGATAGGCAGTAGAGGCCACTAGAGACCAAAATATTATATAGGTCCCTTTTAATAAAAAAAATTGGTTGCCTGTAAAGTCGGTATACGGGCGAAAGTTTTACGTGACAACGACTTTGAGTGGTAAAATAATTTTACGGAAGGGACGCGTGCCTTTCACTTTTTATGTCTGTCTCTCTCGCTCTTAGGCGGGCTAACCATGCCCGAGTGGAAGGGACGCGTGCCTCTCACTCGTTCTCGTTGTGAGCGCATAACGTGAGCGGAGCGTAACGCAGTTTCTTGAAGTGTCACCCGGCAAACCAATTTATAAGACGTTGTCACGTCAAAAAAATACTATAATTGGTGGACAATTCACATACAACACCATTTGACCCCAAACTAAGCAAAGCTTGTAATATCGCGGACAGATGGCTGATACAATACTTATAGTTGTAAATACATACTTATTATACATAGTAACACCCAGACACAGTGCAAATATTTGAATTCATTACACAAATATTTGCACGGGGTGGGAATCGAACCCAATCGAACCCTCGGCTTCGCAGGCAGAGTTACTACCCATTAAGCCACGAGGCCAGTCGTTAACATTATACTAAAATCAATTTCATTTCCAAAATCCAACTCGTGACCAGAATGCTGGCCTGTTTTTTTGCTCAGCGAATAAGTATCGCCATTCAACGTGGCAATGGGGCTAGCATTTTGGGCACGATTCCTGCTAGCACCGGTCTTCTAGAATAAATTCATGTACATTTTGTAAATAAATATATTCCCAAAATGGCTTCCACCGCATAATACATAGATACAGGGTTTTAACCATAAATTTGGTTATTATTTCTTTTACTTCTCATATAGATGACTAGCGGCCCGTTCCGGCTTCGCTCGGATATTGTCACATAAAGCCCATTAATCGAAATATAAACTATCCTATCTTTTAAGTTGGATCAATCTACACACGGTGTCCAAATTTGATTAAAATCGGTTAAGTAGTTTAGGAGTCCATCGCGGACAAACATCGTTACAGGAGATTTATAATATATAAAGATATAGCCCAATTTACCTGTACTGCGAGTGGTAGAGCGAGCCCAGGCGGTGGTAGATCATGGCGGCGCGGAACTGGTAGAGGTACTCGCGCGGCCCGGGGCTCAGCAGGCAGTGCTTGAGAGCGTGTCGCAGCGCGTCCGCTACTTCTGACACCTCCTGCCGAGCGAAAACCACTCTTATTGACACCGACCTACGAATACTTTAGTACGGAAAATTCTCAGCGGCCCCAGGACGCCGCGCTGTTCCGTTTGACTCGCAGTAAAGTAGTTTGTCGGTTTTACAAAAAGTAGCCTAAGTGATATTCCAGACTATAATCTATTTATATTGTACGGGGCTTAATCACGATATAAATCATTGTTAAAATACCTCGACGTTTCGGCAGCGATACAACCGCCACGACAAGACTGAAGAAATTGCGGGTCGTCTCATTGCGAAATGAGAGGACCATCTTTTTCTTCATCAGGTCTTCAAAAATCGCAGGGTTATCAACATGACACTAACCGTATCGCCAGGCTTCTCCGAACTCACTCCGCGAAACGTCGAGTTAATTAAACAGTGATTTATATCGTGATTAAGCTCCGTACAATATAAACTTATAAACATTATGTGTTCAAATCGCAATAGTTTAAAAACAATATAATCTAACTACATTCAAAATTTCAACCCGAACCGCAATGTGATGTTTGGTTATTTATTGTTGACATGACGTCGAAACGGCTGTACAGATCGGTTTTTAAATTTGGAACACAGTTACAGGGTTATTGGTCATCAGCCTGCAACCTTTCGAGGGTTTATTCTGTGTTTTTAAAGAAACAATACTTGTCCTTGTGTGTCTTGTTGTTAAAACTTGATACTAATGTTCATTTCATTCATAATTTAAGAGCGACGCTCTTGTCGGTGGAGTTCCTTCCATGTACTTCTACACTCCGCCTTCTCCTTGACTTCTATGTACTTATTCCAAAATATTTTTTTAGTTTTTATAGTCCTCTCTAGCACTATTTAGCTCTATTCGCGTCTACACTTATAACGTGCACAAAAAAACAAGTACGCAAACTCTTGCAACGAAGAGCTCTATGTCTTTAGATCGGGCAAATGCACTTTTTTTATTTTGTATGGATTTTTTTTTTTTTTTACTAATAACCCCGTATAGAGTTTGGAATAGCACATACACTTTTTACCGGGAGAAATAAGAAGGAAACGGATAAAACATAAAATAAGTCTTAAAGTAGTTTATTACCAGTGCATAAGTCCCAGGATCATCTTGCATCAGCACGGCCCTGGTGTAGAGATGGCAGGAGAGCTCCCAAGACACCAGTTCCCAGATGGAGGCCGCTCCGCAGGTCTCCTTGGGGCCGAGGGTTTTGAGGGCCTGGCGGTAGAGGTCTTCGGCTTGGCTGTACAGGCTGCGCTTTTCAGAGCTGCACATAACAAATATTTAAAAAAAACTATTAGATGTTGTTTGCGTCCGTTAAAATGTTTAAAAAATAATATACTTTTTGGAGTTCTTCTTTTGACGCGCTCGGGTAAAATGTTGATAACGAAATTTTAACCATACGCACACACATTCACAATTCTTTGTGCACACACACACACAATTCTTGTTGCAGTATAGAAACACCAAATTGAGCTGTTGGGACACGTCCTGAAAGATCCGCTGATTTCGCCTGATGTTAAACGATGATGCGGTCTACGATGGAACGTGTTTACCTAGAAGAAACCGATTCACTCTCGACTTGAAGACACAAAGATTGCAACTATCGGGAAAACCCCACTCAGGCAACGTATTCCACAACCTTGACGTTCTTATCACAAAAGTAGAGTCAAATCTCTTCGTATGTGTCTTTGGAACATCAACCATGAAACGATGTCGCTTTTTCGAGCTGCAAGCATTCCGATAGAAAAAAGGGCAAGGTGGTATTAGATCGTGCAAATCAGCCACACACTCTCCGAAGTGTATCCGATAAAAACCCGATTAGCTAGCAATTTTTCGGCGATGTTCGAGACTAGCGAACGATTCTCTGGTCTCGGACACAACAACACACTTTTGTAATTACCTAGTTTCACAGACGAATAAAAGTATCATTGAAGTATTTATGTAGTCTCGTCCAGGGGATCCTAATACTTCTCAACCCACTTCCATAGGAGTGAGACTCACTCAAAGACGGGAGTATGGTCGGACACATCCTGAAAGATCTAAGTGGTCTGGTGAAGGTACTCCAGAGATTTTTCAACCCACCTACATTGGAGTGGCACTCACTTGAAGCCAGGAGTCTGGTCGCAGTGCGCCTTGAACCGCATGTACCGCCCCTTGTTGCAGTACAGCAGCGCCAGGTTGGGCTGGTCGGACACGTCCTGGAAGATCTGCGTGGCCTCGTCGAGGCACTCCAGAGACTTCTTCGACAGCTGGTTGAACTGCTTCAGGTACAGCTTCGCTTTCGTCGCCTTCTGGTCTGACTCTTCGGTGTACTTCAAGTAGATCTCTGGAAATATATTTTAGACATCTTATAAATCGATGAACGCTGGCTGCACGCACAAGTGTCACGTTCCGCCTGAGCTGAGCGTGTAAGCGAGAGCGCGTAATAAGCTATAGAGAGGCACGACCACCATAAGCACTTCTTGGCTTGGCACTAATACTTTTGACGCATATATATCTAACGACGTTATCATGTAAAATTATAGTTCGTCCAACTTTACAGACAACCATTTGTTTATATTATATGATGAGTGGCTTTAACCCCAGACAAGTACACATGGCACCCCAGGCAGCGCCGCAGCTCGGCTCGAAACTCGTGCACGCCCGCGCCACGTCGGTCCACCGAGCGAGACGGCGATACACCGGCTCGCGTGGTTCATGTATCGGCGTCTCGCTCGCTCCCGTACTCACGTTGCGCGTCGTTCATGTACCGCACGGCCAGCTCGTTGTTGACGGAGGCCATGCGCCGGCGCAGCTCGTCTCGGCGCTCGAGCGCGCCCGCGCCGCGTCGGTACGCAGAGCGAGACGACAACATCGCTTCCGTCTGGTTGCGCGGGAGGGCTATGTCTGGAAGTAAAAAGAATATAAAGGTCTTTAATTTTTAAAGATGATTGCATGTACATAACGGCCATGGTCTCGAGTTTACGCGTGACACTAGATTCAATTCAATCTGTCTAGGCGCGCTAAAAGAAGTTTTCATTTCAAAAAACCTTTTGTAACCTCGTGCTAATGAGGCCTTATTTTATCAAACAAAGGGTAGAGCTGTTATTTCTTATTCCCTATTATATATCCCTTATTTATAACATCACCTTTGCAGACAGTTCTTTGCAATAAATCATTCTGATCCTGATTTCCCTCACCCAGATCGAACTCGTTGGAGACGCGGCCGTCGACTTCCTCCTCCATGTCCCGGTCCAGCTCGCGGCGTATCTTCGCGTCCACGTCGTGGTCGGTCTCGAACTGCGTCCGGAGCTGCTCTAAGCGCGCCCAGTGCTTCGACATCTGGAAGTAGTTGTCTCCCACGCGACCGATCAGGCAGCTCACGTCCACCACCTGAAATAATACACATATGATGATAATAAATAAATAAATATTGAATAAATACACGGGTATCTCACCTCTTACGGGTTTAATATAGTCAGTCCAGTCCGACTCAAGTTTCGATCGCGTCCGGCGATCTTTTTCAAGGAGAGTTCGCGCGTGTTCGCGGCTCGTTTAGCACTGTTCCTTTCGTTTTGAGTCGGACTGGACTGACTATATTAAACGTGAGTTACCCGTGTATTTATTTAAAATTAATATTGGTGGACATTTCACACACAACACCATCTGAGCATCTGACCCTAAACTAAGCAAAGCTTATAATATGGCGGCCAGATATAAATATAAATATTGGTGGGCAATTCACACACAACACCATGTGACCCCAAACTAAGCAAAGCTTGTAATTTGGTGGCCAGATAGCTGATACAATACTTAATATATAGTTATAGTATATAAGTACGCCACTTGTCTCGATCCCTTGCTAGTCTCATCCATGCATGACCCGCGACTGTTCGAATGCCATCGATTCATCTAGCCGGTGGACGCCCAACACTTCTCTTGCTCTTCTGAAGAGCAAGATGAGTTGTATATACCCCAGTCATTTTAGGGGGTTGACTTCGGAAAGTCGAGATACCCACGCAAAAAATAGTATTTTATCATCTTTGAACTTGGCCCTTGAGGAAGTCTCTGAATGGGGCGAAACCAATCTGGCCAAGTTTAACGAGGGAAAGACGCAGGCGTGTCTGTTCTCCGCAAAAAGGAGTCCATTTCAACATACTCCTACTTTTCGAGGTGTATCCGTACCGGTTACTGATCATCTTGAGCTTTTGGGCGTTACCTTGACTTCTACGCTCAACTTTGGCTCGTACATCGAGTCCAAGGCAAAATTAGCTGCAAAAAAACTAGGTGTCCTCTCAAAGGTGCGAAAGTACTTCAAATCTGAACAATTGCTTTTGTTATACCAAGCACAGATTCGCTCTTGTATGGAGTACTGTTCGCACCTTTGGGATGGATCGGCTAAGTATCAGCTTGAGGCTCTGGAATCGATCGAGAAGCGTGCCAAAAGGCTCATAGGCAAATACATTCTAGTGCGTAAAATACTTCAAAGTCTTGAACATCGCCGCAAAATTGCTAGCTTATCGGTTTTTTATCGGATACACTTCGGAGAGTGTGCAACTGATCTGCATGATCTTATACCACCTTGCCCTTTTTACTATCGTACTTCTCGTAACTCGAAGAAGCGGCACCGTTTCATGGTGGATATTCCAAAGACACGAACAAAAAGGTTTGACTCTATAGTCCGTTCCACGAAGAGGTGAAGAAAATGTAAACAAATCAATGTCACTCTCAATATGACAGACCAGCATTTCTCAACCTTTGTTTTAGAAGATAGTTCGTTGTAAGCGTCTCTGTTTGCCCTTTTAGATTTTCGTCACATAACAAGGTTAAATATATTCCAATAAGTCCGTTTCCAACCTTTTGTCTTATTTCTAGTATTTTATAATTATACGTTTATTAAATATGTGGTGCGCATAAGTTTAAAACATTAATACAAAAATAACTTGGGTGGTTGGTTCATGGAACACAATAGTAACATATATACAGTTTTTATTAATATTAATTATTAAGTACAGCTTTGTTTTGTTATGTAGCACTTAAATTCCTTGTTCATTATGTATGTGAAATGACTGACTTTTTAGTAAACTTAAATATAATATATATTTACATAAGGGGTGGGATGTAAATATATATATATATGAGACGATCTTCTTAGCATTCCATGGATTCAGAGTGCGGGTGCCGGGTCCATCGTGCGGCAGAGAGAGAGAAATCCCGAGTAGATCCCGAGACTTGTGACTCGGGCGTACGTTTAAGGGCGTACATCAACACTCACCTTCACTACTCGTTTTTCTCTCCCTGCCCAGCCAAATCTGATATGAACCTACTGGCGCAGCTTTAGATACTCGTATATATATCCACATTCAGATCCGTATCCGTGGATGTACTTTTTTCACAATACAGCACATCACTAGTGTAGTTCTTACTACCTGTGTAGCTACCATTGCTATTATTTTGTCTCAATAAAAAGTAGTGTACCTATATAAGTGGTAACCTATATACTATTCCTTGCTATAATTATTGATCTACGTTTTATATTTGAACTAAAAAAGCAATCAAGTCTGAATATATAGCTAACGTGGCCCTTAAACTTGATTCTGTAACAAACAAATAAGGTAAGTAAAATGACAAAACAAATGGTGGGACACAAAATATATTGGTGGCCCTATTTCTACCCGTTCTGAGAAGATTCAAATAGTTTTAATATTTAAGTGCCCCATTGGGTATTTTTTTTAAATAAGAGTGGTAGGTGTAATTCATTCAAAAATGCAATCAATTTCTACTGCGTTAGATGCTGTTGCAATTAATTTTAAACGTATCGAATACTGAGTAGTGCTTTCATCTATCCTAATATAAGATTTTTACATCCAAACAAATTTGTTAATGAGCGTTCTGTTTTTACATTAAGTTTTTTTTACATTTATTATTTTAACATTGAGTTATTGCTCGGCTTAGGTGGTTTTGTCACGCCAATACGCAGATGCAGTGCCTGGTTCTAATCTCACGCGCACCTCTGCTTTTTCGAATTCATGAGCTGCTAAAGCATTACGCTCATGAAAGAAAACACTTTAAGCAAACTGGCATGCTCCTAAAAATTTTCGAGGTCAGAGAGGTTTGTCATCCACCACCAACACGGAAGAATTATAGCCCCGGCAAAGAACTTTTAGTGGGTCGCTTATGTGAGCAGCGTCCCGCAAATTTACCCGCTTAGATCCCTTTTCCGTAATTTTTCCTCTTAGTAGATTTTCTTGCGAATAAATATACATTATTTAGTGGTTCATTAGGTAAACGTCTTATAATTTACGTGCAAAAAGTAATGGTATGATATATCAGAAACATGTGTATACTTAAGTGAAGTGAGATCAAAGTTCAGTATTATGATATTATATGCCTTGTTTGTTGACTTCAACGACTAAAGAATAGAGATCTAAATGGTCTTAAATGGTCAGTTCTAAAATCTATTTATAATAACATAGACTAGTTTTAAATACTTAAAATATGATTTGTTTTTATAATTAATGATAATTATTAAAAGTCTAACTTGGCTGGTTTTAATATCATAATATTGAACTTGTCTTTCACTTCACATTTATGTTTTGATGGGAATCGCAGTTTGAGAAACATATATCAAATTGCCACTGTTTAAAATCGTATCTACCACATTCTACTATTACTATTTATAACTTTCAAGATAAGTTAATAAATCGTTATTTGATCAATACAAATCCAAGTATGTTGTATTTAAGATCACAGTAAAGTCGAATCATATTTGTGAAAAATATTTTAAGACAGTTTTAGAAAAATACTAAGGTTAAACGAATTTTATGTTATGGTAGCACCTTTGTTTACATTTTCTTCACCTCTTCGTGGAACGGACTATACGTTTGTGATAAGAACGTCTAGGCTGTGGAATGAGTTGCCTGAATGGGTTTTTCCCGATAGTTATAATCTTGGTGTCTTCAAATCGAGAGTGAATCGGTTTCTTCTAGGTAAACACGCTCCATCGTAGACCGCATCGTCGCTTAACATCAGGCGAGATGGCGGTCAAGTGTAAACCTATTAAAGTTAAAAAAAAAAAATCCTAAAACTTATCTCAAAACTCACATACAATTGGATGTCCGCAAGTTTTAAAATCAGGGTCCACATATCGCCCCTTTTCTATGCCTTACCTATGCACATACGTATGCAAATACCTCGGTTTCTATGGATTTTTGTTACACTTAGATAAAAAAATAAGTAAATAGATCAGGTTTTCCGCACGGTTCCTTTGCACCAATCGTAAGCTGATGATGTGCATACTAGCTATGGCAATAGGGTGATGTGCCGCGACAAAAGTATGACACTTCCACAAGAGCGATCAGATCCGTGATTTTTGGTGTAAAGTGTTTGTTCTAACTTTATACGTAGTATACGCAAACTTTTTCGTTATAGCAAATCGTATGTTTTTCTACAGCTTTTTATTAAAAAATGCGCTATTCCAGACTATATTCTGTCTAATATATGTATCAAATTTTAACCCGAAGCAAATTCCAGTTAATCCAAGGATTCACGTAAAGGATAAAAATCGAGGAGTCACGGTAAAGGATAAAAATGGTTATAGTGGGCTATCCCTAAGAGAAAGACATATCCACACATCTACAATCTTTTTTGTACACCTTTTTGAGATATTTATACACCTTGTTAAGCGCAAACAAACTTTGTTTGTTTATTTCCGACGTCATATTACAAACCTCTAAAATTATCAGTATTTCTCCAATATGGTATGCATGTATATAAACCTTCCTCTTGAATTACTATACCTATTTTAAAAGAATGCAACAAAATTCTTTGCCTTATTTTAAAGAGGCAGACAGACAGCGGGAAGCGACTTGGTTTATACTATACTGTGACTACGATTAAACTTACCTTGCTTTTAATGATCATATGGCTCAACAGCTTCTGGCATTTGGCCGCCATGTCGATGTATTTCAGTGAAAACCCATACTGCTCATAGGCGTAGCTATACCGTCCTAGGTGGCGTACGTGAGACATATCCTTTCGTACAACATCGTCTTCAAATGCAGTTTATTTGATTTAGAATTAAATGCTGTTGTGTGAAACATGTCCTAATATAATATGTAAATAATATTCAACGTTTGTACATTGAATATTTATTATTACTTACTAGCAGTACCCCGCGGTTTTACTCGCTTAGTTCCTGTTGACATTATTGTTCCGCGACATAAAATGTCAAAAAAGGAGTATACCCTTTGTGCTATTTCAGACTATATTTTGTGTACTAAATTTCAACCCGATCCGTTCCGACATGCTTGAGCAACAAACATTCAAACAAACAAACTTTCACAATTACAACATTAAATTACATATTTAAAATGTAAATTAATAAATATACCTACAAACATCAGTTTGGAGTAATTAATATAGTCTCCGCGCACGTCAAATCGGCGAGCAAAAGTGCCAATCAGACTGGCAGCATTTTCACGCTGTATGGTCAGGGAAATGTTTTGAATGTTGGGCAACTGTTTGGAAATGTTTTGAATGTTGGGTAAATGTTGAATGTTGGGTTGGTTTTCGAATGTTGGGAATGAATATTGGGCAACCAAAGGATCGTATGAAAGACGATTACATGTGGCGGAGATGCGAATGCTGAGATGGATGTGCGGTGTGAAGCGGATAGATAGGATAAGGAATGAGTAACATAGGGGATTATATAATATACTAGCGGCCCGTTCCGGCTTCGCTCGGATATTGTCAGATAAAGCCCATTAATCGACATAAAAACTAATAAAGCTAATAATATAATTCCCCTAATAGGGGAAATATGCAAGTGGCACCCGTGACAGAAAGGTTGAAAAGCTCCAAGTTAGCATGGTACCGACCCACATAAAGTGAGATAAGGGTAGGCGAATGATGATGGCCAGGGAAATGTTTTGGGCCAGATTAAGACCTCAGCGAATTTAAACTTACCTTGCTTTTGATGATCATATGGCTTAATAGTTTCTGACATTTGGCCGCCATGTCGATGTACTTCAGCGAAAACCCATACTGCTCATTGGCGTAGCTATATTCGGCCAAGGTGGCGTACGCGAGACATATTTTTTCGTACAACAACGTCTTCAAATGCAGTTTCCAAGCGAAATTATCGTCTCTGTTCGGCTCCTGCCACGTCGGAAACACGTTTTTCTCTTTCAGAATGGAGATTGCGTTTTTGTCGACGTTCGAGTTCGATTCGATGAGGTAGTTCTCTGATTGGCTGGATTGTTTTCTGTCTCGCTTCCTCCTGCGGCTACGGCTGCCGAGCTCTTTCTCTTTCTTCAGCGGTTCGTAGTCCATCTTGATGGGTTCGTACGGATTCGCCATTTTGGGATGCTGTTCTTCTTTTATTATTTGTTGTCTGAGACGTTCGCGTTCTTCTTCCTGTCAATAAATATATTTTTACTAATATGTAATAATATAACTTGCAGCGCCTGCTTGCAAGTAAAAATGGCGAAAGCCGCGGACTAAAAGGAATAGGTTTCTTATTTTTATAGCGTTTGATGATAGCGTTTTAGCCACAAAATGGAATTTATAGTTTTCTTCATTACAAAGAATATAAAAGTTAATATTTGAGTGAAAGTTTTATATTTGAACACGTACAAGTTGAATTTATTTAAATACGAAGTAGCATAAAGTAACCAAGCAATAGCTACATTAAATAATTTGTTCTATTGAACACGTTTCTTTTTTGTATCGAAACTTTTTTTAAGAACAAAGCAACTCAACCAATATAAAAAACTATAACTCACTAGTGAGTAATAGTAACCAAAAAGTCACAGTTTGATTACGAGTATAGTTGTCATTACTTGTCTGATGGCGGTGAAATTAGAGGCAATTTAGAAGCAAGTGTGTTGAATATTATTTTTACTCTTATTTTCTTTAAACAGATACTCATACTCATACTCATTTATTCATACTTTCTGTACATGTCATACTTATGAAATAATATTTCGTAAATTATATTAATTACATCATTCAGTTATACAGCGTGTGGCGGAAAGGTCCAACAATATTTTAACAGGTCATTCCAACACTGATATAGACTTCATCTCCGAAGGTCTCTTTCCCCTCAGCACTTTAGATCGCGAGATAATACGAGTCAAAGTTTGATGTAAAATTGACCAGCTGCAACCCTAATGCATGTACAGCTGGCAAACGACCTTGCCTGTCAAAGACTAAATTTTGTGCAGAGTAGGTATGTATTTATTTTGCCTACTTCGAAGCTGTGAATGAAATAAACATAAGTTAAATTATTAACTGCGAATTTATTAATCCTTCAATACAATAGGTAATGGCTAGAACTGTTGGACGGTTGGAGTCCTTTCGGGCGGTCTACAACTACGATACCTAGCTCACACGAAAAAAAAAAATAAAGAAAAAACGCCTAGGAGTAGGTACCTACTGCGGTATACAGCGCTGGTTTAGAAATTCTAAGCCAGTTCGGCTAAATTTTATGTGTACGTCTCTTTTCGTTCATCACCATACCGAACTACCTATTTTATGAATGAAAAACACTATTGCTGATGTTTTTATTGATTGTGATAGTAGAATATTTAAATTCAACAACACGAAAAAAAGCGTATGTATGCCAAAATTAGTTAGGTACATACTGTGATACTTACATTATGTACAATTTCAAATTAATATTTACTTCTTAATTTTATTTTATTCTTTGCGAAGTTGCGAAATGTCCACGGCGGACTGTCGGCAAGTCGGCATTTGTCAAACGGAGTCAAACCGATTGACGCTCTGTGCCGCTGCGGTTTCTCGCCTTTCGGAACGGCGCGGCTCGCCATGCCGAAAGGCGAAGCCCGCTGTCCAATATGATTTTTAGAAATATTTGAGGTTTAAATTTTGGAGTTGAATGTTCAGTCGCTCTGTAGCGTCGTTGGTGGTGTCGTCGTTGGTTTTTTATCGCAAAATTGATATCTACGGTGTCATCACTGTACCTAGACAGGGTACCTAGTTAGTCGCCATGAAGAACGTGAAATTTCCCGCAAACGTCTGAACAGCACGGGAAGCGTTCTCCTGCCACAAAACTAAAGACGCCCGAGTCATGGCCTGTTTTAGTACTACCAGCAGTGCTGGGTGCTGGTCCACCACCCTGGACTGATACTTCTGAGGCCGCCCTCGTTACGCGTAGGAGGAAGGTGCGCCGCGCCGCAAGCACCTTGGATTGCAGTGTGAAATGGATAAATATGATAGTGTTGTGTTGTTGTGCACCGAAATTTTAGTGTTACAGTTAAAAGGTTAGTTAATTTAGTCAAAAATAAGTAGTTAGTGTAGGTATCTTCCATTCTTATTACAGAGTTTAAATAATTAAATTAAGTAATTATTCTAACTTTTTATTTGACTTTCGATTCAAACATGTACCTACTTAGTTTTATTTCATTTGATATTCTTTCCTGTCTAATATTGTTTGAAGGCTTATTATCTACTTACACTTGACAAAATTTAGTCGACTGAATTCAGAAGCAAGTTAGAAAGAAACAAACCTCACTTCTGAATTTAGTATGCTACTCGTAGGCTCGTAGCTTACTGAATGCTAGGTATTATTACACTACACTAAATTCAGTAGCAAACAAATTTAGCCAAGGGTTTAATAAGGCTTTAGGTTAGTGCTAATAAAAAGCATGTGTTTTTATTCTATCTGGCTCAATCGAATATGGCAGTTCAATAGCTTCCACGCCTAATCTTTCTCTCCTGTTCGACTTCTATGCTATTTAGGGAGATTTTTCAAACGACAGATAGGTAGGTATCAATGCGCCGGCGGCGGCGCGGCGCGGCGGTCAGTGAACGCGCCGTACCGCCGGCCGGTTAGGGTTGTCAAATAAAATAACAAACAATGAATTTTTAACTTTGTATGGAAAAAATGTTTTTTGCTTTCGTGTCTAATATTCACATATGTGATTCGATACTTGGTATAGATGAACTACCATAAATATTGTTGGACCTTTCCGCCACACGCTGTATAGTATGGTTATTATAATATTTCAGTCAAAATAATAGCGATGATATAAAATATATAAATTGAGACCAATTAAATATAATGTCAAATAGTAGCTACTAAATTTCATGTCAAAATAATTATCCAAATAAAATACAATACAATACAATGTAACTTAGAAACAATTCAATTTACAATAATAAAAACATACTATAGTTTAGCTATGTGATTTCTTTCCGTGTCATAAATTCTTTTTCAATATCATAGAACGCTTGGCTGATAAGCCAGCGCTTTAACCTATTCTTGAAGTAGATGGATAGATACTCTTTTTTGTACACACCAAAACAAAACAATACAGTAGAAGAAATACATTAAAACTAGTGTTACAATCGGCGCCCTTATCGCTATAAGCGATCTCTTCCAGGCAATCTTGGGATGGAAATGTTTTTAGAAGTAATAAATACCTCTTAGGATCAAGTTAAAATGAGTTTACCTTGCACTTGTCAATGGTAACATCGTGGAGAGCCAGGAGCCCCTTCAGAGCGTGCTGTAGCGCCTTCCCGCAGCGGTCGGGGGGGCGAAGTCCCCAGACTTTTGGTCTGCGCGGGCTTACTCTTGCGCCCCTGAAACAATCATTCAATATTCTTGTAATAATCTTCTAATTTTAGTATTAAAATTAACGTGGTTGTTACACATATTTAATTGGATAACGGGACACTCACGTATATACGGTCGGTCAATCCGACTCGAGTTTCGGCCGCGTCCGGCGGCCTTTTTCAAGGAGAGTGCACGCGCGCGACGGCTGCCCGTTTGGCACTGCGGGCTGCCGCACGTCGCGCACGCAAGCTCAACGGCTGTTGCGGGGGTGCAGGTGAGGGGGTGCGAGAGGGTTGCGCAGGTATACACTCGAACTCTTCATCACTGGTAAGCTGCGAGTCGGGAACATTGCAGCACAAACTCGAGTCGGATTGACCGACCGTATATACGTGAGTGTCCCGTTATCCAATTAAATCTTCTAATTTTACGATACAATAAATATACTTTTTTTTATCGCGCATATGTCCGCGTTTGCCCACCAACTCGCGTGATGGTAAGCGACAGTGTGGTCGAAGATGACACGTTAACCTAGAAAGTGCCTATTCACTCTAGACCTTGTAAAATTCTACTAGAAGACAAATATTATAAAACTGAAGAGTTTATTTGTTTCTTTGAACGCTAGGATCTCGGGAACTACCAAGCAGCAACGTGCAAACATTACTGTGTTCCGGTTTGAAGGGCAATGGTTCCACAGAAATTACAGGGCATAGACATCATCTTGTATCTTGTATCTCTGGGTGAAGAGCGCAGTGGAGTGGTGATTTGGACTCTTCGTGTTCCAATAGCTGAGTGTCACTGTGTTGTGTGGCAGGCATGTCGTTTACCATCAGGCACATGTCCTGCTCAGCTCGTCACTATATCTATACTATATTAAACAAGAACAAAATTCAAAATTCATCGTAGACCGCATCATCGTTTAACATCAGGCGAGATGGCGGTCAAGTGTAAACCTATAAAAGTTAAAAAAAAAAAAAAAAAAAAAAAAACCTCGGATTTGTAATCTGTACAACATTTTACTAGTCAAGTCCTTTCATTTGATACCCATATTGAGGGAGTAGTGAAAAAAGAATGTGTATCCGTTTGAGCTCTACGGTGGCTATATATATAACCTATATATATATATATACTATACAAATAGCCTAATGGCTATATATATAAATAGCCTATATATATATATATGTTATATACGTTACGCTACTATCAATAGGAAAGGAGCATGAATGAAAATGACTTATTCCTAGTAACATATATATGACGGCCTTACTGCTTTTAGCTACTTCTTCCAGACAACCATTATTTTATCCCACTATTAATCCTATAGGTATTGTTTTAGTTACTTACCTCTCCATTATCCCTGATAGGGTCTCCAATGTTCCTCAATGCAAGCCCTTGTGTCTGTACAGCTAATGCATTACCAGTCTTCACAATATCCTTCGATTCTCCTTTCTCTTCACCCTTATCACTATCTCCCTCCCTTTCCCTCCTATTTGATCGCTCCTTTTCTTTTCCTATATCAACCTCTCTGTCTGTCTTTTCTGATTGCTCTTTGTCATCCTTTTCACTTTCTACAATATCTTCCCTTTCTGTCTTATCTAATTGTTCCTTTCCAGTTTCGGCACTTTCTGTATTCTCTTTCTGTGTTTCTACGATGATTTCTTCGGATGGCGGATGCTCCACGTTCGTTTGAGTGTTGTCGTCTCTCTCAGACGTTTCTGTGGCATTGTCGCTGTCTTGCTCTTTCGTAAAGACAGGATTATCTTGTTCAAAGTCTCCTTCATATTCGGTGTCTTCGCCTTCGGAATCGGAGCTATCTTCTGAAATTGGAACAAAATAATTAAACCTGTTTCTCGATTACTGCGATCATGTAAAGAGTGCATAATACGTCAGACGAAAACAGATCGATACAGAAATAGATATTATCAGTAAAAAGACGACGTGCAATAGAATTTCAATGTAATCTTATGTTGATTTACAGGACGATATGGTAACTCAGCGACAAACCCCTTTACATAAATAAAAAAATTGGCAGTTATAGGGACTGCCGAAAGAAGTGAAAACTTATAACTGAATGAAGTGACTGGCATCGTAGTTTAGTGGGTAGTAACTCTGCCTGCGAAGTCGAGGGTCGTTGGTTCGATTCCCACCAAATATTTGTGTGATGAGTTCAGAAATTTTCACTGTGTCTGGGTATTTCTATGTATAATAAGTATGTATTTACAACTATATAAGTATTATATCAGCTATCTGGCCGCCATTTTACAAGGTTTGATTAGTTTGGGATTAGATGGTGTTGTGTGTGAATTGTCCACCAATATTTATTTATTTATAACTCGGAATATGATAGCTCACTTTGGAAACTACGCGGGTGAAACCAGAGGGCGTGGCCATAACCGTGGTTATGGCAGTGCATCCTCACCCGCTCAAGGTCGCGCGGTTTTAGCCTACAGCTAGACCGTTCCTCGCACGGAACAAGTGCCAGGCGGTTGTCGAACGCACGTCTGAGCGCTCGCGCAACACGTTTCCCGCGCAAAATTACGTCGCCATATAATGTGCTGTATATGGATGCACGAGTCAAAAAACATAGAATTATCATTTTTTCCTAGTTGTACAAAATATACCATTATTTTTTATATAATATTCTGCTAACCATACAAAAAGTACGGGACATTATAAAATAGCTTGTAATCGAAGCTGGTTGTATGTATTAGTGTAGGTAAGTACATTAAAATATGTTACATATTTATCAAACAACATTTAGACGATCAAGTAGAATAAAAACAGTCAAAGTTTACTTTTATTGTTTTAATTTCAATGTGTCCGACCCTATGTTACGGCCTCTTCTAGCTGTCTTGCGCGTTACGAAGTAAATAACTAAAATATATAATCTGAGCTACAATGCTGACTACCTACATAACGAAAGGTTAATTTAATTTTTTATTAGATAATATGTCGACAACCCTTTCGATGCGCATCATTCCGCGCCAGACAGTGACAGAGTTACGCGTTAGAAAAGAGCGCAAATGTTAAGGTTAAAAATTGCGATAGGCATTGAGCGCTACTGCGAGCTGAATTGCACTTTGTTGCGTCCTAGCAAGAGTCGCTATTTATATAACAATTTTCGCTAAGTGAGGGTTCTGTAGTAATATCTATTCTGTGGTTATGGTCCCGTGACGCTAGCTCATAGAAACATTGCCTGTGATAAACTATTTTCGTACAAAAAATTCAATAGTATTAATTTTACCCTTTTTAGTGTAAAACAAGTTTTTTTTAATCCATTTACACAATATCGTATTGACAGGATCATGTTTCATAACTTTTGTGAAATCTACAACTACGTCATCCAGAAAACTGTACGCAAATTTTGGTTTACGGTTCATATTGCAAAAACCACCCAACCGATTTCGATAAGATTTATATGGGACCATTCGGGAAGCATACCCCATTCGAACCCAAAAAATATATTTAAAAGCAGTGCAGGGGTTCTCAAGAAATAAGGTAACATACATTAAAAAAACATAGGGGTCGAATTGATAACCTCCTCCTTTTTCCGTAAGTCGGTTAAAAAGAAGTTTCAAAGAGATGTACCTGTGAAGACGGGCTGCGCCGGGTCGGTGTCGGCGGGCAGGCACAGGTCGGCCAGCATGTAGCGCGCCGAGGCCGCGATGTGCGCGTGCCGGCGCGCGCGCAGCAGCGACACCACCTGCTCCAGCAGGCGCCGCACGCTGCGCGACCGGTTCGTCATCCTGCGCGGGATACACATCGGTAGCGTGGGCACATGAACTACACGGATCTGACCGATTCGGGAAACATGTGCTGTGTGACACAATTGGGAAGACTGTGCACCTGAACTACACAGATCTGGACGGTTCGGTAAACATGTGCTGTGTGACACAATTGTTCTAACTGATAGTTCATTTAAACAATATTTGAATAAAATGGAGGGTGATATTAAAAACGATCCCAAACAGTTTTGGAAGTTTATAACAGACCAGCGGTCGATCAGGCGGTCGAACTGTGAGTTCGAGTATAGTGGGAGTACCGTTTCGGGGCTCGACGCCGCTAACGCCTTTGCCGCTTATTTCAAGTCAGTCTTTTTGGCCGACCCGCCTTGCCTGTCCGCCGAGGCGGCGCAGCGCGCGTCCGCCTGCGCCGGCGCGGGCTCGCTGTATGCGAATGCAAACCGTATCGCGGTTGATAGCGTGGAACCTCGCGATCTATCATACGCGGTTCGTCGATTAAAGTCACACTCTTCGATTGGTCCTGACGGCATCCCACCTTATATTATTAAGGACTGTTTGGAAATATTTAGATTTCCACTATTGTATATATTTAATTTATCTTTGAACACTGCGACTTATCCGTCTCAATGGAAAGTCTCGAGAGTTACGCCGATTCCCAAGCAAGGTTCTGTTGCGAAGGTTGAACACTATAGGCCAATAGCTGTGCTTTCAGCACTCGGTAAGGTGTTCGAGTCAATTTTAAACCGGGATATTACTAGGCAGATTGGCTCGCGCATGACCGACGCGCAGCATGGGTTTCGAGCGGAAGGTCCACCGCCACAAATCACATAAATTTCGTAGATTACACTGTCAGTAAAATGGACTGTGGTCAACAGGTAGATGCGGCCTATTTTGATTTTAAAAAGGCTTTTGACCGCGTCCATAACGATGTACTTCTGGAAAAATTTGCGGCGGTCGGATTCACTCCAAGTTTGCTCAAACTTTTTTGCAGCTATTTTTCAAATCGGATCCAGTATGTTCAGCTTTCCCACTACCGCTCGGAACCGTACGAAACCTGCTCCGGCGTAAGTCAGGGCAGTACGTTGGGTCCGACCCAATTTTCTGTGATGGTGAATGACTTGCCGACAGTCGTCAGGGCAGCTAGGTGTCTGATGTTCGCTGATGACTTAAAACTTTTCTTGGCCATTGAAACTCAGGCCGACTGTGAGGCACTACAGAGGGACATCGATAGTGTTGGGGTATGGAGTGGGCTGAATATACTTGAACTCAACGAATCCAAGTGTAAAACTATTACTTTCACTCGCACTTGTTCACCAATCAGGCACCCGTACAATATTAACGGCGTCCCTCTTGAGCGAGTTGAGCGGATCTGTGATCTGGGTCTGACTCTTGACACTAAGCTAACTTTTAACGATCATATTACCGAGGTGTGTAGTCGCGCTCATAAATCCTTGGGTTTTGTCATGAGGCAGTCCAGCCGTTTCACGGACAGGAGTACCATCGTTGCCCTCTACTATGCGTTTGTGCGGAGTAAACTGGAATACAACTCCATAATTTGGGACCCCCATGAAGACAAGTACAAACTCATGGTAGAGAAGGTGCAGAGGCGTTTCGCTCGGTACCTGTACAGTAAGCTCTATGGATACTATCCGTATCTATATCCATCCCTATTCGTGTCGGGAATGGTTGGGATTGACACCTTGGAGCTCAGGCGTAAGTGTGCCATTATGGTACACTACTACCTGTTGCTGCACAACCGGATTGACAACCCGAGCACCCTGTCCCGCCTCGCGCTCGTGGCGCCGCCGCGCGCCCGGCGCCCGCACACGCGGCGCCTGCTGGCGGCCGCGCCGGCGCGCACGCGCACCGCGCAGCACGCGCCCACGGCGCAGGCCATCTCCCTACTCAACGCTCTGCTCTCTCAGCATCCAGAAGTTGACATTTTTGTCATTAAATTGTATGCGTTTGTTAATGTTTGTTTAAGTTCGTTACCAGTGTACAAATAGGATGTACAAGTATGTGCAAGTTCTTATTCTTTTAATTTTTTTTTTTTTTTTTTAATATATAAAACAATATTACCTATGTTTTCTTGTTAACGTTTTATCCAAATTTTCTATGTACTAATAATGTAACTGTATTAGTTACATTATACATCGTTTTACTTTTTAAGTGCTTATCCTATTCTTTATTAATGTATGTTTATTAAGAAGTTACCTATGTTATAACTTGACACACGTCTTGGCGTGACTGTAAGTGTGCAAGTAGTTGAGAAATAAATAAATAAATAAATAAATAAATTGGGAAGACTGCGCACCTGAACTACACAGATCTGGACGGTTCGGTAAACATGTGCTGTGTGACACAATTCGGAAGACTGCAAGAACTACACAGATCTGAGCGGTTCGCTATTCTACAGAGAAATACAGATCACAAGTTTTTAATTAGGAATAATTTTTATTTCTACACAGAATACAACTCAAATATATTTTACAATGTATACATACGTAATATAGATTACCAGTGAGCCCCAAACCAAGTAAATTTACTGTCATGTGCTTTTTTAATAGTGTTCATCTCATTTTCGAAAAACTTTCCAAGCGCTTGGTCGAAGCGGTGCATGACGAAAATGATGGCGTTATTCGACCTAGCGTATAATGCATGCTGGGCACGCTTCCTACGGGTGGTAACAAGATAAACAAAACGATTACATCTTGATTTTCTTGAGACCTTTCCTTAGTGCGTATCGTAAGAATTCACTCTGAAGAGCCAACTTCATCACATCGTTTAATGGCTACTATCGGTGCGAATCGTTAAAAAACCCAGGATTTGTGCCTGGTGGTAAGCCTGCCCATAACTACTCAAGAGTCACGCAGCTATTAGACCATGACTCAAAATCCTAGAACCTAGAAAAACTTCAAAATACAAATGCTGACCACAGGAGCAAATGCCCACAATCCCTTACCTCATATTTCTGGCCACCCTATAGAGCAGCATGGCGACGGGCGTCGTGAACGGGTTGTCCATGTCGTCGGGGCACAGCGACGTCAGGTCGTACAACTTGACCACGTCGTCGTGAGGGCCTGCCAAATTCAATTAATACAAATACAAAAATCTTTATTGCTGTTTGTAGGTAAGATAAGATGATACAAAACATTTTAAAAGTTGCCCCATACAAACTGGCCTCTGCGAGAGGCATGCAATATGTCTGGCAAGACAATTTGTTGTAGTCTTAATTTATAAATGAAAAAAATTGAATAATGGTCAGATGATTAAAGTCTTCTTCTTCCTCATCTTTTATTAATTTCTGGTTTTTAACCCCCGACCAACAAAAGGGGTGTTATAAGTTTGACGTCGATGTCTGTCTGTCTGTCTATCTGTCTGTCTGTCTGTCTGTCTGTCTGTCTGTGTGTGTGTCTGTCTGTGGCACCGTAAAGCTCAAACGGATGGACAGATTTCAATGCAGTTTTTTTTATTTGAAAGTTAATATCCGTGCGGATGTTCTTAGCTATGTTTGGTTAATATCGATTCAAGATGGCCGCCTCCACAAAATGGCGGACAAAATATTTATTCACAACCTACCTCAATATGGGTATCAAATGAAAGGGCTTGACTAGTAGAATGCTTTGCACTATAATAAATTTCAAATCCAAGATGGCCGCCACCACAAAATGGCGAATTATTTAATTTTTTTCACTACTACCTTAATATGGGTATCAAACGAAAGGGCTTGACTAGTAGAATACTTTACACTATGATAAATTTCAAATCCAAGATGGCCGCTACCACAATATGGCGAAATATTTGTCTTTTTTCACAACTCCCTTAATATGGGTATCAAATGAAAGGGCTTGACTAATAGAATGTAGTACAGATAACAAATCTGAGGTAGTCGGGGGTTAATCAAAATTTTTAATTTTGTTCTAGAGTTATTTATGTCATCTGATTCTTCATCTTCGATTCATTTCTGGCTTCTATTAAACTATTAACACAGACATACGGTATCAACTACACTGGTTTTTTAAACTGGAACCTTATTTTGGCCCACAACACAACACAGAATTTTTCGTAGGCTTGTGAGTGCAGTTTGTCGTCACTTTCAAATCTTCGGGTGAACTTAGGGCCATGGCCATCTAGAAAGGCGTTGATGTTTTTTTTTACTATTATAGGTTTAAATCGCATGCCAAACGACGATGCGGTCTACGATAGAGTTGAGAGCGATAGAGTGCTTACGTGCTTACCTACCAGAAACAAATTCGCCCTCAACTTGAAGACACCAAGATTTTAATCGCTAGAAAACCCCACTTAGGCAACGTATTTAGACAGCCTGGACGTTCTTATCACGAAAATAGAGTTAATTACTGTTCTCTAAATAACTGCTGTATGAGATGATAACGGGATCCGAAACAATGGTTTTCAAGCGCGGGGCGCTGTTAAATTGTAATATTAGTAATATTAGAAACCCTACATACATACGGTATCAACTTTAAACAGCTAATAAGTGTCCTCATAGAAACTACCCACCTTTGAACAGCCAATAAGTGTGGCCAGCTTTCGTCGCATTGCTCTTTAGGAACGACAAGATATTCTGCGCCACGTTTCGAATCACTTTCGGCGAGAACTTGGAGTTTTCTATGGTTGGCAGGTCCTCGGTCTTCATCGGCTCGTATTTCTGCACGATCCCGTCGAGGTGGTAGCACATGAGAACCTCGGGGACGTTGCACATGAGGTTGTCGAGCCAGTAGTCGATGCCGGTGAGCACGTTGATTGGTTCCCGGGCGTCGCGGAGACGGAGGCTCACGCAGGGGCGGCCCTGAAATCAATAACCTTTGTTGATAATAATCTTTGTAGTTCTGAGGTTTCCAAAAATATTTTTTCTCCCACAAAACAAAAAAAGACTTAAATTTAAATCAGACGACCAAATTTCAAAGAAGCTACGTCGGTCGTCCAGATAAATAAATTGGTGGACAGTTCACACACAACAGCAACTGACCCCAAACTGACCGTATCAAAATCGGCCCATCCGTTTGAGCTCTACGGTGCCACAGACAGACAGACATCGACGTTAAACTTATAACTCCCCTTTTTTTGGCCGGGGGTTAAAAAGAAACCAAATGACAAGGACCCCGGAGTCTGCGGAGTTGCTAAAATTAATAAAAACAATAAAACTATTCACCTACCTTATCGCCAAATATGAACAAGTATATAATTCTACATAGTAGATGTGTTTACCAAGGAGATCCACTAGGCCCTGTTCTGTTTACTACACCTACCTCATCGCCGAATATGGGCAAGTCGCTCCCGATGAGCATGTGGATGTCCTCGAAGGTCCAGTGCACGTTGCGGTTATAATCTTGCTCGTAGGGAGTCTCCCCGGGGCGCGCCTCTGGCTCCGGGAGGAACGGCTCTGTTGAACACCAAACATTATTCTCAATAAAACATGTATGTAGTTATAAATGGCCTTATAATAACATGTTTGCGGTTATAAGGTCTGGTACACCTTGTAGAAGGTTTAAAAAATCCAAAAGTTTTGTATATTAGTTACAGTTGTTATGTTATTTGTCCCATTCTATTTCTGTACGAGCGAACTCATACACTTACGCAATCACGGAATTGCTGACGACAATATTTAAAACTTTACATTTTAATGGTAATCACGTGAGATCGTAACACACGTCTCGCTCATTATCATAACATTAATTACAAACAACATCCAAACATCATCAACATCTTAACATCAAAGCATGGCTATGCCCCTACAATCCCATCCATCCCCATTACATTCCTCCCCATTCAATCAATACAATACAACCCTCGCAGCCCTGTGACTACAATCCTCATAGCCCAATGATCAGAATCGTCGTAGCCCCCTAACAACAATATTCGTAGCCCTCTAACTACAATCGTCGTAACCCGGTGACTTCAATCCTACTAGCCCCGTGACTACAATCCCCATAGCCTACTAACTACGATGATGTACCCTAGTGATTACAATCCTCGTAGCCCCTGACTACAATCCTCGTAGGCCCCGACTACAATCCTATCCTCGTAGCCCAGTGACTACAATCGTCGTAGCCTAGTGACTTCAATCCTCGCAACCCTGTGACCACAGTCGCACCCCACTGACCTGTGATGGTGCGCGCGTGGTCGCCGCGCGCGGGTGGGCGCGGGGGCGCGGGCTGCGCGAGGCTGTGCGAGAGGAACTTGTTGGTCAGCTGCAGCGCAGACTCCGAGCCGTCCGCGTCCGCGCTCGGCGGCGCCAGAGTCAGCTTCATGCGCTCCTGACGACAATAAATACAACTATTATCTACTAATTTTTATAATGCCATCCGCGAGACCGCGAAAGGAGATGACACGTGTCGCGGGTTATGTGAAGTGCCTGTCGCGGTCTCCGGTGTCGGTCTCGTGTCGCGGTCGCAGCGCAAACCGCCGCCTTTAAAAGAAAATAAGGGAAAAAAAATTGGTTGCCTGTAAAGTCGGTATACGGGCGAAAGTTTTACGTGACAACGACTTTGAGTGGTAAAATAATTTTACGGAAGGGACGCGTGCCTTTCACTTTTTATGTCTGTCTCTCTCGCTCTTAGGCGGGCTAACCATGCCCGAGTGGAAGGGACGCGTGCCTCTCACTCGCTCTCGTTGTGAGCGCATAACGTGAGCGGAGCGTAACGCAGTTTCTTGAAGTGTCACCCGGCAAACCAATTTATAAGACGTTGTCACGTCAAAAAATTGGCAGTTATAGGAACTGTCGATGGATGTAAAAACTTTTAACTCAGAATTTGATAGCTTACTTTAGAAGCTACGTGGGTGAAACCGGATGGCCAATGGCTATGGTCCCGAGTTTACCCGAAGATTTCTTATCGATCGTGACGCTAGAATTGAAATCACATCCTACGAAAAATCTATCTGAGGCGCGCCAAAAGATGTTTTCGCTTCAAAAATGGCAGTCATAGAGACTGCCGATAGGAGTGAAAACTTATACCTAATTACAGCACTAATGTTGCACAATACATCACCAGTATAACTACAATAAATTACGCATGTCGTGTCGCGAACTTACAAGGATTCACCCATCATCAAAAAATCATCTAACACGCACTTCCTGCTCCGGTTTCGCTCCGCCACTACAAAAGCATGTCGGTGACGAAAGCCCATAAAATATTCCTTTACCACCAAATAAAAAATTGTTCACTTCAGAGAAATCAAAGAATGTACCATCAATGATAATGTCAAGGTATTTTAAATAAATTCACGGATAACTCACGTTTGATATAGTCAGTCCAGTCCGACTCAAGTCACGATCGCGTTCTGCGATCTTTTTCAAGGAGAGTGCGAGCTACGTACACGCGCGCGACCGAAACTTGAGTCGGACTGGACTGACTATATCAAACGTGAGTTACCCGTGTATCTATTTAAAATTTGCAATAACCACGTTAGTTTTCGTACTAAAAATATCAAGGTAGGTAGTAAGGTAGTACCGCAAGAACAGTACCTGTTCCGACATGGTCTTGAGTATGTTCTCGTAGAAGAAGTCCTTCAGCCACGACCACTCGGACTTCATGAGGTAGTCATACACGTCGAAGTCGTCCAGCAGCAGGGTGTTCTCCACCCGGTGCACCATCATGCTTACCTAGGAACAAATACAAACTTCATCATAATGCACAGCCATTTGGTAGTGGTCCCTACCGCTAATCTCTATATATAAAAATGTTATGATGGTTTGTGTACGCTTCAAAAACTCAAAAAGTTCTGCACCGATCGAGCTGAAATTTTACAATGATATATAATCCGCATCAAGGACTGTTTTTATCTAATTTTTGCATCACAATATGCCACAGCGAAGCGTGGTAGGATACATCTAGTATTTTAATAAGTAATAAATATTTTTGCAGCTAAGGTTAGTATACGTGTCAATAAATGATTATCTATGTATCTATAATGTTTACCTACAGTGTCACCAACTTATTTCTAGAACGGCCAATAGCGGAACTAATTAGTTACAAGTATTAAAGAACACAGAAGTCTAATATTTGTATATTTTAGTGGTAGGAGTCTTTGCAGAGTCCGCTTGGTGAAGTACCACACCTTTGCCAATTATTCTGCCGTCAAGCAGTGTACAAACATTACTGTTTTAGAGCATGTTAGTTTTAAGTTCAGATCTGTTGGCCTAATTTTCTTTATGTATTATCTCTAATTTAATATTATTATTATCAAACCCACATAGTTTGGAATGTAATACAGTTCTGTACAGTATACTCTCATGTTATAGTTTGTGTTTATTACATTCCGTTTTGCGTGCTCATTGAATGAATAAATAAATAAATTCCGGTTTGAAGGGCAAGGTTTCCAGAGAATGGACTACTGGATTACTGGACAGAGAGATTTAATACCTTATATTTCCGGGCGATGAGCGCAGTGCGGTGTGCTGTGCTAGGTAATGATTTGGATTCTTTATGTTCCAATAGCTGCGTGTCACTGTGCTGTTATGGGCAGGCGTATTGCTTACCATCTGGCACATGTCCCGGTCGTCTTGTCACTCTATAGACTCTATACTATAAAAAACAAGCCTTCTCACTCAGACGGGGTCCGAAGTACGGTCGGACGGTTCCGGGGGACATGGGTCCCCCAAATCCCAAAATCGTATACCTTGAATTGAAAAATCTAAAAATGTACGAAATTTCGAATAGCATATTTTTTTTTACCGTAGGAATTATAATCTTTATTGCTTAACTGTGTACATAAGATGGTAGGTACTAAACATACAAAAGTAACAACCGTTTACCCATTTCGGTAAACATCCAAACATCCAAATTTTGACATATTTATAGTAAACTAGCTGTACCCTGCCACGCTTCGCTGTGGCACATATGTGACTGATGCAAAAATTAGATAAAAACAATCCTTGATATGGATTATATATCATTCTAAAGTTTCAGCTCGATCGGTGCAGAACTTTTTGAGTTCTTGTGTTTTACAGGTTAACGTCCGTGAACGCGATAATTAATAGCATTTCCCGTTAGTGTGGCCCAGGCATTAGTGATCACTGATGCTGGGGCCACACTAACGGAAAATGTCATTGATTATCGCGTTAACGGACGTTAACTGTAGGTGTAAAATACACCTAATGAACGTGTACCAAAGGTTTATTTTACAAATACCGTTAACGACCGTTAACGCGATAATTAATGACATTTCCCGTTAGTGTGGTCCAGTGAATGGGCTATTTATTATGTACCACGGGGTTAGAAACCGGGGCAGACCGCTAGTCATAAATAAATACCGACATCATTCTTGTTTCATACATCAAACTATTTTCGCAAAGCTCTTCATTTTAGTTATCTACCCAATGTTATGTTATCTAGTTATCGTGGTGGATTATGACTTTGACTCTCGTCTTGCGAGACAAGGCCCCGAGTCCCAGCAGTGGGAATATTTAGTGGGCTGCTTGTGCTATCTACCCACAATCCAGATAAATATGCACGGTAAAAAATGTAACTACATATATTTTTATGACTGACTATTTAAATTAAAAAACAAAGAATATGGACCATATATTTAGTTTTAAGCTAATGTTTGAGTGTAACTTACAAGATCATGAACATTTTATGTTCTATTTTTTTTCTATTCTTTCGGACAGCCAGAAAAATACCTACGATTGTTAAACAAATATTGGTGGACATTTCATTTCACACACAACACCATCTGACCCCAAACTAAGCAAAGCTTGTACTATGGAAGCCAGATAGCTGATATACAATACTTGTTTATTTTTAAATACATACTTATTATACATAGAAAACAACCAGACACAGTACAAATATTTGAATTCATCACACAAACATTTGCACTGGATGGGGGATCGAACCCACGACCCACGGCTTCGCAGGCAGACCTACTACCATCTAAGCCACCGGGCCAGCCTGTAGATAAACTGAGAATCCGATATTTCGATACATTACATACCGCGTCATCGCAGCAGACAAACTTATGCAAATCAAAATTTCCACATTCATACGCATAAAAACACATGAAATAAACTACTTACCAATTATGGAAGCCATTGTCATTAAAATAAATAAAAATGTGTCAACAATTAAAATTACGTAAATAAGATTACACGTCACAAATATATGATCCGTCCATCACGAGTCTTCACTCACTAAGTTTACTTTCGATACTATGGGACTGAAATTTATTTGAATTAGTATATTTTTTTACAAACTACCCACATTGTTGCCTCCAGTGTCATCAACTTATACTTGTAGAGCGGCCAAAAGCGGAACTAATTACCTAGTTACGATTAGGTACAAAATAACACAAAAGTTGTCTAATACATTTTTGTAGTGGTAGGACCATCGATATAAACTAATAGATGTGCCCGCCCAAAATTTTTCGATTGTGGCGCCATCGCCACATTCTACAGAGAAATAAGTTGGTCGCACTGTTTAAACACCAGATTGATGTCAACTTTGGAGGCGTAAGTAAAAAAGAATATCTATCGCCTAATACTGCAAAAGATTATTTTTTAACCCCCGACCAAAAAAAGGGGTGTTATAAGTTTGACGTCGATGTCTGTCTGTCTGTGTGTGTGTCTGTCTGTGGCACCGTAGAGCTCAAACGGATGGGCCGATTTCAATGCGGTTTTTTTCATTTGAAAGTTAATATCCATGCGGATGTTCATAACTAAGTTTTGTTGATATCGATTCAAAATGGCCGCCTCCACGAAATGGCGGACAAAATATTTCTTTACAACCTACCTCAATATGGGTATCAAACGAAAGGGCTTAACTAGTAGAATACTATACACTATAAAAAACAAATTCAAGATGGCCGCCACCACAAAATGGCGAATTATATTTTTTTTCACTACTACTTCAATATGGGTATCAAACGAAAGGATTTGACTAGTAGAATGTTGTACAGATAACAAATCTAAGGTAGTCGGGGGTTAATCAAAATTTTTAATTTTGTTCTTGTTAAGCTTTCGCGATTTGAACTCATAATGTTTATATTATAAGGGGCTTAATCACGATATAATTCATAGTATAATTACCGCGACGTTCCGGGAACGGGATTAAGCCCCGTACAATATAATCATTATACTGCAAACGAAGCCCACTATATGTTTCCCACTGCTGGGATTTGACGCTTCGTGTAGGAGAGAGTCAAGGTTGTCAGGTTGATGTTACTATGACTTGCGACGATGTGTAAATATGTCTTTCTTGGAGTATGCTACGTACATTATACTTCATTACGTTTTTCATTAATCTGTCTGTAGTACCTATGCAATTGTACCAAAATATCGGGTCGTCACTGTATGTTATAATCGTAGTTACCTAGCAAGTGTTTTGTTGTAGAACTTTGAACGTGGAAATTTTGATTAAATAAATAAATATAGGTCATGGGGGACACCAATTAGTTTCACTCGGGGTCTATTTTTAACCCCCGACCAAAAAAAGGGGTGTTATAAGTTTGACGTCCATGTATGTCTGTCTGTCTGTGTGTGTGTCTGTCTGTGGCACCGTAGAGCTCAAACGGATGGGCCGATTTCGACGCGGTTTTTTTTATTTGAAAGTTAATATCTGTGCGGATGTTCTTAGCTATGTTTGGTTAATATAGATTCAAGATGGCCGCCACCACAAAATGGCGGAAAAAATATTTCTTCACAACCTACCTCAATATGGGTATCAAATGAAAGGGATTGAATTGTAGAATGTTGTACGGATAACAAATCTGAGGTAGTCGGGGGTTAGTCAAAATTTTTAATTTTGTTCTTGTAAGAAATGAAATTACCTTAGCGGTTCACCCATTTCATAAAAAATATTTACTAAATAAAGGTACCTAATTACGGAAATTACTAAGTTAACTATGTAGATATGAATGAGAAAAGTGCCATGTTTTGTTGCTGATTATCTGTCTGAAGTTTGTAATGAAATTGGTGCAAGTACATTACGTCAACAAAAATACCGTGGGAGATTTTGTCGGTCCGCACACAATGGGTCGACGGTCCGGATGAGGACCGCGGTCCGCCATTTGGTGGACAATTCGCACACAACACCATATGACCCCAAACTAAGCAAAGCTTGTAATATGGCGGCCAGATAGCTGATATACTACTTATATAGTTGTAAATACATACTTATTTTAAACGGAACCATCAAAACTGATTCACAATTGGCGGAGCTATCGTATATCGTAACATACATACAACTACAAAAAAACTCCTCCTTTTAATCGACTTCAAAAAAAGAAGGTTCTCAATTTGGTTGTATGTTTTTTTGTTTGTTTTGTAATAGTTGTAGTTAATTTATACGCTGTAGTAGTGGGAGCGAGAGGTATACCAGCAAAATCTCTCAATAACCTACTGAAAGACCTTGGCTTGTCCAGAAGTTGCAGTAAGTTCTATACTAGAACGAGTATCTAAAGCTGCACTAGTAGGCTCATATCAGATTTGGCTGGGCAGGGAGAGAAACACGAGTAGTGAAGGTGAGTGTTGATGTACGTCAGAAAGGGCCCCTTAAACCTACGCCCGAGTCACAAGTCTCGGGGTCTACTCGGGTTTTCTCTCTCTGCCACACGATGGACCCGGCGCCCGCACGGTGAATCCATGGAATGCTAAGAAGATCGTCTCTCTATGTTACGCGATAGCGCCTCCAATTGTGAACCTATTTTAATGATTTTTTTTTTGTTTGTTTGGTAGACCATGGTTCAGATGTGGTCCCATATCAATTTTATCGAAATCGGTGTAGCCGTTTCTGAAATATGAACAAAAACTAAAATTTGCTTTAATGTATTTAAATGACATACGAGCTTAAATTATTTGAAGTTGGTTAAAATAAAAATGGCAGTTATAGGAACTTTTTTTTAAATAAGAAATGACGAGACGAGCAGGACATATGCCTGATGGTAAGCAACATGCCTGCCACATAACTGTACAGTGACATGCAGCTATTGGAACATTCCAAATCATTACCTAGCACTGCACTGCGCTCATCACCCAGAGATCTAAAATGTTATATCTCTAAGCCCTGTAATTTCTCTGGAAACATTGCCCTTCAAACCGGAACACAGTAATGTTAATTGCCGATAGAGGAGAAAACTTATAACTCAGAATTTGATAGCTTACTTTGGAAACTACGCGGGTGAAACCGGAAACGGGCGTGGCCATTAGCATGGCCATCTGGAAACGCGTCAGCATTTCTACATGGCCTATGGCCATGTTCCCGACTTTACCCGAAGATTGAAGTGAGTGAACGGTACTCACGGTTCCTTTAGGCTGGTACGGCAGCTTGAGCAGTTTCTTGATGACCTCGGCTCCCGCGATCACGTCCACTTCGCCGACGCAGTCGGGGAACATGTGCGCCATGCGGAAACTGCGGCAGAACAAGAGCACATCATCATCATCATCAACCTGTGTTCGTCCACTGATGGACATCTCCCATAATACGCCACTCAGCCTGGTCCTCGTCATCAAATTCGGATTTACAATCTTTGTCTCTGTCGTTCTAAATAGGTATGACAAAGATAGAGAGATGAGATTCCGTGTCGGATCAATCCGACGGGATTCACAATCGCTACTCTGAAGCACGCTCCCAAGTTACTAACACGGTCGCGATTGCAACTTGGGAGCAGCTTCCCGAGGCTAAGGTCCTTCTAAAGGCACACACGCGTGCACTCTCCTTGAAAAGGGCCGTCGGACGCGGTTGAAACTTAAGTCGGGCAGGACCATATCACACGTACAACCCGCTCACAATATCTGTGCACCTGACCTCGTGACGTCATATCGGCGGTCTCGGTGTATCGGCAACGAAGATGCTAACCGTACTGTCGCACCGGGGAGTGCGCGGAGAGGTGACAGGGGAAGCGGGAGAGGCGCCGCATTCCAGCGAGGTGCACAAATATTCTGACCGGGTTGTAAGTCACTAATATTATCAAGCTGAAGAGTTTGTTTGTTTGCTTGAACGCTAGGATCTCGGGAGGTACTGGTCCGAATTAAAAGAACCTGTTTTCTATTGCATAGTACATTTATCGACGAAGGCTATTATAGGTTATACAACATTACGCTACCTATCAATAGGAGCGGAGCATGAATGAAGAACGTAACAAAAACGGGAAAAAATATTCCTTTTTGAGAGCTTTCGTACCGTGCGTTGACGTAACACCAAGTGTCTAAGATTGCGTCATAAGAAAAAAATAGTAATAATAAAAGTACATATGTATTACACAAACAAACATCAAAGACAAACAACAAAAAAAGACAAAGTCTATATCCTGATATATTAAAAAAAAATACTCATAAAATACTTAAAATAAAAACTTTAAAATGAAAAAACATTTTAAATGTAAAACAAAGAAAAAGGAAGAGATGTAAATAAACCTATGGTAATAAATTTTTTCTAAATCTGAGTTGGTACAACCAATTTTCGTGGTATAGCAGCTGAAGAGGTTTTTGTTTGAACGCAATATTTTTTAATTTTTTTAATAAAGAATGACGAGACGAGCAAGACATTTGCTTGATGGTAAGCAACATGCCTGCCACATAACAGCACAGTGACTTGCAACTGTTGGAACATGAAGAGTCAAAATCATTACCTAGCAATGCACTACACTGCGCTCGTCACCCAGTGATATATAAGCCCTGTGATTTCTCTGGAAACATTGCCCTTCAAACCGGAACACAGTAATGTTTGTCCATTACTGCTGGGCGTTAGAATAACTGACAAAGGTGTGGTACTTCCCCACGTGGACTCTGCCAAGAGTCCTACCACTACTCAATTCTCAGTAACCACTGAGCGCTATAGGCTATATACATATGTACCACCTAGTTAACATCTAGTTAATTAAACAAAAATATAGCTAGTTTCATAGTAAATGGCAGATAATTTATTGAAGTAGCCTTGACCTGGACATTCCCGGGCCTCGAGTGAGGATCTGCTTCAAGCCGTAAGAGTCCATGGCAGCCCCATAGTTGGACGGGGGCAGGTTCAGATCTGTGTTGCATTGCAACTGGGCATATGTTGCCGGGGTTTGGAAAGCTGTGTATTTTACCACTGCTGTGGATTTTATTCCTGGGGATGGACTTCGATTCTGAAAATAAAATTAAAATGTAAACAACTTTTTTTTTAGTATAGTAACAGAACGAGCAGCAATGCTTCTGTTTTGAATGTAAGCAACACGCCTACCCATAAAATCCTAGCACATCGGTAACTTCATATCCCTTACATATGCATATTCCAAATGTTTACACTGTGTCTGTGTGTTTCTATGTATAATAAGTATGTATTTAGAACTATAAAAGTATTCTATAAGCTATCTGGCCACCATATTACAGGCTTTGCTTAGTTTGGGGTCAGATGGTGTTGTGTGTGAATTATCCACCAATATTTATTTATTTATATATTATGATAACAATGCAGAAATTCTTAGAAATAGTTATTCCAACTACATATTTATGTGCCGTGCTTGGGTAATTTCTATGTATAATGAGTTGTATTTAAAAATATGTAAGTATTACATCAGCTATCTGGCTCCCATAGTACAAGTTTTCTTTAGTTTGGGGTCAGATGGTGTTGTTTGTGAATAGTCCACCAATATTTATTTATTTTAATTTTATTTGTTCTAATTATACTAGACAAACAATGATTTATGATACATTTACGTATTTCTTACTAGCTGCACCACACAGTGTAACTCGAGGCTATCTTAAACTATTAGTATTTGATTTTTGAGAAATTTTGAATGTTGCTATTATTCATTTAAACCTATTCAAAAGTTTTTAAATTACAATAAAAGTGGTCAAATGCGACTCAGATTTGCCCATGAAGGCTTCCATAGCAGCAAGTAACATAATATAAAAGTTCTGGTTGTTGTTAGTTTAATCAGTGTTTTAACAATAGTGAATTTATGGTGAATTTATGATGTATTCAAATAAAACTACTTACTAGATCTCATTCAAACCAATTTTCGTTGAAAGTTTACATGGTAATGCACATCATAATTTTTTTTAGTTTCATCATGCTTTTATTTTAGAAGTTACAAGGGGGAGACACATTTTACCACTTTGGAAGAGTCTCTCACGCAAACTATTCAGTTTAGAAAATAAATATGTTAGATAGAAATCTCAATATCATTTTTGAAGACTTATCCATAGATAACCAACAAGTACTTATGGTATTGAAAGAAAAAAAAATGATTTTCAGTTCTAAGTACAGGACACCCCCAAAATGAATTGTTTTTTTCTATTTTTTTTGTAGGAAAATCTTAAAGCAGTTCACAGAATACATCTACTTACCAAGTTTCAATAGTACAGTATTTATAATTTCGGAGAAAAGTGGCTGTGACATACGGAGGGATGGACAGACAGACATGACGAATCTAATATAAGGGTCCAGTTTTTTGCCATTTGAGACGATTTTCTTAACATTCCATGGATTCACCGTGCGGGTGCCGGGTCCATCGTGTGGCAGAGAGAGAAAAACTCGAGTAGTTCCCGAGACTTGTGACTCGGGCGTAGGTTTAAGGGGCCCCTTTCTGACGTACATCAACACTCACCTTCACCACTCGTTTTTCTCTCCCTGCCCAGCCAAATCTGATATGAGCCTACTAGTGCAGCTTTAGATACACGTTCTAGTATAGAACTTACTGCACTTCTGGATAAGCCAAGGTCTTTCAGTAGGTTATAGAGAGATTTTGCTGGTATACCTCTCGCTCCCACTTCTACAGCGTATAAACTAACTACATAGCCGTTTTTTGTTAATTCGTTTAGGAGGTCGTAATACTTATTTTGTTTCATCGAGTGGTCTTTAGGTATATTAGTTTCCCACGGTACCTATGGAACCCTAAAAATGACGAAAGTCTCATACAAATCTTTATCCCCTATTTCAAGCATTCACAAATCTTTTTTGTCCATAAAGTAGCGTTTACCCTTTTTCAGGCTATGGACTATCCCTGTGCCAAATGTAATTTAGATTGGTTCAATAATTTAAACCAATAGCATCCATAAGTGAAAACAAAAAGAACAACTTTTGCATTCATACTATTAATAGGGGTAATAGGGAGTGGACTATCTTTAGTACATACTTTAAATAAGAATTATCTACAGAGAATTATGTGATTCTACAGATAACGGCAACAATAAGCGGACTACTGACAAATAGGTACAGTTCTCTATGTCCAATAAAAAATAAACTGCCATTGCAGAGGTTACTTTATACCAACATAAAACACATGCTATTTAGGAAATATATCATGTATTTAAATGTTTTTGATGTAACGACAATTTGAGATATAAGAAACCTTGGGATATTTTTTTTTTTAAATAAAGAGTGACGAGACGATCAGGACATGTGCCTGATGGTAAGCAACATGCCTGACACATAACAGCACAGTGACACGCAGCTATTGGAATATGAAGAGACCAAATCATTACCTAGCACTGCACTGCACTGCACATCTTATATCTCTAAGCCCTGTAATTTCTCTGGAAACATTGCCCTTCAAACCGGAACACAGTAATTTAACGAAGCACATTACTGCTTGGCGGTAGAATAACTGGCAAAGGTGTGGTACTTCCCCAGGCGGACTCTGCCAAGAGTCCTACCACTACAAATTATAATCTCTTAATTGATAAATTTCGCATTGGTTTACAATGCGAAATAATGCAAGTGATGCATTAATATTTTAAGTTCAATAATAGTAACAAAGAGAGTTAACTCCATTCCTACAGCTGTTTTCAACTCTCAATGTAGTTTATTAAAATTTACAAACATTTATTCCTTGGAACTTTTTGGATATTACTCTGAGAAGATTCATGTACGCTTAGGAAAAAAGTTCAAATCCCCATGTCACATTTAGAAAACACTAGAAGGAACTAGATGAAACCTTACCATGGATCGCTTATGTTCATTTTCATTTTCAACTTCTTCCATTTTGTCCAAAATAGTTCACAAAAACTGAAATAGGTTATGCAATTAACGAAGAACCTGAAACCCAAACCAAGTTCCGACACTACTCAAAACTTCACGATTTATTTAAATATGTATGAAATCCAGAAATTATTATTTACTTTCCGAATGCGGATTCCAATTTTTCCAAATAAATTAATTCGCCGTAATGTTTGCGTACAATTCTGTAATCATAATTATTAACTCTTATTGCATCGCAATACAGACGAAATTAATTTAACAATCAGATTTCTTTTTTTTTCAGAAATGTCACAGTCATAAATGTTGCTTTAGTCAATGACAGATGGATTGTTGTTACATGTAATTTGTAATCTGTGGTTGTTATTGTTACCATCATAGCTTGCTAGTAATCAATGCTTGCTAGAATTGCTTGAGACAATCGAGTTGTGATCGAGTTGCTCTATTCAGACAAGTAAAAGCGTTATCTCGCTGGAGTTTCATAGTCAAAGTCAAAGTTCTTTATTGATAAATGTACAATTTACACAAAGACTAAGAATTTACACGTCAATTTCAGAAAAAAACAAAACAAAGAGCATACAAAGAGTCATTGATTACTCACACACAAAGAGTATACCTACATTTTTAAAGTTCAACTTCAACTTCAACTCTTGATTGATGGCTATTATTGTGGTTTTTAAAGTTTAAATTAAACATTATATTGTACGATAGTAAGTATCTTACAAATAAGTATCAAAAATTAAAATATATGTACTTATTACAATTAAAGATGAGTAGATGAACGGTTTTCAAAATTTTTGACCCATGTGCAATCATCATGTCCATGGATTACAAATTTCAATAATTACATTTTTACTTTTGTTAGTGCAACATGTGTTATGTCAAAAGGTAGAAAATTGAAATAGAAATAAATTATACTACATAAATATATCGAAAAATGAACAGAATTTTAATAATTAAAACAAATGTGACGAGGGATTTTTATTTTTTACGATGTCCCATGCATTCCTTGGTAGCTTTGAAGTGGCCGACCATAAAAAAATTTGCCGAAAAATTATTTTATTTGTTTTTTAAAGATTTTATTGACATATTAATTAACCGTTTTAATTAGACATTAGAACAAAATTATCCAAATAATTCAATTTAAAATTTGTCCACGGATTCCCAGTATACCGGAATTCCCACTAAGTAACGGCAATTTTTGCCACGCGTACGAAAAAAAAATTAAAGTAAGAGCGTTTTTTTGGTCCAGTAACCGTTTTCTTTAACAAATTCCTTTCATTTCCGGTAATATTTTAAGTGTCTATGGTTGTTTAAATTGTTACTTACTGTTGCGACGTGACCTCGGGCCAAAATTGTGTTCCCGTAAGTACGGTATTTTTTTATGTTAAAATGTTATTTTGAAATGAAAACTTCCTATTTTTCATTGCACGGAGTATTTGGAGAACACTTAAGATAATAGGATTAATCGAATGTAAGATATTTTAAGTTTTAAATAGGTCAAGTTGTTTAAAAATAGGCTTCCGTAACGTCATGTTCATAACGATTTCTCCTTTAAAAATTATTTCAAAATTGATATTCCCGTTGCGTAACTGGCCAATTTTTTTGAAAAACGTTTAGATGACAAAGTAACGCCCAACAGCTCGAGATGGTCGGATACCGGCATGAATACACCGCGATAGGTAGGAGCCTGTTGGAAAAGACTATTTTTGAGGAGAACAGACATGCCTGCGTTTTTCCCTTGTTAAACCTGACCAGATTGGCATCGCCCCATTTGGAGACTGCCTCAAGGGCACCGCTACCACAACACCGCTAGCAGACTTTTTTCCGGTCAACTGTCCAACGCTGCCGCGTGATTGACGCATATAAAAAACCGCATGACCTTTCCCGATAAAAACGTTCATTAAAAAATAATTCATTTATTACAAAAATATTAGTTAACATACTAAATTGACAAAGTTTAAATAAATATATAAGCTACTAAATCACACAATTAAAAATAACATCATAAATTCATCAGTCACATAACCCACTCCTAACGGTACCTGGCACAAAGGTGCCCATTACACTGGCAGCATTACCACGCTGAATAGCTATGGACAATCTTTGTGCCAAGTACAAGCCGAAGCGGGAGTCACCGCCATTTTCCTTTAGGTGTTAAAAAAATATAAAAACTATTCCAAAAATAAAAATACATTTGGATAGTTAATGAAACAAGGCTTCGTTTTAACTAACAATATGAACTTCAAATTTACAACTTCATACCGACAAACAAAATTGAAACTTAAATTTGTATTTTTTTATCATGATTTCCCGCCAGTTTTATTTTATTACAACAAACTTACGCTATCTGTTAAAGTTTTATAAACGCATTGAAAAACTAAGCTATATTTCCTTTCAAATAATGATACATTTCTTCTGAAAATGTGTAATAACTTTTAGAATTTGACCACTTTACATTCGTAAATAAGGATTAAGAAGAATAAATAAAGAAGGAAAGAATACCACAGGCAAAAGAATGAGTTTATTTTGTAACATTGTTTGCCAAGCTGTATATATAATAGCTGTACGTCGATATAATACCGATTTAGTGGTTTAGAATCGATTAAGGAGTACATACGTCCCTGGCCCTGCCACGATACCTTTATCCATCTGTGCTGCCAGTGTGAATGATGTGTCGTCAATAAGGCTAATCGGTAAATCTAACGGCGATGATAAATTCTGAATGGTTAGTAGGCCCTTTTGATGTCTTTATTGTGTCCTTGTTTTTCATTTGTTGAAGAAACAAGTAATAACAGATAACACATAAATATGTATACTTACCTAATTGTTACATACGTATAGGAATTATAGCAATAAGTAACTTAATAAAAAAATAGTTCATGTATAATTAATTTATCAAACAATGCTATTGCGAGTATTAAGAACCACA
This sequence comes from Ectropis grisescens, assembly GCA_017562165.1. NCBI lineage: Eukaryota > Metazoa > Arthropoda > Insecta > Lepidoptera > Geometridae > Ectropis > Ectropis grisescens. The sequence continues at coordinate 3,339,973 of CM029792.1, read as the reverse complement.
AAAATATCGTTGTTGTTTTTTGAGCATTGATAAAGTTAGTAAAAAAATAATAACAATAAAAGTTTATTCATAAAAAGAGATACATTTTTAACTTACGTGAATAGTATATAAAATAAAACATTGACACAAGTTAATAATAGAGAAAACTTACTCCCTAATTAAAAGGGCAAAGCCCTGCAAGCTTAGGATGAGTAGTATGCTCCACCCTTACAGTTGATACATAGTTAATACATAGTTATAACATTTTTATGTATAATTTTGTAAGCTTAAACACAGTGAATAGACAAAAGTGTAGGTATTAAGAGCAACATTTCTATATTTAAAAATGTTATGTTGGTTTGTGTACGCTTCAAAAACACAAAAAGTTCTACACCGATCGAGCTGAAATTTTACAATGATATATAATCCGCGTCAAGGATTGATTTTATCTCATTTTTGCATCACTAAGTGCCACAGCGGAGCATGGCAGGGTACAGCTAGTTATCTATAAAAGTAAAAACTAAAAGAACATAATAGGTAGTGTGTGTGATATTATGTGGCATATGTATGTGTGAGTGTATGTGTGTGTGTGGTGGGGGGAGGATGTGAGTGTGTGGAAGGGTGTGCGGGTGTGTGTGAGCGTGCGCGTGTTGGTGTGTATGTAGTTAGATTAACATTAATAAGTTTATTAGCTGTATAGTTTTGCTTACACATCCTAATAAGTCACAATTTCTAGTAACGTTTCAATCTCTTCATATGTTTTTCCTTTTAGTCAAACCAGTAATTTACGTTTGCATTCATGCCTATTTAGATCCTTAATATCTATCATTTTACTGACTACATTGTAAAGGTTGAGCCCCAAATATTGTAAGAAATTATTACGAGCTTTTTTTATAGCTAATTTTAAGTCTTTGGCAATTCATATACATCATTTTGTCTCCTCTTTTCTATCCTCAACGTACACGTTGAGGATTTTCCCAAAGCTCCATCCTCCTACTGCTCGGAACTATCTCATGTTGTTTAAGTATCGAAGCCAAAACAAAGAGTTGTCTCACTGTAAGTAACCTACATCACACATGCAAATAATTTTGATGTAGGGAATCTAATAGGTTTTAAGATGCTAACCTTAAGTAATGCTCTCTGCGCCACTTCAAGCGTTTTCATCCTGGACTTATGAGCACCACCCCATGATGAGATCCAATAAGAGAGCAAACTCTCAAAAAGAGCTTGATAAACACGTTTGATCAGTTGTGGCTGTAGTACATGTCTAATTAATAAATAATAATAAAAAGCCTTTATTTCCCAATTCCCTTAAATAAGTTTCTAAATAGATTTATACATATAAATTTGGTTTCATATTATGAATCAGCTCAATAAATAATTGTTTTTTTTAATCTAAGTTAGTGCTCTTCGTTGTTAATAGGGTATGGGCCCCTCCTCGGGTGAAGGCCTCCTCCAGTTGCTTCCAATTTTCCCTGTCACTTGCTATTTTGTGCCAATTATCTCCGGCTGTATCTTTCATGCCGTCAGCCCATCTTTTTTTCGGTCTGCCTACTTTCCTTTTTCCCTTGGGCCAGTACATGTCTAAGGTTTTAAAAACATGCATTAACTTCCTCACTTTGCCTGCAATATGACTAATATGAGGACGAAACTTATAATTCCGATCAATGAGAACTCCTAAATACTTAACCTGCTCACAATTTTCTAGAGCATGACAAGAACATTGTTCTGTTAGAGAGCAACCAGATCTATGTGGAATTAAATTACCATCAATAGGTGGCTGTTTAGAATTTAATATTAAGAATGTTATGTACTTGGTTTTGTCACTATTTAAAGTTAAGATATTAGCATTCGACCAATTGCAGACACTATTTAAACCAGTTTGAGCAGTCTCAAATGTGTCCTCCCAGCATTAACCTTGAAAGAGAGTTCTCTCTTTGAGTGTCATCCGCGTAGGATAGCACTCGGCCATTGATTTAGTACTAATTACTAGAAATTGTTGATTTAGTAGCCCTCCATAATAGTTTAGGATTCTTCCCTGCCTTGTCTACTTGTTCCTTTTAATTTTGCCTTTTTGTTTAAATTGAAATTTTCTGGATGAACTATACTTTTCGGTGATTAGCAAAGCATCGATATTGTCTTGTTTGGTACCCTTAGTTTTGTCATAAGCATGTGGACTATAAATAGCCTTATCTGTTTTTAATATAAGACAATTGGATCGGATAGTTATTGGTTCCTGTATATTGATATTCAAGTTCTTTGTAGTAGACAACAACTCCGTCGTTTTGAAATCGGTTTAAATTAGTTACTGTGGAATTATATTCATTTAATTTAGGTACTTGTGGGCAACAATTGGTTTTACTAATGTGCAATAGATTTTGAGTTATGAAGAGGCCAAAAGTAGCTCCAAATGGTTTGTGTAATATATTACACATGATGCGGCTAGCCAGTTTATGAGTTTACTCGATTGAACTTGGCTGGCCACACTGCCGTGTGTCTAGATACTAACATTTACTTTTTTAATTAATGTTCGGGATACTTCACAATATTATAGCATAGTATATAATATTATAGCATTTTATACAAAATACGTTTGGCTATATTCGGCAACTCAAAAAATTGGCGATATTGGGTTGTAAGTGATTGGCAATATTGTTCGCCATCTTCCTTTCGCCTCGGGTGGAAAATAAAGCTATTGTATCGGTGTTACATACGAAAATTAGTGTGTTCATTGTTGTCGTTTAAAGTTTTACTCCCCGTTCTGGAAGGTTTCGTGTGATTTTGGAGAGACGGGTGTGAAATTCTGTTATAGGTAATAAATATTATATTCTGTATTGAGGTCACCGGCATCTAAGTGCGACGCTGAATAGCCGATCAATAAATACCATGCATTGTAAAAATACCGTAATCTGCGTAATATTCCAATGTTCCAGTAATAATTATTGAGTGAAACTTGCTATTATCCCTTTCCTTTTTAAAAATAATTTATTAATAACAATAGTATCGCTCATTAATGTCAACTTTTCGTGTAGAAAGAAGATGGCCAACCGAAGACCGGGTGGAAATGGTGGTCGTCGTATGGACTTCAACCGTAACGATGGGAGGAAAACCTTCGGGCGCACTGGTGTGTCTCCGTGGCAAAGTGGCGGCGGGCCCGGCACGGGGCTGCCCAACCTGCTGCCCCTCGGTGGGGGCTCCACCGAGGCCACGCTAGCACTCGCCAGCAACATCATCAACTTGCTTCAACCTCGCCCCAACCCTGTTCCCTCCCTGTTGGATATGCCCATCAGAAGGGACTTTGGTCCCCAGGTGGGCCGGTTTGACCGGGGTTTCGCCCCCAACCGGGTAAGTATTATTTCAATCTTCAAAATGCATTCGATTAAATAAAACTGTTTATCTAAATATGAATCCAAAATTGATTGCCTTCATGAGCTTGAAGTTCGGTCCAAACACTGCAATATATGCAATATTTATATCCTTCTTAGCAAATCTGTCAACTGAAATGATTTTCAATGCATGTATGCCTATACAGAAATGTGCCCATTTCTACAATAGTGTCGCTTAATCTTATATCAAGGTCAACTCCACATTTTTATGTAATTCTGTGCTTCTATATAATTATCAGCGTCAGGGCTCACTGAGCTCACAATGCACTAACTCTTTTGTTTTGATGAATTCCCTTTAGATGGGCAATCAAGGTAATTTCCGGCGTACGGGCAATTACAATCGAGTTGGTGAGCGTATGAACAATCGTAAACCATTCAAGCCCAATGATGGGCCGAAGCAACAACCCAAGAGCTCCCCGAAAAAGGATGCCGATTCTAAGGCTAAACCTGTCAAGGAGAGGTAAGGACTCATTTCCTTCCGGTGGTCACACCGCACTTCTGGTGCCTCGGCAGAGGCTAGACACTTCTTACGTTCACCGGTCTATTATTTTAGCCGAATTGGCAATAGTAACTCCGCCTGTTATTCAGGTACGGAGTAAAGCTTCAGCAAATTTTCATGTCTTCTCTGAGTGGTGTATACTGCTCGTAACAAGTGGCCTCAAAGGCTTGAAACTCCTATTGGAGTATAAACCTGATAATTTTGTCTTCATGTCTTACCTTCCTCTGCTGACCTTGTTGGATTCCACAGATAAGTATGCAATGGAGCTAAGAATATGGTGTGATTGTAACTTTATCATGGTACAATTTAGTACAAATTATTTTAGTCCTTTAAACTGATGAAAACTAAGCTGTAGTTGATGGCATTTTATAGCTTCTACTGGTGTAGATTTTTGCATAGTAGTGTTTATGATTTATGCATAATAGTGTCTATGCATAAAGTGCTAAAAGCCTTATTACACTTAGCTAAATTTAGTGGCTGAATTTCAAAGCAAGGTTAGTGAACTGAATTCAGAAGCAGGTTAGAAGGAAGCAATTCTCACTTCTGAATTTAGAATGCTGGCTTACTAAGATATATTGCACTTCACTGAATTCAGTAGTGACTAAATTTAGCCTACTGTAATAAGCCTTTAAACCAGAAAAGGTGGAAATGACTTGTTACTACCAACATTTTGTTAAAGACCAAATCAGACAAGAGATTTCATAAATATCTTGTAGGTAGGCAGAGTTAAACATTACACAACCCATTTTTTTTTAAAGAAATGTACACTCCGCGTGGCATCAGCTGAGATTTGTGTGAGTGTACATGGATAGTGTAGGTGTGACAACCGGCCTTAGGTCCGGCGCCATTCTGTCTCGCCGCGCTCCTGCCTGATTGGTGATCACTCACACTAATGCAAAGCTCAGCCTATACCTCGCGGACAAAATTTCAAGCTCCTGCCTGATTGGTGATCACTCACACTAATGCAAAGCTCAGCTTATACCTCGCGGAGTGTAATTCTTTGTTAATAATAATAGCCCTCTAGATTTCTATCTATCTTAAACTAATATCTTTTCCTTGGTAGATTAGACATTGGTAGATTTGTTTGCAAGTCAGCAAATGCCTTTTACCTTTTCATTCAGTTCTTTCTTGACCCACTGTTCCTCATTACTCCTGCCAATGATGTCATCAGGTTGTAGATGGGAACCTATTCTGTGGTCAACCTCTCTTTTGCCTTCTATGTGGTACCACCATGTTACTCTTTTACTCCATTTGTTGTCAAGTATAATTCTTTATTACATTCACAAAAAAAATATCTGTGAAGTTTTAAAGTAGTTATGCTCTAGACCTCCCTCCCTTGGGGCTCCCAAACTTATTTTGTCTGCTGCATACTTAGAGAGTAAACTATTCTTTAGCTGATTCCCTGATTTCACATAGCTACTTATAAACCACTATAAACTTCAAATTATATATTATAAGATTAGTTAATTATTGTGAGTTATATTAGCAAACATTTAACGTTCATCTAAACGAGACTTACAAAATGTATTGTGTAACTCTGTTTACTTACAAAATAATTAACTGATTGTTGTACAAAACGTAGTGTTCTCAACAATTTATACAACATTCATAATTTTGCATTGTTGGATTGTATGAACTTGGTCATTTTTTATTATATTGATAAACCACAGGAACTGATTTTTTACAAATAAAAATATAATTAATATCAATAATTTACTGGACAAAGCTTAATCACAAATTACATGTTTGTTTATGGTGTATGTATGGAAGAAAACATAAAATGATTTCTTTGTGAGAACAATGAGTTTGATGAGTACTTGTAGTAAGTAATGTATGATTTTAAAATTGACAATCTCTTGTTATGTGTAAAATCTGAATTAATAGTCAAGTTTTACATAAATAAAACTTGTATTATTGAGCAGAGACGATGCACAGCATCTATAGTGAGATTGCGCTGTTTTTCTTTCTGGCAACACACAGGAAATACGTCACTATTCTGGTAACTCTAGTCTATGAAAATGGCAAGATACAACCTGATTTCTGGTTCTGGTCACCCGAGCTTGAGCTAAGGCGATCTACCCTCATAGAAGTCTCTCACTCGCCAGGAGGCCTGAAAGGGATGCTGTGCATCGTCTCTGCTCAATAATACAAGTTATATTTAATGTAAAACTTGACTATTATATCGGCATGTGACGATGCACAGCATCTATAGTGAGAGATGTGTTTATTATTAGCTCCTGGTGACCACGACGACGCTATGTGTAGAAAAGAGTAAAAAATAAGTTAGTTGGATAATTATGATAAATCATTTTACAAACAGTAAATAAACTTTGCATTATAGCTATGAATAATTGAAAATCATGTATATAGTAGAAACCAGACATTTCTGAAATCAAATGATTAGGTATTCACTCAGATGAAATAGGAGACGCTACCTTTGAACTAAAATTTTCAAGCGAAGCCTTCATATTGGCGTCTTAATAAATTGGCATTATCCGTTTACCAGTAAATTAACACAAAAAGGGAATTATTGCCATCAGCTGTGCGTAGACGCAATTCGACAAATTTTCTTATTCCAAAACAGGACAAACATCTTTATTGGGATGTTCCAAAAGTTTCCCAACCTGATTGTGTATGTGTAATGTTACGGCCTCACCTACAAGATGTTCTGAAGATATTCTAGAAAAAGTAACGTCATGCACAAATAACAAATAAGGTCTCACGCGTGTATGACCTGGTGCCTAATGCTGACAAGAGTATACAACTAGGCATGTGATACTTCAAACAGAATGATACGCGATAGATCATTGTTTCCCTACGTAAACATCTCATTTGGGTCCCAAACGTTGTGTAGCATAAGGCTTCTGTCAAGCTAGCTAGGGTAGCTAAGAGTATATATATCCCTCTAGCTATTAAGAAAATAGGTTTCAAAACTTTCCCTCATCAAACATGATTAGCATATGAGCACCAAGACCAGAGTGTTGTGACTGGCTAAGCAAATGTGCTAGATACCTTCCCGGCGAGTCTAGATCCGCGAGGCTATAATTGAAATTATTGGCTGCACACTACTGTGTACAATGATCCCAAGCTGGTTTATAAGTTTTACGAGTAGAGTCTCGCTTATTCGATCTTAGCTAAGTAATTCGCCCTTAAGTAGATTGCTTTCCACGCCCGACCTCAACTCTACTATGTTAGTCCATCGCCACATTCCGTACTATAAGTATATGTGGAAGAGGCAAGTCCGTATCCACGTCTACTAGGACCTAAAATAGGGCAGACCAATAAAGGTTCGGCCCGATTAGTCTGAGAACCCAGCGGCGGTGCGTGCAGGTACGGTCCGAATAGAGGGGTTACAGGGGTTACGGACCCCATCAAAAGCTTTAAATTGCAAAATCACAAACAAAATAACGAATAATACACAGGCCACTTTTACCGCGGAAAAACAACTGGAACGGCGATCACACAGGCAAAGCTGTGTGGCGCTACTAATGAAATCTTTTGTACTCCACATCTTATACTATTATTGGGCCCCCTGAAATTTGAGGCTGCGGCCGCGCTTGGGCGCGTATTTCTCGGCGAGTTCAAAAGTATTCTCGAAAATGAAGAGCCGATACGGTTGCGGAAAAACCCGCGCATTGTGAAATACTGTTTTGCCCGAGTGATGTTGACACGATCCCTCACAATCTTGGTTGGTGTGCATTGAACTTCCGAGACGATGAAACTAGAGCTGGCCTTAGTACTCGTAATTGTCATTCTAATACACTCGTCCCCTCGGGACAACTCGTCGACAACTTAGTTTAGTCTGCCTGATACGAGTAGGTTACACTCCAGGTGGCTAAGAGTTACATACAATCTCTGCAGAAGATGCATCAGTTGGTAGGTTAGGTCTTGTAGAGCGAATCGTTCGGTTGCGAGTCTGTACAATTACATGACATCCTTACCTTACCTTACATTCTATTCGTGTATGAAGAGGGATATTGCCGCTATGTACATTTCTTTCTCTTTGCAACGCCAGTGGAGTCTGGTCTCACCTGCCGTATATCAGAGTCTTTCATTTTAGCTCTTCAACCATTGTCTGCGGTCTCGGTTGTCAAAAAAGTGCTGGATTCGAGATTGATACAGAATCTGTTGTAAACAATTGTTCGGCTACAATAATTCACCACTATATCTTCCGTTCTTACTGCTAGTGGAATTTGCACTCGCTGTAGAGCAGATTGGTGCTTAGGAAATCTCGCCAATCGCTGCATGTGATGACAGTGCAGCCAACCTCAGGGTGTTTCGAAGGTTGTGAAGTTTTAAAAGCTCGGCAGAATCTGGCCTTTCTTTCAGAGATGATGTGTCCCTTTGGAGCACTCAATTCGGTCTTTGTACGATAGTCTGTAGTTGTTGTAGTGTAGTACCTTGTTGACAGGGAGCGGTTTGGCACGCGTCCCAAATCAGACCGAGGTATTCGGTATCCAGGGATTGAGATGGTCGCAGGACCGACTTTTCGTAGTTTATAGACTCACTCCATACAATACCCGCATACCTCTGTTCCGAAGAAACAGCGCCGTCCAGTTCGAGAGAGCGGCGAAATTATTTGGTGCACATGACAGTCCGAATGGGAAGCTGGTCATTTGCAGAACCTGGTGCTTGTGTATGAGCTGGAGCAACTTGCGGTGGGCCTCTGCCATGAGTAAGAGTAATCCAGTGGCAAAAATTTGTTGAACAAGCACAGGCTCGGAGGTAAATGGTAGACGCTTGCTGAGGGGCCTACGGAGCCCGAAGCGTCTGCCACTGTCACTGATATGCTCGAGTGACAGCCTCCTTGAACATTATGTGTGGGGTTAAACAAGCACGGGCTTGGGGATTAATGGTAGACACCTGCCAAAGGGCCTACGGAGCCCGAAGCGTCTGCCACTGTTTCCGATACGCTCAGAGACAGCCTCCTTGAAGATTCCATGTAAGGAAGTGCTAATCATTTGCGGTCATTCCCCTTTTCCTGACGGGTTTTGTCCTTTGCAGGGTCCTAGCAGGGTAGTTACAAATCACGCTTAGCATCTATGGGGCGCGCTGTGTCGAAAACCTAGAAAACTGAAAACTGAAGTAGAAAAACTGTTCACATGTGTTACGAGAAGCAGTAAATTTAGGTCTTTGGCCCTGGCCGGACCTCCTTTCGGCAAAATTACAGCCATATCCACTCGTCGATATTACCTGTTTTCAAGTAAGTCTGTCATTGACAAGATGCATAAAGAACGGGATCGGAGGAATTTTACGCAGATCTTTACAAAGAGTTTTTGTCGTAATTTCTATCCCGATATGCTCCCGACAGTTTCCGCAAACAGTGTGCACTACCTACTCACAATTTATGAAAAAAAAATTATGTGAAGTTTAGCAGTTGTGAACACAGTCAAAACAGAAAGACACTTAACACAGAACACAGAAATATTGCTGAAATTGTAAAATGAAAAGATTCCGAGTGACTCAGGGAGATTTTACGCAAACCTACCCGAAGCTTTTGTTGGTGATTTCCATCAGGATTCGCTCCCGACGGGTTTTTAGTTCACATTCAGCTCTATTTCCACAAACGACATGTACGACTTCCTCACTAGTTTTGTGAAATTTTGAAGTAAGGGTAAATAGTGTTAGAAAAACATTGTACAGTTAGCAGGAGCCAACGCCTTTTACTTAGTATCTAGACAATCTCTTGCCTATAAAAGTTGACAGAAACGGTTGTTAAATTCGATGTTTCTTTGACTGATGTTTTAAATAAAACCTAGATCGAGTTTCGAAAGAATGTCCCCGTTGATGCAGTTGTCTGGTCTGTTCAATAGCATAAACGATTTCAGATTTTGTGGTAAAAAAGTTGCTGTAACGTGCTGCGTTCAGAAAAGATAGCAGACACCATCCGTTCATTACTTAATTGCAAAACTCCGGAATCACTCGTATTTCATCAAGAAATTTACTAAAACCACTGTGCATCTCACTTACCTGCTTCCTCTTCTTTACCTCTGCTCATTCATGGTAGTCTGGTGAAGCCAGCCGCTTGTGACATCGCGGCGGTGGTTCATTTTACGCTGAACCCTGCCGCTAGCTGCACGGCCCAGTCTCGTCCTCGGACGAAGTCTGTTGTTTGGGTGTGTGACACTCGCTCAACCTCGAGGCCCACTTCCAAGGCGGGCGAAGGTAATCCATTTCTTATCGGTACCACTAGGTACCCGTCGCGATCACTAGATTTGCAATCACTCATTGCACTTGATCAGTTATTTTCATTTTAATATAGCACCAGCGCGACTCACTAGACAAATAACTGACCTTATCGGATTAAAATATTCAAATTACCGAAATTTTCTCAAAATCGGTGAGAGTTTCGGCTTGAGTTGTTGCTTCAACGAAAGAATACGACGCTATGAGGGTAGATAGCCTTAGCTCAAGCTCGGGTGACCAGAACCGGAAATCAGGTTGTATCTTGCCATTTTCATAGACTAGAGTTACCAGAATAGTGACGTATTTCCTGTGTGTTGCCAGAAAGAAAAACAGCGCAATCTCACTATAGATGCTGTGCATCGTCACATGCCGATATAATGTACTGTTATTATACTGCTACTACATGCTGTTTATGTGATTCAAATATACAAACCTATTTGTAGCACTAAAATAGATGTCGCAGCCGGATCGTATAATCCGCTGTATTACATTACGGTTAGCCGTTTTGAAAACCAGGGCCGTTTTGTAAAGCGGCGGTTTGACGATTAACCAGATTGAAAGCGGCTGATTAAAAAACAGCCGGAATGTATTCGACGCCATACGTCATTCAAAACGGCTAGCCGTAATGTAATAAAGCGAAAGATTAGCCGCCGCTTTAACAATTTTTAGTTCCGATTCTTAACACTCTTGGCGCTGTCTGACATTACAACAACATGCCGTTGAAAACAGTACGTGTGTTGCTCAATTGCTAAGGTGACTGTGGATTCTGGTGTTCGGCGGAATCCTACACAATATTATTGGGGTGGTTTACCACCGTCCACCTTGCCAAGAGTAAATCGGACCGGGTAGGTTAGGAAGGACCCAGATCCGACTCGGAGCACCCCGACTCCACCTAGTCTTGTCGCTACTACCCCTAGAGTGTATATAAAAAACGCAGGAGCCAGAAGCTCAAGGGAGGTCCTGAGTGGATCGTAGGTCGAGTATGGAGAAGCGACACTCAGGGCTGACTGCAGAGCTTCTGGCGGGAACCCACCCGGAGTCAAATCTCATTGATGACCCTTGTCTAAGTGCATCATATTTCTTAGGTGTACCATCACCAATATCAAGTTAGGGGCTTTCAAGTTTTATCTGAGAGGTTTGATGTTTAAAAAAAAAGTTTAAGAAATATGGCAAGAGATAATCTGTCAGCTTTTTATGATTAATACAATTAATTTTCATTGTTTATTTTGTAAGTCTGGTCACCCTACAATTTAAGCAGTAGTACAATGCGGCTAAACGTTGGCTGCCATATTGAAGAACGTATCGCAATGACAATGCGGCTAATCGTTGAACAGCCGCATTACAAAGCGGCCCTGTTTTTCAAAATGGCTAGCCGTAATGTAATACATCCGGATTATACGATCCGGCTGCGACATATATAAGTATCACCAGATTTGAAATTCATAATTTATTCAACACACAAATAATTTAGTAAAATTGTAAAACCTAGTACATATACTACATAATACTTAAAAACAATATTACACATTAAGCCATAATATCTTTATGTTCTAAGAAAGATACTATTCCATCACAACTTATCTTTTTAAAACATGTGAACAACGGAACTTGTTTTCTTTATATCTATAGAAAACAAATACATCCGGTTTCAGTAACAAGAACACTAATATTCTTATGGATTACCTTATGGTTGTATTACGTAGGGTTATCCAAAACCTGGAACCATAGATTAATAACGCCTAGATTAAAAATCTTAGACCACAACCATAGATTAATAAAACTTGATAATCTACAAACAAATGCTTCATCTTAAGTGAGACATAAAGCAGGTTGATTTCTGCGTAAGGAGTATGTTTGTACTGATGTTTTTAATTGTTTTTGAAGTTGTAGAAGTTTTTGATTGTCGGACTAGCGTTAGCGCTGGACCTTGACAACTGATGGTAGTTTCGAATGGACTGAGCCAATATGGCTCTCTATGATTTGCCTCACTTTTGTTGTGCAGCCCCAGTTTCTAGGCGTTATTATTCTATGACTGCAACTAATTAGCTTAGTTACAATTAAATATTACAGTTTAAACTGTTTAGTAAAACCACTGTAGTTAAAAAAATTTAACCGACTTCCAAAAAAAATTAGGAGGTTATCTATTCGACCCCTATGTTTTTTTTTTTTTTTTTTTTTATGTATGTTACCTGATTTCTCGAGAACCTCTGAACTGATTTTAAAATTTATTTTTGTGTTCGGATGGGTATACTTCCCGAATGGTCCCATATAAATCTTTTCGAAATCGGTCAAGTAGTTTTTGAAATATGAACCAAAAACTGAAAATTTGCGTACAATTATCTGGATGACGTAGTTGTAGATTTCACAAAAGTTATGAATCTCGACCCTGTCAATACAAAATTGTGTAAATGCTTTAATAAAAACTTGTTTTTAACCCCCGACCTAAAAAAAGGGGTGTTATAAGTGACGTCGATGTCTGTCTGTCTGCTGTGGCACCGTAGTAGAACTCAAACAGACGGGCCGATTTCGATGCGGTTTCTTTTATTTCAAGGTTAATACAATAGCAAATGTTCTTAGCTATGTCTGGTTAATGTCGATTCAAGATGGCCGCCTCCACAAAATGGCGGACAAAATATTTCTTCACAACCTACCTCAATTTGGGTATCAAATGTAAGGGCTTGACTAGTAGAATACTATGTACTATAACAAATTTCAAATCCAAAATGGCCGCCACAACAAAATGGCGAATTATATTATATTTTTCATTACTACCTCAATTTGGGTATCAAACGAAAGAGCTTGACTAGTAGAATATTTTGCACAATGAAAAAATTCAAATCCAAGATGGCCGCTTCCACAAAATGCCGAAATACATTTCTTTTTTCACAACTCCCTTTATATGGGTATCAAATGAAAGGGCTTGACTAGTAGAATGTTGTACAGATAACAAATCCAAGGTAGTCGGGGGTTAATCAAGATTTTTAATTTTGTTCTTGTACAATAAAAAGAGTAAAATAAACTATTTTCGTACAAAAAATTAAACCGACTTCAAAACCACAAATAGGCACTCAAAAGCGAAAAATAAACTAAAATCATTATTGTAAGCGCTACTCACTCATCTATTGGAAGTCGGTGCCAGTCAGGTCAAAAAGTTAGTAGATTGATGCTATGTAGGCACAGGTAAGTAGTATCTATCCTATACCTGTTAGATTTGGCTGGCACCGACTTCAAATAGATGAGTGAGTAGCGCTTATAATAATGATTTTAGTTTATTTTTCGCTTTTGAGTGCCTATTTGTGGTTTTGAAGTCGGTTAAATTTTTTGTACGAAAATAGTTTATGTATGTACCCTTTGAGTGAAACTCCTTCAGCTCATTAAATAAAACAATTATTGAACTCTGCTTCTTGTCTGGCTTAAAAACGATGGCATAGTGGCAACCACTTCGATTAACTATCTACCTTGCCATGTATCCTTGATTAGAGTTGTTCGCGTTTATTTCTAACACCCCATTTTTTATTTTAGGCCAGACAGGATTGGTTAATATACATATAAGTAAATCATATAATATTGTAGAGCCATCTATAGAGATGTTGAGTCTCATGCATAGAGGATAGAGGGCACAAACGTAGCTAGGCGCTTCCCTAATTCCCCTTAAAAATATAAGGGGACTGTCCCAAAAAACACAAAATATTTAAGAGACAGTCCTCTGAAGACTATCCCTAGCTACACTAAGAAATACCTTTCCATAGAATACATTCCCATAGGCTACTTCACCAAACAACCTTCCTTATTCAGTGACAACCAAGATGAGAAGAAGGACCAAACTGAAGGTGTAGAGGTTAAAGAAGAAGGAGATGGATCCAAGAAGGAGGCTCCCAAGACGCGCTATGATGATATCAACCCTCAGCTGCTCAAGTGTCACATCTGCAACAAGAGCATGTGGGATGGACGCTCCTTTGAGAACCATTTAAGTGGACGAGCGCATGCCATCATGATGCAGAAGACGTCTCAGAGCTATGCTCTCACTTCTGACACTATGAGGCAGGAGTTTAAGGTTAGTAAAAGCATCATTTTTAGTTTGATTCTTATGTAGAACTGTTTGAATATTATCACTCATAACTTTCATTTTTAGTATGGGTCTGAGAAGGACGAAATGGTTTTGTTATTGGTTATTACGCATCTTAAATATGAATGGGTTGTTGTCCTAAGGGGCTAGTTTCAATGTGAAGATTTCTGATAAATCTGATAGATTAGTTTGATTTTCAACATTTTTGAGCATGCTTGTGCTTATTTACACACTTCCCGCAGATTATAACCGGTTACGATCGTATCCATCCCCATACGGCTTCGCGCACGCTCCCTAAGGTACAGAAGATAAGCTGTAAAGAGTTAGACCGTGAAGATAATCCTGAAAATACTAGAACTAGACCGTGCCGCCCCTTTCGGCCCAAAAAACGAGGAAAGAGACGTTATTCGACAAATCGCGATGGCCTCGCCAGGCAGCGCAATTACTCGGCTAGTCAGGGTCTGGGTTCAAAACTATATTTCGACTTTTGTAAGGAATCGGAATCTCCCCTATCCTTCCAGTCAGAATTTTGTGCATCAGGACATGACGATCTAACGCATTCCGACTTTGAGCCTCACACCACTCAAAATACAGAATCACCACAGTACCGTTCACCAACATTCGCTCAAAAGTGGGAAGAAGACGAAATACGTCACGAATACCCACCGAATTATGATCGAAACTCGGAACAGCCACAAGATTATACTTGTGATTGGGTTGACGATTGTTCTTGGCCCATGTCATGGCAATATCAAGAAGACGCTAAATTATATTACGATGGGTCGACACTTCCTCGATCTGATCAACCAAGTTGGAAACATAATTCGCCTCCTAAGTTTCACCAATCACGTTGGGATCAAGACTCGACACCTCAGCGGTTCCAAAGGCCAGGGGGAGCGTGGCGTACCCGTACGTCTCCTTGGGTTGACCGACGCTCAGCGACCGGCCCAAGGGGCGTATGTATCTCTTTATTATTCCAGTACATATATTACCTTATTCTAATGCATGTATATTTAAATTATTTTTGCTTGTGCATGTGTGAATTGTGATAGTAGAAAATAGATACGTTTTGTGGAATGAAAGTGATTTTTTGATATGAAAACTTCTTTTGGCGGGCACAGATAGATTTTTCGTGGGATGTGAATTGAATTCTAGCGTCACTAAGAATCTTCGGGTAAACTCGGGACCGTGGTATGGAATAGGTATCCATTGGCCATCTAGAAATGTAGAAATGTGTCAGCATTTCCCATTGGTCGTCTAGAAATGCGTCAAATTGGTCGTCGAGAAATGCTGACGCATTTCTAGATGGCCAAGCTCATAGCTACGCCTTCCGTTTTCACGTTCCGGTTTCCGTAGTTTCCAAGTAAGCTATCAAATTCTGAGTTCAAAAGTGTTCACTTCTATTGGCAGTTCCTATGACTGCCTTATTTTATTTTCTATGATAAACTATATAGTTAGAACATTTTTGGTCAAAGTTATTTTCTTTCCAACATTTTGTGTATTGTTTATACAATTTTATTAAATACTTATTTGGTATTGATATTTGTGATTGTACTGCAATATACAGATACTGATTTGAAAATGTAATTATATGTAAAATATGTGCTTAATATGACAAGCTCTCTTGTTGGAAGAATATGGTTGTACATCCGAGAAAAATCCCTTGCTTATTCCCTCGTGCCTCACTGTTGGGTATTGATGATTATCTTAAGCCTTCTTTATGCTTCGGTTCAGTGTCAATGGAATGCAGACTCGTATTTCGTGAGGCAATTCTCATAATTTGTTGCAAAAGTGAACCTTATTGTTTTTAAACTATTTACTACTTAACTAATTATTGTTTTAAAACGTCGAGGTATTTAAACAATGAATTATTCATGATTAAAGCCCTCTACAGACGAGAGACGATCTTCTTAGATCTACCTAAAATCAGAGGAAATTACGTAAAAGTAGTGGGGAGGAGCCTGCATCATCACCATTATGGTGCGATGTAGGCTCCTCACCACTACTTTTACGTAATTTGCTCTGATTTTTAGGCTCGTGTGTAGAGGGTTTTAGCCCCGTAGTATATAAACATTTAGTGAACCTTATTGCCAGGGGATAATATGATGTCAATATGAATAATTTATTCAAATAATCATGCCAATACTCAGTTTTGATGCTGTAACATTACTAACCTTTTTTGTATCCAGCTTACGCTTTATAATATTCTAATGTTACTTATGTATGACGAAAAATACATTATTCTTATTCCCATTGCCCATTCTTTCAATGTATACAGGGCTTTTATAATGTTTCTTAGAATATAAATTGACGGGAGCAGCAGGACGTGTGCCTGATGGTAAGCAACCTACCTACCCATAACAGCATAGTGTCACTCTACTGCTGGAACATAAAGAACCCAAATCATTACCATACATAAGGTGATTTATCTCTATGTCCTGTAATTAATCTAGAAACATTGACCTTTTAACTGGAACACATCAATGTTTTATTCTACCATAAACAAAGTGAATAATCTTATGGGACAGTGTTTTGGAGCACTTTGTTCAAAAACATTCTCACTTCAAAAAGACTCACGGAGTACATGTATAATATGTACACATAGGTCATTGAAAGCATTCATGACAATTACTCTTCATCCTTCATGTTTGTGTATTCAAAACGTTCAAAGAGCATACAGAATTTGTAATATAAATTATGTTTGTCGGTCAGATCCGCGAGATGAAGCGTCACCGGCGCACCGGGTCGCAGCCCGTGCGCGACTTCTACTGCGCCATGTGCGACATGTACGCGTCGGACGGCGCCGCGCACCGCACCACGGTGGGCCACCGCAAGCTCAAGAAATACCTGCACCCCACCTGCGCGTCCTGCCGCAAGGAGATGCCCACTAGGATCGAGCTGGACGAGCACAGGTTGGTCCGACACTACTGTGTAACTGTATCTATCTTAATATATGTCGGCGGCAGTCTCGCCGTCATCATTCTTCGCATCCTTCGGCTGTGGGCATAGCGGCGGGTAGTGTTTAGTGTTGGATGAAAACACGCAAACACAATGGGATTTATTAAGCACTAATAACAAAGTTCGTCTTATCGCTAAGCACGTATCGTAGAACGCGCGATGGTTCAAACTCAACCGCTCTTGCCGACTGCCGCACAAGAAGTGTCGTGCGCTCCGCTCGGCCGGGGGAATGTTGACCCCATCGAACGCCGACAGATGGCGCCATGATGATTTGATTTGGTTGATGACGACATATATATATATATATATATATATATATATATATATATATATATATATATATATATATATCCTCCAAACAATTAGCCGTCCTCTGAAGAAAAAAGTGCATTTAAACTGGCGTCCACCTGCATTTGGCGTCCGCATACTGGACGCCACTTTTATAGCCATTGCCATTTACGTCCTATTGGTCCTGACTAGCCGTAGGACAAATATCGATAGAAGCCAAAAAAACTCCAAAATGGATTCAATAATATATTAAAAAGTTCGCGACGAAATCTCAGCGCAGGTGAGGCGCTGCTGTCGCGCGTATATTCACAGCCGTATAACACGGAGATTTCCTGACTATGAATCCGCGTATTTGGCGTCCGCAACTGCGACGTTGCCAGCTCGCAACAATAGATCACATAATATTTATCACGGACTGAAATCAAAAAAATAATATTCGTCGTAGGTGGTGTTGTACGCGTTGCGTATTATGAGAAGTCCGACTTTATCTAAACTTTCAAAAAGTTGCAAAAAATAAATTATGTGTTATTGGAATGTCTTAGATGTAGATAGAAGATGAATTATCGAGGACTTCGTAGAAGAAAAATAATGTCATATACGGACGCTCAATAGCTATATACTGACGTCCAATTGCCATTTTTTTTATTATTTAATGGGTTTGCACTTGACCACCATCTCGCCTGATGTTAAGTGACGATGCAATCTACAATGGAGCGTGCTTACCTAGAAGAAAACGATTCACTCTCGATTTGAAGACACCAATATAGTAACTATAAGGAAAAACCCACTGAGACAACGCATTCCACAACCTAGACGTTCTTGTCACAAACTTGGAGTCAAATCTCTTCGTTGGTGTTTTCGGAACATCAACCATGGAACGATGTCGCTTTTTTGAGATACGAGAAGTCTGATAGAAAAAGGACAAGGTGGTATTAGATCATGAAGATCAATTGCACACTCTCCGAAGTATAACCGGTATAAAACCGATAAGCTAGCAACTTTGCGGCGATGATCAAGACTTTGGAGTCTTTTACGCACAAGAGTGTCATTGCCTATGAGCCTTTCGGCACGTCTCTCAATCGATTCCAAAGTCTCCAGCTGATGCCTAGCCGATCCATCCCAAAGATGCGAACACCATATAGGAGCGTATCTGTGCTTTATTTAACGTGAGCAACTGTTCAGAATTGAATCTGTATGTCTATCTGAATGGTATCTTTGCACCTTTGAGAGAATACCTAGTTTTTGGTGGCTAATTTAGCCTTAGACTCAATATACGTGCTAAAATTGAGCGTTGACGATAAAGAGAAGAAATATACGGACGTTCAATAGCTATATACGGACGTCCAATTGCTATATACGGACGCTCAATAGCTATATACGGACGTTCAATTACTATATACGGACGCTCAACAGCTATATACGGACGTTCAATTACTATATACGGACGCTCAATAGCTATATACGGACGCTCAATAGCTATATACGGACGTCGAATTACTAAATACGGACGCTCAATAGCTATATACGGACGTCCAATTGCTATAAACGGACGCTTAATAGCTGTATACGGACGTCCAATTGCTATATATGGATGTCCAATTCAAATCCAGTGAGATATTTTCCCACCGGGGACGTCAAGAGAAATTGTTTAAAAATATTGTTTCATACTGCCAGTACTTCCCATTTGTCCCTCGTCATCTCCCATCATCATCAGCCGCAACACGTCCACTGCTGAACATAGGCCTCCCCCCCCTAGATTTCCACAACAAACGTGTTCAACAGTGGCTTTCAGCGACCTTTGTGAGGTCATCTGTCCATATAGTGGGAGTCCGTCCAATACTGCGTCTTCCGGTTCATGGTCGCCACTCGAGAAACTTTCTTCCCCATCGGTTGTCAATTTTGCGAGCGATGTAGCCAGCCCATTGCCACTTCAGCTTTCTTATTCTGAGCTATGTCGGCCACTTTCGTTCTTTTGCGAACATCTTCATTACGGATTCTGTCGCGTAGAGAGAGACTCTAAACGTATTCGCCAATAACTCCGAGTGTTGTATTGGCAACAATAGACGGTACAGGTGTGCACAGTTTCGGAGATATAACATCTCCCTGTCTCACGCCTTTCTGTAGCTGGATATGTTTTGTGGACTGATCCTGTAATCGGACAGACATTGTGGCTTTGCTGTTATACACTTCAACGCTGGAAAACTGAAGCACTGCCTAGGTTTCGATGAAATCGAAGGCTTTCTCATAGCCCATATACGCTATACATCATCATCTGCAGCTTGCCCATTGCCACTTCAACTTGCTAATTTTAAAAGCTATGACGATGACCTTCGTTCTTCTGCGGATTTCCTCGTTGCGGGTTTTGTCACGCAGTGAAATTCCAAGCATAGCTCTCTCCATTGCCAGTTGCGCAACTTTGAGTTTGCATATCATGCCAATATGCAATAGTTGGCGACCACGTCTCAGTACCATATATCATCACTGGTAACACACACTGATTGTAAACTTTCGCCTTGAGAGTTTGTGATATTTCTGACGAGAAGATGTGATGCCAAACACTGCCCATCCGAGTTGGATTCGTCGGCTGACCTCCTTGTCAAAGTTTGATCTGCCTAACTGGATCATCTGCCCTAGATAAGCGTAATGGTCGCCACTTTCGATACTGCCGTTTCAAACATGGACCGGTATGGGTGCAACATGGGCATTTGACATGATTTTGTGTCTTACCCATGTTCATTTTAGCCCTACCTATTGAGTGACAGTATTGAGGTCTCTGAGCACTGAGCCAAAGTCATCTAGCGATTGAGCCATAATGACTATATCGTCGGCAAATCGAAGGTGGGTGATGTATTTGCCATTAATGTTGATACCATATCCATATCCATTCTAGTTAAAAAGCTTAAAAATATCCTCCAATGCAGAGGTGAACAGTTTCGGAGAGATAACGTCTCCCTGTCTCCCCTTTTTGCATTTGGATCGGATTTGTGCATTGGTCCTGAAGACGGATAGACATGGTGGCTTTGTTGTATAAACACTTCAACACTTCGATATACCTACGCTATACATAGTAGCCGATTATACTCGTCGGTTTTCTATATAATCTGCCGAAGTGTATGGATATGGTCTGTGGTACTCGTAGTATAGTATTTTATAAGTATTATATCAGCTATCTGGCCGCCATAGTACAAGCTTTGCTTAGTTTGGGGTCAGATGGTGTTGTGGGTGAATTGTCTACCAATATTTTCGGAAACCGGCTTGTTTGTTTGGTTTGGGCTGGAAGTCGTCAAACCTGCGTGCGAGACGATTCGTGATTACTTATAAACGTGGCTCAGAAGTGAGATGGGTTCTTCAACAAAGTGATGTCACCTTTATTGTAGAAGAGCACCACCACACTTCAGCTCCACGCTTCTGGCGTATTACCGTCAAGTATGACGGAGTAGAACAGCTTCTGAAGGACTTTATGTAACCGTTTTCCACCCGCTCTCAGAAACTCAGCACCCGTTTGTTTCTACTTGGGATAAATGTGTGGAGACAAATGGGAATAAACCAGTATGGCGCAACACGATTGGCAGTAGTATTTCTACCATACAGTAGCTCGTTGCCAAACATAACTGCTTCACATAGTGCCGTATTTTTATAATTAAAGTGGCCAGGCTATTGGACATCCGTATATAACTATTAGGCGTCTGTATATAGATATTGGACGTCCGTATATCATATTGGACGTCCGTATATTACATTGGACGTCTATACATAATATTGGTTCAGTCCATGGCAGGATACAATCCCGATTTTATCTTATCTATATTTGTGTTGACTTACAAATGAGGTTATTACGTACCTACTTGTCTTAAATTAATAAAAAATATGACTAAACAAACATGTACAATGTACATCTACATTTATGCTTGTTATTCTAGATACTACCTGCGATTATTGGTGTAATAATCTTATAAATAGGAGCTTAATTTTTTTTATCTTATTAAGTAATTGTTTACTAAACTTTGTCAAAATCCATTGTTACTAACTAGTAACAATGGAATGGACACTTTCGTGGAAGTGTGACATACATTTATCACACAATTCATTCATCTGTGATCATTCACAACAAGACGCCTTATAACAATTTCAATACCTTAACATTGTGAGAATAAATTTGTAGATAGATAATAATATAGAATATAAAAATATCGGGCATCCGTATAGCTATAGATCTTACGAAATTGAAGTAAAAGAAAGAGAAAGTAAATCTAAACTAGCTGGCAACGTCGCACTCACAAATGCCGTTCATCATATCCAGACGCTAAATAGTCGATGCTATTGGTAAATCAAAATCAATATATCCAGGACGTTTATAATTAATGACCATGGTTCGGGGTTCAAAAATGTTGCGGCACGAACGTAAGAGGAATATCGCGAAAAATAAAATTATCAGAAAACGATGTATCCCACGGAGCTGGCAATCGAAAAACTAAGCAATATTCATTAAGAGATGTTAAAATAAGCAAGAGGAACCGGAGGACGTCGTAATGATGCACGACGTGCATGACGCCAAAAATATTGTAGGATGTAAATATATATATATATATATATATATCTATACTTATAATAAAACTGTAACGGGTCGAATTCTGTACATTGAAGATATTTTGAAAAATATTTTTTTTGGGGTACTCCATAGTCGATACTGATGGCGAAACTGCATTTTTTTTCTTTCATGTCTGTCTGTCTGTCTGTCTGTCTGTCTGTCTGTCTGTCTGTCTTTCTGTATAGAGATCACGCATCACGCCGAAACTACTGATTCAATTCAGCTGAAACTTGGCATGATTTTAGTTTATACTAAGGACATTGCTGTAGGCTACTTTTGATCCCCAAATTCTGATCGGTTTTCTTGCGGGAGGGGGGTGAAAGTCAGAATGTGTATTTGGTTGTAACTCATGTTTGCGTTGTTTAATTTCATTAATTCTTTTTTTTGTTAGAAAGAACATATTTTTTATATTGTCCCGTCAAAATTTGAATAGTATCGGTCTGGTGGTTCGGAAATTACACAAACATTAAATAATAACGACACGCGCGGCGCGTTCGGTACATACTAACTCTCTAAGTATTCTGTGTATCAGACTATCCACAGAATATCTAGATTCTAGAAAGTGCCCACGTGATCGCGTCGCGTCGTCTTGGATGACAAAATAATTGTCAAAGATATATTTTTGTGTGGAAAACAAACATCATTCGGTTTTAATCGACTTCAAACAAGGAGGATGTTTTCAATCGGGTTGCATGTTTTTTATTTGGTTTTATTTTACACGATAACTCCGCTAATTGTTAGTTGATTTTGATAATTCCTTTTTGTTTGGTAGAAAATACTTCAGAGGTGATCTTAGATATCGAAAACAGGGAGGTAGTTTTCAAATATCAACAAAAGCTAAAATCAGCTAAAATAAAATTAGATCTATCTGTTACGACATAGTCATAGCTTCTTATAAAATTTAGTCGAATGACAGAATTAAATTACCTATCACTGAAGTAGATTTTTGGGATTTTGGAGAAAACATATCAGCATAATAAGTAGCAGCCTAAACAACCCATTAAATGTTCCCACTGCTGGGCGTCAGGGCCTTCTCGCAAGGAGAGAGACAAGTTATAATCCACCACGCTGGCCCAGCGTCGGTTGGTGGATGACATATGACTTAGAACTTAGATTATAGGTAGATTTCGGTTTCCTCACAGTGTTTTCTTCACCGTTTTAATTACCGGCATTACGAACATGACTCTGAAAAGATAGTGGTACGCGTGGGTTTGAACCCTGGGTCTCCGGATCGACAGTCGCCGTTCTCCCGACTAGGTCAGCTGTAACTTACTAGACCAGCCGTAACTTATTAGAAAACGTATTATTTCAATCCAAACACTGTTTAAAATTTAAAGGTAGTGTTCAACAAGCTTCGGTGACCGAAGCAGACCGTTGTTAGGGTTCTGTACACAAAGGGTAAAGACGGGACCCTATTACTGAGACTTCGCTATCCGTCCGTCCGTCCGTCCGACTGTCACCAGGCTGTATCTCAAGAACGGTGATAGCTAGACAGTTGAAATTTTCGCAGATGATGTATTTCTATTGCCGCTTTAACAATAAATACTAAAAATAAAATAAATAAATAAGAGGTGCACCCATACAACAAACATGCTTTTTTACCGTTTCTTGCTCGATACTAATAATAACGTACCTGTCACAGGTAGACCCTTTAACTATTCACATAATATTTAGTTTTATGTTCTCTTTAAAAGTAATTAATTAAAATAAAATTAATTATTCAGGGGGCTCCCATACAATAAAATCCGTTTATTTGCTAATGGTTCAGAACCCTTCGCGCGCGAGTACCATTTGCATTTGACCCGTTTTATTTTTTCTAAATTGTTGTTAAATCCTATGCTTTCCTAATATTATATAATTATGTCAATGTTTCAATTTTTGCTGCTCAATTACGTTGGAACGGCTGAATGTATCGAGTTAAAATTAAAGACACATTCTTGGTTTAGCTTAAGTAATACATAGGGTACTTATACATAGGCAATGTTTAGCCTATGTGTTCTGCCAGACTATAATCTAATTCTATTTCAAATTTCAACCCGATCACTTGATACGTTCCGCCATGATTAAGTAACAAACATCCAAACAGTGACATTCATAATAATTACAGGACAACGTTGGACCGGCTGAACATATTTTGAAGGAATTCGAAACAGACGTAGTTTGAACTCAGAAATAGCAAATCGGTTACTTATAAGGTTACTGTGACGTCGGAAAGTTTAAGCAAATTTGGTAGAAAATTGAAACATAGATAACGTATAGTCTGAAATACCACATTTATGTATTGAGTAAATACCACATATTACCACCTATCAACCTGAAAAGAAGCATGAGCCCTAAGGAAACAAATATTAACTATCACGTCAAAACGGCACAACTATATGTGTTTCGTATGTCAACCCATATGGTTGACATACGAAACACATATAGTTTAGAGTCTAAAATTTCACATGGGCTAATAAGTCTATATTTTCATTTAACTCCATATTAATATAAGCATATATTTTCGTAAGGAACTTGATGTGATGGTAAGGTAAAAGCCTAAAATGAAAAATTGATGCACCCGTTTTGGCGTAGATAACATAGGTGATATGCGTTCACAATCAAAATAGCAAGCAACATAATATTCTCATTAGATGGCGCTAATGCCAGTTTAAATCTAAAAGCACTAAAGCCCCATTTAAATCGATGTTTTGCTATTGTGGTATGTATTTTTTCTTTCATCACTAGGTGACGTTACTGGTATTCTAAATTGTACTAATAAGTTTTTGCTGCTAAAAGGATTATGATGCCGAATTTGGATTCTTTCGTTCTTGGATTTTTTTCTGTGTTACCTACAATTAAATTCATACATTAACATTTCACTAAGACTTGGCTTAGATTTACGGGTTCAACTTGCTTGAATATCATTAAAACTCAAAATCTTAATCATTTTTATTCCACACAGGCTTCGTTCAAAAATTTTACGCGGGCGAATTCGCGGGTAACAGCTAGAAAACAGCTTGCGGATAAAAAGAGATAAGTAGATATCAGATCATGAACATTCGCTTCAGACTTTTCATAATGTATCCTATAAAAATCCTACAAACTTAACACTTGCGGCTATGTTCGATACTATGAAACATTACTAAGTATGTTTGATATTGTTTAAAAAAGAAAATGAAGATGATAAAATTAAATATATTTTGTGTGGAAAACAAATTCACTCAAACTCAAAGGGTTTTCAATGACTACTTATCCAAATATTTGACGTACGATACTTCCAACTAATGTATAAGTTAGTAACATCTGCTTACGCGAACGAAGTAGCGGGTTCAGCTAGTATATATATATATATATATATATATATATATAGGTCATGGCCAGGCCCTCCGGTTTCACCCGCGTAGTAAGCTATCAAGTTCCGAGTTATAAGTTTTTCACTTCTATCGGCAGTTCTTAAGACTGCTCATTTTTTTATCCCTATCATCAGTTTGTATTCGGCAAAGGTCCTGTTACTCGAAATATCTATATATAAAAATGTTATGTTGGTTTGTGTACTCTTCAAAAACTCAAACAGTTCAGCACCGATCGAGCTGAAATTTTAGAATGATATATAATCTGTATCAAGGATTGTTTTTATATAATTTTGGCATTACAATGTGCCACAGCGAAGCGTGGCAGGGTACAGCTAGTAAATAATAAAATGACATGTGTACCGGTAATATCACACAGACGTTATGACTATTGAAGTATGGGCTGGAATAACATAGGCGTCCAGCTAGCTATACTGATGTGATTAAGCAAGAAATATTCAAACATTGCCATTAAAACATTTGTATTTATATATGTTTTTGTTTCTCAGGCTCACCGCTGAGCACATGAGGAATATGCAGGACAAGCAGGAGATCGTCACTAAGCCTAAGCCTGAAGGTAAAGTTCACTACCATCTTTGTGTTTTTTTGATAAACTTGTACTTTACAGAAAAAAAAAATTGGACGTATGTGTAACGTCGTCACTGTAAACTATAAAATGTTAGATAATCAAAGATGAGTACATATATTATCATATATATATACATCAGTTTATTAAAACATAAGTAAACAAAATTCAAAAAGTACCTTAACATAATATGATGCATAGTGAAAAGGTAAGAAATGATTATTAAAGTAGATATTCTGGTAACACCTTTCCTTCCCTGAGATACTCCGGGGAACCAAGACATGAAACTGATATATTGAAAATGGTAATAAACCCCTGACAATCATGATCGTTAGGGATAAAGCGGAAAAAAAAAAAAGTTGTCACTGTACAAAGAAAAACTACCAGTAGGATGACGCCTTTGAACTTGCGGTAGATTGGGACAATGCAAATGGCTGTGACTATTAATTTTTTTTTTTTTATTCATTTATTATCAACGTTGTTAAGCACCAGCAACATTATAGGAAACATTTATTACTAGAAAAAGTCCCTCATTATGAACAGCATAAAATCAAAACATGCGTCATACGTCTGCCCCGAACTGCGCTCCCAATCTGCTAACATATTCGTGTTCGCAGCTTGGGAGCGCTCTTCCCGCGTTTCCCCCCCCGCACGATTGCCCCGTTTAGACGTCTCCGTCGAACGAATGTATGATTTATTAAGACTGATAACGATGTTTCTTGTGTGGCAGTGATGGTGATCTCTACTCTGACGATGGAGCAGTCGTACCTGCGCGACGACCGGCAGCGGCAGCGCCGGCGCCGGTACGACCCCGAGCCCGAGCCGACCGGAGCCGGGGACAAGGACAAGGATGACAATGACGAGGGCAAGGACGGGGACGAGAACGAGGTGAGTTGCGGTGACACCACATACACTTAGTGGGAGATATTACACACCTTAGTGGGGCACATTACACACATTCACATCTTAGTGGGGCACATTACATACATTCAAACCTTAGTAGGAAATATTACACACCTTAGTGGGGCACATTACACACATTTACATCTTGGTGAGAGACATAACACACGTTTACACCTTAGTGGAGCACATTACACACATTCACACCTTAATGGGGCAAATTACAGCCATTCACACCTTAGTGGGGCACATTACAACCATTCACACCTTAGTGAGGCACATTACACACATTCACACCTTAGGGAGACTCATTACATACACTCCCATCTTGATGAGAAACATCACACACATTCACACCTTAGTGGTACATATTACCTACTAACTACTAAACAAATTGAGGAAATAGATTTGTTTCCTTTTATCTTCAATTTATTTCTATTTTGCACCATATCCTCAACTTATTTCTACTTAGCAATATATCCTCAATCTACTCTTCACCATACCTTCTTTGTTTCTACTTCGCACTATATCCGCAATCTGTTTCTACTTTGCGCCATATCATCAATTTGTGCACCATATGCTCATTTTGCCTCTATTTAGCACCCCATATCCTCAATTTGATTTTACTTTCTCCTGATTTGGTAATTCAACATGGAGTTTTGGCAGTGTCCGGAGTGTGCATTTGTTTATAACATAAGTTGTCACAACGATGATTAAATTGACTTATTATAAAAATATTGTTTTCATTTTACTTTCAGACTCAAGATGAGATCAAAGATGAGATCAAGGTGGAACCTGGCACTGAGGAGGACGAAGCCAAGAAGGATGAAAAGGAAGTACCCACTGACACCGAATCCACCGTGCTCGACTACAAGGAGGGAGAGGACCTGAGCCACGTTACCGCTGACATGCTGCCAGTCTACAGGTGAGTCTCACATGTCTCCACCTGCTAGAGATTGACTGAAACTACAGATTTGTTTCTAAAATCTTCAAGCTTTTAAATCAAATGACACCATGCTGTTATGGGCCCTTTTTTATACAACTCCTTCAATATGGCTACAAATGATAGTGCTTGACTAGTAGAACCCTAGCACTACTTGTAGCATTACTATGTCTAATATCCTATCCGTACATGGTGGCCTGGAAGATATGAACACTTCACTCTAAGCTATAAGGCTGCCAATTAAAATGTCAAGCATAAAATTGTAGTGCACATACATATACTTATACTGTAACTTACATAGTAACTTTTAACAAATTTTACATTAAAATAAATTTCAAGAATCAAAACGCTAATCGCTTATGCGCTTGCCGCTGCGCTTGCGCCGGGATTCTCATGAACCGCCACAGGTGGGTTGACGCGGTCCCGGCGAATGCAGCCGGTAGTTGCGAATTACCTGTAGCGCGCGTGTTTCACTCCCGTTTTGTTTATATCTAAATTAATTGTTATTCTGGACTGTTTCAAAGTCAAAAGTTCTTTCTTCATAAATGTACAATTTACATGTCAATGTTAAAACCAAAAAAAAGAGCATACAGAATGTATACATTTTTAACATTTTAACTGGACATGCCATTGTACGATAATAATTATCGTACAGATAAGTGTCAAACATTATAATATATATCATCATCATCACCAGCCTGTGGTCGTCCACTGCTGGACTTTAGTATTTCCAATGTGCCACCAAATCCGGTCCTCGGCTCTCCGCATCCACCCGCTTCCCGCCACTCTCTTCAGGTCATTGGTCCACCGAGCGGGAGGCCGTCCCACGGGACGTCTTGAATGTGGTCTCCACTCCAGAACCCGTCTTCCCCAACGTCCATCGGGTCTGCGACATATGTGGCGCGCCCACTGCCACTTCAGCTTGCTTATTCTCAACGATATGTCGGCTACCTTAGTTCTCTGTGGGATATCCTCATTACAGATTTTGGCCCTCAGAGACACTCCGAGCAAAGCCCTCTCCATAGCTCGCTGTGCAACTTGAAATTTGTGGACGAGACCTTTTATCAGTGTCCATGTTTAGGATAAAATGTGTAAACAAACTCAGAATAGTACTTACAGTTAGCACAACAGGTTATCCTTTTAACAGGGTTAAAGTGTAAAATTTCTTTGATATAATTAATTTATAAATACCTGTACAAAAATCTTTATTATTGTTTGTAGGTAACACAAAATATTTAAAAAGTTGACCCATACAAACTTGCCTTTTCGAGAGGCATGCAATATGTCTCGAAAAACAGTTTGTATTGGTTTAAATTTATAGATACAATGATAAAAATAATAGTCAGCTGATAAAGTCTTCTAATCATTTAGCTTTTAATCGGTTGTGTTTTATTATATGTCATCTGATTCTTCATCTTCTATTATTTTATGTGATTGTAGCGTAAAGCGCGGAGTGGGAGAGTCGTTCCTGTCGGAGTTTCGGTGCTTCCAGTGCCGGCTGTGCCACAAGCTGCTGGACTCCGAGGAGACAGCCCAGGTCCACCTGCGCACGTGGAAGCATCATCAGCTCTTCGTCAAGTCATTGCAGCCAAAGGTAGCCCAACTATAACATTATGGTTCGATTCCCACGCACTGCAACTTATTTGTGTGATGAATACGTGAAATTGCAAAAACCGTCAGAGTTTGTACCTAACCTAACCTACCGTAAGATTATAATCAACTTCAACTTTTTCTAATAGCTTCCATTCGGTAATGTTACTGTAATTTCGCCAGTGTCTAGCATTTAAACATTAGGATGGTCTTCTGGACTTTTATTCACTGAAGAGGTAGGAGTCTTGATTCAGATGATCAGATTATAATCTCACGCGTTAGATTATAATCTGCCGGTGTAACAAATACAAATATTTCTTGTGTCTGGGTGTTTCTGTCTGTGCAAATAAATAACATTGGGGTGTCTGTATGTAATATCAAATTTACAGCTTTTTACTTAGATCAAATATGGTAAATAAAATACTTTTTGTTTGCCTGTTTGTTCCGGCTAATCCCCGAAACGGCTGGATCGGTAATGACGGGACTTTCACTACCTGATATAGTAGCGTAGCCCATGTTACATGCCTACTCTTACCTGAGGAGTATACTTAGGGTTCCGTGAAAAGAAAAAGGGCCCTAATAGCTCGGGCACAAACTATCGTGAAACCACAGGCACTCCTAGTCTATAATAAGGTTGTATTTATTTACAAATACATAAATATTATAAGTATTATATCAGCTGGCTGACTCGCGTAATACAAGCTTTGGTAACTTTGGGGTCAGATGGTGTTGTGTGTGAAATGTCCATCAATATTTATTTATAGTATTACTAGCAGCGCCTCGCGGTTTCACCCGCGTATTTCCCTTTCCGGTTATTTCCCAGGGATAAAAAGTAGCCTATGTTACTTCTAATACATCCAAGAATATGTGTACAAAGTTTCATGATCGTTTGCTGTGACCATCCCAACAAGCAAGTATGAGTTTTTCATGAAAGCTGATAATTGGCCAAGTAGAGTCGAAGTTAGTCCTTGGTTTCGACGCGGCGACCGGCGGGCGGTGCGCTCGTCTTCCGACGCCGCAGGCATTGCGGGCAACACCGGAGCGACCGAAGCTGCAGGCGTGGGGCGGTGGACGCAACACCGCCCCCGTCGCTCCGCCGGCGGCTCCCCTGCGACGACGGCTGGCAGGCGTAGTTCAAAATGCAGTGTTTAGTATGAAAGCGCAGTGCTTAACTCCGAGACAGTTGACAGTATGTCACCAAAACATTAACTCGCTAAATGACAAGACTCAACGATTAGAAGTTCTCTTAGAAACTGACCTTAAGTGCGATGTTCTTGCATTAACAGAACACTGGCTTACCGCCCCAAATCTACAACGTATTCATTTAAAAAACTACAAGTTAGTGTCTAGTTTTTGTAGAAATAATGTTATCCATGGCGGATCCTGTATTTTTGTAAATGAAGCACTAAAGTGTGTCGAAAACGTTGAGTTATCAGCATTGTCAGAAGAAAGATTTTGTGAAATCACCGCGATTGACGTTATGGACTTTGACATTACTATCATTTGCATTTATCGCACAGGCCTAGCTCATGTTAGAGATTTCTTAAGTGGCCTGGAACGTTTGGTCGATAAGCTCAGTGAAACCGATAAAACATTTATGATTCTCGGTGATATAAACATAAACATCTTAGACAGCACTAGCACTGACTTTAAAAATCTGTTCGACATACTCAACTCTCATGATGTGAGTTCGATTGTAGAATTCCCTACTCGTATAACAGAAACGTCACAAACAGCGATCGACCTAATTTTTACAAATGTAGCGCGAGAACTTACTTCCGCAACCTCAATAAATACGCTTCTGTCAGATCACTTAGCCGTACGTGGAGTGGTAACATTCGCTTGTTCGGCGCCAGCACAGCTCACTCGTCTCAGTCGTGCTTTATCGCAGAATAACCGCGCAAACTTTGTGATGGCTATTGACAGTATAGATTGGTCTGAAGTAAGTGAGAGAAACAAAACCGCTCAAACATTTGTAGTGGCACTGATCAATATTTTAGCAAATAAGTATGACACTTGTTTCCCGATAAAACGAACACCAAATAACAAACGTGATGCTTCGTGGGTTACATCTGATATTCTAAATCTAAAATCGTTGTTGTTTGATATTTCGAAATTAGTTGACCAATTTACTGAAGAAGAGAACTTAATAGCTATGTTTGACGATCTCAACAGGAAATACAATTCTACTTTGAATATGTCTAAAACAAATCATTACAATAGCATAATACATGGAAGCACGAATCTATCTAAAGCTATGTGGGGAATCGTGAACACGGAGAGGGGGGAAAAACAATTCGCCTAGGTTGAACTTTTCCGAGATCGTAAAAGATTGTAACGGCAGTAAGTTTAGTTCGCCAAAAAATGCCGTAAATGCTATAAACATTCGGTTTTTAAATGCAGCTGCTGCCTGTGGGGCGCCTAAAGCTAATGCTGCTACTGTATGTAAAATTTTAGTATCTGCGCGTCAGGCGTGTGACCGTTCCCTCAGACTAACAAGTTTTTCGGCTGATGAGGTATTTCGCATAGTCTCCTCCAGAATACCTCCAAAAAAGTCAAAAGACATATACTGTGTGTCGATGGAGCTAATTAAACTAGCAATTTTGCCTCTAGCTCCGGTTCTCGCCACACTGTTTAATAAGTGTCTTAGGGAGGGGGTCGTACCCGTCGCCGCTGAAGATATCGAAAGTGTCCCCGATATTTAAAGGCAAAGGCAAACGGGACGATATTGATGGATATAGACCAGTATCGATTATACCAGCAATAGCCAAAGTATTCGAAAATGGCTTGAGTTCGCGATTAGTGGCCTACCTATCGGAAACCGAGGCGCTGTGTGAACAACAATACGCATACCGCGAAGGGAGGTCTACGACTTATCTAACGCGTGAAGTGATTCGTAGTGTGTTGGCTGCCCGTGAACGTAAAGAGCAAATAGCCGTCTTATGCTGTGACTTATCGAAGGCCTTCCATGTTGTAGACCATGAGACCTTAGCTTTAAAGCTGAAACACTATGGCATAGCTGGGAAATCATACGAGGTATTGACTGACATGTTACTAGGCCGCTCTCAAGTAGTGGATGCTGGCAATGGCGACAATAAATCAGACCCGTTGCCTTCGTCTATGGGAGTACCGCAGGGTTCGTCAGTCTCTAATATCATGTTTTCTCTCCTACTAAACGATCTACCCAAAGCCGTGAAGGGTGCAGCCATATTCATGTATGCGGATGATGTGGCTGCCGTAGTCACAGCTCTTTAAATAGAGGAATTAGAAGAGAAATTAAATATTGTAATAAACGGCTTAAATTCATGGTTTAGTGCCAACGGTTTTATGCTAAATTCAAAAAGACTCACTTTCATTTTTGTCTGTCGGGACACCATACAAAACCGCTAAAAGTCTCGCTAAATGGTGTTAGGATTGAGCAGGTACAGAACACCGCATTTTTGGGGTTCGAGATTGATCGCAGCATGACGTGGGAACATCACATCGACAAGATGTGTGCTAAAGTTAGCAGTGCGTGCTTTGCGCTAAGACGAGTATCTCGAGTGGTGTCTACGGAAGTGTCACGTGCATGTTACTTCGCCACAGTGCATTCACGGCTACAGTACGGCGCCGAGCTATACGCGCGCGCTGCCGACTGGAAGCGTGCGTTCCGCGCCCAAAAACGTGCCGTACGTGCCATTGTTGGCGTATCGCAATGTACATCCGTCAGACCATATTTCAAGGAGCTTGGTATACTTACTTTACCTGCTATCTTGATCTATCAAGTGGCTGTGTATGTCAAAAATAATCTAGAATCGTACAACACTTTTTAGAGAGTGATGAATCGAATTCGAATTTTTAGAGAGTGATGGCAAAGTTCCCATAAAAATGTAAATAAATAAATTTGACATAGGTTAGTACAATTGCAATAAAGACATTATACTCGTATAATGCTTGACAGTTTTCTGTACAATAATTATTGTAATACAGTAAAGTAGTAGTTTCAAACTTTGAATATGTATACAATTTGTATGCTCTTTCTTTTGTTTTTATTTTTTATTAATTTACGTGTAAATTGTACATTTATGAATAAAGTACTTTGACTTTGATTATAAGTAGTTTTTGTGTTAAAACAAACATAACCGCTTGACACACTTCGGGAACTATATTACACCGAATGACGAAAATTTTCAAAATTAACTTTGCCGTCGGGCTTTTGGCGGGAAAGAAATATTTTTGGTATTTTTATTTGAGAAGTTATACCCATTAATTTGGTTTTAATGGCGTCTGCTTGAGCCGGTCTATATTTTGAGACAAACCACGTTAAAATTAAAGTTCATTCATATATAAAAATCGTTATAAAAAAAAATTTTTGGCGGCAAAATATGTTTTCCGCATATATTATAAAATCATTAGCTCTTTTTATGGAGCCGTCTGTATACTACATGAGTTCTCTCTAATTTAATTAATAAATGAATGTTTCGCCAGCCGGCGCCGGTGCAGGAGAGCGGCCAGACCGCGCAGAAGCGCACCATCGCCGACGAGAACGAAGGCAACTGGAAGCGCCAGAAGACCAGCCACGACGACGACAACAACGACAGCCTCCAGAACGGAGACCACCCCCTCAAGGGTGAGCCTCATTTTAAACCCTGACACAAAAATCTATTGTGCTCTATTTTTTAGGGTTCCGTAGCCAAATGTCAATATACGGGACCCTTATACATTCGTCATGTCTGCCTTTTCTCCGAAACTATAAGAGCTATACAATTGAAACTTGGTGAGTAGATGTAATCTGTGAACCGCATTGAGATTTTGATAAAAAAAATATAAAAAACTAAAATTTTTAGGGGTGTCCCATACTTAGAACTCCAACTAAAAAAAAAATTTTTGATCAAGACCATACGTGTGGGTTATTTATGGATAGGTCATCAAAAATGATATTGAGTATTTTTTTTCTAAACTGAATAGTTTGCACTCTTCGAAAGTGGTAAAAAGTGTCTCCTTATTTTAGAAGTTACAGGGTTAGGGTTAGGGTTACCCTGTAACTTCTAAAATAACAAAAATAAGAGAATGACAAAAATAACAAAAAGTGTATGATGTACATTACCACTTGACTGAGATCTAGTAAGTATGTAGTTTTATTTGAATACGTCATAAATTGACTAAGTATTGTTAAAACACTGATTAAAGTAACAACGAACTACAAGAACTTTTATATTATGTTGCTGTAAAGCTACGGAAGCCTTCATGGGCGAGCCCGACTCGCACCTGACCACTTTTATTTAAGTAAATACTTCGCGGTGAGCGACCGCTCCAGATTCTAGAATCAATTGGTCATGCGTTATGCATCAAACCACACTGGGGTAGCGTGGCAGGTTATGGACATCATTCTCTCCTTGGGCACAGAATAGATATTACCACAGAACCCTCACTTAGCGAAAATTGTTATATAAATAGCGACTCTTGCTGGGACGCAACAAAGTGCAATTCAGCTCGCATTAGCGCTCAATGCCTATCGCAATTTTTAAACTAAACATTTGCGCTCTCTTCTAACGCGTAACTCTAATACTAGTAGTTATGCTAATGAAAATTAATTCCACTAACGCGTGAGATTGTTGACAGGCTCCGGCAAGTCGGCGGTCGCTGTCTGGCGCGGAATGATGCGCATCGAAAGGGTTGTCGACATATCTAATAAAAAATTAAATTAACCTTTCGTTATGTAGGTAGTCAGCATTGTAGCTCAGATTATATATTTTAGTTATTTACTTCGTAATGCGCAAGACAGCTAGAAGAGGCCGTAACATAGGGTCGGACACATTGAAATTAAAACAATAAAAGTATACTTTGACTGTTTTTATTCTACTTGATCGTCTAAATGTTGTTTGATAAATATGTAACATATTTTAATGTACTTACCTACACTAATACATACAACCAGCTTTGATTACAAGCTATTTTATAATGTCCCGTACTTTTTGTACGGTTAGCAGAAAAATATAAAAAATAATTGTATATTTTGTACAACTAGGAAAAAATGATAATTCTTTGTTTTTTGACTCGTGCATCCATATACAGCACAATATATGGCGACGTAATTTTGCGCGGAAAACGTGCTGCGCGAGCGCTCAGACGTGCGTTCGACAACCGCCTGGCACTTGTTCCGTGCGAGGAACGGTCTAGCTGTAGGCTAAAACCGCGCGACCTTGAGCGAGTGAGGATGCACTGCCTTGGGAGTGAATGCCCTGAGTCACAGTGGGAACGTAGAGAGCTGCTGTTATTTTTTTAAGGCTATACAGGGTTACTGGTAATCAGCCTGCATTACTTTAAAAGCATGTTCTGAACATTTAAACAAACAACTTTTATCAAAACAAATCCCAAAAATAATGTGTTTTTTGTCGTCTCTAGCACTGTTTAGTGTTTATTCATTTCGGCACATCATTTATCGAGCGTTTAAGAGTGCGCGCGCTGTTACGAAGAGTTCGATGCTTTTAGACTGGGCAAATGCACTTTTTTTATTTTGTATATGAAAAAATATACGAATTTTTACAAACTGCATAACAAAAGTTGACATATTTAATGCACTAACTAACATTAAAAGGATGCAGGCTAATTATTACCTATAACCCTGATTATACATAAATTAAAAATAACAATATGGCTGCTTAAGCTTTTATCTTTTAATACTATAGTTATTCATGTTAAATAAATGTTGACAGAGGAAACTCCAGAGAATGCAGAGGAGATGGATGAGTCGGAGAACATGACCATCAACGATGAGCTGGATCAGCTTGAGAATTGGGGAGACGAGGCCACCGTCGATGAGATACTGGCTGATGAGCAGGGAAACCAGGCCGGTGAGTTGGGGCTCGGGGAAACACATCCGGGAACACTCGTATACTAGCGGTCAGACCCAGCTTCGCCCGTCGTAAATAATATAGTCGCACATAATACAGTACAGGCACTCAGGTATTACGGACATATCTATACAACGGTGAATGATTTCCCCCGACAAAAACAAGAACAAAATTAAAAATTTTGATTGAACCCCCGACTACCTCGGATTTGTTATCTGTACATCATTCTACTAGTCAAGCCCTTTCATTTGATACCCATATTAAGGGAGTTGTGAAAAAATAAATGTATTTCGTCATTTTGTGGTAGCGGCCATCTTGGATTTAAAATTTGTCACAGTGCAACGTATTCTACTAGTCAAGCCCTTTCATTTGACACCAATATTGTGGTAGTAGTGAAAAAAATAATATAATTCGCCATTTTGTGGTGGCGACCATCTTGGATTTTTCAAAATTCAAAATTCAAAATTTATTTAATTCAGGTTACAAAACCCATATACAATTAATAACATACAACAATTAATTATCAGTCATCATTTTCATTAAAGTCAATTTCAATAGCAATATAATCAAATAAATTAGCAGCAATAATTAATTATAATAAAAACATGTCAATAATTCATCCTCTTACAACACAACAATACATTATATAACACACAAAATGTAAAGTCAATAATAAACCAAGGGGCAGTCAACATCAATAAAAGTAAATAAAGGAATCGTATGTCAGATTTTTCTGCACTAAACTAGTACCTTCGCTCGGGCATAGGCACTGGCACGTGCCTGTTACAGCAATGTCCGAGGAAAGCACAGTCTAAACGAGTTGCTATCACATTCAAGACAGTGTTGGTGTTGGAGGGTTAAAACCTTATTGCTAATCCTGGCCGACTTCAATTTATTGAAATGACTGACATTGTGTTCGGTTTTTAGTTAAGAAGAAATGTTTTTACATGATGTCTTGTGCTTAATAAATTCTGCTTATATTTTACACCAAATATGTGTTTAATATGATTTATAATAGGTTATGGTTCAGCAAAAATAGTGCAACGTTATTGTAAATATGTCGGAAACGAAAAATCATAGTTTTTCACATGAAAAATTACGCGGACGTGAAAATTACGTCGAGTGGAAATTTGTTATGAAAAATGCATTGATTCACGACAATTTATGGATCTGTATAAGCGGTTACGGTAACGATGACAAAACAACGTCCGAAGTGAAAATCGACGTGACGAAATTGCAAAATCAAAAATTTGCTTGAGCGTTGAAAAGTCATGTTTTCACATTTGATGTCAGCGGATACGGCGAAAGACGCCTGGAATGCGCTGGAACGTGCATATGATGATAAAGGACTCGGTTCAAGAGTGAGAACTCTTCAGAACTTGTGCGCTGTCAAACTGGAGAACTATTCTAGCATGGAAGCTTACGTCAATGAAGTATTGTCATTAGCGCAGCAATTGGCGAATATGAACAAACCTGTTGATGACGAGTTTCTTGGTGCGTTGATGCTCAAAGGTTTACCGACAGATTACGAGCCCATGATCATGGCACTAGAGCATTCGGGAGCTGTCATTACTGCTGATCTAGTCAAATCGAAACTGCTACAGGATCAACGTTGGACTACTCGTGGAGATTCGAGTGAGTGCTTGTATTCTACAAGAAAAGGCGCTAGTACGAGTGACTCCTGGACGAGAAAAGCGCAGCAGCACAAGGATGAGTCAAAAGCGAAGGATAATTCCGCTAGAAAGAAAGAACCGTGGTGCTGGAAGTGCAGACAGAAAGGACATCTGAAGAAAGACTGCCGGAACGCGAAGGATTCTTCAGGAAACTGTGTCTTATCAGCATATAGTACTGGAACTGACTCGGAATCTTCGTGGTACATAGACTCGGGGCTACAAATAACATGACTGGCAGGCGTGATTTGATGACAGACTTCAAATCGCGAGATGGTCACGTCACCATTGCTAGTGGAGATAAACTGCGGTGTACAGGTATAGGTACTGTTAAGTTGTCGGATAGCGCGACGTTAACTGATGTGTTGTATATACCTAAGCTGTGTGTAAATCTCATATCTGTTTCGCAATTGATTAAGAATGGTTGTATTGTTAATTTTGATACTACTGGTTGTACAATTTCTAAGCTGGGCGATGTTTTGATTAAGGCAAATGACGTTGGAGGGCTTACAGACTTCAGACCTGCAGTCTACGGGCGAATCTTACTATTAGCACTGCAACTTGGCATCAAAGACTTGGCCATTTAAGCGCCAACAATATGAAGCTTTTGAGGCAGGGACTTGCTAATGATATTAGTTTTCAGGACGACCCTTGTAAAGACGTTGCCTGTGAAGTTTGTTTAAAGGAAAGCAAGCTCGGTTTCCTTTTCCCAGCAATCCTGAGAGTCTCTGTGGCTGTAAAGCGGTTGGATTTAATCCATACCGATTTGTGTGGTCCGTTGCCGGTGAATTCGCTTGGAGGCAAGAGGTATATCCTGGCATTCTTGGATGATCATTCGAGGAAGGTGTTCGTGTATTTTCTGAAGCGTAAGAGCGAGGTGAGTGAATACACGAAAAACTTTATTAAGCTAGTCGAAACTCAGACTGGTGACAAAGTTAAAGTTTTGAGGTCGGACAATGGGACCGAGTATGTGAACAGAGACCTTGAAGGTTTTTGAAAGGTAAGGGATAGTCCATCAGGTAACTGTGCCTTACAGCCCTCAACAGAACGGTTGTGCGGAAAGGCTAAACAAGACCCTCCTAGAAAAAGTAAGGTGCCTCTTGTATACTTCGAACCTAGACCACAAGTTTTGGGCAGAAGCTGCCTGTACTGCTGCACATTTAATAAATGTGTCACCTTCGAAAAGGCTCTCAGGGCAAACTCCTGAGGAAGCCTGGACAGGTAAGAAGGTTAGCTTGAAACACTTACGTGTATTTGGCTGCGAAGCTTATGCTCACGTTGATAAAGTGAAGCGGAATAAGCTTGAACCAAAAAGCAAGCGTAGTATATTTCTTGGCTATGACGGTAATGGATATAGGCTCTACGATTCGGCGAAAAATATAATTTTTTCGTAGTCGTGATGTTGTTTTTAACGAAACAATTTTTCCAGGTGTCAAGAGTAAACGGCCCGTGGAGATCTTCTTTCCGACTAGTGATGACGGAGATACCGTTGAAGATGCGGATGTTCGTGATCAGTCTGGGACTGAGCTTGAGGTGGAGATGCCATCACTACCAACTGTAGAGGCTGAGGTTGAGGCGGAGAGACCGGTAGCGCCTGAAGTGTGGTTTGAGGCTGTCGAGCAGGTGCCGAGTTCATCTACTGATACAACCAGAATGCCACGGAAGCCACCATCTGACGGACCAGCCTATAATTTACGGCCGAGAGTACCGAGGACGATGTCTGCGCTCGAGACAGAGTTGAGTGAGCCGACGAATGTCAAGGAAGCTTTGCAATCGAGTGATAGTAAGCTTTGGCGGCAAGCTATGCAAGATGAGATTGATTCGTTCAATAAGCATGAGGCTTGGGAGCTAGTTGACAGACCGGCAGACAAGAATATTGTCAAGAATCGATGGTTGTTTAAAATCAAACGTGACGCCAATGGCAAAGTGGCGTGTTATAGAGCGCGATTGGTTGCAAAGGGTTTTACCCAAAAGTTCGGAATTGACTACATGGATACTTTTTCTCCGGTTGTGCGACATAGTTCGTTGAGAATGCTGTTGTCTCTTGCGGTTGAATTAGATCTGAAGATTGATCACCTTGACGTCAAGACTGCTTTTCTGAATGGCAATTTGAGTGAAGAAATTTATATGTCACAGCCTGAAGGTTTCGTCAAGCAAGGCAATGAGCATATGGTCTACAGACTCAAGAAAGCCGTGTACGGGTTAAAACAGGCGTCACGTGCCTGGTACGATAAGGTAAAGGAAGTTTTACTCGCAGAGAATTTCACGCAGAGCAAGTATGAGAGCTGTATCTTCAGTCGCCGAGTGGGTAAGCGAACTATTATTATTGCTCTCTATGTAGACGATTTTTCGTTTTTACGACTGTGACGAGCTTGCTGATAAGCTAAAAACGTCATTGAAGTCTCACTTCACAATTAAAGATTTAGGTGAGGTTAAACATATGCTAGGCATCAAAGTACAGCGCACTAGTCGTGAGTTGAAGCTGAGTCAGAAACCCTATATTGAAAAGCTTCTTGAACGTTTCGGTATGAGTGACTGTAAAGTTGCTAAGACGCCCTTAGATGTAGGTCTGAAGTTTTCTGATAGCGCCACCCACGAGAGTAGACTACCGTATCAGGAGCTGATAGGATGTTTATTGTATATAGCTGTGACCTCAAGACCTGACATTTCATTTGCTGCATGTTTCTTAAGTCAGTTTAATACTTGCTACACAGCGGAACACTTTGCAGCGGCCAAACGTGTATTGCGATATTTAAAAGGCACAATGAATTTAGGTCTTGTGTACAGAAAAAGTGATGAACATGATAAATTTCATGTTTATGGATTTACTGACGCTGATTGGGCTAACGGGCGGACCGTAAATCTTACACGGGGTATATTTATAAGCTAGGTAGGAATGTTATTTCCTGGGGTTGTTATAAGCAATCGTGTATCGCACTTTCGTCTACCGAGGCGGAGTATATAGCTTTGTCTGAAGCTGCCAAAGAGGCGGTATACGTCCGTGCGGTTCTTGCTGAGTTGATAGGTCAATGTCACACTGTAACCCTGTATAGTGATAATCAGTCTGCGGCGAAGCTGGCTAGTAACCCAGTGTTCCATAAGCGAACAAAACATGTGGACATTAGATATCACTATATTCGTGAAGCTGTTGAGAATAGGGTGCTAGAACTGATGTACATGCCAACAGAGCAGATGACTGCTGATGTGCTCACGAAGGCACTGCCTAGCTGTAAGCACTTGTCGTTTGTACGAGATATGCTTGAAGTCCTCCAGGATTAAGAGGGCGTGTTGGAGGGTTAAAACCTTATTGCTAATCCTGGCCGACTTCAATTTATTGAAATGACTGACATTGTGTTCGGTTTTTAGTTAAGAAGAAATGTTTTTACATGATGTCTTGTGCTTAATAAATTCTGCTTATATTTTACACCAAATATGTGTTTAATATGATTTATAATAGTTGGGACTGGCCCGTACTCTTCGCACCAACGATGCAGCACGCAAGCGCATGGTCGCATGAAAGCAGGCCACGTGCGCATCTGCGAACATGCCTGAAGCGCTGCAGAATCGAGGCAGCCCCAACAACATCCTGAACGCGTTGTTGTACAGGATACGAAGGTCACTGTACCTCTTTTTGGTGTAATTTGCCCACAAGCTACACGTGTAGAGCGATGTACAGTACGCTCTGAAGAGCGTAACTTTGACCTATTTGAAATATAATATATAAAAAAAAAAATTTTTACAATATAATACATTTTTAATAATAATAAATTTTTTAATACAAATTTCAAATATTATATATAATATAATATTTGAAATTTGTTATTATGTATTGTATTCTACTGGTCAAGCCCTTTCATTTGATACCCATATTGAGGTAGGTTGTGAAGAAATATTTTGTCCGCCATTTTGTGGAGGCGGCCATCTTGAATCTATATTAACCAAACATAGCTAAGAACATCCCCACGGAAATCAACCTTCGAATAAAAAAACCGCATTGAAATCGGCCCATCCGTTTGAGCTCTACGGTGCCACAGGCAGACACACACACAGACAGATAGATAGACAGACAGACAGACAGATAGATAGATAGACAGACAGACATCGACGTCAAACTTATAACACCCATTTTTTGGTCGGGGGTTAAAAAGGGGTGTTATAAGTTTGACGTCGATGTCTGTCTGTCTGTCTGTGGCACCGTAGAGCTCAAACGGATAGGCCAATTTCAATGCGGTTTCTTTTATTTGAAAGTTAATATCCGTGCGGATGTTCTTAGCTATGTTTGGTTAATATCGATTCAAGATGGCCGCCGCCACAAAATGGCGGACAAAATATTTCTTTACAACCTTCCTCAATATGAGTATCAAATGAAAGGGCTTGACGAGTAAAATACTATACATAAGAAAACTAATAGAGTCAGGAAGGGGTGGGGTTAACATTCACGGGGAAAAAATACAATTTATAAGATTTGCGGATGATATCGCAGCTTTGGCTGAAACTCTATACAGTTGGAAGAACTATTACAAGATGTAGACTTAATATTCACAGAATTCGGAATGAAAATAAACGTAAAAAAATATAAAATTTTAACTACTTCAAAGAAGAAAGTAATAACTAAAAACCCAATTAGACTTAACTCAATATCCATAGATAACGTAACACAATTCAAATATTTAGGCAGTGTGATAACCAATGATTCCAGGTGTACACCAGACATTATAGCTAAAATAGCAATGGCAAAAAGAGCTTTTAACAATAAAAAGCGTCTGTTTAAAGCCCGAATATCAAAGAATATTCGCAAGAGGCTGATTAAGATCTACATCTGGAGTATTGCATTGTATGGCAGCGAAACGTGGACCATGACTCAAAGGGATAGGGAAAGATTAGAGGCATTTGAAATGTGGTGTTGGAGGAGAATGGAGAGAATCAGCTGGAAGGAAATGAAGAGCAATGAAGAAGTTTTGAAGACGGTAGAGGAGAAAAGAACATTAATGGAAACAATAGAAAACAGAAGAGGGAAGATGTTGGGACATCTGATACGACACGACAACTTCATTAGAACAATAATGGAAGGTAAATTAGAAGGGAGGAGGAAGAGAGGTAGACCTAGGAGAAATTACATGAACCCAGCGAATGAGAAGATAAATGTATGTCGTATCAGGAAGTCAAGGAGAAGGCGGAGTGTAGAAGTACATGGAAGGAAAGCGTCGCTCTTAAATTATGAATGAAATGAAGCTCATCGTTACGTTCGTAATTGAAAAAATCTTTCGGATGAACTCGGGACGTCGAGTGTGAGAGCGAGAAAGATAGTCAGCTGCTGTTGTTAGTCACTGTCGTGTCGCCGTGTTTACTATATCCAATTTATAGTACCTGGTTGACCGAGCTTTGAGGTTTTTTTAAATGATATATAGGCAGGTGCGAATTACGTAGTGATGACTTACTTAGACCTACTTAGATACGAATTAAATGCGTTTATAAAAGGCTATAAATATAAGATTTTCTCAGAAAAAAAAGATCAAAAAGAAAAATCTCGACTGTAACCATCAGGATTCGCACCGGGGCCTGTTGACTCCGAGGGCGAGCATATTCCGTCTGAACCATTTAGACTTAAAGAACAGTGGCGAAATAAGTTATCGTATTCTAATGACATTATAGGAGTTTTTCATTGCCTAAAAACGCGCATAAAATGATGTTTTAAAAAAATAAAACCTAGCT
Organism: Ectropis grisescens; assembly: GCA_017562165.1. Lineage (NCBI taxonomy): Eukaryota > Metazoa > Arthropoda > Insecta > Lepidoptera > Geometridae > Ectropis > Ectropis grisescens. The sequence continues at coordinate 3,296,457 of CM029792.1, read as the reverse complement.
AGATCGATTTATCGTCCCCGAAATCCCCTGTATATACATAATTTCATGAAAATCGTTCGAGCCGTTTCCGAGATTCAGATTCTATATATATATACCTACAAGAATTGCTCGTTTAAAAGTATAAGATGTAATTATTTTTATCTTTAAATATTAAAATTGTTGGACTAGTTATATCTGATTTTACTTCTGCCCTGCGGTAATAAGTACACACATTTGTTTTTGTTACAGAGGCGGCGCCGGAACCGGAGCCTGAGCCAGAGCCAGAAGTGGCGCCGGAAAAGGAGCCCGAGCCCGAGCCTGAGCCAGAGCCAGAGCCGGTGAAGGAGCCCGAGCCAGTGAAGGCGGCGCCGGCGCCGGCCAAGCGGAACTCGCCGCGCGGCCGCGGCTACGGGCGCGGGTCCCGCCGCGGGAGATACTAACTCCACTACAATACACATGGTGACTACAAAAAACTAATTACTCCATCAGTTAGATAAAAAAAAATATTTTATACGTATTTTTGAAGTGTAAACTGCTTTTGACGCACCACATACAAATTCTCCGTGGGCTGTGAATTGAGCTCAAGCGGCAATCTTACGTTTGTCATTTCACGTGTCTCTTTTATCGTCACGTTCGTAAATGAAAGAAATCTTCGGGTGAACTCGGATGATCTAGACGGCCATGGTCATGCGACCCTCCGGTTTCACCCGCGTAGTTTCCAAAGTGAACTATCAAATTCTGCGTTATTACTTTTCACTTCTATCGTCAGTCCCTTTGACTGCGATTTTTTCTTTATTTTCCACAAATGTTAAATGACGAAGATACAGCGCTTAGAAGTATCGAGTGACGTCACGTCTATATATATGATTTTTGTGGAAACGTGACGTCACAACCGCTCACACCGCGTCACAAGTTTGATGACCTATATATATTTGACGATTTTTAATAATTCGGTAAAGCTAAAAATACGTGTTTCATATTTTTCGATTGTCTACCTGACGGACTAATTAGAATGGTTTATTTTTGAGCCAGTCGTCATCTAAATTGTATGGATACGGGTGACTTGCTGGGGGCGAAGTGTAAACCAGCGTAACTGACGTAAAAGCTAGCAAATATACGGAACGTAAGGTAGACTGGTCGCTCTAAACGATTTAAATTCTTTAATGATAGTTTTAATTTCTTTTTAGGCTATTTTAGTTGTAACATTGGGATCTGTACTTTATCATGTAACTTTACTGCAATGAGTTGTTTTTGGTATGATAGTTGTGAAGAGTTGAGTGAAAAAAATGTCTAATTATTAACATTGAACATGCTTACCAATGTCTCATAACAAAATGACACAGACACAGACCTTTGGCAAAATTGAGAACTATTGATGACAATTTTTTAGCAAAAATATCTCATTGCTATTTGTAATTAATATCCTGTATTAGTGGGTCTTAGTAGGAGTTATAGTTAGTATAAATAGTTATATTGTCTTTAGTATCGGAGCGATGTTCTTATTTCTCATATATTTGCTAGCGTTTACATGACAATATGGAGTGTTACTAACAACCTTCTCATACTGAGAGCGAGTAGTATCATCAGTTGACAAACATCTTATCAGGCAAAGATCTTTTAACTTGAACTGTGTCTTATAAGCTAGATGGTAGAATGAGGGGTTAGATATGGGCTGCGTTAGTGGTTGGTGGTATACAGGTACAGATGTTGTTAAAGAAGTTTTCCGGTAACTAAAACATAAAGGAACATCCATAATACGTGACCCATTTACAGGGTTTCTTCAAATTAACCATGCAGAATATAGTCTATATGTACTTATATGTGTCACAGGCGGAAGGTAGGCTATATTTTCAATGGAATCTCGCCTATTTTCAAGCTATACCCTAACAGCGCGTGCAGTATTTCATGGTTATAGACTGGCGCAGATATGCCGAGACATAAAACTAATATAAAATTGAAAATTTACGACGTAGTTGTCGACCAAGATGATTTACAACTCGCGGATACCTAGATTTTGATATTTAGGACGTTTGTCAGTAACTATAATTTATCTCAATATGAAATAGTCTTTTCGAATATTTTTCTGAATGAATAATTAATCTAAACTTATTAGTCGTAGTGTTTCTCTGCTCCCTGTAATGCAAGTGCTAACTTATAAAATGCCAACTCCCCACCATATCTTTTTACAAAATGCAATTGATCCATCACTAAAAAAACTCAAAGCAACAATAAAAGAAAAATGTATTATACATACTTTACTGGTTCTGTGTAATCTTATGTAGAGAATGTATTTAACTTGTCTTTATGTTTTTTACAATATGTATTAAAAAAATGAGAAATTAAATTTGTATATATATATGTAACAGTCAATAATTAGTATATTGCACTGTCGTGGTTTTGTGTGTGTACCATTTACTTTCAAATACTTATATGAATAATGAAAGAGTGGTTGTCTGGCTATGTGGGATAGAGCAGGGAGTGGACGGATTAGGGTTTAATAATGAACTGGCAACAATAATGATGTTTATTGTTCAAATGAAATTTATGACAAATATTGACAAATTCAGATGCAGATTGTCTCCACGTAACTAAATCAGTAAATGTGCATCAGTCTCTAGGGGGCCATCCATAAATTAAAACGTCACACGAATTTCAAAGTTGGTTACATTTTTGAGACCTCCTCCCCCCTACCTAGTGTGATGTTACGTATTTTGCAATTTTCGTTTAAATTTAGTGTTGTAATGCTTAGATATGAAATGCGACATTTTTAAAAATGTGACTTCACAAAATTTGATGCCTCCCTTCCGCCACTAGTCACACTTCATCGCCCCCCTACCATCCTTGACGTGTGCCGTAATTTATGGATGGCCCCTTATGATCTAGTACTACTAAGCAATTTGGTTCTATCACGCCGGAAAAAGCGACACCGGTTTAAGGTTGCCGATGACGTTACGAAAACTCTAACAAATACATGTGACACATACAGCCAAGCGACGTAATATGATGCCCTGGGTGTTACCTAATAGAAACAATCTGCTTTTTTTGGTAAAACTCTCCAAATTAGGCTGTATCAGTGCTTTACAAGTGACCGAGTGGTCAAGTTCAGTCTTTGATGTAAAAAAATACATTATAATCCTTTCTGTAGGTCTAGGTTCTAGGTAACAACACTTACCAAGTAGACATGTCCTCATAACCACCATTTGTGAAATGTTGTAGTTACACTTCTATAGATTAGGAAAGGCATTATTATTTTGATGTTTATTTTGTATGTTTATAAGAGCTGAGAATTCTTATTTTAAATATAATATAGCTTTTAAGTATGTACCTATGTTAAAATTTCATCAATGATTTAATTTTTTGGTATCAAAATTCTACATTAAGTATAAATATTTAGGAATTTGTTTATTCCCTAAATAATGTTAAGTAATTTAGAATTTAGTGTAATTTTATCTGCAGTAACCCCGTACCAAGTCGAAAGAGTGATCTACTCATCTTGATGGACAACTTACAATGGAACCAACTAAAAAAATCATAACAAAATCACTTATTTCCTTACAAAGTTGCCTTTTGTGTCAGACAAAATTCATAAATAGATACAAAACTATCTATAGAAAATTATTAATAGAAAACTTCTTATCTAGCTCCACAAATAGCGAGTTTTTTGTTAAGAGAGCAATCTCTTCCAGTTCTCTGTTGTCTTGGTGTCATCGAAAGATAAATAATTGATTTTTTTCTAGATTTGTATTTTGGTGCGACACTGAAGTTGTTTATATTGATGAGTTGAAAACTTTTTGCAGCTGTTACTATTAAGTGCTGAAATTTTTTATGTTTTTTCTATAGACATTGTATTGTAAGATTCTAAGTTGTACTAGGGGCAGCTGTTTCACCATCTTATGTCAAATGCAGACATGCCATCTTGCTTGTCATTATCGTTGTACAATGTACTGGTAATTATCGAGGTAACAATTTACGGCAAAAATCTACTCTGAGAATAGTTGCCCTCATTCTAATTAATGTCCTTTATGTAGTGGTAGGACTCTACATTTGCAATGATTGTACCGCCAAGCAGTAATGTGTAATCTTTTCTATGGTCTGATTCCAGAGTAGTTACAGAACAAATGAATCTAATTCATACATGAAATTATAGTATCTGAGTGACGAGCATGGTACACTGCTAGGCAGTGATTTGAAACAGCTGTGTAACAATGTCCTGTGATGAGCAGACGTGTTGCTTACCATTAAATTTGTAGAAAACTAAAAACAATCTCTGGATTCAAACATCTGATTCAAAATAAAGAAATGCATTCCATACACAACACTTTTAAACAAGGATACTTCATAACAATATTCATAATGGAAACATCGGTAGAACATAAAATTTTCTTGAGATTAGGTTCTATTTTCATCTGGCGGAGTTGATGTTGCAAATAATTTATAATATCAACACTATCAGATAAATATAGACCCTGAATTTGAGCACTTTTATTGTTAGTAATGTAACTCCTAATTTGAATGCTCTGCAACTATTCTATAGTTACTTGTAAGATTTTGAAGTGTACCTTTGCAATGGTTGTAACATTATGTTTGTTGATGTGTACATGTGTACTCAGAGTTCAATATTCTCAATAATACTTTAAATTCATAATAAACTTTTTAATCAAATATGTTGCGAATTTTATTTCAACATTCTCAGCCTGTATAGGTCCACTTTTATACATTCCTATAGTCCTATTAGGGGCCATAGTTTTAATATTTTTATACCCCCCCTCCCTTGTCCTTGTCACAGTTGCTCACATTTTTTTATTTATGAATGGCCCCTAATACGCCACTCTGCCCGATCCTCGGTCCGTTTCCTATCGCGACACGTCTTACAGTTCTAGCTGCCTTTCGTATGTCGTCACTCCACTAGGGCCTTCCTTCTCTATGTTTACCAATTTTTGCGTTCTCGAGACCCCGTATCATTTTCTAAGTATGAATAATATCATGAGGACAGTGAGACTGCCACAATCCACCGCCTTCAATTCAATTTATGTATTCGAACCTTAGGATATTACATTACTTGGTAACGTCACATAAAATTTAAAATAGGAATAGGTACCGTTTACATCATACTAATTTAGGTTCAACAATTGAAGCTTCAAATGTGAGCTAGAGGATAACGGCTTTTTTTAAATGTGCTGATTTCCTCACGTTTTTTTTAACCATATTATGGCTTCCATATAAAAAAAATTGCAGCCATAGAAACTGCCGCTAGTAGTGAAAACATCTAATTCAGAATTTTATTGCTTACTTAGGAAACTGCCGCGGGTGAAACCGGAGGGCGTGGCCTTGTGCATAGCCATCTAGAATTGCGTCAGCCAATGGGAAATGCTGATGCATTTCTAGATGGCCAATGGCCATGGTCCCGAGTTTACCTGAAGATTCCTTATCATTCCCGAGCGTGACGCTAGAATTCAATTCACAGCCAAAGAAAGATGTCTGTGCCGCGCCTAAAGAAGTTTTAATTTAAAAAAAAGTCAAGTTGAACATACAACATAGCATAGCACATCTCTGGTGGAAAAGTAAGCTTATAGGAAGTGATGATAACGAAATTTAACATCAGTACTTAGAAAAATACTCATGAATTTTGTTAATATTCTGAACTGTAAGATGTGTTAGGTACTACAAAACTAAAACCACAAATTATACCAAACAGGATTAACAGGATCTAAAAGAGAATTTTTTTTTGACAGCGCATAGAACCCTGTGCAACGATCAATTCAGAAATATTGCTACTTGTAATAAAGTTGTTGTTACCCTGAAACTGAATGAATGAATAAGTAGTAATACCTATTTCTTCTATTCATAATATATTAGAGACAACTGTTTTGCAAAGGACTGTGAGACGATCTTCTTAGCATTCCATGGATTTACCGTGCGGGTCCATTGAGGCAGAGAGAGAAAACCCGAGACTCCGGCGTAAGTTTAAGGGGCACCTTTCTGACGTACATCAACACTCGCCTTCACACACACACACACTTCACTACTCGTTTTTCTCTCCCTGCCCAGCCAAATCTGATATGAGCCTACTAGGTGCAGCTTTATTTAATTCATAAGAACACTTGGTAACATTATTGACAAAAAGGCAAAGAATCTGTGTACATCATTGACGTAGGTGTACTTAATAAGATAAAAATATAGTATAATATATCCCTATATATAAATATAGCCCTCGTCAATTAAGTGGAGCTGTAACAATGCTTTGTCAAACACAAAATAACAAATAATTAATACATACAGTATAGATCCTACATAAGTACAAGCAATTTTACATCAATAGGTACCTAATTTCAAATACATTACGTACATTATCATCTTTGAGAAAGTCATCGTTCATATTATATTAAAATATGCCTTGCTCAAAATTCTTATCTTCAATTTTGTTTATTTTTTTTAATTAAGGGACCTACGGCATTTACTGAGTACCTACTGAACTTTGGGCCTGACTTGACTGCATAGTAGATATAAAGTTAGTAATTAAACAATGTTAAACAGAGAATAACCCTTTTTTTTTTTTTTGAGAACTTTTATTGAACAAATAATATGAGCCCAACATTTTAATAATATTGACATACAGTAAAAAAAACAGTACATATATAGCTCAATATAGGCAGGTGTATTCCAAAGTTTTGTCAATGATCCTCTTCTACCTTAACCTCATTTTTTACAAAGAAGAGCCCAATAACAAAATGCACAGAATGTGATATTTATGCTAGTTAAGGACTATCTAAATTAGTAGGGTTCATGTTATCAGTAAGTACACTTCCATCTATTAATAATTTTATTTATTGAAACCCCAGTATGGTACAAATTAGTCTTACTGAATATTATATATTATGATGTCACTTTTGATGCACAAATAGGTCTTTAGCACATTAATATTTACTCATTACGTATTTCTACGTTGACTTCTTTTTCTTCATTAAGCTTAAAAGTAATTGAGTATCACTTATCCGTGTTTTATGCCGCTTATTTTTACTTTCTACAGATTTCTTCTGCTTGAGTATTGCTACTTCGTCCTTTGGTTTGGCGGCCTTCTTTTTAGAAGATTTTTGGGCGAGTTCGTTTACTATTATGTCTCTTGATGTAACATTCTTGACGAGAGGACTACTTGCAGCTTCTTTTATCAAGATTTCCTTTTGAAATGTAACTTTTTTATCGGCAATTTGTTTCTTCTTAATTATCTTGTTAGATATACTGTGAACGACTTCAGTTTGCTTTTTGGCTAGTTTGTTCAATGCTTTGAACTTATTTTTACCGAACTTTACCATTTTGTTGAGTTAATTTTTAATACAAGAACAAGAAATAAAAGCCACCGCCTCCAAAAATCATACTATCTAACAAAACAACAAACAACACGTGCGGCGCGTCACGTAATCTGTACAGAGTACAGAGAGAATTTGACATTTTGACATCACAACCCCCAATGACAATGACAGTGATTTTACTGTGACACAATTGCATCTACTCCTAACTAGAGATGGGTTGTACTAAAAAACAAAATGTATTCTATACTAAATGCACTCAATCCACCATACAAATATTTAATATTTGGATTAAATTTTTCGTGGGCTGTGAATTGAATTCTAGCGTCACGCTCGGGAATGGTAAGAAATCTTCGGGTAAACTCGGGACCATGTAGAACCGGACCATTGGCCATGTAGAAATGGGCCTGCATTTTCCATTTGCTATCTAGAAATACATCAGAATAAATATCTAGATGGCCATGCTTAAGGGCACGCCCTCCTGTTTCACGGTCCGGTTTCCGTAGTTCCCAAAGTAAGCTATCAAATTCTAGGTAAATAAAATGCTAGGCAAACTTGAATGATTGAATGATTTTTCATTTTTAGTTTTTGTCTCTCTGTCTATCTGTTTGTTCCGGCTAATCTACGATGCGACTGGACCAAATATGACGAGGGTCTTACAACTAGATTGCTAATGTTCTAAGGCATAACATAAGCTACACTTACTTGACTAAAATAATTAGGGGTTCGAGAAAAAACAGAAAATCTTTAAAAAACGTGTGAAACCGCGGGTATCCCTAGTCAATCTTGTCGAAATGTTCTATAAAGATAAATTCTGCTGATTGAGCTGTAATTTAACAAATTCTGAAAAAACTGATACCATTTTTGGTTTGGTTTACTATGTTTTAATTCTGCCTTTACGTTTACGTCAGATAATTTAACAAAATGACAAATACAAATACAAATACAAAAATCTTTATTGCTGTTTGCAGGTAAGATAAGAGAGATAGTTGACCACTACAAACTGGCCTCTTGTTCTAGAGGTATGCAATATGTCTGGCAACGCAGTTTCCATTGGTCTGAATTTATGCAATGATAATAATAGTCAGCTGATAACGTCTTCTTCTTCTTTTTTCATTTTTAACTTTTAATCGGTTGTATCATATATGTCATCTGATTCATCGTCTATAAATTTCTGGCTTCTATCCCGTTGTGTTATGTTAGTGTGATATGTTTGATGAGTAGGTACAATTACGCCAACGTCTTGTGTTTCAGCAGGATAATGTTATGGACTTTGACAAGTGTGTGGTTTCATGTAGAATCCAAGGTCTTGCAGTAGTAGCTCTAGCAGTTCAGCCGTGTGAGCAATGTCAAAGAATGTCATTATGCATAGAAAAATCAAAAAAATAATAATTAAAAATAATAATAATAGTTCAATATGTATATAATAAAACAATGTCAATGTGTATAAAAGAATGTCAACATGTATAAAATTTAATATTTGTATACCTACTCAAAGAACTCTCACAATATATTATAGAGTAATCTGATTCAACCTGTCCGTTACAATATATTATCTGATCTAACATTAGTTAAATCTAGTTTCATAAAATATTGACAGTGGACACTAATGTGGCTAATGGAATTGAATGTGGAAGTTAATGGAATGCAAAAATGTTATGTTATACAAAATCTATACATCAGTATGACATAACAGGTAAGTATATTTGTAATCTGAAAACGGCGAAAAAAAGTCAAATTCTTTAGCTCGACAGAATTGGATGTAATTCACAGCATAGCGTTAATTAATGCACTTTTTTCTCGGAAAACCAGGAAAAAAATAAATTTGCCTGAACTCTTAGGTACACTTACAATGTCAACATGCACTTTTTAGTCACCAATCATTTCAAAGTGTATCATGTTCCTATTGGGAAATGAAACGCAAAATAAAACAGATGTGACTGTTTCAATACATTATTTATTGTCATTTTATCTCTTTTAAGACATCAAGAACGCTTAACAGAAACATCGACACAACGTTCTGAACATTATTACAAACATTATACTTAAATACACATTTAAAGCAGCTAAGAATTAAGATTATAGGAAATTCATCAGATAGCATTCATTCATTTTCAGAATGTTTTTTTTTTCAATTATTCGAAATTTTGTGAATAGTTAGGAATTTTCAAGTTGCAAATTATATGCATATTGTATATACCTGTCAAAGATAGATCTCAATTGCACCCTAGGTGGCGCCAAAGTGACATTTTGTTTGAGAAATTTCTTAAAATAAAACAAACATTGGTGTAATTGAAAACTACCTTTCACAGTTCCACATATTTGCATCTTGAGACACCTCTTTAAAAATATATTTCAAAATAGGAAATACCTGTGATGATATAGCCGGATATAAAAAAAACATATCATTATTTAATTTCATCTAAACTTGTAACCCCACAGAAATTATTTTAAAAATACTTAAACGTTACCAAATAAAACATTCGAAAATTCGGAGTTACGCTTATGACAAAATAATGGAATGTTTACGTATGATTCCCACATTATATTTACACTTACATCACAATCAAAATTGCTAAAACTTCCCTATATCTATAAAGTTTTAAAAATTATACCTAAATAAAAAATAATGGTTAGTCAAATACAGAGAGCTCACAATCTCGACAATTTCATAAAAATATATTAGAAAAAAAATTAAAACTAAAAAATATGTACTTAAAATTGCTTCTTTGGGAATGTAAATATAATAGCATTGAATGCACACAGCCATGATTTGGAATGACTTACATTTTGCTTTGAAGCTTGATCAAGCTTACACTGGCGCAAATATAAACTTAGTAATAATTAAATGCGTTTTGCAAACATTATAACATGACTGATCATTATGCACGTGAGATTATACACATATATATTTGTATTATATTTATTTTACTTAAAATTTAGTTTATTCTCTATGCGTTATTTGACACTTGCTCCATTTTTTTACATTGATTTACAAAAGCTATCGAGCAGAAGCTATATAATGTACATTTCAATAATAGTTGATATTATTGTCCATTTTAAGCAGCTTTAGCCACCGACTTAAAATGAGTTCTACAATAATGAAAATAATGGTGATTTTATCTAATGAAACCTCAATAGAAATTTTGGTCAGGAGTATATAGTATAACTTACAAAATTTTATCAGGTTAAATGGATGCTGTACGAGTTACACAGGACACCAGTACTAATTTGAAAGAGGCTCCGTTTGTCTTATCATTACCCGCTGCGCAAGCGCTTTTGCAAAAAGGCGGGAAAACGCGGATATAAGTGCGATATTTACGTTTCGGCTTACAAAGTGTGACCGGACTTGAACATACTTCATATTTGAACCCCTATTACTCTCAACGGTGTATCTAACGGTAGCGTTGTTTATAAATATAGTATTTTTTCAATGTAAACTAACGGGTTTGACATTTGATCATAAGTGTTTTTGGGATGTTAAGTGGTATAGAAGCTACTGTATTTAAGAGAAGACATAATGATTTTGTTTTAAATTAAGTATATAGTGTACCAAAGATGAAGCAAAAATGATGAACAAAATTGTATTCGATACCATTAATTTCACGCCAATGTTTTTTATTTTTAATATTACGATTTTTTTGTTTTAATGGACTTTACTTTATGAATTACGTAGCGAAAATTGGATCGAACCTCTTTCCGCCTCGTAGGTGACTTGCATAACCCTGTCCAAATGGCAGTTTGTTTCGTTTATAGTTAATTGTATATTTCCCATTACCTTTGTCTAATTGTTAGCTGTTAAAGCCAGCTGTCATCACTGGCTTTAACGGTGAAGGAAAACATTATGAGAAAACTGGCATATTCCAAGTCTTTCGCAGTCATGCGTCTTCCGCCAACTCGCACTGGGTCAGCGTGGTGGATTATGACCTTGGCTCTGTCCTTGCGAGAGAACGCCCCGAGTCCCAGAAGTGGGCTTTTTGTGAGCCACATTTAGTGAGCTGATAATGTTTATGGATTACCTTTTTCAACATTAACTACATAATTTAATGAGCTATATTCTGTTACACTTATAAGCAGTGTATATTGTGTTGTGTTCTACATCCATACATACAACAAACCGCGTTCTATGCCGCGCCATGGGCCATACAATATGTATAATACGTACAAAAACGACATCTTCGTGGTACTTTCTTTGCCTGTTTGCACATAATAGGGGAATATAAAAAAAAGTTAATTAAAAGTTTTAACAAATTAAAATGACAAAAAAAAATTAAGAAGTACCAACACTGTAGCCATTTCAATTGACGATTTTATCACTTAATATCACTGTGGATTCATGACTATAAATTAAATATCGTGTGGATGGACATTCATACAATGTTGTAAGTCTTGAACATGTTAGTAAAAAAAACGTTTTTTTTGTTGCAATATTATGATAGGTCGAACAGTAACACTCATCGTTGTGAAAAAATCTGTAAAAATGTAAAAAAACCAGTCCGATTGTGTTTGTCCCAATGAACCCTTCACTGAGTCATGAATCAATCAGGAAAGTGACATTTATATGTAATTTAGTCCAACTTGAGGAATAATATAGTTTTTATTTTGATTATGTAATGGTCTTAATAATAATAATTGATAATTAACAATAAACTGATTACAATTACAAATTAATCGTTGAACCCAAACGAAATTGGGACGGGCCGCAATTATTTGATAGAATTGGCTGCATCATGAGTACCACAAAGATGTCACTATACAAATTCCTACTAGTACATGTGAAATTTCAACAACATACAACTTGCAATACAATTTTACAGCTAAACCTCTTCACACAAATTGTTTTAACCAGTAGCCTGAAACCACAAGGTTAAATTAAAAAAATTCCTTAACTGTGTGTGAAGACGTTAATAAATAGTTGATCGAAACAGTCCGATATGTCGTCTTGTCCGATGGCCTTTGATCATCGTTCTTCACTGAAAATAAAAAGATAACACATATTGTTTATATGTATAATAAGTATGTATTAACATCTATAAAAGTATTATATCAGCTATCCTGGCTGCTACAGTACAAGCTTTGCTTAGTTTGCGATCAGGTGGGGTTGTGTGTGAAATGTTCACCAACATTTACCTACTAACATAAATACATATATATATTGATGGATGTTCACGATTTGAACTTATTAAAAACTTGCTGCTAAAACGTCGATATATGTAACTAATAATTTAAATCATAATTAAGGCGTGATTAAAGCTGCCGAAACATCAATGTATTTAACTAATGTTTTAAATCGTGATTAAGTCGTGATTAACGCTGCCGAAACATCGATGTATTTAAATAATGATATGGACCGTGGGCCGTTATTACTCAGGACTCAAGTAATAACTGCTGACGTGTGCTAACAGCAACGACGTGTAATGCAGACTAGAAACAGAGATTGTCGATAAAAGTGAAAACTTACAAAATAGAATTCCAGCACTAAACAGCCCTGACGTTGCACAATAGGTACGTCATCTGTATTTTTTTTTTTTAAATATAGAGTGACGAGACGATCTGGACGTGTTCCTGATGGTAAGTAACATGCCTGACACATAACATCACAGTGACACGCAGCTCTTGGAACATGAAGAGTCCAAATCATTACCTAGCACTGCACTGCGCTCGTCACCCAGAAATCTAAGATATTATATCTCTAAGCCCTGTAATTTATCTGGAAACATTGCCCTTCAAACCGGAACACAGCAGTGCTTGCACATTACTGCTTGCCGGTAGAATAACTGACAAAGGTGTGGTACTTCCCCAGACGAACTCTGCCAAGAGTCCTACCACCACATTACACTGTATATATATCTACAACTATACTGTTAGTTCGCATGTTGGTGAAGCGACTCACAGAGTTTCACTCATCCCAAAAGCGGCTAACGCGAATGTCGCGCTCTGTCGCCACCACAACACGACATACAGCATATCGGTTGGAAGATGCCACTGGCTTCCGAAACACAGTTCTAACTAGCTCGGGCCAGTTGACTCCTGTTTTTGTGTGGACTTATTTTTAAGTTAGAAATAAATAAAAATTGATTTGGTGACGCGTATCCATAAGTTAGTTAGTACATAAGTAGTTAAACTATGAAATGTAACATATAAGATTGTGAATAAAGGGTTTTATTATTATCCATAAGATTACCTCCAATCATAATGATTTCAACGCGTCTAAAGAAATTTTCACTTCGTAACCATTATAGGAGTCTTAAACAAATAATGCTCTAAGATTAGAGTATATCACATTGGCAGGAAGAATCGTTAAAAAAGAATATAAACAGAAATCATACCTTCACTTTAGGTCTCGTAGCTAACGTTAATATTTGAATTAAGTGCGTTGCTGCTTCTGTAACAAAGAATAGGAGTTAATCATTATTAGACACACAGTGAAAACACAATATATGTATACCTACATACTTTTCTACTGAGGTAACGGTAGCGGTAATAGTTTCGCAAGTATTTGATTTTTCCCATCTCAAAAAATACTTAACGTGCTAAAAGGCTTATTACACTAGCCCAAATGACGCTACTGAATACAATGAAGTGTAAAACACTCAGAGTGTAATAGCATTCAGTACTAGTAAATTCAGTAGCGAGGATTGATTCCTTCCAAACTGGCTTCTGAATTCAATAACTAAATTTAGTCAACTTAAAGAAGTTTTAAATTAAAAGTTTCGACGCGCAACGGTATAAAAGCGGTGTAAAATAATACATCAGTCGACGTCGACAAGACTAAAAATTAGTCAGCCGTCATTTGTATAGGTATAAAAATAGTAATAATTCAGCCGACACGTGGGGAAGGCCTCCGAATCCCTGCTATGGGACATTTAGTGGGTTTTCGATTTTCGGTTTCGCTTAAAATGCTAAGTATAGTGGATACTGGCTACTGAAACTAAGGTTAGGAGGGTGTGCTGGATTTGATCTGGGGGCACTGCCGTGCCCCCGCTAATACTGATTACTGATCCTAAGGGTAGGAGGGTGTAGTGGATACTGACTACTGATCCTAAGTGTAGGAGGGTGTAGTGGATACTGACTACTGATCCTAAGTGTAGGAGGGTGTAGTGGATACTGACTACTGATCCTAAGGGTAGGACGGTGTAGTGGATACTGACTACTGATCCTAAGTGTAGGAGGGTGTAGTGGACACTGACTACTGATCCTAAGGGTAGGACGGTGTAGTGGATACTGACTACTGATCCTAAGTGTAGGAGGTGTAGTGGACACTGACTACTGATCCTAAGGGTAGGACGGTGTAGTGGATACTGACTACTGATCCTAAGTGTAGGAGGGTGTAGTGGACACTGACTACTGATCCTAAGGGTAGGACGGTGTAGTGGATACTGACTACTGATCCTAAGTGTAGGAGGGTGTAGTGGACACTGACTACTGATCCTAAGGGTAGGACGGTTTAGTGGATACTGACTACTGATCCTAAGTGTAGGAGGGTGTAGTGGACACTGACTACTGATCCTAAGGGGAGGAGGGTGTAGTGGATACTGACTACTGATCCTAAGGGTAGGACGGTGTAGTGGATACTGACTACTGATCCTAAGTGTAGGAGGGTGTAGTGGACACTGATTACTGATCCTAAGGGTAGGACGGTGTAGTGGATACTGACTACTGATCCTAAGTGTAGGAGGGTGTAGTGGATACTGACTACTGATCCTAAGGGGAGGAGGGTGTAGTGGATACTGACTACTGATCCTAAGTGTAGGAGGGTGTAGTGGATACTGATTACTGATCCTAAGGGGAGGAGGGTGTAGTTCTGTAGTTGATACTGACTGGTGATCCTCTGCAGGCACGCCATCCGCTTGGTGGGGTAGAGCAGCACCAGGTAGACCGGCACGGCGGTGAGGATCATGAGGCAGCCCACGCCGGTCTCGGCGGGCGACGCGAACGCGGGGAACGCTACCACGGCGATCGTGCAGATTATGTAGATTACTGGAACAGACAATCATCACTCATCAAAACAAAAAAATTAAAATGTTTTTAAGTTGGTTCTACCATTGACTTGTATACCTATTACTTGAAATCAATGGGTTCTACTTCTCTTGGAAAGCTTGGAAAAAAAATGTGAATGCATTCATAATGATACGCCCGCACACCGACAACAAAAAAACGATATGATGAAGTTGGCTGACAATGAATTTTACGAAGTGTACCTATCAGGGTCAGGGCGGGCCCAGCTTTGGGGCTCCGGGGGTCACATAGTCGTCGTTGTCAATACAAAAAACTGCGAAAAGTATATTAACGTACGTACGTTCTAATTAGTGGTCCACCTAAGTACTAGATCCAGCTAAAAAACAACAAAATGAAGTTGACTGACAATGCCTGAATTTTACGATGCGCGCGTACACCGACGCCCAAATAATGATATGAAGATAATTATGATGAAGTTGGGTGACAACTGTCTCTTCAGAGTGATGTTTTACAGTTTGCGCACACATCGACATTCGAATTCGACACACTGAAGTTAATTGCGCGGTTTTTTCTTATAAGGACCCGACGAGAGATAGCAGTTGGATTCAAGTGACCTTTGCCTAACCAACTTTGGGTTAGCACAAAAATAGTGTTAGTTATACTTTATTTCTTAAAAATGAAAGAAGTATGACTTCTTGCATGCATATATAAGGAAACAACATGCTTTTTTATGAGAAATCGAGACTGGACGAGGAAAACGTGCGCCAGTCTCCCAGAGCAGGTTATTATACTGCCAAGTACTACCTTGTAATGTTTTTTAGACTTTTATAGTTTTGTACTTGACCATCGCCATTCCGACAATCATGTTGCGAAGATACGTTCTACGAAGTCACTCTCGATTTGAAGACACCAGAGAAATTACAGGGCTTAGAGATATAATATCTTAGATATCTGGGTGACGAGAGCAGTGTAGTCAAAGGTAATGATCGTCATGTTCCATTACCATGTCAATGTCACTGTGCTGTTATGTGGCAGGCATGTTGTTTACCATCAGGGACATGTACTGCTCGTCTTGCCACTCAAGAAAATACAAGATTGTAACCAATGTGCTCAGCTGTATATAACAACACAGATAGGATATGAGGCTTTTAGTCGGCAGAGGGTCGACACAGGCTGTAAATAAAATGATGAAGATGAGAAGATCATAACCTTTATGTGTTCTGGCTTGAAGATCAACGTGTCCAGATAAATTAAACGATGAGCGCAGTGTACTGCTAAGTAGTGGTTAGAACTGTTCATGGGAACTTACTTGGGAAGAACAGGTTGACCTTGATGGGGCGCTCCAAGTCAGGTTTGGTGTACCGCAGTATCGGTAGGCAGAGTACTGCCGCTCCGATGCTTAGCTGAAATATGAAATAACCTTTTGAGCTTTTAAGCTAGAAGTATTTTTCTAAAGAAAACAATATGTTGTAAAACAAGGACAAATGAAAACTTTATCATACAAAATAAAGCATATGCGACCGCAGTGCAGTGATATGATTTGGACTTTTCATAATCCAATTGCTGCGTGACAATGTACTGTTATGGACAAACACGTTGCTAATAATTAGGCGTATATCCTACTCGTCCTATCAGTATCTTAATTTATGAAAATCCAGTGTCATGATTGTTGTTATCTTCACTAAGTCAACCGATATTCACAACAGTTGAAGTGCAGTGTGCTATATAGATTAGTTGTTAAGCCTAAACAAAGTTAGACGGGCTGCTAGTACTATACTGTAAAAATAAGACAAAAATAGTTGTGTTCTGTGTTAAACGCGGACTCGGGAAATGGCGGGGAGTGTGACAGACCCAGATGGCGAACTCGACGTAGTTGATGAGAGCGTAGATGTCGGAGCTGTTATAAAGAGAGAAGTGACTGACCCAGGTGGCGAACCCGACGTAGTTGAAGAGAGCGTAGATGTGGGAGCTGTTATAAAGAGTGAAGTGACTGACTCAGGTGGCGAACTCGACGTAGTTGAAGAGAGCGTAGATGTGGGAGCTGTTATAAAGAGTGAAGTGACTGACTCAGGTGGCGAACTCGACGTAGTTGAAGAGAGCGTAGATGTGGGAGCTGTTATAAAGAGTGAAGTGACTGACTCAGGTGGCGAACTCGACGTAGTTGATGAGAGCGTAGATGTCGGAGCTGTTATAAAGAGAGAAGTGACTGACCCAGGTGGCGAACCCGACGTAGTTGATGAGAGCGTAGATGTCGGAGCTGTTATAAAGAGAGAAGTGACTGACCCAGGTGGCGAACCCGACGTAGTTGAAGAGAGCGTAGATGTGGGAGCTGTTATAAAGAGTGAAGTGACTGACTCAGGTGGCGAACTCAACGTAGTTGATGAGAGCGTAGATGTCGGAGCTGTTATAAAGAGAGAAGTGACTGACCCAGGTGGCGAACCCGACGTAGTTGATGAGAGCGTAGATGTCGGAGCTGTTATAAAGAGAGAAGTGACTGACCCAGGTGGCGAACCCGACGTAGTTGAAGAGAGCGTAGATGTGGGAGCTGTTATAAAGAGTGAAGTGACTGACTCAGGTGGCGAACTCGACGTAGTTGAAGAGAGCGTAGATGTGGGAGCTGTTATAAAGAGTGAAGTGACTGACTCAGGTGGCGAACTCGACGTAGTTGATGAGAGCGTAGATGTCGGAGCTGTTATAAAGAGAGAAGTGACTGACCCAGGTGGCGAACCCGACGTAGTTGATGAGAGCGTAGATGTCGGAGCTGTTATAAAGAGAGAAGTGACTGACCCAGGTGGCGAACCCGACGTAGTTGAAGAGAGCGTAGATGTGGGAGCTGTTATAAAGAGTGAAGTGACTGACTCAGGTGGCGAACTCGACGTAATTGATGAGAGCGTAGATGTCGGAGCTGTTATAAAGAGAGAAGTGACTGACCCAGGTGGCGAACCCGACGTAGTTGATGAGAGCGTAGATGTGGGAGCTGTTATAAAGAGAGAAGTGACTGACCCAGGTGGCGAACCCGACGTAGTTGATGAGAGCGTAGATGTCGGAGACGGAGAGGTAGACCAGCGAGAGGAGCGCGACGGCCAGCACGGCGGGCGCAGGCGTGGCACGCGGCGTCACCATCGTCAGCATCTCCGGCATCTGGCCCTGCGCCGCGCCCGCGTAGAACAACCTGCGACATTGTAACTCACACTATAGCTACAAGGTTACAACTACAGTCAGGTGTTGACGTGTTCAACTATTTTTCTTTTAAACATATTACACAGAGTGCCCTTATGTGCCCATACAAATGTCAAATGCGCTTTATTGTAAAAAAATTGTCAACCCCGTTTTATATAGCGTTTCGTAAATGTGTGAATGTTTTGTTTAGGTGTCTAACATTTGTCCTAACCTAACCTTCTGTATAAACACAAACAGAGATTTATTTGCTGCTCTTGTGTAAACTTGAAGTTTACCAATGTGTGAAATAACGTTACTCCGCGGCCCGCAAACAATGTGAAAAAGTTTGTTCGCAAGCCAAACGTCTTGCGTCCTCCTTTGGTAAATCGTCAAAGTGTTACCTGGACGAAGTGAGCAGCACGCCGTTGACAGCGCCGAAGGTTGAAGCGGCCACGAACAGCGGGATGGAGAGCGCGAACCAGCCGAACAGATGTTCAGCGAACGTCACCGCCACCGCCGCCGAGCCCAACACCTGGGAAACGGCAGACGTAAATCAGCTATGCTCACTGAGTATGCTGTGAATTGACTTGATAGTCATAGCGTCCTGTGTCCATAGTGATGTCCTGATTGAAAAGGATAATCCAAGTCTTCTGTTAATCCAGCTGGAGGCTCTGGAGTCGATCAAAAGACGTGCCAAAGAATTGATAGGCACATGTGTTCGTAAAAGACTTCAAAATCTTGAACATGACAGGAGGGGCTTGAATTGGCTTGAATGAGAAGGCGGGTGTTTTCCCTCCTTTTTATTGTTGAGTTTCCTTTTCACTATCCCTATTGTGCATGACTTGCTTTGGAAAGGTCCAAAAGTATCCTGGCAGCTGCTCCGAGTACCATGGCAAGGGTATAGTGTAAAAGAAACACGGATTATAAAAGTAATGTGAATTTTCTCCTAATTCAAGCCACTCATGTCATGTTCCAGTCCTTTCCGATCAAGGGTTTCGTTGCCTACGAATCTTTTGGCACGTCTCTCAATGGATTTTGGGATCCATTCCCTCCATAAAAACGTTGAGAAAGTAGCATCAGCGAGGCTCTTTTTCTTTCGTTCCCAAGACCTACCAGTAAATACTCGTACCTAAACTTATCTTACTAAAGATCAAAAAGTAAGGCTAGGATATAAAACTCGTTTTTTTTTAATTTGATATTTAAACGAGGATTTTTAGTCTGGTGGCCATTTAAGGGCCGCGCCTCCTAAATGCGACGCTAGCGTGCGCGATAGCGGGGTTATCTAGTGTAGTCTATTATCATCTAGTGGGTTTTTTTAGATAGAAAATAGCAAAATCGGACTAATGAGCAATTAGAATTAGATTGAAAATGTTCCCTTATAACCCACTACTTTCCTTTTCTTCTAATCCAAGACATATTTTATGTAAAATACAGAACCCAAATGACAAAGACGGACGCCAGAGTCTGTGGAGTTGCTAAATTTAAAATATTTCTGCTGTGTTTAATAAGTGTGTATTTACAACTATATAAGTATGGTACACCATAGGAGCTAGATAGCCAAAATTGACCCCAAACTAAGTAAAGCCTGTTGTAGGCTTTGCTTATTTCGGATCAGTAAGATGATGTTGTGGGTGAATTGTTCACCAGTAAAAAGTACCTCAGTGGGTGATAGCGTGGTGTAGAAAGCGACGTTCGTGAAGGTGTAGACGACGGTGACCAGGGTGCAGGATATGGCGATGGCTCGCGGCAGGTTCTTCACCGGATCCTTCAGTTCCTCGATTATGAAATTCAGATAGTTCCTGAAATAAACATAAAACTTACTTATTCATAATCAGTTCACTGAATGTTCCTACAGCTGGGACTCGGGGCCTTCACTGGCAAGGAGATTGAACCCGGGGTGTCCGGATCTCTGTATAGTTAAGCAAACAATATCCGTTCTATAAGATTTGTTAAAACTCAATATTTAGATATCCCGTTTTTTTATTAATTTTTGCTGTCCTCTCTAGCACTGTATCGCGTCATATGCGTCGGCACTTCTTTTGTCGAGCGTTAAAGAGTACGCGTGCTCTTGTTACGAAGAGTTCGATATTGTTTGTTGTTGCACAGGACAAATACACTTTTTTTTATTTTGTATGGAGAAAAAGATAGGATTTTTTAAAACTTGTCCAATGCCAATAGTAGTTCGTTACAAAATGTATCAACAGATGGCGCCACCGAAAACGTTAACTCGCGGTAACGTTTCGTTTGTGTGTAATGAGATTATTTCACATGAATAAATTTTTGATATGCATTAAAACCACAACGGTTGTTTGTATTTGTTCTTACCTGGACCCTAATTATCTTTGGAATTGTTTCCATGGTCCTTCGAGCCGGATACAGTGCCTTAACGGTAAAGTGATTTTCAAGTGTGCCAGCGAACACACTTGCCGGCTTTTTTGCCTAAAGCACTAGAAACCAGCGGCGGCTTGCCACTGAACATTGTGCTCATCGTATTTAGCCCACTGAAGAGGGTTGATACGACTGGTTGGACCGAAGTGCGCCCGCACTACCCAACCGAGGAGGTGAAAAGGAACCGGAAGGAAGGAGCCAGACGAATTAATACAACTGGGAAGTCAGCATCGGTGACTTAGCAGCAGCCGTCAGTGACGTCACAGCCGTGACGTAAACAGCAGCATCATACAGTGAGGTTTGCCAGTGATAAATTGTGAGTACATTTATTTGGTGATTTTTACAAAGTTCTTCAAAATTGAGTTTGACAAAGTGCCATCGACTTAGAATATTTCCGTAACATTTTGGACTTTAAGTTTTGCATGTTATTTCATTAACTTAGAATCATTTCGTAAAAAGTGTACCGACGGGGAATCCACGCCGGTTTTCAACCAGAAGTGAATTACATTCCAAACACTTAGAAATTTTTTATGTTTTTGTCATCAACTTTATTTTAATAAATCTATTTTTATAACTAAATTCATTTCTTATCATCAAATAACTTCTAACTTAAACATTATCATTAAAATATGGCAGCAATTATTAAAGGTTTGATGCGTTTAAAAATTAATTTAGAAAAGGCTTACGAAAATTATAAAAAATCTCCAAAGGATCGTCTTGCTAAAGAGTCTTATTTACAAACTAGGTTGGAGGCTTTAGAAAGTCAGTGGAAATTAATATCGGACAATCATGCTGAATTAATTAATTGTATAACGGAAGTCATGTTGCAACATGAATACTTTTCTGAAAATGTGTTTTCAGACATTGAAGAAGTTTATGTAAATTATAAGTCTGATATTAAAGAAGCATTGTATGATTGTACACCAAGGGCTTCTTCGAGCAGTAATGTGCTAACAGTGTATAAAAATGAGAGCAATGTTTGTTTGCCTAAAATTAATATTCCAAGCTTTTCGGGTCAGTATTCTGAGTGGTCTAGTTTTAGAGACTTGTACGTATCATTGATTCATAACAATGCCTCCATAGATAACGTACAAAAGATGCACTACTTAAAGGGACATCTCTCAGGTGAAGCAGAGCAACTTCTGAGACATGTGCCCATTACGGGAGATAATTATGAAGAGTCCTGGAGAATTTTGAACGGAAGATACAACAATAAAAAATATCTTGCCAATGGTCTATTGAGGCGTTTTATGGATCAACCCAGCATTGGAATCGAATCTTGCAGTGCTATCAAAGAGATGTTGGACACAACTAACGACACTCTTAATGGATTAAGAAACTTAGGGGTTGAGGTAAATTCGTGGGATATAATAATTATTCATATAATTTGCATGAAGTTAGATTCCGAAACTCGTAAACAGTGGGAGACGAAGATAAGCGTGTCTAATGAATTGCCTAATTTACCTCAAATGAGGGAGTTTTTGGAAGCACGATTTCGTTCTCTCGAATTTCTTGCTCCAAAATCTAAAACTAGTTTTGCAACCCAAAGGACCAAAGCACTGCATGCAATTGCAAGCGATTCCAATGCTGCGACATATACTTGTTCATTTTGTAAGAATACTGATCACAAAATATGGCAATGTAAGGAATTTGGTAAGTTAGATTATGACACTCGACATAATT
This sequence comes from Ectropis grisescens, assembly GCA_017562165.1. Taxonomy (NCBI): domain Eukaryota; kingdom Metazoa; phylum Arthropoda; class Insecta; order Lepidoptera; family Geometridae; genus Ectropis; species Ectropis grisescens. The sequence goes on along the minus strand of CM029792.1, from coordinate 3,273,985 downwards.
TTGTCCAAACAAATGGATTATGTTTCAACTGCTTAGGCAGAAACCACTCTGCCAATAGTTGCCGCACTACTACCAAATGTCGAATTTGCAAAACAATCACCATTCACTACTTCATCCTAAACCGACGTCAGAATCACGGTCTTCCGACTCTTTTATTAGAGAGGGGGGCGTTGGAAGCACAGAATATTTCACCAAATGAACAAACCACTTCTGAAAATGCAGTAATGGCATCCAATATCACCACGCACTTTTCGAAGGCAATCACACCCAGCCAAACTATTTTACCTACAGCTATTATCAAGGCACAAAAACGGAACGGCGACACACAGCTACTTCGAACGTTACTAGATCAGGGTTCGCAGGCGTCGTTCGTGACAGGAACAGTTGTGCAACAGCTTGGTCTCAAGACATTACCATGTAAAAGCGTGATATCAGGTTTGGGTGGTGATAATGCGAACTTAGCTTCAAGGTACATGGTGCTGCTTACGGTGCAATCAAACCACGATCCCAATTTTAAGATGGAAGTACATGCATACGTGCTAGACTCTATTACATACTTGCTTCCATCTCAAAAAAATAGAACACGTCGATTGGCCGGAACTAGCACAGATCAGTTTAGCTGATCCTGATTTCAAAATACCAAACAAAATTGATATTTTGCTTGGCTCTGATACATATGGTAAGGTGTTGAAAGGAGGATTACTGAAGGGTCCCAACGGCAGATTAATCGCTCAGCAGACAACCTTGGGATGGGCTATATCTGGCCCCACATATCGTAATGGCGATGATCAGTCACCCTCTACACAATCTTACCATAATGTTATAACGAGCATACATGCTCATGTAGACAAAAATGAGATGCTAAAGAAATTTCGTGACATTGAATCTAATATTTTCGAAAAAAAAACTCACAGTCGAAGAGCAACATTGTGAAGATTTTTACAAGAAAGCTACCCTAAGGGATATCTCAGGAAAATACAGAGTGCAACGTCAGTTTGAGGAAGAAGATCCTCAATACAACTACGGAAATTCAAGAGATTTTACCCTGAAGCCATTTCACCAACATAGATTCAATAAGGTTCCCGATATCAAGAAAAATTGTACCGAGGTGATGCATCAATACATAGATCTCGGCGGTAAGCAGCATAGAATGAACACAAATAATAAAACTAAGTATGTATGTCTGTCACGTCGTTATTCGAAACTCAAACATGACGCTCAAGCTTCGTGTTGCATTCGTTGCATCACGCAAGGTAACCTACGGAATATCTCTCAAGAATGCGTTTATGGTAGGACCAATTTTACAACAGGATCTACGCCAAATTGCAATGAGATGGCAAAGTCACATTATTTGTTTGAGCGTAGAAATTATTAAAATGTATCACCAGGCGCTTGTATCCCATAAGGATGCAGGCTTCCAGCTTTGGATAGAAGACTCAGAATCAGAACTTAAAGGTATTATAAGTGCAAGACAGACCCCGACATTCTTCATTTCATCAATTTTGTCCCAAATTGAAGAGTTTCTAAATTTCAGACTGCTATCGATCTTTAACAACCAACATACGTCTCTTCTCACGCCAGGATAATTCCTTAATGAATAATCTTTATTGTGGTCCCAGAACGCAAATATGACCTGAGCAACATCGGTATACTGAAACGTGGCAACTGACCCAGCAAATGTTACAAGAATTCTAGCAGTCCAACTTCTTCTAGTGTCGAATGAATGTCTTGTGAATTGTTTGCAGAAATATACTCTAGTAAATGGTCAAGGCTTAACCCTGAATCAAACATTGAGGATGTGGTTCTTGTTAAGGAGGACAACCTCCCCTCCATCGCACTGGCTATTATTAGGCAGGGTGGTCACAAAACATCCAGGTTTGGACTAAATTACCAGAGTGGTGACTTTGAGATCCAATGGTATTCTCCTTGAGAGATCACATGAAAGCTATGCGCAATGTGCCATTTGCCAAATGAGCATTTTTACGACCTGATGTCAATAATGCAATGTTAAGATTTATACTAGTGTAAGCCACGTTCAAATTTGTAAAAATTGTTTTTTGCTCAAGTCTTGTTCAAGTTCATAAGAATTTAAATGTATGTTGAGTAATGTATGCTTTGTATGTAATGTAATTTAAACTTTCAAACCCGCAATAACGCTATGGTGGGCGGCACCTATTATTTATATATCGAAGAACGTCTAATGATGTTCTTGGTGGGCGGTATGTCCAATGCCAATAGTAGTTCGTTACAAAATGTATCAACAGATGGCGCCACCGAAAACGTTAACTCGCGGTAACGTTTCGTTTGTGTGTAATGAGATTATTTCACATGAATAAATTTTTGATATGCATTAAAACCACAACGGTTGTTTGTATTTGTTCTTACCTGGACCCTAATTATCTTTGGAATTGTTTCCAAAACTGTAGAACAAAAAATTGACATATTTTATGTTAAGTACATACAAACATGTCTTTAAAAGGATGACTTGATGACTGATTACCAATAACTTTGTAGATTCGTAAACTATGCATTTGATCTTTTGATCATGTGATGATATTTGGCAAAGTTGTTGTACACGAGCCAAAGAGGGATTCTGAGTTGGTACAACCAATTTCCGACAGGTGGCGCAGCGCGTTAAGTACAGCTAACTAGCCGCTTGATACACCGGTGTGTAACATAGTACCCATAATTTGGTTGATGACGAAAACAAACATACTTAACTTTGCGGACGGGTTTTTGGCGGGAAAAAAAATGTTCGTGTTTTTATTTGGGAAGGTAGGTATACCTATAAATTTGTATTTAATGAAGTCTACTTGAACCAGTCTCTATTTTGACATAACTCACATTAAAATTAGAGTTCATTTACAAAGAAAAATCGCAAAAGAAAAATAAAATTGGCGGGAAATGGTCCCGAAGGATTGAAAAAATTAAAACAAAATGTAATTTGTTCTATCGAATGCAGTTTTTTTGGATTTTCGAATGTGTTATTTTGTATGCAACACATTTAACCCATAAAACCACTGTCTCCTTTATAAAATTATTTATGTAATAGCTGTTAGACTACTTGAGAAATCGCAAAATTTTTGACTCAAGTGTCAAAAATGTTAGTTTACATTTTAAGTACGTTTTATATACAAATGATATTTTAAACAAATGTTACCGCTAGAAACGTCTTGATACGCTCTTGAGAATAAATGGGCTCAAACGGGTACAATTAAGGCGGCACTTCATATGCCGAAGCATAAACACCGCACTTACGTAACCTGACACCCGTTTTCCCGCCAAATTTGTAAACGCGAGTAGCGGGGAGTGTATCAAGCGGGCAGTTACTAAAGTAGTAAAAATGTGTATGTCCTTACCATCCGTTGTAAGCAAACAGGCCGGAGTAGAAGGAGAGCGCTATGGAGGTCACGTCGTTAGTCGTACCTTCGAACGTGAAGTTCTCTGTTTTCCCTGGAAACGACAATAACATGTATACTACTTATTTGAAAGAACACTTGTGTGAAGTGAAACCTTCTTTTGCCACACCACAGACCGATTTTACGTGCGCTGTGAATTGAGCTCAAGCGTGATATTCGTAAATGAAAGAAATCTACGGATAAACTCGGGACGGATGGGGATGCTAACGCATTTTTCTAGCGTAGTTTCCAAACTGAGCTTTCAAATTCTGAGTTATAAGTTTTCACTTCTATCGGCAGTCCAATTCACTGTCACTGTCCACTGTCAATTATTTTTTATAGTATAGAGCGACAAGACGAACACGACATGTGCCTGATGGTGAGCAATACGCTTCCCCGTAAATAGTGACATGCCGCTATTGGAACATGAAAAATCCAAGAATTTATCTAGCACTCCACTGCACTCATCACCCAAGAAATTGTAGGACATAGAAATAAATCACCGCATGGTATATCAGTGCTCTGCTAGTTCATTATTTGTACTCTTCATGTTCCAAAACCTGACACTGTGCTATTATGGGTAGGCGTGCTGCTTACCACCAGGCTCATGTCCTGCTCGTTTCGTCATTCTATCTATTAGCAGCCCACCCCGGCTCCGGCCTTGGTACATATAGGCTTTAGCGGTTGCGGTCTGTTTGGACTGAACTATACATATCTTATACCTTTAAACGACCAATTTTTGTGGGTATATAGGTATATATATATAGAATCTGAATCTCGGAAACGGCTCGAACGATTTTCATGAAATTATGTATACAGGGGGTTTCGGGGACGATAAATCGATCTAGCTAGATTTTTTTTTAAATCATTTTATGCGCGTTTTTAGGCAATGAAAAACTCCTACAATGTCATTAGAATACGATAACTTATTTCGCCTCAGCTCTTTAAGTCTAAATGGTTCAGACGGAATATGCTCGCCCTCGGAGCCAACAGGGCTCGGTTCGAATCCTGATGGTTTCACTCGGGATTTTTCTTTTTGTAATTTTGTTCTGAGAAAATCTTATACTTAGAGGCTATTATAAACGCATTTAATTCGTATCTAAGTAGGTCTAAGTAAGTCATCACTACGTAATTCGTACCTGCCTAAATACCATTTAAAAAAACCGAGCAAAGCTCGGTCAACCAGGTAAGTACTTGTACTAAAACCGTAATTAGCAATGTTAAAATGAACTTTTCCCATAATGACTGATTTTCGAAAAATACTTATTCTAGCCAGAAATAAAACTGTTAAATCACGCAGGGATCACGAACACATTCTCGGTGAAAGATTTTTCTAAATCGGTCCGGTAGTTCCTGAAATTAGCGCGTTCAAACAAATAAAGTCTTCAGTCATAAACTCTTTATAATATTAGTACAGTTTAAAAACTGAGTTAAGGTACAACGCCCTTAGTGATGACACCAGCCAACCTAACTAGATTCAGGCACAATGCACCGGATCGCAGCAATCATCTCACGGAGACGTCTGGCCACCTAGCTGTCGCCTGAATAATATAATTGGCTATTTTTAGATCACCTCTACCTACCAACATAACGCAGGAGTATCATTTTATGTTGTCCTTTTAAAAATTATAAGTTTTTGGCGCGTTAGGGAATAATTACCTTTCGTAGACTTAATTCACCTGGCTCAATTCACCTGGGTGCATTAAGTCTACAAATCGTATACTTGATGCACCCAGGTGAATTAAGTGCATCCTTAAGTAGACTCAATGGACCTTATGAAATCGGGTGATTTAAGTGCACACTCAAAGTAGACTTAATTCACCCAAGTTATGCTTATGCAACCTCTTTTCAACAACTTCACTTTAGATACGTTATGGGAGTAAATTTTTACCATGCGCGCGCAGACCGTCCCCCACTAAAACCGACCCCCTGACACCTACAAATAAATAACTTTATTAAAAAAAAAAACAACGGTTAAAAATCTTTGTGTAATACATTATCCATCTAAGGACATTTGGGTGATTGAGACGAATCAACGATATCTTAATTGTCGAAATCCATCCAGCCGTTTGAAAGAGAAAGATACGAGGAAATAAAGAAACGTGTGAAAAACATAACCCTTCTTACAGTTGGGTAATACATTTGGAGTGAGCCACTAAACCGACTCCGGACCCAAGTGGGCCGCTGCAAAGTTAATATGGCGAAATGGGGATACTCTGACGCAAATAACATCCTGTGCGAGTGTGGTGCCACTCAGACCATGCAGCACCTGCTGTCATGCCCGCGGTGTCCAACCAGCTGCACCAGAATTGACCTAATGGAGGCCTCGATACCAGGAGTCGCAGTTGCGGAATACTGGCCAGCACAAATTTAAAAGACACACACACACACACAAAAAAAGACAACATCATCGACACGAAGAAGAAGAAGAAGTGAATATTATGTATTTGGAGTAAATTATGTATCTTACAAATATGTAATATCAAATTCACAGTTTTTACTACATTTTAAATGAAAGTGTGAATGGTACCTATATCAAAAATACTTTTTTTTTTAATTTTTGGTCTGTTTGTCTGTCTTTTTGTTCTGGCTAACAGTTGGATCGATTATGACGGGACTTTCACTACCAGACAGCAGTTGTTCTAAGGCATCATAGACTACTCTTATTTCAGGAAAATAATTAGTGTTCCGTGAATAAAAACCCTTAAACCGTGAGTGACACCGCGGGCACATCTAGTATCTAACAAAAAAACGAGTTCTAAAAACACATGTTTTATTCTACTAGTATTACGATTGGGAAAGTTTGTATAGTCATTACTCAATCACGTCGGAATGGCTGAACGGGTTTGGTGTTTTGGTTTGAAATTTAGAATATAGTTTCAATCTGTCATCCCAAAAAAAATCATTTCTTTCTTGACTTTCGGCTATCCCGAAAAAAAAAAGTTTCTTAGGGTAATTATAGTTTCTTCCTTAGATCTAAGCAAAAGAGGTCACGGGCTGTTAGTATACATATGTATATAGTAGGCCTGCTAATATGTAAACTTCAGTTATTTTCTACTTTAATGTACTAAAAACAATTAGCCATTCGCCTTGACAAAAAACCCCACTAACAAACGTTATGCCTTTCTATATTCAATGTCAATTATCATCTCAATTTAGACTCTATTCGCGTGTGAAAAGAACCAATTTATTCTGCCAATAATGATTTCCTCAATTTCTTCAACCACGTTATTCAATAGACTTGAGGTCGTTCAGATGGCTGACTGCACTTGACACCCAAGCTCGAGGGCGAAATTGGCTGGCGAAAATCAAGTACCATCACCCCATTTCATTACGTATCATTAAACTATTTATATCATTCATGTAATGGTAGTACTCTTGGCAGAGTCCGCCTGGGGAAGTACCACACCTTTGCCAGTTTATTGCACTTACTGCCAAGCAGTTTTTTTATAGCATAGAGTGACGAGACGAGCAGGACATGTGCCTGATGGTAAGCAACATGCCTGCTACATAACAGCATAGTGACACGCAGCTATTGGAACATGAAGAGTCCAAATCATTACCTAGCAGCCTAGCACTGCACTGCGCTCGTCACCTAAAGATCTAAGATGTTATATCTCTAAGCCCTGTAATTTATCTGGAAACATTGCCCTTGAAAACGGAACACAGTAATGTTTGCACATTACTGCTTGGCGGTAAGTACAATAAACTGGCAAAGGTGTGGTACTTCCCCAGGCGGACTCTGCTAGGAGTTCTATCACGACAATATTACTTGTTTAGAAAACTTAAAATGCCGCAATAAAATGTAGCCTGTGTTATTGTAGATTATACCTAATCATTTCTGCCCATCTTTCAATTAGATCCATGCAGTAGTTTGTGTGAAAGACTAAGCAACATCCACACATTTATCCATATATTCACCTATGTATACCTATATATACAAACTTTTACATTCATAATAGTAGTGGGAAGTAGGACTTATAGGGAGTAAATTATAGCGTTTATCAATGCGCCGACTCTAAAACTTAATATTGCACACCCGGAATGACGAAACTATATTTTTCGCCGACTTCCAAAAAGAGGCTTTTAATTCGACCACCATATTTTTTTAATGTTTGTAACCTGATGGATGAAATGATATGCCAAACTAATAACACTGACGCACCTATACCTACTCTTCAAATTTCTGTAACAGACGGAAACACGATAGAGTAAGTGAGTAAGATCCCAAGGTCGCCAGAACAGGAAGCATGTGTTCTTAGTACGTACTAACTCTACTCAATCGTCCACATTTTGTTCATCAGAAAGTACGTGACGTCTGGCGGCTCTGGGATCTTGGACTATGAACATTAATTGAGAATTAAATATATTTTAATGACAAGTTATTCATTACATTGATATTTTGTAGTTTTATTTCCGCATACCAAAATGATTGCGACTCTTTCTTGACGTCACAAACGCTGAAAATTACTAAACCAATGCGATTTTATTCGAAAAGTTGACAGAATTTTGGGTCGCGTAAGCCTTGAGCTGTTTTGATTTAGAAAAGGTTATTGAAATTCAAATACTTACGTAGAATTGCCTACTTAGAAAAATATTTGGGTCACACCTTCAAAACTTACGGAAACCAATTACCAAACAGAAACAGCGTAACCAGCTGATCCACCAAACGAGTTTGTTATTGCACAACATCGCGAAATCTGTTTGAATTTAAATTAGATCGCTAATTAGAATTAATTCATAAAATAACTAGCAGAAGCTACCGGTTTGCACCTTTTAAAACTAATAAATAATAACTAAACAATATTTTTTATTTTCTAAAACCTAATAACGTAAAATATTGGTGGACAATTCACACACAACACCATCTGAACCCAAACTAAGCAAAGCTTGTAATATGTCGGCCAGATAGCTGATATAATACTTATATAGTTGGAAATACATACTTATTATACATAGAAACACCCAGACACAGTGCAAACATTTGAATTCATCACACAAACATTTGCACTGGGTGGGAATCGAACCGAGTGCAAATGTTTGTGTGATGAATTCAAATGTTTGCACTCAGAAATGGTATCAATAACTACAAAATGGTATCCCTAATACCTTAGGTACATTCTAGTACATCTGCATTTGTAGAAAATATAAACACAACCATAGAATAGCTATCTAATATTAAACCACAAGGACTATTTTTTCTTTCATTTCTTTTAACTAGAAGAAGGAAGCTATCTACGAGTACTTACTATGTTTAGTAATATAAGCTTATTTAGCTGTCTATGAGCTCTTTTAACTGTCTCGGCAATTTTGCTGTCTTTTTTATGTAGTTGTGTGTTTTTTACCTGTGTCTGCTTTTCGCTATTTCTGCGTTTTAGTTATCTCTGCTTATACCAGGCTCTGTTTTATCTGTTTCTGCTTTTTACCTGTCGCTGCATTTAGCTATCTCTACTTTATAGTTATCTTTAATTTTAGAAATAATTGTAATGGGGTTTGTGTCATGGTAACGTGTTAGTGTGAATCCCCGATGTTTCTATGCAGATTCATGTACTATGTTTAAGGGAACTATAGCGTTTTCTTTTAGTCTTTAGGCCGAACTCGAACGTAAATCTCGACAAAACATACTCTCTGCTTTTAGGTACCGCCTTTGTTAATTATACCAGTGCAGTGAACAATCGTGATGATTTAAAAAAAGTTAAACATCGGCATACTCCCAAACTGTCGCATTCGCCAGACTATTATTCAATCATGACATAAACTGTTCCTGGTCACCATCAGACGATTTTTACACAGTGGTCGCTCGGTCGGTCAGGGTCAAGTACGACCTTGTAGAACCAGAATATTTACATTTTGATTGCGACGGATCAAACGCTGCGATGTGCCAAACGAAAGTAACAGTTCGTGACAAATTACTACACTGGGCCTTTTATAGTTTCTGTTTTTTTGGGGTTTTCTTGAATGATAATATAACATTGGTATATTGTAGTGGTAGGACTCTTGGCAGAGACCGCTTGGGGAAGTACCACGCCTTTGCCAGTTATTCTACCGTCAAGCAGTAATGTGCAATCATTACTGTGTTCCGGTTTGCAGGGCAATTTTTCCAGATAAATTACAGGTTAGAGATATAAATAACATCTTAGATCTCTGGGTGATGAGAGCAGTGCTAGGCAATGATTTGGACACTTCATGTTCCAACAGCCGCATGCCACTGTGTTGTTATGTGGCAGGCATGTTGCTTACCATCAGGCTCATGTCCTGTTCGTCTCGTCACTCTTTATTTAAAAAAAATATTGTATTGAACAGTAACTAGCGGTGTCCCGCAGTTTTACCCGCGTGGTTCCCGTTCCATTTATTTTTACGGGACAAAAAGTAGTCTATACGCTCTTCCAGGTTTTATTCTGTTCTAAATTTAATCTTTATCCTTTCATCGTGATTGGTCAACAAACATATCGATGCATCAAACATACAAACATTCCCATTTATAATATTAGAAGGATAACACAGTTCGTCGGTTCAGCAGGTTTAAAATAATGGCAGGTTTTTTCCCTACCTTTTGTCAAGGAATTTTATCCTGATTGTTTGTTAAGGATAACTGCACAAATGTTAAAGAAGCATAAAATTCCCTGAAATAGAATATACCTAGGAAGGAATCATTAAATATTTTCCTTCCCGCAATGAGAAAGATTGTAATAAGCAGAAAATCCATGAGCTCAGATATAGGAAGCTATGAATGATGAATGATTATGAATTTCTTCGGTCGATTTTCGTAAAATATTTTATTCGTTTTTTTTTTTTGCTTTGGTGCGTCATCTCACTTGATGTTCAGAGACGATGCGGTCTACGATGGAGCGCGCTTACCTAGAAGTATCCTATTCACTCTAGACTTTAAGACATCCAGGTTAAATCTTTCAGGGAATACCCACTCTGAAAATGTATTCCACAGTTTAAATGTACTTATTACGAAACCTAGTCCGAGCTATGGAACATTAACCATGATTCGATGCCGCTTTTTCGAGCCACGAGCGGTCCGGTAGAATAAAGGGCTGGATGGTATTCTTTCATGCAGACCAGTTGTACACTGTAAATGCAAAAAAATGTGTATAATGTATGCTCCTTGGGCCAATCGTGCCTCTCCATCGGTTGGTTCGCTGTCTCAGGTGGAACGTGACACTTTTTCGCGCGTGCAGGCATTCGTCGATTTACTTACAGGAGGTTTTGTAGTGGTAGGACTCTTTGCAGTGTCCGTCTGGGGAAGTACCGAGTAAACCGCGAAGCAGTAATGCGCTAACATGTTCCGGATTGAAGGGCAACGTTTCCAGTGAAATTACAGGCCATTGAGATAAACCGTCTTAGATCTCTGGGTGATGAGCGCAGTGCAATACTAGGTAATGATTTGGACTCTTCATGTTCCAATAGCCGCATGTCACTGTGTTGTTATGTGGCAGGCATGTTGCTTACCATCAGGCACACGTCCTGCTCGTCTCGTCACTTAATACTATTAAAAAGTAAAACAAAAAAATCACCATAATAACCTGTCATTCAAATGTAGTTCCTTTTTAATCCATTTTCCTCATACATATACAGCATTAATGAATAAGTGAGTGCTAAGTAAATAAATGTTTCCATTATGTAAGTAATTTTACCATTCATTTCCTCAATTGTAAGTAGGAATTGTCACCTGAATACTTTATATTACTAATATGATAGTATTACAAGGTTGTATATCAAAAGACGCAAATAGTTACGTAGCTCCGACAAGGCTAGCGGCAAACTGTGCAAACATTCGAGTCTGAATAAAGAAAGGAATCAAAGAACGCGCGAAAATAATGACCTTCCTGTATTGGATATCGGTTCGAATTCTACGTAATAAACGAGGTAGGTAGGTAGGTACGTGCGCTATTAGAAGTTGATGTACTCGTATTGAACAGTTATCTTTAAAAGGACCTATGGCAATAGAGATGTTAACACTAATAACAAATTAATGCTTAATGCTAATTTTATGATAGTTTGAATTAATAGGTTATCGAAAATCACATTATAAAAAGTTAATATTACGTAGTAAATTAATTATAATAAATAATTTTAAATGCTATATTTTTAATCTGTTGTCACGTGACTGGAAACTCCAATATGACTTATTACGTCACTAGTCGCAAAACAAACTGTCGAAACTGATTAAACTGTTTACTTTTCTGCATTTTTATTCTGAAAACTCAAAATTAGTTTAATATTGTATATTACTCATCGAAAAAACTATTATTTTGAAATATAATGTTATTTTTAAGGTAAACAAGAAAGAAAGGTCAATCTTCAAAATAAAAGCAGTTCCGAGAAATTGTTAACATCCCTATTGGTATCGGATGCAGGGATGTCAGACGACTATTCAGGGTTGTCAATCATAGAAGATAATATCGGTATACTTTTGTCGACTAACACGGCAAATCTTGGTATTTCTGCGTGCCAAGACAGAGTTATCTTGGTACATGGCACGTGACTCCAAAACTGGTAACTGGTATAAATACTAAGAAATTGGTACGTCTGACATCCCTGAAGCGATCTCATCCCCATCTCATGATCGGATGGTCTCTACTGCTGCCTACCGAACTTAGGATTAGCACAGAAGTCAAATGTAAGCTATACTAAACTTTTCTTTTGCAGTGCCAAACGTCTTGCATCTTGTCAGCTCGCATGCACTGACCAACACGTGAGTTGCCCATTAACCCAATCAAATATAAATAAAATATCTAAACTTTAGCATAGACATAAGCAGCCCACTAAATGTTTCCGTTGCTGGCACTGGAGGCTTTCTCTCGTATGGAGTCAAGGCCGTAATCTACCAAGCTAGGCCATATGCTGGTTCGTGGATGACGCATGACCTAGAAGGATTCTAAGTAGGTACATGTCGGTTTCCTTTCGATATATTCCTTCGCCGTTTCAAGTTAGCAGCTTTACACACATGAATTCGAAAAGACAGTGGTGCGCGTGGGATTTGAACCCGTGGGTTTTAAATTCAGCAGTTCAGTAAATTCGGCAGTTGCCGTTCTCCCCACTGAACCGACCCTAACTTATGATTTGCCGTTTGACTCCACGGAAATGCCAACTTAGTCAAGAGCGTAGGGGTATTAAATATGACATTACGTAAAAACATTTGTAGGCTATACGAACCTCTGCAGAGTTGGTAGGCGCCAGCAGCGATGATGATGAAGAGGGCGAGCAGCTTGGCGTAGGTGAACCAGTCTTGCACGAGGGTCGCCGCGCGGACCGACCAACAGTTCACGAATGTCAGCAGCACTGAGGACAAACATACTTACTAAATCTCCTTTTTTCAATTCAATTTATTTATTCGAACCATTATTTCAAAAGAACACTTGGTAACGTCACTTACACAATAAAATTATATAGTACATAAATAATCTGTGTACATAATAAAATAATACTAAAGAATAATGTCAAATTAAAAAAAACAGCTGTAAAGGGGCCTTGTCATTTAGGTGCAGCTGTAAAAAGGCTTTGTCATGGTGAAAAAACAAACTATCCAAATAATGAATACATACAGTACTTAAACAAATTTACATTAATGTTTAGTATTATTCTACCTTACTCGATAGTTCTAATTTTGACATTTTCCTTTTCCAAATATTGCTGTCCTTTACAAAATCATCTACAGTGTAATATGCTTTGCTCATTAGGTAGTTTTTTATTTATAATAATAATAAATGTGGTATAAATACAAATGTTTCCAGGTAAATAACAGGGGATCGGGATGATTGGGCTAAATCAGCTTATATATCTGAGTGACGAGCGCTGTACAATGCTAGGCAACGAATAGGAGTTTTTATGTCTCAGTAGCTGGGGGACAAAGTGCTGTTATGGGCAGGCGTATTGCTTACCATCAGGCACATGCGCTGCTTGTCGAAAACTCGTAGAAAACACGACATAAAATTAATTCGAAAAATCACCAAGCCAAAATAAAACAAAACATAAATTCTGTAACCCGTGGTTCAGTACTAAGAATTACCAAGACGAAATAAAATGAAACGCTAATACCAGCTGTGGCTCAATTGAAAATTATTTGACAGGTATTTGCATTCATCTGTCATTCTGAAAATGTCTTATGGCTCTGACGTTAAAATAACAACTGTCATTGAGCTATTTTGGGTAATTAATAGAGTTGTAACGTTTTACTTCTGAATTCTGCTACAATAAGGCGATTTTGGGCAATATCAATTAAAGTATTTATTATTTTCATACATGTTGATTAAACTTAATTTTATTTAGTCTCTTTCCTGATGTCATTTAATCACTCATGTGGTGTATACATAGTTAGGTGCATAGTTTAGGTCAACATTTTAAATTGATAAATATTATTTAAGTTTATTGTTAACTGTGTACTGTTTTGTATACCTAAATAAATAAATAAATAAATAAATGTAGTACATTTTATATTTAGGGTAATTATAAGATTAGTCTAACCCACAATAATTTTGTGTGAGCACGACATTAAACATACCAGTCTAACGAGTATCATCTCAAAATTCTGCCCTAACAAAGTACAATTTCACAAGTATACAATTATCTTCAAAAAAACACTTCAATGTAAATGAAACTCAGCATTCGATTTATAATTACAATTTTGTAACATCAACTAAGCATACTGTTCAATGGGGCAGCGACGCATGACCAATTGATACGTTATTAGGGAACGCAAATTGTAAATTTTTTGTTCATATTTCAGAAACAGCTACACCGATTTCGATAACAAAATATGGGAGCATCTCTAAAGAATAATCTATCAAAAAGGATAGACAAAGTCGATTCACAATTGGCGGCGCTATCGCCCTCAGACCAAATATTCTTAGGGGACGAGCCTAGTTCTAGCATACCCCTCTCGTGCCCATATGAATGTAAAAGGAGTTTACTGTCAAAAATGGTCAACCGCGTTTTATAAAGCGTTTAGGTGTGTAGCATTTGTCATAGTTGTGTTTATACAAACAGAGATTTGTTGCTCTTATGTGAGTTCAAGTTTACAAATGTGTGAAATATAAGTTACCCCGCGCTCCGCAAAAAAATGTGAAATAGTTTGTGCCTCCTATGATAAAGTAAAGTAAGGCTAGTTTAATTTTAATATTAAGGCTTGGTCTGCGACCAAATTATTACTGTTGCAGCGCCCTTAATGCAGGGTCTACTACATTTTTGTTCTATAGTTTTAGATACAAACAAATGTATGTAAGTGCAATTTATAAATAAATAAATAAATCCTCAAAGCTTTCGCCTAACAAACAAAAAACCACACAACCGAATTAAGAAGATCCTTTTTTTGTAGCCGGTTAAATTTAATTTTATATTGAATGACTTACGTATGCAGCAAGCTGCCAACAGCCTGGTGGCGTCTTCGGGTGGGTCGCATTCAGGGAACAAAGGCTTCAGCACGTAAACGCTGAACGTAAGCGCAACGATGGCCTGCACAAAAAATATTATTGTTATATACTAATAATTATAACCGAACCGTTTCAATACAACTTCATTTTATCTGAATATTTTTTTTCTCAACAAAAATCGACTTCAGTTTATAATTTAATTCAGAGACTCGACCAAATGTCATCAGAATCCACTTATCACTATATCGTCTAAATACATGTAAGCAAATTTCAGTTTTTGATCATATTTCAAAAACCGCCCCATTATCCGTGAAAACCGCCACACTGGTTTCGATTAAATTCTTATGGGGACAACCCCTGAGCTATGATCTACCAAATAAAAAATAGCCATCGAAATCCATTCATAATTGGCGGCGCTATTACGTAACATACATACAAAAAAACATAAAGCGGAATTGAGAAATTCTTCCGTTTTTGAAGTCGGTTACAACCCGATTAAGATTTATAAAATTAATCGCTGTCTTTATTGAAACTAAAGACAGCGAGGTTTCTGAGTAAACGGAAATATTATCGTTGCATGCAAATTTTAGATTTGTTCGACGATTTTTCAGAAACCCCTCAACCTTATATATATAGAGACGTATAACTTTTTCGATAAAAGTTATACGCCTCTATATATAGATATGTGACCACCTCTGAAGTGATATTGATATTGAACCAATAATTTAAATTTATCCGGAAGCACAAAAACTATCTTCAATTTCAGCCCGATCCGTTCATACGTTACGTGATTGAGCAAAAACAACCAAATATCCAAACATTTACATTTATAACAAGAGTTTTATTATGTTCTTGTTATCATGCACTACGTAACTTTATTGGAAATTATTTCAGCTATCGGTCCGCAGAAGCTATGATAAAGCTCTGCCAATTTTTGCGTCATCGAAACATTCTAACTTTATATTTTTGGCGCCCAACACGGAACGGAAATTGTGAGGTCAACGACTTGAGCTACACAAGGTTCGTTTGAAGCGTTCGTTGAGGTCAATACCCTTCATATTTTATTTATCTTCTGAATGTTTCAGTATTGGTAATATGTTTTAGTTTGATAGAAACGTCGTTTATTTGTTATTGTGGATATTTTCCTTTACCGTTATGCCCGAGCGACACGTGGCTAGTTTTTAAGCTCGGATAACAAGCTAGTGTTAGTAAGCTAGCAAGCCAGTAGTTTTAGCTTCGTGTAGACAAAACTAGCGTTGCGTAGCGTTGAATACACGAAGTTAGAAGACATAGCTTGCTATCATATCTTGAAAAACAAGCCTAGGGTGTCGCTTGGGCATAAATCCATTTGCCATTTGCAAAACTTGTACATCTGCACATGAAAAAATACTTAGGTGAAGGTGAGATTCAATCCTACAACCTTGCAATTGTGAAACCTAACGTTATGACCACTAGGCAACCATGGCTTCAATTAAAAACTATAGCCTATCCAAGATTTTTAAGATTTTTTTTATTCATTATCTAGGAAAAAAACGCTTTTTAAATTTCATAGAAGTTTTTTTTACAGCAAAGCTTAGTAGTAGCAGTAAGACCGTAATTAATTTCTTAAAACAAGATACGAGTAGCATTGCGATCGTGAATCAATAGTATTAGTAAAAAAGCAACAATTTCTTGGAATGGTCTATAAAAGTAAGCGTACGCAAATAGATTGCAGTCAATATTGAAGCCGGGAAAATCCCATGACAAATAAACGTAGCACCACGGTGGGCGCCAATAGCGCGAGGCTCGACAAACATTTGTTGAGCTATTTGTTTTATTGGACCAATACCTTCATTATAACGACCTTATGACCTGATTCTAAAAATAAATATAATCGATAAGGTAGAAATAAGGTAGTCGAATTGACAACCTTTTTGACTTTTTGGAAGTCGATTTATAAAAGTACAATTTTCACTATTTTTTAAGTTTTTTTTTAAATAAAGAGTGATGAGACGAGCAGGACATGTGCCTGATGGTAAGCAACATGCCTGCCACATAACAGCACAGTGACACATAGCTTGGAACATGAAGAGTCAAAATCTTTACCTAGCACTGCACTGCGCTCGTCACCAGAGATCTAAGATGTTATATTTCTAAGCCCTGTAATTTCACTGGAAACATTGCCCTTTAAACCGGAACACAGTAATGTTTGCCCATAACCGCTTGGCGGTAGAATAACTGGTAAAGGTGTGGTAGTTCCCCAGGCCGACTCTGCCAAGAGTTCTAGCGCAACTAAACTAATATGTGACTAGAAGCGCCCCATGGTTCCACCCGCGTAGTTCGCGATGCCGTCATTTTCCTGAGATAAAAATTAGCTTATGTGTTATTCCAGACTATTTAAATGTACCGAATTTCATTCAGATTCTCTTAGCAGTTTTTGCGAGAAATAGTTGTTACTATTTCATCATCCATACATACTCACGATCTTTCGCATTTATATAATTAGTAGGATTTTATTTTGGTATACAATTAGCCTAATAAAGTACATGTACTTATTAGGCTATTAATTTAGTAAGTTTATTTAGGTATAGTTTTATCGTTTGTCGTATCGTATCGTAAACTTGTCAATAACAATAATCAACATTAGTGATCAGTTTATTATTAATTATTGATACCATTAATATCAATACAAATACAAACTATTATATCTCTCAAATTCCACCGAATTACATACAAATGCCAACTTTCGTGAAGAATATCGGTTGACATAGCCAAGAGTTCACTGGGAAAAAACATTGGCAGTTACAGGAACTAAGAACTGCTGATAGAAGTGAAAACTTATAACTCAGAATTTCATAGCTTACTTTAGAAACTACGCGTGTAAAACCGGAGGGCGTGGCCATAACCATGGCCATTTAGAAATGCGTTTAGAACCATTTCTAGATGGCCAATGAGAAATGCTGACGCTGTGCAATGGTCCCGAGTTTACCCGATGATTTCTTATCATTTCCGAGCGTAACGCTAGAATTCAATTCACAGCCTACGAAAAATCTGTCTGAGGAGCGTCAAAAAAGTTTTCACTTCAAAAAAACACACATCATGAGACTGGGTTTTCAAATATTAAGATATAGGTAGGACTCGCAAAGTCAAGATAAACCAAAATATAAATTCAGAAACAAGATCTTTTGTATTATTCATCCTACGTCATCAACCCCCTAATCTACATTCTAGTGGGCTGCCGACTTCGGGGCTCAAGACGAAATGGGAGTAAATTACTTTCTACGTGGACAAAATTTACATGGATGTCCATGGATATTACTTATACCTCTATACTACTATTACAGGTGTTGGCATGAAATTCATATACAATTTACAATATCCTACTAATTATTATAAACGCGAAATTTTGTAAGAATGTAAGGACACATGTTTGTTACTTGCTCACACCAAAACTACTGAAGGGATTTGGACACAATTTTGTACATAGATAAAAAACAGTCTGGAATAACATATAGGTTATCTTTTATCCCAGAAAAACAACGCGATCGAGAAATACGAGGGGGAAAGTGAGGTGGTTGCTGGTAGTCGTTTTGTATTAGGCGAGTTAAGATAAATGCTAGGTATTATTTATTGTGGTAGGGCTCTTTGCCGAGTCTGGGGAAGTACCACACCTTTGCCAATTATTTTGCCGCCAAGTAGTAGTGTGTAAAAATTACTGTGTTTGTGTAAGTTTGAAGCGAATTTTTCCAGAGAAATTATTGGGTTAAAAGATAAAACACCTCATATGGGTGACGAGCGCAGTGCGGTGCTGGAGTTGAGTTTTGGACTCTTCGTGGTCTAATAGTTTCGTCAATGTGTTGTTAAGGAGAGGAATCTTGCTTATCATAAAAAAAATGGTAGTCATAGGGGACTAGCGATAGAAGTGAACACTAACAACTCAGAATTTGATAGCTTACTTTGGAAATTACGCGGGTGAAACTGGAGGGCGTGGCCATGATCATTACAATTTATATCATCCATAGAAGTTGGAAAAGAAATATCATCCAAGTTTACCCGAAGATTTCTTTCCTTTACGAAAGTGACGCTTAAATTCAATTCACAGCTCACGAAAAATCTGTATGTGGTGCCAAAAGAAGTTTTGACGTGACAACGTCTTATAAATTGGTTTGCCGGGTGACACTTCAAGAAACTGCGTTACGCTCCGCTCACGTTATGCGCTCACAACGAGAGCGAGTGAGAGGCACGCGTCCCTTCCACTCGGGCATGGTTAGCCCGCCTAAGAGCGAGAGAGACAGACATAAAAAGTGAAAGGCACGCGTCCCTTCCGTAAAATTATTTTACCACTCAAAGTCGTTGTCACGTAAAACTTTCGCCCGTATACCGACTTTACAGGCAACCAATTTTATTTCTTCAAAAATAAATGTAAATATTGTACCTGTGAGCACGGGCGCACGATCATGCACTCGATCCAGAGCCGGATGAAGGCGGCGAAGGGCCCGAAGGTCTCCATGATGTACGCGTAGTCCGCGCCGCTCACACGGATCATGGTACCTAGCTCCGCGTAGCAGTACGCGCCTATCTGTGGGAGATACAATCTATTATAACGTAAAATAATACAAAAATGCGTGAAATATTAACACATACTATAATACCTTGAAAAAATTACATGTTTTAGTCGCTCAGCGACCGTTATGCTCGTACTCCGAGAGCTGGTAGCAAACTTTTGGTATGCATTTGAACCAAAACTATACTACGTATAGAGTTAAATTTTCAGCACGGTTCCTTTGTGTCAATGGTGTCAATCGTAAGCAGATGACATGCATACTTTCTATGGCAACGACAAAAGTATGACACTTATACAAGAGCGACAAGGCAAGAAAGATGCTACGCGTACTTTCGGTGTAAAGCGTTTGTGCCAACTCTATACGTAGTTTATCTAAACTCTTTAATTAGAACCAAGCTGAAAAGTGTTAAAAAGTGAGTAGCGGGGCAAAATGTCCATATATGTTTTTTTAATTTAATTTTTTTTTTATTCAATCAATATGTTTGAGGCAATATGATTTTTTTTTATGTTGTAGTTAAATTTTGTTGTAATTTAATGAGTATAGGTACTAAGAATAAAAATGATAATAAGATTGACTACTTAGTCGAGTTTTATCATTCCCAGATGTGTACAAAAATATTTTACAATATATATAAAAAAATATTTTAGGCAATTTGAATAAATACTGTATAATATTTAGTAAAAAAACATGAAATTGATAGATTTTGGTGAGGCTTTCTACCTGTCATGTGATCTGAATTGGGATTCATTTTGCCCCACAACTCACCAGCTAGGCTTGCCTCCGTGTTGGGGCTACATAATGGGCGAAGTATGTGACAACTTTTCAGCTTGGCTCAAATACCCCAATTACCCAAATTTTGCGATCAGCTCTCGAAATATTACCATAATCGTGTCTATTTCGAAAGTACGCGCTACAGCCCAAAGGGTTTTACAGAATTTAACAGAATCTAATTAAAACTTACCCTTTTGTCTGTCGGATTGCTCGTAGCACGAAAAAGCGACATTGTTTCATGGTTGCCATTCCAAAGACTCAAACGAGAAGGTTTGATTTCAATTTCGGAATAAAAACGTCTAGAGTGTGGAATGCGTTGCCTGATTGGGTTTTACCGATGGTTACCTTCACGTCTTCAAGTCGAGAGTCAAAGTACGATACATCGTAGACAGCAGTCGTCGTTCAACATTGTCGCAAAGTTACAAGCTTATCAGCTTTTTATCGGATACGTTTCGGAAAGTATCCAGTTGATCTGCATGATCTAACACCACCTTGTCTTTTTTCTGTTGAACTGTTTGTACTTAGCTCGACAAAACGACATCGTTTCGTAGTTGACGTTCCAAAGCGCCGAAGGAACAAGTTTGACTCTAGAGATTCTTTCGAAATAAGAACGCGTTGCCTGAGTAGGTTTTCCCAAAGGACACAATCTCTGTGTCTTTAAGTGAGAAATGAATCAAATGAATCGGTTTCTAGGTAAGCTCGCACCATTGTAGACCGCATCATCGCATAACATCATGCGTGATAACGGAGTAAAAACCCTTATAGATTAATAAAAAGAACGAGTGATTAGCGAACGAAATCAAAGCATAATGTTTAAAATTATTCCCAATCAACAATACATTATCTTAATGGGTCCTATATTGGGCATTATCGAGCGCCATGTGACACGATATCACGAACAAACATAGCTGACAACTGGCCGGCATCGTAATCATCGTACTATGAGTTATTAGAAATTAATATTAATACGTGTGAAGCAAAATTTTGTAGGTACTCGTTTTTGCGTAAATTGGAGGAGGAGATTTCGCACACTTGTGGTTTTTCATCATAATCACCATCCACAGCATTTCCTCCTCCCTTACTTTGCCATCAGCCTCGGTCCTGTGCTACTCGAGTCCAGGTTGGATCCGCGATATTTACAATATCGTCGACCCATCTTGCTGGTGGACGTCCAGTCGTCCAACGGTCCGTTTTCTTTGTAGTTTATAAACAAAAGAAATGCAGAAAGTTAAATCATTATGGCATGAATTATTTTACTAATTTTTAAATAAAAATCCAGCGTAATCATGTTTATTCCTAGTGAACTCTTCACCAAGTCAAGCGATACCTATCTATGAAAGTGATTTGGTCCAACTTGAAAGATAGGATATTTTTTATTTCGATTTGGTCTTTATATGACAATTTTCGAGCGAAGCTGGAACTGGCCGCTAGTCTTATAAATGAAATTCTCGTGTGACAGTATTTGTAATTTGTAACCTTTTGGAGACCGGTACCACGGATTTTGCTGACTAAAACAGAATACCCATCCATTGTGGATTGTGGCACAGTCGACGACGGTGGCGTGATTCCCACTGCATTCCAAGCAATTCCGCGAAACCATCGGACCACTTTGAAGACGGCCGCCGATCGCGGTCAGTGTCCGTTTTTTGTGTGGGGAGAAATGCATTTACGCATCGTCGCATGTGTATGTCGGGCTCGACACCACGAAGCATTAGTGCCCCAACCGGTTAAAACGCCTACAGTAGCCTGTAGGCCCCTAGGTTTGGTGCCGGACGATGATAAGCATCTCACCCCCAGCCTACCCCATGAAGACGGAATGCGAGCCAGATTTCCCTCCGGGCTCGCCTCCGTGTCCACTTCCGCCTCAGTGGATGAGCGAGATGTTTCCTCCTGTTGTTCCTCAACCTCACACGACCTCTCACTATCGAGCATCTTGGCTAAGATACCAGCGAGAGGGCCTTTATAGAGCACTGCGTCTACTGCACTGGCCCAAAATTCAGAAGCCAGTACCATAAACAGCCCACTAAATGTAACCAATCTCTGTGGAATGTGGAATCTCTCAATGTGGAACTTGGGGCCTTTTATTCTCAAGGAGAGAGTCAAGGCCATAATCTGGCTAACACAGATTTCTAAAACAAAATGCAGATGGAACGTGCAGAACACAGATCCTTAGGTTCAGAAAGCAAATATCAAACGCCAAAGCAAATACAAACTCCTGTCAGTACGAAACGGACTTCCGTCTCGTACGGGAGTCCCGTGTGATTTTAAGTTTTGTACAAGATTATGCCGTCATGTGTCTTCAAACATTGCAAATATTGTTCCCAAAAATAAGAAAAGGAAAGAGGAATATCATTTCATAGGAAAGTTTGAATATTTTTACTGCTTTTTGTATAATTTAGGAGATTTCATTTCGATTGATGAATAGAAACACAACACCTCAACGAAAATGGGTTAGTGTTCCTGTACTAAGCTGAATTTTTTTTCCCTAAATTTAAGGTAAAATATAGATTATTTTTTTGAAGATACTCGTAGACCAAATTATTTATGTACTTACTTAAGTAGATTGTATTATTCTATTTTAAACTCTGTATTTATAATCGTATTTTTTTAATTTAATGTCAATCGATGCCTAGCACAAATCCACGTCATTACAAGTGTTTATAAAAATACTAATAGTGTTGATGAAAACTATAGTTATGAAGCAAGTTTTAATTCTTGTAAGTATAGTGGAGCTTAAAAAAGTAGGCAAGTTCTTTTGAGAGATCTAATCGTTTCAATCAACCTCATGTTATCTGGTCGAGTCAGTAGTGACATTGTCGAAGTTTTATACGGTGTAAATTTGTGCGTACATACTTACCCAAAAAAGATGTTGGGATCAGGCCAATCGCTGTTGGCACCACATATACTGGCCTTGCTGCCAAGGTGGGTTGTAGGTATTAAGCGTTGCACTTTCGAGCTCCCTGTCCCACAAACTTGATTTTGGTTCTCTGAGTGGACGTGAGGCTGCTGTTCATTCTGTCCTGACTTTCTTTGTCCAAAATTGGGGGAGAGGGCTGTTAAAGTTGTACGTCAAAAACGCCTTTAATTTGGTTGATCGTAGAGCCCCGTTGTCCGAAGTGAAGAATAAAATTCTTGACTTCTACAATTTTCTTTGGCAATGTTATGGCAGACCCACAAAATTATCAAAACAATCCTATGCTATCATCCGTTGGCTATCAACTTGGTGAATCTTCGGTCATGCGACCTTCGCCCTGGCCATTCGCTCTATCATATAACGTCTCTAGTCCAATGTAAACGTTAGGTATTTGGACGACGTAACATTGGGTGGCGATGTGAATAATGTTCAATTGATTTACATAAACTCTTAGACGGTTTTCGTTGGTTTGTCTCAACATTTTTGAAAAACTTCATGAACTTTTCGTTTGCGACACGCGTCCAGACAAAGATTGGATAATAAACAAATTGAATGATCTGACCCCCCAACATCAAATCAGTTGACAAAAATTCTCTGCTCCTCCTGTGTTCACCGATATTAAATGAGTATTTGCCACCTTTTGTCAAGCATAATATTCAAAATTTCAAAAGAAGCTCCGATAGAATACTCAAAATAAACACACACATGACTTTTACTATTATTCGGCGTTGTCTTTTTATTCCGAATTTTCTGTACGAATATTCGAATTTTTAGTTGCATGCTAAAACAAAATTCTTAACTTTATAGGATGGAAATAGTAATAACAAGAAATCCTTGCATAATATATAATCGGTGTAATAATAAATTATTTTAACATTATAATATATGTGTTTGTTATACGCGAAGATTTCCGAAGCTAAGACAACAATAGTGGGATTTTTTTCATAAGACTGGGAACATTACACGCACACCAACGTGAGTAATTTGACAACGTCGGTGAGAGCTGTCACGCATACATAACTAATTACTGGCCTCACAGTGTCGTTCACGAAGGTTTCATCTGTTTAGAAATCTGTGCTGGCTAAACGCTGGCCCAGTGCGAGTTGGTGGATGACACATTACCTCGAAAGATTCTAGGTACATGTCGGTTTTTTTCACAATGTGTTCCTTCGCCGTTTTAAGTCACCGTCATTACGCACATGACTTCGAAAATACAGTGATGCGCGTGATATTTGAACCCGGGGGCTCCAGATCGGCAGCCCCCGTTCTCCCGACTAGACCAGCCGTAACTGAGAAGCCAGTAGAGTACGGATTTATTTTCAGTAGCCCTCAGATAGCCAACTGAAAATAATAAATCATTAAAAAAACTAAGCAATAACATAGGTGCAATTAATTTTCAAGTAGGTAGATACAAAGTTCTCAACTTCGTCCCAATAAGCTTCACTTGTTAAATAGGTATTACCATAAGAAGGTTTTAATAAGTCCCTGCGGCCTTCGCTTTCAGAGCTTTCGAGCTTATTGCTGGGGGACTGCCGAGCTTTAAAGGCAATAACAAAATATATCAAAGGCAAAAACTGTATCAACAGGATCTCGCTAGGATATGAAGTCTATTTTAATTTACTCGTACTAAACAAGAACGATGGTTGTTTTATGAAAGTATTTGTGTATGTTTTTTTTGCATACACAAACAAATACTTTCGTATTTTGTAGCATAGAAGCTCTGCAAGTTTCGCAGAGGAATGCGAGAGAGGTCTCGCGTTCCCTCTGTGAGCATCAAAGATGGGGAACCTCGATGATGTTTCAGTCAGTATTCATCATCCGTCCGTGGTGTCGAGTCCGACATACCCCAACCGTATCCCAAAAAAAAGTAGATATCGATGCACTCTCGACTTCAAAACACAAAGATTATAATAACCATCAGAAAACCCTCACTCAGGCAACGCTTTCTACATCTAGACGTTCCTATCACAAAAGTACAGTCGTACACAAAACCTCCTCGTTCCAGTTTTTTGAATTTTCTGTCTACAAAAGTTTCATGTTAAATTTTTACCATACTTACTGAAGACTCCAGAAGCGACCCACACTAAAAAATTAGCATTCACGGAACCAGTGTACTTGAGCAAACCAGTCGGAGACATGAAGATGCTGCTTCCGATGAAAGAGCCCATAATGACTGTGGTGCCGTTTAGTAAGGTCATCTTTTAGAATAAAGACATTTTCTGGCTACAAAAGTTTCTTACCATACTGAAGACTCCGGAAGCGACCCACACCAAAAGACTAGCATTCACGGAGCCAGTGTACTTGAGCACACCAGTCGGAGACACAAAGATGCCGCTTCCGATGATGGAGCCCACAATGACTGTGATGCCGTTCAGTAAGGTCATCTTGGCTTCCAAAGCACCACCATCCTTGGTATCCTTGACCCCCTCGGTCTCTGCGTCGGATTTAAGGTTTTCGCTCTCCCCATCTTCTGCGGGCTTCGTTTTCGGTGACCTGAGGACAAGGTAAATGGAATTGATTGAGAAAATTTATATTTATGAAATGTTTTAGACACCCCACTAAACCAGAATATACCCACTGCCGAAATCAGGTGTTATATAAGCGTCTTTATAGATCACACTATGCTAAGTCAATTGTGACATGGGACATGATCAATTGGTTTTGAAGTTATAAAAAAAAATTGTGGACATTTCTTACAAAAGGATAAGCATCTTACAAAGTTCTTATGTTTTTTACAATCGTAAAGGTAAGTGACGAAGCACAACTTGTGCCCAAAATGTGAACCTGCTTGGATATACTTATAGATACCGCCGAGCCGCCCTCTAACGATTATCGCCAATTCTTGTAAACATATTCTCGTACTTTTTACTGTTTTCCAGTTTGAAGGGAAGTTTCATGTGACATTATAGGACAAAGAGATCAATAATGTTACATCTCTGGGTGACCAAGGCAGTGATACGGATTCTGATTCTGAGTTCTGATTCAAACACCTGCTTGTCACTATTGTGACGAGTAGGCGTGTTGTTTAACATCGGGGTCACCTTTACTCCCCCCCATCTTTCTCGTATTATAAAAAATAAAGATATGCAAATCTTTGCAATCTACATTCCGGTCAGTGTCTCACATTATTATTGATTTGACCTACATTTAAGTTTCTCAGCCTAACACACTAATAATGCTTCAGAAAGACGGCGTATTTCAGTCCAATCGATTTTTATACAAGAGTTCAATGGCTTGCCTCATGACGTGGGAATGTACCGGAAATTCGTCTACCCACCTACCGGCAGGTAATTGGATTTTGATTGAACGTCCTCTGTCTCCAGTACCTAATGCCTATTGCTACAGGAATATAACGATAAACTGCCGCAGCTCCATCCAAATTTATTAGTTATAAAGAAGGTTTAACAAATATACACTCACTTTATTTTTACCGACTTCAAAAAAGGAGGAGTTTCTCAATTCGGTTGTATGTTCTTTTTGACATGACCACGTCTAATAAATCTATGAACGCCTCGTTTTGTTACGTTCATTGTACGCATCTATCAATGTTTTGTTATGATGTTGTTACGTTGAACTATCGTCCTTATACCAACCGACTTGACAAACAACCTATTTAGACGTGACAACGTCTAATAAATCGATGAATTCCGGTTACATGCACGAAAAAGTGTCGCATTATGTCCCGTTACACTCATTGTCCCGTTACGCTAATTGCACGCTCGCGCCGCATCTATCAATGTTTTGTTATGACGTTGTCCCGTTAAAATGTCGTCCGTAAACCAACCGACTTTACAGACAACCAATTTTTTGTATGAACTCGTATGCTGCGCGAAAGCGCCGCCGCCGTTAATAGAGTTTAGTTTTTAATGCTTATTTCATATCTAATATTTATAATCTACCAAACCATACTTTGGTAGATTATGAATTTTATTGAAATGGGTGCGGCAGTTTTTGAATTATATACCAAAAAAGTAAAATTTGCTTTCATGTATTAATGTATTTAGACGTAGTGTTGAATTCTAATGAAGTTTGGTCGAGTCGAGAGGGTCTGATTTTAATGTAAAAACGAAGTCAGTGTTTGTGTTTTTTGGAGAACATAAATGATTCTATGGTAATATCATAAATTAAGGTTTCTGTGACAAGTAGATTCTTTGAATCCAGCGAGCAACACGGAAGGGAGTAGGCATACACAGCGTTTCCCTTCTGTCAAAGTACAAGTCCGCGTGGACCATGGAGTTTGATAATATACTGTGACTGAGCGGGGAGTGGGGCTAGATTTGTGAATGGTGCTTTATTTTTTATGTGTTAGTGATCGGCAATGGATCGGTACAGGTATGTTTTGTATGTAATAGTGCGGCTTTGAGCTAGTATGCAACTTTCCCCTCCCGTTAGAAATGACAGAAATATTTGAACAATATTTTTTAGCTAAGGCTACTACTCCCTTCCGTGCTTGCGTGGAAGATCGAGTTGCTCGATGTTTGAATCGAACTCGAGACGTTTAGGGAATATTGAAAAAACTGTGGCTCTGGACCGGAAAAAATGGAGAGAGGGCACAGAAGCCTTGCTCTGCAATGGGAAATATATGGACTGAGATAATAATACAATTATTCGAGATATTATATGTACGAGTATACTCAAGTGTGTTAGATAACGACAATAAAATTTTAGTAAAAACTAAAACATTTCTAATTTTGAGGTAGTTTGGTTAAGGAAGAGGTAGAAGAAAATAAAATTTACAAAAAACCTTCTCATATGAAACCCGACATGTACAGCTGCTGCTGCGATTTTCCCCACCATCGCCGGTTTATTGTTTTTAAATGTATCTGCAGTTTTCCATTCGCATCCAGTGGTCAAATACCAAATCAACGAATTCTCGTCGAGCCCGGAAGTGACGTAAAAGGAAATGCTATTTACTACTCAACAACAACTTAACGCACAATTTAATAAGTACAGAGGAATAAATGAAACAAATTTATAGTCTGGAAGAAAAATATTCTACTTTGTATCAAAGAAAAATAACGGGGTTCAGAACTACGTGGATAAAACCGTGGGCTGTCTAGTCTGTCTGACTAGTCACATAAATATAATTGAACATGTTTAAAATAAAATCTAGGACTTTTCTTTTTGTGTATTAACTTGAACCCTGTGCAAAGGAAATTTCGATACGCTGGACTAGGTAAGCCCATTGTCCAGAGACTACGCACGTGTGCTGTTATCACAAGGAACTATCATTTCGTCACTTTTATTACATCATATTACACTTCATAGTAGCACAATGGCACGTAAAATTGTCACAAACTCAAGCAAAGACGAGGACGGAACACTCAATCAGGCTCGTTACACGACGACTGGAGATGTTTCCGCTGCAGTGAAAGAAGACCCTCTTCAATTGGTTAATGTGGATCGAGACAGTTCTATTTTAGAATTTAAAGTTAATGGGCAGCTTAATTTACTTATAGTATAAGTACCTTTCAAGAGAAATAAACTGTATAGAAGGTAGGACTCTTGGCAGAGTCCGCCTGGGAAAGTACCACACCTTTGCCAGTTATTCTACCGCCAAGCAGTAATGTGCAAGCATTACTGTGTTCTGGTTTGAAGGGCAATGTTTCCAGTGAAATTACAGGGCTTAGAGATATAACATCTTAGATCTCTGGGTGACGAGCGCAGTGCAGGGAATGATTTTGACTCTTCATGTTCCAATAGCTGCATGCCACTGTACTGTTATGTGGCAGGCATGTTGCTTACCATCAGGCATCAATCCTGGTCGTCTCGTCACTCGTTATTAAAAAAAAATGAAATTGTTGGAAAACACAACATCATAACGAAAACGTCATCTAGCCCCAGACTAAGCAAAGTACTAAATAATACTATGATTGAAGCCAAATAACTGAATATAATCCCTCTACATATTTTACTAATGTCAAACTAGTACTAGTACCTGGTTGCAGTCAACCAGGTAGCTTTGCTCGGTTTTTTTAAAATGATATTTAGGCAGGTACGAATTACATAATGATGAAATATAATAAAATAATAAAACAAAGACGCTTTCCGTTGTCGCTGTAAAAAAAGAACAAAAAGAAAAGACCCGAGTGTAACCATCAGGATTCGAACCTGTTGTTAGGGTAGTGTAGTGTTGGTAGGGCCTGTTGACTCCGAGGGTGAGCTTATTCCGTCTAAGCCATTTACCTAGACTTAAAGAACAGTCGCGAAATAAGTTATCGTATTCTAATGACATTTTAGGAGTTTTTCATTGTCTAAAAACGGGCATAAAATGATGTTTAAAAAAAATAAAACCTAGCTAGATCGATTTATCGTCCCGAAACCCTTGAAAATCGTTCGAGCCGTTTCCGAGATTCAGATTCTATGTATATACCTACCTACAAGAATTGGTCGTTTAAAGATAAATGCGATTGTTGGGACGTTTATTACACAATCACGTTGGAACGACTACATTGGATCGGATTGATTATAGTCTAGGATAGCTTATAGTCTGGATTAACACATATTTTTAACCGACTTCCGAAAAGGACGAGGTTATCAATTCGACCACAATGTTTTTTTTTAATTATGTTTACTTATTTATCACGGGAACAGGAACTGCTTGGGTAAAACAGTGGAGCGCTGTTAATACTTATACATAAAAATGTATTGAAATACAATATGTATATTATTTTAATACATACTTTAAAAACTTGAGAATATGTATAAGTAATCAACTATCGGCCGTATTTATTACACAAATGTTTGTCCTGGGTGGGAATCAAAACCACGACCAATAATTTCTTCATCCTTAAGCTCATCTTTCCACCTCTTTCTGGGTCATAAATATGACATGTAAACAAATTACCTGCTATCTATATTCTAGAAGTATAGGGGCAATCTAAGAAATGAATGTATATCTACATTCATTTCTAGAGTAGGAGTAGATAGATAGATGAACTCTTTATTACACTTAGAGAAAAATGACATTAACACAGAAAAAACAACATAGAATAAAGTAGCAATTATTTGGCAACCTTATCGCTAAGAGCGATTTCTTCCAGGCAACCGTAGGATGGTAAAAAACAAATTAATAATGGAAGACGGGGGAGTACAATTAGGAGTAGGTACATAGATACTTCCGAATGATAAATTGATAATACTAACAAACAATTAATTTTAAATACAACAATATAAATAAATCAATAAATTTTACGTCCTAATACACAAATAAATTAATAATAGAGTAAGAGTAGAATGAAGATATTACCTACTGTGTCAGAAATTACGAAACGATATACAAACTTACAGATAATCATCATTTTTACAAAAGGGGAAAAATATACAACCGGATATGGAACCTCATACTCTATTAAAGTCAGTCATTCAGCTTATTAGAGTTTATTATAATGCTGCAATTCAATTTATAAGGAAAAAATATTTCATTTAATTGTTTGAATGTTTGTGGTGGTAGGACTCTTTGCAGAGTCCACCTGGGGAAGTACCATACTTTTGCCAGTTATTCTACCGGCAAGCAGTGATGTGTAAACACCGGTATCCGTTCTTTTGAAAACCTTTTTTTCACAAATCTACACCTGATAACCAACGTTCGACAAACTCACGGATCGTCAAATGATTATTACACAAAAAAACATTTCACAAATTGGTTACATCTCAAAATATTTATTTGACAAACTTTCATTACATAACGTATTATTTGACAATTGATTCGTTTAATATTTTAGTTAACTAATAAATGTTTAAAAACAAAACCAACACTTGACACATTTTTATTTTACAGAGTGTTGTTTGACAAACATTTCAAATTATATTTTAATTACTTAACAACTTAAACATAAAAACATTTCATTTAACAAAAATTAAAATGAAATTCTACATCATTGGCAAATTTTTTGGCCATGCCACTGCTCTGGATTTTTTTGAAAATAAAATACATAAAAAAGTTGTTTAATTCATCGGACCGGTTAGGTAACTTAGGACCCAGATCCGACTCAGAGCACCCCGACTTCACCTAGTCTTGTCGCTACTACCCCTAGAGTGTATATAAAAGTGCGGGAGTACTCAGGGCTGACCGCAGAGCTTCTGGCGGGAGCCCACCCGGAGTCTAATCTTAGTAATAGATCCTAATCGGACAGGTTAGGTCAAAACTCTGTGACAGGACCTAATCAGAACGGTTAACTCCTATGGACAATTTAATGGGTACTTTTATGATTTTGTACTTAATTTCACAACGGAAGATTTTTTTAGTAAATGTTAAATTTGTAAAATGAATAGTATATGAAACAAAAAATGTACAAATAACAAAATATCATTCGATGCATTGTCTAAATGTAACGTTTGCCGTATAAATGGTTATAAAATGATGGTTTGTAAAATAAAACATTTGTTGATGTAAGACATTTTTGAAAAAAATATTATGCAAAACGTTGTTTTTAAAATGAAACATTTTTGTGGTGTAAAGTTTTCGTAATGAATATTATACGATTAGTTGGTTTTAAAGTGATGTTTTGTCAAAAAATGTTTGTGAAACATTAGTGAACCGTAAACATCACTGTGTTCCGGTTTGAAGGCCATTGTTTCCAGTGAAATTGAAGGCACTGAGATAAAACATCGGGTGATGAGTGCAGTGCAGAGCTACGAGTAGATAGGTAATGATTTGGACTTTTCATGTACTAATAGCTGCGTGTCACTGTGCTGTTATGGGCAGGCATGTTGCTTACCGTCAGGCACATGTCCTGCGCGTCTCGTCACACTATACAATTTAATAATTTTTTTCAAATTTTTGTATTTAATTAGATAGGCTTATCGTAAAATAATTGTGTTATGGTGATACGCCATGGCTACGGGTCTACCTCTATACGTAATTAATTTTATTTTTGCGTTATTTCCTGGTACCAATTAATGAAACGTTCCTCTTATGTGCCCAAAATGATTTGAATTTAAGTTTAATCACTATTTTTTTGTATAATTAAGTCTTTAATATGGTACTGTGTTTGTCTATAATTCCTGTTTTTCATAACTGGAATTGAGTAAAGCATTGGAAGCTATCGAACGTACCTTGTATTTTGCATTTCAATTATTATAAACATGGGAAAGGAATAAATTGCGCCTTCCCAGAGTTCTTTTAGTTCTTTTATGGCGAGTTCAATGAAAGCTAGATTGTAAAGGCCTTGTGAAGAAACGATTTCTCGGTTAGCGCTGTAGGTCAATGGGGTCCCTCAAGGACACATACTTGGACTTATGGCACATTGTTGTCAAAGTTTTTAAGCGTATGTTTTGCTAAATACTGTTCTGCTACTGTCACATTGAGGCGGATATTATTCAGTCTAGATTGAACATTAACAATTTTTTTTCTTTTGTAGGTGGGGCGTGGGGGATGTGCTCTCTTTTGTGGCGCACCCCCGTTACCGATGCACGTAACCAACCCAGTGATGACAGATTTTTTTCGTTTTTACGAATAAGTTAGCGGTATTACGGACACGCGCTCTGAAAAAAATAAAGTTTTGTCAAGCACATGTCTTTGCGTGTGGGATTCGAACCAGGGGCTCCGGATCGGCAGTTGCTGTTCTCTCGATTAGACCAGCTATAGCTTACTAGACCAGTTATAGGTTACTATACCAGCTATAGCTTATTAGACCAGTTATAGCTTACTAGACCAGCTATAGCTTATTAGACCAGTTATAGCTTACTTAGACCAGTTATAGCTTATTAGACCAGCTATAGCTTATTAGACCAGTTATAGCTTACTTAGACCAGTTATAGCTTACTAGACCAGCTATAGCTTACTGACCAGCTATAGCTTACTAGACCAGCTATAGCTTACTAGACCAGCTATAGGTTACTATACCAGCTATAGCTTATTAGATCAGTTATAGCTGACTAGACCAGCTATAGCTTATTAGACCAGTTATAGCTTACTTAGACCAGCTATAGCTTATTAGACCAGTTATAGCTTACTAGACCAGCTATAGCTTATTAGACCAGTTATAGCTTACTTAGACCAGTTATAGCTTACTAGACCAGCTATAGCTTACTGACCAGCTATAGCTTACTAGACCAGCTATAGCTTACTAGACCAGCTATGGGTTACTATACCAGCTATAGCTTATTAGACCAGTTATAGCTTACTAGACCAGCTATAGCTTATTAGACCAGTTATAGCTTACTAGACCAGCTATAGCTTATTAGACCAGTTATAGCTTACTAGACCAGCTATAGCTTATTAGACCAGTTGTAGCTTACTAAACCAGCTATAGCTTACTGACCAGCTATAGCTTACTGACCAGCTATAGCTTACTAGACCAGCTATGGGTTACTATACCAGCTATAGCTTATTAGACCAGTTATAGCTTACTAGACCAGCTATAGCTTATTAGACCAGTTATAGCTTACTAAACCAGCTATAGCTTATTAGACCAGTTATAGCTTACTAAACCAGCTATAGCTTACTGACCAGCTATAGCTTACTAGACCAGCTTACCAGACGGAACTTATAGAAGATAATAACGCTCCCTTTTGAGTTACGTACAAGATTTCAGATCAGTAACCCGATATAAAGTTAATTACTTTCCGTGCTTCATATCAGTTGCATGAATATACTCATTTGTTTCATAGGTCAAAAACGTTAATTGTTATGATGTAATAACATATAAATGTTCGAGATTTTTTGTATAAGATTTATCTTTACCGACAGCAAATCCTTAATTTATATATGTATGAAAGGCTAAACTATGTGAATAGTAAGGATGGTATAGAAATGTATACTTATTAATTAATACTTATATAAAATTCCAAATACTTGATCATTTGTATATGAATGTTCCTTTACATACATGTTCCTTTGTTATTACACAGTTCCTTAATATTATTTTTGCACTGGATTCTGTTGATGAGATTCATGATATTGAATGTACTCTGAAGTACTTATCTAAATTATTATACGTCGGGTGTTTCACTGAAGTAGGTATCTATAGGTAAAATACCAATCAAATTGATAAATCCTCGTCCTTTTTGAACTCTGTTAAAAAGATATAGCAAGTTTTCCAGACCTATAGTTAAATAATATATTTGTAGTAGACTCCTATAGAACTTACCTAGGGAGGTACTTCACCTTTACCAGTTATTCTACCACCAGTAATGACTTACATTACTGTGTTTCGGTTTGAATGGTATGTTTTGTTTTCAGAGAAGCTACAGGGCAAAGAGATCAATATTACTTATTGCATCTCTGTCTCACCAGAGCAGTACAGCGGCAGACAGGGATTTGTATTATTTGTGTTCAATTACGGGTAACTACGTGGCCCTCAGCAGTTACAGGCAGAAGTGTTGCTTACTTAGCATCAGGCGTATACCTCACTCGTCATGTTACACTATTTTAATTTAAAAAAACTCATACATATATAACTAACTATATATTTGTAGGCATAACTATGTATTTGAAATCAATCTAACATCCAAACTCACTACTGTTGGCCAATGTTACCGATAGGACTAGAATCAAAAATTTCTACTCTACATTATTTAGTTTCGGAAACGTAAGTAATCATCACTATTTTATATATTCTTTTTTTTTAAATAAAATAAATAAATATTGGTGGACAATTCACACACAACACCCTCTGACCCCAAACTGAGCAAAGCTTGTGATATGACGGCCAGATAGCTGATGCAATACTTATATAGTTCTAAATACATACTTACTTATACATGACTGGCCTTGTGGCTTAGTGGGTAGTAGCTCTGCCTGCGAAGCCGAGGGTCGTGGGTTCGATCCCCACCCAGTGCAAATATTTGTGTGATGAATTCAAATGTTTGTACTGTATCTAGGTGTTTCTATGTATAATAAGTATGTATTTACAACTATATAAGTATAATATCAGCTATTTGGCCGCCATATTACAAACTTTGCTTAGTTTGGGGTCAGATGGTGCTGTGTGTGAATTGTCCACCAATATTTATATTTATTTTATTTATTTATTATAAATAGAAACCTATTATAATAGATATTCTCCTAATTAGGTTTTTTATACAGTATTAAAATTATGCGAATAGTGTTACTCGTAGCATCATAATCAATGAATATTGGATCGTAATAGTGTAGTGTAGTGTAGTGTGTTGTGTAGTAATTTTTTAAATTGCTAAGTATGCATATCCGTATTTTTAATTGTTTTAGATGATCGATGTTTTTAAGGAGTTTTGTCTGATGCCAAATTACCTAAGACATATTGTTTCAAATTGTTATACTGGTATTTAGTACATTACGGGGTATTTATAGTGGTTACGTTACGGCTGGTCTAGTCGGGACAATGGCGACTGCAGGCCCGAGCCCCGGGTCCAAATCCCACACGCACCACTGTTTTTTCGAAGTCATATGCGTAATGCCACTGACTTAAAAACTGTGAAAGAAAAATCGTGTGGAAACCGATATCTACCTAGAATCGTTCGAGGTCATGTGTCATCCACCTACCCATAATTCTCAAGATCCACGCGTCAAATTTACTGTTGAGCATTTTTATATTATTTTTAAGACCTATTTTAACACAGTGCAAGCAATAAATCATGTGTGATTCATAAACATTTTTTAGCAATCTAACTTACGGAGTTATCAATTCTTTTTAGTATTCTTGCTATTTTGTAGCTTCAAGTCATGGTTTGCAATGGAGATGAACATACGGGTCCCGGCTTAGCACCAACGTTCTGCGCAACCTAAGATATTTGCTCTAAATCTGCGATTGAAATAAGTTCAGATTACTCAGAGGCAGTAACCTCAACAGGGAACATATTTCTCCTTCGCTATCAGTGCGACCTTTGACTCGTGATAGTGGCTGCAAATTTGAATGAGTAATGTCAAACTTTGAACTAAATTTTGCATAATACACTTCAATATTATTTTTAATTTTGCTCAGTTAATTTTTAACAATATTTTCGAGCGCTTAGGAGCCCATTAGACTCTACGTATCAGCATTGCCATTCAGGGCGGTAATGACGCCAGCAAACTAAGCTTGTTCAAATCTGGGGTTACTGTTTATGGTAGTTGTGTAGTAGTTATGTTGGTAGTTTTAGTACATGTTGTTAGTAGTTTGTGGTGTCAATAACCCCGAAAGCGAAATCCAACTAAATATTAAAGTTTGTTATAATTAGTTCACAGTCATCTGCTGGTCGTAGGCTGGTAGGGGGTTATTGGAGAAGCCTACGATTATATTATAATCAACTACGATTCCAAACACCACCTGCCTTTGCCTGCAGCTGCCTTTCGTAAATCGAAGTTCAGATGGTTTACAGTAACAAAGCTGAAATGGAGTTTGGCAGAATATGTGCGATGTGGAGTTAACTTACTCGTAAATGAAATGAGCAACGGCCGTGGAATGACATTCACCAGCTCGATAAGTCGACGACATAGTCACTGTCGCGGGTAAAACCTGGACTGGACTCTATAGGCACAGAACCACGAACCGAGAAATATTGCATAATACATATCCCGATGTTTTTGTTTTATTTTAAAATAAAATAAAATGTCTTTATTTGCGAAAATGGGTAATGAGAATAAGATCTTAAATGTTTACATTAAGAACTCCATAATCAACCTTATGGCATGCAAATATTAGGTTTATTAAGAAATATTAGTTTACATTTGTCCGCCATCTCGCTTGAAGTTACGTGAAGATCAGGCGGCCGTTTTAGGCCCGATCTGGAGTGTGCTTACCAGTGCGCGTAACGTGCCTATACAAAATTAGTTGGGGGCATGGGCCCAAATGAGGCGATTAAAACCATTTAAGGGTTGTGGATAACATTTATATTTTTTTGCTTACACGTTATACCTTTTGTTGCCCGGGGGTCCCGTAATGTTGATGATACGGCTAATACGGCAGTAGCTACGCCCCTGGTGCTTACCTAAAAGAAACCGATTTAGGTAACGAATACAGTGTAGTTTGCTCGGCATCCTCAGTTTCCTTTATCCCACTACTCTGTGGGGCTCTCTTTTATTACGTATCGAATCCAGGTTCCATACAATTAATAAAAATGATTTCATGGTGCACCTGATGATGGGCTTGAAATACTTGATAACGTAACTATATAAACAGGCAGTCGTGTGGCATTTCTGTAACTTACCATCACAGTCTTTATTCATTCATCTTGTTATCTGTGTTTGAAAAATCTACTATTAGCGACATCGCTATCATATTTTGTGTTGTTGTTGTTATGTTATTGTTTCTGGTCAGTATGACGGTTTACTAAGCCTGGGGTCTTATTTTGAAATCACTCGCGTGATTACAAAATCACGTCAATTTATGGATAAAAATGCCTTATTAAACTATGCAAATTAGCACAAGAGATAAGTACCTCTAAATATCCAATCCCCTAATAATATGCCAACCAGACATCAGATTATAAAAAATAATACTTTAGCTCAACAAACCACAGATGCTACATGACACAAATACCTATTACTACAGCCTACAGAACTGTAAAGAAAATTAGTACTGTGTCTGTAACATAAACTACTATAGTATGAAACAGTGGCAGCGACAATCATACATGTTAAAATATTAACTACTAGGGTTTTTCAGAGAATCAAATGAAAAAAATTGTTTTATTCATAAATTACACCTATCTCATCAAAAATTAATAGAGTCAAGAGAGAAATTCGCAAAACACTCTCTTTATCTTTTATCAATTGATGCACCAAAAATGTATGCATTATTTATGTGAAAATATTGTTTGTATATTTTATTTTATTCTTTCTTTCACATTCATTCCAAGTAACATTTCAGGGTTTTCCTCAAATTTCAAAACCGGGCTATTTTTTTTGAGATCCATAGCACGATAAACGAATCAGTTTCGCTTACCGGAATAGGACAAACCGATCATTTAGACAATTTGTGCGACAATTAGCGTATCGCACGTGATCAGAGGCGAATGATTTTCGAAAATAGGGACCCAACTTTGTTTACGTAATTTTAATGAGCTCGTTAGATAATGAGAGCAGTTGTCATGGGTCTATTTACTTCATTAAATTATTAATTAATCATTAGAAAATATTATTATGTTATCTATTGTGTTGAACGATACGACAAATATCTTTAGCTCGTTAAATGCTTGCAATTTAACGATGAAGAAGTTCTGTGGAATATGTACAACTACATTTTAGAAAACTGTTAATTGACACTAATTTTTATGTGGAATAAATTACCACAAACTATTTTATCCAGATTGGTATAGTCACCAAATTAGAGCTTAAACAGAAAAAAAAGGTCGGCAGCTTTCCCGAAAAACGAAAAATACCATTCCAACAGTGGAACAATAACATCAATTATTGTATAAACTATCCCAATTATTCACAACTCTATTATATTAATTTAGGGATATTTACCGTGGAAATGGTAGTGCGAATCAGTTTCCGATATTTTGTGGTAGTTTCGTGCACATGTTCAAGGGTAAACTCGCATTTATTTTTAATAACGTTCTAGCAGACGTAAAAAGAACAATGTTTTCATGCATTTGTAATTTTAAAAAGGACCCATGGCAATTGGCCCCAAGTTTCCTCTACTACCTTCCAGGCGTTTGTATAGGACAAAAGGCTGAAGGTCCTTAATACGTAACAGAATCCTCAGTGTTCTCAACTCGGCTTGTAAGTAGGTACGCCCGTAGTCACATATCAATTTTTTATAGCATATAGTGACGAGACGAGCAGGGCATGTACCTGATGGTAAGCAACATGCCTGTCACATGACAGCACAGTGAGACGCAGCTATTGGAACATGAAAGTTCCAAATCATTACCTAGCACTGCACTACGCTCTTCATCCAGATATCTAAGATATTATATCTCTTAGCCCTG
This sequence comes from Ectropis grisescens, assembly GCA_017562165.1. NCBI lineage: Eukaryota > Metazoa > Arthropoda > Insecta > Lepidoptera > Geometridae > Ectropis > Ectropis grisescens. Next base: position 3,235,143 of record CM029792.1, on the reverse strand, counting down.
TAATTTCTCTGGAAACATTGCCCTTCAAACCAGAACACAGTAATGTTAGCACATTATGCTTGGCGGTGGAATAACTGGCAAAGGTATGGTACTTCCCCAAGTGGACTCTGCCAAGAGTCCTACCACTACTGAAACTTTTCGTATTACCTACAACTTTTCTTATCGTTTCCATAGAAATTACAGGGCATAGAGATGAATCATATCTAGGCAACGAGCGCAGGGTAATGCTAGGTAATGATTTGGACTCTTCACGTTCTAGTAGCTGCGTGACACTGTTATGGGCAAGCATGTTGCTCACCATCAGGCATATGTCCTAGTCAAAGTCAAAGTCAAAGTTCTTTATTAATAAATGTACAATTTACACGTCAATTTTATAAAAAAAAAAAAAAAAAATAAGAGCATACAAAGAGTATACATTTTTATTGTCCTGCTCTACCTTTAACTCTGTACCTACCTACTACGAAAAAATACGCACTCTCTTCCCGTTATACATCGCTATGTTGAATAAAACGTAAGGTCCCATTGATTTTCCAGCCCTATAGCAAATACCCCTTCGCCCTAAGATTAACCTTGACCCACAAAAGGGTGCAGCCCTCACGGCTAGCCAAGGGTCTTTCAGACCCCTCTACTTTTTGTAATTTTGCAAAATTGTAGATACAATTGGCTTTGGGTGTTGTTTGTTATAATTATGAACTTTTAAAAGCCCACGACTAACAACAAAATTACTCGGTAAGATAATTTTGCTCCTCTAAAGCCATGCCCAAACTATATAACTTTACATTTCACTGTATTTAGCAATGGACTATAAAGGTCTCCTACTGCGGGGTAGAGTTTCTAAGGTTCACTCCACTTCACAACATGTCTCTTGGATAATGCCGCTATCCAACTTACTTTGAGCCTGCTTCTATGCATACTAGGACTATAACGAAGGCGGAGAGATATAACATAAAGGTGTCATTCTCTTCTCTCCTTCATACATCCATACTCAAACTCTTTTACTGATAACCATTACTTACATGTCATTTGAAAGGTATTCAAATTAATTGCAAATACAAGTCAATAATACAAGTAACACGCCAATTAAAAAACCCATAAAATTAAATTCTATATATAAGCTTTTTTCCACAAGCCACTTGCAGAATCCATTGTATGTTAGTTTTGTTAATCTTGAATAATTTTACATTTGCTTTGCCCATAAAAAAATTGTATGTACCATTTTTGTAGCCTCAGTATTTATTCTCCCTTACAAAATAATTTATCAATAAATATCACAGCAGTTGTAATAAATTGAAGAATATAGTAATAACAATAAATACAATTATAGTAATGAGGTGTTTCAATTAATCACACCTCACCACTGTTGATTTAGAGGTCAAACATCAATTATCAACCAAATAAAACTGTCATCTACTACAGAAATAATACATAATGTAAAATACAAAGATAGTTTTAAAGTACAATAATTTCAATCAGACTCAGAAAAAATACGAAATTGTTCAAAGATTGAAAAGTACCTATATATTTCTGTCGGGAAGTTCTTATTTCACTATTGACATGATGTTACATATTTTCATCTGAGTTGATGAGTGGAGTTGACCTTTGTAAAATGGTTTACAATATCACACCTATCAAAACTAAAGAAAAATCTGTTACTGGGACAAATGTCAAATGGGACATATTACTGCGAAAAAAATATACCGTTTTTGCAATTTTTAATCCCGACTAATGTCGAACATGCAGTAACATAATATGTATCCTACTAACGTACTAACCTATCATACTGATTTAATAAATAAGAAAGTTAAAATGTTTGGATGTTTTATAATTTATTACATTTAATGTTTAATTTAGTTATATTATTAACTAGATGCCCGCCCCGGCTTCGCCCGTGGTATATTATATAGCATTCATCGGGATCCCGTACATATCCAACGGTGAAAGAATGACTGAAATCGGTTCACTCATTCCTGAGAATATCGATTTCAAACAAAAAACCTCTTCAGCAACCTGCTACGCCACCTGTCGGAAATTGGTCGTACCAACCCAGATATAGAAAAAAAAATTAGCAAAGGTTTATATTCAAGGCACAGATTACTGAAATTCAATGACGCAATCTTTGACACATGCTGTCATGTGTCATGTCAAAGCACGAAACGTACGAAAACTCTCAAAAGGGGAATATTTTTTCCCGATTTTGTTACATTCTTGTTTCATGCTCCGCTTCAATTAATAGTAGAGTTATTTTCTATAGCCTAAAGCCTTCCTCGATAAATGGACTATCCAATAGAAAAATAATCTTTCAATTCGGACCAGTACTTCCCGAGATCCTAGCGTTCAAGCAAACAAACAAACTTTTCAGCTTTATAATATTAGTATAGATTGTTATGTATTAATATTTTATTGTATTTAATATTTACCGTTGATTTTACAGTAAATATCCCTCAATCAGATTATAAGGATATAAGGAAGCGATAAATAAGGATTATATTGTTGTAAGTATAAAATTTTATTAGTAACATAAATTTATGTTCTCCAAAAAAATAACTTCAATTTAAAAAAATTTATAGGTTTACACTTGACCGCCATCTCGCCTGATGTTAAGCGACGATGCGGTCTACGATGGAGCATGTTTACCAAGACGAAACCGATTCACTCTCGATTTGAAGACACAAAGATTGTAACCATCGGGGAAAACCCACTCATCATTTAGACATTCCAACAAATTTCATAAAAAGCATAATTTTAGCTCTTTTGTTGATAGTTCAATAGCCACCAAACCAATTTCTATAATATCATCAAAATCGATTCGGAATTGGTGGAGTTTTCACGTACCTAATATATACGAGTACGGGTATGTGTCCAAAAAAACAATTTACAACCAAATTGATAACTTCCTCTTTTTTGAAATCGGTTAATAAATTGATTTATTCTGTAATTGTATAATTAAAACATTCTTTGCCAATACTCAAGTTTCAAGTATGAAAATATAATTAGGTTTCCTTTCCCTATTTGCCGACCTATTCAGTCTGTGCCTAGAGTTTTTGGGTCGGAACGGTTATGCAATCAGTATTACGAAATTACCGCTGAAAATTACTGTGTGGTCTTCAGCAACTGAAGAATTTTATTGGCAATCAATTTCAAGGCAAATTTTGGAGATTGTTCAGGTTTTACTGCTAGTATTGTCCCGGATTTAAATCTGCTACTGACGTAAATACTCGTACGTATAGACAAAAAATACCGTAGAGCATAGATAAAATACCATCTCCCAAACATTTGATAATGTCTTTAAACGAGCAATTCTTGCATATAAATACTATCGGTCCGCTTCGGCTTTGCCTTTGGTATGTATATATGTATATAGCATATACGCACTCGAGGATCACATATCTAAATATCCAGCGGTGAAATAATTTTTGAATTCGGTCCAGTAATTCCTAAGATTGGCGTGTTCAAACAAATAAATTCTTTAGCTTTATAATATTAGTATAAGTAGATGCAAAAGTTTGGATGTTTGTTGCTCAATCGTCGGAATGACTGGATCGATTGGTTTGAAATATGGAACACAGTTAGGATATACTTAGGTAAAGCCTGGAATAGCACATAAGTTACTTTTTTACCGCGTAAGTATTAAGAAAACGTCTACGTGGTAAAATGCTGTGGAAAGGCTGATGTGCATAAAAAGGGTGACTGTCTCTTAGACTACAGGCCCGTGAACAAAATTTATGAGTCATATGATACAGCAAGAGACCTATGTAGGATGATAGAAGGGTATAAAATAATAGGATTGTAGGATGATAGAGATTGAAGAGGGGGGGTTGCGACCGTCGCTCTTTCCTTCTTGTCGCATGATTTTTGTACGGCATTGCGGAATAATGGATTAGAACAGGTATTGAAACTATAAAAAATGAAAATTTTATTTTTTAATTAACTCTTCAATTTGCACTCAGTTGGACAGCTTTCAAATGCCGGCATATTATTTTTTTGCCCTTCTATCATCCTACATAGGTCTCCTGCTGTATCATATGACCCATAATTTTTGTTCACGGGCCTGTGCTCTATCTCTGATTGTATGAATGCAATAGTGTACACGTTTTACTCGCGTAGTTACCGTTCCCGTAATTTTATCGTGATAAAAATAGGCTTTGTATAGCTCCAGACCACAAGCACATGTTTTCAAAATTTCAACACGATCCATTCAACCGTTGCGACGTGATTGAGCAACAAACTTACAGAGTAGCATTAGCAGGATAGAATAATTTTCGTATCGACTGGGTTCACTACGTCCTAGAGGTCAAAGGTACACGCGGTCTCGTAGAGACGGGTACTACGCCCGGGGGTGAGGGGTGGAACGATGACGCACTTGACTGCTGACGTAACTTCCCGCTACTTTGCCGCCGCATGAGCTTTTTATGTTGTCCCTATTTATTAAATGCATAGGCATTTAATAATAAATAAATTATTTCATTAAATAATAATAAAAAATATTTACCTTTACCTGAAATAATCATTTTTTATTATCTATTATTATAAATCTAGAACTCTATATTCTACTTAGCCAGCGTGGTGTCCTTAACTCCCTTCTTGTGAGAACAACCCCCGATTCCGTGCAGAAGTAACACAAAGTGAACTGCTTATTTTACAGTTTTGTACATAAACACATTACAAGAAAAAAAATTGGCTGTATGTAAAGTCGGTTGGTTTACGGACGATAGTTTAACGTGACAACGTCATACCAAAACATTGATAGATGCGGCGCAAGCGTAAAATCAGCGTAACGGGACATAACGGGACACTTTTTCCTGCATGCATTCTCGCCCTCAATAGGCAAATTTTATTAGCCAATAGGTAAATCGGTGCAACTTGCGTGGGGTGCTGTACAAAAAAGTTCGGGGGAAAATCGATCGCCACGTGGTTTCTGACGCAACATCCACAGGGTGTTGTGGCGGGAAAATTTGTAGAGGGGAAATATTTGGAAAATGTTTCGCCTATTGTAGCCATAAAAAAAATTGAAGATTGTTAAGTTTATCTAGCTAACACGTGCATTTGTTTGTTGTTGTACTCTCTACGCACGCATGGGTCCAACAGACGGTCCTGGGTAGAGAGTACAACAACATACTGTGGCTGAGGGCAGGGCTAGATTTGAACGGTGCTTTATTTTTTATGTGTTAGTAATTTAGCTGTGTAAGTACGAACGTATGTGTATCGGCAATGGATCGGTACAGACATGCTTTGTATGTAATAGTGCGGCTTTGCGCTAGTGTGCAACTTTCCCCTGCCGCAAGAAATGACAGAAAGACTTGAACAATATTTTTTAGCTATGGCAACTACTCCCTTCCGTGCTTGCGCGGAAGATCGAGTTGCGATGTACTTGGATTATCAATTCGACAATATTTTTTTTACACAAGCAATACGAGTATAATAAAAAGAAATTTTACGCGTATAGTACATGAAAAAAATCCTGCGTTTCAGGGTTGATTAATACATTACGACTACATAATATGAGTTAATATTAGTGCCTTGCTACACAGATATTGTACGGGTATAATTACGAGTTATATGGCGGAGTGGAACCCCGATATTTTGATGCAGTTTAATGCAGTAAGTTCAGTTCAACTAAAGAAAGCAAGAGCTTGGCACAAAAGTTTCTAAGCAATCACTAAAAAGCTGAATTCAGTCAGTCGGGACCCATCCTTACTTCTGAATATAGTATGTTAGCTTTGAATGCTTTTTTTGCTTAATTCAGTAGCGACTAGATTTCACCATCATTATCATCAGCCGCAAGACGTCCACTGCTGAAAATAGGCCTCCTCCCTAGATTTCCACAATGAACGGTCCTGCGCAACCTTCCCCATCGGTTATCAGTTCTGCGAGCGATGTGGCCTGCCCATTGCCACTTCAGCTTGCTTAGGTAGGTACTGAGCTATGTCGGCAACTTTCGTTCTTTTGCGAATATCCCCATTACGGATTCTGTCGCGCAAAGAAACTCTTATTAGATTTAGCCAAGTGTAATAAGCATAGATTTAGTAAAAGTAAACTCTTTTAACACAAGCTTTTAAACTAGTCTAACTTCAACCACAGAATAGTTAATAACTTCAGCTGAAGTTAGTTTGTGACAATGTTGACTAACTAACTTATCGTGGTTGGTTTTCCGTGACAGTGTGCGGAATCATAAAAAATTTACTCTCATAATTTTTCTCCAACGCGCCAAAATCTAACTTCAAAAGCATTATCTTATCTTATACCTGTAAACGAGCAATTCTTCTAGAATCTGAATCTCGGAAACGGCTCTAACGATTTTCATGAAATTATGTATACAGGGGGTTTCGGGGACGTTAAGTCCATCTAGCCAGATTTTATTTAAAAAAAACGCCGTTTTATGCGCGTTTTTAGACAATGAAAAACTGTTACATAAAGATTAGAGTGCGACGGTAAATTTTGCGACGGCGCGCGACAGTCGGGAAGATGGGCGGTTACAATATGGAAGGTCCGGATTCGAATCCAACCGGCCACCTTTCTTTTTCCAAGTTCATTTTTTTTTAGAAAATCTTTATGTATCTAATTAACCGAGCAAAGCTCGGTCACCCAGGTACTTGAACTTAAATTGAGTAATAATATTACCTTGATACTAATTGGTGTGTGTTTTGCGGAACGTTAAAGATATTTTAGAAAGGAAGGAACAATTTAATTTCGTAAATACCTCATTACGTATGGTATTTCTGATATAAACATTAAACATGTGCCATGCTATTACTTTCCCCAGTAGTAATAAAATTGGCCGGTAAAGGCTGCGCTGCGGTAGGTCTCTTTGCAGGGTCCGTCTGGGGAAGTACCACACCTTTGCCAGCTACTCTCCCCGCGAGCAGTAATGTGCAAGCATTACTGTGTTCCAGTTTAAACGGCAATGTTTCCATTGAAATTACAGGGCTTGGAGATAAAACATCTTGTGAATCTGGGCGACGAGCGCAGTGCAGTGCTAGGTAATGATTTTGATTCTTCATGTTCCAATAGCTGCGTGTCACTGTACTGTAATGTGGCAGGGACGTTCCTTACCATCAGGCACATGTGCTGTTCGTTTCGTCAATCTATACCAAACTACTACTAACTACCTATAGACCTATACCATAAAAAAACTAATTACATGTTTTTAAAATCTACGCAAACGTCAAAGTTTCATATTTTTATATTAATATGGTGTTGTTCCACAGTCACCACGTGATAACTGAGAATACGCTGAGAATGATGGCGAGTGGTCTTGGTACTTACCAAGACCACATTACATACATTTGTAGGTCAGTCTTTGTTCCTCTCGATAAAAAAAAAAATGATTGAGATTGCATTCTTACTAAACGTTAGAACAGCCACTATTCAGCGGCTGTTTCATTGGAACAATGTGATTTGATTTGACAAATATTGTGAAATTCAATCATCAAGTTTCAGAGTTTAATTATTATTTGAAGAGCCAGTCTTTGTTTTTCTGCAGAGAAAATTATATTTTTATTTTATTGAGATCGCATTTTTAATATTAAAAATTAAATCCAATTCAATAAAAAACAACAACAAAAATGTCGTTGTTCATTTTTGTTGTAGAATATAGATAGAGTTAAATCACTTTAATTTTATTTAATGTGATAATCTATTAATCAATTAACAGGCTCAAGACCATATGAGGCCTACTATAATATTATAATTTATTTATGTTATTTTCGAGATCCTATTGTCGTCGAAGATGGGGCAGGCAAATACGTAAAAGATTCACTCTGACCTTGAAAGGACAGGACAGGACAGCCTATAAAATATTTCTATGCAGAAATTTAACCGAAGCCAGTTCAAAATTCCAACCCGTTCATAGAGTTTTTAAATAAATCATTTACCTATATAGAGTTTTTGAAAAGAGAACATAGAGTAGAGCTTTTACTAACAAAACGTAATTACTGTAAGACACAGCGTCACGGCATATCCAACTAACTACTTATGTATACACTAAGCATATCTATAGACTGAAGAAAGTCTTAGAATAATCATGATAATAATATATTGTTTTTGAATTACATTAAAATATTATACTTACGTAAAGTTTTACTAGTGAAAGCACCCTGTTTTCTGTGAATATTAAACCAAGCTCTATGAGCAAGTATACAAAGTACTAATCACTTTCATAGGTACCTAATCCCGTTTTTTTTTACCTTAGCTTTGGCACGCCCATTCTAAGTCCACGTTCTGTCTACGTACATGTTGTTCTAAATAAATGTCTATGATGTAGTAGTAATTAATTAATTATTTATTTATTTATTTAAGCGTTTAGTTTGGGTATTAGAGCTCGAGTTATGTTATATGTTGAACTTGAGAGTCCAAATCATTACCTACTTATACTGCGCTCGTCATCCAGAGATATATCTAGTTGATGATTTGTCTCGTGTGATTTATCTCATTGCCTTGTAATTTCTCTGGAAACATTTCCCCTTCAAACGAAAAGCATTTTAAGATATATTTGTTTATTGTGTTACAGTTACGTACAGCTAATTCACAATTAGTTTATGTAATTGTAATTGATTGTAGTGTAATTGGATAAAAATAACCATACATGTATTTTATTAACGAGAATTTTACGAAACATGGTTATTTTGTATTATATTTATGTCTACTTATTATCTACATGGCTTACTTCTATACTTCTCATAGTTACTACGTTTTCTTTTATTTTATTTGATAGCTGTTTACGTATCGAAAACAGACATTCTAATCGTATAATAGGCAGTACCACAGAACGCGACAAATCACACTAAGAAAATTTGGCCGACCATTAAATTGTAATATCGCGGTGTCACATGATTAATAAATCGTATATAAACTATAAAACGCGACTCTATCACTTGTGCGATATCGAAACATTAAAATACTCGACGTTGTCTATTTTATTCCACAATCATCTTGTTTTTCAATGCTACTACATCTTAAAAATATTATTATGAGTTCAATCTCCATGCGCACGAAAAATGTCAAAGGTGAACTATAGAATATTATCGCAACACGTTAAATTTCGCAAAGCTGTCAACACAGTTAATACTCACATTTTCGCTAATTTATTCCGTAGGTTTAATTCACTAAAATAATTTTTCACTCAAAAATCACCACACAAATTTTTGCCGCGTTTTTTCTCGTCGGAACGACTGAGCGCGCCAAGTCAGGCCGTCTGACTGCCGCGCGCCGGTTTTGAGCAGGACGGAAGATGGTTACAACACGTGTGCAACGAAGATGGATATAGCGGCTGCGCCGATATCGAGCGAGGGTGAAATTTGGGGGTGAGATGATAAGGTAAAGCTAAGATGAAAATCTCTTTATACCTAACCTACGTGGTGCATTCCCTGTGAAAGCAGTTTTTCATTTTTTAATTTCTTTATCTATCTTTCATTATTATACACATAGGAATTTAGAATTATTTCTTTTAAATTTTATTAATGTTTTTGCTTTACCTCACGCTATACTATATACTTAGATTAAATCCCACGCAACATATTTTCTAATCTCAAATAATGGCTCACTCTACCTAGGTACCAAGACATTTGGCTTAGGTGTAATGCCCGATAGGCTAAGGTCCTAGCAAAATAAAATAAAAGAGCAGTCATAACGTAAAGGAACCATATTTTTTACAAACTTATTAACAAATATTCATTTAAATAAATACCACGGGTCGTACGCACGCAACGCAGAAGAACGCAGAAGCGGCGGAATGGGGAATGGGATCCTGTTTGGAGAGTATCATAATCAATATTTTTTTTCTAAAAAAAATTATTTCAAATGTTAAAAAAATGTTAAATTGTTGTCTAAGTATTAAATAATAATTAGATAGGTACTTGAAACATGTTTTATATACAATAATGAACATCTGTGAACTTTAATAAGTCCCCTTAAGGTGCTGCCCTGTAAAACGTTCTAGTATTTTACATGACACCTTAGACGTATAAAAAAGTTTTTTTTAGTCTTTATATATGTCCATGCATGACACTGGTAGAAGTCGGTTCTGATGGGGATTTTGTAGAATACGTCTAGGGAAATACCACGCCTTTGCCAGTTATTCTAGCGCCAAGCTGTAATGTGCTAACATTCCTATATTCCGGTTTAAAGGGCAATGTTTCCAGAGAAATTATACGGCGAAGATATAAACGTTTATCCCGCTGCTGGGGAAAGGTCTTCCCCAATTTCCTAAACTTAAGATCCTTCATGAAAACAAAAATAACTAGGTAGGTACTATTTGCTAGATTTTTTTAAATAGTAGGTACAATACTTTTATAGTGACAAGAAGAGCAAGACACGTTACTGATGGTAAGCAACATCCCTGCCCATAACAGCACAGTGACACGCAGCTATTGAAACATGAAGAGTCCAAATCATTACTATCACCGTACTGCGCTCGCCACCCGGAGATATAAGGTGTTTTATCTCTTAGCCCAATAATTTATCTGGAAACATTGCCCTTCAAACCGGAACACAGTAATGTTTACACACTACTGCTTGGTGGTAGAATAACTGGCAAAGGTGTGGTAAGTCCTCAGGCGGACTCTACAAAGAGCCCTACCACTAGTAAAGTTTTATAGAGGTAGTTTATTGTAGTACTTACTAAAAGTCACAAAATACGTTTAGCATATCCTACATCATCATCATCAGCATACCTTAGTACACGGCTGGACTTTAGCCGCTCTCATAGCTCCCTCAGTCCGATCCTCAGCTTTACGTTTCCATCCACTACATGCTGTCTTTCCTATATCGTCACTCCATTTAGTCTCAGGGAGTCCTACACTCTAGCGCGGATCCAGGGAGAGGGGTTCATGGGGGTCATGATCCTCCAAAGACAATACCAATTCGACTGATCGTACGGTTGTACCTTCTTAGCGTTTTAGTAGTATAATTGCACATTTAACGTAATTGGGAACCCGTTGATGTCTTTTTTTTTTTTAAAATGACTAGATGAATATGACATGTGCCTGATGGTAAGCAACATGCCTGCCACATAACAGCACAGTGACACGCAGCTATTGGAACATGAAGAGTCCAAATCATTACCTTGCACTGCACTGCGCTCGTCACCCAGAGATCTAAGATGTTATATCTCTAAGCCCTGTAATTTCTCTGGAAACATTGCCCTTTAAACTGGAACACAGTAATGTTTGCCCATTACTGCTTGGTGGTAGAATAACTGGCAAAGGTGTGGTACTTCCCCACGCGGACTCTGCCAAGAGTCCTACCACTACAATCTTTCTTTGCATTCTGCATTCTCCTTTGAAGTTTGTATAACTCGTATCTCGTTTTGTCCGATCATTCGTGGAAAGTAGTGTACGTCACACGGTTGTTCGCTAATCACAAGCGCGGTATTTTTCCTCGTCCTGCGCCCCCGCTGGTGAGTTGTGATAGTAGGCAAAATTCGTATTCGCCGATCAACAAGGTATCTGATCTGTGTGAAACCTAGGTACTGGACCCCCCCCCCCCCTTAGACTGGGTCCAGTACCTAGGTGGACCACTAATTAAAAAACATGTTTGTACTTATCGTACAGTTTTGACTTAACTACTACTATGAGACCCCACGCCCCAGGAGCCATGTGACCCCCTGGAGCCAAAGCTGGATCCGCCCTTTTTTTTCAATTTTGTAGGTTTACACTTGACCGCCATCTCGCCTGATGTTAAGCGACGATGCTGTTTACGATGGAGCGTGTTTACCTTGAAGAAACCGATTTACTCTCGATTTGAAGACACAAAGATTGTAACCATCGAGGAAAACCCACTCAGGCAACGTATTCCACATCCTAGACGTTCTTATCACAAAAGTAGAGTCAAATCTTTTCGTTCGTGTCTTGCCCTTGCCTACACTAGGTCCCAATATAAATAGCAAATCATAGAAGGCAAACAGAAGTCTTCACTTTGAAAATAAATCGTTTCTACAATTTTCATTTTAACAATGAGGCTGTTAAGGCATTTGATAAACATCTAATTAAGCTGGTGGCAAAATTCAATGGAATCCTATTAGTGCAAATCACCACGTTCTAATTAACTACTCTTTAGTATTGTCCGAAGTTGATTGGTATTAAATACCTTCACAAAACTAATGTAATGAATTTACTAAATTCTATTGAAAATTGTTGGATTACATATCATTCAATTAGAGGTCCTCGGGTTCTTGTTTATTTTGCGCCCTGTGGTTACTAAAACTTTTGAGTGTCATCTGTTTTGTACTCGTATTCTTTTTTTCTTCTAAAGTAAAAGTAGACTAAAAAATAAGATTCTCAAAGAGACAGATAATTTTGGTGGGACGTTCTGACTGCCAGCCTGATCTGATTTTTTTTTATTCATTTTACCCCGCTACTTAGCAGCCAAGTCGTCGTCGTACGTTGGGGTATACCACTCCGCTAGGGCACCAGGAGGTGTCACTCTGTCCCCCGGCACTAGGCCGAGCCGAGGTCGAGCCGTCTGAGGCGCTCTCGTGCTCGCCGTAACGCGTCCCAGGGGGTCTACCGCCTAACTAAAACTGTCTGAGCTTTGATATACCTCTCTCTTTTCTTTCCGCTTGTAATCATAGAGACCACAATAAAAGTAAAAGCAGATTTATTTAGGGGGTAGAAGGGCAGGTATCATCCCATGCTATAGCACTAGCTTTATATAGGTTAGGTTCTTTTTGGGTCCTGCGACTTCGGCGCTAACCCGAATAGTCAGTTCGGTGGTATAGGCGTCTCGTGGCCAGCTGACATTAGTTAACTAAAAATAAATAAATAAATGTTAGGGTATAATTATAGAGCTATGTAACAAGTTTTCATCTTGCTTCAAATATCTACCCATAAATTGGTATCAGCTAAATACGAGTAATGTTTTTGAAGTACACTTATTTTGGCGTGATAGGGAAAAAAATATGAGAGTATGGACGTATGAAAAAGTCGGACGTAGTCAGGCGAATCCGTCAGCTTCGAATTTTGGAGGGTACGGAGTACGCAGCCTCAGATTTTGGGGGGGTCACCAGTACGCAGCCTCAGATTTTGGGGGGCTCACCAGTAGAAATACAATAAATCGAGAAAAACATACTTTACCACTAGCGCCCCACGACTTTACCCGCGTAGTAGCCGGTCCAGTTGTTTTCCTGAGTTTAAAAATAGTCTATGTGCTATTAGATATGTTTAATATTTTCTAGATTTTTAATTTAACGTATTATTTGGGGGGTAATGTCCCCTGTGACCCCCACCTTCGGATCGCGCATGGACGTAGTAGTATTATTCTTTCCTTCTGCGAAGCATTTCTGAACCCTGTCGGGTTGTTCTACTCTCTTTCTCCGAAAAACGTAAATTCGAAATAAACTCGCAGACTTTCCTACTCTGATTGAATCGATTTCTTCTAGGTAAACACGCCCCATCGAAGCTTAACATCAAGCAAGATGGCGGTCAAGTGAAAAAAATTAGCGCAGTCGTCCAAAAGTGATGAGCTTACCTACATTTCGGTGATACATTTTTAAATAGGTAGAAGTACTTAACAAGCTTCCCCACGGCACAACCAGGGGAATTTTCGTCAGTTGTGCCGTAGGTACGTTTTTTTTCCAACGGCCCAATCAGTAGTGTAGAAGGGAGTCAAAAGTACCCGTGGCACAACCAGTTGAGCATTGTAGTTGTGCCATGGGTCCGGAAGGCTCCGGTTCTTCGTTTCGTCCGATCGAACATTATTTGTTTATATGAAAATTTAAACAGAAGAAACGACGGATCGAAGTAGAACCGCCCATCTACCGCCTAACTAAATCGGCTCATCATCAATCATCATCAACAGCCCACTAAATGTTCCCACTGCTGGGACTCGGGGCCTTCTCTCGCAAGGAGAGCGTTAAGGCCATAATCCACCACTCTGGCCCAGTGCGGGTTGGTGGATGACACATGTCTTCGAAAGATTCTAGGTACATGTCGGTTTCCTCACAATGTTTTCCTTCGCCGTTTTTAAGTTAGCGGCATTACGCACATGACTTCGAAAAGACAGTGGTGCGTGTGGGGTTTGAACCCGGGGTCTCCGGATCGGCAGGCGCCGTTCTCCCGACTAGACCATAAATCGCTATTGCTGTCTCTTTCATTTCAAGCGAAAAGAAAAGAGAGAGCACTGTCAAAGCTAAGACAGTTTTAGCTAGGCGGTAGACCCCCGGAAGTAGGAAAGTCGTGAGTTTATTTCAAAATTACGTTTTCGTAGAGACGTCCTGACACGGTGTCTGACCTCTCGGTCTTTGTCTATTCTGTTTAGAATGATAGAGACAAGAGCTGTCATTCCGAATTTGAGCGTTTAGAATCACTACCAATCAGCGTTTAGGATCACAGCTCGTACTTTTTGGTATTTTGCATAGGTAGGTACTTTTTAGCGCGGACGTGTTGCTTAGTGATTACTGTCAGGCGCTTACAATAGGACGGGAAAACGGGATGACCATAACATAAACCGCCCAACAAGTATTCCCACAGCTGGGACTGGGAACATTCTCTCACAAGAAGATAGTCGAGGTCATAATCCATTATACTGACCCAGTGCAGGTTGGTGGATGACACATGACCTCAACAGAATGTCGGTTTCCTCACGATGTTTTCCTTCACCGTTTAAGTTAGCTAAATGTATTAAAATGCTTTAATGTTGTCTTTAAATTATACAACTTTTATTAAGAAAAAATTATGACTCTATTTTAGCAACTGATTAGAAATATTTGTTTTTTATCATTTTGTAGAGAAGCTTAATAATGTGCCTGATGGTAACCAAACCACATGCTCATAACAGAGCAGTACCACATAATTATTTGAATATAAAGATAAGAAATTACAGGGTATTGCCCTGTAATTTCTCTGAAAACATTGCCCCTCAAACCAGGAAATAGTCAAAACCACATGCTCTGTAATGCCGCTAACTTAAAACGGGGAAGGAAAACATAGTGAGGAAACCAACATGTACCTAGAATCTTTCGAAGTTATGTGTCATCCAACCTGGACTGGGCCAGTGTGGTGGATTATGGCCTCAAATCTCTCCTAGCGAGAGAAGGCTCCGAGTCCCAGCCGTGGGAACATTTAGTGGGCTGTTTATGAATATGCTACACTTTTTTATTAACCAAAGACAATGCTTGATCAACCTATAATTAATATTATAGTTCAAGATATTGCTGTATTGACAACAGTAAAAATGAGATAGCAACAGGTTAACTTGGGTTTATAATTTTAGTAATAGCAGTTTAAAACAAAGGATTATTAGATTTTGAGACCTTAATTTGCAAAATGAATAACTCCATAGTAGCAAGTTTCACAGGGGTCACACTAAATCACCACTAAACTCTATTGCGTAACTGGTATTTTAAGTGTTTATTAGTTAATAAGAAACACAATTTCCAAAGGGATGTTTGTTTTTTTCTTATGATGCTTTTTTTTATTAAGATTTTAGTGGCCCCTGTGAAATTTGCTACTATGGAGTTCTTTGTTTTACAAATTAAGGTATCTATTAGGTATAGGTTTTTGTCTATGGACTCACTTTGCACAGGACTGAGGCTAATGATAGAGTAAAAGAAATACTTATAACTATGTATTTATGTGGGATTAGGAAAGCTATTGAAGATGATGATTTTGTCATGTACCAAAAACTCATTTCCAAACCCTTGCAACAGAAAATTTTACTTTCAAGGACTTAATTTTAAATTAAACTAAGGTCAATACTATCTGTATTATTTTTCTGTTTCCAATACTATAAAACTGACAAGCTTATTTGTTTGAATATGCTAAACTCAGGAACTACTGATCCTGTTTCAAAAATTCTTTCACTATAGTATATTTACATATCTGAGTGCAATAGGCTAAATATCATGTGCCACAGGTGAAACCGGAGTGGTGCGCTAGTATTCTTATAAAGCATTTGGTTAATAACAAAATATAGATCACATAATAGATAACTGTTTTATCACGAACAAGTCAGTTAAATAAGGATACTTTATGTAGACAGTCAAAAACTTAATAAATCAAGTAAATATACAAGTATTTGCAGGCAGGATATTAGGAAAAACAATAAAAATTTGTATTTAAAGACAATTACAAATTTGAGAAACATAGACCTAATTCATGATATTGTTTATGTAATAAAAACAAAACAATTACATCTCAATAATTTATTTTCAAAATTTACACTTATTTGCTACTCGATTGTTTAGACTTGACATTACTTTATTTTAAATTTAAGGCCAGGATGGTTGGCCGCCCTCTTTGACATTACCTCCGTACAGGTAAGACTTGTCGCGGTACATGGTCATCCTTAAAGTTTCTTGATCATCCAAAAACTTGCCGAAGAGGTATCCAGTTATAGGAACAGCAAACCAAATATAACGAGGCGTTATCCCAAAGAGTGCCATTATTGTTTCACCTGCTCAGCCTTCCACTTTCTGGTGTGATTCCAATCCAAGAAGATAAGAGCCACTGTAATAGTCGGGAACGAGATGCTCACCAGATTACGGCTGAGAAATTTTCTCCACGCCATATAATATTATTTTATTATGAAGAAAACCTTTAGGTTATATAATAATGACGTTTGAGAAGCTAATTCTAACAAAAAAAAAACTCGGAAGCGAAATCGAAACGCAAGTGATACTGACACTGACATGGTGACATGATTAAATTAGGGATGTTAAAAAATAATCGATTTTTATTTTAATCGATTTTTATTTTATAAAAATCGATTTTTTGTGTCGATTTTTAAAGTTACAAACATCGATTTTTTATAAATCGATTATAAAAATTACGTATTTAAATCGATTTTCGAAAAACATGAAAAAGTTGCTGAAAATTCTAGTTTTTGGGACAACGTAGTCGTTTAGTTATTTAATTCGCGTTTTAAGTATTTTAATTTAATACTACTGAACTGTAACATAAGACATTTGTGGTTTTGTGGCATTAATTATTTGTAATTTTACTGTTATCTAAACTTGAAGAATAACGAAAAAGTTAGGTTAGTTAGGGTTCGATTCCCATCTCGTGCAAATATTTGTGTGTTGAATACAAATATTTGTAATATGTATGGGTGTTTCTATGTATAATACGTATGTTTTTACAACTACGATTATATAAATATTATAAATTACGCTATTTGCATGCCATAGTTGCTAAATTACGACTGGTCTAGTCGGGAGAACGGTGTCTGCCGATCCGGAGACCCCAGGTTCAAAACCACGCCACTGTCTTTTCGAAGTCATGTGCGTAATGCCGCTAGCTTAAAATGGTGAAGGAAAACATCGTAAGGAAACCAACATGTACCTAGAACCTTTCAAAGTCATGTGTCATCCACCAACCCGCCCTGGGCCATCGTGGTAGATTATTGCCTTAACTCTCTCCTTGTGAGAGAAGGCCCGAGTCCCAGCAGTGGGAACATTTAGTGGGCTGTTGATGATGATCATGATGTCTGCCATAGTACAAGCTTTGCCTAGTTTGGGGTCAGATGGTGATGTGTGTAAATTGTTCACCAGTATTTATGTATTTACATGTAATTTTAATATGAAAAGGATTTACTTTTGACTTATACAAAAAATCGATTTTTTTCGCAAAAATCGATTATTTTTTTAAATATAATCGATTTTTAACAAATCGATTAATTTTGAATAAAGAAAAATCGATTTTTAATTAATCGATTATTTTCCATCAATCTAACATCCCTAGATTAAATGCAGTGCTCGCAGTGCTGCCCACTATAAGATACCCAGGCTAGATAAATAAGTTATTGGCTAAAATGATGCTGCACAAAAAACAAAGAATCCAAAAGAAAAATAATTGAAGTGAAAACTTCTTTTGGCGCGGCAGCGCGTCACATACAGATTTGTCGTAGGTTGTCAATTGAATTCTAGCGTCACGCTCGGGTATGATGTGAGATCTTTGGGTAAACTCGGGACCATGACCATTGGCGATCTAGAATTGCCTCAAGATTTCCCATTGAAATTGTCCACCAATATTTATTATTATTATTTTACAGTTATTTATTCATTCTTCTTAATTTCTAAGTTTTTTACAATAAGTATAAAAATATAAACATTATAAAAAACTTAAAAACTAGGGTGCCGCCAGCAGCGGGGCAGGACCCAAGCTACCGGTGGTTAGGGCTGCAGAGAGAGAACCTCCTGACGATGCGTGCTGTGTCAAGGATGACTGCCTTCTGGATCTGGCCCTTAACCCAACCGTCTAGCGAAAGTCTCTTGAGATGTTGGTCGAGACTTTTCGCTATAAGGCCGTTTGCCGACACGACTATTGGGACTATGATCGTCGAATCAACTATTATTATTATTCACGTATATCTTTATTTCCTTAAGTCTAAGTTTTTACTATATTTATATAAAATAACATAAAAACATTATAAAAACCTAAACCTAGTTTGCCGCCAGCAGCGGGGCAGGGCCCAAGCTACCGGTGGTTAGGGCTGCAGACTGAGGAACCTCCTGGCGATGCGCGCCGTGTCGAGGATGACCGCCTTCTGCATCTGACCCTTAATCCAACCGTCTAGCGAAAGTCTCTTGAGATGTTGGTCGAGACTTTTCGCTACAAGGCCGTTTGCCGACACAACTATTGGGACTATGATCGTCGAATCAACATCCCACATGGCGGTAACCTCATGAGCCAAGTCAAGGTACTTGCTAAGCTTGTCCTTCTCAGCTTTCACGAGGTTCTCGTCATGTGGTATGGTGATATCGACGATCACAGCCCGACGCTGAGACCGGTTTATTATTATTATTATTGGCCGTATAGAAACGTTTGAGCATTTCCCATTGGCTGTCTAGGAATAAGTCAGCATTTCTAGATAGCCATGCTCATGACTATGCCCATGCCGGTTTGACTCACGTGGTTTCCAAAGTAGGCTAGCAAATTCTGAGTTATAAGTTTTCACTTCTATCAACATATCCTGACTTACATTTTTTTTATTAAATAGATATGTACATAGTCTATTTGACGTGACAACGTCTAATAAATCGATTAATGCCGGCTGCAAGGCTGCATGCTCGTGTCCCGTTATGTCCCGTTACGCTCATTGTACGTTGACACCGCATCTATCAATGTTTTGTTATACGTTATCACGTTAAACTATCATCCGTTAACCAACCGACTTTACAGACAAGCGTTTTTTTTTTTTTTAGTATTCCATATTATTATAAACGATTTTTACTTTTACATCATTTTATAAATTGCTACTTGGATAGTTATCCACTGGAACTGAACTGAACGGAAGACTTGCAACACTGAGTGTTGTGATTGTCTGATGCCATGTATATAATAAATTAAAAAAAAAATAAAAAAAAAATGATTGTCTGATTGTGATTTTGATTGTGGGTTGTTGATCTTACAAATTTGTCATTTCTTATTGGTTTGGTGTTTGGTTACATGTGTACAGCTGTGTAGTACTGGATTTTTTTTTTTAAATTTTAGTGATCAACTATGATGGATACCGGCCGCCTTCTAGTGCTATACGGTAGCCAGACTTTCACAGCCCAGGAAGCTGCTGAAAGGATATGGCGAACGTCCAAAGCTCTCGGTTTCCATGGCCCCATACAAGCAATGGACGAATATCCTATATCCCGGCTTATCCATGAAGAGTTCGCAATATTTGTGTGTGCCACGACTGGCCAGGGTGACGAACCTGACAATATGAAGAGATTCTGGAAGTTTTTGCTCAGAAAAAAGTCTGCCTGCGAATTCTTTGGTCAAGTTAAAATTTGGTGTTCTTGGCTTTGGCGATTCGACATATTCTAAGTTTAATTTCATCGGGAAGAAGCTGCACAAACGTCTTTTACAACTAGGAGCTACGCCGCTAATGGAAATTGGTAAGTTTAAAAAGTTTTGCTGTGTACACAAATGTTTTTATAATATTTTATGTCATATTTTTTTATATCTATGCTTGTAACTCGTAATGGTTCCCTGAAAGAGATTACTCACCGCAAAAAGCTGGTGGTGGTAGTTCAAGAATGTTCCACTGTAAAAGTTCTGTTTATTAGTGTCGTAATAATACTTTGTGCAATATAATTTCATGTACCAACAAATAACTATTGTTTGGGAACTACTTTCTTAAATAGTTAACTCACTATCATTTATGAGATTTGTGTGAAAATAGCAATAAATTATTTCATTTATCATTTGTTTGAATCTTTGTTAGTTTCATGTAATAATTTTAATCTTAAAAATTGGAACATATTCCTAAATAACAATAAAGTCAAGATGTTGATATCAATCTATCATGTAACATGTCCCTTGAGGCATTTTCTAAACACTAATTGTAATCTAAAGATTGCTTTCAATTCCACATGCCGTAGGTGTTATTTAAAAAAAAATTAAACACCTAATCATTATGAACACAATTTTTACTTAACCCATGAGTTACTTCTGCTCAACTTTCATCCATTAAGATTACAAATAAACTAGTAGTTATTATTTTTTGTATCGGAAATAAATTATTTTTATTAATAACGACAATAAGAGTAAGAGTATACTTTGTTAAAATATATTAATTTATTGTCACCTGCTAAATGTTTCATTAGTATTGTTTTAAATAATAAACCAATTGACTTGAAAGTAACGGGAAAGGTTTAGTTGTTAAAAACTTCTCACACACAAAAATATAGTATACTCATACATATATGCTACAGATATATACACAAAAGTTTACTATGTTACAAACATTAGACATTCAAAGAATTTATAAACAGAAATAACTTTATTGGTAAACATTTCTCGCATTCCAATCTATGTAGTTAATCCAAATAAATACATATCATTTTGGTTACTATCAAGTTGGAACACATTTGTATTTTATTATATTTATCTGAGGATGTAGTTAAAACTGTCAGTAATTCTATTGAATCAAAACATGACTGTGTTTCACACGTTTTTATCTCAAGCTCTTATAAAATTGTATAAAAACAAGATAAAAGTTTTTTGAGTCAGGTTTTGTGTTTCTAAACAATTTGTTTACATTGTGTTAAATCATTTCTTGGTATGTGGGAAACCACAATACTGTTATGTAAGATGTAATCTACAATTTACGTCTATCTATCTAATGGAAGGGCAATTTTTTTTTTTTTTTTTATAGTGTTAGAGAATTTTTCCTTTGGTAGGATTTTTTTGTAGTATGTTTTTTTTGATAGAGTTTATCTTCTGTAGTAGAACTTTTTTGGTAGGAGTTTTGTTTAAACTAAGCACAATAGAGAGTTAATGTATCAATCTGTCTATTGACAGGGCTTTGTGACTACCAACATGACCTCGGTCACGATGCGGTGATGCAGCCATGGATCAAAGAGTACTACTCACGACTGAAGACATACTTCCCAAACATACAGACGGACAACATCAAATCTAACTTCATCCCACGCTGGGGAGTCTCTCTCATCAAAACTGGAGATGTGCCTACTGAGAATGGAGGTATTTTGGCTGGCCTAGTGGCTTAGTTGGTAGTAGCTCTGCCTGCGAAGCCGAGGGTCGTGGGTTCGATCCCCACCCAGTGCAAATATTTGTGTGATGAATTCAAATGCTTGCACTGTGTCTGGGTGTTTCTATGTATAATAAGTATGTATTTAAAACTATATAAGTATTAAATCAGCTATATGGCAGCTATCACACAAGCTTTGCTTAGTTTAGGGTCAGATGGTGTTGTGTGTGAATTGTCCACCAATATTTATTTATTTATTTTATTGAATGTTTATTTCACAGAACCCTGTGGATTTTCCTTAAGTAAGAGTAGCCTAATTTATTCACGCCTAAGTTATTCACGTTTTGTCTATTAAGCTGTGCTAAAATTCCTTCTGTGATGGCATAGTGGTGAGAATATTGGATTATACAATATTGCGGTGTGTACCACAGACAAACAGAATCACTTTATTTTGCAAACCAGAAAAATAACATACAAATGACTCTTATCGCTGATAAGGCAGCGATTTATGGTTCTGATCTCTATAAAGAGGCTAAGTGCGGAAAAGGCCCTGACTAACTAACTAACTAGGGTAATAGGATCAAATCCCACCTGCACCTCTATGTTTATTCCAAGTGCCATTGTTTGAGTATTTTATCACCATCGGAGTTAACCGTGAAGAAAAATATTGGGATTAGCAGAGTGATGCGAATGTGTCATCGCCAAGCCGCCCTTCTACCGCCTAACTAAATCGGCTTTCGATTTGCTATTGCGGTCTCTATTATTTCAAGCAGAAAGAAAAGAAAGAGCAATAGCAAAGCTAAGACTTCTAGTTAGGCATTAGACCCTCTGCGCTTGGTTAGCTTGGTGGGTTTTGACTCTCGCGTTGTGAGAGAAGGTCCCATAACCCAGCAGTAAGTATTACGTGTTTAGCTTAAAAAAAGTGTTGGTATACACTCGAGGTTTTAGTAAAAAAATAATAATAATTGGCAGTCATAGAAACTGCCGAGAGAAGTGAAAACTTATGACTCAGAATTTGATAGCTTACTTTGGAAACTACGCGGGTGAAACCGGAGGGCGTGGCCATGACCATGGCCATCTAGAAATGTGTCAGCTAGATTACCAATGGAAAATGCTACCACATTTCTGACCAATGGTCATGGTCCCGAGTTTACCCGAAGATTTTTTGATCATTCCCGAGCGTGATGCTAGAATTCGATTCACAAGAAAAATCTGTCTGTGGCGCGTCAAAAGAATTTTTCACTTCAAAATGTATTTTATGTTTAATAAAAAAAATGGTGTCTGTGTTCCAAATCCATAATTTAATATTATATTTTGAAGATACAGGATGTTCCAACAAAACAATTAAATATCTATCATTGGAACACCCTAATCTAGATAATGTATCATTTTAGTTTCACTTACATTGTTGCAACTACAATTTAGTATTACCCCATATCGAATTATCAATGATAAAACAATTAATCACCAAATTCTTATTGGATATCTAATGCATATAAATGCACCAAGTCACTGTGATTTTTGATGGGATTACAACGACAATACTACGAGGGTACTTTATAAATGAACTGAACTGATACGCCACGGATGGGCTTACTTTCTCTGGTATAAAAAGCTGGCACAGGGGACGTGACTCCCTCAAAATCGTAAAAATTAAATCGAATAGTAGCCTAGGCATATTCTAATTTTTATCGCGCAAAAACAACAGGAACGACAACTACGCGGATAAAATCGCCGGGCGCTACTAGTCAAGTCTTTTTTACTCGACATATTATTGTGTTATTACTAGGGATGGGCCGAATGTGGTTTGAACCGAATACGAACTTCGGCCGAACATTCGGTAAAAATGAAAAATTCGGCCGAAGTTCGGCCGAACTTCGGTTTAATTTCGCCGCGTTTTTTCGTGTTGTGACTTGTTTACGCGCTTGCTGCAAATATTGCTAGGTGTCCCCCGCCCGCACTCCGCGCTTCCCCGCGGGGCCGTTAGCCAGCTAGTCATTTGTAAAGACGTCAACAGCTTGTCACGTACTATATTGTTTACATTATGCAATTTAAATTAAATGATTTTACGTGATTTTTGTTGGTTTTTAAAAAGTTGGTAGTAAAAGACCAATTAAAGTTTTTTTGGTTTTTGTAACGTATGATTACTGTTTCTAATTCAAATAAATGACTATAAGTAGGTATATCAGACTTATTTTATTTTACTGTTACTACAGATATTATGTTTTTTCATTAATTTCTATTATGATAGTGCAAGTATATTTAGTGCAGAATGTTCGGCATTTTAACCGAAATTCGGCCGAATGACGAAGTTCGGTTAAACCGAATGTAAAACGAATTTCGGCCCATCCCTAGTTATTACTATAGGTGACCCCTAAAATTTAAGGCTGCGACTCCCTCTGCATGTGCGTGAGGCGTGACTTCTGCCCATTTGGCGCTTATAAATGTGATGTTAAATAGTGTTTGTTGCTCAGTCACGTTGGAATGACGGATTAGGTGGTTTTTATGTGCTTTTGTTTACTCGTGAACTGATTCCTAACGATATCAAACATATTGCCAGTATCTTGACAAGCTGAAATAAACGCAGATTATGGCATGATTACTATTTGATTGGCGTCGTTGCTCAATGATAGCATAGTATAAATAAAAACTACCAGTTTTTTTTCTTACGTGGGGGAAATACATTTACCTATACCCACCATGCAGGGACATGGTGGGGGTATGTCAGGCTCGACACCATGGGACACGACATGACGCGCCGGAAATTAACAGCGCGTCACCTCCTTAGGCCTATCCCTAGGTGGGGCGTCGCACGGCCCTAAACATCCGACGCTCCAAGCCTTTCTATGGAGACGGGATGCGAACTCAGAGTGGCGACTCTCTAGGCTCGCTCTCGTGTCCGATTCCGCTCAGTTAAAGGACGAGAGGTTTAAAAAAAACTACCAGTGTAGTACGACGGCTTTGAATTTGCGGTAAACGCCGACAATGCAAAGGGCTGTGAGAAATAAAAAAAACTTCTTTAATTTTTTATTCAATTATTATTATCACATAGAATCGAATAGTATTAGTTACAATATTGGAAATAGTTATTACTATAAACAATTCCTAGCTATTGACAATAATTATGAATGAACGTACTTATAAAACAGTCGGACATAGTCTCGCTAAAAGAACAAAACGTGTCTATAGAGTCGGCCAGTGCGCTGTCACATACAGGCTGACACGCACACATTCACAGTGAATAGACACAATTTGTTTTTTAGCAAGACTATGTACTATGTCCGACTTTTTAAAGTTCCGTAGCCAAATGGCAAAATACGGGGCCCTTAAAGATTCGTCATGTCTGTCGGTCCGTCCGTATGTCACAGCCACTTTTCTCCGAAACTATAAGAACTATGCTATTGAAACTTGGTAAGCAGATGTATTCTATGAACCGCATAAAGGTTTTCATACAAAAAATAGAAAAAAAACAATAAATTTTAGAGGAAGCCTTCATGGGCAAGTCCTACTCGCACTTGGCCACTTTTGTTATACGTTGATGTTGTGAATAAAATAAAATGAAAACATTCGTTAATCGTCAGTCCCGAACCACGCTCCCAAACTGCTAATATTTTCGTGTTTGCTGCTTGGAAGCGCTCTTCCCGCGTCTCGCCCCGTAGACTAGACGTCTACGTCGAACTACAGTATGATCGATTAGACGATAGTAACATTCAAGTGCAATGTACAGTTGAAATCACGCCAGAGCACTCCACAGCGTTCGTCAACATGAGATCTATCTCTTTGCTATGTAACTTCTCAGAATTTGACAACATTGTCTTCGGAAGATTATGTTATTAACTTATAAGTTGTCATGTTGTCCAACAGTTTAAGTCAATGGTAACGACAAACTTACGCAAAGCCACTTGGAAAAAATACTTGGAGTTGCATCAGGATTTGAAACTACGACAACACGTATATAAAACCGTACGTACTTGCCACTAATCCATTACTATCCACCACTAAAGGCTTGTTCGCTATAGGCTAGTAAATTAGTCTAGTAGAGAGTAATTTAGAAGCTAAAATACTCGCTACTATAAAAAAATCGTTCGCACCGTGCTTTAGTACAGTTCACAAGAGTAGCGTTTCGTGACATGAATATTTGTATTTGGAAAATTGTTTGAAGTTATTTTTCTCTCCAGACTAATTCGACAAGTTCGAACCTGTTTAGTCGGCGAGCCAATGAGCACACCGCTTCCAACGAACGCGTAGTGGGGGGTGCTACTCGCCCGTTGAAAATAGAACAAAATGGATTGACTCGACTAAATCACTTCCTAAACTACTCGACTAAATTTTCACTGTTCATACACGTTTAGTTGCTAAATTACTTGCCACTAGCCTATATTACTAGCCTAATGCGAACAAGCCTTTAGGCTAAGCTTGCTTGCATTCATGGATGAACAGCCCACTAAATGTTCCCACTGCTGGGACTCGGGACCTTCTCTGGGAAGGAGAAAGTCAAGACCATAATCTGCCACGCTCCAGTACGGGTTAGTGGATAACGTATGACTTCGAAACGTTCTATGAACATGTCGGTTTCCTAACGATGTTTTCCAGTAACCGTTATTAAGTTAGCGGCATTACGCACATTATTTCGAAAAGACAGTGGTGCGCGGGAGATTGGAGACAGAGACTTCTCATCAGGCGCAGTCCGAAGGGAAATCACCCCACCCCCAAAATCGTAGACGTTAAATTAAAAATCTAAAAAAAATATATCTAATAGTACATAGACCATGTTTAACGAGGCAAAACAACTGGAACGGCAACTACGCGGGTAAAATCGCGCGGTCGCTTCCAGTAAAGTCTTTTAACTCGGTTTACTGTATTTCTACTGGTGACCCCGGCCTAAAATCTGAGGTTGCGTACTTGTGACCCCTCCAAAATTCGAGGCTGGCTCGCCTCCTCCTCATCGGCAGTCGCTGTTCTCCCGACTAGACCAGCCAGCCGTAACTTGTAAGCTCGCTTACCTTATATGAATATGCTGTCTTCTTGACCTGTCACTGTTTACCACAACAACCATAATTGAAAAGGTTTTAACGTATTTCAGATATAGCAGTCCACGAAACGTCCGGCGATATTTACTTCGGCGACGGGAGTAAGGATGACTTCTTAGATGCCAAGTTATTGGAAGTAGAAAGCAATACTCGGACCACAGACGAAGGTCACTTCCAGGTATGAGTTGGTGGCACCTTGAATCATCGATATAAACCAAAAGATGTGCCCTCTCAAACTTCAGGCGCACGGAATTTGTCATCGTTGGGAAGAGTGAGCTCACTGTTTCCGTTCTAGTCGGTTGCAGGAAGCGGTGAACGCTGGACATTTTTACCTATTCCTTGTCAACAACCAAAATAAGTAGGACCACATCATATGTCGTCGCTAGCGATTCTAGGGGACAAGTAGATTGGTTGTGTGTAAACCACTTACGATACACGCAGATAAGCAGTTTATTACCGATCTCAAGGTGCCCAAGGCACATCCATTGGGTTATATCGAAGCCTTGCATAACATTTCATAATGTTGTGTTACGGCTTGAAACTTTATGTTAATTATTATTAAAGTTCAGAATTAGTTAAACCAGAATTACTTGTTTTAGTGGTTAAATATTCAAATGAGTTAACTATAACTAATCAACTAACTATAGTTCTGTTTTTAACCCCCGACCAAAAAAAGGGGTGTTAGTTATAAGTTTGACGTCGATGTCTGTCTGTCTGTCTGTCTGAGTGTGTGTCTGTCTGTGGCACCGTAGAGCTCAAACGGATGGGCCGATTTCGATGCGGTTTTTTTTATTTGAAGGTTAATATCCGTGCGGATGTTCTTAGCTATGTTTGGTTAATATCGATTCAAGATGGCCGCCTCCACAAAATGGCGGACAAAATATTTCTACACAACCTACTTCAATATGGGTATTAAATGAAAGGGCTTGACTACCTAGTAAAATACTATACATTATCAAAAATTTCAAATCCAAGATGGCCGCCACCACAAAATGGCGAATTATATTTTTTTTCACTACTACCTCAATATGGGTATCAAAGGAAAGGGCTTGACTAGTAAAATACTATACACTATAAAAAAACCAAGATGGCCGCCACCATAAAATGGCGAATTATATTTTTTTTTCACTACTACCTCAATATGGGTATCAAACGAAAGGGCTTGACTAGTAAAATACTTTGCACTATGACAAATTTCAAATTCAAGATGGCCGCTACCACAAAATGGCTAAATACATTTCTTTTTTTACAACTCCCTTAATATACTTACACAGAACAATATGACAAGCACAGAATATGATATGGGTATCAAATGAAAGGGCTTGACTAGTAGAATGTTGTACAGATAACAAATCCGAGGCAGTCGGGGGGTTAATCAAAATTTATAATTTTGCTCTTGTCAGACAAATTACAGGCCAAAGATATATATCTATAATTCTATACTAATTACATTTTTGTAGTGGTAGGACTCCTAGCAGAGTCCGCCTGGGGAAGTACCACACCTTTGCCAGTTATTCTACCGCCAAGTAGTAATGTGCAAGCATTACTGTGTTCCGGTTAGAATGGCAATGTTTCCTGTGAAATTACAGGGCTTAGAGATAAATCATCTTATTTCTCTGGGTTACGAGCGCAATTCAGTGCTAGGTAATAATTTGGACTCTTCATGTTTTATAAGCTGCGTGTCACTGTATTGCTGTGTGGGAGGGATTTTGCTTACCATCAGGCACATGTCCTGCTCGTCTTGTCACTCTATACTATAACAAAAAACTAATTGTATAAAACTGAAGAGATTATTTGTGTTAATGCACTAGTCTCAGGAACTACCAACATTGCTTTCACCATTGGAAATGTATGTGATCCCTGAGTGCTTATTAGGAGTGAGTATTATAGGCTATATATTATGTACGGCCGCAGTGCAGTACTGTAATAATATTAATGAATATAATATTTTGAATTCTATACGTTCAACCTGAGTCAGGCAGGCGAGTTGTTTTTTTTTACTATTAATGGTTTACACTTACACTTGGCCTGGTGTTGCGACGATGCGATCTACGATAAAGTGCGCTTGCCTACAAATATCGAGTCACTCTCGATTTGAAGACACCGAGATTGTAACCATTGGAAAAAACGCACTCAGGTGACGCATTCTAGACGAAACTATGTCCCTTTTTCAAGCTGCGAGCAGTCCAAATCAAGGTGGATTTAGATCATGCAGATCAGTCGCACACTCTCCAAAATGTATCCGATGAAAACCCGATATGCTAGCAATTTTGCGGCGATGTTGCAGACTTCGAAGTGTTGAACATCGTCATTCTCGGTTTCAAATCACTTAGTAGAGATATGCATTTAAAACATACGCACTTAATTCGTGAGTTACTGTCTAAGTTTGTTTTTCTAACTTTAAACCTTATTTTCACAGGATGTAAGACTAATATCATTTAAAACTACCAGAGACACAATCCTGGACTACAAGCCAGGAGACGTGTTCAACATCAGGCCGCGGAACTCCAAAGAAGATATCGAAGACCTGTTCGGGATATTCGAACAGCATGAGATCGACATCAAACCACATTACAGGCTGCTTGTTGAAGAATATCATCACGGTAAGTTTATTTGCCTTTCTCTGAAAGCGTGGCCGCACAAGTACCACCGATGACGTTCAGAAAACGCGACCTATTTCATGTAGTTTTCATACATTTTATATGAACTCGCCGCACACGGTGATACCAGAACTCGCCACTAGTTTGCTCGTTTGTCGATTGTTGTGGCCAGAACAGGCTTAAACGCTAACACAAAACGCCGACATGCGCCTTAGGCGCTTTACCCTTCTCTCGCTCTTTGCTTTAGTTAAAACTATGGTTTCATCTTCTACGATGACGTTTTTGTATCAGAAGCAACGCAGTAAAACCTTCGCCTGAGTCCATTATGATACTCCATGGATTAGACAAGTAGCAGGTACCGACCGCAAGTGTCGAGCTTGGCCACAAGTCGCTGTTATTTATGTCTTTTGGCAGCTACTTTTGTAGCCAATGTTTACCCATTACTTTTTGGGCTACATATTTAGCTATCAAATGAGATTTATTATCTACCTAGGTCCTCTACGTAAGTGAGCTACCTATGGCTAAATTATTACAATCACTCGTGCTTCCAAAAAAATAAATTGCGGCCATTTTATTTTGGTGGGAAAACTATTGTTTGCTGTCTATTTGGACTGAATGTTATACTGACTGAATGTTGTACTAAAACCGTAATGAACAAATCTTAAAATGACCTTTTCCCATAATGACTGATTTTCGAAATGTCTTTGATGTCTAATGTCTGAAAATCATTATGTCTGACGGGACATGTACAATCAGATGCAACATCAGTACTTCATGCTAGTGTGTGTTATACTCTGGTCAATACACTGACAAGAAAACTATGATTGTTTCATCAAAGTACCATCACCAAGAATGTCCTACTCGTGTTCTCAACATATTTTCTACCAGTTAGTGTCGCAGTATCTTCTCTATTTCGCCATATTATTTCTGATCTTAGATCTTTTGAGTGACGACTGCACTGGAGTTCTAGGTACGAATAATGATTTGAAATTAATGTTCCAACAGCTGCGTGACGCTGTGCTGTTATGTGGCAGGCATGTTGCATACCATCAGGTATATGTCCTGCCGTCTCGTCTCTCTATACCAGGGTTCCCCAAACTTATTTTGTCTGTTGCCCACTTTGACAATTTATATTTTTTGCGTCCCCATTTTTTCATATGCTTAAAAACCACTATAATTTCAAATTCAATGAATTATTGTGAGCTATATTAGTGGGGATTCAAGATTAATTCTAAACGAAACCTATTTACTATAGAGTTAACATGAGACATGAACCCTGTAGGTAGGACACACCGGACTCCAAGCCTCTACACAACCCCCTCATTTTTTCCTGGGTCTCTTACCGCCCTTAAGGCCTGCAGCGCGCACAAGGGGGCGTTATCGCCCACTTTGGGAAAGGCTGCTCTATACTATAAAATGAAGTCGGTTAAAAATAATCTATGGCTAAAAAGTTTATCCGACATTATTTTGATTTTTTTTATACCCGCAAATTGGGTGTTATCGTCTTAATATATTAAGTACAAATATAAATTACGCGTCGCGTTGTTTGTCGGCGATAGACTCCTAAGTATTTTAACAGATTTTAACCAAAATCGCACACCGTGTGCTGTTTGATCCAACTTGAAAGTTAGGATAGTTTTGATTTCAATGATTAGTCTTTACCTATATGACAATATTCGAGCGAAGCTGAAGCAGGACGGTAGTTATATAAACATTGTTATGTTTAGGTTCTATTACATTTATTGTTTAGTCAATTTGCAGGGTTGGTTACAAGAGATCGTCCTAAGCGAAGCATTAATTGAAATATCTAGATTATAACGTTCTTAAGTATATTTTTTTGGCTTTTAAAATAGAGTTTTCTTATCTGATTAATTAATAACACCTTATATATTTGCATCAGATTTAATTTTTATCGCTACATTTTCATCAAATATCATCCGGTTCCGCATAGTTATTTTAAAATTAAGAATAGAAATTGTCTTTTTTGTTCTACAATTATTATCTTATTTTATTTTAAGCTTTTAAAAAAATGTTACTAACTGTACTTCAATTTGACAGTTTTTTTTCCGGCATTATTAGAATAAGTACATTTCAAAAATCAGTCATTATGGGAAAAGGTCATTTTAAGATTTGTTCATTACGGTTTTAGTACAATATAACATTCAGTCCAAATAGACCGCAACCAAACTACTTAGTGCCCCCTTGCCTTCCTCTTCTAATCCGCCCTTGGATACATTTTACTTATTTACGCTACCATTATCCTGCATACAGTTTGCAAAAAGTAATCAAGTGTCGTCATACCCCTTGTGTATTGAACTATAACTGCTATTATTTGACCCATAATCAAAGAAATATCCATTTAATTGTATTTTATGAACGAGACCGTTCTGATTTATTTTTGAACGCAGTTTTGCGTTTTGTTTTTGCACTTGGTACCTACCTAGTTTATCGTGTTTTTAGCTGTCAATGTTAAAACCACATGGTAGTTTTAGAAAAGTCAAATTGAAATGTCAGTTTGGAAAAACACAAAAAATGCAGGCGTCGAATTCTAGCATTGTTTTGTAGTTTTATAGAAATTAATGATAATTCTCTGAAACAAATTACCAAATAGTGAACAAATAAGATGCTCCGTCGGCAGGCGCGTTTGCGCCGCGAGTATTTGTACCGAAAATCTGTAGAAGATAAGCAAAAAAGTATTCAAGCGAAGAAAGATCAACTAAAGAGAAGTTTGGAAGAAAACATTCCTATCCACGGGGATCTGAGGAGAGAAGCCGTCAAGTTACAGAAGAGAATCGAATATGAAGATAAGGGTAAGTGATGTTTGTGTATATTTTGTAATTTTAAAATAATAACATTGTGTTTATAACCTCAAAACATGTTGGCCTTTTTCACTGTTAAGTGGTTTTCTAAACATTTTGGATACAGTACGATTATTGAGTGTTGAATACTCTTAGAATTTATATTATTATTAGTATTTGGTCACCCTATTTGGTAGTTCTGTAGGAGGCCAATCATTTGATAAATTAACACCACAAAAATACAAATAAGTATCACTTATTTTGAAAAATTATGAAAACAACATTATTTTCGTAATCATTATCACTTTCTATTTATCTCTAAATTATCCACTATCCCAGGTGGTTTTCCACTTGTTAGCCATCAGGCTATTATCACTGAGAAGTAATCATGGCTAAAATATCTGCTAAGAAGTAAATCCATTTGGATTTGGTTTCGGGCTAGATACTTCATCGTCGTATCTATTTTAGGAGCAGTAAATATTTACAATTTTAGGAGTTATTTCTCAGAGATTATTATGTTGTGAAGATATCTTAGAAAATCGCTTTTGTTAAACATCAAACATAAATATTGTAGGTCCAGAGCGAGCGGCAGTGATTGGAGGGTTTAGTGGTGGAGCAAACACACAGAGCTCACAGGATGACGAGTACAGATATGCTGGGGTTGAGGATCCTAAGATCATGATCACTACTTCAAGGGAACCTAGTGCTCGGCTGAAGATGTTCGTCAAAGAACTCAGGTATGGTCATTTTTAAACCCATTCATTGAATTGAGTGTGTTAACTAAAAATATTTACAAATGGATTATAAAAAAGATAATGTAATACCATAAGTCCGAATATATTAAAAATCCTACTAATATTAAAATTATCTGTAGACCTACAGTGGTCTATGGATAATTCAGGTGTGCTTAGTGTAAGTAGTTGTTAGTTAGGTAGGTTTGTAGTGTGGTTCTCATTGTATTTTAGTTTTTTTAATAAAGGCCCTGCCTGATAAAAAATATTAAAATGTGAAAGTATGTACACTATGTTTATTCCTTCATCATGTGAGAACAGATCAATGTATTGAGCTGAAATTTGGAATAGGTACAGTTAGATTCCAATCTGTAATAACACATACGCTACAATTTCTCCTGGAATATTCAATACATTGGAAACTACATGGGGTACTGCTAGTTGTTAATATTCACTTTTAATAATATCGGAAAACTGAGGTGTTATGTTAGGTGCCTGGTTCAGTTTCATTATAAATTTATCAGAAATTATAGGTTGGATAAAATTTTAAATTCACAAGTGTGACTAGTGCCATTACAACTTTCCTGCCTTCTGTTGCTGTCTTGTGTTTTTTTTTTTTTTTTATCTTAATCATGCAATCAGTCTTGGCAGACTATAAACAGATGAGATGACAAATGCCATGAAACTGTCATCTCATCTGTTTATTTTTTTATATAAATTACAAATAGTCAATATTCTGATTCCAGGTTGATATTCCCGAACAGCCAGCGTATGAATCGTGGTGGTTATGAAATGTCACAGCTGATACACGCATGTCGAGCCAATGAAGTGACTGATTTTATTGTTGTCCACGAGCACAGAGGTGTGCCCGACAGCTTGGTGAGATGTTGTTTATTGTCTAGTGTAGTGTTATTCTACTGCCAAGCAGTAATGTACAAATATTTCTGTGCACCGGTTTCATGGGCAATGTTTCCAGAGAAATTACAGGTCTTAGAGATATAATATCTTAGATCTCTGGGTGACGTGTGCAGTGCAGTGCTAGGTAATGATTTGGACTCTTCATGTTCCAATAGCTGCATGTAACTGTGCTGTTATGTAGCAGGCAATATGCTTACTATCAGGCACATGGCCTGCTGGTCTCGCCATTTTTATAAAAAAAGCGTTTTTATAGTGTTTTGCAGTGAATATTGTGCAAAATTATAGTTTAATACAAAAATTCTAAGTAATAAGTTTTCACTTCTATTGGCAGTCCAGTGACTGTTAAATTTGTTTAGGGTTTAAAATATGTTTGTCAGAAAGTTTACTAATGATAAATTTATGACCTACATGGAGAGAAACTTTGACTAATTGCTCAATAAAGTTTTTTAAAATAATTAACAACTTGCAAGCTTACGCTACAATATATTTTCAGGTGATCTGT
The DNA here is from genome assembly GCA_017562165.1 of Ectropis grisescens. Classification (NCBI taxonomy): domain Eukaryota; kingdom Metazoa; phylum Arthropoda; class Insecta; order Lepidoptera; family Geometridae; genus Ectropis; species Ectropis grisescens. Next base: position 3,201,147 of record CM029792.1, on the reverse strand, counting down.
CACTTGCCATATGGTCCAACCGCTCAATTCACTCTTTCTGGTGTAGTGATGCGACACGACATCCCAGATATCGGCCCTATGAGTGAGCAGTTCCCGCATCTCATATTCCACAACTTCAAGACTGATCTTGGTAAGTTTCATGTTTTTTATTTAAATGAATGAATGAAAATTCTTTATTGTTCACACCATAAAGAATACATACAATTTTGGAAAAACAGTAAGACTAATCACTATCATGTATTCAAATTGGCGGCCTTATCGCTAAAAGCGATTTCTTCCAGGCAACCTTGGGTTAGACAGAAATATTTGAAACTTATTTCACCCCTGTATATATTTTTACGTGTTTTAAAGTAGCCTGGGTGCTATTCCTGACTATAATCTAACTGTTCAGCAAGGTTCACAGATCAATTCTGGTAGATAAAAATATATTTTTCTTATCATAATAAGAAATAAATGTAAGAAAAAATCCAATGGAGAAAAATGAAAAAGTTTTTTGATTTTGAAGGGTTACACGACTTTTTTTATCGTTGTCACAACTACCTAACGAATTTAATTGTCGGTGTGTTTACGCATCGTAAAGGATCACTCTAAATTGACAGTTGTCAGCCTACTCCATCACGTCGTTATTTGGATGTCGCTGTGAGCGCGCATCGTAAAAAAATCACATTTCATTCATCATTTTTTCCAAACGCACAAGAAGTAAAACTTCAAAATGTGAGAGATCTCCGTCGTCTGTTCCGGATGCCTGTCGCAACCTTAATCGGATGCTTGCTTTCTGGGACTGCCTAGGCTGGTTGGAGTAGGAAAGGGAAGTATGAGTCACGCACAATGGCCCAACTAAAGAGGCTAGGTGCGGAAAAGGCCCCGCCAAACTAGACTAACTAAACTAAACTAAATGTGAGACTTTTCAAACTGTGACTTTCAATTGCAGGTATACGGACAATGAGTATTCTCAAGTACCTATTCCCAGTTCCGAAGCCCGACTCGAAGCGAGTGATCACGTTCGCCAACCACGACGATTATGTTTGCTTCCGCCAACACACATACAGAAAGGTATGCGATTACATCCTATCTTTAATTAATTTTTAATTTTAATTTTTAAGTAATTTTTTCATTATAATGTAAAGTATGTACTATCTGCATTATTATGGTATTGTACATTATTGTGTATTAGTCTTGGGTCAAAATCACTACTCAGTGGAAGCCCGATTGCAAACGATGATGCGGTAGGCAAAAAAAAAGGAAAGTTGCCCGTGAAAGTGAGCTATCAAATTCAGAGTTATAAGTTTTCTCTTCTATCAGCACTCGGCACACTCCTTATGACTGCCACTTACTTTTTCAGCTAACTGTAATCCATAGTTGTTTAGAAAATTTAATTATTTTGAAACAATTTTACATGAAGTAATTATTCTTTACAGTCCGGCAAAGAAATAGAACTATCAGAGATCGGTCCTCGGTTCCAAATGAGGCTGTTCTCGATCAAGCTGGGCACTCTGGACGCGTTGGACGCGGCTGACACTGAATGGGCGCTTCGCCCCTACATGAACACGGCTGCCAAGAGGAGGTTCCTCAGCGATGATGACGGCTGGCAAGAAGATATGGATACGTGAAATAAAATATACGATTTTATAACTGTCTTTTAATGAATCGCCTAAACAATTGGACACCTATTATTATTTTTATTGTCTACTAATATTATAAAGGTTTTTTGTTTGAACACGCTAATCTCAAGAACTACTGGATCGATTTAAAATTTTCATTCACCATTGAACTGTATGTTATCCCTAAGTGCTAGGTATAGGCTAAATATTATGAACGACGACGAGCAGTACATGTGCTTGATGGTGAGCAACATGCCTGCATATAACAGCACAGTGACACTCAGCTATTGGAACATGAAGAGTCCAAATCATTACTTAGCACTGCACTGCGTCCTGATACTTACGATGATCCATCTCTCTGCCCTGTAATTTCACTTGGAAATATTGCCCTTCAAATATTGATCTTATTGGTTTTGTAATATCCACCGGGGGAAGTATCACACCTTGTCAGGTATTCTACCGCCAAGAATAAACAGCTCACTAAATGTTGCCACTCGGGGGGGCCTTCTCTCGCAAGGAGAGAGTCAAAGCCATAGTCACCATCATGCTGCCCCAGTACGGGTTGGTGGATGACACGTGACCTCGAAAGATTCTAAGTTCATGTCGGTTTCCTCACGATGTTTTCCTTCACCGTTTTAAGTAGCGGCATTACGCACATGACTACGAAAAGACAGTGGTGGCATGGTTTTGAACCCGGGGTCGCCGTTCTCCCGACTAGACCAGCCGTGACTTATGCTGCACACAATCACTGTGTTGCCGTATAAAGAGAAATGTTTCCTGTGAAATTCCAGGTCAACGAGAAAATCATCTTATTCAATCAATAAGCAGTACTAGTGATTGGACTATTCATGTTCAAATATCCATTTGGCCGCTGTTGTCGGTTGTTTGGTTGGCTGCTTGAAGTTAAATACATTAAATACGTCAATTGTTCTACAGTTTATGAAAATTTGTATATTTTTTTCCAATACAAATTTACAAAATAACAAGAACAAAATTAAAAAATGTTGGCTAACCCCCGACTACCTCAGATTTGTTATCCGTACAACATTCTACTAGTCGAGCCCTTTCATTTGATACCCATATTGAGATAGTAGTGAAAAAAAAAAATAATTCGCCATTTTGTGGTGGCGGCCATCTTGGATTTGATTTTTTTTATAGTGTATATTATTCTACTAGTCAAACCCTTTCATTTGATACCCATATTAAGGTAGGTTGTGAAGAAATATTTTGTCCGCCATCTTGAATCTATTTTAACCAAACATAGCTAAGAACATCCGCATGGATATTGACTTTCAAATAAAAAAAAAAACCGCATCGAAATCGGCTCATCCGTTTGAATTTTCATTTTCATTTCTCATTGCGGTGCCACAGACAGACAGACATCGACGTCAAACTTATAACACCCCTTTTTTTGGTCGGGGGGTTAAAAAGAAGTGTATTTGCCCGGTCTAAAAGCATCTCTTCTCTACTCTCTTCGTAACAACAGCGCGTGCGCTTTCGCTCGATAAATGATGTGCCGAAGTGAATAAACGCTGCACAGTGCTACAAAAGACAACAAAGCAACAAACTTTTTTTTTACATGTATTGAGTTGTAACAAAATGTGTTTGTTTAAATATACAGAACATGTCCTTAAACGGAAGCAGGTTGAATACCAAACCCTATTTAAAAAAAATGACAAATTGTGTGACTGTGTTAGTGACAAGGGCGGATCCAGATTTGGCTTCAGGGGCCGGGGCGGTCATATTGTAACGGTGGAATTTTGGTGCATAAAGAAAATTATAAAAAATATTTTAAAGTAAAGTTATTAACAGCGACATCTGTGGTAAATCAGCCGAAGCTTTAGGTGCCGTCAAAAATCAACGTCTCCGGCGGGCAACTTGCGCCGATCGCAGAGATATCTATGAGAGACTGAGGTAAGTATGATCCACTAGAAAACGGAAATAGATGAATTGTTCTGGTAATTTCGAGAATCTTCTTAACGCTCAGCAAAAATAGACCTTAAGGCTTTCAGAATAAACCCGGAAACGGTGCGAGGTCCTCTGCCAACAGCACTCAAGGTCGTAGTCACGAGCGTCGGAGTCCAAAGGTCGAGTAATAGATCGCTTACATTTTTGACGAGAGAATTGAACGTGGTCATTCGATATCCTGAAGTCCTAGCTGCAAGTCGCCTATAAAACAAATAGTGAATAATCCTGAAGGTGCAGGTAAGGATTCGTTTTCTTGAAGTCTTTGCTGCAGCTCGCGTATTGAATAAACCGTGGATAATTCTGAAGGGACAGCGTTTAATTCGGTATTTCGATTTCAGAGAAGTGTCCGGCAGAAGGCGATTTAAATACGTGAGACCTAAAGGAAAAGAGGTCAGCAGCGGTGCATACCTAGCGAAGTGGACCAGAAGGCCAATAACAGGGGCGGCCACTTCTCTGCACCTTTCACCGTGTGGAGATAAACCTTTCACTTTCTGGAGATCAGCTCTCCACCTTGGAGATCAGATCTGTACCTTGGCACCACCATCATCATTTTTCATCACCATTGATCATCGCTTTTCATCATCTGGTAAAGTGATCAAAACCTCAGGTGGGTGGTTTTAAACCGTATTTTATGCGAGGCTCGGTTCCCCGCGTTCCCGGCATCCCGAAACCATCGAAGGAAGAAACGCGGACTGTGGAGTACCGCTCGTGACGTCACCCAATTTCTATCGGTGAATTTAGACTCTTTTTATATACCCGGTTGACGCCTGCTGCGTGAAAGTACCTTGTTTCTGTTCTCATACTTAACTCGTATCTTATTCTTATTTCGAACCTTATTTTTATTTCAAACCTTAATCTCATTTCTACCCTTATTCTGATTTTATTGTGAAAGAAGGGATATTATGTTTTCCCTGATGACGAAGTACTGATATTTTTATAGTCGTCAAATTGTTATTCCCAACAAACGGGCTATAGACTTAACGTGAACCCTTGCAGTACTTATTAAATTATTGAGCCCGTAGGAACCTTCTAGTGTTGTGTAAATGCAAGCAAACTTAATATTATTGTAGTTATCAGTTATCTATTTCTCCCATGTTAGCATTTTGAACATCGATATAAATCCAAAGACGTGCCCTGAATACTTTAAAAAGGTGACACCGTTGAGACAGTGCCTCGGTGTGGCGCGTATGGTTTAGAACTACCAAAATACTTGACCCCTAGAATTGCTAGCGGCGAGGTCTGTCCTAACGGTACCGTAATTCGGTGCGCTTGAAAATTCGGGAGGGCACATCCATCCATTCATATCGATGGTCGTAAATGCAAGTGTAAACTTTTCTATAATTAGATTCTGGATATAAGCATCTGCTTTTGTATATTGATAATTGGCATTTAGAGGAATGCACTAGCCGTGTTATCTGTTGTTTTTAAAATTAACATAATCTTTGCTATAAATAAATTCATAGGCTAACGATATTTGAAGCTAGGTTTCAACCTATAATTAGCTGTAAGTTACACCTCTTTAATTTCCGTGTAATAAATGTGTGGTTCCGAATCTTAAGCAGTAATAAACGTGTAAATTTGTTAAAGTGCATTGTTATTTTTAATCCCGATTAGAAATAATAAATATAAGTAAGGTGGCTAGCCGGATGCACCTTACAATATAGTCGTGGTCATGTCACAAAACTGTGCGATAAGCACATGCATGCTTAATTAATTCAGTGGTCCCTACTGGACCCAGGGGGGGGGGTCATGACCCCCCATGGATCCGCGCCTGGCTAGTGATTTGTCAGAAGTTTTACAATCTTGGCATGTAATAACTGCAGCACACCCCACACGGTGTCGTGTGGCGGTTCACCCTCTTCCCACAGATATGATGGAGGAGAGAAATATTAATAAGTTACCTGTATAGGTGTAGATATAACACTATTACGCATGTCCCGCCTAAAAAGCGTCTAACGTATTAACGTAACGTTAAAAGTAAACTACAAAATGTCGGGGTTTTTAAATTAGTTATCGGGGTTTTTAAATTAGTTAGTCATAGGTTTTTTTTTTTAAATTAATAGTGACGAGACTATCAGTACATGTGCCTGATGGTAAGCAACATGCCTTCCACATAACAGCACAGTGGCACGCAGCTATTGGAACATGAAGAGTCCAAATCATTAACCTAGCACTGCGCTCGTCGCCCAGAGATCTAAGATGTCATATCATATCTCTAAGCCCTGTAAATTCTCTGGAAGCATTGCCTTTCAAACCGGAACACAGTAATGTTTGCACATGACAATAAATAAATTGTACTGTTAATTTCCAGATATGCCAGTACCCCACTTCCTCCAACGGCCTCTAACAATGTACGAAATCGCAGAGCAGTACTGGGATTTAAAGTGCTACCCGACGCAGTACTTCTTCTCTCTCCTCGCACTCGTCTCGGAAGACGAGTTAGAGAGAGACAAGTGTATAGAACTCAGCTCGCCCGAGGGACAAGAAGACTGGCTGAATTACTCTAGGAGGCCAAGACGAACAGTCCTTGAGGTGAGCTAAACTCAGCTAAAGCATAATTTTGGCAATAAACAACTCTAATAATACCACCTTGCCCTTTTTCTATCGGAATGCTAGCTCGTAGCTCGAAAAAACGACATCGTTTCATGGTTGACTCGAACGAGAACTTTACGCTATTATCAATCGGAGCGGAGTGAATCAAGAATGTAACAAAAACGGGAAAAAATATTCTTTTTGTGAGCTTTCGTACCTTGCGTTGACGTGACAGCATGTGTCTTAGCGTCGAGTCATTATAAATAAACCTTTGCTAATCAAATTGTTGTAAATCTGAGTTTTTTTTTTTTTTTTTTTTTTTTTTAACTTTTATAGGTTTACACTTGACCACCATCTCGCCTGATGTTAAGCGACGATGCGGTCTACGATGGAGCGTGTTTACCTAGAAGAAACCGATTCACTCTCGATTTGAAGACACAAAGATTGTAACCATCGGGGAAAACCCACTCAGGCAACGTATTCCACAGCCTAGACGTTCTTATCACAAAAGTAGAGTCAAATCTCTTCGTTCGTGTCTTTGGAACTTCAACCATGAAACGATGTCGCTTTTTCGAGCTACGAGCATTCCGATAGAAAAAAGGGCAAGGTGGTATCAGATCATGCAAATCAGTCGCACACTCTCCATAGTGTATCCGATAAAAAACCGATAGGCTGGCAATTTTTCGGCGATGATCAAGACTTTGTAATCTTTTTCGCAGAAGAGAGTCATTGCCTATGAGCCTTTTGGCACGTCTCTCGATCGTTGGTACGACTAATTTCCGACAGGTGGCGTAGCAGATAACTGAAGAGGTTTTTTGTTTGAACGCGATATTCTCAGGTATTACTGAACCGATTTCAAAAGTTCTTTCACGGTTTGATATCTGCTGGATCCCTGAGTGCTATAGGTACCACGGGCGAAGCCGGACATCTAGTGATATATATTTTTTGTAACTTTTATAGGTTTACACTTGACCGCCATCTCGCCTGATGTTAAGCGACGATGCGGTCTACGATGGAGCGTGTTTACCTAAAAGAAACCGATTCACTCTCGATTTAAAGACACAAAGATTGTAACCATCGGAGAAACCCCACTCAGGCAACGTATTCCACAGCCTAGACGTTCTTATCACAAAAGTAGAGTCAAATCTCGTTCGTGTCTTTAGAACATCAACCATGAAACGATGTCGCTTTTTCGAGCTACGAACATTCCGATAGAAAAAAAGGGCAAGGTGGTATCAGATCATGCAAATCAGTCGCACACTCTCCAAAGAGTATCCGATAAAAAACCGATAGGCTGGCAATTTTTCGACGATGATCAAGACTTTGTAGTCTTTTTCGCAAAAGAGAGTCATTGCCTATGAGCCTTTTGGCACGTGTGATATGAGTATTATAAATATTGGTGTTGTTTGTGAATAGGCATGACGACTCATTTTTGATTTAATGTGCCATCAAAAGGCTACTCAATCACTGAAGCATAGGTGAAAGAATTACTTTGTTATCTTAAAAACTTCCCGTGATATCACGATTTTAAAATCACAATTTTGGACTCTCCCAAAAACGTTTCATACAAATCATTACAGAAACGTGACGTCACACTGTCGTATTTTCTATGCGTCGCGCGTATAGTTTGTATGGTAGCTATATTAAATGTTGCGTTTAGGAAACTGGTTTCATAACAAAATTTACTTGTAATTGAATGGATTCTCTAATGGTAAATACATTATCTAATAATTTCGTACTTTTAAAATGGACTTGCCCATCCACCTTTGAATGATCATAAAGTAAGTTGAGCTAAAAAAATTTCAAAATTAAAGTTGGCACATATTTTATTGTATTTAAATACTGTCATTATATCAAATAATTTTGTATAATTGCAGGATCTGTCGTCACGCCTATTGTCCACCAATATTTATTTATTTATTGAAGTGAAAACTGCTTTATTACGCGCCAGACACAGATTTTTCGTGACTATTAATTGAATTCTAGCGTCTCCGGATTTACCCGCGTAGTTTTCAAAAAGTATTCCATCAAATTTAGATTTAGAGTTAATAAGTTTTCTATCGGCAGTTCCTATGACTGCAGTTTTTTTTATTATTGTTGTTTGTTGCAGGTGTTGCACGATTTCCACAAGTCCGCATCAAAACTGCAGATCGACCTTCTCTTCGAGCTGTTCTCCAGCATCAAGCCGAGGTCGTTCTCCATCGCCAGCAGCGCGCTACCTTCGTCAGGTCGCAGGTAATAATACGACACTTCTAGAAAAAATGAATAGTGCGTGGAGTCTCTCCGCGCAAAAGAAGTGAAACTTTTCACTCTCGCTCTGTCTCTTTCTATTCCCCTTCCCCCCACAACAACATCTTACTTTTCCCCTTACATAATAGCGTTAAACGTTTAACGCAACCTTGTTGGAAATCGCATAAGAAGTTTCACTTGAAAATAGAAGAACAAGTACGTATTTCAGTTAATTTCACGACGCTCGCACTTTTTACTTCGCTGCATAGCAAGAATACCACGAGCATATGCTTGGGATCTAATGACTCACTCTCTCTATCTCTCTCCTACTTTCTACCTTTGTGTATATTTCTCCCTCTCCCTCTTGCGTTGGAATATTGGACGCTTCTCGTTGCTAATGCTGACCTGTAACCTGTAACAGGTATACTACGCGCATGCGTTCGAGTGCTGCGCATTCACTCACGCTTTGTCTCTTTCTATTCGCCCTCCCCAGGAGCGTTAAACCTTGTTGGAAGTCGCATAAGAAATTTCACTTCAATAAATGGCCTGTTTTTTTTTGACAATTCAGAAAGACCTTGGATTTCCTATGGTATGCTTCTCAAAGAGGCCATTTTGTATGGGTAAGTTTAAAAATGTTTTGTATCATGTTATCTTACCTGCAAATAGCAATAAAAATATTTGTAAGTATGTGTATAATCTGAAAGATACAATAAAACAAATTATTGATTATGTAAAGTATTTACTATATTAAAACCATATATATATATCTATCTATTTTCTTGGTGCGATATATAATATAATAGAATATTTGCGACTATTTCGAAAATAGTGTTTTTTGTTTGTAATGTGAACGATAAATAATATATAAATAAGAATAATTCCTTTTGCAGAGTAGAACTATTAGTGGCCGTATTGAAATACCCCGGCAAGTTGAAGAAGGCCCGTCTCGGCCTCGCGTCGAACTGGCTCAAGGGCTTGCTGCCAGGAGACTCAGTTTACGGATGGATCAAGAATGGAACCTTCAAATTTCCTACTGATGAAGTAAGTAATATGCAGAGTAAGTCATTTTCATATTTATATTATTATTATTTACCCTATTATCACCAACCCCTATTTTTTAATCCATAAATATGTCGTAATCGAATCGTAATAGAGTCTCAATCGAATCTCAATAGAGTTGCAATCTAGTAGTGTCCGGGACACAAGTGCCACCTGGTGGCGCTCGATGGAGTTAGTGGCGCGCGAGCTGTCGAATGGGCGGATCGTTTGAGTCAGTTCTCTCTTGGCTTTCGACGCGTGCGGTCGGCCCTGAACCATCGCGCGTTCTACGATACGTACTTAGCTGAACAACCAACGTTGTTACCTATGCTTCATAAATTCGATTGTGCTAGCGCGTTTTCATCCAACAGTACCCGCCGCTATGCCCACAGCCGAAGGATACGAAGAATAATGATGATGGCGAGACTCTGGTCGCCGACATATATAAAAATCAATGCCACTTTTCGTTGTAAGTGAACTCCTTCTAAACAGCTCGACCGATTTGAATGATTTTTTTTGTATACGCTTGGATAGGGCCCTGGAAGGTTTAGATTCACAAATCAGCCCGGCAGATGGCACTGTACACTGTAATGCACAAGGTCAAGTGCAAACTTAGTAAACTTTTATGTTTACACTTGACCTCCGTCGCGTCTGATGTTAAGCGACGTTGCGGTACAATGGAGCGTGCTCGAAGAAACCGATTCACTCTCGATTTGAAGGCACCAAGATTTTAACCATAGGGAAAAACCCACTCTGGTGACACATTCTACAGCCTAGACGTTCTTATTGCAAAAATAGAGTCAAAACTCTTTGTTCGTGTCTTTGAAACGTCGTTCCATGTCTAACATTCGCATGTCAGTGATGCGAACACGTAACATTATTCCCTGTCAAAAAGTGCTCATCTATATAGAGTGACAAGACGAGCAGGACATGTACCTGATGGTAAGCAACATGCCTGCCACATAACAGCACAGTGACACGCAGCTATTGGAGCGTGACGACGTCCAAATCATTACCTGGCACTGTACTGCGCTCGTCACCCAGATATCTAAGATATTATATCTCTAAGCCTAATGTAATTTCTCGCGAAACATTGCCCTTCAAACCAGAACACATTACTGTTTGGTGATAGAATAAGTGACGAAAGTGTGGTACTTCCCCAGGCGGACTCTGCCAAGAGTCCTTCCACTATAAAAGTAAGTACTACTAAATTATCACTTCTATTGGGTTTCGGCAGTATTTCAATAAAAACAACTCGTTTGACTTCTTGAAAACACTATATTTATTTTCTTCAACCAAAGTTCGTCTTTGAGACACAGCGGAAAGTGAAAGTGGCGCCAATAGCGGCTAATAAACAAAACTATTTGTACACGTTTACAAACAAAGGCAGTCCGCAACAAAACGTTTAAAAACTTTATAAATTTACTTTTTATATTCAACAAAAAATGTTTATTTCCAGAGCACTCCTCACATAATGATCGGCCCCGGCACGGGCCTGGCCCCGTTCCGGAGTCTCCTCCAGAGCCGAGTGAGCCGGGGCTCCGCCACCGAAGACTCCATGCACCTGTTCTTCGGCTGCCGGCACAGAGACCGGGACTACCACTGCAGGGAGGAGCTGGAGCGGTGGGAGGGGGAGAAGAAACTCAGCCTGTATTGTGCCTTCTCTAGGGACCAGGATCGGAAAATGTAAGCATTTTGTCTCTTGTTTACTTTCTACTTTTTCGTCAAACGTTTTCGTTCTTTGTCTGGGTGTTTTTAAACAAAAAATATATAATACTAGCTGTACCCTGTCACGCTCCGCTGTGGCACATTGTGATGCAAAAATTAGATAAAAACAATCCTTGATGCGGATTATATATCATTGTAAAATTTCAGCTCGATCGGTGCAGAACTTTACAAAACAACATAACATTTTTATAAATAGAGATAAGGAGTATAAGTTTGACGTCGATGTCTGTCTGTGTGTGATGGATCGATTTCAATGCGGTTTTTTTATAAGTAAGATTCCTTGCGATGGTTCTTAGCTATGTCTGGTTAATATCAATTCAAAATGGTCGCATCCACAAAATGGCGGTAAATATATTTTGCACAATCTCGCTCAATATGGGTATTAAAGAGTCGATGAGCCGGGACTGCGCCACCGACGACTCCATACACAGAGACGGGATTCAGCTGCCGGCACAGAGACCGGGATTACCACTGCAGGGAGGGGTTGGAGCGGTGGGAGGGGGAGAAGAAACTCAGCATGTACTGTGCCTTCTCTAGGGACCAGGATCGGAAAATGTAATTTCAATTTTGAAGTAAAACCTTTTTTTGACTCACCAGACACAGATTTTTCGTGGGCTGCGAATGAAACTCATCATCACGCTCGTAAATGAAATAAATGTTCGGGTGTACTCGAGACTGCCGAGTGTGCTAGAGCGAGAAAGAGACAGACAAACAAAAAAAGTTGCTGTCTGCAGTCACTGTCTATTTTTTAATTTACTCTTGGCCATGGATATTGGATACTGGTCCTTCAGCCGCATCTGTCGTTGTGTTGCTGTATTTACTATTTATATGTAATCATCAGTTTTATTTTGAATTATTGTGATTATTCAATACTTTTTAATAGTTATTTTTTATTTTAGTGTTCACTTATGCCATGCGGTCTTAAGCACACATATTTTTGAAGTGAAAACTTCGTTTGGCGCGCACAGACAGATTTTTCGTGGGCTGTGAATTAAATTCAAGCGCCTTGTTCGGGAATGATAAGAAATCTTCAGGTAAACTCGGAACCATGGCCACGCCCTCCGGTTCGCCCACGTAGTTTCCGAAGTAAGCTATCAAATTCTGAATTATACTTGTTCACTTCTATTGGCAGTTCTTGTGGAGTGCCAATTTTTTATTTGTATTCCGGAAACGGTATAATACAATGAGTTATTTGTTCTAGATACGTGCAACATAAGATAGCCGAGCACGGCGTCCGCCTCCACGACCTCCTCGCCAACAAGGACGCTCACATCTTCATCTCGGGGAACGCCAAGAACATGCCGGACAACGTGCGCGACGCCATCGTGGAGGACGTGCTCAGCAAGGTGGGGGGAGTGGGGGTCGCCGAGGCCAGGGCCGTGCTGAATAATATGGAGGGGGAGGGACGGTTGCAAGTTGAGACTTGGTAGAAACTAGAATTGATCAGGATCTAAATTATTATTTAATTAAGAACGTTAAGTAAAATTTTATTTGTCGTAAAATAATTACAATTAAAATATACAGATTTTACTTTCTTTCTCACCACATACGTCGATACATCTCTATATGCAATAGCACTAAGTCTATTAATATCAATTTGGTGCTAAATTAACATACATTTTGAGGGTAGACAGTTGATCACCCACCTAGTTCTTAGTCGGGGAAAATTGATCACTTTTATTTACCTCATACAACATATTAGAACTATAATCGAAAGAATGAATCGGTTTTAAGATTCTGTATTTTATAAAATCCTCTATTACTACTTATAGTGGCATGTATCGAACAATCACTGCAATGATAGATCTTGATATTGGACCCTGGGTACTCATAAAATATTAGTCATTGATTCTACCAATAGTATATTAAGGTGAATAAGTCGCACCAAGGTTAGGCAAGTTTGGCTTGTTGGTAAGCAAAAATCTGATTCAAGATAAAACACCCAGGTTTATAAGAGACCTTTGCCGTATGTTAACCACTTGGTTGAAGGTTATATGTGTAGTCTAGTCTGGTGTCTGCTGGTAAATCTAACTCCAGAGTGTTCCTCGCATGTACTTGAATGAATGAAATACCGGAATATGTATGTAGACTACTTTAATTGCTGACTATACGATATGAGATATACAACAGTGACGAGTGTACCGTACAGTGGCGAGGGAACGACTGGTGCGGCGTATGGATTCTCGCTTGGTACAAAACAAAACTGCTGATGCGGTGACCACACACCGCCACAGACCTTTTCACTCTGACCCTAAATGATAAAAATATATGACATGTATAGATGTTAGTTGAAATAACTTAAAAAATCAAAGTAATTTCGATAACTGTAATTTATATCTTAATTAAATTCTTGTATATTGAATGAGTCACCTCTTTTGAAACAAGGGTCAGGTCTCAGAAAAGTAAAGATTTTTATGACAAGAATGTTTTAACACTTCCAAGGTAAATTATTGGCTGAGACTGATATTGACCTATAACACCACCTCAAGAACACGATATAGATTGAATTGAAACATCCTAGGTCATAATAGGTTGGTAGCCTATTCCAAGGTAGTCTATTCAATTCTTTGGTTGTATGGTTCTGTTAAATGGCATGATATGTAAAGAAAAGTATGTACCACCAAACGCTTATTCTATATACTGCCAATAGGACTATAGACAATGCTTGTATTGTTATTTTTGTAATGTAATAATTTATTTAGGCTATTACCTATGTAAGAGCTGTGATACTATGAATGAATAAAATGTTTATACAAATTAATCTAATTTTTTTACTTGTTTAACCTGGTAAATCTAGATGGTTGAATTAGTAAGTATGGTAATTTAAACAAAACTTTGATCTTACACAACTATATTTTATTAACAGTCTTTTACTTTACCACTCACTGTATTCAATCATACCAACAAAAACATCGTGGAAAATAGAATTAAATGAAGAATTATAAGACATTTATTTCAAAGCCTTTATTAATCCAACGTTACTGTGGTGTCAATGAGACAGAACTGACTGTAAAATCACAGAAACCGTAAAGTCACACGTTGGAAAGGCCGCACACGTTGAGGTTGCTTCCAATATTGATTATTGACTGCAAAGGACTAAAAAAGGCCGCACAATTTGAGGATACTTCCAATGTTCACGAGTTGGAAAGGGCGCATAGTTTGAGGTTGCTTCCTATGCTCAAGGCTTGGAAAGGCCGCGCAGTTTGAAGTAGTCTCCAACATTTGCGAGTTGGAAAGGCCGCAGAGTTTGAGGTTGTCTCCAATATTCACGAGTTGGAAAGGCCGCACAGTTTGAAGTTGCCTCCAATGTTCACGAATTAGACAGCCCCCACAGTTTGAGGTTGCCAGCGTCGCGCTTGCGCTCGGAAGGTTCCTTGTCGTCGCAGGCGTATGCAACGAGGTAGCGGGACGGGTGCCAGGACACAGTGAACGTGGACGCTGATACCGGGATCTCGGCTACTTTCTCGCCTGAAAACACAGAAGTTAACACAAACTATTTTATAGAGTCTAATAAAACTAAAAAAAAAAGTCTAACTAAAAAGTAGCCTATATGCTATTCCAAACTATAATCTGTGTCCAAATTTCAACGCGATCTGTTCAGACGTTCCGACGTGATTGAGCAATAAACGTTAAAAATTTCGCATTAACAATATTAGTAGGATTTGGATGACACACAATGTCAATAAAGTCCCATAATAGATATTTCAATAATAAGTATATTTTGTATGGAAGAAGCCTACTTCGCGGGAGCCAGTAACGGTAATAGGGACAGTGTCGCGACTTTGTCTCATCTCAAAAAATGACCAGTATTATGCTGGGGCCACACTAACGGGAAATGCCATTAATAATCGCGTTAACATCCGTTAAGTAGAAGTCCGCGAAGTAGGTTAACATCCGTTAACCTTAGGTGAAAAATATACCTAATGGACGTGTACCGAAGGTGTATTTTACACGATAATTAATGGCATTTCCCGTTAGTGTGGCCCAGGCATTAAGCTAAACCTATTTCAGTTAAAAAAAAAAAGATTATTGCGCAGTAGTAAGAAATGTTCGCTACAAAAAGTTATTGTATTGCATACAAACCGGTTTCAGTGTCTCCAATATCAATGATATGATCTTCGCTTGCGGACGCCAGCAGTCGGCCGTCGAAGCTGAACGAGAGTGTCCGAACCGGCCACTCTAACCTGCAAAACATACGATACAAATGAAAAACCTCGTATTTTTAGCGCAGTCACCATATTTTGGGTAGGTAGGTAGATTCATTCTGCCCAGCTACTCAAAGGTCAAAGTTAATCAAATCAAATCATTTATTTCCTTGTGGGCCTAGGTTATACAGATTTTAATTAGGGTTAGTAACGTTCTCCAGGTCCTGCTATGTTAGCGTTCCTTCATAGTTAATAGTTATGTTACAATTACTAGGTGCATCATAGTTACATTGTTAAAAGTATATAATTTTTTTGTTATTAAGGAATCAATTACAATGTCAAATGCATTAACAAATAAATATAAATTCGTGTACTAACAGATATCAAATTAGGTGGGTAATTTATTGAATGTCAAAGTAATATAAATAATTAATACAAAAAATATAATATAATAAAAAAAATTCATCCTGAGTTCAATGAAAGTTACGGCTGGTCTAGTCGGGTGAACGGCGCGGCGCCTGCCGATCCGGAGACCCCGGGTTCAAACCCCCCACACGCACCACTGTCTTTTCGAAGTCATGTGCGTAATACCGCTAACTTAAAACGGTGTAGGAAAACATCGGAAACCGATATGTACCTAGAACCATTCGAAGTCATGTGTCATCCACCAACCGGCAATGGCCAGCGTGGTGGATTATGGACTTAACTCTCTCCGTGCGAGAGAAGGCCCGAGTCCCAGCTAGGGGAACATTTAGTGGGCTGTTGATGAATATGCTACACTTTTTAAACCAAAGACAGTGCTTGATCAACCTATAAATATTATTATAGTTCAACATATTGCTGTATTGACAATAGTAAAAATGAGCAACAGGTTAACTTGGGTTTATAATTTTAGTAATAGCATTTTACATTCATGTTTTTGTCTATGGACTCAATTTGCAAAGGTCCAGATCAGCCAGATCTGCAATCTGCACCTCCGTGTCAGGGTATAATAGGAGATATAACAGGTATAATAGGGATATGACAAGTTTTTAGCTTGCCTCAAATACCTACTCAAAATTTGTTGCCAGCTCTAGGAACAAATAAATATATATTGCTGGACAATTCACACACAACACCATCTGACCCCAAACTAAGCAAAGCTTGAACTATGGCGGCCATGACTTGAATATGACTTCGTGTTGTCTACCGAACGTTGGACAAGGGCAGAACATCGCCGTAAAATCACATATATACATTTCGGGGAGTGTGCAACTGATCTGTATGATCTTATACCACCTTGCCCTATTTTCTATCGAACTGCTTGTAGCTCGAAAAAGCGACATCTTTTTATGGTTTACTTCTAAAGTAAGAAATTCTAGGCTGTGAAATGCGTTGCCTGAGTGGGTTTTTACCGATGGTTAAAATCTTGGTGTCTTCAAATCAAGAGTGAATTGGTTTGTCAATAAACACGCTCCATCGCAGACCCCATCGTCGCTTAACATAAGGCGAGATGATGGTCAAGTGTAAACCTGTAAAATAGTGTTAAAAAAAAGGCGTGGCCTAGGCTAAACCTATAACTTATGCACACACTTAAAAAATACAGACATACCTAGAGAAGACTCGCAGACAGGCCAGCTCGTGTACGTCCCAGAGCGACACGAGGGCGTCGGCGGAGCCCGTGGCGAAGTACCGGCCCGTGGGGTCATGCTCGATGCAAATACAGGTGCTCGGGTGTGCCTTCAGTACCGTCTGCAGCTCGAGCGTGGGGTACCTTCGCGAAAATTATATTAGTTAATAACCTCATTTTACCGCGAATAGACGTGTTCATTTATAAACTCACAGAGAAATTCTACATTTGGAAAAATCCTACCAGTAAAAATAAACTAATAAAAAAGATGTGTTTGTCCCGTAAGAAAAATCTCTCCTATATCGATAAATATTGTAAGTAAACCAGGGTAGAAGCCTTTGAAAATAATAAAAAATGAAAAGAAATAATAGTAGGATGAAACCCATTAGAAAAGGAGGAGAAGATTATAAAAATGAAAGGAAAAATAATTTACGGGCGATCTGAGGTGGGGGTAAAACGGGGTTTCTCGATTTCCGGCAAAACTAAAAGTCCTATGGAAAAAAGGCAAATGGCAAAGTTGTAGGTAATAAAAAGATCTAAAACTTTTGTGTTGCCACTTTTTTCATATAACCTCAAAATTTATGTAAAAATTAAAAGAACCAGGTTATTGGTGTTTTATTTTTATCTTTTTCAAATAAGTATTTTTTTCACGAAATTTGGTAAAAGCTTTCCTTTTTATGTCCCAAATACGCTGTAATTTATTTGATTAGAAATATTTATTTTTGCACCTTATTTTGAGTTAATATCGAAAAAGCACCCTAATTTTCAATCGAAAATTCACCCGTCCAAATAGAGCTTTTTCCAAAAAGTCGGTATGTATTATGTTCGTTGAAATCTCTACTTTCCGATGGTGAAAAAAAATATATACGTTACTATAGTAAATCTTCTCAGAAAATGCCAAAATCGAAAAAAACTAGAATTCGATTATTTTAATTATTATATACAATAATTTATTAAAATTTACACTTTAATTACTCGAAAAACGTAAGATTACATGTTACATTGATAAAAAAAAATATTGCAAATCAAAATATACTAATATGATCAACAAACAAATAAGTTAATAAGATTAATATTTAATAAGACATCTACGATGTTTTGAGAAACTTGTCGAATCTTCTTTAAATTATATGCGTAGATGCCTATTTATAACTATTTTTAGATAACTTATATACCTGAGTGACCTACGAAAAATTTTAGCCTATCAAAAGGTCAAATTTCATAGAGAAGTGGAGAAGAGGCTAGGTGGGTCTGGGTCTTACTACATACATACCTACTATTTCGTAGCACCTGTAACAACCGTTAGCCTAGCCAGTATTATGCATAGTCCTTGTAGAACTTACCGTACCGTGGGAAACTAATATACCTAAAGACCACGCGATGAAACAAAATAAGTATTACGACCTGCTAAACGAATTAACAAAAAACGGCTATGTAGTTAGTTTATACGCTGTAGAAGTGGGACCGAGAGGTATACCAGCAAAATCTCTCTATAACCTGCTGAAAGACCTTGGCTTATCCAGAACTGCAGTAAGTTCTATACTAGAACGAGTATGTAAAGCTGCGCTAGTAGGCTCATATCAGATTTGGCTGGGCAGGGAGAGAAAAACGAGTGGTGAAGGTGAGTGTTGATGTACAACAGAAAGGGGCCCCTTAAACCTACGCCCGAGTCACAAGTCTCAGGAACTACTCGGGTTTTCTCTCTCTGCCACACGATGGACCCGGCACCTGCACGGTGAATCCATGGAATGCTAAGAAAATCGTCTCATATTAAATTTATTGAATGCCAAGAAAATCTAATGTTTATAAGCTTCTGTGTTAATTTTTCAGTCAATATGCTCTTTTTTCCTATGCAGTTTTACCAAGAATATGGAAACGGTATTAAACAAAGGTTAAGATGGATGAATATCGTGGGCTGATAGTTGAATTGCTCTGATGAAGATTGCACATTTCTTGAAACGTCCACACTTTGTGATGTCGCCGTCCATATCGGGATACCATGGGCGATAACCATCTAAGTCACCAACTGTCCAGGGCTCTAAGATCAATCCTTAAATTAATACAAGGAATATCGCTTCAAATTAGTAAAAATCGTGATAATTTTAACAGAGCTAAACACGAAGTAGACTTTGATAAAAACCCTTTTCAATACTCCAAAAATATTTTCAGGGAGCAAAATGGAAAGCTTATCTTGACTAACGCGCAAATTTACGATCACTTTAAAAGCACATACGAAGTGCCTAAACGTGGGAGCTCGTACGTAGAACCAAACATCCAAAGACCTAATGATCCTCTGACAAACTTTCAAAGCACCCCACCTAGTGAAGAGGAAGTAAACTATCAAATTAAAAAGAAAACTACTAAATCAGCTCCTGGCCCAGATGGCATTCCTTACTTAGTGTATAAAAAGTGTCCATCAGTTCGTAAACATATCTTGAATATATTCATTAAGATCTGGTCAAGAAAGCAAGTCCCAGTAGCATTCGGAAGAGCAATTTTTGTCCTCATCCCTAACAAGAACAAAATTAAAAATTTTGAATAACCCCCGACTACCTTAGATTTGTTATCTGTACAACATTCTACTAGTCAAGCCCTTTCATTTGATACCCATATTAAGGGAATTGTGAAAAAGGAAATGTAGTTCGCCATTTTGTGGGAGCGGCCATCTTGGATTTGAAATTTGTCATAGTGCAAAGTATTCTACTAATCAAGCCCTTTCATTTGATACCCATATTGAGGTAGTAGTGAAAAATATTATATAATTCGCCATTTTGTGGTGGCGGCCATCTTGGATTTGAAATTTGTTATAGCGTTTAGTATTCTACTAGTCAAGCCCTTTCATTTAATACCCATATTGAGGTAGGTTGTGAAGAAATATTTTGTCCGCCATTTTGTGGAGGCGGCCATTTTGAATCGATATTAACCAAACATAGCTAAGAACACCCGCACGGATATTAACTTTCAAATAAAAAACCGCATCGAAATCGGCCCATCCGTTTGAGCTCTACGGTGCCACAGACAGACACACACACAGACAGACAGACAGACAGACAGACAGACAGACAGACAGACAGACCGACAGACAGACAGACAGACAGACATCGACGTCAAACTTATAACACCCCTTTTTTTTGTCGGGGGTTAAAAAGCAGGAAGTAACTCATCCCAAAGACACCAGACCGATAGCCCTAACCAATACAATTTCTAAAATCTTTTTCAGTATATTGCAAACAAAAATGACCACATTTATGACTAGCAATAAGTATTTCAGGCCCAATCACCAGAAAGGGTTCTTGCCTGGTATTTCTGGATGCCTGGAACACAATACATTACTAGCTGAAAGTTTGAAAGATGCCAGAACACATGAGAGGCAAATTACAGTCTGCTGGATAGACCTAGAGAACGCGTTTGGTTCTGTCCAGCATGAACTTATGACATTTGCCCTAAAATGGTATAACTTTCCTGCTGAAATTATTGACATAATTAATTCTTATTATTGCCACTTAAAATTCGTCATAGCAGTAAACAAGGAATACACAAAACCACTTGAATACAATGTAGGACTATTCCAAGGGTGCTGCTTATCACCAATAGCATTTAATATAGTTATAAATATTTTAGTAGACAAATTAATATCCCGTGAAAAGAAATGGGGCTACCGGTTTAAAATCAACAATAAGTACACTGAGTCAATCTTGGCCTTTGCGGACGACCTTGCAATACTTACACGTAATCCTAAACAGTGTCAAGAATTGTTGAACGAACGTTGTCGATGAGTTCTGTACATGGACGGAGGGAATGAGGACAAAACCATCTAAATGTCATTGTCTTTGTCTGGGTAGACGAAATACCAAATATACGTCTTACGATCCGGGACTCTCCATAAGTGGCCAAGGAGTTGCCACAATTGCAGAGGCAGTGCCTTTCAAATTTCTTGGTAGAAAGATAGATCACAAAGGACGTACACCATCATTAGAGGTGGTTGTTGAAAATTTCATGAACAACCTCAATAAGGTAGACCAGCTGCCTATCAGCAATATCAAAAAAGCATGGATATATGACAACTACCTCACATCACGTCTCACTTGGCCTTTCCTAGTATATGACATCGGTAAAACTCTCCTGGCAAAGCTAGATGCCAATGTCATAAAGATATTGAAGTCATGGTTAGGATTGGCACATCCGGCTGATCCCTCTACTCTTTTTAGGGATCACAATAGTTTTGGGCTGAAACTAAAGAAACCGTCTGAACTTTACAAACACCTAAGAGTTACAAAAACGCATGTTTTGGGAAAGTCGCAAGACGACTTAATTACATCTCTCCCAAAAGACAAAACTGCTTCAGACCTGGAATCTAGACTTCAATTCCATAAACAATTTATGGCAGGTGCACAAGTAAATACTGCTGGGTTGGGTGCGAGAAGGAAAAGGGAAGACCGAGACATGGTAAAAACCTTTCTACAACAAGACGAAAATAACGGTTACAAAGTGCACGCTATGAATTTAGAAATGCAAAGTGTGTGGTTAACCATAGGTGAGTTCTGTATCCCATTAGCTCTAAAGTGGCGCACCTTGATCTATGACTGGTCTCCTGCCTTATTAAAATTTTATCTAAATGCATTCCAAATGACCCTCCCCTGACCAGAGTAACTTGGTAAGGTGGGGAAAAGCCTCTGAA
The DNA here is from genome assembly GCA_017562165.1 of Ectropis grisescens. NCBI lineage: Eukaryota > Metazoa > Arthropoda > Insecta > Lepidoptera > Geometridae > Ectropis > Ectropis grisescens. The sequence continues at coordinate 3,179,619 of CM029792.1, read as the reverse complement.
AAATGTTGCTATACTTGTGGAGAGGCGATATGTACAGCAAGGCACATATTGGTGGGATGCAAGGTGCTCCTTAATGGGGGTCATTATTCACGGCGTCATGACAGAGTACTTGAAATCATACGTGAAGCCATGAGCCTTTCAGTAGCTAGAGCCCAAAAGGGAAAGACAAATCAACTTTGTAAAAGCAGGCTCAACTTCAAACTCCAGGAACAAGCCTTACTCAATCCTGGGTACAGCACCTGATTGGACTATTTTAAAGGACACGTATGAAAATCACTAAAAAATCCCAGAGGATGTGGGTGTTTCGTCATCCAGACCGGACATTTTCCTTTTTTCTAGAGCTACGAAACGCATAGTCCTTGTAGAACTTACCGTACCGTGGGAAACTAATATACCTAAAGACCACGCGATGAAACAAAATAAGTATTACGACCTCCTAAACGAATTAACAAAAAACGGCTATGTAGTTAGTTTATACGTTGTAGAAGTGGGAGCGAGAGGTATACCAGCAAAATCTCTCTATAACCTACTGAAAGACCTTGGCTTATCCAGAAGTGCAGTAAGTTCTATACTAGAACGAGTATCTAAAGCTGCACTAGTAGGCTCATATCAGATTTGGCTGGGCAGGGAGAGAAAAACGAGTGGTGAAGGTGAGTGTTGATGTACGTCAGAAAGGGGCCCCTTAAACCTACGCCTGAGTCACAAGTCTCGGGAACTACTCGAGTTTTTCTCTCTCTGCCACACGATGGACCCGGGCACCCGCACGGTGAATCCATGGAATGCTAAGAAGATCGTCTCAATCTATTTTTATATGTATCATGCGTATGTCCTCTATGTTGGATCACATTGCTCAATAGTTTATACTCCATTATTAAATTGACTTATACTAAGAATATACTTACGTCATAATGTGAACACATCCCAGTCCATTGGTCAAGTAAAACAGGTCAGAGGAGAGGTTCCATGATATCTCATTCACTTCAAAATTAAATTGTTCTTCGTTTACCTAAAATTATAACATAGTAAGTTAAGGATAAGAACCAACTCTGAGATGATGTAATGATTAGTAGGGTTTGTATCACAATTTTATTTATTTATTGAACAATAGCCAAGCAGCCTTAGCTTATATGCCTAATATCTACGTGTTGAAATAACAAATTATGGGAAATTGTTAAAAATGATTTTGTCTTTTACTATTCATTTGTCCAGTTGGACTGGAACAGGTTGCCTGAGGATGTTATTTCAGCAAAGTCATTAAACTCTTTCAAGAACAAGTTTAATGACTTTGCTGAAATAACATCCTCAGACAACCTGTTCCAGTTGGTAAAGCATTCTGTTACTGAGGATGTGCAGTGTCTGTCAGTGTCAGTCACATCACGTTTCAGCTGATGAGTCTGCTTTCGTTTCTCGTTCAGAGATGTATTAATCCTACGCCTGAGTCACAAGTCTCGGGATCTACTCGAGTTTTCTCTCTCTGCTACACGATGGACCGGCACCCGCACGGTGAATCCATGGAATGCTAAGAAGATCGTCTCTCTGTTTGCATGGCGGGATGAAAGAGGAGATGTGAGCTGTGCGTCGCCGACGCTAGGAGGAGACGAGTAATGTGCAGTGGGCATATCCGCTCATCTTCAGTGGAGTCAACTGAGCTGAAAGTCATCTCTTTTCGCCTCCTCTTCACACATCTCTATTTTGGTCTGGTCTAGAGTCTCAGCCTTACTATCTAAATATGTGTAACAACTATATTAGTTTCAATGTTAATAACTTACTGCTTTGTACATCTTCGTATCTATGAATGTCACTAAATCCTCCTTGTTACCAACGGCAATAGTGTTCCCATCTGGTGACCACGCAATGTTTATATTTTCACCTTTGGTTGGTATTGTTGTTATGGACTTGTGTGTACTGCAAATGATAATATTATACACTATTTTACAAAACCTAAAAATTTGTCTAATCCTTCTTCCCAAATCAAATCGAACAGAAGTAAAATTCTTTGCTTCATTCACAAAGGTATAAATAAATAAAACAATGCTTAAATATTAGTGGAGATTTCACACACAAAAACTTCTGGCCCCAAACTAAGCAAAGCTTGTACTATACGAGGCAGATAGCTTAACAAAACTTATGGAGTAAGCTAGTAAGTAATAGACCTTCCAGATTAATACAGTAACAACTTTCTTTAGAACCCTGTTTAAATCAAATACACATATGTATTTCAAACACATGTATCATGCACTGACCCACACTTCACCATGGTGAATTATGACCTTGACTCTCTCTTGTGGAAAAAGGCCCACAGTAGAAGTGGGACCATAGAGCTGTTTATGCAGGCTACTTACCGAGTATCCCAGACTCGAACAGACTTATCACCACTGGCAGTACTCAATAAGTCAGGATGTGACGCGTGCCAACATAGTTGATCTACCGATCCCGTGTGGCCCCTGTACACGAAATCTTGTACCTAAAAATTAGAAAAAACAGGTTACCATAACATAACCTAACTTTTCATACACAGTAAAATAATATTCACTAGGAATACAAATAAAATTTTGCTTACCAATCTACTTCTTTCCAAGTTAAACGTAGCTACACTTTTGTCGAAAGAGCCCGATGCAAGTTTTCTTCCATCACAAGACCAACCCACAGAATGCACCTTGGAACTATGAGATATATATTCGCGTACAGAGTTATGAGTCTCAAAGTAGCTCCGTAATTCATTTAAATCTTCTATTGGAGATTGACCGGATTTAGATTCCTTCATTGCGACGATAATTTTATGGTGAAATGGATATCAAGTCAGCTTAGTAAATAATAACATACAGAAACTTCAGTGTACTACTTAGTCTGTGGAAACTTCCCACAAACCTCAAAACATAAAACAAATTTCAATAACCATAGATAACAAAGTCGTTTTTGTTTTGTTGGAGCAGGTAGTCTATGGTTTTAAGGATTTTATCCTCAATACTCAATCATTTATTGCTTCATTATGTTACAGTAATAAATAAGTACATTTAAAACAAAATTAGTACAAAATTAGTTATTTATTTTTTATTGTCAATGTTGGTTCGGCACTCACCTGGATTAGCCAGATTAGATCTATGAGATGTCTTCATAGGCCACCTAAGAACCTAAAATTATACATGGACGTATGAAAAACATGTTTTTCGTACGTCCATGTTCATTAGACAATTCTATGTCTAATTTCCCTTTTTTTATTCTAAGTTTCTAAGTCACCCGTACGTTTTTTATAATGCTCGTAGGTAGTAGGTACACTTTCGATCAGTTCTACACGCGGTAGTAGGTGAATCTCACGCAAAAAAACTTTGATACCGATTTGATAAATTCCAACAAATAAAATACATGTTTAAATTAATACACGGTTAACTATGCTATAACTAGTCCAGTCCGACTTTTTTCCGAAGTTTTAGGCGCATCTGGCGCCCTATTTGAAGAAGAACGCGCGTGGCCGCTGCTTCTTTGTCACTGAAACGCGGGTAAATCACGTGCGCTATAATAGTCAGTTCAGTACGACTAAAGTGTATTAATATAAAATGTGGAATATGTCGTTTCTTTTCAAAACATTAATATACCTTTTTCATAAAAGGGGCAGAGCCTTTATTAACATAACTAAATACAATGAGAACTACACTACATACCTAACTACGTACACTAAGCACACCTGAATTATCCATAGACCAATGCGGTCTACAGATAATCAAGATGTTTATGCCCTCTACCGATCGGAACCGTATCCAGCATGCTGGCGGCATTATCACGCTGAATGGCAATGCTTATTCGTTGGGCCCAATAAACGCCAGCATTTTGGTCACGCATCGCGTCGACCAAGTGCTCGGAAAGGGTTTTGATGAGGCGAGCTGAAGCTGAATAATAATATACCAGACTCGAAAAACATTCTTTATTAATATTAAAATTAACGTGGTTGTTACACATATTTAATTGGATAACGGGACACTCACGTATATACGGTCGGTCAATCCGACTCGAGTTTCGGCCGCGTCCGGCGGCCTTTTTCAAGGCGAGTGCACACGCGCGGTGGCTGCCCGTTTGGCACTGCGGACTGCCGCACGTCGCGCACGCAAGCTCAACGGCTGTTGCGGGGGTGCAGGTGAGGGGGTGCGAGAGGGTTGCGCAGGTATACACTCGAACTCTTCATCACTGGTAAGCTGCGAGTCGGGAACATTGCAGCACACTGAGCTCACTGTGTCTTCACTCATATCGCGAACACCATACCGAGCACTATGGAGGCACGGCTTCCAAGCGGGCGGCACATGCCATCCTCCATCTCTATTACGCATATCAGCTAAGGCAAATGGTACGCTCTCCAAAAGACAAAGACCCTTTGGGTGTTCCGGGAGTCGGATTGACCGACTGTATATCCGTGAGTGTCCCGTTATCCAATTAAATATTCTTTATTAACATTACTAATCACAGTACTGAAACAATGTTTCATTCTCTACAACATAAAAGGCGGGCATAAGCATAAATGATTTGATTTAATTTGTACTTTGATTTCTTTCTGTACAGCTGCTACGTTATGAGATTTTTCTAAGTTAACAATTCATAATTATCATAGCAAATCTTTACTTTGCATAAACCTTTTCTGCTCTTTTTCGAAATAACTAGGAACTAACCGTCTTTTATGTACATACTTATGTTTTATGCACCGTTCTATTCTTTGGAGACTATTATACACCCAGTGGACAGGATAACCTACGACGTCAGCACATTCAAATAACACAAGCTTGAAAGACGCAGGGAAACTGTTGTCAATTTCTGTAACGGTGCGCTGCAAGCCACTAAGGTGTTGACCTTTTGAATAATGCTTGAGCCAGTAATTATAAGGTGGTATGGAACTCTTTATCAGCTGTGGCAACTTTCTCTCTTTAGTGCGTTTCTGTTGTCTCGTTAACTGCTCTCGTAGCAGCTTCAGTTCTTGAAGCATACTTAACGACACATCTTCTTCAGAATCACTGTTTACTTCTGTTTTTGGTATGGGTATTGAGTTAGAGTGAGCATTTTCATTAAGTTTCTCATCAATGATGTTGAATAATTGAGGATGTAGCTTCATTTCAGGTGCACTGGTTTCTTCTGTAGTTTTAATATAAAGTTGAGATGTGTTATGAGTAGCTTCATCAAAATCAGGATTCCGTTTTGGTAACAATTCTTCTGCTTGTGTCTCACCATCACTTTCTTCATCAAATATTTTATAGGGTATTTCATTGTCAACTTCATCTAAAACAGACTTTAACATTGCAGAATCATTCAATGTTTCCATATTTGGTTCGTTTTCATTTTGGTCACCTATGCCTGAAGTGTTATTATTATCAATTATTGGAACATCTATATCCATTGGCTCGTCCTCTCTACTTGCATTAAAATCAGTAATTGCAGACTGCACCATGTTTGACATTTGGAGAAAAATATCTTGTTGGACTTGATTGTAGTATTCATCAATTAACCCTTGAATTTTTTTTCTTAGTGGATCCCCGTACCTTGACTCTTTCTACATTTTCAGTAGTTTTCTTCCTAACATAATTTTTCTTTCTGGGCTGGTTTATATACTGGCCATTTAAAGAGATTTTATATTTCTGGCAAGCATGCACAACCAATTCTTTTATGACTGCAGCTCTGTCTAATGTCTCTGCCGTGACGTGTAATGAATCGATGCTCGACGCGTCACTATCTCTTTCATTATCGCGGTATTCTTGAGTTAGAAAATTATGGTTGGATAAATCAGGAATGGGGAAAACTTCATTATCATGTGGCAATCCATGTTCTGGTTCCAGAGTTTCATTAGGTGGTTCTGTATCTACAAACTCGTCTTCTTTTTTTGCATCTAAATACGCGAAATTATCATCAAATATATTTACGTCTTCATCTTCTTCTGAGATTTTTTAAATTCTCCTCTTTTAGTTTTGCTTCATTCACTTCAAACTCAATGTGACTTTTATCAATCTCGATTTCAATTTTACTTTCATTAAAAACTTTACTATCTTCGATCAAAATAGTGTTGTCTTTGTACTCAGTTGGATTAACGTTTTCTTTTAATTCACTTTCAATTATTTCAACCTGGCTACTGGCATTGGTTATACTCAGGTTGTGAGGTTCTTCTGAGCAGACACTGGTTTCTTGTGTTGCAGGTTCATCATTGACATTTACAGTTTCATTGACATGTTCCAATTTAGGTCTTTCAGTAGTTACCCAGTTGTGATTATCACAATCTTTTACATAAACAATTTTTTGGTCAAACTTCGTTGTGGCGAAACCTTTGAGAGCTGAAAAATCTTTCCCAAGTTCAATTAAGTGACTGCCTTTTCCACCTGATATAATGTTTTTTGGATCAATTGAATCCGGATCTACCAGAAACATGTCTTCTGTTATATATTTCAAAGAATACTGGCTAAAATCTTCACTGAGCAACTGTTTTATATGGGGATCTTGAACATGATCAATAATGACACGAGTATAACATGTATGCGCCGTAGTTGTCGCGGGAAATTCACTTTTCGGAATAACATTGATTTCAACATCAGGCAACTTACTTATTATATTTCTTGCAATTTCATCTTTGTAAGTTTTTTTATAGTCTGGCCTTTCACCCAGATGCTCAAAAGCAACAAAGTCATCCATATCACAGTAGTTTGGAGCTCCTAAGTACAAACTATGAGCCCAGAGCATACTTTTCCTAAACTGGATATATTTGCACCATTCCCGAAACGAGAAAAGCCGTTTTGTTGGTTCTGAATTGTAAGATTTTGGATGACCTTCAATTTTGTTGATTTTATCAACAGAATCTGACAGATCGTTTTCGTAGACACCATCAATGCCAAAGCAGATTTTCATGGCCCACAGTATATGAGATATGACGAAAAGTTCGTAGGAGGGGATTCGGCCACTATCGTAAAACTTAACATTCATATCAAGATAGTCAAATGACCTGAAGTGCATTAGAGAGAACACAAGTGGTTTCATATCGTTCGGTAGACAAAGCTCTTTCATATATTCATCAACCAACATTCTTACATCTGGGACAATGGGGTTGCCAAGATCAAGTTCTTTGAACAGTTGAAATGCCAGCTGCAGAATAGTAGAATATGAATATTTTATCCACTGTTTACTAAACAATAAACAGTAGAACAGCTTTTTCGGATTTAGTTCTTTAGGTACATGTTTCTGCCAATGCAGTACATCCAATCTTCCTTCTCTTACAAACCTGATCAAATGTGTTAGCTGTATATGACTCTTGTCTAAATTTAAAGCTACATAGAGGAATGTTAATACCAATGGCATGTTGATTCGTTTGATGTTTACTTTGTACAATTCCTTTTTATGTTCCCTTAAATCAGTCTCTTCTATCCCAAAGATATCCTCATCATTAATAAAGTTTTCGTCTTCTATATTTCCACAGTCATTTTCATGAAGGTTTTGTTCCTCTTGTGATTTTTCTTCTTGCTGATCTGAAGTCAATCTGAAAATATACATAAGAAAATGGTTCATAAGAACAGTAAAGCCTGTTTGAGATTTGTACAGTATGATAAAAAGAGAGGGGCAAAATAGTAGATCTCTCTTCATGCTAAATCTTTATATGGTATTATTAATTCTACGTTAATAAACTGGACAGCTGAATATTTGGATTGCTATGACTAGGTTTTATATCTATGCGCATTCATACAATTTTTTTTTTAATCTAGCCCAGTCAAAGTCAATATTCAAATATTTTATTAATAATCACAATAGTGAGGATGTCTCTCTGGTTTATATATGAAAGGAACAGAATTGCCACTTGTACACTTCCCTGTGGTATTCTGCTATTTCTTTCAGGTCTAAATAAGTATCTACAGGTATGATTTTGTAGGAGCACATATTTGCGATGTCAGATTTAGTATATAAGCAGATGACAGAGGAGAGCGAGCGGTCTTTAGCCCCGCGTCACTCGTTCAGTTAAGATCAATATAATCAGTAGTTTATACAGTGACGTGTTTTTTTTCATCTTTGGTTCCACTGTAGTTGTTACTGTTAGTGGAGATGAAATGTAACCATGTCACTGTATAAAAATTATCTTAAATGTACAAGTGACGGGCGAGAGACCGCTTGCTCTCCGCTGTCATCCGTTTATATACTAAATCTGACATCATAAATACGTGCTCCTACAATTCTTCATAGTGTCTGTGGGAGTATCATTCTACTAGCAGCGCCCCTGGTTTTACTCGCGTTCTTCCAGATCTATGTTCCAAATTTCAACTCCGTTCATACGTTACGACGTGATTGAGCAACAAACTAGACATTATTTTAACATGACAGTAGGATTATTTCTACAAATTCACTAGTCTTATTTCTAGTGATATTTAAACTATATAATTCCTGTAAAGGTTTCATCAAAACCCTAGCAGTGATATTTTTACAAAAAAGTTTAGCAAGACAACACACAGACTTCCATTCAACCTCATTAATTTTTATGTGCATTTTACAGTAACTAGATGTAACTTGCGCGCGTTGCTACGCCGCCTGTCGAAAATTTTGAGTTTTACAAACTCAGAAACCTTCTTTGGTTCATGCACTACAACTTTGCCATATCTCATCACATAATCAAATACATAGTTTATGATTCTATAAAGACCATTAGGCAAATAGTAATTTTTATTTATATTATACATTTTAATTAGGCTCTATAAAACGACAAAGATCTAAAAGAGACATACCCGAAATCAGCCTTGTTCTGATACTCCTTCATGTAGCGAGTCCAGAGCCACAGGAGCTTGGTTTTGAAGGATGGAGCAGCACCCAGTTCCACCAGGTCATTGGCCAGCCCTCGGAGGAGGAAGTTCAGCCCGTGCCACTTGTACCAATCATCTGTCACTGAAATCAAATTTTTGAAGTGGTAATTTCTGTAGAATGCTTTGTGGATTTACTGAGGTGGTAAAAACAATTGAACTCACAATAGTATTTACTGTTACCAACACATCTGTATTCACGCTTTTTTGTGGTAGCATGCGGTGGCCCCAAAGGCAAACCGGTGGCACACTGAGTTCTCCAATAAATTATAGACTTGCCAATTTGCCCCCAAAAAAGAATTGTCAAAAACAGGCCTGTCTGCATTTAAGTATGTACATACACCATACATATAAGGTATTTTCACACTTCTATTGACACTCCCACAGTTTCTTAGTAAGTTTTTCAATATTTTTCAATTCATTATTGCTCGAAAAAGTAATACTATTTGCTGATGTTCCGAAGGGACAAATAAAGATTGTGACACAGTAATGGAATCTAAGGATTATACTACCTATTGTAGAACAGACAACTGGTGGAATGTGCTGCATAAGTGGGTGCCCCGTGTCCAGTGAGTGAATGAAAGTAATTAATGGTTACCCGAAACAAACTTCAGTATAAAATAAGCAAGTGTAAAAATATTTATGTTTAACACTTGGATGCTCCCCATTGTACTCAATGATATCCCACTTACAAAGAAAATAAAATTATAAAATGTTCTTGCCAATATTTCACTTTAGGTAAAGACATTTTATTTTTTATAATTGGACGTAGTTACACGAAAAGGATCCAATCCACAATATTGTCAAAAATGACTTAAGTGCACCAAACTGATGTTAAATATCGATATTACCGGTCAGTAAAAAAGACCCACGTAAAAACAGCTGTTTTTCATTGATTATTAACATCGGAACCAATCCACATCTATAGGCACATATATATTTGTTTTCACCTAACACGATCCAACCATCGTGGTTCTTACCCAGTATTAGAAACTAAATCGGTAAAACGAACCAAAGAGTGTGGATCCTTTTTGCGTAATTTTAATATTTACATCACCTACACTTTGATAAAAACTCAAAAACGATCCACTCTGCTTGGGACTTTTTGCTGAATCACTTGCATTATAATTAAATAAATAAAACAACCCATAGTGCTTGGATCATTTTCGATAAATACATTTTCATGTTTTATTCTAATAAATCTGTCAGGGAAAATGATCCATAGGTCTTGGTGTTTCCTTACTGATTATAATTTATTCAAAATTAGTAAACAATCATTTCACAAAAACAATCCAAGCCGAGTTGTCTATGTATGATTGAATACACGGAAGAGTTATAAAATAATCTTTAGTTTATGTTCATTGTATCCTATTTTTATACGAGTTTAGTGGTATCAGCTTTTGACTAAAACTTGAATATAACGCGGTGTTTGGATGTATAATTGAAATAAAATAATTATACAAAATAACAGTTATTTCTAATTTTCTTTTTTCAAATGTTAGCACTGGTCTTTCAGTAATCTTCAAATGACTTGACTTTAGATGCGCATGCTTTGGTCGTGAATCTGTTGAGTTGAGAATAGTTCGCAAAATGAGGAGAAAAAAAAAGAATTATGTATAATATGATAACATTTAATGATTGTTGAACAATCATTAAATAAAAACAGTGAAGAAGATCTCAAGCCAGGTAAGTTACTCGTTGATTTAACCATATTTATAAATACTTATGGGGTGTAAGGTGGAAAGGCTAAACATCTAGCTTCCCCAAATGTCAACATCTCCTGCACGGTATATCCATTTAAAAGCTAGTCCTAAATTGACCAGACCGATGACGGGCAGCGATGTCATCGGTGCAAAGGACTGGCTCCGCAGTCACCAACCAGCTTACCAAGCGTGGTGACTATGGCAAACACCCCCCCATATGATGGTGACAAAAAAGAAACGACTCCTAGTCCCCGGCGGCTCCGCTCTTCTAGGCGCTGGCAGCAGCCTTGGTTCCTGCGGAGCATGGGGTGCAAAGTATCCCCGGCAGACGCCCCGCCACCAAACCCAACGACTCGACCTGGCAACGTTTATCGCACGGACGCTGAGGGTTGACGAAAAGATTGTGGAGCTGAAAGAAGAAGTGGACAAGTTGAGCTGGGATATCATAGAGTTATCCGAAGTCCGTAGACAGGGCGAAGACAGGATAACCCTCGAATCTGGCAACTTGTTCTGCTACCGGGAAGGAGATCAACAATCCCAAGGGGGGGTGTCGGGTTTATCGTCCGGAAGTCTCTCATCAACAACGTGATAATGATCGAGAGTGTGTCGAACAGGGTTGTATACCTTGTACTTAAAATTAGCGACCGGTATTCATTAAAGGTCATACAAGTATACGCACCGACCTCGACACACCGACGAAGAGGTTAAGAACATGTATGAGGACATCTCTAAAGCCTTACATGTCTCGCCAACACATTTCACAGTTATGATGGGAGACTTCAACGCGAAACTGGGCAAACGTAGCGGTGATGAGTTGAGAGTGGGGAAATTCGGATATGGGCAGCGGAACCCAAGAGGGCAACGTCTAGTGGATTTTTTTGGAAAGGGAGAGCCTCTTTATGATGAACTCTTTTTTCAAGAAACAGCTACAAAGAAAATGGACCTGGATTAGCCCAGACGGTTTGACAAAAAAATGAGATCAACTTCATTATGACGACTAAACGGCAAATATTCAGCGATGTCTCTGTGATCAGCAGGGTCAAGACCGGCAGCGATCACCGTATTATAAGAGGCGCGCTGAATCTAAACATTAAGTTCGAAAGATCACGTCTAATGAAGTCCACGCTCCGACCAAATTATGCTCAGATCGAAGATCCTGATAACTTTCAACTCGAACTTCAAAATCGCTTGGAATCCTTAAATGAGTGCGTAACGGCGGACAAAATAATCGACAGGCTAGTGGAAACTGTTCATGCTATTGGCAGAAAGTTCTATAAGAGCCGACGCCAAAATAGAACTCAAAAACTCTGCGATCAAACTCTAAATCTCAAAGCGAGATATGCGGTTGCAGTCTTCGGTCGACATGACGGTATGCAGACGGCTCAATAGACAGATCTCTACTTGTGCGCGACGCGACATACGCTGCTTCAATACTTCGAGTACTGAAGAAGCGATCAAGCAGAACAAAGGCTCAAAAGTGTTCGCAGGAAATCTGTCTCTTGGGCAAAGTCAGTTGACCAAACTGAAGACCGTTAGTGGTAACGTCGTCACGTCGAAGCCCGAGATTTTGGAGGAGATTGAGAGGTTCTATGAACAGTTATACACCTCTAGGCAAGCACAAGCTGTCTTTAGCATGGCAAAAGACCCCAGAGTCAAGGTGACACGATATTTTACCGAAGATATCGCGGAAATCAGTCTGTATGAGATTAGAATGGCCCTCAAACAACTTAAAAACAACAAAGCACCTGGCGACGACGGAATTAGGTACGACTGAGCTTCTGAGAGCGGGAGGAAAACCGGTGCCTCCTGGTAAAGTCTCGGTGGTAAAGTCCTCCAGAAACTGTTCGACTTCGTCATATTTGACGGACGACCGACGGACGAACGGCAAGGAAATCCCTCAACCAATATTGGATGATCTTATGTCAATGTTAGATTTGATCCCAAAGGATTGTCAAGACTTTTATAAGTCTCTAAAGGGTGGTTCTAACTCCCTAGAAGACATAGATGGCTACGATGTTGATGGAGAACTTCATCTTATTGAATGTTGTGTAGAAATTTTTATGCTTAGGTTGATTGAAGTTATATAAATAAGATAATGTTGTTTTATTTATGAAATTAGGTATTTATTAAAGAATTTATCACATGGATCGTTTTAATGAAATAAGTCTTGAGGATGCACAATATAAACTGTTAATTAACGAGAAGGATCCAACTGCATATATTTACAAATATCTAATTAAATACAATATTGTGTATAATTGTACTATAAACAATGAATAATAACAATAATATTCCACGTTAACAACATACTCACATTTTATTTTAAAATGAATATCTATGAAGGAATATGTTATGAACTTCAATTGTCAATATCTCGAAAATGACTTTGTGTGGATTGGATCCTTTTCATTTAACTACGTCCAATTTAGAGTGACGAGACGAGCTGGACATGTGCCTGATGACGAGATGGACATTCCTTTGTTGGAAATTCATTTAATAATGTACAAGAAATTTAGTGATCTAATAACAAAATTCTAGCACTGGGCAATTTATAATACAGCTTAATCATAATTAAACAATTGGTTGACAACATTTTAAGACAATTATAATGATAAAAATGTTTGACATAAAGTTGATAGCAGATTTTTTAATTTTTTTTTTACTTTCATGGTTTCACACTTGACCACCACACCATCTCACCTGATGTTAAACAACGATGCGGTCTATGTTGGAACATGTTTACCTAGAAGTAGCCAATGCACTCTCGATTTTAAGACAAAGATTGTAAACATAAGGAAATACCCACTCATGCAACATATTCCATAGCCTTGACATTCTTATCACAAAAGTAGAGTCAAATCTTTTAATAATAAAAATAGTTGACTACATAATTTTAGCTCAGCAGCTGATTCAATTCAGTGAAATCAGACATAAATGAATTGAAATCATTGGTTGTAATCGTACAAATTGTAAGGAATTTATCAAGACCATCATGAAAAACTTCTCTAGCTGAAAAAGATCAACTCGGATAAGCGACTACTACTACTACTTACCAACAGACGGACGGTAAGCTTATCACCATTCTATCTCTAAATACCCATCAATATAAATCTATAGTTGTGCCCTGAGCACCATGAAATTAACAAATTGTATCTCTGGGAGTAGCGTGAGTGGTTTACAACTCACCCTAGACCCTAGACTCGCTAGCGGCGAGGTAAATTGGGGTTTTACTTATTTTGGTTGAGATAGGTATAAATATCTGGAGTACACCGCTTCCTAAAATCGACTAAAATGGAATGAGTCCCCTCTTCCCAACGATAACATAATTCCGTGCTCCTGAAGTTTGGGAGGGCACATCCATTGATTTATATCAATGTAAATACCTATATAAATGTTTTGTTTTCACATAACTCTATCTAACCCCAAAACTAAGAAAAGCTTGTTTTATTTGAATACTGACTTTGTTCCTCGTTAGCTTTTGGAATTTGTGTGATTCTTCTGCGGCTACCCAAAGCGATGGCTCCGTCGGCCAAGGCCACAACTTCCACAAGAGTTTCTCTCACATTTGTATCTTGAGTACCACATTCAGCGCAGTAATAAAACCCGTCCACGAGATTCGACTCAGTGCATCCACAAATATCACAAGCTGTCTCCATTGTTTATTTACAGTACCGCGTTAATTTAATATAAATAGGTAGCATGTTATTGTTTGAGAAGAAAAACATTAAATTGTTCAAATAGAAAACATTAATTTTTTGAGACTTTCCGCGGGATTCCGACATTGACATTTACAAATTTACATTCGTTTATTTTATTTTGTTCCGACCTTCCGACGATCGGCGATAAAAACACTGTGTTCCGAATCAATTTATGACTAAAATCACAAAAGTTATTGACCCGTGGATAACAATACATGCAACAAGGATGAACAATCTGAAAAAAATAATAATTTTGTAGCATTACATACGTTATGATATTATTATTTGTGACGACAGAAACGAATATTCTCTACGTGAATGTTGCGAAAAATATTTCAGTGTTATTTTGTTTGCTAAGTACGAAACCAAACGCAAAATAAAATCAACCAGAAATATTTCAATTTACTACTTTTCCGTGACTTTACTGGCATGGAATCAAACATCATTTAGCCATCTTTTAGGGAATGTTCCATTCAACTTAATTATTTTTATGATATTGTCTCAACCGTTGTTCAAGTCAGCAAAATAATTAAATAACAAATGTTAAGACATACTTCCCCTTTGCTTAGCATCTAATCAAACAGCTTCATAAGTCTTCACTTTTTTTTTGTTGCAATAAACCCGCTAAACCACCGCCAAACAATATCAGTGGTGTAATGTCATTTTCAGTGTTACTAGCTATATCAAATAACTACCAATTTAGACAAAACAAGAAAAATGATACTAAAGGTGAGTTAAATAGGACACAACTCTGCCTAAAAACAAGATGCAGACAAAACTTTACATAAGAAACCCAATCGATAAATAATATTATAATAATAGTTGTAAACACTTTCACGAATACTATATTAGCTTCTAATTGACGAGCCCTGCCTTTATTAATGGAACTAAATACAATTACAATAAAACTCCTCTACACTACAAACATACATACACAATACACTGACAATAAGCATAGATGAGTCATCCAATCAATACAATTAAACAAAATTATAAAGTCCACTACCCTTGGACGCGACCCCAGCATTTTTATTCAGAGGCTACTACCCTATACTACCCTACTTGACAATGCTTTTACATTGAACCGAACAAACACACAACATTAATTAATAGCTGTGAAAATCCAGAACATCCTCGAAAGTATTTTCACAGGCTTCCTAATTCTACACAATACACTTAATTCAGAATTTCTGCGATAAAATCATAACTAACATAACATAACAAAATTTTTTTTGAAGTGATAAGAAGTTATCACTTCAAAAAAACATATTATTTGCAAGCACGTTATGATTTTATCGCAGAAATTCTTTTAGCGAACTGAACACAGATTTTTTCATAGGCAATGAAGTGAATGAGGCTAATCGTCACGCTTGGAAGTGAAAGGCTCGATCGGGTGATTCGGGACTGCGCAGTGTACCCGAGCGAGAAATATTCAGGTAGCTGCCCAAACGAATAAGTATCCTGGTACGCTCATTGTAAACTTGCGCCACATCCATATATCTTTCCCTCGATTACATTTTATGCAATCATTTCTTCAATGTTTTGTTATGTATGATGTTATCACGTTAAACTATTATCCGCAAACCGACTTTACAGACAACCGTTTTTTTTAAAGTGAAAGCTTTTTTTGGCACTCCATAGACAGATTTTTCGTGGGCTGTGAATTGAATACTCCCGCTACGCTGGGAAATGATAAGAAATATTCGGGTTAACTCGGGACCATGGCCATTGGCTATCAAGAAATACGTCAGCACTTCCCATTGGTCATCTAGAAATTAAAATGTGAATGAGAAAATTTTCACTAGCCAGCTAGCCACTAACAAAATATTACTTCAAACAAATAAGGTTCTTCTGTATCAGGTTTACAACCTCAATAAAATTATTCTAGTATTATCACTTCTCATACCTACTAATATCTAATATTGTAATATCTATATATTCATAAATAAAAAGAAGTGTGGCACTCGGAGACTACCGCGGTAAAGATATTGCATGTTGCATGCATTTTTATCAACATAAGCAATAGGGATGTTAACACTTTTTCGGAATTGCTTTTATTTTGAAGAGTGACATTTGTTTACCATAAAAAATATCACGTGAAATCCGTTAAATTGGCAACACTGCTAAGAGCATTTAGTCTGTAAAGCTAATACAAATAAGATTCAAAGTCGAATGACCGAGTGGGGAGGACGGCGTTACGGTCTTCCATCCCTCTTTCTTGTGAACATAAGAAAGAGATGCACAATCACTAAAATTCTGTCCCCAGGCCCGCGATAAAAGCTATGCAATAATTAGCTTTATAAATGTCACTTTTCACTTTGCTGTATTTCTTTGCACTCCAAATTTCTTAATTAATAAATTTATCTCTACCGAAATTTCTCAGACATTGCGACCTCCCATTAAAACTGGAAGATTTTTTTTACAGCGTATGGCAACTGGACTAGGTACGTTCGTAAAAATTGGTAATATTGTAGCGTTTCGCTGTCCGTCATCAATAACTCGCGTAATTCGGGCGTGTTCTCCTTAAACGTTATTACTGAGAGAAACCAACTGTGTTTTGTCGCTATCAACATCGACGCAGAAAGGCTCAGTGATCCGACCGCAAGGAGCAGTGTTGATAACGTTCCACCACACCCTCGGAAGCTCGCGAGTGTTATACGTGTGTAAAGCCGAGGAATAAAGATCTAAACTCGGAATTTGTGCAGTCCTTGTTGTGAGGATATCTCGATATCGTTATTCGGTGCGCGTTGCGGTGTTATGTGTAAAAGTTAGCGGGCGAAGTGGTGTATTGTGTGCGTAATTGACGTAGATTGATGGGAAGTGCCGTGTCTGCAAGAGAAGCGGCAGAGCGGCCGCACCGGCGGGTCTTTGCTTCGCGGAGGATCTTCGATATAATCAGTCACACTGGAACTGATGGAATTGGAGAATATTGTCGCCAACACTGTCTACTTAAAGGCCAGAGAAGGTATTTTTTTATCCACTTGTAATCATTAGAACTCCATGATACGCTGTTTTATCGTGTCGAAAACGCATACATTGCGGGTATTAAGTTGTTTATTTTACATACTAGTGCATGTAGGTACGTCCTTTAAAAAATCTTATTGATTATTTGCTGCTGTATTAAAAAATGAAAACTTTAGAACTTAAAGTGCTGAATAGCTCAATAATTTATTTTGTATTTTAATAAAATTAAGTATTACAATGTGTGCAGATTCTACAAGTATGCATATGTACTAGCTAAAACAATATAGCTAGCACTAACCATGTTTGTACCAGATGTTCAGAGCAACATCTTCATTGAGTTATTTAAGGCTGTGGAATTCAATGTTTGAAAACAATATTTTGTTAAACATTTCAGTAAGAAAACGGAAGTTATTTCCAGCTTTGAACTCTAAAATTTTATTTCAGATTCACATTTTCTAACTGTAATTCCAATATAATTTTCATTCGTATGCCAAATCATTTAATTCTTACTGGAGTCTAGAGGTTGTTCTAAGATGGTCATATAGATTTTATGGATGATCTGTTTTAAATTGGAATAGAGCTTCATTGATCCATCAGCCATCAGACTATAAACATTGCAATAAATAAATATGAAATAAATATTGGCGGATAATTTGCACACAACACCATCTGACCCCAAACTAAGCAAAGCTTGTAATATGGCGGCCAGATAGCTGATCAATATAAATGCCATGAGAAATAAATAAATGTTGGTGGGCATTCTTAACAAAACCCTAACTCCAAAATAAGCAAAGGTTGGACTATGAGACCCAGATATGAAACACCCAGACACAAAACAAACATTTGTATTCATCACATATATATTTTCCCCTGGGTGGGATTAAACCCATAATCTGCAGGCAAACTAACTACTGAATAAACCACTAAGCCAATCTAATGAAAGAAGATCTCAATGTAACTTCCTTGAAGATAATGCTATCAACAAAAAAACAAAGCAGGTTTTTTTAAATTCTCCTATATACTTAATACTGGGTTATGACAAGATCTAAGGTGTTACTCACTACTATCTACTCTTCACAAGGGTGGATCCAGAGGGAGGGTCGGGACCCCCGCCCTTGGTTGGATCAAAAATGTATGTGGACTACTAATTAAAATTCCACACACTTTTCACATGGTCTTGTGAATTGACCATGACTATGTGTCACCCCCCACTGTGCGCATCACCCAGAAATATAAGATGTTTTAGCTCTATACCCTGTCATTTCACTGGAAAAATTGCCCTTCAAACCAGAACACATTGATGTTTTCACATTACTGCTTGGAGGTAGAATCTGAGGTACAATAACTGGCAAAGGTGTGGTACTACCCCAGGCAGACTGCAAAGAGTCCTTCCAGTATAAAGTTCAAACAAATGTTCCTGCAACAATATCTTTCAAGGATATGTGTCATCCCTCAAGTTTTACTTTGTGGTGGATTTGGGTCTGTGTGGTGGACTATGGCCTTGAATCTCTGGTTCTGAGAAGGCTCCATTTCCTACCTGTGGGACGATAAAATGACCTAGTTATGCTAAAGATCAGTTACGGTTCTCCTGTCAATAAGAAGAGAAAATATCAATCTTAATCCAAAGAAAAATCACTATATAATACATTTTTTTAAGACCTGTATTATTTAGTGATAGGCAAGCACTATAAGCTTATGTGGCTATTATCTTTTAGTGTTAAAAAAATGATGAGTAATTGTCAGTTAAACTTATATTTTGTCTTTCACTATCTATTTGTCCAGTTTGTTGTTTTACCAAAATAATAACCTCAGGCAACCTGTTCCAGTTAAACCACTCTGTTGAGCCCAAATGAATAAGGTCACGGACCCTGAAGTCTGCGGGGTTGCCAGCTTTAAATAAATTAAACAACACCCTGTTGCAGAAGCCATAATATAAACAAAACCAACTGTATACTCCTTATATATGCTCCTTAAATCTATACAAGTTATGATGTGAGGGAGGTTGTAAAGTCCATTCAGTATTGTAAACATTGCAATCAAGTCTTCATGCAGCCATCTCTCTTCCAATGTGGTCAGCAAAGTGATTTTAACTCTGTGTAAGATTTATGTCAAGGGCATATGTCATGACATAGCTATGTCAAATATTTCCTTAATAATACATTGTACATTGTGAGTTTAATGGCACAAAGTTTACAGGGTTATGCAAAACTGTTCCACTATCCCAAAAGCATTGTTGTTTGCTAGTATAATAAATATGTAAAACATCTCAACACATGTCATAATGTATCTCACACACATATTGTCCTTACTAGCATCGTGGTTTCATCTGTGTATTTTCTGATACCATTTTTTTTTCTGAGATAAAAATAGCATATATAATGTGTTATTCCAGACTCTTATCTATCTATAAATCAAATTTCATTCAAATCCCTTCAGTAGTTTTTGCATGAAAGAGTAACAAACATACATTCATACAAAATTTAGGATTTATGATATTAATAAGATCAGTAATATCTGCATATTCTAGGGATCTAGGGTTACAGGATAAGTTTGCTAAAATTCCAAATAATACCTGATTGTATAATGCATGAGGTAAATAGTAAGTTGGGCTATTTTTAACTGTATTTAACATAATTTAATAACCACTATATTTAGGTATTATTAAATCAATTAATTTATATTTATTGAATCATATTCATAACACACAGTAATTATTATAACTCAAAATACCAAGCTTAGTAATAAAACGGTTATTACGGTAATTACTTAACTGTTGACTACAGGCTGGAACATTTATTTTTTATGTATTTGAATTGTAATTATTTTAAAAGGATTTCATTTTTATGTCTATTCTGTTTTGTGTATCTTGGTTACAGGGCAGTTTGATTGTGATTTTGTAAATATTTTAACATTGTCGTATATTTTACTCACTTTCCGCGTTCATCTGCTTTTTAAGTTTTTACAGTCAACTGTTTGCCACCAATAACAATATCTAATACATGATATTAAATCTAATCTGCAAAAAATCTTATTTTAAATTTCATTGCATAGCCTTTGTCAACCTTTTTTAAGAGATCTATGGTAGTTAGCTTCATTGCTTCAAATGGACTTTGTGTACCAAAGTTTCGGCTGGTACAAAAGGCCTTACTAACTTAAACTTACTGTACACATAATTAAATCCACACACACACTTGAACTTACTTATTTACTTACTGTCTACCTATAGTTGTGGACACACATAGAGTATTAAACCTTTGTATAAAGTGAACAAGCAATTTTGATGCAGAGTATGGACGTGACCGAGATTGCCCTGTAGTTGTCAGGGTCAGCACGACTACCCTTTTTGGGTACTGATACGCGCAGACACAGCGAAACAGACGCGCTGTAGTCGCGCGTAGTAGTTCCGCGTTTTGATCAAATATATCTCGTCAATTGTATGTACAATAACGCCCCTTGCCTGACCCTGCTCCGCCCCTTTCGACGCGCTTCAAACGAGTTTCGAACGCGCATCACGCGCGCGTTTGTGTCGCGTTTTACACTTTTACACGCTTTTGAATTTATATACAAACGCAAAAATCTACGTAATGCATCTACGGCACAGAAACAAGCAGACGACGCGCGTTCCTGAAAGGCGCGTTTACAATACGCCGTGTGCTACGGCCAATAATGGAAGTTGAACGTAAATCTCGACAAAACAATCCTATCCTACGAGTATCACAGCTTTTGTTATTTGAGGCATTTGAGACGCATTTCTATTTTTTTAATAACCGGACACCGGATTCCCTTGCAGCCGTAACCGTAATCTAGATAATAATTGTAATATTTTGAAAGGTTCCCACACCACCAGCTTCTGTATCAGGGGCGTAAATAGCTACCGTCGCATCATCGAGCAACTCGATTTTCCGCGCAAGTAGCCTTAGCTAAAAAATATTGTTCAAATCTTTCTGTCATTTCTTGCGGGAGGGGAAAGTTGCACACTAGCGCAAAGCCGCACTATTACATACAAAACATACCTGTACCGATCCATTGCCGATCATACTCACACAGACAAATCACTAACACATAAAAAATAAAGCACCATTCACAAATCTAACCCCGCCCTCAGCCACAGTAAATACATATATATATTATCAAACTCCATGGTCCACGTGGACTTGTACTTTGACAGAGGGGAAACGCTGTGTGCTGAGTATGCCTACTCCCTTCCGTGTTGCTCGCTGCGTCGCGTCATTAATAATTACCAATCGAGTGTCGAGCCATGGGGGAAGCGCTTATGGAAGTCCGCTTATGGAAGAACTCTCCTAGCATTGCGCGCGCGACTGCGTAGTAGGTAGATGTTTTCGGTAACAAACTATCAACTAACGTAGTGGTTGGACTTTTTGGAGTGTCCAGTACCACCTTGACAAGACATTCTACCGCCAAGTAATCGGAGATCGAGATCGAATCTCTATGCTCTGTAATTTCACTGAAAACATTGTCCTTCAAACTGAAACAGTAATATTTGCACATTACTGCTTGGCGATAGAATAACTGGCAAAGGTGTAGTATTACTTCCCCAGACGGACTCTGCAAAGAGTCCTACCACTACCAAAACTGTTACGTTGATAATGATAACTGTGACTTTGAATATACCATACGCCACAGTATCGCAATCAAAGTTCAGAGAGTTCCACCCAAAATGGCCGAACGGTACTTTCTTTTCTTGACCGTCCGAGACAATGGTGCCCCAACGAGATAACGACTGACATGGAATAATCTCCATGTCATGCCGCAAGCGTAACGAAGCTATCTCTGTGTGTGGCTGTCATCTGACTAGTGACTAACGTTATCTGATGTTGCCGTTGAAAACACTCCGTGTGTTCGGTATTTAATACTGAGGACGAATTTTAGACAACTAATCTTATAAAAACCCTACTAAGTAATATGATATAATTGTAATTGACTCATATAATCATCATCTAAATCTCTAAAATATAATATACATCATAAAAACTAGGGTGCCGCCAGCAGCGGGGCGGGGCCCAAGCTACCGGTGGTTAGGGCTGCAGACTGAGGAACCTCCTGACGATGCGCGCTGTGTCAAGGATGACCGCCTTCTGCATCTGACCCTTGATTATTAATTAAAAATTATAATATATAATTATAAACACGAAAGTTTGTGAGTATGGATGGATGTTTGTTACTCTTTCACGTAAAAAACTACTCAACGGATCAGACTGAAATTTGGAACATAGATAGATTGTAGTCTGGAAGAAAACATAGGCTACTTTTTAGCCCGAAAAAAAACCGGGAATGGGAACTACGCGGGTAAAACCACTGCTTGTAATAAAATAGGCCTTTATTGCTGTTTACAAATTCTACTTGTATTATAAATGCGAAAGTTACGATGGTTGCTCGGTCACGTCGGAACGTCTGAACGAATCGCGTTGAAATTTTAGATCATAGTTAGATTATAGAGTGAAATAATACATACAGGCTACTTTTATTACGGAAAACGACGAGAACGGAGACCGCGGGCAAAACCCTGGGGCGCTGCTGGTCGTTTAAAATGTGTTAACTGAATTATTTACTTATTTTTTAACCGACTTCAAAAAAGGAGGTTTCTCAATTCGACCGTATGTATGTTCCTTTTT
Source organism: Ectropis grisescens (assembly GCA_017562165.1). NCBI lineage: Eukaryota > Metazoa > Arthropoda > Insecta > Lepidoptera > Geometridae > Ectropis > Ectropis grisescens. The sequence continues at coordinate 3,156,826 of CM029792.1, read as the reverse complement.
TTTTTTTTGTGTGTTCGCGGATAACTTGGTCGTTTATGAACCGATTTTGATGATTCTTTTTTTGTTGTAAAGGAGATATGCCAAGGGTGGTACCATGATAAGGAAACCAGGATCTGATGATGGTATCCTAGAGAAATCGAGGATTACTTTCGAAAATTGTAAAGATGACTAGTGCGGTACTTAAGTTTTTGCTTGAGCATTTTAAAGCAGTATAGTTTAAAGATGGTCTGGAGTCGATCTGATGAGGGAGCGGGAAGACGGCCGAGGGAACTCCTCGACGGTACACAGTAGTTACCTTGTGTTTGGGCTCGATGAATTTGTATTGATGAGAACTTTTTACATAGATGGGTTGTGACTGTCATTAGTGGTCTGATGATGAAGATAAAGGACAGTCAAGGGAATTTCTTAACGGCTTACAGGAACTACCCAGTGTTTGGGTTTAATTCATGTATTGAGATCTCAACACGAAATCGTGTAAATGCATTAGTGAAAACTTGTTTAGCACTAAAAAGGGTAAAATAAACTATTTTTTACAAAAAATTAAACCGACTTCAACACCACAAATAGGCACTCAAAAGCAAAAAATAATTTAATATATTCACCGTAATATAAACCAATAACCAATATAAACCAATAATTTAATATATAGGCACCGACTTCATATGGATGAGTGAGTAGCGGTTATAATAATTACCTATATTAAATTATTTTTCGCTTTTGAGTGCCTATTTGTGGTGTTGAAGTCGGTTTAATTTTTTGTAAAAAATAGTTTATTTAATGCCAGCGTTTGGTGTATTGTTGGGGGCCTGCAAAACAGCTTGTCTTGCGGCGAAAGTCTCGTCTAAAGATTTACGTAATATATGTCTATATTTTGTCCCAGTCTAATCCACTCTGGTTCAATAATTTTTTTATCGTCTTCCCAACGTTTAGTATATTGTCCCTTCCTTCTATTCCCGTCCCTTGGATACCATTCAGAAGCTATTCTAGTCATATTTTCTTAACATTTATTCATATCATCATAATTCATGTAGCCTAGTTTGGGATCCCCCACCACATAAACTGCGGAGCCAGCTATGACACTATTTCAACAACATCAATTAGTATTCAAGCGCTGTTATTCTTATGGAAATAAATTACTTTTTTATCAAAGCTATCTTGTGTACGGCTGTCTTCGACCACCATAATCTGATGTAGGTTTTGAAAACACTAGTGTGTTTGATGTTTTATACTACCGAATTATCGGAAACGATCTTTTACTCGCCGCTTTTCCAATCGCATCTCTACGACCGTTTTCATGACTACCTTCCCAGTGGTTTCTTGTTCAGGTAATAAGATGGTTCGTATAAATATCCATTGCACACCTGGTCGTTGCATTGTATAGATAGACTAAGACAAATCCTACTAATATTATATATGCGAAAGTTGGTATGTTTGTTGCTCAATCACGTTGTAACAACTGAATGGATTGGTCTCAAATTTGGAACATAGAATAGTCTGAAATTATACGCTACTTATTGTCGCGGCAAAATAATGGGAACTACGCCGGTTTCTTACGGATATTTAAAAAATCACTATAGCGACTTAAAAAAACAATGGCACAAAAAAAGAACCAGCATAATCGATTCACAATTGGCGGAGTTATCGCGTAACATATCCATATTTATATACTGAGTATTATAATATATTAAGTATATATATATGGATATATATATGTACTTATGTACATACGTTTGTAGTCTGTTAAAGAGTTTACATATTATAGTTGGAACGTGGTAATCCTTGCAACAATTGTTCGCATTGTATCCCGTGATAAGTGTTTGAAATCTGTGCAACGTATTATAATGTCGAGCCGGTAATCTTATCACTAACCCACGCGCCATCCTGTCGTCTCCGATACCCGGCTCGTTTTGCAATGTCAAACGCTTATACCCGAAAGACACAAGGCTAGTTTTTAACAGGGTTGTTGCGAATATTCGCATCCGCATCCGCAAATGCGGAACATTCGCATTAATTCAGACATCTGCATCCGCATTCACATCCGCATCAATTAATGCGGAGTTTTTACGGATGCAGATTCACATCAACAAGTAACTACATGTAAAGAAAGTGGGCGGAGCCAGAGTGGCACGTGCTTCGCGTTTGTTTTGGTAATTACTAACTTCATTCAGTAACTGTCGAATAGAAAGGCGCACATTGGTAACAAGATCCTACAGGTTTGTTTGTTGTGTTTTTTCGCATTGTCAATAAATTATAGTTACAGTGAGTGTTTACTGTGTACTTCATAGTTTTTTGTGTGTTTAATGAATATTTTGATATAAATATTAGGTGAAATGTCGCCACCAATAAAAAGCAATATCTGGACTTATTTTCCACTTAAAATTTAAATAATTATCCTTTTAAAATCCCAAAATCCGCATCTGCATCGCATCCGCATCCGCTTCGAATCCGCATCCGCGGATGTGAACTTCTAATAATCCGCATCCGCATCTGCATCCGCGGATGTCTAAATTTTTGCATCCGTAACAACCCTGGTTTTTAACCCCCGACCAAAAAAAGGGGTGTTATTAGTTTGACGTCGATGTCTGTCTGTGTGTGTGTCTGTCTGTGGCACCGTAGAGCTCAAACGGATGGGCCGATTTCGATGCGTTTTTTTATTTGAAAGTTAATACCCGTGCGGGTGTTCTTAGCTATGTTTGGTTAATAGCGATTCAAGATGGCCGCCTCCACAAAATGGCGGACAAAATATTTCTTCACAACCTACTTCAATATGGGTATCAAATGAAAGGGCTTGACTAGTAGAATACTATACACTGTAAAAAATTAAAATCCACCACAAAATGGCGAATTATATTTTTTTTTTCACTATTACCTCAATGTGGGTATCAAACGAAAGGGCTTGACTGGTAGAATACTTTGCACTATGAGAAATTTCAAATAAAAGATGGCCGCTACCACAAAATGGCGAAATACATTTCTTTTTTCACAACTCCCTTAATATGGGTATCGAATGAAAGGGTTTGACTAGTAGAATGTTGTACAGATTACAAACCCGAGGTAGTCGGGGGTTAGTCAAAATTTTTAATTTTGTTCTTGTTCAAGCTAGTGTTAACAAGCTTCTAGCTTCGTGTATACAAAACTAGTGTTGCGTAGCGTTGTCTACACGAACCTAGAAGTACTAACTTGCTAGCTTACTTGCACTAGCTTGTTAACTTGTTATCCAAGCTTGCAGGAACTAGCCTTGTGTCGCTCGGGCCATTAGTACCGCCAGCTGTCGGTCAACTTTTCTGAAACTACCGTTTTATTTACTTACAATACAATACAACAACTCTTTATTAAAAGCCACAAAAACAGAAAACATAATATAAAAAACATACCATTAACTTAGCATTTAATTGGCGGCCTTATCGCTTAGAGCGATCTCTACCTTTATTTATATTGTATTATTATGACAATTCATTTTTTGTATAATGTTGTAATACTCAGAATTATGATTATTGACATGTTGTAATATTTAATTTATATTGACATGTTGTATTTTATTTTATTTTTGTTTTTAAATTTAAATTATTAAGGTTGGAACACCTGCGTATATTATTTTTTAAATGTATTATTATAATAACTTATTGACATGTACCGAAAGTATGCAATAAATGAGTATGAGTACCAGGCAACCGTGCACGGATAGGAAACAGCATACCAAAAACTAGGCCTTATATTTGAAAAATTAAAAATAACAATTAAAGGAGAAAACAAAAAAAGTCTCAATAAAGAGTACTTACTAGTCTGGAGAACGGCGACTGCCGATCCGGAGATCCCGGGCTCAAAACCACGCGTACCACTGTCTTTTCGAAGTCATGTGCGTAATTCCGCTAACTTCAAACGGCGGAAGAAAAAAGTCGTGAGGAAACCGACATGTACCTAGAATCTTTGGACGTCATGTGTCATCCACCAACCAGCACTGGGCCAGCATGATGGATTATGTCCTTGACTCTCTCCTTGCAATAGAAGGCATCGAGTCCCTGCAGTGGGAAGTGTGAGTGGGATGTTCATTCTATGCTTTTGTTACGCCGAGGCTTCACCCGTAGTATATATTAACTTGCAAGAAGTGAACACATACCACGACGCAATGGTTTTCAAAAATTGTGTCTCTTTGTAAGGGTAATGATATTATTACTAAAAAAAAATTGTGCGTAAGACCGCACGGCAGAACTGAAAACTTCATTATTATTAAGTACTTAGAACTAACAATTGTTGAAAATAAATTGAATACATTATAGTAAACACAGCGTTACAGCAGTGAAGAACAGCTGGCTGTATCTTTCTCGCTCGGGTAGTACACTCGGCGGTTTGAGTTTACCCGATCGAGCCTTTCACCTCGGAGCGTGAAGGATCAGTCACATTTTCAGTCTGTAAAAAAATCTGTGAGCGTTGCGCCAAAGGAATATTTCTTCAAAAAAATGTCGGAAAATATTTACCGGCCCGTCTCTGTCCCTTTGAACGTCCCTCAGAAATATTTCATGTAGAATGTCCCTTAGGCATCTCGATTTGTGAATCTAGAGTTGCGCGATTGTCAAATTGAAACAAGAAAGAGTCCAAATAACCTAGCACTGCACTCTTCACCCAGAGAGAGATATATATAAGATGTTTTATCTCTATGCTCTATAATTTCATTAGAAACATTGCCCTTCAAATCGAAACACAGTGATGATGATGATGATGATGAAAATGACGTTTGAAATATTCACAGAACATTTAGTTAAAATACGTTGACTTTATAAATAAATAAATTAAAATTAACATGTTGTTTTTCTGGTGTGCATAATAAAGTGTTTCTGTCTGTCTGTCCCGCTCCGCTGCTCCGTCGCCACTTCGACACTACGCCGCTACTTTAGAATGTCGGTAGCGCGGACTCGTAGATTTTTCCCTATCCAAAAGTGTTCAAAACAGCTAAATCTCCCTTAAAAAATCTCGCCTGATTTTCATCGCCGTTGCAATCCACATGTTTACCTAGAAACGTAGAAACCCATAGACTAATTATACCTAGAAACCGGCGGGACTCTACCGCCCAATGAAATCTGTCTTAGCTTTCATGTTTATCTCTTTTCTTTTCGTTTGAAATGATAGAGATGGCAAAAGCAAAGCCAAGGCCGATTTAGCTAGGCGGTAGACCGGTCGGAGACCCCGGGCTCAAACCCAACACCCACCATTATCCTTTCGAAGACATGTGCGTAATGCCGCTAACTTAAAACGGTGAAGGAAAACATCGTGAGAAAACCGACATGCACCTAGAATCTTTCGAAGCCATGTGTCATCTACCAACGCGCACTGGGCCAGCGTGGCGGATTATGACCTTAACTCTCTCCTTGCGAGAGAAGACCCGAGTCCCAGCAGTGGGAACATTTAATGGGCTGTTGATGATGATGGTGTGGTCCTTCACTGCACATACTTCACGACATTAAAGTTTTGTTTGTCGAACATAAGTACATAGTGCATACGCCGACATCAGTCTCCGTTTTGCCTCTGTTAAGATGAAGCGTTTGTTTGAAGACTATCGATCTAGGCGTTATTAATCTATGTAGAAACCGATTCACTCTTCAATCGAAGACACCTTGATCGTATCTACCAGGGAACACCAGTAGTTAGGAATAGGCGTGACGACAGGTCCTGCAATTATATCAAATTACTAGATGTTCGCCCATGGTACATTATATAGCACTCATCGGGATCCCGTACATATCCAACGGTGAAAGAATGACTGAAATCGGTTCAGTCATACCCGATAATATCGCTTTCAAACAAAAAACCTCTTCAGCTACCTGCTACTCCACCTGTCGGAAATTGGTCGTACCAACTCAGATTTAGAAACAAATTTGATTAGCAAAGGTTTATATTCAATGACGCAATCATTGGTCATTGGCGAAATTCGTTGACATTACCGAATGAAAGCCAAAAGAAAAAGTTGAAGTTGATGCAATCTTAGACACATGCTGTCATGTCAAAGCACGCTACGAACTTTCAAAAAGGAATATTTGTTTCCCGTTTTGTTACATTCTTGATTTATGTTCTATAAGCCTACCTCGATAAATGCACTATCTAATAGAAAAATAATCTTTCAATTCGGACCAATACTTACCGAGATCCTAGCGTTCAAACAAACAAACAAACTCTTCAGATTTATAATATTAGTATAGATTTGATATAATGACAGTAATTAAATAAATAGAATGAAATATGTACCAATTTTAATTTTGATATTGTTTAGTTTAACTTACTTTATGATCATTCAAAGCTGGATGGACAGGTCCATTTTAAAAGTACGAAATTATTAGAAAATGTATTGACCATTGGATAACCCATTCTTTTTTTTTACCTTTTATAGGCTCACACTTGACCGCCATCTCGCCTGATGTTAAGCGACGATGCGGTCTACGATGGAGCGTGTTTACCTAGAAGAAACCGATTCACTCTCGATTTGAAGACACAAAGATTGTAACCATCGGGGAAAACCCACTCAGGCAACGTATTCCACAGCCTAGACGTTCTTATCACAAACGTAGAGTCAAATCTATTCGTTCGTGTCTTTGGAACATCAACCATGAAACGATGTCGCTTTTTCGAGCTACGAGCATTCCGATAGAAAAAAGGGCAAGGTGGTATTAGATCATGCAGATCAGTTGCACACTCTCCCATTCAATTTAAAGTTACTTTTGTTATGAAACCAGTTTCCTAAACGCAATATTTAATCTAGCTACCATACGCGCGACGCATAAAAAATACGACAGTGTGACGTCACGTTTCTGTAGTGATTTGTATGAAGCGTTTTTGGGAGAGTCCAAAATTGTGATTTAAAATGGTGATATCACGGGAAGTTGTTAAGATAACAAAGTAATTCTTTCACTTATGTTTCAGTTATTGAGTAGCCTTTTGATGGCACATTAAATCAAAAATGAGTCGACATGCCTATTGAGGGATCTCGATCACTTTTTGGATCAATATTGTGTCAGTGTAAATAATAAGGACTCGAAAGTATTTTTTTTTTGTGTCGTTTGCTTATTAAGTACCACTCGGAATAACTCTCAATGACGTAACGCCGTTGGGTTAAAACAATTTTCTAAATATATAGAATTGATCGTAGAAAAATATTTATCCACATACATAATATTGATTAAAAATTCCCTGTTCCCATGGCATTCATTCAGTATCCTTATGTTGTTTACGTCAAACGGCTAATTATATAGGTATACCTACAAAGTATACAATAATCCTATTGAATTTAATAATGATTTAATACAGAAAGGTTATTAACACACGTCCAAGTATAGATGTTTTGCTTGCATTGGGTAGGTATATACGTACAAAAACAAAATGGGTATGTTGTTATTAATGTAGGTATGTGACGTCACTTCAAACGTTCAAGGACGACAACAGGTAATAAACACAAACATAATTTTAATATGCTATTAACTTCTCGTATCTCGAAAATGTGACATCGTTTCATGGTTGATGTTCCAAAGACACGAACGAAGAGGATTGACTCTACTTTTGTGATAAGAACGACTCTAGACTATGGAATGAGTTATTTTTTTCCTGAGGGTCACAATCTTGGCCACTTCAAATCAGAGTGAATCGGTTTCTTCTAGGTAAACACGCTCCATCGTAGATCGCATCAATCAAATCAAGTGTAAACCTATACAAGAACAAAATTAAAAATTTTGACTAACCCCCGACTACCTCGGATTTGTTATCTGTACAACATTCTACTAGTCAAGCCCTTTCATTTGATACCCATATTAAAGGAATTGTGAAAAAAAATGTATTTCGCCATTTTCTGGTAGCGGCCATCTTGGATTGGAAATTTGTCATAGTGCAAAGTATTCTACTAGTCAAGCCCTTTCATTTGATACCCATATTGTGGTAGTAGTGAAAAAAATAATATAATTCGCCATTTTGTGGTGGCGGCCATCTTGGATTTGAAATTTGTTTTTATGTATTGTATTCTACTGGTCATGCCCTTTCATTTGATACCCATATTGAGGTAGGTTGTGAAGAAATATTTTGTCCGCCATTTTGTGCCGGCGGCCATGTTGAATCGATATTAACCAAACATAGCTAAGAACATCCGCACGGATATCAACCTTCAAATAAAAAAAACCGCATTGAAATCGGCTCATCCGTTTGAGCTCTACGGTGCCACAGACAGACACACACACACACAGACAGACAGACAGACAGACAGACATCGACGTCAAACTTATAACACCCCTTTTTTTGGTCGGGGGTTAAAAAGTAAAAAAGTATTTCGAATTTTATTTCTGTACTGGTTGCGATTTTAACTGTAGTAGTTTAAATAACTGGGTGACACTTGTTGGGGGCAGGCGTACTACTTACCATGTCCTGGTCGTCCCGTCCCTATATAAAATATAAAAAAAAAATATTTTAAAAATGTTGAATGTCAGTCTAATACTGATACAAAAAGTCTTATTAAAGTTGGCAATAGGATAATTTATTTGTCTATGCTTGCGAAGTTTTGATCTATGCTCACTTCCGTTGGTGTACTCTTCTGAAAATATGTTTAAAAAAAAATTTAAAACAATTTATTTTAAAAAATCACCGTTTCATTGAAATAATGTTAAAAAATATTTAGAAAGACAGATTTTTTGTGACATAAAAAAATTACAACAAATTTAAAACACCAACAATTAAGTGCCACGAGAAGCGACCTTCTCGCTTAATGCCTCTCCTCCAACCTAATGCAGATGGCAGAAAAATGTGTTTATATCAAGAGGTGAAGACTGGGAGGTTCTAAACGATCAGCAAAGAGGGAAACCCTGAGGGTAGCCCCCTACCTCCCGTACAAGGTTAGAGGGTGAAATTGAAAAATTAAATCAAATCGTAATCTGGGGGCACGGCAGTGCCCCGCCAAGTCGAGCGCGAAGCGAACACTGCCGTACCATCCTTTACTGGAACCATTTGGCGTAGATGGTGATGATAATATCATCAAAATATGTGTTGTTTTTAATAGTATTGATAGAGTGACGGGAAGACCAGGACATGTGCCTGATGGTAAGCAACATGTCCGCCCATAACAGCACAGTGGCACGCAAGTATTGGAACATGAAAGAGTCCAAATCATCACCTACCACTGCACTGCGATTGTGACCCAGAGAAACAATAAGATATTTCTCTATGCCCTGTAACTTCTCTGGAAACATTGCCCTTCAAATCGGAACATGTAGAACTGGTTAATCCGTGGTATTTCCCCAGGCGGACCAGAGTGCTACCAATACCACACTCAGAGGCACAATTAACCGCCCACCCTGTATTTCTCCTAGTTCGCAGAAATCGTTAATTTTAAAGCAAACCTAATGGTAGTACCTACATTGAAAGTTATTATTATAAAGCAATAACAAATGAAGATATAGAAAACTTAAAGGGTTTTTATGAATAATCCCGCAAAACCAATTTTGTTGCAAAGATCGAAGTGACAATGAATAAATAGGCGGGTGGTTATGTGCCTGTCAGAATATTATGATGAGCTGTAGGCTGTAGTGATATCCTAAAGCTACCCCTTTTCGACACAAATCTCTGTCCGCAAATTTTAGAATACTAGCTGAGCCGGCGAACTTCGTACTACATGCTTTTATTCTTCAACATTTTCCACTATACAAACCTTGTCCTGACAATAACGAATACGTGATAATGATAATGTTTATTAGCACAAAAACTTAAGCTACTTACAATGCCAACTTAATTAATTAAACATGTAGGGTAGATACAATAAAACAAATAAAGTAAAAAATAAGTCGGTGATCACTGGATCCCACACTAGGGTGACATGTGACGTGGGTATCCAGGCACCTTCTTGTGCTGAGGGTATTTTGTAAACAAACAAAGTTTTGAATAAAAGAACGTAATAACAATGCATGCCAGATAATAAAAAAATGGTTAAAGGGTATTTGCAAAGAGTACAAATTTCTTAATCTAAGGGTATTTGTAATTTACGATAAGTGGGAGATAATCAGTGTGCGAGGGAGAGGTGAGTATGTATGCGGTGGTGTGTGTTGTTATGCAAGTTGGTTTTGAAGTATGTGAGTGTAGTATAATAATAAATAGATGATCAGAATAGTTACATCGTACTGTGGTGTGTTATGTGGTACCACCACGATATTACGTATGAGGTCATGCGGTGGTCGTAGTGTGCGTCGATTAGGCAGCCGTAAGCAGTAGATCGCATGGATGTGTTTCTAACAGTAACAAATGTAATTTTTCTTATTCGTAGCTTTAAACAAAGAATCATCCAATTTGGTGCAGTTGTTCAAAAGTTATGAGCGTACATACATTTCGAAGATCCCTTTTTAAATAGATATTTTTTTTGTTAAATGCCCTTCATTCGGTTATTCGGTTGTGTGATTAGGACGCGTTTACGCATCATTAGTCGGAAAGAGCTTGTGTTATTCCGCACGCAAGTAAACAGGGCGCCGTTGAGTGATTGATCGCGCGCGCCGTTTGCTCAGCTGTGCTCAATTTCAATTATAAACCACAATTATACCCGGCTTTGATGGAGATACTCGCATCGTACGGACACATTTGCGGGCCGGACACACCGATATAAATCATTAGACGTGCTAACTCAAACTTCAGGCGCACGGAATTATGTTATCGTTGGGAAGAGAGCGCTCACTCTTTCCGTTCTAGTCGGTTGCAGGAAGCGGTGAACGCCGGCCGTTTTTACCTAACACCACGAGTATTCGTTGTCAACAACCAAAATAAGTAGAACCACAGCGCACCTCGCCGCTAGCGTTTCTAGGGATCAAGTAGATTGGTGGTGTGTAAACCGTTTACGCTAGATACACAGATGCAGTTTATTAGCAATTTCAAGGTGCTCAGGGCACATCTATGGTTTATATCGATGCTAAATCGATTGCCGGACATATTCAGTACGCTAAGGCGATCCACACACTAACACCGCACCACGCTGCATGTTACCCGCGTACTTTTTTTTTAATATATAATTTAGAGTGACGAGGCGAGCTGGACATGTGCCTGATGGTAAGCAAAATGCCAGCCACATAACAGCACATTGACTCGCAGCTATTGGAACATGAAGAGTCCAAATCATTACCTAACACTGCACTGCGCTCATCACCCAGAGATCTAAGATGTTATATCTCTAAGACCTGTAATTTCTCTGGTAACATTGCCCTTCAAACCGGAACACAGTAATGTTTGCACATTACTGCTTGGCGGTAGAATAACTGGCAAAGGTAAGTACTTGCGAGAGCGCAGGACGTCTGCTCGTCGTCCAACGTCTGTCGTAGAAAGAAAGAAGTAATTTCGAAATAAACTCGCGGCTTTCCTACTACGGTGGGTCTACCGCCTAACTACTTAAAACTGTCTTAACTTTGATACTGCTCTCTCTCATTTCTTATCGCTAGAAATGGTAGAGACAGCAATAGCAAATTATAGCCGATTTAGTTAGGCGGTAGAGGCGGGTTCTACTTCGTTTTGTCCAATCGAACATTGTTTGACGTTTAAATGTTCTAAGCCTACTCTAAAATTTATTGGAGTCATGGTATGATGGTGACATAGGTCAGTACACTCCGCGAGGTATAAGCTGAGCTTTGCATTAGTGTGAGTGATCACCAATCAGGCAGGAGCTTGAAATTTTGTCCGCGAGGTATAGGCTGAGCTTTGCATTAGTGTGAGTGATCACCAATCAGGCAGGAGCGCGGCGAGACAGAATGGCGCCGCGCCTAAGGCCGGTTGTCACACCTACACTATCCATGTACACTCACACAAATGCAAAGCTCAGCTTATGCCTCGCGGAGTGTACAATTGTAATAAAAACATTATACTCGTATAATGCTTGACAGTTTTCTGTACAATAATTATTGTAATACAGTAAAGTAGTCATTTCAAACTTTGAAAATGTATACAATTTATATGCCCTTTCTTTTGTTTTTATTTTTTTATTAATTGACGTGTAAATTGTACATTTATGAATAAAGTACTTTGACTTTGAGTAGATGAAACGACGGATCGAAGTAGAACCCGGAGTGGGAAAGTCGTGAGCTTATTTCGAAAATACGTTTTTCGTAGAAATAGAGAGACGTCCTGCTCTTCTACCGCCTAACTAAATCGGCTATGGCTTTCCTATTACTACCTCCATCATTTCAAACGAAAAGAAAAGGGAGAGCAATAACAAAGCTAAATAACAGTTTTAGTTAGGGGGTAGACCCCCTGAAGTTAGATAGTCAACATTTTAGTACTTATACATTACATTACTTACATTATTGTTACTAACTTCAGGTTGAAGGTCTGCGCCGATTTTTACGAGTCGGCTCCCTACAAATAAAATACACTCTAATTTGTGTTTTATGTCATGCATGTTAAGATACATATTACATTGGCAACACTAATTAGCAGACCGCTCGTTGACAGCCGTCTGCTAATTTATGTTGCCAATGTAATTTATATCTTAACCGGCATGACAGAAAGTCCATATTTGAGTGTATTTATTTTACAAACCTGATTTTTTCTTGCTTTGAAGATATCACCTATTCTTTGGTTGAAGTTAGACTTTTTAGCTTCAAGAAGTATTAACTTCTTGCACGCGTACGTAAGTACACAAACACTCTTTTTTATATAGTTTATTAAAAGGGGGCACAAACGAAGGCCAACTGATACAGCCTCCTTAAATAGAAATGTGCTAAGAGCTTATTTATCTGATAGTCCGATAGCTACCGGGCAAGTAGATAAGGCAGTAAGATTTTATCTTTGTTCTATAGCCCGCGGCGAAATTCATAGTTCTTTCGTCTGTGGCACCACATAAGCCTTGTGGTGAAAATCTTGAACTAGTAATTTACTAGGACTTGTTTTATAAACAAGAAATGTCTTGTTTATCATTGACTAGCTGTACCGTGCTATGCCACCTGTCGATAATTGGACGTACCAACTCAGAAACCTTCTCTAACTCATGCACAAAAATTTGGCCAAAAATCATCATAAATATGAACAAATGCATAGTTTTCGGTTCTATAAAGGACATACAGACAAACATTCATTTCTATATAATATACTAGCTGTACCCTGCCAGCTGCCACGCTTCGCTGTGGCACATTGTGATGCAAAAATTAGATAAAAACAATCCTTGATGCTGATTAAATATAATTCTAAAATTTCAGCTCGATCGGTGCAGAACTTTTTGAGTTTTTGAAGCGTACACAAACCAACATAACATTTTTATATATTAAAGAAATATATACATAGAGATATATGTAGAGATGTATAGATAAGTTTACGCTTAAGTGCCATCGTATCAGTTGTAATTGAATGAAGCAGGATATGACGGAACGCCAAAACAAAACACTGATTTATTTTCGACTTGAAGACTACAAGATTATACCCATCGGATAAAACCCACACAGGCAACACATTCCACAACCTAGTTCCTATAATGAAAATGGCATCACTTCTTTCGATTGGATCTTAACAACGTTACCCGTGAAATTATCCCACTGCTGGGCAAAGAAAGGTCGTTCTTCTCTCCAGGGCAAAGGACTTCCCCCCCAAAGAAATACCTTTGCTTATCTGTGGGACAATTCATCCTAGTAATGTAGCGTGTCAATTTCGCCATTAGATCACTAAATACTTATATTTCTATTTACTTAACAGATGATCTGAAATATGACATAAAAAAAGTCATCTTAGTATAAATCCCTGTCCCAGTTGAAAATGCGAAATGAATGCTAGGATAGAGTAGGTATTGTGAAAGAGTTGTCGTCGATTAATTATCATTCTAAGTACAACTGCGGGCTGTTCATTTTACTACCGCTTCTACTGTTACTACCGCTGTAGTAACAGTAACAAGTCTACGACGAACCAGCGCGCTAGTTGCTTCGGTCAGGACCTTTTTTACTTGGAAAAAATACCATATTATTAAATGCCCAAAAATGTACTAGAGAATAATACAAAATACAAATACAAAAATCTTTATTGCTGTTTGCAGGTAAGATAAGATGATACAAAACATTTAAATAACTGACCCATACAAACTGGCCTCTTCTTCTAGAGGCATGCAATATGTCTGGCAACACAGTTTCCATTGGTCTGAATTTATACAATGATAATAATAGTCAGCTGATAAAGTCTTCTTCTTCTTTTTTCATTTTTAACTTTAATTGGTTGTATCATATATGTCATCTGATTCATAGTCTATTAATTTCTGGCTTCTAAATAAATGCCATTACAAACTACCTAGTAGATTTTTTTCATGACAATTTTGACGACCTATAATTGAGACGTTTCGTTGCCACCTTTGCCATGGCCTAGGGTCATATGTCATCACTACAAATATTTATAACAACACAATTACTTAATGATTTTACCTGCGTTTGAAGTAGTAAATGTTTGAATATATAATAATACTTCTTTCGGCGCGATTGGAAAAAGTATGAAAATGAATATTTTACTATGGGCGCGCACACATATACCCAAAAAACGACCGATGAAAACTACAATTGCGTATTCAGAGTGAATTTTTACGATGCGTGTAATTCGGCTCACAGAAGAGTTGCGCGTATTTTGAAGGGACCTGTGGTTAGCCTCAAGTGGTCTTTACTGCCTAGCCAATTGGGCTACCGCAGAAAGACCGTAATACCTACCTAAGAACATGCACCGGTCAAACCTAAACCTATCACTAAAAACTGCATCAAAATACTAGTAGGAAAATATTTATTTGCACAAACACCCTCTCACCCTAAACGCATATATTATACCGTCTCCGTACAGTCGCGTCGTGGGTAATCAATGGAACCAAATATTTAGTTTTCATTGATATTTCAGAAACCACTACTGTAATATTTGTATAATCAGAAAAAAATACATACAGCCGAATTTAGAGCCCTTTCTTTTTTGAAGTCGTTTAAAAAAGTATAGTACTAAATGTCGTCCTACTTAGTTACTGCTTTAGGACTGTACGTTAGTCCGCAAATCCATTACCGTCGGAGCGCGGTTCGCGCATCTCAATTAATATCGTCCATGAGCGAACGAATCACTAAATGATATTTAAATGGTCCCGACTACACGGTGCTTGTGCATTATCCTTAATTGACGGTTGGCGCCGGCGACAGACTTGTGTTTTGCTTTCGAGAATGCTAAGACGGGGTTGTGGAGAAGCAAAGTGACGAGCTAGGGTTTTGATGAACCTCTGGCCCATGTTTGGGTTCCATTTCAACTTTTTCTAATGCCTTCCATTCGGTAATGTTTGGCTGATGCTCGAGATTCATTTACGGAGCTGTGCCTCCAAGCGTCCACCTCCGGTTAGGAGTTTTAAGCGCAAAATCAATTGTTATAAATTCTACCCACGGGGTGCACAAAATACAGGCGTAGTTTGGGACCCATCATATAAACTGCAGAGCCAGATGTGACTCTATTGAAATATATACTTTTGTTTACTTATGTGCTGCTATTCTTATGGAAATAAATAAATGACTTATAAATGAGTATGTATTTAGTGGTAGGATTCTTTGCAGGGTCCACCTGGCGACGTACCATTCCTTGGCCAGTTATTCTGCCGCCAAGCAGTAATGTGCAAACATTACTGTGTTCCGGTTTGAAGGGGAATATTTCCAGTGAAATTACAGTGCATAGAGACAAAACATCTTATATCGCAGTGCTAGGTAATAATTTGGACTCTACATGTTCCAATAGCTGCGTGTGGTTTCGCCGAAGTTTCGTGTGGCGTCACGTCTCTAAACGATTTTTTTATAGACGTGACGTCACAACCCCCCTATTCCGTTTGATCTGTATCTTCGATTTTTGATAATTTGATTTTAAAACAAAGAATACATCTCATATTTTTCGATAATCTACCTGACGATAACGGACTAATTAGAATGGTATCATATTTTCGAACCCTTCATCATCCCAATTGTAGCGGTTTCATACATCGAAACAATAATCCTCTTTATTTGTAATGTTAGCGTTGCCATGTAAATAAACAAGCTCTTCTTGTTGCAACACTACTCTAAAAAACGATATGTATTTATAGAAACTAGGTAAACGAATTTCAACTGGCTTCCGACACTTTTGATCCATTTATAGGACACTAGCGTGTTTCTCACAGAATAGCTTACACGTTGAATTTTAGACTATTATCATAGATTATGATTATATAATACTACTAGCAGCGCCTCCCGGTTTTACCCGTGTAGTTCCCACTCACGCCATTTTCCCGGGATAATAAGTAGCCTTTGTGCTAATCCAGACTAATCTATATTTACTAGTACTATAACTATTTACACTAAACACATCTGAATTATACATATACTAATGAAGGTCTAAAGATGATCAAGATCTAACCCACTATCTACTAGAGGGAGGCGTGCCCACCGTGCTAACTGCATAACCACTGCTGCCATAAAAATGCTTATACATTTTGGCCAAATAGATTCCAGCATTTTGGCCAAGCTTCGAGTCGACCAAGCGCTCTAAAATGTTTTACAAGCTAGCTTCGTGTATGTCCTCGATACTAAAACCACAACACGTGAATTGCACAATTATAATTATACATTCGTTAGCCTAAATCTATTGGGTAACATCGGATCGCGATAAGTTCGCTAATTAAATGTAGCTCCATGACTAATGAACATTGCGAAATGTACCATTTGACGATTTGTGGTCTCAGTGAGGTCGCTCGTAGTTTTGGGCACCAGCGGTTGTTATTTGGACCATTTAGTTCGCAATCCAATACTGAACTAGTTCCGATTCTAAACTAGATATATTTGTTCAACTTACTAAAGAGGTCATCCTTGGTCCATTATAGGGTTCGAAGAGGATATCGAAAAATCAGGATTTTAATGATATTTCGAGATTTTTTTCATGGGTGGATTCTGATGTCCGCTCTATTGTGGATTCGCGTCGTAATCAACCGACGTAAATTTCGTCGACTGGATACGGAAGCTACTTTACAAGCAAGGTAAAAACACAATCCTCGCTTCTTAATTTAGTATGCACTTCACAGAATAGCGACTAAATTTAGCCAAGAGCAAATTTAGGTTTGCTGTTATCTGAGTCTGATTATGCTAGTCGTGTTTATAAGTGTGTGAAGTATTGTCTACTCTAGCACTGACAGGCCATCATATCTGGCCCCCAGGTCGGATTCCCCGTGAAGGGATGCCCAGAACGTGTGGCCGAGTGGGTTAAAGCTATCACGGTTATTCGCTACACTAGTATTATAAATAACGTAATATTTATCTTTGTTAAATGGTGGAGCGAGTTCCCTAGATTTCGATGCCAGTCTCATGCACCATGTTCATGGGTAAACTGGTAAATGTCGGGAGTGGACATAAAAGTTTCAAATCACGGATCACGGCCAAACGTATAGAACTACCCTCATTCTCACTTTTTAAGAACGATTATACTACTGTTATTGTTGCCGGCAAACAAATTGACCCAATGAAGTTAACTGCGCATGGCCGGCCACTATACTTGTAATGTTTACTATTATTCCAACTCAAACGTAAACCTCGGCAAAACACAATATAATTTTTGTTATTAAGGAAATAATCCAGAAGCGTATTTTTATTTTAAAAATTTTCTAATGTTGAATTGCACGCACTTCAGAGACACTACGGTAAATATCCCGCCACTTGAAAATAAGTAAGTAGGTACCAGTAAATTATTTATATTGATCTCTGAGAACTGGAAACAAACTTTTCGACGAACTAGTTCGCATAGTTCAGCTCAAGGAGCGTTATCTGCCCCTTAGGCTATTTATGAACTACGCAACATTAGTCGCATGACAACTATCGCGGTCTGTTTATTAAAAAAATACAAGTATTTACATGCGTTGTAATTACAAAAATACAAATGTTCGTTAATAAGACCGTGACTTTTTTTTCAATCAAACTAGCTGATATTCCTTCGAATTTATAATAATTAGAAGGATAAATAAGAATGTTTGGATATTTAGATGTTTGTTGCCTGATTACGTGCGACGTCTGAACGTCTGACGGTTGAAATCTGGAACGCAGTTAGAATATAGTCAGGAATATAGCATAGGTTTTTTATTGCGGGAAAATAAGAACGGGAACAACGCGGGACGCGCCTAGTAATAAATAAAAGATAAAACAATCTCGAGAACACAAGACTCCATAGAAAACTTTCATCATAAAAATAAATCTTAGTAAAGTCTTCACCGTTCGGAAACTCTGTTCCGAAAGAATTTTAATTAAATAAAATATGTTTACCGTCTCCCCCGGGAATCCGTAAACATCGATACAAAGTTTCGGGCCGCATCGAGAAGACGGAAAGCAATCGCTGAAATTGTTGGTCTTTCTTCTTCCGCGCCCAACGCTTGTACGGGAAAGTTTTCCGAGTCGGAACGGTACATGTCTATATTGATTTAGTTCCGCGGTTTTATTGGCATCGGGTGTAATTTAGCTATACAGTAGAACCTCGATAATTCAAACCTCGGTGACTTAAAAACCTCTATAACTTCAAAAAATATTATGTTCCCTTCCCACCAAAGCCCTTGATAACTTAAAACCTCTATAACTTCAAATATTTTTTGTTTCCCTTGGACTTTAACTTATCGAGGATCTACTGTATTAGTACGAGTATATGTTACCTCAGACAAAAAGCTCAAAAGTCTCATAGGCGGGAAGGTACTTCAAGTCCGAATAGTTGCTAACGTTTTCTCAAGCACAGATTCGCTCTTGTATGTATGTAGCTGTTTGCACCTTTGGGATGGATCGGCTCTGAAATCGACCGAGAGATCTGCAAAATACTCATAGGGACCGACAACTTTTTTCGAAAAAGGTAAAACACCCTGTCATTTTTTTATTACAATCTAAAGACGTTAGATTATATCAACCTACCATGGACTAATAGTCACTCGCGTGATATTGTAAACTGACGGTGATTTTAATTTTACGTATATAATCTATACTACTTAATATTATAGTACCTGGGTGACCGAGCTTTGCTCGGTTACTTAGATACATACTGATTTTCTAAAACAAAAATGAACTTGAAAAAAGAACGCGGCCGGTTGGATTCGAACCCGGACCTACCATATTTACATATACATACTATTACATATAACATTTTATATACTACCCCGACTGAGCTAATATACTGTCGCGCGCCATCGCGAAATTTACCATCGCATTCTAATCTTTATGTAACAGTTTTTTGTTGTCTAAAAACGCGCATAAAACGGCGTTTTTTAAAAATAAAACCTGGCTAGATCGATTTATCGTCCCCGAAACCCCCTGTATACATAATTTCATGGAAATCGTTCGAGCTGTTTCCGAGATTCAGATTCTATATTTATATACTTACAACAATTGCTCGTTTAAAGGTATAAGTACCTGGTTGACCGAGCTCTGCTCGGTTTAAATGCGTTTATAAAGGGCTCTAACTATAAGATTTTCTCAGAAAAAAAAGAACAAAAAGAAAAACTCCGATCAGGATTCGAACCGGGGCCTGTTGACTTTATTGCTCGTTTAAAGGTATAAGATAATATAACTAACCTGAAGAGGAGTTTTTTTGAACGCGCTAATCTCAGGAACTACTTCTGGACCGATTTCAAGAATTCTTTCACCGTTGAATATGTCCGTGATCCCTTAGTGGTATAGGCTATATTGTATGTACCACGGGCGAAGCTGGGGCATACCGCTAATATGTTATATCTAGAGTGAATAAGTAAGCGCACTTTATCATAGACCGCATCGTCGCTTATGAGCGGATTTTCCTACTTCTACAATATGGTACATTGCTAGTTAGACTGAGGAATTTTCAAGACTACCTAGGTACAAAGGAAACTTCTGGGCGCCTAAAATCGAGTTCCCACAGTAATCTATCACGTATGTGTAAACAAACGGGCTTATTGACTGTCCGTCCAGATAACACACTAACTAAACACTCGGCCGGCCGGGAACACTCGAGGGGAATGGGATGCGGGATCTTCAATCTACGAAATGGGTGTTGACCAGGCTGTCGATTGAGTAAAAGTATACATACGTTCGGAAATTTAACGCCCAAAAAGTTACTTGTGGCGTTAGTATCATACATTGTCGCTTCACGTGAGAAGCCGGTCAAGTGGAAACCTCATTTCAAAACAACTCTAAAATTTGACTGCCAAATGTGGCGTTATCAGAATCCTACTAATGTTATTAAATAACAAATGTTGTGAGGATACTTGTTACTCTTTAACGTAACAACTACTGCAAGGATCTTGATGAAATTAGGTACGTACATAGATGATAGCCTGGATTAACATATTATTCTAATTCACTCATTTAATCTTTTTTCTTAATTATTATTAAGTTATTCTAATTATTATTAAGTTTTTTTTTATCGCGTATAGGTCCGCGTTTGACCACCAACTCGCCTGATGGTAAGCGACGGTGTGGTCGAAGATGACGCACGTTGACCTAGAAGGTACCTATTCACTCTGACCTTGAAAAGTTCTAGATTGTATCTCTCAGGGAACAAGGAGGCCGGCAACTTATTCCACTCCAAAGCTGTACGTACGAGAAAAGTGGATTCAAACCGTTTAGTACGGATTTTGGGAATATCCACAGTGTATGGGTGGTAGTGAGCAGACTTACGACTTGTCCTGTAGTGGAAAGGGGAAGACAATATCAGGTCGTGCAACTCCGCTGCACACTCTCCAAAATGTATCCTGTAAAACACTGTCAGACTAGCCACTTTTCGACGATGTTTTAGGCTTAGCAGTTATTTAGCTACTAAGTCTCTATCGCCGATTAGCCTGACAGCGCGCCGTTCAACAGAGTCAAGAGCCTCGAGCTGGTTGGTACTTTGCCGATTCATCCCATAGGTGGATATTATTCTAATTATTTTATCTAATTATTTTCCCGGGAAAATAACCGGATCCCCGTATCACCAGCGCAGTTTCTAAACTATGCTGATGATACCGGGGGCGCTACTAGTGATAAATATGATTGAGAAATGGATGAGAAAATAATTCAAATTATTGCTATAATAGTGTATATTGTATAATAACGATACCTTAATTTGCAAAACGAATAACTCCATAGTAGCAAATTTCACAGGGGCCACAGTGACCACACTAAATCACCACTAAAATCTATTGCGTAACTGGTATTTTCATTATGTTAAGTGTTAATTAGTAAGAAACACAATTTCCAAAGGGATGTTTGTTTTTTTCTTTTGATGCTCTATTTTTTTTTATATTAAGTTTTTAATGGCCCTTGTGAAATTTGCTACCTATAGAGTTATTCGTTTTGCAAATTAAGGTATCGATAAGTAGCCCACTATGATACTGCTACTAGAACTCAGAGCCTTCTTTCAAGGCCATAATCCACCACGCTGGCGAAATGCGGGCTGGTCCACGAAATATGTTTTTCTTGGAAAACGCCGGTGTGCTTACCATGTTTTCCTTCACATTTAAAGCCTTCTGTGATGAGAATCTTGTATACCTGCTCTTGGAGAAATACTTATAGGCGCAGGCCGTCATCGAACTTCGACCTCACGTTAGTGAAATCGGTCATTCTCAACACTATACCATCACGGCTTTAAGTTGAGAATGCGCTTTTGAACACCTTCAATGTTTTTAAATATAATGTTCTTTTGTTCCAGGTGGCTCCGATAGCAATAAGGGGAAGAGCAAAAAAGTGGCGGAAGATCCTCCAGTTTCCTCACATATCACAATGCTTAGATATAAAAACAAAAATAGGTGAGTCCTTAGTTCCATACTTCCTTGCTGCTTTACTGATTGAAGACTTACATTAAGATTGTCCTACAGATTCATTGCGCAGCAATGTCGTAATTTGTATAAAACCTCACATAACGGAATCTTGCATTGTTACAACAAAAAGCTCGTACTTAACAGTACTGGCCCAATCCATAAGGTGTAAAAGCCGTTTGTTGACCAGTATGAGTACCATACACCAGAAGTAAGGGGCGCCCGAAAACAAGATGGAGAGACGAAATCTGCCTAACCTTGGGGCCTTTCTGGACCAGAGTTGCAGAAGACAGAGTTCAGTGGAGAGAGCTGGAGGAGGCCTATGCCAGGAGGCACGCCGAATTGCGGGACATACTTTAGTAAATAGGACTCGAAAATATGTATTTTCAAATTTGTAGCGAAATTCGGAATAAAAGGGCTTTATTATTATATTATTATGAGTACCATCCCTGCTAATCTGCGAAATCATAAGTCAACGTCTTTCGCTTATTGGACGTCGTAAATCGATCCACTGTCGTTGGTCACAACCAAAACCCATATCTGATAATCGTAGGCCCGTTAATACTGGTCAAGTCATGAGCTTACCAAATCGTATAGACCTATGATTGGGAATCGTTATAAGGAGTTATAGGATCAAGCTATATTAGTGAGACATTTGTTATCGAACTTAGAGTTGGGTTTGCTTTTTGTTGGGTTTGCTTGTTATGGCTTTGGGGCTGCCATCGCATTGAGCACGGACACAAGACACAGGCATTACAATGATAATAATAAGTTATCTCTTTCACGCTTATAATTGCATATTAAGTACTGTCAACAGCGATATTTATATTTGAAAAATTTCGGAAATTAGAAGGAACGCCCAAGATACAGGCTTAGCCTAGTTTGGAGCTCAATGGTACGACTAGTAGATTTATATAAATTCCGGCAATTTCACGATCTCTGGGTGACGACCGCAGTGCTAGGTAATGATTTTGACTCTTCATGTTCCAATAGCTGCATGTCACTGTGCTGTTACGTGGCAGGCATGTTGCTTACCATCAGGCACATGTCTTGCTCGTCTCGTCAATCTTTATTTAAAAAAAAGGTACAGATTTACGCAAGTCAATTTGATTTGACAGAATTTCGTAATCTTGGAAATTTGCATTTCTTTCCCACATAACTAAAATGGTTGTGGCTTTGCTCTCTTTTAAATTTGAAGCAAAAATTAATACATACCAATATTGAAGCAAGCCGGCGTAGACGTCACCTAGACGCTTCCCAAGCTAAAACAAAACTAAACAGATAGCGTAGGGTCTAAGCACATGTATGTAACGCATGTAACACACGCGTACGTAACGCGAACAAAATATGCGTTACGATATACACACTATGTCGAGGACGCCGCGGCGGCTGTCATCTCAGCGGGGTGCGTAAGATCAGACAGTTTTTGCTAGAACGTCTCAGTGGACCTTGTCACTGATTTATTGCCCACCTTTTGCGGATGGCGATGGCTCGTGGAGTAACTCTGTCCAACTCATGACCCCGTGATGGTAATCGCATTCGTCGTTAATCAATGAAAATAGGCCCTTTTTAAAGAGATCTATGGTAGATGGCTTCTTCAGCCTACTGAACTTTGGGTTAGCGCAAAAGACGCAGCAAAACAAACCTGAACTCACCAACTAACGCACAAACTCCTAGAGTATTCAACGAGTACTACGTCTTACTCTCTTACGACGACAAGAGGAAAGGCACCTCAGACTGTACGATGTCGTTGTCTTCAGCCGCGTCGGTAAGAAAAGTCAATGATCCATCTGAAATTCTCAACGGGGGGTGCACCCTGCGGCCCTAGCAGAGAGGAATTGGAAAAATAAATACAGTCAAAATCTGTTATAATGACATCGAAGGGACTACTCATATTTAGTCGTAAAAAATCGATAGTTGTAACAACCGGTGACAGGTATTAATAGGATAAATAATACATATTATGTATATTCATGTAGGAAATTAGACCACATTTTGTTTACTTCAATACAATCGTATAATTTAAAAAAACAATATCATTTTTCCATCATTTTTGTATGCATTTAATTTCTAATTTTAGTTTGTTTGTAACACTTCTGTCGTGCATACACACGTAGCTTCACCACTCATTTTCCCGCCGACAATGCCATGTCGAGCTCGAAAACGTTGAATCCAAGATCCAACTAGACAAGCAAACAAAATCTTCACCAAAACGTTGAACAAAATCGTTTGTTTTTGTTGAAGAATTGGTCCATTTATTGGCACATTATTTGTCCTTTGTTATTTTAACCACTTTAACAAAGCTTCCTCAATCTGCGTATGTCGAGTTGTTCTGGCTCGTTTCATTTAAAAAAATCTTGTTATAAGGGATTTGAATTTTAATACGCGATTTTTCTTCGATATTGATTTGTTTTCTTTTTGTTTGCGACATGTTAGAATTTTCACAGTTAACTCAACAATATGTTTCATGCGTCTTGTGCTCTTGTGTAAAGATAAGTAACAAACTGACTTAAGAGATGTGACGAAGGGGGGGCTTGAGGCTACGGCATGCATGTGCTTTGTTTCCAAGAATTACAAAAGACCCTAAACTTTGTTTACTTTTACGATAATAGCCATTGACCATTGTACTGTGCCAGATGTGGATACTGTTATCCATTGATTACAATACACCTGAACCGGTCGTTCTACAGATATAATTCTCCGAAAAATTAACCAAATGTGGTCGCTTAATGCGGTATGTCGTAGTAAACAATGTCGTAAATACCAATATTTTTGATAAGGCGGTCATATAGCATTCAGCCAGGACCTTTGATATTGGTCGATATAACCGGTATGTTGTTCTAACCGATGTCGCCATAAACGGGTTTGACTGTATAAAAAGAAATAAAATTTATTTCAATAACATAGATTTTAACTATACAATATTTTCTTACAGCTGTAAACAGGTATATTAATTTTATCAGCCTGAACTAATTATAACCTGTGTTTCAGGCGAGTAAAAAGCCTATTTTAACTAATAATTACATTAATGAAGATAATAAAACTAAACAATAAAATCGGTTAAAAGACAAAGTACTTATGAACTACTTTGCTTATGGTATGCAATTTCTTAATTATTTTATAACTAAATATCAAATGTTCAGCTTCCTCATATGACAGTGTTAGCAAATATTCACATACAGTTTTACAGTTAAAAAAAAGTTTTGGTCGTAAATAGATATCAATCTATTTAGTCGGTTGTATAGTAATGGACCAAGAAATATGAAATATCTGCTTGTGAAGGCATGTTTTGTGAGCTACATACGAAATCCTTACGTCTCTTATTAGTAATATCATCAGTGTAGTAGTTCAGTAGAGGTTTTTTGTGCTGTTTTAGTGTTGTGTTCAAAATAAATAGTTGTCTTACTGATAGAATGTTGCAGGATGTATAGAGCCGTGTCGTAGAGAAGAGAAAGGGACGAAATGTTGCGACCTTCAGTATGGCTCTTTGTGCTCTTTCTACAGAAAGCATTAATGTCTTAGTAGCACCTCCCCATGCTGTGATACAGTATGTAATTATTGATTGACATTTGACACAAAGCTTTATACCCTTGCTTTATTAAATTAGTATCTACGATATACCGTAATATTTTGAACACATAAATCAACTTACGAAGTCTGTATACTAGGTTTTTGATGTGTAGACGAAAAAACAGTGTGTCATCAATAATAACACCTAAACATTTGATGTCATGTGCTCTTTCTATGGTTGGGCAGTTGTCTAGGCAGGCTGTAGGATTTGTGCACGTGTGTGCGTATAGATGCGGATTAATTGTAGATTGCTTAGATTTACGCATAGAAAAATATATGTATTTTGTTTTATCCGCATTTAGTGTTAGTCGATTATTTGTTAGCCAATTATTTACCTTATCAAAACCTCGCTGAGCGAATTCGTGCAGCTCCATCTTGTTTGGGGCGGAAAATAAAATTGCAGTGTCATCAGCATATGACAGTATTTTGCCATGTTCCTGTTCCACGATCTCTTTCAAATTTCTCAGCGAGTAAGATTACTTATTCCATCCAAAATATCTGTCAAAATTTGTTGTAAGGCTCTAATACGCAGACCATAAATCTAGAACTTCAAGGCATAAATCAAAGCGAACATACCGACCAAGTTATCTCAGCCCTGGGACTTAATTAGGTCATATCGAGTCACCTTGTCTCCCTCTGAACGCTTCGCGGGACCGGTGCTAGGGTTCCGTGCCCGAAGAATAAATAAATAAATATTGATTGACGAAAAGACACGACGGCCTTGTAGTGAGATCGTCTGATTTAAAGCCGTGGGATTTAAAACCTGCATACGGGGCTGAAGAAAATTAAAAAACGGACAAAAAGTATGTCAGAATGGTACCCTAGGGATGGTAAAAGAAGCAAAGGACGTCAACAAAAAAGATGAGAAGACGAGTTGAAAAGAATTACTGGTCCAAATTGGATGCGAATCGCAAAAGACAGGACGATCTGGAAAGGTCTAGAGGAGGCCTTTGTCGAAGGACAAGCTGAGGATAAAGATACCAATCGGCTGTAATATATAATTGGTAAACAAAATTGTAAACTTGGCAATAAAGGCTCATTTTATTTATTTATTTACGGCGGTGAATGTTTCCAAGTCCAGACAGATGTACAAGTTCGCAATTTCCGATGGCTGCAACTGCTAAATTAAACTTAGATGTTTCAGAACATAAATTATATAACATCCGGCAACCAGCACTTTAGTAGCAGCATGGAACATGGAATGCCCTTGACTGGTATGGTGGTATGCCCTTGAATATCACTTTTGGAGAGAAGGCCCCGAGTTTTACAATATCTATATAATATGTGCAAATTTTTATGTTAGAAGATTTGGATGATTTTTTATCGCGATAAAGTAACAGGAACGGCAACAGTGCGGGTAAACGGCGGGACGCTGCTAGGGAGAATACATAATATATAAATACACTGTTTAACATATACAAGGGAATACATATTTATAATACACTGTTTTACGTATACTATCGTATTAATATTTATTTTACCTGACTGTGCGATGGCCACGCTACGGAACCCCCGAAGATTCTGATAAGCAAATGGCTTGTTCAATACATTTTTACAATCTAATTTATCGTTAACTTAGACATTTCCAAACGCAATATCACTTTACGAAACCCACGCGAATACTAATCTAATTACTTACTAGGTAAGGTTCATATTATATTATCTGAAAGGTGAAAGGTCAAGCTCTTAAATTGATCAATTACATTTCGTATCACGAGAAACGTCTACTTTCAAAAAGTCTTGGCCATTTCGGGGGCTAAATTGAATTTGAGTCCCGTGACGACTAGGATCAAATTCTTCGCGACACACTACTTTGTTTTTGTATACATTTTACCCGTCTGCCGTCGAAGGGCGACATTTTAATCTTTTAAACGTTTAAACTGACATACTAAGTCCTTTGAAACAATATTGGTCTTTGTAAAATGGCGTGTATGACATTTGAATGGGAAAATGTATTTGGATAAGTAGTCTAATGATAAGTCTGATGTGTTTATTGTTATCATCTTCTTCTTAATATATATATATATGATCGGATGTATCTTCTTATTAAAGCATAACACAATGTGATTAATCTAAAACAGAGAATCGACAATTTTGTTTTTTGCTTTACTTTCTATAACAAAACTTGAATCGTCTCTTCACTTTTTGAATTAAAACAAATACACAAATGTAATTGCGTTTTAAAGTATGAAGAATAATTGTAATATGTATCACTTTTTGAAAGAAAACGTTATTTTTACATAATTTCGCATTCGTGGATCTCTCTTGTCTTTTCTGATACATACTGAAATGTCAATGTCAGTGTCAACGTCAACACAAAGCTGATATATAATATAAAAATAAATTAATTTATAACAAAATTTATAATAAATGTAAATTATGCGTTACGTTGTTTGTTGGCGATGGAATCCTAAACTGCTTTACCGATTTTATACACATTGGCACACCGTGTGATCTAACATAAAACATGGTATTTTGATTGATCGGAACCAAAGTCGAGGTTTCGGGTGGTAAATGTCAATGCCGTTTGTTTTTTTTTGGGTCGAATTTATTATGTATTTATTCTGAAATTTGGTAAATTTGTCTATGGTTCTGATGACAAGATGGGCGCCGCTACAAAATGGCGGATAACCGATTTTTTTTCAATTCCATCAATATGAGTATCAAATGAAAGGGCTTGACATAACAAATTTGCAATAATGTGTCACTAAATGGATTAAATAAAATGAGAAATAAAAACTGGAAAATAAAAAGAGTAAAAAAATACGTTGTAAGTTAAAGAATTACTTAAACGGTTTTATTTTAAACAGTCATGGTAATTTTGCAGATAAATGTACTTAAAGCTTAAAATATAATTTTGACTACAACACGAACATTTAATTCGACGATTGTAGATATTTGAAGTGAGTATTTTTATTTTACTCCCACGATTTTAAAGAGTTATTGTATTTTATTTTTGCCAAAATTATTTTTTAAGCTTTTAGTATGTTTATCTGCAAAATTTATCATGACTGTTTACAATAAAACCATTTAACTTAAAACATTTTTTTACTCATTTTATTTTAACGACAATAGGTTTATTTCTTGAGCGCCATCTCGCCTGATAGTGACCGACGCTGCGGTCGATAACTCCATAATGTACTGCATTAGAAGAAACCGATTAACTCTTAAACTAGAAAACACCCAGATTCTATCCATCAGGAAATACCCACTCAGGCAACACATTCCGAAGTTTAAATGTTATTAGTATTACGAAAGTGGAGTCACACGTATTTGTTCAAGTTTTCGGGACATCAAATGATGATGATGATAATGTTTCTGTAGTGGTAAGACTCTAGTGGTCCGCCTGGGGAAATACCTTTGCCAGTTATGCAACAATGTGCAGACATGACTATGTTCCGGTTTAAAGGGCAATATTTCCAGAAAAAATACAGAACAAAGAGATATAAAATATAGAATCTCTGTTCAAGAATGTTGCTTACCATCAAGCCTTCGTCTTGTTACTCTATATCCATACTAATATTATAAATGCGAAAGTAACTCTGTCTGTCTGTCTGTCTGTCTGTCTGTCCGTCTTTACCGCCTAAACCAACCAACAGATTTTGATGAAATTTGATACATAGATAAAATAGATCCCGAGAAAGGACATAGGCTACTTTTTGTTCCGAAAAAAGGGTTGAAAGGGTTAAAATAAGGGATGAAAGTTTATATGGAAAACTTCGTCATTGTTGAAGAACTATAAAACTTTACGTCTAGATATTTAACACGAAACCATAAAATGTATGTTTTAGCAGTTTTGTAGTTTCGAACTGTACCTACGGGGGTGGAATTGGGTTTTTTTTATTTATTATTATTTATTCTTGGGTCAAATTTAGTAATTCAAATTTCACCCTCTTCCTGTCAACCGATTAATCTGAAATGTTGTATACACTTTGGATTTTGATGACAATACAATTATGTTTATTCATTATCATTATAAATTCAAGATGGCCGCCGCTACAAAATGGCGGATAATTTATGTTTTATTAATCCCATCAATATGGGTATCAAATGAAAGGGCTCAACAAGCAGAATACAATATATACTATAAAAAATTGAAATCCAAGATGGCGGCCGCTACAAAATGGCGGATAACGTAGGTTTTATCAATCCCATCAACATGGGTATCAAATGAAAGGGCTCAACAAGCAGAATACAATATACTATAAAAATTGAAATCCAAGATGGCGGCCGCTACAAAATGGCGGATAACGTAGGTTTTATCAATCCCATCAATATGGGTATCAAATGAAAGTGCTCAACCAGTAGAATACAATGTACTATATAAAATTAAAATCCAAGATGGCAGCCTCTACACAATGGCGGATAACTTAGGTTTTATCAATCCCATCAACATGGGTATCAAATAAAAGGGCTTGACAAGAAGAATACAGTGCACTATACAACCTCAATATTTAAGATGGGTGCAGCCACTAAATGGCGTATCAGACAGAATTTTTGATAGTCGACGAGATTTCCATGGTGTCTTATCAAATGTTATGCATGATGGACGCTCGATTAAGGCAAATTAAGAACTGCGAAAATGAGTTTTTTGGAGGAGTAAACGTATTACTTTTCGGTAATCTTTTACAACTGCCTCCTATAAAATGATCAGGAACACCTGTTTTCAATTCTAATATGAAATTATATATATGAAAGTAACTCTCTCTCCGTTACCGTCTAACGCCTAAGCCACTTAAAGAGTTTGTTACAATTTGGTGCACAGATAGACTACCTAGACTTAGGAAAGGACAACGGCGACTTTTATCACAGAAAAGAGTTGAAAAGAGTGGAAATGAGGAGTAAAAAGTGTGCATGGAAGGATCTTGGCACTCTTTGTATGCTATTTTAACAGACTTCAAAAAGGAGGAGGTTATCAATCCAGTTGTATTTCCCATTGTGAATCAATTTAGATGGTTATTTTTTTGGTTGGTAGATTATAGTTCAGAGGTGGTCATATAAATTTTATCGAAATCAGTGCGGCGGTTTTTGAAATATGAACAACAAACTAAAATTTGCGTTCATGTAATCAGTCGATATATCTACTAATATCTACTAATAGACTCTAATAAAATTTGGTGGAACGTCCCAATATGATTTTAAATTAAAGTCTATTTTTGATTATTTTTTTGAGAACATAGTTTCTTTGTAATTTGTCGTGTAAATTGTACATTTATTAATAAATATAAAACTTTGACTTAGACCGATTTTGATTAGGAAACGTGAATTTGTATGGTAGTAGACATACGAGTAGGTACTGCCTCAATTACTTTAATAAATATGTGGCGCGGACGAAGTCGCGGGTAAAAGCTAGTAATAAAATAAATAAACAATGTTGACATGCAAATCTTTACACATCGCATGTAAAATAACGCGGGCAAAGCCACGGTCTTACTCCTAGTACTGCGCTACGTAATATTGCAGGTAATTAGGCCTCAGCACTCAAGACCCACTTGGTAAGCAATAACATGAATGACTTGTTTTCATGCAAATTAAAAACGATAAAAGAAAATGAGAATGTTTTTATTAAAATATATTATCTTTAGCTTTTTAACCGACTTGAGTTTGGATTCATTTCGGCTGTTATAAGTTAATTGAAAATTTTGGCGTTTCTCCGTCTGAAGCAATTTTGATGAGGTTTCTTAAAGTCTATTTCGATTATCGTTTTCTCCGTAAAACAAAACTGGCTTTAGTGAGGAAATGTGCGGCACCGTTATTGATGAAATTTCTGTGTCAATGAGTCATTTATTTACCTGGGCCAAAGTGATACAGATGTTAAATTGGATTAATGGGGTTCTTCTCCAACCAAGCAGGAGCTTCTGCTTGATAATCAGGCACATCATGGGTGATATAGATAAAGGCGTGAAACTCATAACACACCTTTTGTTTGTGATGTTTATCTTCAGAAGACTAGACCGGATTAGATCGAAATTTGGAACTGAAAAAGATTATATTCCGGAAGGATTTAAACTTTACTTCGAAAAGATAGAAAGTTCATTCGAGGGTAGTCCTTTTGGAGGTGTTCATGTATTATTATTTATTTGCAATTTTGATGTGACAACGTCTAATAAAACGATGAACGCCGGCCGCATGCACGAAAAAGTGTCCCGTTATGTCCCGTTACGCTCATTGTACGCTTGCGCCGCATCGCATGTTTTGTTATGACTTTGTCACGTTTAACCATCGTCCGTAAACCAACTGACTTTACAGACAATCAATTTTTTTAAACATTTTATAGACCCCCTTGTAACGCACCGTAACGTTTTTGCCCCTCTCCCCTCACTCTCCCTAAAACTAACGTTACATTCAAGTGAACATTTTTACCTAAAAGTCACTGCACTAGTTGCCAACGTGGGAAGATTTTAATTAGCTCTTTTAAATGGAAAACATTAGCTTCATGACGTAACGTTTCACAAGACATCCCCCCCCCTCCCCCCGTGTTACGTAATACTTTTTAATTCTAAGCAAACAAATTTGTGTGCAGAAGACGTATTGAGGTTAAAACAAACAAATTCTTCATTTTATTAGTAGGATAGTGACGTACCATTATTTTCTACCTTTTTTGACGTCATAATGTCTTATAAACCGAAGAACGCACGACAAAATGTCACGTTCCGCCTGTCACGAGCGTGCAAGCGAGAAGAAACAAGCGATAGAGAGGCGTGATCGGCCTCAGCGTTCGGCTTGTGAGTTGTGATGCCTCTATTATATAAAACAAGCATGTCCCCGCGATTTTACCCGTTTTTTTTTCTGGATAAAAAGTAGCCCATGCGTTTTCCAGACTATAATCTATCTAGGTCCAAAATTTCACCCCGATTTGTTCAGTAGTTTTTACTTGAAACAATAACAAACATATCTATCCATACTTACAAACTATCGCGTTTATAATATTTTAGTAGGATTTATGTGTAATTTAGTGGGATACCTTATCACCTAAAATTATCGTCCGTAAACCGAATTTTCTGACAACCATTATTTTTGTCAAGCTTTAGTATTTAATATACCACAAGTGGTCCTTGATCGTAAGTTTGAAATTTAGCACGCTTAATTTTACTCTGATCATTCAAATGTTCATACTACAACTTACGTCACACGGTAACAGGGTCAAGTGTGACATTGCACTTATGCGCGATGTCACACTTGTGACAAGGTCAAGGATATCAGTCTAAATGTCACGAATTTCATATGGCGTAAGTTGTGATGTGAGTGTCCCTTGAACTCTACTAATATTATCAATGTGAAAGTTCGAATGTTTAAATGTTTGTTACCCAATTACGTCGCAACAATTGAAAGGACCGGGTTAAAATTCGGAACATAGGTTAGTTTGGAATAGCATATGGTAAAGGATCGGGTTAAAATTAGGAACATTGGTTAGTTTGGAATAACACATAGGAAAGGATCGGGTTAGAATTCGGAACATAGGTTAGTTTGGAATAGCATATAGGAAAGGATCGGGTTAAAATTCGGAACATAGGTTAGTTTGGAATAGCATATAGGAAAGGATCGGGTTAAAATTAGGAACATATGTTAGTTTGGAACAGCATATAGTAAAGTATCAGGTTATAATTAGGAACATAGGTAAATTTGGAATAGCATATAGGAAAGGGTCGGGTTAAAATTAGGAACATAGGTTAGTTTGGAATAACATCTATAGGAAAGGATCGGGTTAAAATTAGGAACATAGGTTAGTTTGGAATAGCATAAGGAAAGGATCGGGTTAAAATTAGGAACATAGGTTAGTTTGGAATAACATCTATAGGAAAGGATCGGGTTAAAATTAGGAACATAGGTTAGTTTGGAATAGCATAAGGAAAGGATCGGGTTAAAATTAGGAACATAGGTTAGTTTGGAATAGCATATTGTATTGTATTGTAGCATATAATATTGTATCACGGGAAAATTACGGAAACGGAAACTTCGCGAGTAATACTGCAGGGGGCGTTGCTGATAAATAAATATTATGATAATCATGCAAAATAATGTAAAAACTTAAACTAAAAAAAGAAATAAATGAGTGATAAATAATGATCGATTATTTTTCATATAACACCATTTATCTCTCAATTAAACTAAGTTCGTAAGCCATCTGGCTTTTAAAACCCCATATATATCAGCCACTATTATGAAAGCCATCTGGCTGTCATATAATATAAATACAATTATGAAACAGAATAGACAAAACAAATGTCCGTATTCATCAACAAATGTTTGTTCTGGGTGAGAATCGAAGTCGTGACCTAAAGATTTGTTATAAAAGGTTAGAATTTTTTACTGGGTTATGCAGATTCATTATATTTGACGTTTTGTCTATATCATCAGATCGTCATGTATGTGACTCGTCCTGTAATCCAGCGTAGACAATGGATTGCGCTCGTCACACGATGCTTTGTACCCAGAGGGTCTCGTGACTTCTGAGCTTGTCTAAAGTTTTTTCTAGATCAGTTGTACACTCTCTGAAACGAATCCGATAAACAACAAAAGCAATTTTGCTTCAATGTTCAAGACTGAAGTATTTTTAGAGGAACTATGAACCTTTTGGCATGTCTTTCGATCGATACCAGAGCCTCCAGCTGGTAGTTTGCCGATCCGTCCAAAGTTGTGAAAAGTACTCCATACATGCGAATCTGTACTTGGTACGAGTATATCGTTAGCAATTGTTCACTTGAAGTACCTTCGCACATCGATATAAATCAATGGATGTGCCCTCCTAAACTTCAGGCGCACGAAATTATGTTATCGTTATCGGAAGGATTGAGCTTACTCTTTCCGTTCTAGTCGGTTGTAGGAAGTGGTGAACGCTGGACGTATAAACCTATCACTACTTGTTGTCAACGACCAAAATACGAGTAACTAGACTTGCAACATGCCTCGCCGCTAGCGATTCGGTAGCGGTCAAGTAGATTGCTAGTTGTAAAGTTTTGAAAGATGTCAAAGAACGCCAAAAGCTCGTGATTGTCAATAATCTGCATGAATACACCTCGAAAACTCTTTTGGAATTGACTCCTTTTTGCGGAGAACAGACACGTCTGCGTCTTCTTCTTCGCCAAATTCGACGACCAAAATAACTAGTTAACTGGACTCCCGACTGCGTTGATTCGCAGTTAGTCTCAAGGTCCAAGTTATATTGGCAATCATTTTGTATGATACTATTTATTACCATATTCAAATAGATGTAAAATTACGTAATTAAAACGCTAGGAACAACAAACGGCCATCATCGAGTCGTTCACCTGACTGCGTTATGTTTTTCTGGAAACTAACTGTTGGATATATTATAACAGTGCTCGCAATATTATAAATGCAACGCGCCAGCAATGTTAATTACTGTGTAATTTACGTTGAAATATGCAGAGAACAGTTGGTTAGAGTTGGACACACCTACTCGACTTGCGTGACTGCAATCTGCGTTTGTCCGTTCGATGGTCTCAACAATCTATATGAGATCTTTTATCGTCTTATCTGAGACGTGTTTATTAAGTGCTAATTTTAGTGTGTATAGATAGCGGAACTTTTTTTGTAAAAAAGATGACGTTTCGTCAGTTTATTCGTGTAGGTTCACGGTGCATGAAAGTGCATCGAAATATAAAGAACTCGCTCCAGCAGTTAACGGCGGTAAAAATACGGCATATTTAGTTGAAAATACTAGAAAAAGATGATGTCGCAAATAGCAATATCTTCCAGACCTTTTGTTTTTTTTAAATCATGATAAAATGGTGTCATTTTGGTGATATAGTGTATATAGATATTTAATTACACAAATACAACACAATTTACAGGGCTAAACATTAAATATGTGTATTGATGTTATCACTCTTATCTTGGTAGCTTAAAACTGACTCAAATTCGTTGTTGAGACCTAAATTCTAATTTAGCGGAGCTTCATAAAAGTCCTATTTTGTGGTGTAATTGTACCAATTTAGAATTTTAACATATTGAAAAAAAAGTAACAATCATTTGCGTAACTTTTGTTTCGAGTTTTTTGAATAAATTAAAGACAACAAAATCAAAAGTCGCGCACATTGCGTTGGTTTGCCCTGGTAATATCTGGTATGCAATGTCGAGGAGGAATATTACTCTCGCGGATTAGATCGAGAGCAGATTTTAATGGGGATGGTTAGCGCAGCGCCTCGCTTCCAGCGTTTAATCAAACCTAGAGCGGTTATATAAAAGTTGTTACTTTGCGAGCAACGAACGCTCCAACGAATTGTCGGTACGGCAGGGATCCATTTTTGAATTTAGTGGAATTAGAAATAAATTCTATTGCATAAAACTGTTTACGTGATGGTGTTGTAAACGTTTGGTAGCAACTGTCGTAACGGAAGTGCAATGTATAATTGTTGTATCTTATAATGAAGAAGGTAATCTTAAAATGAAGGGCATGGTCATGTTTGAAATTTATCGACTCGCTATCGGTCCGCCCCGGCGTTGCCCGTCGGTTTTGCACTCAAGGATCACGCTCATATCTGACGAAGAAAGAAATTTTGAAATCAGTAATTCCTGAGATTACCGCGTTCAAACAAACAAATTTTTCTACTTTATAATCTAATATATAAAATTCTCGTGTCACAGTTTTCGTTGCCATACTCCTCCGAAACGGCTTGACCGATTTTGATGAAATTTTTTGTGCTTATTCGGTATCGAATCGGCCAACATCTATTTTTCATCCCCCTAAATGTTAGGGGTAGTCCACCCCTAATTTTTTATTTTATTTTTTAGACAAAAATTTTAATTTCTATTTTTTTATGTTACAACATACAAAAATACATACAATCCTCAATTTTCACCCTTCTACGATCAACCATTATTTTTTAATCTATATATACGAGAGTCAAACTGAAAGTTCTTAGAAAATCAAAAACTGATTACATTAGCCAGTTATTAGTTTTATTATATCTTTTCAAAATATTGTCCATTCACGTCAATACACCGCTGCATGCGATGGAACCACTGGGAAAAGCACTTTGCCCACTCGTCCTTAGGGGTCTCTTCAATGGCATCGCGATACGCAGCCACCGCTTCTTCAGCATTCATAAACCGCTTTCCTTTAAGTTTTTCTTTAATTTTTGAAAATAAATAAAAATCACAAGGCGCGAGGTCGGGGCTATACGGCGGGTGACCCAGTAATTCAACGTTTGATGTCGCCAAATAGTCGATCGTTCGCTTGGCGGTGTGCGATGAGGCGTTGTCGTGGTGAAGGAGGGTCCAACTGCGAGGTCGTTTCTCTCGAACTTTTTCCAAGACAAGTGGCAAACAATTGGTAGTGTACCATTCTGCAGAAACTGTTTTTGATCCTCTAACACAATTGTTGCGAAATGACCTATCCTTTCAAAGAACGAGGCCACCATTTTTTTCCCCGCACTTCGATCTCTCTTCACTTTAGTTGGCAACTTCTCGAAAGGAAACACCCACTGAGCAGATTGTCTTTTGGTTTCAGGATCATAACAGTAAATCCAGCTTTCGTCACCTGTTAGTATGTCGAACACAGCATTTGAGTCACCTCCGTTAAATCTTTCAATCATTTTACGGCACCAATCCACACGATGGAGTTTTTGAGCCTCAGTCAAATTATGAGGTATCCACCGGGCGCAAAGCTTCCTGACCGCTAAATGTTCGTGTAGGATTTTGTGCACTTGACTCATACCGATGCCTAAGCTTGTCCGAATCTGCTGATAGGTCACTCTTTTGTCAGTCTCTATCATACGCCGCACAACATAGATGTTATCTTCAGTCGTCGCCGTAGAAGGCCGTCCCTCACGTAAATCATCAGTGAGATTAGTGCGACCACGTTTAAACTCATTAAACCAGTTGTAAACAGTCGCACGAGATGGGGCTTCATCGTGAAAGGCCAATCGTAGTCTATCATAACTTTCTTGTTGACTTAAATGACATTGAAAGTCATAAAAAAAACATTGCACGAAAATTTTCTCGTGTTAAATTCATGTTGACGTGACACAGACAATTTTCAATTTGCCGCCAAATCGTAAAACAAATGACAAATGAATGAAGTATATACTCAGTAATATTGGCAAAGAGTTCTATTTTCAAATTATAGAATTATTTTTTTATTATATTGTTTATAAGTGGCCAGTTCTAAGAACTTTCAGTTTGACCCTCGTATAAAAATCAATTCCACTTTTCGTTGTAAGTGAACTCCTTCTAAACGGCTCGACCGATTTGAAAGATTTTTTTGTATACGCTTGGGTAGTGCCCTGGGATGTTTACATTCACAAATCTGCCTGGCAGATGGCACTGCACTTGATATTTTGGTTACTATCCGAGCGAAGCCGGGACGGGCCGCTAGTATTAGAATAGATTCGTAATTAAGGAAGTACTGACGCTAAAAATAAACAAATACCGTGCATGTTTAATCTCCTAAGTTGTGACTTTGAAGATTTAAGACGTAAGCCGATTTAAAAGCGACCCAAAGGCCGCCATTCCGTCCTTGTCGCCGTGCAATAGGAGGGGATGTCCTCTCGTCCTCTCCATTCCTCTCGTCCTATTATTGTGCTCATAAAATTGTAATCGCATTCCACCCGTTTGTCCATTAAATTCTATGGATGGATATTTTCGGCCGTTCCTAACAAAAAGTCGTTTTGGGAGCCGTGCTCTATTGATGGTAAGTCATTCACCCTCAGTAGACTGCGGACTACGGCACAAATGCTTTTTTAACGACTGGCAAAAAAGGAATGCTGTCCTTTTTAATTCTTGATGCTTTTCTGTTGTTCAGTTTACTTAGTTGATCCAATCAGCAGTGGAACAGCAGTAATCTCTACTAAGAGAGCCGTAGTGGTTCGATTCCCATCGACAAATATTTGTGTGATGAATACTGTTCTGTGTCTGGATTTCTCTACCCTGCTAATGTTTTATTATTAATCTTGTAGGAAAATAACAATAAGTACTAAGTAAATAGAGATGGAAAATGGTCTAGGTAAAATAATAAATCTGAATAAATAAACAGATAGAGAGGTAGAAACGTAACAGATAAATATTTCTAACATACTTGTAGGATTTGCGCAAATTTAGACACTTTTAGTTTCCAGGTATAGACACCAAAAAAGTTTTTGATAAAAAATTTCGCGCGATGAAAAATTTCGGAAAGTTCGCGCATGTGCACTTCCACCAAAGAGACCTTAAAAACGTTTCTGCGAGCCATGCTCACGCAGCTAACTAACAACGCAGCTAACAACATAACACTACATTCATCAACTTGTTTGCCGGCAACTATACTGGTTCTATAAAAAAACAAATATTTATTCTAGTAGCTTGTAGCTGACATGGACACAAAAGATGTCCACGTTTGCGCCCTGCCATAAAGAATCTATAAACATTTTATACTAGTCCTACATTGTAAATATGAATTGGTTTTGTATCAATAATAGTTCGTAAGTATCCCTCTACTTACCTAATGTATTATTTTGTCGATTTTTTTTGTTGTGTAATAATAGGTTTACACTTCACCATCGTCT
Organism: Ectropis grisescens; assembly: GCA_017562165.1. Lineage (NCBI taxonomy): Eukaryota > Metazoa > Arthropoda > Insecta > Lepidoptera > Geometridae > Ectropis > Ectropis grisescens. Next base: position 3,118,015 of record CM029792.1, on the reverse strand, counting down.
CTTAGGATGATGTCAAACGAGTACTTATTAAATTTGAAGCAGTCGTGTAAAAATCATTATAAGATATAACAAATGTCGTCAGTCACACCAATGAAACAAATTGCTGCTAGTTCGAGAGTTATGCAGCTTGATAAACAAACTACATTTTTCACAAACCAGGCCCCGTATTCTGTAAAAGCTAATTCGAGACGCTCTGTCACCAACTAACCCACACTGTTACTAATTTACCCCAGTTCTTGATATAGCATAAGCAGCCCACTTGATGTTCCCATTGACTGACCTCGTGGCTTAGTGGGTAGTAATTCTGCCTGCGAAGCCGAGGGTCGTGGGTTCGATTCCCCACCCAGTGCAAATATTTGTGTGATGAATTCAAATGTTTGCACTGTGTCTGGGTGTTTCTATTTATAATAAGTATGTATTTAAAACTATATATGTATTATATCAGCTATCTGGCCGCCATATTACAAGCTTTGCTTAGTTTGGGGTCAGATGGTGTTGTGCACAGATTTCTAAAACAAAAGGCAGATGGAACGTGCAGAACACAGATCCTTAGGTCCAGAAAGCAAATATCAAACGCCAAAGCAAATACAAACTCCAGTCAGTACGAAACTGACTTCCGTCTCGTACGGGAGTCCCGTGTGATTTTAAGTTTTGTACAAGATTATGCCGTCTTGTGGCTTCAAACATTGCAAACATTGTTCCCAAAAATAAGAAAAGGAAAGAAAAATATCATTTCATAGGAAAGTCTGAATATTTTTACTGCTTTTTGTATAATTTAGGCGATTTCATTTCGATTGATGAATAGAAACACAACACCTCAACGAAAATTGGTTAGTGTTCCTGTACTAAACTGAAATTATTTTCCCTAAAGTTAAGGTAAAATTTAGATTATGATTTTTTTGAAGACTCGTAGACCAAATTATTTATGTACTTAAGTAGATTGTATTATTCTATTTTAAACCCTATTTTTATAATCGTAATTTTTTAATTTAATGTCAATCGATGCCTAGCACAAATCCACGTCATTACTAGTGTTTATAAAAAAATACTAATAGTGTTGATGAAAACTATAGTTATGAAGCAAGTTTTAATTCTTGTAAGTAGGTATAGTGGAGCTTAAAAAAGTAGGCGAGTTCTTTTGAGATATCTAATGATTTTAATCAACCTCATGTTATCTGGTCGAGTCAGTAGTGACATTGTCGAAGTTTTATACGGTGCTAATTTGTGCGTACATACTTACCCAAAAAAGATGTTGGGACCAGGCCAATCGCTGTTGGCACCACATATACTGGCCTTGCTGCCAAGGTGGGTTGTAGGTATAAAGCGTTGCACTTTCGAGCTCCCTGTCCCACAAACTTGATTTTGGTTCTCTGAGTGGACGTGAGGCTGCTGTTCATTCTGTCCTGACTTTCTTTGTCCAAAATTGGGGAGAGGGTTGTTAAATGTGTACGTCAAAAACGCTTTAATTTGGTTGATCGTGGAGCCCCGTTGTCCGAAGTGAAGAATAAAATTCTTGACTTCTACAATTTTCTTTGGCAATGTTATGGCAGACCCACAAAATTATCAAAACAATCCTATGCTATCTTCCGTTGGCTATCAACTTGGTGAATCTTCGGCCATGCGACCTTCGCCCTGGCCATTCGCTCTATCATTTAACGTCTCTAGTCCAATGTAAACGTTAGGTATTTATACGACGTAACTTTGGGTGGCGATGTGAATAATGTTCAACTGATTTACATAAACTCTTAGACGGTTTTCGTTGGTTTGTTTCAACATTTTTGAAAAGGTGAACTTTTCGTTTGCGACACGCGTCCAGACAAAGATTGGATAATAAACAAATTGAATGATCTGGCCCCCCAACATCAAATCAGTTGACAAAAATTGTCTGCACCTCCTGTGTTCACCGATATTAAATGAGTAGGTAGTTGCCACCTTTTGTCAAGCATAATATTCAAAATTTCACAAGAAGCTCCGATAGAATACTCAAAATAAACACACACATGACTTTTACTATTATTCGGCGTTGTTTTTTTATTCCGAATTTTCTGTACGAATATTCGAATTCTTAGTTGCATGCTAAATCAAAATTCTTAACTTCATAGGATGGAAATAGTAATAACAAGAAATCCTTGCATAATATTTAATCGGTGTAATAATAAATTATTTCAACATTATAATATATGTGTTTATTATACGCGAAGATTTCCGAAGCTAAGACAACAATAGTGGGATTTTTTTCTTAAGACGGGGAACATTACACGCACACCAACGTGAGGAATTTGACAACGTCTGTGAGAGCTGTCACGCATACATAACTAATTACTGGCCTCACAGTATCGTTCACGAAGGTTTCATCTGTTTAGAAATCTGTGGTGTTGTGTGTGAATTGTCCACCAATATTTATTATTATTTTTAATATTTATTATTATTTATTGCTGCGACTCGGTGCCTTCTTTCGCAAAGGGAGTGTCCAGGCCAGGCTACCATTTTGACCAAGTGCGTGTTGGCGGATAACACATGTTCTCACAAGATATCTTTCTTAGAACACGCCGGTTTTCTCGAACACGATGTTTTCCTTCAACGTTAACAAAACCAGTCGTGTAGACAATTTCAACTCTACATATAAATTGACTTATAAATGCATCTGCACTTGAACAAACAAATGTGTCTTGAGATTGAGATACCAACTATCTAAAAGATTTTATTTCACTTTAATAATAATAAAGTCTAGGCTGTGGAATGTGTTGCCAGAGTGAGCTTTTCCTAATGGTAACAATCTTAGTGTCTTGAAGTCTAGATTGAGTCTGTATCTTCTAGGTAAGCACGCCTCCTCGTAAACCGTTTAACCGGTCACGAGTTTGCTATTACAGAATACAGGCCCGGCTGACAGGATAATATTTCTTTTCCTTAGTGAATCACTAATTGGCTCGCTTTCTTCATTTATTTCCCGGCTGTGACGTAGCCGAGCTATTGTGCAGACTATGTTATCTAGCCTTATTATCTTACTCACTTGTGTGGATACTTTGTCGAACATTCCTGTAGTCATCGTCTTTGCAGTTTTGAATTTGCTTGAGGAAACCGTACCAAGACAATTATTCCTACTTCCTAGTCCTACTGTTTTTTTTTAAGTGAAGAGTGACGAGACGAGCAAGACATGTGCCTGATGGTAAGCAACATGCCTGCCACATAACAGCACAGTGACACGCAGCTATTGGAACATATTATAAATATCAATGTTTGGATGTTTGAATCGGGGTTGTAACGGAAGTAATTTTTATCGGAACCGAAGCCGGAATCGGAGTTATTAAATTTGATTTATCGTAGTCGGAACCGAAGTCGGAGGCGTAGGCAGAGTCAGAGTGGTAGCAGGAGAGAGATTTTTACCGAGGACTAATAAAACAGTATTTAGTCAAACTTTTTTCATTTTGTTTATTTATATAAAAAAACACAAACAATAAAAAAAAACATGTTTGCATGGCTTGCATCATAATTATGTATTTGAATAAACAAGAAATTAAATTAGATGAATTGAGTCCCAAAGTAGCATAATATGTGTATAAATGAACAAAATAACAGATGAATATTAAATGAATAAAAGCTTTGAAACAAATTAAATCAAAATCATTTGTATTTTCATTTAGATTTAAAGCGGTGAAGGAAAACATCGTGAGGAAAGCGACATTTACCTAGAATCTTTCGAAGTCATGTCATCCACCAACCCGCACTGGGCCAGCGTGGTGGATTATGGCCTTAACTCTCTCATTGCGAGGCCCGCGTCCCAGCAGTGGGAACAAATACACATTTTTGTTTCACTGCCCTGTCTGCTCAAAAGTACCTAATCATACTTTCGGACGGTCTTTCTTCGGACGAAAATGCAATCATTCGTTACTAGGCTGTAATTCCTATAAATGACGTCATAACGGCGCTGGATCGTTGTCGAGCTGAAAGCCTGGTACTATGAGTTGTCAGCGCGATCGTTTTTGATTGAACTCAGTTGCCACATTTCGGGTACCGCAAATGTAAATCTTATCTTCGTTAAAGACGTTCTTATCACAAAAGTAGAGTCAAATCTCTTCGTGCGTGTCTTTGGAACATGAACCATGAAACGATGGTTAATATTGTTTTTAAACATTATATGAAACGATGGTTGATGAAATTCGCCAATAATCTTTATAGTACGGGCTGTTGTCATCCAAAAAACATGGTATTGTAGTCAGAGAATCAAAGCAGAGAGACTAATCTATCCTAATCAACCGGCCGGAGATTGATGGCCGAGGAAGCGAGCGGCGGTAATTGATCGAGTGACGTAGACGACCAGTTTGAGTTCGTCGTCAACTCGAAATGCGTAGCAACTAGGGTTTAGGGTTCCCTACCCTCCCGGATTGCCCGATTATTACCCGAGTCTCCCGGGCAATCCGGGAGACTCGGGTAATAATGGTTAACCTCCCGACATCCCGGAGTGCAACAATTTCTCCGGGTTTTTCTAAAAAAAAATTGCACCTGTCGCTCGCTCATCACTATTCACTCTTCCCTCGTAGTCCAGTCGGGGTAGACATTTAAATTATAATAAAAAAAAAATCGGGGAGCGATTTTATTTTTTTAAACGTCGGGAGTGGTGGTTCGAAGTATAAATCTGGATTTTCTAACTAATCCCGGTAAAGGATTCGCCGCCATCTTGTTTTAAAGCTAATTTTTTTCGTGTTTCTGAAATAACTCTTTCAACTTTAGAGCAGTGGGCTTTTGCGTGAGATGCAACCAAATCTCGTTGAAGATCGAAAACCCCCCAATATTCTCACGTGTGGGACCTTTCGAGAGTTGGCAGCCCTAGTAGCAACATCTACGTATTGATGACGGTGTTACCAACGTCATTGAGAAAAACATACAGAAGTCTTATAAAAATAAATGATGATACTCATCACTCTTCCTATTAAAATAGTAAATTATGCGAATTGTTTAATGTCTGTAGCAATAGCGGCCAAGTTACCTACGCTACGCGGGACCTACGCTAGTAAAACCTCTGGGCGTTGCTAGTAATGATATTGATAAATCTTTAATATATACTAGCGGCTAGTTCCTGCTTCGCTCGGATATTGATCGAAATAAAAACTAACCTATCTTTTAAGTTGGCTCAAACTGCTATTGAAATCGGTTCAGTAGTTTAGGAGTCCATCGCGGACAAACATCGTGACAGGAGATTTACATATATGGGTCATTACAAGTTAAGAGGTAAAATGTTGTATGAAGTGACGGCATGGCATTTTTTAAAAATATTTTTATTCAAGTATACATTTTAAGTAATTGTAAGTTGAAAACATTTACAAAGTGGCCAGTCAATTTGTTGGTTTTATCTCGTTTTATAAGTGACCAGGGTAAATACTCAGTACAGGATAGATACAAAATGCCCAGGGGAGGATACTTTATGGATAGGGAAAGAGATAGACATATTAAAAACAGGATTATTTTAACAATCAACTTTATTTATTGATTATATTTTAATTATAAATTATTAATAAATCACACTTGTCATTTCTTAGCAGACTTTGCTTATAGAATTAAATGTTTTTAGCGCTAGGTACAAAACATAAAAAAGGTTCTTACTTTTGAAGATATCTTTATGTATAGTATCATATGGTTATCTTCTGGCATTGTTGCCAAAAACTTTAAATGTCATTTTATTACGATATTGGGTGACTGGCCCATCGCTCAAGAAATGTAAAGTCGTAACAGTAGCCGGCAGACAGTCAAGTATGGGCTGTAAATGCGCCCAAATTGCAGGTATGTGCAATAAATTTTGTGACAATGTGCAGTAACATTGGCTTCTTAGCTCTTGATCGACATCTTTAGTATAGACTACAACAGTATGCATAGTTTTTTGCTGTCTTGATCCTCCAAAATGAAAAGATTGTACTTCTAGTTCTGTTTTCTAGATGCCATTTTTTCTGTAAAAAAATCGCATTAAATTGTAAAGTGGTATATACATAATGCCAAGTAAAGGTTCAGAGAAAAATGTAGAAGTATTCATGAAAATGCATACAAATATATCTCCCCTGGACATTAAGTATCACCCTTATCATCAAAAAAGCCAGGGGAAATACGCCAGGCAAGGTACATTTTCGATTGAAATCTAAAATAGCCGTAAAAGTGTTTCTCGTACGCAATTCACAATCAAACGTAACAATGTATGCACTATTCATAGCAAATACTTAAGTCTATATTAGTATTTGAACAAATAATTGTTAAATAAAACTTACCAGAGGAAAGACTGCATTCACTCAACACTTCTACACTAAGCGAGCGGCGTGACTGAAATGACCGTTAAAATGACTGCGCAGTCGGCTTACGCGCCACTTGCTGCTACGTTCACGTTACATCCTATGCACTCAAGGTCACAACTTTCACAAACTAGCAATACAAAACTGATTTTTAAACGGAAACAAAGAGCCAGGGTACGAGACACGAAACACGAAGGACAAATTTCGGCGTTGATATTATTTATGAAAAATTTAAATATAAGTAATTTTACATATCAGACCCTGTGACTAAGTTATTGTTCTGTATAAAATTAACAATGATAAAGTAATTATTAAATTTTAATACTTTCGTAATAACTGGTTTACATATAAAGTCGGGTTGGGGACAGACCAGGGTAGATACTTTTTCCTTATATTCGAGCTTATTGTAACTAAACTACGTACATTTCTATAATAAATTTAAGTGAGCATGAAGAAGACATTTAGTTTTAAGTAATATATAGGTTGATTAGGAAGTTAGTATAAAAAAAAGTATTTTTTCGTTCTGGCCATGGAAAGTACCTCTTAACTTATAATGACCCATATATATTAAGAAGATAAATTACGCGTCACGTTGTTTGTCCGCGATGGGCTCCTAAACTACTGAACCGATTTCAATAAAACTTGCACACCGTGTGCCGTTTGATCCAACTTGAAAGATAGGATAGTTTTTATTCCGATTATTTGTCTTTATATGACAATATCCACGGATATTCGGGGGATATACCTTGATTGCGAATTTAGTTCGAAACCTAGTGTCTCCAGTCTCCTCCCACCTAAATAATTACTACATAAACAAAAGTAATAATTACGACACACAACCGCATATTTTAGAACGCACACTAAGAATTATGACTGCGCTCTTTATGACAACATACATAAAAATGGGCGGAACATTTTCGTATAAACAAATAATTTTGTCTATGTAGAAGGAGTCACTCAACGCTCACACACGTAACTAGGGATTGAAAAGAGTGATTGCAAAATTTATTCGACATTTTATTTTGGGCTGTATTATAATATTTACATTTAAAGACACTTGGCCGATATTAGGGTCTTTATCAGAAGTCTCCATGTTCATACACGAGCGTGGATTATCGGGCGAGAGGAATAGAAACCACAATTTTAGTACAACACACTCTAATCAACTGTTTTACGCTATTTCTACGAAATATCACTTTAAACGCAGTCTCAATACTTAAATAAACGATATACAAACGACACTCCGCCGAACACGTAATGCGCATTTGCGATGCAAACCGATTTCGAGCTAAAAGCCTTAAACTTCAACCACCATCTTCGTTTGCTTCCCGCACGTTGCCCATTAGCGTCCGGAGTTGTGTCAGAGTGGAGAAACGTCCACTGTCATCGCAGCTGTCCCTGTCAGTTACGTTCCTCGCCACTCTAAAATAATCGACGCGCCGTCACATTTATTAAGTTTTACTAATAAACAAATACGTAAATATATTTATATATAAAAATTGATACCCTGTACGACATGTATTATACTCTAAAGAAATGTGTAAAGTTGGAGTAGGAATCAGTTTGCATTTTTTAAAATTAACAGTTTTACGTCAAATGTATACGAAATTACTAGCAGTGCCCCGCGGGTTTAACCGCGTAGTTCTCGTTCCCGTTCTTTTATCGAGATAAAGGTAGCCTAAGCCTATGTGTTCTTCCAAAATATAATCTTACTGTATTTCTAATTACAACTTGATCCGTTCATATGTTTCGATTTTCAATGGGATTTAGCAACAAACATCCAAATACCCAAACGTGCAGACATTAGCATTTGTAATATTAGGTAGTAGGATTTACGATACCAATGACAAAAAAACATTATTATTTTTTTGCTTTCCTGCTTGTACTGGGTAATCTCTGAAACGGCTGGACTAATTTTAAGGGACTTTTAATGAAAGATAGCTGATGGTTTAGCTATAGGGTTAAATAAACATCACTTTATTCCGGTTTGAAGGACTATGTTTCCAGAGAAATTACAGGGCATGGAGATAAAACATTATATCTCAGACTGTCGAACGCCGTAAATCCTAATGCCGTGAATTGGACTATCTGCAAGGAAGAAAGAGAGGCCTTTGCCCAGCAGTGGCACAATCTAGGCTAGTACCTAATAATATTAACATATTATTTTCATCAAGCAAGAGAAAAGTACAGGTTAAATAAACGTAAAAAGTTATGCCTTAGACGAGCAGCTGTCTGGTAGTGAAAGTCCCGTCATAATTGGTACAGCTGTTTGGTAGATTAGCGGAACAAACAAGATAGACAAAAAGTTTTAAAATAGTTTTTTAGCTATAGGTACCGTACATACCGTACATACTTTCATTTGAACTTAGTAAACAGTTGTTAATTTGACATTACAAACGCTCCAGTTTTATTTCTTTGTATATATTGAAAATACATGGAAAAATAGGTAGTTAATTAAAATGAAAAAAACGAACATTGTCCATGTAAATTACCGAAGAAATTTTCAAAGAAATTTTACATCGGCAAAACTCCATTACCCCATCACTAACGCGCCAATTTTGCGGTCATATTAACCGTATCGAGAAGACACTGCCACGCCCTCAAGGCATATCCCCGATATCCGTGACAATATCCGAGCGAAGCCGGAACGGGCCGGTAGTAATTAATATATTTAGCCATCGAAAGTGGTGTTCTTAAAGTTTTATAGATACTGCTTTAAATAGACGTCACAGACGTCTAAGGAAATGTACATACAGTATGGATGTAATGCATTAATTATTGGATGACTTATTGGGAAAATAAGCAGCAACATTGCCATTTAGCGTTGTAATGCCGCTTCCAACTTTTTATTTTAGTAAAGAGACTTATGGAAATTGGTTTCAAATGGCCTCTACTGTCTACCGAATTTATGGCTAGCTCAGAATGCTCTTGGAAGAGATCGCTTTTATCGATAAGGTCGCCAATTGTTCCTTTTTTTTAAAAGTTTTTGTATATTTTTGGAACTTTGTTTACCTACTTGTGAAGTGCAATAAAGAGTTAACCTATCTATCTACATCCCAAAGCTTCAAGGCATACTGATTCTAAGCGCAATCCGATCAACTCAAATTCGGAATGGCAATCCTTGCCTCTATCATCCTAAACGGACAAGGCAAAAGCCGAGAAATTTGATTCCGTATCGAGTTCAGAATCGCTACGCTGATCTCAACCGAACACTGAATTTGATCCTTAACATAAGTTCAGCTATAAATACACGACTATCTAAATATAAACCGGGATGACATCGCCGCCGGCGCCCTGTAGGAGTAATCTTTATTTTTTGGTTTTGGAATCCAAACACACATAAAACATGAAATAAGCCCTGTTCCAGAAGAGCGACATCGTTTCATGGTTGATGTTTCAAAGACACGAACGAAGAGATTTGACTCTACGTTTGTGATAAGAACGTCTAGGCTCTGGAATACGTTGCCTGAGTGGGTTTTCCCCGATGGTTACAATCTTTGTGTCTTCAAATCGAGAGTGAATCGGTTTCTTCTAGGTAAACACGCTCCATCGTGGACATCATGGTCGCTTAACATCAGACGAGATGGCGGTCAAGTGTGAGCCTATAAAAGGTAAAAAAATAAAATAAAGGACACAAACATACCAGGATACCATGTCTATCATAAAATGTCTACCAGGGGTGTACTGCTTAACTACAACGGTATTTGCCTTTGATATAGTTCTGTCTTTTATTTTCTCTTGAAATTGTAGAGAGGATAATATCAACGCTAAACCCGATTTAGTGAAGCGGTAAAAGGGCGGAAGTCCAGAGAATTGATTTTGATCTCTTTTTATTTTACCTGGAAATTATAGAGAGGGTAATATGTAAGCTATAACGGTTCTAGATAGGCGGTCAAAGAGCGGATCACTGCTCGGGATGTGTGAGCCAGTTAAGACTTGTTCGCACCTTTGGGATGGATCGGCTAAGTATCAGCTGTAGGCTCCGGAATCGATTGAAAGACGTGCCAAAAGGCTCATAGGCAATGACACTCGTGTGCGTAAAAGACTTCAAAGTCTTTATCATCACCACAAAATTGCTAGTTTATCGGGTTTTTACCGGATACACTTAGGAGAGTGTGCAACTGATCTGCATGATCTAATACCACCTTGCCCTTTCTTTTATCGGCCTTCTCGTATCTCAAAAAAGCGACATCGTTTCATGGTTGATGTTCCAAAAACACAAACGAAAAGATTTGACTCCACGTTTGTCACAAACGTCTAGGTTGTGGAATGCGTTGCCTGAGTGGGTTTACCCCGATAGTTACAATCTTGGTGTCTTCAAATCGAGAGTGAATCGGTTTCTTCTAGGTAAGCACGCTCCATCGCAGATCGCATCATCGCTTGACATGAGGCGAAATGGCAGTCAAGAGCGAACCTATTACAGTTAAAAAAAAGAAAGACTAAATGATCTAACTATTATAAGATTACACTTACCGCCATCTCGTCTGATATTAAGCGACGATGAGGTCTATTATCAAGCGTGCTCACCCAAAAGAAACCGATTCACTCTCAATTTGAAATCACCAAGATACGTTTACATGGTCGGGGGTCATATCAGGATGAGACTTCATCTCCGATTGAGCTTTATAATCGACTTGGCGTCCCTGAAAGGGTCATTACTAGGTCCATCCTTAATTTTCCCTACTGGCGACAGCCCAATCAGAGGTCATCTCGAATAAGGATGGGATGATACAAACATCCATAATTTTACAGTTTTTTTGTATTGATAGGATTGCACTTCACCGCCATCTCGCCGCGATGTTAAACGACGATGCGGTCGATTATGGAGTATGCTGAACTAAAATAAATCGGTTCATTTTTCGAAAACACTTAAATTATATTCAACATTAAATAGAGAAATGTTCTCGCAACACATTCCAAAGTTTAGATATCTATCACAAAAATGCAGTCAAACCATCTTTTTTCCGCGGTTTTGGAGCAATAACCGTAAAACGATGTCGCTTTTATTTCACGTTTCAGGCAGCGAACCATTGGTCCTTCAGATGATCTCAGTACGTCGACAACTTCTTTATCTTGCCTCGCCTGGTATAAGACGAATTTGTCTAAAATCATACGTTTACTACCTTGCCCAAATAGTCATGAGTAGGGGGTAGTGATCTTGAAATAGATGAGATCGAGTGAGTTCACGAACGCTCTCTACATACATCTCACCCCCTACTAATATTAGTCCAAGCTACTGTAACTGTAAGCGACTGTAAACCTAGTTATATTATAAACCGGTGAAATAATGTCAAGAAATATTTAAATGTTGTTACGAGGGTCAAACTGAAAGTTCTTAGAACTGGCCACTTATAAACAATATAATAAAAAAATAATTCTATAATTTGAAAATAGAACTCTTTGCCAATATTACTGAGTATATACTTCATTCATTTGTCATTTGTATTACGATTTGGCGGCAAATTGAAAATTGTCTGTGTCACGTCAACATGAATTTAACACGAGAAAATTTTCGTGCAATGATTTTTTATGACTTTCGATGTCATTTAAGTCAACAAGAAAGTTATGATAGACTACGATTGGCCTTTCACGATGAAGCCCCATCTCGTGCGACTGTTTACAACTGGTTTAATGAGTTTAAACGTGGTCGCACTAATCTCACTGATGATTTACGTGAGGGACGGCCTTCTACGGCGACGACTGAAGATAACATCTGTGTTGTGCGGCGTATGATAGAGACTGACAAAAGAGTGACCTATCAGCAGATTCGGACAAGCTTAGGCATCGGTATGAGTCAAGTGCACAAAATCCTACACGAACATTTAGCGGTCAGGAAGCTTTGCGCCCGGTGGATACCTCATAATTTGACTGAGGCTCAAAACTCCATCGTGTGGATTGGTGCCGTAAAATGATTGAAAGATTTAACGGAGGTGACTCAAATGCTGTGTTCGACATACTAACAGGTGACGAAAGCTGGATTTACTGTTATGATCCTGAAACCAAAAGACAATCTGCTCAGTGGGTGTTTCCTTTCGAGGAGTTGCCAACTAAAGTGAAGAGAGATCGAAGTGCGGGGAAAAAAAATGTGGCCTCGTTCTTTGGAAGGATAGGTCATTTCGTAACAATTGTGTTAGAGGATCAAAAACAGTTTCTGCAGAATGGTACACTACCAATTGTTTGCCACTTGTCTTGGAAAAGTTCGAGAGAAACGACCTCGCAGTAGGATCCTCCTTCACCACGACAACGCCTCATCGCACACCGCCAAGCGAACGATCGACTATTTGGCGACATCAAACGTTGAATTACTGGGTCACCCGCCGTATAGCCCCGACATCGCGCCTTGTGATTTTTATTTATTTTCAAAAATTAAAGAAAAACTTAAAGGAAAGCGGCTTATGAATGCTGAAGAAGCGGTGGCTACGTATCGCGATGCCATTGAAGAGACCCCTAAGGACGAGTGGGCAAAGTGCTTTTCCCAGTGGTTCCATCGCATGCAGCGGTGTATTGACGTGAATGGACAATACTTTGAAAAGATATAATAAAACTAATAACTGGCTAATGTAATCAGTTTTTGATTTTCTAAGAACTTTCAGTTTGACCCTCGTATACAATGGTTTTCAAACAAAAACGTGGAATGGACGCAGTTTTCCGCGTTCCATTGTTACAAGGGAAATAGGAAAATGTCACTTTTTATTCAGTCTGTTGATTGGAATAGTTTTTTTCCCGGTTTCTTTGTTTAATTTAAACTACGAGTATCTATATAGTATATAAAGAAGGATGTTATAGTTACTCTTATGACGTCTGTGGTAGGTTTTTACTTCTATTTGCAGTTTGTAGGTTTTTGCAGTGCCTATGACAATCTGTTTAGGCAGTACGAGGTTTTTGCAGTACCTATGACAATCGGTTTAGGCAGTACGAGGTTTTTGCAGTGCCTATGACAATCGGTTTAGGCAGTACGAGGTTTTTGCAGTGCCTATGACAATCGGTTTAGGCAGTACGAGGTTCTCGCAGTGACTATGACAATCGGTTTAGGCAGTACGAGGTTCTTGCAGTACCTATGACAATCGGTTTAGGCAGTACGAGGTTTTTGCAGTGCCTATGACAATCGGTTTAGGCAGTACGAGGTTCGTGCAGTGACTATGACAATCGGTTTGGGCAGTACGAGGTTCTTGCAGTGACTATGACAATCGGTTTAGGCAGTACGAGGTTCTTGCAGTGACTATGACAATCGGTTTAGGCAGTACGAGGTTCTTGCAGTGCCTATGACAATCGGTTTAGGCAGTACGAGGTTCTTGCAGTACCTATGACAATCGGTTTAGGCAGTACGAGGTTTTTGCAGTGCCTATGACAATCGGTTTAGGCAGTACGAGGTTCGTGCAGTGCCTATGACAATCGGTTTAGGCAGTACGAGGTTCTTGCAGTGCCTATGACAATCGGTTTAGGCAGTACGAGGTTCTTGCAGTGCCTATGACAATCGGTTTAGGCAGTACGAGGTTCTTGCAGTGACTATGACAATCGGTTTAGGCAGTACGAGGTTCTTGCAGTACCTATGACAATCGGTTTGGCAGTACGAGGTTTTTGCAGTGCCTATGACAATCGGTTTAGGCAGTACGAGGTTCTTGCAGTGCCTATGACAATCGGTTTAGGCAGTACGAGGTACTTGCAGTGCCTATGACAATCGGTTTAGGCAGTACGAGGTTCTCGCAGTGACTATGACAATCTGTTTAGGCAGTACGAGGTTCTCGCAGTGACTATGACAATCTGTTTAGGCAGTACGAGGTTTTTGCAGTGACTATGACAATCTGTTTAGGCAGTACGAGGTTTTTGCAGTGACTATGACAATCGGTTTAGGCAGTACGAGGTTCTTGCAGTGACTATGACAATCGGTTTAGGCAGTACGAGGTTCTCGCAGTGACTATGACAATCGGTTTAGGCAGTACGAGGTTCTCGCAGTGCCTATGACAATCGGTTTAGGCAGTACGAGGTTCTTGCAGTGCCTATGGCAATCGGTTTAGGCAGTACGAGGTTCTTGCAGTGACTATGACAATCGGTTTAGGCAGTACGAGGTTCTTGCAGTACCTATGACAATCGGTTTAGGCAGTACGAGGTTTTTGCAGTGCCTATGACAATCGGTTTAGGCAGTACGAGGTTCTCGCAGTGACTATGACAATCTGTTTAGGCAGTACGAGGTTTTGCAGTGACTATGACAATCGGTTTAGGCAGTACGAGGTTCTTGCAGTGACTATGACAATCTGTTTAGGCAGTACGAGGTTCTCGCAGTGACTATGACAATCTGTTTAGGCAGTACGAGGTTTTTGCAGTGACTATGACAATCGGTTTAGGCAGTACGAGGTTCTTGCAGTGACTATGACAATCGGTTTAGGCAGTACGAGGTTCTCGCAGTGACTATGACAATCGGTTTAGGCAGTACGAGGTTTTTGCAGTGCCTATGACAATCGGTTTAGGCAGTACGAGGTTCTCGCAGTGACTATGACAATCTGTTTAGGCAGTACGAGGTTCTCGCAGTGACTATGACAATCTGTTTAGGCAGTACGAGGTTTTTGCAGTGACTATGACAATCGGTTTAGGCAGTACGAGGTTCTTGCAGTGACTATGACAATCTGTTTAGGCAGTACGAGGTTTTTGCAGTGCCTATGACAATCGGTTTCGGCAGTACGAGGTTCTCGCAGTGACTATGACAATCTGTTTAGGCAGTACGAGGTTCTCGCAGTGACTATGACAATCTGTTTAGGCAGTACGAGGTTTTGCAGTGACTATGACAATCGGTTTAGGCAGTACGAGGTTCTTGCAGTGACTATGACAATCGGTTTAGGCAGTACGAGGTTCTTGCAGTGCCTATGACAATCGGTTTAGGCAGTACGAGGTTTTTGCAGTGCCTATGACAATCGGTTTAGGCAGTACGAGGTTCTCGCAGTGACTATGACAATCTGTTTAGGCAGTACGAGGTTCTCGCAGTGACTATGACAATCGGTTTAGGCAGTACGAGGTTCTTGCAGTGCCTATGACAATCGGTTTAGGCAGTACGAGGTACTTGCAGTGCCTATGACAATCGGTTTAGGCAGTACGAGGTTCTCGCAGTGACTATGACAATCTGTTTAGGCAGTACGAGGTTTTTGCAGTGCCTATGACAATCGGTTTAGGCAGTACGAGGTACTTGCAGTGCCTATGACAATCGGTTTAGGCAGTACGAGGTTCTTGCAGTGACTATGACAATCGGTTTAGGCAGTACGAGGTTCTTGCAGTACCTATGACAATCGGTTTAGGCAGTACGAGGTTTTTGCAGTGACTATGACAATCGGTTTAGGCAGTATGAGGTTCTTGCAGTGACTATGACAATCGGTTTAGGCAGTACGAGGTTCTTGCAGTACCTATGACAATCGGTTTAGGCAGTACGAGGTTTTTGCAGTGCCTATGACAATCGGTTTAGGCAGTACGAGGTTCTTGCAGTGACTATGACAATCGGTTTAGGCAGTACGAGGTTCTCGCAGTGACTATGACAATCGGTTTAGGCAGTACGAGGTTCTTGCAGTGACTATGACAATCGGTTTAGGCAGTACGAGGTTCTCGCAGTGACTATGACAATCGGTTTAGGCAGTACGAGGTTCTTGCAGTGCCTATGACAATCGGTTTAGGCAGTACGAGGTTCTCGCAGTGACTATGACAATCGGTTTAGGCAGTACGAGGTTCTTGCAGTGCCTATGACAATCGGTTTAGGCAGTACGAGGTTTTTGCAGTGCCTATGACAATCGGTTTAGGCAGTACGAGGTTCTCGCAATGACTATGACATTCGGTTTAGGTAGTACGACATTCTTCCAGTGCCCATGACAATCGGTTTAGGCAATATGTGGCTTCGTTAGTGGCTGAACCGATTGTCATGTGCACTGCAAATAGAAGTGAATACCTATAACCATTTCAACCACCAGGAGACCTATCTAAAAAGATAAAATGGTATAACATAGTAAGATTCCGTCATTTGGAAGCTGCTGTCCGAGTGCAGGTGAAGGTAGCGGGTTGCAACCCTTTCGTTTGATATCCATATTGAAGTAGGTTGTAAAGAAATATTTTGTCCGCCATTTTGTGGAGGCGGCCATTTTGTATCCATATTAACCAAACATAGATAGCTAAGAACATCCGCACGGATATTACTTAACTTTGAAATAAAAAAAACCGCATCGAAATCGGGCCATCCGTTTGAGCTCTACGGTGCCACAGACAGACAGACATCGACGTCAAACTTATAACACCCCCTTTTTTTGGTCGGCGGTTAAAAAACGCGCATAAAATAAGTTTTTTTTAATGAAACCTAGCTAGATCGATTTGTCGTCCCCGAAAACCTATGCATACATCATTTCATGAAAACCGTTCTAGCCGTTTTCGAGATTCAGATTCTATATAAACATATATGCCTACATATGGGCAAGAATTGCACGTTTAAAGGTATGAGTACCTGTTTGACCGAGCGTTGCTCGGTTTAAATGCGTTTAAAAAGGGCTCTAAGTAAAAGATTTTCTCTTAAAAAAAATAACAAAAAGAAAAAACCCGAGTGTAACCATCAGGATGCCCATGCGGTAGTTGCAATCTCACGGCACACGGGGACCTTCACATACTACGCTGACGACACCGACGACGCCATCGGTCGGTTCGTGCGGCGAGCGTGGGCTGCATCACCGAAGACCTTCCGCGATTTAAACCTACAGATGGCCATCAGGGACAGAAATGCGGCCGTTGTGGAGGCCCTGGTCCGGGAGGAGGCAGCTTAGGCAAATGGCAAAAGGCAATTAGGCAAACACTCGATGTCGATTACTAGCGGAATCCCAACCGGTAGTGATCGGCTCTACAGACGAGCACTAGAATTAGATTTTAAATGTGCCCAAATCCCTCCTATTTTCCTCTTCTCCTTATCCAAGAAATGTGTAAAAAAAAGATAATTGTAATGACAAAGATCACGGACCCCGGAGTCTGTGGAGTGGATAATTTAAATAAATAAAAAAACCACCAGGATTCGAACTGGGGCCTGTTGACTCCGAGGGCGAGCATATTCCGTCTGAGCCATTTAGACTTAAAGAAATAGTGGCGAAACATGTTATCGTATTCTAATGACATTGTAGGAGTTTTTCATTGTCTAAAAACGCGCATAAAATGATGGTTTTAAAAAATAAAACCTATGTACCTAGATCGATGTATCGTCCCCGAAACTCCCTGTATACATGATTTCATGAAAATCGTTCGAGCCGTTTCCGAGACTCAGATTCTATATATATATACCTACATACATATATATATACCTACAAGAATTGCTCGTTTAAAGGTATAAGATACAAGTTTGCATAGTAAGATTTCTCCTATCGTTGTGTGTACTAGCGCTATCACGATCCACTTCAGCGGATGAATGGACCGACTCATTAGCCGTGTAATTACACTGCTGATAACACTACGCTGCGGAGGCTCCAATCCTACAATGTAATCAGATAAATGCGATGCGATCTATTCTCTCTAGACGCAGTACGCGCTGAGAAAGACGCTGTCGGGCAGCACAATATGTAAATCGTGTACCTAGTGACTTTTCTATTTACAAGAACAAAATTAAAATTTTGATTAACCCCGACTACTTCAGATTTGTTACCTGTACAATATTGTTTGACATGACACATGACAGATGAACATTTCATGTCTTCACCGCGTATATGATATCACGGTGAAAGAAGATATCACAGACTGAAATCGGTTCAGTCATTCCTTTTTCTAAATCTGTGTTCAAACAAAACACCTTTCAGACACCTGGCGTAGCACCTGTCTGAAATTGTTTTGTACCAACACAGATTCTCAGAAAAAAAAACCGATTTCAGTCGTTCTTTCAAGGTTTTATATTCAAGAGGTATGTAATCTGTGATATTCAATGACGCAATCTTAGACACATGCTGTCATGTGTCATGTCAAACAATATTGTACAGGTAACAAATCTGAAGTAGTCGGGGGTTAATCAAAATTTTTAATTTTGTTCTTGTAAATAGAAAAGTCACTAGGTACACGATTTACATATTGTGCTGCCCGACAGCGTCTTTCTCAGCGCGTACTGCGTCTAGAGAGAATAGATCGCATCGCATTTATCTGATTACATTGTAGGATTGGAGCCTCCGCAGCGTAGTGTTATCAGCAGTGTAATTACACGGGATCCTGATGAGTACTATATAATGTACCACGGGCAACGCCGGGGCGGACATCTAGTTATAGTATAATACTCATCAGGATCCCATACATATAAAACAGTGAAAGAATGACTGATATCGGTTCAGTCATTCCTGAGAATATCGCTTTCAAAGAAAACACCACTTCAGCTACCTGCTACGCCACCTGTCGGAAATTGTTTTTTTTTTTTAACTATAATAGGTTCGCACTTGACCACCATCTCGCCTGATGTTAAGCGACGATGCGGTCTACGATGGAGCGTGCATACCTAGAAAAAACCGATTCACCCTCGATTTGAAGACACCAAGATTGTAACCATCAGGGAAAACCCACTCAGGCAACGCATTCCACAACCTAGACGTTCTTATCACAAACGTGGAGTCAAATCTCTTCGTTCGCGTTTTTGGAACATCGACCATGAAACGATGCCGCCCTTTTGTGGTTGTACCAACACAGATTTAGAAAAAAAAAGAAGGGGTAAAACCGCCGTGTACTAGTAGTAAATAATAATGTTCTCAGTTGCGGAAAATTACATGTTTATTTTGTTAGAGAAGTTTGGTTACTTCACTGTCAATGTCACCCTAAAGTGGCGATCACGGACTTCGCACGTCAACCCACGCAACGAAAGTTCTCAAAAAGCATTATTTGTATCCGTTTTTGTTACATTCTTCATCAATACTCTGCTCCTATTTATAATAACGTAACGTATAGCGCGATAAATGGACTATCCAACAGAAAAAATATCTTTCAATTCGGACCAGTAGTTCCCGAGATCCTAGCGTTCAAACAAACAAACTCTTCAGCTTTATAATATTAGCATTGATATCTGTTACTCTGAAAACACGTCATTGCGTGTCAAGAAATAGTTTATATAAACAGTTATAATTGTATCACTGTGTAAGATGTCTGTAGTAATTACGTAGATAACGATACCGCGACCAGTGTTTCCACTTTAATCATTACTTTCCCCTCGCCTCAATTAAGATTTCCCCTTTTTTCCCCTCACAAATTATTCTGGTATAGTTTTGGGACCCCCCCCCCTCCCTCAGGAGAGATTCAAAGTTTAAAATTACAACTAATCTCAAATGCCTCATCCAAAAACCATATTATACGAATAATTGCCATATTGAAACTGAGGAAAATTTTCCTCACTTTGATGAAGTTTTTGTATTTGTTTGATTAGGCATGATTTCCCCTTTACATCTCTTTCCCCTTTTTATTCCCCTCTGGACCCTAATTTCCCCTCAAACGGGGAAGTTCCCCTCATTGTGGAAACACTGACCGCGACCCGTTTCAGGACTGACTGGGTCAATTCATTAACCGTGAAATTGACAATCGCTAATAACGCGTCATTGTCAAGGCTACTACAATCGCACGGTGATATAATGACGCGTTAAACTTGGAGTTTGACATAATGAACCGGGACTTAAAATAGTTTTTTGACGTGACAACGTCTAATAAACCGATGAACGCCGGCTGCATGCACGAAAAAGTGTCCCGTTATGTCCCGTTACGCTCATTGTACGCTTGCGCCGCATCTATCAATGTTTTGTTATGACGTCACGTTAAACTAAATCGTCCGTAAACCAGCAGACTTTACAGACAACTAATTTTTTTTTATGATTTTTGAAGTTACGCATAGTTCTACTAGCATCGCTCCGCAGTTTCACCCGCGTAATTCCTGATGCCGTTATTTTTACTTATGTGTTATTCCAAACCATTAATATCCATCTATGTACCAAATTTTATCCAAATCCCTTCAGTAGTTTTTGCGTGAAAGAGTAACAAACGTTATTTTTCACGTAAAACTACTGTATCAATATAATATTTGTACAAACTTCCGCGTTTGTAATATTAGTCGGTAGTACGAGAGTACGATTGGCGCGATAGGGTAAAATTAATAGAGGAAGCGCTAGTTCAGACGCGGCGAGAACCCCGCGTTTACAAATCGCGCGGTTTGAACCCGCAAAATTGTGATGCTATTCAGACACCGGTGGTTATTATGCGATTTTCGTGCGGGAATAACGTCAGTTTGAAAATGGAGGTCGATGAAGAAGTGTGTTTACTGTGGTTGCTCCTTAAAAAAAGAAAAGAAAAAGGTGGTATTGGGTCCATGGGACTGACTAGCAGAGATGTATAAGATACCCTATACAAAGTATCTGAAATACAAGATGCAAGATACTTAAGAAAAAAGTATTTCAGATACCAGATACAAATACTTTTCTAAAAAGGTATCTGAAATACTAGATACAAAATACGTATCTTACAAATACTTTTTTAAGATAAAATACTTTTGTAAGAAAATAACGTATAATTGAACTTAAGTTTATTCATACGAGAAAACAATTTTCGAATAAGTATATCGCGTTGATAACAAGGATCAGGTAAATGAGAATATAGTTAGTGTTTAGTGTATAAATCAAGGAAAAACTAAACTTCTAAACTAATTTTTCAATAGTTATTCGGTCCAATTTTCCAGATGCATTAACTAACTAAATAAATAACTAACTTTGTAATCCCATGTATAAATGTATAATACTGCAAAGTTATTATTACATATGAAGTTAATTAATAAGCGAGCTTGTGTTTGTGTTTTCATGCGATGGCCAAGTCAATATATCTATTTAAATGTTAAAGATTTTTTGTACTGCAATGACTACTATTAGACCTTTTACAAGAACAAAATTAAAAATTTTGATTAACCCCCGACTACCTCGGATCTCGGATTATCTGTAAAACGTTCTACTAGTCAAGCCCTTTCATTTGATACCCATATAAGTTAAGTCCCTAAGGGAGTTGTGACCAAAGAAATGTATTTCGCTATTAGGCGAAATTTGTGGTAGCGGCCATTTTGGATTTAAATTTGTCATAATGCAAAGTACTCTATTAGTCAAGCCCTTTCATTTGATACCCATATTGAGGTAGGTTGTGAAGAAATATTTTGTCCGACATTTACCACAGTTAATATCGATTCAAAATGGCCGCCTCCACAAAATGACAGATAGACAGAAGGTCCCTTAGGGACTGACCAAATTCATAATAATTGACTTGGTATTACATGGATCTCAGAAAATTTTACGTTAGAACAACTGGCGAGACTTCTTTTTTTACGAGGATTGTTGTTTTTGACCCCCGACCAAAAAAGGGTGTTATAAGTTTGACGTCGATGTCTGTCTGTCTGCCTGGCTATCTGTCTGTCTGTCTGTGTGTGTGTGTGTCTGGCTGTGGCACCGTAGAGCTCAAACGGATGGGCCGATTTCGATGCGTTTTTTTTTTTAATTTGAAGGATAATATCAGTGCGGATGTTCTTAGCTATGTTTGGTTAATATCGATTTAAGATGGAGCCTCCACATAATAGCGGACAAAATATTTCTTCACAACCTACCTTAATATGGGTATCAAATGATAGGGCTTGACTAGTAAAATACTATACACTATAACAATTTCAAATCCAAGATGGCCGCCATCACAAAATGACGAATTACATTATTTTTTCACCACTACCTCAATGTGGGTATTAAACGAAAGGGCTTAACTAGTATAACATATAATATAAAAGTATAATAGAATTTTTAGCACTATGTTAAATTTCAAATCCAAGATGGCCGCCACTACACAATGGCGAAATACATTTCTTTTTTCACAACTACCTCAATATGGCATCAAATGAAAGGGCTTGACGAGTAGAATGTTGTAAATATAACGAATCTGAGGTAGTCGGGATTTAATCAAATTTTTTAATTTTGTTCTTGTTTATGAAATTATTTTATGTTTTAACATTAGATATATTGGATGTTTGTTGCTCAATTACGTCGTAGTAATCGACATGGAAATAAAACATCGATGTTTTTTCGGATGTAACATCCGATTGTCACATAGATATATCCTGCTAGTCCTACTAATATTATAAATGTTGTTGTATGGATGTTTGTCGCTCAATCACGTCGTAACTTTGGAACACTTTCAACTCCAGCCTGGAAGACATTTTTATCCCAAAAAATAACGGGAACTACATGGGTAATACCGTGGGGTACTGCTAGTTAATATCATAAAAAGAAAAGATTTTATTCTTTAGTGCGAGAGATGAAACACATTTTTTCTTATTTTGCACACAACATAACTTGGATTAATACATTTATCATCTGAGTATATCACTTTTACTGACTCACCTTATTTACTATATTTATTATTTTAAATATCGATGTTTTAAAATTAACAATACATCGGTTTGATTCGATGCATCGTAAGAAAACATCGAGTGTTTTAAAAAACATCGATATATGTATATATGGTCCATTCCTACTCCTGTGCCAGTTTAAATTAAAATAACAGTAAACAAATTTCGTAATTTTTTTGTACAGAAAATATCCAATTTTTTTAGATATCTATGTTTTTTTGCACATCGATGTTTTACGTTCGATGTTAACATCGATGTTTTTCTAATATCGATGATCTCTATTCGAAACACCATACAACACGTGCATACGAAAAAAAATACGGAATTAGTGACAGTGACAGGAATGAAGATGGGACATCTTAGTCGATGACATTTGTAGAACGATAGTGTCGCCATCTGTCATTTGGTTCCCGACCATATCCGCGAATTTTTTTTAAACGACGCGTTTCGTTCATTTGCTTTCGGAGAGAAAAACTGCTTTTTTTTAGTTTATTTTAGTAAAAGTATCTTACGGAAAAAGTATCTTCAAAATACTAAGATAACCGGAAAATGTATCTAAATACAAGATACAAAATAGAAAAATTAAAAAGTATTTGAAATACAAGATGTAAATACGTATTTTGTATCTTGTATCTGTATTTTAGATACTTTTATCTAAGATACGTCACATCTCTGCTGACTAGTACATAGTCAGATCGTAATGTTATATCCCAATTTAAGTACTAACTAAGCTAACCGCGCGGTATCCGCAACGCAACTGAACGCGAAGTAAAGACTCCATAGTAATAGAAATGCGCGGGAGCAGCGCGATTCCATTTTCTGGCGGTTGGGTTGCGGTAACGGCGCGGCTTGATTAACCGCGCGATTATGTCTGAACGATTACTAACTAACTCATATAAATAAGACCCGCGCGATTTCCATGCGATTGTGTAATCGCGCGGTTCCCGCCGTGTCTGAACTAGCGCTAAACGTCTATGATGCGCGCACACATCGTCACGAAAACCCGACACCCTGAAGTTTGCTAATCAACGTGTTTTTTGTAGTAGTAGGGCTCTTTGCAGATTTCGCCTGGGGAAGTACCACACCTTTGCCAGTTATTCTGCCGACGCGCAATAATGTGGAAACAGCATTGTGTTCCGGTTTGAAGGGCAATGTTATCAGAGAGATAACAAGCTTAGAGATGAAACATCTTAAATCTCTGGGTAACGAGCGCAGTGCAATGTTAGGTAATAATTTGTACTCTTTATGTTGCAATAACGTACCGCCAGGCATATTGCTCCGTCTGGTCACTATATTTTGAAAATAAAAATCCTTGATTGCCATCGTACAGGCAAATTTACGAAATATGACCTAGTGTAATTTTCTAAATGTATCAAATTTAAACAACCTGTGTGATGTTTGAGTAAACAATCCGATATACTAATTGCTCGATATTTTCATTCATGAATCCATTTGCTAGGAGCCGGTGCATTCATAATTTTTTAACAAACATTGTCCTGTGCCAAATATTTTATTTATTTTATTTAGTGGGAATAATCTAGACATATAAATAAGTAAAACATGCTATCACTATGTACAGGTAGGTGTACCTACATATGTATGCGTGTTTGCCATAAGAATATAACTATTCACTTAGTGCATTTGTTTTTTATTTACAACTAGCGGTCCACTCTGCTTTAGCCCGTGGGGATGAGCCTCAGGGATCACGTCCATATTCCAGTGAAATAATTTTAAATCGGTCCAGTAGTTCCTGAGATAGCGCGTTCAAACAAAGAATTCTTCAGGTTTATAATATTTGTAGATAGTGGCAGACGAGCAAAACGTGTGCATGGTGTGAAGCATCACCCTTGCCTTTCCCAATAAAGGCCAGTGCCACACAGTCACTAGAACTAGGAAAGATGTGAAACTTCCCAAGGCGGTATCTGCAAAGAAGTCATATCACTACAAAAATGTGTGAATGTATGTATATTATGTGCAGAAATCATCTCTACTTCGCCAAACGATTTCGTTCTACTTATACCTCTACATTATTTTGAACACTTTTTTTACAGAGTCAACCTTGAAAATTTTTCATGAAAAAATTACAGCTGTTACAAACAAAAATGCACTTTGAACCCGACAAACTGTATGAAACAGACGATCTTATCAATCAATGACTAGCATTTATCCGCGAATTCGTGCGCGTAGTATGAAAAATGCCGTCATGTTCTTCGGAGTGAAAAGCCGATATGTGTTATTCCAAATCTTTGCTTGACCGCAGGGGTGTTGCTTACCATGCACACAGGCACATGCCCTGCTCGTCTCGTTACTCTTCGCTATAAAAAAAGTAGGATAAATAATTGATAGAGTGACAAAAGTACAAATATTATTATCGGGATTGTGTATGTTTGTCTCAATTGTGGAGTCAACATGTGAACCGGGCGAGGTCAGTGCGCTGATAGGTTGTAAAAACCGCGGCGTGAGGTCCGAGAGATCAATTGCTGTAATCAGATGAAGCGGTAAACTGTGAGTTATGGCGGCGCTCTGACTCATGCTCCACGTCCCAGTTTATATTGGATGTGGCAAGAGACACCAGCGTAGTTGACTGGCCTCTTTTTCCACTTTTCTTTTTTCTTTCTTTTTTTTTAATGCTTTATTCTTTTCTTTTTATCTTTTGTGTTTTATTGGCACAATTTTTTTTCGGGGTAACGCATCTCCCGCCATCCAGGGACACGGCGAGGCATGTTAAGACACCGCGGAGTGTTGATGGCCTAACCGGAACCCTGCCTAAAATCCCCGCAGGTTTCTTCAGCTGTGGCTTGTTGGCAGAGTCGCGATAACGCTATCGCATTCAACTGCGACTTTGCCATCGCCTTTGCGAACCCACCTCGTGAGGAGACGTACCCCTTGCGTTTGACTTCAGTCACACGCTTAAAACCACAATCACTTCATCGGGAAAGCCTATCCTTAGGTGGGTTGCCGGACTGCCCTAACCATCCGACGATACAAACACTCCAGTAGAGACGGGATGTGATCCACCTTCGGATTCGACCCCGTGTCCACTTCTGCCTCCGCGTATGAGCGAGAGGCTTGCTTTCTCGCTCCTCTGCGTCACTCGACTTCGAACTGTCGAGCATCTCGGTAACAAAGATGGTCGGCTGTGAGAGGTTGACTCTAGGGATAGCCACGGTTCTTCACTTGGCCGCATCGCCGTCGACTTGTAGCCCAAAGCCCTGGCAAGCGGGTCCACCTCGGACGATCCATCTATCATCACATCCACCCGCGTTCAACGGTCTCCCTTTAAGAATGACTATTGCTGGACCTGGACTATTACTCTGCCAAATAGATCTATCATAAAAAAAATATGTAATTAATTTTTATTTACAAGAAGATTTACAATATCACTATACAACAAGAATTTTAACAATATGCACAATATTTTGTCCTTTAGGTTTATTGCATAATCAGTTTCCGGTGAGCCCCAAATTAGGCAGAGCCTGTATCTTGGGCACCCTGTCAGCAGTTACCTGACCAGTTTGCTTTGATAACACATTTATCTCATCCGAGTAACGTTCCACGTCATTCCAGTCCACCCCCAACCAACTTCTACGCGTGGTCTTCGAAGGACGAGATTCACGTACAGAAGTTCGTCCTTCCCCGGCCGGGATTAGCTTTCACACAGCAAGATGCCGCCGTGGCAAGTTGTTGTGTAAAGCCAAGTATTCACGTAAATAGTTCGAATAAATGAATTGAAGCGAATGGCTAGAGGTGGCGGTACCCGAGCCTTGCACCTCAGATTTTACTTTCCACCGCATTTTAGTTTAATCGGAACGAATGCTGTTAGTTTACTATAAAAATCTCGCCAAGTCGTCGACTGTAACATAATAGTGTTCAAATAAATAACAAAATGTAATATAATAAACCAGTGTAAGTAAGGGTGGCCGAGAATAAAGACCGGCCTTCTTGACATTTGATTTTCCCGGAAAAGGCATAGAAATAACCACGGGCGAGAGCAAACATTCGATACCCGGTGACCGGTGACGTAACGAGCGAGCCTTCACGGAGTACAAGGATATTTATTTTATCTTCAGACGGCACATCTTTATAAATCGTACCTTCGGTGAGACAAGGCCACAATGCACAATTATTACAGGTTATTTTCAAGAGTAGCCATGGTTTTAGTATTAAAATTAACGTGGTTGTTACACATATTTAATTGGATAACGGGACACTCACGTATATACGGTCGGTCAATCCGACTCGAGTTTCGGCCGCGTCCGGCGGCCTTTTTCAAAGCGAGTGCACACGCGCGGTGGCTGCCCGTTTTTAAATTTGTGCACTCGCCTTAAAAAAAGCCGCCGGACGCGGCCGAAACTCGAGTCGGATTGACCGACCGTATATACGTGAGTGTCCCGTTATCCAATTAAATAGTAGCCATGATTCTATATGAAAATGTGGAGTTGACCACATTTGAAAATAACCCCTTGCAATTGAATGTAATATCTTGCCGTTTTTCAGTAGGTTTTTAATATACGAAAATATACATATAAAAACTTAATTATAAATACGAGTAAATATAAATATTGGTGGACAATTCACACACAATTCGGTTGTATGTTTATTATACGTGCAATAGTTTCGCCAATTGTGAATCTATTTTGATAATTATTTTTATGTTTGGTGGAGCGCACTTCAGACCCCTTTTTAATTTTGTAAAACCCAGTTTTTGAAATATCAACAAAAATCTAAAATTTGCATACTTCTTTCACTTAATAATGATATTCTTTTTTCTTTTACAGGTAAGCAAATTACAAGTACCTGACGTGTGGTAATGTAAGTCCTGAAAATTTGTGCGTTTATAAAAAGGCGTTTGTCTTCCAAAACATTGTTACTAAGACACTGTAACTTCCTAAGTCGTCGTATTTTATTCAGCTGCTGTAACATTCTACTTAAACGTCCGTTATTTAAGCATTCTAAGAAATGAAATTAATTAATTATATTTTAATTCGTATCTCAATACCACATATTAAACATTACTGAGTAGTGTGAGAATTTTGATATTTTATTAAAATTGAGACTATCTGTCTATCTGAGATTCTGCAAAATAATGCCTAGCATTACTGAAATGTAGCGTAGCGTACAATGAAGGCTGTCTTCAGAAAGAATTGTTAGCCATAAAAACGAAATCAGCAATAAGAAGCAGCGAAGGGGATACCGCCAGAATACGAATGATAAGTTTAACTCTGATAAAATGTACGGCGGAACGGTTATTCCGGAAACTAGACAAGCTTTATTTTATCTTAGCTTTACTTTATCTGAACCTTATTTTATCTTAATCTCTTAAATAATTGTACGACAAAACACTGGTATTTCTCAGGAAATGTCAGTCGCAGGAGTATTTTTTATGGTTTGAAATTTTGGTAGAAAGAGATTTTGTTAAAGCGTAGTATAATTACTTCCTATCTTGCATGCCCAGACGAACAGCCCATGATTTCTGACAGAACGGGACTACGCGGGTGAAACCGGGGGCGCTAATTAAGGGGCCATCCGCAAAATTCGTAATACTACAAGGGGTAGGAAGGGGGTAGATAAAGTGTTACATTGTGGGGCAAGGGGCGGGGAGGGGTCCCAAATTTTGATACGTCACATTAAAAAAAATGTCGTATTTCATATCTAAATAGGTAGGGTGGAGGTCTCGAAAATGTAATCAACAGTGACAAGAACTAGGTATACAAGTAGGTAGTGACAAGGGGTATAAAAATTATATGAAATTCGTGTTACGTATTATAAGGATGGCCCCTAGGCCCTTTATTAATACTAGAGTAATGTTCCCAAATCTTTGACATTTCGTAAATAACAAAACTGTACGGCTAACTCATTCAGTAATGTAATAAGTGACTGCTATACATTCCGCGTCTCGCAACACAATCTCGATCCCCCCGATCGCCAGCAGGGGAATTCATTCGTCACTCCAATTGACCTAAAACGGTTTTATTATCTTTGGCCGGGTTCCGGACAAAAATCCGATTGGCCGGGCGTCGTTAAGCTGCGTTTTCATTACGGAAACGGAGGGTATCGGAATGGGGTTGGGTGCTATTGGCAGTGCCGTAAAAGGCAACCTTTCTCTAGCCAAACAGCCGAAATAGCTGTGGAAGTGCTCGGTTGGACCCCCCGTGGAACGGTGGCCGTTCTATCGGCTAGGAGTTTGTAGATTCTATACAGTACTGTGCATTACTGTATGAAGCTAAAACGGGCACTTAGTATATTAATATAATTACGAGTACTGGCAGCTCCCCGCGGTTGAACTCGCGCAGTTTCCATTCCTATTATTTTCTCGTTAAGGTAGCGTTTCGCGCTGAGACCGCGACAGGAGACCGCGACCGGAGACCGCGACCGGAGACCGCGACAGGCATTTGACATTATAGAATTGTATGGGCGTCAGTTCGCGCCGAAACCGAGACGCGTGTCCCAGTCGCAGCGCGAACCGGCACCCTTACAAATCTATAATGTCAAGTGCCTGTCGCGGTCTCCGGTCGCGGTCTCCTGTCGCGGTCTCAGCGCGAACCTGCACCTTTAAAGCGTATGTGTTATTCCAAGCTATGTTTTGTGTTCCAAATTTCAACCCGATCTGTACAGACGTCCGGGCGTAATTGAGCAACAAACATTCTAACTTCGAAATTTACGATGTAATCTTTTACTACGGGGACCGTCCTAAAATTCCGAAAAAATCTGTAATCCAGTCCAAATTACATTTTTGTATACGACATCCTTCCATTGCTGTAGAGTTTGTATACCCCCGACAAAAAAGGGGTGTTATAAGTTTGACGTCGACGTCTTTCTGTCTGTCTGTCTGTGTATGTCCGTCTGTGGCACCGTCTACGGTGCCACAGACGTCTACGGTGCCACAGCTCAAACGGATGGGCCGATTTCAATGCGTTTTTTTTTATTTGAAGCTTAATAGACGTGGGTTCAAGACGGTGGAACAACTGTTCAGACTAGCGCTGGACAAAGAAAATTTTAAGAAGCTGACTGCCAACCTTCAGTAATGAAGAGGCACTATAAGAAGAAGAAGACGTGGGTTGAATCGATATTAACCAAACATCCGTTCTTAGCTATGTTTCATAACTATATCGATTCAAGATGGCCGCCTCCACAAAATGGTGGACAAAATATTTCTTCACAACCTACCCTCAATATGGGTATCAAATGAAAGGGCTTGACTAGTAAAATACTATAACAAATTTCAAATCCAAGACGGCCGCCACCACAAAATGGCGAATTATATTATTTTTTTCACTACTACCACAATTTGGGTATCAAATGTAAGGGCTTGACTAGTAGAATACTTTGGCACTATGACAAATTTCAAATCTAAGATAGCCGCTACCACAAAATTGCGAAATACATTTCTTTTTTCACAACTCCCTTAATATGGGTATCAAATGATAGGGCTTGACTAGTAGAATGTTGTACAGATAACAAATCCGAGGTAGTCGGGAGTTAATCAAAATTTTTAATTTTGTTCTTGTTCCCTTTTTGAAAGGTGACATGATATTAATACGAGTAGTTAGTTATACCTAACTTTACTTGTTTATTTGTACTTAGTTTACATGTTAGTAGAGAAAATAAAGCAGATAAATAAAGTTGTTTGTGCCAACAGTCTGGTACAACATGTAAATATAAACTCGAGCCGGGACGTCGATAAAACTTTGGGTTTAACTTGCACAAGTTTTACTCCAGTTTGGCGCAAGGCACGAGCATTAGCTATTACAGTAGTGTGATTTATTTTGAGGCTTTTTAACCGACTTCATAAAAGGAGGAGGTTCTCAATTCGGTTGTATGTTTTTTAATCGCGTATAGGTCCGCGTTTGACCACCTACTCGCGTGATGGTAAGCGACGGTGTGGTCGAAGATGGCGCACGTTGACCTAGAAAGTACCTACCTATTCAGTCTGACCTTGAAAAGTTCTAGATTGTATATCTCAGGGAACAAGGAGGCCGGCAACTTATTCTTAAAGCTGTACGTATGAGGAAAGTGGATTCAAACCGTTAAGTACGAATTTTGGGAATATCCACAGTACCCACTGTGTATATGGTATATGTCTATGGTAGTACTTATGTATGTTATGCGATAGTGCTGCCAATTGTGAATCGATTTTGATGGTTCTTTTTTTGTTTGGTCAAATCATAGTTCAGAGGTTAAACAAATACAGTTTACTAATATTATAAACTCGAAACATTGTGTATGGATGTTTGTGGTTCTTCCACAAAAAAACTATTGAAGGAATCTGGATGAAATTTGGTACATTTGGTAAATGGTGTTCCAAATTTCAATCAGATCAGTTCAAATGTTACGACGTGATTGAGCAACAAACATAGATAGATAGTTAGATAGAAACACTTTATTGTTTACAACACAAAAACAAAAATGAATAAACAAAAGTTCTTAAATCTAGTGAAACAAATGGCGGCCTTATCGCTAAGAGCGATCTCTTCCAGGCAACCGGAACATCTAAATATCCAAACATTGAGATCCAACTAATATTATAAATGCGTGAATGTTTGTTTCTCAATCACATCGTAACGTATTAGCGAATCCGGCTGGAAGAACGCATAGGATACTTTTTATCTCAGAAAAACAACGGCAATGGGAGCTGGGGGGGTAAACCGCAGGGTGTTTATAATATTAGTAGGATGCAAAAGTTTTGGATTCTAAGCCATAGCAAAGGCTACTCCCAATCGAGCAAAATAAACGATTCCGCAGGTTCCGCGAAAAATATACAAAAAACGCGTGAAACGGCGGCCATAGCTCGTTAATAAATCCAGAGAAATTACTTACAAAGATGAAATAATTATGGTTCCATGAAAAAACAGAAAATCTTTAAAACTTACGGAGCACAGCTAGTAGCCCGTATAATCGCGGGCACGGATATCATCCATAGCACGGGTCTGGCACAACACCGCGCCTGTCGCCCGCGCGCTCGGCACAGATGACCTAAATATGGTCGTTATCACTTCGTCACACATTGTTCTGTGCTCACAATCAGGGTTGCCAAACGTACGAGGTTCCTCGTGCAAACACGAGATTTGGGGGGCTTACGAGGTACGAGGACAGTATGAACCTCTTACAATTTTGAACGATATTCTGATAATATTAGCCATTTATTAATTTTAATAAATGTTAATGATTTTGAAGGCTGGGGTGTTCTCTCAATGTACGAAGTATAAAAGCCAAAATACGAGATTTGTACCTTTCCATATGTACTAGGTAATTTCTTCAACGGTTGGCAACCCTGGTCACACATTGTTCTAGGCTCACATATCGAGGACACTCGTATGATACGCACGTTGATACACCGGCTGCTATTTCAAGCTCCGATTACGTACTTATTTGTCATAAATGTCGATTTCGTTACGTTACAAACTATTTTTTTACCGACGCAAGAACGACAGGTTGGTATAAAACATTTGACGTGTCTGTCTGTCTATGTCACAGTCAAAGTTTGTCTACTTCAACTCTTGATTAGCTATATTATAAAGCTGAAAAAAGGTTTTTCGTTTAAAAAGTTTATATATTATGTACCATGAGCGAAACCAGGTTGCACCGCGAGTGACACAATAATTTCTTCATCAGACAGACGCACAGTTTATAACAGTCTTATATATAACATATCCAAAGCTGAACGAATTTTTTGAAATATGTCCAGTACTTCTTGAAATTATTACTCGTAGCACGGTCAAGCAAAAAAACCTTTTCTGCTTTATAATATTAGCAAAGATTCAAAATACCGAATTTATTTATTTATTTATTTATTAATTAATCGAATTAGCAAAACATAACGATTACTATTATTTAAATTTAGATTTTAAATATGATTTCAAAACACGAAGTAGGCAAAAGTACATGCAGTAGTGATACATAGGTACCTATATATCTGTATCCATTTGATGATAAGTGTATTAAAATAAATAGGTTCAACAGTCAATTTAAATAAACAAGCTGACCTGGCAAACGATGTTCTGCCATATAAATTGTCAATTGACATTTCAATTGGTTGACAAATGACTGATTGACTGACGAAATGATGCGACACTTCATGTAAGTGACTTCACGTTCATCAACAACGGTTAATTAATTGAAAAGTAGCTTAGCATAAGCAGCCCACTATATGTTCCCACAGCTGGGACTCGGGGCCTTCTCTCTCGCAAGGAGAGAGTTAAGGCCATAATCCACCACGCCGGCCAAGTGCGGGTTGGTGGATGACACATGACCTCGAAAGATTCTAGGTACATGTCGGTTTCCTCGCGATGTTTTCCTTCACCGTTTTTAAGTTAGCGGTATTACGCACATGACTTCGAAAAGACAGTGGTGCGCGTGATAGTTGGGATTCGAACCCGGGGGCTCCGGATCGGCAGTCGCCGTTTTCCCGACTAGACCACCCGTAACTTAGTATCGAAAAGTAGCTTAATATGTGCTATTATTGTATACCAGCAGTTACTAGCTGTACCCTGCCACGCTCCGCTGTGGCACATGTGATGCAAAAATTAGATAAAAAACAATCCTTGATGCGGATTATATATCATTGTAAAATTTCAGCTCGATCGGTGCAGAACTTTTTGAGTTTTTGAAGCGTACATAAACCAATATAACGTTTTTATATATAGAGATATTAGTTTTTGATCACGCATAGGTCCGCGTATGACCACCAACTCGTCAACCATCATTATATCTGTTCCATAATTCAACCCGATCCGTTCACACCATCCGACGTGATTGAGCTGCAAACATCCAAGCTTTGACATTTATAATATTAGTAGCATAATAAAGCATGTTATTTGTTTTAGGTTATCTTTAAAAATGTAAATGTAATGTAATGTTATTTTTTAACCGCTGCCGTTTTCACTCTAATCTACACAAACATCTTCAAAGTGTGTTCTTTTGATATCACAAATCTCTGCTATCTTCTTACGTAACAGCTGGTGCAGTCAAACCGACTGGTTGTCAAAATACAAACGTATCTTCTCTATTTATTTACTTGGCGTCGTATCTCGCGTCTACTACGGGGGATTTAGTTTGTTATTGTTGTGTTCTCTAGGTATAGACGTTTCAATATCATGATTTGTGTAGTTTTAAAGATTTAATTAATAAACATTTAATATTATATAAATACTATGTACAATACTAATCGCAACACCCTAACTACAGGGTATAATTTGTAACATTATTTGTAGTGCATTTTACTAAATGTATCCTACTCATTATACATATTATGTGGTGACGTATACTTCAAATAAATAAATAGACTTATGGAGTGTATATCGAGTATACCGTGTAGATGTTTTTTTTATTCTCGCAATACATAGTTACAATTTTGGGCTTATGTGTTTTTTTTTGGTTTTGGTGCCAATATTTTTATTTTTTTAACGTTATGTCTTGTAACTTTTATAAGTAGTTTATTAGTGTACTTCTTTTACTGTGGTTGTTTTAAAATGGATAAGAAATCATATAGCAATATTATAATTGTTATTTAACTTTTTATTACTTATGTTGTTAGTGGTGTACCGTATTACTTCATGACTACGCATGTAACGAACACTTTTAAGTAACATAACATAAATCTGTTTACTTTTGGTGTTATATCCACACCAGTTACGTAATCCGCCCTAATACCGTTACACTATAGTAACCAAGTTTCTACAACTGGGATAAATGTATTTTTAACAGATTAACTCGCGTGTGATATGGTTTTCAAGGAGAGTGCATGCGCGCGACTTCTGTCCATTTGGCACTGCGGACAGCGGCGCGGCGCGCACGCCATAGACTTTTTATGAAGGGACATTAAAAATGGTAGATGGCCACAGGTGTCCTTTACTTCATACCGAGTTTTGGGCTAGCGTAGAAGGCACAGGGCCTTACTAACAATACCCAAGCACATAGAGCACGTAAAGGATACCTGCAGGTCTACCGCCTAACTCTCCTGCTTTCTGTTATGCTTTGATTTGTAATGGCATCGGTCAATTTGGTAACGCCGACGAAAGCAGACACTACATCTGCTTTCCTGCTGTGATAGATACTAGGAGCGCTAATTTGACCGGTGGTTATTGTTTTTAATATTTCGCGATTTGAACACATAATGTTTAGTATGGGGCTTAAACACGAATAACCACCGCTCAAATTAGCGCTCCTAGTATCTATCACAGCAGTTCAGTAGATGTAGTTGTCTGCTTTCATCGACGTCACCAAATTGGCCGATGACGTCCAAATCAAAGCATAGCAGAAAGCAGGAGAGTTTGTCGGTAGACCTGCTGAAATATGTAATTATATCTACTTTTGTTATATCTAAGAGTTGAGTATGATACTATCTTAACACTCCTTTACCCAGCCGGTTCATTGACTTCCATGGTTCCATGGCAAAAGCAACGCTTTTGTCGTCTTTTCGTTCTAATATCTGTTTGTATTGCATTATATTAAACTCGTCTGAGTCTAACAACATACATAAGATTCGAACACATTCATTCGCATTCATTTATTCTATTGGTTTTTGTGTTATATTTCTTGAGACCTGGATGAGGTTGAAGAGACAAGAAGTTCATTTCACAGCTCAATAAATACCATTTCTTGCAGTCTTTGTAGAACTCCATTGTTTTGTATGTGAGGGCCTCATACAGTTCATACAGCATAAGCAGCCCACTTAATACTCCCATGGTTGGGACTCGAGCCTTCTCTTCCAAGGAGATAACCTAAGTCATAATTCACCACGCTTTTTTTGTCTGAGATCCAACGTGATCAAGGTAATTAGATTTTTTTGTGTCGGGTTATTTCACGTATTTTTTTAAATTACATAGTTTATGGAACTTTATAAATGGCCTTTGGTTCGTATATAAAATATCGTACATGTTGACGCAAGGGCTACCTTCAGATCGCAGTTATCTGATCAATTGAGACTGCCGGAGGGCGACTCGCGATTTGAATAACTATGCCGGTTGCCGGTCAAACCTGCCCGACTGTAGCGTCTGCGTAAGTGCCGATCTAAACGGCTCCAGCAGACATGCTACTTTTAGCACCGATCGACGATTTTGTGTTTGCATCATTGCATTGTCCGTGTGCTGTTTGTTATTGATATGGATTTGTGCGTGATATTATTTGGTTGTACGTTTTCTAACATTCAAAATTGTAATTTTTGTCATATTTTGCTTCAGTGACTTATAGATATGTGACTGCGGGTTTTTTGGCAATGGGGCGTTCAACTTCAACTCTTGGTTTATGGCTTTTATTGTGGTTTACCCTACCATACCTACATATCCACCAATGTCAAGTATAAATATAATATATAATCTAAATTTTTGAAGAAAAAACGGACAACGCGTACGTCAAAGCGCCATTTTTTTTCTACCGAATGTAAATACAAATGGGGCGTTTTTAAGACGTAAAAATACCTGTTAAATACAGTTCCCAATTTCACCGTAGGTTGCGCGGCGGCACTGTTTTATTTTGTTAGAGAAATTTCACAAAAACTGACAGTGGTGCCACACTTGGCAATATTTAGAACTATCTTTGACAAGTCTTTTTGCGTCTGGAAAACGCCTCATTGTATAAAGTTTTGTGACCTGAAATAAATGAATTTTGTATTGCATTTTGGCAACTCTCTCCGTTCATAGCAGTATTCAATTTGCGAGTTTCAGAGGTTTTATCGATGCTGGACTGCGATTTCGCGACTCCTTACGTTCGTATAGTGCAGCTTCATTGCAAGAGTGTAGTTTTGCCAAAAACAAGTATAATGCTGAGTAGTATTGAGCAGACTCCACATAATACGACCGGCATCTGAATGTGTGCGGAGCGTAGCGTTCAGTCGTTGTGCCGCGCCTCCAAAAAGTGACTCGATCGCCGTATTTTACATTTTTAAGTGTGCGGTGTGAAATAAATCGCCAATCGCGGGTGTTAAATGTAGCTAGTATGTTTTGGCCCTAACTCGCGGTCATAACCATAAGGAATGATAGTTTATAATCGCACGATGTTTTAACAACTTCAAAACCACATAATAAAAGGCGAAGAGTTCAATCATCTATAAACTCTAGGTCACAAACGCAAATTTGAACTATTCATGTTCAAATACCTACGTAACGTTGGGCTGTGATGGACAGACGTGTTGTGTTGTTTTTTTCCTTATTATAACATGTGTTGCTTTTTGGTTTTTGTGAGTTCTCTCAATAGTAATACTAATTTATTATTCAAAAGTTTACAGCAAGATTTTATAACTAAACAAGAACAAAATACAATTCCAGCTTTAATGTGTTCACTGAATAGTTGTAAATGTGTGACAGTCGCATCTGTCGTCTAGGTATAAACGGCCGAAGCTATACACTGATAAATCGCTCCACACGTCTGTTTGTTTGTTACATTTGAATAACACGCCACCGCGGTTTATAATACGATTGTTATAATTTCTTCGAGGCCAATAGATGGCAAAAAGTGATGGATCGATGGATGGATTGGTATTATTTGATGATAATCCTACGTTATTCATTTTTTAAGCTGTCACGTTTACTGACTGTTGTTTAGTGTTTACCACATATACATACAATACAAGTACTAATACTTAATATTACAAGTCCGTCAGTTTGGCCGTGAACATGCTGCATGAACCTGCATTGAAATATTGGGGTCTAGCTACACTGTCTTAACGTAGTAAATATCCCGTAATTAATATTACTGGTGTCTAAAATTTCATTCGATTTAATTGTCTAAATTATAATAAGGTTGTCATGTTTAATTAGCAGGAGGGCCTTACGATCCCATCGCACAGAATTATCCTATTTGGGTGCCAAGTTCGTTTTTCTAAGTTACATACTTTGATGATCTATATCTTCATCGATTTTTTTTTATTTGATAAAACGAATACATTTACTTATACGTGTTCTATATTGTTTATGTAATCTAGGTGACGGACCAATTATAATGGTATATTTTGGACCATATTAAAAAATGTATAATTGGTTATGCCCTTGTCTCACAGAAAGCACGATTTGTAGATATCATAAAATAAATATAAAACTACGTGATTAATGTCAATGAGTGGAAATACGCCTCTCTCAGCCACTACGCTCGTTCGTTGCGGATTCGTGTCGTGCGGCGTGTTATAATTGTTGATTGTAAACAAAGCGAAACAAACCAACTGGCGTGTGTACTGCGCGACTCGTATTATTCGCATTCCAATGATCTTAATGTTAATTATGTTTAGTAGTCGTAGATCTCGTCTTATAAAATCTACGCTTACGATAAGTAAGACAGTTATATAGTGGTCTTCTTGTGACCGGCGGTTGTAACGCTGCCGAAACGTCGAGGTAATTAAATGATAGATTTGATCGTGATTAAGTCCTGTAAAGTGTTATGTGTTCAATTCGCGAAAGTTTATAAACAATACTCTTACGAAACAAGTTTATTGGAGTCTCCTTTTAAGCATGTTTGTATACCTGCAGTAAAAGACTCCGCTTCTCTATAATAACAATAATGTATGAGTAGTCTTGTGATTAAATTAAATGAAAGGAAAAAATATATAGTTAAAAGAATGTTTATTGAAAGGTGTTTATGTTGTGTGTGTATGTTTAAGTGTTAGGTAAACTTTAAGTGTTAGGTTTATTTAGATTTTTTTACTCGGTATTTTATACCCGATAGCGCGACGCAAAGAAAAAGTTGTATTTTTTATTAATAGTTCATGAGTATTTGGTTCGTTTTAGCGGTCTAGAACAGTACCGATTTTGGTGATCAATTTTATCCAGATACCTAACTCAGACTATGAACTCTTCTTCCACTCTTAATTCCAATGAAACTTGGCATGATGATCATGCCAAATTGAATCTATAGTTTGGGCGTGATACGTAGCCTCCAAACAGACAGGCAAACATGAAAGAAAAAAAAACAATTTTAGCGATTATAGAATGTCCTCAAAAAAAAAATGTACATGGAATTCGACCCTGTACAGTTTTATTATAAGTATAGATCATCATCATCAGCCTATCATAGACCACTTCTGGACACGTAAAAAAAAAAGATCTAGTCTCAGGGTGTCCTACACTACAAAACGTAGTGTAGGACACCCTGAGATTAGATGGAGTGACGATATACGGAAGACAGCAGGCAGTGGATGGAGACGTATAGCTGAGGATAGGGCTGAGTGGCGAGCCATGGGAGAGGCCTATGTCCAGCAGTGGACTAAGTATAGATGATCATAATCAATTACATCATCTATCATGACAGTATTGAATCGAAAATAAAATAATTACGCGCATTTGAAATATGTAATGTAATACTTTACAGGAAAATAAAATTTGAATTCATGTAAGGTGACGAAACAGCATACGGCAAATACGGCTGTAGGAAAAACCCATTCCGATTATGAACGAAGGTTTTTTTTTAATTTTAAAAGAATTTTCAATACTAGTATTAAAATTAACGTGGTTGTTACACATATTTTATTGGATAACGGGACACTCACGTATATACGGTCGGTCAATCCGACTCGAGTTTCGGCCGCGTCCAGCGGCCTTTTTCAAAGCGAGTGCACACGCGCGGTGGCTGCCCGTTTGGCACTGACTTGGCGTTTGGTGCCAAACGGCAGCCACCGCGCGTGTGCACTCGCCTTGAAAAAGGCCGCCGGACGCGGCCGAAACTCGAGTCGGATTGACCGACCGTATATACGTGAGTGTCCCGTTATCCAATTAAATAAATTTTCAATACAATACAAAAATATAGTTCTTTTAACAAAAATATAGTTTCTCTTCAACTTTCGCGAATTTAACTAATTTTGAAGACCCACTGAGGGTAGATCTATAGATAGAGAGATATCCTTATTCCCCGATGAAACGGCTTTTAATTTCTTCAGTCTCCCCGTGACCCCGCCGTTTGTAACTCGATCGAAACGTCAAGATAATCCTTAGTTTCTTACTAATATTATAAAGCTATAAATATATATA
The DNA here is from genome assembly GCA_017562165.1 of Ectropis grisescens. Lineage (NCBI taxonomy): Eukaryota > Metazoa > Arthropoda > Insecta > Lepidoptera > Geometridae > Ectropis > Ectropis grisescens. The sequence continues at coordinate 3,078,410 of CM029792.1, read as the reverse complement.
GCCCTCTATGCTCGGAGTCTCTTTGCGCGCCAGAATCCGTAATGAGGATATTCGCAAAAGAACGCAAGTGGCCGACATGGCTCAAAGAGTAAGCAAGCTGAAGTGGCAATGGGCAGGCCACATCGCTCGCAGAACTGACAACCGACGGGGAAGAAAGGTTCTCGAGTGGCGACCACAAACCGGAAGACGCAGTGTTGGACGGTCTCCCACTAGATGGACAGATGGCCATAAAGGTCGCTGGAAACCGCTGTGGTTGCAGGTTGCGCAGGACCGTTCGTTGTGGGAATCTAGGGGGAGGCCTATGTTCAGCAGTGGACGTCTTGCGGCTGATGATGATGATGATGAAAAATATAAAAGTTTGCGAGTATGTATGATTTCGTTTATATTGGTATGTTTGTTAGTCTTTCACTCAAAAACTTCTGAAGGGATATAAATGGAAGGTAATTTGGTATATAGTTTGGAATAATAAACGCATGCTAATTCTTATCCCGAGAAAACCGCGTAAGAATATTATGTACATAAAGTGAAATAAATTGGATACCTAGAGTGAATAAAATTGTTAGATATATTAAAAGATATTGAAGGTATATATTTTTTAAGTTAGAATATAGTATAGTTTCCTGGTCGTTTTTCCAAGTGTCTTATTTCAATTGACCTCAAGTGAATTCAAAAGACCTCTAAAAAACTAAATTTTTTAGTTTAATTTATATGAACGATTTAGTGATATGTTTGTTTTGAAATTTAGTCGGGTATCTGAATTTAATTCTAAATTGAAGTAATTTTTTTTTTTTTCAAGGAAATAAATTACTTTTATTTTTCAGACTATCTGTACCTGTATCTCTGAATATAACAAGAACAAAATTCTAAATTCGGCTCGGCTCGGCGACGTAAAAATAATATAATTCGGCATTTTGTGGTGGCGGCCATATTGGATTTGATTTTTTTTTATAGTCTATAGTATTCTACTAGCCAAGCCCTTTCATTTGATATCCATATTGAGGTAGGTTGTGAAGAAATATTTTGTCCGCCATTTTGTGGAGGCGGCCATCTTGAATCGATATTAACCAAACATAGCTAAGAACGGATGTTCTTGTTGATGGCCTCCACAAAATGGCGGACAAAATATTTCTTCACAACCTACCTCAATATAGATATCAAATGAAACTGAGCACTGCACTAAGCACGGATATTAACCTTCAAATAAAAAAAACCGCATCGAAATCGGCCCATCCGCTTGAGCTCTACGGTGCCACAGACAGACACACACACACAGACAGACAGACATCGACGCTAAACTTATAACAACCCTTTTTTTGGTCGGGGGTTAAAAAACCCAAAAATCACTGGGGCGTGTGTTATAAGACTTTGTGTAGTTGTGTGTATAGAGTATGTACTAGGGCGCCGGTAGTATGTAGTTGTGGTCCAACGTCCAAGGTTCTGTGGCGGGCTTTTTGAAGTGAACACTTCTTTTGACACCCCACAGACAGATTTTTCGTGAGCTGTGTGAATTGAATTCTAGCGTCATGCTCAGCATTGCATTGCAACATTTCCCATTGGCCATCTAGAAATGCGTCAGCATTTATTTTTCCATTCGCATTTCTAGATGGGCATACTCATGACCACGCTACCGGTATCACCCGCGTTGCGGTGTTTCTAAAGTAAGCTCAAATTCAGAGTTATAAGTTTTCACTTCTATCGGCAGACATTCACTCTCTATTTGAAGACACAAAGATTGTAACTATCGGGAAAATGCCCTCTCAGGCAACGTATTCCACAGCCTTCACGTTCTTATCACAAAAGTAGAGTCAAATCTCTTTGGAATATCAACCACGAAATAATTATTTAAGAATTCACCACTCCGCAGACTCCGTCCGAGAAGATCCGTGACCTTTGTCATTTGGGTTATTTTTTTAACATATCTTGGGTTTAAAAGAAGAAAATGAAAAACACCTGTGGTGGGTTAAAAATAGCCGTCGTCGTAAACCCATAAGAATATTGTAAACAAACAACACGAACGAGCATTTAATTGCCGAAGCAGTTAGAACCGGTTCACGTAATGTCATCGATATTCATTGACGTCACGAGTTAGAATATGCGCGCGCGCCGTTAAAAATGCTTTATCAAACATTCGTGCTGTTTCCCCCTCGTGGCATTGAATGGATGGTTTCCTTCCTTAGTTGAGATAAATGTGGAATTTTAAATGCTTACTGAATGTCTAGTCTAGTGTTCGCTGGGAACATTGGCCTATAATCTTACTTTTTTTTTTTAAGGGGTAGAACCTTTTTTAACAAAACTAATTACAATGAGAACTACTCTACACTACATACCTAACTACTTACACTAAGCACACCTGAATTATCCAAAGAGCAACATATTATCATAATATACATATCTTTAATGTAATTTCTGTAAGTTAGGGACAAAGCTGGATTCACCCCTGGTCTCCACTCGAGGTGGTATACGACAAACGAAAGTACGAGGCAGTTAACACAATATGGTACTTATGGTACAGCCCACTAAATGCTCCAACTGTTGGAACTCGGCCTTCTCTCGCTAGGCAAGTCAAAATCATCCATCACGCTGGCCAAGTGCGGGTTGGTGGACAACGCATGACCTGGAAAGATTCGAGGAAAGTCTGTTTCTTCACTATATTTTCCTTCACTATTTTTAAGTTAGCGGTACATGACTCCGAAAAGCAGTAGTGCGCGTGGGATCCAAAGCAAGGTCTTAAAATCGGGAGTTGCCGTTCTCCCGTCTAGACCAGCCGTAACTTCGTACCATTTCGACGTATTTCGATGGTCGCCTTTCATAGCCAGGGCAGCATTTATCCCGCCTAGGGCTGTTGGATCCATCTGGCATCCCTGAACGGGCTGCGCCAGATCTGTACTTCATTATAATGAAAGTAGCTCCAGCCGAAATCGTACCATCTCAGGTGACCTTGCACTAGCCGTCATACGAGGTATTGTTGGATCGATGAATGTAGTAAATAAGGTAAACTAAAAAGTATGTAAACTACGTATACTTCAAGCATCACTTAATACAGCACACATCCATATTAATTTCACTTTAAAAAATTATGCTAACGCGAAGCAAAAACATACAAAAATTTTGAGTAAAACGCTTGTGACGTCTCAAAGACAAAATTGAGCTTAAATCAAGTTTCGTAAAACAGCGGTAAATTATTATACTAAGTAAAGAAAAGTTGAAAATATATATATTTTAGGTCGATGGTCCTAGTAAAGTTTAGCCTTTGTGGTAGCTGAGCGATCTCTTCCGAAGGGCGAAGTTTTGACGAGTTTTGCGTTTACAATGGATGTTCATTACTAACTAATTATACGGATTTTAACTCTCTGAATTACGGACGAGCTCATTTTCATGACACACTCGGGCCCGCCTCGGCGGATTCATTAAATTTTTACTCGCTTATTCAGACAACGTTCTGTTTTTTGCATTCTGGTCTAAAAGGCAATGTTTCCAGAGAAAGTATAGGGCAAAGATCGATCAAATCATGTATATCTGTGGGCGACGAGTGCAGTTCAGTGCTAGGCAGTGATTTGGACTCTTCATGTTCAAATAGCTGGCACTTGACTGTTCTGGAAAGGCGTGTTGCTTACCATCAGTCGCATGTCTTGCTTGTCTTGTCACTCCATTTTTTAATAATAATAAAGTGCCAGAGTACCTCGATAGTCTTTCCGAGTAAGCCAAAGTTGTAGTGGTAGGACTCCTAGCAGAGTCCGCCTGGGGAAATACCACACCTTTGCCAGTTATTCTACCGCCAAGCAGTAATGTGCAGACATTACTGTGCTCCGGTATGAAGGGCAATGTTTCCAGAGAAATTACAGGGCTTAGAGATATGACATCTTAGATCTCTGAGTGACGAGCGCAGTGCAGTGCTAGGTAATGATTTCGACTCTTCATGTTCCAATAGCTGCGTGTCACTGTGCTGTTATGTGGCAGGCATGTTGCTTACCATCAGGCACATGTCCTGCTCGTCTCGTCACTCTTTATAAAAAAAACTTGATTGTTTTTTCCAATTGTAGGATAGATATGAAAAGTGAGTTTCGTACATGAACTGACTTCTGTACTCTGACCATTTATGTTGATAAGGCAATAAGAACATCACCCGATAATTTCTAATTCATATTTCTTGTGCGAAATGTAAAGTTTAATTAAGAGTTATCACATCGACAAAATACCTTACAATAAAAAAAAATCTTTTGACGTCAAAAAACCAGCTAAGCTTAACATTTCTGTAACCTCATTGTTTTAGTAAGATGATTGCTTTTCAAATGAACAAACCTAACTTTGTTGAAGTAATCCATTGTTTGAGTTTCGGATCCATTGAAATCAAAATTTGACATTGAAGTGTAATTTAATTCGTACGTCTTAGCAACGAAACGCAAAAAACCGGCATACGTTTAAATGAGATTATCATAATTTAACTTACTGTAATGAGTCATTGTTATTTGAGACTTAGTTTATTGTAATTTGGGTACAACATGTTTATTTTAATGCATCCAATCGTGTTTATCCCACAACTGAGTCTCCTCTCTTCTATTCAGCTATCTTGTCTTAGTTTTCTCACTTGTCCACGGATTATTTTTCATTCCTAAGTACTGGTTCGACCCGGAATTGAGACGATGTCGTCGGCCCATCACGCGTATTGACGGCGAATACTTTGCTTATGCTTGCTTGCTTACCTCCTTAGGCTGAGACTCCACCAAAGCGGCGATGTGCGGAGACGTTTAACAACCAATAGAATTTCTTTATTCACACATCTCGTCTCCGCTCTCAGCGGAGACCACTAAGCGGAGATGTATTATATTTGTATGGCGCGACAAAAGCGTAGAACTGCAGGTCTACTACGAAGTCTGATAAACGATATATCGGCCGAAGTTATGGACGTTTTATACCACGAAACACAATCGGTCGGTTGATCTGATCGGGCGTTTCGTTCATCCCGACCGACACTAATTTGACAGTTTTTGTGTCATCAACCGACCGATTGTGTTTTATGGTATAAAACGTCCATAACTTCGGCCGATATATCGTTTATCGGACTTCTTAGTAGACCTGCTGAGCTGTGCCTCGCTGAATCGCAACGAAGATGAGAAATTTGCGCAGGCGATGACGACGGCCGGCGTAAGGCACAGCACAGCAACGTTTTTTCAGCTCGGGTGACTCCACCGAGGAGTCACCCGAGCTGAAAAACGTCTCTTCCGTCTCCGCTTCAGACATCTCCGCTGTGGTGGAGTCTCAACCTTACTCTGCTTCACTTGTTTGTCACTCCTTCTGGATTTTTTTCTTATTTTACTTGTTTATTTAATATTAGTTCAGTATAAAAGAGAAATACACATGCTGAGGTTGCAATAGAGCACCAACGTACAAACACCCATCAGTGCAATGTGCATTTTCAGTTATTATGCCTATTACTCACTTTCATCGATTACTCTATAACAGCAGTTATTGATGTAGCATGTACCGTTCTACTTTTTAAGCCCCGACCAAAAAAAGAGGTGTTATAAGTATCACGTCGATGTCTGTCTGTATGTGTGTGTGTCAGTCTGTGACACCGTAGAGCTCAAATGGATGGGCCGATTTCGATGCGGTTTTTTTTATTTGAAGGTTAATATCCGTGTGGATGGATGTTCTTAGTTAACTTTGGTTAATATCGATTCAAAATGTCGGACAAAATATTTCTTCACAACCTTGAGGTAGATTTGAGCTCTACGGTGCCACAGAGAGACACAAACGCAGCCAGACAGACAGACTGACAGACACACAAACAGTCATACAGACAGACACACAGACAGACAGACAGACATCGACGTCAAACTTATAACAGCCCTTTTATTGGTCGGGGGTTAAAAATAGGGATTCGCAAAAAGAGGGGTAATTTTGCAGGAACTATCTGCCTGGCCCGGTGATCTAAATTGAGGGATTCATTTTGCCCCGCTACGCACCAGGCATGTCTGCACCTCCGTGTAGAGATACATATAATAGGAGAACTATCTGACACATATTCAGTTTGCCTAAAATACCTACCCAAATTTTGGTACCAGCTCTCGGGAGTATAAGATACCACACGTTCTGATCATAACAAACAATCTTCACTATACGACCAACACGAGAACACACTGTAAGGGTGACAACCCTGCATAATGAAAGTACCTCGTAGCGAACTAGTTACACCGCACTAAATAAACTGGAAGCGTTGACACAATAGGGTTGAAAGCATTTGAATTGTAAATGTCGGTGGCTCGGGTGATTGGCACCGCCGCTTCCCCGGACACTGGTTGTACTTACTAATTAATTAAACTAATGTATATTGCTCAGAGGGATGACATTGATTGGATACAATGGTGCTAATGGTTGATTCGTGTCACTTCAGCCTTTTTAAACCCCCGGTCCCGGCGTGTTTCCTTTCCCGTGTACAGTAGGCAGTATTGCCTCGAAACGGCGCACGGGTTTGTAAAGCTAATTCTCTTTCCAAATCCGTGTTCAATACGAGGGAAGTGACCTTCAATTGTGCACGAATCGAATGTGCCATCAAAAGGTTGTAAAATAACTGAAACATAGGTGAAAGAATTACTTACTGTGTTATCTTAAAAACTTTCTGTGACTTCACGATTTGAAAATCACAATTTTGGACTTTACTAAAAACACTTCGTACAAAAACACTACTGAAGCGTGACGTCACTGTCTGTTATTTTCTATTCGTCGTGCGTAAAGTTTGTTTGTTAGCTATATATTAAATATTGCGTTTAGGAAACTGGTTTCATAACAAAAGACCCTTTAAATTGAATGTACTATCCATTGTCAAAAAAAAAAAAAATCTAATAATTTCGTATTTTTAAAATAGACTTGGCCATCCAGCTTTGAATGATCATAAAGTAAGTTAAACAAAAAAGATATCAAAATAAAAGTTGGTAAGTACATGTTTTATTCTATTTTAATACACATTCACAACTCCCTTAATATGGCTATCAAATGAAAGGGCTTGATAAGTAGAATGTTGTACAGATAACAAATCTGAGGTAGTCGGGGGTTTATCAAAAATTTTAAGTTTGTTCTTGTTGCAATACTAGTAAGATGCGTCGTAAAAATGTACTCTCACATTTTTTCGTCAATTCGCCAAAAAAGTATAATTCAAAAACAAAAAGGGGACTTATGTTTCTGCCATTTAACGTGGGTTTGAGTTAGGAAATCCAAAGGCGTGTGTGTGATAATGTGTGTGAACTCTGGCGTATTAAATAATTCTAATTACGGTTAGTGCTCTCACTCGTTGTAATGAAATTGTCAACTGTCTCGTACATGACACGTAATTAATAGAGGTTTGTTGTTGCGATGTAGGTCTCCTGTCGTCTCTCTGGAGACTTGATGTTATTTAGACAATGATAAGTTACGGTTGGTCTAGTTGGGGGGAACGGCGACAGCCGATCCGGAGCCCCTGGGTTCAAATCTCACGCGTACCAATGTCTTTTCGAAGTAATGTGCCTAATGCCGTTAACATGAAACGGTAAAGGAAAACATCGTGAGGAAACCAGCATCGTCGTGTGTCATCCACCAACCCGCACTGGGCCAGCGTGGTGAATTATGGCTTTGACTCTCTCCTTCCGAGAGGATAGCCCGAATTCCAGCTGTGGGATTATTATTTTTAGTACGTTGTTTGTTATATTTTATGCCATCTCGCCTGATAGTAACTTAGTAGTGGTAGGACTCCTAGCAGAGTCCTCCTGAGGAAGTACCACGCATTTGCCAGTTATTCTACCGCCAATCAGTAATGCGCAAACATTACTGTGTTCCGGGTTGGAAGGGCAATGTTTCCAGAGAAATTACAGGGCTTAGAGATATAACATCTTAGATATCTTGGTGACGAGCGCAGTGCAGTGCTAGGTAATGATTGGGGCTCTTCTTGTTCCAATAGCTGCGTGTCACTGTGTTGTTATGTGGCAAGCATGTTGCTTACCATCAGGCACATTTCCTGCTCGTCTCGTAACTTTTTAATAATAAAAAATAACTAAGCGACGACGTGGTCTACGATGAAGCGTGCTTCCCTATAGCGTTTAGTTTACTGGTTTCCGGGTCGATTCCTTTGTAAATTAGTTTTTAAAATAGTTAATAATAATGAGAAAAGAACCATCCTTTCGGCTTCGAATGTCAAATCTACCAAACCTTCTACGGATAAACTTCTCTTCTATTAAAAAAAAAAGAGTAGTGAAGGTAAAACGAGTAGTGAAGGTGAGTGTTGATGTACGTCAGAAAGGGGTCCCTTAAACCTACGCCCGAGTCACAAGTCTCGAGATCTACTCGAGTTTTCTCTCTCTGCCACACGATGGACCCGGCACCCACACGGTGAATCCATGGAATGCTAAGAAGATCGTCTCTCTCTTACATCCTCTTCCAAATGTGATCCGATTGTCATGGCGACGCCAAAGAGAGCGGGCGAGTTAGAAAACAGTATTAGTCCGCGTCTGCGAAGCTCGTGATATCGATTGTTCGCTCTTGGCATTGCCGGCACGTCTGCGGACGCCTCTTGCTTCGACGGCGAACTGCAGGTGGAATGAGATTCAACATAGACGACTAGATAGATAGATACTCTTTGTTGTTCACACCGTATAAAAACAGATATACAGGCAAAGATTTCTGAAGCAGTAATGTGAAAACATCACTGTGCCCCGGTTTGAAGGGCAATGTTTTCATAGAAATTACAGGGCTTAGAGATAAAACGTCTTAGATCGGTGACCGGTGACTGTGACGAGTGCAGTGCAGTACATCAGTCCAAGGTAATTAATTATTCTTTGGTTGTTTTCATAGCTGCGTGACACTGTGCTGTTATGGGCATGCATGTTGCTTACCATCAGAATTTGCAAAAAAAAAGATTAATTTTGTTAATTACAGTAAGTTAATTTAATTTGAAAAATAAAGTTGGTAACACTGGTCACAGGCGGTTTTTACGCGTCACTTCCTTTATATATTTTTCTTACGGGTTTCGTCTCACATTTTTTTCAGTTCGATCGCATAGCAAAATCTCTATATCCTCTAAGCGTAAGGAACTTTTCCAGAAACATCGACGAATAACTGTAATAAAGATATCTTGTAGTGGTAGGAAGGACTCTTGGCAGAGTCTGCCTGGGGGAAGTACCACATCTTGGCCAGTTATTCTACCGCCAAGCAGCAATGTGCAAACTACTGTGTTCCGGTTTGAAGGACAATGTTTCCAGAGAAATTAAAGCCTAAGCTAATTGTTATATGTCTAAGCCCTGCGGCTTAGACATATAACAGCTTAGATCTCTGGGTGACAAGCGCTGTGCAGTGCTAGGTAATGATTTGGACTCTTCATGTTCCAATAGCTGCGTGTCACTGTACTGTTATGTGGCAGGCATGTTGCTTACCATCCGGTACGTGTCCTTCTCGTCTCGTCACTCTTTATTAAAAAAAATCCATCAATCTATGTATAATAACCATTACAGTACCTAATACAGGGCGCATCTTTTAGAAATCTGTGGGCGCATCAATCACAGCAGAACTCGAAATCAAGTGAGATTAGGATGGATTCCGTCTATTGTCTAGGGACGAGTATCCTGGCCCCAATGAAATAAATGCTTCTTTTCTGAACCATTCCGGAGCTATGGTTGATAACGTTTTTTCCGCTTCAACGAATCCCTTCACGAATTGGGGAATAAAGTCTAGGAAATAACCCGAGCTTAGTAAGGACTTTGTTGTATTGTCCTACTTCCTATCCTTTAAAAAAGAACTAAATTCACTGAAATATGGAGCTCAGCGCATTCTACATCAACAGCCCACTAAATGTTCTCCCACTGCTGGGACTCGGGCCTTCTCTCGCAAGGAGAGAGCTAAGGCCATAATCCACCACGCTGACAGTGCGGGTTGGTGGATGACTCATGACTTCGAAAAATTCTAGGTACATGTCGGTTTCCTCACGATGTTTTCCTTCACCGTTTTAAGTTAGCGGCATTACGCACATGACTTCGAAAATACAGTGGTGCGTGTGGTGTTTGAACCCGGGGTATCTGATCGGCAGGCGCCGTCCTCCCAGACGTAACTTACCAGACCAGCCGTAACTTACTAGACCAGCCGTAACTTACTAGACCAGCCGTAACTTAGACCAGCCAGCCGTAACTTACTAGACCAGCCGTAACTTACTAGACCAGCCGTAACTTACTAGACCAGCCGTAACTTACTAGACCAGCCGTAACTTACTAGACCAGCCGTAACACTAGACCAGCCGTAACTTACTAGACCAGCCGTAACTTACTAGACCAGCCGTAACTTACTAGACCAGCCGTAACTTACTAGACCAGCCGTAACTTACTAGACCAGCCGTAACTTACTAGACCAACCGTAACTTACTAGACCAGCCGTAACTTACTAGACCAACCGTAACTTACTAGACCAGCCGTAACTTACTAGACCAGCCGTAGACCAGACTTTTTGTTACGGGAAAGTAAAATAAAAGGGAAAGACGCCTCCAGGCCACGGGTTCGACTGCGTAGTTCGATCAATCGGACCACGTGAACTTTTTTTCCTGTTGGTTCGATCAATCGAACCTCGATCAATCGAACTACGTGAACTTTTTTTTCTCCAGTCGGTTCCATCAATAGAACCATGTGTTTTTAAGACTCCTGATGTCTTCCCCATGAAAACTCTTCTAGCACCCTAGCTCTACAACGCAACGTCGTATTCAAAGTATTTGTAACATTGGCACGGATATAGCACTCTATTACAAACAATCTAACCCTTTTTACAAGTAGCTATTTACCTATGAAATCTGTTGCTAATCAAATAAAAGTTTGTGTTCGTATCGGGATCCTCCTACGCTCGCGTTCGCGGCAGAATGTACGTACTCGTAGCACTTAGCGGCTGCGTACCCACACAGTGTTGTTTACGGAATTCCGTATCTACATTGCGATTCGGAATTCTGAACGCAGCAAATTCAATCGATAAACAATTATAATCTTATAGAATCGATCGATTATATCCGATGGTTATAATCTTGGTTTCTTCAAATCGAGAATGAATCGGTTTCTTCTAGGTAAGCACGCTCCATCGTGGACCGCACCGTCGGTGACACCAGGTAGCATAGGTAAATAGGCATAGCTATTTATTTGTTCAGACAAAATTAAATAGTTATTTATTTATGAAATCTGTTGTGTCACAGTGTAGTGTAGTGGTAGGACTCTTGGCAGAGTCCGCCTGGGGAATACAGGCCTTAGAGATATAACATCTTAGATCTCTGGGTGAAGAGTGCAGTGCAGTGCTAGGTAATGATTTCTGCGTGCCACTGTGCTGTTAAGTGTCAGGCACATGCCCAGCTCGTCTCGTCACTCAAAATATAAAAAAAAAAGTTTGCATTCGTGTCGGGATCCTCCTATGCTGCGGCAGAATGTACGAACACGTAGCACTTAGCGGATGCGTACTCACACAATGTTGTTTACGAAATTCAGTATCTACACTACGATTCGGAATTCTTGGTACTTCTAAACGCAATCCGAATGACAATCTCCATCTCTGTCATTTTAAACGGATAAAACAAAGATCGAGAGGTCAGATTCCGTGTCGGATCAATCCGACTGGGTTCAAAATCGTTACGCTGACCGCAGCAAGTTCACTAAATTAAAAAAAAACACGAATGAGGTGGTTAAAAAAACGTTTAGATCGCGATATTTTTATTCTGTCAAAATTAAAGAGCTTATTTATTTACGTATGAAATCTGTTGCTACTCAAATAAAAGTTTGTGTTCGTATCGGGATCCTACATATATACGTAGCACTTAAGCCGGCTACGTACTAGAGATGTTATGGATGATATTTCGGATCTGGATACCTACAGAAATGGATATAGAAATAAAAGTATATTGGTTTCGGATACGGGTCCCGATATGTAATAATTTCGGATTATCCATTAGTTTAGGATAGTTTCGGTTTCGTATATTAGATTGATTATTATGTAGTTCTTTCTTATAGTCAAAACTGAGCAGAGGAAGATTTTCACAAAGATTAAGCCACAAAGCACCCATAAATGAATTACAATACGAAGAATGATGATGTGCGTCTGTGTGCTGTTATGGGCAGGCATGTTGCCTACCATCAGGCACACGTACTGCTCGTCTCGTGACTCTATACAACAAAAAATACATTTAAATTGCTGTCGGAATTCCGATCCGCAATATCCGAATGTGTGTGACCGGCCTAAACCGTAGTCGTATTCCAATAACACAGAGTCTAACTGACACGATGTCTGTTTGCCAGTGACGATTGATTACCCCTAAACCTAGATACAGAGTTGCCAGTAGAAAAGTACTCGTTTTCCTGTCCAGTCGCGTAGATTAGATATCTATTTTCGACAGTAAGTAATTGTTTTCCGTTGGATACAAACTGGTTTCTTTGGAAACGAAAGCGAATGGTTTTCTTGCCAAAATGCCATTGACATCAGCCATTTGATAACTGACTTCAAAAAAGTGTTTTGAGTTTCAATATCAGGTGTCGCTAATTGGTTACGAATTACAAAATTTGCTTAGTTTTAGGCATAAGGCAAGTTAAGATTTGTTTAGTTTATAGTATGATATGAGGAGTGTCCAATAATAATAATATTTATTTATTCATTAAATCGTCGTTAATTTTTTTTATTTTCACCGATTATTATTAGTACCAGACTAAGACCGATTTAGTAATACTTATTTGTCGCCTTCGACGGTACTTCCCAGGTAGTCCCGCTTTATAAGTTTTAACAGAATCGATGAAGCTGTTTTTAAAAAATCAACACAAGAAAACGTGCTATTGTCACGATGCTATTCAGATTTGCTCAGAAAGCTCACTGTCTTATTGGACCAGTGCGAAGTCTGCCCACCTTTATTCGGTTTCGTAAGATTTACCAAAATTAGTTAATGTATGAATCGTTTTTTTTTCAGAGTAAATTTATTGCTTCTTAATTAAATTACCAGAACAACTCATATTCTATAGCTATCAACCTATTACTGAAAATCCGAAATAGGTCGGACCGTCATACAGACGATCTCAGTACGAGGATCCTGAATCCTGTACGGATCTCTAAAAACGACCGTAGTTACCAAGGATTCCCACTAAATGCTAATACAGAAGGAAAAGTTGATCTCGCAAGCTTTACGGACGCGAATGGAAACGTGTACAAAAAGTTTATTTTTCTTGCCAGAAAATAAGTGAATCAGCATAAGCTCAATATGGAACTTTTCTAACTACTCTGTCCCCGAAAGTTGGTTAATTTGGCGAATTTTGCTCTGGCAACTCTCTTAGTTTAGTCACAGTGCAGACAGTAGGACAACTCACTGCGAACGGTAGACGTGCATTTTTTTTCTTTGGGAGAACCTTTTTTAATTATGTTATTTAGGGTAGGTTACGTCTGAAAAATTAAGTTGACAACACTGGTCACGGGCAGTTTTTTCACTTCCGTTATATATTTTTCTTACGGTTTTTGTCTGACATTTTTCTTAGTTCGGCAGCGCAGCAAAATCCGTACTTCCTGTAAGCATGGATCTTCGCCATGAAGAACTTCGATCCAAAATATTGATGTTGTTCAGAAATACGGTTTAAAAAAATAAAGTACAACAATATTGTACCTCTTCAAAAAGTTTACAAAAAAGTCTTGAAAATAATATATATGTCTTATGTCTTAAGAATAACCCACAATAATAATTTTTATTAGTTCTTATATTTAGTATCAGCATTGCACCCGTGTGAAGCTGGGGTGGGTCGCTAGTAACTGATAAAGGACTTCCCAGGAAAACTCTTCAAGCATCCTTACACATATATATCGTGTTCAAAGTATTTGTAGCATTGGCACGGATATAGCACTCTATTACAAACAATCTAACCCTTTTTACAAGTAGCTATTTACCTATGAAATCTGTTGCTAATCAATTTTTTTTTATGTGTGCTGTTTGGTCATTGTCCTTACCTTAGATAGAGAATAAGTAAATAAATCAGGGTTTTCCCGCACGGTTCCTTTGTACCAATCGTAAGCTGATGACGTGCATACTAGCTATGGCAACAGAGTGATGTGCCGCGACATAAGTATGACACTTCCACAAGAGCGACAAGACAAGAGCGATCAGACCCGTGCTTTTTATTTTTAACCCCCGACCAAAAAAAAATTCTTCACAACCTACCTCAATATGGGTATCAAATGAAAGACCTTGACTAGTAAAACACTATACACTATAAAAAAATCAAATCTAAGATGCCCGCCACCACAAAATGGTGAGTTATATTATTTTTTTCACTACTACCTCAATATGGGTATCAAACGAAAGGGCTTGACTAGTAGAATACATTGCAGTATGACAAATTTCTCAAATCCAAGATGGCCGCTTCCACAAAATGGCGAAATACATATATTTTTTCTTAACTCCCTTAATATGGGTATCAAATGAAAGGGCTTGACTAGTAGAATGTTGTACAGATAACAAATCTGAGGTGGTCGGGGGTTAATCAACATTTTTAATTTTGTTCTTGTGGTGTAAAACGTTTGTTCTAACCCCATACGTAGTATATGTAAACTCTTTGGTCCTTACTGTCTCTCCTCGCTCCGCCGGCCACGCACGAGGGGAGATACACCGACAGTACGACGACGGATATAAAGTAACCATTCGGAACCGTGTGTTTGTTTCAACTGCCAGCTCCCAGTGACCGAGTTCCGTATCAATCGGCGGATTTACAACACGAATATTCGGGATATGGAACTTTTTTTACTTTCCTAGGTTTATACACTTTTTATATGTTAAGACTTTTTAAGTATATTTGTAATTTTTTAACCGACTTCAAAAAAGGAGGTTTCTCAATTTGACCGTATGTATGTTTTTTTTTAAAAAATAGTTCGTAAAAATAGGTCTTAAAATTAAGATAATTTTAACAAAAAAGAACCGACTTTCAACGGAAAACTTATAAAGTAAAAGAGTTTTCCTCGATTTCTCTAGGATGTCATCATCAGATCCTGGTTTCCTTATCATGGTACCACCCTTGGAATATCTTCTTTACAACAAAAAAGAATCATCAAAATCGGTTCATAAACGACGAAGTTATCCGCGAACACATCGCGTTAAGTTTTCATATAAGTTTTCCGTTGAAAGTCGGTTCTTTTTTGTTAAAATTATCTTAATTCCTCCGGGATATTATGCGTTGCATCCCTAATAAATTACGCCTGACAATTTACAACACACTTGTAAAACCCCACTTGTTATACCTTATAGAAGTTTGGGGAAGTGCAGTCAAAACTAGAATAGCTGAACTTCAAATTTTACAAAATAAAATCATCAAAACTATTTTTAATTACCATTACCTAACATCAACTGACAAAATTTACAAAGAAACAAAATTAATGAATATAAAACAACTATTCATCTACAATATTTGCATTTTTATACGAAAAGCTATTAATAAAAATATTCACACAAAGTTACTATTTATCAAACGGAAAGAAATTGTTTCATACCCCTGCACTCGCCGCGCTAGCTTCATTGTATTACCGACGGTACGGACGAACTACGGCAAATCTATGATAACTTCTGAAGGTGCACGCATATTTAATCAAATACCCACGGATATTAAAAAAAATAAATTCATTTCACGCATTCAAAAAGCGACTTACTCGTACTGAGCATATACTTACGATGCAAGTGTAACTAAAATAGGTTCCTAACTAATCTAAATCTGTTTTGTTGAACGTGTATTATTGTTGTTATTGTATGGGTTTCATATTTATAAGTGTTTTTGTAAATTTATTATTTTTAAGTTCTCTGCGGCGACGAACTACCTAATGTTTTTTATTTATTTATAAGTGTTCTCATGGAAGTGATAATTATCTTATATGAGAATAAATGTCTTTAAACATAAACATAAACCTGTTTTTACACAGTGCGATCAATAAACTTATTTTTATACTTTAAAAAAAATATCTTTTTTTTTATACTTGACCGCCATCTCGGCTGATGTTAAGCGACGATGCGGTCTACGAAGGAGCGGGTTTACCTATTTAGTTTACTACTCTCGATTTGAAGACACCAAGATTGTAAACCATTGCGAAAAACCCACTCAAGCAACGCATTCAACAGCCTAGACGTTCTAATCACGGGCCTGTAGTCTATCTTATACCTTTAAACGACTAATTCTTGTAAGTATATATATATAGAATCGGAATCTCGGAAACGGCTCGAACGATTTTCATGAAATTATGTATACAGGGGGTTTCGGGGACGATAAATCGATCTAGCTAAGTTTAATTTTTTTTTTAAACATCATTTTATGTGCGTTTTTAGACAATGAAAAACTCCTACAATGTCATTAGAATATGATAACTTATTTCGCCACTGTTCTTTAAGTCTAAATGGCTCAGACGGAATATGCTCGCTCGGAGTCAACAGGCCCCGGTTTGGTGTCAGTGCCACTATTATTTTCTAATAGTTCTCAGCGATGCCGCCTAATACAAACCTAATGTCTAATACAAAAAAACCGATGCCATGGTGATAGAGATTAGTAAGAACACGCTAGGCGTGTCGACGGCATTAAATGAGTCAATAATTTATTTTCTCGGAAAAAACAAATACATACCTACTTCAGTTTAAAATTAAATTCAGATACTCGACCAAATTTCACAACACGCTACCACTACGTCGTTCAGATAGATAAATGAAAATAAATGTTAGTTTTTTTTTATCAAAAACACGTCACCAATTTCGATAAAATTTATATGGGGCCACCTCTAAACTATGGTCTACAAAACAAAGAATGATTAAAATCGGTCCTCAATTGGCGGAGCTACCGCGTAACATATATGTACATACAAAAAAAAACTCGGTGAAAAATCGAAGTGGGTGCGCGCGAAGTTCTCTTGGATTGTTTGTTCTTCCAACAAAACAGACGAGTGTTATTGCAGATTCTTTTGTTGTGCTCTCTCGTGTCAGATCACAGGGCGAGCAGAGGAGGAGAAAATAAAGGTCGAGTTATTTTGTACAGTGCCGCCAAGTTATCGGCGAAACGGCCAGAATGGGTACTAATGAGTTACGAGGATTTGAGAACACAGAAGTTTTTTGTTTATATAGTAACTACGGGGCTTAATCACAAATAATTCATTGTTTTTGTTTTTGCAGTTTTTGAACAGAAGTTTTTGAATTTAAAACTTCTTTTGACGCACCGCACACAGATTTTTCGTGAGCTGTGAATGAAGTTCAGCGTCACGATCGGAAATTAAAACTGTGTGTGAAAAGTGGCGGAATCTGCTAAGAGTCCTACCACTGCAAAATTTTTACAAATATGTAATTAATTATTGGGAATAGTGGTCCTACCACTGATATTAAGTTGCGCAATCTGTACTAAATTTATAAAGCTGAAGAGGTTTTTTTTGAATGCGGTAATCTCAAGAACTATCGGACCGATTTTAAAACTTCTTTCATCATTGGATAATGTGGCCGTAATCCCTGAATCCTAAAGGCTATATTATATTACGTAGGTACCACGGGTGAAGTCGGGGTAGACCGTTCGTTAATAGGTGGCAACATTTTTCGATCGTGGCGCCATCGCCACGTTCTACAGCCGACTTGGTCGTACTGTAGTCGATGTTTTCGACAGGTGTTGTATCTCCGAACGACGGAAAAGGAGTGGCGAAAAACTCCTTTGAAATATTTGAACTAATCTTTGTTTTTCCGTATCCACTAGTATATCGTAGAAGTATGTATGTACTAGCGGCGCTCCACTGTTTTACCCGCGTAGTTCCGTTTCCGATTATTTTCCCGGGATAAAAAGTAGCCTATAATCTGACTGTGTTCAAAATTTCAGCCTGATCCGTTCAGACGTTACGATGTGATTGAGCAACAAACATCCAAACATTCACTTTTATAATACATAATATTAGTAGGATAGGATTTTATTAGTAGGTACTCTATATATACTCGTAGTAAATGAAGTCTGGCACACCTGGCTGTTTCAAAATATCTAATACCGTCTCCAACCAAAGTTCAAAGTTTGCCTACAAGTAGACTTATTGTACAGAAACTGATATCTATATAATAAGAGTATGTACTCAAATTCATAGGTATAATCACTTTTGTTCTAATTTCTATTATTTCCTTTATAATTAGCATTTTGTTATTATGTAAGTTCTATTCTACGTCAATTCATTAAGTAACATAAAATTGTTACCTACAGTAAATAATGAATATAATATTGGTGTCTTCAAATCGAACGTGAATCGGTTCCCTCAAGATGTGTGCGCTCCATTTTAGACCGCATTGTCGCTAAACATCGGGCGAGATGGCGGTAAAGCGCATGTCTATTTTTGTTTTAAATTATATTGTGGTATTGCCACACGCCGGACACTCCACTAAAATTCCATACAAGCGCCGCTGTGGAGTTACCTACTCTTCACACAACTACGCAGATGTCGTTCATACACAAGCGTGAATGTGTGCGGCGCTAGGGCTACTGAATTATTTTATTGAATAGTTGTGCCCCTTGAGTTCACCTGGTGACGTAAAGTAGTTTATAAACTTGCTATAATGTTGAGTTACATAAATAAAATGGTGCCAAATTATACTATTCTAATTAAAAGGGTGTATGTATTGCCGCGTAAAATCAAACGAAACCGATGATAGATAGGTACCTAGATATCTATTTTTGTTAGTAGGTAGGTACACATTCGCATATTATTTTGCACTTACCCAAGAAGGAAACTTTATTCTGTCATTAAAATTATTCCTCCAGGCATTATCAATCCGTGCCCAAAACTGGCTGTGTAAGTTACGAACTTTGAGTTAAAAATTACTACGTTATTATAAACATAGACGCCACGTTATTTAAAAGTTTCTAATCTTACGTTATTTTATCCTTAGGAAATTAAATAAAGCTTTTAATCTTGTCCCGTTTAGTTGACGGACAGCCGTAAACAGCACAACAACCCACCATGATGATATTTCGTTAGGAATTAGATGTTCGATACCAGCCCTTCGTTGAGTGCTCCTAGCGTATCCGAAACGGCCTGAGGGGTGAGGAAGCTTGGCGGGGGGTGGGGAGTGCCCGTTCTATCTATATCTATTCTATGGTATTACTGAAGAGTTTATTAGTTTGAACGCGCTAACCTCAGGAACTACTGGACCGATTTCAAAAATTCTTTCACCGTTGGATTTGCGCGTGATAGCTGTATGCTGTAGGCTATATACATGTTTACATATACCACGGGGAAACCCGGGGCGGACCGCTGGTCTCTGGTCTATATGTTTTTGTCGGAATATATCAAATTTCTCAACAAGGCTTAGCTATCACAATCCATTCAACCCCACTCCTCAGGAACATTTGTCGCAAATAACATTACGCTAGTGATCTCTAGAATAAACATGCCGAAAAAACACGATCCATACCTTATTTGCGATAGGACTCAAATTATACATCTTATTTGTAGTTCTCAGTTGAACTGTATCTTCATAGCTATTTGAGGATTCATGTGGGTCAAATTCTTTGAATACTCTACGAATATAATATAAGCTAAACCTGAAAAAAAAGACGCTTTCCGCTGTCGCTGTAAAAAAAGAACAAAAAGAAAAAACCCGAGTGTAACCATCAGGATTCGAACCGGGGCCTGTTGACTCCGAGTGCGAGCATATTCCGTCTGAGTCATTTAGACTTAAAGAACAGTGGCGAAATAAGTTATCGTATTCTAATGACATTTTAGAAGTTTTTCATTGTCTAAAAACGCGCATAAAATGATGTTTTTAAAAAATAAAACCTAGCTAGATTGATTTATCGTCCCCGAAACCCTCTGTATACATAATTTCATGAAAATCGTTCAAGCCGTTTCAGAGATTCAGATTCTATATATATATACCTACAAGAATTGGTCGTTTAAAGGTATAAGATAAGATACATGGCATAGAAATAAATCTTGTATCTCTGGGAACGAGTAACGAGCGCAGTTTGGTGCTAGGTAATCGATTTGGACTCTTCGTGTCCCATTAACTACGTGACATTGTGCTGTTATTAGGCGTGTTGCTTACCATCAGGCGCGTGACCTGCTCGTCGCGCCCCTGTTTACTATAAAAAAAGTCATTTTGAAGCTGTATACCGAGCGCATTTCAATGATACTCGTACACTAAATGTTCCCACTGCTGGGACGCGGGACCTTCTCTCGCAAGGAGAGAGTCAAGGCCATAATCCACCACGCTGGCCCAGTGCGGGTCGGTTTTTTTTACCTTTTATTGGCTCACACTTGACCGCCATCTCGCCTGATGTTAAGTGACGATGCGGTCCACGATGGAGCGTGTTTGCCTAGAAGAAACCGATTCACTCTCGATTTGAAGACACAAAGATCGTAACCATCGGGGAAAACCCACTCAGGCAACGTATTCCACAGCCCAGACGTTCTTATCACAAAAGTAGAGTCAAATCTCTTCGTTCGTGTCTTTGGAACATCAACCATGAAACGATGTCGCTTCATGGTTGATGACTTCGAAAGATTCTAGGTACATGTCGGTTTCCTCACAATGTTTTCCTTCACCGTTTTAAGTTAGCGGCATTACGCACATGACTTCGAAAAGACAGTGGTTTTGAACCCGGGGCCTCAACAACTCTACCGCCTAACTAAAATTATCTTAGCTTTGATATTGTTCTATCTTTTCTTTTCACTTGAAATGATAAAGACAGCAATAGCAAAGCCATAGGGGATTTCGTTAGGCAGTGGAAGGACGGATCGGCAGTCGCCGTTCTCCCGACTAGACCAGCCTTAATTTTCTTTTTCATTTAGCAAAGGTGCGAACAGTACTCCTGTATGGAGTACTGTTCGCACCTTTGGGATGGATCAGCTAAGTATCAGCTGGAGGCACTGGAATCGATCGAGAGACGTGCCAAAAGGCTCATAGGCAATGATACTCTTGTGCGAAAAAGACTTCAAAGTCTTGAACATCGCCGAAAAATTGCTAGCCTATACACTTCGGAGAGTGTGCGACTGGTTTGCATGATTTGATACCACCTTGCCCTTTTTTTTATCGGAATGCTCGTAGCTCGAAAAAGCGACATCGTTTCATGGTTGATGTTCCAAAGACACGAACGAAGAGATTTGACTCTAATTTTGTGATAAGAACGTCTAGGCTGTGGAATACGTTGCCTGAGTGGGTTTTCCCCGATGATTACAATCTTTGTGTCTTCAAATCGAGAGTGAATCGGTTTTTTCTAGGTAAACCCGCTCCATCGTAGACCGCATTGTCGTTTAACATCAGGCGAGATGGCGGTCAAGTGTAAACCTATAAAAGTAAAAAAAAATTAAAAAAATAGCATTCATTCAATGCTAGTAAGTGGCCCTTTTGTACTTCGTATACAAATAGCACTGGTGTGCTGTTATTTGCAGGCATGTTGTTTACCATCAGAGCATGTGTCTCGTCTTTTTTTTTTAGCCACTCCACAGACTCCGGGGTCCGTGACCTTTGTCATTACAATAACATTTTTTTTTACATATTTCTTGGATTAGGAGAAAAAGGGGGAAAACAGGGGGGTGTTGTGAACATTTTGAACCTAAGTCTAGTTACTAGTCAGTCGGATTTTGTCTGTTGAGCCCATCACTACCGGTTGGGATTCCAATAATAATCGACTCGACATCGTGTTTTGCCTAAGCCGCCACCTCCCGGCCCAGAGCCTCCACCACGGCAGCATTTCTCTGTCCTTGATGTGTCTCGTCTTGTCACGTTGTATTAAAAAAAGCGCATGCCAACGCAAATTTTAAATATCATCTTAATGCAAAAGTCACGTGTCCATGAAGGAAACTTTAGTTTAAAATAGTTTACGAACGAATCAATCAAAGTATCATTATTCGTATAGTAAAGAAACGAATCTTTATTAAGTTCCGAACAAACACCATAAATCAGGGGGCGGTAAAAAACTGAGGACAGTGGAGTCAACGCTCCCAGACCGTCAGTCGTCAAACATCAATCACAACACATTAATTCGACTTCCAGCCGCTAAGGCCGGGTTCCACCGGTGTGGAGATCAGACGAGCGGAGACAAACTGTTTCAACAACCTAATAATTGCGTGTCGGGCTGTCGAGAAACGAATTTCACAAGGGAATTTAAAATAACATCATTCTATGATAAGTATTCCTTACCTAAAACCTACCATATTAAATAATCAATATTGGTGGACAATTCACACACAACACCATCTGACCTCCAAAAAAAGAAAGGTTATTTTTTTCGCGCGTATCTTGTATGTTTTTGTAAATTTTGTAATTCCCACGTATCTTCCAAACGGCTGGTTGGATTTTGACAATTAAGATATCGTTAGATTCGTCTCAATTACCCGAGTGTCCTTAGACAGTATATTCGTCGTATAGTTTAGTCGGGTAAAAAGTGGCGTAAAGAATAAAGTAATATTATACGTTTAAACTTTTGCTTATCACTTAGCACGTTTGCATATGCAATGTCACCGACTCGTCTCCTAGCTTAGCTCATCTCCGCTACGGTGGAGTCCGGCCTAAAAGCGTGAAGCGAATGATGTAAAAGCCATTAGAGCCGAGAAAGCTATAGCCCTATTTTATATGGAAACTTCTGAGTGGTACTTGACGGGCTTGACGAGTTCAGGCGGACAAATTATGCGAAGTTTATGGACTAAGTTTAGCGGGGCGTAAAAACAGTTTCGGAGACATTGGGATGGTAGGGACAGTAAGAATAGTTGCGCTAAATAGGATCTTGTTCTGTAAACGCTGGTCTACTGCTGGTCATAGGCCTCTCCCATAATACACCACTTAGCCCGATCCTCGTTCTTACGTTTCCAACCACAGGCTGTAGTAAACGCTTACGTGTAATCAATCAGTCAGACGAACTCAACTAAATTCTACCGTTGATGGAAGATATCCCCAAGGTTAATAACGCTTTAGTGAATGAGGTGTTCTCTAGATGTAAATGGATCTGTCAAAGATAGTTCTAATATTCGCTAAATGTATCGCAATTTGTTTCTCCTCTCATATTTTAATTACTCTGTCACAGAAGCAACTTTCATACTCTAACTTACTAATTAATAATCAAGTCGGTGATGATGATGTTACGTTAAAAATTACATGAATTAGACGTGTCGTGGGAAAAAAAACTCGTACAGTTTTTGTTAAATTTTAGGGAATCGTACTTACTGTTCTAAAAGGTGTATGTTGAAAGCAATTCTGACAGATTTGTTCTTAAGAACTCGCCAAGTTTCAGTTCCTTCCTAGAAATCTCGCCCACTCACCTCGACTCCAGAACAGAAAATGTCGACGATATACTCGTCTACTAATATAAATTCTCCGACAAGCGGTTGACAAATCCTTATTCCAATCAGGCGGGCGGCGTTTTAATCAAATTGCGACCGGCTCCTCTTCTACAATCGTATTTCAATAACGCGCGATTCTCGGGTCACGTCTGGATTCCGCGGTGCCGCGGTGATTGGCGTTATTTTGGGAACATGTTAATATGTTTTAATAGGAAGGGATAGGAACGTGGGGAAAGACAGCGACGTAGATGAGATAGATACGGCTGTGACACCTCTATGTAGACTTCTACTAGCTTAAAAATAAAAGACGATTTGATGATTTGAATACTATGGGGGTCTTGTATGATATACCCGACGATTTATAGAAAATCAAACTTTATGAACACCATTTTCGGGGTTCTAGAGTCAATATATGACATATTGACTCTAGAACTCTAGAGTGAAGCTTACGAAGCAAGTTGCAAGCAAATGAATATAGGTGGTAGTAGGCCTCTTGGCGGAGTCCGCCTGAGGCAGCACAGCATCCAGTTATTCCACCCCAAAACGGTAGTATACAAATACTAAGAATAATTGCCTGGAAGAGATCGCTTTTAGCGATAAGGTCGCCAATTGTTACTTCATTTTTTTAAGTTTTTATATTTTTGTAACTTTGTTTACTTGTTAAGTGCAATATAGAGTTTATCTATCTACTACTATTCCGTAAAAAATTACGTAGACTATCTAGACACACGGCAGTGTGGCCAGCCAAGTTCATTCATAACATTCCTACGTAATAAATAGATTTCAGTGACCGTTAATTGGATGTTTTCCGGAATTTTCATTACATCTTCAATTGTTTTGCAGCAGGTTGTGTTAAATATTCGCAGTAAATAATGCTGTTAAAATGTTGTAAATATAAAATGCATAGATGCTGCTAGACCTCCATCTCTACTGGTCTGCCAGCTTAAATATACTACATAATTTAATGCTTTCAATAAAAGTTGCTGTTATGAAATCATAATTTCACGCTGAGTTACTGTAGAACCGATTGAAGGGTTTGGTTTGGTGCGCACTTCACAATGCTTGAAGGGGTTTCAGATCGAGCGCTGTAGTGACAAGTTAGCGGCCCATTACCCGCAAGCTCTCTCCTAACATCCCTTTTCTGACTTTTATAGCATGCTCCTCACTGAATTTGAGCAGGACCCGAGGCAAGGGAACATAAACGTAGGCTGTTTTATGCTCCAGATTTTTTCACATAATACTGATAGTACACACGCATAATGCTACTAATATGATACATTCTAAAATTTGGATGTTTGTTGCCTAACGATTTTCAATTGCGGGAAACATCGGGAACGGTAACTACGCGGGTGAAACCGGGGTCCACTGCTGGTACCATATGACTGGAATGTGTTAGTTTGTAAGGATGGAGGAATATGTGTACGTTACGTTGGATGAACGTTTCTACTACTTAAAAGCTAAAGTATTTCGAAAAACCTTTTTTAGCATAAGGAGCCCACTTGATGCTACCACTGTTGGGACTCGAGAGCTTCTCTTACAAGGAGAGAAACAAGGCCATGTTATATCAAGCTAGCAAATCGCGGGTTGACGAATGACACATGCATTCGAAAGATCTCGTGCTTTGTGGCTTCTCGCCATTCAATCCAGTGGCGATCAGAAAATTTCTCTGTCTGTTGGATACTTTTAAGTTTATTTACACTGATTTTTATGTATTTTTTGTGCCAAAATAAAGTGATTTTGTATGTGGTTACTACGTATGTATATAATTTCATTCGAATCCGTTTAACCTTTACATACAATTCCATAATGTCAAGTGCCTGTCGCGGTCTCCGGTCGCGGTCTCCGGTCGCGGTCTCCGGTCGCGGTCTCCGGACGCGGTCTCCGTACGCGGTCTCCTGTCGCGGTCTCCGGGCGAACTTGTACCTTTACGTGAAAACAAATGCACATACTAGCAACCACACAAAGTTTCGCCTTGATTATTGTGATCCTCCCAATCTTGTACATGTACTTGTCTTACATAAGTTAGCTAAATAAAGACAGAACTGAACATACGAATCGAGGATCGTTCTGCCAGCGACAGCGTTTGTCGCCCGTAAAATCGATAGCCTAACTATACTACGAGACTCCCCGTTTTAGCAAGTTAAATGAAGCTGGGGAAAAACGCCTCAAGGCTGTTTCGAGAGCAGCCCCGCTGTCACATAAAATACCGATACCGTACGAAGATGTCTCTTGATCAACTTTATTATCTTTAGACCTTCATTGGTCTATGGATAATTCTGATGTGCTTAGTATAAGTAGTTAGATATATAGCGTGCCCCATGCGGTTGTTGCAATCTCACGGCACACGGGGACCTTCACATACTACGCTGACGACACCGACGACGCCATCGGTCGGTTCGTACGGCGAGCGTTAGCTGCATCACCAAATACCATCCGAGAGTTCAACCTACAGATGGCCATAAAAGACAGAAACGCGGCAATAGTGGAGGCTCTGCGCCGGGAGGAGGCGGCTTAAGCAAAAGACGATGTCGAGTCGATTACTGTCGGAATCCCAACCGGTAGTGATCGGCTCAACAGACGAAATCGGACTAGTACTAGAATTTAATGTTCACAACACCCCCCCTATTTTTCTTTTCTTCTCCTAATCCAAGAAATTTGTAAAAAAAAAAAGATAATTGTAATGACAAAGGTCACGGACCCCAGAGTCTGTGGAGTGGCTAATTTAAATTAAAAAAAAAAAAAAGATATATAGCGTTGACGCGTAGTGTACTCATATTATTTACTATACTGTATTTGTAAAAAAAAATGTATTCGTAACGCAGATATTTGTACGTAAAGAGAATCATAACTTAGCTCTACGGTCGTTACCCAGCGATATTAGATGATTTATTTATATTTTCTGTCATATTTATCTAGAAACATTGCCCTTCAAACCAGAGCACAGTGATGTTTGCGCATTGGGATTTGTTCTGCTTGGCGGTATAATAAATGGCAAAGGTGTGGTACTTTCCCAGTATGACTCTGCAAAGAATCTTCCTGCACCTCCTACCACTACTAAATATACCTATTTGAACCTACCACCACACCACGAAAGTCAATCCGTGAATCTCCCTTTCGTTATTCCGAATAAGTTGCCCACCTCCTTGTTCCCTAAGTATTACAATCTGGAACTTTTCAAGGTGAGATTGAATAGGTACTTTCTAGGTCAGCGTTTGTCATCTTCGACCATACCGTCGCTTACCTTCAGACGAGTTAGAGGTCAAACGTGGACCAATGCTAGATAAAAAAACTTGAGAGGTGTCAAGGGACACCCGGATGGAACGAAGTTCCTTTCGATTAATTAGTGAAGGATTTTTTTTTTTTATTATTTACAAAAAACCTGTATACACTCAACAAAATAATCGTCGCGACACCACACTGTTCAATGCGAAATAGAAATGAAAATATCTGGCTTGCTTTCTATAAGAGAGAGAGACAGACAGAGAAACATGCGACGCCGCACAGCTTACAATAGCAAAAAGTGTCGTGACAACTTTTCGTAAGAATTTTTTCCGTCTAGCCCCCTTTCACAACGCGCGATAAGGAACTTCGTTCCAAAAAAAACTCGCTACTAGTCCGCTACGGCTTTTTATTATACGTCTTTTCACAAATAGTACCTGGGTGAGCTTTTCTCGGTTACTTAAATACATACTGATTTTCTCAAAAAAAAAAAATGCGCTTGAAAAAAGAAAGGCGGCCGGCTGGATTCGAACCCGGTCCTACCATATTATGACCGCCCATCTACCCGACTGACATCTTTCTAATATACTGTCGCGCGACGTCGCGAAATTTACCGCATTCGCATTCTAATGTTTATGTAACAGTTTTTCATTGTCAAAAAACGCGCATAAAACGACGTTTTTTTAAACAAAACCTGGTTAAATCGATTTATCGTCCCCGAAACCCTTTGTATACATAATTTCATGAAAATCGTTCGAGCCGTTTCGGAGATTCAGAATATATGTATAATATCTACAAGAATTGCTCGTTTAAAGGTATAAGATGTTATCATATACGAGTATGTATTAAATATATGTTGAATGCCACATGCCCACCAAGATGTCTTCGACCTTGTAAACATTGATGTTTTCGCAAACAAGTTGAAATACAAATACTTATAGGTAAACTTAAACCCAGTGGTCCGACTACTGATCTTCTATTTACATATCTAGAACCGGCCTATTCAAGTAGTAGGCAAACAAGTAAAACCCGCAACTGATATGATAATCTGCGCTGATACCGCACTCATTGATAACGTCTACAGGCGTTACGTACTAGGTTATTCAATATAATACATGGCAAATTGATTTTGCTTACAAGAACAGAATTAAAAATTTTGATTAACCCCCGACTACCTCGGATTTGTTATCTGTACAACATTCTACTAGTCAAGCCCTTTAGTTTGATACTCATATTAAGAAAGTTGTGAAAAACGAAATGTATTTCGCCATTGTATGGAAGCGGCCATCTTAGATTTAAAATTTGTCAGAGTGCAATATATTCTACTAGTCAAGCTCTTTCGTTTGATACCCATATTAAGGTAGGTCGTAAAGAAATATTTTGTCCGCCATTTTGTGCAGGCGGTCATCTTGAATCGATATCAACCAAACTTAGCTAAGAACATCCGCACGGGTATTAACTTTCAAATAAAAAAATAACCGCATCGAAATCGGCCCATCCGTTTGAGCTCTACGGTGCCACAGACAGACAGACGTACATCGACGTCAAACTTATAACACCCTTTTTTTTGGTCGAGGATTAGAAATCATGCTGTTGAGGGTTCTTAAGTTAAGGTTGGTCTAGTCGGAAGAACGGTGGCTGCCCATCCAGAGCCCCGGGTTCAAATCCCACTGTTATTTTGAAGTCATGTCCATGATGTTGCTAAGTTTGAAACAAAGAATAGAAAATAAACTAGAATCTTTAGAAGTCATGTATCGTCCACCGACCCGCCCTGGTCAGCGTGGTGGATTATGACCTTGACTCTGTCGTTGCGAAAGAAGACCCCGAGTCCCAGCTGTGGAAACATTTAGTGGGCTGCTTATATTATTAAGTTTTGACGTGACAACGTCTTATAAATTGGTTTGCCGGGTGACACTTCAAGAAACTGCGTTACGCTCCGCTCACGTTATGCGCTCACACCGAGAGCGAGTGAGAGGCACGCGTCCCTTCCACTCGGGCATGGTTAGCCCGCCTAAGAGCGAGAGAGACAGACATAAAAAGTGAAAGGCACGCGTCCCTTCCGTAAAATTATTTTACCACTCAAAGTCGTTGTCACGTAAAACTTTCGCCCGTATACCGACTTTACAGGCAACCAATTTTTTTTTTAAACAAACATACCAAACTCGCAAAAAATTACAATCCTATCAAATCGATAGGAATGGTTGAACGACATTTAAACATTTCGAAATTTGGGTTCAAAATACGATTATCTGCACTAATATTTTAAAGCTGAAGAGGTTTTTTGTTGTGAAAACGCTAATCCACACTGGACTGATTTCAAAAACTATTTCACTGTTGTATATGTACGTGATCCCCGAGTGCTCAAGGCTATCTCTATTTATAAAAATGTTATGGTGGTTTGTGTACCCTTCAAAAACTCAGTTCAACTCAAAGTTCTGCACCGATCGAGCTGAAATTTTACGATGACATATAATTCGCATAGACGCAGTGTTGGACGGCCTCCCACTAGATGGACAGATGACCTCACAAAGGTCGCTGGAAACCGCTGGTTGCAGGTTGCGCAGGACCGTTCGTTGTGGAAATCTAGGGGGGAGGCCTATGTTCAGCAGTGGACGTCTTGCGGCTGATGATGATGATGATAATTCGCATCAAGGATTGTCTTTATCTAATTTTTGCATCACAATGTGCCACAGCGAAGCGTGACAGGGTACAGCTAGTATATTATAATATTACGTACCACGAGCGAAGCCGGGGCGGACCGCTAGTTATATTAGTTTTAGTTATTGTTCTCATATTTATTTAATTCACTTATTATATTAGTTTACAAACGTAAATTAAACTTACAGTTGCACTAAGTTATCTAAATCACGATAATAAAAGTGCTTTCCTGATAAGACAACGATCAGCTGTGAATGAGTCAAATGCGACGAGCGGCCTTATCGCCCGCTATCAATGAACGGTATCAACGCGGCTTATCACCGACCACCTGACTTTGTTTGCTTTCTACGGGTTTACTTGTTCACAAGTACATATGTTTATCGAATTGTCACTTTAATGCTTTTGAAGTGAAAACTTGTTTCGGCGCGCCACACACAGATTTTTCGTGGGCTATGAATTGAGGTCAAGCGTCACGCTCGTGAATGAAAGAAATCTTCGGGTGAACTCGGGACCATGGGCATCTAGAAATGCATTTAATTTAAACCATTTCTAGAGGGCCATGACGTGTTATTACCATAAGTACACATATAACCATGGCCGTCTAGTGGAGATGGCCATGCTTAGAAAACTTAATTAGACGACAACGCTTTGAAGATTTCCAGACTAGCAGCGCCTTTCGGCATCACTCGCGTATTGCCCCTTTTCCTTTAGCGTTCTATCAAATTCTGAGTTATAAGGTTTCACTTTTATCGGTAGTCCCAACGACTTACACGTTTTTACATATAAAACAAATATTTTTTGCATTGCAAATATTTGTTAAAATATAAATCAAGACACGAACGAAGAGATTTGACTCAAATTTTGTGATAAGAACTTCTAGGCTGTGGAATACGTTGCCTGAGTGGGGTTTCCCCGATGATTACAATCTTTGTGTCTTCAAATCGAGAGTGAATCAGTTTTTTTCTAAGTAAACACGCTCCATCGTAGACCGCATTGTCGTTTAACATCAGGCGAGATAGCGGTCAAGTGGCAACCTATAAAAGTTAAAAAAATATATAAAAAAATATTTTCTTATTGGACTGTTTTTTTGTTGGACAGCTTTGATAGTTTGGCCAATGTATAGCACAGAAGCTGTCATCGATTTAAGTTAGCGACGTTATGCACATGACTTGGAAAAGACAGTGGTGCGCGTGGGAATTGAACCCGGGTGGTTTGGGTTCGAATCGGCAGTGGCTGTTCTCCGTACTAGACCATCCGTAACATAGTCACGTAAGCAATACTTGAGAAATTGTTTGTAATTAATTCAGTTTCCAAGTAAAACCTATACAAATTGTACCACGTGACACGTGTGTAAGTTTTCCTTTGGAAAAAGTGAAATTAATCGCCCCATGAAACGTGGAATTAGTTTGAATTAGTTTGAATAGAACCTGTTCCATAACTATTGCGTAGTAAATTATGACTTCCGTTGCTTACGGGTGTTTAAATACAAAATTTAGCAGTCTTAGGGCCTGCCGATAGAAGTAATTATGCTTAAACATTACAGAAATGACAACAAAAGACTTAATTTAACTTATTTCCTGATCATTTGGTTTAGAGAGATAATATCTTAGATCTCTTTGTGACGAGCGCAGTGGTGCAGTGCTAGGTAATAATTAGGACTCTTCTTGGTCCAATAGCTGTGTGTCACTGTGCTATTATGTAGCAAGCATGTTGCTTACCATCAGACACATGTCCTGCTCGTCTCGTCACTCTAAAGTATAAAAAAATATAAATAGGTACACATATGTACGTAGGTACCAAATTTCATCGAGCGGAATTTAATGTTCAGGAATTTATACATAAAAGAGTATTAACAAACATACATCCTTATAAAAACGTTCACAATTATAATATTAGTAGGATACAAACTTATCATTTACTAAAATAATTTATATCTATTTTTGTACAATCGTAAGATCCTAGATTCGAATCCAACCTATACCGGAATGTTTTTTCCAAGTGCATCACTACTGGGCTTTAAGGGTAAAGAAAAATATCGTGAAGAAAACGTCGTTAAAACCACATTTTGTCATCCTTTGAGAACATGTCTATACGCTAACACGCAGCTTGGTAAATTATGGTCTGACTTGATTGGTAACAAACTTTAACAATTTTAATCCTACTAATATTGTAACTATGAAAGTTGAGATGTTTGTTGCTCAATCACGTCGCAACGGCTGATCGCATCGGGTAGTAAATTGAAATATATATTAATATTATAATTATTTATTGATATTCGAACATATGCTACATTTTTTCACAGGAAAATAACTGGATAATATTATAAATTATTTTTTATAATAAACTAGATGCCCGCCCCGGCTTCGCCCGTGGTATATATATAGCACTCAGGGATCCCGTACATATCCAACGTGAAAGAATGACTGAAATCGGTTCAGTCATTCCTGAGAATATCGCTTGCAAACAAAAAACCTCTTCAGCTACCTGCTACGCCACCTGTCGGAAATTGGTCGTACCAACTCAGATTTAGAAAATAAATTTGATTAGCAAAGGTTTATATTCAATGAAGCAATCTTGGACATTGGCGAAATTACGGTGACATTACTGAATGGAAGCCAAAAGAAAAAGTTGAAGTTAAAGTTATCTTAGACACATGCTGTCATGTCAAAGCACGCTACGAAAACTCTCAAAAAGGAATATTTTTCCCCGTTTTTGTTACATTCTTGATTCATGCTCCGCTTTTATTGATAGTAGCGTTATGTTCTATAGCCTATAGCCTTCCTCGATAAATGGACTACTTATCTAATAAGAAAAAGAATCTTTCAATTCGGACCAGTACTTCCCGAGATCCTTCAGCTTTATAATATTAGTATAGATATATCTTCTTCTTTATAAATAAAAATGTTGTGTTGGTTTGTGTACGCTTCAAAAACTCAAAAAGTTATGCACTGATCGAGCTGAAATTTTACAGTGATATATAATCCGCATCAAGGATTGTTTTTATCTAATTTTTTGCATCACAATGTGCCACAGCGAAGCGTGACAGGGTACAGCTAGTAATTAATATAATATATTATTAATTATCATTATAAAGTTTGGATCTTTGTTGCTCAATCACTACGGAACAGCTGAACAGGTCGCGTTGAAATTTGATTACAGTCCGAAATAGCATATTGACTATTTCTGACTGTTTTCATGTAGGGTACTTTTATACCGGGAAAATAACGTGAAGGATAATGAGTAAAAAAGCAAGGCGCTCCTAAGATTATATATTTATTTAAAAGATTGTCGATAAAGTAAGAACCGTGTTAAGGCAGAACCCGCGTCAAAGGGCATGACCCTTACATTCGTATTCCTCACTCGGCAGCTTCTAATAAAGTCGGAGCGAGCTTCATTTCTGTTCATCCGAACGGCTATAGTGCCCTTCGTACACAAACCTACAATATTATAAGGCGGTACCCTGAATAAATGACCTTGAGCGTTAAGAGAGAGCAGGAGAGAAACCGTCCCATTTGTTACTGATTTACTGTATATAGGTACTTTTTTAAACTAAATACTTTTTCTATTTTTTGTGGTTTCTTTGTGAAAATATTAAACATTATATTCAGTATTAAAAAAAAAACATTTTCGAGCCAAGATTTTGCAGAAATATAATGTTGTAAAGTTGTAATGTAAATGTATGTTTTATTAGCTATCTAGCTTGTTGTACTTTACGCGCTGTGCTATGCTACCTGTCGAAAATTGGTCCTACCAACTCAGAAACTTTCTTAACTCATGCACAACCACTTTGCTAATCATCACATGATCAAATACATGTATCCAGATTCTATAAAGGACACACAGACAAATATTCATTTTGATATACATCTTAATATATGTAAATCTCCTGTCACGTTGTTTGTCCGCGACGGTCTCCTAAACTACTTAACCTATTTTAATCAAATTTGCACACCGTGTGCAAGTTTGAGCCAACTTGAAAGATAGGATAGTTTTTATTTTGATTAATAGTCTTGATATGACGATATCCGAGCGAAGCCGGAACTGGCCGCTAGTATAATATAGATATTTCTTTTGGAGAAGGAGTAGATGACTCCAAAAACTGCACAAAAAACGCCGCATTTGGCTCGGGGACGTACCTTAAGTTACACACGTTTTGGCGAGCTTGGAAAAAATGAAGAGAGTGAAAAACCACACGATGAAATTGACTGATAACTGTCTCTTCAGAGTGTATTTTTGCGATGCGCGAGCACGATACTACAATAATTCGACGCACTGAAGTTACTTGCACGCTTTTTACGTGACAACGTCTTATAAATTGGTTTGCCGGGTGACACTTCAAGAAACTGCGTTACGCTCCGCTCACGTTATGCGCTCACAACGAGAGTCCCTTCCACTCGGGCATGGTTAGCCCGCCTAAGAGCGAGAGAGACAGACATAAAAAGTGAAAGGCACGCGTCCCTTCCGTTAAATTATTTTACCACTCAAAGTCGTTGTCACGTAAAACTTTCGCCCGTATACCGACTTTACAGGCAACCAATTTTTTTTTTTTTAAAAGGACCTATCATGGCAGCTGGGCCCAAGTGGCCTCTACCTAGAAAACTTTGGGCTTGTGCAGAATGACCGTTAGTGGCATTTTAGCGCACGTAGGTAACAACACTTCTTAAAGACACAGGCACGGGTTTTGAAGTTAAAACTTAAAAAGTGTTGGCGCTTGGGGCATTTTTGACGTGACGTCTAACAAATCAATGAACGCCGGCTGCATGCACGAAAAGGTGTCCCGTTATGTCCCGTTACGCTCATTGTACGCCGCATCTATCAATGTTTTGTTATGACGTTGGCACGTTAAACTATCGTCCGTAAACCAACCGACTTTACAGACGACCAATTTTTTTAAGATGCAAAAATAAACCAATGAGCTCACAACATTGTTACCGTTATCGTTACCGTCACCTCTGTTTATACAGAGGTATAAAATATATTTAAAAAAAAAATTGGTTGCCTGTAAAGTCGGTATACGGGCGAAAGTTTTACGTGACAACGACTTTAAGTGGTAAAATAATTTTACGGAAGGGACGCGTGCCTTTCACTTTTTATGTCTGTCTCTCTCGCTCTTAGGCGTGCTAACCATGCCCGAGTGGAAGGGACGCGTGCCTCTCACTCGCTCTCGTTGTGAGCGCATAACGTGAGCGGAGCGTAACGCAGTTTCTTGAAGTGTCACCCGGCAAACCAATTTATAAGACGTTGTCACGTCAAAAATGTTGCGTGAAGACTTGTGTACGAGGGGTCTAATTCAACACAATGTATATCGCACGGAAATTCGTTCCTATCGCAAGAGTTTGACGATCAAGATGATACGGATCTTAAATACAAGTAAACTAGTATAGTGCATATATCTATGATAAGCCAGAAGAGAGATGTTGTGAGCACAATTGATGTGCTAGGTGATGATTTGGAGTCTTCATATTCCAATAGCTGCGCGTCACTGTGATGATATAGGCAGGCATGTTGCTTACCATCAGGCACATAGCCCGCTCGTCTCAGTCTCTCTATACTATAAAAAACCTTATACAGTTTCTTTGAATTGTCAAACCCATCAAGCTGCAAGGCAAAAAACGGTTCTTGTAAATTCAAACGCGGCATATCATAAAACTTATAACGATATTTTATCGAATTTATTATATCGTATAGCCTTAACATATTATGCCCTACCCGGCTTCGCGCTTCGCGCTTCTCTCTTTACGCGACAGAATCCGTAATGAGGATATTCGCAAAAGAACGAAAGTGGCCGACATAGCGCGACAAGAGTATGCAAGCTGAAGTGGCAATGGGCAGAACACATCGCTCGCAGAACTGACAACCGATGGGGAAGAAAGGTTCTCGAGTGGCGACCACGAACCGGAAGACGCAGTGTTGGACGGCCTCCCACTAGATGTACAGATGACCTCATAAAGGTCGCTGGAAACCGCTGGTTGCAGGTTGCGCAGGACCGTTCGTTGTGGAAATCTAGGGGGGAGGCATATGTTCAGCAGTGGACGTCTTGCTGCTGCTGATGATGATGATGATGCTGATGATGATTATATCGTAGTACAGAATAAGGACCCCAATGCCTGCAGGAAGTAATTTGTGTTGTTATATCCGTGAAGTTATGTAAGAAAGGCCATATCCTGTCGGGAAATAAGGGGTTCAAAGATTTTCCTCAGTTTTATTCCGTACACTTCACTGAGGGCGCTATATTGGAATTCTATAAACATGAATTAGGAAGCGATTTTGTTTGATATTTTGTAAATTGAAAAGATGTCTTGGTTGGAATAGATTGCCGTCTTAATGAAGGGATATTCCACCTATATATATTTTTGGCGTCACAATTGTTACAGGAAGCTAAATTTTAGGGAAATTGGGAACGTGGGACTTGCTACCTTGGAAATAATTAGGAATTGTTTTCAAAACAATAGACAGTGTAGTGAATGGGTTCAGTTGGTAGTAAGTTTGCCAACATACTCGTAGCTTTCGTAGTTCGTAGGTTGGATTAAAAAAAAGAAGCGTGCTGCGCTAAAAGAAGAAAAGACTTAAAAATAAAAGTGGTCAAGTGCGAGTTGGACTCGCCCATGAAGGCTTTCGTAGTAAGTAACATAATATAAAAGTTCTTGTTGTTCGTTGTTACTTAAATCAGTGTTTTAACAATAGTCAATTTATGACGTATTAAAAAAATACTACTTACCAGATCTCATTCAAACCAATTTTCGTTAATAGTTTACATGATAATGTACATCATACACTTTTTTTTATTTTTGTCATTCTCTTATTTTAAAAGTTACAGGGGGACACACACTTTTTACCACTTCGGAAGAGTCCCTCGCGCAAACTATTCAGTTTAGAAAAAATAATAATTAGAAACCTCAATATCATTTTTGATGACCTATCCGTTTTGATCAAAAAATGATTTTTGAGTTTCAGTTCTAAGTATGGGACACCCCTAAATTTTTTTGTTTTGTTCTATTTTTGTATCAAAATCTTTATGCGGCTTAAGGCTTGTTCGCATTAGGCTAGCAAATTAGTCTAGTAGAGAGTAATTTAGTAGCTAAAATACTCGCTACTATTTAAAAATCGTTCGCACCGTGCTTTAGTACAGTTCACAAGTCAGTAGCGTTTCGCCACATGAAGATCCTACAACGCAATAAAATAAATGAATGAATAAGCTAATCTTATCGAATCGTAATGGCTATTTTAGAGGAGGCGAATGAGGAAATCTGTGTGATCAATAAAATAAGTTATGCCACAGACAATTTCGTATTTGGAAAATTGTTTGAAGATGGTTTGAAGTTATTTTTCTCTCCAGACTAATTCGACAAGTTCGAACCTGTTTAATCGGCGAACCAATGGGCGCACCGCTCGCAACGAACGCGTGGTGGGGGGTGCTACTCGCCCGTTGAAAATAGAACAAAATGGATTGACTCGACTAAATCACTTCCTAAACTACTCGACTAAATTTTCACTGTTCATACTCGTTTAGTTGCTAAATTACTCGCCACTAGACTAAATTACTAGCCTAATGCGAACAAGCCTTCAGGCTAGTAAATTAGTCTAGTAGAGAGTAATTTAGTAGCTAAAATACTCGCTACTATTCAAAAATCGTTCGCACCGTGCTTTAGTACAGTTCACAAGTGAGTAGCGTTTCGCGACATGAAGATCCTACAACGCAATAAAATAAATGAATGAATAAGCTAATCTTATCGAATCGTAATGGCTATTTTAGAAGAGGTGAATGAGGAAATTTCTGTGATCAATATTTTTTTTTTTTTTTTTTATGAATGGCTCTTTGTGGATTAGCCTCACAATTCCGCCAAAGACACGTTAAATGATAGGCCGTCAAACAAAGAGATAGGGGCCAGTATAAAATAAGTTATTCCACAGACAATTTCGTATTTGGAAAATTGTTTGAAGTTATCTTTCTCTCCAGACTAATTCGACAAGTTCGAACCTGTTTAGTCGGCGAGCCAATGAGCACACCGCTTCCAACGAACGCGTGGTGGGGGGTGCTACTCGCCCGTTGAAAATAGAACAAAATGGATTGACTCGACTAAATCACTTCCTAAACTACTCGACTAAATTTTCACTGTTCATACACGTTTAGTTGCTAAATTACTCGCCACTAGGCTAAATTACTAGCCCAATGCGAACAAGCCTTTACAGATTACATCTACTTACCAAGTTTCAATAGTATAGCTCTTCTAGTTTCGGAGAAAAGTGCCTGTGACATACGGACGGACAGACAGACAGACATGACGAATCTATAAGGGTCCCGTATTTTGCTACGAAACCCTAAAAATCCAGCTCAACTAACTTCAGTGTGTCGAATTTGGGTGTCGGTGCGCGCGCGCATCGTAAGCATTCACAAATCCAATTATTTATTAAATCTGTGGTCCTGGGTTACAGTAACAAAGATGGCAATAGGGAACCTCAGTTCCCGCTTTGACAGCATGTTACTCTAATGCTCGAGCGACACGAAGCTAGTTTGTCAAGCTAGTGTTAGCAAGCTGGCACTTCTAGCTTCGTGTAGACAAAACTAGCGTTGCGTAGCGTTGTCTTCACGAAACTAGTCTCTTAGCAGAGTCCGCCTGGGGAAGTACCACACCTTTGCCAGCTATTCTACCGCCAAGCAGTAATGTGAAAACGTTACTGTGATCCGGTTTGAAGGGCAATGTTACCAGTGAAATTACAGTGCTTAGAGATATATTATCTTAGATCCCTGGGTGATGAGCGCAGTGCAGTGATGGGTAATTATTTGGACTCTTCATGTTCCAATAGCTGCGTGTCGCTGTGCTGTTATGTCCTCACCACCCATCAGGCACATGTCCAGCTCGTCTCGTCACTCTAAATTATAAAAAAAAAATCTAAAAGATACTAGCTTGCTAATACTAGCTTGAAAAACTAGCCTCGTGTCGCTCGGACATAAAGAGACCGTTTTCAGCCAGCTTCGTTGTATCGTTTTTTGATTGAGTGCGCGTATCTTTTAAAGTTCTCTCACATATGTTTTTTCGAAACGCGCCAGATTCATTATAACTTAAAATAAACATCACCGTTACAAGTTCACGATACGCAAATACTTTCGCTTCGACAAATACGCAGGGACCTGTTTTCGCATCATTAATTTCAATTACGATGTTGCGACACATTGATTTGTGTTCATAACCCACTAAGCAGTGGCGCAACGGCTGAACGTGTTATTGACGACGTGTAACCAGCGAACCTGAGATATCACCGTTGATCCCACGCCCAAACATTATATATACACTTCTTTTTTTTTAACCCCCGACCAAAAAAAGGGGTGTTATAAGTTTGACGTCGATGTCTGTCTGTCTGTCTGTCTGTGTGTGTGTCTGTCTGTGGCATCGTAGAGCTCAAACGGATGGGCCGATTTCGATGCGGTTTTTTCATTTGAAAGTTAATATCCGTGCGGGTGTTCTTAGCTATTTTTGGTTAATATCGATTCAAAATGGCCGCCTCCACAAAATGGCGGACAAAATATTTCTTCACACCCTACCTCAATATGGGTATCAAATGAAAGGGCTTGACTAGCAGAGTACTATACGCTATAACAAATTTCAAATCCAAGATGGCTGCCACCACAAAATGGCGAATTATATATTTTTTTCACTACTACCGCAATAGGGGTATCAAACGAAAGGGCTTGACTAGTAGAATACTTTGCACTATGACAAATTTCAAATCCAAGATGGCCGCTACCACAAAATGGCGAATTACATTTCTTTTTTCACAACTTCCATAATATGGGTATCAAATGAAAGGGCTTGACTAGTAGAATGTTGTACAGATAACGAATCTAAGGTAGTCGGGGGTTAATCAAAATTTTTAATTTTGTTCTTGTTACTTTTATAGGTTCACATTTGACCGCCATCTCGCCTGATGTTAAGCGACGATGCGATCTACGATAGACAGTGTTTACCTAGAAGAAACCGATTCACTCCCGATTTGAAGACATCAAGATTCGCATTCCATAACCTAGACGTTCTTATCACAAAAATAGAGTCAAATCTCTTCGTTTGTGTATTTCGAACATCAACCATGAAACGATGTCGCTTTATCGACCTACGAGCATTCCGATGGAAAAAGGGCAAGGTGCTATCAGATCTGCAAATCAGTTGCACACTCTCCGAAGTGTATCCGAGAAAAACCCGATAGGCTAGCAATTTTTCGGCGATGTTCAAGACTTTGTAGTCTTTTTCTTTTTGGAGTGATTCTTTTGGCGCATCACACACACAATTTTTTCAGAGACTAGGAGTGAAGCTCATTCGTAAGCGAACGATTCGTTCGCGTGAAGTCGGCACAGCCGAGTGTGTCTGAGCGAGAATGATAGGTACTGCTGTCTGCTTTCACTAAAATAATAAAATAGGTAAGTTTCATTGGGAGTTGGCGCACCGAGTCCCCGAGTGCAGCTGCCGGCCATAACTCCTCCGTACACCTGACAGATGAACGCTCATGTTATTATTTTGATAGGGATATTAATTTAGTTCGCCCACTTCTACTCTAAATTTTACTAATATTATAAATCAGAAAGATTTAGATGCTTGTTACTCAATCACGTCGGAACTTTTGATCGGATCGGTTTGAAATTTAGAACACCGTTACTTTATTATAGCCTGGATTAACACACAGGCTACTTTTATCCCGTTAAAGTTGGTAGTCGTTAATCAGCGAGTTACATCGCGGGTTGCAGCTAGGCGCTGAATTTATACAATAATACCGATAAGGTCGCCAATTTCTAAGTTATTTAAGGGTTTAAGCGCAGTGAAGTGCTAAGTAATGACGAGTCATTAACCTAGCACTGCACTGCACTGCGCTCGTCATCCAGAGATCTAAGATGTTATATCTCTAAGCCCTGGTTTTTCTCTGGAACCATTGCCCTTCAAACCGGAACACGGTAATGTTTGCACATTACTGCTTGGCGGTAGAATAACTGGCAATGGTATGGTACTTCCCTAGGCGGACTCTGCCAAGAGTCCTACCACTACACATTTTACAATTTGATAAGCAAAGGTAATTATAATAACGCAATCTTAAAAGATAGACACATACTGTCACGAACTTCAGTGCACGTCAACGGACGCAACGAAAGCTCTCAAAAAACAATATTTTGATCCGTTTTTGTTAGATTCTTCATTGATACTCTGCTCTTATTTATAGTTGCGTAGACTAGAGGCAGCCTCAACGTGAGGATCCTCGGCACGCACGGTTCGTGTTTAGGCTGCCTCGGAAGGTAATTTAAAATATTTTATTGAAACATAAAACATTTAACAAGATCAATTGGAACCCATCAGTTCCGAACTAGTATGTAATACTGTGTTTCAGAACCGATGGCCTCTCCCTTAACAGTTATGACACTAGAGTAAACAAACAAAATTAATATTAACAACTATTATTATGCCCAAAAGTTTTACACACGTGTAATATTTAGGTTTTAAGTAAAGAAATAAAAATGCAGCAGGCTGAGGCAACCTGCCTCGCGTCGAGCCACGAACGAGCGACGAAATCGCGCCGTATTGTCATCTGATTTATCCGTTTATCCCACACTTGCAAGGGGAAATAACGGGAACGGAATCTACGCGAGTAAAACCGCGAGGCGCAGCTAGTAGGAGAGTAGTATCACGGTCGAAACCGGTGCAACATGTCGATATTGCTTTATTGTCATATATGGACCACTTCGCGTCCAAAAAGTAAGAATGGAAAGGTAACAATAGAAATGTCAGTACTCCCAGTTTTACGGCGCATACAATTAGTCGTGTTATGATGTTGTTCCTCAACTCTGCTGTTGTTTGCCGATATGTTTACTAAACATCGCGTGTTTGCATTTCTGTGCGTAAACTAATCCGCGTTTCCCATTCACCTAAACATTGACGACTGTATTTTTTATTATATAACTCTTCCTGAATTTCAAATAATGTATTATATTATTACTAGCCTAGATTGTCCCACTGCTGGGCAAAGGCCTCTCTTTTCCTCCTTCCAGATAGCCTGATTTACGGCTTAGGTGGGCCAGTTTCTATCGTGCGATTCTAGTTCGTCACACCAACTTTGTCTGGGTCGACCAGGATGTCGTTTAGATGTTGGACCCCAAGCAGTGATGATTTTTCCGTATTTGTGTTCCGAAATATCAAATAAAAAACTTAAAAACAATGATTCCTTTAAAAAAAAAGCAAGACTCTGGAGCCCATGGAGATAAGTAAATTATAAATACTGAAATATGGTTCAAATGAAACGGAATCTATACTTATAATAAAACTGTAACGGGTCGAATTCTGTACATTGAAGATATTTTGAAAATTTTTTTTTTGAGCACTCCATAGTCGATACTGATGGCGAATCTGCATTTTTTTTCTTTCATGTCTGTCTGTCTGTCTGTCTGTCTGTCTGTCTTTCTGTATAGGGATCACGCATCACGCCGAAACTACTGATTCAATTCAGCTGAAACTTGGCATGATTTTAGTTTAAACTAAGGAAATTGCTGTAGGCTACTTTTGATCCCCAAATTCTGATCGGTTTTCTTGCGGGAGGGGGTGAAAGTCAGAATGTGTATTTGGTTGTAACTCATGTTTGCGTTGTTTAATTTCATTAATTTCTTTTTTTGTTAGAAAGAACACATTTTTTATATTGTCCCATCAAAATTTGAACATTATCGGTTTGGTAGTTCGGAAATTACACAAACATTAAATCATAACGACACGCACGGCGCGTTCGGTACATACTAACTTCTAAGTATTCTGTGTATCACAGACGATCCACAGAATATCTAGATTCTAAATTCAAGAAGTGCCCACGTGATCGCGTCGCGTCGTCTTGAATGACAAAATAATTGTCAAAAATAATTTTTGTGTGGAAAAAGGAGGAGGATGGGAATATCCTCCTTCAAACAAGGAGGATGTTCTCAATCGGGTTGCATGTTTTTTTTATTTGGTTTTATTTTACACGATAACTCCGCTAATTGTGAGTTGATTTTGATGATTCTTTTTTTGTTTGTTAGAAAATACTTCAGAGGTGATCTTATATATCGAAAACAGGGAGGTAGTTTTTCAAATATCAACAAAAAACAATTATCAGCTTAGATTTATCTGTATTTAGTTAGTCGATCGACAGAATTAAATTACCTGTCATTGAAGTAAATGTTTGTTCTTTTGGAGAAAACATATCAGCATAATAAGTAGCAGCATAAACAACCCATTAAATGTTGGCCCAAAAAAACCCACTGCTGGGCGTCGGGGCCTTCTCTCGCAAGGAGAGAGACAAGGCTATAATCCACCACGCTGGCCCAGTGTCGGTTGGTGGATGACATATGACTTAGAACTTAGATTCTAGGTACATTTCGGTTTCCTTACGATATTTTCCTTCACCGTTTAATTACCAGCATTACGAACATGACTCTGAAAAGATAGTGGTGCGCTTGGTTTTGAACCCTGGGTCTCCGGATCGACAGTCGCCGTTCTCCCGACTAGGTCAGCTGGAGCTTACTAGACTAGCCGTAACTTAACGTATTATTTTAATCCAAATACTGTTTAAAATTTAAAGGTAGTGTTCAACAAGCTTCGGTGACCGAAGCAGACCGTTGTTAGGGTTCCGTACCCAAAGGGTCAAAACGGGACCCTATTACTGAGACTTCGCTGTCCGTCCATCCCTCCGTCTGTCACCAGACTGTATCTCAAGAACGGCGATAGCTAGACAGTTGAAATTTTCACAGACGATGTATTTCTATTGCCGCTTTAACAAAAAATACTAAAACTAAAATAAATATTTAAGAGGGGCTTATTTCCATACAACAAACTTGATTTTTTTACCGTTTCTTGCTCGATACTAATAACGTACCTGTCACAGGCTGACGCTTTCACTATTCACATAATATTAAGTTTTATGGTTTCTTTAAATGTAATTAGTTAAAATAAAATATTTTTTTAAGGGGGCTCCCATACAATAAAATCCTTTTATTTGCTAATGGTTCAGAACCCTTCGCGCGCGAGTCCCACTGGCATTTGACTGGTTTTATTTTATCAAAAATTTTGTAATATCCTATCCTTTCCTAATATTATATAAATATATCAATATTTAAATTTTTGCTGCTCAATTACGTTGGAATGGCTGAATGTATCGAGTTAAAATTTGAAACATCTTCTTGGCTTAGCTTAAGTAACACATAGGGACATATAGATAAGTAACTATACATAGGCAATGTTTAGCCTATGTGTTCTTCCAGACTATAATCTAATTGTATTTCAAATTTCAGCCCGATCACTTGATACGTTCCGCCATGATTAAGTAACAAACATCCAAACATTGACATTCATTATATTTACAGTTACAGGACAACGTTGGAACGGCTGAACATATTTGGAAGGAATTCGAAACACACGTAGTTTGTACTCAGAAATAGCAAATCGGTTACTTATAGGTTACTGTGACGTCGGAAAGACTAAGCAAATTTGGTAGAAAATTGAAACAGATAACTTATAGTCTGAAATACCACATATATGTACTACCTATCAACCTGAAAAGAAGCATGGGCCCTAAGGAAACAAATATTAACTATCACGTCAAAACGGCACAACGAATTGGGTTGGCATACGAAACACAGATAGTTTAGAGTCTAAAATTTCACAAGGGGTCTAAGTCTATATTTTCGTTAAACTCCATATTAATCTATAATAAGTATATATTTTCGTAAGATACTTGATGTGATGGTAGGTAAAGGCGCCAAAATGAAAAATATATGCACCCTTTTGGCGTAGATAATACAGGTGATTTGCGTTCACAATCAAAATAACAAGCAATATTATATTCTCATTAGATGGCGCTAATGCCAGTTTAAATCTAAAAGCACTAAAGGCCATTTAAATCAATGTTTAGCTATTGTGGTATGTATTTTTTCTTTCATCACTAGGTGGCGTTACTGGTATTCTAAATTGTACTAATAAGTTTTTGCTGCTAAAAGGATTTTGATGCCGAATTTGGATTCTTTCGTTCTTGGATTTTTTTTTCTGTGTTACAATTAAATTCATACATTAACATTTCACTAAGATTTGGCTTAGATTTACGGGTTCAACTTGCTTGAGAACCTATCATTAAAACTAAAAAATTTTAATCATTTTCATTCCACACAGGCTACGTTCAAAATTTTACGCGGGTGAAGTCGCGGGTAACAACTAGAAAACAGCTTGCGGATAAAAAGAGATAAGTAGGTAATCAGATCATCCACATCAGCTTCAGACTTTTCGTAATGTATCCTATAAAAATCCTACAAACTTAACACTTGCGGCTATGTTCGATACTACGAAACCTTAATATGTATGTTTAATTTTGTTTAAAAAAAGAAAAATAAAGATGATAAAATTAAATAATTTTTTGTGTGGAAAAACAAATTCACTCGGTTTTTCAATGATTACATTATGCAAATATTTTGGCGTACGATACTTCCAACTAATGTACACTATAAGTCAGTAACATCTGCTTACGCGAACGAAGTAGCGGGTTCAGCTAGTCTATAC
Organism: Ectropis grisescens; assembly: GCA_017562165.1. Classification (NCBI taxonomy): domain Eukaryota; kingdom Metazoa; phylum Arthropoda; class Insecta; order Lepidoptera; family Geometridae; genus Ectropis; species Ectropis grisescens. Next base: position 3,033,720 of record CM029792.1, on the reverse strand, counting down.
TAAAGCTGTTTGTTTATTTGAACGCGCTAATCTCAAAAACTACTGGACCACTGGACTGATTTCAAAAAATTCTTCCACCGTTGGATAGGTATGTGTTTCCCAAGGCTATATATTATGTACCACGGACAAAGCCCGGGCAGACCGTTAGTTAACTGTAATTTTAAAAAACTTAAGCATTTGAACTCACAGTGAAAACATTATACTCTTAGATAGAGACTAAGTAAATAGATTAGGTTTTCCGCAGGGTCCTTTGTACCAGTCGTAAGTAGATGACGTGTGCATTAGCTATGGCAACAGAGTGATGTGCCGCGACAAAAGTATGACACTTCCACAAGAGCGACAAGACAAGAGCGATCAGAACTGTGCTTTAGGCGTAAAGCGTTTGTTCTAACTCTACATACGTAGTATATTGTAAACTCTTAGATTATACTAGACGTCATTCCTGCGTCCCTATTATAATCTACTAATATTATTACAAATGCGAAAGTTTGGCTGTTTAGACGTTTGACGTTTGGATGTTTGTAGCTCAATCACGTCAGAGCGTCGGATCGGGCTGGAATTTCGAATATAGTTGAATAATTGCCTGTACACAGGCTACTGATAGTATTGAAATAAATCTTCGTATAGAAAATCAATCATCGGTGAGCTCGTTTCGATACGAGTTCACACAGAAAGAGTACATATTTATTGATAATAATAGATAACCAAATCATCAAACAAAATACCATAAGAAATAGTGATAAATTTACCTATAAAATGTATTTATGTACATTTTTTCATACAAAGGGGCTATATGCTGTCGATACTCTCTGACTTACAACTTGCACTTGGCCAACGTGATTGAACACAACACATAGTCAGTACCTATTTTGTCATTGTTAGTGTAAGGCTCGATTGTTAGCTAGGGGTATCTGTAGCGAGGTGCTTATACCTTTTTTCATCGATATAAACTAAAGATGTGCCCTCTCAAACGTCAGGCGCACAGAATTATGTCATCGTTGGAAAGAGTGAGCTCGCCCCTCCGTTCTAGTCGGTCACAGGAAGCTGTGAATGCCGGACGTTTTTACCTATCACCATTCGTTGTCAACAACCAAAATAAGTAGAACCCGCCGCTAGCGATTCCAGGGGTAAAGTAAATTGGTGGTGTGTAAACCACTTAGGCTACAGACACAGATGTGGTGTATTACCAATTTCAAGGTGCTCAGGGCACATCTACTAATATAAACCATTTACAATATAAACCTTTGCCTTTTCTATTTATCCTTCTAGAGAGTACCGTTTTGGCGAAACCCAGTATCTAGAGAAATCGTTGCCCCGGAATTCTTATTCGAAGCTGATAATGTCATACATTTCGTTCGGGAACTTATTTCATCTGCTTCTCCAGATATCGAGTATTGTTGGCGCCGTTTTCTACAAAAATGTCGATATCGCGAAACGTTCCAAATTTTCCGCGAAACGTGAACAGATTTTATTTTTGTTCATTTTGTTTGGTCCACGTGTAAGCACTTCTAAGGAAACGTGGTGACAAAGGAGCGTTTGTAGGAGTACTCGCTTATCTTGTTATTCAGGTTTGTGTCTGATGGAATTTACCTGTTTCAGTTTGAAAGATCTATTTTATAATTTAATACTCAGATAACACGAATCAATTCCAATCATAATTCAATATAGGCAATATCTAAAATTTAAATCATAAGACAACAAGGTAGCTATGTAATAGTATTCTCGAACAAGATAATACTAGGTAATATCTTGTTCGAGAATACTGAATTAAGAAGATTAAATAAAGATCTTTTACACTTTCTTCAAACTCACAAAACTTGTTACGTCAGGACTGTCGCAGTGCTAGGTAGGAAGTAGCTTTTAAACTTCCAGTTTTTAAATCGGTTAAACGTGGATGATGATGGCCAAGCGGTTTAGTCGGTAGTAAGTCTGTCTGCGGAGTCGTAGGTCGTGCGTTCGATTTGCACACATTGCAAATACTTTTGTGATGAATACAAAAACATATTTTCATCCCACCAGCTCGGAAAGAGTACTTTTGCTCCTCGATATCAGGGCGCCAAAAGTCGTTTTTGCCCTCTAGAGGTTAAAGTAAATTTGAATATAATTCAACCTATTTATTTCTACCTCCTTGGTGCCGAATGCATCATAGATTTTTTTTTAATATGTTAAAAACTCAGACTCGGAACCTCCTTGGTGTACTTACTTTTTTTTAATTTGCTTAGCGCGAAAACATTTAAAAATTTGCATTTAGTCATTCCCTTGCTGAGGTGGAATGAAAAGTTACGTGTTGCACTCGAGTGCAAAGATTTTTCACCTTGTGCTCTTTTGATTCCCTTGCTACGCTCAGGATTCTAATTTTGAATTACTCGCTGCGCTCGTGATTCAATTTTAGAATCCTTCGCTTGCTCGGTCATCAAAATTGAGCACGCGGTTAAAAATCAACTTTGCACTCTTGTATAACAAATAACTATTGTTCGTTTTTGAGTGTTTCTATGAATAATAATTAAATGTACTTTTTTTTTATAAAACAATTCAATAGTAGAAGGCCCCGCAATCGAAGACGAGGAAATGTACTAAAGTATTTATATCACGTTTCCTGTCGCGTTTATTACACCCTCCCATAATTCTTGCCGACTGTCTAACAAAATAAAACCCCAACATCCAGTAGGCAAATTCTAATTTATGCCACCGTTTGTCGTCTGGCTCACGCGACAACAGCGCACAACAGCCTCGTAACGTTTTATAGCTGTTCCGACATAGTTTCGTGTAGAAAAACCTAACCCCATTAGGAATCAGGACGAATGTATGGCGTGTGTCATCAATCCTCATTTGCCCCCCTATATAACGGCAGCTATAGTAATAAAGACTCATCCTATTACTGGTCTATAGTTTTGAGCAGTATGGAGTCTCGCGTCGGGGCGCCAACTCAATATAATGCCGATTGTATCCTTGTTTTTTTTTATACCAGTGCTGGTAGTCCACAGTACAACAAACTAATTTTTTATTGACATATTGAAATGTACTTTGTGGCTGTTTTGCGAAGAGTCCGATAAACTTTGTAATGCGTAAACTTTCGGCGGTGCTACGTTTTCGAATGACATTATAACGGTATTTTCGGGATGTTGGACACCCCAAAGCCCCATATGCAGCATGATTTTTGTCTTACATGTAGACAAGACACTATTTTTAGATTAATTTAAAAGTTGTGGTCAGCTTGTCCTGGTACTTGTACTGGGGACTGTGATCTTCCACTGGTACCGGTAAATGACGATACACTATACGGTACGCACATAATATATTATGTATTATACCTATTACATAATCCTGCTACTATTATAAAGTGTGGATGTTAAGATGTTTGTTGCTCAATCACGTCGGAACGTCTCAACGGATCGGGTTGATACACATAAATTGGGCTTTTTATCTCGGGAAAATAACTGAAACTGGAAATACGCATCCGCACCGTCCTTACTGCCCGTCGGTCGCTCTGGCCAGACCTCTAGCCCGTTCGCTTATAACAGAATAACTTATAACTAGGCCATAACAGAAGTTATAGTGATAATACATATAAAAAAAAATATTGGAATTAACCATAATAATGGAAATAAAAAAAAAATACAACATGTCAATATAAATTAAATGTTACAACATGTCGATCATAAATTCAGAGTATTTTACATTAAACAAACTTTTTGTTCATATTATGAGTAAACTAATTAGTCATTTAACAAAAAAAACAATATAAATATACGAGTCATCATCATCATCATAATCGTCAGCCCATGTTCGTCCACTGCTGGACATAAGCCTTTCCAATATTGTGTCACCAAATCCGGTCCTCGGCTCTCCGCATCCATCCGCTTCCCGCCACTCTCTTCAGGTCGTCGGTCCACCGAGCGGGAGGCCGTCCCACGGGACGTTTCGAACGTGGTCTCCACTCCAGAACCCTTCTCCCCCCAACGTCCATCGGCTCTGCGACATATGTGGCCCGCCCACTGCCACTTCAGCTTGCTTATTCTCAAGGCTATGTCGGTTACCTTAGTTTTCCGTCGATATATACGACGATATATATGTATATATATTTATAACGTCCTTACTGCTCGTCGCTCCGACCAGAGCTCTCCGTTCGCTTGACAAATTCGCATCGTAAAGAACGCCGAGTTACTCCACGCGTGGATATGGGGGCCCGGCGGTTGGAACCAGCTTATATTTAGTTGTGGGCGTCGGACATAACTGTTTGTCAAGTGTAACATCTGGTTATCTTTAACGTGATCACTTGGCATTATAACGAACTAAATGCTATTTGAAGCCCTTTAACTTTATATTTAAATCCTTTTTTTTTCTGTATAGTATTGAGTGACGGTACGGGCAAAACATGTAAGTAAGCAACACGCCTGCTCGTGACAGTCATTCTGTCGCCAAGCAGTAATGTGCAAACATTAATGTGTTCCGGTTTGAAGGGCAATGTTTTCAGAGAAATTACAGGGCATACAGATAAAACATCTTCTATCTCTCTCTGGGTGATGGTGGATGTCACTGCGCTGTTATGGGCAGGCATGTTGATTGCCATCAGGTACATCTCCTGCTCGTCTTGTTCATGACCATTTCAAATTATAGTAAATGTGTGAAATTAAAGCTAGGACAAAATCCGAACAATCGACTTCAATATAAACACACCTTCTCATACAACAAGTATCCGTAGCTCTCAGTAGAGTAGAAACTTTGTAAGGAATAAGCTCTATCTAATTTAGAAATGATGTAAATTATGATAGAGATATATCTTGACAGTAATTCATCCGGAGACACAAGTGATAAAACGCAGCAATGTAGGAACCAGGGATATACATATCTATTCTATATGCAGCTGTCTGACGACAGAGCGTCTGCTTCAATGCGGAAGCCGTTGACTCTATTTTCACATTTATAATATTAGTCAGTAGTAGTAGGTAGCTGAGTCAGGCGCGGTCCCAGCCTCGAATTTTGGACAGGGTCACCAGTACGCAGGTTCGGATTGGGGGGGGGGGGGAGTTACCAGTAGAAATATATAATAAATCGAGTAAAACAGTCTTTAGTAGCGCCCCACGATTACCGTAATAATAGTCTATATAGTATTAGATATTAATATTTTTAATATAACGTATACAATTTATCCTGTGAATCCCCCCCACCCCCACCCCCCCTTCGGACTGCAAAGCCCCTAAGTTTAGAAAGCAGTAAAGTTCATCTGAGGAACTGGGCCTAAATGACATTGGTCCAGAAAAAGATTGTATTTCGGAGTTATACTCGGACTTATAGTTTATATTATATAGTTTTATATAGGTGTGGTAAGTTGCGGCTGGTGCAAGTTACGGCTAGTCTAGTCGGGATAACGGCGCCTGCCCATCCGGAGACCCCGGGTTCAAATCCCACGCGCACCACTGTCTTTTCGAAGTCATGTGCGTAATGCCGTTAACTTAAAACGCTGAAGGAAAACATCGTGAGGAAACCGACATGTACCTAAACTCTTTTTTTAGTCATGTGTCATCCACCAACCTGCCGGCCAGCGTGGTGGATTATGGCCTTAACTCTTTGCGAGAAAAGGCCCCGAGTCACAGCAGTGGGAACATTTAGTGGGCTGTTGATGATGATATTGATAGTTTATATAGAGGTGTACAATGTACATAATGCAAATATTTTATTTAATTATGCTTAAAAATATATAAAATCAAATAACCACTAGTAGTAATTAATCGCAGTCGAAGTCGCGGCCGTGTATTAGTACATCATATCCCTATAAGCCGTTCGTCGTCAGCGCAAGCGCACGACTTGTCCCGTCGCGACGCCGCTCGTAACTTGTATCTAATCCCGCGTCCTCAACTACCATAACAAATAGAGATTAGTTTTCTGGCGGTTATTTACTCGGAGACAAGAATTGGCTTCCTTACTGTAAACTATGTGGAATGGTTGAGTGGAGACGGTCCGGTCGTTCACATTATCACATTGATCACTTTACCGTTCTGTAGAGGAACGCATAGTATACTTTTAGGGCATTTTTTTCAGAGAAATAACTGACCTTTGGTATAATCTTATCTAATCTTATACCTTTAAACGACCAGTTCTTGTAGGTATATATATATATAGAATCTGAATCTCGGAAACGGCTCGAACGATTTTCATGAAATTATGTATACAGGGCGTTTCGGGGACGATAAATCGATCTAGCTAGGTTTTATTTTTTTTAAACATCATTTTATTCGCGTTTTAGACAATGAAAAACTCCTACAATGTCATTAGAATACGATAACTTATTTCGCCACTGTTCTTTAAGTCTAAATGGCTCAGACGGATTATGCTCGCCCTCGGATTCAACAGGCCCGGTTCGAATCCTGATGGTTACACTCGGGATTTTTCTTTTTTTTCTGAGAAAATCTTATACCTTTTATAAACACATTTAATTCGTATCTAAGTAGGTCTAAGTAAGTCATCACTACGTAATTTGTACCTGTCTAAATATCATTTAAAACACCGAGCAAAGCTCGGTCAACCAGGTACTTAATCTTGTATCTTAGAAATCAGTGCTAGGCAGTAATTTGTTGTATTGTATTTGATAGAGAGAGAGAGAGAGAGAGAACAGAGACAGCTCCTAACCGTTTCAGTATTACCTGTGTGACAGACAGACAGACAAACACTTTATTATGCACGCCAGTAAAACTAAAAAGTACAAAACAGAAAATTGGTGTGATGATGATATGACCTGTGAAAAATAAATATTTTACCCTGCTTCCTTCCCGCTTCCCTATGTTGCAATATGGCGAATTACAAGTGCCCTGTAACGTTTTGTGTATTTTATTTTACGATATTTACTAGGTTCTTCGTTACGCCCTGTAAAATAGCTGATTTACCTACGCCGGTGGTGATTGGGATGATGGCCTGGTCTATATAATAGTATACCGTTCTAATGCGTTGATATAGATCGTTATACTTTCGGAGTGCGGGGTGAACGTAATATGACGTCGCGTTTTCGTAAAAATTGTACAATGAAGTGACGTCACTCGAAACTTCTTTACTCTGTATCTTCGTCATTTATTTTTTTGTGAAACAAAAGGACAATCCGTGTACAATAGTTTTTAATGATATAATGTGAACTAATTACGAGTAGTTTTGTTTAGTCATGAGTCATCACGCTTATTATCCTCAGGTTAGCAATCCAAGTTCTAGAGTATTTTTTTAAATACTTTTATAGGGTTACACTTGACCGCCATCTCAACAACAACCATGAAACGATGTCGCTTTTTCTACGAGCATTCCGATAGAAAAAAGGGCAAGGTGGTATCAGATCATGCAAATCAGTCGCACACTCCAAAGTGTATCCGGCGTAATGTGAACGAACCCATATTCCTGAATAGAACCTTACAAATTTGTCCGTAAAGAACGGCACCACAATATCCGAGTAGGACAAACTGCCAATAAAGAAAAGTAGTCGAAGCTCGTTTGGTTCGAGAGTGCGCCGCGGAGGATGGTATTAGCCCACGCCGTTAGTTCGAATTCATTGCTATTGTTTTAGTTATGTTATCTCGCATATATATATGCCCCTTTCGTGGACCAAGGAACTATAATAAATAGCAAATGTAGGAAATAGTGATAGAGATGTAGTAGTATGTAATACACATTGAGTGGGGTAAGACTAGGTTGGTAGAACCCTGCATCTTTTGTTAAATTCAGGCGTAGACAATTATTACCGCCAAGCTGTAATGTGTAAATATTACTGTGTTACGGTTTGAAGGGATATGCTTGCAAAAAAAATATATTATCTTATATCTATAGTTGATGAGCGCAGCACAGTGCTAGGTAGTGTTTTTGAGTCTTTATGCTCAAATAGCGGAGTAAGCACTGTGCTGCTTAATAGGATAAAAATAAGCTGAGATTTATAATATACGCAAATAAATATTGGTGAACATTTCACACACAACACCAACCAGGCGCGGTCCCACCCTTGAATTTTGGAAGGGGTCACCAGTACGCAGCCTCAGATAAATCGAGTAAAAACATACTTTACTAATAGCGCTCCACAATTTTATCCGCGTATTTCCCGTTCCAGTTGTTTTCCCGCGTTAAAAATAGTTTATGTATTATTAGATATTTTTAAATTTCTTAGATTTTTAGTTTAACGTATACGATTTTGGGGGGGTCATGTCCCCTGTGACACCCCCCCCTTCGGATCGCGCATGACATCATCTGGGCCTAAACTAAGCAAAGCTACTGCACTATGGAAGCCAGATAGTGATGATAAGTTTAATAACAGTTGTAGTGTGGTGGATTGACGTGACTATCTCCTTGCCCCTTGAAGGCCCCGAGTGCCAGCTGTAGGAACATTTAGTGGGCTACTTATGCTTAAGCTAATATTGTATTGTAAGTGAATGGTAGCTAACAGTGAGGTTTCGTTTGTTCCAGATGTAGGCTACGAATACGTGGTGGACCAGCAGCCGATCGGCAAGCTGCTGTTCCGGCAGTTCTGCGAGCGGAACCGGCCCGAGTACCACAAGTACAACACCTTCCTCGATGCGGTAACTATCACCTCCGCGGCCAGATCGTCGCCACTGGCTTAATCAAATCAAATTTATTTCAGAATATGTCATTCCATATCAATTGCAATAGACAACCACAACTAATTCAAATAACAATATCCTCATCATTTATAAAAATAAACAATTTTTTTTTAATTTTAGAACACAGAAAATAAAAATAAAAAATAGAAATTGTAGGGTGACTGGCAATGCTCATCCACCTATCCTCTTACAGTTTATGACCCATCAGAACTCGCATCCATCTGTACTGGATGGGACAGTCCGTATGCGACACTATCATCTGAAGTATACCGCTACAACTGCCTTGAGCCCGCCGCCATATGCTACCGTGCTCCTTTTTTATGTAGACTTAACATCGGCACTCCGCGGTCTAAACTGTGGCTTTCCTAAACTTTGTTGGAGTGGTAGAAATCAGATACACCTTTAAAAGTCCGCTTCAGGAAACACTGATTCGGCTGGAGTACCATGAGCATGACACTTTCCTCGATGCGGTAACTGTCACCACTGCGACCGGATCCATCACAACTGGTTTCATGCCGGCTATACTTACCAGCTTGTAACCCACTGTTACCTAAACTTTGTTGGGGTGGTAGGACACTTATGGTGTCCGCTTGGGGAAGTACGGAACAATCTGGAGTATCACAAGTACAACACCTTCCTTGATGCGCTAACTATCACCTCCGCGGCCGGATCCATCTGATATATAGACTCACCAGCTACACTCCGCGGTGAAACTCGTGTTTTTTTTACAGTACAGACAAGTTAAGCAAGACATCATTATCTAATGGTTCCCAATTGGTCTGATTGACGTGACTGGCCTGATTCCCAATTGGTTCTCAAATTGCCTGATGTTTGATGGTAATCAACATCCCTGCACAATGCATATGTCAGCACAGTGACACACAGATATCGGAATAGAAGCTGGCAGAGTTTTTGTTGAGTCTGGCAATGAAGTTTAAAGTCTCGTACGCTTTCGCTATAGTGAATAGAGATCATACATACACTTGAAGCAGTTGTCCCGTCTCTTTCAGGTAGAGCCTTAAAAGTGTAAATGGATGAAACGATCATTCCACACTCTTCATGATGATTCCTAGTTAGTCGAGTAGATAATTATTTAGTTATTAATGCCACTTTTCTTAATGGAAACGCATTAAAGTCAAAAGTCCGCACCGCATTCACTGTAGTGATTAGCATATCATCAAAATACTCTAAGCAGTTGACCCGTCTCATCCAGGTAAAACTTTGCAAGGGTAAGTGGATGAAATAACTACTCCACTCTTAAATCTATCCATCATTATTCCCAGTTGGTCGTGCAGATAACCCCAATATGTTAATAATGCCACTGTTCTTAATCGTAGCGCAGTGAAGTCGAAAGCCCGCTCCGCATCCACTGTAGTGATTAGCAGATCATCCAAAGACTCGAAGCAGTTGGTCCATCTCTTCCAGGCAGAGCGGTACGAGGTGGAGGTGGACGAGACGCGGATCCTGCACGCGTCCGAGGTGTTCGGCAAGTACCTCAAGAGCGACGACTTCGAGGCGGTCAGCGACGTAGTCTCCAAGGAGATCATTGATGACGCTAGTTCTCATTTAGAAAGTAAGTAAAGGTATTCTTTCGATGTTTTACCTTTATTGACACGAAAGGGGAGTCGTTGCCTATGATCTTTTTGGCTCGTCTCTCGATTGTGATAAGATAAACTAATACATCCGTTGATGATTCCAGTTGGCGCCAAAGATATATTCTCAGAATGCGTCCGCTGCGTGAAGAGTTTCCTGGCGGGCACGCCGTTCGTGGAGTTCGAGCAGTCGATGTACTTCCACCGGTACCTGCAGTGGAAGTGGCTGGAGGCGCAGCCCATCACGCAGCACACGTTCCGCATGTACCGGGTGCTTGGGAAGGGGGGGTTTGGGGAGGTCTGCGCGTGCCAGGTGACGTCTTAATACATTTACATTCCAAAGCTGTTTCAGAAATTGGTTCCTAAGCAGTTTCGTTTTGAATTTGAGGAACTCAAATAGTATCAGATTGATAAATGAAAGAGGTACTAATTGCCTGATTGAAAGAACAGTCCTTCACAGAGCTACCAATTGTTGTTTTTTCCCTGATTAAATTCTATGAGATTTTTGTACTGGGCAGAGCCTTTATTAACAAAACTAAAATACAATGAGAACTACACACCTAACTAACTACTTCACTAAGCACACCTGGATTATTTTTAGACCAATGAAGGTCTACAGATAATCAAGATGGTCAAGCCCACTACCAGTCGGAAGCGTACCACGCCAGCGGCGTTACCACGTTGAATGGTAATGGTTATGCGTTGTGCCAAATGAACGCCAGCATTTTGGTCACGCGGCGCGTCGACCAAGCGCTTGATAAGGCTTTTGAAGATGAAGTGAATAGTCTCGCAAAAGCAGACTACCGCCTCCCACGACCTCTCACTTTCGAGCATCTTAGACAAGATGGTCGTTAGTGAGAGGTCCGCCCCCACGACCACATCAGAGATAGCCGCGGTTACTCTGTCCTATCGAGCCCATTCATACTTCAAAGCTGTTTCGGAACTCGGAACGGAAGCTCCGAAATTTGAAGAAATTGCGCCTAAGGAATCCTAATTGAAAGAACAGTCATTCACATACCCAATACTAAATATTCTTTATTTTAAATTCGATTGCCCAGATAAAATTATTTGAGAATTACAAGTATGTAAAAGAAAAAAATAATGCCTTAAATCATTTATGCCACAAAGCTTTTTCGGAAATTGGCTCCAAAATTTTAGAATTCAATTAGCGGCTAAGGAATCCTCATTGAGAGAACAGGCCTTCAGCACCGCAATAGAGGGTCAGTCAACTATACGCCAATCGCCGATGCTAAAAGTAACTAGTGTGCTGTGGCTATGTACAAATAAACATTTTTTTTTTAAATAAAAAGTGATGAGAAGAGCAGGGCATGTGCCTGATGGTAAGAAACATGTCTGCCACATAACAGCACAGTGACACGCAGCTATTGGAACACGAAGAGTGAGTCCATCATTATCTAGTACTGCACTGCGCTCGTCACCCAGAGATCTAAGATGTTATATCTCTAAGCCCTGTAATTTCTCTGGAAACATTGCCCTTCAAACCGGAACACAGTAATGTTTGCACATTACTGCTTGGCTGTAGAATAACTGGCAAAGGTGTGGCACTTCCCCACGCGGACTCTGCCAAGAGTCCTACCACTACTGAACTAACTACCATTATTTAAAAAAGAAATCCATCGTCGATTCCAGGTTCGGGCTACGGGTAAGATGTACGCATGCAAGAAACTGGAGAAGAAACGAATAAAGAAACGGAAAGGCGAGAACATGGTGCTGACCGAGAAGCAGATCCTGCAGAGGATCAACTCGCGGTTCGTCGTGAACCTCGCCTACGCGTACGAGACGAAGGACGCTCTCTGTCTCGTTCTCACGATTATGAATGGTAAGTAACATAGCGTAGGACGCCCGGACTAGATGTAATGACGATATACGGAAGACAGCAGGCAGTGGATGGAGACGTAAAGCTGAGGATAGGTCTGAGTGGCGAGCCATAGGAGAGGCCTTTATCCAGGAGTGGACTATGATAGCCTGATGATGATGATAATGAAGCATACGCAGCCCACTTTACCTTTCCTTTTTTTCATAGGTTTACATTTGACCGCCATCTGGCCTGATGTTAAGCGACGATGCGGTCTACGATGAAGCGTGTTTACCTAGAAAAAATCGATTCACTCTCGACTTGAAGACACAAAGATCGTAGCCATCGGGGAAAACCCACTCAGGCTAGCAATTTTGCGGCGATGTTCAAGACTTTGAAGTCTTCCCCTTGCTAGGACTCAGGGGATTCTCTAACGAAACCATAATTATGAATTACCGATGCGATAAATCTTATTAATATATAAAAAAATATAAATTACTCGTCACGTTGTTTGTCCGCGTAGTAGTTTAAAGAGTTTTTTTTTGTAGTGGTAGGACTCCTAGCAGAGTCCGCCTGCGGAAGTACCACACCTTTGCCAGTTATTCTACCGCCAAACAGTAATGTGAAAACATTGCTGTGTTCCGGTTTTCAGAGAAATTACAGGGCTTAGAGATATAACATCTCAGATCTCTGGGTGTTGAGCGCAGTGCAGTGCTAGGTAATAGATTTGGACACTTCATGTTCCAATAGCTGCGTGTCACTGTGCTGTTATGTTGCAGGCATGTTGCTTACCATCAGGCACATGCCCTGTTCATCTCGTCACTTCTTATTTAAAAAAAAAAAGAGGTCACTTGGGAACCACCGTCATGACACTGGAGTTTTTAATATTATGCTGTATTTTAGCACGCCCCGACTTCGCCCGTGGTACGTAATGCATAGCACTCAGGTATCACGTACGTATCCAACAATGAAATATTTTTTTAAGTGAAACCTTTTGGCGCACCATAGACAAATTTTTCGACCTCAAACATCACACTCGGGGATGAATGAAATCTTCGGGTAACTAAACTCGGGACCATGGTTATTGGCCATCTTTCACGCTTTCACCCGCGTAGTTTCCAAAGTGTGCTGTCAAATTCTGAGCTATAAGTTTTCACTGCTATCGGCATTCGTATGACTGCCAATTTTTTGTATGCGATCCAGTAGCTCCTGAGATTAGCGCGTTCACACAAAAATCACATCAGGTTAATAAATATTAGTACAGGTTAGGGATGGTATGAAAATGATATTTCGGATCTGGATACGAATATGGATAATCTACACTAATATTATAAAGCTGAAGAGTTTGTTTGTTTGAACGCTAAGATCTCGGGAAGTACTGGTCCGAATTGAAAGATTATTTTTCTATTGGATAGTCCATTTATTGAGGAAGGCTTTAGGCTATAGAAAATAACTCTACTATTAATTGAAGCAGAGCATGAAAAAATCGGGAAAAAAATTTCCCCTTTTGAGAGTTTTCGTACGTTTCGTGCTTTGACATGACACATGACAGCATGTGTCAAAGATTGCGTCATTGAATTTCAGTAATCTGTGCATTGAATATAAACCTTTGCTATTTTTTTTTTCTAAATCTGAGTTGGTACGACCATTTTCCGACAGGTGGCGTAGCAGGTAGCTGAAGAGGTTTTTTGTTTGAAATCGATATTCTCAGGAATGAGTGAACCGATTTCAGTCATTCTTTCACCGTTGGATTTGTACGGGATCCCGATGAGTGCTATATAATATACCACGGGCGAAGCCGGGGCGGGCATCTAGTATAGGAATATAATTATATCGTTTTCGGATACTGCTACGACAATGTAATTATTTACTATTTCGGATTATTTAATCGGTTTCAGATTCGGTTTACGGGTTGTATCCAAGTAGTTGTAATTGTCAAAACTAAACAGAATTCTTTATTTGTTATAAATTTATTTTATTTATATATTAAACTCTGTATACCTGATTTCTGTGATATTTTATTAACATATGTTTCATGTTTAATTTTCCAGGCGGTGACCTGAAGTTTCACATTTACAACATGGGCACGCAAGACAACGGGCTGGGGCTGGACCGCGCGCGGTTCTACGCGGCGCAGGTCGCTTGTGGGCTCGAGCATCTACACAAAATGGGCATCGTTTACAGGTACACCTTGATTTTAACACTGCATAGTACTCAGGTACGCCTTGATGTTAACACTGCATCGTTCTCAGGTACACCTTGATTTTAACACTGCATAGTTCTCAGGTACGCCTTGATGTTAACACTGCATCGTTCTCAGGTACACCTTGATTTTAACACTGCATAGTTCTCAGGTACGCCTTGATGTTAACACTGCATCGTTCTCAGGTTCACCTTGATTTGAACACTGCATAGTTCTCAGGTACGCCTTGATGTTAACACTGCATCGTTCTCAGGTACATCTTGATTTGAACACTGCATAGTTCTCAGGTACGCCTTGATGTTAACACTGCATCGTTCTCAGGTACACCTTGATTTTAACACTGCATAGTCTCAGGTACGCCTTGATGTTAACACTGCATCGTTCTCAGGTTCACCTTGATTTGAACACTGCATAGTTCTCAGGTACGCCTTGATGTTAACACTGCATCGTTCTCAGGTACATCTTGATTTGAACACTGCATAGTTCTCAGGTACGCCTTGATGTTAACACTGCATCGTTCTCAGGTACACCTTGATTTTAACACTGCATAGTTCTCAGGTACGCCTTGATGTTAACACTGCATAGTTCTCAGGTTCACCTTGATTTGAACACTGCATAGTTCTCAGGTACGCCTTGATGTTAACACTGCATCGTTCTCAGGTACATCTTGATTTGAACACTGCATAGTTCTCAGGTACGCCTTGATGTTAACACTGCATCGTTCTCAGGTTCACCTTGATTTGAACACTGCATAGTTCTCAGGTACGCCTTGATGTTAACACTGCATCGTTCTCAGGTACATCTTGATTTGAACACTGCATAGTTATCAGGTACGCCTTGATGTTAACACTGCATCGTTCTCAGGTACACCTTGATTTGAACACTGCATCGTTCTCAGGTACACCTTGATTTTAACACTGCATAGTTCTCAGGTACGCCTTGATGTTAACACTGCATCGTTCTCAGGTACACCTTGATTTTAACACTGCATAGTTCTCAGGTACGCCTTGATGTTAACACTGCATCGTTCTCAGGTACACCTTGATTTGAACACTGCATAGTTCTCAGGTATACCTTGATTTTAACACTGCATCGTTCTCTTCCACTAATGAAAATGAATACTTTCAGCAGTGATAAGAAACTTAAGTGGAATTAGACCATATAGATCAGGTAACACTCACTGAGATGTATCCGATAAAAACATTTTTTTTAACTAAAAATTTACGTGCAAAGCGTTGCCACAAATTCTTATTTAAGTATAGAAAAACAGGCAATAAGCATACAGCCCACTTGATGAGCAGTAGCTGTCTCATATGAACAACTGTAACATTTTTTTTATCACCTGCTGTTAATAATGCAGACAATATCAAAGAAGAAGCTACTTTAAGCCAGCTACATACAATTACAAGAGTTTTTTTAATGTTCGTGATTTTGTCGTTCCCAGAGATTGCAAGCCCGAGAACATTCTGCTCGACGACGCGGGGCACGTGCGGATATCAGACCTGGGCCTAGCGGTGGACGTGCCCGAGGGGGGCTCCGTGAGGGGCCGAGTGGGCACTGTAGGATACATGGCGCCGGAGGTACTGTTGACGATTGTACGACACGAGAGCTCAAAAAGTTTGGTGTAGACTATATCGAGTCAATAGAGTACCGATAGCTCATATAGTTTCACGTGGACTATAAAGAGAAATGGGCAGATTATATTAGTCATTATGTTTCAAAAGCTCAGAAAATTTTGCACGCTGCAGAGGGGCCACAAGGTCTTAGTTCCAAGAGCTCATAAAGTTTTGTCTCATTTATACCAGTTACTAGAACAGTTCCTGCGGGGATTTTGCGTTCAGATATTAGTCGGGTTTCTCCTCTAAATTTATTTTCAGTATTGGATCAATAGGCCTGATGACTGATCCTGGAATTATATAAAATTATTTGATATAATGACAGTATGTATTTAAATGTAATAAAATATGTACCAACTTTAATTTTGATATCTTTTTGTTTAACTTACTTTATGATCATTGAAAGTTGAAAGTTGGATGGGAAAGTCCATTTTAAAAGTACGAAATATTACTAGAAAATGTATTTACCATTGGATAACCCATTAAATTAAAAGTGACGTTTGTTATGAAACCAGTTGACTAAACGCAATATTTAATCTAGCTTAACATACAAACTTTACGCGCGACTCATAAAAAAATACCAGACGTGACGTCACGCTTTAGTAGTTTGTTATATAGTGCTTTTGTATGAAGCGTTTTTAGGAAGGTCCAAAATAGTGATTTTAAAATCTATGTATCATAAGTATGTATTTAAAACTATATAAGTATTATATCAGCTATCTGGCTGCCATCACACAAGCTTTGCTTAGTTTGGGGTCAGATGGTGTTGTGTGTGAATTGTCCACCAATATTTATTTATTTTATATTTATTTATATTTAAAATCGTGATATCACGGGAAGTTTTTAAGATAACAAAGTAATTCTTTCACCTATGTTTCAGTTATTGAGAAGCCTTTTGAGGCACATTAAATAAAAAAATGAGTTGTCATGCCTATTGGCCCACGGGGACCGCGCCGGACAGCACCTAGCGGCGCCCAGTCCCTGTTCCGTTTGACTTTATACCTTATGTACAGATGCTTACATATTACTTTAGTATGAATTCTCAAACTGGATTTGAACTTAATTTTATTTAGCTTCTTTTCTGATATCTTTTAGTTACTCATGTTGTGTACACATAGTTAGGAACATAGATCATAGGTCAAAACTGTAAATTGTCACAATATTATTTAAGATTATTGTTAACTGTGTTCTGTTTTGTATACCTAAATAAATAAATATACGGCACAGCGCGACGCCCGGGCGCCGCTTGGTGTTTTACGGCCTAGATGTTAAACATGATGTTGCTGAAGAAATCTCTTTCAATCTCTTTAGGTCTAGTTTCAGTGTTTATGGTACCCGTTTCAAATGAATACACGACTAATATTAATGAGTCACATGGTATACCCGTGTATTCATTAAAGATGTGTAATAACCACGTTAGTTTTCATACTAGTTTTTGTAAAACCGTTCCAGGTGATAGACAACGAGCGCTACACGTTCAGCCCGGACTGGTTCTCGTTCGGCTGCTTGCTGTACGAGATGATCGAGGGTCGCGCGCCGTTCCGGGCCCGCAAGGAGAAGGTCAAGCGGGAGGAGGTCGACCGGAGGGTCAAGGTCAGTTTGAAGTTTTTCTAATTAGGCGCAGTCCGATAGAAAAATAGTATAACTCTTGCAACTTGATCGTGTTACTCAGTTGCACACTATCCGAAGTGTATCCAATAAAACATGGCCGCCGTGACAAATGGCGGATAACATATTTTTCATAACCTACCTCAATATAGATATCAAATGAAAGGGGTTGACAAGTAAAATACACTTGAATAAATAATATGAAATTCCAAGATGGCCGCCAACACAAAATAGCGATTAACATTTTTTTTAATACAACTCCCTCAATTTGCCATCAAATGAAAGGGCTTGTGAAATAAAAAGACTGCAACAAATTTCAAATCCATGGTGGTCGGGGGCAACTCAACATTTTTAATCATGTTATGTGAAGTATTTGTGAAGCTGACAACAGTATTATTAGCGTAGTATTTGTGTTCGTTGCCAGCACGAGACGGAGAAGTACTCGAGCAAGTTCCCGGAGTGCGGGCGCTCGCTGTGCTCGGCGCTGTTGGCCAAGGCGCCGGCCGCGCGGCTCGGCTGCGGCGCGGCCGGCCGGCGCGGCGCGCGGCTCGTGAAGGCGCACCGCTTCTTCGCGCAGACCACCTGGGCGCGCCTCGAGGCAGGCATGGTGCCCGCGCCCTTCGTCCCCGACGTGAGTATCAGAGGTTTGGTGCCCGCCCCCTTCGTCCCCGACGTGACTATCAGAAGCGTTGTGACCGCCCCCTTCGTCCCCGACGTGAGTATCAGAGGTGTGGTGACGACAAGTACAACGCACGTCGTGAGATAAAACTACTATAAGTTTTCAATGTAATTTTATTGATTTTTGAAGAGTTTTTTTGTCTATCTAATTTATAAAATTCTCGTGTCGCGGTGTTTGTGGTGTGGTTAAACTCCTCCGATACGGCTTGACCGATTCTCATGAAATTTTGTGAGCATATTGAGTAGGTCTGAGAATCGGCCAACATCTATTTTTCACCCTTTAGTGATAAGGGTTGTTCAGCCAAAAAAAAAAAATATTTTTGGACAATTTTTTTTTGTTTTTATTTTTTATATAATAATGTGGCTTAAAAAAATAAACACAATTCTAAATTTTTACCCTTTTATCACCAACCCCTAATTTTTAATTTCATTTCATAATCATTTTTCATCCCGCTCGATAGCTAATCAATTACCGTCTTTTTTGTAAATGTTTTTCACTCTATTTCGATCAAAATTTCCCGGGCTTATGGCAAATCTAAAATTGTTTTATAAAAACAAACATTCATTATTATTATTAAAGTTTATTCCAGATATATGCTTAGGGTCACCAATGCTCGATTTAAAATTATGCCGCGCTTTCACTGGTGAGTGAAATGCCAGACTATACCGGTGTCACTTCTCACTAAACAGCACGGAGTAGGGATGAGACCGAAGCCGGTCTCCTGTTTATCTTTTATTAATAATAATAAAATTATTAATATTATAGTCGGGTCATTTTAATAGGTAACATTTGACAATTCATCAAAATTCGGCAACGTAACCTTGTAACGGCGGGCATAAAATAATATATTTTTTCGTTTTGTTAGAACTGCACATTGCTTAAATTTTTTTAATACATATACATATTTATCTATATACATATATATTTATTATATATTATATCTACATATTTATTGTAATAATGACTGATACGAGCAATTTTACGATTTATTTTCACTTATGAACCATTCTAAATATAATAAGCAATTTCTGATCTAAAGAACTACACGTCGCTACTATGTTGCGTTAGTTAACCTTTTTTGTTTTTAACCACTAAGGATGTTATTGTAAAATCGTAAGCTGATAAGTGAAAATTTAACGGTTTTCAACATTGACGAACTTCCATATAAATTTTCATCCCCCATTTTAACCCCTATTTCATCCCCGTAAGGACAAACATTTATTTCTAAATACAAAGGTTTATGGTTTTATCTTCAACAGTTACGAACTTTCACATAAAACTTTCATCTCCCACTTAAAATCCCATTTCATCCCCGTACAATTCGAAATGACAAAATTACTAGAACGAACTCAAATTTGCTTTACGAAAAAAGTAATAATTATGAGGCAAGGATTTGCCTGATGACTTTTAAAATTCACATATTGGTGCTTCAAGTCCGTATCGATTCAGTCACTTTAATCGAGGGTTTAACCTGGTCACCTCACTATGACGACATAACTGACAAACGTCACCTCTGTTACCTATTAAAATGACCTGACTATAAGTGTATTTTGGACAATGAGTTAATCAAGTGATTTATATGGCAAAACAACGTGTGCCGGGCCAGCTAGTCTACCTATAAGAGTGATCGTGTTGTTTTCAGCCGCACGCGGTTTACGCCAAAGACGTGCTCGACATCGAGCAGTTCAGCACCGTGAAGGGGGTGAACCTGGACGCGGCCGACGACACGTTCTACGGCAAGTTCAACACGGGCAGCGTCAGCATCCCGTGGCAGGCGGAGATGATCGACACCGGCTGCTTCGCAGAACTCAACGTCTTCGCCAGAGGTGAACGCCGCCTTCATACTCAATACATACAGTACTACAGTACACAGTGACTGCCCTAGTGGCTTAGTTGGTAGAAGCTCTGCCTTCGAAGCCGAGCGTCGTGGGTTCGATCCCCACCCAGTGCAAATATTTGTGTGATGAATTCAAATGTTTGCACTGTGTCTGGGTGTTTCTATTTATGATAAGTATGTATTTAAAACTATATAAGTATTATATCAGCTATCTGGCTGCCATCACACAAGCTTTGCTTAGTTTGGGGTCAGATGGTGTTGTGTGTGGATTGTCCACCAATATTTTATATTTATATTTAGTAGAACCAAGTCCAAGAAGAAAGTCCAAGGGAAACAAAAAATATTATAAGTCATAGAGGTTTTAAGGTATCGAGGGTTTTGGGATCTGATGGGAAGGGAACATATTATTTTTTGAAGTTATAGAGCTTTTTAAGTTACCGAGGTTTAAGTTATCGAGGTTCTACTGTATTTTTTTTTGTTAAATAAACAGTGACGAGACGAGCAGGACATGTGCCTGATGGTAAGCAACATGCCTGCCACATAACTGCACAGTGGCACGCAGCTATTGGAGCATGAAGAGTTCAAATCATTACCTAGCACTGCACTGCGCTCATCACCCAGAGATCTAAGGTGTTATATCTCTAAGCCCTGTAATTTCTCTGGAAACGTTGCCCTTCAAACCGGAACAAAGTAATATGTACACATTACTGTTTGGTGGCATATAATAGGTATGACGACTCATTTTTGATTTAATGTGCCTTCAAAAGGCTACTCAATAACTGAAACGAAAGGTGAAAGAATCACTGTATTTTTTTTCATGTATTTTACCTGATTTCTCGAGAACCCCCCTACCGATTTTTAATTTTTTTTTGTGTTCGGATGGGTATGCTTCCCGAATGGTCCCTATATAAATCTTATCGAAATCGGTCGGATGGTTTTTGAAATATGAACCATAAACTGAAATTTGCGTACAATTTTCTGGTTCTTATCTTAAAACTTCCCGTGATATCACGATTTTAAAATCACAATTTTGAACTTTCCCAAAAAACGTTTAATACAAAAACACTAAAGAGTGACGTCACTGTCGAGTATTTTTTATGCGACACATATTTAAATACTATCATTATATCAAATAATTTAATATAATTGCAGGACCTGTAGCCTTATGATGGCACGTTAAATCAAAAATGAGACGTCATGCCTATTGGGAGGAAGACTTGGTCAAAAATATATACCTTTCTAATTAGTCCTATATATACCTTCTACCTGACGTAGATGGTTTATTCCTAACCTGACCCGAAAACCTGAACCGCTACCGGGTTAGGTTAGGAACAGAAAAAAAATATTAATTTTCATTCCCAACCTAACCCTCTTACTAACCTGACCCGAAAACCATGACGTGGTTTATTCCGAACCTGACCCGCTACCGGGTTAGGTTAGGAACAAACAACAAAAGTGATTAATTTTTTTCATTAGAAACCTCTAAACCTGAGCCGGAAATAATGTTCCTAAGTTAACCTCGAATCTAAAACCCTACCTAGTACGTTATTAGTCCTATAGTTCCTGGAGTTAGGACTTTTTTTTAGTAATCGGGTCAGGTTCGGAACGTCATTTCGGGTCAGGTTAGGAAGAGGGTTAGGTTGGGAATGAAAATTAATATTTTTTTGCTGTTCCTAACCTAACCCGGTAGCGGGTCAGGCTAGGAATAAACCACGTAGATTGAGGAAAAATAATGAACACGTATGTTATTGTATCGAATTATTATAAATCAACAAAGATATATGTCCGGAAGTCGTTGACGTCACGTCTTCGCAAAAATCGTTCAATATCGTAAATAACTGACGTAACTCGAAATTTCTAAGCGAACTCGAATCTCCATCTATTTTTTGTTTGTGAATCAAAGGAAAAAACACGTGTACAATATTTTAAATAATGAAATGACGTATTAATTAGTTTTTTTTATTGTAATGCCTTATATTGATAAGGAGTGTGTCCCCAAGGGGAGGAGGGCCGCGACGCCGCGACGCCGGACCTCAACCTGGCGCCCGACGCCGCGCGCCACCGCGCCCGAGGTTCGCCAGACACCGATGCCTTACTATCTTCGTGTTATACCTCTCTTCGACGGTGCTATACGGATGCCATACTACTCTTCGTGTTATACACTCTCTTCGTGCTATACACTCTCTTTGTGCTATACACTCTCTTCGCGCTATACACTCTCTTTGTGCTATACACTCTCTTCGTGCTATACACTCTCTTCGTGCTATACACTATCTTTGTGCTATACACTCTCTTCGTGCTATACACTCTCTTTGTGCTATACACTCTCTTCGTGCTATACTCTCTCTTTGTGCTATACACTCTCTTTGTGCTATACACTCTCTTTGTGCTATACACTCTCTTTGTGCTATACACTCTCTTTGTGCTATACACTACTCTCTTCGTGCTATACTCTCTTTGTGCTATACACTCTATACACTCTTGTGCTATACACTATATACTTTGTGCTATACACTCTCTTCGTGCTATACACTCTCTTTGTGCTATACACTCTTTGTGCTATACACTCTTTTGTGCTATACACTCTCTTTGTGCTATACACTCTTTTGCTATGCTATACACTCTCTTTGTGCTATACACTATCTTCTGTGCTATACACTCTCTTCGTGCTATACACTCTCTTTGTGCTATACACTCTTTATACACTCTCTTTGTGCTATACACTATACTTCTTCGTGCTATACACTCTCTTTGTGCTATACACTCTCTTCGTGCTATACACTCTCTTTGTGCTATACACTCTCTTCGTGCTATACACTCTCTTCGTGCTATACACTATCTTTGTGCTATACACTCTCTTCGTGCTATACACTATCTTTGTGCTATACACTCTCTTCGTGCTATACACTATCTTTGTGCTATACACTCTCTTCGTGCTATACACTCTCTTTGTGCTATACACTCTCTTCACTCTCTTCGTGCTACACTCTCTTTGTGCTATACACTCTCTTCGTGCTATACACTATCTTTGTGCTATACACTCTCTTCGTGCTATACACTATCTTTGTGCTATACACTCTTCGTGCTATACACTATCTTTGTGCTATACACTCTCTTCGTGCTATACACTCTCTTTGTGCTATACACTATCTTCATGCTATACACTCTCTTTGTGCTATTACACTCTCTTTGTGCTATACACTCTCTTTGTGCTATACACTCTCTTTGTGCTATACACTCTCTTCGTGCTATACACTCTCTTTGTGCTATACACTATCTTCATGCTATACACTCTCTTTGTGCTATTACACTCTCTTCATGCTATACACTTTCTTTGTGCTATACACTATCTTCATGTTATACACTCTCTTTGTGCTATTACACTCTCTTCGTACTATAAACTCTTTTCGTACTATACACTCTTTTTGTACTATACACTCTCTTCGTACTATACACTCTCTTCGTACTATACACGTCATAGGGACTGCTGATAAAAGTGAAAACTTATAACTCATAATTTGATACTTTTTAAAAAAGGTTTTATATGGTCATATAGAAATGCTGACTCATTTCTAGATGGCCAATGGCCACGGGCTTGAGTTTACCTGAAGATCACTTATCATTCCCGAGCGTGACGCTTGAATTCAATTCACAGCCCATGAAAAATCAGTCTGTGGCGCACCAAAACAAGTTGTCACTTCAAAAACTTGAAACTCTGTCCGTATGTCCAGGTACTCTGTCCTCAGAAGAAGGTCCCTGCGCGGCTCCGGCCGGTCGCGGTCCCGGACCACCTGCTGCCGAGCACCGTGGCCCTTGCGGCGCCGCCCCCCGGGGCGCCGGCCCCCACGGCGCCGGCGCCCGGGGGCGAAGCCCCCGACGGCAGCTGACCGCTCGCCGCGCCCGCGCCTGCGCACTGAACCACTACAACGCACGGTTTGCGCTACCTACACACATCATACACAAAAATGGCGTCGAATATACACTATACATACATTTTTTCTTGGCCGAGACGAGATTTCGGGCCTCTGGTGGAGCGAACATTGCCATCACAATGTATTTTGTACTGGAATGGGTTTTAGCGGTACTTAAGGACTGTTCAAGTATTACGGTAGAAAAAGGGTGGTAGTTAAAAAAGGGTCATATTGGAAATGTAATGATAGAATAGGCAAGACGACGAAAAGTGCTCACAAGTTTCGGATGACGTCACTTCATTGTACGATTTTACGGAAAAATTATGTCGCAACCCCTTTGGAAATTTTAAAGTTTGATAAAACAAAAAATGCCCCATATTTTTCCATATAATCTAGCTGATTGGGCTTATAATAGCATATCATCATCAATGTCAGTCATCAAACCTATTCTAGACCTTTAGTGAAGCCGTAGGTTTGATCCCCACTCAGACAAATTAATTATTTATTGGTCTCATGAATGAGGATGTTTGGTCTGTGTTTTAATGGATTATATGTTAATATTTACAATTTTAAGTATTTCATCAGGTATCTGACCGTCAGAGTACATGCTTTGTTTGATTTTGAGTCTGGATTTAATGTGTGGTTATATAAATATAATAATAAGTATTTACCAATATTATTTTCAGGGTAGGTTTACCTTGTCCCTGTAATTTTTTCACGACAAACGGTGTTTAACTAACTAATATAACATCATCAAATAAAAAATTATCTCAGATCTTGTGGACTATACATATATAAGCGTATATCAAAGCAGTAGGCCTCTGCGTATACGGTATATGCTTACTGTGATAAGGAAGGGGTAGGGAGAGCATATTAAAATACACGTAATACTTGAACGATCTCCTGGCACTGCACTTCGCTCGGTTGTTTTATCTCATTGCTTAAACTCCTTTAAATGCATTTCTAGACACATAAGCTATGTAAAACCTTGTGACGAGTGCAATGAATTGTACTGTAAATTTCGAACTGAGTTGATGTGCTGGGAAAGTACGTCGTATACTATCAAGCGCGTGACTTGCTCGTCAAACAACTGACTACCGTATGACCTTTGATTATATACTTGCCTAGATGGAGCGTTACGCTGTAATTCCGACAAAAGTAACAGGCCAGGTTTCAAGCCCTTGCGTGCGTGTGACGCATGCAAGTGTTGAAACAGAGACTTGTGTTCGTGACATGTTTTAAAACATGGCGTCAAATGACGCTGTCCTGAGACACAGTATTTTTTTTTAAATCAGTTGTTTTTGTAACTAAATGATAATGTAAATAAAGGTTACTTACCGATGATAACGTTTTTAGCTGTTTAAAATCTTCCTTTGTATTTTTTGCAAACTTATATAGCGCAAATCGCCATATCCAAGAGTCACAAAACACGTGTTTACCGCGCAACGTCAGTGTCGCAACTGACAGATCGAGCTTATCAGCCAACAGTTGGCTGATATTTTTTTGTGTTCCTACGCTCGAACGATCTATCTAGACAAGTGTATATTCAAAGTGTACAACATGTGAGTAATGAAACTGTTTCAATAGGCGACAGTAAATATCAAATCTAAAGGCAGGAAAAAAGAAATACTGTTATTAAATCATAGGTTTGCGTTGGACCGCTATCGATTAGCCAGGTTAATAAAACTGGCTGATGTACATATTGAAAAGTTATATAGGTACACAAAATATCCTGACAATGCTCGACTATATCTAGATGTGAATCCGACCGACATACTAGAAGAAACTATTAAATACTACCAGCCCGGTATTACCCGCGTCGTTCCTGTTCCCGCTGTTTTCTCGCGATAAAAGTAGCCTATGCTCTATTTCAGATTACAATCTGATATAGAACATAAAGTAGCCTATGTTCTATTTCAGATTACAATCTGATATAGAACATAGGCTACTATATCGTACCGTTTTCCCAATTTCAATCCGTTCCGTTCTGACGTGGATTGAGCAACAAACATCCAAACTTTGACATTTATAATTTACAATTTATTTTACGGCTATCTTTAAACCAGTCACAACACAAATGTTGTATTCAACAAATTAAAGGCAATTATTTGTCAAACGTAACGATTGTGTAACGTATTCAAAATGTAATTTTTTTTTGATAAATAAAACGGGGTAAAGTTAGCAAGATAGTCTAGTCTGCCAGTTCTTAACGAAATCATAGACAAGAATGCTCTTTAGGACGTACCATAGACAACTTTTTGTTTCGTGCTACGCAGCGCAAACTATAACGCCCTGATTCTACAAAGCTCAGTCAAAATCAATTTAAAAATTGTTTACGGCTCATTGTACCAAATTGATTTTGATTTCTGGGGTGCGATAGTTAGGAAAATGTCATACTTGGTCTCGTAGGGCGTTGTGGTGCGACAGAGATAGAAATAGCTTCGTTTTAGACAAGTTTATATTAAAATAAGTGTTACTTTTGAAGCGATTTCGAGAATACGTTTTTTGTTACATGGGCCCGTAGCGTAGCGTAAAGTGAAAGAGATGAAACATAGCTGGATAAGGAAGGAGAGAAAAAGAGACATGTATCGCTCTCTCTCTCTGTCTCTAATAATGGGTTTACTTATGATTTTAACTCCTTTGTCCCTGCAGTTAAAGTCGAAGGTCGCTCAGAAGATAGGTACCAAATCACTCTTCGTTTAAAGACACTCTGGTTCAAACTGACGGAAACACTATCCCAGGAAGTCTATTCCAAGCTATAGCTGTAGGGAAAATAAATTAAATTTTAAAATGAACGAATTCCTCGAAGTACTTCGTCTGTAAATTGATCTAGTAATTTTCTGTTCTTACTACGATTCTCTTAATCCTTGTTTGAATATCAACGTTATTTATCCCCTAAAATTAACTTATAAATACACACACAGACACGGTACATAAATATGGTATGCTTAACTGAAAGAAACGTGATATACTATTAAAAACTACTATTAACGTTGACACCCTGAAAATATTTGTTAAGGCATGCCTACCTCTAACTTCCTTTGATCTCTCGTGCCTATGCTTGGAACGTGTATCAAATAGGTCTATTATCGTATTCTTTTACCTTCATATAGTCAAGTTATAAAAAAAAAAAAGAAATCGTATAAAAATACTACAACAAAAATTGTATGGTTATTTATTTCAGTGTTGCGACTACCGCTCAATTATATGAAGTAAAAAAAAATATATACATTATACATTCAGGTATACGTTCCCAACGTAGGCCGAGCGAAAATTCCAAATAATCGCCCCAAACAGATATTTTTGCAGATTTAGGATACTTTACAGTAAGTTGTCAGTAACATTGAATACTACGCTTTTCATTTAGTTTAATACAAAAAAAAAGTATTGCATTTCTTATTTTTATTTTGGCAAATACGTAATATGTAATTTATAACTTTATTTTTATTTATAACTTTATACTTTATCATCTCTGAATTAAGGATCAAATTTTAAATGTATTATATTGCGTTTCAACTTAAGGTTTCATGTAACAAGGCTACGGGCCCAGTGTCGATGCATTTATATCCGTACCTGGTAGTTTATCTTCTGGCTTAGCGACTTGTAAGCGCGCAGAGGTCGATGCTTGTTTGTGGAAATGTGAATTTTATCGATATTGGAATAAGAGCGAAGTGAAATAAAAATGTTTATCAGTATCTTAACTTGTACTAAGTAAGTGCCTATGAGGTAACAAGTGCACGTACATCGATTGCCTACCATCGCCCCGCGGTTTTGCCTGCACTTTTCCTGCGATGAGAGGTAGCTATGTGCTATTCCAGTTTATAATCTAACTGTATTCCAAATTTCAACCCGATAGCCTCAGGCGCACGACGTGGTTGAGCAATAAACATACATTTCACATTTATAAAAACTAAATTACTTACAAAACAAGTGAGTTTAAGTGCAGTATGTAATACGGTGTTTAAACTGTTTTTTTTAAGCTATTGCATAGCTTTATCGCGCCCCTTGAGCGCGGAGACCGAATCAAACATTTTTGTGAGAAACCGCTAAAGAAGAGAGAGACGGAAGACATAAAACCGTAACGAAAAAAGCTGCCACCCACCATTCGACTTTAAATCTTATTGTTATTACGACTTACATACTATATTTGTATAGCAAGCTGTGCTACATACGTTCTTATAGATAT
This sequence comes from Ectropis grisescens, assembly GCA_017562165.1. Classification (NCBI taxonomy): domain Eukaryota; kingdom Metazoa; phylum Arthropoda; class Insecta; order Lepidoptera; family Geometridae; genus Ectropis; species Ectropis grisescens. Next base: position 3,005,687 of record CM029792.1, on the reverse strand, counting down.
AATGTTGCAATAGCGGCAGTCCCCGAGTGCCACACGTCTATTTTTTTAATACAAATCATTAAATTAACATTTTCACACACCAGCATCGCCAGAGAATTAAAATTAACGAAGACGGATACGTAAAATGATCAATTGGAAGTGTTAATACGAGACGTTACGAACAGTTTAGATTTTGAGAACAGTTTTATCATATTGTTGTTTTGGCTGAGGCTAGTGGGGATAGCACGAATATTATGTATGGGAAATGATATGCGTGTGAATACGTAAATATGCATTTGTAAATTTAAAACGTAAAATACGAACCTGCGAGCGTGAATACGGGATATTGCGTACGTAGATTTTATGCGTAAATATGGAAATACGATTTTTGATTTTGTATTTTCATACTACGCCATCGACTGTTGTTAATGAGTGGTTGACGTACTTTAAGGTCTATTCAAATTAACGTTATATTTCGCTGCGGCCATTAAGTTCTGTCGTTACGCCTTGTGTAAAATGGGACAGGAGTTGCATTTTTTGAAATCTTGTGATTATCGGAAGGATCCGAAGTTTAAAGTTAGTTTAAGGTTCTTGCAATTATTCTTAAGTCGTTTTTTTACGTTATATGAAACATAGTTATTCGAATATGTGGATGAAAAAGATATTAGCGAACACAAGAATAGGCTGGCATCGTTCTTTCCCTAATACACATTATTATTATTTTGCTAGAAAAAAAAGGTTTACAAAAAAGTGATAGTCGATGATTAAACAAATAGACTTACTTACTTACTTACTGTACTTGTGTCGTTAGATCTCGAAGTACTAGCAAAATCGCGTTAATGTGAATAGACATTTATCGTATATTTGTTATACATATTCAGCTCAAATCATTGTAACTCGAGGTATGGGTATAGAACAAATTTTTTCAATTCTAATAACTATTTTTTATGTATATATTTTTAAATCAGTTAGACAAGTATTAGAAAGTGATATTTTAACGTTTTGAAAATTATTTTACAGTTGAGTATTTATTTTACGTTGTACTTGGCGGAGATAATTACTAAGTCCTAGTGTTTTTTTTTATTTATATAGAAACTTGTAAAAAATGTTTATTTAATAACCATTAGTATCGATATTTTTACGAAATAAAGCAATAATGTATGTAACAAAAAAAAATTAATACTTTTATGTATGGTATTCTGTCCTGTATTTATGGTGTTAAAGCATTGTTTGGTGGAATTGTTGAAATGTTTAGTGTCAAACAGTTTTGGTGTACTGTTATTGTTTTTAGAAATGAATGAGACTATGAAAAGGATTTTGGAATTGAAACTTTAGGGTGTAGCTACAATGAATTCGATCTGCGATAGCGATGCGTCTTGTACGCACTACCACGCAAGGTGTCAACGTTGCGTCGTCGTGCGCCGTGCAATGCATGAAATTATATATTCTACGCAATCGCATTCGCCGCTTTCATTGTGGCTAGGCCTTATTTAGTGACATCATTCAATATGGGTAATATTTGTACTATAAACTAGTTCGCACAAATCGCTAGATTTATCAAACGAATCATCGCTGTACAAACCCGATCACTTTCTGACGAAACTACATGGAAAAAAAATTACCGACTGTTTTTACCGGTGAAGGTTAAGGAGCCATTATCGATTTTTACTACGGCAATGTAACATGTTGTTATTATTACTATTTGGCAGTATCACAGGTAAGTTTCTGAAGCGTGTTTTAAATTTAAAACTATATTGTATAAAGCATATTTTTCATTGGGATTTGAAAGTGAAAGGGGTTTTTGTACAATGCCTGTAGGTACATCTTCCATTTCTAGGCGTAAGTATTAAGCATTTTCGATGTGTACCTTTTACTATATCGTATCTTTGATATTTTCGATGCCTAAAATGTAATTTTCTAGCGTTGCGGTGTTTCGGATAAGCGTATTAAACTAAATATAGATTCGTTATTTTACCGAAACGGGACTAAAAGCAATGTAAGTAAATGTGAGTTTTGTGTTGGCCTGTAAATCTAAATTTCATAACATATACCTTATGTAAAAGAATTATGCCTTTGAAAACGTGTTGTAAGGTATACGTAACAGAACTCAAATTTCAATACCTTGCTTTCGGTCTCGTACGGTAAAATTTTAGATAAATGATCGAAGCTAAAAGCAAAGTAAGTGAATGTGAGTTTTACGTAAGGTCTTTAAGGTTGAATTTCATATGTACGTTACGTCTAAAATTAAAAAAGTTATGCATTTGAAGTCCACAAAAGTTGTGCATTTGAAATCTTATGTCATAGAGCTCAAAATTCAATGCTTTGCTTTCAGTCTGGTTCGGTAAAGTTTGAGACTTGACAGAATGTTTGCGTGAAAATTGTTATATAGTCTACAGTCAATTCATTTAATACTGTTTATTTTTACAAGTTTTTTTTTATCCCTACTTATAATATTAAGATGTGAACTCCACAGATTGTATTTTCGCACAAGTATTTTCTAGAGAACGATGTGTTTCGTTCGTTCACTCGTTCGTTCCGACGTTGTCCATTCCAAATTCAAATTGCCATAGACTATTTGTATATTTTTAGAACAATTTGAAAATAGGGTTGCCATGTGCGAGTGAGTGAACGGAACGATTGCAGCTTTTTTAATGCTTCGTTTATATAAATGAACGCTGTAGTTTGGGTAGTGAATTGGCTAAAATAGCCGGAATACAAAAACAGTATTTATCAATGTCAGTCGACTATTTAAAGTGTGAATTTCAGGTCCAATAGGTTTGAATAATTATTTTTTTTCCATTATTTCACTAGTAGCGTAATTATACCAACAGATCATCATCAGCCGCAAGACGTCCACTGCTGAACATAGGCCTCCCCCCTAGATTTCCACAACGATCGGTCCTGCGCAACCTGCAACCAGCGGTTTCCAGCGACCTTTGTGAGGTCATCTGTCCATCTAGTGGGAGGCCGTCCAACACGGCGTCTTCCGGTTCGTGGTCGCCACTCGAGAACCTTTCTTCCCCATCGGTTGTCAGTTCTGCGAGCGATGTGACCTGCCCATTGCCACTTCAGCTTGCTTACTCTTTGAGCTATGTCGGCCACTTTCGTTCTTTTGCGAATATCCTCATTACGGATTCTGTCGCGCAAAGAGACTCCGAGCATAGCTCTCTCCATAGCTCGCTGTGTGACTTTGAGCTTCGTTATGAGGCCCACAGTTAAGGACCACGTCTCAGTTCCATAAGCCATCACTGGCAACACGCACTGGTTAAAGACTTTCGTCTTTAGGCATCCAACCACAGATGCCCTTGGATAATTCGGTGAATGGGCTCTTGTTCGTAAACATTCACGTTGCAGTTTGAATATCCCATGGATGGTTTTTAATTGTGGTTAAACTTTAATTGAGAATAAGTTTTATATTTTAATATATTATTTATTATAACTTCGTATTTTTTTTCCGAAATTTTTGTTGCGTCTGGGTTCTCAGTATTTGGATCGCATTTGCATTTTTCGTGGCATTTAGCTTCTCTCACCGTTCCAATGTCTACTAAATAGATAAAGCTATATTTTAGTACACTCACAACCCAGTCTACACCGTCGAGGCCAACAGTCACTGTCCAGTATACTGTGGCTAACACACACCGGGTGGTCGCGAGACACGAGATCAAAAATAACTTTGACTTGATCCTATTTTTTTTAAGATTGCGTTTGACCAGTAACTCGTCTGTTGGTGAGAGACGTAGTATTTTGATTGTATTTATCCTTTTTTTTTTTAATTTGTTGAGTTACCACATGATTAATTATTCACGCACACAAATAACTATCGTTAGAAGTTATGTGTCACAGAAACTGATGGTAACCCCGGTGTAATGTTATTTCATGTTGTTTAAAAATGACTTGGCAAGTGATTTTTCGTTTGTCGCGACCGCCCTGTGGGTGCGGTAGTGTAGTATGGCCGTGTCGCCGAGCGGAGTATACCGATGTACCGCTGTCGCGGAGCTCAAATGTACAGTTGTGTGTTTGGACACGAGTGGTTGCCGAGTTTTGTATGCCGCCTTTCCTGCGAACGATGTTTGAACATACGTAAAAATAAACTCAACTTCACATATCGCTTAACTGGAAAACATACGTCGTTTCGTTCTCTAGTTTTTTTTCTACCACATACTTACAGTTGTAATTCTTTCTGTATGTAAAAGTTCCTAATGTTGTTTCATACACTGCTTTATAATACTCGTAGTCGACATTTTTCGCTCAACACACAAAAACTAAGCAATCTTGTATTTTGGAAGCCAGGTATCTAGTGCAATATGTTAATATTATAACGGAACCCACTTTATATTGGTTGGACGGGAAGGACGTATATTATCAATATTACAAATGTATTTTGTCGTATGGCAATGTTTGCACGAAAGGCGGCGAATTTAAGCATTTATGAAGAAATGTATGTGTCACCGAATTTTTGTATGAATTTATAATATTTGTGTATTTTACCTGTGTCATACTCATTTGATGCATTTTTGACTATAGATGCGAATAGACGGGTCCTAGTTATAACATGACAAAAAAAACTATGAAATTTCGCTCGACTTGTGTAATTAAATGTGTAAAATTTTCATAGTTCCTTGGTAATGTAGGTAGGTAGATGATAAGAATTAGTTAAGTATCGACAACCCTACTGTAGTTTTAGTACTGGAATCATTTTACAGGCCTTAGTAGCGATCTAAATGTTACTTCCCTCCGTTTCTTTTCGTAACCACGGCCGAGTGTATTGCGGCTAAATTATTTGGGAGGTAGTAACAAAATAATAAATCATTTAGGATCGCGGTTAAGTCTTGTGTAATGTTCTCAATATGGGTTCAAATCACGAAACCGTAGAGATTTTTAACCTACAGACGCTGATGCGGTGCAAGTCTAAAATGGAGTTAAATTTCAAGGCTTTTGCGTTTATTACTAAGTTCAAATTCAAAACGCCACTCGTGAAGTGTTTACTTCAGACGGAATGTGTCAAGAAGGTCGATTAATATTTATGAGGGAAGTTACACCAATCAAAACAAAACGCAAAAACCATCTCGATACAAAGTCTGATGTTAGGATGTGATTGTGGGAAAATGTATGGAGAGGTTGGATTTATGTATTGGGATTTATCGAAATCCCAATACATAAATCTCTAAATTTTATCCACTGAAAAAATAGTTACTTTTGGTATTAGAATTACTCTTTTAAATGTTTATCGTAAGACCTGGAGACTCGCTCTGTATAAATAATAAAAAGTTCAGTTATTTTACCTCAGATTTTTTAAACTGAAGCCTTTAAATTTGAACCTAAAATATTTATTGATATTCTACCAAAATGTAATTCAGACCACACGTGGATCCACATTAAAGATCTGAATATATGACACAGTCGCACCATGTAAGGGTTGTTCAAACTTTATTTAAATATGTAAATGATAAATCAAACAGTTTGAAATATATATCTACTGGTAGTGGTGATAAGAGGATTGCCCCTCGCAGAGGATTGAAATGGGATATCTAAAAATGTGGACCTCGTGAGGTTCAAATTATGAAATATATTCAAAGAGGGATCCCCGGTCGGAGGTCAAATATAGTAGAATATGCACTAACACCACGAACCCGCCAGGAAGTCAAGAATATGGGGGTTTTCGGATACAGACTCTTCTATTCGCATCGTGCGTTTATTGAAGATATTATTTTTTTGTAATTGTTGTAGTGTATAGCTAAACTATAATCAAATCATCAAGGAAGTATATTTTATTTATGGTAATAGTCGAGCTTGTATGATTTGAGATTATAGTGTAGCTTGCTGTTACTCGGGATTTACTTGGAGAATTCGACAAAAAATCTAAATATAAATCGTTTGACGGACGTAACTTTAATAAACGTAACAAATCAGTCCGAACTTTAGATAGAAATATAAAATCTGAACTGCCCTTTTTTTTTACTAAAGATAGGTTTGCGTCTGTCCGCCAATTGTCTTATGTAGTCATGTTAGGATGTAGGACATTTGCCAAGTCTGTTCTATTCACAAGGACTAAGCGAAGCACAACCATGCGGCTGAATAACTTACGATCCAATTGAAGTCTAAGGGTAAAGTTATACTGGTCAATACGTGCTCAGTTTATTGTGTATCGTGAATCAAACCTCTGTTGGTGATTTAGTATAGATATTTCTTAATAAAAGGTTATTCTAACTGTTTTATAACTTACTGAAATACATACAGAAGAAGCAGATAGCTTAGAATACCGTAGCGAATACAAAAAAACTTATTTGTGCCAATGCAAATTTGCATATTGTAATACCATTTTGCAAGAAACGTGAATGAAGTCTTTAGTTCAGTGAAAACTTATAGATCGCATCATCGCTTAATATCGGACGAGATGGCGGTCAAGTGTAAACCAATAAAAGTAAAAAAGAAAGATTTATGAAATTTTAAAATGTTTTCCTAAGAGACGATCTAATTAGCATTCCATGGATTCACCGTGCGGGTGCCGGGTCCATCGTGTGGCAGAGAGAGAAAAACTCGAGTAGTTCCCGAGACTTGTGACTCGGGCGTAGGTTTAAGGGGCCCCTTTCTGACGTACATCAACACTCACCTTCACTACTCGTTTTTCTCTCCCTGCCCAGCCAAATCTGATATGAGCCTACTAGTGCAGCTTTAGATACTCGTTCTAGTATAGAACTTACTGCACTTCTGGATAAGCCAAGGTCTTTCAGTAGGTTATAGAGAGATTTTGCTGGTATACCTCTCGCTCCCACTTATACAGCGTATAAACTAACTACATAGCCGTTTTTTTGTTAATTCGTTTAGGAGGTCGTAATACTTATTTTGTTTCATCGCGTGGTCTTTAGGTATATTAGTTTCCCACGGTACGGTAAGTTCTACAAAGACTATGCGTTTCGTAGCTCTAGAAAAAACGAATAATGTCTCATGTTAATACGTAGTTTATTCTCGTCAAAACTGTCCACGAGTATGACATTTGAATCAGGTCGTAATTTTGAAAAACTTGTTTTTATTTCTTATTTAATGTTTTGGTCGAATTCTCCAAGCATTTTCTTTGAACCTCAAACTTTGCTTCGAGCGCGTACCACCAAGTTGAGACGCAATACAGCGCCGATCAGTACAGAAATAATGTTAAACAAAAAAGTCTCTCGCTCGGACGCATTTATTAGTGAGACGAGAGACTTTTTTCATGACTCCGGCATCACAGTTACACAAAGTTAATTTGTTTGGCTATAACATATGACCTCGCCTATTCCAGCGCAGAGTCGTATCTAGTCGTATATATATCTGTATGGCTTTCACCCTTATATGCCAAACCAATCACAATTTGTATTTCGGATGAAATTTAGAAGCAAGGTTAGATGACTGAATTCAGATGCAAGTATAGTCAATTTAGAAGCAATCAACTCGCTTCTGAATTTAGTATGCTACCGAATGCTATTACACTTCACCGAATACAACAGCGACTAAATTTAGCCATGTGTAAAAGTTTTTTAGTATAGTGAGGGTAGTAGCTCGAAGCATCGTGTGGGCGGCGCGCCGGCGCCGGCTGTAAGTAGCTTACTAGTACGTAATATAGCTTCCCCGATACTGTTACACGTCTATGCAGTATTTTGATGAAAATATTATTATTTAATAAGCGTATTCGTAAATAAATTGACTCCCGATATAGATTTCAGTGTTTTATTTACATAATCATACCTAATCTATTGTAGTATTTTACATTGTTTTTTATGAATAAACATTTTTAAACCATTGATATAATTACCACTGGTATTTCATTACAGGTTATTTACTATGCAATTCAATACATAACACTTTGTTAGAACCAAAACTACAGTTCACAAAAAAATACACACAACATTATGGACATGAGATGTAATCTTATCACTAAAAGCAATCTATGCCAGATTAAACCTTTAATTCCTAAGGAAAATACAAGAGATAGCTTGCGAGGTGATTATGATAGAGGGTTTCCGGTATTTCGCTGCAATTTCATGCATCATGGTTACGGGTAAACATCGGGGACTCGCTCCGCCATATATACCCCAGATAAATTTATTATAAACATGATACCACTGGCATTTGCTTTCATATCCCATAAAACACGAGTATTATAACATCGTCTTTGAATTAATAAAGTCCAAAATTCCAGAGTGGGATTCCAAGGAAATACATGTGGATTACGAAAAAGCTACCCTGAATGCCATAAAATCTGAATTTTAAAACTAATGCAACTAAAAAGTTAACACTAAAAAACTAACAACCGGACTACTGGCACTCCGCAGTTCGGTGCTTAGATAAACCTGAATGTCTATAAGTAAGCAATAGTTCAGTGCTTAGATAGAATCAAAAATAATGCAACTAAAAAGTTAACAACCGGACTACTGGCACTCCGCAGTGTCAACAGTTCGGTGATGACGTGCAACCGAACTACTGACACTAAAAAGTCGCAGTAGTTCGGTTAACCGAACTAACAACCGGACTACTGACACTACTCGATAAAATCACTGTTCTCGCAAACCAGCAATACGAGTGTATTTTTTCTACGAGTATGTAGTTGCCGACAAACAAGTTGACGCGATGAAGTTAGCTGCGCTTGGCTGCGCAGAACCGTTTTTAAGGTCTCTTTGGCGGAAGTGCACATGCGTGAACTTTCCCCTTGCACGTCATTTTTGGGTCAACTTGTTTGCCGGCCACTATAATTTCTTTCCTGACGAGGGTGATGTCACCCGTCTGCCGGCGCCCATGAAGGTAGCCCACATAGCTCAGCCCATCTAGTTTATAGCTAAGGTTGCCATCTCTAAAATTTTACAAGACTCAAGACTCGTGAAACCCCCGGATTTTAGAGCCCCAGAACTCCGACATGTCAACAGGTTTTCAGTTCGGTGTAATTAAAACAATTTAAAAATGTTTTAAATCATCTTATCATGTATTTTCAGACCTTTAAAAAACTATATTTAGTTATATTTTATCATTATTTTAGTAAAACCTGTCTGCCACCTAACCAAAACTATCTTAGCTTTCACTGGCCTCGTGGCTTAGTGGGTAGTAACACTGCCTGCGAAGCCGAGGGTCGTGGGAGGCCAATGCAAACATTTGTGTGGTGAATTCAAATATTTGTACTGTGTCTGGGTGTTTCTTTTTTTTTTTATAAATAAAGAGGGACAAGACGATCAGGACATGTGCCTGATGGTAGGCAACGTGCCTGACACAGGACAGTGACACGCAGCTATTTGAACATGAAGAGTCCGAACCTAGCACTGCACTGCGCTCGTCACCCAGAGATCTAAGATCTTATATCTCTAAGCCCTGTAATTTCTCTGGAAACATTGCCCTTCAAACCGGAACACAGTAATGTTTGTACATTACTGCTTGGCGGTAGAATAACTGGCAAAGGTGTGGTACTTCCCCAGGCGGACTCTGCCAAGAGTCCTACCACTACAAAGTTTCTATGTGCAATAAGTATTTATTTACAACTATATAAGTCTTATATCTGCTATCTAGCCGCCATAGTACAAAGCTTTGCTTGGTTTGGGGTCAGGTGGTGTTGTGTGAATTGTCCACCAATATTTGTCTATATAAGCTCCTCTCTATTTTCACTAGATATGATAGAGATATCAATAGCAAAGTCATAGCTGATTTAGTTAGGCGGTAGAAGGTCTGGACTATGAATGAAGCACGGCCCGGACGCGCCCCGGACGCTTTCTAAACTAAGACAAATCCGGGGGAAGCCGGGACGAAATGGTAACCCTATATTATAGCGAAAAGCACATCCTTTCCGCTGGACCACCAGTTAAAAGCGGAAATACGTGCTATTGCTCTGGGTATATTTTTACAGGTTTACACTTGACCGCCATCTCGCCTGATGTTAAGCGACGCGACGATGCGGTCTAGGATGGAGCGTGGTTATCTAGAAGAAACAGATTCATTCTCGATTTGAAGACACCAAGATTTATAACCATCGGGAAAACCCACACAGGCAACGCATTCCACACCCCACGTGCATATATCATAACATAACCTCTAGAGTCAACCTCTTTGTTCGTCTTTGGAATAACAACCATGAAACGATGCCGCTTCTTCAAGTTACGAGAATTCCGATAGATAAGTGCAAAGTGGTATTCATTCATGCAGATCAGTTGCATACTCTCCGAAGTGTATCCGAAAAAAAAAACGATAAGTAACATAGTACATTGCACACACTACTATTTAAATGCTCAAAGACAAAACAAGATGAACATTCAGTCAAGATTCATTTTATATAGGTACCTAACAATATCTACATAACAATTCTACATATATTAACATTATCAACTGTACAAAACGATACATAATGACTTTTCAAATTAAACAAAAAATCGACCTTGACTTTGTATACAGGATTACACTGAAAGGGTATATCAAGCTCAAAGGGGCGAAACGTTACGATACATCAATTGTTCTAGTCATGAGTTGATACTCATTCATTCAGGAAATTACATTAAAAAATAAACGTAAATGGCAATGCGATATTACGTAAAAAAATCCGAAATAGTAATAAAAAATACTTCATTTACAAATACTTTTCTTGCTGTTTTATTTTATGTATTGAATGTCCTTTTAAGCTAAATATAGCCTTTATAATTGATGTACTCCTGAGTATAAAAGTTACAGCGTTACCTACTATGGAGGGTAAAGCTAAAGAGTATGATCTCATAAGGCAAAACATTTCAAAAAGTGGCTAGCTGTGTGATATAAATAACAGTTCATAAATCTCCGACAATGGTGCTGGTGTATACAAAGGGTATGGTATGAATGTAGCAATTGTAAACGAATTGAAGTATGCAGAGTTAAAAAAAATTTCGGCTATAATAGTTACTCACAGAAAATTTAAACTACTTGTGTAGTAGAAAATAATTTAGTAAATATAACCTTCAATAATTATTATAGGAAAACGTGTACCTAGAGTGATTTTATATAGTGAACTGTGAATAGTACGTTTATTGATTTCGTTTAAAATTTATCATGATGCTAATGTGGTGCTACCCTAATTAAATGCATTTGGACGGACACTTTTTCAAGTACTCAGATGATACTCCTTACCTCAACCCTCCATAAGCGTTACACACCATACACAAATCACACACTAGCCTTCTTCTTCTGTTTCTCTTTTTTCTCTTTCCTCTCTTTCTTTTCCTTCACAATACTTTCCTTTTGTTTATAAATCCTCTCGAACAACACAAACTTGCCGCTCTGAATCCGTCTCAACTCAGAGATGGCGTTGGCGTCGTCCCAAGATGGCGTTAAATGTTCCCAGCTTCTACAGTCAGCTTCTATCTGTAGTTTATTGAGTAATTTTTCGCTAAGATCTGGTATTATCGGCTGTAGTATGATGCCACAGATTCGTAGTGTCTCCATTGTGATGTGGAGGACTTTGTCTAGTTCTGATTGCAGTTCAGGCCGTTTCTTCATCTCCCAGGGTTTCTGTGTCTCGAAGAACAAGTTGGCCAGGTGTAGGACGTGGATGACCGCGTCCACTACCTTGTAGAATTGGTAGTTTGAGTAATGCGTGTGACAGAGCTCTGGAAAGAAATACATAAATTTCAGAAGAAGAAAAAATGTGTGTACTTACAAGACTGCACGCCAGAAGTGAAAACTGAAATGAATTTTAAATACTATGAATAAATAAAAAAATAGATAGATTTCGAATTGAATATAGTAAATGCGACACGACAGTGACACCAGTAGCTGACAGTATCTTTCTCGCTCGAGCACATTCGGCGGTCCCGAGTTCACCCGAACGAATATTTCACTTCCGAACGTGAAGATCAACCTCATTTACAGCCTATGAAAAAATCTGTGTGTGGTGCACCAAAAAAAAGTTTTCACTTCATAAAATGTGTGTGTATGCACGCACGCAACTTTATACTCCTTTATTATTATTTTTTAATGATTTTACTAAAAAAAACAAGCAACTAACTTCAGTGTGTTGAATTTGAATGTCGGTGCGCCCGTGGTACAAAAAAAAATGACTCTGAAGAGAGTTTTTTTTTTTAAAAAGAGTGACGAGATGAGCAGGACATGTGCCTGATGGTTAGCAACATGCCTGCCACATAACAGCACAGTGACTCGCAGCTATTGGAACATGAAGAGTCCAAATCATTACCTAGCACTGCACTGCACTGCGCTCATCACCCAGACATCTCAGCGAGAGTTGTCAGCCAAATCTATCATCGAGCGTGCACATCGTTAAAAATTATCTCTTATAATTTTTTCTAAGAGCCAAAAAGATGAATAACTTCAAAATGTATCCTAAAAAACATTAAATGACGCTAGTGGGTTTTCAATTCTGCAGTTTCCTTGTTATTTTTGAGCGGTCAGTGTATGTATCACGGACAATAAACGGCTGTGCCAATGACTCACGCGCAACACAAACTTCCTGTTCCGTTGTAGCGGTTGACCTGATACTACTACCTGATTAAGCAAGCGGTCGGTAGTAGTGTGCACGGGTAGTCTCTGCGGGGGTTGAGTTGCCTACTGACCTGGCAGAGCGCTGCACTCTGTGAGCAGGTGGTCGGCAGTAGTGTGCGCGGGTAGTCTCTGCGTGGGTTGAGTTGCCTACTGACCTGGCAGAGCGCTGCACTCTGTGAGCAGGTGGTCGGCAGTAGTGTGCACGGGTAGTCTCTGCGGGGGTTGAGTTGCCTACTGACCTGGCAGAGCGCTGCACTCTGTGAGCAGGTGGTCGGCAGTAGTGTGCGCGGGTAGTCTCTGCGTGGGTTGAGTTGCCTACTGACCTGGCAGAGTGCTGCACTCTGTGAGCAGGTGGTCGGCAGTAGTGTGCGCGGGTAGTCTCTGCGTGGGTTGAGTTGCCTACTGACCTGGCAGAGCGCTGCACTCTGTGAGCAGGTGGTCGGCAGTAGTGTGCGCGGGTAGTCTGCGTGGGTTGAGTTGCCTACTGACCTGGCAGAGCGCTGCACCTGTGAGCAGGTGGTCGGCAGCTCTGCGTGGGTGCACAGAGCGCTGCACTCTGTGAGCAGGTGGTCGGCAGTAGTGTGCGCGGGTAGTCTCTGCGTGGGTTGAGTTGCCTACTGACCTGGCAGAGCGCTGCACTCTGTGAGCAGGTGGTCGGCAGTAGTGTGCGCGGGTAGTCTGCGTGTGTTGAGTTGCCTACTGACCTGGCAGAGCGCTGCACTCTGTGAGCAGGTGGTCGGCAGTAGTGTGCGCGGGTAGTCTGCGTGGGTTGAGTTGCCTACTGACCTGGCAGAGCGCTGCACTCTGTGAGCAGGTGGTCGGCAGTAGTGTGCGCGGGTAGTCTGCGTGGGTTGAGTTGCCTACTGACCTGGCAGAGCGCTGCACTCTGTGAGCAGGTGGTCGGCAGTAGTGTGCGCGGGTAGTCTCTGCGTGGGTTGAGTTGCCTACTGACCTGGCAGAGCGCTGCACTCTGTGAGCAGGTGGTCGGCAGTAGCGTGTCTGCGCGGGTAGTCTGCGTGGGTTGAGTTGCCTACTGACCTGGCAGAGCGCTGCACTCTGTGAGCAGGTGGTCGGCAGTAGTGTGCGCGGGTAGTCTGCGTGGGTTGAGTTGCCTACTGACCTGGCAGGCGCTGCACTCTGTGGCAGGTGGTCGGCAGTGGTGTGCGGGTAGTCAGGTGGGTTGAGTTGCCTACTGACCTGGCAGCGCTGCACTCTGTGAGCAGGTGGTCGGCAGTAGTGTGCGCGGGTAGTCTCTGCGTGGGTTGAGTTGCCTACTGACCTGGCAGAGCGCTGCACTCTGTGAGCAGGTGGTCGGCAGTAGTGTGCGCGGGTAGTCTCTGCGTGGGTTGAGTTGCCTACTGACCTGGCAGAGCGCTGCACTCTGTGAGCAGGTGGTCGGCAGTAGTGTGCGCGGGTAGTCTGCGTGGGTTGAGTTGCCTACTGACCTGGCAGAGCGCTGCACTCTGTGAGCAGGTGGTCGGCAGTAGTGTGCGCGGGTAGTCTCTGCGGGGGTTGAGTTGCCTACTGACCTGGCAGAGCGCTGCACTCTGTGAGTAGGTGGTCGGCAGTAGTGTGCGCGGGTAGTTTCTGCGTGGGTTGAGTTGCCTACTGACCTGGCAGAGCGCTGCACTCTGTGAGTAGGTGGTCGGCAGTAGTGTGCGCGGGTGCCCCCCGCAGCGGCGGGAACTCCCCGCGCGGGTTGAGCGCGGCGCCGCAGCACCGGGACACCAGGTTCCCCAGGGTGTCCGCCAGCTCCGAGTTGACGATGTTCACCAACTTCTGCTCGCTGTAGTCTGGAATCACACTAATTACATCAATAATAATCTGGAATCACTCTTATATTATCAATAACAACATGGATTCACACTTGTATTATCAATAAGAATATGGAATCACACTTATATTATCAATAGCAATAACATACCACAAAATTAAAAGGAAAATTAATTTTCGGGGCACCTGAGTGAAAGTGTCCACTTCCCGAACTCAGATGCCCCGCAAATTAGTTTTCCATTCATTTTTGTTGTATTCTCTTCCTTTTTTAACTGGTTTCAACGTATTATTTCTATGATCATACGTATGTATTTACAACTCTATAGTCGTAGGTAACTAATTATATCACTAACTAATTATATATAACTAATTTATATCAGCTTTCTGGTCGCCATAGTACAAGCTTTGCTCAGTTTGGGGTCAGATGGTGTTGTGTGTGGATTGTCCAATATTTATTTATTAAATATTGTTAAATTGTCGCTGTTAAAGGCACTACTATCTACTATCTCGGCCAATAATTTAGCATGCACGCAAGTATTAATACATTCTTGTCATAAAAAACATTACTTTTCTAACAAAGAGAATTATGTTTTAAAGGAATTACTTATAAAAAAAAGCGTTTTAGAAAATACAACAATTAAGGTAATTAGCAAATGTCAGTAACCAAAATTTCAAAAATTATTAACATAGATGTCAATTAACATTTCAATTAATGCCCGTATCTATACTAATATTATAAAGCTGAAGAGTTTGTTTGTTTGAACGCTAGGATCTCGGAAAATACTGGTCCGGATTGAAAGATTATTTTTGTATTGGATAGTCCATTTATCGAGGAAGGCTTTAGGCTATAGAAAATAGCGCTACTATTAATAGAAGCGGAGCATGAATCAAGAATGTAACAAAATCGGGAAAAAATATTCCTTTTTGAGAGTTTTCGTACGTTTCGTGCTTTGACATGACACATGACAGCATGTGTCTAAGATTGCGTCATTGAATATCACAGATTACATACCTCTTGAATATAGGTAAAACCTATGCTAATCAATTTTTTTTCTGAATCTGAGTTGGTACAACCAATTTCCGACAAGTGGCGTAGCAGGTAGCTGAAGAAGTGTTTTGTTTGAAAGCGATATTCTCAGAAATGACTGAACCGATTTCAGTCATTCTTTCACCGTTGTATATGTACGGGAGGGATCCTGATGAGTACTATATAATGTACCACGACCAACGCCGGGGCGGACATCTAGACACTTAATATGTAGGTGCATCAATGTACGCAACACCGGTATAACTCACTAGCATCAGCATGCATGGTGGCTTCCCTCAGCAGCATGTAGCGCAGCGCCTCCCCCGGGCACGGGCACGCGCGCGGGCGCCACCACGTTGCCCAGAGACTTGGACATCTTGCAGCCGTCCACCGTCCAGTGCGCGTGCACGACCAGCCGCCGCGGCGGGTGCCAGCGCGCGCCCATCAGGAACGCCGGCCAGTATAACCCGTGGAACCTACAATACTATGTTTTTAGATTGATGCTTGAAAGGTAGAAATTACCGAGTAACACTCTGACAACTTTACACCAAAGCGTTTTTAAGTTTGTGCGTATTTTGAGAAAAACATTTAAAAAAAAGCCAATTATTATTGACTACTTGATTATTTATTTATCATTTTTAATGTCAAACCAAATTGGAACCTGCTAAATAAAAGTTAATTCATAAATTGGTAAAATTCTTGTTCGCCTTCGTTCTTGGTCGCCGAAAACTACTTTTTTTTTGACAGTTTGCTAAGTGACATCATAACTCGTCCTAGCGACACGAGAGGCTAAACTACGCGGAATTTCTTACTGATTTTAATGAAGTACATGATTAAACCAACCGACCAACCCGCACTGGGCCAGCGTGGTGGATTATGGCCTTAACTCTCTCCTTGCAAGAGAAGGCCCCGAGTCCCAGCAGTGGGAACATTTTGTGGGCTGTTGATGATGACATGATTAAATATCGCCCAACATGTCGCTTAGTCATTTATCTCTTTCAAGCGTCGAGACATATATAATACTACTCGTAGCTACCAGCTACTTCATCATACTTCACGAACTTCATCATAATCAGCCCAAGCCTACTGCTCAATGCAGTGGACAAGTGTGGACTGATAGGCCTCTCTAATAACACGCTACTCGGCCAAATCCTTTTTTTTGTACGTGGAGGAAATGCATTCCCTCCCGCCTGGGGGAGACGGTAGGGTTGTGTCGGTCTCGACATCATGAAATGGACATGACCCTACTGAATTAAACTTCCACGAGTCCCATCTCTGCCATTGAAAGCGGGAACACGGAACCGCTTTCGCATTCTTCCGCATGCCCGCTGCGGCTTGCCCGTATTGAGTTCAGCCGAAAGGTTAGTTTGTTACTTGAGTATGTCCTTCCCGACGACATGCACATCGGCCGGCCACGGACGGCCACGACCCTTCATTGCCGCCTCGTCGGGGAACCCCGCTATGGTCAGGTAGTTAACGAGTTTTTACCACTACAAAAATGTGACTCAGCATAGTATTCTCAAGTTGGGGATTTAAATCATAGCTAAATTTACTCAAGTTGAGTTTATTACTTGAGTATGTCCTTCCCGACGACATGCACGTCGGCCGGCCACGGACGGCCACGGCGCTTCATGGCCTCCTCGTCGGGGAACCCCGTCACCGTCAGGTAGTTGACGAGCGCGTCCAACCACACGTAGATACTCTGCTCCTCATCTCCTGGCACCTGGGGAGAACAAAAGACGTGTGTGCTTAAGACCGCACGCCAGAAGTGAAAACTATAATAAGAAATAACAATTTAAAACGACTGAATAATTTTATTAATTAAAAATAAAAATGTTTCTATGCAAGTTGAATATATTAAATAGAGCGACAAGGCAGCGACAGATGCGGCTGAAGAGCACAACCATCCAACAAACACCCATGGTAACAAATAAATTTAACAAAGACAGTGACAGCAGACGACTGTTTTTCTCGCTCTGGCACACTTGGCGGTTCCGAGTTCAACCGATGGGGTCATGACTCACCTTCCCCGGGGCTAAGTACAGAACCTAGATGGACCACTATCTTCCTATCTTGCTATCCTAGCTTGAAAAACTAGCCTCGAGTAGCTCGGGCATCAGGGACCACGTAGATATCCAACGGAGAAAGAATTTTGGAAACCGGTCCAGTAGTTCCTGAGATTAGCACGTTCAAACAACCTCATCAGCTTTATTAGTATCATTATCATCCACAGCCTTCTCTATCCCACTGCTGGGTTAGAGCTCTCTTTTCTCATGCCTTCTTTCTCAGTCCTGTGTCAATCGAGTCCTGGCTCGACCCGCGATATCATCCACCCATGTTACAGGTTACGGAGTAACTATTTTCTTATCTGTGCCTCGGCCACCACTCGGTCAACTATTTTCTTATCTGTACCTCAGCCACCACTCGGTCAACTATTTTATTATCTGTGCCTCAGTCACCACTCGGTCAACTATTTTCTTATCTGTGCCTCGGCCACCACTCGGTCATATTAATACATATATATATATCTATACTAATATTATAAAGCTGAAGAGTTTGTTTGTTTGAACGCTAGGATCTCGGGAAGTACTGGTCCGAATTGAAAGATTATTTTTCTATTGGATAGTCCATTTATCGAGGAAGACTTTAGGCTATAGAAAATAACTCTACTATTAATTGAAGCGGAGCATGAAACAAGAATGTAACAAAATCGGGAAAAAATATTCCCCTTTGAGAGTTTTCTTGCGTTTCGGGCTTTGACATGACACATGACAGCAATGACAGCATGTGTCAAAGATTGCGTCATTGAATTTCAGTAATCTGTGCATTGAATATAAACCTTTACTAAATTTTTTTTCTAAATCTGAGTTGGTACGACCAGTTTCCGACAGGTGGCGTAACAGGTAGCTGAAGAGGTTTTTTGTTTGAAATCGATATTCTCAGGAACGAGTGAACCGATTTCAGTCATTCTTTCACCGTTGGATATGTACGGGATCCCAATGAGTGCTATACAATATACCACGGGCGAAGCCGGGGCGGGCATCTAGTAATATTATAAAGCTGAAGAGTTTGTTTGTTTGAACGCTAGGATCTCGGGAATTACTGGTCCGAATTGAAAGATTATTTTTCTATTGGGTAGTCCATTTATCGAGGAAGGCTATAGGCTATAGAACATCTACTATCCATAAAAGCGGAGCATGAATCAAGAATGTAACAAAAACAGGAAAAAATATTCCTTTTTGAGAGTTTTCGTGCTTTGCCATGACACCATGACAGCATGTGTCATGTGATTAAGATGGCGTCGTTGAATATAAACCTTTGCTAATTGGTACGACCGATTACGATTGAGATACATTTTAAGAACAATTTACGATTGAGTTGGTACAACCAATTTCCGACAGGTGGCGTAGCAGGTAGCTAAGTAGGTTTTTTGTTAGAAAGCGATATTCTCAGGAATGACTGAATCGATTTCAGTCATTTTTTCATCGTTGGATATGTACGGGATCCCGATAAGTGGTATATAATGTACCACGGGCGAAGCCGGGGCGTACACCAAGTTAATACATATAGATAGGAACAATAATAGGAATAGGATAACATTGGTATCTACAATTTATCTGGTAGCATTGCCCTTCAAACCGGAATACACTATGAAAGTTAACGTACCCTGATGGCCCAGTGCACGCGCGCCGCCGGCCGGCTCACCGAGATGTCCGGGAAGTACGTCTCCTGCTCCAGGAGGTCTTGGAGCTGCTTCTGGAACTTGCTCGGCGTTATCACACCGTCTGGAAGAATTCAGTACTCGTGTCATCATCAGTCATCACAAGCCCTGACTCACCACTTTCGGTAGATTAAACATGCTTATGTTGTTTTGTGCTTTTTTAACACCCCCGACCAAAAAAAGGGGTGTTATAAGTTTGACGTCGATGTCTGTCTGTCTGTCTGTCTGTCTGTCTGTCTGTGTGTGTGTGTCTCTCTGTGGCACCGTAGAGGTCAAACGGATGGGGCGATTTCGATGCGGTTTTTTTATTTGAAGGTTAATATCCATGCGGATGTTCTTAGCTATGTTTGGTTAATATCGATTCAAAATGGCCGCCTCCACAAAATGGCGAAATACATTTCTTTTTTCACAACTCTCTTAATATGGGTATCAAATGAAAGGGCTTGACTAGTAGAAAGTTATACAGATGATGCGAGATCCGAGGTAGTCGGGGGTTAATCAAAATTTTTAATTTTGTTCTTGTAAGTAAATTCTGTTGGCGAACCACATACAGATTTTCCGTGGACTCTAGAATTGAACTCAAGCGTCACGTTCGTAAATGAAAGAAATACGCGGGCAAAACCGCGGTGCACAGGTTGTAGTAAATATAGGGACGAGACGAGCTGAAGACGCTCAGCCTGATGGGAAGCAATACATAAGCATCCCACTAAACTGTTCACGCTGTTCGAATCCCACGCGCACCACAGACCGTATTTTCGAAGTCATGTGCGTAAATTTTTTTTTTTAATAAAGAGTGATGAGACGATCAGTACATGTGCCTGATGGTAAGCAACATGCCAGACACATAACAGCACAGTGACACGCAGCTATTGGAACATGAAGAGTCCAAATCATTACCTAGCACTGCACTGCGCTCGCCACCCAGAGATCTAAGACCTTATATCTCTAAGCCCTGTAATTTCTCTGGAAACATTGCCCTTCAAACCAGTACACAGTAATGTTTGCACATTACTGCTTAGAATAACTGGCAAAGGTGTGGTACTTCCCCAGGCGGACTCTGCCAAGAGTCCTACCACTACGGCCGCTCACTTAAAACGGTGAAAGAAAATATCGTGAGGAAACAGGCACGGTTATGGTTATAGTTGACGAGACGAGCAGGACAGGTGCCTGGACTGATGCTAAGCCACACTGCCCCTAACAGCACAGAGACACGCAGCTATTAAAAAAAAGTGACAAGACAAGCAGAACATTTGCCTGATGATAAGCAACACAGTGACACGCAGCTATTGGAACATGAAGAGTACAAATCATCACCTAGCAATGCAGTGCGCTATTCACCCAGAGATCTAAGATATTATATCTCTAAGCCCTGTAATTTCACTGTGTGGTATTTCCCCAGGCGGACTCTGCCAAGAGTCCTACCACTATAACGTGAAGAGTAAACATAGCCCTTCACACCGGAACATAAATTGCAATGTTCCTCATTTAAGTTTCAAGGATCCTGTACCACAGCGGCTTGTTTTAATTTATTTTTTCCTGTTTTATTGTTAACAGCAAACATATTAATTATTATGATTAGAAACATGTGTAATAATTGTGTATAGGTACTAGGTATTCCCGGTCAGACTCGGAAATCATATACCATACGACATACCTATTATCAGGCGCGGCGCGCGGAAGGGGGGGGGGGGGGGGGGTTTACATAGACATGACTCCTCCCAAAATCATATACGTTAAATTAAAAAAATCTAAAAAAAAAACAAAATATCTAACAGTACACAGACGCGGGAAAAACCACTGGAACGGCAACTACCCAGGTAAAATCGTGGAGCGCTATTAAGTAAAGTCTTTTTTACTCGATTTATTGTATTTCTACTGGTGGCTGGTCGTCATAATTCTAGGCTGGCACCGCACCTGCCTACTAGTATATAGTACTCAGAAGAAATATCTAATAGAGAGATTAAGATAATTTAGGATTTCTAAACGTCGAATATTGTATACCCAGTATTGTAAAAGCGATTTTATATAGAAATGTAAAAAAAGGAAAAACAAATGCCCTGATCACGTTAGGGACTAACTTCGCGGGCTGGGCCGAAAGAGCTCGGCCAAATAAACAAGAAAAAAATTAAAAATTTTGACTAACCCCCGACTACCTCAGATTTGTTATCCGTACAACATTCTACTAGTCAAGCCCTTTCATTTGATACCCATATTAAGGGAGTTGTGAAAAAAGAAATGTATTTCGCCACTTTGTGGAAGCGGCCATCTTGGATTTGAAATTCGTCATAGTGCAATGTATTCTACTAGTCAAGCCCTTTCGTTTAATACCTATATTGAGGTAGTAGTGAAAAAAATAATATAATTCGCCATTTTGTGGTGGCAGCCATCTTGGATTTGATTTTTTTATAGTGTATATAATATTTTACTAGTCAAGCCCTTTCATTTGATACCCATATTGAGGTAGATCGTGAAGAAATATTTTGTCCGCCATTTTGTGGCGGCGGCCATCTTGAATTTATATTAACCAAACATAGCTAAGAACATCCGCACGGATATTAACTTTCAAATAAAAAATACCGCATCGAAATCGGCCTATCCGTTTGAGCTCTACGGTGCCACAGACAGACACACACACAGACAGACAGACAGACAGACAGACATCGACGTCAAACTTATAACACCCCTTTTTTTGGTCGGGGGTTAAAAAAAAAATATATGTATATATCAAACACTATGTATGTGCTTAAAACCGCACGGCAGAAGTGAAAACTAGAATATGAAATAATTATTAAAAAATACTGAATAATTTTAACAACCAAAAATATCTTCTATGTATATTATAAAAAATGAAGAGTTTGTTATGTTTCAACGCTCAAATCTCTAGAACGACTGCACCGATTTCAAAATTTCTTTCACCAATCATGGATAAGTCCGTGATTCCGGAGTTCTATAGACTACATATCATGTGCCACGCGCAAAGCCGGGGCGGACCGCTAGTTGTATATAAATTGAATATAGTAAACACAGCGATACGATAGTGACAACAGACAGACACAGCTGTATCTTTCTCGCTCGGGCACACTCGGCAGTCCCGAGATCACCCGAACGAATCTTTCACTTCCGAACGTAACGATCAGCCTTATTCACAGCTTACGAAAAACTATGTGTGTAGATCGCCAAAAGAAGATTTCAGTTTAAAAATGTCTCGCCTAAACGATACATAGCGCGCTTCAACCGCTCATTCGTCCTAGGTGGCTGTAATGAAGTATAGGCATATTTAAAGAACCTATACCGCGGTTTACCCTCGTCAATTTGAGGAAAAAACTATAATATTCTTCTATATTATACTGCAGTATTTTTTTATCTGTCTCATAGGTACTCTCATAGGGTCCAGCCAGCATTTGTAATGTAAGAGTCAAAATGTGTTAATACTTATACAGTAAAAAAAAGTTTTTTTTGGCAGAGCCTTTATTAACAAAACTAAAATACAATGAGAACTACACTACACTACAAACCTACCTAACTACTTACACTAAGCACACCAGAATTATCCATAGACCACTGTAGGTCTACAGATAATCAAGATGTTCAAGCCCACTACCAGTCGGAAGCGTACCCAGCATGCTGGCGGCATTACCACGCTGAATGGCAATGGCTTATGCGTTGAGCCTAAAAATGTGATGATTTTTGGTTTCTAATGTGATGTAAATGTATTTATTTACATCACATTAGAAACCTTGAAATTTACCAGTGTTTCTCTACTATTTATTTTATATATTTTTATTTTATGCACTCTAGACATTGATCATAAAAAAATAGCAAAAATCGCTTTAACAAACAAACAAACTCTACAGCTTTATAATATTAGTATGGATACGGTGTTAACTATACGCTTAGTAATAATATTTAACTTATTAACAATTAATTACCGCGTAAAATAATTTAGTTGCAGGACGTTTTTTTTATCGAGCGGTTTATTTACTTGTCGTCTCGTCGCTCAATAAGAATATTGGCTTAAATCGTATCAAAGCGCAAGTGACTCACGTAATGATTAATTAAAAAATCAGTAATGTTGTGGAATTGAATACCGAATTAATTGAATTGACTAAGCAGGGAAATGTACGCTGCCGTCTGGTCTGTGATATGTGTGGTAGTGATGGTTGGGGGGGCTCTATCGGTGGAACAGTTTTACTGTCAGCATCAGGGCTGTCGGGAACTGAACCACTTTAACCTGAGCTCAGGCTACTTCGGGTACCAGTTTCAAGTTGACGGTATGTCTGTATCCGACGTGGAAATAGACTTAAGTGCGGTGTGGCATTCGTACATAGCTGTTGTATTGGCATCAACAGCGAACGTGAAAGGATCCATACATTTCACGACAGCATTTTTTTTTTACTTTTATACGTTTACACATGATCGCCATCTCGCCTGATGTTAAGCGACGATGCGGTCTACGGTGGAACGAGTTTAAGAAACCGATTCACTCTCGATTTGAAGACACCAAGATTGTAATCATCGGGAAAAAGCCACTAAGGCAACGCATTCCACAGCCTTCCCGACCAGTACTTCCCGAGATCCTAGCGTTCAAACAAACAAACTCTTCAGCTTTATAATATTAGTATAGATTTAACTTCTGATATAAATAATATTTAAATATGTTTACTGATTATAAGCTAACCAGTAAGAGCACGAATATTCTGAAGCACAAGCTTAGGCTTACGAGATATTCGAAGCTCAAAATTAACATGTAGCGACTTCAGACAATTTTGTACTTTTAATCTTTTTAACCTAAGGCTACTCTGTATCAAACTATTTACTGTGAATAAATGATGATTATTATTATTATTTATTCCACAGCCTAGACGTTCTAGTAGAGTCAAAACTGCATCCATTTTGTTTTTATTTTTGTCAATTGTATACAGATTGAGATTGTTCTTAACCGACCCCCCTAAAAGGGTAAAAGGGAGGATTCAATTCGACTTTGTAATGAAGTTTCTTAAGGCAGGCTTGGAGGAGATAGAGAGAGATAGGGACTTTGCTGCGCGATCGAACTGAAAAAAATGTGAGACTCAAACCGTAAGAAAAATATATACCGGACGTGACGCGTGAAAACTGCCCGTGACCAGTGTAATGTTGTCAACCTTATTTTTGAGATCGTATCATAAATATAGGATTAAGCATTTTTAAATTGTGTTGCTTCTATATTATCCGACGGAATTTCGTCCTACGAGGTGTCCCGTCACAAGAAGTGACAACACAACTGTTTTGCTTGTTAAAGTCCAAGATCCCAGGGCCGCCAGACGTCACGTATTTTCTGATGGATGAAATGTGGACGATTGAGTAGAGTTAGTACGTAATAGGAACACATGCTTACCCGCTAATTTGCTTAGACGGCCAATTTTGAGATATGGGGCCCAGTAGATAGGTACATTACTCACTTCACGTATACAAGACAATAAAGAAGTTTTAAAGCGTCTGTTAAGCAAAACTGCCGACGGAAAGTGTCTGGAAGTATCGGGGCCTTATTTTTATAGATACTGCCTATATGTTGCAGTAATGTTAGTTCTAAGTCAAGTAAATACTTAACTGTAAACGAGTTAAGTTATTGGTAACGGATAGTTACCTTATGTAGGTAGCTATATTTTTAGCAGTAAGATTTAAATGGATGCCAAGTTCAGTGGCCGGTCCTCCTAACAACATATCACATTTTACGCAACCGGTTTCATATACAAATTATACTATGGACTTCGCTAGTTCTAAAGCTGTAAATAAATTTGGCTCTCTGGTAGAAACTAGCCATCGAACATAGGTTTCTTTCATGACTTTTGTTAGTGAGAACTTAAAAATAATACGTATTTGACAACTAGCCAAGTCAGACTCTACTTAGGCTTCAATAATAATATATTATTCTAGTTTATACGAAGAAATGGTATTAAAAGTATTTACACAATTCGTTAATGAGTAATACTAGCTTGTCTCTGCTATTACTTAAAGTAGGGATCATTAGGACTCCTCAATAATCGGAGGCCAATTTATTTTGGACAGCTCGTGATGTATCCAACTTGATCTGGAAGCAAGTCCTAGCGATGAGTTCGCCATCGAACGCGGTGGCGAGTTTCGTCTTACAAAATAGCCTAACTGATCTTGAAAATTAACATAATCTAATTAATTTACAGGTAAAAATATGTCGATTCTGCAGCATGAGGATACACTGCACATTTTTTGCAAAGACAATAACGTTCTCGGGTCTCCTGCACTGCCGCGAGCAAAGCCCAAGGCCCGGATGACACACTTAATCTTAGGGGGGTGTCCTCCACCAGACAGCGGGTCAATCCACGATACGCTTTCAACAATGCATTCCATACTGGACTGCAGCAGCTACGCGGGGCCATGTGGACACGTGGCACTGTACTTGTCCCCGGATGGGCCACCCCTAAACGCCAGCCACTTCAAGCACTTTGAACAGAACCTATATTTAATGCACATCCAAGGGCCAAGTAACTCAACCCCAAACCGTGGTTTTCTCAAACCATTAAAGAGTTTACACGCGCTTGTGCTGTGGTCTGTGCAACTCCCCTCCGGAGAGCTGGGTGATTTGCCGCTTACGCTTCGGCAGCTGGATGTGTGGTTCGCGGCAGACGATCCCAACGCCGCGAGGCAGCTGCCCATGTCCTCGGAGTTGGAAGAACTCCGCACAAAACGCTGGAGCCAGCGGAAGCCGGAACCACTGACCCGTTGCGACAACCTACGTCTATTGATCCTCTCGGAACCGGCGATGAACGTCCTGCCCGAAGGCTGGCTAGCTAACTGCTCACATCTTCAACGACTGGACATTCAACACGCGATCTATCTAACCTCCCTACCGGCGAAGCTGTTTCTCGGAATGAACGCACTGCGCCACCTCAATATGTCTGACATATTGCTCGTGACTCTGCCGGACGGAGTTTTAGATCATTCGCCTAACTTAGAATCGCTACGGCTAGACAGCATTCATTTATCAAACATTCCAAGGTAAAAGTGCACACGTAGAATATGAACAAGCTTCCAAAAAAATATATTTTTGTTGCTTAAAATTTATAATATAAGATCTTAGATCTCTGGGTGACGAGCGCAGTGCAGTGCTAGGTAATGATTTGGACTCTTCATGTTCCAATAGCTGCTTGTCACTGTGCTGTTATGTGTCAGGCATGTTGCTTACCATCAGGCACATGACCTGATCGTCTCGTCACTCTATATTTAAAAAAAAAAAAAAAATAATAATAATAATGTATTAAAATCTAAGATTCTTCCATATTCTACGACTATCGCCATTTTTTTGTCACTTGGCATTGAAACTTGGTTTTTGTAAAGCATACACGTTTAAGATAATTCACAAGTAGGGAGTCATGACAATGGCAATATTTTCAGCATGCGCGCCAGCAAATATAATGAATGAATTTATTAAAAAAATTATTGAAAATATTAAAAAAAAATTTTTTTTTACAAAAAATATAGAACTCACTAAGTATAGTTTAATATTATGTTATAAATTTGTTACAAATGCTATATTTTAAATCTGTTGTCACGTGACTGGAAACACCGTTATGAATGATTACGTCACTAGTCGCAAAACAAGCTGTCGAAAACTGACTAAACTGTTTACTTTTCTGCATTTTTATTATAGTTTGTATTCAAGTAATGATAAGAAAACACATAAACTGGACATACAGTCATGAATCGCGACCAATGTTTTGCGACTAGTGACGTCATGTCAGTCGTTAGTGTTTTAGCGGCAAAATTCAAAATTAGTCTAATATTGCATAAACAACATATTTACTCATCGAAAATACAAATATTTTGAAATAAAATGTTATTTATTACGTTACATATGCGTCAATCTTCAAAATAAAAGCAGTTACGAAAAATTGTTAACATCCTTATTGTCTGGTTTCATCGGCATTATAAAAATTGGCCGATGCCATCAATGATCAAATCATAGCAGAAAGCAGGGGAGTTAGGCGGTAGAACTGCCGACCTATTTATTATAACTGACAAAATGTATTGCTGGTTTGTAAATAATATTAAATAAATATTGGTGGACAATTCACACACAACACCATCTGACCCCCTAACTAATCAAAGCTTATAATATGGGTGCCAAATGGCTGATATAATACATTTATAGTATTTACTTATAGATACATAGAAACACCCAGCCACAGTCAAAATATTTGAATTCATCACACAAATATTTGCATTGGGTGGGAAACGAACCTACGGCTTCGCAAGCTACTACCTACTAAGCGACGAGGCCAGTCAATTTAATTTATTATAGGTATATTATAAACATATATTCTCGAAGAGTTATCGTCAATTGAAAGTATTTTTACTTGCAGCGGAATGTTCGAGGTGGCCCGCGGGGTTCGGCAGCTGAGCCTGTTTGACAACGGGTTGCGGATCGACTCATTGCCTGCGCTTGCGCACCTTAAGAACCTGACGGAACTTAATCTCGCTCGTAACTCTATTCACGGAGATGTTTGTTTACCTGACGGTGAGTTTTTGATTTCACATCAGCTTCTACAGGCGCGTTGAGCACTTTTTGCGTCAACAAAAATCTTGGAACTCGCGTCATCGTCACCGAATGCTTTCCATGAGCTATATGTATACTGTACATATATATACGTACTATAAAAGTTAAAGTTTTCAAGGGTTTTACTTATATCGGCTGTAACTGCCAATTTAAATAAATATTGGTGGACAATTCACACGCAACACCATCTGACCCCAAACTAAGCAAAGCTTGTAATATGGCGGCCAGATAGCTGATATAATACTTATATAGTTCTAAATACATACTTATTATACAAAGAAACACCCAGACACAGTGCAAACATTTGAATTCATCACACAAATATTTGCACTGGTTGGGAATCGACCCTCGGCATCGCAGGCAGAGTTACTACCCACTAAGCCACGAAGCCATTTATTTTCCATAATCAGTTTTTTGTGCTAAAACATAGCAGTTTTTTTGTGGCAAAGAGCCGATTAGTTGTGGTTACTGGTGGTAGGTAGCATGTTGGTAAGGTTGGTACGATACCGATGTGGGATTAATTTTATTTTCATAGATTTTTTTTTTACTTTTCTAGGTTTACACGTGATTGCCATCTCGCCTGATGTTAAGCGACGATGCGGTCTACGATGGAGCGTGTTTACCTAGAAGAAACCGATTCACTCTCGATTTGAAGACACAAAGATTGTAACCATCGGGAAACACTCCCTCAGGCAACGTATTTCATAGCCTAGACGTTTTTATCATACAAGTAGAGTAAAATATCATTGTTCTTGTCTTTGAACCATGAAATGATGTCGCTTTTTCGATCTACGACCATTCCGACAGAAAAAGGGCGAGGTGGTATTAGATCATGAAGATCTGTTGCACACTCTCCGAAGTATATCCGATAAAAATCCGATAAGCTAGCAATTTATCGATAGCAATAGTATAAGTAATCTTTCATTTATTCTGGAAATATTACGATTTCAGGTTTTTCTCCGATCCAGCACTCGAATGGACTGAGGAGGTTGGATTTATCGAATAATGGTGTGACCAGCATCTGCCGGGATTGGCGAGAAGACATGCCATATCTGCACTCAATTTTCATGACTGATACTATGGTGACGGATATCAAGGTGAGTTCGCGTAGGACAATATCTCTCGACACTTTTGAAATCAATTTTATTTGGTACTACACCACCTTGGTGGATTAAGACTTTAATTACGATAATTACGAAAAGACAAATAAATATTTAGATTTCTTTTTGGAAAAAAAAATGTTTTTTTTTAATTATGAGGAAAAGATCCCGATTTGTTAGCTGTGGGTACATAATCCTATTATAATATTATCAATGTCAATGTTTGTTGTTCAACCACACAAACCGCAAACACTTGACAGTATTAATACGAACACTGGTTGTCGTTTCTTTTGACAGTTCAAAGATCTGCAGTTCAAACGAAATGTACCAGCAGGGATCGACCTGACCGGCGCCCCACTGAAGGCATTAGAACTAACGAGAGAACAATACAAGGCCGCAGAGGGTAACTTATCCGGTGACGTCACACTACTTCTCGACAAACCCGTTGAGATCGACTGTAATTGTAATATGTATTGGACGCGGCTTGCCTTGGACTTGCAGCTGCCGATACTTCAAAAAATAGGCGAGCTGCGTTGCAATGATGGCGAACGACTTCGGAACACCCCGGCGGACAGTATGTGGTGCGAACGGCCACGCGAATGCGCAGAACTGCCCGATGGCTGCGAGTGTGAAGCACGGCCTGATTACCACCCGGAAGAAGACCGTACAGTGGTGCGCGCGAATTGCTCCAATGCAAATTTGACGCATGTACCGCCACTTCCTCAAAACTCTACGCGACTGTTCCGACTACTCCTGGCTCAAAATGGTATCACAGATCTCCGTGCAAGCGATATTCACCCTAACATCACAGTTAGTACTACTACTTGTCTTATTTAGTGGACTTGTTTTTTAGGTTATTATACATATAGGTGCGTGAGTTGTGAGTTATGTTCTCACACAGGACATATTTTTGTGCTGAATACACGCATATGTATTCGTGTAATAAAAGTGTATGTACAATCACATAAATAAAATACTAGCTATGAATGGAGGAGAACACGTACCGAATAAAGTACGATAAGGATGATTATATGGATGATGAACAGTTAAGCTCTTTACTACTATCTAGCCTGATATTAAGCGATGATACGGTCTACGATGCATTGCCCAAAGGGGTAAAACGTCTTAAACCACATTTCATTCCGTTTCAGGAGCTCGATCTTAGCGACAATCCTCTACAGAGAGTGGACGAAGCGGCTGCGCAGAGGTTGGCAAACATAAGCGGAATGGTTCGTCTTGCCAGGAATCGGCTGAACTGTTCATGTGCTGGCATGCCCCTATTGCGGGCGCTGCGGACCCGAGACGCCAAGCTAACGGACTTGGGCGGGACTGTCTGCAGTGACGGCAGACCGCTATCAGTCGCTTTCGACATCGATTGTTCGTCCGGATTATCCCTCACTACGTATCTATCAATCACATTGACAGCGGTGCTAGTAGCAGTCGTCGCCGGGACAGCATTGCTCCACTCCCGAGAAAGACGGTTCTTTGCACGAGCAGTCCTCCATAACCTGGGCTGGACGTGGCGCTTCGATACCGAGGAAAACGATGACCGCGAATACGACGCGTTTGTGATTTACGCGCACGAAGACATAGATCGAGCGAAGGAAGTGCTCGCAAGGTTGGAACCTCGTTACACATTCTGCTTGCACGAGCGAGATTGGATCCCTGGGTTACTAATTTCGGAGCAACTCGTCGCATCGGTTAATGATTCGCGACGGGTCATCGCTCTTATATCGCGTCATTTCCTGGCCAGTTCGTGGGCGATGGCAGAGTTTCGTCAAGCGTACGCAGTGACGATGTTAGAAGCACGACCACGGCTTATCGTCGTATTGTTAGATGAACCGGAATTGTTGGAAACGGATGCTCAATTGAATAGCTATATCGCAACTCGCACGTATCTGCGTTGGAGTGATGCGTTGTTCTGGGACAGACTGGAGTTGGTACTGCCGAAGCCACGATCTCCCCGGCCTCTTGATCCTACACTTGACTCCTCACGCGTACCCCATTTGATCCCGCTGCGTCCTGTCAATGGAACCTCAGACTAACACTGGTAAACCAGGAAGGTGTAATTTTTTGGGTGCGCCATGGTATGGTGAGCCGTTTTATTCCCTATGAAATTGTCAAGGAGAACGATGACTGCTACGCACATCACACTCGCAATCTAGTCCTGCTTGTAGTGTGTTGATTGCAACATACGATTACACATAGCAATAACTTAGTTCTTTAATATTCCTGTCATCCGAATTAAACCTAGTATTTTACAAAATAAGAAAACCAGATAAAGTATGTAACCTGGGGCGGATTTTTTTAACTTTGAAAGTTTCTTGCCGAGTCCATCTGAGGTCCGATTTTGACGTCACAAACACATCGAATTCCTAAGTTCGATGAACCACAACGAGTTACCACAACACTATTGGACCGGTGACATCCGTTAAATGGCCTTACTCCATGACCGTCTACATCCATTGATTAATCGCACTCCCTGACTGATCACACAATTGGACTGGTTAATGGTCATACACATTGACTGGCTATAAGCTATGGTTGATCACACTCCTTGATTGGTCACAACCAACCTCGACCGATGACGCGCGTTGATTGGTCGTATCATTTGTCTCGTCCTTCTTTTTGACTAGTCACATCTCACACCACGAGGCTATTGAAAATGTTGCACTCACCATTTTTGAGCCAATTCTGGAGATGTGTTTTGAAAGCGCTAAGTCGGAACATGTAGTTTTCTTCTTCTGTCCATTCCACTTTGTGTCCGGATTCTATTGATACTTTGACCTGAAAAAAGAATAACTGCATCAAAACATTTATCTGAAATGAGAGCCGAGTTCAATGTATAATGATAATATGGATTGGTTGTTGACTTCAACGATAAAAGGAGAGAGATCTAAATGGGTTCCAAGTTCAAGGGTCGAAGATTTCTTTATAAGAACATAATAAAATATTCCATAATAACTTAAAATAGTATTTGTTTTACTTTTTAGGTAGAGCCAGGAGGTCTGCAAGTGATAACAATGTCAATTTTTGACATTCATATTTAATTGACCATTTGAGAAGTAGCTATGAAATTAAAAGCACAAATTGATATCTTCCAAGTCTTAATATATGAGCAACTAGGAGCGCTCCGTGGTTTTATTCGCGGAGTTTGCGTTCCCGTTATTTCCCGTAATAAAATGTATACTATGCGTTGTTCCAGACTATCTATTCTCTATTCCAAATTTCAGCTTGATCCCTTCAGACGTTCCGACGTGATTGAGCAACAAACATATAAACACCTTTTTATTTTTAATATTAGTAGGATTTGATAGGTGTAAGTCAAATAGATGACTCAAAAACAGTTAAAGTTGCTCAAAAGAGTTTGAGTAACAAACGGTGTTACTTGCCAGTTCTCTCAGTTGGAACTTGGTTTGATACTCTACCGCGTTTTCAAGTAAACAAAATAAAAATATATTTACTTTATGTGATACGAATACCGCATATCCGTATTAATCAAATTAAGCAAATTTTTTTAGGAAAAAAGGCGTCTGCCAGTACGTTAAGTTTACTCATTAATCTTTGATAGATTGTCATCTATAGAAGTGAATAAATAATTATAAAAAATCCAATTTGTTGTATGGGCGCCCCCCGTAAATATTAATTTCATTTTATTTTTAGCATTTGTTGTTAAAGCGTCAATAGAAATACATTATCTGTAAAAATTTCAACTGTCTAGCTTTCACTGTTCTTTGAGATACAGCCTGGTGACAGACAGACAGACGGACAGCGAAGTCCCAGTAATAGGGTCCCGTTTTTACCCTTTGGATACGGAACCCTAAAAACAACAGGATCGGGTACTACGCGGTTGAAACCGCGTGGCATGGCTAATATTTATGAAATAAAAAATATACCGTTTCTCCATTGATGATTTCATCTTTGACGTTCGTCTCCGGTACGAAGGACTCGTCATTGACGCTGTACCAGCCCGCATATTTCGCCTTGTAGATGTAGTCGTTCTCTACTAGTTTGTTCTGAAACAAAATTGTGATTTATTTAATTCGTGTCAGGAGTGTGCTGATGTGCAAATAGTTTGTACAACATGGCATTGCGTTTCTTGTCAAGCCAAGTTCAAGCTAAGAGAACTGTATCCTTAGCTTGAACTTGGCTTAACACACTACTGCGTGCCTAGGTTCATGTAAACAAAATAAATTAGTTTACTATATTTACTAAGAATATCGCATCTCCGTATTACTAAAAAAATTGGTTGCCTGTAAAGTCGGTATACGGGCGAAAGTTTTACGTGACAACGACTTTGAGTGGTAAAATAATTTTACGGAAGGGACGCGTGCCTTTCACTTTTTATGTCTGTCTCTCTCGCTTTTAGGCGGGCTAACCATGCCCGAGTGAAAGGGACGCGTGCCTCTCACTCGCTCTCGTTGTGAGCGCATAACGTGAGCGGAGCGTAACGCAGTTTCTTGAAGTGTCACCCGGCAAACCAATTTATAAGACGTTGTCACGTCAAAAATGTGTTTCGCCGTGTAGATGTAGTGGTTCTCTACTAGTTTGTTCTGAAAAAAATAGTGATTTATTTAATTCGTGTAAGGACATCAGGTGTAAGCTGATGTGATGTGTGTAAATCGATTTTTTTTAGTAACACTTGAGTCAATGTTAAGTGATGCTGCGGTCTACGACTGAGCTAAAGGCTTATCATACTTCGCTATTTAGTCGACACTTCAGAAGCACGCAATCATCGCTACTGATTTTAGTATGCTAGCGTACTGATTATTACAATTTACTGACCCACACGCACAACAGGCGCACCGAGACGTCAACAAGTTGCGGAAACAGCCCGCCCACAAAGCCTGAGCGGAGTTACTACTACTACAATCGAATTAATTCAGTCAAATTTAGCCAAGTCAAATTTAGCTTAAGAACAATCCCGACTAATTCATTTTTCAATGAAAACATTACGATCTGCCATTCGTTTCAGAACTATGATGCTACAGACAGACCAACACATGCACACACGTGAATTATTTAAAAAATGATGATTAAAATCTTACCCAGAAGTGAGTAACCGCCTTTTTATGCCGATCCTCTGTTGTGCGTATGAAGTCCGTATATCCCACATGGAAATCCTTGAATAGGGTTCGGTACTCTTCGGATATGCTGTCACAGTAAGCGGCGGGAGATAGGTTCGTATTCGCTGCTGCTTGCTGGATTTTGGTGCCATGTTCGTCTGTGCCTGAAAAAAAAAATTGCAATGAAAACTTGAGCGCTTTTTTAACCCCCGACCAAAAAAAGGGGTGTTATAAGTTTGACGTCGATGTCTGTCTGTCTGTCTGTGGCACTATAGAGCTCAAACGGATGGGCCGATTTCGATGCGGTTTTTTTTATTTGAAGGTTAATATCCGTGCGGATGTTCTTAGCTATGTTTGGTTAATATAGATTCAAGATGGCCGCCTGCACAAAATGGCGGACCATTGGCAAGGGACATGACACCCCACCTTCCCCCCTCACGTTTGATATAGTCAGTCCAATCTGACTCAAATTTCGATCGCGTCCGGCGATCTTTTTTATGGAGAGTGTGCGCGCGTGTTCGCATCTTGTTAAACACTGCCAACCGCCGGACGCGATCGAAGATCGAAACTTGAGTCGGACTGGACTGACTATATCAGGCGCGAGTTACCCGCGTATTTACTTAAAACGTGTAATAACCACGTTGGTTTTCATACGTTTATGTTCAATTGAAAATTTTACAAAATATCGAATAAGAACTAAGGTAACCGACATATGTAGCCTTGAGAATAAGCAAGCTGAAGTGACAGTGGGCGGGCCACATATGTCACAGAGTCTGGAGTGGAGACCACGTTCAAGACGTACAGTGGGAATGCCTTCCGCTCGGTGGACCGACGACATGAAGAGAGTGGCGGGAAGCGGATGGATGCGGAGAGCCGAGGACCGGATTTGGTGGCACAATATTGGAAAGGCTTATGTCCAGCAGTGGACGAACATGGGCTGATGATGATGATCGATAACATAGGATAACCGCTTGCTTCACTTTCATTCATTTTGGCGGGAAAACCGGCATCAGGCTACCTGAGTGCGTTTGTTTACGCTTCGGCATATGAAGTGCCGCGTTACTTGTACCTGTAAGCCCATTATTTTCAAGAGCGTTTCAAGACGCTTCTGGCGGTATAGTTTGTTTTTTAAATTAATGTGCTTGAAATGTAAACTAACAATTTTGACACTTGTGTCAGATTTTTTTCGAGTTCTCAAGTGTTCTAGAGCTGTAACATCTTAAACTAAGGAAGACATAGTGATTTTATACTCTAAATTAATTGATATAACAGACACGGAAAACCAAAAAACTGCACTTGATAGCATAAATTGGATTTTTTTAATTTTTCAATACTTTGGGACCATTTTCCCCCCAAATTTTTTTTTCTTTTTTTTTAATTTAACAATTTATATATATGTGGGAACTTTAATTTTAATGTGGTTAATCTCAAAATAAAGACCGGTTCAAGCAGACGCCATTAAAACCAAATTAGTGGGTATACCTACTCAAATAAAAATACCAAAAAAAAATTTTTCCCACCAAAAGCCCGACCTCAAAGTTAATTTTGTAAATTTTCGTCATTTCGTCATCAAGCGGCTATACACAATCATCTTTGACAGATTTATTTGAAAATTACGTGAATACACCACATAGAACCATTAATCATGAAAAGGAGTTACACTTATATTCTTCTTGGGAGAGTAGAACTTACCAGTACTGAATATAACTTCACAGTTCGGGTTTGTGAGCTTCTCAAATCTCTGTATGGCGTCTGCTACCACAGCGGTGTACAGGTGGCCCAAGTGTGGGGCTGAAACAGATCAAAACAATAGCCAAAGTTTGTTATGGATAAATGTACAATTTAAACTTCAATTAATAAATAACACAAGTAGGAGCACACAAAAATAATAGTATATGCATTTTTTAAATGTAAAATTTCACTGTACGAAAATAGTTCTACTAAAGTTAAAACTCAAGTACTTTATGTTACAACTGTGATAAGCAAAGTAATTTCATTACAATTTTTTGTAGCTTTACTAAATATTCCTATAGGGATTCTTCAAATACCTCTCGGCATCGGGAATACATTTGTCAACTAATTTGATGTGTTTAAGCAGCAACAACTTTGTCTGCTTTATGTCAATTTTTTATATTTTTTAAACTATACACTGATGACAATCAGTATTTAGTTCCTGGGTAAATCTTCGGTATCTAAATCGTAAAGCGATATAGCCATCAAGCTTAAATCTGGCAATGCTAATATCAATAGTTAAGATTTTTGAGGATTTGGCTACGAAATAAATCTTAACTGTAGTAGCTATTCACACGTTCGCATTTCGTATTAATTAACTACACCGGCGATAAATGTTGCTAAAAACAGTTTAGATAAAACAAACAAATATATTTACTTCTCCATTTCTGTAAAATTTGTTGCAAGTTTCCAAATACATTTTTGAACTTTTCCTTACCGGCATTAACATAAAATATAGGTGTAGTTACATAAAAGGGTCTCCTCTGCGCTATCGATGATAACAAACGTAAGGTCACTCTCATTTTGATGACAAACTACACTTCTCCTTTCGGTAAGTAAACAGCTGTTCTGCAAGGTTATATTTTCGCGCCCATATACGTAATATCCACAAATCAAAAAGTGGGTTTCTCATACACCAGGTACTTGGATTACATCAATAAATTGTAACTATATCACATTGTAAACAGTTAAATTATAAGTATTTTACGAATATTCCGATAACAAAGAAACGAAACCGAAGTGTTGACTGTTGAATTTTGTTGACAGATGAAGATTGATTTGATGGTTTGACGTTTGACATTTCTTGAAATATAACAATAGGTTTGTAATGCCTGCTGACACATAGAAGTCTACAAACAGTAGACAACCATGCTATAGACAATTATTATTCGGTAAAATTAAGAATTCCCAATCCTGATAAATTATTTCATAGGTTTATGTAGTCTAAATTAAGTCGGATAGTAAAATCAATCAGTTTCGCCGAATTTTGCGGAGAGTGTTGTTGTGATGTGAAATCAGAGAAGATTTTGCAAAATACGCAATTTATTGTACATATTCCAATCAGTATTAACAGGCAAAATGACGCAAGGCAAGATAGTGTTGATGGCCTGCGGCAGTTTCAGCCCTCCGACTTATATGCACCTTCGAATGTTCGGTATGTTGTGTGCACCTGAGGACTGCTAAGAATCTTGCTATTATGTCCATGCACTTGCATCGATTTTCTCATTATACCTTGTCCTTCACCTGCAAGCTGCGTTAGAAAAGTTGTGAACGTACAAAAAGAACTAGAGCTTGCATAACTTCAGTTATAGGTAAATTTACATTTTATTTACAGAAATTGCGAAAGACTACATAAATTCCCTTGGTTTGGGGTCCGTGGTTGGCGGCATCATGTCTCCAGTGCATGATGCTTACGGTAAAAAGGATCTTGTAGCTGCTCCTCACAGGTAAGGATGATTCACATGTCTTCCAAAGTTTTTATAAGTAAATTTCTTTTGGATATAGGTATCATTTAAAAAGCTTTCTCATGACATAAATATAGATTTAAGATTATTTTCATTGTAAAGATGAGTTCTAAGCTAGGCTATTATAATGGAAAGTGGTTGTTGGTGGTCGGTCATGACAATTTGGTAAAAAGGTTTATCAAACTTTTAAAGCAAGTGAAAAAAATTTATTGAAAGAATGATTTGAAAATATCGAAACAAGTTATGAAATTATTGTTCATCCGAATGAGTGATAATCTCTTAAACATAACTATAAACACTAGAATATTTAATGTATAATAATTTGAAACTTAATCTTCATCAATCAAAGCTAATAAGTTATTATCTGAGGAATGTTATTATTATAAGCAGCTCATTTAGTTTTCATTGTTGGGATTACCTTAAAGGAAAATTACTCATATATTCTGCTTATGCTGTTTGTCTATTAATAATAATTAAATACATTGCTGCATTTTGAACACTAGGATCTAACAAACTAGCTATCTAAATTTCTCAAAAAAATTGTTAATCGTTACATGAATTAAATATACAAAATCATGTACAATTATAAATTATTGTTTTTTACAAGACTTGCTTTGTAGTGCATCATACACCCTTAGCTTAGTGCACAATACACCCATAGCTTAACGCACAATACACAAATAACTTAGTGCGTCATACATCCCTAGTATGTACGCTATACACCCATAGCTTAATGTACAGTACACACATAACTTAGTGCATGGTACACCCATAGTATGTGCGATATACCAGCCTAACATGACACACTCACTAATTAGTGTGATATCAGATAGGCAATTCACCTTTACTCTAAATTAGAATTATGGCTTTGTATTGCACATTGGTATATTTTTAACCCCCTACCAAAAAAAGGGGTGTTATAAGTTTGAAGTCGATGTCTGTCTGTCTGTCTGTCTGTCTGTCTATCTGTCTGTCTGTCTGTCTGTCTGTCTGTCTGTCTGTATGTCTGTCTGTCTGTCTGTCTGTCTGTCTGTCTGTCTCTGTGTGTGTGTTTTTATTTGAAGGTTAATATCCGTGCGGGTGTTCTTAGCTATGTTGGGTTAATATTGATTCAAGATGGCCGCCTCCACAAAATGGCGGACAAAATATTTCTTCACAACCTACCTCAATATGGGTATCAAATGAAAGGGCTTGATTAGTAGAATACTATACACCATAACAAATTTCAAATCCAAGATGGCCGCCACCACAAAATGGCGAATTATATTATTTTTTTCACTATTACCTCAATATGGGTATCAAACTAAAGAGCTTGACTAGTAGAATACTTTGCACTATGACAAATTTCAAATCCAAGATGGCCGCTACCACAAAATGGCGAAATACATTTCTTTTTTCACAACTTTCTTAATATGGGTATCAAATGAAAGGGCTTGACTAGCAGAATGTTGTACAGATAACAAATCCGAGGTAGTCGGGGGTTAATCAAAATTTTTAGTTTTGTTTTTGTTTACCACAAATTCACTTGAGGTAAGCTTAGTTGAAAGGGTGTGAATTAAAAGTGATTTATGTTACTTGTGTAATAATGAGGAAAACAATCACTCAAAATGGACATCTATTTCAATCAGTCCTTCTTCCTTAATGAAACATTTGTGCCTTTCACACCCAACATAACTTTAAAGTGCCTATACTTTGATAATTAAATTGATTTAATAAATATTGTTTTTACAATGCTGAGGTTTTCCTGTTTTTGACGTGACAACGTCTTATAAAATGGTTTGCCGGGTGACACTTCAAGAAACTGCGTTATGCTCCGCTCACGTTATGCGCTCACAACGAGAGCGAGTGAGAGGCACGCGTCCCTTCCACTCGGGCATGGTTAGCCCGCCTAAGAGCGAGGGAGACAGACATAAAAAGTGAAAGGCACGCGTCCCTTCCGTAAAATTATTTTACCACTCAAAGTCGTTGTCACGTAAAACTTTCGCCCGTATACCGACTTTACAGGCAACCAATTTTTTTGAATTGGATGTTTGGATGGAAGTTCCAATCCCTCCTGCACCTGGTGTCTTTCTAACAGATGTAGAAGTTTTTATCTCCACTGGCTTTAATTCTAGGCTGTGTAGGAAGACATTGTGAGGAAGCTAGGGCATACAATACAATATATTTATTAATAACTCCAAAGTTACATGTCATTTAAAAAAATAATAACACAAAATATGAGCTGAGATATGAGATATGCATAGCTAAGAGCATAAGCTTTTTAAATAAGATGAAACATAGTAAGTAGATGTAGTCAGTGAGTTTTGTAGTCGTAGGAATCTTGGCAGAATCTGCCTGGGGAAGTACCACACCTTTGCCAGTTATTCTACTGCCAAGCAGTAATGTGCAAACATTACCTACTGTGTTCCGGTTTGAAGGGCAATGTTTCCAGAGAAATTACGGGGATTAGAGATATAACATCTTAGATCTCTGGGTGAAGAGCGCAGTGGAGTGCAAGATAATGATTTGGACTCTTTGATGTGGCAGGCATGTTAGTTACCATCAGGCACATGTCCTGCTCGTTTGCTCGCTCGCTCATCACTAGAAATACTGATAAGATAATAAGCTAAAAAATAATTAAGATAAAGGTATTTTTTTTAAAAGACATCTTTTAAAAAAAGACTTTTTTTTTTAAAGACATCTTTTGAGGACTTGTGTTTATCTTCTGAGCCAGACCCAGGACTCTGCCACCTAAGGAGAACAGTCTCAGCTTTGAAAGTGCTTCCACTTTTATTTTTGCTTGAAATTATAGAAATTGCCATAATAGGAAAGCTAAAGCCGATTTAGTTGGGCGGTAGAAGAGAGGGTGAGCAAGATGGATTGATGTTCTTAACTCCGTCATTGTGAAATGATATCTTAAGTAGGGATGGGCCGAATGTGGTTTGAACCGAATACGAACTTCGGCCGAACTTCGGTTTAATTTCGCCGCGCTATTTCGTGTTGTGTTGTTACTCGTGTTGACTTGGTTACGCACTTGCTGCAAATATTGCTAGATGTGCCCCGCCCGCACTCCGCGTTTCCCCCGCGGGGCCTTTAGCCAGCTATAGTCATTTGTAAAGACGTCACCAGCTTGTCACACA
This sequence comes from Ectropis grisescens, assembly GCA_017562165.1. Lineage (NCBI taxonomy): Eukaryota > Metazoa > Arthropoda > Insecta > Lepidoptera > Geometridae > Ectropis > Ectropis grisescens. The sequence continues at coordinate 2,965,386 of CM029792.1, read as the reverse complement.
CTATTATTTAAATTACGCAAATTAAATTAATTGGTTTTACCTACGTGATTTTTGTTGGCTTTTAAAAAGTTGGTAGTTAAAAAGACAAATTAAAGTTTTTTGTTTATCACTTATGATTACTTTTTCTAATTCAAATAAATGACTATGAGTATATCAGACTTGTTTTATTTCACTGTTACTACAGATATGTTTTTTCATTAATTTCTATTATGATAGTGCTAGTATATTTAGTGCAGAATGTTCGGCATTTTAACCGAAATTCGGCCGAATGACGAAGTTCGGTTCAAGCTGCCGAAGTTCGGTTAAACCGAATGTAAAACGAATTTCGGCCCATCCCTAATCTTAAGTCCCAGTACTGGGAATGTAGTGTCTAAAAGCATAATCAGCCTCTAAGTGTTCCCACTGCTGGGAGTCCTGGCCTTCTCTTGCAAGGAGAGAGTCTAGGCAAGAGTTAAGAACATGGATGAACTTAAAGATCTGCTACTGCAAGACCTTAGACCTTGGATGGGCATATTGATCAAACTCAAAAAAACACAAAACAACATCCTGATGAAACACAAGACGTTGGCGAAATTGTGCTCACCAAGCTTTTATCTCACACATATATATATCACAACCAAATAGAAGCCAGAAATGAATCGAAGAGGAAGAATCAGATGACAAAAATAAACAGAAATGAGTAAAAGATGAGGAAGAAGAAGACTTTAATCAGCTGACTATTATTTTATTTTTTTCATTGTATAAATTAAGTCTACAACAAATTGTCTTGCCAGACATATTGCATGCCTCTCGCAGAGACCAGTTTGTATGGGGCAACTTTTAAAATGTTCTGTATCATATTATCTTACCTACAAACAGCAATAAAGATTTTTGTATTTGTATTGCGGCATTAAGATTTCGAAAAGACAGTGATGCGCGTGGGATTTCAGCCCGGGGCCCTTGAACCAGCAGTTGCCGTTCTCCTGACTAGACCAGCCGTATCTCAGACAGTCTGGCTTTATGTTAATGGAATTGAAACATATATCTTAATATACAGGAAGAAATCTCACACTCGTCGTAATGGTAAACAGTGATTGTTGAAAGATAACATGCCTTAAAATTGTTTAAATAGTTTGATAAACACTATCTTCACTTTGAGCATTATTTGACCTATACAAGGTGTGATAAGATAGAGTTGTAATGATGAATTGATTTCATTTATTTCGTTATGTAGTTAGAATTTTAATGTTAATTTTAGTTATACTATGACTCTACAATAAGAAATGTATTCCCATGAACGTAATTGGGACTTTTTATTAATTAACATATTCAGTTTAACAAATTACGAATAACACACCACAGAATAGATATTACTACAGAACCCTCACTTAGCGAAAACTTTTATATAAATAGCGACTCTTGCTGGGACGTAACAAAGTGCAATTCAGCTCGCATTAGCGCTCAATGCCTATCGCAATGTTTAACCTAAATATTTGCGCTCTCTTCTAACGCGTAACTCTGTCGCTGTCTGGCGCGGAATGATGCGCATCGAAAGGGTTGTCGACATAATATCTAATAAAAAAATTAAATTAACCTTTCGTTATGTAGGTAGTCAGCATTGTAGCTCAGATTTTATATTTTAGTTATTTACTTCGTAACGCGCAAGACAGCTAGAAGAGGCCGTAACATAGGGTCGGACACATTGAAATTAAAACAATAAAAGTATACTTTGACTGTTTTTATTCTACTTGATCGTCTAAATGTTGTTTGATAAATATGTAACATATTTTAATGTACTTGCCTACACTAATACATACAACCAGCTTCGATTACAAGCTATTTTATAATGTCCCGTACTTTTTGTACGGTTAGCAGAAAAATATAAAAAATAATGGTATATTTTGTACAACTAGGAAAAAATGATAGTTCTTTGTTTTTTTGACTCGTGTATCCATATACAGCACAATATATGGCGACGTAATTTTGCGCGGGAAACGTGTTGCGCGAGCGCTCAGACGTGCGTTCGACAACCGCCTGGCACTTGTTCCGTGCGAGGAACGGTCTAGCTGTAGGCTAAAACCGCACGACCTTGAGCGAGTGAGGATGCACTGGCACAACTCTCTTTTCAAAGTCATCGTAATGTCGATACCTTAAAGACTGTGAATGATAACATCGTGACGAGACCGACATGTTCCTAGAATCTTTCGAAGTTTTGTGTCATCCACCAGCCCGCACTTAGCCAACGTGGTGAATTATGGCGTTGACTATCTCCTTGCGAGAGAAGTCACCGAGTCCCAGCTTTGGGGATATTTAGTGGGCTGCTTATGCTGGGGATCGAACCAGAGACCTTTAGCTCTTGAAGCAATTTGACTACTCACTGTGCCAAAAGTGAAGTAAAGAACTCTTGTCTGTGTTTGCAGGATAGCGATGTTAAAGCTGGCACTTCGCTCCTCAGGATGGATCAAAGTATCAGAGTGGGAAACCCAGCAGTCTGGATGGACCAGGACTAGGATATCCATGCAGTATCATCAGGTAAAATCAAGACTCTGGTGTTGTGATGAGAATGTTATGGAATGCGTTGCGTTGCCTGAATATGATTTTCCCGAATCATCTTGGTGACTTCAAATCGAGAGTGAATCAGTTTTTTCCATGTAAGCGCGCTTAATGGTAGACCGGTTCCTCCCTTTTATGCTGGGGCCACACTAGCGGCTAGTGTTAATGCCCATTAGCGCGATAATTATTGCGATAATTTTTTACGTGTTAAAGTAGGAATGTCCATTGTTGGCGATAATTCGACATTACTGACAATTCGTAGTGTGGCCGCTTTAACGCATTAATTCTCCTCTTTGACGTACCGCTACTTGAGCTATCGCTTAACGGCAAACGGCGTTAGAAATGCCGTTGTCAAATTATCGCGTTAAGTTGTGGTCACACCTACGGTTAGTGTGGTCCCAGCATTAGTCGCATTTTTCAGCGATATAAACCACTAGATATGCCCAAACTTTTAGTGTGGCCCCAGCATTAGTCGTATTTTTCATCGATATAAACCACTAGATATGCCCAAACTTAGGCGCACGGAATTATGTCATCGTTGGGAAGAGTGAGCTCAATCTTCCCGTTCTAGTCGGTTGCGCCGGTACGCCTGACTTTTTTACCTGTCACTATTCGTTGTCAATAACCAAAATAAGTAGACTACAGCATACCTCGCCGCTAGCGATTCTAGGGGTCAAGTAGATTGGTTGTATGTAAACCACTTACACTGTACACACAGAGACGCAGTTTATTACCAATTACAAGGTGCTCAGGGCACATCTATTGGCAATTATTATATAGCGATAAGGTCGCTAATTGATACTATATTTTTTGAGTTTTTGTATATTTTTGTAACTTTGTTAACGTCTTTAGTGCAATAAAGAGTTAATCTATCTATCTATCTATTGTTTTATATCGATGGCATTTTTGTTTTGACATGCAACTTTGAAATAAAAATCACGCGTCATTTTTGTCCGCGATGGACGGACTCTTTAACTACTTAACCGATTTGAATCAAATCTGCACACCGTGTGCAGTTTGATCCAACTTGAAAGATAAGATAGTTATTATTTCGATTAAGTCTATATGACAATATTCGAGCGAAGCCGGAACGGGCCGCTAGTGTATATATGTATAATTTTGTTAAAAATTAAAATGTTCAGATTTTTGATCATGACTCCAGGACACGATAAACGATCACCTGTCGTCGACGTACGAGTCGAACTACGAGTCCCCGACCTGGATCCCCGACGACATCCTCAATGTGAACAACATCGACGAGCCCGACAACATCGTGGAGAGGCTCAACGGGAACCAGGACGATAAGGTAACCATATTTTTAATATTTTAATTATTTACGTTTATTTATTCAATGAGCATAGGTACAAAACAGAATGTAACTAAAACAAAATTACAAATTTTGATTAACCTCCAACTACCTCGGATTTGTTATCTGTACAACATTCTGCTAGTCGAGCCCTTTCATTTGATCCCCATATTAAGGGAGTTGTGAAAAAAGAAATGTAATCCGCCATTTTGTGGTGGTTATGTTTTGTTGAAATTTGTTATAGTGTACAGTATTCTACTAGTCAAGCCCTTTCATTTGATACCCATATTGTAGGTAGGGAGTAGGTTATTATTAAGAAATATTACGACCGCCATTTTGTAGCCAGTAGATAAATAAGATAGTTCATTACATTGTAAATCAAGTAACTAGAACACAAACATACGTACGTAACAGAACCACATTTCAAATTTAGAACAAAGAAAGAAAACTTTTGTTAATTAACTCTCTCTATTGTTAACTTTATTTACATTTATTTTTAATATTTCACATCTCAAGATTTTATTAAAGCACACAACGGCACGCACAGAATAAATACAGTTCACCGAGCTAGCCTGCTACCGCACGGCCATCGCGGGTGTCATGGCGGCACCGACGCGGCCGAAGTGCCGATCTTCGACTAGCAAATCTTCGACATCTAGTTTTATTATGAACTTTATTTACATATTTTTTTAAATATTTTTCATTTATTGATTAATTAGCTTTATTATTAACTTTATTTATATTTATTTTTAATATTTTACATTTATTTATTAACTAACTTTATTAACATTTATTTTAATATTTTTCTTTCATTGATCAACTAGCTTTACTATTAACATTATTAACATTTAATTTAATATTTTTCATTCATTGATCAACTAGCTTTACTATTAACTTTATTAACATTTATTTTAATATTTTTCATTCATTGATCAACTAGCTTTACTATTAACTTTATTAACATTTATTTTAATATTTTTCATTCATTGATCAACTAGCTTTACTATTAACATTATTAACATTTAATATTTTTCATTCATTGATCAACTAGCTTTACTATTAACTTTATTAACATTTATTTTAATATTTTTCATTCATTGATCAACTAGCTTTACTATTAACTTTATTAACATTTATTTTAATATTTTTCATTCATTGATCAACTAGCTTTACTATTAACTTTATTTATATTTATTTTTAATATTTTACATATATATTTTTAACTAGCAGCGCCCCGCGGTTTTGCCTGCGTAGTTCCCGTCCCATGGATTTCCCGGGATAAAAAGTAGCCCATCTGTTCTTCCAGTCCGCTACTTATGTTTCCATTATCTATTAGACGTATGTAAGCGTGTAAACATGTATGTTTTGAATGTCGAAGTTTGGCATCGAACACGCACATAGCAAAATCGCAAGTCTCTCTTTACAGGGCCAATGCATTATTGTAACCTAAACACCGAGTTTTTAGAAAAATAATGTATGTATAGCAATAAACTCTTGTAATATTATAAATTTCTATGTTTGTTGCTCAATCACGTCGTAACGTCTCAACGAATTTAGTTGAAATTTGGAGCTCAGATTATAAAAAAATCACGTAGGATATTTTTGTTTTTTACTTTTTATCATGTAAAAGTAACAGGAACGGGATATGTAAAAAATAATAATAATAAAATTTTGTAAAAAATAATTATATGAGCTATCTGCCTTCTTATTTTTTATAGGTGACTGTGAAACTGCTGTGTGGTGGAGACTTGCTGGAATCATTCGCGACTCCCGGCCTTTGGTCCGACGAAGATGTAAGTTCTCGAAGTTATATTTCTTTTCGCGCGTTTGAAAAAACTGATGGATAGAATAGAATAATTTATTTACAAATTTAAACATTCTATTAACATTCTTACATTAATAGGTTGCAAAACAATGAATAACAGGGCTTAAATATGTCTCGTCAAATGTATGTAAATATATATGAATACAAAGTTGCTGTAAAGGGGCAGTTGGTACATGTAAAATTCAATTGTTTCCTATAAATGAGATTATTTGCATTATACAAAAATAGTAGGAAAGCACAGCTCGGTTATGTCATTATTTATAAAACATTGTCATCATATTTTGTACATATGTACTTATGATGAGAGTGAATTTTGAACGACGGACACACTGATACTCAAAAACGACTCTACGAAGATGCCTCACCACATTTTGAAGTGAAAACTTATTTTGGCGTACCACATAAACATGTTTTTGGACGGTGAATTGAGCTCAAGCGTCGCTTACGTAAATTAAATAAATCTGCGGGTAAACTCGGATATTATTTTTAATAGATTAAACATCTATCGAAATAATGATAAGTTTACTATTGCATATGTATTATTTAATTTAATTGATAAGATTTCATGTATGTTTTTCAAATGTAATTGTTTTTGTTTAAAATATTTTTTGTATTATTATAATCTAAATGGCCATGGTCATGGCTACGCCCCGCTGTTTCACCCGCGTAGTTTCCAAATTGAGCTATCAAATTCTGAGACAGTTAGTTTTCACTTCTATCAGTAATCCCTATGACGGCCAATTTTTTAAAAATGTTGGTGTACATCTCACACAGCACCATCTGATGCTTAAATAAACTTACTATTCAAAACTCACGAAATAAAATCACTCTAGTAATTATTTAAGATTTTGTTTACTGTATCATTTTGTACTATGTAAGTCATTGAAGTTTTCTATTTAAATTTAATCATATTGCATTTTTGAAGAAAAAACTTCTATTATTAATCTATTTAACACAGATTTTTCATGGGCTGTGAAGCTTGCATCACGCTCGGAATTGAAATAAATGTCCGGGTGAACTGGGGCCCGCCGAGTGTGCCTGAGCGAGAAAGACAGATGCTGCTGTCTGTCACTTGTCACTGTCTTTATTTTAAAGTTATTCTTGGCCATGGATCTTAGTTCTTCAGCCGCATCTGTTATCTGTTACTATCGTGTCGCTGTTTTTACTATATTCAATTCAAATGTAATCGTTTTGAAGTCTAATTATTAAAATTGGTCAATAGATTTTAAGAGTTAGTCATTTTAGTTTTCACTTCTGGCGTGCGGTCTTAAGCGATTTAGAGAGTGATAGCAAAGTTCCCATAAAAATGTAAATAAATAAATTTGACATAGGTTAGTACAATTGCAATAAAGACATTATACTCGTATAATGCTTGACAGTTTTCTGTACAGTAATTATTTTAATACAGTAAAGTAGTAATTTCAAACTTTGAAAATGTATACAATTTGTATGCTCTTTCTTTTGTTTTTATTTTTTACTAATTGACGTGTAAATTGTACATTTATGAATAAAGTACTTTGACTTTGTACAAATTTTTGTATTTTGTTTATAGTTAGAGACGATAGTGGGCAAGCATGGCCTGGTGGTGGTGACGCGAGCGGGCACCGACCCCGGCCGGTTTATATACGAGTCAGAAATGCTCTACAAGCACAGGGTAAGTCGTTTTGTTCAGCATAAGTAGCCCACTAAATGTTGTGGGACTCGGGGCCTTCTCTCGCGAGCAGAGAGTCAAGGCTATAATCCACCACGCTGACCAAGTGCGGGTTGGTGGATGACACATGACCTCGAAATATTCTAGGCACATGTCGGGCTCCTCACGATGTTTTCCTTCACCGTTTTTAAGTTAGCGGCATTACGCACATGACTCTGAAAAGACAGTGGTGCGCGTGGGATTTGAACCCGGGGACTCCGGATCGGCAGTCGCCGTTCTCCCGACTAGACCAGCCGTAACTTCGAAGCGATTTGTTTACTGTTCTTATATCATACAGTTATACTAACACAACGTAGCGTAACGTAACATATCGCATTGTATAAGTGTTATTGTTTTTGATGTGTTTGGTGTATACTGGGCAAGTCACAGCTACATTTTTTGACGTCTAATAAATCGATGAACGCCGGTTGCATACACGAAAGAGTGTCCCGTTATGTCCCGTGACGCTCACTGTACGCTTGCGCCGCATCTATCAATGTTTTGTTATGACGTTGTCACGTTAAAATATCGTTCGTAAACCAACAGACTTTACTGACAACTATTTTTTTTTAGTAGTGATAGGACTCTTTGCTGATTCCAAATCAAATCTTTACTGTGCCCTATGCAGGTACAATACATTAATGTGCTGTTTTTAGTATTTGTAGTATTAGTATTTCCCCACCTGGGGAAATACCATAACCTTTGCCTGATATTTTTTTTTAACTTGAATATGTTACACTTGACCGCCATCTCACCTGATGCTAAGCGACGATGCGGTCTACGATGGAGCGTGTTTACCTAGAAGAAACCGATTCACCCTCGACTTGAAGACACCAAGATTATAACTATCGGGGAAAAACTCAGGTAGCTCATTCCACCGCCTAGACGTTCTTATCACAAAAGTAGAGTTAAACCTCTGTGTTCGTGTCTTTGGAACATCAACCATGAATCGATGTCGCTTTCTCGAGCTACGAGCAGTCCGATAGAAAAAGAGGCAAGGTGGTATTAAATTATGCAGATCAGTCTCGCACTCTTCGAAGTGTATCCGATAAAAAAAAGTTAAGCTAGCAATTTTTTGGCGATGTTCAAGTCTTTTTCGCACACGATATGAGCCTTTTGGCACGTTTCTCGATCGATTCAAGAGCTTCCAGCTGATACTTAGCCGAACTTAGTGCGAACAGTACTCCATACAAGAACTTCTATTCTACTGCCACACCCACCACACCGCTTCACACTCACCGAAGTGTATCCGATAAAAACCCGATAAGCTAGCAACTTTGCAGGCGATATTCAAGACTTTGTTGTCTGTTCTACGTAACCCTGTCTTATATCGCGTTTCAGAAAAACGTGGTCCTCGTAACGAACTACATAGCCAACGAGGTGAGCTCGACCGTGATCCGGCGGCTGGTGCGACGCGCCGAGAGCGCCAAGTACCTCACCGACGACGCCGTGCTGCAGTACATCAAGCAGTATCGACTGTACAACGCTAGGGGAGACACGTGAGTGCACAAAACACGATAATATTACTTACTAGCGGCCCATTCTGGCTTCGCTCGGATAATAACCTAGATACCAACTGCAGCGCCATCTGCCGGGGTGATTTGTGAATCTAAACCATCCAGGACCCCACCCAAACGTATACAAAAAAAAATCATTCAAATCGGTCGAGCCGTTTAGGAGGAGTTTACTTACAACTTAAAGAAGCATTTATTTTTATATATATGTATAGATAGGCCTTTTAAAAAGTGAAACTTTTATATCATCGCCTCGAACTTTTTTGTCCATCTATTGGATGTCGCGTGACGGTCGGCCACGGAGTAGGGGTAAAGTGGAAGACGCTCGACAGAGCAGCCGAGGCCAATATGGCGGAGTTACTTGTTAAGTTACTAAATCGATTTTTTTAAATTAAATGTCTATATTGCGAAGAAAAGTTATACTTTACTGTGGTGGTAAAACCACACAATCGTTTTTTGTCAATTAGTTTTTTAGGGCACGCTAATTCTCGAAAGTTTTCTCTATCATTTATTGAGGAACTCGGTGTGCCGCCGATGTGTCTTTGGGACCACTTTATGCCCCCACAAAAGAGACCTCCTTATAGTACTTATAATACCAACTCACATGATGATATTACTTACATATAGCACTCATAATCTCTATATATAAAAATGTTATGTTGTTTTGTGTACGCTTCAAATACTTAAAAAATTCTGCACCGATCGAGCTGAAATTTTACAATGATATTTAATCCGCATCAAGGATTGTATTTATCTATTTTTTGCATCACAATGTGCCACAGCGAAGCGAGGCAGGGTACAGCTTGTACTCTAATATAATCACATACAAATAAAATGCTAATTAAACGAATGTTTGTGATATCATCATGGAACTTTCGAATTTAGTTTGGTATGAGTTTCCTTCATGCTATGGCTAAATAAGGCTGCAAATGATTTCTGTCAATACTTTCATTTTAACTGTATTTTATTTTAGTAATATTCTAATGTTAGTCTAATATCACACAGAGATAACTAACAGTCTTCCTTCCTTCCACGCTCGCAATGGAAACAGTGAGTACCTAACAAATTTCATACACTACGGGAAACGATCCCCGCAAGACGTCATCATGACGTCACCAGAAGAAACCAGCTTTAAAAATATACTACTTTCAATCCGCGACAAACCTATAGTCGACGAAGCGCTAACAGTCAAACGTCAGAGGAAAGCGAATTTCCTTATGCCGAGTCAGACGGACTCCGTCAGCCCTATTACTGACACGTTAAAGCCTAAAATGGCGTACCTGGACAAAGTACCAGCTACGTATGTACCCGGGAAAGCTGTCAAAATAGTGAGTGATGCGACACGACACTCCATCGACGACGGAAAGGTGAGTTATGAAGAAATCATACTGCAAGGTGAAACTTATAACGTAAAAGAAATAGTACATTCGAAAGGAGCCGCGGCTAATTCGAAAGGTGCCGTGGTAAATTCGAAAGGTGATGTGGTAAATTCGAAAGGTGCCGTGGTAAATTCGAAAGGTGATGTGGTAAATTCGAAAGGTGCCGCGGTTAATTCGAAAGGTGATGTGGTAAATTCGAAAGGTGACGTGGTGAAAGAGGATAAGATAAGCTTCGGTGAATCTACTTACTGTTCGTTGGATAGTTATTTGCGTAAGGACGATATAGAATACGAGCTTTATAGGCGGAGAGTCAGCGAGGGTAATGTAGAGCAGAATTTGCAAACGGAACCGATTAAAAAACGCTGCTCTTCGACTATCAGGAAGCTGAGACCTGAGGATTTGAAGAAGAGTAAGTCGGAAGTGAGCAAACTGTGTGATAAGATGAAAAGCATAAAGATGAAGGAGAGAGAGAGTAAGAACTATAAAACGAGGAGTTGCAATGATATCGTCAGACTGATATTGACGAAGCACGGTATTCATGTGATTAGCGACACTGAGGCCATTGTGTGAGAGGCGGTTTTTGTGTAACGCCGGATTGGGATCGATTTGATAGATTTCGGAAGGTAGCTGATGGAAGACAGTTATGATACAAAGTTTTCTAAAAAGAGTCAGATTAAGTAAAGAATTATGTATTTTGTGTAACATAGGTACAGAAATAGATGAATTTTAAACCTACAAAAGTTAAAAAAAACACATAGTCAACAATTTCAAGAAAGTAAAATACAAAAAAAATATAATAAAAGAAATACAAATGTTTATTTGTGAGTTCATTAATTAAACTTTTTGTAAATCTCACTCTTTTAAGAACACATAGTATGAATCTGAGAGATAATTTTGGACTTTTATGTACTGTTAACGACACCACTAGACGATTCTACTGAAACGTCCAATACATTTGTTTAAACTACACCACTGGCCAAGTAGATGTATCTAAAAATAGATTAAACAAACACACAAACAGTCCACTCTATTGTCTCACTGCTGGGACTGAGGACCAATGAACCAACATTTACCAAGAAACACATCTTTCGAATTTATCTGCCAAACATCACAACGAGTCAAAGCCATAATCCACCACGCTGGCCCAGTAAGCTTAGTGGATGACACATGAAATCTAAAGATTCTATGAAAATGTGGGTTTCCTCACGATGTTTTCATTCACAGTATTTAAGTAAGCGGCATTACGCACATGACTTCGAAAAGACAGTGGTGCGTGTGGGGTTTGAACCCGGGGTCTCCAGATCGAAGCTGGGCGCGTGGGTTTCGAACCAGGGGCTTCCGGATCGGCAGTCGCCGTTCTCTCGACTAGACCAGCCGTAATTTGGTTTTGGTACAGCAAAAACAGCCTTAACATAGGTAAAGTTAGGTAAACAAATAAAAACGCCACCCCTATGGTGTCGTCCAGTGCTGTCGTTAAATCGTGTCGTTAAGTCGATGTCGTGAAAGTACACACAGAATTTAGTAAGAATGAAAGAATTTATTTAGATACCGTACCTAGTTGTTCGACGTAGTTGTTCCATGTTGAATTTAGATGTCAATTGTTGTCTAAATTATAAACTTTTTATAAAACTTTAAACAAACCCTCTTAAATAATTGTCTAAATTGTAAATATGACTTAATCATGCAAGATACAGAGTGATTTTTGTTTGCGATATAAAATGAAATATTTATTAAAAATCATTACATTCATTACTATTCATTTTCTTTTAATGTTGTTTCAGTGAATTCTTATTTTTTTAAGTGCATAGTTTAATAATATATGAATGGTTTTAAATATTTTATATTCCTTATAAATTATATTAGGTATTCATAGATTATAACAGGGCTTAAAAGAAAAAGAATCGAAACATGATCTTCTAAAACCATCACTATTTCATAAAAAAAACATTAAATACTCTAAAATTAGCTTATTTTCGTAAACTGTTTAATTTTCTATTAATTTGCGAGTTACATCAAATTTTGGGCATTTTTTGTTGATTTTTTAACAGTATTCCTTATTGTGTCAAATATACTCTTGCAGTGTATTTTTATATGCTGTCTATTAATTCCTTAATTCCTTAGCGACTTAAAAATATATATTTCAGTAGAAAACACTCTGTATTTATAAAATAAAATAAAATATAAAAAAATGATTGTAAATATTCTCGGCTAGTTATATTCCCAGCTTTATCCAAATACAAAAATCTTCCAAATAAGACTTGAAAAATGCACAAAAATATAATGTACATACATTTTGAACCCTTATTACCGTATTTTGATGTATTACCCAGTATTACTTGATTATTATATTATATTAAATGGTAGATTGTTAAAAATGTGAATTAAATCAATTTAAATGTATACTTTCTTTAGACGTAAAATTGTTATAATAACTTTCAATAAGTAGTAGTTATTATGTGTATTTTGTGTGTATGCTTGTGTGAAAGTGTGAATCTGATATGATTACCATGCTCTATAATAATATAATGATATACACATACATACAAGGTGTGCCAAAAATCTTGTTATAGTGCCGTGTATTGAGTTTCAGCTTTGTACTGAATTGAAAAATACATTTTCATTTCAGCCAAATCATTATTTGACTAAAAATTTTGATTAGTTGGTAATTAGCGACTTATACGCATAAACATATGGTACATTTTTGGCGGGTTTTGACAATATAGTAAATTTATTTAAATATTCTAATGCCGATTATTTAATATTTTTTTACGAACAACGTTTACTGTGGGATCAACTTGAAACTGTAGAAATGTTTGAAACACCAGATTTTTTTTGGATTTTAAAGGTGTTCATATTAAATTTCACCATATATTTATATAACAATATATACATTAGTATATTTTGTTATTTAAACTGTTTGTAATCTTTCTTAAGGGCCCAAATCTAAAATTGTAATGTTATGTGTTTTTATATTTTTATTAAATATAATTTTTCTCCGCTCTCATTTCACTCAGTGTACTTAATAAGATTGTGGCTACACCCTATATATGAAATCAAATATGTTACAGTCAATTCACACTGTATAACGATGTCGAGAGAGAAAGAGTTTTACATGAATTTATACATATTTGTAGTATATTATATTTATTATAATTCAAAATCTTTATACCTTTTCCTCTGTGATAGATTACTCTTTTTATAACTATAAAAATTAGTGCCAATTATGTAACTGATTATAACATTATATTATTCATACAAAATTATTTATATTATAAATCCATTTACCATTAATATCTAAATGTTGCGCAATTTCTTTTATACCAAAATATATGCTTGTATTAAATGTTAAAATATGTATTAATAAATAAAACTATAAAAGTAATTCTTTAGAAACTTAGTTCCTAGTTGTTGTGAAAATTTATTCTTCGAAGTAATTACGTAAACATATTTTTAATAATAATTAATATTCTTCTTACATATATTAATTATATAATTAGTGATTTTGATTGTATTTATTTTACTTCAAGTTTATTTTTATTAAGTTATATTCCTTTTTTTGCATTTTCTAAAATGTTTTGTAGTGCCAAATATGCATTAATTTAAACTTACAGCGCCAAGCGTCTACGGGCTTTAATATTTTATTTGTGTTTAGAAATATATTCATTAACAACTAATTGGTATTAGAAATAATTATTCTTTGAAAAAACTAGTTTTTAGTAAGGGGTTTTATCAAACAAATAGTTCGAACAATTTCCAATAGATGGCGCTGACTACATGGCAAAAGTCGAAATATAAATAAGTAGACGAAACAAGTTTTTGTGCAATTTTGATTTAACATATTTATCATTTGCTTATGTAGTATACTTTATGTTCCCATGGACGAGGTTCGAGGCTTTCTTTAAGAAAATTTGTATTTCTGCAGTTGCAAAAATGCGAGGTGGAGGCGGGAATCGGACGGTCTATAAACGCTAGGCCACCACGGCTTTTATACTGACAATTGCTATTTATATAGCACCATCTATTGAGTATAAAATTAAACAAGATTTTTCAATTCATGAATACCCTCATTAGAAATATTTTTGAATTTTTTATTAACATTTTATTTCCTACTTTATGCTATTTAGCCCTAGGTGTTGTTCATGTGATATTTTTCTCTTATTGATAGGTGTTTAGTGCTCTTGTGTCTTTAAATGCTTTTGATGATATTGAAACTGTATTTTTGATGTCATTACAACCCTTTTTATTTCTTAAATATTTACATAGATTCCATTCACCATCTGACGTAAAATGTCATAATGACGGCGTTACGACGTATGTACCTATTGTGATTGAATGTAGTTATTTACATTACTATGTACATGTTTGAAGGGCAATGTTTCCAGAGAAATTACAGGGAAATATATAAATCATCTTATATCTCTGGGCGATGAGCGCAGTGCAGTCCTGGGCAATGATTTGGACGCTTCATGTTCAGATGGCTGCGTGGCCCTGTGCTGTTTAGACAGGTTATAGTGTGCTGTGCTGATATAGACGTTACTTACCATATCTCGTTCTATCAGTCTAAATTATAAAGAATATATAAATAACTGATATTGTGGTTAAATAATACGCCATGTTTCTTTCATTTGTGCCAAGTAAGGGTGAATGGAATCTAGTTAATTATAATTAGTTTTTATTCAATATTGTTGTGTATATTATACTCTGTGACAGTTGTTATATAGCCTTTTTAGATCGTTCTTAAATAGTGCCCTTAAATGTATCACTCGAAATTGTCAAAAATATGTTCCATTCTTATTATTATATAGATTAGGCAGTTATATGTTTTTATGTTTCATTTGATCGCCGTTAAATAATTCATACAACCCCTTGAAAACTGTTCATCAGAACGCATCCTAGGGCATCCTGTGTCGTGGAAACATGCCATTATCAATAAAAAAAAGTTAATAAATAAAAAGTTGTGATATCAAAGGACACCCGCCCCTCTACCGCCTAAATAAATCGGCAATGTCTTTGCTATTGCTGTCTTTATCATTTCAAGCGAAAAGATAAGAGAGCAATAACAAAGCTAAAACAGTTTCATTTAGGCGGTCAACACTCTGGTAGGCACGAAGTTCCTTCGGATAATAGAGAAGCAACACAATTTGCAAAAAAAGTATTCCTTAATTTTATTATTTACGATCATCTGAAAAATATAGTTGGCAACACTGCTCACACGCAGTTTTACGCGTCACTTCCGTTATATATTTCCTAAGGCCTATAAAATGAGATGATGGAAAGTAAAATGTGTGAATAACAGTAGCACAATATTTGCACTATGGTAGCGTTGTAAAATCCCTGACCCTTAAAAGGAGACTCCATAATACTTGTTTCGTAAGAGTAGTTTTTTAGACGAATAAATATTTTGATTTTGATTTTTTGTCTCATCCAAGCTATAAGGAAGTTCGTTCGAATAAAAAACTTCATGGAATTACTTAATGGACAATTTCGAGTGATTTTCTAAGTGTAGCATGCTTCCTTCCCCCTAGCTAACGGTGTTGTGTGTGTAGGGGAGGCTGCGCACTGTAGCTGACATGCTGCGCGCGCGCCGGCCCGCCCGACTAGCCGCCGACCAATCCTGCGACGCGCGCGAATGAGATAAACGTAGACGATTGTAGTGTTGTCTCGCTTACACCTCGCTGCTTATGGCATGTGTGTTGGGCGTTTTGAAACATGCCAATAGTATTAAGCGTAGTTTTATTGAAATGATTTAAGTCGGTTTTTGTTCGAGGGATTATGTACTTTATTATACATATATATAAAGTGCATGAGCTCACGTAAAGATTATCATGGTAGTCTCTTCTATATCCAACGGCGGATTCAGCTTTGGCACCTGAGGGAGGGGTCACATAGTCGGGATCAAGTCACAAAACTGCGATATGTGCATGCTTTTTAATCAGTGTTTCATGAAGGTACTACTGGACCTAGCCCAGGGGGGAGGGTCGTGACCCCCATGATATCCCCTGGGCTTTTTATCCGCCTTTGGCTGTATCAATCGGTAATGTAAAATTTTACAGATAGATTATACATAGGTCGTCTGGCCACATTTTTGATTTACACCGTAGGCGAATTCTGGGATGATGCCTGGGTCAAAAGTATATACCATTGTAATTAGTCAGAAATCGACAAATATATTCCAGAGTCGTGACAGTACGTATTCGTAGAAATCACAATGAAGTGACGTCACTCGCAACTTCTAAGCACCGTATCTTCGTCATTTTTTGTTTGCGAAACGAAAGCAAAAATACGTATACAATATTTTTTTATAATCTAAGCCTGTTAGATTATTTTATTAATTTTTGACTGATTTATTTTTTTAATCATGCCTATAGAGACAAAATAGTGCTTACGTCATGAAATATAAAAGACAAATAACAATTATATACCTAAATAAACAAGAAGAAATATATAAGACTATACGACACGTACTGGGGCTCTACCGCTGAATGAAATCTGTCAGCTAAGATGTTTCTGCAAGATAGAGATGGCAATAGCAAAGTTAAAGCCGACTTAGATAGGCGGTAGAAGGCCTGGTCGTTGTAATCTAAGTACATAATCCCAGAGCAAAAACCAACTTGATGTTTAAAACGAATGTATCCTCAAGAATGTTCGAACGTTGATTTTCTTTTGTCTAAATGAATTTATACCTAGTTGTATCAGCTTCCGTTGTTGTTTCTAGATGTACTTATTTTGCGACCACTAGCCGCGAACGCGCTCAAATAGTACTTACAGTTAGTGATTAAGTCAAACGGGAATAATTACTTACAGTTTGCATCATTAACTTCAGTTTTGACGTGACAACGTCGTATAAATTGGTTTGCCGGGTGACACTTCAAGAAACTGCGTTACGCTCCGCTCACGTTATGCGCTCACAACGAGAGCGAGTGAGAGGCACGCGTCCCTTCCACTCGGGCATGGTTAGCCCGTCTAAGAGCGAGAGAGACAGACATAAAAAGTGAAAGGCACGCGTCCCTTCCGTAAAATTATTTAACCACTCAAAGTCGTTGTCAAGTAAAACTTTCGCCCGTATACCGACTTTACAGGCAACCAATTTTTTTTTTAATTTGAAGTTATCGACACAATCAAATAAAATTCGAACCTGCATATTAGCCATTTGCTCACGAAGCGATGCCGGCTTTAGAGGTAGGTACTTGTGGTAATGATGCTCTTTAACACGATGTGAATGTGTGCGTGATCGCGGACGCTCTCAGTACGTATGTGAGACGTGAGTGAATCACGTGCTTACGGTTTTTTGTTTTCACGCACACATACTTAGAGTGTTGTTGCTCTTAGTCACTGTAAGTAAGACGCGCATCGTTTCGTGAGATAAAAAAAGTATTATTTTAGATTTGAAAAAATATGATATAAATATGGTGATATCTTATTTCCCGATGAAGTTTTAAGTACTGCCCATTGTAAGTAATCAGTCTCTTATTTTTAACGAATAAAATATAATAAAACGCTTTTAGGATTGCGGTGAAAATTCGACTTCGGTGAAAGAATATATTTTCGAAAAGATATTTTGAGATGCGGTAGATGTAGACGATATTTTTGGATAGTGCATTTTTTAGATATTGCTTTGTGCTGTGATGCTTTGTTAAGGGACGGCTAGTGGTCGTAATACCAGCGATAGTCGAGGGACTTATTTTTAAAATCCTTTGAATGTGATCCTTTTTTTTTTTTGCTGTTGCGAATTACGAGGTGTGGGAATCGATTTGTTCGTGTCGTGAGAACGAATTTTTGTCTTAATTTAAAAAATCGTCATTATCATCAGCCTATCTTAGTCCGCTGCTGCTGTCCTATCCTTAGCTTTACGTCTCCAACTATTAATCGTTTTTAACATCGATTTAAAGATTCAATTAAATTTATTACGTCGAACCATTATTTTACAACAAAACTTGTAACGTCGATAACATAAAAATTAATAAAGCAGTTTAAATACTTAATTAACACTCAATATTAAAAAGTTCTTACTGTTTAAAAGTAAAGAGGTCTTGTCGAACGGATGCAAAAAAGGCTAATCTTTTAGCTACTCTGTAGGCTGCGGGGTCTATTAAATTGCATAAGCCTATTCCATTGTATTTAATAATAATAATGCATTTTGTCTAAATGAGAAATTTAGACAGAATCTATATTTAGAAGAAATGGTCTTTAAACACCGGTTTTCTTATTTTTTTGTCATTCCACTGAAATGTAGATAAGCATGAAAAACACCCAACGAAACTTAAGCATGAAAAATACTTTCTACTGTAACTTTGTTAGCACAATTTTGCTATAATAAATGATTACAAGTTGTATGTATCTTTGTGTTGAGTGATCTTGTAAAGGCGAGACTCTGCGACATAAAATATGAATTTAGCATGCCATTTGCTTTTAAAACTATAATTACGTTTAAAAAGATGTTTTATTCAGTAGATTAGGTACTTAAATTTCTGTATTTTATAAGTATATTTGTTTTCGTATCCTAATTCACAACGCTGTCGGAATTCCCACTCTGATTGGTCGACGATACTCTTGGTCTAATTTTTTTTTTTTTTTGAATTGCCTTTATTGTTTTTATGTCCTACTGATATGCTATGTTTATTATACCCAAATAATATTATAAATAAACTCTATCTCGACAAAAATATTTAGGACTACAATAATTTCATGAAAATAAATATATAAAACAAAAACAATTCTTCAAATCTTTTTGATGCAATTGTGTTCCCCATGAATTTTGTCGAGAGATTAAAAATGATAAAAGTCCTCGTCATCTTCACACAGAGAGTCATCCTCATCGCTGCTTTTTTCAATCTCGGAGAAAAATTGAACTATAAAAGGTTCATCAAAATACCCGTCTTTTCTTCTATGTTCTTCTTCCAGTTTTTTTACTTTAATTTGTGGGAAATTGGGTATTGATTTTTCCTTAAAATTGTGGGGAATTGGGAAATGAGGTATTGGCAATCCTTAGTGGCTTGGCAGCGGCGTTAGTTCCCATTTTGGCCATGAACCAAAACACTTTGGTAGTACTATATAATCTGTCAGATCCTTTACTCTACGATTTGTGCAGATGTTTCCGTAACGCTGTAATATTACGTATCAGTTCCGCAAATTCTTGTCTTGTAACTTGTGGTATACTTTTTTTGTAAAGTTGCTCAAATTATGTAATCTCAAATAAAATTCATTTTTTATGATTTTGTACCTACTCTCATAATTTTATTATGAAATTGTTGTATGTACTCCAAAAAGTGTTTATGACTTACGCGAGAAAACTTATGTCAGAAACCTATCAAATTCTCGGGCTAAGACAAATTGACGTATACATTTTTGACGTGATGTCAAACGAACTCAAAGATTTGAAAACAAATAAACTTGACTCAAAGAAATGTAGTTGAGTAAAATGATTTACAGATTGAGTTGAGTTTCCTTAGCATTTATTTTATGTTATGCATATTTGATGTGTACTTAAAAGTATGATAGAATAGATATTATTTTGTTGACTTATTAATACATATTTAATTTGTTCCTGTTATTTTTAGGTTAAAGCAATGATAAGATATGAGCATAATCTCAAATATACTATATTTTATGTAATTAGTTATTGATTATTTATTATAGTAATGAGTCGTTTTCAGAGAAAGTAAAAATATTTCAGAAGTACCTACTAGATGGCGTGGCGGTAGTAGATTATTACCAAATTTCCATCACTATATTTATTTCATTTTATCTGAAAATCCTCAATTTCCTGTGTATATAAGGTTGTTTCAAGATATTGGCGTGTTTAAGTGTGATGATGTTAAACAGTTAAAAGTTAAAAGATAATGAAAAACGTTTAACGAATGCTAAAATATATGTCAATCAGCACAGCTGTGATTAAAACGAAAATGTTCAAGACATTTGAGGCGCCATCTATCGTAATTTTTTACTTGTCTGGAAATGCCTCATTCGGAAATTTTCATAATAATTTTGTTATTTATACTTATAAGAAACTAAATAAATATAGATTCCTTTAATCTAACTGCATTGAGTCGATACCGAACTACCGAAGTAACTTACTCGTATGAACAGTTTTTCACACAACAGTAGTAAGTTGAAAGAGTATTATTTCACATACTAGCAATGCAAATTTAATGTGAAGTATAATACGTGTGTAGTGGAAACATGTACAATAGAATAACATATTTGGGAAATACAGAACACCAGTACTATGATAAAGGGGTCATGGAATACGAACCACTTCAACTATGGTCAATTTTGAAATTGTAGGTATGTCAACAAATGCGAAAACAGAGGGAGTAGGTACTGAAATGCCATTTCATGTTTCAATGAAATTAAAGGAGAGAAACGCGAGTACTGAAGTGATATTTTGGTTGCGTTACCTTCATTTGAAACTTAAGGCTACTTAATTTTAATCAAATTTGTATACCGTATGCAGTTTGATCCAACTTAAAACATAGGATAGTTTTTAATTCGATTAATATTCTTTATACGACAGTGTCCGAGCAAAGCCTGAACGAGACGCGAGTTGTCATAAAACTACTGAAATAAAAGCCATGCTATCTTTCAAGTTGGACTAATTAAATAACACATACCTAAATGCCAATTTATTGACTCTGTGAAGAGTTCACGGATAATACATCATGATACCTTCTGGTTTTTAAATATTAATCTGTGGTTTAGACTAAATAGGTCAGTGTTTGACTACTAATCGCTTGACAACGTTGAAATGGTTTAATGAGAATATTTACTAAAGACTCAAATGCAGTTATTACAGACATATTAATGTGCTTAATTATGTCCTAAACAGTCATAGCTTGTGATATTTCAAAAATAAATGTTTATTTATTTTAAACTGAAGTTTTATTTCTTAACACATGTCAACGGCCCACTGGTGACGTAACTATACCCTCTTAACACACCAAGATTGTACCTATTAAAATTTTTAAAGGCTTGAATTTTGGCTCTGTATTAATGAAAGCTGTAGGTACTAAATTGAAATAAATAAATACATTTTCTGGCGATGTTCAAGACATAAAAGTAAATAATATTGTTCGTGATTATAATTACGACGTACAGACCTATCTTAAAAGTAAATCGTTCTGCGTAGCCTTGTTTTATGATTTAGGGTAAATGAAATCCAAGTGATTTAGGTACAAGAAGATTTTATTTACATAACAAGACAGTTCTCAATTTTAAGTACCCAAAATGTGACGAAAACAGTTGACTCACCTAAATATTCATTTAAATTACGTAATGATTACATTTATATTATCTAAGTAAATAAAACAGTGTATAATTTTACCTAAATATTTTTTATGCCCAGTAGATTGACTACAAAATTAGACTTTTTGGCTCAATTTTTCTATCTACTTACTAACAATGATTTATAATTATTAAATTTTGACGTGACAACGTCTAATAAATCGATGAACGCCGTGTCCCGTTACGCTCATCGTACGCTTGCGCCGCATCTATCAATGTGTTGTTATGACGTTGTCACGTTAAACTATCGTCCGTAAACCAACAGACTTTACAGACAACCAATTTTTTTAAAATAATAATTTAGATATTACCTACACTAGTATTATACAATTATGTGATATTTTCTTTTTACGAGTGATGCATGAAATTGGATTAAAAATTTCAACAACTCTCCAAAAAAAATTAAATGTAAATATCCAAGAAAAACTAGTAAGTATAGAATAACCGTGACACAATGTGTTTTTTTTTCCATTTATTAAAAATAATATATAAAAGAATAACACGTATGTATTTTAACTGACTAAAAGGAGGACGTTGTCAATTTGGCTGTTTGTTTTTTTAAATGTAGGTATGTTACGCGATATCACCGCCAATTGTGATTCGATTTTAACGATTTGTTTGATACATACCTACTTCAAAGGTCAACAAAAATAAAAAAATGTGTGCGTGTACTAGTGTACACACGTAAGACGTGAAACTTCTTTATAACATAGCAGCTGTTTTTGGATAATCACGGTGGATTGAAGGAAGATCACTCGTTGTTTCAGGTTCATTCACACAGTCATGGCTTGTGGTAGCGATTGATGCACTGAGTTGTGAATAATGCCGATGATGGACATCAACTTGTATAGTAATTGCATTCGAAGATTCCTCAGGATTTGTGGATTCTTCCATCATTGAATCTACAAAAATTAGTTAATTGATTTACAAAAATTATATAACATATTTGAGAATTTATACTTTATGCCAATAAATTGATGTTCATTAAATTAGCAGTCGTATTAATTAATAAATACCATTTTAATGAAGTCATATACATTGACCGATATTTACAATCAGAAACTGAGGTTAACCTTAAATATCTTAAATTTAAAAAAAAATACCACAATCCCACCCAAGTATTAGAAAAAGAGATATAATTACTTACTTTTGTTAAAAATCCACTGGAATTAGAATTAAAATAAAGCCTTTGATTTTGTTGATCACTTTAGTATTGATATATTATTTATCACGTCGCTATTGTGTTTCAGAAATAAAAAAAGATGGCGCGTAACGGAAAAATGTGACGCGTAACCGAAAAATGTGACGGTAATTTTTTTTCCAACGCCGATAAAGAAGTTTCACTTCAAAAATCTAAAACTTGTTTACCTCGACGACGTATTCGTACTACTTCGCTGTTTCATTGGCACTTAAGTTTTTTAAGTTGATTACTCAAAAATTGTGAATTTTTTTCGAGAGTTTAATTTTAAATTGTAGGTAGTAGGATTTTTGATTTTTCGAAAAAAAAAAAAATGGTATAGAACAAAATTACGTTAAACGCCTTTATGCCTTTTCGGCGATAGGAATGAGTAGGGGCTGTAGGTACCTTTATTTTAGTTAGTAGTGTGTCTAGCTGCCATATTGATATAAACTTTCGATGGGTTAATTTCATTAATCTTAAATTTAATAAAATATTATAGTTTTACCGTACATAGTCGAATAAACATAACATTTCTGGCCTTTGATCACCACGAGGTGTGCCGGTGGTGAAATGTAAAAAAAATAAGTTTAACAAGAAATTTATATACACGACTAAACATACATATCAACATGTTTCAATGTTATATAAATAAAATTAACTAGAATACTTACTATTAACTATTTTCGCATAAGTTTACATTTGATGGCGATTTAATGTATAAATAATTAAGAAATCTGGCGGACGTAGAGGGTACCTATGTTCCACACATTTGTTATCATTAACGGTGACGCTAATATTCGTACTATGTCCTCAGGAAACATTGACGCTTCTGTAGATTAGACTAAACAAAAAAAAATGTCTTGTTGAAAGTTAATGTTAGGACTATAACAATAATAATAGGTACAATACTCATTATTTAAAACATTACACAAGATATAATCGCGATCTAAATTATTATTTATTAATTGCGACGTTTCGGGAGCGTTACAACGGTGTCGTGATAATCGCGATTTAAATTCTTATTTAATTACCTCGACGCTTCAGCAGGGCCGATTCACACCGGAATGGTAGCGGTCGGCAGCGACGCGACGAACACTTTCAGTGACAAATAATTTTAAACTTTATTTACATACATAAAAGACCAGTATCGTTTGAAAAGTTCGAAAAGGACGCGCGGCCGTCCGCGACGCAACCCGCGCCGCCGCGGCCGGCTCCCCGCTCCCTGCGCGCTCGCCCGTGCTGGACACGTACACTTCTATGAGTTCTAGCGACGGGATACGTTGCGTCTCGATTCCATCATTTTCACTCTAAACACACGAAACGAGGTTCCTTGCCAAATTAAACTAAAAAAAACTAGAAACTAAGCTGATCGAAGACGGCTGCGGCTGCCAGCGGCCGTCGGTGGCGGCGCGAACCTGCCGCGACAGGCCCTGCCAGCAGTTGCTATTCCGGTGTGAATCAGCCCTTACAGAGACCGCGGTCACGACACCGTTATAACGCTGCCGAAACGTCGAGGTAATTCAATAATAATTTAGACCGCGATTAAGTCTTGTTTAATGTTTTTAATACGATAAAATCGCGATAGTTTAAAAACAATTTAGGTACAATACTTTGAGCATTTTCCTTATTATACTAAATAAACTACAAAATACATTTTTTTGCTAAATAGGAGTATGATAAAAATAAGTCTCAAGGTACAGCTTGGCAAAAAAGTCTGGAATATAAATTAAAATAGTTACAGCTATTTGAATTTAAAATAGGTCCATACATTTATTTACAACCCATATTCAATTATATATTAATAAAAGGTCATAAATGAGTGATTAGTAAGGCAAAACATGTCAAAACTTATAATTGTGAATGCCAAATAACCATACAAGAAAGACATAATATCTATCAATGTTTGGCACCAGTCATGCCAATTCTCAGCACTATTCTTTTTTGCCAAGCTTTACATGTTCAGTGTCATGACGTCATGCTTATCTTAATTTATAATTTATTTATTTTATAGTTTAATTTATATTAGTCGTTCGGCATCAAATACCGCTAATGCCACAATCAGGAAATTTTACACAGGGACAAAAAACTTTATAAACAATGCTGTACGCTGTACGCATAGATTAATAACGGCGTTACTATTCTATGGGTGTACATGTTATATTTCACTTTCATTGTAATTGGGTTTTTAACCCCCGACCAAAAAAAGGGGTGTTATAAGTTTGACGTCGATGTCTGTCTGTCTGTCTGTCTGTCTGTCTGTGTGTGTGTCTGTCTGTGGCACCGTAGAGCTCAAACGGATGAGCCGATTTCAATGCGGTTTTTTTTATTTGAAGGTTAATATCCGTGCGGATGTTCTTAGCTATGTTTGGTTAATATCGATTCAAAATGGCCGCCTCCACAAAATGGCGGACAAAATATTTCTTCACAACCTACCTCAATATGGGTATCAAATGAAAGGGCTTGACTAGTAGAATACTATACACTATAACATAGCGAAATACATTTCTTTTTTCACAACTACCTCGATATGGGTATCAAATGGCTTTGACTAGTAGAATGTTGTAAAGATAACAAATCTGAGGTAGTCGGGGGTTAGTCACAATTTTTAATTTTGTTCTTGTTGGTATAGTTCTTACGATTAATACCTATAAGTAAAACCATACCACGAACATAAAATAAATATGTACAACATTAATTATAAAGTTTTTTTATCCTATCTCAGTCCAAATTTCCTGATTGTGGCATTCAACGAAATGTTACAAGTTTTAATTTAGAATTCAGCATTTGGAACCCACTTTATTACCACGACTGGGAATCGGCTTATAAGAGACTCCTCTCTTATAAGGAAAAAATCAAGTTAACCTATTTATAAACCTAGGTTTTAATTCTCTCCTTATGAGAAAGTCCCGAGTCCCAGCAATGGGAACAAAAATGGCCTATATATGTGTGTCTGAATTGAATTAACAGTCTGATATGACTACTTTGGAATCGTCTACAAAATAATTACTTAAAATTAATTAAAATATAAAAATAAGTAGTAGCACTGGGCATTGAATGAACAACCAGTTTTTTGACTGCCTCTGTACTGGAAACGAAAAGACTAGTTGATAGTTGACTGATAAACATAGTAAAGTTTAGCTTTTATACATATTTTTCTTACACATATCTATAAATCGCTCTGACAAGTTAGAAAAGATATTTCATGTGAATTTTTTTAAATCGCGAATAGGACTTTTTAGATGAAAATCTTATAGTTCGCGTCACTGACGTGCTAAGGTAGCGGCGTAGCGTCGGAGCGGCGGCGGAGCAGCAGAGCTGGATGATAGATACTCTTTATTGTTTGCACCAAAAGAAAAACGGATTCACAGACAAGTGATGAGTGCGTTAGACGCTTTGTGAATGGTTGAAATCTCGTGAAGTGGTGTCGGCGATTTGTGTACTTATATGTGTCTCTGTAATTACACAGGTGATGTATTGCACATCAGTATTATTTGATACTAGAATTCAAAGTTTTCACTTCTATCGCCACTCCCTGTTACTGCCAATTTTTTATTGAATTCAAAAAATATACCAGAAAATAAAAGGTTTTTAATGTAAAAAACCTCGTGTCCCTATGCTTATGTTCGTAAGACGTTTTTTTTTTAAATAAATTTTTGTTTATTACAATGTGACGCCGATAGTAAATTTTATAAAATTTCTCAAACAAAATAAGACTATTTTCCAAGCTTGGATAGCAAGTTGGCACTACTAGCTTCGTGTAGACAAAGCTACGCAACGCTAGTTGTTAAACTAGCTTGAAAAACTAGCCTCGTGTCGCTAGGGCATTAGCGCCATAAGGAGTATGGCGAGGCGATATTGCATACTATTTTTCATAGGTTTATGTGAACCTTGATGCCTTACTAATATGTCAGAACAATGTTTGCAGGGCAAGTTAGTGATTTATATATTTCTTTAGTTAAAATAAACGCGATAAGATTAGATAAATGATTTCATAAAACGAAATAAAAACAATTAAGCTACACGTTTGACCGGCAATCGTTTTATCATGACGGTAATAAAATAGTAAGCGATTATCTTTTCAAGTGTTTCCGAGTAATATAAAATTAATTGCCATTTTGCAAAGTGATATATTAATGGCACAATTTATGTTTTCATTGCTGGGACTCAGGGTTTTTTCTAATAAAGAGTCTAGCCAGATATCTAACGTGATTGCATTATAGTTTTGACCCTCTCCTTGTGAGAGAAAGCCCTGAGTCCCAGCAGTGGACAACAGAATGTGTGGGTAGGAATATGCATTCACATTTTGTTATTTCGGACAGCTGAGGTTTTTTTCACAATTTTTAGGTTATTATAATTATTGTGGTGGTTTTATGGTTAAAGGTACTAAATTTGCGAGCACAATTTCTACTAGCAGGGTTCGCCTTTGTCGTATCCGTCAAACACTGTATAAAAAATCATACCTGTGTTTTTTTGTATGCATTTTAGATTGCTAATTATTTCAAAGAGAATTCAATCATTTCTAAGGGGATTCAATTACTTATGTCTAAGAGAATACAATTATTTCGAAGACGTTTCAATTACATATTTTCAATTCAATTAAGTTCAATATGCAAATTAATTTAAATTCAATAGTAAAATTCAATTATTTCGCGGAAAATTCAATTATTTTGAAGGAAATTCAATTATTTCGAAGAAAATTCAATTACAGTACAATCTCACTAATCCGCCACTTCGATAGATCGGCACGTCCAATAATTCGGCACCCTCCGCCCACGCCTCCCTCACCCCTACTTAATCCTATCTTCATGGAAAAAGTTGTGGCCTACAATGAATGATGTATCAGAAACAGGTGAATGTGATCTTGAGGATAATGTGCCAATTGCCGATAGGTTACAAATTTTATCAGAAAAAGGATTGGAGACAAGTGAAGAAAATTTAAATTCTTGGTTTGAAGGAATCGAAGAAACAGAGCAAATTATGACCAATGAAGAAATTGTATGTGAAGCAGTACAAGCTAAGCTAAGAAGATAGCTCTGTAGAAATATTGGAGCCACCAACTGCTACCACTGCTGTGAAAGTTAAACCAGATGATGCATTGATTTGTTTCAATACCTGCATTACATGGGCAGAAGAAAACGACATATCTGGCAAAGATATTATAATTCTTCGCAACATGCGAGAAAAGGTTTTTAAGCCAGGACTAAAAGTTGCACAAAAACAGACCTCAATTAAAGATTATTTCAAAACTTAAAAAATGTAATACATTATACACATTTATTCTCTCTATGAAATGCTTTATTTTATTTATTACCTATGACTTTTATAATCCAGTAATCCGAACATTCCTCATCCGGCATCCTCCGGTTTTTAATAGTGCCGGATTAGTGAGATTGTACTGTATTTCAAATAGAATTCAATTATTTACATCACTGTTAAGGTTTCTTAGGTTTGACCGGCTCGGGGCACTGGCACCAAGGTGTAGCGGTCTGGTTGCACACAAGCTCCACATTGATAACGGTGAGAGGTAAGTCGTCCACGGTGAGTCGGTTGGTGCCGTGGACCTTGTAGGCCACGTCGTGGAGCCCGGTGCGGCGGTCCCGACGTCTTGTCACCTCGCGCTGGTTGTAGCACTTCCTCATGTCGCGACGACGGTAGGTCTTGTCATGGACGTGTCTGGAAGATAAAAGTTTGTGTGTTAGTAAGACAATAAAATCACAATAACATTATAAAGCAAAAGATTGTGTTGGAAATGTGTGCTTATTCTCCGGAATCGGAATCCGGAATCACATTATTCTCAATATCAAGCATTTCTAAATCTTTTATGTATGAAGAGCCCAAGTACCATAACCTAGATTTAAGATGATCAATTATTTATAGCATGTAGTTTCTGGAAGCACTGCCCTACAAACAGGAACTCGCTTGCTCGCGTCGGTGAACTGGCTACGCTTCGGGGACCTCTTCGGAGAAACCGAGGGTTTTGCCTGTGCAATTGCTGACGAAGTTATCAAGACGAACAATTACCGGAAATACATAATGAAGGACGGTACGGTCGACATTTGTCGGGCATGCCGCCGTCCAGGCGAATCACTTCGTCATGTTATTTCCGGTTGTTCGCATCTTGCTAACGGCGAGTACTTGCACAGACATAACCTAGTAGCCAGGATCATCCACCAGCAGCTTGCTCTTCGATACGGCCTTGTCGAGTCCGAGGTGCCCTACTATAAGTACGCACCTCTGCCAGTTCTCGAGAATGGTCGTGCGTTGCTCTACTGGGACCGCTCTATCATCACGGACAGGACTATTGTCGCCAATAAGCCTGATATCGTGCTGGTAGACCGGTCTCAGCGTCGGGCTGTGATCGTCGATATCACCATACCACATGACGAGAACCTCGTGAAAGCTGAGAAGGACAAGCTTAGCAAGTACCTTGACTTGGCTCATGAGGTTACCGCCATGTGGGATGTTGATTCGACGATCATAGTCCCAATAGTTGTGTCGGCAAACGGCCTTGTAGCGAAAAGTCTCGACCAACATCTCAAGAGACTTTCGCTAGACGGTTGGATTAAGGGTCAGATGCAGAAGGCGGTCATCCTCGACACGGCGCGCATCGTCAGGAGGTTCCTCAGTCTGCAGCCCTAACCACCGGTAGCTTGGGCCCTGCCCTGCTGCTGGCGGCAAACTAGGTTTAGGTTTTTATAATGTTTTTATGTTATTTTATATAAATATTGTAAAAACTTAGACTTAAGGAAATAAAGATATATGTGAATAAATTTTATAATAAATAAATAAATTTTATTTATATCCATTGATATTGATATTGTGAATAAAGTGATTTTGTGAGTTCAGTTGTCATAGAGTTTCTGGGGAATAAGCACAGGCAATAATAACAGGCATAGATATGGCACTTCCACGGGCAGAATATGTAAAGTGTTCTACAACTACTAAAATTCATGGGAATTCCTCAAATTTACAAGACTTTAAAATTTACTTCAGAAAATATTTTTATGCAGAAACAATTGAACATGGTGCATAGAATTATACCAAAATATCAGGGACCTGTTCCATCATGTAACCATATGGCAAACATGTTATTTGAGAATCATTTTTTTATGTATGGTATAGAGTTAGAGTGACAAGATGAATAGGACATGTACCTAGTGGTAATGTAATAATGATTTGGACTCTTCATGTTCCAGTAGCTGTGTGTCACTGTGCTGTTATGTGGCAGGCATGTTGCTTACCATCAGGCACATGTGCTGCTCGTATCGTAACTATTTATTAAAAAAAAATGTGTATGTAAATGCATCCATATTAGGTATATATAGAAAGAACAAAATAAACCAGACAGAACACATATACATCACACAAATATTTGCACTGGCTAGTAGATGAACCCATGAACTATGACTCAAGACAGATTTTCTACAAAACAAACCACTAAAACAATACATACCTAAAGGTATCCTCAGTGCCAGTGCTGATATTACTTGGCCGAGTAACAGCCAGGCCTGCGTCCTTGAGTCTCACGTAGAATTCATCATCTTCCAGGCCCCAACCCCAGTAGTTATTGGACATCCCGTTAACCAGCTCATAATGTTCTCTCTTAACCAACAATATACCTCCAATAAACGTATCATAATGGTACTTCGGATGTGTTTGAGGCGACGATATATGAATAGGACCACCGTATGGATAATTATATTTCAAATTATCATTTAACGGCAACAAATCAACGTCATGCATTGCTAAATAATCATATTCATTTTTCGTATACAAAAATCCAACATTTATCAATGAAGCTCGATTGAATCTGTAGCTGTCTTTCTGTTGGATTACGAATATGTGGAAGGGTATATTCTGCCTCCCAAGAAAGCTGAACATATGCGGAACAAACTCAAGCAGTTCTTCAAATCGGTCCCGGAAAGGCACGAGGATCGCTAGACGCTTCTTTGTGACTTCCTGCGATGTCAAGCGATAGCGAGCGTTGCTATGTAATGCCTCTCTTTCTGTAAAATTCAGAAAAATAACAGATGCAACTTTTGTTACATTATTCTAACAAGGTAATATAAAGTTTATAGCTTGTAAATGAAAGAAAAGTGAAATTTCGATATTTAACTCACCGTTTACTATGGGTAATGACGCTAAATAGCATCCCATAATAAAAGTTAACACTAAACAGGTTATTAAACATTTTGAACTACTTATCCGGTAACCCATTAAACTAAATCCTCGGTACATCAATAACCGTCTCGGGCGATAGTTTATGTAGTGTTAACTCATAATTCACACAAGCGCTCTACTAGTCAATTAAACATTTCATAAATTCCTAGAATTAAAAATTTAAACATCGTAAAATCTCACAACAGTTTTCATTTTTGATTGGCAAATTGGCATCCAATCTGTAATCTGTCAAGTCAATGTCAGATTGTCAGAGTAAAAATTCAACATCAAATTGAAATTTCCTTGCTAGGTTTGATTACGCATTTCCCGATCATATTATTTGATTAATAATTTAATTTTATTAACAGCTAGAGGAAAGCGTTTCATCCTACTCTTGTGAACGGTCATATCATTTCAATTTCATGAAGTTACAGCCCACTTTATGTTCCCACAGCTGGGTCTCGCAGCTTTCTGTTACAAATAAAGATACTACACTTATACTTTGGCTCTTAGAATAATTGGTTTTCTCATTGAACTCTTAAAAATGGAAGAAGCGGCACACGCTCCTCAACGATGGCGGTGTAAAATCAGGTGACGTCTCCTGATTGAGATTAATAGCAACGTGAACGACAGAGTGAGCGCCTTTCTGCTAATAATTCCACGAAATTTGATTTGAGCTGATACAATGCCATTTTGTGTGTGTACAAGGTGCACAAATAGTTCCAAGACCAAGAAAAACTTTCGTGGCATCACTTTTCATACGCAATTACATAAAATCTTTAATTATTTCAATTAAAATAATATTTTCTGTTGTAAACAATTTGTCATTTGTAAAAACGGACAGATATACATGACGTGAAAGAGTGGGACACTACCAGTGACATGTTGAAAACAGTGATAACGGGTAATTAAAACACTCCTTCTCTTTCACGCCAGTGCCTTCGTATGTCTTTTTATTTTTATCGAAAAAAATATTTAAACAAACATCTCACTGTGGTATGTATAGCTGTCTCATTTCCATTTACTGCCAATTTGCTATGATGTTTTTGTCATTCATTAAAACGTATCTCACGATGGAAGTGTAGTTGTGTCATAGAATAGATAATATAGATAGAACGGATACTCCCAACCCCCCGCCAATTTCAAGCTTCCTCACCCCTCAGGCCGCTTCGAGTACGCTAGGAGCACTCAACGAAAGGCTGGTATCGAACATCTAATTCGTAACGAAATATCATCATGGTGAGTTGGTGTGCTGTTTACGGCTGTCCTTCAATTAAACGGGACAAGATTAAAAGCTTTATTTAATTTTCTAAGGATAAAATAACTTAAGATTAGAAACTTTTAAATAACGTTACTTAAAATTTTTAACTCAAAGTTCGTAACTTACACAGCCAGTTTTGGGCACGGATTGATAATGCCTGGAGGAATAATTATAGTGACAGAATACAGTTTCCTTCTTGGGTAAGTGTAAAATAATATGCGAATGCGTACCTACTAACAAAAATAGATATCTAGGTACCTATCGATCATCGGTTTCGTAAGATTTTTTACGCAGCACATACACCCTTTTAATTAGTATAGTATAATTTGGCTCCATTCTATTTATGTAACTCAACATCATAGCAAGTTTATAAACTACTTTACGTCACCAAGTGAACTCAAGGAGCACAACTATTCAATAAAATAATTCAGTAGTATTCACACGTGAATGTGTTCGTTAGCGCTAGCGCTAACGAACACATTCACGTGTGAATTCACGTTGTTTTCATATTAGAACGTACCTCATCTTCCTTTCCTTATTTTTATCAATGGGGTTAATAGATGTTTTTTAAAATAAACTGTTTGTTTATTTTAGGATAGGTTATTTCTTGTGCAATACTACGACAATATACATCCTTACAGAGATGCGATTTATTTGAAATACTTCTATTTAAAACGCAAATACAAAATGCAAAATACGTAGTTTGTATTTTGCATTTAAATACCTTTTAGTAAAAAGCATTTTGTATTTTATTTGAAATACCTTTTGAGACGTATTTTGCATTTTAATATTCATTTCAAAATACAAAATACTTTGTCATTAAGTTTCGCCAAACAAATATGAAACAAACGGATAACGCTTGTGTCGTGTCTCCAAATTTGTCTGACAGAGGCGCCTGCTAGCTATACGCGCTCTTTTTTTAACCCCCGACCAAAAAATGTTATAAGTTTGACATCGATGTCTGTCTGTCTGTGGCACCGTAGAGCTCAAACGGATGGACCGATTTCGATGCAGTTTTTTTATTTGAAGGTTAATTTTGGTGCGGTGATTTTTAGCTATGCTTGGTTGATATGGATTCAAATGTTGATATGGCCGCCTCCACAAAATGGCGGACAAAATATTTCTTCACAACCTTCCTCAATATGGTTGCCAAATGAAAGGGCTTGACTAGTAGAATACTATGCACTATGAAGAATTTCAAATCCAAGACGGCCGCCAGGCTGCTACTACAAAATGGCGAAACACATTTATTGTTTTACTACTCCCTCAATATGGTAGCAAATGAAAGTGCTTGACTAGTAGAATGATGTACAGTAAAAATTTTTTTTTTTATTTTCTTTTTTTTTCTTTGTTCAGAGCGCCTTACGTCTGATTAGTGTCAAACAATGTCAATGTAGACAGTCCAGGGTCCAGTTGTTATTAAGAAAAGTGTAATAATAATAAAATAAGTAACACAACCAACCGAAATAAATAGCCACACAATTCACAGGCTAGTTTTTCTGGACTCGATGTGTAGAGAGACTCGGAGACTATGTAAAAAAATACATTATTAAGTTATCAATAGTAATTATAATTTATCTCATTCTCATACTTTTTAATCCCTCCATGACCAGAATGTCATGCATAAGACATGCGCGGTCCGAGGGGGTTAACGGGGAACATGACCCCCCCCCAAAATCGTATAAGTTAAACAAAAAATCTACTCTAATCTAATAATCTAAACTAGAACGGAAACTACGCGTGTAAAATCTTGGGGGTCTACTAGTACAGTATTTTTTGCTCGATTTATTGTATTTCTACTTGTGACCCCCCCCTCCCAAAACCTGAGGCTGCGTACTGGTGACCCCTCCAAAATTCGAGGCTGGGGCCGCGCCTGGCATAAGATGCCATGTTACTAGATGTCTCTGTTCGGTTCATTGTGTCTCTATTTCTCATGATAAATATCTTAAATAAAAATAAATATCTGAGATTTGGTCAAAAGATATTTTATTTTGAGAAGGTATTTTGAAAATACCTATTTTGCATTTAGCATTTGAAATACAAAACTCAAAACTATTTGGAATAGTAGAATTTTGCATTTGAAATAGTAAATCTGAAAAGTATTATGCATTTTGTATTTAAATGCTTTTTTTTAATCATTTTGTACATCTCTGCGTCCTTAGTATAGTGTAGAATACATTCATCTTAGAATTTCTCCGTGCTTACTTTTAAATTAGATTATTAAATTTCATACTAAGTACTGAATACTAATTTGATAGAACCATGCAAGTGTCAATTATAGAGATAGATAGAGAGAAGTCTGATCTGATGTTTAAGTCTTCCATCATTTGACAAAGGAAATTATTATTATACAAAAAAAATATTTAACAAATTGGTTATATCACAAAGTAATTATTTGATAAACATTCATTCTATCGCGTATTATTCGGAAAATGATTTAACATTTTTGCTAACTGACAAATGTTTAAAAACAAAACCAACACTTGACAAATTTTTAGTTTACAATGTGTTATTTGGGAAGCTTGTCAATTTTTAAAACCAACATTTGTTAAATTACTATAAACTTAATTGTATTTTTTAAATATCGAAGTAACCAAACTGGACCAATTAGGTTACTTAGAACCCAGATCCGACTCGAAGCACCACGGTGCTTCACCTAGTCTTGTCAATACTACCCCTAGAGTGTATATAGAAACGCGGAAGCCAGAAGCGCAAGGGTGGTCTGAGTGGAGAAGCGATACTCAGGGCTGACCGCAGAGCTTTTGACCGGAACGCACCCGTAGTCCAAACTCAATCATCAACATCATCAAAAGCCCACTAAATGTTCCCATTGCTGTGACTCAGACCTTCTCTCGCAAGGAGAGAGTTAAGGCCATAATCCACCACGCTGGTCAAGTGCGGGTTAGTGGATGACACATGACTTCGAAAGATTCTAGGTACGTGGCGGTTTCCTCACGATGTTTTCCTTCAACGTTTTAAGTTAGCGGGATTACGCACATGACTTAGAAAATACAGTGGTGCGTTTGGGATTTGAACCCGGGGACTCTGGATCGGCAGGTGCCGTTCTCCCGACTATACAGCCGTAACTTCTCATATCTCAATAAAAGACTAATCGGACCGGTTTTCAAAAGTAAATGACAGAACTAAATCAGAATAGCTAGTTAGTTTACATAGACAATTTATCGGGTACTTTCAAAATATCTGTTCCCAATTTCATTTTGGTAAATATTAAATTTGTAAAAAGAATAATTCTTGAAATGTACAAAAAACAAAACATTATATTACTATCTAAGTGAAACGTTTGCCATATAATTGGTTATAAAATAAAACATTTGTTGATGTAAAATATTTTTGAAATAAATACTAGGCGAAACGTTTTTTTATAAATATGAAATATTTTTACATTGTAAAGTTTTTGCAATGAATATTATACGATTAGTGGATTTTAAAGCGATATTTTATCAAAAAAAGTTTGTAAAACATTAGTGAACCAAATTGAATATACTTAGTAAACACAGCGATGCGAGCATGACAGATGCGGCTGAAGGACTGGATTTATAGCCAAGAATAAATTAAGGAAAAATACAGTGACAGAAGACAACAGCAACTAACTATATTTCTCGCATTGGCACACTCTGCTGTCCCGAGTTCACCCGAATGTTTATTTCATTTCCAAGAGCGACGCTGAGCTTTATTCACATCCTACAAAAAACCTGTGGGTGGTGAGCGAAAAGAAGTTTTTACTTCAATAAAATGCTTTGAGAGCTAAATCTCATTTTGGTTACTCCTCAGGCTAATTTCCTCAAAATAATGAAAAAGTCTCTCAACTGGCAACTCAATTTGATAGATTTGACTCTTTTTGACAGATGACACTAAAACTTTTTTTTTAACTTCGACGCAGCACTTTAAAACATCCATCCGTACATTAAAAGTAGTAACGTATAAAAATCTATGCGCTTCTTACACACTTCAAAAGTGTTTTAGTTTTGTTAAGCCTTTGACAGGATTTGGGACAACGGATTGTTGTAAAAAATAAAGTCTAAACTACCCAAAAAATACTATAGTGTTTTAAAGTCATATTTCTCCGACAGAGTGTTCCGGGTGAGAGAAGGTGATTGCAAAGCAGCATTTTATTAAATATCCGCAGGAGTACCACAAGGGTCTGTACTTGGACCCATCTTGTACATACTCTTCACATAATAATATGACCTATGAACGTCACAGCCTAGATGTTACTGTTGCTAGCTTCGCAGACGACACGGCCATTTCCGCCTTAGACAAATGTACAGTGCAAGCGAAATGAAATCGAAGAATGGTTGGTGAAATGGAGAATTGCCGCTAGTGTAACCAAATCAGTGCACGCAACATTCACCCTCCGAAAGAAAGATTGCACCCTAAATGGCACTGAACTACTCATAGAAACCAAAAGATCCAATATTTTATCATCATGAATTCTTCCTTCCTCCGAGTCCGAGTCATGTCCCCTGTGGACCCCCCCAAATCGTATACGTTAACCCCTTATGTCCCT
Organism: Ectropis grisescens; assembly: GCA_017562165.1. Classification (NCBI taxonomy): domain Eukaryota; kingdom Metazoa; phylum Arthropoda; class Insecta; order Lepidoptera; family Geometridae; genus Ectropis; species Ectropis grisescens. The sequence continues at coordinate 2,928,731 of CM029792.1, read as the reverse complement.
CCTGCGCATGGTGGTGTCATGAGTAGGTACACCGATGCAACAACCCCCCCCACCCTTGCCCTTGGCGGCGGAATCTGATGATCCGGTTCTTCAATATCTTTTAGGCGGGGCTGTATGGAATTCAACTGTGGGGAACTACCTTAAACATATTGAAAGTCCAATGGATACAAAACAACTACATGCATCATAAGGCAAAAGACGAACGCGGCTTAGTTTCTCAGAACAACAAAAAACCGTCCGTGAAACTTTAAACGTGCCTATGGTAAAACAAAAAATAGACCACCATAGTGCTAACTATAACCTATGACTGCAAAAGCATTCCAATGAACTTGCGGGTCGACTCACTGACTCTGAAACCATACGTCGTCTCAAAGAGCGACGGGACATTTAGGTAAAATGTTGATATAGCAATACCGTAAAAGAAAGGGCAAATTCCAATGGGAATGGGACCATCAACGCCATTAAACAGTCACCTCATCTGTTTATGGTCAGAATGACTGATTGCATATTGAAGATCCAAAAAAAGCGCTGCACAATATCAGCCTAGAAGGCATGAAAAATTAAAATTGTGAATATTGTCAATAATTCTAGAGTCCAAGTGATAGAAAATTAGTATACATTGAAATAGGAATATGAATAATTAAATTTAAAGGCTTCTCGTTGGTCTATCGACAAATTTCGAGAACCACAACCACTGAAGCCCATCACTAGGTTTAAACGGACGCCCATAGTGTACGCCATTTTGACGTGAAGTAGTTTAATTCGCCGTGTGGGGGCGCTCGTATCGTGGGGGTACGCATTAATTACAGCAATACGAAGTAATCGGTACCAAGTTTAGCCGTTGTTATTAAGCTAAATATGTTTGAATTGCTAATTAATGGTCAAGGAATGGCTGCCACGCACGCTATACAGACCATAATACATACATAGACGGGACAACAATGGTTGAGTGGTTTGTTTGTTACATTGTAAATTAATTGATTGGTTTAATTACCCATCTATTATTTTTCTTAGTTATGCTTCTTAGCCTTGGTGCCTAAAAAAACGATACAGAAAGACGTCTTTCTATCGAGTCTGTGATTGCCGCATTCTAAGCCCTTTCTCAAGACTTAGGTACGCGAGTCAAGAACCCGTAATTTGCTAACTTCTGTAGCTTCATTGAGCACTTGGGTTACGCGTCACTGGCGATGGATGAAATCTTGTGAGGTCTATAATAGATGACATATTGTGCAATAATGGAGTATTATAAAATAGGTACTTACTAATTGCGTAAATTATTTCGGTTTAACATTTACTTTGTACCAAGTAAAGTTTATTTTTTACTAACTTATTCACCTAATCATACTTAATTATTTTTTCTTTGTTGACCTTCTATTTAAGATTAGGTACGCACTACACTGAAGGTACCTACTACTAATACAACCTACTACTTAGTACCTACTACTAATTCGAAAGGGAACCAAAATGCTCATTAAATAGGGATGTTAACACTAATCACAAATTAATGTTTAATGTTGATTTTATGATAGTTTGTATTAATAGAATATCGAAAAACACATTATTATAATTTAATATTACCTACGTAATACATTTGTTATAAATGATTTTAAGAGCTATATTTTTTATCTGTTGTCACGTGACTGGAAACACCAATATGAATTATTACGTCACTAGTCGCAAAACAAGCTATCGAAAACTGACTAAACTGTTTACTTTTCTGCATTTTTATTATAGTTTGCGATCTTAGCGACGACGATTTTGATTGTTTGTATTCAAGTAATGATAAGAAAACACATGAACTGGACATAGGTACCTACCTACATGAATCGCGATCAATGTTTTGCGACTAGTGACGTCATGTCAGTCGTTAGTGTTTTAGCGGCAAAATTCAAAAATATTGCACATTTATTCATCGAAAATACAAATATTTTGAAATAATATATTATTTATTACGGTAAACATGCGTCAATCTTTAAAATAAAAGCAGTTCCGAAAAATTGTTAACATCCCTAATGAGCTACTTTTATCATGATATCAAATTTGAAATAACAGAAGAAAATTAATTATATGACATTCTTACTTAGGTATCTACAAGCTAATCAAACTCCTGGATCCTGGATAACCTTCCTAACCTTATAATCTGGAAAATACAGGTCTAGCAGGTATATCAGTGATCTGATTTAATATAAGAAGGAAAGTATTAAATATATTAGAAACTCAATATTTTACGTACCCCTACTTAACATAGTTAACAAACCAAAATTAACCAGTAACAAGCTATTAAAAAACCGCCGAATGAACGGTAATTAACGAACGTGGCTCACGGCACGAAATGTCAACAATAAATATCAATTTAACACACACAAGCAACAGTCGTGCCCACAAAGAAAACACAATTAATTACGTAAAGTTTTTATAAGCACCTAATTACATGGTATGGCCGAACAGACCTGAGACCAAAGCCTCTAGCAGCCATTAAAAAAACAAACACAGAGCTACCAACTGCGTTCAGGAACTCAATGCTCAATAAAAATTTCATTTTGGCGGGAAATATCCCATGATGGCGCCCTCAACCAGCTTCATAAGTTTATTGGTCGAGGTCTATCACAGATTATAATACACTTTTATTAAGTGTATCTACAAATATAAGATATTAATTTGAACAATGGCAGCAGTTTAGATTTTTTGGTTCAAATTCAGAGGAGGTGTTTAGTTTTGATTTTCGTCGATTCCTAAGTTAATCTGGCCGGTTTGTCGTATAAAAATAGGGTTGTACTTACATGTCAATGATGACTATCGATAATGTTAAACATCGTAACAGAGTGAATAATTCGAGAGCTGGCAACAAATGTTGGGTAGGCATTTGAGGCAAGCTGAAAACTTTACACATAGCTATCCATACCCCAACAAAGACCTCGCTGGTGAATAATAAAAATAAGAATTTATTTATTGCCATACGCATACTGTGTTTACAAAGAACATACAATATTTTAATTATTCAAAGCAAAATTATATGATATAAAAAAAAAAGGTATTCAAAATAAACTAACTAGGTACTGATTTTATAGGTACCTGTTTAAAAAATGAAGTGCTATTGTTGCCTACTTACGTAAGTAAGTAGTAATACTTACCGAGTAAATTATTTTGAAACATTGGTCTCTTTCTGACAGAAAATCTAGCTAATAATCGTTGCTATTTTTATATGGTCTACTCTTTGCAGAAAACAGCCATGCCTTAATCCAAAAGCGTTACGTTTCATTCATAAAAATCAAATCAACTCATCGTGGGAAAATTATAGGAACGGGAACTACGCGTGCGGTGAAGCCGCGGGGCACTGCTACCCATTGTATAATTTTTAAATAATACAGATTATAAGATATATCCAGCAACAGAGCAAGAGCCCAAACTCATAACAAATATCTACGTTTTATTTGAAAACCAAAAGCTGTCCAACTCTCGCAATCGTTCATAAGTACCTATGACGCGTAAGCGCGGATCCAGGGGGCATGACCCACCCAACCTCCCCACACCCTGGGCTGGGTCCAGTAGAATCATCATCACGACAGACTTCAGACATCACTATACGACCATAATTGTGGGAAGATGATGACGACGGAACACTTGACACGACGCCGGCCGCTGCAAAATCTCACATACGAGTATGTTTTTCCTATCTGGGAATGGGATCCACTACCTACATCGCAGTGACCAGACTCACAGCCGACAGAGCCTTGAGGTCAGTCAATGATTGAATGCTAGAAATGTGTAAGGCTTATATTTTCACAATATCAAAAGCAAAAACCTCATTTCAAACTGACATTTAATAATCTGTATATCGACACTGCGCCTGCCAAGTAGCATATGTGCATTTTTTGATATTCACTTTCGCATAAAAATTTGATCTCTGTGTTGATAAATTTATTTTTGTGATGTTCCATCTAGAAACAGATGTTGCAAATTCTTTAAGTGTTACGACCATTGACAAAAAATCGTACTAACGTATGTGCAAAAAATCCCAACTTCATTCCATTCCCAAAACATTGAAAATATCAAATATGCAACTTGTTAGGCGCAGCGACGATGTTCGATAAAAGCACATCCCTATCGCGTATAATACATCAATGTCCTAGCTGACCGTCTAAAATACGTACTTTCAACGCGTGAGTTACGTCTCAGTTTTAAGTAATTAAGAATAAATAGTTTCGACTCGAATTGTGGCGTTTCAGTACCGACACTAGGGAGAGACAGTATGGACACTGCCATTAGCTTCTTGATGTACGAGTATATATTTTTTTGTGTATAGTTTTTAAACTTTAGCGATTTGAACTCATATTATGAACATTACACAGTACTTTATAAAATTATGAACTGATTTTCACTAAGACCTGTGTAGGTAATGTGTTCATTATAATTATATCGATTTATTGCGTATAGGTCAAGCATGTGTACAAAAAATGTTTTATACGATAATTAAGTTTTTTATCTTTTATAGTTTAGAGAGCGTTCTCTTACCTGCTAACTACCAAATATACAGATTTAATACTCGTACCTACCTGGTCAACTAGCAAACAATTATAATATCGTTACATTAGTCCTTACCTGTTAACTGACAAATAATAGATTGGCTGGTCTAGTCGCCTAGTAGTAACTTTGTAGTAACTTTGCCTGCGAAACCGAAGGTCGTGGGTTCGATCCCCATCCGATGCAAATATTTGTGAGATGAAAACTAGTATTTGTTTTGTATTTGAGTGTTTCTATGTATGATAAGTATGTATTTAGAACTATATTAGTATTATATCAGCTATCTGGCTTCCATAGTACAAGCTTTGTTCAGTGTGGGGTCAGATGGTGTAGTGTGTGTGAAGTGTCCACCAATATCCATTTATATTTATTTATGTATTAAGTAACTAATCTAATATTTGTCTCTCAAACAATTGTTGGAATTGTAAAATGTAAGTACCTACCTGTCAAACAAACACATATAGATAAATTTCGTTACTATAGTACTAACCTTTTAAATAATGAGTTCAAGACACGTCCCCAAGCAAAACGAGCTTTTTGAAAAGTTTTCAGAGCTGTCTACTCATAAGCCAAAACAAATATTAACTGGTAAAAAATATCTCAAGTTAATACAATTTCTTGGCTTCAAAATGGTGGTTTCTTTTTTTTGTTAATGATTTTATTGTTTAAATAATCCAACATACAACGAAACCATAAAAAATAGAAATTAGTATACTGTAAGTGTATTAATCATGCATCTACTCGAAAAATCGTCATCATTTGAATTTTGTACTTAAACCACTAAATAGACGATTCCATTACGATCATTTTTATGAAAATATTTTTTTCTAAAGACCAATGTCTGATTTTATAAAGAGTTTATTCTAAAAATTTTAGTGTAGAACATCGACAAATCCCACTGTTTCTCACTTGCTCTTTCTTGCGGTGTGTGATGAAGTAAGAAATACTCAATGTCATTTGCTCGGCGTACGGCCTTAATATGCCCTAGACTTTTGACTTTTGACTTTTGATTTGACTGCCCTAGTGGCTTAGTTGGTAGTAGCTCTGCCTGCGAAGCCGTGGGTCGTGGGTTCAATCCCCACCCAGTGCAAATATTTGTGTGATGAATTCAAATGTTTGCACTGTGTCTGGGTGTTTCTATGTATAATAAGTATGTATTTAAAACTATATAAGTATTAGATCAGCTATCTGGCTGCCATCACACAAGCTTTGCTTAGTTTGGGGTCAGATGGTGTTGTGTGTGGATTGTCCACCAATATTTATTTATAAAAAATATAGTACTCAAGTATTTACTACCAAAATAAATGTAATATTGTCACTTTGGTAGCTTCTTACCTGTCAAATACCAATTAACTAAATTGTCACTTTAGTATTTACTCAATGAGTACTAAATAAAAAATACATTTATTTTACCACTTACCTGTTAGTTAACAAGTAAATAAATCGTCAATGTATAACTTCCCTGTTAGATACAAAATAAACAGATTGATACTTCCTACACTGCTATCGCAGACGCCTGAATTCATAATTCCCTTACTGTTAATACGTCGCACCGTTTATTTTTCATACAGTAATTGAACGTTTCTGTTGGTAAGCAATTAAAGAAATTAACAAACAGAAACAAGAGGGCTGTTATTTACGCGTTGCCCCAGGGACAGCCGTAATGAGCTATTGTTGGCCCATGTACATAATACTACGCCTTTTGTTTTTATTGTAAGCCTTTATCGAGGGATCAATTTATTGGATCGTTGACAGCTGCCTTCACGCCTTAAGTATTATTTTATATTTGTACAAATATTTATTATACTAATATTGTTAATGTTGAAGTTTGGATGTTTTGTGCTCAATCGCGCCGGAATGTCTGAACTTATTTTAACCTCCCATTCACGTTATTTATGTATGTAGCCTATGTCTTAATCTGTGTTCCAAATTTTACCCCAACCTGTTCAGCCGTTTCGACATTAGTGGGATTTCCCGTACTACGTAAATATCTATTTATGTTATTTTATAGAACGTTGAGACGAGCAGGATAGCGCCTGATGGTAAGCAGCACGCCGGCCTATAACAGGACAGTATCACACAAATATTTGTACATACCATTTTGTTCAAGAATTTCTTTGATTACGTCCACCCTTACTGACTATTTTTATTTGCAAAAAAAAGAAGTGTGGCACTCGGAGACTCCCGCGGTAAAGCTATTGCATGTTGCATGCATTTTTATCAACATAAGCAATAGGGATGTTAACAATTTTTCGGAATTGCTTTTATTTTGAAGAGTGACATTTGTTTACCATAAAAAATGTCACGGGAAATCCGTTAAGTTGGCAAAACAGCTAAGAGCATTTAGTCTGTAAAGTTAATACAAATAAGATTCAAAGTCGAATGACCGAGTGGGGAGGACGGCGTTACGGTCTTCCATCCCTCTTTCTTGTGAACATAAGAAAGAGATGCACGATCACTAAAATTCGGTCCCCAAGCCCGCGATAAAAGCTATGCAATAGCTTAAAAAATTGAGAACTGCGTAGGTAGCTCCAACTAATTTGTAGAACTCTAAATGCTAGTGGACTCTTCATGGTCTAATAGCTCGTTAGTACTCTGCCACAGATAAGAAAATACTTCTCTGCTGCCATATGCTTGCGTGGCGGTTACCCCAATGATCTAGATATATTACAAAAATAGGCAGATAAGTACTACAAATTACAAGGTTCTGGTTCAAAAAAGTCTGACATGACACATGACCCCCAAATTAGAATACGTTATATGAAAAATCTAAAAAAAAAAATTGGTTGCCTGTAAAGTCGGTATACGGGCGAAAGTTTTACGTGACAACGACTTTGAGTGGTAAAATAATTTTACGGAAGGGACGCGTGCCTTTCACTTTTTATGTCTGTCTCTCTCGCTCTTAGGCGGGCTAACCATGCCCGAGTGGAAGGGACGCGTGCCTCTCACTCGCTCTCGTTGTGAGCGCATAACGTGAGCGGAGCGTAACGCAGTTTCTTGAACTGTCACCCGGCAAACCAATTTAGAAGACGTTGTCACGTCAAAAACAATATTTAATTATGTCATATTGTATTTCTACTGGTGACCCCCCCAAAATCTCAGGATGCGTACTGGTGACCCATCCAAAATTCAAGGCTGGGACCACGGACCGCGCCTGGCGTAAATGCAACATGAGATCTGTTTATTACAAAAAATCTAAGTTACTATTCCGTAGTTTTCACTTCTATCGGTAATCCATGACTGTCCATTTTCCGAGTTCAATTTAATTAACAAGATGAAAAGATGGTTAACTCAAGATTAGCCCTGAACATCTTGACATTGATAATCAACTACGTCTGTGACATCTGTCTCTATCTAAGCGATCTTTGTCTTTGTCTAAGACATCTATCTCGCTCGCGCTAGTTATTATTGGTATTATTCTCTTTCTGTCACACGGTGATGTGTGACCGGTGACGGTGATGGTAGCCATTTTAAATTTTTTATGTATGTTATATATTAAAAATATTTGAAATATTTTTTAATGCAGTACTTACGCATGAAATGTAATTCCATTACATTAATTTGAGTTTCTAGAATTATTAGAACACTTTTTGAACGCACAGCAAGACCTTTTATATTTATGTTCGAAATGATCAAAATTAGTGTTAGGTAAAAACGACCGGCGTCCCCCGCTTCCTACAACCGACTAGAACGGAAAGAGTGAGCTCACTCTTACCAACGTTAACATGATTCCGTGCGCCCTGAAGTTTGGGAGGGCTAATCTTGAGTTGTACGATCTATGACAAGAGACAAGATGAATATAAAGTGATAAGCTACTTGCCTGCCCCTAAGTGCAACGTATCACGCACTTACATATTTGAACATTAAACATTCATATTATTACAGTGCCCTGTACACTGCTCATCGCCCGGATGTTTAAGTTGAGTTTTTACCCTGTAATTATGAAACATTACCTTCAAATCGCCATTAAAATCGTAACACAGTGTTTGAACTGCTTGGCGGTACAATAGCGGGTAAATGTTTGTACTGTGTCTGGGTATTTATATGTATTTAAAACTATATAAGTATTATATCAGCTATCTGGCCGTCATAGTACAAGCTTTGCTTAATTTGGGGTCAGATGGTGTTGTGTGTGAATTGTCCACCAATATTTAAATAGTTATTATTTAGGTATCAGTATTTTTTTTTACTGGGCAGAGTCTTTATTAACAAAACTAAAATACAATGAGAGACTACACTACAAACCTACCTAACTACTTATACTAAGCACACCTGAATTATCCATTTTATTCGTCATTTTATCAGTAATTTTATTCGTTAGTGACGAACCTCATGTGAAACCTAAAATGAAAACTACCCACAGGACAAGCCTAGCTTAGTGTGGGTGTTTTTGGAATTATGGGGATTTTGTATTAAACTTTTTTTTTTTTTTTTTAAATAGTGACGAGACGATCAGGACATGTGCCTGATGGTAAGCAACATGCCTGACACTTAACAGCACAGTGACACACAGCTATTGGAACATGAAGAGTCCAAATCATTACCTAGCACTGCACTGCGCTCGTCACCCAGAGATCTAAGATCTTATATCTCTAAGCCCTGTAATTTCTCTGGAAACATTGCCCTTCAAACCGGAACACAGCAATGTTTGCACATTACTGCTTGGCGGTAGAATAACTGGCAAAGGTGTGGTACTTCCCCAGGCGGACTCTGCCAAGAGTCCTACCACTACTAAATAGATAAGATATCTTTGTACTTCATATACTTATTTGTTATTTTAGTAGAAATAAAATTTGATTTGATTTATTTAAATGTGTGATATTTCCCCCAGAGGACTATACAAAGAGTCATATTACGGCAAAAAACGAGTACTTAGGTACGAATAATTCGTATTTATGTTGAAAAGAAGTTCCTTACTGCAGACATGGATGAGATAGGACAATTTGCCGCGTGACCGAACTGAAAATTGTGAGACTAAAACTGTAAGAAAAATACACAGACACTAATAACGGAAGTACCTAACGGTTTAAAACTGCCCGCTAGTATTGCCAACTTTATTTTTCAGATGATCGTACCATAAGTACCTACCTAGTAATAAAATAAACCCTTTTTAGGGTTCCGTAGCCAAATGGCAAAATACGGGACCCTTATGGATTTGTCATGTCTGTCTGTCCGTCCGTGTGTCACAGCCACTTTTATCCGTAACTATAAGAGCTATATACCTACTATTGAAACTAGGTAAGTAATCTGATTGATACAAAAAATATAAAAAAATATAAAAATTAGGGCTGTCCCATACTTAGAACTCAAACATTTTTGTTTGATCTAAACCATACCTGTTGTTTATCTATGGGATAGGTCATCAAAAATGATATTGAGGTTTCAAATATTTTTTTCTTCTAAACTGATTCATGTTCTTGTTCATGGGAGAGTCAGACTCGCACTTGACCACTTTTATTTTGTAAAGTTTTAAAAAAGGCTTTATTTTATTTTATTTGCGAAATGCAAATTTAATATTTCGTTACAGGTTCGATTAATGCAGTATGTACCTAGATGTTAATGTCGGGATAAAAAAACAAACATTAATTAAACACAGGGACACAACGTTATAGCGAAGACCAGTCGACTATGATATCTTCTCGCTCTGGCGCGCTTGTTCACTGTATATTCTTTCTCGCTCTAGCATCCCGAGTTCATCCGAAAATTTCTTATCATACCCGATCGTGACGCCAGATTCCAATTCACAGCCCACGAATAATCTGTCTAGGCGCGTCAAAAGAAGTTTTCACTTCAAAAATGTGAGACTAAAACCGTAAGAAAAAAACATAACGGAAGTGACGCGTAAAAACTGCCCGTGACTAATATTACCAACTTTATTTTTCAGATGATCGTACCAAAAGTACCTAGTAATAAAATAAAGCCTTTTTTAAAGTGAACACTTCTTTTGGCAACCATATTGTTTGACATATTGTTCGATCAAAAAATCTTTCGAGGTCATACGACATCCACCACCAACCCGCACTGGGCCAGCGTGGTTATAGCCTTACTTTCCTCGCGAGAAAAGATCCCGAGGTCTAAAAGTGAGACTTATTTCTTGAAGCGCATGACGGTACGGGTCTCTTACTAACTAATAACAATGTTTTGGTGTCTAGATATTTAGATGTTTGTTGCTCAATTACATCGTAACTTCTGAACGGACCAGGTTGAAATTTGAAACACAGTTCGATTAGAGCCTGCTAGAAGACATAGGCTACTTCTTATCCCGGAAAAATTACGGTAATGGGATCGACGCGGGTAAAACCACGGGGCACTCTTCGTTTTTTAATTTATCTCAGTCCTAGTCATTAGATTTAAAGCGTATAGCACCTTAAGTTAGGTAGAACTAGTTACAAATAAGGATTCTATTATGAGCTATCGATAAAATAATGTTAGCAACTAATTATCGTTTCAATCGGCCAGCCTTGGAAGTTAGGTTACGCATAGAGAGTGTGCTTAGTCGAAAGGGTTCTGTGTCTGAAGATATTCAATCTGAGGCTGAACAGATTGGATTGAAATTGATAACACAGTTAGATTATAGCCTGGAATAACATAAAGGCTACTTTTTATAAAGAAAATAACGGGAATGAGAGGTACGGGGAGTAAAACCGCAGAGAACCGCTAGTACTAGCTAGCTAGCTAGTATCTATTAATGTTATAAATGAGAATGTTTGGATGTAAAGATGTAAAGATAGAGTATAGGTCTTTTCGACTCGCTCCTGTTTTGATTCAGACATTTATGCTTAAGTACGGGTTTGGGATACAGAGGTAGAAGTTTACTTGTTTTTAATTATAGGTACATACACACATATCTTCAAGAAAAAATAAATTTAAATATTGGGAGTGAAATAAAATTAACCTATTTGGGCGTAGCAAACCTAAGCAGCCCACGAAATGTTCCCGGGAGAGTAAGGAGAGTGCAAAAAAACGTTACAGTGGCTTACAAGGGGTAGGAGGTGGGTTTTAATTATTTTTTTAATTTTGCTTGAGTGGGGTTTTCCCGATGGTTACAATCTTGGTGTCTTCAAATCGAAAGTGAATCGGGGTTTTCAAGGTCTTTGGGCGTAGTGTATCGTTTCTGTGCGACCCAGTATTTGGACAAACAAAAGGCTAAGTGTCGCAGGACCGCCCGCGGCGCCCGCACACGGTCCAAGAAACAAAGGAGGTTTATGATTGATTCCGCCATCGCTAGTGAAGCGATCTCTTATCGATATTAATGTCGAGGTCGATTAATATGAATATACTTTTATTTTAGTGTGTGGGTTTCGATTTGTCAACTGCTCTCCGTGACTTCGCTCTAATTATTTCGCTAGAGCGTTATTATTTTTTTCGAGATATTGGGTACCTAAGTTAGAAAATAACAAGTAAATCTTTAATCGATGTTGCTTCCCTCCATTTTTTTAAATTTTTCGACGGGTAATAATAAAATATATAATGATATGTCGTCCGTCAACCCGAACCAATTTCATTTTATAAATGTTGACATTCTTTTATTATAAACTTATTGTCATTTTTTATTATACTATACATACTGACATTCTTTGACATTCCTCACACGGCTGAACTGCAAGATCTCCTTCGGCAAGACCTCGGATTTAAACTACATACATATCAAAGTCCACAACAGCAACCTGCTGAAGCACAAGACGTTGGCTTAATTGTGCTCACTAAACATATCACACTTACATAGCACAATCGGATAGAAGCCAGAAATTAATAATAGACGATGAATCAGATGACATATTATATGATACGACCAATGAAAACCTAAAAATGGAAAAAGAAGAAGAAGACTTTATAAGCTGACTATTATTTGACATTGTATAAATTCAAACCAATAGCAACTGTGCTGCCAGACATATTGCATGCCTCTAGATTTAGAAGAAGAGGCCAGTTTGAATGGGAATGGAATGGAAATGAAAATGGAAAAATATGGAAATGGGAATTTGAAAATATTTTGTATCACCTTATCTTACCTGCAAACAGCAATAAAGATTTTTGTATTTTGTATTTGTAGAGCATTGGGTTATTGAACAAGCGGTATTTTAATTTGAAATTTGTTGACTATTATTTAGCCGTGCCCCGCGGCTTCTTCAGCGTAGTTCGTGACAACCAACGTGACAAACGTGATAACTCCCCATTTCACCATTGTCACCACCTTTTACATCAGATCACGAATTGAATGCTACCTACAGTTTATTTATTTTTAAGTAACTTAACTATTAAGTACCTACTGATCACAACAATGTTATCGATATGTTGCTCTCGATGTCGTCCCATCACTAAAATCCCAATAAAACTCAGTACAATATTAACTCGGCTAATGCTAAAATAGTGTTTCCGAGCCCATTACATTAAGAAACGTGAGCTAACAGAAAATACAAACACCATTAAGATTTGTTCAGCCTTTTTAACATTTAATCGTTTTCCCATGTGGTTTCAAAATGTTCTTACTTTTTCGCCGATTTCAAATAAGAATGATGCCAATTGGACTGTATGTCGGATGTGTTTCTAAGGTTCCGCACAAAAAGGAACCTTATTTATATTTCGTTTATGACTTCGTTATCAATGTGGTAGTAAGCATCAATAATATATGATATCGAGATATGTCCCAAACATCAGGCGCACGGAATTATGTCATCATAAAAATCATTGGTTTATCACATCTATTGGTTTATATAGATGGTAGTAAATCTGCCTGCGCAGCCCTGGGTTCGATCCCCACCCAGTGCAAATATTTGTGTGATGAATACAAACAATTGTACTGTGCTTGGTTGTTTTCTACTTATACTATACCTCTATAAGCACTATTGATATTTTCAACAGTAACCTGTATAAATTTGGAAGGAATATTTTGGCTATCCTATGATACTCGTAGTTTAACTGTTGTAATTGTCTTTTCCAATTTTCAATTATGTGTTTTGCAATGGTAACAGTAGCTTTATACCTACCTGGTCTACATTTATGTCATTTCGTCCAATTTACACATTTTGTTTGGTGAGTGGGACTTGATATTTTGCTCTTGTCGGTTGTTTTGTGTAATAGATACTTAACTAAAAATGCTTAACAACATTTGTATTTCGATTAGTCATTTTCTTTTCTCATTATTTGTAATTTAACTGTGTAATCTTGCTATGCTTGCTTAGGAATATTTACCTGCTCAGAACTATTATGATTCTCTCTTTGTATTATTTTGTAAATTTCCTGTTTTGTGTACCATAAATAAATAAACATGTATTTAAAAATACATTAAGTATTATATCAGCTGATTTGATACATCTGATACGACACGACAACTTCTTTAGAACAATAATGGAAGGTAAATTAGAAGGGAGGAGGAAGAGAGGTAGACCTAGGAGAAGTTACATGAACCAAGTGAAGGAGAAGATAAATGTAGTGTCGTATCAGGAAGTCAAGGAGAAGGCGGAGTGTAGAAGTACATGGAAGGAACTCCACCGACAAGAGCATCGCTCTTAAATTATGAATGAATGAATTATATCAGCTATCTGTACAAGTATAAATAAGGCTTCCATAGTACAAGCTATGCTATTAGATGGTGTTGTGTTTGAAATATCCAGTAATGTTTATTTATTTATTGATGTGCCTCAGGAAAACATACAGCATTATATGAAGAAGCAGTATGTATACTTATCTTATTAATCTGTGGTCGACGTCTATACCATAGACAATTAGCTTCATCTTGACGCCACCAGAGGGCGCCGCAAGCGCGCCACCAGCAAGGGCACCCGGCGCGGTGCGATCTTTGGGATTCATAGCGTTGTATACTTTCGCCACGAGTGGTCGAAATTATAGAAAAAAATATTCAATTATCACTAATTAACAATTAATAACTATCGAAAAATATTTTAAATGTGTTTATATATTACACGAAATTTTATTGAAATCTCAACGGATTGAGATTTTCGAAGTACCCGTGAGTGAAGCGGATAATTCATCCATCGAAGAAAAATGGTAAATCCTCTGCGTGGTAAAGGTGAGATCGACCGATTCCAGAATCAAGGTCTTATACATGCAGGTCAGTCTTCATTCATTTATATGCATTTTATCAAAAGTGAGCAGCTGGCTCACTAGTGCGAGTTTTGCCTAATCTCTAATGTATGGTTTTGATCAATATATCGAAAACATTTCGATCATTTACGCCTGGTCGCGGAGACCTTGCGTTCGAAGGGTCGTGTCAGTCTTTACTGAACGACTTCCTTCTGGTGCAGTTCAAATTACGTTTCTAGGTTGCGGAAACCGTGTGATAGCTGGAACACACTTGTACCAACATAGTATGTGACCGATACTCTTTGGACATGCGGGTAGACACACGTAAAAAGGTTTTGAAGGCTATTATGTAAATTATTAGACCAGCTAACGTTAAATTGCTAAGTAAATCTACAGCATGTACCTACCCGCTTGGCAGCGTGTCCGCTAAAAGAAAAACTAAGGGTTTCAGGTGCATCTCCCAGTTTTAACTGGCTTGTTTAAATTATTTATTGTTTGAACCTTGTCTCAACTACCTACTAATACTAATACACTTTGATAAGGTGTGTAACCAATAAGTTACTGCTTAGTAACATCTGGGAAGCTAAACTTATTAAGAGTATCTCAATATTACATATAATTATGGCAACATCTAATCCCACTTTTCAAAAAGAAGGAAAATGGCTATTCAGAATCGGAATCAACATTAAATAAAATTCTATGAAATTAATTAAAACATCAAAAACAGGTATAAACGAAATTAAATTTTATACCCTTCGGTGTCCACCGAACTAGTTCAGACGTATACAAATACATAGACGTGCCGATGGGGTTGAAATGAATATATCATAATTATACGCATTATTAACTAAGATTTGACGAAACTTAGTTCAGTTGCACTATTGTAATTACACCATCACTTAATTTAGTTGCACTATCGAATAAAGTAAGCCGCTACAAACGTGGACAAATTTGCAAACATACATGCATAACCATTTATTTATGTAAGGATATTCTAAGTTTGGATCTTTTATACAATACGATCGTGAATGTATTGCATTTTAAAATTCTTACATACCTACAAAGTATTTCATATGAAATGGCGAGCTCTGGGTGCCAATATAACTATTTGGGAGAATAAAATTTCACATAAACCCATATCAATAGATTTAAAATTCACAGCTACATCCAACTCATCACATCGATAACTATCGATTCAGGGGAGGAGTTCCTGTTATAAAACAAACCTTCTCTGCGGAAGAGAAGCAAGTCGCCAATTTCAGAGATATTTATAAGAAATATATCATTCAAGTAGATGTTCTATTGTATTATCAAATGATTTATGGCATGTTTTATTTTAATACGTATACATATTTAAATTTTGATCTCTCCTTAGCACCACATTTTTCATAACATGCTTGGTCGCGGAAACCTTGCGTACGAAGAGTCGCACTTCGCACTAATCTTACAAGACGACCTCCTTCTGGTGCAATAAAAATTTAAATAAGCCTCTAGATTTCGGAAACCGCGAGACATCATTTGGAACAATTGATACCTCACATTTGACCAGGTCCCAGCACCATATCTTACCACTAACACACGCTTGGTCGCGGAGACCTTGCGTTCGAAGGGTCGTGTCAGTCTTTACTGAACGACTTCCTTCTGGTGCAGTGTTCCAAGTTACGTCTCTAGGTTGCGGAAGCCGCGAGACACTGGAAATGCCTCAAAACTATGATCGAGAAAGCAGGTATCTATGTATATTCACATTATGTATCTGGAAGGTTATTGACAGAAAATAGGAGCAGGTCAACTATGGCGCACATATATCTACACATAACAGCGTTTATAGAAAAGTACATGAATCTACCTACATCTGACGCAAAAGTTAGATTTGATTTGCTTAAATTGGAATTGAAGGGTGGCTTAAATTTTACTGTTTCTGGTACCATACGGCAGACTTTAATATCCGCCATCTCAGATTTAACCAGTAACAGCTTCGTCAAGTATGACTTGTACTTACATGATTTAACAAAAGGATGTTTGTAGTACCTACTGCGATGGTGTGGTGGCGCGGAGCCACTTCTCATTATGTTTCAATACACAAAGCACCATGAGCAATACTAACTACGAATAATTACTTAACGACTAATACTCTATCACAACAACGAAGGAATCTATGACCACGAATCGTTTGCATTCTTCTGACATTCCCTGATGATGTTTATACTCCTAAAACACATGATAATTTAAAACACGCGTCTTACGCAGTTGTGTTTTCAATTCCAATGAGCGATAATGTTGATTAATATTTAGTTTGTGAAAGAGTGCCCAGCTTGCCGTATAGTCTCTATTCTGAAGAGAGAAACCGTATGCTCTTCGATTTTATAAAATCTGATAAGTAATAATAAGGTTAAATATTAATGGAAAAAGATTTAAGATTTTTATCATTTCGAGATAACACCAAAACCAAATTGAAAGTAGATACGGTGAACAGTAACATGAAATAATTGTAGCAGAACCGTTATGTAAACGGTATCTTAAGTTTAAGCTTGAGGATGAGATTTAAAACAGCGACTAAGAACCACCATATTTTATAAATAAACGGATTCAAAAGATCCATTTGCAACAAATAATTGCAAAATGTCGTCAACAAAGCCTATAAATGCTTTCGACAAGCTCTGATGAACCCAAATTCCAGTATTCTTTCCTGGTTATTATTAGCACATTCGAACTGTACAACAAGGACGTACAAGGTAGTGGCTCTCGACTAGCCAACAAACAAATTATATTTATACGAAACCAGCCCAGCCTTCTGACTCGTTCCCATCACTGGGAGTCGGCCAAAGCCATAGTCCACCGGGCTGGTGCGGCCTGGTGGATAACGCGTGACCTAGAAAGATTCTAGGTAAATGTCGCTGTAGAGTGTATCATTACATTGAAATCTTCATGAGTATTGATAAAACCCTAGATTTTTGGTAAAATGAGGGTAGATCTGAGTGAGAAACTCACAGAAAAATAGTTTATAAAATAACGCTAGGTCAGTGTGAATCATTGCCAACCCTTACTGTCACTCGGCACCGGACGAAACGATGGTCGAGCGAGGACTTATATGCGTTAAATATGTTATAATATATCTTAAGTCTGATCAAAATAATTATAATTTGATATTAAAATTCAAGAACTGCTGACAGCTAAAACACGGATAAGTCTAGTTTCAAATAACAGCTTATCACTTAAAACAGAATTAGTACACATAGTATGTACTTATATTATGTCGCCTATTTGCAGACAACACACTAAAATGGAACTTCATAATTATGTACATTTTAAAATTTTGAAAAGCGATAATCGTCTGAATTCTACAGCTACCTGAAGTCTTAGAGAGTTACTTTATGTAGATTGGTTGTTTTCCAATTCCTCCAAAAACAGTATGTAAAACATATATGTTTGGAACGGTTCTTTAAATAATAACCCCTTTTAAATATTATAGACCGAAATATACATAGGTATTATTGCTATATAGCAGTATGAACATGGAAAATGAGAATAATTTGTGTCTTATCACATATTTCTAGTTCCTATCTGAGAAAAACAGAATAGCTTTCGAGTCAAATCAAATAAATTTTATCTATAGCAGTTGCTTAACATCTTGTTACTAAAAATTGGATATGTCCAGTCCAGTGAGACAGTGCCATGAACGCCTAGACAACTAGGAGATGTGGACCAGATATAGCAGTAGCCTTTGGATGATCAAATACCCAATCGATTGATGACATTATTAAGCAAAATATGGAAATATCTTAACACATTAAGCATCATAAATGGTTAATCATGTTCTTCAAAGTTTACATCACACACAAATTGGCTTTGTTAATTTAGCTAATTACAAAATGTTATTGAACACTTTATTTTAATAAGTATTCAAATGTTTCAGTCATCATAGCGTTGTTATTTTTTGGACATACTTACACCAGCAGATAACAAACACGTCTTCATATAATGCTGTATGTTTTCCTGAGGCACATCAATATAACGGTTTTACATAAAAATAAAACCGATATTATGTGCCGAGAACGGAAAACATACAGCATTCTAGAAAGGGCTTTCTGGTGAAGACTATGAATCCCAAAGATCGCACCGCGCCGGGTGCCCTTGCTGGTGGCGCGCTTGCGGCGCCCTCTGGTGGCGTCAAGATGAAGCTAATTGTCTATGGTATAGACGTCGACCACAGATTAATAAGATAAGTATACATACTGCTTCTTCATATAATGCTGTATGTTTTCCGTTCTCGGCACATAATATCGGTTTTATTTTTATGTAAAACCGTTATATTATCTGGCTCCCATAGTAGTAGGTACAAGCTTTGCTTAGTTAGGTGCTAGATGGTGTCTCTGAAACGACCACCAAAATTTATTTATTTTAATGTGATCTTTCGAGGTATTTTCCAAACAAAATTACATTACTCCTACTAATATTATATACACTTAAATGAAAAAGTTTGTGAGAATTTGATAGATGGATGTTTACTCAATCACAAAAAACTACTGAAGGGATATAATTATAAACAACGCCTGCCTATAACAACATAGTGACACATATTTGAACGTGAAGAGTCCAAGTCACTGCCTAGAACTGGACTGCCCTCGTCACCCAGAGCTATAAGATGAGTTTTACCACCACGTAGTCGATGTAAAATTTAGAGAATGGGTGATTTACTTCGTTATTTATAGTACCCTCTGTGTTACAGTCAATAATTATTATTATACTGTTAAATTTCAGTTTGATCCTTTCATTTCATACGAAATGATTGAGCAAGAAACATCCTAACATTTTGATGTTTGTAACCTATTCTCTCCACGTAGCTGAGCCTACTAAGCCAGACATACATACATACGGCCATCCAGAGACTAGACATCTAGACATCCAGACATCCAGATGTTCATACACATAGACATCCAAACATCTAGATACCCAGACATTCAGATATTCTAGACATCCAGACACCGAAACGTCCAAACGTCCAAAACCTTACTAACCTACCTACATAATGTGCTTATTAGAACTTTGATAGACGCAGAAGTAGATTTGCAACATAGTCAACATACCTACTTATAGCTTTTACAGCTATACCACAGTCTGACCTTTTATCTAGGAGCTACAAAAGGTAGCCAGTAATTTGTTCCACATTATCTAGTGTTTTGAGGTCCGTGTTGTGTGCCTAAGCTCGCCAAACGGCCTGTAATCAGTTATTCAAATTCAGTAGACGTGGAGTCACGCTTGCGGCCTCACCTACTCTATAGAAGTGAATACACCCGATAATCAGGTGCTAGGTAACACACTTAAAGTAAGGCCGTAACACAAACCACTTTAGTGGGATACACATTAATATGGATAGGGCGACAAAACACCTCATCATCATCATAGTTTGGGGTCAGATGGTGTTGTGTGTGAATTGTCCACCAATATTTATTTATTTATTTATCATCAGCCTGTTTTCGTCCACTGCTAGGCATAGGCCTCCCCTATGATACGCCACTCAGCCCGGTCCTCGGTCTTATTTCTCAAGCCACCACCAGCTGCCTTTCGAATATCGTCACTCCATCTAGTCTCAGTGACAAAATACCTACTAACAATTATTGATGTGATAACGTCTTTTGGTGAATCACACGCAGATTTTTTTGTAGGCTGTGAACGAGGCTAATCGTCACGTTCGGAAGTGAAAAATTCGTTCGAGTGAACTCGGGACCGCCGAGTGTGTCTGAGCGAGAAAGGTACAGTCTTAGCTAAAGGTATAGTTTAAAGTTATTCTTGGCCATGGGTACTAGTCCTACTATAGTCCAGTACAACACAATCAATTAAAAAATAATCATTTATATTTTTAATTATAAAATAAATTTTCAGTTTTTCTTATTTTCCCCGCTGCCGTGTGTTCTTAACCACACATGTATTCTACCTACTATATCTACAAAAAAGACCTACAAAATCGATCCACAATAGGCGCAGAAACATACACATCACAAAATGTGTAGCCTATTTTATGTAGCCTTATTGTGGAGAGTAATCTCTTCCAGGCAACCAGTTCAGTTTCAGCTTCCATAAATTATCCGCGATAAAAAATAGTCGACGTGCTTCCAGACTATAATCTGTATTCCAAACTGCATCCCGATCCATTCAGCCATTATTACTCCGTGATTGATAATCCAATTCAAAATATTTATTTATAATAATATATATTTATTGCAAAACTTAAATAAACTACATATTATAATCAAAATACACGCACGTTAGAAGCGTATATTTTGATCATAATAAGTATATATATACTTCATTTAATTAACATCTTAATATATTAATATAAGATCAAGTAAGCCAATTCTAGCTGTTAAAATATATAATAATTAAGTATATTGTCATCATCATCATCATTAGCCGCAAGACGTCCACTGCTGAACATAGGCCTCCCCCTAGATTTCCACAACGAACGGTCCTGCGCAACCTGCAACCAGCGGTTTCCAGCGACCTTTGTGAGGTCATCTGTCCATCTAGTGGGAGGCCGTCCAACACTGCGTCTTCCGGTTCGTGGTCGCCACTCGAGAACCTTTCTTCCCCATCGGTTGTCAATTCTGCGAGCAATGTGTTCTGCCCATTGCCACTTCAGCTTGCTTACTCTTTGAGTTATGTCGGCCACTTTCTTTTGCGAATATCCTCATTACGGATTCTGACGCGCAAAGAGACTCCGAGCATTGCTCTCCCCATAGCTCGCTGTGTGACTTTCAGCTACATAATGAGGCCCACAGTGAAGGACCAAGTATATTGGATCTGTATGTAAATATGTAATAAATAATTTTACAATCAAAACTAGCGTGGTTATTTAAATAAATACACGGGTAAATCACGTTTGATATAGGTAGTCAGTTAATCCGACTCAAGTTGAGCGCTAAACGAGCTACGATGCGCGCGCGCACGCTCCTTGAAAAAGACCGCCGAACGCGATCGAAACTTGAGTCGGACTGTACTGACTATATTAAACCGATAATAATGAGTTACCCGTGTATCTATTGAAAATATGTATGTTATCAATAATATTGCCAACTATTGTTAAAGTTCAGACTTTCACATTTAGGTACAATAATATTAGAAAGATGTCAATTATTGTTTTAACTAAATCGGTTACGAAAATTTTATACTTATGGGACCTTTCGACTCTTTTGAACGATGGATTAAAATTTCGTGTAGGTAGGTACCTTACGCCAACGACGTGCAAAACGCGAGTGAAGCCGCGGGCAAGAGCTAATTATTATATATTTATTACCAATTATTTGTAAACAGTAACTTTTAAAGTAAAAAATAAAAAATTAACAAAGTTTTGTTTTACGATTTATTCTAGGTTTAATTTCTAAAAACTCTCTGCAACGTCGGCCGACGTTGCTCTATAGCAGCAGTCTCTACACATAAGTATTCTGACTGAATACTTACTAATACCTACTGACTAATTCTGACTAATACTAAAACTGGGATTCGTGACGTCACTTGTGGGTTGTGGGTAAAAATCGTACCCACAAGTGACATAATTCAAAACTCAAGTAGGACCGATCACCGTTGCAGTAGACGTGTTCAGTTCTAGAGTGGAGACCGCCATTAGGCCAACGTATCGTAGGACGCCAATGTTTTGAGTTTTGAATTATGTCGCATGTGGGTACGATTTTTACCCACAACCCACAAGTGACGTCAGCTTAATAGCTGAAGTGGCAGTGGGCAGGTCAAATCAGTTTAGAAATTTGATGATCGAAATGTTAGACGGTTTTTTATTTTTTCAATAATTCAATAAAACAAAAAATAATGTAGAATTTATTGAATATAGGCGAACAGCTTTAGCTGATATGCTATATCTTATAGCAGCCTTAGGTGATATATATATCTTAGTGTTGAAATAACTAATCATAGATAATAATTGTCTGTTAAAATGAGTATTTTACTAAGTACCTATCCATTTGTCCAGTTTGTTCTTCAAAGAGTTTAACGACTTTTCCCAAAATAACATCCTCAGGCAACCTGTTTCAGTTGTAAACTACTCAGTTACTGAGGATGTGATGTGCAGTGTTTGTCAGTGATGGCGCGTGGGACAACTGGGACTTATGACGCCGACTGTCTCTCTTAATAAGTACCTACGTGTTCCATACTTTTCAATGATTTAACTGACGAACTAGGTAATTAGCATGTTTAATTTTTTATGATCTATTAGGTATTAATGTAAAAACACAGCTGTATGAGCTGTACCTCCCCTAACGGAGTCTAAAACCTTTTTTATTTACCTACCTATAGGTAGAAATAATATCTACCTACCTTACCTATTATAATTTTACTTTGTAACAAAAACAATTGCATTTGATAAAATTAGTAGTATTTACATGAAATGTTTGATCAATTAAATAAATTATTACATACGCAATAATTTTACCTTACATTATATGTGAAGTCTACCCATAGGAGACCTAATTGTTTAATGTATTAAATAATGAAGTAAAAAATAACAATCTATGGATACCTATTCTTCTACATTCAGACACTACTTAGTCATTGCTGTAGGTTGCAATGAATAGTGATCTTCTAATGCAAATATATACCCTATATTGTGTTCGCTAGGTAGTGTAGGCACGTTTAAGTAAGTAGGTATTTAAGTAAAAATCAATTACGCAAAATAAAAAAACCTATCATTTTCCTTATACATAAGTGAAACGGTTTGTACTTTAATACGTTAGACGTAGGTAACTTAAGATTAAGCACCTAATACTTATTTACTAAACAAAAACCAATCACATATCGCTAAAG
The DNA here is from genome assembly GCA_017562165.1 of Ectropis grisescens. Classification (NCBI taxonomy): domain Eukaryota; kingdom Metazoa; phylum Arthropoda; class Insecta; order Lepidoptera; family Geometridae; genus Ectropis; species Ectropis grisescens. Next base: position 2,905,358 of record CM029792.1, on the reverse strand, counting down.
CCCAACCATAACGATTTTAATTAAAAAAATCAAAGTATTTACCAAACACAGTTTAGTTTTTAATAGCGTAAAATTTCCGTGAAATTCAAACTTTATCGGGTTTCATTAAAATTTAATTCAACAATGTTATTTTGCCGATTATTTTACAATCGATGAAATTAATAACCGTACAACAGTCGAGTCGAGTCAAACGTAGCTCGGAGTCGCCATTTTGGATACATTTTCCAACGCGCGTAAAATTTTCGAATTTCGAATAAAGCTTCTAAGCGTCGGGGCTAATTAAAAAAGTATCTATCCTGCCGTCGGGCCACGACCGCGCTACACAAGTCACTCAACAATCCCAAAAGAAGCAAGTCCCTCATCCAATCTACGCCCTAATTGAATCATAACCAGCTAAATTCAAAAGCCCCACCTGTCGCCGAAGCGAGACAAATCTCACGTAACACGCTAACCGGACGGTTAAATCACAAGCTCTTCACTAAAACCGCCCACTGCGAAAGCGTTCCTAATTCAAATAACACCTTCGGGTTTCCCATCCGCCAATGAGAGAGAAGATATTCAAATAAAGAGTGCAACTCGGAGTGTAGTCGACACCCACTGAACGGTTTCGACCAATAAGGTATCAGGCGTCCATGTTAGTAATTTTTTTTTAACCGGTCGCGAAGCGTCTGGTAGTAACGGAAGGCTCATTCGGCCGCGCGCCGCCTTGGCGTTCGTATCGCGCGCTCGCGTCATGATGGATTGTGTAGTGTGACATGTGGGTATTGTGATTGTGACGGACCCGCTGTGTGTGAAAGCATGATGCCTCTCGCACCGACCCCTGTGGTGGCGGTGCCATCGAAGCCGAAGATCGGATTTAGTATAGACAGTATAGTGGGTGGGTCGGACAGGGGGGAAGCATGTGTCGCCGCCGTTGGCTAGTCCGGGGTCTCCTTCTCCGGTTGCGTCGCCGCGGAGTCCTTCGCCGCGGCCGCTGTTGAGGCCGAGTGCTTTGCCCGCCGTGTTTCCTTCTCCCGAACTGAAGAGGCATCCATACCTGGAGGCTCAGAGCCACCACCATCAGTTCCTGGCGCACTTCCAGGGGGCCGCGCTGGCGGCTGCGCTTGCGCACCAGCAGCAGCAGACGTTCGGCGCGCCTTTACCCCCGCACCCCCCGCCGCACCCCGCCGCGCCCGTCCCCAGGGAGTCCTATCAGCTGTACCCGTGGCTCATCAATAGGCATGGGAGGATATTCCCGCACAGGTTTCCTGGAGGTGAGTTTTTCTTACCTAACTTACATGAAGCTTCTTTCAATCCCTATTTCAACATTCCGTAAGTACTTTGCTTTTCAAATTTGTATCAAGAACTTCTACAAAAAAATGTAGGGTTAATTTTAAATCGCATTCGATATATTTAGGTTCTAGTAGGTAGTTCGTAGTTTTGACTAAACAAAAATTATGGGGTAAATAATTTTACCCCATAATTATATTAGGTAATTTTCATTCTTTGGTTAGCTTAATCTTTTTTATGATATCCTGTCAGAGCGCTCTACCTTGTACTACCTCGTACCTTCTCTATGTAGGTATTATTTCAAATTCTAATATTTAGGTATCTGTTTAGTCACACTGGCAACGCGACGGCTAAGTTGCAACCGATCTTACCATCGACTCGCTAAAATAGTTCAAGGTCTTAATATTTTCTATTTTGACTTGAAGTTTAACAAAGAGCAAAAATAAAATCAATTTCATTTTAGTTCAGCGGCTGACTCTCCAGAAAATATATCTGTCCCAATTTTTTCTGGGTCTTTCTGTATTTTTTATTACAGGGCCGTAGCTCTACCTCCTTGTTAGAACCTGCATGTTATTTTGTCTGTGGGCATTTAAAAATGTTGATCCGAGGAATTCTTTTTTTTCTGTATAATATGTAGTACCTACGTAGGTACTATTCCAGTATATAATCTATTTTTTAATTGCTCTACCCATGAACCGTTCAGTTATACCGTCAGTGCGACATAATTGAGCGAAAAACATAACACTATAGGTACATTTAATATATAAAATACTAGCTGTCACGCTTCGCTGTGGAACATTGTGATGCAAAAATTAGATAAAAACAATCCTTGATGCGGATTATATATCATTCTAAAATTTCAGCTCGAGTTTTTGAAGCGTACACAAACCAACATAACATTTTTATATATAGAGATATGTATTTGTGAGACTTTATGTTTGTTCTCTCGTATTTATTATAGGTATCGAAAACAGCTGAACTGATTGAATGAAATTAAATGCGAAACGAAATATAAATTGGCCAGACCAGGCCAGGCCTGGTACCTGGCTCAACAAATAAGATACTTTTAAACGGTTTGATATTTGTTGCTCAATCACGTTTAAGGAACTAAAGGACAAGTCTGAAATTGGAACTTATACAGATTTTTGTAATCTGGAATAGCAAATAGGTTACTGTGTTTATCTGGACAAATGTAGAGTTCCTGAAAACAGGCTTTTCTAAATGTACACTGATAAAATCGCGTGCATCTGCTAGGTATACAATTTGTTATTGTTGGATATTATTTTTCTCTTTCTTCGTTATAATTATTTAGTTTAGGTAACCACTTCAATTTCGCACGGCACGGTAAAATTTTAGGATTTTAATTGTCTTCAATTTTTGGCGAATAATTTACTTTGACATTAAAATCTAGTAGCCTTTTATGATTTTCTGTTGTTTTACCTACGGAATAACGGATAATCAGACAACATAGTTAATAGTTAATTAATGGGCATAGCAACAAGCGTTTCTCAAACTATTTTATTATAATTCATTAATTTTCAACATACTATACCTAAAAATTTTTCTTGAAAACTTGTGATGGGTTTTAAGGGGCCTGTGGCAGTAGGTCTCAAATATTACCTACCTACTGAATTTTGAGCTAAAAAAGAAGGTACAAGACCCTACTCTACTACTAACTAGAGATAGAGGTTTTTTTCTAAAACCTACTTGATAGCGTGTCAAACAGTTACTTACCTACATACGATGAATACGTCACTAGAGAATAAAACAACGTCGCTGAATGTCGCATCCCATCAAAAAAATACCGGATCATGTCTCACGTGAGCTTAAAAACTCCTACTACTGCCATGAATGTTTGGATGTTTGTTGCTCAATCACGTCGGATTGGCTAAACGGACTGCGTTGACATTATTAATAAATATTATTATAGTCTGGAATAGCAAATAGGCATTTCATTACGGGAACTACGCGCGTAAAATCGCGAGGCCTTAATAGGATTATCTATATAAAAAACAGCCCTACTGATCCAATGTACGTATGTAAATAGGTAAGTATAGATATTACACAAATTTTGCTCATTGTGACATAATTCTGCATCAAAGTTTATCAGTTGCCAACCTAACAACACGCGTTTGTTTATGCCTGTCGCATAATTATGAATATTGTGGCTAATTACTGTCGCGCACTTGGCAATATTGTTGCTTATCTATCGTGCACTTAAATAACCGTGTTTATTGATTTGTAAATACATATTTATTATTGTACAATCTTTGGCCTCGCATGGAGACAAACTGAGCGTCATGCCAAAAAGTCGGTAAAAGCGACGAAGTTCACAGTTTCAAAATATAATTAAGTAGATATTACCACAATATTAGCTACCTATACGTATAAGTACCTAATAGGTATATTTTAGGCCTAAATGCTCCTAAGATCTTTTACGTGGGTATTCAATAATTACTTACTTAGGTACCTATTTAATTTAATCAATTACACAGAATGCCGTACTCCCAATAATACTTAAGAATAAGTAGGTACCTACATTCAAATGTATAATTTATAACAGAACATTATGAATAAATATCAAATGGGTACGAACATTTTTTGTTATAATAATTATATGCAACTTAATAATATATAAGATGCTTGTTACAGACTTTCCTCAAAATAATATATTTGTAGAAAATATATTATTAAAATTCAAATAGGTATTGTCATCACTGTAGATAAGACAAATCTAAAAAATACAGTAAAAATGTTCTAAATTAAAAGTATATTATAAAAAGCATTATTTTTGATTAGCACTGAGTTCAAATAATGTATACAATTCCCTATAATAAATATAGAAATAATACGATTATAAACACACAAGGCAAGCTTTTTCTCTGTAAAAGGGCTTCCTCGTAGACATTAAAGAGCGTGTAGTTTTCCATCAGACGCACTGACAGCTGAATTTAATATAGTTGTCATAAAACAAGTAAAATTATTCGTCTGATTAAAACTTAAAAATTAAAATTCACTCTACTGTTTAAAACATACTCTCACTTTAACTTTATCGTTCTAAAATAATCATTTAAATGATTCTGTAGATAAGATCATGTCATCGCGTGTCTAAAGAGATCTTGTTGACAGAATTAAACGTTCCGTACAAAAAACATAGTAGCTTATCTTAAACAAGAGCCATTATGATAAACCGACCACGTTATCGGCAAAGGCGTCGAAGTCCGTGCCGTGCCTTGTAAAAAAATAAGTAAAGCTAAAACGTCTACAAAAGCTTTGTAAATAACGGAACGTCTTTTTTGTATGTTTTTTGTATTCATAGTTTGTTTAACTGACTAAAAACTTTCTAAAGATCGTTAAATATTTTACTTTTTTTGTTGAGGGATTAAAAGATTTGGTAAACAAATTGTTAATACGTTAATTTTAAAAGCGACAAAATTTTATTTTTACTAAAAAACTTTGAATGTTCCCCAATTTATTTAAATTAAAATGTTTAACGTACTGTTCCCACAAGATGTAGTTACTATAGTTTAAACTTTTTTCATTACAAAGATATTCAGACCGCTAAAGGGTTAGTTACTAATCTTTTTAAGGGCCTCTGGATTAGGGCGGTCAAACCATCTCGTAAAAATACTTTAAGTTTTTTTTTTAATGAATGGCATACTTTAAGTTGTTTTTTCCTTAATACTTTTTAAAGAAATTAGTTTGACAATGACTTATCTAATTAAACCTAACTGTCAGCCTTTGTAAAGTACAGCTTAGCAAAAAAGAGTAGGTACAAAATAACAACACCGTGATTTTTTGCAACATAAAATAGTCTGAAAATTATACTAATCTCTATACATAAAAACGTTATGTTGGTTAGTGTACGCTTCAAAAACTCGAAAAAGTTCTGCACCTATCGAGCTGAAATTTTAGAATGATGTACATACAATTCGCATCAAGGATTGTTTTTATCTAATTTTTGCATCCCAATGTGCCACAGCGAAGCGTGGCAGAGTACAGCTAGTATTAAAATAATAAATTTATCGTTAGACGTCACTGAACGAAACAAGTGAATTTACTAAAAATATAGAATTACAGATTTAAAAATAGTTATTTGTTATACAAGAGTGCAAAGTTGATTTTTAACCGCGTGCTCAATTTTGATGACCGAGCAAGCGAAGGATTCTAAAATTGAATCACGAGCGCAGCGAGTGATTCAAAATTAGAATCCTGAGCGTAGCAAGGGAATCAAAAGAGCACAAGGTGAAAAATCTTTGCACTCGAGTGCAACACGTAACTTTTCATTCCACCTCAGCGAGGAAATGACTAAATGCAAATTTTAAAATGTTTTCGCGCTAAGCAAATTAAAAAAGTAAGTACACCAAGGAGGTTCCGAGTCTGAGTTTTTAACATATTAAAAAAAAATGTATGATGCATTCGGCACCAAGGAGGTAGAAATAAATAGGTTGAATTATGTTTTGAATTCAAAACCTCAGTACACACGATGTTCTAAATTCAAATTTACTTTAACCTCTAGAGGGTAAAAACGACTTTTGCGCCCTGATATCGAGGAGCAAAAGTACTCTTTCCGAGCTGGTGGGATGAAAAAGATTTTTTTTGACATTAACACACAGAACTGTTATTTAAATTTTGAAAAAAAAATCTCAGATAGGCTTACCACGTAGGTTCGTAGGTACTCGATCTTTTAATAGGTACTGGTCTAATTCATAAAAAATAAACGTGTCTAGAATACAAAAGACAACTATGAATATCTATCTATGTTCTGCATTAGGTATACCTAAATATATCTACTCACACAACAGTATTTACGGAAGTGAAAACCCACGAAGTTTTCGAGCATAGTCAAATCGGTTAATGAGTATTCGTCACTAGTGTCGTCAAATGGATTAAAAAGCCCAATCAGAGATTAAATTTGTTAAACACACGTAGACATCTTCCAATTAGGCGTGATATTTCGTAGACGTAAACAAATTGCCGGCTAGATTAATCTCTTCAAGTTACATCAAGTTCAGAGTGTAGATAATTCATTCTGAACTTGATGTAACTTGAAGGGCTAAGTAGCTAGTTAGCTAAAATTTGTAGCTTATCACCGGGAGACTTTATGGTAAAACGCAGCCTTACTCGAGATAAAAACCGTCTAAATCAATGTTTATTAGTAGGTATTTAGAGGCTAACCTTAATTCAGAGTATCTAAAAAAATATGAATTTATTTAACAAACTAGAAGCGCCCAGCGGTTTCACCCGCGTAGTTCCTGATCCTGGGGAAAAATAGCCTGTGTTTTTCCAAACCATTATCTATCTATATACCAAATTTCATCACGATCCTTTCTGTAGATTTTGCGTGAAAAAGTAACAACCATTTAGTTTTTTTTAACTTTTATAGGTTTACACTTGACCGCCATCTCGCCTGATGTTAAGCGACGATGCGGTCTACGATGGAGCGTGTTTACCTAGAAGAAACCGATTCACTCTCGATTTGAAGACACCAAGATTAAAACTATCGGGAAGAACCCACTCAGGCAACTCATTCCACAGCCTAGTTAGTTAGTTTTTATTTTATTTTGACATAACAAAACAATTTTTAATTTGTATTTTTAAGGACTGTAGTCCAAAATAAATAAATGAGTAGATACCATACATACCACACCTCCATACATTTTTACGAACTTTCGCGTCTATAATACGAGTATTAAGTAGGATAGGCCTAATTTTTTTATTATTTTTTGAGCAAAGTCATGTACAAATTAAAAAAAAAACGTTTATTTAAGCAATGCTAAAGCTAAAACTGAGCATATATAGGTATCATGTTTCGTAACACGATAGTTAGAATGAGGCGTTTTCACAATGCAAATATACAAACATGTAAAAAATTATTTTAAATGATGCCATAGGTGGCGTCAATGTTTGATTTTGTTAGATAAATAGTGCAAAGTTTTAAGTAGGTATAATTGAAAGTATATTACCATCTTGAAAACACCTGATTGAATCTATTTTTAACAGACTTTAAAAAAATAGGAGGTTGTGTGTATATTTTTTTGCATTGTACGTATGAATTATGAAATATCAACAAAAAAATAAAATTTGGTTTCACTTAGGTATGTGGACGAAGTAATACCTTCTAATTCAATTTAGTTGAATGTCTGATTTAATTCTATATTTAAATAAATTTTGGTTTTTTTTTGAGAAAATTTCATTATTTTAAATATTATATTTCGTTTGACACTGACACCAAGTCTGACAGTTCTATTTCTAGACATTTTTGCTAATCTCTATTAAATTAAAAATCATGTAGGCAAAGCGTTTTCATTTGCTTTAATTGGGTATTTATCTTTTCACAATATTAATATTGTCTCAATGGAATATACAGTTATTTTGAAGTTAATATCGGCTGACCGAAGACCCCGTTTCATAATTATAAGGAGGCGATAACTTGTTGACATCTTACAAAGTTGCTATCTAGTTCATTAGCTGTAATTAAAATTTTGATAACATAATTATACTGATAATTGTAACTGAGATTTATTCAAAATAATACAATTTAAGTACTTACTCCTTTAGTATGTCCTAGTCGGTTTATTTTAAACTAATTGTATTTATTTTGAATTAATTTAATGGTGACAGTTTCTGAAATAGGTATTACCAGCGCAGTGGAGTGCTGGGTAGAGATTTGGAGTTTTCAATTCTCTAGCTAGCACTTAAATTACATATTAGTTAGTATACGAGTGCCTAATTGGTGGTGTACAATTCACACACAACACCATCTGACCCCAAACTAAGCAAAGCTTGTAATATGGCGGCCAGATAGCTGAAATAATACTTATATACCTAGTTGTAAATACATACTTATTATACATAGAAACACCCAGACACAGTGCATATATTTGAATTCATCACACAAACATTTGCACTGAGTGGGAATCCAACCCACGATCCTCGGCTTCGCATGCAGAGTTACTACTCACTAAGCCACGAGGCCAGTCATCTATGAATTCATATTACTATTCTTTTACAAGGAGAGAGTAAATTTTAATCCTATACTGGCCAAGTGTGAGCTGTCAATTGCATATTACAAGTCTTCAAAGATTCTTTTAGGATTAAAAAAGGGCAAGGTGGTATTATACGAGTATCATGCAGACCAGTTGCACACTCTCCGAAATGTAAACGATAAAAACATAAATTGAAGCTTTGAAGTCTTTTTCATTTAAGGGTGCTGTTGCCATGTGAGGACGTCTAGTTTTTGGCAGCTAATTTAAAGACTGAGCCAAAGTTGAGCGAAGATGTCAATGTAACACCCAGAAAGCTCGATGTCGGTTTCCTCTCGCTACTTTCTTCGCCCGTTAAAACCGTGATTATTAATTTGTTCATTACACTTGTAATATTCAGAGGTGCAGACTCGACTCGAACATACGACCTTAGACTTGTGAAATCATACGTTTTAGTCATCAAACCATCACGACATTGCATAAAACCCTTGGTTTTGTCGTTGTGCATTCGTATAACTTCTACGCTAACAAGATATCATGTACTTATGCTTTATTAAAGTACTATATTTAAAATATACAATTTACACGTCAATTATACCAAGTGAGCAAAATAAATGAGAAATCAAACTAAGAGCACACACATAGATGTATTCAAACTTTAAAAAAATCCTTTTAATTAGTTAGTTTAGTAATATTATCGTAGGTACAGATAAGTTTGTGTCAATAATTTAATATTTATTACAATTTATGTATAGTACAAGCATTAGGTATGGCACCACGCAGAATTTACCTACGTAGATCATCGATATAAATCAAAAGATGTGCCCTGAGCGTCTTGAAATTGTTAACAAATTGCGTCTCTGTATGTAGAATGTATGGTTTACAACAACCAATCTACTTGACCCCTAGAATATAGGGGTGAGGTATGTTGCGGTTTTACTTATTTTGGTTGTTGACAACGAAAATCGGTAGCTATAAGTATCCGGCGTTCACCACCTACAATCGACTATAACGGAAAGAGTGAGCTCACTCTTCCCAACGATAACAAAATTCCGTGCGCTAAAAGTTTGAGAGGGCACATCCATTGATTTATATCGATGACGTAGATCATATCTAATGCACTATGTACCTAGGTTAGTTTGTGAGTTTAGGTTAGTTGGGTTTTGTACTAGCCCAAATTTCGGTAGGCAGTAGACTGAAACACTAGAAAATCTGAAACCAGTAGAGAAATAAAATTCCATAATAAATAAAGAAAAAATCGTACTTATTAGGTATAAGTGTCACTATTTTGAGCAATTTCAAAAACCTATGGTCGACTATAAATTCTAGAAATAAGTTCACAATAAGTTCTATATAAACCTTACCTTATCTTACCTACTCGCCAAAGTACTTTACGTCGTGATCGCTCCTAAATTACAGTAACATGGCTCGCTTTCGGCTTACATCCATTCTGTACAACCCGATTTTTTTATTAGCAAAGGTAACACTCAGCCCCAAAACTCAATTTCCCGCCATTATCAATGTCAACAAAAACCTATCCAATAATTTGTCCCCTTTTCGCGCCCTCCCTTGTTCTGCAAATAAACTCTATACAGTTGCACATCCCTTATCTAATTTCAATTGAGTACCACCCCTATTTATCAACAATATTATTATTTTTATGAACACGCTACTCAAAAGAATATAATTTTAATTAAACCGGTTTAACGCGCATCGTCATGCCTCGTCGAATTAAAAAGTAAAAAAAATTAAATTAAAATTAAAAATAAAACCTACACAGGAGCTTTGACAAAGAAGTCTTTATGTGACGAAACGGGGACTGAACGCCCGCGATTATCAACCGACGCCATTGTGTTCGAAATTTGATTGTTGCCTAGTGATGTTCGGGAGTCGATGTATCACTTATCTGTTATTATGGGTAAAGAATTAATTTACACAACAAATTAAATGGTTTATTAATTTAGAAAAGAAAACTGGAAAAAGAAGTTGCTACTATTACTTATCTAATCTCTCGGATTTTATACGACAACATACGTAACTTAAATAAAATAAACAAGGGTCTAAATCAAAATTGTGTACAAATTATAACGTTGAAATATCGAACCAAACAATTACGTAAATATGTGTTTCAGATTATGTGTTTGTTTGTCACATCGATAGGCTTTAAGTATTAAGTGAATTTTATGGAACAATTTTAATTTGAAAAATATATAATTATTCCCACATTTACACTTTCGCTATCATTAGGAAATAACTTAATCATGTTATTTACCTTCAAAAATTCAAAAATCCCTTAGACGAGTATTGTAGTTAGTATTTATGCCGTCAAAATTCATTATTCCGTCTTGGGTCTTGTAGGCATCAATTCAATGTTTGGCGTGACGAACCTGGTTTTATCCCTCGTATCTACTTAGGCCTGCATTAAAACACTCGCTTGAATACTTACACGTTCAATGATGTGAACTAAATAAACAAACACATTTGCAGATGTGTTAAATACGTAAGCAACCAATTAGGGGCAGTAGTGAAGGAAACTCTGACTGAATCATCGATAAGTGTCACTTCACTAATCGCTTCGTTAAGCAGTTGGTAGCACCCAAACGTCATCTTTCGTTACGCACTCTTTTTTTCTTAATTATCAACGATTGTTACAGCACATTTTTTCACAATATTACCACTAAAAGGATTGAATGGCTTATAATTGGGTGTAATTTGAGCACACTTTGTTGTGAGCTGAGCGATGGTGGGTTTTAAAAAGCCACGATTTATTAAGGCTGGTAACACTGAGGCAGCCATTTTGAAACGTTAGTGATGTGATAGGTAGTTAGACGAGTGATTTACAATGTCGAGGTCTCTACTCCAAGAATTATGATTAATTAAATTGAGTTATAGTTGTAACAGAAGTCAGTTAGATCAACGTCCAATTATACGTGGATAGTTAAGTGCTGAGTTATTTAAATTCTTTAAGAGGTAATAATTAACTGGGTTTTACAAGATGAGCGTATAGTCTTGCTGTAAAATAATGGAACAAACTTTTTTTGTTATTTTTAAGTATAGGTTAGATATTTGCGCCTGACGCTTCGCACTACGCCTGTGTAAACAACACAGTGTGAAGCAGCATTTAAACATGGAAAAGTTCAAATCACTGCCTACCATGGCACTGCGCTTATTACCAGGAGACATATTTATGATGATTTATCTCTTCGTTCAGTAGTTTGTATCGAAACATCGCCTTTCATACTATATAACACAGTAATGTTTGCACATTCTCGCTTTTCGGTATAATAACTAGCAAATACATTGGTGGACAATTATGGTATTAGCAAAGGTATCTAGTTTCCTAGTCATACGGAGCCCATTAAAAATATCATCAGGTGCCATGCCATTAAAGTGACTGTGTCTTTTATTGTTTTATTATGCTTTTTACTAAAATACTTTAATAGCTTGTTCAAAAACAATGTATTGAAAGATATACACATATTTATGATAATATCTAGCCAGCAGATTGCCAGGTTGCCAGATTCTGGCAACATCTTAATATCATTTTCAGTATTTTATATACTTATTGAGTGTCCTAGGTGTAAAAAAAAATACCCAAAACTTATGTCACGCTCAGTTACCGTTTAATTTAATAGCATCGAATAGTAATAAATCTAATGAAGGCAACTTATTTTAATCGATGACCAGCGATTTTAATTCATCGCGAGTGATTGGCTTCACTATCGGACCATAGATAAATACATTTTGTTTTATTTGGAGTTCCGTTGGGAAATGTAGAGTACGCGACACCAACCAAAACCCAGCGAAAATTATCCTGATAGGTACTATGTATTTAGGTATTAATATGTGTATTACATCTGATCTTAATAGGTATAATTACATATACATATAAATTACGCATCACGTTGTTTGTCCGCGATCTTCTCCTAAACTACTAAATCGATTTTAACCAAATTTGGATACCGTATGCAGTTTGACCCAACTTGAAAGATAGTATAGTTTTTATTTCGATTAATAGTCTTTAAATGAAAATATGCGAGCGAGGCTGGAGTGGGCCACTAGTAGTGTTTATATGATATTCTACCAGCTATTATTACTAGATAGCTAGTAGTACTAGCTATACTAGATAGCTAGTAGTACTAGCTATCTGCTTATATTTATGAGTCAAATGTTGTCGTTTGTTTTGTTTTCACCATATGGTCAAGATCCTACTAATATTCAGGATATCATCATCAGTCGCAAGACGTCCATTGCTGAACATAGACCTCCCTTTAGATTTCCACAACGAACGATCCTGTGCAATCTGCAATCTGTGTTTCTAGCGACCTTTGTGAGGTCATCTGTCCATCTATAACTACTATGTCTACTCTATCTAAGTATACTAATATTATCGACACGAAGTTTTGTGGATTCATAACATTGTTTTTTTGTTACCACTTCTGACTACTTCTATTGTTACGAATAAAGATTCAAGATGAAGTAAATTAACTGGAGTTACAGATATGCTCCTATTTATCGCATTAAAGATAGTAATTGTGAAACGGTTACACAGCAGAGTGCAGTTACTTTCTAAACAATTTTTAATTGACGTGTAAATTATATGTTTTTTTATGCACAATAGACTTTGAATTTATTAGAAAAGAACCCTTCAGTTAATGGCGTCTTCACTCTTGACATTTCGTTCGGAGTTCATCGTGCGATGACCTCGTCCCGTCTTAATTACACCAATTATTTTATGTGTTTTATTATAATTTATCAGTTTGTTTGTTAGCTTCAATATTTTTTCCACAGATTTATCTGTGAATTATTAGATTTCTTCGAACGCCCATAAAATTATGGCAATAAAACAGATTTTTTATTAGTGAGGTGACACGTTACGTTTTGGGTTATCTGGTTTGATAGTGATGTTTATTTGGGCCTAGTATTGTACAATTTGATTTAGAACGGGCACGATAACTTTGTAATAAGTATCAAACTGTAATTATTGGCTGTATCTGAACCAAACATAGGAACTTTGCGTTGTCTATGTATTTCAAAGCTTACGCGAGCAGCCGATTAAATGTTCCCACTCGGGGTCTTGTCTCGCAAAGGTAGAGTCCAGTCCATAATCCAACCGAATGCAACCATACCAACCAAAAGGTCGAATTCAACCATAAAGAATATTTTATCTATTCTCAATTTTACCACTGATTTTAGCATCACACAAAGATTATATAAAATAAAATATTTTTGTAAGAGTATCAAATATAATGGTTAATTTTGTAGATATAATTTGTGTATTATTTAAAAAACGTGTTATTATTTAGCACTGCTTCTCTATTTAAATTATAAATGTGCGAAATTTCATACTCCATGCAACTTTCGTACGAAAGGCACTTACAATGTTTTTATTTCACGTACTTCGATAATGTCACCATATCTCCATCATCAGTAGGTACACTTATACTACAAGTATACTTTCACAAATACTTTCAAACGTTTTGAATTCTGGAGGGGCGGGCCATGTTATCATAGTAAATCTCTACCAACTTAACAAAAAAACAAAAACGTTATTTTTTTATTTCCCATCACCATGGATTAAAACTTTCATTAAACTTGGTGTTACCAGTATTATAATAATCTCTTCACTGCATAATAATCTACAATCCCGTATTGCAGTTATTCTTATTGTTTTATCGAAAGGGTAATAATTAAAATGCATTCAATTCCGCGCGCGACGATAAGCTCGTCTCTCAACACGCGAAGTTCGCATTTGCGACCACACGACACCTTTTTATTAAATTGTCATTAAATTGCGATTATAAACCTTAATACTAGTCATTCAAACATGTTTCTTCTACAATAAATAAATGTAATGATAAACATACAAATTACGGCTGGTCTAGTCGGGAGAACGGCGATTGCCGATTTGAAGCCGATTCGAATTTCACGTGCACCACTGTCTTTCCGACGTTGTGTGTAATTCCGCTTACTTAGAAACGGTGAAGGAAAATATCACGAAGAAATCGGCATGTACCGATATAAACTTATAATATAAGTCTGGGATAACAATTTGTATCCCGAGAAAATGTAGTAATGTGTAAACATTACTGTGTTCCGGTTTGAAGGGCAATGTTTCCAGGGAAATTACAGGGCTTAGAGATATAACTTTTTAGATCTCTGGGTGACGAGCGCAGTGCAGTGCTAGGTAATGATTTGGACTTTTCATGTTCGAATAGCTGCGTGTCACTGTGGTGTTATGTGGCAGGCATGTTGCTTACCATCAGGCTCATGTCCTGACCGTCTCGTAACTATTAAAAAAAAAAGAACGGGAACGGGAACTAAGCGGATAAAACTAGTGGGCGCTGCTAGTAATATATTATTTCACTTTAACATATCATGTCACTTATATTCACCAAATAACTCAATTTATCATAATGTTATTTTACAAACTCTACACTCTATAATTTAGCAAAGTGATATTAAATTACTGTACCTTAGGCGGTACCAAGCTGTAACCTAAATATAGTGTCTGTAATTCACTAACAAAAGTGACGTAGCTTTGTGTACGTAGGTACATATAGGTACATATTAAGGCGCGTGTGTCAGTGTGTGTGCACATTTTAGCTAAGTGCTCGCCAGCATTTCTGTACATTTTAGACGTTATTTTACGTTTGTAGTCTTTGGCATAATAGATGAGAGATATCATTTTAGTTTGCAGTCCTATGGTGAACTAGTTCAGTCTTTTAGTTCAATTATTTTTGAATATATCAGTGGTATGTTTTCTTTCAATTTTTTTTTGAATTATTTTTGTTTTTGACGTGACAACGTCTTATAAATTGGTTTGCCGGGTGACACTTCAAGAAACTGCGTTACGCTCCGCTCACGTTATGCACTCACAACGAGAGCGAGTGAGAGGCACGCGTCCCTTCCACTCGGGCATGGTTAGCCCGCCTAAGAGCGAGAGAGACAGACATAAAAAGTGAAAGGCACGCGTCCCTTCCGTAAAATTATTTTACCACTCAAAGTCGTTGTCACGTAAAACTTTCGCCCGTATACCGACTTTACAGGCAACCAATTTTTTTAGAGCACCTACTTTTGTGAGCTGTAATTGTGATGGACACGTTTTGTGCTAGCCATTATACTCGTACCTACTCGTATGGCGTGATCTTTATTAGGTTTGTTCTTTAATTATTAAATTCTTTTATTCAGAGTTCATTATTTAATCGAGTCACTCGGAATTGTTTTTTTTTTAGTGTTTGTTTAGAGTAAGTACGAGTATGATATAGTTAAACTTAAATCAATATACTGCCATTACCGACGAATTATTTCGCATAATTCACTTAAACTAGTGCTGTTTTGACAAGTCTTTTGCGAACTAATCAAAACTAAAATTTCCGCGTAGCTTTACTGGTGTATTGTTCTTTGACACTAAATAACTTTGTTTATGAAAAGTGTAGTTCAAAATATTTGCCAAACAATTTGTTTAGTCTAATTTAGAGATGGAACAAGCAGAAGTGCAGTAATCACACACACTAACGTAGGTACTTCGAATATACAGTCTGTTACGAGGCCTACACACGATAGTTTTGAATCCAGTCCCATTATGCCTCTACGAATGTAATAAACAGAATAACGATAATATCTCAATTTTAATGTCCCTGTGGCACCCGTAATTGATATACTTCGGTTATAAACGCCACTTAATCCTGACATATGAAAGATTGCTTGTGTAAAACGTTCTAGAGGCCTGACTAAAATGGTGCCGTACAATTATAATGTCATTAGCAAATGTCAAGAAATGGACGCTCGGGCAAGGTTAGTGCGGTCGCCACCCACGGAACTTAAGGGAAGTGATTATTCGGACATATTAGTATTTGACGGTTTTTTTAATGTTTTGTTATTGTTGGTCAATGGTTTGGATTGTGCATAGTTTTTTTTTACTTCGTCTTTATAGATAAAATAAGCAATGAAAGCGATAAGCTACTAACTCATGTGTTTTTTCGTTTTTGTGCACATCTTGTAACATTGCTAACATTAAGTTACGATAGTTATTGTCTTATTTATTCTTTATACCTACAACTAAACAAAATAGAAGGGCTTGTTTATAACATCAAAATAACCGATTTTACTACTTGCATATGAATGTATAGACGGTACATAGGTATACCTACCAAAATATTTTTCTTCTGCCTGTTTTTCTGTTTGTTTGGGCTAATGACGAACGTGTGCGAAATGGCTAGACTAATTATGACGGGAGTTTTACTACTAGATAAGTAGCTAATATGCTAATGCATAATTTAAACTACTGTCACCCGGTGAAAATAAAAATGATTCCGCGAAATAAAGTAAAAAACCTTAAACGAGCGCAAAACCACGGGCACAGTCAGTATTAATTTGTAAGATAAATTATCTTATATCTCCGGGTGACGAACGCAGTTGAGTGATTTGGTTGTTTTATATTAAAATAGCTGATTCTCTACTAGCTGATCTCATTTACGAGCGTGACGCTTGAGCTCAATGAAGGATTTTCCAGAAGCAAAAAGACTTGTCAAAGATTGTTCTCAATATTGTCAAGTGTGGCACCACTATTGGTTTTTGTGAAATTTCTCTAACAAAATAAAACAGTGGCGTCAACTACGGTGAAATTGGGAACTGTATTTGACAGGTCTTTTTACGTCTCAAAAACGCCCCATTCACAGCCCTTGATAAATTTGTGCGCCAAAAGAAGTTTTCCCTTCAAAAATGAATAAATTAAACAATCAAGTAAGAAGCAAAATTAAGGCATGTATCTAGATTCTTAAAACATGTCAGACTAACATCCCCTTAACCGCTTCGAACTGGCGTGAAAGAGACGCTACACGGTGACGTCATATAATGAGGATTCTATTAACCTTTACGAGTATTAAAATGTGTGGAGGTAATTTTAACCGATCAAGAGGCCATTACGGCTTCTAGGAATTAAAGTAATTGCCATTATATTACCGTAATTCATTCAAAATGGATTAACATCTATTCATTTATCCTAAGAATGTGTTGACAATGAGATGTTTTTGAAATGACAGGTATAACAGTTTGACAGATACCCTTATAAGCAGTGAGGGTGCCTGTGTGTCTGACACATGAGGCATGACTGAATTTGTGTATTTTTTAGATATACTCTTACTGCACTATATATGTTACACTATTACAATACTACAAGTTAGATGAGTAAACGTTTTTATTCATCATCATCATCAGCCGCAAGACGTCCACTGCTAAACATAGGCCTAGATTTCCACAACGATCGGTCCTGCGCAACCTGCAACCAGCGGTTTCCAACGACCTTTGTGAAGTCATCTGTCCATCTAGTGGGAGGCCGTCCAACACTGCGTCTTTTGGTTCGTGGTCGCCACTCGAGAAACTTTCTTCCCCATCGGTTGTCAGTTCTTCGAGCGATGTGGTCTGCCCATTGCCACTTCAATTGACTTGTTTTTATTCAATTAGTTTAAAATACATAAAAAAAATTAACCTAATTTTATATAATAAAATAATTTAAATCGCGAAATCCTGCGTAGTATTTTCAATATGGACCCTATTCGCGAGTTTTGTAGTGGTACGACTCTTTACAGAGTCCACTTGGGGAAGTATTACACTTTTGCCAGTTATCAGTAGTGGAAAAAATTACTGTGCCGGTATGAAGGGCAATGTTTTCAATGAAATTACAAGGCATAGAGATGAAACCTCTTACATCTCTGGGTGACGAGCGCAGTGCAGTGCTAGGTAATGATTTAGCGTCTTCATGTTCCGATAGCTGCGTGTCACTGTGCAGTTATGTACAGGCATGTTGCCGAGTGGCGTATTATTGGAGAGGCCTATGTCCAGCAGTAGACGAATGTGAACTGATTATGATAATGATGTTGCTTACCATCAGGTATATGTCCTGCTTGTCTTGTCACTGTTAGTATAAAAAAGTTATGTATACTAGACATTTTTATGTTTTTCACTTATATCAATAATTATTTATACTTGTATCATGACTTAAGCATCAACGCGTCTGGATGGCCTTTAGCTAAATGCAGAAATGCAGGCAACAGAGTTGACGAGGAGCAACAGAGACATTTTTGAGGTTATTGTGGAAAAAATGTATTTTTAGTCAAGTAACTTCTCAACTGATATTTTTTAGCGTCTTCATTGACGTACAGCTAAGATAAAAAATAGGAATAGCTATTTTAGGTATAAAACGTACTTTACCAGACTATAATATTAATTCGAATTCAAATTATATCTTTATCCCTTTAGTTCCTACCATGTGATTTATGCAACAAATATCCAAATTTTATCATTAATGTATAATATTAGTTAGATTTTCGAATGCAAGAAAACTTAAAGAATCCAAAATTAAATTAAGAATTTATTTATTGCTATACTGTGTTTACAAAGATCTTATAGTAGTAGCTTAAACGTACAAACAGTGTGCCCAATTACGGACGTGCAATGCAAATCAAACAACTTTCATTCGTAAAAAACAAAGTTAAATAAATAGGATTACTTAACAAAACGCCCTTCATTATAACTGAATATTAACCAATCATTAACCATGTTTGAAACTTAACCAACTTTAACCAGTTATTAAACTTATTAACTCCGTTCGAAAACTGACCGACCAACGCAAACTGAAGAACAATTTACTCTTCTCTCCTCTATAATTTGTGGTCTTTCATTACCTCATATTTTTCGACGTGTACACCGTACATTACTACCAACTTATCGGTACAACGGCCAAAATCGGAACTACTGTTACGAGTATTAAATTTAATAACATAGTTGTCTGATTTCGTAATAGACGGCAACAGTTTACGATCGTGGCGCCATTGGTACGTTCTACGGATAAGTTGGTAGTACTGTAAGTGGATGATGGATGGATGTGTGTATGTGTGTGTGGACTCTGAGCGGTCGTTTAGCAGTAATCTTTGTTTAATTTAATTTTAATAGTAGGACGTCTTGGCAAGGATACGTCGTGCACATTTTCAAAGTTGTTCTTTATTTAAATGTTAATCGTTAAATTTTAAATGTTTTCGAAAGAATGCGTACACAACACACAACGTACAACGGTCTACTAGATGTTTCCATTGCTGGGACTTCGGGCCTTCTCTCGCAAGGAGAGAGTCATTGTAAGATTTTACCACACTAGCCCAGTGCAGCTTGAAATCGAGTTCAAACAAAACAAAGGTGTGTGCTTAAGACCGCACGGGAGAAGCGAAAACTAAATTGAGAAATAACTATTAAAACTATCGAATAATTTTATAAATCCTACTAATATTATAAATGTCAATGTATGGATGTTTGTTGCTCAATCACGTCGCAACGTATGAACGGATCGGCTTAAAATTTTGCGCACAGTTAGATTATAGTCCACAGTAAGTTATTAAACCTATATATTTTAACGGAAAATAACGAGAACGACGGGAACAGGAACTATGCGGGCAAAACCGCGAGGCACTGCTAGTAATATTATAGAACCACTAGCGGCCGGTCCAGCTTCGCTCGGATAATAACCTAGATACCTACCTAGACTACAGCGCCATCTGCCGGGCTGATTTGTGCATCTGAAATAGAGTGAAAACATTTGATATTTACAAAAAAGACGGTAATTGATTACCTATCGAGCGGGATGAAAAATGATTAAAGTACTAAAATGGCCATAAAAAAATAGGAGTTGGTGATAAAAGGGTAAAAATTTAGGGGGTTTTTTATGCCACATTATAAAAAAATAAAAATAAAATTTTGTTAAAAACAAAACAATTTTTTTAAGGGTGAACAACCCTTATCAATAAAGGGTGTGAAACATTGATATTGGCCGATTCTCAGACCTACTCAATATGCTCACAAAATTTCATGAAAATCGGCCAAGCCGTTTCGGAGGAGTTTAACCACAAACACCGCGACACGAGATTTTTTAGATTTATCAACTGTTATCCTGAGTAGTCATGATGAGATGTTTGGTCTTCCAGGTCCAGACATCCCCGGGTTCCTGCTGCAGCCGTTCCGGAAGCCCAAGCGCATCAGAACAGCCTTCTCCCCGTCACAACTCCTCAAACTCGAGCACGCGTTCGAGAAGAACCACTACGTGGTGGGGGCTGAGAGGAAGCAGTTGGCACAAGCCCTTAGCTTGACTGAGACACAGGTATGGTACACTATATCCAGTACAATATCACCTTCCCTTTAGACCAGGGGTTCCCAAACTAATTTTGTCTGCTGCCCACTTTGAGAAGAAATGATTTTTTAGCGCCTCAACTTTTTCACATAGGTACATAAAAACCACTGTAACTTTAAATTAAATTAATGAGTTATTGTGAGCGCTATTTTAGAGGAGATTAAACGTTCGTTCTATACAAGACCTTTACCTTTAGAGTTTTTATAACCCGCAACTTGAGACCTGAACCCAGGTTTTAGTTTCTGGGTCTCTTACCGCCCTGTAGGCCCACAAGGAGGCGTTATCGCCCACTTTGGCAAAGGCTGCTTTAGATACTACCATGTATCTATATAATTTGGTGAATGTGTTGTCTGCAAGAAAACTATTTGAGTGCATTCAATGACATCACTAAAAATTAGCTCTTTAATCTATTTGTTCTAGCTAATCTCTTAAACGGATGAGCGCATTTTAACCAGACTTTCAGTGGTAGATAGTTGTTGTTATGGAAAATAACTTGGGCTACTTTTATAAAAGAAAAAAGCGCAAGATAAGGCACGGGTTACAGCGGGAAGCAGCTGGTTTAATTTACATTTACACCTGGTTTAAAAATACTTTCAGAGACAGACAGATGAAGCGTTTGAATATCTTTATTTAAATCTGTCAATAAAAAGCAAGGACCCAGGTCTGCGTTGAAAAAGTGATCCACTTAGGAGGTTTTCCTTTGAGCTATGGATCCTTAAAACAGCCATATTTAGCTCAATATGTTTATGAAAAACATCACACAGATTGTTTATGATCCATTATCTTACAAAGTGTACCCCAATTAAGAAAATGATGTTAATTTTATGAAATATCGCGAAATAACTCCCGATTACCGCTTATCTGTAATATTTTATAGTAATGACGCGTTCACTTGGCCTTTGGATTTAATTAGCGCTATAGTTATCTTCTGGAATACAATTTGACGTAAATTACGTTTAATCGACTGTTTGTTCATTAACCGGCGTACATCACATTGTCATGGAAGTAAGTAATAAGTGCTACGTGTAATACTTATTACTTCCATGCATGTTGTACTTGTGGCTCATGAGCGCCAAATATCTGTAAAAAATTTAAGCTATTTTTTTTTTCGATAATAGTGTCGCACTTGACGGAAAGCTTGCCTGATAGTACGCCAGAATACAGCCCATGAGAGAGTGTATCTAGTAAATTTAGATAGAATCAAAATTAGCGTGCTCTAGCAAATTTCCAGGATATTGATTCACTCTAAACTTGAAGACACCCAGACCATGCGACCCAGTCTGACGTTTCGCAACGTTTGTCTCTTTTCGTCTGTTTTGTTTCCTGAAAATGTTCGCAACGGTACTTAGAGATTTCATTTCAAAACATGACTTTACATAATTTATTTTCACGGAAAAACAAAAACAGACTTTAATTTAAAATTAAATTCTTTAATAAAATTTCCTAATTAAATTCAATTTAATAAAATTAAAAAAAAAAGTTAAATAAATTCGACAAAATTTCATAAGAAGCCTAAGTGATCTAGATATTTTTTAGACCAATGAAGGTTTAATTTAAAGTAATCAAGATTGAATAAGTCCACTATCAGTTAGAAGCGTGCCTATCATGCTGCCTGCATTACCACGCTAAATAGCAGTGTTTATACTTTGAACCAAAACGCCAGCAAGTATCTTGGTCATAAAATGAGATGAGTTTCCGGCACCGACAGGCTCGATATGGATATTGATATGATATTGTGTAAAGCAGTAATCATTCAGTTAAACGGAAAACAGTTGCGCTGTGGAAATCGATGCAACATTATTGCAATAAGCAATTAGCGGTATTAGTGGCTAATCACAGCTAATGATTGAAAATACTCGCCGAAACTAGGTCGCTGCGCCTGGAACCGACCACACCTAGCCTCTCGTACCGACAGCAACACACATAACTAGACTTCATCATCATAATCAGCCCACGTTCGTCCACTGCTGGACATAGGCCTCTACAATTATTATTGTACCACTCAGCCCGATCCTCAGCTTTACGTTTCCTACCAACTGGTGGCAGCCTTCCGTAAATCGTCACTCCACCTAGTCTCAGGGCGTCCTACACTACGTTTGCCAATTCGTGGTCTCCACTCCAGAACTCGTCGCCCCAACGGTTATCGGTTCTGCGACAGATATGACCAGCCAACTGCCACTTCAGCTTGCTGATGCGCTGAGCTATGGTGACTTTGGTTCTCTGACGGATGACTTCATCACGAATACAATCTCTCAGAGAAACTCCAAGCATAGCTCTTTCATTACCTAGTAATTAGACTTACCAGAACAGAATTTGGCATAAGTAAGTTAACTTATGACAAATTCTGTTCTTTTTGGTACTTTGCATAAAGAAAAAATGTATATCTAAGATACATACAATTAATTTGCTGTCCGTACACCACACACGCTACTGACTAATGGTGCAGTTATTATGAAGGTAGTTTAGCATTTTTCCCGAGTTGCGTGCAATTAGGCGCGGTCGATATTTAGCCGATTTCATTGTTTTGGTGAGCAGGTTGCATCAGCTGTTAAACTGCTATACATATTACTGATAAATATATTACATACCTATAGGTATATCATCATCCTCATCATCATAATCAGTCTACGCTCTTCCACTGACATAGGCATCTCCAATAATAATACGCCACTCATCCCGTTCTTGGACTTTACGTTTCCTGAATGACCATGAACGACCATGGCCATTGGCCATCTAGAAATGCATCAACATTTCCCATTGGTTGGCACATTTCTAGATGGCCATGCTCATGGCCACGCCATCAGGTTTCACCAGCGTAGTTTCTGAGGTAAGCTAGCACATTCTGAGTTTTAAGTTGGTTTTTAATTCTATCGGCAGTTCCTATGACTGCCGCTTTTTTAGTCCCAGCCGTGGGAATATAAATTGGGCTGCTTATGCTGATCTAAAATATATTTATAATAATCTCAATTAAATTACTTTTTTAAATCGAATTACGCATTTATAGTGCAGTGTGAGTTTAATATAGTATCGTTAAATTAGTAAGTTATTACGTGTGCGAACCTTCATGGTTGGGTTACCGCGAAACACATGAGGCGTTTTTATTTAAGCGAACTATATTTTCTTCTAATTTTTTTTTTATAATCTAGCGTGACGAGATGAGCAAGACATGCGCCTGATGTTAAGCTGCTCATAACAGTCAAGTGTCACGCAGCTATTTGAACATGAAGAGTCTAAATCACTGCCTAGCACTGCACTGCGCTTGTCATACGGAGATATAAGACAGTCACACTTTATGAATGCTACAAATTAGTTATTATAACTGCCGTGACGAGTTAAAAAATATTAGGTAGTTAACAAATCTTATACAGTACAGTTACAGTTAGGGTTGCGATCTCTAAAGTTTGGGAACCAGGACAAGACTCGTGAAAACCCCGGATTTTCCTGAGTTTAGAGCCCAAAACCGAGACATGTCAACAGATATTTTTTTACTCATAACTTTCTTACCACGTCTTACATTGAGACAATATAATAAGATTTTTCAACCAGATATACGAGTATTAAACCCGAACTATGATAATGCGAAGTCCGGCCCGGACGCTTCCCGGACGCCCTCTGAACTAGGACAAATCCGGGAAAACCCGGACGGATGGCAACCTTAGTTACAGTACACAAGACTGCATAACAGTCTTTGTAGTTACCTTGCCTAGAAGCTTAGTAGTCAGTAACTTGATTGAACGTAAAGTTTCTCTCACATCAATCTCCCAACTCCGAACTAGCATTCCAACTACTTGAAGTGTATCAGCGAGTTAGCAGTTTCTCGCCATATCGAGCCATACGCCAGGCTAGGAATTCCCAGTCTTATGTATGGCATTCATTAAAACAAGCTCCGAATTATAATTCTTGAATACAGGGCTGGATTTAATATATAGGGGCCCTTGAATGCCTGGGGCCACTATTTTCAGTTATCTGACTTCCATAATATAATACAATTATCTTTGTACCTTTTTCCGGTTTGAAGGCCAGTGTTTCAAGCGAAAAAAACAAGTCATTAAATTTGATCCGTTTCCCTGTTATTGATTAAGATAAAATGTAAATTGCGTGACTGCAGTATTATGATGACATGGTGCTAGTCTGATGATGGAGCTGGAAGTTTGCCATAAGAACTAGGTACTTAAACGACACAGCCCAATCAAATTCGGACTCCTTTGATTTTTCTTGACGAGTTCTTTCCTGCTACGAGTATATAGTAAGTAGCCAGAGTCTGGTGACAAAGTTGAAAGATGTTCTTTAACTTTTCCGTTCATTTTTTTATTAACATGTATTGAAAGTTTGTTTTAAAAAGATTTTGTTTTTATAGATTTTTTCTATTTAATCTTTTTAATCTTTGAAAAGAGTTGGCAATCATAGAGATAGCTTCCGTATGCTTTTACATAATGCTCTACAGTCGCGCCACTATCCCTCTCCGCTACGGATCTATTCTTTATGGGGCCCTCAGGGTTCTTTACATCGTGTACAGTCCGTCCCTGTTTATGTGTAAAATAAATAAGGAACAATGAGCTTGTTTTCCCTGTATGTGAAGTTGTGTTAAGCAGTTAACGTTGTTATATTATGCGTTTGACCACATATTGTACGGCAATTACCACAGCAAAACCATCAAAACAAGACCACGTTATTCATATAAAACATAATGTTTATATTTGTATGTACATGCAATACCTCGCGGGTTTACCCGCGTAGTTTTAGTGTTATTATCCCGTGATAAAAAGTAGCCTAAGTGTTATTCCAGACACAAAACTGGCAAATAATTTAAAAGTGAAATTGGGAAAGCAAAATTGGGCGGGAAAAATTAAATAAGGGCGTCAAATGTTTATATCCGCTACTGAGTGAGCGCACACCCAGTTACTGCACCTGTAGGCTATTTTTTATTATGAAAAAGTTAGTGATTACTTTAAGACTAAGAGCAAAACTTGACCTTTATCTATGTACTCCTAAATGCTCCAAGAGGAAGTCTTCCATTAATAATTTCTTCTTTACTATCCTACGGTTGCCTCGCTCTTCGCTCTTAACGATATAGTCGCCAATTGATACTTTATTCTATGGCTACTCTGTATTATTGCCATTTTTCTTTGTAATTTAAATGTGTGCAATAAAGAGTCTATCATCTATTCTCTAGAAAGTTTTAGTAATTGTGTGAAAAAGTCAACACCACTTTTGCAACAACGTAAAAAACAAAATGGCGGCTGGTGACGCAACCAAAGCTTTTAAAATGCTCTCGCGATTGATTAATAAAATACGTTATCTAAGTAGATACATAACAAAATGAATTCAAATCATTTTCAATTACCTAAATTGCTTAATTTCGTCAATTAATATAAGACTAAGTGGACAAATTGCTTGACATTTGAGCAGAATGCTTAATTAAGTAATCAAGTTATCTGGTATACTTAGAATAAACGCTTTGCTTAAATTGATCAAAGTTATTTAAATTATGCATATTTCAATAATTTTGTTTTGCACTTTTGACGTTCCTAGATTTATATACATGGCTAATTTTACTACCAACTTCCTTGGCTTGGAACTCAGAACCTACATATTTATGTATCATAACTATTTATTCGAATTAGGAAAATGTGAAAATCTGTTATTTTATGTAGATATCCTGTTAATATTACAACATGTGAAAGTTTGGACGTTTCTTGCTCAATCACGTCGGAACTTTCCAACATACTAAAAAGACCCGCTACTGCCATCTACAACGTAATGTGCAACTATTTATTCATCTTCTGTATTGACCTCAAAAATTTACTTGAAATCCTACTAATTTTGATACATAAATGTTTGGATGTTTTTGGCTTGATCGCGTCGGAACGTATGAATGAATCGGGCTCACTTTTAGCTAAAAAAATTTACCGCCACGGATTCCTAGGCTTTTTTTAACATATTATACATTATTTTCTTTTGGTTATATTTCCTATGTCTAATGAAGGAAGACTTAAATTTATGGGCTCACATTTAGAACACAGTTAGGTTGTAGAATAAATAATAAATAAATATTGGTGGACAATTCACACACAACACCATCTGACCCCAAACTAAGCAAAGCTTGTAAAATGGCGGCCAGATAGCTGATATAATACTTATATAGTTCTAAATACATACTTATTATACATAGAAACACCCAGACACAGTGCAAATATTTAAATTCATCACACCAATATTTGCACTGGGTGGGAATCGAACCTACGACCCTCGGCGTCGCAGGCAGAGTTACTACCCACTAAGCCACGAATGGAAGAATACATAGGCTACTTTTATCCCGAAAAAAAAACGTGAACGTGAACTACGTGGGTAAAACCGCATGCGAGTAGTTTCTATTTGAAGTGTTCAGATAATAGTGCAAGTAGTCCACACTGCAAGTAGTAAGTCTTATGGAAATAAGTAGGCACATTACACACACGCATATTAATTGAAACATGACTTAGAACAGTTAAACATCCTTAAATCCCGTCATTAAATCCTCATTAGCGTTATCTATTTCTCTAATCAAAATAAAGGCAAACGCAAAAAAGCTTAGCACATCACTAGCGCTAAGAAATAAACCAACTGATACAAAAACGTCTTTTCGCTTCATGCAACAATGACGCAGTTAGTAAAAGCGTTAGTTTGTTCGCATTGTATAAAACGATTTATTGATCCTATTTCCTACTAAGATTATAAATGTCAATGTGGGGATGTTTGTTGCTCAATCACGTCGTAAATCTAAAAAAGACAATCAAGAAATGTAAAAATTAAAAAAAAAAACCGTGTTAAAATAAGAACAGTCATATCAAAATTTATAAGTCAGAATTTGATAGATCTCACTTTGGAAACTACTCGTAACTAGGTGAAACCAGGCGTGGGACAAGGGCGTGGCCATGACTATGCCAATGGCCGTGGTCCCGAGTTTACCCGAAGATTTCTATCATTTACGAACGCTTGAGTTTAATTCACAGCCCCCGAAAAACCAGCGAAAAAAACAGTACTGCTACAAAAGATGTTTTCTAAGAATAAAGTAAAATCCCACAATCAGACATCCACGAAAAACGCCATACAAAATGAGGAGAAAACATTTAATATTGTGTAAACAGAAGAAATACACACGCTTTATTTCATTCTGACGGGTAAACTCAACTCGCTATACCTCCGTCACGGACTTGTACGTACAAACGCCAGTTTTTGTTATCCATTACACTCGCACACCGTATTAAAGACATTAACATATGGAATTAGCGAGTAATGAGGCTTGAATCATTCTAATTTATCGGTCTCAATCTATTCTGATCGTCTTTTTTTTTGCTGAATGAGTAACTAAATCTGAACTGATGTGACAGTTTGTCTACTTCAACTTTTTTTTTTGGCTTCCATTCGGTAATGTCCAGCGTTCGAGCATTGGGAGTATCTTTGTTATATTAAGTTCTAAATTCAGGAGATCAGTCTTCCATCTTTCTGTACCACTTATATTTCTGTCAGCTTCCTTGATAAATGTCGGAAATGATGAAACTTGCTACCAAAGAGTTTACATATACTACGTATAGAGTTGGCACAAACGCTTTACACCGAAAGCACGGGTAGCATCTTTCTTGCCTTGTCGCTCTTGTGGAAGCGTCATACTTTTGTCGCGGGACATCACTCTGTTGCTATAGAAAGTATGCATGTCATCTGCTTACGATTGGCACAAAGGAACCGTGCGGAAAATGTAACTCTATACGTAGTACATTCCGCGAGGCATAAGCTGAGCTTTGCATTTGTGTGAGTGTACATGGATAGTGTAGGTGTGACAACCGGCCTTAGGCGCGGCGCCATTCTGTCTCGCCGCGCTCCTGCCTGATTGGTGATCACTCACACTAATGCAAAGCTCAGCCTATACCTCGCGGACAAAATTTCAAGCTCCTGCCTGATTGGTGATCACTCACACTAATGCAAAGCTCAGCTTATACCTCGCGGAGTGTATATGTAAACTCTTTGCTTCCTACTATGTTCCGTCACCGACTTGCTGAAAAATGGCTTGTTTAATCTATTCTCTTCAAAAAAACAAAAAACAACTTGAAATCAAATTCAGGCATTTCACCATATTCAAAAGTAAGCAATGACTATGCATACATCGAGGTATACTTTTGCTGTTTTTTGTTTGTATTTCCAAAACCGCTTTACCGATTTCGATAAAATTTATATGGGACTACCTCTAAACTACGACCTATCAAACAAAAAACGAACCACCAAAATCGATACATAATTGGCGGTGCTAGACAGGCCTATGTCCAGCAGTGGGATAAAGAGGGCCGTGGATGATGATGATGCCATGCTAATACAAATACAAAAATCTTTATTGCTGTTTGCAGGTAAAATAAGGTGATACAAAACATTTAAATAATTCACCCATACAAACTGGCCTCTTCTTCTAGAGGCATACAATATTTCTGGCAACGCAGTTTCCATTGGTCTGAATTTATACAATGATAATAATAGTCAGCTGATAAAGTCTTCTGCTCCTTTTTTCATTTTTAACTTTTAATCGGTTGTATCATATATGTCATCTGATTCATCGTCTATTAATTTGTGGCTTCTATCCCGTGCTATGTTAGTGTTATATGTTTGGTGAGCACAATAATTACGCCGTCTTGTGCTTAGCAGGATGCTGTTATGAACTTAGGATTTAGGATTAATTTAGGAGTGTAGCTGCGTAGAGGCGTAGCAGTAAAGGAGCAGCGAAGCGGGATATGCGCCTGAGTTTGCGATACTGACATGCGTAATATCAATATGAACAGAAATCTAAGAACGAAATATGGACTGGTTCCTGAACAAATAATTTTTGGAACGAAGTTCCTTATCGCGCGTTGTGAAAGGGGGCTAGACGGAAAAAAATCTTACGAAAAGTTGTCACGACACTTTTTGCTATTGTACCCTGTGCGGCGTCGCATGTTTCTCTGTCTGTCTCTCTCTCTCTCTCTCTTATAGAAAGCAAGCCAGATATTTTCATTTCTATTTGGCATTGAACAGTGTGGTGTCGCGACGATTATTTTTGTTGAGTGTATACAGGTTTTTTGTAAATAATAATAAATAATAATAATAATTCCTTCAGACATAACCTAGTAGCCAGGATCATCCACCAGCAACTTGCTCTTCGACACGGCCTTGTCGAGTCCGAGGTGCCGTACTATAAGTACGCACCTCTGCCAGTTCTCGAGAATGGTCGTGCGTTGCTCTACTGGGACCGCTCTATCATCACGGACAGGACTATTGTTGCCAATAAGCCTGATATCGTGCTGGTAGACCGGTCTCAACGTCGGGGCTGTGATCGTCGATATCACCATACCACATGACGAGAACCTCGTGAAAGCTGAGAAGGACAAGCTTAGCAAGTACCTTGACTTGGCTCACGAGGTTACCGCCATGTGGAATGTTGATTCCACGATCATAGTCCCCATAGTGTGTCGGCGAAAAGTCGGCGAAAAGTCTCGACCAACATCTCAAGAGACTTTCGCTAGATGGTTGGATCAAGGGTCAGATGCAGAAGGCGGTCATCCTTGACACAGCGCGCATCGTCAGGAGGTTCCTCACTCTGCAGCCCTAACCACTGGTAGCTTGGGCCCTGCCCCGCTGCTGGCGGCAAACTAGGTTTAAGTTTTTATAATGTTTTTATGTTGTTTTATATATCAATATTGTAAAAACTTAGGCTTAAGAAAAGAAATAAATACGTGAATAATTCCTTCACTAATTAATCGAAAGGAACTTCGTTCCATCCGGGTGTCCCTTGACACCTCTCAAGTTTTTTAATTTAATTCATATGAATTTAATTCTACTAATGCTGTAAACGCGAAAGTTTGTACGTATGGATGTTTGTTACTCTTTCACGTAAAAACTACTGAACGAATGGAACTGAAATTCGGACTATAGATAGATCACAGTTTGGGAAGAATACATAATATGATACTTTTTTATACCGAAAAAAGCGGAAAAGACGGAAACGGAAACTATGTGGGTAAAACCGCGAGGCATTGCTTGTACAACATATTTTCATTTCAAATTAAGAAATAGTAAACCGTTAACGCGGCCAGAAAATCAAATACAGAAACATAATATTTTAATAACATTTGAGAGTTTAAGATAACATTACAAATTTAAGTTTTAAAACCGCTCAATATTACAAAAACATGAAATATATATCATTAGTTGCATTTCTTGATTATTTTTGAAAAACTGAACGACTAGTTCGTACAACAGACCAGGTTTTTGTTAATTGTGTCAGTAAGACTTACCGACAGAATTTAAAAAAGTATAATTTTATATTATTAAGTAAATTACTCGTGCAGCTGGCTGTCAGTACCTTGGAGCTGTGGGTTGTGCAGATTTGATATACTTTGGTGGAAAGGGTGTTTTTTACTATTGGATTTACAAATAAACTCGAAACATAATATTGATTTTAATTGTTAAATTGAAGGGAAATTACAGGTCAGGTTCTTTAGTTTGCAATAATAATAATGGCTAATTTGGAGTAGTTTTTGCAGTGGTAGGACACTTTACAGAGTCCGCCTGGGGAAGTACCACAACCTCTGCCAGTTATCCTATCGCCATTGAATGTACATTGTGTGGTTTGAAGGGCAATATTTCTTGTGAAGTTACAGGGTATGGAGATAATATTAATATCAGGGTGATGTGCGTAGTGCAGTTCTAGGTAATGATTTCGGCTCTTGATGTTTCAATAGGTGCGTGACACTGTGCTGTTATAGGCAGACGTTGCTTACCATCAGGCACATGCCCTGCTTGTCCCATCATTCCATATTATAAAAAAAAACCTTTTGGCTTTGTAATCCCCATCTGTTTATACCTGTATTTATTGTATACACCAGGAATACATTACGACAGACATACAGCTATTAAGATAAAAATGTTTACCATACTTAATTCGATTATTGAGAACTCGATTCTTTCAGTTTTTGTGCGATTTGCGTGATCGGCTGGCGCTCATTACTATAACACTTTAAAATCGATTCGTTCTTCACGATTACTAAAAAAGTGTTATGTTTTAATATTCGATTTGTACATAGAGTTTGGTTGAGTTGTCTTGTAGTGGTAGCATTCTTTGCAGAGTCCGCCTGGGGAAGTACCACACCTTTGTCAGTTATTCTACTGTAAAGCAGTAATGTGCAAAGACACTGTATTCCTATTTTAAGGACAACGTTTTCAGGGAAACTAAGATATGAATCATCTTATAACTTTCGCGAATGGAACACATAATGTTTATATTGTACGGAGCTTAATCACGAATAATTAATTGTTTAAATACCTCGACGTTTCGGCAGCGTTACCACCGCCGTGGTTACGAGAAGACAGTGATAAGTCAACAAGTTTAAAAAAAAAATCGATTTCCTCTTGATGTATGATGATTTTCCTACACCATAAATGCAAGTGATAAACATAAAATAGTATGTTATTTCCTTTGCCTTTTTTTTTCTTTTTTATTTCCTCCTTAGCCCGACTTAAACTAACAAAAAGTTGAAGAAACATAGACTCTATTCTATTAGAATTTCGGTTTAAACTTAGCCCAAACACTACAGGCGCCGGAATACGGGGTTTAAAACTATTTAGTCTTGTTTTAATGGTCAAGTGTTGCCATTAGACTATTTGTTATAATGCTTTTTTTACATCAAAACATGGAGGCAGCGAATAATCATCTCTTGCTTAGAAATCGAATCCTCAGCCCACTTACCTGTGTACAGGTCAGCCCTGCGCTGTTATAGGCTATGTTGCTTACCATCAAGTACATGTCCTGCTCGTCTCGTCAATCTATGCTATAAAAATGCCTCAATATCAATTTAGACAAATATATTGAATAATGGATACGCCTACATATAACACAGACACGTCAAAAATACAAAACCTTTTTAAGGATTTATTTTGCGATGTATATTTAGTCTTAGAAAAACGTAACGTTATCTTCGAGACAGGGGGTAAATCCGCGGGGCGCTGCCTAGTGTCGTGATAAATCTGATCGCCGCAGGGATGCGTGTCGGCTCGGCAGGGCTCCGCCCCTCGCTGGTGTCCGCGGGAGTCAGGCCCGCGCCTGCGCCCTGCTCAACTAATATTTGTTTATGGGGTGGCGGGGTAAGGGATGAAGATGTAGATATCTATAGAGGCACGTCTTTCGCGCAGCATCCCTGAAGACTTTATAGAAAGATACTATACCTAATGTGCTACTTACTCTAAAATCAGAGAAAAAACCTATGCAAGGTAATATTATTATTATTAGAATGGTATAATTTCTATGACAAGGCTTTTTACGGCTGCTTCTAATTAATTGACGAAGCCCCTTTACATCTCCTTTATTAATTTTTTCCGCCTGGGGAAGTACCACACCTTGGCCAGTTATTCTACCTTCAAGCAGTAGTGTGTAAACATTCTGTGTTCCAGTTTGAAGGGCAATGTAGGTATCCAGAGAAATTGTAGGGCTTAGATATAATAATATCTTAGATCTCTGGGTGACGAGCGCAGTGCAGTGCTAGGTAATGATTTGGACTCTTCATGTTCCAATAGCTGCGTGTCACTGTGCTGTTATGTAGCAGGCATGTTGCTTACCATCAGACACATGTCCTGCCCGTCTCGCCACTATGCTATTAAAAAAAAACATTTTCGACTAATTTATTGTTCTATCTTATTTTGTGAACAGATGCTTTTTATGTCACTTTGTACAGAATGACATGATAATGACAAACATCGACGTTCGTTGCTCAATCACGTCGAAACTCCTAAATTTTCGTGCAGATTGTATGCCCCGATGAACTCTGTGGGCTCTTTTTGGTCGACCAAATTGTAGTTACCTTACTTATCTATCAAAAAACCTTACCTTAATTTTAACGGGTAGTTTGGTATTACGATTTGCCTTAAAAAGAAGTACCTACTATACAATTTGGTTTCTTCTTTTGATTGGCATCCATCCAAATAAAGATGCTTTATGATTTGATGGATAATAAAATAACCTGTTTCTGTAAAAAGGTTAATTAAATCAATTTTATTCACACAATTCGTTGCGTTCGTTGACCCCTCAACATGGCGTAATAACTCCAAATTCTGCTACAATGATCACTTTATGACCGGAAACGCTCCATAGGCTATAAAATTAAAAATATTAATAATATTGCG
The DNA here is from genome assembly GCA_017562165.1 of Ectropis grisescens. Taxonomy (NCBI): domain Eukaryota; kingdom Metazoa; phylum Arthropoda; class Insecta; order Lepidoptera; family Geometridae; genus Ectropis; species Ectropis grisescens. The sequence continues at coordinate 2,871,752 of CM029792.1, read as the reverse complement.
TTGAGTACGTAAGGAAAACCGGACGCGACGCACTAGCTTCCGTCTTATTCTGGCCATAGACAAAGCGAAGCATGGACGAGGAACTTTTCAGATATAGACAATAGATATGTTTTTCTTTCTTTTCGGTGTTTCATATATTTTGTGAAATTGACAATATGTATAAATATATTTCAATGTAAGTTATTTGTTAAAACTGGTATAGTATTGAAAAAAGGAGTAAATATTGTAAAATGTATGCTATCAGCAACTATTGACAAATAATTTTGAAAATTGATTATTTATAAATTAATTCAGTTGCGTTGGCTATCAGTGATAAAAGACAATTCCTCTGCTATAGATATGAAAAAACCACTCTGGACCACAATGTTGAATTTGCAAAATGTTGAATTCTTATGATGTTGGATTCCCAAAATGTTGATTCCTAAAATGTTGAATTCGCAAAAAGTTGAAGTTGCAAGATGTTGAATCCTAAAAGTACTACAACAATATACTTACACCCAGCAATTAACTGGGTGTATGGAAAAAACCTGGCATGCACTCAGTTTCTCAGGTGACATTAGAAACGCGAAAAGTTCCTATAAGTACCAACACGACGTTTTTTTGCAGCATATTGATATTAATGATATTAAAATGATTAAAGTTGCAGTTATGTGCAAAGATTACTGTGGTCCAATTAGTTCGAACGGCAATATTTTAAGAGAAAATATAGAGCAATAAAAACATTCCATATTCAAATATTTGTACTTTGCCTCGGTGTTCTATGTATAATTAATATGTATATAAAACTATATAAGTATAATATCAGCTATCTGGCCGCCATAGTACAAGCTTTGCTTATTTTGGGGTCATTTGGCGTTGTGCCTGAATTGTCCACCAATATTTATTTATTTGTATCTCCAAATGACTAACACAGTATAGTGCTACGCATTAATTTGAACTCTTCATGCTCAAATAGCGACGTGGCATTGTGCTGTTATTGGCAAGTGTGTAGCTTATGATAAGGTGCTAGTTGTGTCATTAAAAAACGTAGGAGTAGTTGTACAATGTACACTAAGTATGTCATGACCCCCCTGAATCCTCCCTTGGTTCTACCACAACACTAAATATGACATTAATGTGATTAAATATAGCTGTTAGATATTAAAAGCTTATTAAACTTGGTTAATTTCATTCGACTGAATTTAGAAGTAAATTTAGTCAACTGATGTCTGAAGTAAATTTAGAAGTAATTTAAAAGAAAGCAAAGAAGCGAGGGCTTCTAAATTCTAAAAGTAGGTTTACTAAATGTTATTAGATTTCATTGATTCAGTATCGACTAAATTCAGTCGCCTTTTAAGTAACTTAGTAGTACTGAATTCTGAATCTACAGAATAATGAAATCCGCACAAACTGGCCGGAAGTAACTCGGCCGGAACCCCGCGAGGCGGCCATTTCCGAGCGTAACTCGGCTATCGCAGCTTTACTGATAACATCTTACTGCAAGCTTCAGGATCTGCGCTATTGTTCACTCTGAAACAATTTACATAATTCCTGTTTATGAAACTAACTCCGTCTAACCGCGCCTAAATTTTGTTTATAGTATAATAACGAGACGTGCAGGACATGTCTTGATGGTAAGCAACATACCTGCCACATAACAGCACAGTGACACGCAGCTACTGAAACATGAAGACTCCATCCAAATCATTGCCTAGTAGCGCAATGCGCTCGTCACCCAGAGATCTAAGATATTAAATCTCTAAGGCCCGTTATTTTTCTGGAAACATTGCCCTTTAAACCAGAACACAGTAATGTTTGCACATTACTGCTTGGCTGTAGAATACCTGGCAAAAGTGTGGTACTTCTCCAGTCAGACTGCAAAGAGTCCTACCACTACTAAAATTGTGCTAGTATACGCATTTGAATACTCTTAGTTCGTTTATGAATATGTTCCATTGCAAATACTAAAACACTGCTGGTTGATAAATAAATAGAGACATAATGGCGAAGGAACATAACTTTCACAGTCGGACTTTGCGACCCACACCGAAATATTAATAACTCTACTTTTGTTATAAGAACGTCTAGGCTGTGTAATGCGTTGCCTGAGTGGGTTTTTCTCGATGGTTATAATCTTGATGTCTTCAAATCGAGAGTGAATCGGTTTCTTCTAGGTAAGCACGCTCCATTGTAGACCGCATCGTCGCTCTAAAAGTAAAAAAAAAGTTATGTTGAATATGATCGTTAAATATCAAACACGTGTTTTTTTCCTAACTAACCTTCATTACACAGTAATAAACTCTCACCGGAAGTGACACTAATAATATCTTAACCCTGAGATGATACACGGATAACCAAAGCCATTATTAACAAAGATTGCTCCAACAAAATGGCTACCCGATAATTTTCCAAAGCAAACATTAATCAACTAAACCTACTACAATAATATATTACTCAACTACTCTCAATTATAGCACAAAGGCTTTCATTATTAACTGGCAATTGATCTTTTGTAACTACCTCGTAAACTTGTAAATTCAGATAATGTCAAACGCTATCTCCTTCCAACGTTGCAAATATCCGTATCTCCTGTCTCGTTCAAACGCATAAAGTTGGGCGAAAAATTACAGCGCTAACAACCCCAATTTGTCGTCCTCTTTCGCATAGGCTGTCTCTTTCTCTCCGTAATGGATCGACAATAAAGTAATACACTGATAAATAGCTGAACGCTTAAATTTTGGCCCAATTCTGTACCCCTTAATTGTGTGACTACCCCAATCTCCCCTCGATACGCTTGTCTCTTTTTTGCGCGACGAATGGGTCGTAAGTCTGTCTCTGTCTGTAATCCGTGGGGAGCAGTATAATCGGGTACATAAGTGCTTAATCGCATTTGGGGGCATGTTGAAGGCACCCTATTTATTTAGTACGGGTGTTACGCACCCGCCGTATTAAAACGATTGTTTGCGGAGACTTATGACTTTTATCATTTGACCAGCGAAGCGAGAGCTTTGCGCACATTTCGACCAGTTTAACTTGGTCTTGCAATTTGCAAAATAAATATTTTTATATGTATCATTTGTATCTTCTAAAATGTGTCTCATATGTATTTCTTATTCTTTATACATATATTATAAATTAAACAAGCACTATTAAACAACCTTAAGACAATATTTTGTTCAAAGTTTTTGATATAACTCAACAAGTTTAATTTTTATATACACTTTTAAATTCGAAAATCGTGTAAATTTAGGCTTAACCCAATACATAAAATGATATTTAATTACGACGGGACACTCATGTATATACGTGAGTGTCCCGTTATATAATTAAATATGTGTAACAACCACGTTAATGTTAATACATAAAATGATGCTCAGCTATACTTTGAATCAAGTTATCTCTGTGATATTTTAAAAGGACTTGAAAAATAAGTACTAAGAGGTAGTCCAGTTCTACTTACAGTAACTTTTGCTATGAGATTAACCCTTAAATCATAAAAAAATATTACATTCCATTCCACATTTCGGACCAATTTTTATTATTTTAGGAATCCATTCAAATGGAAAATTAAATTCGTTCCATTTTGTTTTCAAGTTTTTCAGGCCTTAAAATTAGTTTTTCAGTAAAATAAAATAATTTAGTAACTTTTGTCGGCACTATTTTCACAGATCATCATCTAGCCACAAACTGAGTAAAGCTTGTAGCTAAATATATACATAAATAGACCTACTCGTATAATACACGTCAAAGTGTGGATTTTTGTTACACAAATAACATCAGAAAGGCTGAACGATGATAAGGTTAAAATTTTGTGTTCCAAATATCAGTTAGATTGTAAGTCCTGCGGAAAAATGACACGAAACGCGGGTTAAAAAGCAGGGCTCTACTAGTTTTACTCTTAACTTGTGATTATTTTTCTATTGTCTTTGTTAAATGACAAAACGAGTATTTTATATTGAGAAGTACCTATCTTAATATATGTATGTATATAAATTACGCGTCACCTTGTTTGTCTGTGATGGACTCCTAAACTACTTAACCGATTCTAATAAAATTTACACACCGTGTGGAATTTGATCCAACTTTGAAAGATATGATAGTTTTTATTTCGATGAAATAGTCTTTATATGACAATATCCTAGCGAAGCCGGAACGGTCCGCTAGTATATCGATAAAGTAAGGTCTAGCTACCCTGGTCACGTAAGTTAATTCCCACCGGCGGTTCAAGTTACGCTGGACGACCCGAACGGGGGAGCAGATGTGTCTCGCGAAACAAATTAACTTTATTATTGTGTCGGATTCAGGTTCCGAATTTGCATGAAAATGTGATAATTGTTTAATCGTTTGAGTTAGGGGTTAAATGTCTTTTGTAGCGCCGTTATAATGCCCTTACGGGGTTTAATTGGACTGACGGGGTGATAATGGTTTTGTTCAGGAGTTAGATGGTTAAATCATTTGATTTTATTCTCTGAAAATTCACCGCAGGGAACTAAAACTGGATGTAAAGTCAATTTCATTTATCGATTCAGTTTGAACTCATAAATCCGAAAATTTCATAATCGCTAAGACTTTAATAACCTCTTTCTTCTGCATGTTGGTTTTGTACTAGCTGTCTGCCCCGGCTTCGCCCGTCGCACATAATATTTAGCTTATAGCATTCAGGGATTACGAACATACCTATCCAACGGTGAAATATTTTTTGGAATCGGTCTGGTAGCTCCTGAGATTAGCGCGTTCAAACAAATAAGCCCTTCAGCTTTGTAATATTATTAATAAGTAGGTAGTATAATTTGCATTAAAACTTGATAATAAATTGTTTAATCGTTTGAGTTAGGGGCTAAATGTCTTTTGTATCGCCGTTATAATGACCTTACATAGTTTAATTGGATTGTGACGGGAAGATAACCATTTTGTTCTCGACAAAATTCATCGCAGTAAATTTGGTTTTAAAGTCAATTTTGTTTATTGAATCAGTTTGAAGTCATAAATATCGAAAACTTCTAGAACGATTGGCCTATAAACGCCTTATTGTCCGCGTTAATACTTTGTGTTAGTTTAAATTATCTAATAATTTATTTTAAATAAATAAACAGGTAACTCACTTTCGCTATAATCAGTCCAGTCCGACTCAAGTTTCGATCGCGTCCGGTGATCTTTTTCAAGGAGAGTTTTTGCAAAACTTAAGTCGGATTGGACTGACTATATCAAACGTGAGTTACCCGTGTATTTATTTAAAATAAATTATTAGTTAATTTAAACTAACAAGAATTATTAAGACGGACAATTAGGAGTTTATAGGCAAATCGTTCTACGTTAGTTTTCATAATAATTTATTCTCATCATTTTTTCCTAACGCGTCAAAATGTAACTCATAAATATATTTTGTATATTAACCGTTGTTGTCAAATAACTGGTCCAATCAAACTAAAACAATAAATATTCTACAATTGTCTCTGACCACAGCAATGACCTTAGGCTCTTAATCAAATGCCATTAAATTTGTACTGACTGTCTGTCCCGGGCCAAAGCTGACAATGGCCGGTCAATGGGCCAACACAATAACCCGTCATGGGCCATTACCGGCGCGCATCGACATCAAATATCAATCGAGCGACTTCCGACCGAGGCGAACACCCCTCAAGGTAATGGTGCGGAAGAGGGGGATGGGTTTCGAAGGATAGGGGACGATTATGTGTGATTTTTGAGGATTTCGTTACATACAATCATACGATTAAGTTTGTTATTCGATTACTCTTAAAATTATAATACCTGATTGATTTAAAAAAAAAAACTAGCGGCCCATTCCAGTTTCGCTGCGGAATATTTATTTATAGTTAAATATAAATTAGACATAAATTCAAACATAGTACAAACATCACTCGATTTAAAAAAATTAAATATATTTTTTGTAAAAAAATTATTGATTCATATATGATGAATATTATTGATATATAGCTTACTAGTTTTTTGATAGCATCCATCTCCTAGAGTGTTTAGCTAAAACATTATATCTAATGAAGTCAAAAGAAATGCTTAATTTATTGTATTGATTTGATATTAGCGCTTTTACCTAAGGTTATAAGTATCCTCTACAACTAATGTATGTTAGTATAATTAGTTGGGTTGGATTAGTAGAAGGCTCTGCATAATCTGGTCTAGCCTAAAGTTAAATAAATAAATAAATATTAGTGGACAATTCACACACAACAAACACCATCTGACCCCAAACTAAGCAAAGCTTGTAAAATGGCGCCCAGGTAGCTGATATAATACTTATCTAGTTGCAAATACTTACTTATTAAACATATAATCAATCAGATACCGTACACATATTTGTATTCATCTGACAAATATTTGCACTGGGTGGGAATCGAACCCACGACCCTCGGCTTGGCAGGCAGAGTTACTACTCACTAAGCTAGCCATATAAAATCAACGGCCATATGTAACTTTCTAAATAAAAAAGTGCATGTGTACTAAAAACTTAATCTAGTATTAAAATTATTGTTGGACCCCACTCTGAAGACACGGTCCAAAACTAAGACCTATGCAGTCGCTGGCTCTTCTGACTACTGATAGAACAGATAATAAATACAACTGCCAGTCTCAATCGAACGTTGGCCTCAGAGTTGGGTTACACAATACAAACTTTATCATGTCGTTTATTGGCTGTGGATATGCCCATGCACCGTTAAAATTCACTATCAAATTTTTTATCTAAGCGCCAAAAGAATGAGAACTTCATAAATAGTTTATTCGAAAAACTCGAAAGATTGTACGGTAGACTAGCATTACAAAATCATTATATTTCATTCACCGATACAATATGAGGCAACGATAACCGTTCATTCATTGTAGATTCCGTAAGCTAATATTAACTATTGACAAACAGTTTATGGTTACTGGTGCTTAATAACTACCCTTTGTGCATAGAGTAAGAGATGAACAGAGATATAGCTATACCACAACAACTGTTCTAAGCTAAAAGGGTAAACGTTACTACTCGTAACACTTTTCATTATGGGTACTGAAATCCCGATAAAAATAGGTCTTTCATGCATGTTTTTGCAAGTATTTTTATATGATGCCATATCGTAAAATGCAAATCAAATAAAAGACGGAAAACCGTCAAAAATATTAAGAGCAAAATACTTTGGTATTTCAGACAAAACAGGTCTCGGTTTTTGGTTATGTGTACTTAGTAGTTATAGTATTATTGTATTAGGTGTTGTGTGTGAATTGTCCACCGATATCTATCTATTTATTTATTTATTTAAATATATCTTTTTTGGTCACAAATTCCACGCTGCTAATATGAAACTGTCGTACAAATTTGAACAGTATAAAGGGCTCTGCTTTTTTGCGTTAACTCAAAATTTCCATAATCACAAGAGGCCATTTAAGTAAATTTACCAGTTCGATTTTAAAACCTTTGCTATAAAAAATATTATCTCAAGTACATTAAATTAAATTACAATTAATTCACGACAAAACATAGTAATAAAGACAAAAAAAAACTTAGTTGTGTGACTTGTCAGTGTCATGAACTTTTTATCTGTCATAGAACACTTGGCTCATAAGCCAGCTCATTTCTCGGAAGGTGTAACTCTGATCATGAAATTCTCTACGCTGTCAGATATTTCTCAACCTGCCTTTATATGTCATAAATCAGTGAATACTCATCACTTTAGATTTTATGCATTTCGCAAAAGTACTAACACGTTCTTTTGTTGCCATGTAGTAGTTAAAGCGTATAATAGTTGCAACACTTCACACATGAGCGAGTAATGATGGATCTTTTGTGGAGTTTAACGTGGTAAAGATGCTATTTGTTGTGTATTCAGTGTTGTGGAGTGGTAGTTTTTGTGTACTTTGTAATTGAGTGCTAATAAGTAGCTTTGGATGGCTAGCTTTAGTCCTAATACTAAACTACAAATACTGTAAATGTGAAAGCTTGGATGTCTGTTCACGCCGGAATGGGTGAACAGATCGAATTGAAATTTGGAACACAAAGTTCAAGCTACGGCTGGTCTAGTCGGGAGAACGGCGCATGTCGATCCGGAGACCCCGGATTCAAACACAAGCACCACTGTCTTTTCGAAGTCATGTGCGTAATGCCGCTAACTTAAAACGGTGAAGGAAAACGTGAGGAAACCGACATGGAACTAGAACCTTTCGAAGTCATGTGTCATCCACCAACTCGCACTGGGTCAGCGTGGTGGATTGTGACCCTAACTCTCTCCTTGCGAGAGAAGGCCCGAGTCCCAGCAGTGGGAACATGCAGTGGGATGTTGATGAAAGTTCATAGACCGGAATAGCACATCAACTACTTATTATTCCGAAAAATGGTATTGTACCTGTTGAAACAAACCATATTATTTATGTAGGTAAACATTGTTAGACACATTTTTGATTAAAATGTGAATTCTGTATTTACCAGATTCGAAGTTCAAAATGTGATTGGGATAGGTACAACCACGGATATTCGGGGTACAACAGTTTTTTACATCGAAAATTATGTACTTTAAGCAAAGTTTTATGTGATTCAAGTTATTATTTGAAAGTATCGCGTCGTATAGTTTAGTACATAGTAGTTTTATGACTTGTATGAAAATGTAATAAACCATAAAATAACGTATGATTGGATGCAATTTCACGCCCATGCGATACAACTAACGAATCGCAATGATGTTTTAACTCATGTATTGACTTTTTAATGGAATTTCGATAAAAAATATTATTTGCCTATCAAAATATAAATATGCAGTAAACTTCGGAATTATGTTATGGAAAACGCAGAGGAAATTGGTTGGAAAATTAATGAAATTACAACGCCTCTATTTACCTAAATGTTTACTTACTTACAGATTTATTATTTTTGCTAGCTCTTAACATCAATCCTGTGATGAATTCCTACTAGGTATTACTATAACCTATAAATATTTGCGCATATTCCTTGTGATTTAACATTTCACATAAAATAGAGACATTTTATACAGCCTGACAGTAAATTACTAGCGTATTCATTGTCTTGGCCAAAGAAAGTCACAGACAGTTACAAAAACTACAATATCTAAAACTCCGATAGTGGCTCTACTAAATTGTATAAGTCCGCTACATTCAGAAGCTATGTGAAATTCTGAATACATTTTGCACGCCATTACCTCTGTGATAAACTGACACAATCACAAGATGGCGCCGAATTTTTGGCAGGAATCCATTGTTGCCACTGGGAAAAATTCCCGAATTTTCTTTTCCTTTCAATAGATATTGAAATATTGCCGGAGGGGTGTAGTGAATAGTTTTTATGGGGTAACCCTTTATTGTTGTTAGATTTACCGTGAACTTTCGTATATGGATCTTTTTTGATAATAGGATTTCCTTTTTTATATTTTTATTGGCTGTATCCTGATGGGGTGGAAAGTTTATGAGATTATCCCTATCCATTTATAAATTAGAAAGCAACTCTGATTTAAAATAATTTTAAGTATGTCAACTTGTAGCTTGTACTTCCTTGTGTAATAATAATTGTTTCAATATATCATGACTTCTTGTCTCTTTATCTTATGAACAAAAACGTAATAAGCAATTACCTACTAAATTGACAAAACTATTTATTTAATTGATGTACCTATGTGTCCATGTTATAAAATGAACTGTCTCATATTCAGGTTATTGACAATTTATAACTTTGTTGCCAGGTAAAGGTGTGGTTCCAAAATAGAAGAACGAAACATAAAAGAATGCAGCAAGAAGAAGAAGCCAAAACGGGAACCAAATCCGGTTCCTCTAAACCGGATGACGGAAGTCAATTCAACAACTCTTACGAAGAAGAGGATGAAGAACTAATTGATATGGACATGGACGAATTAAGTGAGAGTGAAAACGAAACGTAATTTACGTTAGTGCTGCAATGTGTAAATATTAGTTATAAATGTAGTTATAGTATTAATTTATTTATGAGTTACAAAACTGAAACGAAATAACAATTAATGGCTCTAAAATTGATAAAAGCAGTCTCGTTGGTCCGAGAAAAAGTATTTCTAACAATTAAAAAAATGCATACGTTGATTACCGATAAAAAGATTATTTATTAATCAGACTTTTGTCAGCGTTAATGAAACGCAATACCTTTTTTAATTACTACAACGTTAATTTGGCATCGTATTAATTGATTCCAATTTTCTTTTCTTCATCAAAAATTTTCACCACGATAGAGTATAAAATGTCTACTTAAAAAAAGCACACACGCTTTTGGCTAACTAATTCCTAATACCAGACAGTTAAATCCATTATTATTATTAAGAAATTACATTGTCACTAGTAAACATGACTACATTTCGTCCATTAAGTTAATATTTGGGCGTTATCCAATTAAATTAGCGATGATTTATCTCGATACGAAATAAACGGCCATTTATAACGACACAACCAAGATGGCGGCCTTGTTAACTCGTCACAGCTAATTAGATAACAAAATTGGCCGTATTATAATAGTTTTTGGGCCTAAATTAATTAAAAATGACCCTTTGAAGCGTTCCTCGACTGATGTGGGTATAATTAGACGTTTTAGATTTGAAACGCTGATAGGTAGGGTCTGTGGTTTCTAAACGAGCTGTCAACGCAGGAGAAGGAGAGAAATATTACAAATTGCATTCGTGCGAGCGGGAAGAGTGTATAATAGAGATGAGGCGATTATTGTGCGGGTGTATTATTAAGAGATGCGTTCGAAAACTATCTCGGCCTCGGATCGCGTTTCGTAATTGCTCGCGACGTAACCAAATTGTTTTTAAACTGCTGACGATTGTTCTCGGCTATTTGTCTACGAGCGTTCAGAATTCCAGATAGGGATCTCTAGATGATGCTGTTTATATTTTCCTTCACGCGTTGGAAGGTTAACAACGGTAATGGTATCGAATAGGAACGAGTTTTAATGTTTGATAAATCACGAATCGAATGAAAGCTGATAGAGAATACAATAGCTGGTTACGTCTTTGATTAGATTAGGATGAATGGTCGTGAGGCTTTGTCCGATTTCGAATTAAGACAACATTTTTTTTTTGGTTTTTGAGAAACCGTAATGACAGGAAAGTGATTACAGTTTTATCATCAAACTAAATAGAATATGTAAATGTAAAACTTACAACCAACCCAAAAATGTGATTGGATTTACTGCGAAATGGACACGGTTTAAATACGCAATTCGAGTCCATTGTATTGCGTAAACTCGGAGCGAGTCTTAAAACTTGAAAACCCGCTTTTAATAAGCGATTATAAGGCTAATTTGTATTTCCCTTTCCGTCTTTTGTTCTTTTGATTTACGATTACGACTATCGAGTTCTCGTAAATTCTCGTTCGAATCCGTATTCGAATCGGTTTACTCGATGCCGGATCGATTTTAAAAATCGTTTTTATTTGTTATTACCCTTGTTATTGCAAAATGTAATGTAATTTTGCAACTAAAATGACCCAGTTTATAAATTAAAAGTTTGCTTTGTAAAACGGTTCCGTGATTTTCATTCCTCTGTTGAACCGCATTACAAAATATTATTAATGTTTTTGAAGGATGTTTAAAATTGTTAATGGATAAAATTAAATTTTATTAAGTAGGTAGGTATAGGCTTAAACTTAAACCGTTTCAACAAGTCTTTTCGTTTTTAGTTCCTGTTTTCAAGGATTTTGCTATTTTTTTTAATGATACTGACAACTTCAATGTTTTTTTTCCACAGTGCAAGTTATAAAAGCAGTATGTAGAGTATACACATATATAAAAAACTAAAAGTTATGACGCTACCTTGCGCTTGTTCGTCCTCCAATGCAATCGAAAGACGAGCTTGGAGCATTTAAAATGAATTGGACGATGGAAGCTCTGAACCGAAATAAATTGAGAAATAATTTTGTCTGGCAATGGGACAACTAAGATTATGTAAAAGAAAATGTAGAGGTATTTACAAAAATTTGAAGATTTAATATTTATTAAACGGCCCAATTTTTTGAAAATGTCTACCTAGTATGTATATTGACCATTTTTTCCACACGTGTGGCATTGAGCATACGGCTCGCATGATAGTCGACGATAGCCGCCACACATGAACATTTTCAGCTTCAGAGATGCTAATAATGAGGTTTTATCCGGCTGAAGAGAGGTTTAGTAAATATACTTTACATTTCATTATGGATTTTTTTGGCGGGAAAGAATGCTATAGCCTACAGATCCCCAGGTCATTAACCTTAAAAGTTTTAGCAATATAGGTAACCTTATATCTCCAAGCCTTCCTACACCTACACAATGCCGATGCCGTAATGCTCCCCGCATCGTGCGATATGGTTTTAAAAGTGAAATTAGGTTTTTTAGATGCGTTTATTACTACATATCAGCCGGGTTCAACGTGAGGTTTGTGGCCAGGAAAACAAATTTAGGAGTAGTTTGATACTGATAATAATGACGATATTTGCCCTGTAATTTCCTTGTTACCATTACCCACAATCGACAATTCGGTAGAATTTAAAATCTTAGGAGCCTACCATAGAGGATTCCGAGCACAAAACATGACATAATCGCAGTTTGAATTGATTATCTCCCGTCATTTCTGTCGCATCACAACCGCAGTGATCACGAGGGTCTCACTTACTATCTTGCAGGAGCTATCGTCTCTGTATTTTACTTTAAATCTATTCTTTAGACGAAACAGCGAGTGAAGACGCAGGGCACAGATAGTTTCGAACAAAAAAAACAATTAAAACGTAACAACCGAATTACAGCAATGGAATTAAAAATGTCGATTCCATTTTCAGCTCAATTAACTGTTTGCCGATTATAATTATCGTTTTTCTTCATTAAGTGTTTGCGATTAGCGGCCATGTTCCTACTTTAACGATCTATTCTTGCGAGCTCGTTTTAATTACTAGCCTCGATTGTGGGTTTTATTACTGGAAAATGGCTGCCGGGGCCCTGATTCCCCATAACGCAAACACTCGCCTACAAACGTGGAGCGAATAAACTGCCAGCTTCATTGCTTCTAGAAAGATTCCCGCCGCCGTTTTGTAAAGTTTGACATAACCTCAATACTGTCTCTTTGACGATTAACGTCATATACTCAGAATTATCTATGATGATTTGACTTTGCTCAAATTTTGACAGGATTTTGGCTCATGTCTTATGTTTTTCGGCAAGAGGTCGAGGAGAATTGCGTTGACATCACGCTTGGGATGATCTGTGCAAGCATTCATCCGAGTCAACTCACAAACTTGAAATAACACGAGTAGGAGTTTTTATGTACGTAGGTACCGGTGTTCAATACACGTTGAAAATATGCTGAAAGAGAAATAGCTATTCTTGTATATTTTCCGCTATATTATATAAGTGGTTTAGGGTATAGGGCCCTTGAAGCAGAAACTGTATACCAGACTAACATAACACTCTCCCGAACACTTTTTTTAGCTAGAAAGCATAAACAAAAACAACATACAACTCGGAGTTTTTTTTGTAGAATAAAATGAATACGTATATTTCTGATCGATCCATTATTTTTGACCGTCGTTTACTATCAGGCGAGTTGGAGAACAAATGTGGACGTCTATGTAACGAATTAAGGGTAAAACTATCCTGCAAGCGCAGAATAGTGGCCTTTATGGTTAAGCTGTGTCAAAAACGAACGCGTTTCAGTTTTTAGTTTGTAGTTATTGAGAATACAGGCCTTGGAAATCTTCCAGAAAACAGGTACCTAGTTACCAGAACTTAAGATAAACAATATTTTTACAGGTTACGTTCTTAAATCGTTTGTAAAATATTTGAGGTGGACTGGGTTCCAAGGCAAGCTTACGAAGGCGTGGTGGCGTAGTAGTTAGAAGGTGCGATTTACATTCGTGAGTTCAGTACAGTCGTAGGTTCGAATCCCACCTGCATTTGCGAGTGCTTCTTCAAGGGCAGATGTACGAGTTTGTCATCACCACAGTCTTCAACGGTGAAGGAAAGAATTGTGAGGAAACTGGTGTGTTCCGACAAATAAATCTTTTGAGTACTTGTGTGTGTATCATCTACCAATGCCTAATTAATCAACGTGGTGGATTAAGGCCATAACTCTCTTCTTGTGAGAGAAGACCCAGAGACCCAGTAGTGCGAACGTACAGTAGACGTACTGTATATGCTATATCAAATAATAAGTGTATAAATTGTTTTTTTTTTCACTTTTTATTTGTTATATCTCTTCTTTGATATTTTATTGGAATCATTAACTTAGTCTCCGCGGTCATGAAAGCCACGCAAAAAAGTGCCAATCAGACAAGCGGCATTCTCGCGCTTTACGGGCCAATGTTTTGAGAATACAATACATATGTAATTAAACAAAATCTGTTTTCAATTGCAGAGCCATTGATTACCTAATAGTTAGGTATTGTACCTACTTTAGTAATAGCAAATGAGGCAAGAATTTCTCATTTGCGGCAAGTCCCCGCGACGCATCGATTTACTAAGTGAAGATTAGAACTTGGAGTTTAAAAACTTCTTTAATTAGATTTTTTTTGTAACCTGTTTGGTTATCATTTGCCTTTGTTCTTCGTTCTGATACTGGTGTTTGAAAAAAAGATTAAAGAAAAGATTTTCATCCACAGATTACATAAATAATTGTAATCTATGGGGTCATCCTATTTGGTTATAACTTGAGACAGATAAAATTATTATTATTAAAAAAACTCCCACTTATTGCTAACATGAGTTAACGCGTTTTTAAGATGTTGAATCGAATGTTCCAAAAAATATTTTCCATTGCACCACAAGTGGTGACATTGATTACTTTAGCAAAAAAAAAAAACAGCATACGTGCTATTAGTTTGACATGTCGCACGTTTAGAATTGAAGTGGCTTAACTACACTAATTAACGACACTAGTTTTATTGATCGAGCGGCCTAAAAACTGCATTTTTTAAATTTATAAAGAACGAGCTATTATTGTCTAAAAACAAGAAAAACATACATAAATGAAAAGAAAAATTCCAAATTATTCCATTACATATTTTTTTTCCGAAAAACATGTTTTTTATCAAGCTACTTCAAGTCTAAACGTATGATATTATTTCATCCATCTGTCACTCGTAGACATTTTGAAAACGCCGCCTTTTGACGCAATGCGTTTGACTTCACAAACGTATAATAAAATTCTATATCGATTTGACTTTACTCAATAATTAACGAAAATATTTTAACCGCTTTTTAGATCGCGACCGCCTTGAGTAAATGTTGAAATGCTTGATAGTGTTATACTGAGATCATTTATTTCACGTTTTGGTTTTTGTATAACATACATATATTTTGGTGTCAATGTAGTAATTAACATTAAATCGCTCAAATTAATTGTAGTTAAGAGAGTTCCTTTAGATTAACGAGCGAAAATATATCGAAACTTATTTCAGTATTATGTCAAAAACATTGGAATTTTAATTATTCAGAAGAAAATTCAATTACCTTTGTCATTTAGTTTTAATTATCGTATTGGAAATTATGAGTAGTCAACATTTAATTGTTGGCACAATTTAAAAAAAATACTGTAAAACCTGGAACACATCAAACAACTGCACATTACGATTATAATTTTGAATGTTAAGCAATATTGATAAATAAAAGCAATGCAATTAACAAAAAAATGTTTGAGAGCTAATACATAAAAACGACACAATAGAAATACTACTTTACATAATATATTACTGTACTGTGTTTGATGTAACATACCTTTTACTGTAGTGGTAGGACTCTTGGCAGAGTCCGCCTGGGGAAGTACCACACCTTTGCCAGTTATTCTACCGCCAAGCAGAAATGTGCAAACATTACTGTGTTCCGGTTTGAAGGGCAATGTTTCCAGAGAAATCACAGGGCTTAGAGATATAAGATCTTAGATCTCTGGGTGACGAGCGCAGTGCAGTGCTAGGTAATGATTTGGACTCTTCATGTGCCAATAGCTGCGTGTCACTGTGCTGTTATGTGTCAGGCATGTTGCTTACTATCAGGCACATGTCCTGATCGTCTCGTCGCTCTTTATTTAAAAAAAAAAAAAAAAAAACCTTTTATGAGCTAAAGGCAGTTATGTCATCTTTAATTTGTGGTACAAATATTTGTGATTATGTTTTTATTTTAAAACTAGCTGAACCCGCTACTTCGTTCGCGTAAGCAGATGTTACTGACTTATACATTAATTGGAAGTATCGTACGTCAAATATTTGGATAAGTAGTCATTGACCTTTGAGTTTGAGTGAATTTGTTTTTCCACACAAAAATTAATTTAATTTTATCATCTTTATTTTTCTTTTTTTTTAAGCAAAATCAAACATACTTAGTAAGGTTTCGTAGTATCGAACATAGCGGCAAGTGTTAAGTTTGTAGGATTTTTATAGGATACCTACATTATGAAAAGTCTGAAGCTAATGTGCATGATCTGATACCTACTTACCTATTTCTTTTTATCCGCAAGCTGTTTTCTAGCTGTTACCCGCGACTTAACCGGCGTAAAATTCTGAACGAAGCCTGTGTGGAATCAAAATAATAAAAATTTTGAGTTTTAATGATATTCAAGCAAGTTGAACCCGTAAATCTAAGCCAAGTCCTAGTGAAAAGTTAATGTATGAATTTAATTGTAGGTAACACAGAAAAAAATCAAGAACGAAAGAATCCAAATTCGGCATCATAATCCTTTTAGCAGCAAAAACTTATTAGTACAATTTAGAATACCAGTAACGCCACCTAGTGATGAAAGAAAAACACATACCACAATAGCAAAACATCGATTTAAATGGCCTCTAGTGCTTTTAGATTTAAACTGGCATTAGCGCCGTCTAATGAGAATATTATGTTGCTTGTTATTTTGATTGTGAACGCAAATCACCTATATTATCTACGCCAAAACGGGTGCATATATTTTTCATTTTTGGCTTTTACCTTACCATCACATCAAGTTCCTTACGAAAATATATACTGATATTAATATGGAGTTAAATGAAAATGTAGACTTATTAGCCCATGTGAAATTTTAGACTATAAACTATATGTGTTTCGTATGTCAACCCATATCGTTTTGACGTGATAGTTAAAATTTGTTTCCTTAGGGGTCATGCTTCTTTTCAGGTTGATAGGTAATAAATACATAAATGTGGTATTTCAGACTATGAGTTATCTCTGTTTCAATTTTCTACCAAATTTGCTTAGTCTTTCCTACGTCACAGTAACCTATAAGTACCTAACCGATTTGCTATTTCTGAGTTCAAACTACGTGTGTTTCGAATTCCATCCAAATATGTTCAGCCGTTCCAACGTTGTCCTGTAAATAAATATTATGAATGTCACTGTTTGGATGTTTGTTACTTAATCATGGCGGAACGTATCAAGTGATCGGGTTGAAATTTGAAATAGAATTAGATTACAGTCTGGAAGAACACATAGGCTAAACATTGCCTATGTATAAGTACTCTATGTATTACTTAAGCTAAACCAAGAATGTGTATTTAAACTCGATACATTCAGCCGTTCCAACGTAAGTGAATAGTTAAAGCGTCTACCTGTGACGGGTACATTATTATTAGTATCGAGCAAGAAACGGTTAAATATCAAGTTTGTTGTATGGGTGCACCTCTTAAATATTATTTTTAGTATTTTTTGTTAAAGCGGCAATAGAAATACATCATCTGCGAAAATTTCAACTGTCTAGCTATCACCGTTCTTGAGATACAGCCTGGTGACAGACGGACGGACGGACGGACGGATAGCGAAGTCTCAGTAATAGGGTCCCGTTTTTACCCTTTGTGTACGGAACCCTAACAACAGTCTGCTTCGGTCACCGAAGCTTGTTGAACACTACCTTTAAATTTTAAACAGTATTTGGATTTAAATAATACGTTTTCTAATAAGTTACGGCTAGTCTAGTACCTAAGTTACAGCTGACCTAGTCGGGAGAACGCCGACTGTCGATCCGGAGACCCAGGGTTCAAAACCACGCGCACCACTATCTTTTCAGAGTCATGTTCGTAATGCCGGTAATTAAAACGGTGAAGGAAAACACCATAAAGAAACCTAAATATACTTATAATCTAAGTTCTAAGTCATATGTCATCCACCAACCGACACTGGGCCAGCATAGTGGATTATAGCCTTGTCTCTCTCCTTGCGAGAGAAGACCCCGACGCCCAGCAGTGGGAACATTTAATGGGTTGTTTATGCTGCTACTTATTATGCTGATATGTTGTCTCCAAAATAACAAAAATCTACTTCAACGACAGGTAATTTAATTATGTCATTCGACTAAATTTTATAAGAAGGTATAACTATGTCGTACAGATATATCTAAGCTGACTTTAGTTTTTTGTGGATAATTGAAAAACTACCTCCCTGTTTTCGATATCTAAGATCACCTCTGAAGTATTTTCTACCAAACAAAAAAGGAATTATCAAAATCAACTAACAATTAGCGTAGTTATCGCGTAAAATAAAACCAAATAAAAAAACATGCAACCCGATTGAGAACATCCTCCTTGTTTGAAGTCGATTATAACCGAATGATGTTTGTTTTTCCACACAAAAATATATTTTTGACAATTATTTTGTCATCCAAGACTACGCGACGCGATCACGTGGGCACTTTCTAGAATCAGATATTCTGTGGATCGTCTGTGATACACAGAATACTTAGTAGTTAGTATGTACAGAACGCACCGCGCGTGTCGTTATTATTTAATGTTTGTGTAATTTCCGAACCAACAAACCGATATTGTTCAAATTTTGACGGGACAATATAAAAAAGGTGTTCTTTCTAACAAAAAAAGAATTCATGAAATTAAACAACGTAAACATGAGTTACAACCAAATACACATTCTGACTTTCACCCCCTCCTGCAAGAAAACCGATCAGAATTTGGAGATCAAAAGTAGCCTACAGCAATGTCCTTAATATAAACTAAAATCATGCCAAGTTTCAGCTGAATTGAATCAGTAGTTTCGGCGTGATGCGTGATCCCTATACAGAAAGACAGACAGACAGACAGACAGACAGACAGACAGACAGACAGACATGAAAGAAAAAAAGTGCAGTTTCGTCATCAGTATCGACTATGGAGTGCACCAAAAAAAAATTTTTCAAAATATCTTTAATGTACAGAATTCGACCCGTTACAGTTTTATTATAAGTATAGATTTTAGTTTCTAAAAGATATTTTAAACTTCCCAATTCCAGACAGGCACAACGTTATAATGGGTTTCATAGAACAACGTTATGAGCCATGGCCGATTTTATAATCCCACGGCGTGTTCTATGGTATTTTAATTTTGGTATTGGTATTCAATATGATATTTCAATATAAACGTCATCTTGACCAGAGCTTTCACATTAAAAAAATGTTTTTAAAATGTGATCGTCCGAAACAAATCCAGGTTACAGCTTAATATAAGTATTCATTGCACTTGTAAATCTACATTTCACTTTTTTTGACATTTAGAGTGACAAACTATTTGTATACATTGCAACAAATGTGCTGTGCTCCAGGTTTTAAAAATACATTTTTTAACGTAATATTATGCGTACTGTATAATTCGCTACTGCAATCTCCGATTCTACAGAATATTGTAAATAAAACTATTTATTTCTTCGTACTTAATTAAGGAACTATGTATAGAAAGTATTGTACATTTCTCTATTATAAAAGAATATGTTCCTTCTGTCAAGGGTCTAGCATGCCATAGTTGCTGATTGTAAATATTATCTATTATATAATAAATAATGTAGGGTTTTAACGGAGATGATTATAACTGAATGTAAGAAGTGCAGTTTTATATATTTCCTACAATGAAAATTTGAAAAAATGTTTGCTAAATTACAGTATGTGTTTGGACATTTAATAAAAATAAAAAATAGTTCAGCAGGCCATTTACAAAAGGATTGAAACTATTTTGACCTTGACTTAAGTCTGACAACTTCGACTAGCTATAATGTCTGATATATCACTATAATAACATCTACAAAATGTACTTACTCATGAGTGCAATGAAAATATTGTGAATTATGAATTTATTCAAGTTTGTAAGTAATTATCAGCTTTAGCCGGCAAAAAAAAATGTCGCGAGAAAGCTTGTTTGTTGGTGAAATTGTGAGGTATTAAAAAATCTGTGTCAGTGTTAATCAGAGTCTTAAATTCTCAAAAAAAAAACAGCTGTGGTGGACTATTATAGTGAATGACTTATGACTCTGACGTTCCTTTACTAATGCGCCACTCAATAGCAGCTATAGGTTAAGTAGCTTAGAGGCTTATGGTTTGATGTGACGTAGTAGATACAAGTGACGTGATAATTTATGGGAATATTCTTTCTCTCTTCTATTATATTTTCTCTGTCTAACTATTGGTAATATGTCTGAAATGTTGCCATGACAAGTCTTTTTTAATCAACTCCGTAAGAGCCAAGCATATAACGTACATAATACAATAGAATTTATGACGTAGAAAATGTAAATTTATTTAACTTAGTTTTTTGTAAATATTGTGTGTTAGATAGATTAATGGACATTGTAAGGGGGAAGGCTGAACTTTTTGAAATGAGGGTTGTGAAGAGCCAGATCATGTGTGGTAAATAGTAGTGATTTTGTACCGAAAAGATAATAATAGTTTGTTATTGAATAATGTGGTCTTATATTCATTTGTTTAGGTACTTAACTAAAATGCAAGGTATGAAATAAATTTTAAATTAGTAGTTAAAAAACAATATGTAACTCTAGCTTCTACTCTACAATACCTGTGTGCGTGTGGGATCTAGCTAGAGTAGTAAATATGACTAAATAATTATACTACAATATTAATTAAATGCATTTATTTTTGGATCAAAATTAGAAAAATGAATTTACACACTTTTGTTTCTATTCACGGCACTGAATGAAACAAAAATCTATTTTTTTATTTTAATTATATGGATTTGATTTTAATAAAACATTTTATTCTGTTGGAGTTCATGCAAACAAAAGTATCGAGCACAGTGTATTTTGTGCTTTAAATTCATAATTTTGAAACATTTGTGTAGAACTGATGTCATGACCAGTCGTGTTACTTGCCTATCTTATGTTTGCCAAGTCTTAAAACACGCTATTCAATTATTAATTCTGTACCACAAGCAAAGAAGTTGGAAAATGAAACCACAAGCTATTTTTTATCTGGCCGGCGTCAATCCGGACAAAACTTATTTTAAGCTTTGTCTTATTCTTCTTAAGGTTCAGTCTTCCTCCGTAAAGAAATACAGTCTAAGTATTTGTGTGTATATTCGGCTATTTTCTTCCGTGATTGTACCCAGTGGATACCTTTCATTTAATACCAGGTCCCGATAGTTATTTAAACGACGAGTGATATAAAATATATGTTTTTACTCATTTATATTGTTTTTTTACTAACCTAACAACATGTATGAATCGTGTTCGTCATACACACTTTATTAAAGTGAAAACTTAATTAGCCATGTTAAACTTTACCATCATCACCATCACCACTCACCATCTCGCCTGATGTTAATCGATCGATCTACGATGGAGCGTGCTTACCTAAAATAATCCGATTCACTATTGATTTGAAGATACTAACCATTGAGAA
This sequence comes from Ectropis grisescens, assembly GCA_017562165.1. Classification (NCBI taxonomy): domain Eukaryota; kingdom Metazoa; phylum Arthropoda; class Insecta; order Lepidoptera; family Geometridae; genus Ectropis; species Ectropis grisescens. The sequence goes on along the minus strand of CM029792.1, from coordinate 2,850,173 downwards.
AAACCCACTCAGGTAAAGAAAGCCTAGACCTATTACTAGCCTTCATCATCATTAGTGTCTGTATCTGTGTTCGTCTACTGCTAGACTAGCTAGCCTCTTCCTCGGCTGGCCAAGTCGGATTAACTAATGTACGTTGCGGCGACAGAAGTGTATAAACCTACTGCCGCACGAAATTAGGGAAGCGGCCACAAGAGGCTTATTCAAACTCAAACTAAAAAAATTGCTTACCGAACAGGTACTTTACAAGTATTCTGATCTGATCAAAGTAAATTAAAATAGGTATTTATTGTTTTTATTCTGTGACATTTCATTGTAATTTATTTGTATTGTATGTGTCTTGCTGACTAATAATGTATTTCTTAATTTTTATATGAGTAATTGAATAATACTAATTGAATTAAATAATACTATATATGTAAAATAGTAATTCAACAATATGTAAAAATGACATGTATATTTATCGATATCAATGAATGACTTATGACTATAACACGCCACTCAGCCCGATCCTCGGTCTTACGTTTCCAACCGCCACCAGCCGTCTTTAGTATATCGTCACTGCTACTCATCTAGTGTCAGGGCATCCTGGACTACGTTTACCGATTCACGGCCCAGAACCCGACTGGACCCGGTCGGTTATCGGGTCTGCGACAGATGTGACCAGCCCATTGCCACATCAGTTTGCTAATACGCTGAGCTATGTTGGGGACTTAAGTTCTCTGACGAATTACTTCATTGCGGATGCAATCCCTCAGAGAAACCCCAAGGATAGCTCTTTCCACAGCTCGCTGAGGGACTTTCATAATTCATCATCATTTTCATTTTCATCATAATCATTTTGACAGTCAGTGTCCACGTTTCAGCACCGTAGGTCATAACGGCCGCACTCGTTGGACACTTTTGTTTTGAGACTTTATGGGATGGGTGACGAGAAAACGAAGTTTACCAAACGTGACATGAAACAAGTAAAACTTACTCATATTTAACTCTACAACTCAACAATAGTGGCGACTGATTTGCGTGATGTAATACCACCTTGCTTATTTTGCTAGCGGAATGCTCGTAACTCGAAAAAGCGATATCGCTTCATGGTTGACGTTCCAAAAACTCCAACGAAGAGGTTTGACTCTACATTTTTGTGATAAAAACGTCTAGACTTTGGAATGCGTTGCCTGAATGGGTTTTTTACAATTACAATCTTAGTGTCTTAAAATCTAAAATCTAAATCTAATCTAATCTAAAATCTTAGTATCTTAAGTTTCTTCTAGTTATGCGTGTTTCTTCGTAGACCGCATCGTTGCTTGATATCAGTCGAGATGACAGTCAAGCACATCCATAACAGGTAAAAAAAATTGGCAGTCATAGGGACTGCAGACAGAAGTGAAAACTTATAACTCAGAATTTGACGGATCACTTTAGAAACTACGCGGTAACCGGGTGACACCGGAGTGCGTGGCCATGTGCATGGCCATCGAGAAATGCGTCAGCATTGGCTTAAATTGGCAAAAAGTTTCAGCATGGGCATAAGATTTCTTCGTAAGATTTTGAGATTAAGATTCATGAGCGTGACGCTTCAGGTCAATGAAAAATTTATCTGTGGTTCGCCAAAAGAAGTTTTCCCTTCAAAAAGTCTTAAAAAGGTACGCTAAAGCTAAGTTAGAAAAGTTGCGTGCAAGTAAACGTTGTGTGACATTACTACGAGTATTTGATGTAAAGAATGGAGACAAGACTAGTTACTTCTCTCGATCGAACAAGTGGAAGTGAAACGAGGCAAATATGCCCAGCTGTGTGCTTATAGGTTATGGAACTGAGACGTGGTCCTTCACTGTGGGCCTCATAACGAAGCTCAAAGTCACACAGCGAGTTATGGAGAGAGCTATGCTCGGAGTCTCTTTGCGTGACAGAATCCGTAATGAGAATATTCGCAAAAGAACGAAAGTGGCCGACATAGCTCAAAGAGTAAGCAAGCTGAAGTGGCAATGGGCAGTCACATCGCTCGCCGAACTGACGACCGATGGGGAAGAAAGGTTCTCGAGTGGCGACCATGAACCGGAAGACGCGGTGTAAGCGGTGTTGGACGGCCGCCCACTAGATGAACAGATGACCTCATAAAGGTCGCAGGAAACCGCTGGTTGCAGGTTGCGCAGGACCGTTCGTTGTGGAAATCTAGGGGGGAGGCCTGTATGTTCAGCAGTGGACGTCTTGCGGCTGATGATGATGTGGGCTTGTAGGTTAACATTTATAGGAAAAGCTAATGCGAATGAATCTACATTTAAAATAGTAATAATACTTTATTCGGGCACAAAAACAACATGTTTACAATATCAGTGATCCTAAGGTTCCCGAACTAGTCTGAGACTGTAGTGAGACCAAAAAATTTGCATATTTGCATTTGCATATAAGAATTTGAATTTGAATATTTGTTCCAACTCTATACGTAGTATACGCTTTACACCGAAAGCACGGGTCTGATGGCTCTTGCCTTGTCTCTCTTATGGAAATGTCATACTTTTGTCGCGGCACATCACTCTGTCATTATTATTGTATTGACATTGCTATCAAATACTGATATTAAATGAGCATAAGCGTAATTGTCATTTGTTAATGTCTAAAATTTGTGATATATATATACATGCTTAGTTATATTTATATTATTATTTTTGCATTTATATTTCATTTTTGCTTTTGACTATTCATAAGTGTATATTGTGTATACCTAAATGAACATAAATAAATTGAAATTGTTGCCATAGCAAGTATGCACGTCATCTGCTTACGATTGGTATAAATGTATAAAGGAATCGCGCGGAACCTGATCTACTTATTTACTTACTTATTCTCTATCTAAGAGTGACACTGAAAGAAATTTTGAACAAACTTAAAAAGAAAAAAAAACACTATCAAAATCTCTTTATTGCGATAAATCTAATATATAAAATTCTCGTGTCACAGTTTTTGTTGCCATACTCCTCCGAAACGGCTTGACCGATTTTGATGAATTTTTTTGTACTTATCCGGTATCTATGAGAATCGGCCAACATCTATTTTTCATCCCCCTAAATGTTAGGGGTAGTCCACCCCTAAATTTTTTATTTTATTTTTTAGACAATTTTTTTAATTTCTATTATTTTATGATACAACATACAAAAATACATACAATGCTCAATTTTTACCATTCTACGATCAACCCTTATTTTTTAATAGCCATTTTAGTAATTTAATCATTTTTCCTCTCCGGTCGAAAACTGATCAATCGTCATTTAATTAGTCATCCCCGCCAGTTGTCTACAGGTGTCACTTCTGACCCAGTAAACAGCACGATAATTTGGGGATCAAAAGTAGTCTATAGCATATATATAGTTAGTACACGGTAATCTCGGGAACTATCGGACCGATTTAAAAAAAATCATTCACCGTTCTTTCATATGTACGTAATCCTTGAATGATGTAGGTTATATATATGTACCACGGGCGAAGCCGGGGCGGGCCGCTAGTATAATATATATAAGTAGGTAGTTCAATAGATGACAATGGTTAGGTAGTATAAGTAGATCATATCAAGCTTTTCGGCATGCAACAAAAACTTAGGTTGATAGACAATAAACATTATTCTCGTCATTTTCATTTTTAAATTAGCTTAGTAACTTAATGCAGCGTTTAAAAAACAGAAATGTGATGAGACAAGCGGGATGATCACCTGATAGTAAGCTGCTTTTAACAATCATTCAGTGGACAACGTATGATGCAATCGCACAGCGCAAAAGAGCTTTTTATAACTTATTCTATTCATTAGAATTCATGAAGTGAACATCAAAATACTCAACTACGTCATATCAGACCACACAAGCAACATGACGTCACCACTGCATTGATATCATGACAAATCCAAGTCGCCCGGCGAAAATGTTGAACTACACATTTTGTAGTGAGTAATTCGACAGTAACGCCACCTAGTACAAGGCAAAAGTTAGCGAAGATTCTGTGATGACAGATATGCTACTTGAATGCAGAATGTGGATGCAATGGGAATACCAATCGAGTATTTTTGGTGTGTAAAGCTTACTTGCTGGATTTAAAGCATAAAAACATCACTGTGTTCCGGTTTGAATGGCAATATTTCTTTTTATAAATGAAGAGTGACGAGACGAGCAGGACATGTGCCTGATGGTAAGCAACATGCCTGCCACATAGCAGCACAGTGACACGCAGCTATTGAAACATGAAGAGCCGAAATCATTACCTAACACTGCAACTAACCTAACCTAATCTAACACTGCACTGCGCTCGTCACCCAGAGATCTAAGATGTTATATCTCTAAGTCCTGTAATTTCACTGGAAACATTGCCCTTCAAACCGGAACATAGTAACGTTTGCACTTTACTGCTTGGCGGGGAATAACTGGCAAAGGTCTGGTACTTTCCCAGATGGACTCTGTCAATAGTCCTACCACTGCTAAAACTAACTTTCCTATAAGATATAAGATACCTTATTTCTATGCCCTCTATAGAGATAAGGTATCTTATATCTCTATGTGACAAGCGCAGTGCAGTAATTTGGATTCGTTCATGGTCCAATTGCTGCGTGATACTGTGCTTTTATGAGAAGGCGTGTTACTTACCATCAGGCACATGTCGTTCTTATATATCGCTAGCGTCAATGCTAGTGATGTTTTCGTTATCCAGAAAAAGTGTATCCGGATCCTGGCAAACATTAAACTCCCCAACACTACTGTAGCTCAGTTCCATAAACAATATTTTGTAAAATTTAAAATTTTGACCGTAGTTTCTATGTACATCCTGGAACACTGTAAATTTGTACGTAGAAATCCCCAATTTTTCACAAAACTGATAGATAGACGAAATTACCCAACTAGAACAAACCACAAACACAATCTAAATTTGCCGTGTTCAAAATTAACTTTGCATAGCTCGGGTCCAAACTCAATGTCAGTTAAAATATATAACAAATTGCCTTATAAAATAAAAGAAATTGATTCTGATGACAAGTTTATCAAAGCGTTAAAAAATATACTACTTGTAAAAGCTTACTACACAATAGAAGAATACCTTGCAGACAAATCAATTATCGAATAAGTCGATCCGCTCCGCATGACATTAACTACATATATTGCCACACCCAATTAGGGTCATTATGGAAAACTACTGCATACTGTATATTTAAATAAGACCAACAAATGTACCATAATGTTAGCAATAAAATGATTGAGTATTGAGTATTGAGTATATTAAACCTTTTTTTAAACCTTTTATTACCCGGACTGTTTTTTATTCAAATTCTTTTTTAGTTTTTAGGATAACATATAGATATTTTCTTTATTTCCTTCAACCTTTCCCCCCACAAAATACCCTAAAAGAAAGTAACCCTAAGTATGCTGTTAAAATTTAAACACAACCAGGTTGTGTCCTAAGCCATTAAATCAACCGATGACTTTTCCTTATTTATTTGAATGCTGGTTGTGTGCTACAGTGCAATGACATATATTGTTGTAAAACCAATAAAATCTCGCTATAAAGTGCAATACATGATACAAATCTTAAATTTTTTCAATAAAATAATGTCCAAGTTGAAATACACTCTTCACGAAATTCTATCCATCATCACATTTAAACAGGGCAATAAATGTCCCCACAGCTGGGAATCGGGGCCTTCTTTCCAATCTAACCTATAAACATAGGTTGGCATAACTTTATCATAGGATTTTCATCACAAATTTTGTATTTGCCAAATACTTTACGAAAGATTAATGAGTGTGATCAAATACTTAACATTTCACACCACCAAACCAATAAATAACATTATCCACTCAAAGTTAAATCTCTAAAATCCCATCACTAACCGCAAAAAATATGCAAAAAAACACAGCCTATGAAAAAGTTATTTGTGAAGTCTATGAAGCAGACACAATTCGCCACCCGCGATGTTCGCAGTAAGTCACATCTGGGAATAGAGCCCACTACCTGGGTTAAGTAGGACTTGAGGTAATCCTTTTAACTATTTGACTTTTCCTGGTTGAGCGGAGTCGGTGCTTTGTAGTTAATGGATAAAATTACATTGGAGTTTTTGTGGTTTTGTGGGATTGGAAGCTGCTTTTGCTATTATATACTTTATAGGTTGGGAAATCAAATGGATTTATCATATACTGAGACCTAGAATATGGGTGACTTCGAGAGTAGGTATCTAGGAATATGTGCCACATGTTCGTTACGCTATTAACACTCTAGGCTATAAGGACAAATACAAATATCTTTATTCCTGTTTTGCAGGTAAGATAAGGTGATACAAAACATTTGACCCATACAAACTGGCCTCTTCTTCTAGAGGCATGCAATATATCTGGCCAATATGCTGGTATGGACGATAGTTAGGTATAAGTTATTGTTCAAGGGTCATGCTACTTAGGTAGGAATCTATTATAGGTAAGTAAAGTACGAAACGCCAGTGAAGTTGTGAGCAGAAGCTAGTTTATTATAAACGACTGAAATTTCAAATTAGGAGGTTGAAAAAATATCTTAGACTTTACCAAAAAGTCATAAAATATTAAAGTTGGTTGAGCCGTTTCGAAGTACGAACATAAACATCGCACCACAACATATTGAAGATTTGATTTAAAATTATTTATAAGTTTTTAATTTTACTCAAGAATTTGACAGTTTTTTTACTTGCGTAAGGTTTGAGTAAATGTTTTGGAATTTAGCGGTAAGTCAAACACCACTCTCGCATAATCTGATACGTACCGACTGTTAATTAATTATTAAACCTATTTAAAGCCTGACATCTGTCATACTTGTCACCGCGAACCGGCAAACTTAAAACTTACATCACTTTAACTACTTTAAACTCTAATACGATGGGATTAGGCCGTATCTGCAGTTTGTTAACGATGTTCGTAATTTGGTAGTTAATTCTCTGATGTGTACCGAAAAGAGTTAACTAAATGTAATTAATTAAGATTAAAACAGATTTGTTTTGATTGTATCTACAGATTATGGTTTTGTTTTTGTGCCCCAAATTAACACGGTTGGATAAATACTCTTTTATTTTTTAATTTGTCGATGAGGACTTTTTAAAAGATTGACAGTCGTAGGGATGAGATGCCGCAAAATTAGCATGTTGGTGACTTTAAGATATAAAATCTACCATCACCAATAAAAAGTGCCCAGCGTGGCTAATGAAAGGGATCTATTAAGAAGTTCTTACTAATAAAATAACCTATAGGTAAGTACTTAGAAAAGTTTTCACGTTTACTTCTAAACAGGTCTCGTGTAACATACGAGTAGGTACATAGGTACAGTATATAAATATTTTTATTGGTCCGTGTTTGACTACCAACTGACTCGCCTGATGGTAAGTGACAGTGTAGTGGAAGATGACGCACGTTGACCTACAAAGTACCTATTCACTCTGACCTTGAAAAGTTCTAGATTGCATCTCTGAGGGAACAAGGAGGCCGGCAACTTAAATAAATAAAATAAAAAATAAAAAAGCCTTTTATTTCTTGCTAAAATATTAAAAAGAGATTGACAAATTATAAAATGTGCATGCTTAATTAGTTTGATAGTAGACATTCTTGATTATTTTTTTAAAAGTAAATATCAATGAATAATTGATTTAGTATTAATATAATAATAGTATTTAGCAAATAGTAATCGTATTATAGGCCGGCAACTTATTCCACCCTAAAGCTGTACGTACGTACGAGAAAAATTGACAAATGTAATACACTGAGAAACTTCTCCTTTTTTGTAATCGGTTATTACAAACACATGCACGTAATTTCACCGCTTTATTCTATTAATATTATACATGTCAATGTTTGGATGTTTGTTGCTCAACCACGTCGAGATGTCGCAACGGATCGGGTTGAAATTCTGAGCGCAGTTAAATTATAGTCTGGAATAACACGCAGGCTACTTTTTGTCACGATAAAATAAGGAGAACGGAAATTACTTGGGTAAAACGGTGCGGCGTCGCTGGCTTATAAAATTAGTTGGATGATTTGATAGTTTTTTTGACTAATTGCCAAGGATATCATTTCTGCGCCTCCCAATCTTGCCGTGATGATGGTTTGGTCGACGGGTGGCTCGAATTGGGCGGGATGGGGGTTTAAACACCCACTTAGGCCATCACCGAGTGGGCGCCGGGAAATTGAGGATCAGGATTACGGAGCGTTCGCGTTATACATGAGTTCCAACGTCTAATAAACTCATAAAATACTTTTTTTATTTAAATTAGCCACTCTACAGGCACCGAGGTCCGTGATCTGTGTCATTTCACTCCATTTTTTTTTTACATATTTCTTGGATTAGGAAAAGAGGAATATAGGGGAGTTTTTATAAGGAAATTATAAGGAAAACCTATTATCCTTATAAAAGACTTGAGTTTCTTACTGACAGTTACTTAAGTTTCGATATTAATTAGTCTTCAAATGATAAAAGACACGTTTTGGGGTTTGAGAAATGGTCGATACATACTAATTCTGTCAAAAATTAATTAAAAGTAATCAGAAGTTAATTAATAAAAAAAAATTACGTATGTTCCAAAACACTTTTTTTAACTAATCCTACTAGGTACTTAATATTATAAATGCAAAAGTTTGGATGTTTGGAAAGTTAAAATGTTAGGATGTTTGTTGCTCAATCACGTAGGGAAGCCTAAACGGATCGGGTTGAAAATTGGGATATATAGATTATAGACTGGATTAAAACATAGGCTACTTTTATCCCGGAAAAATAATGGGAAGGGAAGCCACGCGGTTAAAAGCGTTATTATAGACTGAGTAAACTAAATTAATCGATTTATTAGGTTAGATCCTTACTTTTTTTAAAATAAAGTGTGACGAGACGAGCATGACATGTGCCTAATGGTGAGCAACATGCCTGACACATAACAGCACAGTGCCATGCAGCTATTGGAACATGAAGACTCCAAATCATTACCTAGTACCGCACTGCGCTCGTCACCCAGAGATCTAAGATGTTATATCTCTAAGCCATGTAATTTCTCTGGAAAGACGGCCCTTCAAACAGGCACACAGTACTGTTTGCACATTACTGCTTGGCGGTAGAATAACTGGCAAGGGTGTGGTACTTCCCCAGGCGGACTCTGCCAAGAATCCTACTATTATAAATGTGCAAGTTTTGATATTTGTTACTCAATCACGTCAGAAAGACTGAACAGTTTTGGATGAACATTGTAACGATTTTTTGATTTCAGTCCGAAACATACCAGCTATACCTAAAAAATGCACTTCCTTAGGTAAGAGTTTTTCCTAGACTCTACTAGAACGATGATATGGAACATTGGCCATAGTTTCGTGACACTGTCCTGTTATGGGCAGGCGTGTTGCTTACCATCAGGCCCATGCCCTGCTTGTCCCGTCACTCTTTACTATAAAAAAACCCAATGATAATCTGAAAATAATCAAAGTTCTTTAAAATCGGACTAACAACGAAAACGCGCTCAGACTACAACCCCATTTATATAAATATAACCCAGCCCACTTATAAAGATGATTTGGAGTTATACTTAATAGCAATTTATTACGTAATAGCCTTCGTTTACCTTCCTTTGTTTTATAATACGTTACAAAACATCTGTTTGCGGTTTTCGAAAGACTTGGAAAAGGTGGAGCAGGTCAGGTAACGACAGGTTGTATATTTGATATCATTAGTAATTATTCTTATCTTAAAGATAAAAAATACTACAGAGTATAAATAAGATGTTCATTGAAAGTTGCTGTCAAACACATACTATCATAACTATACTAAAAGAATTTAAAAAAAAGATTACACATAAGATTAAAACGTATCAATTATAAATATTTATTTACAAAATGTACATGAATTTATTCTAGAAGACCGGTGCTAGCAGGGATCGTACCTAAAATGCTAGCCCCATTGCCACGTTGAATGGCGATACATATTCGCTGAGCAAAAAAAACAGGCCAGTATTTTGGTCACGATTTGCATCACAAATGCTGTCATAAATACAATACAGAATACATTATTATCACCACAAAACATTAAAAAAAAAAGACTGCGCGATGACAACATTTTTCAGTCAGTGACTGTTCTTACCTATAATAATAACCTTCGGAGCCGAAACTTTGACACTGAGACTTAAAACGGTCCACAGGTTCACACAGTATGGACACCAGCAAGGTATGGAGAGAGCTATGGATGGAGTTTCTCTGAAGAATCGCATTGAGGTGATCCATCAGGAAACTAAAATCACCGACACAACTCAACGTTAGCAAACTAAATTTATAACGACCCTTTTATATCTCTCACAGAACCAGAATTGGGACAACCTAATTATTGGTAGAGTGACGATAGACCTAAGACAGCAGGCAGTGGATGAAGACGTAAAGCTCGTGACGTTATGATTGGGCTGCTATAGCTATTGACTACGAGTACTATAATAAGCTGAAGATAATGATGATGATGTTGATGTACATTTTTCACACAACACTCTAGTCCTGAAGTTTGTACTATGAGAGATAGGTAGAAATTATTCTAGATACTAATTGGGATGATGAGTATATGGTACATGGTATAGTTTAGTACGGACAAATAAGGGAAAGTATCTCTCTCTCTAATTAATCTGTGATGGGAAACTTTTTTTTGTTTTAACAAATTATAAAAAATGACAAAAGATATAGATCATCAAAATTTTGGAAGTGGGGGATTGTGACGTCATGTCTTCCTAAAAAAAAAGTAAGTATGTAGAGGTGACGTCACTCGACATCTAAACAAGCATCATTATATTAGTTTTTTTAGCGAAACATAAGAAAAAATACGTGTAGAATATTTTAACAATGTTACTGATGGACTAATTAGTTTTTTTTGTCATCATGCGTATTGAGACGATCTTCTTAGCATTCCATGGATTCACCGTGCGGGTGCCGGGTCCATCGTGTGGCAGAGAGAGAAAAACTCGAGTAGTTCCCGAGACTTGTGACTCGGGCGTAGGTTTAAGGGGCCCCTTTCTGACGTACATCAACACTCACCTTCACCACTCGTTTTTCTCTCCCTGCCCAGCCAAATCTGATATGAGCCTACTAGTGCAGCTTTAGATACTCGTTGTAGTATAGAACTTACTGCACTTCTGGATAAGCCAAGGTCTTTCAGTAGGTTATAGACAAACAAAACATTCATCACAATTTAATTTTTATTCAAATTTTATCATTCCCGAGCGTGAAGCTAGAATTCAATTCACAGCACACAAAAAATCTGTCTATGAGGCGGCAAAAAAAAGTTTTAGGATCAATGATTTTGATGCAATTAAGTTTTACATATGTTCTCAAAATTGCCCTCAGATTGTGATTGAGATTGCTCTCAGCAATAAGGCCGCCATTTGTGGTGCTAGTTCATAATGTGTGTTACTGTATTTTTTTCTGTTTTGTGTCACAATAAAGAGTTATCTATCTATCTATCTAAAAAAAATTACAAAATTGTATTGTTCCTGATTGAGGATCTAACCCATAACCTACCACCGACAGCTTAGCGAGTAGACTCACTATCAACTAACCCACGATGCTACACAATGTTTTAGAGTAACATAATAAGACACAATGTTATGTTATGTCTGTCTCTCGTCCCTCGCCCTCTCGTCATGACTCAAACTCTGAACTTTGTTCTGCATATTTGTGACACGCCAGTAAATTGTCTTACAATGTCCGCTGTAAAAAGTTGAACGCTAAAACAGTTCAAATATCAGAGGGAAGGGTCATCTCGCACGATCTTTGTGGCACCGTTATGTGTGGGCCAAGTTAGAAGCGTTTGGGAGTCAAATTGTAAATGCTTTTGTGTAAAACACGTCATTCACGAAAGACGTTGCTTGTCGCAGGCTGGGGAAGTGGTTTCTGTGCTATTATTACTATTGCAGGTCATAGAACTTTGTGCACGCGACAGGAAAAGGCGTAAATTCAGGTTTTTGAAGTGAAAACTTCTATTGACGCGCCACAGACAGATTTTTCGCGGGTTGCGAATTGAATTCTAGCGTCACGCTCGGGAATGATAAAACAATCTTCGGGTAAATACTTTCCCATTGGCCATCTAGAAATGCGTCAGTATTTCTATAGTCCGTTCCACGAAGAGGTGTAGAAAATGTAAACAAAGGTGCTACCATAACATAAAAATCGTTTAACCTTAGTATTTTTCTAAAACTGTCTTAAAATATTTTTCACAAATGTGATTCGACTTTACTGTGATCTTAAATACAACATACTTGGATTTGTATTGATCAAATAACGATTTATTAACTTATCTTGAAAGTTATAAATAGTAATAGTAGAATGTGGTAGATACTGTTTTAAACAGTGGCAATTTGATCTATGTTTCTCAAACTGCGATTCCCATCAAAACAAATGTGAAGTTCAATATTATGATATTAAAACCAGCCAAGTTAGACTGCTTTTAATAATTATCATTAATTATAAAAACAAATCATATTTTAAGTATTTAAAACTAGTATATGTTATTATAAATAGATTTTAGAACTGACCATTTAAGACCATTTAGATCTCTATTCTTTAGTCGTTGAAGTCAACAAACAAGGCATATAATATCATAATACTGAACTTTGATCTCACTTCACTTAAGTATACGCATGTTTCTGATATATCATACCATTACTTTTTGCACGTAAATTATAAGACGTTTACCTAATGAACCACTAAATAATGTATATTTATTCGCAAGAAAATCTACTAATCCTTATTATAAGTGCAAAAGTTTAGATGTACGCTGCTCTATCAAGATGGAACAGCTAAACGGCTCAGGTTAAAACGCGGAACACGGTTAGATTATGATCTGGAAAGCATAGGTATAAGTTTATTTTTATGGAGGGAAAATTACGGAAAAGGGATCTAAGCAGGTAAATTTGCGGGACGCTGCTCACATAAGCGACCCACTAAAAGTTCTTTGCTGGGGCTATAATTCTTCCGTGTTGGTGGTGGATGACAAACCTCTCTGACCTCGAAAATTTTTAGGAGCATGCCAGTTTGCTTAAGGTGTTTTCTTTCATGAGCGTAATGCTGCTAAAGCATTACGCTCATGAATTCGAAAAAGCAGAGGTGCGCGTGAGATTAGAACCAGGCACTGCATCTGCGTATTGGCGTGACAAAACCACCTAAGCCGAGCAATGACTTAATGTTAAAATAATAAATGTAAAAAAGAGTTAATGTAAAAACAGAACGCTCATTAACAAATTTGTTTGGATGTAACAATCTTATATTAGGATAGATGAAAGCACTACTCAGTATTCGATACGTTTTAAAATTAATTGCAACAGCATCTAACGCAGTAGAAATTGATTGCATTTTTGAATGAATTACACCTACCACTCTTATTAAAAAAATACCCAATGGGGCACTTAAATATTAAAACTATTTGAATCTTCTCAGAACGGGTAGAAATAGTGCCACCAATATATTTTGTGTGCCACCATTTGTTTTGTCATTTTACTTACCTTATTTGTTTGTTACAGAATCAAGTTTAAGGGCCACGTTAGCTATATATTCAGACTTGGTTGCTTTTTTAGTTCAAATATAAAACGTAGATCAATAATTATACCAAGGAATAGTATATAGGTTACCACTTATATAGGTACACTACTTTTTATTAAGACAAAATAATAGCAATGGTAGCTACACAGGTAGTAAAAACTACACTAGTGATGTGCTGTATTGTGAAAAAAGTACATCCACGGATACGGATCTGAATGTGGATATATATACGAGTATCTAAAGCTGCGCTAGTAGGTTCATATCAGATTTGGCTGGGCAGGGAGAGAAAAACGAGTAGTGAAGTTGAGTGTTGATGTACGTCAGAAAGGGGCCCCTTAAACGTACGCCCGAGTCACAAGTCTCGGGATCTACTCGGGATTTCTCTCTCTCTGCCGCACGATGGACGGGTGCCGGGTCCATCGTAATAATAAATAAACGGTGAATCCATGGAATGCTAAGAAGATCGTCTCATATATATATATTATATATATCTATATACTTATATATTTACATCCCACCCCTTATGTAAATATATATTAAATTTAAGTTTACTAAAAAGTCAGTCATTTCACATACATAATGAAAAAGGAATTTAAGTGCTACATAACAAAACAAAGCTGTACTTAATAATTAATATTAATAAAAACTGTTTATATGTTACTATTGTGTTCCATGAACCAACCACCCAAGTTATTTTTGTATTAATGTTTTAAACTTATGCGCACCACATATTTAATAAACGTTTAATTATAAAATACTAGAAATAAGACAAAAGGTTGGAAACGGACTTATTGGAATATATTTAACCTTGTTATGTGACGAAAATCTAAAAGGGCAAACAGAGACGCTTACAACGAACTATCTTCTAAAACAAAGGTTGAGAAATGCTGGTCTGTCATATTGAGAGTGACATTGATTTGTTTACATTTTCTTCACCTCTTCGTGGAACGGACTATAGATGGCTATGCTCATGGCCAATTTCACCCCCATAGTTCCAAAACTAAGCAGTGAAATTCGGTGCTATAAGTTTTCACTTCTATCGGCAGTTCCTATGACAGCTATTTTTTTGTTATTGTTTCGAGTGACAAGATGAGCGGGACATGCGTTTGATGGTAAGCAACATGCCTGCCCACGACAACACAGTGACGCAGCTATTGGAATATGAAGAGTCCGAATCATCATCTAGCACTGTACTGCGCTCACCCGGAGACATGAGATGTTTTATCTCTGCTCTATGCTCTGTAATTTCACTGTAAGCATTGCCTTAAAAAACGGAGCACATGTTTTCACACTATTTGGCGGTAGAATAACTGGCAAAGGTGTGATACTTCCGCAAGCAGATTCTGTAAAGAGTAGAGAGTAGTGGTAGGCCACTACAAAACTGATACTCGTTCAGTACCAGTTTAGTTAGTAAGATTAGGCAAGGCTCTGCTCCTTCTAGTAAGATTAGGTAAGGCTCTGCTTCTTCTCTTCTACGCTAGCCCACTAGCTGGTTCGTATGGCGGTAAAGGCCACTTTGGATCAACTGCCATAAGATATTACAAGAACAAAATTAAAAATTTGGATTAACCCCCGACTACCTAAGATTTGTTATCTGTACAACATTCTACTAGTCAAGCCCTTTCATTTGATACCCATATTAAGGGAGTCGTGAAAAAAGAAATGTAATTCGCCATTGTGGTAGCGGCTATCTTGGATTTGAAATTTGTCATGGTGCAAAGTATTCTACTAATCAAGCCCTTTCGTTTGATACCCATATTGAGGTAGTAGTGAAAAAAAATATATAATTCGCCATGGTGTGGTGGCGGACATCTTGAATTTGAAATTTGTTATAGAGTATAGTATTCTATTAGTTAAGCCCTTTCATTTGATACCCGTCGAAATTGGCCCATCCGTTTTAGCTCTACGGTGCCACAGACAGAGACACACACACAGACAGACAGACAGACATTGACTTATAACACCCCTTTTTTTTGGTCGGGGGTCAAAAAAGCTGGTGCAACGGAAGTCCTGAAATTAATATAAAATTATTCATGTAGCTTCCCGTCAGAAGACTTATCACTTTGTTGAGTAGATTGTCTCAATACAATACAAACAACTCACAAGCAATAAACGCTGTGCGTTCTTGACTCGCCCATCTTTCTCCAATGACAGAAGAATAACTACACAAAATGGCTTTCTTAAAATGTCTGAATAATCATGGCGAGTTCTCATTTAAAAAAAATGGAGGTCAAAAAGTCACTTTACGGTGATTATGTAAGAAAAACTCAAAGAAATGGGGATCGTGTTTATCAAATAAAAAAAAAACTGAGGTGGCTAAAAAGTGCGAAAAGTCACAGAAACAGTTCCTTATAATGTTTTTCTTCACCGACTCCAGTGAAACAAAACAATATAAATAAATAAATAAATATGGGTGGACAATTCACACACAACGCCATATGACCACAAACTACGCAAAGCTTGTGTTATGGAAGCCAGATAGCTGATATAATACTTATATAGTTTTAAATACAAACTTACAACATACACATACATAATACATAGAAACACCCAGACACATTACAAATATTTGAATTCATCACACAAATATTTGCACTGAGTGGGAATCGAGCCCACGACCCTCAGAAACATACAAACAAACATGTAAACTTGTAAAAATATCTTATCCTACTATTCCACTGCTATTACAAATACGAAATTGTGTATGTTATGTATGGATGTTGTCCAACCAGCGCGTCCTACCCGTTATGACCTACGGTGCTGAAACGTGGACACTGACAGTCAAAATGGTCCGTAAGCTCAAAGTCGCCCAGCGAGCTATAGAAAGAGCTATGCTTGGAGTTTCTCTGAGGGATTGCATTCGCAATGAAGTAATTCGTCAGAGAACTAAAGTGACCGACATAGCTCACAGTATTACCAAGCTGAAGTGGCAGTGGGCTGGACACATCTGTCGCAGATCTGATAACCATTGGGGTAGATGGGTTCTGGAGTGAAGACCGCGAATCGGTAAACGTAGTGTAGGACGCACTGAGACTAGATGGAGTGACGATATTCGAAAGGATCGGGCTGAGTGGCGTATCATGGGAGAGAGGCCTATGTCCAGCAGTGGACAAGTACAGGCTGATGATGATGATGATGTATGTATGATGTATGAAATCAGCGTCGGTCGGAATGAACGAAACACCCGATCAGATCAACCGACCGATTGTGTTTCGTGGTATAAAACGTCCATAACTTCGGCCGATATATCGTTTATCGGACTTCGTAGTAGACCTGCAGATCCCGATACTTAAATACTTATTTAATAATCTACATATTTTCCCGAAAAAATTTGGAGTTTCTTTAAGGAATACCTAGCTATTTCCAAAACTCCACACGAATGAAGTAGGAGGCAGATGCTAGTAAAACATAAAAACTCTTTACTAAAGCATTTTTGTCACAAACCCCAAATTAATTAAACAGCAAAAAAATCAAAGCTAAAGTCAACAATACTTCACTAAACTCCTAATTTTGCTAACCTATTGAAATAAATAAAACCTTTTAAAGTATTAAAATTAGCTAATCTTGAAAGTAAAACGCCTTTAGCGATAAGCCTTCTGACTTTAGCCGATTCTCGCTTGAAGCGTCCTTCGTCAGGTAAACGGATTATTCAAAGCTAAACAGCATTAAATTGGGTTCTATTGAAAGAGGAATCTTTTTAGAAGACATAATGACAAGAGAGAGCCTGCTTGATGGTTAGCGACGCGCCTACTATTAACGAAAAAAAATAGACAGGCGGACTCAAACAAATTATTATGGAAAGCAAGAAAAATAAAAAAAATACGACAAAATAAGTAATCATAAAAAAAATTATTCCTAAAATGTTTCAATGTACAAAATTACACGGAATGTAGGTAATTAAACAAATAAATCCTTGTAGGTACATAATACTCGTATCTATAAAAAATGCCAGACAATAATTGAAATCACTATGACAATCATTAATTAATTCGATACAATAAATTAAAAACGAATGGAAAATAAAAATAAAAGGCTAATCTCCGAATGACCCACCCCTAACTGCTCCCGGCGCAAAAGTGCCCATGATGCTCGCCACGTTCCCACGCTGAATGGCAACTAAAAATAGATGAAATAAAACCAATAAAGCAGTGGTAGCGTCTTGGTTAGAACGTGCAATTCAAAATCATGATGTCGGAGATTCGATGGTAGGTTATGTCTATACCTTTGAGATTTTTTTAGAAGCAGATGAAACTACGGACAATTATAAAAGCGATTGATGGTGTTGTGTGTAAATTGTCTACCAATATTTCTTTATATTCGAATATGTATGGAGATGTGTATAAGTTACGGCTGGTCTAGTCGGGAGAACAGCGCCTGTCGATCCGGAAGCCCGGGTACAAATCCTACGCGCACCACTGTCTTTTCGAAGTAATGTGCGCAATGCCGCTAACTTAAAACGGTGAAGGAAAACATCGTGAGGAAACCGACATGTACCTAGAATCTTTCAAGGTCATCATGTGTAATCCACCAACGCACACTGGGCCAGCGTGGTGGATTATGCCCTTGACTCTCTCCTTGCGAGAGAAGGCCCCAGTCCCAGCAGTGGGAACATTTAGTGAGCTGTTTATGCTATGCATGTTCGTTACTCTTTTACGTAAAAACTACAATGAATTTTGGTGCATAGATATGTAAGATAATATACATAATAATAACATAGGTTAGGTAATTTTTGTCGGGAAAATAAATGGAATGTGAACTTAGCTAAAACAGTGGGGTCTTCCAGAAAAAGATATTTTTAGCCGTAGGTGCTTATGTTATTATTTGTATTTTCTACTTATTAAACACTTTACAAAGGGCTTAATCGCGATTTCATTATAATAATTAATAATTTATATTTATGAAAAATATAATAATTTAAATCGCGATTTAGTAATACATAACAAAAATAATTTAATCTAATTTTAATCAGACTTTTAAAAACAAACTAATAATCCTGAACCAAAGTAAAAGTGAATACATAATGATTTTCAAAGTGCTGAATGTGAAAATAATGTTAAATACTTACAATGTGACTGTTAAAGTTTGAAATCAGATTCAGTTGAATATTGTAGACTATTAAGAAACTGTGTACCTACCTACCTACAGCTACGGAAAGGCGATAGGTAAAGTGTCTATTCAAATCTCACCAATCCGGTAACCTAGACCAGAGCGCCCAAGATACAGGCGCAGCCTAGTTTGGGGCTCAACGTTTAACTGTGATATATATTTAGACAAATTAATTGTAAAATCCTTTCTGTACATTGTAGTTATAATCTCTATGGAATAAATTACTTACTTACTTTCTTATGATTTAGTAACCTCGACGTTTTGGCAGCAATTAACACCTGTCTGATCTAGTCGGGCGAACGACGACTGCCAATAAGGAGCCGTTCGGGTTCAAATCCCACGTGCACCGCTCGATGTCTTGTCGGAGTCATGTGCGACATGTCGCTTAAAAAGCGTTGAAGAAAACATCGTGAGGGAACAGACATGTACCTAGAGAATCATTCGCGGTCATGTGTCATCTGTCAACCCGTACTGGGCCAGCCCCAGCGTGGTGCATTATGGCCATAACTCTTTTTTTGCGATAAAAGGCCCCTGGTCTCAACAGTGGGTACATTTAGTAGGCTTATACTAAATTAACCAGTTTTTAACACATTAACAAAAAAACATCAACTGGCACTCTAAAACAAGTTAACTTTAACCAAATACTAATTTAAAGAACATTTATCTCAAACCCATTGAATGCGCGCAAAGAACTGTCGGCAAAACTAAAGATTTTGAGATAAACAGGCAAACAAACAAGCAATAGACAAAAGCATTAATTTCTGTAAAATAAACTCTACCTCCTGTGTGATAGATGCTATGAAAGATGAACAAGTAAATTTGTAAAAAGTTTCTAACCATAATTTGATTATCTCTATCTAGATGGACCTGTCAATCGTCATTAGACAGACGTCACTTTGACAGGCGCTCGGCCAATCATAGAGCGCTTTGAAGTTTGAGGTTTGTTGGATCATAAATTAATATTGATTTAGGTTAAAAACTCTCACTTCAAAATATGTTACTATTATAATTTGTAGTTTGGTATTATAATATCTACCTATTTTTTGAGCGCGTTCGGGGAAAATGATTAGAGTACATTTTTATGATGTGCGAGTACACCGTTACGAAATACCGACATCCTTAAGTTAGTTGAGACGTAAGCACTCTGTCACTCATGTTGTGTATACATAGTAAGGAATATAGTTTGGATCGAAATTGTACCATGTTATATATTTAAATTTTAACTGTATTCTGTTTTGTATACCTGAATAAATAAATAAATAAATAAGTTGATCAACATTTTTGTAGTAACCATTGATTCTAACTTCACGTTATATTATACTAGCAGCGCCTCGCGGTTTTACCCGCGTAGTTCCAATTCCCGTTATATTTTCAGGATAAAAAGTAACCCATGTATTAATCTAAGGCGTCAGCTAACTCCATACCAAATTTTATTAAAATCGCTACAGCCGTTTAGACGTGAAGAAGTAACAAACTTACTCATACATTCACATTCTTTCGCCTTTAGAAAATTAGTAGGGTCATAATGCTTGACAGTTTCTTGTACGTTAAATAATTATGTAAAATACAATGTTCAGTTCAAACTCTAAACTTACTATTTGTATCCCCTTTGTTTTGTTTTATTTTATTAATTGACGTGTAAATTGTATACTTATGAATGAAGTACTATGACATTGATTTTGGTTAATACTTCTTGCGTGGAAGGTATTATAACACCTTCAACGCAAGTCCATGGTTGAAAATAGACTTTTTAGCAAGAGGAACATAAAGAAGTATTTTATTTTTGCGTGCCTTCATAAGTAGACACACTTATGTTTCGGTAAAATCAAACTCTTTAAAAACCAGAGAATTTTATGTCCTAAAACTACAGGGATAGGAAAAAAGATAAACGGAAAAAGAGTAAAAATAAGGAAAAAGATAACCAAGACCATCAATGGCATAATGGTAAGATAGACATATCCATAAAATTTAATTGTAACATAGTTTTTAGTCGTACTTTTAAGAGCCTTATTTTCTTTGCACTACATTTAGAAGACGTGTCTTCAAATTCTGTGGAATTTTCGGGTACCCAAGACTGTCACACTCTGCATTGAAGCCAGTCCTCGAAGAGACTTTTCCACGAAGAGTTTCATAATAATTTTCTCCACACCTCCGACAGTAATATTTTTCATTTGACTTCTTTTAACTTCTATTTGACTTTGGTTAACTACGAGTATCATGTTTGAAGGAACGTCGTCATTGGTATCAGATAGAGTTCGAATAGCTTTTCTCTTTTTTGCCTGTTTATTACTGAAGTTTACAGAATAAATCATTAATAAGTTACAAGATAATAAAAAAAAATTATACATAACGATCGCGGGATTATTAAATCATATATAAATGTTTTTAATATATATGTATAAATATATTTTTTTTTATTATCTTGTAGTTTACAAATATTTTTTATTTATGTCTTTTTTCTAGTTTCTGACATTGATGTTCTTCCATAGTGTTTTTCAACCTGTTGTTTCCGTTTACGGGTTTCAATTATTTTTTGTGGAATAGGTGTTACGTCCTGTAAAATTCGAGATGGGGTGTAATCTAGGTCGTCAATGGATGGAAGCTTTTGTGGAGTGCTTGGCTCTGCAACATTCTATACTAATTGCAGTGTTTAATGTGGCTTCAATGCTATTATGACTAGTTAGTTTAGTCGCTATTCAGCGAGGCAACGCAGCCAGCGTTTTGGGCACATTTGCACCAGCAACGATTTAGGGTGGGTTATTTTAGTATATGACCCTATATGTAACGTGTGTTACTAAAAGTTTTAATTTAATTTTCAATAAAGATTACCGGTATTATAAATAGTATCTCTTTTAACTTATTATGACACCTGCAATAGATGCATCTACATCATCCTCCACTGGCGATCTGATTTCATTAATCGCTCGCGTGCTTGAAGTGTTAGATGAAGTAACTGCGGATTCTTGCATAAACGCATAATATGCTGGCACTGCTTCTGGATTAAAAGCATACATTCCCCGTTGCTATAAAGAAATAGTATTTTCCAAATAAATTTATTACATTATCTATATTTATGCTGATATAATTATCTGTATGTAGAAATATTGTAATCGCTTTTTTGGTCATCCTTAATATTTTTCTATTTTTAATAATATCTTATTAAATACTAGTATTTCATATTTTTCTTTAATTTATCTGGACAACTTAGTGATCTTATGAAATTTTGAAAATTTGAATTGTGAATTTAATTTTTTATTGAAGTCGGATTTTGTTTTATCCGAGACACTAAATTATACTTACTATTCTATCTTAAAAAATGCCCGACGTGATTATGAATATTTTCACTTCCAAAAAAAAAAAAATTCAATTCGTGATTTCGAACTATAAAGATGGAAACAAGTCTCGAATGCAAGTATTAATGCGTCATTAATTTATTAAAAGCTACTAGATAGAGGTTATTACGACGGAGGCTCTGAAGCGCTAACTGTTACAAATATCGAGTTTGCGTCGTTTTGTATCGACACGTTACAAGTATTGTGTTGTGTGCAGGAGTTATCCATGTGTGTGTTAAGGGGAAGAAACTGTGAAACTGCAAAAAATGGTTCCAAATATATTTTCGATTCAAGCGTAATTCGGAGCGGAGCAGAGAAAAAATAAAACATCATACAATATATTTCTGAGTGACGAGCGCGATGAAGTGCAGTGATTTAGACTTTTTTATGACTTAACTAGAAAAACGCTGTATACAAGCCTACTTTTAAACATAAATACGGTCATGCGCTACCAAAAGAAATGAGTGCGATGTTTTGTCTAATACAGACGTTTTTGATGGTACTATCGTGTAGAAACGTATGCATGTGTTGAAATCGAGAAATGGAAGCGCAGCAGAAACTTATCGGGAACCCTGTCTGGTCTAGTCATTTTTGCGCCCTCCATAGACTACACTCTACACTCTGTGCCTGGGTACCACTATATTTACAGCACTGGCATCAATTACATACTTTTTCGTAACGCCATTCTACATTACATAAAAAGTATTTCATTGTAGTGATGATGTAGAGTCCAAAGTTCATCGCACAATTTGGTTTGAAACCTGTCAAAAAATCTATCACTGATACAAATATCTGTCTTATTGAAAACCATCTCTACTTAGTCTGCCTTGAAAACATTACACCACAGCCTTATCCCACTGCTGGGTATTGGCCTCTCTTTTCCCATGCCATCTTCCTCGGTCCTGTGCCGATCGAGTCCAGGTTCGATCCGCGATAGAAACGATATCGTCGAAAACATTATATAAGGCAAATTAATCACAATCAAAATTATTTTATTTATATCCCCACGTTTCGGTTGTTATAAATAAATGCCAAGCCATGGCACAAGACTAGGCACATTTAAACTGAGGGTTTACGTGACAACGGCAACACGTAGCAAGATAATCATACTCTAATATTAAAATCTACTAATATTATAACTATAGGCAGCGCTCCGCAGGTTCACCTGTGCAGTCTCAGTTCTCGCTTCCTCATTCATAATAATAGAATGTGAAAGTTTGTATATTTGCTGCTAATTTACGTCGTAACATCTGAACAAATCGGGCTAAAATTTACTCAGTTAATATGACTTTACTTGAATCATTAGAGTTTAAAAATGGCGTATTCTTCTATAAGGCAGTATTCTTCATTTTAACAAACCTCTGGAGTCGTGAAAAAATAAGTCTTTTTCAGCAGTTCAACTGCCCCTTAATTATGTATTAAAGTGCGAGTAGCCTTTTATAGAGTACTATCTACAGTGTAGTTGTCGGTGTGCGTGTGTCTGTGTGCGTGTAAGCGCGAACAAGTTGTTTGCTCAGAGATTTAATACACGGTAAATTTCTGCACGTTAGCTCAGGGCTGGCTTCCCGTGAAAAAGGTGGTAAGTGGCTTATTATCCAATTTTATATTAGACTACCAGCACCTCGCTATTCTATTAGTTATTGAGCATAGTAGACACTAATAGCGATGTCTAAGCATTTAAGTATTTCTTTTAAAAACAAATTTTGCTGCATATTTTTGACACAAAAGCATCTACTTATAATTTTTGGTTTTTTATAAACTTTCGTGATTTGAACATATAATTTAAACACTTGACGGGACTTAAGCACGACCGAAATCAAGTATTTCGGCAAAATTACAACGGCCGTGGTCACGAGAAGACTTCAAGCCATCTAGCCTCAAACTAAGCAAATGTTTTAGGTAAGTACCTAGGTACTATGGAAGCCAGATAGCTAACATAAACTTACCTACATATTTTTTGTGTTGTAAATACCTACGAGTACCTACATACTTATTATACTTACATAGCAACACTCAGACACAAGGCAAACACTTTTATTCATCACCATGGACGTATAAAAATGTCAGACGTAGTCTCGCTAAAACAAAAACTGTGTCCATCGAGTCGGCCACATAATATGCACGTGTGCGCTGTGACATACTGGCTGATACGCACACATCAGTGGGTCATTACACGCGCTACTTGTGTAGGTATATGTGTACGTGTCAGTCTATCAGTGACAATCTGACAACACACGTGCAAATGTGGCCGACTCTAGTGACACAGTTTTTGTTATAGTGAGACTACGTCCTACTTTTTTATACGTCCATGTTCATCACACAAAAATTTAATGCTATGAGCATTAAATTTTAAAAATTAATTTCATAATAAATATTTTTCATCGATCGTTATCACTTCATAAACAAATATTCACAATTATAAACGAGTCTACTTAGAAAAAAAGTGTTTCACATGTCTGATTTATTTCCCAAAATAGGTATTTTACAACACCGAATAAATGAATAATCTCCAGTAAACCAATCACAATAACTCCTGGTCATTGCTTTCCCTGCCCTAAACGGGATTTTATAATAACAGGTTCAACGTTTACAAATTACTTGAACAATTTTAGTATCATCAATATTCTCATTAGTTATGTGTGTTTAAGAATGACATTCAATAAATAAGAAATCGGTTAAATTGCAATTACGTCCTTACTATAAAGGTCCGCTTAATGGGATATATCATAGGCGTCTGTTTGCGCATACCAATTGATTGCTACTAACAGCAAGCCAACAAATTGCCTATCGTGACAGAAGAAGATAGCAATACATATACAACAACCCATGATATACGTGAGACAAGGATGTGTATAGTTTCGTCGGTTCGTTGTACAAGAGAACGCGCCAACATTATGGCGAAGCGACGCTGTGGCGAACTCGAAAAGGTGAAATATTTATTTTAAAAGCAGTTAGTTTTATATTTAAACACTTTTTGATCAGGTTCCGTCACGTTGTACTGGTGAAGATTTTTTAAAATTCTTTATTTATTATCATTATACAGTAATAAAATGTTTTTTTTTGCAAAAAGTCTCTCTTTTTTCGTGGATGTGCTTTTATTAGGGGCTTAAAATGGCGATTTCGGAATAACAATAACCTTCAATGTCTTGAATATCGCCACAACATTGCTAGCTAATCGAGTTTTATCGGATACATTTCGGAGAGTGTCCAACTGATCTGCACGACCTTGCCTTTTTTCTATGAGACCGCTCGTAGGTCGAATAAGCAACACCCTTTTATGGTCGTCGTGCCAATGATTCCAACAAGGAGGCTTAACTCCACTGTATTGATAACAATATCTAGGCTGTGGAATACGTTGCCTGAGTGGGGGTTTCCCGATCTTTCAATCTTGGTGTTTTTGAGTCTATATTGGATAAGTTAGTTTCTTCTAAAGAAGTATTTACGTTCTATGATAGACCGCATCGTCGCTTAACATCAGGCGAGATGGCTGTCAAATCTCAACCTTAATCTAATAGGTAGTTAAAAATGACTTAGGTATTTGAGAGACAGATACGAGTAAGTTGATGATGGCTGTAAAAAATATCAGTTTTTGAAATCGACGAATGCTTATCAAAATTATCTAGCAACTCTTTTTAAACTTTTTTGATATTAACCAGAGTAGAATGTGCAGCGATATTTTTAAGATCACATTACAATAGGCAAACCCGACTAAAAAAACGGATTAGTCCCGTACGTTAGATAAAAAAAAAAAATTGTACACGTATTTTAGAAATAAACGGCAAAAAACATAGGGTTCGAATTGATAACCTCCTCCTTTTTGGAAGTCGGTTAAAAATATCATGATGAGTAGTTTTTAGCAGGATTTTATCTCACATATTGTGGTTTGATCTATTCGCTTTTTACTTTGTTACTTACTTTTATATTACTTTTAACAGTAATTGATTACCATTAATCACAGGCTACAAATATCAAGTTTAAGCTATGAGCCATATTAATTTTCATTCATAAAATATGCAAATTTAATTGCCTTAGCAGCATAAGTTCAAGATTTTAACTGTGTTTTTTGACATTCTCGTGAGTTTTTTGAATCGAAAATTACATGTAAAACTATGGAGTGTGAATTAATTTATATGATTTAAATACATAATTAGCCAATTAGCTGTTTTATACCTATTTAAGTCTTGTTAAGTTCTGCTTATGTTAGAAATGTGATTAATTTTATGAGGGCGTAATTGAATTTAATGCACGTAAGAGGATACCTACTATACTTACTTAGTATTTTTATGTAGATTTTTTATAATTAAGTTAATTTATTTTTAGTTTAAAGTTAATTGAAAAGTTAATCATTATTACATTGATAGATAGTGGGATACTTCTTATTGTACACTCCGACAACGAAAATAATTATACAGGACAAGAAGAAATATTAAAAATTTATGTTACAACCGGCAACCATATCACTAAAAGCTACTTTTTCCATTCTAATATTAGGATGGAAATGGTTTTACAAATACATTTACAAAAAATTGAACTGATGTTTGCAGATAAGATATTACAAAACATTTTAAAACATGCCCCATACAAATTGGCCTTCAAGAGGCATGCTATATATTTGCCAAAATAATAGTTTCTATCTGGTATTTCTATGCAAAAATAATAATCTGATAAAAGTCTTCCTCTTCTTTTTTAGCTTTTAATCGGTTGTATTGTATTATACTCGTACCTATGCCATCTGATTCTTTATCTACTATTAATTTCTGGCTTCTATTCCGTTACGATATAGTACGCACCTATAAGTGAAATAAGTTCGGTGACCACAATTACGCCAAAGTTTCAGCAGGATGCTGTTTTGGGGTATCATTAGCATGCTGTTTGAATCCCAGGTCTTGCAGTAGTAGATCTTGCAGTTGATCCCTGTGAACAATGTCAATACGTTTACACTATACTAAAAACATTACAAAATGTATAGTACAATCTGATTCAACATGTCAGTTTGTCAACATATTTTCTGGTCTTACATTAGTTAAATGACAAGTTTCATAATGTGAACAATGACCACATTAATAAAATATTTTTATTATAAAGGTTCCGTTACATACACTAACCAATAATCGTATCTGTATAAATATAGAGGTGAGCCTGGGATCTGAAATCACTGTCTTTTTGAAAATCATGTGCACCATGCTTCCTTAAATAACGGTGAATGAAAACATCTTCAGGAAACTGATATGTTACTTGTGTCTTGCGAGGTCATATGTCATCAACGCTATGAGTAACGATATTAAGTAGTGGAGATTGCTGCCGTAGGGGGGGACCACGGCGGGAGAAGAGTGCCGGTATAATGATAAGTCGCTCTCTGTCCTTTGCAACCGGATGTTAGTAATCGACAGGGACATATCTGAATAGTAAAGACAACATACAATTTTAATTCTAATCCTTCTAATATGATAAATGCGAAAGTTTGGATGTTTGTTGCTCAATCACGTCGGAACACCTGAACGGATTAGTTTGAAATTTGGAACACAGATTATTAAAACCTGGAATAACAGACAGGTAACTTTTCATCACGAGATAATAACGGGAACGGGAATAGCGTGGCGTGGGTAGTGATATACTAAAATCACGGGGCGTGGCTAGTAATATACTAAAATCACGGGGAATGGCTAGTAATATATTAAATGCGGATGTTTGGCTATATTTACTGATATTTCAAGCTATAACTTCTGGATTTGGATAGTTATGTGGTACCTACATAGATAGATAATACTGTAGAAAAAACCTTTTTTTTACGTATTTCTCGGGAAAATAAAGAGGTCGGAAGCTAAGCGAGTGAAACCGTGGGATGCTACTAGTGTTAAAAAAATATAAGATTTAAATAAATGCACGAACAGCATCTGATTGAAAATTGAATAAATGCGTTCTCGGAACGATGTTGTGTTATTTTTATTTGGCTATAAAGAAATTTGACATGATTTTTGCGTTTGCTGTTGTTATGTCATTAAAGTGGCGAGAATGCTCGTTTTTAAAAACGTGGTCGTAGGTTCGAATCCCGTTTGCATCTTTGAGCATTTAAAAAAAATTACAGATTGACAAGACGAGCCAAACATGTGTCTGATGGTAATCAACATGACAGCAGCATCATCATCATCATCTGCCGCAAGACGTCTACTGCTGAACATAGGCCTCCTCCCTAGATCTCCACAACGAACGGTCCTGCGCAACCTGCAACCAGCGGTTTCCAGCGACCTTTATGAGGTCATCTGTCCATCTAGTGGGAGGCCGTCCAACACTGCGTCTTCCGGTTCGTGGTCGCCACTCGAGAACCTTTCTTCCCCATCGGTTGTCAGTTCTGCGAGCGATGTGGCCTGCCCATTGCCACTTCAGCTTGCTTACTCTTTGAGCTATGTCGGCCACTTTCATTCTTTTGCGAATATCCTCATTACGGATTCTGTCGCGCAAAGAGACTCCGAGCATAGCTCTCTCCATAACTCGCTGTGTGACTTTGAGCTTCGTTATGAGGCCCACAGTGAAGGACCACGTCTCAGTTTCATAAGACATGACAGCATAGTTCCATGACAGCATACATCTTAGTTAGTAGTGGTAGACAACTACTAACTAAACGATAAAAAGCTAGATTTATCATTTGAAAAAGACCTGAATAATAATAATACACAATAAATGAATAATATTAAAAAATAATAATGAAGAAGAAATGAAAAAAATAATAAATGCTGAAAAATAAAATTGGAACGAAAGTGCAAGAACAAAAAAAAACAAAATGATTACATAGAGTGTTGATATTTTTTTTTCGCGCGTTAATTACTATGTTTATATTTTAAGTATTTTATGAATTACAAAATAGGACGTCAAATCTCTTTTTACGAAAAACGTTTTTTGAAATGAACTCGACATTTTCCTACTCCGGTTCTACTTCGTTTCCTCCAATATAACATTGTTAGACATTTAAATGTTCTAACTAATTTATAAACTATACTACTCTAAATAAATAAATAGGCTTAGAACATTTTAACGGACGAAACGACGGATCGAAGTAGGACCATTCAATAAAAAATTGCTTGATGTAACTATACAATAACATCGGTGAATTTTTTCGAATCACGCAACTGTAACGTTTATCCAAATTCGTCCAGCAGTTTTTTAATCCCCAACCAAAAGGGGTGAATTTTGTTGGAGTTGTTTCTTATAATTAAAGGTTAATTTCCGTGCGGTGGTTCTTAGCTATGTTTGGTTAATATCGATTCAAGATGGCCTCCACAAAATGGCGGACAAAATATTTCTTCACATTCTTCCTTATAAAAGGTCCTTCCTTATAAATATATCCTTAAAAAAGGTCTGGCAACCCCAGCCGGGTAAACAAGTATCCTTCCGAGCTCTGTGCAATTTAATAAAAGATCTAAATTATTGTGGATATTCGGAAACTTACGTATCATCACTATCAACAGAATTAACCTCCAAACATTGGGGCATATTTTGGACACTGGTGAGACCTGAATACATAGTTTTTTTTCAACATTTCTATAACCACACTTTGAAAGTTTTGATGACTCATAACCGTTAAACTGTTCGAAATCATGTAGTTTCCACAAATTTTGGTATTTTGACAATAATTAATCCGCTGGAAGAATTGGACTACAACAACAAGTGACATTAATTACCAGCTGATATTGACAATTGTGAAAATTTACCTAGCTGACATTGACATATTCTAAAAAGGACTGCGCAGAGACAAGGAGGTAAATTAAAATAAAGTGTTCCGAATCACACTTTTGAAATGGAAGGTGATGATAGTTTATCATTTCGGCAATATAGGAAAGCTAATTCTCTCGACGTATCTGACTCAAGCTCAACGTTATTCGAAGAAACTATAATGAGTCTTCCTGACTACGATAGTGTGGATATTGACTACAGTAGTCCCCCGCAAAAGAAAAAGCAAAAACAAAATTTGAATCCAGTATTATTATCCGCAGCAAATGAAATTGATAATTTGAAATCAGAAATCCAAAATTTAAAAACAGAACTTGAAAAACAAAAGGCCATAGTAGAAAGGTTCAAAAAACTTGGTTTCTGTGATAGTCCAATGCTAAACAGTAGCAAAAAAAGAAAGAGGAAGCGCATATCGCTCTTAGAAAACTCTATCAACAATTCATTGGAATCTCACGTGACTCCCAGACACATACAAAATCCTAATTTGGACCTAAAAAATCAATCCATGCTCACCCCAGAAACAGAAACATGTAGAGCTCCACTAAAACTTACAGCAGCCAGCGACACACTCACAGCAGAAGTTATACTGCACCCGTCCACCAACACACATACAGATAAAAGCACTTTTACCACTGATACGAGTACATATAAGCGTCCATGTGCAGTATCTCAGCTAGTGTCAAGTTTTACCAATATAAATGAAGGATTAAATGAAAGGAAACAAGCTTCAAATCTGCGAATGACGAAAAATACGACAGTTGACCTCGATTGCATTGAGGTTCTAAATACCCCAAAGACCGACAATATACACAACACCCTTAGTAATTCGAAAATGCAACTTATCTCCAGCTATTCAGCTATACCGGATAATGATCAATTGAAGTACTATACAAGTACTTCAAAGGATAACAGACAAGTCACCCAGCAAAATAATAAAAAGTCCAAGAAGAAAATTTTGATATTAGGTGATCAACAGGGAAAAGGCGTTAGAGCTGCTCTTCAAAAACTGACAGGAGACGAATTTGAGGTCATCTGTTCTTGGAAAGCGTATGCTCCTCTAGGCCACATCTTATGCTCAACTAGTTATAATATATCTACATTTACAATGAATGATTATATACTGATCTTGGGTGGTATAAATAATCGTGATCCTTTTGAATTGTTACTAAATTTTAAAATCTGGTTTGCAAATACTACCCATACAAATGTTATTGTATCTGAAATTCCATTCAACAGGTATCTTCGAGAACAAAAACTAAACTCTGAACTTAGATTTATATGCAACAGATTTGGACATGTAACGTTTTTAGACATGAACTATCAGAATCGTAAAATACCATATGCCTTTTTCAAGGAAAATCTATTTCGCTCATTATTAAGAGAAATCTTACACACAGACTATAAGAACAAAATGATGGCTCATATCAGAAATGTTGAGCAAAGTAATGATAATAATTCACAATCTTTGAGAAAATTTGTCGATGTTAGCACTCAAACATTCAACAATGATGTCTATGTTGGGACATATAGTCAAAATACATTTACACACGACAGTGTGAAGCATACAAATGGTGCAGTAACTTATATTAATAATATGAATGATACAAAGGGTGACAATCAAGCTAAGGGTACTCCAGATCATGTAATTGCCTCTAGTTGTTTATTTCATGTATAGTTACATCTCGGTGTTGCATCAGAATATTGACGGAGTTATCAATAAATCCGATAGGTTAATGATATGCCTAAGTGAACTAGAGAATCAAAATAAAGCCATAGATGTGTTGTGCTTTACGGAACATAATATGATTAACGACGATCATAATAGATTAGGTATGAACAATTTTAAATTAGTTTCAAATTTCTGTAGAGAAAATAGAAGTGGTGGATCGTGCATTTTGGTAAGAAATTGTCATGAATGTAACTCAATAGATACAATTGAACAAATGTCAGTCTCAAACGTGACAGAATGCTCAGCAGTCGAATTAGTTCTACATAAGATCATTATAATATGTATTTATAGGCCTCCGATAAATTTGAGCAGAAACTATAATTTATTTTTTCGCAAACTGAGAGATGTCATGGAAATTACCTCACTTAAACGGAACTACAAAATAATAATATGTGGTGATTTCAACATTGATATCCTTACCAACAATAAACATACAAGAGAGTTTGAGACCTTATTAAAAAAATACAATTTTAAATTTCAGTTCAAGCAAGTAACCCGTACTAGGAGCAAAACATGCTTGGATAACTTCATTCATAATCAAACTACGGGTTGCAAAGGTGAAATACTAGAATATGCTTTATCTGATCACACAATGCAAGTGCTTAAATTGCCTATTAAAAAGACTAGTACTTTGAAGTTTTGGTTTGTGGAAAAACGTGATTATAGCCAGGAAAACCTTAATAAATTTAGGGAACACCTAAGTAATTTAAGTTTTAACGATGTCTTTGATTCTAAGGATCCAAATTTAGCGTTTAACAATTTCTATGACATTTTCTTGCTATTGTATGACCTTTGTTTTCCAAAATACCTGACAAAAATCTTCGTGAAAAAGCGCCCAAGATGGATCACAAAAGGTATCTTGCTGTGTTCTAAAAAGAGACGAGAAATGTTATGGCGATACAGACAGCAACCTAATGATACCAACAAAAAACTATTTAAAGAGTATTCGGAAAGGTACAAACAAATTATTTGTCTTACGCAAAAATCACAAAACAATCACTACATTAGAACTGCCAAAGTTAAATCCAAAGCCACTTGGACCGTGATTAATAATTTGAGACATAGCTATCCTAAAGAACATTTAGCAAAAATTAAAGTTGACAATACTATTATTACGGACCCTGCACAAATTGCCCAAAAATTTAACGACTATTTCATTGACATGACAAGTTCAACATCTAAACCCGGTACTAAATCTACTGTACCTCATAATATACCCAATTCCTTTTTTCTCACGCCTACAACTCCAATAGACATTTATCACACAATAGGTTCATTAAATTCCACGAAAAGCTCGGGCTATGATGGCGTAAATACTCAAGCAGTGAAATATGTAAAAGATCTGATCGCACCTGTATTAAGCCACATTACAAACCTTTGTATACTAAACGGTCTATATCCAGATAGACTTAAAATATCTGTGGTAAAGCCTCTCTTCAAAAAAGGTGATAAAGAACGTATAGAAAATTATAGACCAATTGTGCTGATCCCAATTTTCTCAAAAATCTTTGAAAAAGTTTTACATCATAAGCTTTACTCATATTTTGAAAACAAAAATGTACTTGCCCCAAATCAATACGGTTTTAGAAAAAATCTAAATATTAACATGGCAATATATGACTTCCTTCATGAAGTAATTAAAAGTATGGACAAAGGTACAATAACCATAGCACTGTTTATGGACTTATCCAAAGCGTTTGATCGAGTTAACCATGAGATCCTGCTAGAAAAATTAGAAGCATATGGAGTAAGAGGCATCGCAAATCAGATAATAAAATCATATCTCACCAATAGATTACAAGTCACGGAAATAAACCGTATATGTTTGAATACAAAAACTGAAAGGACTTACTCATCAGAAATCGGAAAGATTAATAAAGGTATTCCTCAAGGCAGTATCCTAGGACCATTCCTTTTTGTGGGCTACATAAACGATTTCCCTACAACAGTGAACCACACGATGACCCTATTTGCTGACGACAGTACAATTTTATTTGTAGGAAATAAACATGATATTGATAAACTGATACTTGATATTCAATTTACATTAACATCTATTATTAAATATCTAGAAAATATTGACCTTGAACTAAATCTTAAAAAAACACAAATAATGAACTTTAAGCAGAGAACTGACGGGACGCTAAATCGAAACTTTGATATTTACTACGAGCAACAAAAACTTACGCAAGTTGAAACAACAAAATTTTTAGGATTACACATCGATAGAAAAATGAGTTGGAAATATCACATACATGTGATATCAAAACGCATAAATCAATTCTCGTTCGCTCTTTTTAAGTTAAAAAAAGTTGCCAGCACGGAAACCATGCTTACGGTATACCATGGTCACGTTGCGTCAATTTTAAGGTACGGGGTAATCTTCTGGGGCAGCTCCACAGATAAATTAGTGGCGTTTAAAGCACAGAAGAGATGCATACGGGCTATGTGCAGCTTAAAGCGTAGGCAATCATGCAAAAAATATTTTCAAAAGTTGCAAATCTTAACCTTACCGTGTTTATATATCAGTGAAGTTGCTCTCTTTGTAAAGAAAAATCCGAGTCGTTTTGAAATGTGTGACCCCGGGGGAAGACGTGCAAAAAACATTAAATATCCATCTCGTGTTAAAACTACTCTGATGTCCAATAGTGTGTTTTGTAAGGCACCACTAATTTACAACAAATTACCATTGTCTATTCGAGATTGGAATGACTTTGTCAGTTTTAAAAATAGGCTTAATGACTTGCTCCTCGCAAAGGCATATTATTCCCTTGAAGAGTTTCTCAATGACAAAAGTGTTTGATAATTATATTTTTTTCTCCTTTTTCTTTCAATGACATGTACTTCAACTTTTGACACCAATGTGTTTTTTATTGACAATGACATGTAAGTTTCATTGAAATCAGGATGACATCTTTTTATTATATTATATTTTTTTATATTAATTATTTATATTGCTTTGACATTCATTAAATTACCCACCTAATTTGATATCTGTTTGTATACGAATTTATATTTATTTGTTAATGCATTCACATTGTAATTGATTCCTTAATAAAAAAAAAATGATATACTTTTAACAATGTAACTATGATGCACCTAGTAATTGTAACAGAACTATTAATTATGAATGATGACTTGTACGCTAACATAGCAGGACCTGGAGAACGTTACTAACCCTAATTAAAATCTGTATAACCTAGGCCCACAAGGAAATAAATGATTTGATTTGATTTGATTTGACTTATTATGGGTATCAAATGAAAGAGCTTGACTTAAGCTTACTTGCTTGAGCTTAAAATGTTGTGCAGATTACAGATCCGATGTAGTAAATATATAAATAAATAAATATATA
Organism: Ectropis grisescens; assembly: GCA_017562165.1. Classification (NCBI taxonomy): domain Eukaryota; kingdom Metazoa; phylum Arthropoda; class Insecta; order Lepidoptera; family Geometridae; genus Ectropis; species Ectropis grisescens. The sequence goes on along the minus strand of CM029792.1, from coordinate 2,815,397 downwards.
AATATAGGGGGTAAATATATTTTTTTAAATTGTTCTTGTTGTGGTACAGTTACGCGTTAACGTCCCGCTTGGTTGCTCCATAGGCGATCCGCTGCGAGGCTATATTAGTACGTCGATGATGCGAACCTAAAAGATTTCCCTCTAAGTAACAAACGAAGTAATGGCTTATGGAACTGAAACGTGGTCCTTAACTGTGGGCCTCATTATGTAGCTGAAAGTCACACAGCGAGCTATGGGGAGAGCAATGCTCGGAGTCTCTTTGCGCGTCAGAATCCGTAATGAGGATATTCGCTAAAGAAAGTGGCCGACATAGCTCAAAGAGTAAGCAAGCTGAAGTGGCAATGGGCAGGCCACATCGCTCGCAGAACTGACAACCGATGGGGAAGAAAGGTTATCGAGTGGTGATTACGAACCGGAAGACGCAGTGTTGGACGGCCTCCCACTAGATGGACAGATGACCTCACAAAGGTCGCTGGAAACCGCTGGTTGCAGGTTGCACAGGACCGTTCGTTGTGGAAATCTAGTGGGGAGGCCTATGTTCAGCAGTGGACGTCTTGCGGCTGATGATGAAACAAACAAAAACTGGTCAATACTGCCTAACAAATTTTCACTTCAATAAAACACAGTTTCCTTCTAACACCTCTTCAAGTAACAGCTCATATCTGTCATCAATCCAGTTACTGTCTGGAAATCAATTCTCGAAATAACAGCCATTTTCGACTTTAAACAGATAAATAAGTATTTAAATATGGCGGCCGTAAACAAGCTTCACTGACATCCCCGGTGTGAGCTTCACTTTATTATATTTTATTACATTTAGCTCATTTATTTTTTGGCCAAATTAATTTTTACTGCACTGCGTGGTATCGCTGTGTCGTGTTGTTTCGATATTAAACGATTGAATCTTAAACCCTGAGCCTGTATTCTCGATAACAAACATGAACATCATTAAATATATAATTATGTATGTAAAATCCCTTGTACAAACTTTTATTGAAGTGAAATCTTTTGGCGCGCCTAGACAGATTTATCGTGGGCTGTGAATTGAATTCTAGCGTTACGCTCGGGCATGATATGATATTTTCGGGTATACTCGGGATGATAGAGCGAGAAACAAAATATAGTGAACAAGCGCGTAAGAGCGAGAAAGATAATATCTGCTCTTCGTTATTGTGTCACTTTGTTTATATTTATGTATTTTATCGCGATATTAACTAGGTACTTACCAAATTGTCACGAAATATTAAATTTGCCCGTGAACTTTGTCATAAAAGTCTTTTTTCTTACAAATATCTTAATTTGAGAAAAGAAAATGAAAATATGAGGAGTAGGGAATATTTTCAACCTAATTCTAGTGAGACCGATTTTTAAAGCCGCCTTCTCCCGGCCTAGAGCCTCCACCACGGCCACTTTACTGTCGTTAACTTAAAATGGTGTAGGAAAACATCGTGAGGGTACGTGTACCTAAAATCTTTCGAGACCACGTGTCATCAACAAACCCGCACTGGGCCAGCGTGGTGGATTATGGCCTTGACTCTCTCCCTGTAAGAGCCCCAGCAGAGGAAACATTTAGTGTGCTGCTATGTTATACGAGTACGAGTAGTTTTGGTTCGCTCGATATCCTAGTGGTCGATGCAGACGCGGGTGTTATTTTATTTGTGAACGAGTATAAATTAGTAATAAACGAGTGATTTTAAAAATTATGGCATCTGCCCTGGTTTAAAAAAGAAAGGCCATTTGCTTTTCAAAAATTGATGAGTTATTCTGTACATATAAATAAGTTTCAGATTACAATCTGACGCAACTTTCTAAATAAATAAAAACGAAGTATATACATTTTAATTTTCTTTAGCCTTATAAAAATATAATAAACATCTAATAATCTAATATTTCCATATTTTAAATAAGCGAAAAGTATGTAAAGTGAGTAAAAGTAAAGAATGACACAGTTTATGGAAAATTTCATTTATTTTATCAACCGGATTTCCTCCGTCACAAAAACGACGAAGTATTTGTATTGTAAGTTAGACTCATACAGAAAATCAGCCCGTATATTTTTTATTCTATGGACGTGACCCTCTCTCTCTCTCTCTCTCTCTCTCTCTCTCTCTCTCTCTGTGGTATGTAACTCTTTCTACGATTGCCTGGAAGACACTTTTAGTGATAAGGTTGCCAATTGTGTTATTTTGTATTGTTTTAAGTAACTTTGTTTATTTTAAATAAATTTCAATAAAGAGTTAATCGACCTAGTCCAAGTCCAATCTTTCTCCCGAAAGGATTAACTGTTTTACAACCTTTATTATATTTGAGTAAATATAGGGAAATTGAATAGTATGATTCAATATGATTTAGGTCAATTTTGTACCACCTATGATGGCTATGATGGCTAATTGGCGGTAAGCTAACTGGTAAAGACATGGCACTGACTACTTACACATGGTATTGAATAGTCGTATGGCTTCCACGGCTTTATATTAGGGTCATCTATAAAGTTTGGGAACCAGGACAAGATTCGTGAAAAGCCCGGATTTTCCAGATTATAGAGCCCAAAACCCGGGCATGTCAACATTTTTTACACATAGTTTTGTGTAAAAAAAATTATTATCTCTTCTAACATTGAGATGAAGATGAAATCCAGCCCGAACGCTGTCCAAACTAGGATAAATCCGGGGAAACCCGGATGGATGGCAACCTTACTTTATATTCATACTTTTACTTTTTATTCATTTAGATGTGTAATGCATCTAAGTTTATTTTTCTTTTGAAATTGTATGTTTTATTAATCTGAGTACCTGTATTGTAAGTAGAGTAATTTATTTATTCCATATTTATTAGTACTTATATTTGACAAATATTGTATGTAACCCCTATTACTAGGTATGTATTTTTATCCTGTACCTATGTTACAACATTTCATCAATTTTTATATTTTGTTTAGCACACTTCGTTTTTTTATTACATCCAAAAACATTTCCACCCTAAGGTTGCCTGAAGTAGATCGCTTTTAACGATAGAGCCACAGGTTGTAACACTGTTTTTATTATTTTCTTTCAATTATTGTCTTTGTGTTGGAGTGTACAATAAAGATTATCTATTTACACTACAGTGGAAGCTTTTTTTTTGCATCAAAGACAGAAATGCAGTCGTGGTGGAGGCGCTGAGCCGGGAGGAGGCGGCTTAGAAAATAAAATAGGCCTAGAATTAGAATGACAACGTTCCCTACTTCCCCCTATTTCCTTTTCTTCTCTTAATCCAAGATTCATGTAAAAAATAAAACAAAATGACAAAGGTCACGGACGCCGGAGTCTGTGGAGTTGCTTAACCTAAATAAAAAAAAAATCTAGAGTGGAAGCTACAAATAGTACCAACAAACAGTTTACAGAATCGTCCCTGCGAGACCCCAAATCAATCCCACTTAACCGGGACTTGAACAGAAAGAATACGCAACTTTTATCTTTTTCTCCACGAAACAACTTCATTACTATATTTTAATCCTAAAACGATATAAAGGCTAATTTGTCCCTTAAAAGATGATTATCGCACCTTCAGAAACGTCGCTGTGACTTAAAAAGATATTTTATGGAAATTATATTCAATTATCTCGGATAATTAAAGACGATGGTCTTTACTGCGTCTTTAAATAAATAATTTTAATTTATACCCTATATTACTCTATTTTATATTTTTGTTGAAATACAAAACTTTAAAAAGCTTAGCTGAAGCAGATGCCGTGGTGGCATAGTGGTTACAACGTGCTTTCCACAAACGTGTAGTAGTAGATTCAAATCTCGCTTACATCTAAGAATATTTCCAAATACAGGTGTGTAAGTTTGCCATCACCATTGATTTTGATAGTGAAGTAAAACATGGCGAGGAAATCGTCAAGTTCCAAGAATCTTTCTAGGTCATCATCCGTCAATCCGCAATGGTCTAGCGTGGTGGATTATGGCCTGGACTCTCTTTTTGAAGCAAAAGGCGCCGGTAACATTTAAAAAAAACTAGGTAGTAGTAGGTAAGGTGTAGTACTTGAAGAACAAGCGAATTTTGCAAAGAGTCCTATCATTACAACTACCTACACGAAAATATGAGATAGGGAACGATTAGCGGATTTCAGCTTTCCTAGGTTTTATAATTAAATCTACCTAAGAATGATAATGATGTTGATGATGATATTGGCACAATAAACTTTAATATTTTCATAAATAAATCAAACAAAACATCCCATAAAACCAGCCAAAAGTACTTAAATCGCTTTAAAGGCGATATTTATTTAACACATCGAAAAAATTCCCCATAACTTACAAAGATAATCAAAACGCAGGTAACAGACTAAAAAAAAACGAGTGAAAGATCCCAAAACTCATATCCTTAGCCCGACGAACCTTAATTTAGCCACAAAAACAGTAACCGTAGGCGTTTGAACAAATCGACCGTCTTAAAAAGGTATCAGCAAGATAAAATCGCGTTTATAAACTCGCTAACCAACACAAATTAAGACCCTCTTTTAATAAAGACTCGTATGACACTTTTGCGCTATCATTTAGATACAAAACAACACAATTAAATCAATCGTAGCGATTAATTTTATTCTTATTTCTAAGGGGATAGAAGATATTTGATTGTAGAGCGAGTAATTGCAGATAAGATGTTCTTTTGTTGCAATCGTGTGCGATTCGATTGTCACCTTCCAGATAATGAAATAAAAAATAAAATAAAACGCCTTTATGCTGATTCGAAAAATGATACTATAGAATAATGATCATAAGCAGAAACATGTGTGCTGATACAATGTTTTGTATGTCGATGAAGACTAGGTAATGAAAGTATAATTGAAATTGAAAAAAAATAATTAAAACCTTAACATCACTTTTGATGACCTATCCATAGATACCCCACATGTATGGTATTGATCAAACATTTTTGAGTTTCAGTTCTATGTATAGGACACCCCTAAAATGTTTGTTTTTTTCTATTTTTTGTATCAAAATCTTAATGTGGTTCACAAATCTACTTACCAAGTTTCAATAGTATAGCTTTTATAGTTTCGGAGAAAAGTGGCTGTGACATACGGACGGACAGACAGACAGACATGACGAATCTATAAGGGTCCCGTATTTTGCCATTTGGCTACGGAACCGAAAGCGAAGAAATAGGCTTTCTTTTTACCCGACTCAGTGTAAATTTCTTTATTTCTACGCATCTTCCATACGGCTACAAGAAGATAATAAAACATTTTGATTAACCCCCGACTACTTTAGATTTGTTATTATATCTGTACAACATTCTACTAATCAAACCCTTTCATTTGATACCCATATTCAAGGAGTTGTGAAAAAAGAAATGTATTTCGCCATTTCGTGGTGGCGGCCATTTTGGATTTAATTTTTTTTATAGTGTTTAGTATTCTACTAGTCAAGCCCTTTCATTTGATACCTATAATTAGGTAGGTTGTAAAGAAATATTTTGTCCGCCATTTTGTGGAGGCGGCCATCTTGAATCGATATTAACCAAACATAGCTAAGAACATCTGCACGAATATTAACTTCAAATAAAAAAACCGCATCGAAATCGGCCCATCCGTTTGAGCTCTACGGCGCCACAGACAGACACACACACACACACAGACAGACAGACATCGACGTCAAACTTATAACACCCCTTTTTTTGGGCGGGGGTTAAAAATAGACTTTGACAATTAGAATGTCGTTCGATTTGTCTCAATCACCCAAGTACGACACATTATAGTTTATTGTATGATATAATGTTTTAATCTGGCGATTTTTAGCAGTCGGGGTTTTAAACTAAAGTTATTTATTGAATGTAAGTATATCTTTTTGAATTATCAAATGGCGGTGTCAGTCTTTTTTATCATGTTTAAATTCTCAGTTATAATTCTAGAATAAAGTATTTCGTGAGTACCTACGTAAGTACGGTTATTATAGAAGTGTCTGTATATCTGTAAAGGTTAAAATAGAAAACTGGATAATGATCGCGAATACACAAAAGGGAACAAAGAGTTTATTATAATATGTTACTATTTTGTTCGAATGCAATGTCTATTGTTTATCGTATGCAGTAATTGAATTACAAGCGAGCGGACGATCCCAGCTTCGCTCGGGTAAACTTTAATAATATATGTGAAAGATTGGATTTTGTTGCTCCATCATCGTCGTCAGCCAATTTTATTCTACAACTGGACGTCAGCCTATCCCATGGGTCGTTGGTTCGCCACTCAGCCCTATCCTCTCCAGCTTTACGTCTCCATCCACTGGCTGTTGTCTTACGTATATCGTCATTCCATTTAGTCTCAGGGTATCCTACACTACTTACATTTGCCGATTCACGATCTCCACTCAACAACACATGAACACATCTACTCCAACAGTTTTCGGTTCTGCGCCAGATATTATGACCGGCCCCACTTCAGTTTGCTAATGCGTCCAGATATGTCGGTAACCTGGGTACTTGTAACTCGTTGTAAGAACTGAAAGAATTGATCTGAAATTCAGAATTGAACAGAGTCTATCGGAATACCACATATGGTAGCTAACTATCTTTCTATCCCCAAAAAAGTCGCAGAGATCCTTAGGAAACTTAGGAACACCCTTTTAAATATTGTAAGAAGACGAATCCACGGGCAAATCATCATCATCATCATCGTCGTCAGCCCATGTTCGTCCACTGCTGGACATAAGCCTTTCCAATATTGTGCCACCAAATCCGATCCTCGGCGCTCCGCATCCATCCGCTTCCCGCCACTCTCTTCAGGGGCAAATACTTGCTGTAACATAATTATCATAATTGTTACACAGAGGTATGTATATGTTATAGATGACTGGTAGCGCCTCGCGCTGTAATCTGCAGCTTGCCATTTTTATCAGTGTTTTGAGGTAATAATCACAGAACCTTTTTTTTTTTTCAAGTCTGTAAAAAAATGACCAAAGCTCAACCATCCATGTACTACATTTTAAGCTTCTAGCTTCAAAAATTATGACACTTATACGGCTAAGCACAAAAGTTCTGTGTAACCAGTACATATTGTAAAAAGCTTCCTTTATACAATCAAATGATCCAACTGTGAAATCGACATTATAATCCGTATTTATTATTTAATTATTAAATGAAATGGCAACATTTGACCATTTACGACGTCCCACAATCATAAACGCCGGAGGAAATGTATTTGAGATGGGCTCACGAGATAACTTCAACACAGAAATGCCATGCGAACTGGCCAACTGCAAGCTGAACTTGTGCAATAACTGTTCTATATACAATAATACTGTAGTAGGTACAATTAATAAATAATAAATAAATACTGGTGGACAATTCACACAACACAATCTGACCCCAAACTAAGCAAAGCTTGTACTATGGCGACCAGATAGCTGATATAATACTTACATAGTTTTAAATACATACTTATTATAAATAGATACACCCAGACACAGTGCAAACATTAGAATTCATCACACAAATATTTACACTGGGTGGGAATCGAACCCACGACCCTCGGCAGAGCTACTACCCACTAAGCTACGAGGCCAGTCAAATTATGTCACCTATATGGTATATTATGTCATCGTAAAATTGGTAAAACCGTTAAATTATAAATCTAACGCTGTCATATTACAAATTAATCTACCTTTACATTAGTTTATAATCTCGCGCTTTAGATTATAATCTGACGGTGTCGACAATTTTACGGAGAGTTTGAGACTCTTTATAGAGTACACTTGCGGAAGTACCATAACTTTTACCAGTTATTCCACCGCCAAGTAGTAATTTACAAATATCAACATGTTCCGTTTTGAAGACCAACGTTTTCTAAGAAATTCTCAACAACACTTGGCTGTACATTAACTGGCAAAGGTGTGGTACTTCCCCAGGCGGACGCTGCAAAGAATTCTACCACTATAAAACAAACACTTTTAGACACAGGGTTTGATAAACCCTTAGCCTGATTGACCTTTAATATTATCTATTCTATGCTCTTAGGATAATTATAGGCTGCAGCCTAGGGCACGAAGATCGCAGGGGTGCGCAAAAATCATGTCTTCGCATACACTTTTAAGAGTATCTAGCCTCATTCATCATCATCATCAGCCGCAAGACGTCCACTGCTGAACATAGGCCTCCCCCCTAGATTTCCACAACGTACGGTCCTGCGCAACCTGCAACCAGCGGTTACCAGCGACCTTTGTGAGGTAATTTGTCCATCTACATCTATATCTAGCATCATTGCATATGCCGATATACCCTATACATTACATCGATATCGATAGACTAAACTCTAAAAGTGCTGTAAACTGAAAAAGCTTAGAGGGTCCCATTGATAAACCATGAGATGTGCCCTGAGCACCTTGAAATGGTAATAAACTGAGATGTGTAGCGAAAGCGGTTTACACACCATGAATCTACTTGAATCCTAGAATCGCTAGTGGCGAGGTATGCCGTGTGTATTTATTTTGGTTGTTGACAACGAATAGTGATAGGTAAAAACGTTCGGCGTGCACCGCTTCCTGCAACCGACTAGAACGGAAAGAGTGAGCTCATTCTTCCCAGTGCCATAATTCCGTGCGCCTGAACTTTGGGAGGGCACATCTAATGGTTTATATCGATGGGGAGTCCCTGATTTCACATCTGGTGGGGACGCGTCCCCACAATTAGCCTAGGGCAGAACTCTTGATCAGTGGCTGCGAAGACAAACTTTACGCGTGAACATGAAATTGCATTGAAATACCGGAGACTCGTCCTACCACGTCGTCACGGTAGATATCCCGTAATCATACTCATAATTTAAACGCGAAACCTTGCAAACATGTATTAGACTGCAGGCCCGTGAACAAAATTTATGGGTCATCTGATACAGCAGGAGACCTATGTAGGATGATAGAAGGGTATAAAGTAATAAGATTGAGCACTATGCCGTCACTTGTAAGCTGTCCAACTGAGTGCAGTTGAAGAGGGAGGGTTCTAAACCTCGATCATTTCTCCTTGTCGCGTGATTTTCGACGATTTACAGAGTAAGTTTGGTCATTTGATTGTGTTTGGCTTTGGTTCCATACAGTTTCAATACCTCGTCTAATACATTATTTCGCAACGCCGTACAAAAATCACGCGACAAGGAGAAATGATCGAGGTTTAGAACCCCCCCTCTTCAACTGCACTCAGTTGGACAGCTTACAAGTGACGGCATAGTGCTCAATCTTATTACTTTATACCCTTCTATCATCCTACATAGGTCTCCTGCTGTATCAGATGACCCATAAATTTTGTTCACGGGCCTGTAGTCTATATGTGTCTTACTCTTTCACGCAAAAAAACTACTGAAGAGGTTTGGATGACATTTGGTACATTGGTAGATTTTGCTTTTTTTTTTTTTAACTTTGATAGGTTTAAGTAAAGACTGACGACACGAGCTAGCAGGACATGCGCCTGATGGTAAGCAACATGTCTGCAACATAACATGACAGTTACACGCCGCTATTGGAATATGAAGAGTCCAAATCATTACCTAGAACTGCACTGCGCTCATCACCCAGAGATCGTAGATGTTATATCTCTAAGCCCTGTAATTTCTCTGGAAACATTGCCCTTCAAACCGATTTGGTACATAAATAGGTAAGGTAGTAGGTAAGGTACCTTGAATAACAGATAGCCTATTTTAATCTGGAGAAAATAGCAGGATCGGGAACTATGTGGGTGGGATGCTACTAGTAAGTAATATTAGCCTAGAATCCTGCGTAACTAGTCCTGCCATTTTTAATGGGTGCCTTTCTCAGAAATTAAAACAAAATCACTATTCCCAAACAGTTTACATATAAATACTACGTAGGTATATACAAACGCTTTACACCGCAAGCACGGGTAGCATCTTTCTTGCCTTGTGGAAGTGTCATACTTTTGTCGCAGCACATCACTCTGTTGCCATTGAAAGTATGCACGTCATCTGCTTACGATTGACACAAAGAAACCATGCGGAAAATCTAACTCTATACGTAGTACATGTAAACTCTTTCACTATTCCACATTCAAATAGATCTATTTCAAAGTAACGCTTCGACTTTAACATCTGATAAAATACTTATCGAGCTTGTTCACAAATTCGACATTATCGTTAAAGAAATAAATACCCACCCAAACTAAATACCGACAAACTAATAATTTTAGACAACAACGAAACCTCTCACATACCCCACCACTTTAATTTGTCTACTAAACCGAGGGAGTCACTTTAGTATTACCATTGAAACAAATGAATAGTCGCTTTGGATACCCGTCGTTCCAACATTTGAATAACTCAATTATACAGTGGCCGTACTAACACTGTTCTATGCGATCGAATAGTGATTAGACCTCTATAAAATATTACATCTACGGCAATTATAATGTTATCTCTGTTACTCTCGTTATGGATTGTATGTCTGTCTCGTTCCCACCAGCAGCTCAAGCCTATTCACACCTGTACATTATAAGGATTGTTTATTTGTTTGTCCGCGTGGTCTTATTTTAAAAGCTCGCTATACGGTCGACGAGAAAAACGTCGTAAATGCTAACGCAGTTTTATAAAATTTGTTGCTCTAGGAGGTGGATGTAAATTTTTATTTTATTAAAAAAACATACCGATTACTTTGCCAGTTGCTAATATTTTGGTTTATTATGTCACATTGACTGTGTATTTAAATTAAGTATATTATAGAATAATATTACCCTATCTTTATCTATCAATCTGCTGGCCTGGTGGCTTAGTTGGTAGTAAGTCTGTCTGCAAAGCCGTGGGTTGTGGATTCGATCCCCACCCAGTGAAAATGTTTGTGTGATGAATTCAAATATTTGTACTGTGCCTGGGTGTTTTTTATGTATAATAAGTATGTATTTCAAAATATATCGGTATTATATCAGCTATCTGGCTTCCATTAGTTTGGGGTCAGATGGTATTGTGTGTGAAATGTCCCCCCATATTTTATTTATATTTATTCGATCTCTTTGCATACTTTATATAGATAGATAAAAAACTCTTCATTATTATACAATTATAATATGTAAACAGAAACACTACAGTAAACTATATGAATAAACAAGTACACACTTATTATAAAGTATGTTAGATTAATTAAAAATAATTGATAAACAAAGATAATTTAAATCTAAATTGATCTATTTTTTATTTCGGTTTAATTTGGACTCTATTAATTTGTACAAATAAACTTAGTACATTCCACATACGTCATTATTCGCGTGGACCGTGATCTCGTTAACGCTTGCTTATAAATTTGTCCGTCTGTCTGTTACGTTACTGGATGTATCTCGGCGTTAAGCCGAGTACAGAATGTCTGCAACATAAATGTACACGCGACATGCGTCTTACATTATCTAGTGACATTAAGACATTATCAAAAAACGTAGTTATTCCTATACTATTTTAACCAAGTGCATTCAATTCTGCATTCAACATTATTGACCTGTATTCGTCTACTTCTAGACAAAGGCCAACGTGAAAGTTGACTATTTGGATGTTTATAAATGTTGAAAACAGAAATACTTAGTCATAAAAACCGGCTCCATAACTAACCACTGTCGTATTCTCACCATTTCAAGAAAACCAAAGAGTTGAAAATGATTTTTTTTTAGTCAATTCAAATTGGGGTCATAGCTTTCAATGTTTGTAAAACTTAATTAGCTCACAGTGACAGAATGGTGCATGAGTCTTTTTTTTTTTTAATAAAGAGTGACGAGACGATCAGAACATGTACCTGATGGTAAGCAACATGCCTGACACATAACAGCACAGTGACACGCAGCTATTGGAACATGAAGAGTCCAAATCATTGCCTAGCACTGCACTGCGCTCGTCACCCAGAGATCTAAGATCTTATATCTTTAAGCCCTGTAATTTCTCCGGAAACATTGCCCTTCAAACCGGAACACAGTAATGTTTGCACATTACTGCTTGGCGGTAGAATAACTGGCAAAGGTGTGGTACTTCCCCAGGCGGACTCTGCCAAGAGTCCTACCACTACAAAAACAAGTCTAGTTTCGTAATAGTGCTGTAAATATACTACTTACAGCCATGACCTTACTGTCACACTATAACATTATAGTGCAGGTATATAGAGCTTCGACGTTTGTTGCTCAATCACGTCGGGACGACTGAACGGAACGGCTGAAATTTGGAACACAGTAAAAAATATTATTTAATTCTTTAGAATAGGACCATAGCCTACTCTTTATTCTGGGCAAATAACGGGCAAAACTGTGGAGTGCTGCTACTCTATGATACCACAATCCCTCTAAAATTTAGTCTAAATAGTGTGCTTAGACAGCCTTAATTATCTTAATTTAGTAATAATAATTGCTTGATAATTACGTATTACATACCATGTAATATGTAATAGTATGTAACACGATGGACCGATGATATTGTCTCGGCCGCGGGAAGTCGGTGGATGGAGGCGGCACAAGATCGGTCATTGTGGAAATCATTGGGAGAGGCCTATGTCCAGCAGTGGACCTCTGCAGGCTGCAGATGATGATGATGATGTAATACGTGATCAAACGCTCATTTTCATATTATTTACTGATAAAATATATTTTTACACATTACATTTAAAAATTACATTTATTATGCACAATCGACACTCAGATATGAATGCTACAAACAAAAATGTATAGAATAAATTATAATTACACTATTTATCAAATAAATAAATAACTCAGTAGGATCTCAATTAATAACAATACAGAAATAATAGTCATTTAGAACAATCATACAGAAATAATAATCAAATAAAAGCAATAGTATCATAATATAAATATAATCAAAAAAATCATAGGCATAGACTCATAACTCATACTTTGTTAATAAAATCTATGGATCCATTGTCAAAATAAACAAATGAAGTCTTATTTACTAGATCTCATTTTGTGTATATTTTTTCATTTTGATTTAGACTTAGATTTTGACCACACATGCCTTTTATACGTTTATTGCTGCTTATAAGATCTGTAACAGAATTTTCTTATTCATAAAGTTACCAATGCTACTTAGATTTTAGATGCATAGACTTTAGGTTTTAAGCGCCTATTTTGTTTGTTCGGGAGCTAAGTGCGCTAAGTTCCGAACATTTTTAGAATATAAATGAATATTTACATAGAGTTAATATTTTCTTTCACTCTACCTCAAACATCATTTCCAAACTCGCCAATTCGCAATATCGCAGAACGCGTTGCATGCAATCTGCACTCAGCTTAACATCACAGAACGGATCTGTTCTAAAGCAGCCCTGAATTATGGCACAAGTAATTGTTAACTAAATTGCTATTGTTTTATCAAGCACAGTTTATTTTAAGATAAACTTTTTCTTATTAACTTCCACGGAGAAAAGAATAACAGAATACTTATACCGTGAAATGTTATGTACCACCTCTGAGTATTCTTTCAAGAGAAGATGTTTTTAACTTTATGTGGAAACCAGTGTGTTTTAAGCCTTTCCAGGACATATGTTATTATTTATTTATTATTTAAATAAAGAGTGACGAGACGATCAATACAATCTGCGCGAAAATTTAGGAGTTTCGACGTGATTGGGCAACGAACGTCGATGTTTGTCATTATCATGTCATTCTGTACATAATGACATAAAAAAGGCAAAGCATCTGTTCACAAAATAAGATAGGACAATAAATTAGTCGAAAATGTTTTTTTTTTAATAGCATAGAGTGGCGGGACGAGCAGGACATGTGTCTGATGGTAAGCAACATGCCTGCTACGTAACAATACATTGACACGCAGCTATTGGAACATTTAAAGTCCAAATCATTACCTAGCACTGCACTGCGCTCGTCACCCAGAGATCTAAGATGTTATGTCTCTAAGCCTGTAATTTCTCTGGGAACATTGCCCTTCAAACCGGAACACAGTAATGTTTGCACATTACTGCTTGGCGGCAGAATAACTGGCAAAGGTGTGGTACTTTCCCAGGCGGACTCTGCCAAGAGTCCTACCATTACAGCAGTGCGGCCAAGTGCGGCTTGGCTTGTTTTATCCAAACCAAGCCGCACTTGGCGAGCGTGGTGCATAATGCCCTTCGTTCTCTCTTTATGAGAGAAGGCTCAGAGTCACAGCAGGGAGAACATGAAGTTGAGTGGTAAAAGTTAAAATACCTATTAGGATATTGTAATAATAAAACTATGATGCAACATTTTAGATTTATCAATATTGGTTGATAATGAAAAAATGTTTTACGACATAAAAAATTTCATAACAATCGGTCGAGCCGTTTCGGTAAATTACGTTACGCGTAGAAGTAACAAAATCTAGTGAGAGAGTAAACAAACAGTCAAATTATTCCAAACAATTTTTATAGCCGCCGTAATAAGTAAAACTATGTAAGAGTATATTTATCTACGTCTATAGATTGAGCCATTACAGTTATACCAAGTAACTTGACACCGAGTAGGATTCAATTAGTTTACGAATCTTGACCACTATAAGTAGAAAAACTGACCGCGAAGCATATAATAGCGACGTGTAAGTAGTCATTAATATATGTACATAGTTATTGGTATTTAAAGTTATAATTTTAGTTATGTACAATGACTAGGGCCTTGCGTCGACTTTGCTCTAGTTCAATTATATAAATAAAATACGTAGCCTATATCTATCAATTCCTAACCATAAAAAATATGTAAGTACAGAACAAATATACTACCTCTAAATTAGATAATCTCTTGATTGTAGACAAAGTATTTTAAGAGCCACAGTCCAATTTGTCTTTAGCTTATATTGCCACTATAGCCAAATTTTAAAATTGGGCTGCTATGGTAACGCAGACCGCGTTACAAAAAAAGTGACCTGATTTTAATGCGCTGTTTAGTTTTAAGCCTACTTGATAAAAATTATTCATTGTTATCAAAATATAAAAGTGTATTGTTCGTTTACTCCTATGATTAACGTGACCAAGCTATATCAAGGCGCTAGATGTAAACGAATGCGTCTTACAAGATGTTTGGACGTCTCCACAATAAACTTGTTAAAGTATTTTACGACGCAAGTTTGGGGAAAACTTATATTTATCTACACTGTAGCGCCAACTAGAACCTGTGTGGAACAAAACTACGCTTTCCGATGAGCGTGGAACTAGAACAATACCATGTTTGTGCAGTCTAAAGTTCTACTAATATTACTAATTAATTCCTACTAATAATTTACTAATACATATTATAAATGTGAATGTATGGATATTTGGATGTTTGTTGCTCGATCACGTCGTAACGTATGAACGGATCGGACATTTGGAACACAGTTAGATTATAGTCTGGAAGAATGCATAGACTAGCTTTTATCCCGGGAAAGTAACGGGGACGGGAACTATGCGGGTAAAATCGTGTGGTGCTGCTAGTATGTTATATATCATAGCAGCCCACTTTTGTTCCCACTGCTGGCGTTCTGGTCTTCTCTCGCAAGCAGAGAAACAAGGCCATATCCCAATCCTCATTACGGATTCTGTCGCGCAAAGAGACTCCGAGCATAGCCCTCTCCATAGCTCGCTGTGTGACTTTGAGCTTCGTTATGAGGACCACAGTTAAGGACCACGTCTCAGTTTCATAAGCCATCACTGGAAACACGCACTGGTTAAAGACTTTCGTCTCTCATGCTCGCCCTTAAATGACGACTGGGTTCTATTATAGTCCGCTAACCAGCGTAGCAGATTATGGCCTACACTCTCTTCTTGCCAGAGAAGGCTCAATTCTCATCAGTCGGGACATTTAATGGCTGCTTACTGCTTATACTTACGTAAACCTTGAAATATTTGGGATACGGTTGTATCATCAGGTAGGTTCTAGTTTGCGCTACTGTGACCAGCTAAGGTAGTTTCGTGTGGTGTATTGACGTTAAATAGCCAAGTAAGTTTTGGTGTAAGAGGATATCTGATCAGTTTAACTACGTAACTTTTAATGTGTCGCTTTTGTCGCCTTTATGTGACACTTTAGCTGGGACATTCAATTCCGTTGTCTATGTAATCATGGGAGCCACTGAAAATATGTATTTTTGATCGATTATAAAAAAGGATGACGTGATCTACCTATTAGGTTGTACTTTTTTGTTTACGTATTTCACGGTAACTCCGCTAATAGGCATGACGACTCATTTTTATTTAATGTGCCGTCAAAAGACTACTCAATTACTGAAACATAGGTGAAAGAATTACTTTGTTCTCTTAAAAACTTCCCGTGATATCATGATTTTAAAATCACAATTTTGGATTCTCCCAAAAACGCTTCATACAAAAACACTACAGAAGCGTGACGTCACAGTGCCGTATTTTCTAAGTTGGTATGGTAGCTATATTAAATATTGCGTTTAGGAAACTGGTGTCATAACAAAAGTCACTTGAAATTTAAGGGGTTATTTAATGGTCTAATAATTTCGTACTTTTAAAATGGACTCACCCATCCAGCTTTGAATGATCATAAAGTAAGTTAATCTAAAAAATATCAAAATTAAAATTGATACATATTTTATTCTATTTAAATTCTGTCATTATATCAAACAATTTAATATAATTGCAGAACCTGTCGACACGCCTATTATGAACTGATTTAGATATTTTTTTTGAGTTGATCGTAGATCAGAGATGATGATATACGAGTACATACCTATACATCCATTTTATCGAAATCAGTGTAGCAATTTTTATAATATAGGTAAAAAAACAAAATTTTACAAATATTTGTTTGTTGAGATAAGGATGACGTAAATTTTACAAATATATGGATTTGGAATAGATTTAGGAAAAAATATGAAGTTGAGCCGAGTGTCTGATTTTGCTTTGAAATTGAAGTCGATTTTTGTTTGCTTTGGTGAAAATTTAATTATTCTTATGAATTTACCGGTTATGACCTATTATGAGAAATGTTTAAACAATACATAATATATGTACTTGCAATGTACCAATTTTAATAGTCTGATTTGACGTGTAAATTTCGTGAATTTATTAATAAACATCTGTATCTGTATGCCGAATCGTGGACACAGACAGTTAAGACCGTACATGAGCTAAAAGTAGCCTCAGCGCTATGGAACGATGTATGCATGGACTTTGTCTGCATCAGAGCTTACCGTAGAGAATCTGAAACAAAGTACAAATTTTGTAGTGGTAGGACTCTTGGGAGAGTCCGCCTGGGGTAGTACCACACCTTTGCCAGTTATTCTACCGCCAAGCAGTAATGTGCAAACATTACTGTGTTCCGGTTTGAAGGGAAATGTTTCCAGAGAAATTACAGAGCTTAGAGAAATAAGATCTTAGATCTCTGGGTGATGAGCGCAGTGCAGTGCTAGGTAATGATTTGGACTCTTAAGGGCGTGTGGGCCATAATTTTGATTTTTTAAAACAACTTTAAGACCTTTAAATTAGTGTATTAAACTCTGAAAAAAATATACGTTATAGTTAAGGATCTAATCTAGTGCAATTCGCAGTCAGTAACACGATTTAATGAATTTTACTTGATAGAAAAAATCCCAAAGTTACTCCTTTTCAAAAACTTTTTTCAACTTTATGACTAAACTAATTAATTTTTTTACTAAATTTTTGTACTCAACGAAAGCCACTAAAAAGTTATAGATGCATTCGCAGAGTTTGATTTTATAAAAAGTATCAGTTATTCACTATGTTTTAATATCTACCATATATATAGCGCGCCGTTCGGCAAGCCTGATCAGTCGCGTTTCGGCGCTCACGGACGACGGGCCTGTGCTTGATTTTGCAATTTTGACAACCGATAAATTTTAAATATTACGATCACAGTGCCACAGTATAACAATATCAGTAGGTATTACTAGTGAAGCACGCTATGATCTTGATTTTTGATACCGTTTTCATTGGAATTGCAAATAGACGCTGATACTAATTAGTACGCTGCTTATAGACCAATAAGGGAGTCTCAAAAAACTGACGTCGATACCACATCAGTAAAAAATTCAATGCGGATGCAATGGAAAATAGATAAGTATCGGCAAAATATTCGTCCGTTAAATCAGAGATCGGGATAAGGAAATAATGAGAGGGAGAAATCCCTGCGTAAATCCCTCAAGTTAGGTATCATTTATGATACCTAACTTGCATTTATATGCCATTTAGGTAAATTCTTTGGTAGTAAGCAGGGTTGGCATGATTAAAACAAGTTGTTTTAAACACATGTTTAAAACAGTTTGAAATAAAACCGTGTTTTTAATCATGTGTTTAAAAACAAAGTTTAAAACAAGTTTTAAACAATGTTTAAATCATTGAAAAAAAAACAAAGTTTAAAACAACTTTTTATAGTAAATTAATGAAAATAAATTAGTATTTAGAACTTTTAGGATTCCAAATAGTTTTACATTTGAAACCAGTCGAGTCAATGCTATTTGTTTTACTTATTTTTTTGAACTTATGTAATTATTTTGGCATGGTAATTAAATAAAACATATTGCTTTTATGACATATATGTGTAATTTATTAATAATAATGTGCTACATTGCTGGTAGTGTTTCTCCATTCTTACTTCCTTTTTACATTTCCTGCAACGCACCCACCCTATTTGTCTTCAATGTCGTATTTTCTTGGGGAATCAACGTAAATTGTTCCCAAATACTATGCTTTTTGCGACCTGGAGTTGACATTTCTGATTTTCCTGAAGCTGTTATTACTGTTATCTTCTTATGACTTATCACTCACCAAATTAATAATTAAATGCAAAATTAAAACGAAAGGCACTCCTATTTATAGAATTCATAGGTAATTTCCGCCGCGCCGGTCCCGCTCGGAAAGTCCCTATGTCGGCCGTAGAAAGAAAGTAAGCGTATGTACTAGTTGGGTATTCGGGTATTCCCCTTATTCTAATGTAAAATGAAATTTCAATATTTGGTTTTCCCCTGTTAACATGAACGTTAGTTTGATTATATAGGATGAATGTAAAGCGTATAGTACGGATTAGATGTAGGCAGATAGGTACGCACGCAACATAAAATAAATATTTAACCAATAAACATGGATCGATTTCTGTAAATATTTTATTTACTTCCGAAATTTACGGCGAATTTGAAAACACCTATCCAGCAATTAATGAATATAATATCTATTACTTATCTGTATTTGAAATGAAATTAATGGCCTAAACTAAAAAAAAAACCCTGTTTAAAACATTTTGAACTGTTTGTTTTATAAAATTTAAAAAAAAACTGTTTTTTTCCCAACCCTGGTAGTAAGGCACTTAGTACTTGGAAGAAAAGTCCTCACATACAGATTTTACCACTTTGGAAGAGACTTTCGCGCAAACTATTCAGTTTAGAAAAAAAATGTTAGGGACTTCAATACAATTTTGAACACCTTTCCATAGATACACGTATGGTTTTGTTAGAATTTTTATTTTTTTATACTTTGCCAAGTTTGTGACACCACCAAAATTTATTGTTTTTTTTTTGTATGAAAATGTTAATATTGTTCATAGAAATTTAGACATTC
Organism: Ectropis grisescens; assembly: GCA_017562165.1. NCBI lineage: Eukaryota > Metazoa > Arthropoda > Insecta > Lepidoptera > Geometridae > Ectropis > Ectropis grisescens. The sequence goes on along the minus strand of CM029792.1, from coordinate 2,795,892 downwards.
GACCAAATTTGATAAGAAACCTTTTAGGCAGTAAAATAACTCGTAGAATTTAACTCTGCACTAAATTTCCGATTCGTATTTTTTATATAAGGTTTAGAATCATTTTCTGAGCTTCAAGCGCCAGCTCAAAAAAACGTTTTTGGCTGATATTCTGAAAAAGTTATGAAGCCTATTATTATTGTAGAAAATAAAATTTCCAATCTTGTGTTGCCAGTGAACTTTTTTTTCGAACTTACCGATTACGATTTATTATGTCAAATTTGATGATAACAATGTAAAAATAATAAGATGTGAATTCTGTTCCCAGTAGCATAAACATGCCCCTTTTTACCGGAATGGAAGAAGGGTTATGTTTTTCGCGAGTATCTTTTATGTTTGTAAATCTTTTATTTCCACATATCTTCCAAACGGCTGGATGGATTTTGGTAACAAAGATATTCTAAGACTAGTCTGACTCGCCAAAGTGTCCTTAGATAGTAGGTAATATTTTTTTATTGTAGATTTTTTTGTAGTCGGGGTTTTTAAATTAAACTGTGTCTGGGTGTTTCTATGTATAATACGTATGTATTTAAAACTAGATAAGTATTATATCAGCTATCTGGCTGCCATCACACAAGCTTTGCTTAGTTTGGGGTCAGATGGTGTTGTGTGTGAAATGTCCACCAATATTTATTTATTGATTTAAAGTTTTCTATCATATTGCTCGTTGCTCGAATAAACAGCACCGTTCATCATCATGACTGAAGAGTTGAACGAAGAGTTTGGTCTCCACTTTTGTTAAAAGAACAACTAAGGTGTGAAACGCATTGCCAGAGTGGGTTTTTGACGAAGGTTCGAACCTTGGGGTTACGAGGTACACTGTGCTTGTTTCTATTAGAGAAACAAGTTCCATCGTAGACCACATCATTTACATCCACTATTATCGGCATCATCGCAATCGTATCATTAAATGGGTTATAAATCGTAAACGGTAAGTTTTACAAAAAAAGTTTACTAGCAACAAAAGATGCAAAATTTTATTTCTACAATTATTGTCAAAATATATAGTTTCCAAAATATCGGCTAAAATAGTTTTTTTCAATTGGCGTTTGAAGCTCTACCTGGATCTGTGAGCATTTTGTAATTTTATGCTCAGTAAGTGATCTTTACCTCATAGAAAAAAATTGGATTAGAAATTTAGTGCAAAGTTGACCAAAAAACCTTCTATTTTTACTGGACTTTCATTAGGTTTCAGCACATTTTTTTTGACGAACTTGTGAATTATTAGGAAACATTTTAAAAGATGCATGAAATTGGAAAAGCCGTTCTCAACTTATAGTGTGACCAAAAGAAAAGGTTGAGTTTTGTATATCTACGAGTATAGATAAATTTAATATTTCTTCGTTTCACTTCACAATTCTCAAAATTGTTATCACTAGTATAAACAGTATAAACAAATCTTGAACAAAAAAATTAGTTTAAATTACACAGTCCAATATTTTAATGTTATTTCTGCACTGTGGCACCGATTCCGCGGTAGGTGACGATCGCGAGAACAAGACAGCGTTAAATGCCTAATTTGACAGAACTACATGGCCTTAATGTTTCAACAGCTGCGTGTCACTGTGCTGTTATGTGTCAGGCATGTTTGCTTACTATCAGGCACATGTCCTGATCGTCTCGTCACTCTTTATTTAAAAAAAAAACAAAGACTAATCAGATTATTCAGAGTACCAAGATTGGTAGTAGGTACTAGCAATTTTAAGAACCGATATATGTTGGAGTAGATGTTTTGTAGATCGCGAATCGACAAATGGAACTCAAAACGCCCTTCAGGGCTTTAATTAATTTAGAAAAAATAGTACGAAAAGAAGAAGAAAAATAGCAAACCTTGAAATAAATAATAAGACGCCCTGAAACTCGATGGAGTGACGATATACGTAAGACATACCTAAGAAGCGATGTAGCACATTTAATTAAATAAATAAGTCAACAAAGCTTTACCACCATTATAATGCGTTAAAAAAGACGAGTAAATCAATACATATCTAAAACAAACTTTTTTTTCATTCTTGATACACGACCTCACACGGAAACCGTTCCGTTTCACACATCAAAACAATATCGTAACACGTTTCATTTCACGCATGCCGTAGCGATGTGTTTAGAAACGTAGTGATACAGACGAACTGACGGAATCGAAAATTTGACGATATATGAAACGACAGGACATAACTATAGAGTTTCTTAATTACTTCACATTACAAATGCAAATTAACAAAAAATAATGGAGTAGGTAATTAAATACATGACTACTAGTCCCCTGTGGTTTTACCAGCGCCGTTTCTGTTATTTTTCCCCGAGATAAAAGTAGCCTATTGCTAATTAATAGTAAAGAATGACGAGACAAGCTGGGCATGTGCCTGATGGTACGTACAACACGTCTGCCTATAACAGCACAGTGACACGCGGGTGCTGAAACACGAATCTAAATCATTATCTAGCACTGTATTGCGCTTATCATCACCCAGAGATATAAAATGCATTCTCTCCGAGTTCTATATTCTGGAAACATTGTCCTTCAAGCATATTTAGTAGTGGTAGGACTCTTGCCAGAATCCGCCCGGGGAAGTACCACACCTTTGCCAGTTATTCTACCGTCAAGCAGTAATGTGCAAACATTACTGTGTTCCGGTTTGAAGAGCAATGTGTCCAGAGAAATTACAGGGCTTAGAGATATAACATCTTAGATCTCTGGGTGACGAGCGCAGTGCAGTGCTAGGTAAGGATTTTGACCCTTCATGTTCCAATAGCTGCGTGTCACTGTGCTGTTATGTGGCAGGCATGTTGCTTACCATCAGGCACATGACCTGCTCGTCTCGTCACTCTTTATTAAAATCTTATCTAAACTATCGAATGTCATATTTATCTTATAATGGGCAGAGTCTTTATTAACAAAACTAAAATACAATGAGAACTAGGCTACATACTTACCTACTTAGGTACACATGCACACCTGAATTATCCATAGACTAATAAAGGTGTTTACTTATTTATTTTATATTCGCGGAACTCTATTTTTATGGTGCAATAAAAGTAGCCTCATATGTACGATAAACATATGAAAAAATCTATATCTCTATCTGTCTGTTAGCTCCAGCTATTCTTTGAAAACAATTTACCGAATAGAGCTGATGTTCTAAGGTACTCCTTACTAAGCTTCTTAGGTTCGGACAGATATGTAGATATTTGGATTTTTTTTGTGTGTAGATAGATAAACTTTTTATTGCATTTAATTTAAAAAACAAACAAAAGTTACTTTTCACAAAAAAATATTAAGTAGCAATTGGCGATCTTGTCACTAAAAGCGATCTCTTCCAGGCAACCGTAGGATGAAAAGAGAGATTTGAGAATAGTGCGGAGGGGAAGTACAAAAAGGAGTGGTTAATACTTCGATATATAGAATGATAGATAGCATCGTCGTCTAACATAAGGTCAGAAAGTGGTCAAATGCAATATTATATTTAAAAAAATTTATGCGTAAATGTGATGTACTTGCCAAAAAAAAGAGATCCATTACCTACATATGGGGTAATTTTTCTTTGGTATTCGCAAACCGTCTAAAATAACTACAGGAATATTTTGTATATTTTTTTCAATAAGTGGAGGTATCTGGGATCTGAGCCTACGCCATAAGTCTTCCCAATTATCATGTAAAACAAACTATGACTGGAGAGACGCGCCACAATGCACCTGCCTGCTTTTTTTGTTTCTTCGTTGCTGTGGCTCGGTAGTGTGGACATGGCTCCGTGATTGGAAGATAATTTACCGCCATATTAAATAATACATAAATATTGGCGGACAATTCACACACAACACCAACTGAACCCAAACTAAGCAATTGATTGATTGATTTTAAATATTTATGCGTTACAAAACCTGGTTTGAACTTCATTTTGACTCTTTGACGTCGCAAAGTAAAGTTCGAAAATGTCTAAATCGATTTAGCAAAACAGTGCAGGTTATTCTGATTAATTCAGGCGAATTAAGAACTTAATATAACAAAGATACTCCCAATGCTCAAAAGCTGGACATTGGCGAAATTACGGTGACATTACCGAATAGAAGCCAAAAGAAAAAGTTGCAGTTGAAGAAGGTTATTCTGCGACACTTCTCGTTATAATATTAAAGTAAATTGATTAAATTGTACCTACCCTCAAGGTGGGCAAAGTACAAGCGTGGGATTACTTACTACATTTTATCAATTTTCCTATTTATGCTTATCTACTACCTACTTACCTACGGGATTTCATAGATTATTCACGCCTTTCTTATAATATAGAGTAACATAGAGATGTAAGAGATGAGTTAACATTTCTGTCTATTCCAGTTCCAAGGGGCTATATAGAGTATAAATCTCCAGGACTGCACTGCGCTTGTCACCTAGAAATATAAAGATCAATCTGAATGCTCTGGAATCGCTTCGGGAAACATCCAGAACGCAGAAGATTTAGTAATTATGAATAGAGAAAAATATATACATAATTCCGAATTAAAGGCCAGTCCACATTGCGCCCCGCGCTCGCGAGCTGTCAGACGGTTACATTAACTCGGGAATAAGTTATCTCGGTTATCATAATCTAACAAAAGATCACAATAGAGTGTTACACCATCATCAATATATTACACGAGCGCGAGGAATGAACGGTCTTGATATTCGGGAATAAAGCAAGTTATTCTATCATTATTAAGAAGAACTCATGGATCGATTTTCAGCCGCGCCCGCCGCGGTTGGGGGCTCGCAGCTTCTGTGCAATTTAGATATGTATGTAAAAATTTAAAGCACAATTCACGACGCGTTTTACGCACGCGGCTCCCGCCTGCCAGTCGTAACCCGCCCGTCACCAACCACGTTCGCGGGTGATAATCTTCCCGCGGCGGCTGCAAATACGCGAAAATCACGGTGGCGTGAGTTTTGAAATAAAACCCGCGCCCGTTGTGGTGCGGCGGGTGCGTGTGAAAATCGTTCTATGAGTTCTTAGCCTTAGGTTCTTAATTATTATTTACCTACATCGGTCTATGAATAGTGCAAATGTGCTTAGTAGTTAGTGTGCAGTTAGGTATGGACATAGATAAAGTGTTTATTGTTAAAAAAAAAAACAAAAAAAAAAATGATTTACCAGTTACCAGTGCGAAGCCGCGATAAGCTATTCATTGGTTAGTAAACAATAGTTAAAGTATCAAGTTGGTTCGCACCCTCCGCCGCGGCTCTTCGGAGGTGTGAGCGTGAATTACCTCCCCAGCGGGGCTCTCCCCGGCTCGCTTCTACGAACGACGCCCGATACAGCCTACGAGATCATCTCATGCTAATGCTGCGTTTACACCGCGCGAGTAACACTGTTGAAAGTTTAGTCAAGTAGACATTTAATTTCAGTCTCATTCTCACACGGATATTAAATTGATTTTGGCGATGCCATGGTAGTATGAAAGATTCTATTTATATGGAGTTTACAATAAAAATCTAAAACTTTAGTAACACAGTAAAAACATATATCTTAAAACCAAACACTGTCGAGATTGCCACAGCGTGGCATGGTTAGATAAATAGATTTATACCACTTATCCTACTCGTAATATAAACTACCAGCTCGCGGTTTTACCCGCGTAGTTCCCGTTACATTTTTAGGATAAAAAGTAGCCTATGTGTTAATCAAGGGTGTCAGCTAACTCCACATAAAATTTTATAAAAATTGCTTTAGCGGACGTGAAGAAGTAACAAACATACGCACTCACAAACTTTAGGCTTTATAATATTAGGAGGTTAGGTACAAAAGATTTTATGTATGTTTGAATTTATGGAGTTTGTTCGTCTATCACTTCGTAACCGTTAAATATATCGGGTTAAAATATAGAACACAGTTAGCTATAATGTAGTATAGTCTGAAATAACACATAGACTACTTTACATAGCGGAAAATTTACGAAAATGAGAATTACGCGTGTAAAACAGCGGAGCACTGCTAGTCATTTCATATATCCGGGTGACACATGAAATTCTGGACTGTGGCTTAGATTCTCCATGCTGAAATGGCTGTAAGGAAACATAATTAATTCTCAGCGAATTGTCAACATGTGGACGCAGCATTATATTTCAAGAATATATCTATCTACTCAGTAGATTGCATTGAACTTTGTATTTGCTAGGTTATATCACATCATCATTTATCATCACGCACAGCGGGTCTAGCACAGACGCTAGTTTCACACTAATGTTATAAAAGTAAAAGTTTGTGCGTGTTTAAGTGTGAAATTTGTTTTTATTCTTGTTTGAATGGTGTTTTTAAGCTATTGCATAGCTTTTATCGCGGGCCGAATTTTAGTGATCGTGCATCTCTTTCTTATATACACAAGAAAGAGGGATGGAAGACCGTAACGCCGTCCTCCCCACTCGGTCGTTCGACTTTGAATCTTATTTGTATGAGCTTTACAGACTAAATGCTCTTAGCAGTGTTGCCAACTTAACGGATTTTCCGTAATATTTTTGATGATAAACAAATGTCACTCTTCAAAATAAAAGCAATTCCGAAAATTTGTTAACATCCCTATTGGTTATGTTGATAAAAATGCAAACAACATGCAATAGCTCTACCGCGGCAGTCTCCGAGTGCCACACTTCTTTTTTTTATTACGATAGAGACAACGACGATAGTGGAATCGAAACGTGCGCCCAACTTATACCCATGCATGCAAAAGCAGCCTACTAAATGTTCCCACTGCTGGGACTCGGGGCCTTCTTTCGCAAGGATGAAATAATCTACAAAGTGGGACTTGAGCTAACCATCTCTAGATCTTTTTTGGACTAGACCAGCAGTAGCATGCCTACCTGTATATAAGAGCAACTATTTGTACGTGAATAGTCCAAATAATAGTCTAAAAACAGTTCAAGAAACAGACAGATTATCTATACTAATATTATAAAGCTAAAGAGTTTTTTGAACTCGCTAATCTCAGGAGCTACTGGACCCGCCCTTTAGCTTTAGCTGTGCTATTACTGTTTCTATCTGTCAAGCGAAAAGAAAGAGAAGGCGATATCAAAGATAAAACAGCTTTCGTTAGCCGGTAGAACACTCGTTTCAAAACATCTTTCACTGTTGGATATGTTTGTGATCCCGGAGTGATCTATATTGTAGGAATGTACCACGGGCGAAGCCGGGGCGGACCGCTTTTAGTATATGTTTTCTAAGGTTTTATTCATTTTGAAAAAAACTTCTGAATTGATCTTTGTGCAGGTATTGTACCCACATATTTCCAGCTTTAACACGTAGACTTCTTGATTTAGCGGTATTACAACACAAACTTTCGGTTTCATAATAAAAATAAATAAATATTGGTGGACAATTCACACACAACACCATATGACCCCAAAATAAGCGAAGCTTGTAATGTGGCGACCAGATAGCTGATACAATAATTACATAGTTGTAAATACTTACTTATTATACATAGAAACACCCAGACACACTGCAAATATTTGAATTCATCACACAAATATTTGCACTGGGTGGGAATCGAACCCACGACCCTCGGCTTCGCAGGCAGAGTTACTACCCACTAAGCCACGATGCCAGTCAAATAATATTAGTATGATATATTATTAATAATACTTTGATATATTAATTCCATGAATCTTAGAGATTAAGGTGAAAAATAAATAATTGAATAAATATAAAATTAACACTTGTAGACCTTCACCTAAATCTTGCCCTCCAATCTGTACCTTCCATCTCCGTACGAGGTTCCCGGCTCTCGATATATCAGTAACGAGATACTTTTACAACAAGACAAACGTTTAAACCATGTTAGAGGCTTTTAGGAACGGATTGAAATGTTTTATGCGATTTTTCACTGGACGTGGGTTTTTGGGGACCGCTGGAATTTAAGAAAAGGGTTTTATTTGATTCATCATCATCATCATCAGCCGCAAGACGTCCACTGCTGAACATAGGCCTCCCCCCTAGATTTCCACAACGAACGGTCCTGCGCAACCTGCAACCAGCGGTTTCCAGCGACCTTTGTGAGGTCATCTGTCGCGCAAAGAGACTCCGAAGCATAGCTCTTTCCATAGCTCGCTGTGTGACTTTGAGCTTCGTTATGAGGACCACAGTGAAGGACCACGTCTCAGTTCCATAAGACATCACTGGCAACACGCACTGGTTAAAGACTTTCGTCTTTAGGCATTGGGGTATTTTGGACTCAAAGATGTGGCGGAAGTGTGTGTGCTCAAAGATGTGATTATTTGATTTATTCCTAATATTTGTACTAAATATTTGGAACTATAATGCCCGAGCTACACGAGCCTAGTTTATCAAGCTAGTATTATAGCAAGCTAGCAAGGTAATACTTCTAGCTTCGTGTAGATAAAACTAGCGTTGCGTAGCGTTGTCTACACGAACCTAGAAGACATAGCTTGCTAACACTAGCTTGTTATCTTAGCTTGAAAAACTAGCCTCGTGTCGCTCGGGCATAAACCTATTTTATTATATAGCATTGTTTCGCGGTTTTATCCGCGAGTAAAGCCAGCGTGGTTGTAACATAAAGCCATGCGCGGTCCGAAAGGGGGGGACATACCCTCCTCCCTCAAAAAATCGTATACGTTACATAAAAAATTTAAAAAAAAATCTATTAATACATATAATATAATCTATATTTTTTAACGCGGGAAAACAACTTTAGTTAGCTAGGTTTGTGTTAGTTCAGAGCATAATCTGTCTCTTTTTAACCCCCGACCAAAAAAGGGGATGTTATAAGTTTGACGTCAATGTCTGTCTGTCTGTCTATCTGTCTGTCTGTCTGTCTGTCTGTCTGTCTGTCTGTCTGTCTGTCTGTCTGTCTGTCTGTATGTCTGTCTATCTGTCTGTCTTCTGTCTGTCTGTCTGTCTCTGTCTGTGTCTGTCTGTGGCACCGTAGAGCTCCAACGGATTTTTCGATTTCGATCCGATTTCGATGCGGTTTTTTTTTTATTTGAAAGTTATTATCCGTGCGGATGTTCTTAGCTATGTTTGGTTAATATCGATCCAAGATGGCCACCGCCACAAAATGGCGGACAAAATATTTCTTCACAACTTACCTCAATATGGGTATCAAATGAAAGGGCTCGACTAGTAGAATACTATACACTATAAAAAAATCAAATCCAAGATGGCCGCCACCACAAAATGGCGAATTATATTATTTTTTTCACTACTACCTCAATATGGGTATCAAATGAAAGGGCTTGACTAGTAGAATGTTGTAGAGATAACAAATATTAGGGAGTCGGGGGTTAGTCAAAATTTTTAATTTTGTTCTTGTTAATAGTGTATAGTCACAAGAGCAGGACATATCCCTGATATGTGATGTGTGAGCTACACAGTGACATATAGCTGGACCATGAAGAGTCTAAATCATTACCCTGCGCTGCACTGCGTTCGTCACCAAGATGTAGATGTTTTATCTCTATAACCCTTAATTTCACTGGAAACATTGCCCTTCCAAACGGAACACAGTAATGTTTTTACACTACTGCTTGGCGGTAGAATAACGAGCTAAGGTGTGGTACTCCCCAGGTGGACTCTGCAAAGAGTTATACTATGACTTGTTAAAATCTTTGACCTGCGGAACCCCGGACCCCACAGCCCCGTACAGAGATCTCTCGTTGGTGTAACATTACTACCATGTTTTATAGCGGCGATCACACTAGTGTTGGATTGAGTTATCCGCATCCATGCCTACTCTGAGGCTTTTTATTTTCGGGTCAAAATGCACAACGACTTCTCTCGGTATGGATAAACATAAGCAGCCCCCTAAATGTTCCCACAGCTGGGACTCGGAACCTTCTCTAGTACTAAATAATGCTTCAACTGGGAGGACTGGGCAAAAAATATATTATTCTGTCCGTTAGATAAATTGTAAAAAAATATCGGACACAATTTATTTTGTTTTATCAAATTATTACTAGCGGCCCGATCTGGTTTCGCTCGGATATCTTATAGACTGCAGGCCCGTGAACAAAATTTATGGGTCATCTGATACAGCAGGAGACCTATGTAGGATGATTTCTATCATATATAAGCCTACGCCGTACAAAAATCATGCGGCAAGGAGAAATAATCGAGGTTTAGAACCCCCCCCCCACTTCAACTGCACTCAGTTGGACAGCTTACAAGTGACGGCATAGTGCTCAATCTTATTACTTTATACCCTTCTACCATCCTACATAGGTCTCCTGCTGTATCAGATGACCCATACATTTTGTTCACGGGCCTGCGGTCTATTAATAAATATAAATGACGCGAGACGTTGTTTTTCCGCGATTTTATTACAATTAAATAATAGTTTTAAAAAGGGTTATATTGACGCAACCTAAAAGATAGACACATGCTGCCATGGCACGCAACGAAAGCTCTCAAAAAGGATTTTTTTCCCCGTTTTTGTATCATTATTTATTAATGCTCCGCCTCCTATTGATAGTAGCGTAATTTTACATGGCACATTTAGCCTTCTTTGATAAATAGACGATACGATATAAGAATCTTTCAATTCAAATGTAGTGGTAGGAATGCTAGCAGAGCCCGCCTGGGGAATTACCACACCTTTGCTAGTTGTTCTACAGCCAAGCAGTAATGTCCAAACATTACTGTGTTCCGGGTTGAAGGGCAATGTTTCCAGAAAAAATACAGGGCTTAGAGATAAAGCATCTGAGATCTCTGGGTGATGAGTGCAGTGCAGTGCTAGGTAATGATTTGGACTGCGTGTCACTGTGCTGTTATATGGCAGGCATGTTGCTTCTTCGGCTTTATAATATTAGTATGTATTAAAAATCGACAAAGATGAAGATCTTAAACTCCTGATGTAGGGGGTAAGGGGGTTGCAAAATCAAGTCTTCATAGAAATCGTACATAGACGTGATAGATAGATAGATAACTCTTTATTGTGACACAAGAACAGAAATATTACAGTAGAACACTTATGAACTAGCACCACAAATGGCGGCCTTATTGCTTAGAGCAATCTCTTCCAGGCAACCAGCCTGGAAGAGATTGCTCTGCTCTCTCTGATGTCACTTGAAAGAGACGATCTTCTTAGCATTCCATGGATTCACCGTGCGGGTGCCGGGTCCATCGTGTGGCAGAGAAAATCCGAGTAGACCCCGAGACTTGTGACTCGGGCGTAGGTTTAAGGGGTCCCTTTCGGACGTACATCAACATTACAACATCATTTGTAATGTTGATGTACGTCACAACAACATCAACATCATTTAAGAAATTTTAAGTCTTCGTAATTTTTTATTTGTGAAACAAAAGGAAAACTACGTACTTATATACTAATTTTGAATAATCTAACTAACGGACTAATTAGTTTTTTTTTAGTCACCGGGCCTATTGGACTCGGTGCGTATTTATCCTTATTTTCCGATGTATGGTGAGAATTATATAAACAAATTATTTAATTTAACGATTAAGACGGGGATAGTAAGTAGGATATTTATTACATTTAATGTTCGGGTGTTGGGTTTCGTTTTATATCGTTTGATTAAGATGGTATGCCCACAAGTGGACATTTATTGTAGAGAAAATAAATAAAATAAAATCCGTTTATTATGATGCTATTGAGGCTTAGATTGTTTGGTATTTTTATGTGGATCATGTTGCATTCAACACATCTAAAATTGATGCTAGTATTTATCCATACAGGTTTTGTATTTATTGGAAATCTTGATATAGATGTTTTAACCGACTTCAAAAAAGAAGGAGGTTCTCAATTCGGTTCTATGTTGTTTTGTAGTTTGTTTGAAGTTTAGTTTGTACAAAATTCGTGGGTCATATGAACCACCAGGAGACCTATGTAGGATGATAGAAGGGTGTAAAGTAATAAGATTCAGCACTATGCCGTCATTTGCAAGCTGTCCAACTGAGTGCATGCGAAGATAGGGGGTTGCAACCCTCGATCATTTCTCCTTGTCGCATGATTTTTGTACGGCGTTGCGGAATAATGGATTAGAAGAGGTATTGAAACCAAAAAACTGTAAATTTTTTAATAATATTTTTGTAGGAAAATTAATGATTTTCTGTCGATTTTCAGGGTAAATTTGGTCATTTGATTGTGTATGGCATTCATTGGTTCCATAGAGTTCCAATTGAAGTTGGTTTTTGTTTCACGTGTGAACGTGAAACAAGAACATCTTGTGTGACGAATTCAAAAGTTTGCACTGTGTCTCGGTGTTTCTATGTATAATAAGTATGTATTTACAACTATATAAGTATTATATCCGCTATCTAGCCGCCATATTACAAACTTTGCTTAGTTTGGGGCTAATAGTGTTGTATGTGAATTGTCCACAAATATTTATTATCTAGGCTGTAGAATGCTCTCTCTGAGTGGGATTTTCCCGATGGATTCACCGTAACATTATAAATAAATAATAATAATAAATATTGGTGGACAATTCACACAATATTGTCAGTTTACGAGTACAATGCAATGTTTCAATTACAGGGCATAGAGATGAAATATCTTACATCTCTAACATTGACATTTTTAATATTAGTAGGATGTCATTTGTAAATTCGATGTTCGTCCTTTTTAAATCTTTTTAACCTTTATATTACTTACAAGATAAATGTGTTTTTACTTCAGTCGCTAAATGACGATAAATAACCAAATCTAGACGCGTGGGCAGTGAAATAGGTCAGTTAATGTTAACAATGTTAGCTGACGGAGATGTTAGAAAATCTTAAATGGAGGTGCAAGTGCAACGAAATACATCGGAAAGTATGAATGAAACTGGTATGACCTAATACCATTTTTTCTTTATGTATCAGATAGTTCGTACCTCATAAAAGCGACGTCGTTTCGTGGTTGATATTCAAAAGACTCGAACAAAAAGGTTTTACTCTACTTTTTTGTACGTTATTACATCTAAGCTGTGGAATCCGTTGCCTGAGTGAGGGTTTCCTGGTGGTTATAATCTTTGCGACTTCAATTTGAGAGTATATAATTTTTTTCTAGATTAACACACTCCATCGCAGACCGTATCGCCGCTAAATATCAGGCGATATGACGGTCAAGTGTGACAAAAGAAAATTAAATAAAAAAATGGTGGGTTTGATGAGCACATCTTCGGTAATCTCAAGCCCGATTTTGGTTACAACATTTACTTATGAAACAATGTGGTTGTTTCCAAAATTTGTTGTCCTTGTTGGTCCATGTTGTTTGGAACCATGTTTGTAGTTCAATCTTTAGCCACTTTGTAAGAACTAAACGGATCAGTCAAAAATTTGGTTCTCAGATCAATGAATGAGTGAGAGAGATTTCTCATATCTAGTCTACTTTTCGTACCATAAAATTGCAGCCTTTATTATAGACTAGCAGCGCCCCGCGGTCTTACCCGCGTAGTTCCCGTTTCCGTTATTTTTCCGGGATAAAAAGTAACCTTGTGCTCTTCCAAACTAATCTGACTGTCTTTAAAATTTTCGAAAAACCTGATCTTTTCAAAAATTACGATGTGATTGAGCAACAAACATGCAAATATCAAATATCCAAACTTTGGTATTTAAAATATTAGTAGGATTTGTTGTTGCACGCGAGAAAGAGAGAGATTGGGGAACACCATTTTTCTTTATTGTACATGGGCCTAGTGGCAGACAATACGAGTAGCTAGTACTTATACATATTTTATAAAGTGTCGTAGCGCGATGTTAAGTTCATGCATCTTCCTTCAAACGGCTAGATTGTTTTTTTATGTATTGTTGGTAGGTATGAGAATAAGTCATTAATAGATTTTCACCTTCTTGTCCTCACTAGTTATTTATAAATCGTCATTTTATTACTTTTTAACGTGAACAATATTTAAATAATCTAACCATTACGTCGTTCATACGAGAAGTCACCCACATGGAACATCGCGTGTCTGATACAAATATGAATAAAATTGAAACCGTCTATTTAGATCACAACACTTTTTAGATAAATATGTATGTGTAATATAAATGAATTATTTATGAAGTATTGATATCAAAATTAATGGTCAAACGTAAGCCTATCTCTTTATTAATTGATTTGCAGGATATTCTTTGGTTTCAAGAATTCACATTTTATTAGATTTTTAAATGTGTTTTGTTTTATAATATATTTGGCTTTATTGGTTAATCTTGTCTGTGATAAAATTTCATTTAGCCAGTTTTAATAAATTAAAATAAACATTTTTATTATTAAAGAGAGCGTAGAAGACGATACGACGCGGCGCAGCGTGCAAATGTCAGTAACATTTTTGGGCGTAGATTAGATGATCGGTAAACTCCAAACTTGTATTTATTTTGCAACTATTGTTTGAAATTTTCCAGAAATTAGTAGTAAAAAAGTAGAAAATTAGTCAAAAATTTAATTTTATAAATGTTATAAACTTTTCATTTAAGTATTATGGTTAAGTAAAGAAACTAATTTGTTTCAAAGGTATGTTGTTTCAAAAGTAATTAAAAGATTCCATTTCCGTTATTTTAACTCTCTCTATTATTTTCCTCAAAACTAATAAATAGACGTATGCAATAATACCAGTAAAAAGTTACCTTGATGTCAGATAGATCTCTCGGATAGTATTTTAAATACCGTATCCATTTCATACGATTTTTCCTCATCGGTGTGACATCCGATATTTTGAATACGCCATTTACGTTAAGCGTGTTTTAATGTAATATAATAAAGTAAACTGTTTCACGGAAATCGGTTTATAAAGACTCTTCCACAAGCTAAATATCCAAGGGTTAGTTTACGTCAGACTACCAGTGCTTTGTGGGTTTACTCGCGTTGTTTTCGTTCCCGTAATTATCCTACAAGGAAAAGTAACCTGTGTGTTTTTTCAATCTACAATTTGACAAAGGATATTCAAAACGTTGACCAGATTGGATAAGGTGTTACGACGTGGTTGATCAACAAACATTCAAACTATCGCTTTTATAATATTAGTACGACGCGCGAGGTGAGTTTCGATCGGACACCCAGGGCTGATATAGGAGGGATAGGTTATAACCACATTAAACGATGAGACTGTCATTAAATCAGCAAATCAGACCCCTTCAATGTTATTTATTAATGTTAACGCCTATTATTGTAGGATTGATACAGTTATAGTTGTATTTTTAATGCTGGGGCCACACTACCGGGACATGCCATTAATTATCGCGTTAACGGACTTTAACCGTAGGTGTAAAATACACCTTCGGTACACGTCCATTAGGTGTATTTTACGCCTACGGTTAACGTCTGTTAACGCGATAATTAATAGCATTTCCCGGTAGTGTGGCCCCAGCATTAAAAATACAACTATAACTGTATAAATCCTACAATAATAGGCGTTAACATTAATTTACCATTACCAACATTAGCATACCTATGTTATTTACTCGAAATAAAGCGGTATTATTATTGTGACAGTCAGTATATCTTAGTGGGTAGGATGTGGGATTCACTGATTCATAATAGTGAGGTCGTCGGTTCGAATACCGCTTGCACCTGTGAGTAGGTACTTCTTTATGTGCAGTTGTACCAGTTTATCATGAGAAACATCGCGAGGAAACTCGCATGTTCCTAGAATGTTTTTTTATAGCACATAGTGACAAGACGAACAATATATGTGCCTGGTGGTAAGCAACATACCTGCCCATAACAGCACAGTGACACACAGCCATTGGAACATGAAGAATCCGAATCATTACCTAGCACTGCACTGCGCTCGCTTGGTCGTACTCTTACAAGGTCATATTTACATTATCCGCTAACACTCACTAGACCAACGTAGTCTAATTATTACGTTGTTATAGAAGGTCCCAAGTAGAACTACTGGGAAGTAGTTGAAACATTTAGTGGGCTGCTTCTTCTATCATTACATTCCAAAGATTAAAAAAAAAAAAAAAAATCTACCATTGTAAAGTTTGTTGCCTTTGTTATAAGTTGCATTATAAATAAGCCCTTATTGTTGTAATTTTACACTTGCCAAAAGAAACCAAAAGTATCCGAAGTTGTTGGAAACGGTCAGGTTGATCGTCTCATAAATATATAATAAATAGACAATTTTGTTGTTTATTACATTGTAAATATCGGTATTTGTTGAATTATTGACGTTTATACCGCTTTTGGGGTAATAAACGGAATTATCTAAAAATACATTAACGACGTTTTGATAAAAAATATTTCAATAATTTACTAATAATATTGATATGTGTGTTCTATACACACTTGAATTGTTTTTTTTTTTGATAAATCATCATCGTAGACAGGTTATTCCGTCTTATTCAATACAGTTGGTTGGCAGTATGCGGCCTCGTTCTACTTCCGTTTTCCCACTGATACTCACTCTCAAAAATCATGACAAGTTCAAAAAATAGAAACAGAGTTAAACAGCGGCTGCACTCCTTGTCTCTCAAAGTGCACCTCACTAACATTCGAGGCCTGCACTCCAATATCACCCCAGTCCACCATCACCTCGAGACTGAGCAGCCGTCACTCTTGTTTCTTACGGAGACGCAGATAAGATGTCCGTCGGACGTGGCGTACCTAACCTATCCAGGGTACACCTTGGAGCACAACTTCAAGCCTCATGCTGGAGTGTGCCTGTACGCCCGTGACGATATCTGCTGTCGGCGTCTCCGTAATCTTGAGGACACCAGATTCTCTGTTTTATGAGTGCTGATGGACACAGGCATTGACAAAATTGTCTATGCATGTGTCTATCGATCGCACAGTGGAGATCAGGAGACGACTCGGCTCACTGATTATCTGAGTGAGGCAGCGGACGCGGCTCAGCAGAAGTACCCATCTGCCCAATTAGTGTTACTGGGGGATTTCAACGGCCACCATAAGGATTGGCTGTACCCATACCGGGACACTGACCACGCTGGGCTGGAAACGAGAAAACTTGCTTTATCGTTAGACCTAACCCAGCTGGTCCAAGTGGCCACAAGGGTACCAGATGTTGAGTCGCATACTCCCTATTGCTTAGACCTTCTGCTGACCACTGATCCAGACCGATACTCCGTGGCGGTATCTTCGCCGTTAGGCAGCTCCGATCACTGTCTGGTGAAATCAGTATCCGTTTACCATCCGCCCGATCTCAGCCCCAGAGGCAGCCGGCGGCTATGGCGATACAAGTCAGCAGACTGGGACGAGATGCGCTCTTTCTTTGCATCTTACCCATGGCAGTCACTGTGCTTCTCTTCTGGTGATCCGTCAGCCTGCGCGGATGCTGTGACTGATGCAATACGTACGGCTATGGAATATTTCATTCCATACTCTGACGTTCCATTATCCAGCAAAGCTCACCCATGGTTCGGTTCTCAATGTAAAAGTGCTGAAGCATTTAAACATGAGGCCTACCTAGCCTGGGTTGATGCTCGACAGCGTAAGGCAAGGGACACACACCGGAAGAAGAAGGCGTTCAACAGGGCTGCCAAGGCTTGCAAAAGGGTTCTTCAGAGGGCTCGTTTTGACCACATTAGTCGAATAGGGAACAAACTAGCTTCGTACCCTGCGGGCAGCAAAGCGTTTTGGTCCCTAGCTAAATCGGTCGAATCAAACTTCTGCCGCTCCTCACTGCCTCCAATGTTGAAACCTGATGGGGCACTGGCTCACACCGCAATGGAGAAGGCAAACTTGTTTGCATCTCAGTTTGCGGAATCTTCTCGTCTAGATGCTGGTAGTGCGACACCTCCTACTCCACCTGGCAGTCCGACTTTGATGCCGGAAATACATATTCGCCAAATGGAGGTTCGTAAAGTGCTACGCAATCTCGATGTGAACAAAGCCAGTGGCTCGGACGGAATTCCTGCCCTAGTGCTGAAGGCTTGTGCACCTGAGTTGTCTCCTGTACTGACGCGCCTGTTTAGGCTCTCTCTCTATTCTGGGCAAGTACCGAAATCATGGAAGCTTGCTAACGTGCAACCTGTGCCCAAGAAAGGTAGTCGTGCTGACCCTGCCAACTACAGGCCCATCTCGGTCACGTCCATACTCTGCAAGACTATGGAACGTGTCCTAAACCACAGGCTCCTGATGTACCTAGAATCTAATGACCTCCTCAGTGACCGGCAATACGGGTTTCGCCGAAACCGGTCCACTGGGGATATTCTAGCGTATGTCACCCACATCTGGAGTGAAGCTATCGAGAAACACGGGAAGCACTTGCAGTCTCCTGGATATCTCGAAGGCTTTCGACAGGGTTTGGCATGATGGCCTTATTAGCAAGCTGTCCAGTTATGGTTTGTCTTCAGGGTTTATTGCGTGGATATCGGACTTCTTGAGGGATCGATCCATACGAGTTGTCATTGATGGCTGCTCGTCGGATCGAATGGCTATCAATGCCGGAGTCCCTCAAGGGTCGGTACTCTCTGCGACGCTTTTTCTGCTACATATCAACGATCTGTTGAAGCCCGGTATCTTTGGGTACGCAGATGATAGCACCGTTGTAGAGAGTTACATATCTAGCGCGAGAGCCAGTGGACAGCATACTAGGGTACTGAGAGAGAGTATGATCGATCGTTTGAACATGGCCCTTGAGAAAGTCTCTGAATGGGGCGAAACCAATCTGGCCAAGTTTAACGAGAGTAAGACGCAGGCGTGTCTGTTCTCCGCAAAAAGGAGTCAATTTCAACTGACTCCTACTTTTCGAGGTGTATCCGTGCCGGTT
Organism: Ectropis grisescens; assembly: GCA_017562165.1. Classification (NCBI taxonomy): domain Eukaryota; kingdom Metazoa; phylum Arthropoda; class Insecta; order Lepidoptera; family Geometridae; genus Ectropis; species Ectropis grisescens. The sequence goes on along the minus strand of CM029792.1, from coordinate 2,777,201 downwards.
ACTGATCATCTTGAGCTTTTGGGCGTTACCTTGACTTCTACGCTCAACTTTGGCTCGTACATCGAGTCCAAGGCTAAATTAGCTGCCAAAAACTAGGTATCCTCTCAAAGGTGCGAAAGTACTTCAAATCTGAACAATTACTTTTGTTATACAAAGCACAGATTCGCTCTTGTATGGAGTACTGCTCGCACCTTTGGGATGGATCGGCTAAGTATCAGCTTGAGGCTCTGGAATCGATTAAGAGGCGTGCCAAAAGGCTCATAGGCAAAGACACTCTAGCGCGAAAAAGACTTCATAGTCTTGAACATCGCCGCAAGATAGCTAGCTTATCGGTTTTTTATCGGATACACTTCGGAGAGTGTGCGACTGATCTGCATGATCTAATACCTCCTTGCCCTTTTTTCTATCGTACTTCTCGTAACTCAAAGAAGCGGCACCGTTTCATGGTGGATATTCCAAAGACACGGACGAAGAGGTTTGACTCTACGTTTGTGATAAGAACATCTAGGCTGTGGAATGAGTTGCCTGAGTGGGTTTTCCCCGATAGTTATAATCTTGGTGTCTTCAAATCGAGAGTGAATAGGTTTTTTCTAGGTAAACACGCTCCATCGTAGACCGCATCGTCGTTTAACATCAGGCGAGATGGCGGTCAAGTGTAAACCTATAAAAGTTAAAAAAAAAAAAAAAAAAAAAATACAGTGCATTAGTTCTCCTGGAATGTATATAAATAAATGTAAAATATTTTATATAAACTATCAGATTTTTATACATATTACATTATTGGGTATACATTACACACTCACTGAAATGTATCAAAGATCCATTTTAGAGAGTGTACTAATTACCGGCAAGATTTAATATCATGTTGCCCTTTTTTTCTATCAACTTGTTGTAACTGGACCAGAAGACATTGTTTTTTTAGTTGACGTAGCTAGGAGTCCTACCGGAGTCTGAAATAGTGAGCTATTGCTTTAACGATATCAACTTGGTTTATATAATTTCGATCTAAGTAACGTGGAGTGAACTAAAAAACAAATTGAGTTTAAGCGAGATTTAGTAATAAAGCGGTAAGTTATGTATTAATGTGTTTATAACAACTAATATCAAGAATTTAATTGTGTGATTCAAATCAAAGGTACTGTAATAATAATTTGTAACAACAACTTCGTAGGTCCATAAACTGAATTTTCCCACAAAATAAATATCTTGTATTATCTTGCCCACATTAAGACACTTTTATAAGTCACATGGACTTTAAAGCTCAAATCTGTCATTCGTCACAAAAAAACTCTATTGCAGTAGGGACGGACTAGACTCACCAACAAAATATAACGGTACTACCTACCAAGAAATATATTATAGTGTTCAAATGTAATAAATAGCCATAGTCTGTTACCAGTGATTTTTATTTTTCTTTTTTAAGAGACAGAGATTTTTTTTTCTCTTTATTGGATTTAAACAGGGTTTTAATTAAATGTCACCCTTGTAACAAATCATACTACTTAGGTCTAGAGATTTTATTAATAAAATTAAAATACAGTGAAAACTATACTTCGCTATATAAACAACTACTTACACTCAGCATATCTAAATGATTCACAGACCAAATTGCGTAAATTGCGTATTACTTAAAATAAAAAATCTAGAAACATTTGGAATATTTTTTTAATGTCCCGTAAATGAAAACAACGCACCACAGAAACTCTTGATTGAAGATATTTAAAACATGAATACCCAAATGGGTACTAACTAACAGTATAACGAATATTCTATAAACCATATTTATTTATGGTAAAAGTTTTGTTGTTCAATGGCAACACTATCTTTTTAAAAATAATATACTGTATTTATCAGGATACTCCAATAAGTAACATGTTAGTCATTTTATTTTTATTTTGGTCGGCGTTGTGATTTATAAATATTATTTTAAAATTATTCTACTGGACTCAAAAAAGCGGTTTGACTCCACTATTGTAATAATAATGTTTAGGCTGTGTTACTAAATGTATTTTTGCTATTAATACAATGTTGGAGTCTTCAAGTCTAGGGATTTTTGTTTCATTTATGTAACTTCCTGCCGTCAAGTCATAGACCACATCGTAACTTACCATCAGGTAAGACCACTTATTATCGAAAATAAAAACAACACAGAGTCTTTATCCCATCATACTTCCTACTAATATTATAATTGCAAATGTTTGGATGTTTGTTAAAACAGCTGAATGAATCAGAACAAAATTTGAAACAGTATAATAGTCTAGAATAGCACATAGACTACTTTTTAGGGCGAGGACAGTAAAAAAATTGGAACTATGCAGGTAAAGTCAAGGAGCGTTGCTAGTCTTAAATAAAAAAATATTATGTGAATTGTTAAAACCGGTACTGCTCATATTAACAAGTAAAACATAAAGATTCATGAGTTAACCGGTGACTCAGTCCTAAGAAACCAGGTATAGTGTCACCCAAGATCGTTTTCGTATAATTAATGACACTTTACGCCTTATTAATGGGCATTAAAGTCGTTTATGGCCGTTCTGGGGACAGATCTATGTTAATTGTGACATTACAGATCATAACGTGCTTTTATAGAATGGGCGCGCTGCGAAAATATTTTATGGATTTTTTTTTACAAAAAAAAGTTAATGTGTAATTTCGTTTCGTTTTTTATTATCTACTTTAAGCAACGAATAGGTTTCTTAAATAAAATATATACACCAACAGCGTCCTGTGGTTTCTCCCACGTACCGTTTCCGATATTGTTTCGTAATAAAAAGTAGCCATCGATATGTTGTGAATGTGGTAATCCAGACGATAATCTATCGGTGTTCCAAATTTGAACCCGTTCATTTCAGGAGTTCAGATGTGATTGAGCAACGAACATCTCAAATAAAAATAAACTTTCTTAATTTCGCATTGCATCGTAGAAGATTTACAAAACTTAATCGTAAAGAAACTTTTAAATTCATTTCATAATTTATCATTTATTGCTCTACGTCAACAATCAAATCGAATCTCTGTAATTTTTTATGTTTTAAAGTACCTAGCATAAACGGCTCACTAAATGTTCCCAAATCTGAGACTCGGAGTCTTCTTTTACAGGGAGATAGTTGCAGATTCAACGTGCGGGTTGGTTGCTGTTGCCAATGACAAACTTGTATTTATTTATTTATGGTACACAAAACAGGAAATTTACAAAATAATACAAAGAGAGAAAGCATTAGTTCTGAGCAGGTAAATATCCCTAAGCATGTGAACACAGCAAGATTACACAGCTAAATTACAAATCATGAGCAAAGGAAATTAATAATACAAATGCAAATGTTGTTAAGCATTTTGTTGTTGTTTGTATGTCTGCTCTTACAAAATGCTCAAAGGTGTATTCGGGATTCAAACCCGCGACCTCACGATTATTTTTCGTAATATGGACCTTAAATACTACGCATAATTCACAATGGTCCCTGTACCGCGCTAATTTTCTTTATAAATTCAAAATGTCCGCCTAATCCGTTCAATTCTTCCGATTGGGCAAAAGTAGTTCTTCATATAAGTAGGTTTGAAAGTTCGGATGTTTTGCTGAACCACGTTCGAGCGGCTGAACAGATCAGGTTGAAATTTGTAACGTAGTTAGGTACTTTACAGTTTGGAATAGTACATAGACTATTTTTGATTGCAGTAAAATTCTGAACGGGAAACACGCAGGTAAAACCGCGGGGTACTGCTAGTTTATTTATTAGACGTATTTAAAAGGTCACATCATTAGATTAATTTGCCATTTCTAGAAGTTCGTAGGCGCATCCGTCCGAACTATTTAACATCAATGTGTAGGAATTCGTGTAGAGTTACGACGGAATAAATCACGAATCACATTCTCCGGCCGGACCCAACTAGGGATGCGACACGCTATTTGTACGGAGAACTAAGATAGTTACACTAGATAGAGGAAATAATTTTATTTTTTAAGTGAAATCCGTTATTTAAATAACAAAAACATTATTTCAGAAATTATTCCATGCAACAAATTACATTAACATACCAAATTAAATCAACGTCATAACAATAAGTTAATTAAAATTAAATAAAAATTCAATGTAATAAAACCAATCACAACAAAATAAAGTCAAAATTCATTGCACGAATAATTTACGCGTGACAAATATGTATATTACAGCACAAAACTTTAGTCTCGTTGAGTACTTTTTTGCAAAGATAATCTTATAGAATTATCTATACCTATAATCTCATACTTAGAATTTGTCAGTCTGTTTGTATTTTACGCTTTCACGAGCTTTTTAGAGCTTTAGATTGTCTATGTTTCAAATTCCATTCAAATTGCTTCAGCAACATAGACTGAAACAATTTAAATGGAGCTCTAGAACCTGAAATAACACATAACATAACACATTTTAATGCGAAAAAATGGTAGAAAAATTAAAGTTAGTCTGAAAATTTCGTTTTTTAAGCTAGGCCTGAAACTTACAATGAAGAATTTTGATTTAGTATTAAAAAAACCTACAAGGCTTTAAAATATAGCCTTGAATACTATTTAAAGAAAATATATTGTCGTGAAAAACTTTATGAACCTTAGTTTATTCCACACACTTTATGACACACAATTTTTTTTAAAGATAAATTCAAGACCAGTGTGGTAAATTGGCATCCTGGTTGGTAAAAACGATATCTTCCAGACAACCTTAATACGGAAAAGTAATACCTATGTGGACAATTATATTTTCGTATCAGAATGGAACCAATATGAACCGCTGAGCACACCGTAAACATTTTTCGGCATCCCTATTTAACACCAATCATTATAAAATAACAGTTAATAACCGCTTAATAAATATTCAAAACATCCTAAAATATGTTTATAATGATGTAAGAAATACCACAAAAGTTTATCACCTTGAGAACTCTTAATTATGTTTAATTCTTTTTCGATATTCTTTACAAAACCATCAATCACGGTTTTATAGCTAATAAGGAAATGAAGAGACTGTTAAAATAGTTAGTGGCAAATATCTACTCGTATTACACGGGTTGACTGAGGTTGTTAGGTACCTCTGAGAGGTATATTAGTCATATTGGAAACTAACAGGGTTTTAGCGGTTTTACCCACCCAGTTCCCGTTTTCATTCACCATAAAAGGTACCATGAAATGAAATGAAAGGAAATGAAAATTTATTATTATAACATAATTACAAGAACATTTTTGATACAATTTAGGGTACTTATAAATAAGCATATAATATGTCTTGTAGCACATTGCAAGTCACGCAACACCTACACTAAGAAAAATCTTGTGTCGTAGATGCTGCTAACCCTTCTCCGTTTACCCACGAATCCAATTGAAATTAATTAATTAATTTATATTAAATTATGTGTTAATACGGTAATCAATATAATTAGTCCATTTATATTACATTGCATTTGTATTTTAATTCGATATTCAATATAATTAAACAAAATTTAGAATAGTGCATTACTCAAATGGTACGAATTTAGTTATTGTTGTATTGACACTATATAATATTAATTTTTAGTCTTATTAAATATCAAATGTTATAATCATTATTTGTTTTTGGTTTTTTTTTTAAATGTTTCATGATTAGTTAAAGTTAAAGGAGTTAGTTGATTAGTAAATAATTTATTGTTAGATTCTCATTTAAAGGTTACCATCAGTTGTTCTGTGTTTCATAATTTAAGTTTCTTAGCCAGTTATGTACTGCTTCTTTAGCTTCTCTGTTATTAAGTTCATTTAGCCTAGGAACGTCCTTAATAGCTTTATTATATAAGTAAGGTCCAAGAAAATGCTGTTGATGCTGAGCAGTTGTTGTTCGACAGTATGGTATACAACAAAACAAGTCCTTTCTACGTTTTCCACAATAGCTCGGCTTTTCCACAGTTTGCGCAGTTCGATGTATAGACAGTATGAGGGACGAAAAGTATAACTGACGTACACTTAAAACACGACAGTCTTTGTAGAGCTCTACTGTTGGAAAACGGAAAGTCCTGTTAGTCGCCACCTTTAACACGGCTCTTTGCGCTCGTTCTAGTATCATCATATGACTTTTGAATGCTCCACCCCAGGAAGTGTTACAATATGTTAATATTGACCTACACAGCGCATTATATACATCCATGACTAGCTTTCTGTCTGCCACTTCTCGGAGATGTTTAAAGACAAATATCATTTTTCTAACTCTTTTACTAAGAGAAAGTATGTGTTGTTGCCAATTCAGATGCCGATCTATAAGTACACCTAAATATTTTATACTGGAAACCTTTTCAAGTTTTGGACAGTCGCAATTTGTCTTGCTGCATTGCAAATGAATGGGGAGGTCAATAGCAGAAGCTTTCCTTCGAGAGTATGTGAACCTAATAAATTTTGTTTTGTCAACATTTAGTGTTAGTAGGTTATCCCTAAGCCATTCTGTTACCATAGTCAGCCCCTTCTCAGCATAAGCCCGAGCCTCTTCCCAGTTTTGTCCAACAAATATTAACGCAGTGTCATCAGCGTAAGAAAAAACATGTCCATTTTTCAAGGTTTTGCTACATAGATCGTTAACATACACAATAAAGAGGCTCGGGCCCAAAACACTTCCTTGTGGGACTCCATAAGTAACCTTCTCTTCCTCACTCATAAAGTCTCCAATCTTTCCAATCCAATCTCCATATAAGTGTGTTATCAATTTTTATTTACATCCTGATCCATTCAGGCTTTCATGAAGATGATAACACGTGACCACGCCACTGGCCATTGGTCATAGTCCAGCCTTAAATCTACACCAGTATTTTAAAGGATTTGATACTAGATAGAAAACTCTTTATTGTCAAACAAATAACAGTAAAACACTTATCAACTAGCGCCACAAATGGCGGCCTTATTGCTTAGAGCACTATCTTCCAGGCAACCAGCTACTGCTACTGTACTGTACTGATACTGTAATTGGTTTATGGCTGATCCAGACACACAATGGTCATGGGATAATGCACTGTAAGAGTTTACTCTTTTGCAAGAGAATCCAATTTATTATTTTGCAATCTCTTTAATTCAAAGTGAAGGTTCTTGGGAAGCAATGGAATAAAAAGTTGTTGTTGTTAAGAAGGTTATATAACGGTGATTTTTGGCTTGCCGTGTGACTGAGTTGGTAGTAAGTCTACCAAGCCAAAGATTCGGATCCTCTCCAGAATAAATAAATTTGAGTGTAGTTGTCTCCGCGGTTTTTAACCCATTTTTTTTAAACTCTAATAGGTTTACCTACACTTGACCGCCATCTCGCCTGATGGTAAGCGACGATGCGGTCTACGATTGAGCGTGTTTATCTAGAAGAAACCGATTCACTCTCGATTTGAAGACACCAAGATTATAACTATCGGGGAAAACCCACTCAGGCAACTCATTCTACAGCCTAGACGATCTTATCACAAACGTAGAGTCAAACCTCTTTGTCCGTGTCTTTGGAATATCCACCATGAAACGGTGCCGCTTTTTCGAGTTACGAGATGTACGATAGTAAAAAGGGCAAGGTGGTATAAGATCATGCAGATCAGTGTCACACTCTCCGAAGTGTATCCAATAAAAAAACCAATAAGCTAGCAATTTTGCGGCGATGTTCAAGACTTTGAAGTCTTTTTCGCACTAGAATGTCTCTGCCTATGAGCCTTTTCGCACGCCTCTCGATCGATTCCAGAGCCTCAACCCATATAGCTAGTACCTACCGGTTATCGTTTTTATTACGGTTTAAAAAATGCCTAAATGACAGACAGACAGATTTCTAAAGCAGAATACGAGGTTTCCAGATTATCGATCTATGTTTCAAATTCAAACCGATCTGTTCTATCATTTCAACGTAATTGAGCAACAGACATCCAAACTTTCACATTTATAATAATAGTAATGAATACGGATATTCGCACTCTTTAACAATTATATTTCTCATACCTAGAATTTGAAACAATTATGTAGGGGATTCTTTAATTTTTTATTCTTGAAATACAATCCTAGTTACCCCAGTGTCTCCCCCAAAATATCTTGATATGTAATCCTAGTTACCCCAATGTTAAGCCTTTCCCCAAAATATTTACCTCTTTATATGTATGTAATAATAATAAATATACATTAATCAACTAATACATATACATCGAAATACAAACCTTAAACAAAATGACCTAAAACACAATTTCCCACACTATCCTCCGTAGAATGCAAAGCATATTAAAATAATAATGATTCAAATGATTCTATTCAAGAGATTGCGCAGACGCATCTCAGAAGTCCCATCGAGTGAAAATACGATCAAAATTATTGCCTTTATAATGTTGTAAGTTACATAGTTTATGAGCGTTTGAAAATTTTTGTCTCCCCGGCTCTCAGTATGTGGTGCACTAACAGACTACTGTCTCGGGCTGTTTCTTTATTCTAGTCTGCGAGCTAGCGACTGGTTTTAATCACTGATTGAATATAATAAAATAGTTTAAATGGTTTTAACTGACTTCAAAAAAGAGACGTTTAAATTCGTCTATACTATTATACTATATTCGTTATATTTTTTTTAAGTTTAATAGAAATCAGTCAAACGGTGTTTGAAAATCAAGAAGAATCTAGTAAAATGTGGGCATTAATGATGTTTTCGCTATCACGGTAAATGAAAATAATATCGTCACTTCACTATTTCATTGGAGCATTTTTTTGGTTGGGTACTGAAGATTACTTTCTATATAATATAATTGGCAGCTCTGAAGCGCAAAAATTGCCTAGAACATTTACAATACAATACAAAAACTCTTTATTAAAAAGCCACAACAAAAATAAATATACAAAACTAAAAAATTAGAATATTACATTTAGCGATTTAATTGGCAGCCTTATCGCTTAGAGCGATCTCTACCAGGCAACCGTGTACGGATAGGAGATGGCATACCAAAATGGCCCTTAATTTACACACATAAATTAAATAACAACAATAAACCAAAACAGAGAAACAAAACAACTAATCCTAAATAGTAAAATAATCATTGCAAAAATACATTTTTACATTTATCTATGTATATCCGATTAAAATATCATAAAAAAATACATTGGACGAATATATTAACTTAACCTACATACACTAAATTATTATTTACCATAAACTAATATATTACGAGTATCTAAACAATGTTAATTAATACTAATTCAAATAAAATAATAATAATATTTAAAGCGTAAAGATATAGCTACAATAAGCATAAAAATATAGGTACAATAAACCATTTACACACACAGGAGCGTGCATAAATTTCTTACTACGGCTGGTATTAGCGAACAGTCAAGAAGAAAACAGCGAGGATAGTTACTGACCGATCCCTAAGGTTAACCAAGATTAAATTCTTGATCTACGTTATTTATTCACTTCAATTGACAATGGCAAATTTACTTACTAACTTATTATTCATTTATTTGAACAAAATATGTGCAGGTCATGTTAAGCATGCGTTCAGATAACGCTTTCTTACTAATATTATAAAATGTGATAGTTTGGATGTATCCATGCTTAGATGTTTTAGTAACAATCACGTTGGAACTTCTTAGAAAAAAAAATTAAAACAGATTATTGTATATAATAGCACATAGACTACTTTATATCATATTCAAATAACGATAAATGTGCAAGAAAAACCGCGGGGCGCTGCTAGTTTTTTATTGTAATATTTATGTATGTATGTACACATTTACGATGTGTAGATTGTTAACGCGCTTGTGGAACCAAATAGAAAACATTGAATCGTAATAAAAAGTACCACAGTCTCCCGGCTCCTTATATCTTTATAGTGTCCATAAAACAACTAAAGGTGTATATTTTTATTATTTAACTGCTTTTTCTCGGTAGCTATCGAATTAATATGTGATATTTAGAATTATCGAATGGTACTAAAGAGGAATATATTGAATCTTTATGGAAGTCAGTCGTTAGAGGTAGTTAAGTGGCTATACTAATTTGTGGGTAGTTGGGGTTATAATTTGTGGTGGCTAGTGGTATAAACAGAGACGGATTAAGAGCCTGGCCCTGAGCACGATTTGAAAATCTCTGAGCGGATTTTATTCGTATCGTCTATACTCCGTTCATACCACAATAGTAGCTTTTATGACAAATTTCATTTTAGCGTAAAATTACTCTTACAAGAGTCACTTACTAGAGTTAAGTTAGTAGAACTTAAGTAGTTAAGTTAGAGTTAAGTTGAGTTAGTCAAGAATTACTTACGATAGTTATTACCGTATAAATTTAATTTTACATGTTATAGTCCTATTATTTATGTAACTGAAATCGGCTGGAAGACATCATCATCATCATCATTATTGTAAATGTGGAAGTTTGAATGTTTTGGTTTTGGATGTTTGTTGCTCTACCATGTTGGAACGACAAACTGAAGCGGGTTGAGATTTGAAACACAGTTACTTATGTAATTTTTGTATAGCACATAGGAATTGTATCGCGCGAAAATTACGGAAACGGGATCTATGCGGGTATAACCGTGGGATGTTGCAAATAATTAGATAAATATGTATAATATTTGTGTACATTTTTCAGATACATCTATTTACAAAATATTACAAGTACTACATTATGTACCAACAATATCTATACTAATATTGGGAAGTGAAGAGTTCTACTGCAGCGATTTCGAAAAATATTTCACAGCAGAACATTTTCGTGATCCTTCAGTGCTATATAGAGTGAGTGCTATTATAATGTACGTAGGTATGTGTCATGCACGCAGTGGGGCCGATCGATCGCTAGTTAATAAATCGTCTAAAAAAAAAATCTCTGTAGAAAAAACACGCTATTGAGAATGGAGCTGTGGGCTGAATTCCCCAACGCTGATAAACTCTTTAACTAGTTGTGTCCTAGCCAACATTATTATAGACCCATTTCGCCCTTCCCTGCAGCCGGCCCTGTCGTAATGCATAGTTTGGGGAATCGTACGCTTTTAATTAAATACGGTATTTATTGTGCATAAAATATATTATAATTATGTTGTGAGAAAACGTTTTAGATGCTACTGAAGTTGAACATAAAAATATTTTAATTGACACAACAGAAAGTATCGATATTTATGAATGGGTGACTTAATTATACTAAAATTTAAATTTCATACGTATTTTGTTTTAATTTATATTATTTGGTAAAATAAAATGCCTCGTTATTGATAAAAATCTAATGATAAATTTAAATAATCTTAATGTTAATTACCATAAAAAAAATATTTAAATATTAGATAAAAGAATATTTTTTTCTATATTAGGTATGTAGTTTTGCATTGCATAATAAATATGTAAATCTCATAATATTCTAAAGTTATTTAATTTAAATATTTATTTTATTGGAATATTGATAACACTTTTTTTTGCTTATCGATTAGGTTAAAAAACTGTTTGTTGCTTCATTAAATTAGCTTGATCGTTCTATATACAAACTTTAAAATAAACTAAATTATAATGAAAATTTAAAACTTCTAACGAGTATAAAAAGTGTGACTGTTTAAAAAAGTTATCTTGTAAACCTCGAGCTAAAAGTTCTAACTTCAACTATAGAGCAGTCATCATTTTTAGGGTTCCGTATCCAAAGGGTAAAAACGGGATCCTATTACTGGACTTCGCTGTCCATCCGTCCGTCTGCCCATCCGTCCGTCCCTCTGCCACCAGGCTGTATCTCAAGAACTGTGATAGCTAGACAGTTGAAATTTTCACAGATAATGTTTTTCTATTGCCGCTGTAACAACAACTACCAAAAATAAAATAAATATGTTAGGGGGCTCCCATACAACAAGCTTGATTTTTTTACCGTTTCTTACACGAAACTAATAACGGTGGTGACATGTAGACGCTTTAACTATTCACGGAATATCTTTAAATATTCTTTTTTCACTTTAAATATAATTAATTAAAATAAAATAATTAATGGGACTCCCACACAATAAAAGAGGTTTTCGCCGTTTATTTGTTAAGGTTTAAGGTTAACTTTGTGCGCGAGTCCTACTCACACTTGGCCGGTTTTATTCTATAACGCGCCTAAAGAAGTGTAACTTCAATACATGTATACATAGATGTAGTATAAGCATATGCATGTTTATCTTGAAAATACATGATCACTGTTTTACTAACAAAATAAAAATAAAATACCCTGTACCAATCAGGAAGCATAGACTAGGGTAGAGTGTTCTACATAGATTATTATTAAAGAGATAAATTACCATCATCTTATTTCTTTGGTGACGAGGCAATAAACGATTCTGATTCTGATTCTGAGTGCTGTGTGGTGCTAAACCGATCAATTTTCAGATTCAAATTGCTGCACTACTGGTTTTTGATAGCGTGTTGTTATCACAAGGAAAAGTATAGCTCGTACCGTTACGTTAGTCTAACTTAAATTTAAAAAATACTCGATTAAAATATACATGTATAATAAGTATTATTATTTGTCTTACTAAAAAATCGAATAAATGAATAGACGACATGATATTAACGAATGTACTATCTTTTAATAAAATATAAATAAATGAATTCATTAACTTTCAATAAATATCTAATAAATACACGACACACTTATATGAATTAATTATTTTGAAATTAAAGAAAAATTAAGTACCAAATTCGGTTATTATCCTATAAAATGTAAAAAATGAACATATCACAGTAAATGCTGCCTTTTCTATCTTTGACGCTGTTCAATGCCTCGTTAAAACTTTTATTACGGTTTAAAAATCTATCTAATGACGTCACATTCCAACTACCAGCGATTTCAATGCAAATTCCATTGTTATATACAAATTAGCATACACATTTCCACATACATTGTATATTCCTAGTAAACTCTATGTACTCGATTAATTAACCCATTTAGAAGCTAAAAAGTTATTGAGACAGGATGCCAAGAGTTTTTTTATTGGCTATTTCAATTACAATAGATTGTTACTGATGTTTCTATGAAAACGTCTTAACAGCTCGATAAATGTGTTAACGTTTTAAGACTCTGTCACAATAAAATTATGTCAGCTTCTTTTGTAATACTAAGGATTTTTTAAATTCTTTGTCGTGACAACGGTGAAGAATGTACTGTAGTGTAAGATTATGTGTGCACCAATGACTGTGTCAATAAAAATTGACAGTTCAATAAAGTGTTGGACTCTACGTCGATTGTTTTTGACCTCTGGGGTGGGATAGTGATGGGAAAAAATGTTGCTAGATTGTTAAATTACGGTGTAATATAATTTGACATGGCTTTAAAAGTTTTCGTGTAACCGTCACATGTAGGGATGCGTGTGAATTTTTATTTGTGAAATAAATATATGTTTATGAAACACTAATAATCAAGCTGTATATAAGACCCAAAAAAGGTTCTAGTTTTAATGAACGTGTCTTGTTAAAGACCATCAGGACAAATGGAATTCCTATGTGATTATTTTATTAATGAATTACATTAATCAATTATTTTATTGCTTTTCTTGCAGAATCCGCTACTTATTGTATTTGCGTACGCAGGTGTTTTTGGCTTATTAATAATAATAATAAAAGCCTTTATTCGCTGACTTTTTTAACTTACATGCTATTCTTATCAAACATTACTATTCTTAAAATTTAATTTATATAGCAAAAATAGTAGTTCATTAGGAACCAGTTTGGTCAGGTTGTCTGTCGACATAGGCCTCCCCCAATTGTTTCCATGTATCTTTATCCTTGGCAGACCTTCTCCACCCTTTTGGAAGATCATCCTCCCATCTTTTGACCTCCTCGTTGTCTTTTCCCTTCGGGCTTATTACTCGTAGTTGAACGTAAAAGTTGTTGAATGGGTGAAAAGCACTTGGAAAAACTGAATGAGGAATGTTTGTTTTTTTTTCATACAAAAATATGTAAATAAAATAAATATTGGTGGACAATTCACACACAACACCATCTGACTCCAAACTAAGCAAAGCTTGTAATATGGCGGCCAGATAGCTGATATAAGTCGCAAGTGTCAAGTTTTTAAGTTTTTTAGAGGATATAGCGTGGTTTTAGCTGCGTAGTTCCCGTACCCGTTATTTTTTCGGGATAAAAAATAGTCTATAAGTATTTTCTTCCAGAATATAATGTTCTAAATTTCAACCGGATCCGTTCAAACCTTACGACGTGATTGAGCTACAAACATCTAAATATCCAAACATCCAAACATTGACATTTATAATATTAGTAGAAAAATAGGACTATTTTTAGTAGGACAATTATTTTATGGCAACATAAATAGGCTTTAAAATATCGACCATAGACACAAGGGTCAAATTTGTAGTGTGCTTAAAGGATACATTACGAAGAATGCAAAACTTTAACATGTTAATATTATAAAATAAATTATTGATTAAATTGATATTGAGGTTCCTTCAAACCTTACCTACATTTTCTACGCGTACAAAGTCGCGGGCAACGGCCTGTTTCGCAATACAAGTTTCCACGAACAATTTACTTAATAATATATTGTTAGAAAATGAGGCCACCCGTGTGGTGGTCATTAAAATAGAAACGGCGTAATTCCACCGAAGCGGTGGCTGCGTGGCTACGCTTAGCTACCGTTAATTCGGGGTAGTATTCTGCGCACGCGCGCAATTTACTAGCGAGCTAGCGTGTGCGCCGAGCATTGGAAGTGGGAGATCGATGGGGAAAGGATGGTAAGATCGGGAGATTGATAAATCACACGTTCTGGCTCATTGTTTGATGCATTTTTTTAGAAAAACATATACATAACTTTATTATAGCATACTTTTCTTTCTAACTTTAGGGACTCGAAATTTTCTCTTATAAATAGCGAGTTAAAGTCATAATCCACCACGCTGGCCCAAGAGCAGATTGCACAAACACAAACATGTCCTAGAAAAACGTTTATCTGAGACACACCGGTTTCCTCGCGAAGTTACTCTTCGCCATTAAAACTAGTGGTGAGTCAAATTAGTACATAACAATTTACTAAAAAAAATCACGATCGCACGCAATCATCATATTAAATCGAAAATAGCTGAGATACAAATAATATCTACGTATTTATACAGTATATCTCTACTTAGTCTGTGGTATTTCTATAAATACATATATGTGTGTATGCACAATAAAATAAATAAAAAAGAAAAATCAAAATGAGGTTACCTAAAAAAGGAGGTTTGAACTCACACATATAAACACTTAAAAACTTCCTCCTTTATTGAAATCAATAAAAAAAAAATTGGTTGCCTGTAAAGTCGGTATACGGGCGAAAGTTTTACGTGACAACGACTTTGAGTGGTAAAATAATTTTACGGAAGGGACGCGTGCCTTTCACTTTTTTATGTCTGTCTCTCTCGCTCTTAGGCGGGCTAACCATGCCCGAGTGGAAGGGACGCGTGCCTCTCACTCGCTCTCGTTGTGAGCGCATAACGTGAGCGGAGCGTAACGCAGTTTCTTGAAGTTTCACCCGGCAAACCAATTTATAAGACGTTGTCACGTCAATAACCTTTTCTTTCAAATGTCATTACACAGAATTTGATCAGTAAAACAATTCGTCTGAATCACAATCGTTCAGTTCACTCTGCCTATTGAATAGCTAAAAAGCTTAGTATTTAAATATTCCAAAAACGTAGGTATGGGTACTTCTTCTACTGTGAAATGATTGTATGTAAAACCGTAATCACAGTGTGGTTAATACGGTATTTACATAGAACGAGTATTTTAAGACAGAGTGAGATGTGAAGAAAATTCGAGCCCGCCCTTAACAGTAAAATTGACCATGGCAAATTCAAATCATAGCTAGCACTGTATTGCAGTCACCATACTTACTTATATTTATTTCTTTATTGCTATAAATACATTATTTTTCTAAAAAAACTAGTTTTTTAGGTTACAATAATGCATTAACCCTGTATAAAGAGCGTTGCAATTTTACGATGTGCATGTACGACAACAAACTTTGGCAATCAAAACATACACACACGCATACTTAATACTAGAGTCAAATTGCTTAATAATAACTAAAGTTCAATTTTTTTTACAACGTTTACAATAGCTCGTATGCTGTAAATAAAAATTGCATACCTATATACAAATACAAATACAAATTGTTTATTTCATAATACATTTATAATATTTTATAATACAGTAGCGGCTCGCCCCAGATTTGCCTGTGGTAAATAATATAAAAATATAGCATATTATAGCACGCACATATCCAACGATAAAAAAAATGAAAAAAGCATGAATAAAAAAGCACAAATTGAATAGATTTTATAGAGTGACAAATGACAAGTTATTATTTGCACAATAAATAATTTGTCATTTGTCAACGATATAGTGGAGCGCCTGGGGCGTTAAAAACCTTAAAACCTCGAACTTGAGCTAGAGTGAATGAAATTTAAAAATTTAAAATGCAATGTTTAGCTACTAATATATATTAAAAAGTTTACCAATTAAAAAATTATGATCTTGATAAAAAAATATGTTTATGTAAATGATAATTTACATAATTCAAACAGTATATTCAGACGACAGTAATCGGGGGAAAAAAGTAAATGAAGGAAAATTCACTAAAAAATGAAAATTATTAATAAAAATTGTTTTTTATTTGAAGAATTTACATTTTTGTCATCATCATCATCATCATCATCAGCCGCAAGACGTCCACTGCTGAACATAGGCCTCCCCCCTAGATTTCCACAACGAACGGTCCTGCGCAACTTGCAACCAGCGGTTTCCAGCGACCTTTGTGAGGTCATCTGTCCATCTAGTGGGAGGCCGTCCAACACTGCGTCTCCCGGTTCGTGGTCGCCACTCGAGAACCTTTATTCCCCATCGGTTGT
Source organism: Ectropis grisescens (assembly GCA_017562165.1). Taxonomy (NCBI): domain Eukaryota; kingdom Metazoa; phylum Arthropoda; class Insecta; order Lepidoptera; family Geometridae; genus Ectropis; species Ectropis grisescens. The sequence goes on along the minus strand of CM029792.1, from coordinate 2,760,368 downwards.
CAGTTCTGCGAGCGATGTGGCCTGCCCATTGCCACTTCAGCTTGCTTACTCTTTGAGCTATGTCGGCCACTTTCGTTCTTTTGCGAATATCCTCATTACGGATTCTGTCGCGCAAAGAGACTCCGAGCATAACTCTCTCCATAGCTCGCTGTGTGACTTTGAGCTTCGTTATGAGACCAACAGTGAAGGACCACGTCTCAGTTCCATAAGTCATCACTGGCAACACGCACTGGTTAAAGACTTTCGTCTTTAGGCATTGGGGTATTTTGGACTCAAAGATGTGCCGAAGTTTCCCGAACGCTGCCCATCCGAGTTGGATCCTTCACTGGACCTCTTTGTCGAAGTTGGATCTACCTAATTGGATCTTTTGACCCAGGTAGACGTATTCGTCAACAACTTCGAGTGTGGTATTACCAATAATAACCGGTACAGGTGAGACATGAACATTTGACATGACCTTCGTCTTGTCCATATTCATCCTCAAACCTACCTGTTGGGATACTCTACTGAGGTCCCTGAGCATAGCACCGAGGTCTTCCAGCGAGCCGCCACAATGACTATGTCGTCGGCAAACCGAAGGTGAGTGATGCATTCACCGTTGATATTGATGCCATATCCGTTCCAGTCCAGTAGCTTGAAAACATCTTCCAGCGCGGCAGTGAACAGTTTCGGAGATATAGCATCTCCCTGTCTCACGCCTTTCTGTAGCTGGATATGTTTTGTGCACTGGTCCTGTAATCGGACAGACATTGTGGCTTTGCTGTAGATACACTTCAACACTTCGATATAGCGATAGTCGATGCGGCATCGCTGGAGAGACTGAAGCACTGCCCAGGTCTCGATGGAATCGAAGGCTTTCTCATAGTCCACATACGCTATACATAGGGGCCGATTATACTCCTCGGTTTTCTGTATAATCTGCCGAAGCGCATGGATGTGGTCTATGGTACTATAAGCCTTTTCGGAAACAGGCGTGTTACATTTATATATATGTTAAATATTTTCTTCGACTTCATTTATTTGAATAATAGGTTGAGTATTGAAACAGTTGTCGTTGCACTGTAGACATGCTACAATACAGTAGAAGCCACTTTTCCGACATCCACAAGCAGCACATCCACATCCCTTTTTTACAATTACAAAATAACATTTGTAGTAGATTATCCGGAGCTGGTAATTGAGTCATTGTTACTGGAATGAGCATATTTCGGGAATACTTCCATCCCCAATTTTCAATATATACGTCATTACCTAGCCATAACTGAATTTGCAAGTACACTCTTTTCAAGTGTTCAAATACTGCATCTGTTGTAGGAGGTAATGATGATAATACGACACTTGTTTTTTCCTGTTGCTTTTATGAAAGAATTGAACCTCAACGTTTTCAATCTTTAATTTTTGCTGGAGTTCCATATAAACCCAAAATACATGTTATACCCGCTTCAAATATATTATTGGCGTCTTCGTTAACATTTTTGAATACTTTCGCTGATTCGTGTAAATCATGACGTTTCTCAAAAAACCATATACATATTATGACAGCTAGTCTAAGCGAAAGGTTTATAATAAGTAAATATCTAAGTAAAAGTGAAAATTGTACATCTGTTACTGAATTTAAGGTACTGTAAAGCGTTTTTGTTAATTATGTATGAATGTACTAATGAAATGGACTACTTCAGCTGCACGAGGTAACTGTGAATAAGTTGGTATGAAGGACTGATTCCGAAATATAATGCTGTAGACTGATCATAGCTGTTTTATTTATGGACTAATTGTGTTCTTATTTTAGAATAAACTACGTCCCTAATACAAGCGATGAAATAAAAAGTCTTATGTAAAAGTTGAATAGGAATAAACCCGAATATCCGTGGAATAAACCGTCTGCAATGAAACTTCCGACATAAATATAGCAAAAAATGTTCGTATAATCGCATAATTTTCACTGTTAAAAAATACACAATACACAACATGCACAATTTTCACTGTTAAATATACACAACATGTACAGGAACTGAACTATTCAGAAAAAAATCGTTTCGTTGTACATTGCAGCTGCCGCTGCCACTCCCCTCTCCGTGTTATACTACCTGCTCCGGGTCGCTATAACCTTAAATACATTCAGGTAACTTCTAAATATGTTCTTCTATGCCTATTTAAGTCAAATGAAACGTATACATAAGAATAATATTATTTAATTAAAATTTATACGCTTACATTTTTTATTTTTTTTATTTTTCCGTTTAAATAATTAAAAAATCAAAAGCACAAAAAACAAAAAGGTAAACATTGCAATTTATAGTTTAATAAATAAAATTCCACTTCAAGCATAAAAATTCATTCACTGCAGCAAAAGTTCGAGGTCAAAACCCCCAGGCGCTCCACTAATAGAAGAGTTTTTGAAGTCGCTCCAGTATTTCAAGCAAAAACTCTCTTTAGTTTTTAACCGACTTCCAAAAAGGAGGAGGTTATCAATTCGACCACAATGATTTTTTTTATGTTTGTTACCTGATTTCTCGAGAACCCCCCGTACCGATTTTAAAATTTCTTTTTATGTTCGGATGTTTTGCTTAGTTTGGGGTCAGATGGTGTTGTGTGAAATGTGCAACAATATTTATTATTATTAGCATGTAATTTATCTATTCTATGGTGTAATTACAAATTACCATAGCAGGGTTATATGATACACGTGGATTGGGAACCTGATGAGTCGACGTACCTACTTGGCACGTGGTAACTATTTATTGTGTCCTTTTGTCCTTTACAGCGTAAACACAGCATAGAAATAGCTGATTTACCTATATTATGTTTATGGAATTTATATTGGTTAAAGTACAATCCCGCTATCCTATTTTTTATTAATAAAGAGTGATGAGACGAGCGATACATGTGCCTTATGGTAAGCAACATGCCTGCCACATAACAGCACAGACACATTGTAACAACAATAGCTGCATGAGAGTTAAAATCATCACCTAGCACTGCACTGCGCTCGATCATGTTGAATCTCTAAGCCCTCTCATTTCTCTGGAAACATTGCCCTTCAAACCGGAACACAGTAACGTTTGCACATTACTACTTGGCGGTAGAATAACTGGCATTATAGGTGTGATACTTCCTCAGAATGACTCTGCCATAGTCCTACCACTACTAATAATATTATACACTAGTAAAGACTCGTGGTTTCACTCGCGTAGTCCTCAATTCCGTTATTTTCCCGGGATAAAAAAAAAAATTGGTTGCCTGTAAAGTCGGTATACGGGCGAAAGTTTTACGTGACAACGACTTTGAGTGGTAAAATAATTTTCCGGAAGGGACGCGTGCCTTTTACTTTTTATGTCTGTCTCTCTCGCTCTTAGGCGGGCTAACCATGCCCGAGTGGAAGGTACGCGTGCCTCTCACTCGCTCTCGTTGTGAGCGCATAACGTGAGCGGAGCGTAACGCAGTTTCTTGAAGTGTCACCCGGCAAACCAATTTATAAGACGTTGTCACGTCAAAAATAACTGGTGTGTTATTTCACACTAATAAGTATTTAGTCGCTAAATCTCACAAAAAATCCCTTCTGTAGTTATTTGCGTGAAAAAGTACTCATGGCACACGAATTTCATGTTTTTTATACCCGCCCCTCGTCCTTGTCACTGTTGGTCACATTTTTGAGACTTCCTACCTAGTGTGAGCTCACAAATTTAGCAAATTTTCGTTTAAATTTAGTGCTGTTTAAATTTAAATACTTGGGTATGAAATGCTACTTTTTTTTAAATGTGACGTCAGGACGTCACAAAATTCGAGACCCCTCCCGCCCCTTGTCACACAATGTCACACTTCATCGACTTCCTCCCTCCCTTTTCGATAAAGAATAAGTAAACACTAAATAGATCAGGTTTTCCGCACGGTTCATTTGTACCAATCGTAAGCAGATGAGGTGTATGTTAGCTATGGCGACATAGTGATGTGCCGTGACAAAAGTATTAATTACACTTCCACAAGAGCAACAATACAAAAGCGATCAGACCCGTGCTTTCGTAAAGCGTCTGTTCTAACTCAATGTGTAGTTTGAGTAAACACTTTGGATGGCCTCTTCTTACAAACATAATCCTACTCAGGCGCGGTCCCAGCCTCGAATTTTGGAGGGGGTCACCAGTACGCAGCCTCAGGTTTTGGGGGTCACAAGTAGACATACAATAAATCGAGCAAAAAAATACTTTACTAGTAGTCCCCCAAGGTTTTACCCTCGTAGTTCCCGTTCTAGTTGTTTTCCGGCGTTAAAAAATAGTCTATGTACTATTAGATATTTTTAATTTTCTTAGATTTTTTGTTCGACGTATACGATTTTGGGGGGGTTATGTCCCCCGTGACCCCCTCCTCGGACCGCGCATGATCCTACTAATATTGGTTCAATTAAGACTCAACTGATAACCTGAGTATAGCAAGTTAATAATTGATGTGTGCCTTCCTGGCCCGTTTGTTACGATGAGGCCCTAAACCATTTTAATTTTAATTTTGTATCTTTCACCCCCTAAAGACATACCTACCTACTTAGAAGTCGAAGTAATGTTTTTGTTACACTAATTTTAAGTTCTTTCTCGCATAAGTTAAATGTAATTGTATGTTTCTTGATGAGAATTAAATTCTTTAACCAGAATATTAACACCCGAAAATGTGTAAGTATGAATGGATATTTGTTGCTCTTTCACGTAAAAACTACTTAAGGGTTTTGGATTAAATTTGATACATAGATACATAATGGTCTGGAAATAGCACATAGGCAACTTTTATCCCCGAAAAATAACGGGTTCGGGAACTACACAGGCGAAACCGCGGAGATGTCCTAGTAATTTTTAATAATAATATGTAATCAAATTGCCGGCCTAATTAGTGTTTTTTAGTTATGATTAATAAATATAAAATTAAAAAGCCCTTTTATTTCCAATCACCAGGAGTAATTTTACATAAGTACATGATTATTACTTTTAACAAAAATAAAATTTTACTATAGTACCAAACATCACTTTTTCTTTTTCTTCTTTGTTTTATCAATTTCCATTCTAATCACTGTCGAAACTTTTTTCATTTTCACTGATTAGAACCCCTTCTCGAGTGTAGGCCTCCTCCAGCTTGTTCCAGACCTCTCTATCCTTTGCTTTTGTTCTCCATTCGTTTCCTGTTATAGCTAGTATTTCATCTATCCATCTTTTTCTAGGGCGTCCTTTTCTTTTTTTTTAGTCATGGTTATTGTCTGGGAAAGCCCCGCGTGAGTACTAACTCTCGGTTCACACGTAGGACACGTCTCTTCGCCTCATTTGTGGTATCAGATGCCACGGGCTCTGAGAAGCTGTTTAGATAAACAAGGCGGACGTTTCCATTGTATTCGAACAGACAAATTCAGAGTCTCCTTTCGGAGGATGGAGACTATGCGGGTAGCACCATAGGGTGCTACTGGTATCGTGTATTCTTAACCGTGCCCTGTGCACGTTAGACGCTTTTTAGACGCGTGAATTTTAGTGTGTTCGCGTCAGCAAAATGCGTAAAAGAATATCTGTAGCTACAAAAAAGCGACATCGTTTCATAACTGACGTTCTAAAGACTTAAACAAAGAGGTTTGACTCTACTTTTATGATAAGAAACCGCTTCGTCCACTTTGGTAACTGACTGATAAACAGCAACCTAGTGTCACGCTAGTGAACATAAAAAGGTTTGTAGGGAGGTATAGGTACGGGGTAAATAAAAAAGGTTAAGGAAACATGTATATTTTAAAAAAGATGAAATGGAATGAAATAAAAAATTAAAATAGACGTAACTTAAAAATAAAAAAAAACAGGAACTGAGAGGGTTTCTTGACTAGTAGGATTTAATGGCTCCTGGGCTCGAGAGGTCCGCGGCCCGCAGCAGGATCAGTAGCCCACAGCAGGATCAGTAGCCCACGGTAGAGTTCAGTGACTCGCAGCGAAAGGGCGACATCGTTTCATGGTTGATGTTCCAAAAACGCGAACGAAGAGGTTTGACTCCACGTTTGTGATAAGAACGTCTAGGTTGTGGAATTCGTTGCCTGAGTGGGTTTTCCCTGATGGTTACAATCTTGGTGTCTTCAAATCGAGAGTGAATCGGTTTTTTCTAGGTAAGCACGCTCCATCGTAGATCTCATCATCGCTTAACATCAGGCGAGATGGTGGTCAAGTGCGAACCTATTATAGTTAAAAAAAATAAAAAAATAGCAGGGATCAACAGCGCACAGCAGGATCAGTATTTCACATCAGCAGCCCACAGCAGTCCACAGCATCAACCTGGCTGCAGCAGCTCATTCAGTGGCTTGCAGCAGGGAACGACAGCGCACAGCAGGATCTGGGTTTAGGTTCAGTAGTCCACAACATCAACCTGGCTGCAGCAGCTCATTCAGTGGCTCGCAGCAGGGAACGACAGCGCACAGCAGGATCTGGGTTTAGGTTCAGTAGTCCACAACATCAACCTGGCTGCAGCAGCTCATTCAGTGGCTCGCAGCAGGGAACGACAGCGCACAGCAGGATCTGGGTTTAGGTTCGCAGCAGGGATCAGCAGCGGTAGTAGCCCACAGCAGGATCAACATCAAACTGGCTGCAGCAGCTCATCAGCGGTACACAATGAGGGTTTAGTAGCCCTATTTTCACGTTGCACCTTTCAGGGTATCTTGTGATGCTTCTTGTTTGAAATCCAAATGTTCACTGCCCATCTCAGTTCCTTGCCCTTACAAGAAAACTATTCCAAGTTTAAATCTAGAATGAGAGACAGTTTATTTTATAATTAGCGGCCAGAGATAATTAGACCTAAAAACTATACAACCTTATGAAAATGGTAGAGGTTGCTTAGCAATAATGAATGTTTGAAATATTATGACATGAAGTAAATAAAATTTTTTTTTCAGAAAAACGTAGTTTTCTACAGTTTAAAATAGAAATAATACATGAAGAATACTAATATTATGATCAGAAAAATATGCTTTATCGTGAGGACACGATAGAACAGATATTAGTTGTATGAAAATTCACTATGTAAGTACCTAAGTTTCTACATAGTCTCCAATGAATGATGATTTTAGTAGGAAATGTACGCTTACATATTGTTTAAAGTCAATATGTAACGTTACATTAGACAGGTTGCTGTTTTGGCTTGATAAAAAAAAATGAGTTTCAGTTCTAAAGGCTTGTTCGCATTCGGCTACTAATTTAGTCTAGTGGCGAGTAATTTAGCAACTAAACGTGTATGAACAGTGAAAATTTAGTCGAGTAGCTTAGGAAGTGATTTAGTCGAGTCAATCCATTTTGTTCTATTTTCAACGGGCGAGTAGCACCCCCACCACGCGTTCGTTGCGAGCGGTGCGCTCATTGGCTCGCCGATTAAACAGGTTCGAACTGGTCGAATTAGTCTGGAGAGAAAAATAACTTCAAACAATTTTCCAAATACGAAATTGTCTGTGGAATAACTTATTTTATTGATCACACAAATTTCCTCATTCACCTCCTCTAAAATAGCCATTACGATTCGATAAGATTAGCTTATTCGTTCATTTATTTTATTGCGTTGTAGCTACGCTACTTACTTGTGAACTGTACTAAAGCACGGTGCGAACGATTTTTTAATAGTAGCGAGTATTTTAGCTACTAAATTACTCTCTACTAGACTAATTTGCTAGCCTAATGCGAACAAGCCTTAACTATGGGGTACCCCCAAACTGTATTGTTTGTTTTTATATTTTTGTGTAAACATCTTAATACGGCTTACAGGATTACATCTACTTACCAAATTTCAACAGTATAGTTCTTATAGTTTCGGAAAAAAGTGGCTGTGACATACGGATAGACAGACAGACATAACGAATCCAATGAGGTTTCCGTTTTACGAAACCCTAAAAAGAACGTCGTGTAATGGACCCGAGCTTCGTCAGACCGTGTGACGTGTGACCACTTTGTTATATATTCTTGTAGTTCATAACAAGCTAGGTTTACATGGAGGCTTTTTACCCGAACACAAAAAAAAACATAAAAATGTAAATAAACGTACCACGGACTTACATGAAACTAATGATTTAGAGTCTTCATGTTCCAATCGCTGCGTGATACTGTTATTATGGGCAAGCGTTGCTTACCATCAGGCACATGTGCTGCAGAGCTTACACTCAAGTTAATCAGTTTTAATATTAAATAATTGAACTATTTAGCTTAGATTTCGAGTAGGTTAAGTTAACACTTCTGTCGGGGTTGTGATGCTCTTTATTACTTTTTGAAGTGATAACTTCTTTTGGCGCACTCCAGACAAAATTTTCGTGGGCTGTGAATTGAATTCTAGCGTCACTCTCGGGAATGATAAGAAAACTTCGGATAAACTCGGGACCATGGCCAAGCTCTCCGGTTTCACCCGCGTAGTAAGCTATCAAATTGTGAGTTATAAGCTTTCACTTCTATAGGCAGTTGCTATGACTGCCATTTCTTTTAAAGGTTTTGTAGCAGTCAAGTACCCTCCACCTTCCATTGTCTATCCAGCCAACGCAGAAGGCGCCTGTCCCTATTTTAACCTAGCCTTATCATGCTCGACAAGTACCTACTATATTCATCATTTAAGATAGATAGATAACTCTTTATTGTGACACAAAACAGGAAAAAAATACAGTAACACAATTATGAACTAGAGCCACAAATGGCGGCCTTATTGCTGAGAGCAATCTCTTCCAGGCAACCAACTTAAAGGAAAATCGCCTAGAACAAGGTTAGGCGAGGCGACGTGACATTTTCCTTAATACTATTACTAATATTTAATTATACTATTATACAAAACAAATTATATATATATTGACTACAAAAGTGAGTTTAATACAAACACAATGCTGGAAATTATAAGCCTACTAATCAATATAAATTTTTGAACAATTTTTACATGATGAATGCAACATCCAAGATAATGTAATACAGCCGTACAAATAGCAGTGGACAGCTATACAACCACTTACGATTTACTGGTGACGACAGCCATGCACTGTGCCAAATAAAATTCTTTTACATTGCTTTTAAAGATGTTTAGAGACTGCGAGTTTCTAATAGAGGCCGGTAGAGCATTCCACAAACTTTAAGCTAAGAACTCATTGAGCGGCTTCAAACCGGCCCGCAGCTTCTGTAGAATGTAGATTTCTATGTAAAAATTTAAATGAAAACCTACGAGGCTGTTTACTTATTTATTGTTATATATATTTAATAATTTATTTTTATATAAATTTAAGTAATTTTTATATAGTATTTTTATTTGTATTGTATTTCATATAGTAGTTTAAATAGTATTTTTATATTTATTTCATAATATGTTTTTAAATTAATGCACATGGATAGATAGATTTTGTGTGCTATAGATAGATAATACATAGGGTACTTTTTATCCCTTTAAAAGTAACGGGATCGGAAAGTACGTAGGTTATATTAGTTAATAAAAAATTGGTTGCCTGTAAAGTCGGTATACGGGCGAAAGTTTTACGTGACAACGACTTTGAGTGGTAAAATAATTTTACGGAAGGGACGCGTGCCTTTCACTTTTTATGTCTGTCTCTCTCGCACTTAGGCGGGCTAACCATGCCCGAGTGGAAGGGACGCGTGCCTCTCACTCGCTCTCGTTGTGAGCGCATAACGTGAGCGGAGCGTAACGCAGTTTCTTGAAGTGTCACCCGGCAAACCAATTTATAAGACGTTGTCACGTCAAAATTGACCTGTGTGATATTTAAGTTTAAGTTGCCACCGGTACTGAAGATCAAGAAAGCCTAGAAGGTGGTGCCTTAATCTGGTTCCACCGTCTGTTACTAATGCCTCCATGTAAATACCACCGTTCCACTAACCAGCGGTACTGTGCGCGCGTACACCGCGCTATCTCCCCACATCGAGCCATTCCGCCGCAACGGCCGTCGTTTTGTGTTTTATGGACAAAATTAGCGGAATATGACGGAGTTGAAGCTATGGGAAGAAAATAATGTGCTTTGGTTCTGTACCTGCCCGGGATTTTATATTAGGTATTTGGAACAAACTTAACACAATCTTAAAATTAGACAATAGAATAAAAATTTCAATGTAACACCAAATTTACAGCCAAACAGTAATGTGAAAATATTACTGTGTTCCGGTTTGAAGGGCAATGTTTCCAGAGAAATTACAGGGCTTAGAGGTATAACATCTTAGATCTCTGGGTGATGAGCGCAGTGCAGTGCTAGGTAATGATTTGGACTCTTCATGTTCCAATAGCTGCGTGTCACTGTGCTGTTATGTGGCAGGCATGTTGCTTACCATCAGGCATATCTCCTGCTCGTCTCGTCACTTTAAAAAAATACGATTAATAACACATTAGCTTCTAACTTTTAACTATATCGAGACAGAAAAAAATAAAGACTTATTTAAACCTAGCATCTAGCATACCCTAGCGCGTTTCGGAGTTTTCAGCTGATCAGCTGATCTGAAACCACCTTGTTTTTTATCATACTGCTCTTAGGAAGCGACATTATTACGTGGTTGATATTTCAAAGACTCAAATAAAGAAAATGGACTCAAATTCCGTGACAGAAACTTCTCTTTATACAAAGACTAGCGGCCCGCCCCGGCTTCGCACGGGTACATACACACACACACACCCTTTTTTTTGTATCGGGTTTAAAAAAAAGTAAAATTATAAAGGGAGTTTGAATTTTTTTTATGATTTTTTTTACTAATGTTTTTTGTATTTTTTATTTTAAAATTTTATACATATATAATATTATTTACAAAAAAAAAATCCATTAGTTTTAGTGAGTCAGAGCTTCCCTGTAAACGATATTTGAAGTAGTTTTATTTTGTGGCAGCAAAATAAATAGATTTTCAGGAGATTTACAGTTGGCCATGAGTGAAACATTCTTTTCGTAGGTCGATCCCTTATAATTCGAAGGTTTGGCCCTGGGACTTGTTAATAGTTAACGCGAAAGATGATTTCACCGGAAACTGAAGTCGTTTAAAAGGGATTGGCAGATCAGTTGGAATCATCGGTATCCTCGGTATATGAGCTAGTTGACCAGCTGCTGGGCCAGTGATAAAATTTTGTTCAGCAAGCCGCTACGAACGCTCGATACTTGACTCTCTAGCACGCGATTGCGACGCGTATTCTCTCCGACTTGCAAGGCGATTTTCAGTTTCTGATGAAGATTCCTCATTACGCCGTATTTTTATTGCCCTCGCCTGGGAACTATGTTTAGAAAGTTGATATCTTGATCTTTTTTGGCATTATAAAATGAAAAATAGAAGGAAATAAATAATTAAACAGGATTTTACTAAATTTTTTGCTTATTGAACTATATGAAGTACTAAGCTGTTTGAATAGTTAAAATATAATATTTATTATCAGGTAAGTAGTAGGTACTTATTGAAAGAAAATTAAAAATATGGGCGTAGAAAACTACCTTTTACTAAATTTTTGCTTAAATTTTGAACAGGAATGAATACCCATAAAATACTACTATAAGTTTGAAAAGTTACATTAAAATATAATATTTATTATCATATACTTATTTACCTACGAAACGAATTTAAAACGAATTCAAACATTTTTCAAGCTAAAATCATACGATCACGCACACGACCGCTGCGTAGGGAGCCGATCGCGCGAGAGCCGCGCGGCACTTTATTTTATTACATTGACTCGCGACACTTTTTGTAGATAATGATGAGTTCTGCAAAGTCGTAGTAAATGATTTTGTTCTATCATCAATAGTTTTCGCAGCGCACGCGACGTAAGGAATTTTTCAGGTCTTTTTTTTACACCTTATGTTACATTATTGGAGTTTTAGTAAGGATTCCTAATTTTTTTTATAAATATAATATAGCCTATGTTACTCGGGGATAATGTAGCTTTCCAAAGGTGAAAGAATTTTTGAAATCGGTCCAGTAGTTTCGGAGCCTATTCATTACAAATAAACAAACAAACAAAACTCTTTATAATATTAGTATAGAAGTATAGATAGTAATTTCGAAATTTACTTGCGTATTTTCTACTCCGTTTCTACTTCGATCCGTCGTTTCTTCTGTTTAAATTTTCATTTAAACGTCAAACAATGTTCGATCGGACGAAACGAGTCGCGAGTTTATTTTGAAATTACGTTTTTTTGTAGAAAGAGAGGAGACGTCCTGGGCTGTAGAATGCGTTGCTTAAACTAGGTATTTTTGGATGAGAATACTCTGTCTTCAATTCTATAGTGTTGGTTGGTTTCTAGGTTATCACGCTCTATCTTGGACCGCACGGTCGGTTATCTGGCGAGACAGCGGTCAAGAGAAACCCTATTATTGTTAAAAAACATTAAGAAGAACTGACTGCCATAGATTCATAGGTATATTCAGTGAAAGTCAAAGTTATTTAATCACAAATGCACAATTTAAACATACATTGTTAATGAAAAAATAACAAAAAATAGCAAACACATAGTTTGTGATTATGTGAGGAGCGGAGCGTATTCAAAAAGAAAATAGTTTTAACTAGTCTTAAATGGATAGCAAACGATACTATGATAAAAAAATTGGTTACCTGTAAAGTCGGTATACGGGCGAAAGTTTTACGTGACAACGACTTTTAGTAGTAAAATAATTTTACGGAAGGGACGCGTGCCTTTCACTTTTTATGTCTGTCTCTCTCGCTCTTAGGCGGGCTAACCATGCCCGAGTGGAAGGGACGCGTGCCTCTCACTCGCTCTCGTTGTGAGCGCATAACGTGAGCGGAGCGTAACACAGTTTCTTGAAGTGTCACCCGGCAAACCAATTTATAAGACGTTGTCACGTCAAAAAACACACATATTATAGAATTTGGTTTTCTATAGTTTGTACGGAACTCAAAAAACACATGTACTTTTGGGAAGCTATTTACCCAAACCGGAACGATTTCCAACCAGTTTTTAAGACAATTGCTCGACGTTTTACGGTAAGTCCACTGTTTATCGTGTTGTCGAGTGAGCGATCGTGAATCATGAGAATTTTGCTGGTTATTAAGATAACTGTGACGTTTAATGTGTTATGAAGCGGTCAAATGCCATATAACTGGTACCGAGTACGGAAATTCGTACCTATACGTGGCTGAATTTGAAACTAGACGAATCTGTTAAAGTCTGTGAGAACGTCGTCTAGATAGAGCTATTTAGATTATAACAAATAAATAAACATTGATGGACCCTTCAACAAACACACAATCTGACGTCAAACTAAGCTAAGCTTGTACCTACTATGGAAGCCAGATAGCTAATATAATACTTTATAGTTTTTTTTTTAAATACATAGATACTTATTATAAATAGAAACACCCAGATCCCGAACAAATACTTGTATTCATCACATATTTGCACTAGGGTGGGAATCGAACCCACGACCCTCGGCTTCGCAGGGAGGCTTACAACCAAATAAGCCACGAGGTCAGTCAGCCAGGTTATCTTTGCATTTAGTTTTAAAACTACATCATTATAAGCAAATACATCCATGCCTCTGCAATTTATATGTACTTTATATTATTTAGATTTTTTTAAATTCTGTTCTAAACGAGAATGTCCGAACCACAACCACGGGGTTCGAGGGCGGATCCAGCTTTGGCTCCTGGGGATCAGGTCTGGGAAGTCACATAGTCGTGGTCAAGTCACAAGACACAAAACTGCTTGATAAGTAAATGTATGCTTTTTAATTAGTGGTTTAACTAGGTACTAGACCCACCCCAGGGGGGGGTCATGGGACTTATGACCCATCCTGGGGTGGGTCCAGAGTCCAGATCCACCCTTGTTGGGGTAATAGGTTAGGATTCCGCTTTTGTCACCGAGTATTTCCTCAATTCAAATGCAAAAGGTTATTCTCACCATGCGTCATCCACCAACCCGGTCTGGACCAGCGTGATGGATTGTGGCTTTGGCTCTCTCCTTGCGAGAGAAGACCCCGAGTCCTAACAGTGGGAATTTTATGGGTCTGCTTCAAATAATGCTGTCAATCTAAATGTAGAATTTCTATCTTTCTTATCTAAGCAAGATAGAAATTCTACATTTAGATTGACACCACTGTAAGACTCTTTACAGAGCTTCTTTGAAGATAAACCATAGCTTCACCAGTTATTTTATTGCCAAGTAGCTATGTGTAAATATTTAAAGAACAATGTTTTCAGAGAAATAACAAAGCAAAAGCATCTTTATCTTCTTTGGATGCTTGGCTGAAATAGAGTTGAGTAATACAACTATATCTAGTCTTTATCCCAAAAAATGCATAATTAGTACGACCTGCCGGGTGAGATGGCGGACCGAACTCCGAATATAGGGAAGATTGGAGGACTGTTGCTCTGAACAGGGAAAACTGGAGGGAGGGGAGAGAAGCCTTTGCTCTGCAATGGTACAATATTTAGGCGAAGATAGTAATAAAAAATTATAATAATAAAATGCTGCCAGCGTAATGGACACTTTTGTGCCGGGTAGTGTTTGGGGTGGGTTATGTGATTGATTGATTTATTGTGGACTTTATTTTTATTGAATTATTGACTGATTAAATTATTACAAAGTATCTGAGTAAAAAAATATTAAACAACACATATTTTGTTAACTCTACGCGACACATACCTACTAGAAGCTAAACAAAATATCTACTTTCTACGTGAATGAATTTACGTCACGTCCGTCCAATTCTTTAAAAACCAACAAAACATAAATCAACAACCACTAGCGCCATCTGTGTCATATCCAGTAACTAAAACTAAAAAAATCTAAGTCAAGAGCGAGGCGACTCACACGTCATGGGTTCCGTATCTGGAGTAGATAGATAAATTAACTAATTATTGCACTAAATTATTAAGTTACAACCCGTCTAGTCTGGAGAACAGCGACTGCCGTTCCGGAGCCCCACGTTCAAATCCCACGCGCACCACTGTGTTTTTGAAACAATGTACCTACGGTATGCCTATAATTAAAAACGGTCAATGAAAAGATCGTGAGAAAACCGACATATACCTCACGTTCGTAAATGAAATAAATCTTCGAGTAAACTCGGATGATTTAGATAGTCATGGTAAGGGCTTTAGTTTTCACTTCTATCGGTATTCTCTATGGCAGACCAAACAAAATAATGGCTTTGAAACTTAGTGTAAGGAACCCTTAAACAGTATAAAAGGTAAAATAACAACCTAAATAGTGAAAAAGCGCCTAAAAGTGACAAGATCTCGGCTATAAAGGCACGTACACACAGTCTCGCGTATCGTATTACGCTCAATTTGAATAAATTATGGCCGTTGTATCGTGGGTGATGGCTCTATTATTTCGTGAAGTGACCATTCTTGTACTTTCCTCTTTTTGTATGCAACTGAGAGGTACAACTCCATTTTAAAAGTTATTTTTGGTTTTATTGTACAAACAAAATCTAGTTACTAATACAAATACACTACAAATAAATAAATAAAAAGCTAATTCTATATTTGCTGTATATATAATTTGAATAATTAAACATAAAGCTATATTTGATCCTGTTCTTCCTTCTTCGATCCTGATCTTAAAAGTTTTGATTCTTTTGTTAAATCACTTTATAAGCACTTAACGTATCAGTCTAAAATTATTTTTATTGTAACTAGGCAAAAAAATTGCACATAGAGACGATCTTCTTAGCATTCCATGGATTCACCGTGCGGGTGCCGGGTCCATCGTGTGGCAGAGAGAGAAAAACTCGAGTAGTTCCCGAGACTTGTGACTCAGGCGTAAGTTTAAGGGGCCCCTTTCTGACGTACATCAACACTCACCTTCACCACTCGTTTTTCTCTCCCTGCCCAGCCAAATCTGATATGAGCCTACTTAGTGCAGCTTTAGATACTCGTTCTAGTATAGAACTTACTGCACTTCTGGATAAGCCAAGGTCTTTCAGTAGGTTATAGAGAGATTTTGCTGGTATACCTCTCGCTCCCACTTCTACAGCGTATAAACTAACTACATAGCCGTTTTTTGATAATTCGTTTAGGAGGTCGTAATACTTATTTTGTTTCATCGCGTGGTCTTTAGGTATATTAGTTTCCCACGGTACGGTAAGTTCTTATTAAAATTTTAAAACATCTTATGTATGTGACACTTTTATTGCTCCATCACATTATAAGTACTCTACGAATCAGTGTGACATTATTTGCATAGTTATTTTACAAAAACATATTTAAAAATATGAAAGAAATTCTGATAAGTAATATTACACAAACATGTGGAATGTTTGATGTTTGTCGCTCTATCAAGTCGAAAAATCTGAACTGAACATATATTTGTTAACCCAGGTACTTGGACTGACATATTTGATTTCATTGGAATCCGAACAGCCGCCACAATAAGTACATATATGGGACCCAACGTCCACACGTATAGATCCACAAACGACTTTATAATATTAGTGTAATAAACAAGAATACAATTTTTCTATCTTAAAACATTATCATTTCACAAAAGACTTCTGCGATATAAAAATAAAAGCAAGAACGCTCACCCATCTTAGTCGAGACGTGCGTTAGATCGCTCGTACTGGGTGTCGAGTTACACTACATCGTCGCGCAGTGGGCGTATCGTGGGTGTGTGTGAACGCGCCTTTATTGTTTACTATACGCGGGAGAATTTCTCGAAATTATTGTATCAGATTTTTTTGGGTATAGAGTGACGAGCAGGACATGTGCCTGATGGTAACCAACACGAATGCCCATAACAGCACAGTGATATGCAGAAATTGGAATATGAAGAGTCCAAATCATTACCTAGAACTGCACTGCGCTTGTTACTGACAGATATAAGATCTTTTATATTTATGCCCTGTAATTTCTTTGGAACCATTGCCCTTCAAAGCGGAACATAGTGATGTTTTCACATTACTGCTTGGTGGTAGAATATCTACCAAAGGTGCGTTACTTCTCTAGGCGGACCGTGCAAAGAGTCCCACCACTACAAAAAAAGTAAGTATTTATTCAGTTTGTCCTTATACCTTTTCAACTACAGATAAAAAAGGGAGGTTGTTTTAAGTTTTACGTTTCTGTGTGTCTATGGCACCGTAGCACCCGAATGGATGGACCGATTTCGATGTGTTTTTTTGTATGTGTATTGTATGGTGATTGTGTTGGGTGTTTAATTTTTTCAAAATGATGTATGTTGCTCGAATAAACATGTAAATTTTGTCAAAGAGCATGAAGGCTGTCTATGTCTTGTCTATGGCAGCAAAAGTCTACAAAAACAATCGTTAGTCCATTCCACCAAGAAATTGTTTTAAGCAATAAAGCCTTTATTCCTTTTCAAATTCCTTTATCCTGTTGCTATAATAATTAATGATTTTTAAGGCTATTAAAAGCTTTCCAGTTGTAATCTTTAAAGCGTTAAATTATTAACACTATTTACAACCGGAAATAGCTTCAATAACGACTTTCATAGCTCGAATTTCATTATATCATTCTTTTTATGACAAACAGCATCTCTGTAAACCGTTTAAACCAGTTTCAATAAAACACCCATCATACTCCCATATCTCACGGATACAATACAAAAATTTACATAATTCAAATTTCTACCACTAAATTGACAATAAATCTGATAAAATAGACTTTCCTGCCACATTTCCTAACAAAAGGAATTTTTATGGCTCCACTTACATACTGATATCTTCATTCCGATGTTATTAGGTAGCTGGCTGGCTACCATGATACCGAGTTGATTATACTCTACATATTTATGACTTTGTCGAAATAAAACCTAAGACGTTTCTTGTAATCATACGATTGTACGATAAAGGAATGTTTATTAAACTTTATTAGCATTTAAAAAGCAACGTTTACTACAGGCATAATCAAGAAGTTTCAATCAATGATATTATTTAGTCATTATATAAAAAAATTTGATTAACCCCCGACTACCTCGGATTTGTTATCTGTACAACATTCTACTAGCCAAGCCCTTTCATTTGAGACCCTTATTAAGGAATTTGCGAAAAAAGAAATGTATTTCGCCATTTTGTGGTAGCGGCCATCTTGTATTTGAAATTTGCCATAGTGCAAAGTATGTCAAGCCTTTCGTTTGATACCCATATTGAGGTAGTAGTGAAAAAAATAATATACTTAGGTAATTCGCCATTTTGTTGTGGCCATCTTTGATGTGTTTTTTTTTTATAATCGGTCCATCCATTTGAACTCTACGGTGCCACAGACAGACACACAGACCGACAGACAGACATCGACGTCAAACTTATAACACCCCTTTTTTTGGTCGGGGGTTAAAAAAAGGAAAAGACGCAGAACTTATCTAAGCACAAGGAATTTAAAAAATATCAAATTTATTTTTAATTAGTTGCTAGATATAAAATAAGCAGTAATTTAATTTTCTCCGAGTACTGAAACCGACTTCACTTTAAAATTTATCTATTTTCGGCAAATCCGATGGAACACCAAGATAGGAAGAATACGTTATCGTAAGCAAATGTTAGATATCTCGAAAACTGTTATTACGATTTCGATAAAATGTGTATGGGGTCCACTATAAACTATGATAATTTAAAATGGTATTAATGGTACTTATTACGTATGTATGGTACGAGCTCATTGTCATTATATCTATAAGATAGTAAGTAATAGAACACATTTACATAAAAAAATGTTTTGATGATACGAGAATTTGCGAATACCATTCCATAAACAAAAAATGGGTCATGTAACAGCTAAATAAGATACAAAAGCGTAGTTGCTGAAATATTCAATACACAAATTCGACACATAAAAAAATAGTTTTGACCCTGGTTCAGAGTCTTCATATTAGGAAAGGATTTTCTTCATAGCTATAATATTATTGTTAATAATATAGCATATAATTGTAATTAATTCCTACGATACACAAAATATATCCGCAGTCACACAGTGTTCATCACACAAATATTTGTCATAGGTGAGAATCGAAACCACGAT
The DNA here is from genome assembly GCA_017562165.1 of Ectropis grisescens. Taxonomy (NCBI): domain Eukaryota; kingdom Metazoa; phylum Arthropoda; class Insecta; order Lepidoptera; family Geometridae; genus Ectropis; species Ectropis grisescens. Next base: position 2,741,444 of record CM029792.1, on the reverse strand, counting down.
TTCTGACTTTGCGGGCAGTCTTACTACCAACTAGTCTACGAGGTCAGGGGATACGTCAGGGTTTTTTCCAACTAAAAAGGCTACCATTCAGGCGGAGAGTTTCACATTACCACAGGCTTTGGAGAAGCTCGAAGGAATTCGAAAGAAGAGATTTTTTTCAACTATTTTAGTATCGACGTCTAAGGCTAGGCTTAGAGCACAGCCTGAGTGGGTTAGTGGGCTTATCCCAGTGGTTACAGTCTTAGGTGAATGGGTATCTTGTATGTATTTTCATAGAAGATGTACTTACCTAAGTACGCCTCATTGTAGACTTCGTCATTTGGTATCCGGCGACGTGGGAGTCAAGTTTAAATCAATAAATGTAAAAAAAATTTGATTGCCGATAAAAATTAAAACGTACCTATACATTTTTCAAGTACATGATTATTATACCTACATAACTACATAATACAGTTTGCAAGAAGTGTGAGGTGACGATAATGTGAGTTTCTCGCTTTTTGTTTACACAAAAATTACTGAAAGGGTATAATAGTTATTTGTTATACAAGAGTGCAAAGTTGATTTTTAACCGCGTGCTCAATTTTGATGACCGAGCAAGCGAAGGATTCTAAATTCAATTTAACAATACGTAACTTTTCATTCCAACTCAGCGAGGAAATGACTAAATGCAAATTTTTAAACGTTTTCGCGCTAAGCAAATAAAAAAAAGTAAGTATACCAAGGAGGTTCCGAGTCTGAGTTTTTAACATTTAAAAAAAATGTATGATGCATTCGGAACCAAGGAGGTAGAAATAAATAGGTTGAATAATGTTTTGAATTCAAAACCTCAGTACACACGACGTTCTAAATTCAAATTTACTTTAACCTCTAGAGGTTAAAAACTACTTTTATGCCCTGATATCGAGGAGCAAAAGTACTCTTTCCGAGCTAGTGGGATGAAAAACATATTTCACTTCAAACATTCTAAACCTAAACAATTTTCCCTGGGGAAAAAATGTATTACAGCAGTTAGATATCTTATTACTACAACTGCGACAAAGTCCAAGAACAAACGTCAAAATTTAAGAAGTAGTCCTACGATAAAAGACGTTACACAGCGGGATCCTGACTATAATCTATTCAAATTTTCTATACAAATGTCACAGGCGAACTGCTAAAAAAACAGATGAATAGGATGTTATTTTAATTCGGTTATTTCTATTATTAAGTTGTAGATTGTATCGATGGCAGGTTGGAAGAATTCGATGAGACAATTTATATTATACAATTTTTAAATATAAGTCATTAGTTAATTTATACAATTTCTGTGATAATAAAGTTCATATCACGATAATTTAAGTATACATTGGTTATTTGTGTATTAGATAGCCTATAATTGCTTAACAATATTTGTATTTCCATTTGTATTTGAGTTGTTAATTTTTTCTCTCTTTTTTAACCCCCGACCAAAAAAGGGGTGTTATAAGTTTGACGTCGATGTCTGTCTGTCTGTGTGTGTGTCTGTCTGTGGCACCGTAGAGCTCAAACGGATGGACCGATTTCAATGCGTTTTTTTTTATTCGAAGCTTGATATCCGTGCGGATGTTCTTAACTATGTTTGGTTAATATCGATTCAAGATGGCCGCCTCCACAAAATGGCGGACAAAATATTTCTTCACAACCTACCTCAATATGGGTATCAAATGAAAGGGATTGACCAGTAGAATACAATACATAATAACAAATTTCAAATCCAAGATGGCCGCCACCAGAAAATGGCGAATTATATGATTTTTTTCACTTCTACCACAATATGGGTATCAAATGAAAGGGCTTGACTAGTAGAATACTTTGCACTATAACAAATTTCAAATCCAAGATTGCCGCTACAACAAAATGGCGAAATACATTTATTTTTTCACAACTCCCTTAATATGGGTATCAAATGAAAGGGCTTGACTAGTAGAATGTTGTACAGATAACAAATCCGAGGTAGAGTAGAGGGGGTTAATCAAAATTTTTAATTTTGTTCTTGTTCTAATTAATTGTTATATCTTACTGTGTTTACATGACTAGGGATATTTACCTGATCAAAACAATTGTGTTTTTTAAGGTACTTGTATTCTATAGTAAATGTTCATTTATGTGTGCTAAAAATAAATAAATAAGTGTACTGATTGTTGTAATTTTTCCAAATTAGAGCGGTATTTTAGGTTAAAAAAAAATTACGATAGGTTTACGAAAATTGAGCTACCTGTCTGTCTTGAAGAACGAAATCAATTCCAAAATAAAATATTAAACATATATTAAATGATGACACTTGACCTGCATTCTAAACATAGATAATAAAGTGTTTCCAAATGTTGTTTAGTATATTAGCAAAAGCACAAAAAGTGCGGCGCCGAAATTTCAATAAAGAAACTTATTATAACAAGCGTTTTCATTGTAACCATCAAATAATATATGAATCGAGCAATAATACGACGATCATTAATTCCAAAACCATAACACTTCATTCAAATTTCACACACAATTAAATACTCGTTCAAAAATGATCACCACCCAATTAAAAAGCGCCATTTGCGAGAAATAGCCATACAAATACATACAAAAGTATAATGGGACAAAACCCATACACCTGGGTGTTGAAAAAATCAAAGGTGTGCCATAAATAATGGTCATCAAAGGTTTTTCGATGTGTTTGAGTATTATTGGCCCATAATTTGTTGAAATGAAACGCTTGTTAGAATGCAGAACGTAAAACCAAACCGTTTCGTTTCTCGTACTTAAACGAAATAATTGCGTAATTTTTTTAAAGATATTTCCAGAACGTTAAAGTTAATACCTACTTGAAAATGGAACTATTTACTTGAATTAAAAATAAATGACTTTATCTTTGTATTAGAAACTAGTGTGCTTTTTTTTTAAGCAAAGATTGACGAGACTTGCAGGACATGTACATGATAGTAAGAAACATGCCTGCCACATAACAGAACAGTGACACGCAGCTATTGGAACATGAAGAGACCAAATCATTACCTAGCACTGCACTGCGCTCGTCACCTAGAGATCTAAGATGGCATCTATAAATGTAACGTAACGAAACAATAAGAGTTTGAAAACTTAATATAAAAATGATAAAATTATTAACTACTAGTATCGCCCCGTGGTTTTACCTGCAAAGTTCCTTTTTCTGTCATTTTTCCGAGATAAAAAGTTGACAATGTGTCGTTCCAGACTATAATAAATAATCTAACTATGGTCCAAATTTTAACCAGATCAGTTCATATGTACGTAACGACGTAGTTGAGAAATAAACTTCAAAATGTTCAAACTTCCTAACTTGCAAACGTTCAAATATTGATATTTATAATATTAATAGGATGATAATGAGTGCAAAACACACAGCACAGCCCACTAAATGTTCTTATTACAAGGATTCCTCTTTTACGGAGAGATTCTAGGCCATAATCCACCACGCTGGCCTAGAGCGGCATGGCGTGTGACACATGATCTCATGTTTCTACCATATTTTTGCACTGTTAGACCAAACGTTAATTCACGTTAGTTGGGCCTTAAATCTTCTGCCCTAGCCCAAAGACAGTAAACGCCAATTGCCACTGGATACTTGTGCTCACCGAATACTCTATATCTCTATTATATAGTACAACGGAATAGAAGCCAGAAATTAATAGAAAATGAGGAATCAGAACACATAAACATTTGGCTTGTGCAGGACTTTCCGCCCTGGAAAGTCCTGCACAAGCCAAATTCTCAGACTCAGACAACACATAGAAAACGGATTTGAAGCAAAAAAAGTTACAGGTGCCGTTTTTGTAGATTTATCTGCTGCATACGACACCATCAATATCAGAAAACTCTTGTCAAAAGTGTCAACAATTATCAACGACCAGGCTTTCATTAATTTACTGAGAGAGAGATGCTCACCAATCGACGGTTTCAAGTTCACCTGGACAATCGGACCAGTAGATGGCGACACCAAAAAAATGGTCTACCACAGGGTAGCGTCTTAGCACCTATCTTGTTCAATATCTTCACCAATGACCAGCCCAACCCCCCTAAACTCTGAACGCTTTCTCTACGCCGACGACCTGGCCCTAACTTCACAAGCTGCATCCTTTGAAGAAGTCGAAACACATCTCACAGAAGCTTTGGAAATGTTTGGAGGATATTACGATGAGAATGGACTAAAACCAAATCCTTCAAAAACATTTTCCATACCATTCCACCTCAGAAACCAGCAAGCTGACCGTAAACTTAGCGTGAAATGGCGGGGTATTACTATTGAACACAGCAAAACTCCGACTTACCTTGGTGTCAAACTGGACAGAACACTGACATTCAAAGCACACTGTCAAAATACAAAACTGAAAGTCAGCACTAGAAACAACCTCCTCTCTAAGCTTACCTCTACCACATGGGGTGCTTCAGCCCATGTTCTGCGAACTTCTGGGCTTGCACTCTGTTTTCTGCTGGGGAATATGCATGTCCAGTATGGCATCGATCCACCCACGCAAAAGAAGTAGATACGGCGTTAAATGACACATGCAGGAAAATAACAGGCTGCCTGCAACCTACCCCTCTTAATTTTCTTTACCCCTAGCCGGAATAGCTCCTCCAAAAGTCCGCAGAAGTGTCATCTGTTCTGTAGAAAAGGAAAACAAGAAACTGACATCAGGCACCCCTCTACAATGCAAATATCTCAAAAACACGCCTCAAGAGTCGCAAAAGCTTTCTCGGTTCTACGATGGTACTGCCTGACCCACCCAGAGAGTCTCGCTGCAAACAGTGGAACGAGAGCTATCCGCAAGATTATGTGGCCCCAGCTGAAGAGCTGGCCCCAGGTAGCAACCTAGCGTGGCCCACGTGGAAGTCACTAAACCGACTCCGGACCCAAGTGGGCCGCTGCAAAGTTAATATGGCGAAATGGGGATACTCTGACGAAAATAACATCCTGTGCGACTGTGGTGCCACTCAGACCATGCAGCACCTGCTGTCATGCCCGCGGTGTCCAACCAGCTGCACCAGAACCGACCTGATGGAGGCCTCGATACCAGGAGTCACAGTTGCGGAATACTGGGCAGCAAAAATTTAAAAGACTCACACACACACAAAAAAAAGACAACATCATCGACACGAAGAAGAAGAAGAAGAAGAACACATAATCAAAGAGTTTACATAACTCTTTGCATATAATACAATACAACAGATAAAAAGCTAGAAATGAAAAGTAGAAGAAGACTTTTATCAGCTGACTATTATTTTTATCATTGTATAGGTAGATGCAGATCAATAAAAATTGTTTTGCGCGACATATTGCATGCCTCTCGAAGAGGTCATTTTGTGTGGGTCAAGTTTTAAAATGTTTTGTAAAATCTTACTTTACCTACAATACAATAAAGATGTTTGTATTTGTATTTGGATCTTTTAAAACAAGTGGCATTCATAGAGATTTCCGCTAGAAAATTCAATAGTCTCACCCGCTATAGTGCTCTACTATCGCTCCGACGCTACACCAGACATTAGCATGTTGGTGACGTAAATCCAAAAAAAAATCTCGATCAAAAACAGTGGACGTATAAAATAGTTAGACGTAGTCTCGCTAAAACAAAAACTGTGTCACTAGAGTCGGCCAGATTTGGACGTGTGCGTTGTCAGGTTGTTACTGATAGGACACCCACACACATACACAAGTTTGCGCGTGACCTGAATGAATGACTACTGATGTATGCGTGTCAGCCTGTATATGACAGCGCACACGTGCATTTTATGTGGCCGACTCTATGGACACAGTTTAGACTTTTTTTATACGTCCACGGCAAAAACTGAATAAGTTTTCTCTTCGAAAATCGTTTTAATCCAGTCCGGCACCACACTCTCCCCGTCAGCCGGCAGATGTGTTCGTTTTTGCCACAAACACGCCGACTTTGTCCCGTTCAAGTGTCGATTTCAATTTTACTGCCATTGTTCGCATGTGGGCGCAAGCATTCGCTCCGGTCCAGAATAAACCTATTGTTACTGGGTTTTTTTTGATTGTGTTGAAATTGATAGTTGATCTTTTGTTGGTGGAGTGTCGTTTGGGACTGTTAATAGATTCGTTTTATTGGATTTCTTTTTTTGTGCGTCGGTCGATTTATTTGAAGGAATGTGGAAGAATATTTAGGAGTTTAAGTATTTATCTTTACAAAGGTTTTCAGAAGCGTTAATTAGACTGCTGGACTATTTGTACTGCTCTTTCCGTGAGACTAAATATGCCCGTGGTGTAACCCATTCCTTAATAATCACTAGCTTTAACGTGATATAAAGTAGCCTATGTATTAATGTAAGAATTTTCGTATCCCGCCGTTATCTCTGCGTATTTTTCAATGTGCAGATGTTATGCTATTTTATAGTATGTAAGCTATTTACGAAAGTGGAATTTCCAAACAAATTCGCTCATTTCGCAGCCTAAATGCTATCCTAAATGCTACAATATTATCGTAGCGGTAGGATTCCTTGTAGAGTCCACCTGGGGAAGTATTACACCTTTTCCAGTTATTCTACCGCCAAGCATATGTAAAAACCACTGTGATCCGGTTTTTCACTTCAAAAAAATTGGCTGCCTGTAAAGTCGGTATACGGGCGAAAGTTTTACGTGACAACGACTTTGAGTGGTAAAATAATTTTACGGAAGGGACGCGTGCCTTTCACTTTTTATGTCTGTCTCTCTCGCTCTTAGGCGGGCTAACCATGCCCGAGTGGAAGGGACGCGTGCCTCTCACTCGCTCTCGTTGTTAGCGCATAACGTGAGCGGAGCGTAACGCAGTTTCTTGAAGTGTCACCCGGCAAACCAATTTATAAGACGTTGTCACGTCAAAACATAAGTCCTGTTATTTTAATAAATAAGCTTCCCAGCTTTACCCACACCCGATGCTAAAGCGCATTAGTCTCGCACTAAGCACCGGTAAGCCAGTCGGCTTCTCACAGGACTAAGGACCGTTAAATGGTTCCAGATAGACGTGAAATTGCCCCGTTGCTGCTAGGGCTCTGCCCCCCTGTCACGGTGTGATTGAATGGCAACATCTTGTGACTACGTAGAATATGGTTTCCACGGATTCGTATTTTTTTCTTGTGAAATCGAGTGACGGGAGGAGCTAAACATACACCTGATGGTAAATTACACGTCTGCACATAAGCAAAAATGTGAGTTCCTAAGTGAGGCACGACAAAAGCGAAAAGTTCAATTTCTGAATATTGTATTATCTATACTAATATTATAAAGCTGAAGAGTTTGTTTGTTTGTTTGAACGCTAGGATCTCGGGAAGTGCTGGACCGAATTGAAAGATTGTTTTTCTATTGGATAGTCCATTTATCGAGGAAGGGTATAAGCTACAGAACATAACGCTACTATTAATAGAAGTGGAGCGTGAATCAAGAATGTAGCAAAATCGGGAAAAAATATTCCTTTTTTGAGAGTTTTCGTACGTTTCGTGCTTTGACGTGACACATGACAGCATGTGTCAAGATTGCGTCATTGAATATAAACCTTTGCCACAGATTACATACCTCTCCTTTGCTAATCAAATTTATTTCTAAATCTGAGTTGGTACGACCAATTTCCGACAGGTGACGTAGCAGGTAGCTGAAGAGGTGTTTTGTTTCGAAAATCGAGCTGAGTGGCGTAATATTGAAGAGTCCTATATCCAGCAATGGACGCATGTGGGCTGATTATGATGGTGAAGATATCCCTCGTCAGTAATTATAAAGTGGTGTCAGCTTGACGGGCAGGCGTCGCGGCCGTCGCTCAGGCTGGTCCTTTAAGCCCCCTGCTGCGACTATCCCTGCACTATGAAATGGCGACACAGGAACGGACTTCACCGCTCAATTCTATCTGAAACACATTTATTTGACAATTTGAAGTATGCACAAAATTAAAAATAAGAAAAGTAAAGTATGTATTGCCTTTTTTCTATCGGAATGCTGGTACCTCGACAAAGTGACATCGTTTCATGGTTGACGTTCCAAAGACACGAACGAACAGATTTGAGTCTATTTTTTAACCCCCGACCAAAAAAAGGGGTGTTATAAGTTTGACGTCGATGTCTGTCTGTCTGTCTGTGTGTGTGTCTGTCTGTGGCACCGTAGAGCTCAAACGGATAGACCGATTTCGATGCGGTTTTTTATATTTGAAGGTTAATATCCGTGCGGAAGTTTTTAGCTATGTTTGGTTAATATCGACTCAAAATGGTCGCCTCCACAAAATGGTGGACAAAATATTTCTTCACAACCTACCTCAATATGGGTATCAAGTGAAAGGGCTTGACTAGTAGAATACTAAACATTATAATAAATTTCAAATCCAAGATGGCCGCCACCACAAAATGCCGATTGTATTATTTTTTTCACTACTACCTCAGTATGGGTATCAAATGAAAGGGCTTGACTAGTAGAGTACTTTGCACTATGACAAATTTAAATCCAAGATGGCTGCTACCACAAAATGGCGAAATACATTTCTTTTTTTACAACTCCCTTAATATGGGTATCAAATGAAAGGGCTTGACTAGTAGAACGTTATACAGATAATCCGAGATCCGAGGTAGTCGGGAGCTAGTCAAAATTTTTAAATTTTGTTATTGTGTAATAAGAACCTTACGGCTGTAGAATACGTTGCCTGCGTGGGTTTTTCCCGATGGTTCCATTCTTCTTTGAGTCTACAAATCGAGAGTGAATCGGTTTCTAATGATTTAACAGACTGTGGTACTTATTACTGTTGCACAAGGTGTCCTTAATACGCCCCTTTATTCAAATTCCTGCTAATTACCCCAAAAAATAATGGCCCACATAATTTATTGTCTATTCCCAATGCCCATAGACGGATGGTGTTTTAATGGCCTGTCAAAGCCACAAACAGCCATTGTTTTCTCTATGGTTCGCCAGAAACGCTTGTTTGTGGTTAACTACAAACTACAAATTCACTCGAAACGTTTCGTTTTACGGTTTAGGGTTCCGAGCCTGGTGTTAATGGTAAATGGATCAGATTTCATTTATTTCTTGGACTTTGCACTAATATAGGTTCTTAGTATCGTGTATGAATACAATAAGTAAAAAATATGTGTGCCAAAGACCGCATGGCGAACTTCGTACCACCATATATTTTTTTTTAATTTTCTGTCATACAAACATCCTTCCGACAATAACGAATACATAAAACAAAAAAATATCCAATTTGATATAGTTGTCACGAAGCGTTCATTAGTATATTAGATTACACATCTCAATCTTGTCTTAAAGCACGCAAACAAGCAGAAAAACAAATAAGTCCACCCATACGCAGTACTGGTCCAAATGGGCTTATTAAACTTTGCTAAATGTAAATGATTTTAATTTCTGCCAACTATAGTTCAGTTTCGAAATTATTATTTGTTGCTGTGTGTATAACATGACAGATTTTTTGCTGCCACGAACAAAACATGTATCTAATGATAAGAAAGACGTCTGCCCATAACAAGACTATACCACGCAATTGAACATGACGAATCCGTCGCTGCCTAGCACTTCACTGCACTACACACGTAAGAATGTGAGATATATCTCCTTGCAACACACACACACATACACAGAGACAGAGAGAGAGAGAGAGAGAGAGAGAGAGACGGAGGGGGAATCTCAGAGGGAAAGAAATAGAGATTTGTCTACGTCTTAAACACTCTGAAAATTTTAATAAAATACCTTTCTGTACGGATCCCTCAATACTTAATTCCAACTCGCATCTGCGCAATTCTCCACTCTTTGTTCATAAAGATTGGCCATTTGATCTTTGAGAATGAAAAATGGAGAATTAAATAGAATTCGATTGATTTATTTTAGTTCTAATCGTTTTACGAACATCATTATCCTTTGACTCCATTTAATTTTAAGCACAAGCGCAGTAAAAAGTAAAATCAGGCCGCTCAATGTTCCGATTTGTTCAAAGGTGTTCGTCGCTTACCATCAGGCGAGATGGCGGTCAAGTGAAAACCTATTAAAGTAAAAAAAAGTGTATTTTACACATACTGTTAACGTGCATTAGGTGTATTTTACACCTTCGGCTAACGTCCATTAGGTGTATTTTACACCTACGGTTAACGTCCATTATTGCAATAATTAATTGCATTTCTCGTTAGTTTGGCCCCAGCATAAATCATAATCCACCTCGCTAGCAAAGTGCGGGTTTACCAATCCGTGTACGGGCAGATGACATATTACTTCGAAAGATTTTTGAGACATTTGATTTCATTCCTATGTATTCGTTCCCTAAACTATGTAATAAGGTCAATTTAAGCATTCAAATAGTTTTTCCTCGGTAAGCAAAATAAAAAAATATACGAATAACTTATCTTCTGGCCATTTTATTTTATACTAGCAATGTCCCACGGTTTTACCCGCGTAGTTCTCGTTCCTGTTTTCAAGCCAGTCCGTTCTGACGTTCCGAAACTTTCGCATTATAATAGACTATATTCATGGGATTAGAAAAAGGTGAATTTAAAAAATAAAACAGGGCAAGTTAAAAAAGACCATTTTATATAATTTTAACAAAAAAGAACCGACTTTCAACGGAAAACTTATAAAGTAAAAAAGTTTTCCTCGATTTCTCTAGGATATCATCATCAGATCCTGGTATCCTTCCGATCCTTCAGATCCTGGTATCCGTATATATATTCCTTATCATGGTACCACCCTTAGAATATCTTCTTCACAACAAAAAAAGAATCATCAAAATCGGTTCATAAACGACGAAGTTATCCGCGAACACACATAAAAAAAAACATACATACGGTCGAATTGAGAAACCTCTTTTTTTGAAGTCGGTTAAAAAGCGACGTTATTGAAACTGCACTCCCGTTCAAATAGTTTAAATTTAATTTCAGAGTTCCTAGAAGCAGTTAACGATCCCACCCCTCCGTGTACATTTATTTATGTGACAGAAACATGGCCAATCAATTGCATTCCAAATGCTCGATTCCGATGTTAAATAATGATCCATTTTAGATTTAAATTGTCTGTTGTAGCTTTGTCTATACTGAAGAACGTTTATTATTTATCTAGTAGCGTTCCGCCGTTTCACCCGCGTAGTTAGTCGTTCCCGTATTTTTTCCGGGATAAAAAATATGTTCTTTCAGACTATAATCTGTGTGCCAAATTTTAGCCCGTTCATACTACGTGATGAGCAACAAACATCCAAACATTGACATTTAGAATATTAGTAGGACATCAAACAACACAAACAGCCCACTAAACTTTCCTACAGCTGGGAATCCGGCCTTCTCTCGCAAGGAGAGAGTCAAGGCCATAACCCACCACGCTGGCGCAGTGCGGGTTGGTGGATGTAGGATAGTAGGATACAGTGCGCAAATATGTGTGTGTGAACCTACTTATGTCCACATAGTAGTAATTCTTCTTTAATGTTTATATAGTATAACAGTTCTTGTACACTGGCCCAAAGTTGGCCAAGAAGTAGGTACCTAGTACCTACGCCACAAGAGCCCAACTGGCACGGGTGGGTTCGATTCCCACCAAGTGCAAATATTTATGTGATGAATTCAAATATTTGCACTGTGTGTGGTGTTTCTATGTATAATAAGTATGTATTTGCAACTATATAAGTAATTAGCTTTTACCCGCGACTTCGTCCGCGCCACATATTTATTAAAGTAATTGAGGCAGTACCTACTCGTATGTCTATACAAATTCATACAAATTCACGTTTCCTAGTCAAAATCGGTCTAAGTCAAAGTTTTATATTTATTAATAAATGTACATTTTACACGACAAATAACAAAGAAACTATGTTCTCAAAAAATTAATCAAAAACAGACTTTAATTTAAAATCATATTGGGACGGTCCACCAAATTTTATTAGTAGATATTAGTAGATATATCGACTGATTACATGAACGCAAATTTTAGTTTGTTGTTCATATTTCAAAAACCGCCGCACTGATTTCGATAAAATTTATATGACCACCTCTGAACTATAATCTACCAACCAAAAAAATAACCATCTAAATTGATTCACAATTGGAAATACAACTGGATTGATAACCTCCTCCTTTTTGAAGTCGGTTAAAATAGCATACAAAGAGTGCCAAGATCCTTCCATGCACACTTTTACTCCTCATTTCCACTCTTTTCAACTCTTTTTCTGTGATAAAAAGTCGCCGTTGTCCTTTCCTAAGTCTAGGTAGTCTATCTGTGCACCAAATTGTAACAAACTCTTTAAGTGGCTTAGGCGTTAGACGGTAACGGACAGAGAGTTACTTTCATATATATAATTTCATATGAGAATTGAAAACAGGTGTTCCTGATCATTTTATAGGAGGCAGTTGTAAAAGGTTACCGAAAAGTAATACGTTTACTCCTCCAAAAAACTCATTTTTACAGTTCTTAATTTGCGAGCGTCCATCATGCATACCATTTGATAAGACACCATGGAAATCTCGTCGACTATCAAAAATTCTGTCTGATAGTCTGATACGCCATTTAGTGGCTGCGCCCAACTTAAGTATTGAGGTTGTATAGTGCACTGTATTCTTCTTGTCAAGCCCTTTTATTTGATACCCATGTTGATGGGGTTCATAAAACCTAAGTTATCCGCCATTGTGTAGAGGCCGCCATCTTGGATTTTAATTTTATATAATACATTGCATTCTACTGGTTGAGCACTTTCATTTGATACCCATATTGATGGGATTGATAAAACCTACGTTATCCGCCATTGTGTAGCGGCCGCCATCTTGGATTTCAATTTTTTATAGTACATTGTATTCTGCTTGTTGAGCCCTTTCATTTGATACCCATGTTGATGGGATTGATAAAACCTAAGTTATCCGCCATTTTGTAGCGGCCGCCATCTTGGTTTCAATTTTTATAGTACATTGTATTCTGCTTGTTGAGCCCTTTCATTTGATACCCATGTTGATGGGATTAATAAAACATAAATTATCCGCCATTTTGTAGCGACAGCCATCTTGAATTTATAATGATAATGAATAAACATAATTGTATTGTCACCAAAATCCAAAGTGTATACAAAATTTCAGATTAATCGGTTGACAGGAAGAGGGTGAAATTTGAATTACTAAATTTGACCCAAGAATAAATAATAATAAATAATAAAAAAGAAAACCCCAATTCCACCCCCGTAGGTACAATTCGAAACTACAAAACTGCTAAAACATACATTTTATGGTTTCGTGTTAAATATCTAGACGTAAAGTTTCATAGTTCTTCAACAATGACGAAGTTTTCCATATAAACTTTCATCCCTTATTTTAACCCTTTCAACCCTTTTTTCGGAACAAAAGTAGCCTATGTCCTTTCTCGGGATCTATTTTATCTATGTATCAAATTTCATCAAAATCTGTTGGTTGGTTTAGGCGGTAAAGACGGACAGACAGACAGACAGACAGACAGACAGAGTTACTTTCGCATTTATAATATTAGTATGGATATATCAGCAATCTGGCTGCCATATTACAAGCTTTGCTTAGTTTGGGGTCAGATAGTGCTGTGTGTGAATTGTCCATCAATATTTATTTATTATTTATTGTAAGTCACTTTTAGAATGAATGTGTAATCTCCGCTAATATAGCTAACCTCATTTAATAAGCACAATAATCAAGTAATTTAATTTTAATTTATAGTGGTGTTTAAGTGTGTGAATAATTTACTCCCAAAGTGGGCAGCAGACAAAATCAATTTGGGAATCCCTGCTGTAAAAGCTATAAAAACAGTGGCAATGCCAAGTCCTGGAGTGCCTACAGAAGTGAATACAGAATACTTAGGTATGTGTGCACAAATTCAAAGGTACAAAGAAGTATCTGTAACCGTGGAAGTGTGTTGCAAGTTCAATTGTTTTTTTCCATCTCAAAGAATATCCAATACCCCTAAAGAAGGTCTCACTTTAAATGTCATTCTCGTGGTATAGCGAGTCAACCCGGGCGCAGCTAGTATGTATATAAATTCAATAGAAATGTCATCGCTTTGTGCAACGAAGTGTAACATCCAATTCACACTATAACCATACAAAAAAACTTGAACACTTCATCAATACCCCAATAATGGAAGCCTCCATACATTGTCACACACAAATACTTTATGGATCCACAAAAGAAACTTCATTCGGTACAAATTATGTTTCACACGCGATTCTAAGAAGGCGCCAAACTGCGAAGCTCGAGAAATCGATAATGCTAACATCTCATCAATAAAATTGACAGAATTGTCAAGCAAAATTAAACTTTGATTCCTGTCAATAAATCCACAATTGATTGTAGGTTCGTGAATTTTGGCGTTTAAGTGCTACTACTGATTTCTCGAACTCGTTGCCCTTGTTAAGAGGTGCCTTTATGGTATTCTATGGTGCTATCGAAAGTGCTATTAGTTCGACATTTGAGCCAGGTCTGGACTAGTGATGTCTTGGATGAATACTGGATGGATGTAAGAGAGAGTAATACGCCTAACTACTCTACTGCAGAATGTATCCAATTTTGACCGATTTGTAGGTATTTCATCAAAGTTTAAAAAATTTCGTAATAGTTGTTGTTTTTACGGCACAAAGGCACAATGCATGATTCATGTAAAGTCACTTTTCAGGGGAATATATTTTAAAGAACTTAACAAACATAACATACCCAAGAATTAAATTTTGGTAAACGATATTGTTGTTAATTAACCAGGTTGTACCAGTGACACTGCTGCCCATCACAAGCCGATATTTAAATTGTGCCTATGATGGTTAAACCACCATGAGAAAATGGTTCCCATATGTGGACTCTTGTCACAGGCACGGGATCGATGGAACATTCTATGCCCGGACATCAGGGCCGGTAATTCATAACTGTATGTATTTATTATGCATTTATAATTATGGTAAAACACAACCTTAGTAAAATAATAAAATAAAGATACAGTAATGCCACATTGCGCACTTTATTAGTTTCTCTGCCTAAGGTGTCGTGGACTCAAATTAACTTTGTCAATGACATAATAGAATATAGACATCAGAAGTCAAGCTGGCTGGCGACAACAATGGCAGCTGATTGCCACGGTCCCATTCAGCGATTATCCATGCCCATTATATTCTATTTATTCCGGAATAAGCATTTAATAGTTTTCGAACCGACAGCCGCTGCCGTCCCCTTAGCATGCCTATTAACAATACAATAAAATAAATAACAAAATAAGGACCACTTTACACCTTCTTGGAAGTTGCCAGTGAGAAAAAAATGTCAAAAAAATAATTTGACTCCTCACACATGTGTCTTTCTCTTTCTGGGCTTTTGTTGATCGCTTTTGATTTACAAACTATATTTTGTTACTATCAAACTAAGAATCACACGAAAGCGAACTCTATGTGGTACAAATAAGGATAGCTAAAAATCATTACAAGTTAGATTTAAGTTTGTAAATTATTGAATGATACAAACATAATGCTTTTTAGATGAAGTGGAAAATGATACAGTGAAGTGCCGATCCCTTTTCATGCTGCTAATATAAAATTAATGTTGACATAAAAAATTTGCCATATGACATTGGTTTGACAAATAATTTTCACGGTGTACTGCGTTTTTTGTGTGCGGTTGACAGTTTCGATGACCGTTAAATTTAAAATGATGACGTTTCGATTTTGACAGTGGGTTGGTAGATTGGCGAAGATGATTGGTCACACTGAGTTGGTTTACTTACATATTTGTTCACAAAAGATATATTAATGTTGAGTTAGTCAGCAATTTGGCTCGTTTGGTTAATTAAATCTAATTTTTACTTAAGTTACGGTTGGTCTAGTCTATAGGTTCCCAAAGTGGCCCAGGTGGACCCTCAGGGGTCCATAGGAGACCACATAGGGGTCCACGTTGACTTGTAAAGAAAACAGGGGTTCACAAATTGTAAAGTGAGGGTACACAAAAAAAATCTGTCAGTGGAAGAAAATTCATCAAGTACATCCATCTCACTAAAAGTATGACTATACCAGGTATGATTTATTTACATTTCAGAGTTAATTTGATTGTAATAATAAATGCTTATAGTTCTGTTTAACCTCAACTAACCACAAGTATTATTAAAAAAAATAGGACACAAGAAAATGTATTACTTTTCTTTTCTTCTTAACACCCCCAAATTAGTGTGATATTTTTGAAGTTTTGTGAATACAGTAGAAATGTAGCAGCAGGGGGTCCACCGAATATAGTAAAATTTTGAAAGTGGTCCACGAGAAAAAAAGTTTGGGAACCTCTAGTCTAGTCGGAAGAACGGCGCCTGCCGATCCGACGACCCCGGGTTCAAATCCCACGCGCACCACTGTCTTTCCGAAGTCATGTGCGCAATGCTGCTAACTTAAAACAGTGAAGGAAAACATCATGAGGAAACCGACGTGTACTTAGAACCTTTCGAAGTCATGTGTCGTCCACCAACCCGCACTGGGCCAGCGTGGTGGATTATGGTCTTAACTCTCTCCTTGCAAGAGAAGGCCCGAGTCCCAGGAGAACATTTAGTGGGCTGTTGATGATTGATGATGAATTTTTACTTTTGTATACAGTTGACGTCGCTGTGATGGTTTAATGGTTACCCGAAGTGTTTTCCATACCGCTAGAATTCAATTCACAGCCCACACAAAAATCTGTCTGTGGCACGCCAAAAAAGTTTTCACTTCAAAATGAAAACAGACGTCTCACCAACCTCTGAGACTCTCGCAGTTACAATATTAGTATATAGGATTAACTGGGAATAGGGTTACCAGATACAGTCACATTTTTATGGCAGACTGATCTGTAAGTAGTTGCAGAGATTAGAGTATTCAAACCATTGAACTCCTAAAAATAGAATAAGCGGCACACGGTCCTCAACGATGGCGATGTAAAATGAGGTGACGTCTCCTGATTGAGATCAATCGCTACGTGAGCGACAAATGGAGCGCATGTGTGCCAATAATTCCACGAAGTTCGACTTGAGCTGTTACAATGCCATTTTGTGTGTGTACAAGGTGCACAAATAGTTCCAAGACCAAGAAAAAGTTTCGTGGCATCTTCATACTTTTCATACGCAATTTTACACAAAACCTTTAATTATTTCAATTAAAATAATATTTTCTGTTGTCAACAATTTGTCATTCGTAAAAAGGGACAGATATACATGATTGGAAAATTGAAAGAGTTGGACACGACCAGCGATATGTTGATTACAGTGATAACGGGTAAAACACTCCTTCTCTTTCACGCCAGTGTCTTCGTATGTCTTTCTATTTTCTATTCTTATCGAAAAAAATATTTAAACAAACTTGTAACTGTGGTATATAGAGCTGTCTTATTCCCATCTACTGCCAATTTGTTATGATGTCTTTTGTCATTCATTAAAACGTATCTCACGATGGAAGTGTAGTTGTGTGCACGTTGTGTATTTGTGTGAAATGTTCGCCACGTTATGTTGTTTTCATATTAGAACGTACCTCATCTTCCTTTCCTTATTTTTATCAATGATTCAAACGCATAAGTTCACATCACGTAAAGTCACAATCCATGTCTGACCGACATTGAGCTGATGATAAGCGATGACGTGGTTGAAGGATAGGCTTAATGTTCCCTACCGGCGGTACCACAGAGACGCGCTCTTTTGTAAACTATCTATTTCAGTTTTTGCTCAGTAGAATTTTGTTGGTTGTTTTTATGGGTAAAGGTAGCGGTTCGCGCGGAGACCGCGACACGTGTCGCGGTCTCGGCGCGAACTGGCGTCCATTCAATTCTATAGTGTCAAGTGCCTGTCGTTGTCTCCGGTCGCGGTCTCTTGTCGCGGTCTCTTGCCGCGGTCTCGTGTCGCGTTCTCAGTGCGAACTTGTACCTTTACGTAGGTACTTATTTTTAGCCCCCCGACCAAAAAAGGGGTGTTATAAGTTTGACGTCGATGTCTGTCTGTCTGTCTGTCTGTCTGTCTGTCTGTCTGTGTGTGTGTGTGTCTGTCTGTGGCACCGTAGAGCTCAAACGGATGGGCCGATTTCGATGCGATTTTTTTTATTTGAATGTTAATTACCGTGCGGATGTTCTTAGCTATGTTTGGCTAATATCGATTCAAGATGGCCGCCTCCACAAAATGGCGGATAAAATATTTCTTCACAACCTACCTCAATATGGGTATCAAATGAAAGGGCTTAACTAGTAGAATACTATACAGTATTCTACTAATTTCAAATCCAAGATGGCCGCCACCACAAAATGGCGAATTACATTATTTTTTTCACTGCTACCTCAACATGGGTATCAAATGAAAGGGCTTAACTGGTAAAATACTATGCACTATGACGATTTTCAAATCCAAGATGGCCGCCACCACAAAATGGCGAAGTACATTTCTTTTTTCACTACTCCTTCAATATGGGTATCAAATGAAAGGGCTTGACTAGTAGAATGTTGTACAAATTACAAATCCGAGGTAGTCGGGGGTTAATCAAAATTTTTAATTTTGTTCTTGTTGGACAGTGCTTTAACTAACAAATCTAAATTACAAGGACTAAATTTCAATTTTTGTTTAGTTTATTATTTAATTCTTAAAAGTGTCTAATAACATGAATATATTTTTTTATCACCATGGTTGTAAATTAAATTCTGTAATTGTGGAGGTATTTGAAACTAGAAGATTAGCGTAGGATGTATTAGATTAGGTAAAATATTAACTTTTCCTAACATATTTCATTTTTATCTTTAATTTTCTATGTAAATACCAGGGGCGTAGTCTCGGTAAAACAAAAAACTGCGGCACTATAGTCGGCTACATTTGTACGTGTGCGTTGTCAGGTTGTCACCGATAGGCTGACATGCACACATATACTCAAGTAGCGCGTGTAATGACTCACTGATGTGTGCGTGTCACCCTGTATGTAACAGCGCACACGTGCATATTATGTGGTAGACTCGATGGACACAGTTTTTGTTTTAGCGAGACTACGTCCGACTTTTTTTATAGGTGCGTTCATGCTAAATATGTACTTAATAATTTTACGTTATATTCGTTTTTATATGTATGTTAAACTTAATAGTGCACACCTGAAATGGATAAACTGTTGTTACTTAATTATGTTTAGTACCTACCATCGTTTTTACACACGACTATGCAATAAACGATTCTAATTCTACATACACGCACAATCTTTTATGCTCAACCAACCTAAATACTAACACAAAGAGGCAGACGAGAATATGCGATATCTGCCAACCCGCACTTGCCATCACGGAGGAATAAAGCCCTGTACAAGTAGAGCTATTTGTGCGAGAAAGTCTAAGTTCCAACAGTTACAATGCCGTTCGTTTTTCATAATTACAAATTGCCTTCTCCGAATATTCCTAGACACAACTGCTCCCAAAGTTCATTGAATTCGTTTCGCGGAAGCATCAGTCGAGGTTAAATTTAATGTTTTACACATGACCAGTTTATAATTGGCCACTTAACAATACACCTTCTTATCCATGATCTTTATTAGATTGATTCTTACGAGCTTAGATCCTAATCTATCAACACAATTCAACAAAATCGCGACTCTATCACCCTGAAAATAAGGCTCTCAAATCTTTGAGAAGCGAGTGTTAAAATTTGTCAACAGTGAATTCTGTCAACGTAACTGTGATTTTATATCCATTGTATTAAAGTACACATTGGAGGTGTGGCATTTGAACAATTTGGTAACCGATTTTGATGGAATGTTTGATACATACACAGATTTCTAAACAGATGAAACCTTCGTGAACGACACTGTGAGGCCAGTCATTAGTTATGTATGCGTGACAGCTCTCACCGACGTTGTCAAATTACTCACGTTGGTGTGCGTATAATGTTCCCAGTCTTAAGAAAAAAAGTCCCACTATTGTTGTCTTAAGCTTTGGAAATTTTTACGTATAATAAAAGCATAAAACATTATTTTAAAATAATTTATTATTACACCGATAATATATAATGCAAGGATTTCTTGTTGATAACTTGCTCCACAAAAAAGGAGACAGAAACGTAATTGAAAATTACAGACCTATTAGCCTCATGTCAAACATTTACAATTTTTTTCAAAGCTGATCCTAAATAGAATATCAAGGACTATAGATGAAGAACAGCCCATTGAACAAGCTGGTTTTAGAGCAGGGTTTTAAACTATTTATCATATGCATGTATTAAAACAGTTAATAGAAAAATCTCAAGAGTATGGGAAATACCTATACATTGCATTTGTCTACTACAATAAAGCTTTCGACTCAATCAAACACAATCTGCTCTGGGAGGCTCTAATTCAACAAGGAGTAAGAAAGAAATATGTTCGTATTATTGAAAATATATATGCTAACAGCACTGCACAGATCAAGTTAGAATCCACAGGTCATAGACGAGACGTTTTATAACGGCGAGGATTTGTTCTTATCTATTCGTTTCATAACTATAGTTTTCATCAACACTATTAGTATTTTTACTAACGGCGATGATTTGTTCTTGGCATCGATTCACATTAAATAAAAAATAACGATTATAAAAATAGGGCTTAAAATTGAATTATACAATATTCATCAATAATTTGGTCTACGAGTATCTTCAAAACAAAATTAGAATCTATATTTTACCTTAACTTCAGGGAAAATAATTTCAATTTAGTATAGCAACACTGACCTATTTTCTTTGAGGTGTTGTGTTTCTATTCATCAATCGAAATAAAATCGTCTAAATCATATAAATACCAGTAAAAATATTCTAACTTTCCAATGAAATTTCCTTTTTTTATTTTTGTGGGAACAATGTTTGCAATGTTTGATGACACAAGACGGCATAATCTTAAACAAAACATAAAATCACACGGGACTCCCGTACGAGATGGAAGTCAGTTTCGTACTGACTGGAGTTTGTATTTGCTTTGGCGTTTGATATTTGCTTTCCGGACCTAAGGATATGTGTTCCACACGTTCCATCTGCCTTTTTGTTTTAGAAATCTGTGGATACATATTAAATGGTTAGGGCCTTGTGTGGCCGTAAAATGGTTTAAGACCTGAGCTCGAGGTTGATGAGTCAATTGCTTACGAACTTTTCCTTCGTGGTGAGAATAAGATGCGTAAGAATGGAAGTACCACAAAATGTACCTATACAATGCTAATATTGTAAGGCTGAAGAGGTTTCTTGGGGGCCGTTCAAGTATTAAATAGGTAAGCAGATTTATTGCTACTATTAACCCCTCCACCCTTGTCATCAAAAGTAAGCTATTACCCTACCTACCATGCTTAAGTAAACAGTGGTACCCATTTCCCCAAAAAAGCGTACGTACCGAGTTGAAGTCTAGATAATGTGTGGGTTGCTATCTGTGTAAAAAAATGACTATTGCTGACGTAATCACCATCCAGAAATGTCATCAAAATAAGCAAAGCATAAACTCCTTCTATATAAACCTAGTGATGGCTTTTGGAACTAAGACGTGGTCCTTAACGAAGCTCAAAGTCAGCGAGCTATGGAAAGGGCTATGTTCGGAGTCTCTTTGCGCGACGGAATCTGTAATGAAGATATTCGCAAAAGAACGAAAGTGACCGACATAGCTCAAAGAGTAAGCAAGCTGAAGTGGCAATGGGCAGGCCACATCGCTCGCAGAACTGACAACCGATGGAGAAGAAAGGTTCTCGAGTGGCGACCACGAACCGGAAGACGCAGTATTGGACAGCCTCCCACTAGATGGACAGATGACCTCACAAAGGTCGCTGGAAACCGCTGGATGCAGGTTGCTCAGAACCGTACGTTGTAGAAATCTAGGGGGGAGGCCTATTATGTTCAGCAGTGTTTCTTTTTGCGGCTGATGATGATGATGATGAAACTCCCCTATGGCAATATAGGGGGGACCCTATAGTGCTTACGTAAATACTTGAACGAGCCCTTGTTTGAACGCGCTAATCTCAGGAAATCCTGCATCGAATTCTTTCACCGTTGGGTATGTTGTTGATCCCTGAGTACTAGGCTTTATATGTACTCAGGGTGAAGCCGGGGCGGACCGCTAGTGTGATTATATGTATATACTTTCGCAGGTTGAACCTGAGGGTCTAACTAAAGCTAATCCCCCAACTAAATCTGTCTTATCTGTGATATTACTCTCTTTTTTCTTTTCGTTTGAAATTATAGAGATAGCAGTAACCACAGCTGATAAAGTTTTTTTTTTTTTTAACTTTTATAGGTTTCCACTTGACCGCCATCTCGCCTGATGTTAAACGATGATGCGGTCGACGATGGAGCGTGTTTACCTAGAAGAAACCGATTCACTCTCGATTTGAAGACACAAAGATTGTAACCATCAACAAACGTATTCCACAGCCTAGACGTTCTTATCACAAAAGTAGAGTCAAATCTCTTCGTTCGTGTCTTTGGAACATCAACCATGAAACGATGTCGCTTTTTCGAGCTACGAGCATTCCGATAGAAAAAAGGGCAAGGTGGTATCAGATCATGCAAATCAGTCGCACACTCTCCAAAGTGTATCCGATAAA
Organism: Ectropis grisescens; assembly: GCA_017562165.1. NCBI lineage: Eukaryota > Metazoa > Arthropoda > Insecta > Lepidoptera > Geometridae > Ectropis > Ectropis grisescens. The sequence continues at coordinate 2,718,944 of CM029792.1, read as the reverse complement.
AACCGATAGGCTGGCAATTTTTCGGCGATGATCAAGACTTTGTAGTCTTTTTCGCAGAAGAGAGTCATTGCCTATGAGCCTTTTGGCACGTCTCTCGATCGATTCCAGGGCCTCCTGCTGATACTTAGCCGATCCATCCCAAAGGTGCGAACAGTACTCCATACAAGAGCGAATCTGTGCTTGATACAATGTATCAAGCACAGATACTTAGCTCGAATTGCATTAGCCCGATACAGATAAAAACCCAGCTATGGGATAAAAAAGTCTGCGATTGATGATGATGATGAAATGTACTTAGCTAAAATATTTTGGTCATTATTTACTGTTTATTTTTTCCAATATCCTGATTTGGGGTGTGTTTAGCAAATTTGTTGTTTGCCAATTTAATTTACCTAATATGTTAAGGACTAAATTACTGTGTTTAGTTGCATTATAGTCGTGCTCTATGAACTTGAAATGACTTGGAAGAGATTGTTCATTTTTCTCATATTTTGTGGTTTTTATTATAGAGTTTTCTTATTTGATATGTAAATTTAACTATCATTTCTTATTAGAAATCTAGTATTGATTTGGCAGTAAAGTTGCTCGATGGCCCAGGAACTGTGGTGGCCCAAGGCGACAAAGGTCTAATTCACAATGGTAAGAGCAAGGTTCGAACTCTGTCTACTCCTTTAAGTTTTTTAAAGTGCATAATGTACCTACAAGTTTGTCGGACACTGACTCTAGCTGTGAACCTAAACATTGTGAGGAAACCAACAACAGACAAATTTCGTAACGAGCACTCGATCTACCAACCTTAACATAGGCAGCATAGTCAATTATGTTTCCATTCTTGTGAATGAAATCCCAGCAGTGGGAGCACACAGTGGACTACTTATGTTAATGCCGGCTTTAATATACTAATTCCCTCTCAATTTAAAAATATGTTCCCATTTATCATTTAACACAATGCACATGTTTATTTATTCCCAATTTCAGTCATAAAACTATTCTTTAGTATGTTTCTCTATGACTAGCCCATTAAAAACTTAAACTAACTAGCAAAATGTTAAAGAAATATAGACTCTATCCAATTAGAATTTCGGTTTAAACGTGACCTGAACACAGTAGGCAAGGCGCCGAAATACGGGATAGTGCTCGGCTAATGTTAAACCTTTCCAAAAAAAAAATCATTCGTAATGACACTGGCCACTCACTAAAATTATGACAGCTGTTGCATTCCAAACTTTTTGTCCAAACAAAAAAGTATCGGTTTCAAACGCGTGTCTCCCGAATTTCGAAAATCGAATCCAAACATATTTAAACGGCCAATTAAAATAGCAATTCGGTTTACAAGGATCGCTTCTGACATCTCGTCAGAAACGCCCACCTTAATTCCCTAAAATAACAGTTTTTGTGCCAGAACCCGATATATCACTTTCAAATGCGGGTCCGATTTCTTTCAACGTTTTTTTCTATAACTTTTTTGTGTCTAACTAACGATTTAGAGCGAAATCATAATATTTTTAAAATACATTTCGCAATAATTTTAAAACAACTTTGTGACAATAGCTGCATCGTGATTTGCCAGCACGCGAAAAAAAAGAACTGTCAGATGTCCCGCCAAAACGTGCGTTTCGTTACTGCATTTGCTGCATTCTCGATTAAAATATTCTCTGCGCATAACACGAATTAGTTATGTTTAAAAGCGTCTTCCAAAGCTGCTTTGCATACTACTGGGTCCCAAGTGGGGGATTGACCACACGGAGTGTTCCTGTAATGCTTTGAATTCAATGCAATGTTGTTTATTGCTTCGTTGCGTTTAGAATATGCTATTGTTTACGTGAAACCATAGAGTTGTACATTTTTTAGGCAAAGGTAGTTCGTTTTATAGCGTGATTGACATTGTTACTTTGATGGAGTTAATAAAAAACGTGGTTGTGTTAACAGAACGACACGTGCGGACAATACGACGTTTAACGTTTTCTGGAATTTACTATTTTAATAGATTTTGTGCTCATAAAATGCAGTGGGACAAATAGTTGTTGTTTAAATGAAGTAGAAGGAAATTTGTAAGCAAATGGGCCCTTTTTATTTTAATGAAATTTCGTCAGTTGGCTTTAGATTGCCTTTACTGCCTACCAATACTTGTGATTAGCGTAGAACGGACATTTTTCTCTATCCGACTGCTGGGCGTAGGTTACATTTCAAAGAGTGTGCTCTAATCTGCTTGATCTAATCACATTGCCCTTTTTCTAGTGAATTGCTCGTAGCCCGAAAAAGCGATATACTTTCATGGTTGATGTTCCATAGACACCAACGAAGAGGTTTGTCTCTAGTTTTGTGATTGACCGTCTGGGCTATGGAATGCGTTGCTTGAGTAATTTCGATTTTACGTCCGACTTTTTTACACGTCCATGCACACATGCCTAAAAGCTTATTTTTATACTATCGAGCAACGGAGCATGTGTGAATGGTAAGCAAAACGCCTACCCACAGCTTCTCAGCATAGCACAGTGTATTCGAACCTACAACCTCACACTTATGAAAACAGACCCTCTCGCCACTAGGCCACCAGAGCTACGGTCGTATCGCTACAACAATTTTCAACGTTTTGAACGGCAAATAAACATAAAAAGCACTAAAATTTTGAACACCGTAAGATGACCGAACATAAGAGTCCGTTTATCCTATTCACACTCCTCTTCACTTCCTTTCACTTCCCTCCTCTTTTTCTTACTTCCTCTGCCAGGTGCAGTCCGAAGGGGAGGATCACATGGGGCATAACCCTCCCTAAAATTGTAGATATCAAATTGAAAAATCTTCATAAAAAATGCAATTTTTGACACTTTTTTTGCTCATGTGTACTAATCCTTTTCCTTATATCCTTTATCTTTAAAAATGTGTATGGAAATTAAGTCTTATTTACTCAACAAATTGCATTATTAGCTATGTCCCGCGTTTTTACTCGTTCGTTTCGTTTCGTTTTTCCAGTTCCTTTTATTTGCTGCTGACAAAATGTGCTTATGTGTATTCCAAACTATAATCTACTGTGTTCCAAATTTTAACCCGATCCATTCAAATATTCCGACATGATTGAGCGCCAAACATCCAAACTTAGCATTTATAATAATAGTAGGATTATTTGTGACTCCCTCCAAATGTTCACGCTTCCGCATTTAACTTTGCTTCTCTTCCCTAGGTACTACTCTGGCTCTTCTTAATCTTGCTTGGGAACAACGGACCATTAGTTCAAAAATTTTGACCAATATATCATGTTATTAATTACGAAGCGCCACATAACGCATTCCAAGTGCACGACCCCACCCATCGCAGGAAGCCTCATACGTGGCCATTAAATTATTACATCCATACCTTTGGGGAATTACAATTACAAGCCAACAATGTTACTTTTCAACGTGTTCAAATGCAAGAACTAATATCTTTGATTGAAATTATGTGGTTTGTTAGCGTAGATGAATTTGTGCCCTGATTCATAAAACAATCTATTTGATCTCGACACTAGATCTAATTTGTCAGTTTCTGTATTAGGTATCTATTTAGAATGATAGAGACTAGGTTACTAGGGTTTTTATTCCCTGCCGAAATCGTTCCAACTGCGTCGTGAGTGGGCTAGCTTCGTGGCTTAATGGGCAGTAACTCTGCATGCGAAGCCGAGGGGCATAGGTTCGATCCCCACCCAATGCAAATAGTTGTGTGATGAATTCAAATATTTGTACTGTATCTGGGTGTGACTATGTATAATAAGTATGTATTTAAAACTATGTAAGTCTCAAACCAGCTATCCGGCCGCCATAGTACAAGCTTAGCTTAGTCTGGGGTCAAATGGTGTTGCGTATAAAATTGTTCACCAATATTTTAAAATCAGCATCATTATCTGGCATTAGATAGTGCAATGAAGTATAATATAGCACATGCATCTCGAAGGCTCTCAAGTATGGATGTTTAGGTTCCATTGTATATGAACTTCTGGTGAAAGATGGCAATGCTAGGAAATCAACACCTCAAAAAAACATAAATCAATATCATCGATCAAACTTTTTATAGTTACAGCGAGTTTTTATATAGTGATGGCAAACTCACAATAAAGTTGTAAAAAATTGACATTGTTCATTACAATTGTAATAAGTACATATATTTTAATTTTTGACACTTATTTGTACGAAACCTAATTATCGTACAATATGAAGTTCAATTTAAACTTTAAAAATGTATACTCTACTACTCTACTCTTTGGATGCTCTTATTTTGTTTTTTTATAAAATTGACGTGTAAATTGTACATTTATCAATAAAGAACTTTGACTTTGACTGGAATATTGCGAAGAGTTGAAAAAACTTCAGTACTGCTCTAAGCTACCGTGGTACTTCTTATAACATTACTAGGAAATAACAATTTGATAGAAACGTCTGTCGAAGACTAAATACATCTTCTGTCTTACTCCATGATAGCGAGGTAAATCTCGGTACAAAAGAAAGACATTCAAGAAAGCATCTTTGGAAGACGTGGGTTTAGAGAAAACTCCTTCGTCCTGGTGGTTAATTTGGGTTCAGGTTGTTCTGGTGTTTTTCCTCTTTCTGAAAGAGGATATTGATTGTAGCTGTGAAAGCAGAACTTTGTCATATAAGATGCTAATAAGGCAAATATTTTCAGTAAAAACCCACTGATATCAAGCTCTTAAATTATGAATTCCAAAACCTGTGCTCGCTTTGAAGACACGTTTAATTTTACAAAATCAGGCTAACAATGAATAATTTTAGAAACACAGTCATGAAATCTATTTGTAATTTTATATTTTAAATGTAGTAGTGTATTTATTGTAGCTTTTTGAATAAGTAATGTTTTGTCAACAATATAATCTCGTGAGTGAATTATTTGTCCAAGGTATTTCTCTCTAACGTAGCCCGTATCAAACGAAAGGTAAAGCGTAAAATCTTATGGACGAATCGTATCTGTAATTTAACTTAAAATGTAATGGATTATTGTAGATTCGCCACAAAGTGAATTCGTCACAATTTGGATACTCCATACAGTTAAATTAAATTTGTCACATGCGATAACAAAAACAAACGAAAAACGTCACAGGTAAATAAAGCATTTAATTATAAAAAAAAGAAAATCGGCCGTACTTCAAATTTGACGTGTGACTTTGAACTCCATCAAATTGTGAAACTAGCTTCCTCAGAGGCCTACAAACGTAAGTTGGTAGGACTGCAAGTTGGGTTGAATGATGATAGCTGTATCCAAACGAGTAATGTTTTTTCATAATTGAACGAGCAAGACATGCAGATGATAGTAAGCAACACGTCTGGCCATTACAGCACAGTATCTCACAGTTGTTCATAAGTATATAAGTTTTTTAGTGGTAGGACTCTTGGCAGAGTCCGCCTGGGGAAGTACCACACCTTTGCCAGCTATTCTACCGCCAAGCAGTAATGTGCAAACATTACTGTGTTCCGGTTTGAAGGGCAATGTTTCCAGAGAAATTATAGGGCTTAGAGATATAAGATCTTGGATCTCTGGGTGACGAGCGCAGTGCAGTGCTAGGTAATGACTCTTCTTATTCCAATATCTGCGTGTCACTGTGCTGTTATGTGTCAGGCATGTTGCTTACCATCAGGCACATGACCTGATCGTCTCGTCACTCTTTATTTAAAAAATATATATATATATATAATCCTTTGTCACTGAACTGAGCTCGTCTCAAAGATATATAAGTTGATTTATCCCTGTGCCCTGACACATTTTCTAATTTTTTCTATTAACAGGATCTGCCCACCAGCGGGCACGCGCATCCTGTCAATTTAAATCTAAATACCTTTTGATTGAGTCTAAATTTGCTCAACTGGGGCTTCTTCTCCGTCTATAAATATAATTAATCTCCACCGACTCCTGGTAGTAAGCTTAAGTACATTGTTTTCCATTTTGGAATTCAGTACGACTTAAATACTATTATTTTTACAAACAAAACTATCTCTTACACTTACGTATATCTCAAAAAAAGCTTCCTTCGCCCAGCAGGCTATCCGCCTCCATTACCGCCGAATTGCGATTTTTTATGGCAATCAAACGTTTCGCCGATGCGAAACGTAAAAACAAAGACGATTCTTTGCGTAGCAAAAAAAAATCTAAATCTTTGGTCTGACTTCTGTTTTTCTTAATCCGATACAATTAGGTTAAAATTCAAATTAAAATGATCCTATCCATGTCGCTGGCTATGAAGTTACCCTAGAATCATCGACTCATTTCAGAGAAGCTATAAAATAAGTCCACTATTATAATAGGTACTCCAGTATAGGTACTCCAAAGAAAGATATGATTTGAAGACGTGTGCTATCCATCAATCTACACATAGCCTTGGTGGAATATTCATCATCATTATCAGCCTGTATTCGTCCACTGCTGGACATAGACCACTATGACATAAGACATAGGACTATGGTACGTCACTCAGCCCGGTCCTAGGTCTTACTTCTCCAACCTTATCTCAAACCTATTGTGGTGGAATATTACCTTCACTCTATTTTCATGTGACTAAGCCTAAGGGCTACTTATTTAATTCGATAACAATGAAAATATTAGTACACTCTACGTATCTCATTACTTACATTGGCATAAAATCACAAAATTTTGCCACATGTGGGGAGTCGGGGCGTTCTCTCGCAAGGAAAGAGTCAATGGTATAATCCACCACGCTGGATCAGTTACTGGATGACGCATGCCCTCGAAAGATTCTATGTACATGTCGGTTTTGTCATGATATTTCCCCTTTACCGTTTTTAAGTTAGCGGCATTAAGCACATGACTTCGAAAAGACAGTGGTGCGCGTGGCATTTAACTAGGGTCTTCGGATCCGCAGCTGTCGTTCTCCTGACTAAACCAGATACAACTTCTTCCATTAACCTCATCTGAATTAGCCAATAACTTTTCTTGCTGTCACTAATTAGAATCTATACGATTCCAACTATCATAGGTCTCTACAGGGTGTAATTCCAAATTAACACCTTTTCACAAAACGAAAATTTATTATAGATACGTACTTTACTTCCTAAAGAAACAAAACTGTTTAAAATGAAATAAATTATATATCAATGTTGTATATTAAATATACTGAAATAATTTGCAACATACTGTGGTTTAAATTACGCAGTCTGAACGAATCGGGTTGAAATTTGGAACATAGACACCTAGATATAGTCTGAGATACACATAGATACTTTTCATCCCGAGAAAACGACGCGGACTCGCGCGGCGTTACTTGTTTATGAATTTACTAGGACTTATCTCTATGCCTTGTATTCTCTCAGAAAATATTCCATTGATCCTAAATAGTGTCCTACGTCACCTCTATTAGGCATTCTCCCAGCGAACTCTCTCTAATGTGCCATCGACTCGATACGGACGTGGCTCGACTACGGAGCGGGTAGGGATGGGGTGTCCAATCTTTTGGCCGGCTTGTGGGTCAGTTGGTTTTAAGTCTGCCTGCAGGCTTGTAGCTTCGATTCTTGCCTAGGACAAGTATTTGTGTCAGGAATTTAGATACTTCCTGTATATGTAACATGTAACATGGCCTGGTTATAATAACACAGTGTCACACAGCTATTGGAACATGACGAGTCCAATTCGTGCCATGTGGCGATCTATAGGATTGGACGTAGGCCTCTCCTATAGATCGCCACATGGCACGAATTGGACTCGTCATGTTCCAATAGCTGTGTGACACTGTGTTATTATAACCAGGCCATGTTACATGTTACATATACAGGAAGTATCTAAATTCCTGACACAAATACTTGTCCTAGGCAAGAATCGAAGCTACAGTGGATGACTATTAGATAGGCTGATGATGATGAGTCCAATTCATTACTTAGCACATTTCGTCAACTAGAGATTTAAGATGATTCATCTCTAAATACTTATGTAACTTCTCTGGAAAAATTGTCCTTCAAACCGGAACTCAGTGATGTGCACACATAGTAATGTATGCACATCACTGACTGACCGATGGCGTCCACTCCGCAGAAACATAACAGTTCACTTTTTTTTTAATAGTAGTAGGACTCTTTGCAGATTCCGCATAGGGAATTATTTCACCTTTGCCAGCTATTGTACTGCCAAGCGCTTGGCAGTACAATAGCGTCCTACAATAGAGTCCTACTACTATTAAAAAAAAAGTGAACTGTTATGTTTCTGCGGAGTGGACGCCATCGGTCAGTCGACCGCAGGATCGTCCACCAACGCGATGGAAGGACGAGCTCGGAGCGTTTAAAAACGATTGGACGATGGCAGCTCAGGACCGGAAAAAGTGGAGGGAATTGGAGAAGACCTTTACCCAGCAGTAGAACAACTGAGGTTAAATAATAAAAAAATATGTTTTTAATTTCGCGATTTGAATACATAACGTAAAATACTAAATTTTTTTTGTTGGGCAGAGTCTTTATTAACAAAACTAAAATACAATGAGAACTACACTACACTACGTACCTAACTACTTATACTAAGCTCACCTGAATTATCCATAGACCACTGTAGGTCTACAGAAAATCAAGAATACTTAATCAAATAAATAATAATGTTAATCATAATCATAATCATAATCTTTATTGGTCTGTGAAATTAGGTGGTATGTACATATTAGGTATACATAGATGGTACAAGTCTACACAAATTCGCTAATTTCTACCACAAATGGTATACAGACAATTGAGGCTGAGATTGAATAAATGTCAAAATATTAAATTTAAGAAGCTAAAAGATTAAAAACAAATAACAACATATTAGACTAAAATAATAAGATTAATACACAATGTCATTGTTAATACATAAATTATGTCATGTGAATTCAATTTGTAATTTAGAATGTCAGTTTCGAACGATACATCATTAATTTATTTTTATTTATTTTTTTATCAGATAGGAACATGTCAATGCTATAGTAGGCTTTTTGAATTAGAAATTCATTCAACATGATCTTAAAAATCTTGATGTTTTGCTTGCTACGAATGAATTCAGGAATCTTATTATAGATAATTGGAGCCATACAAAATATACTCCTGTTTAGATATGTCGTTCTAGACGGCAAACATTTCAACATACCCTCACGTCTGTTTCCCACAGGCCACATTTCGAAGAGCTCAGGATTTGACTTTATGAATATTGCAATTTCACTAATAAATAAACATGGAAGAGTTAATATTTTAAGCCGGATAAAATGTTTTTTACATGAGTCTACCATTTTTTAGTCCTTTATTGATCTTATGCAACGCTTTTGTGCTCTAAATATTTTAAGGCGGTCCGTTGAATTGCCCCAAAAAATTACGCCGTAGCGGAGGATAGAAGCTACATGACCGTGATAAGCTGTTAGCAAAGCAGACTCGTTAACAACCTTACGTAATTGGTAAAGAGCATAAGCAAAACGATGCAGTCTCTTTGTGACTTCGTCAATATGAGGTTTCCATGTCAGCTTATTATCAATATTTAGTCCAAGAAATCGTATTGTTTCAACCTCAGTAACTTTTTTGTCCCCATATTCAATGTCAAAATTATAAATGTCAATATTCCTTATTCTGAAGTCCATCAAATGTGTTTTTGTTATGTTAATATTTAATGAATTCAAATCTAACCAATTAATAAGAGATGTCAATGTAAATTTAATGTCAGTTTGTAATTCATTGCGCTTGTCATTAATAAATAGAACCGTGCTGTCATCAGCAAACAATGTCATAGAATGTTTAGTGGCATTAGGAAAATCATTTATATAAATTAAAAATAGTAATGGCCCTAGTACACTGCCCTGTGGCACACCCCGTCTAACTAACGTTTTATCCGATTCATATATCTGGGCAGTGACAGTTCTGGGACATACTCTGCTTAGCTGCGTGATTTGTATTCTATTGCTAAGGTAGGATTTAATCAATTCATATGCATTGCCTCTAATGCCATATCTATATAATTTCTCTAGCAGTATATCATGGTCAACACTGTCAAATGCTTTAGACATATCCATGTATAGCGATGTAGCCTTAGCTTGTTTGTCAATATTGGTCATAACATTTTTCAAAAAATTATAAACAGCCACATTTATAGATTTTCCCTTTCTAAAACCATACTGATCTTTCGTGAGTATTTTATGTACCTCAAAGTAGTCGTACATCCTATTATAGATTATTTTCTCAAAAATCTTTGACACTATTGGAATGAGAGCTACAGGCCGATAGTTGTTCATTTGGTCTTTAACTCCCTTTTTATGTAGTTTTTTATGTTTTTTTATGTTGTTTTATGTTGTTCGTGATTAAGTCCTATATAGTATATAGATAGATAGATAACTCTTTATTGTGACACAAAACAGAAAAAATACAGTAACACACAATTATGAACTAGTGCCACAAATGGCGGCCTTATTGCTGAGAGCAATCTCTTCCAGGCAACCAACTTAAAGGAAAATCGTCTAGAACAAGGTTATATTATACATTATTAAGTTATCTGCTGCTCCGCTGCGCTTAGTTTCTTTTCCCATCACTAGCGAGAATGCAAATCACTGAGCTGTCGATAACGCAAATTATGTTCGCAAGTTATTCAAAGGAATTATTTGCCTAACTGACTTATGAATTCGATACACCGGTACTTGAATTGAACAATAAGTTTATTGGCACGCTAGCGACGATTCGTGTTTTTTTTAACTAATGTTCTATAAATAAGCAGCCCACTATGTATTCCCACTGCTGGGAATCGGAGCTTTCTCTTACAAGAAGCGAGTCAAAGCAATACGCTGATCCACCTACATACTATGGCGATACAAAAAAGTTCTCGAAAGTTGTCTTTGTTGCAACATGCCGATTTCCTCACGATATTTTTCTTCGTCTACACTACACTATAAAAAAAAATCATCAAAATCGATTCACAATTGGCGACAGGACGTAACATACCTACATACAAAATACATACTATCATATACAACGTGTGGCGGAAAGGTCCAACAATATTTGAATAGGTCATTCCAACACTGATGTGGGCTTCATCTCCAAAGGTCTCTTTCCCGTCAGCACTTTAGATCGCGAGATAATACGAGTCAAAGTTTGGTGTAAAATTGATCAGTTTCAACCCTAATGCGCGGCGGCGCGGCGCGCCCACTGACCGCGGTCAGTAGGCGCGCCGCGCAGGCGGTGATTAGGGTTGTCAAATAAAATAATAAACTACGAATTTTTAACTTTGTATGGAAAAAATATGTTATACTATCGTGACTAATATTCACATATATGATTCGATACCTAGTATAGATGAACTACAATAAATATTGTTGGACCTTTCCGCCACACGTTGTACACCGCATTGTAAACCTTCTCCTGTAAACCGACTTCCATAAGAAGTCGATTTACTAAGTGTAGGCGAAATTTGAAGGGACAAGCTCACAATAGTGAAACAAGCGTTCTCACCACTAAGAAACCACAGCTAAAATTATTATTAATACGAGTATGAAGTAAAAATTAGTTAAAAATAAGTCTGGTTGACAGCCCATTACATTTACCGTTGTGGCTACCGAGAACTTCTGAAGTTAATTAATTCTAATTGGGGACCCCAAAATTAACCAAACTGCCAAATAAGGCCCCGTCATTCGCTCCTTCATTCATGTTAGGAGTAATAAGGTGAAAAGAGTTTTATTTTTGTCACGTGTATAATTTTTAAAAGTATTTATTTTTTTGGATAAATTCTTAGTTTTTGGCATTCATTTTAATAGATAGATAGACAGAAACTCTTTACTGCGACACTTAATAATTAAAATGTTACAAATAAACACTTATTAATTAGTGCCACAAGTGGCGGCCTTCTTGCTGAGAGCAATCTCTTCCAGGAAACCAGCCTTTAAACCTGTGATTTTATAATTATAAACTAGCATCGCCCCGCCGTTTCTCCCGCATAGTTTCCGTAATTTTCCTGGGATCAAAAGTAGCTCAGGTGTATTCCAGACTATACCTAATCTAACAAAGTTGCAAATTTCTGGCCGATTCGTTCAGCCGTTTCGACGTGATTGAGCAACAAACCAACATCCAAACTTGGACTTTTATAATAAACTAGCTGTACCCACGCTACGCTGGCACATTGTGATGCAAAAATTAGATAAATACAATCCTTGATGCGGATTATATATCATTCTGAAATTTCAGCTCGATCGGTGCAGAACTTTTTGAGTTTTAAAAGCGTACACAAACCAACATGACATTTTAATATATGGATTTATAAATAAATAAATATTGGTGGACAATTCACTCACAACACCATCTGACCCCAAACTAAGCAAAGCTTGTACTATGGCGGCCAGATAGCTGATATAATACATATATAGTTTTAAATACATACTTATTATAAATAGAAACACCCAGACACAGGGCAAACATTTGAATATTAGTCTTATATATAAAAATGTTATGTTGGTTTGTGTACGCTTCAAAAACTCAAAAAGTTCTGCACCGATCGAGCTGAAATTTTACAATGAAACATAATCGACGTCAAGGATTGTTCTTATCTAATTTTTGCATCACAATGCTCCACAGCAAAGCGTGGCAGGGTACAGCTAGTAGGATATAATATAATCCTACTAGCTAACTGGTTCTCATAGTAAAGCTTTGATAAGTTTCCTGATAGATGGTGTTGTGTGATGGGCACCATTGTTTGTTACTCGTATTTTAACCTTTATTTTGCTTGTTATTGCCTTGAAGATAAGTTATTACACAGTTCGTTCTTATCGTAGCTATTTAGCCTAGCTACATACGTAGCACAAGTATCCCACTAAATGCTCCCACTGCTGGGACTCGGGACCTTTTGCAAGGAGAGAATCAAGGCCATAACCCTCGACACTGCCTCGGTCCGCGTTGGTTGATGACACATGACATGACCTCGAAAGATACATGTCGATTTCCTCACGATGTTTTCCTTCATCGTTTTAAGTTAACGGCATGACTTCAAAAAGACAGTGTTGCGCGTAGGATTTGAACCCGGGGCTCCGGATCGGCAGTCGCTTTTCTCCCGACTAGACCAGCCATAACTTAGTAACTTAGCTACAAGTAGGGTGAAAGGAGGTATATTAGTGATTTAGGTAAGTAGGTGATATATTTTATACGGATTACCACACAGTTCCCTATGCAAGGAAATTTCAAGAGACAGCGCTATCGCATCTTCTCACACTCATACCAACTCGATAGCGCTATCTCTTGAAATTTCCTTGCATTGGGAACTGTGTGGTATTCCGTTTAAAATAAATCATCTACTTACCTAAATCACCAATATACCTCCCTTCACCCTATACGATAAACTACTTTCATAAACCCACATCACCGCGATAAATACAAGGCGTAACTTACGCTAATAATATTTGAATATCGAACCTGCAACGGACTTTCTCTCGAATTTGCGCACACGCAGCGTCGTTAATTCAATTTAAAGCGGTCACGAGCTGCGTACGTCTTTCTCGCTCGCACACATAGCGGTGTCTCGCTCGTACGTCATTATGTTATTACCCACATGGGTAGACGAAAGCCATGATTAGCAGGTGATTAAGGTTCATTCAACATAATCACGTAATTATTTATTTATGTTTTTGAGTCGAGTGTGTTTTGTACGTAGGATATGGGAGGAAGGCAGATGAACTGAGTTTTGTAGGTTTTACTGGTTATTTTTTTACTAATACATTTATAGATAATAAATCCTAAAATATATTACAAAAGTCAATGTTTGGATGTTCATTTACTATTATAACTCTCCACAGAAAAAGTTTATTTAAAAATACAAAATCAAAAAAGGCCAAAGAGAGCACCGCGCACTGACCCCTGCCCGAACGTGCCCAGAACACTCGCTACATTCCCCTCTGTATGGCCAGGGAGATCTGCTGAGTCAAGATGTTTCGATGTTTATTGCTCAATCACATCGTAACGGCTGAACGGATCGGGATGAAATTTGAAATATAGATAGATACAGTCGGGAAGATATAGGATAGGCTACTTTTTATCCCGGGAAAATATTGGAAACTACGGGGACGGGAATTACGGGACTGCTAGTAAATAATATACTTATACTTATAGTACTTACGTTGTAACAGTCGACGCGACAAGTGAACAAGATGATGGCGTTTATTTGATGTATAAGAAAGTCAGTGTAGTAATGCCTCCAGCATGTCAGGCACGTCTCAGACTAGTAGTGGGCTGGATCATTTTGATTAATTGTAGACCTTCATAGTAATTCTTTGTTTATATTAAGCAAAGTACCGATTTAGCATCTTAGATTGTGCGACCATGAAACTACTAAGTAGTCAATTATTTTTTCTGGATTTCGGGTAGCAAATACTGATACCGGAACGTCATTAAGGAAAAACGTTTTGGTAAAAACTCTATGCAAAATCTGCCTGGATAAGTAAGCACGTTCTGCTACCGCCAAGTTGTAATGTTCAGACTGTGGTCTGGTTTGGTGAGAAATATTTTCATTACAAGACAGTGAATTCAAATCACAGATCACACACAAGATTCACGATTTGTTGTCATAGATTTGGATTCTCAAAGTCCGAATATCTTCGCAGCATTGCGTTGTTGTTGTGCATGTTTGTTACAGTTACTTACCATCAGGCGTACGAATGTTCGTTGCGTACTGTATTTCTAAAAAAAATAACGATACCGGAAAATCGCGAGACACATTTTTTTTTATTTGAAACAAAATAACTAAACTGAATTTTTCGCGTATACTGCGAGAAAGAGCGGCACGCAATAACGATATCTGCTCACGATCACTAATGAAATGAACGAGAACGTTCCTTAACTACAGGGAACACACGGACCGGCTGTGTGACAAGCAAGCCGCAGTCAAACCCATACCGAAGAGACACACACATCTCTTGTAGAACAGCGCAAAATAACGCGGAGCAGTACCTACTCACGAGTGATCTCTACACTTCATATTAGAATAGCTTAATTACATTGAGCTGTCATGGACAAAGTGTAGTTTACTATTAGGTGCATGTCTCGTTGTTAAATAAATAATTAAATCATAAAAAAACAAGTAATTAATGGAACTAAATAGAAACGAAATAAAAGGAAGAGCTACAAAGACTGATAACGCATGATACGAGTCTAAATAAGCGATGTTTTTATTTGTCCCAACAAAGGATATCAGTCGGTTCCTTGATGGGTGTTAAAGAGTTTTCTTATCTCATCTCATCTCCCTTTACGTCATCTCGTCTCATATCATCATATATTTTATTAGCGGAATACTTCCTTATCTTTTAAGATGATTATAAGAATATGATATGTAATAATAGAAGTTGGAACTTTTTGTATGTTTAATGTATTGTGGGCCGAATGTACCGTCAGGCGCCTATCTTGTTGGCCTTGTCACTCTATGTATATTATTAAGACCTGCTTTAAGATACTATGAGCAAGCGTATTATATACCAACGGGCACATCCTGCATGTCTCGTAACTCGTAACACAATCTTTAAAATACTTTAACCTGTATTGTTTTCTAACATAGAGAGCCGTGTGTATCGGATTCAGCTAGAATTAACCAGATAGTTAAAGGCATCTTGTACCGGAAATGCGCTGCATTATCCAGCTTTATTGTTGTTCAAACAATCATTTTTCATTACGTTTGTTCGTCTGTGACTGCGCGTTGCGGTATGACTCCTTTCCACGGTGCTGGTTTCAGCCTAACCCTAAGAACAAAAATTTACAGTTATAAGGACTGGTGGTAGAAGTGATAACTTATATGAATTTTGGATCTAAGATTAATTCTGTTGTCCGTAATGTTAAATGTCGCTCATATTAAAAAATATAACAAACTAGCTGTACCCTGCCACGCTTCGCTGTGGCACATTGTGATGCAAAAATTAGATACAAACAATCCTTGATGCGGATTATATATCTTCTAAAATTTCAGCTCGATCGGTGCAGAGCTGTTTGAGTTTTTGAAGCGTACACAAACCAACATAACATTTTTATATATAGATATATACCCACTTATTTCACTTATTTATCAAAAAAGGTTACTGTTTAAAAAAACTCTCAATCATAGGGATTACCTCGCCACTGTTTTCCGAAGACATGTGCGTAATGCCACTAAGTTAATAATTTTAAATTAAAAAACTCAACTGCAAAAAATCAACAGTTAAAAAATCATTATGTAATACAATGTATGTATTTACTACCTAAGGACACTCGGGTGTTTGAGACGAATCTATTGTCACAATCCATCGAGACGTGGGAATAAAGAAATTTACAAACATACTAGAAATTTAAAAAACATAAACCTTCTTTTAGTCGGGTAAAAACAGTGAAGGAAAGCATCGTGAAAAAACTGACATATACTTAGAATCTTTCGAGGTCATAAGTTATCCATCAACCCGCACTTGGCCACCATTGGCGAATTATAGCCTAAACGCTCTCCTTGCGAGAGAAGGCCCTGAGTCCCAGCAGTGGAAACATTTAGTGGGAGCTACTTATGCGTTGTAATTTATGATTGACGTGTAAAGTGTACATTTATCAATAAAGAACTTTCGACTTTGACTTTGAGTACCTGGACTTATGAACCTGAAATAAATGTTTTTAAGCTATTGCATAGCTTTTATCGCGGGCCTGGGGACCGAATTTTAGTGATCGTGCATCTCTTTCTTATGTTCACAAGAAAGAGGGATGGAAGACCGTAACGCCGTCTTCCCCACTCGGTCATTCGACTTTGAATCTTATTTGTATTAACTTTACAGACTAAATGCTCTTAGCAGTGTTGTCAACTTAACGGATTTCCCGTGATATTTTTTATGGTAAACAAATGTCACTCTTCAAAATAAAAGCAATTCCGTAAAATTGTTAACATCCCTATAGCTCATGTTGATAAAAATGTATGCAACATGCAATAGCTTTACCGCGGCAGTCCCCGAGTGCTACACTTCTTTTTGTTAATATTAAAGGTTTTTTTTTTCTAACTGAGTAACGGCTGCTGGTCTGGTAGGCCCCTACTGCCTATCTGACTATTGAGTTAGCGCCGGAGGCGCAGGGCTCAAAATAACCTAACCTGACATTTTCCTAACATACTTACGAATCTGACCTGTAATATTAAAGGTGCGACCAGAACTTTATATAAGAGGGAATCTGTGTCTGGTACCAATAAGACGAGCAACTTACTTACGACACCTAAACACATCCAGACACAGAAACTAAACCAAGAATGCAATATAAAAAAACTGAAACGAAAAAGAACCATAACAGATCTGTCATTAAACCATTTGTTCGGGGCTCGTTAACAAATACGGTTTAACTAACTAGCTTAAGTTTAATCACAGCTATTAAGTTTACAGCCGGATTTTTAATTGGTTGTTACAAGCGCTTGTAAAATCGAGAGTTTGGGGATGTTTTGTGGAACCGGCCCTTAATTGGGCTCCCTCATAATTATTAAGGTATATTCCTGATTCATTTATGTTGAACCTGGTCCAAGACAAAAAAACATTAACAAAGGCTATGACGAACTACATTTCGTAAGAATGATTTCATCTAGTTTTGTACGCAACGCTTAAAAACCTTTGTTTTTTCATATAATCTATTATAGGTTTACACTTGACCGTCATCTTGTCTTCTGTTAAGCCACGTTCTACGACGCCGATGGAGCGTGTTTTCTAATAAGAAACCGATTTATACTCAACTCGAAGACACATTGTAAGAATTGGAGAAAACTCACTCAGGCAAGCCAACCCACAGCCTTGACTATCTTATCACAAAAGTAGACACAAACTTCGTCGTTCCACTCTCTGGAGTTCGCTGGTGTCTTTGAAATATCAACCATGAAACGATGTCACTTTTTCGAGCTACGAGCATACCGATAGAAAAAAGGGCAAGGTGGTATTAGATTATGTAAATCAGTCGCATACTCTCCGAAGTGTATCGGGATGTAAGGTATCGCCCAACACCTTATGAGGCTATCGCTAGATGGTTGGATCAAGGGCCAGTTGCACGCGGCGGTCATCCTCGACACAGCGCGCATCGTCAGGAGGTTCCTCACTCTGCAGCCCTAACTACCTCTAGCTTGGGTCCTGTCCTGCTACCGACGGCGATCTAGGAAATATTTGTAAATATATGAATGATAACAGATCACTTAGTTCGTAGAAGCGCGATAGCTTTGAGCGATTTACAACTCAAACACGAGTGTTTTTTTATAAACCTTCGTATAATTGTGACGTTTACTGCCCTTAATAATTGGTTTACTAGCACCTTGTTATAGGAAGGGACTCGGGAGCCTCGTCGCCGAGGCTGCACTTACACCGAGATGTATCGGTTTCGTCGTCTGAGATACGCTCTGTGGCAATTCCTTGTCAAATTGATTTTTTGAAGTGAAATCTTCTTTTAGCGCTCCACACAAGATTTTTCAAAGATTGTTGAAATTTGTTCAATAACACTATTTCTTTTAAAAACAGGGTAATATCTACATAACCATAAACGCAAAGATATTTCGACAAATGTACACTGGTACTCACACTACCAACCTGTGTTGTGGGTACCAGGCATAACGATTACACAACAACTTTTTTAACTTATGTTTTACACACGTAGTTCCCTTTTTTTCGATGTCCTATGTATTGTTGCAGACTACGAGTATGTTCTGGTTTCTGAATTTCAAGATCCGTTCAGATAATCCGATGTGATTTAGCAACAAACATCCAAACTTTACTTTAGTAGCATAAATCTTCTGTGCGTGCGTTTGTAACTAAGCTAAAGAAAAAGTTCTAAACGGCCGGGCCAATTGAGATAAATTTAATTTGTGTCTTCAAATGAATTTGAGAATGGCTTAGATTAGACTAGTGTATAACACAATATTTTAGTTTAAAATTTTATTTTTATATTATTCGGTGTCGGTGTAAATTCGGCCTAAGAGTGAATAAGTAGTCAACATCGGTCAATTAAGTATCTACAGTTTAGTGCATTGTAAAATATCGACTACCAGGAACTTGGTAAACACCTGTAAATGAATAACTAGGTTGGGTAGTACAGGGGATGTTAGTTTTTAAAACAAGAATTTCATTTTACTTAACTGACTTTTTTACTTATTAAACTTAACTGACCTGTAAACCGTGGTTGCAGGTTGCGCAGGACCGTTCGTTGAGGAAATCTAGGGGGGAGGCCTATGTTCAGCAGTGGACGTCTTGCGGCTGATGATACCTAGGTTGGGTAGTACAGGTTGTTAGTTTTTAAAACAAGAATTTCATTTTACTTAACTGACTTTTATTTGTAATTATACTTATTTTGGTGCGTTAATGCCCAGCCCCACGAGGCTAGTTTTTGAAACTAGAATAGCATGCTAGCGTTAGCAAGCTAGGACTTCTAGCTTCATGTAGACCTGTAGACAACGCTAGTTTTTAACCCCCGACCAAAAAAAGGGGTGTTATAAGTTTGACGTCGATGTCTGTCTGTCTGTCTGTGCGTCTGTCTGTGGCACCGTAGAGCTCAAACGGATGGGTCAAACGATCAAACGCGTTTTTTTTTTTAAAGTTATTTACCGTGCGGGTGTTCTTAGCTATGTTTGGTTAATATCGATTCAAAATGGCCGCCTCCACAAAATGGCGGATAAAATATTTCTTCACAACCTACCTCAATATGGGTATCACATGAAAGAGCTTAACTAGTAGAGTACTATACGCTGTAACAAATATCAAATCCAAGATGGCCGCCACCACAAAATGGCGAATTATATTATTTTTTTCACTACTACCTCAATATGTGTATCAAACGAAAGGGCTTAATTAGTAAAATACTTTGCACTATGACAAATTTTAAATCCAAGATGGCCGATACCACAAAATGGCGAATTACATATCTTTTTTCACAACTCCCTTAATATGGGTATCAAATGAAAGGGCTTGACTAGTAGAATGTTGTACAGATAACAAATCTTAGGTAGTCGGGGGTTAGTCAAAATTTTTAATTTTTTTCTTGTGTCTACACGAAATTAGAAGTACTCGTAGCGTCACAAGGAATCTTCGGGTAAGCTTGGGACCATGGCCATGCTTAAGGCCACGTCTGCCGGTTTCGCGTTCCGGCTTCCGTAGTTTCCAAAGTAAGCTATCAAATTCTGAGTTTATAAGTTTCACTTCTATTGGCAGTTCTTATGACTGTAATTTTTTTTATAATCTATTATTATAAGTTGACACTTGACTGCCAGCTCACCTGATCCAAATCGATGGTATAGCACCCTAATTCCTTGATTATTCCGACGGTTGTTATCTAGATATCACTGAGGAACAACTTAACAAACTTGAGCGTCTTCAAAATTTCTGCATAAGGTTCATAATTCGCTTGCGCAAATATGACCACATATCTGAATGTCGCGCAAAGCTCAAGTGGCTCCCAATTCGTCTCCGCAGAAATGCACACATCCTATCACTTCTTTATAACGTATTGTACAATCCAACCTTCCCGTCTTATCTTAAGGAACGTTTCAACTTCTGTCATGAAACTTCACGTCCACGCTCTCTGAGAGCGGCTGTAGCACTCAACCTCACTGCACCATCACACAAGACATCTTTCTATGGAAACTCTTTTACCGTCATGGCAGTCCGTTTATGGAATGTTTTGCCGGCCTCTTTAAGACAATCGCAGTCCTTGAGCATTTTTAAAGGAAGATTAAAAGATTTTTATTTATCGCAGTGCAAAACTGTTGACACCAGCAAATTGTAGATAGTAGCACTGTTCGTATCGCATCTGCTGATTGAAGCTGTAATCCGCTGATTACATTCTTGATTTTTTGTTTATCATTTTGTTGGTAAGTGTTAATTATGTTTAGTATTTATCAGTTAAATTTTAGTCTCATGCTTATAGGTTAATATTTATTATTTTATATAGTTATAGATATGTAGTAGTATTATTAAATTAATGTTGCTTCCCCCGCCTACGAGTATATGTGGGCTATTTTCCTTTTTGCTATTTGCCTGGAAGATATTGCTCTTAGCAATAAGGCCGCCACTTGTGGCACTAGTTCATAAGTGTTTATTTGAAATATTTTAAATTGTTTGTGTCGCAATAAAGAGTTTCTATCTAACTATCTAATTTTTAAAAAATACGACTTAGAGTGTCTTCTGGTGAGAAAAGGCCTAGCTTTAGGAAATAAATTTAGTTGCTTATGTTCCATATTAAAAACACCCTATATATACCTACGTATATCATAAAACTTCAAAATCAATAAATCCAAATTTGTGACTACAGCCGAATCCTTCGTATGGCAACACGTTAATTACCTATTAAACATTAAACGAGTATTATTGCCATATAATAAACTATGGATTGCGGTAATTAAAGATAATTACGTTGATACTGGCAATATTTATTGTAAATAAATCATGACATATTATGCAGTAAACGAGTAGTTGATTAAGTGGTTCGGGTTTTATTGACAAATTAAAAAACATCAAACAACTACAATTCCTTTTATTCCAAGAGCTGGTACCAAATTTTGTGTTGGTATTGTAGGCTAGCTCAAAACTGGTCACATAGGTACTTATCCTATCATACCCCAACCTGGAGGCGTAGACCTGGCTGGTGAGAAGCGGGGCATAATGAATCCCTTAATTTAGATCAAATGGCAGGTAGAAAGCCCCACCAAAATGATCTGTCTTTTTGAGAATCCCTATTTTTTTTCAGTTAGTTATAAATAATATAATAAAAATTTCAAAATTGCCTAAAATACGATTCTTTTTGTTTTTTTGCAAAACATTTTTACACGCGTCTGGCAATGTTAAAACCTCGAATAAATCGTATGTTTTTATACATTTGCAGTCGGAGGTTCCATTATATCCAGCCCTTCCATATTTATTCTAATACAGATGTACATATATTTGTGTGATACTGGTTATGATTTACTGGCCACTGGCTTATGATAGGAAAGCGTCATGCGAAAACTGACATAGTCCCAGAATCTTTCGAAGTAGGTAAGTTTTTTATTAAAAACATATTAAACTCGTATAACGTTTGACAGTTTTCTGTACGATAATTATTATAATACAGTGAAGTGGTAATTTCAAACTTTGGAAATGTATACAATTTGTATGTTATTTCTTTTGTTTTAATTTCAAATGACGTGCAAATTGTACATTTATGAATAAAGTATTTTGACTTGAATTATGGCCTCAACTTTCTCCTTGACAGAGAAGGTTCCGAGTCCCAGCAGTGGGAACATTCAGTGGGCTCATGCTGCCTGTTCATAAAACATTAAATAATATCTAATAGGAAAGCAGATGCGAGCGGGCTGCAGCTAAAACATCATAAAATTAATTAACACGGCGCTACCCAGCCGCGGGCAAGCCGCCATATTTATAACATTTAATTACCTCTCGGACACCTCCATTTTGTTTCCTGTATGTATACGTTACCTATCTATACTTTGGACAATCCAAAGAGTTTACTTAGACTACGTGTAGAATTGGCACAAACGCTTTACACTGAAAGCACGGGTAGCCTCTTTCTTGCCTTGTCGCTCTTGTGGAAGTGTCATACGTTTGTCGCGGCGCATCACTCTGTTGCCATAGAAAGTACACACGTCATCTGCTTACGATTGACACAAAAGAACCGTGCGGAAAATCTAACTCTATGCGTAGTATATGTAAACTCTTTGGGACAATCTATCAGATTTGGTTTCGAGAGAAAGGGCAATATTTCGAAAAAAAAAACAGGGCGACATACTTATAATATTTCTATTTGTTTTTAAATTACACTAGCAGGGCCCCGCGGCTTTACCCGCGTAGTTTCCATTCTCGTTATGTTCCCGGGATGTAAAGTAGCCTTTGTATTCTTATTATACCATAATCTAACTGTATTTCAGATTACAGCCCGATCTGTTCATACATTACGACGTGATTGAGCAAGTGATTTATAATATTAGTAGGAAGTAGGATGGTAGGATTTAAAATATTATCGGTACTAACTATAATATAATTTTCTTCAAAAAAAAACAGAATCAGACTTCAATTTAAAAACAAACTAAAGCTATATAAAGTAGATTTCACAAAAATGTGAAATTTGGTCCGTTAAATTTCATATTTTTTGTGAATAGGTACTACCTATAACTTCGTCAAGATAAGCAAATTTTAATTTTTCAAAAACCACCACATAGCTGTGTGGTGTTTTTCGAAATGTCAATCAAATTTAAATGGGACCCTACGAACCTACGATCTATCAAACAAAATATAACCATCAAAGTTGAAACCACCAATTGTGTGGTGGAGCTATCGTCTAACATAGATAGTTAGTTTGGCGGGGCCTTTTCCGCACTTAGCCTCTCAATTGGGCCATCATAAAATACATATAAAAAAGGCAGTAGGAACTGCCGATAGAAGTGAAAACCTATAACTCAGAATTTGAAAGCTTACTTTGGAAACTAGCGGATGAAACCAGAAGGGGTGGCCATGAGCAATGAGCATGGTCATCTAGAAATGCCTCAGCATTTTGAGATGGCCGATGGCCAATGGTAATTGTCCCGAGCTTACCCAAAGATTTCTTATCATTCCCAAGCATGACGTTAGAATTCAGTTCAAAGCCCACGAAAAGAAGTTTCACTTTAAAAAAAACTTACATTCGATTTGAGAACCTCTTTTTTGTCATTAAAAACAGATTTTAGTAAAGTGACGTTTTTTCAAGCTACGAGTAATGTAATTTCGTACTCTCGTTCCGAAAACTCTGTCGAGAGTAGCTCGCCCATACGAGCTTAATACATCATTATGTACATTCCACACACCCAAGTGTACTCCCAATATTGACGGGAACCAAACCCGCGGCAGCTTCCGGTCCCCTGTTTGCAGATCTATCAATTTGTGATCAAGCGCACCGAAAGCGGCTCAGCCTGCTGATGTTATTCTATGACTTCCCAGGCGCGGGCAAATATTAAACAGTTTAGTGTGAGGTAGTCGGCTGTTTTCTTTTTTGGGAGTCAACAGGCATATCTGATCCTGAAATTAAATTAAATCTCTATATTTAAAAACGTTATGTTGGTTGGTACGCTTCAAAAACACAAAAAGTTCTGCACCGATCGAGCTGAAATTTTAGAATGATATATAATCCGCATCAAGAATTGTTTTTATCTAATTTTTGTGTCACAATGTGTCACAGAGAAGCGTGGCAGGGTACAGCTAGTTATTTGATAAAATGACAGTATTTAAATAGAATAAAATATGCACCAACTTTAACTTTGATATATTTTTGTTTAACTTACTTTATGATAATTCAAAGCTGGATGAGCAAGTCCATTTTAAAAGTACGAAATTATTAAAAAATGGATTTACCATTGGATGACCCATTCAATTTCAAGTTACTTTTGATATGAAACCAGTTTCCTAAACACATTATTTAGTAGCTAACATACAAACTTTACGAGCGACGCATAGAAAATACCAGAAAGTGACGTCACACTTTAGTAGTATTTTTGTATGAAGCGGATTTAGGAAAGTCCAAAATTGTGTTTTTAAAATCGTGATATCACGGAAAGTTTTTAAGATAACAAAGAAATTATTTCATCTATGTTTCAGTTATTGGGTAACCTTCTGATGGCACATTAAATAAAAAATGAGTCGTCATGCCTATTGTACAATGGTAAGCGTTTGAATTCAACAACTTTTAAACTATTTCAAAGGAGGAGATTCTCAATTCGTTTTTTTTGTATGGTACGTACTTATGCTAGATTTCGAAAAAATATATTTAAAATATTTTGATTTATCAAATTATTAAAAAGCAACTAAGATCCAGACCATCAAACTTCTGGTGTAGAGGAGTGTGACGTCAAGTCTACACACAATGTTTACATAGATATGACGTCAGACGAAACTTCTAAGCACTATATCTTCGTCAGTTTTTGTTTTTGAAACAAAAGAAAAAATATTTTCTTTCATTTTGGTGAGTATGCGCCTGAGTACCTATGATGTGAGACTGCTCGTGCTTCGAAAAGGCAGCATCGTTTCCTAGTTGACATTCCAAACACTCGACATAGGTTTGACTTTACTTTCGTATCCATTAAGCACCTTTAAACTGTAGAATACGTTGTCTGGGTGGGTATTTCTTGATATTATCTGTCCGTCTTCAAAACCAAAGCATAATACCATAAAAAAAAATGTTATTTTAAATTTTCAGTATCAATATCCTAAAATGACTGCCATTTTGTTACAAGACAATTTTTTTACACATTTTTGTTATTAACACTAGGTTCGAGCTTGACCGCCACATAACCGGTCGCGAAGATGCGGGCTAAAAAAAATACACAACAATAAACCTTTTCCGCAGTGATGCAAAGAAATCTCCTTACTTATCATTGAAAGAAATTATTGTTTCATGTCTGGTTTCATACACTGTCACTTCGTTTCCGTCAAACGCATTTTTGCGTGTTATGTAATATATGCAGTATGAGAACTTAACCAGTTTTCACATTTTTAGGGTTCCGTAGCCAAGTGGCAAAATACGGGACTTTTATAGATTCGTCATGTCTATCTGTCTGTCCGGCCGTATGTCACAGCCACTCTAAAATGTGTGTCCCCCTCCCTTGTAACTTGTAAAATAAGAGAATGACAAAACTAAAAAAATATATGATGTACATTACCATTAAACTTTCAACGACAATTGGTTTGAATGAGAAACTAGTAAGTAGTTTTATTTTAATACGTCATAAATTCACTATTGTTAAAACACTGATTAAACTAACAACGAACTACAAGTACTTTTTTACTATGTCACTTGCTGCTACGGAAGCCTTCATGGGCGAGTCCGACTCGCACTTGACCACTTTTTTTCTATCAGACAGTTCGTAGATCGAAAACGTGATATCGTTCCATGGTTGAAGTTCCAAAGACTAGAAAGAAGAGGTTTGGCTCTGTTTTTTTGATAAGAACGTTTAGACTTTGGTATGCATTGCCTGAGTGGGTTTTTCCCGGTGGTCACAATCTTAAAGTTTTCAAATCGGAATCGATTTCTTCTAGGTAAACACGCTCCACCGAGGGCCACGGCGTCGTCGCTTAACATCAGGTGAGATAGCGGTCAAATGTAAACAATAAACATATAAAAGTATAAAAAAATGGTTTCTTAAATAAATTTCCAACATGCATATTCTTTTTTACTTTTTTAGAGAGAGTTTTATGGCAACTGCCGTTCAACGTTCTGTTCTGTCTGCTCAACTTTAGAGTTGGTTAACTTAAGTTAGTTAGAGTGAGTGACGAGACGAGCAGGACATGTGCCTGATGGTAAGCAACATGCCTGCCACATAGTGCACAGTGACACGCTGCTATTGGAACATGAAGAGCCCAAATCATTACCTAGCACTGCACTGCGCTCGTCACCCAGAGATCTAGGATGTTATATCTCTAAGCCCTGTAATTTGTCTGGAAACATTGCCCTTCAAACCGGAACACAGTAATGTTTTCACATTACTGCTTGGCGGTAGAATAACTGGCAAAGGTGTGGTACTTCCCCAGGTGGACTCTGCTAGGAGTCCTGCACTTTAGTTTCACTCTACACTACGCGTACCTAAGCCAGCAAAACTGAGTTACTGTATTGCGAAATATAAAACGGCCATCATGTTGACGGCCATACGGACCGACAGGGCGTGAAATTAATTACATAGTTATTGGCCACTGAACCTCTCACTGCAGAATCATACGCGGAGTTTTATTGCTCGTCAACCTCGGGAGAAGATAAAATAATATTAATTTTATAAGGTATAGACTAACTCTCTCCTTGCGAGAGAATGCCCGTGTCCCAGCAGTGGGACCATTTAATGGGCTGTTGATGATGAAGGTATAGACTTTATTTCACTATAGTGCATGATCATCATCATCATCAGCCTATCTTAGTTCACTGCTGGACTCTCCCATGGCTCGCCACTCAGCCCTATCCTCATAATGCATGATAATAGTTTAGATTAGTAGGGCCTTGCTTGACCTAAAGTTCGGTAGGTTAGTTATAGGCCACCTGAGACGGACAGACATTAATTTCTTTTTATTTATTCCCTAATTCGCTAATTGAATCCGTACGTACAGGGTACAGGTAGATTATAATCTGGAAAAGCACGTAGGCTACGTATCCCGGCAGGATAACGGAAACTACGCGAGTAACACCGTGGGGCGCCACTAGTTATCCAAAACAAATGAAATTAATGAATAATAAAGGAGAATCAGCTAATCATAGTAATACGAAACATTAATAGCAGACAAAATTACGCTAACTCTGTCAAAGAATGTGTTCCAAAATTGCAAGTCTAAATTGATTTTAAAAGTAGCTACACCGCTCCATTCAAACATTTCACACGTATCTTCATCACCGAAGGCTGTCGCCAAAAACACCAAAACATTAGGAACAGTTACACGAAATAAACCAAAACCTTCCCGGGAATTCCATCACCTCAGAGTCCGGGGTCCGGAGACAATGGGAGCGTTTCCATTGAAACACGGCAACGACGTTATTGACGATGCAACTGTGGATTATTTTTAACTTTTATAGGTCTACGCTTAACCACTATCTCGTCTGATGTTAAGCGACGATGCGATCTACGATGGAGCGTGTTTACCTAGAAGAAACCGATTCACTCTCGATTTGAAGACACCAAGATTTTAATCATTGGGGAAAACCCACTCAGTCAACGCATTCCACAGCCTAGAAGTGATTATTAATAAGGTAAAGTCGAACCTTTTAGTCCGATATTTTCCAAACACCGCAGAACTTGATAGTGGTGCTAACACTGTGGCGTTTGAGATTAATTTACAAAATATTATATTACTAGATGTCTGCCCCGGCTTCGCCCGTGGTACATTATGTAGCACTCATCGGGATCCCGTACATATCCAACGGTAAAAGAATGACTGAAATCGGTTCAGACATTCCTGAGAATATCGCTTTCAAACAAAAGAAAACCTCTTCAGCTACCTGCTACGCCACCTGTCGGAAATTGGTCGTACCAATTCAGATTTAGAAACAAAGATTAGCAAAGGTTCTTCAACTTCAACTTTTTCTTTTGGCTTCGATTCGGTGATGTCACCGTTGACATGACGACGATGAAATGACGTTTAGCTGTCGTTTACATTTTAAGTCAGGTTACACGGGAACGCGGTCGAACGGGATATTCGTCGTTTTTTGACGTCCCACGGGAACGTGATAAAAATTCTATGTCCTTATTGTTAAAAGTTCCTTAAAAATTCTATGTATTCTATTCTATGTCCTTTTCCTGGTCTTAAGCTACCTTCTCACAAATTTTCAGCCAAATCGGTTCAGCCGTTCTTGAGTTATAAATGGTGTAACTAACACGACTTTCTTTTATATATATAGATAGTGGATTTTATTTATTTTTTATTGATGTAATTTAATTTATTCAATTCTTGAATTCGATTATTACTTTGGTCATGTAACTTATCTATATTAATAATTTCGTCAAAGGGTACGGTAGACTTGATCGAAATCTTATATGTATAACAAACCATAAAAAATATTAATTTTGAGTCTGTCGACTCAATATCACACACATCGACATATATCCACAAAATTTGGATTATAGAGAATTTCGTTAGATTCTGATGGCACTGACAAACAAACCGCTGTCGCCATCTTTGGTGTGAAGCACGTTTCGTTCCATCAATCAACACATAGCGTGCGTCCGTCGCGCCAAAAAAGTATCCATCACAAAAAACTGTGACTTATGTGACTATTAAAACGAAACGTCTTGCCGCCGGACCGGAGTTTTATTAGTAGGTACTTATATTTAGTATCAGCATTGCATCCGTGCGAAGCCAGGGCGGGTCGCTAGTTAAAAGAATAAAAGACTGAATGAAGTATTAACCTGAAAACAATGTTTACTACAGTGTTGTAGAGTGTTGGTTTTTCGAGACGGTTTGTACAGGTATTGTTTTTAAACCTTCGCCATTTGAACACATACCTAATGTTTATATAGTACCTATGGTTGCAACGCTGCCGAAACGTCGATGTATGATTTAAAAAACTATATAAGTATTATATCAGCTATCTGGCTGCCATCACACAAGCTTTGCTTAGTTTGGGGTCAGATGGTGTTGTGTGTGAATTGTCCACCAATATTTATTTATTTTAGTATGAAAACTAACGTGGTTATTACACATTTTACATAAATACACGGGTAACTCACGTATAATGTAGTCAGTCCAGTCCGACTCAAGTTTCAGTGCTAAACGAGCTGCGAACCCGCGCGCGCACTCTCCTTGAAAAAGATCGCCGGACGCGATCGAAACTTGAGTCGGACTGGACTGACTACATTATACGTGAGTTGCCCGTGTGTATTTATGTAAAATTTATTTATTTATTATTATTTAAGGTTGATTAAGTTGACGTTGACGTAAGATTGATTATGGAGTTCTCAATGTAAACATTTAAGATTTTATTGTAATTACCCATTTTCGCAAATAAAGAAATTTATTTATATTTATTTATTTTAAACAACGAATGATTCGTGATTTAGCCCCGTAGGTACTATTTACACATTATTTTATTTTGTTATTTGTGGTGCTAGTTCATAAGTGTTCTACTGTAATATTTCTGTTTTTATGTCACAGTAAAGAGTTATATATCTATCTATCTATATATTATGGTTTGTACACGTATCGTAAAAATTTACTATGTTCATTTTTCCTTACTGCGCCAAAGGAAGTATAACTTCAAAAAATAATCACATACCTAAACATGCAAGCAGGCTCAATTGTAGACCGCATTGTCGTTTAACATCAAGCGAGATGGCGGTCAAGTGTAGGTACACCCTTAAAAGCTTTATAAAAACGTAGACGATATGTGGCTGCCGTTGCAGTGCCCACAACGTGAACACGCCCAAAGTGATTTAAAAGTGTAACGACGACAGACAGAGTGACTCCAGAGTGACGGAGACGGACGGCCGACAGCGCGGTGACCGCGAGGGTTAGGGCAAAAACACGCCAAATGTGACGAAAAAGTATTAATGCGGTTGTTTGCGCTGTTGCTACAGAAGCGACGCTGCGTCCATAATACAGGAGAATTACTCAAACATGCGTGTAACACATTTTTTTACCAACCTCTTTTGTAAAAAATTTGGTTTCGCGTCACCAACATGCTAACGACGTAGCGTTGGAGCGGCGGCGGAGCAGCGAAAAGACGTGCGTTAGATGCTTTATGGACGAGTAAAATATTTTTTACTCTTTTTAATAAAAAGTGACGAGACGAGCAGGACATGTGCCTGATGGTAAGCAACATGCCTGCGACATAACAGCACAGTGACACGCAGCTATTGGAACATGAAGAGTCCAAATCATTACCTAGCACTGCACTGCGCTCGTCACCCAGAGATCTAAGATGTTATACCTCTAAGCCCTGTAATTTGTATGGAAACATTGCTTCAAACCGGAACACAGTAATGTTTCCACATAGTGATGTGGAAACATTACTGTGTTTCGGCTGGAGGTAGAATAACTGGCAAAGGTGTGGCACTTCCCCAGGCGGACTATGCCAAGAGTCTTACCACTACATCTTCGGTGAACAATATGCGTAATAGCAGTGTAGCTGTATATTGTATACCTGTACAGATGAAATATTGTGTGATATTAGAGCTACTTAGTACTTAAATAATAGTTTATAAGTGTTCGTTTCTAGCGGCAGTCCCAATGACGCCGATTTATTTTGTAAAGAACCTTTACTGGTGGCCCCAAATGGCATCCACTGCCCAACGAAGAACGCAAGACCGTACTAGACTAAGCTTACTAACTGTACTTAGTTAATGTACTCCTTACCTTAGGTATACCTACGTGGAGCACACCCGAAAGCATTCATAAAGCATACTCGAAGCACGCATGACCTAACATTGTCATCACCCCTAGCTTCAACGGGAGTAAAACTGCGAGGCGCTACTAGTCCTACTAGCTAATATTATAATCGTCAGTTTGGATGACTTGCTCAATCACGTTGAACGAATCGGGTAGAAATTTGAAACATAGTTAGATTATGAATCGAAAAAAAACGTAGCTCGAAAAAGCGACATCGTTTCATGGTTGATGTTCCAAAGACACGAACGAAAAGATTGGACTCTACTTTTGTGATAAGAACGTCTAGGCTGTGGAATACGTTGCCTGAGAGGGTTTTTCCCGATAGTTACAATCTTTGTGTCTTCAAATCGAGAGTGAATCGGTTTCTTCTAGGTAAACGCGCTTCATCGTAGACCGCACCATCGTTTAACATCAGGCGAGATGGCGGTCAAGTGTAAACCTATAAAAGTTAAAAAAATGAATTAATATGAATATGGATTATAGTCCGGAAATACACCCAGGATACGTTAATAACATGAAAATAGCGAGATCGGTGAAAAAACGCGGGTAAAGCCGCAGGGCAAAGCACTGCTAGTAATAATATAAATGTGAAAGTTTGTTTCACAATTGCAAAAAAAGAAATACCAGGAGACACGTGACAGCGTACAGGGCTTCGGTCCGGGACCGGAGCATTCCGCGCTCCCCAATTAAGATCCTGTTAGATTGTCCGCACTTTTTTGTTACAGACATACCTTGGAGGCACGGGCGTGTATAAATTCAATTGTATGTTGTTTGTTTGTCCTTGTGGCACAATCGGTTGTGAATCTGCTCACAGAGCCGTCGGTTGTGGGTTCGGTTTCCGCGAAGGTCAAACCTGGTACTATTTAATACAAATATCTTTTGTTTGTTTATAGGTGTGTCTATATATCCAATCCGGAGCCCCGGGGTTCAAATTCCGCTGTCTTTTCGAAGTTATGTGCGTTATTCCGCTAACATGAAACGGTGAAGGAAAACATCGTGTTGAGTATGCCTATATTACGTGGAGCTACGTGTAGTGAAACAGCTGGCTAGAAGTACACTGATTTATTCATTTTTTTTTTACTTTTATAGGTTTACACTTGACCGCCATCTCGCCTGATGTTAAGCGACGATGCGGTCTACGATGGAGCGTGTTTACCTAGAAGAAACCGATTCACTCTCGATTTGAAGACACAAAGATTGTAACCATCGGGGAAACCCACTCAGGCAACGTATTCCACAGCCTAGACGTTCTTATCACAAAATTAGAGTTAAATCTCTTTGTTCGTGTCTTTGGAACATCAACCATGAAACAATGTCGCTTTTTCGAGCTTTCTAAATAGAAATAAGATATGTTTGCTTTAGCAAACATCGTGAGGAACCTAACATGTACCTAAAATCTTTCGAGGTCATGGGTCATACACCAATCCAAATTGAGCCAGCGTGGTGGATTATGGCCTTATCTCTTTTCTTGCAACAGAAAATCCCGAGTCCCGCATTGCAAACATGAAACCCCCAAATCCCCGCAGCGCGAACATTTAGTAGGCCCTTTGTAACATGCTAAGTAAATCACGCATAAGTATTAACATTCATCGTGGTAATGCTGCCAGCACGCTGGATACACTTTAACGTGGTAGTGGACTTTTTCATTTTGATTATTCTCAGAAATTCACTCATCTAAAGATATTTGAGGAGGTAAATTAAAAAAATTCGTCTTATCTAATCAGAAAAGTTACTTAATTTATCTCTGAACAAAATTCACGAGAACCTTAAAATGTTCAAAGCAAATAAATTACCTTAACAGAACTAAATAACGCAAACTAATTAACAAGCAAAAACAGAACCAGCAATTTGTATGGATCGTAACTCGCACACATAACGAATACTCACACAGAAATGCATAATTCATGCAAATCTCCGAACCGGACTGACTGAGTTACCATCGGTCAAATCTTGGTACTCATATTGTTAAACAGTAGTATGATGTGGTAGGTTTAGCTAAGGTGATTGATATACTTCAACAATCCAACTATTATTATAAATAGAAGAATTTCAATGTTTATTCCTCTATCATGACATCGAAAAAATAAATATTCCACCCATCAGAGACGTAGACAAAATATGATGAAGGTATTAAATAATCACTTTAGTTTTAATAATAAAAATATTGTTTTAAGCCTTTCCGGTAATTCGGTATATTAGATAATAGATAATTTCTGTATAATATATAATTAGATAACCCAATTCATTTATTTTATTTATGGACAAAGTCAAATTTGTTTTCTCTAAAATGGTAGCACATTTTTTCAATGTTTTTTTACCATTTTGCCTGATTTTGGGCGATGAGGCTTAAAAGCTTTATTCTATTCCAATCTATTAACCAAATTGAAGACACCTAAATTGTAACCATTGGAACGTCAACCATGAAACGATGTCACTTTTTCAAGCTACGAGCAGTTCTATAAAAAAGTTAAGGTGGTATTAAATCATGTAGATCAGATGCGCACTATACGAAGTGTATCCGATAAAAAACTGATAAGCTAGCAATTTTGCGGCTATATTCAAGACTGAAGTCTTTTTCTTTCTTTTCTCTCGATCGATTCTAAAGCTTCCAGCTGATACTTAGACGAACCATCCCAAAGGTGCGAATAGTACTCCATACAAGAGCGAGTCTGTGCTTGATGTAACATGCAATATGTCTGGCAAGACAATTTGTTGTAGTCTTAATATATAAATGAAAAAAATTTAATAATAGTCAGCTGATTAAAGTCTTCTTCTTTCTCATCTTCTATTCATTTCTATCATGGTTTTAATTTATGTCATCTGATTCTTCATCTTTGATTCATTTCTGGCTTCTATCTGGTTGTGATATGTAATACAAATATTATAAAGCTGAAGAGTTTGTTTGTTTGAACGCTAGGATCTCGGGAAGTACTGGTCCGAATTGAAAGATTCTTTTTCTATTGGATAGTCCATTTATCGAGGAAGGCTTTAGGTTATAGAAAATAACTCTACTATTAATTGAAGCGGAGCATGAAACAAGAATGTAACAAAATCGGGAAAAAAATATTCCCCTTTTGAGAGTTTTCGTACGTTTCGTGCTTTGACATGACACATGACAGCATGTGTCAAAGATTGCGTCATTGAATTTCAGTAATCTGTGCATTGAATATAAACCTTTGCTAATTTTTTTTTCTAAATCTGAGTTGGTACGACCAATTTCCGACAGGTGGCGTAGCAGATAGCTGAAGAGGTTTTTGTTTGAAATCGATATTCTCAGGAATGAGTGAACCGATTTCAGTCATTCTTTCACCGTTGGATATGTACGGGATCCCGATGAGTGCTATATAATATACCACGGGCGAAGCCGGGGCGGGCATCTAGTGTAATATATATGTGTGTGAGATAAATGCTGGGTGAGCACAATTTCGCTAACGTCTTGTGTTTCATCAGGATATTGTCTTGTGTTTTTTTGAGTTTGATCAGTATGTCCATCCAAGGTCTAAGGTTTTGCAGTAGTAGATCTTGCACATTTGAGAGCGCACCTATATTTAGCCAGCAAATTTAGCCTGCGATGATTTAGCCAACTTTAGCTCTTTCATCGGGATCAATTAGTCAATGTTATAAGAATAAATGTCAAAATAACGCTCAAAAGCTAGAGATGGTCAGTACCTAACTGGACGAATACACACACATCGAAACGTAGGAATTTATTGAAATTTACTTAACATTGCAAAGAACAGAACCTGCATTAATTTCAAAGTTTATCTTTTAAGAATACATTAGTACCGCCCTCAGTCACCACCAGCTAAGTTTAATCACTGTCTTTACGCACTCATACAAATCATACAAAACTGA
This sequence comes from Ectropis grisescens, assembly GCA_017562165.1. Lineage (NCBI taxonomy): Eukaryota > Metazoa > Arthropoda > Insecta > Lepidoptera > Geometridae > Ectropis > Ectropis grisescens. The sequence goes on along the minus strand of CM029792.1, from coordinate 2,684,296 downwards.
CTGGCTGGTGTAATTGGTGGTTAAGGGACACAATGAGCTGCAGGCTTCCCCAGGAGTCTACAGTTTTCAAACCTAATTTACGAGGCATTCAAATGCTTGCTTTGGTTACGGAGGTCGTGGGATCTTACTTTCCTGAGTCATTAACGACCGGACAACAAAACTTGCCTTAAGCGCTATTTTGTATCTTTCTACTGTATTACGAAACTTGCATGAGCTGATCAATTTGTGTTCCCACAACTGGCACTAGGAGCCTAGCAGTATATAACACTAGATGTCCGCCCCGGCTTCGCCCGTGGTACATTACATAGCACTCATCGGGATCCCGTACATGTCCAACGGCGAAAGAATAACTGAAATCGCTTCAGTAATTCCTGAGAATATCGCTTTCAAACAAAAAAACAACAACTACCTGCTACGCCACCTGTCGGAAATTGGTCGTACCAACTCAGACTTAGAAACAAATTTGATTAGCAAAGGTTTATGTTCAATGACGTAATCTTAGACACTTTCTGTCATGTAAAAGCACGGTAGGAAAACTCAAAAAGGAATATTTTCCCCCGTGTTTGTTAGTCTTGATTCATGCTCCGCTGCTATTGATAGTAGCGTTATATTCTATAGTCTATAGCGTTCCTCGATAAATAGACTATCCAAATATCCAATAGAAAAAGAATCTTTCAATTCGGACCAGTACTTGTCGAGATCCTAACGTTCTAACAAACAAACTCTTCAGCTTTTTTTTTTACAACACCATCTGACCCCAAACTAAGCAAAGCTTGTGTGATGGCAGCCAGATAGCTGATATAATACTTATATAGTTTTTTAAATACATACTTATTATACATAGAAACATCCAGACACAGTGCAAACATTTGAATTCATCACACAAATATTTGCACTGGGTGGGGATCGAACCCACGACCCTCGGCTTCGCAGGCAGAGCTACTACCAACTAAGCCACTAGGGCAGTCAATATTGGTATAGATTGGGTTTTTTTTTGGACATTAGTGTCGCTTTTGATTATGTGCATGTCACTATTTATAATATGCACGGATTGATCAAATCAAGAACTGGCGGCACCGTTTCACGATGGACATTTGTAATACTCAAACGAAGATGTTTGCTGCCACTTTCGTTACACAAATAGTGAGCTTTTTAAATAAAATGTAGATGTCTTCAAATCTATATTAATAATATCGTCAAGGGGTACGGTAGACTTGATCGAAACCTAATTGTAAGTAAGCTTATCGAAACGAATAACAAAACATAAAAAAAATATTGATTTTGAGTCGATAAGATATGTCCACAAAATTCGGATTATGGAGAATTTCGTTAAATCCTGATGGCACAGACAACAAACCGATGTCGCCATCTTTGGTGTGAAGCACGTTTCGTTCCTTCAATCAAAACATTGCGTGCGTCCGTCGCGCCAAAAAGTATCCATCACAAAAAGCTGTGACTTATGTGACTACGTAAAACGAAACGTCTTGCCGCCGGACCGGAATTTTATTAGTAGGTACTTATATTTAGTATCAGCATTGCACTCGTGCGAAGCCGGGGCGGGTCGCTAGTGTAAAATAAATTAGGTAGGTAGGTTTTAGGTAGGTTAATTCTCCTAAGTAAACGCTTCATTGTAGACTACATGTTTATTTAAAAAAACAGAACACTCGATCTGAAAACACCAAGATTGTAACCATCGGGAAAAAACCCACTCAGGCAACGCATTCCACATCCTACACGTTGTTATCACAAATGCAGAGTCAAGAGTCGAACCTCTTCTTGTTAGTCTTTTGGAACGGTAACCATGAAACGATGTCGCTTTTTCAAGTTAAAAACGGCCCGTTAGGAAAAAGAGTAAGGTGGTGGTAACTCTTCGAAATGTATCCGACAAATAACCGATAGGCTTGCAATTTTGCGGCAAAGTTCATGACTTTGAAGTTGGGTTAACGTCAGGCGAGATAGTGGTCAAGCATATCCCATCAATGAATAAAAAAATACCTATATCATTAAGATCAATTATCACCCAGTTTGTGGAGCTCATTTTACGTCAACACACGCAAATTACTGTGAGAGTGTGTGCGTGTTGTTTGTACGAGTTAGTGTTGCCAAGCGGTGATAAAGTGCACAGTTTTAAGGAAATTAAATTAAGTCAGTTTTATATACGTCACATTATCAGCTATCTGGCCGTCAGAGTACAAGCTTTGCTTAGTTTGGGGTCAGATGGTGTTGTGTGTGAATTGCCCACCAATATTTATTATTTCATAAGCGGCCCTCTCAATGTTCCAATCTCAGTGGTTTTGTAATATTAAGAGTCCATCCTTGGGGAAGTACCGCATTTTTGCTAGTTACCAATTCTACTGACAAGCACCTGCAAACCTCACTGAGTTTCAGTTTGAAGGGCAATGTTTCCAGAGGAATTACAGGCGTAAAAATAAATCATCTTATATCTTGGGGTGAGAGCACAGTGTAGTGATTTAACAATTTAACTCTTCATGTTCCAGTAGATGAGTGACACTGTATTGTTGCATGTCATCAGACACATGTCCTGCTCGTTCCATCACTCTGTACTGTAAAAAATCTAGTTTCGGGGTCTCTCACAGAGAGAGAGACAAGGTTGTAATGAAGTGTCATACTTTTGTCGCGGCACATTGTTGCCATAGAACGTATGCACGTCATCTGCTTACGATTGACACAAAGAAACCGTGCGGAAAATCTAACTCTGTACATAGTATATGTAAAGTCTTTGTACGTAATACATGCTGGCAAATTTAGTACTGGTCAGCGAATTATATTTCTGTCCTCGAAAAGGGTATTTCTCTTGTTTAGGTATAAGTCTCACTAACTTTTAACGTTGTATACGTAGAATTTAGCAAGGTCAAGTTATTTTAGAAAATACATATCTAATTTGTTGTTAATGACGCCATTTTTAGTTTGTAAAGTTTCAGCGTCAGGTGGCAGAACGTGTAAATGTTAAAAAAATTAACAGAATAGACAAGTAGGTACCAATCAAATATCAACGATAATAGTTATTTGTTATACAAGAGTGCAAAGTTGATTTTTAACCGCGTGCTCAATTTTGACGACCGAGCAAGCGAAGGATTCTAAAATTGAATCACGAGCGCAGCGAGTGATTCTAAATTAGAATCCTAAGCGTAGCAAGGGAATCAAAAGAGCACAAGGTAAAAAATCTTTGCACTCGAGTGCAACACGTAACTTTTCATTCCACCTCAGCGAGGAAATGACTAAATGCAATTTTTAAATGTTTTCGCGCTAAGCAAATTAAAAAAAAGTAAGTACACCAAGGAGGTCCCGAGTCTGAGTTTTTAACATATTAAAAAAATGTATGATGCATTCGGCACCAAGGAGGTAGAAATAAATAGTTTGCATTATGTTTTGAATTCAAAACCTCAGTACACACGATGTTCTAAATTCAAATTTACTTTAACCTCTAGAGGGTAAAAACAACTTTTGCGCCCTGATATCGAGGAGCAAAAGTACTCTTTCCGAGCTGGTGGGATGAAAAAGTTATTTTCCTAGCTGCTGGATCAAATGGCTGAACATCACTCAGGCCGCTAGAAAATGGTATTTTTTTAGTAAACAGGCTAGGCTGGTAATTGAACGGTTGATTAAGCTAGTTCGCTGTGACATGTACTACAAAAGTACGTCATACACAGGCTGGTTGTGTGAGTGTTGAAGTCAAATTGGCTTCCAAGTCGCCCCCAGCGCGCGCACAGCATAGGGTTGCGCGTACATCTAAAAATTGGAACTCAAAATGAAGATGCAGTGCTTTAAATTTTCTACTGACGTCACTTTATTGCACTCATTGATTTTTACGAAGCCGTGACGTCACAACTTGTGTGTCTCTAGGTTACAGAGTTTTTGTGGTCTTATAAGTGTGTAGAATATTTAGGCCCTGTTGAGTTACCATACAAAGCGTGATTAGTTTACAAGTGAGTAAAATTTTACAATTACACAACTACACAATAAAAAGTAAACAATTCACATAAATAACAAAAACAAACAGTGTGGTGGTTTTTGAAATGTGATCAAAAACAAAAATTTACTTTTATTCAGACAAATTAAATTAAATTTTAGGTTAGTAGGCGCCTTAATTTGAAATTTGATGGAGTGTTTGAATTTAGTTTCAAATAAAACATTTTTTTTTTCGAATAAAATACAACGCATATTATTTACTCCCATGTGTCTTTTAAAACTGGTATCTCTTCTCTGGCTTCACTTACCTTCACTAACAAGTAGGTAGCCCTAGTTACGGCCGGCGGCCACCAATATAACAATTTAACAGGAACATTTCAACAGCTATAAATTAAACGAGTTGACTGCCCTCTGGATTCCTCCGAGCCTCTACTCTCTTCTCTAGAGACACTTTTCACTCAATCGAGCTCGAGCGAAGAGGTTTGACTCTACTTTTGTGATAAAAACGTCTAGGATGTAGAATGCGTTGCCTGGGTGGATTTTCCCCGGTGTTTAGGATCGTGGTATCTTCAAATCGAGAGTAATTATGGGTCTTTTCTAGGTAAGCACCCTACATCGTTGGCCGCATCGTCACTTTACATGAAGACAAATGACGGTCAAAAAGTAAATCTATCAATGTAAAAAAGGACATGAAGTAAACTTTTAAGTTACTTAAACTATTAATTAACAAAATGGGGAATAACAAATTATCGGGAAGCTAAGCCTATTTTCAAACGATCACATTAACTCAATTAATAATTAGCCGTTTGTTTACAAATGAAATAAAAAATGTGTTCAAAAATATTTTTATAGATGGTGATGATGATGCTGTATATGATATACTACAATCTTGGGGTCTTCAAGTCAAGATTGAATCGGTTTCTTCTAGATAAGTGCGCTCCACCGTAAACTGGGTCGTCGCTTATATTCGAGCTACACGAAGCTAGTTTTTCAGGCTAAGATAGCCAGCTAGCAAGCATGATACGCAACGCGAGTTTTGTCTACACAAAGCTAGAGACTAGCTTTTTTTTTTTTTTTTTTTAAATAAATAGTGACGAGACGATCAGGACATGTGCCTGATGGTAAGCAACATGCCTGACACATAACAGCACAGTGACACGCAGCTATTGGAACATGAAGAATCCAAATCATTACCTAGCACTGCACTGCGCTCGTCACCCAGAGATCTAAGATCTTATATCTCTAAGCCCAGTAATTTCTCTGGAAACATTGCCCTTCAAACCGGAACACAGTAATGTTTGCACATTACTGCTTGGCGGTAGAATAACTGGCAAAGGTGTGGTACTTCCCCAGGCGGACTCTGCCAAGAGTCCTACCACTACTAAAAGAGTCCTACCACTACTAGCTAAGCTTGTTAGCTTACTAAGACTAGCTTGCTATCCTAGCCTCGTGTAGCTCGGGAATTAACGTCAGAGGAAATGCCAGCCAAGTGCAAACTTAACATTGTTCAAAATGAGACTTTGATATAAAATTTGTCAGATTTTCGCTCGCATAAATCTCTATACATCAAAATATTATGTTGGTTTGTGTACTCTTCACAAACTCAAAAAGTTCTGCACCGATAGAGCTGAAATTTTACAATGATATATAATTCGCATCAAGGATTGTTTTTATCTAATTTTCGCATCACAATGTGCTACAGCGAAGCGGGGCAGGGTACAGCTAGTATTAAATAAATATTTAGAATACAAAACTGTTCTCAAGAAAAGTTTGTCGGGTTGAGAATAAGGTCCCTAGCTACCACGCCCGCGGTCGTCAGAGCTATTACTCTGTATCATCATGTATATTTACATCGATCTGTCGATAATTTCAAATTGTTTAGTAAATAAAGTTTGTTGTTTGAAGAGAAACTCATATCTTAAACTTGTTAACAACGCACCAAACCAAAACTCACTTACATAGAGTTTCCTCTGCAGCATCAGCTGCCCATTAAATGTTCCCACGGTTGGGACTCGAGCCCTTCTCTTGCAAGGATAGAATCATGGTCTTTATCCACCACGCTGGCCCAGTGCGGGTTGGTGGATGACACATGACTTCCAAAGATTCTAGGTACATGTCGGTTTTTCCTTCCTTTCCTTCACCGTTTTAAGTTAGCGACTTTACGCACATGACTTCGAAAAGACAGTGGTGCTCGTAGTTTTGAACTCGGGGCTCCAGATCAGTTTTCCTGACTAGACCAAGCGTAAGTACTTAGTCTAAACTGAATTTTCATACCTGAATTTTCCATAAAATGAAGGAGATCAAGGTAATCTTTAAATATACTTTAATTCAAAAATTAATTATAAAAATCCTAATTTTATACAAAACCAATTATCACTCCACCTCCGAGCAAACAGTAAAAAAGCGTAAACTGCTAACGATACGAAAATAACTTACAATCTGCCCAAAGGCTCAATATTAGATCATTATTTTATGGGTCTCATATTTGGGCCGTTAAAGGCTATTATTTAGGCCAATACGGCCCAAATATGGTCCAATTATGGACCTTCTTGGAAAGCTGATGATTTGTAGCGTAGGTATTTTATCTCTAATAAGGTTTTGTTCTTTTATTTTTGGAGTTTAATTATTAAGGCTGACGGACGCCGCTCGTGAGAAATTGAGAATGATTTCACTAGCATATCTTACTGATACCGCTTAAATTAAAAATGTGAAAAGATGGATGTTTAGGTGTTTAGATGGTTAGATTTTTAAAGATAAACGTGGATATTTGAATGTTTCTTGATGGATTACTGAAATGCTGTAAGAATCCAGTACAATTGTAGTGATAGGCCTCTTTGCATAATCCGCCTGGGGAAGTACCATACCTTTCCCAGTCATTCTGCAGCAAAGCAGCAGTGTGCAAACGCTACTGTGTTCTAGTTTGAAGGGCAATGTTTCTAGAGTATACTAATACTAAAAGAAGAAACATGTAAAAAGGTAATCTATTAAGACACATTCCTAAGGGAATTCCAAAGGAATGTGTCCTTTTGTCCACTTTATTCCTGTGCTAGCCTGCTTCTAGGTCCATCCCGGCTTTGCTAGTGGTACCCACATAAAGTAAACGGGGTAAGATTTTTTTAATCGGTCTAATAGTTTCTGAGATTCGTCTTAGAAAAAACTTCTTCACCTTTACAGTATTAGTCTATATTATGAACAGTAAAAAGTTTCTATCTATCTTGTTGGCCCAGTGGCTTATTTGGTAGTAAATATGCCAACAAAACCAATGGTCGTGAGTTCGATTCCCACCCAGTACAAAAACAGATATTTGTGTAATGATTATAATGATTTGTTCCGTGCCTGGGTGTTTCTAAGTATGACGGGTATAATTACAATTAAATTATTTAGGTATTTTATCAGCTATCTATGCTCCTTATTTTGTAGTCGTAGGACTCCTAGCAGACTCCGCCTGGGGAAGTACCATACCTTTGCCAGTTATTCTACCGCCAAGCAGAAATGTGAAACATTACTGTGTTCCGGTAAAAAGGACAATGTTTCCAGAGAAATTACAGGGCTTAAAGATATAACATCTTAGATCTCTGGGTGATGAGCGCAGTGCAGTGCTAGGTAATGATTTGGACTCTTCATGTTCCAATAGCTGCGTGTCACTGTGATGTTATGTGGCAGGCAGGTTGCTTACTATCAGGCACATGTACTGCTCGTCTCGTCACTTCTTATTAAAAAAAAAGAAAAAGAAAATAGCTTTGCTTGGTTTGGGGCTAGATAGTATGTGATAGTAATTAATATATTTTGTTTTTTTTTTAAGTTTTTATTGTTATTTTGTTGTTCAAATTAAGTGTTTTTGTATTGTGTAATATGGTAAGATAAATGTGTACCGTTATTTATTTTATTGTATTTACCGTGAGTACAGTCGGCACCCGCGTTGTATGATTACCATGTCATTAGACACGAGTACAGTCAGGTACATGTCGTGACTGGGAGGATCCTAGAGCCCGATGGTAAATAGGGAAGGATAGAACTGACAGGATATCAAAATATAATCGACATAAACAAGTTGACAATAGGCATGACGCTTGATAATAAATAATAAATAAAATAAATATTGGTGGACAATTCACTCACAACACTATCTGACCCCAAACTAAGCAAAGCTTGTGTGATGGCAGCCAGATAGGTGATATAATACTTATATAGTTTTAAATACATACTTATTATACATAGAAACACCCAAACACAGTGCAAACATTTGAATTCATCACACAAATATTTGCACTGGGTGGGGATCGAACCCACGACCCTCGGCTTCGCAGGCAGAGCTACTACCAACTAAGCCACTAGGGCAGTCAGATCCTGTAATTATATTAAATCTATACTAATATTATAAAGATGAAGAGTTTGTTTGTTTGAACTCTATGATCTCGGGAAGTACTGGTCCGAATTGAAAGATTCTATTTCTATTAGATAGTCCATTTATCGAGGAAGGCTATAGACTCAAGAATAAAAGCATGAATCAAGCATGAAGCATGAATGTAACACAATCGGGAAAAAATATTGAGAGTTTTCGTACGTTTCGTGCTTTGACATGACACATGACAGAATGTGTCTTAGATTTCGTCATTGAATATAAGCCTTTGCAAATCAAATCTGTTTCTAAATCTGAGTTGGTACGTCCAATTTCCGACAGGTGGCGTAGCAGGTAGCTGAAGAGGTGTTTGGTTTGAAAGCGATATTCTCAGGAATTACTGAACCGATTTCAGTCATTCTTTCACCGTTGTATATGTACGGAATCCTGATGAGTGCTATATGATGTACCACGGGCGAAGCCGGGGCGGACATCTAGTTATTTAATTATTAATGTTTAAGTAGAATAAAATATATCCTAACTTAATTTTTTATATCTTTTTGTTTAACTTACTTTATGATCAATCATAGTTGGATGGGGAAGTCCATTTTGGATTGTCCATGTATTAACCATTGGATAACCCATCCAATTTAAAGTGACTTTTGTTATAAAACCAGTTTCCTAAACGTAATATTTAATATTATTAACAAACAAACTTTACGTGCGACGCACAGAAAACACCAGACAGTGATGTCACGCTTTAGTAGTGTTTTGTATGAAGCGTTTTTAGGAAAGTCCAAAATTGTGATTTTAAAATCGTGAGATCACGGGAAGTTTTTAAGATAACAAAGTAGTTCTTTCACCTATGTTTCTTATAGGGAAAATATTTTGGGATTGCGTCTCGGAGCTGCTAATATCGAACGTCACAGTGGTCGGTGGTGAAACAGAGAGGAGATGATTTAGGCAATAATAAAATCAAACTAAAGATATCTAGAGTTAGATTGATAATATTATTTACTCCTTCCTACCTATTTTACTTTCTTAGAATCCAAGAAATATGTTTAAAGTATAATAACCAGGATCAAGGATCCCGGAGTCTGTGGTCTGACCAAATCTCTATGTATAAAAATGTTATGTTTGGTTTATGTACGTTTCAAAAACTCAAAAAATTCTGCACCGATCGAGCTGAAATTTTACAATGATCTATAATCCGCATCAGGATTGTTTTTATCTAAGTTTTGGATCACAATGTGCTACAGCGAAGCGTGACAGGGTACAGCTAGTTTTTTAATAAAACTATGTACTCCGAATCGATTAATTACTCTTTATGAGGCACACAAGTTGGTTCGTCTGTGGAACAGTGATGCATAGGATGGATGGATGGATGACATAGGATGACCTTAACACCTTATCTTTTAGTGTTCACCTGTTTAATATAACCGTTCCATATTTTAACTATGCAAAAATTAGACAAATAATTGTAAGACTTACTTCATTTCTCAGTACCTACTTAAAAAGTTAAAATTGATATAATTTCTCAAATTATTCTTCTTATAGGAACACATACGAAAATTGTTCAAAGATCAAAATCGATACTTGCATCCCATCCCTAGAGCTCCATCGACAGTAGGGCGTGTCCGCCCAGAGTATAACGTATATCTCATACTTCCATTCATTCTAGATGGAGAGAGGGAGACACCGTCGTATTGCTTTAGTAATGTTTCAAGGTTTCAAAGAATTCACGATCAAATGTAAAAATAAATGGAGAAAGTTCTCAAAATCCATTCATCTCTGAACTTAAAACTCATAACTCTCAATTTTGTTTTGAATTTTAGTTAATACTTTTTTGTCTTTAAAGTATACTTCTATCAAATATTTAAGAACTAACTCTGGGTAGGTATTTAGAATTTTTAACTGAAATTTGTACAAAGCCACAAATTTATCTGATCCGTTGATAAAAACTGGAACGATGCCAATCAGAACTGCCAGTCGTGGAATGCGATAGTACTGACACTTTCCAACCGGTCTAATAAGTTTGAAATGCCGGATATGGCCGTGATGCCGTAGATAGTTTTTGAATTTGACCATATTTGTTCCAAAGTTTGTCTCACAGTCCCAAAGCAGTGATTACGCGCGGCATTAACAAATATTTAACAACACACGATACATGCGTGCGCAGAACTTGGTTGCCTTTTAATTTGCCAAAGATTGGCCCATGATTGGCCAATAAAAGTGTTCGCCCGTTCGTTATGGTTGCTCCTAATTACTTATTTATAATTGGTATTTGTTATTTTAATTTTAGCATGTAATTAAACTTTGGACCAGTTTTATGACGAGTATCTTTATGAAGTTGCTCATTCTTTTTATTAATTGTAATTATTACTGTAAAATTAATTTATTTCTTGATCTCGTATCAAAATTAATGACAGAAACTCGAATGCGTGAGTAATTCGATATTTTAAATTGTTGGTTTCCTCATTATAGATCGTTATAACGTTTGGTCAAAATACATAAAGTGATTAAAGCTTTTTTGTAACTCAATATACTCGAGAACAACAATAAGTATTCAATATTCGCTGCAATAATGAATAAAGTTTAAGGCGAGAAGTGATACAGAGGAAGCAATCACATAACAGATTCATATTAACTGGTTATCAAATAAAAATCTTATTAATAAACTCGAAATCCATAAAACAGTTTCGACAAAACCCTGTCCAATACAAAATAAAGGCACATATAATTGGCCTCGAACAAATTCCCATTGATATTCGTGATGGGAAAAAAGTACAAAATGATTGTCGATGAGATGTATACGGAGTCGATATTCGCTCCGCAGGACGATTTTGCCAACAACAAACTGTTTATACATCAACTCTATCGTGGAGACATAAGACACAATATCGATTGATGGAAGAGAATAACAAACTTGGTGTATATATAATGGGCCACTTACGGGCAGCTCAAATTGTCGAGAATTGCAACGGGTTAAACAAGGTGTCAATTTGGCGGAGTTATGAAAGTTCGTTTCTTGGAACTATTTGTTTTAAAGTTTTGTAGTGTGCTGAGGAAGAGAAAAAGAGAAGTGAAGTCTGCAGCTCACGGCGTAGAGTTTACACTTTATGCGATCTCATCTGGGGGCGGTGTTTTATGTTATGCTTTATTGAAACTGATATCGATAGAATTGTGTAGTGTTGATTAAACAATAAATATTCTACAAATATGCAATATAATGCGAAAGTTTAAATGTTTGTTGCTCCATCACGTCGGAACGTCTGAACGGTTCGGGTTGAAATTTGGGGCACTCTTATAAAATAGCAAATTAGAATAACACGTTACGTTTTAACCCGAAAAAGTAATGGAAACGGAAACTGCGCGTATAAAACTATGAGACACTCCTAGTATTCTGAAATTTCGACGTAAGATTAAATTAAATCTATGACACACTATATATACGTAAAACCGACAAAGGTCATTATCATTATCTTTGTTATGACCAGATGGTTTCAAGCCCCTGTATACCATTCACTTCTCTTTTTTGTGCATCTTCCCTGTTTTCGTATATTTCCATAGCCAATGAAGGCTCAATGAAGTTAATAAGAAAAGTTTTACTTTAAAAGTTTAATATTACTAGGATGCAAAAGTTTGAGTGTTTTTTTTTTAGCTAAATCACTTTGTAAAAACTGAACGGAGCCGTTTTAAATTTGGAACTTAGATAATTTCCAGATTTAGTTAGTCTAAAATAGAATATGAGTGTCCCAAACATTTGAAGTTTCTTAAGTAAAATCCATGATAAAGTCAAGACCAGATGCTAATTATTAATACAGTTATTTTGCCTAAAAATAGCTACAAATCAATCTATATATCCACGGTTTAATGTTAACTTAAAAATTATCTTCACAAAACCTTTAACCTATTCTCATTATGTTTTACATGTCACAAGTATTGTAAAACAAATAAGTGCATAATATTTGAAAAAAAGAACACTTTTTGCAGTCGGGTAAAAGTGTTGTATAGAGGTTTTATACCCATTAGCAATCCTATCGATATCGATAAACAGTGAGTGGAGCTTTCCCTCCCTACAGGCTATCAGAGATTTATATCATGTCATTATGTATAAAATATTTCTTTTAAACGTATAATTAGAAGTTATTAATATTATAAATAATATGCCGTGGCCGCCTTCAGGTCGCGACGATGTTTGGAATAGGTTTATGTGGTTTCTTGTAGGTGTTTAACTAATACAGAGTATTAGTGATGTGACGCATGGGTGTTACGTTCTCGATTACATTATGATAAATTATAGTTTCTGTAATAAAATGATGATAAGATTTAAATAATGGCTAGTAATTTATCTTAGATGCCTAATTCTGTGGTAAAGCTTTATAATGTACTAGTAGCATGTTCCGACTTCGTCCGAGGTCAACAGTGAGATTTACTCTTAAATTTTTATTGTGTCTAGAATGTAACTATTGTTACTCAATCATTACATTTTAATGCTACATCTCTCTATTCGCAAAAATAGCATTAAAATAAGGCCAATTGTGTATTCTTATATTTTATTCCTTGCGAACCAAATATACAAACTTTCTCTCTTTTCGATATTAGTATAGAAGTGGAGATTAGATAAATTAACCCTAATTATATTTTTTTTTAGTCGTTACTCTTATTACGTAAATATTAAAGCTTTAGAGCTCTAAATCTTTAATATATTATTATAAGGAAACAATACATTTTAAGTTCTTACAAAATATTATATGTTGTTTTAACCAATTTCAGGACTGATCATTGAACTTGGCACCCATTTACATCTCACTTCTTTTGTTATTGAAGTCAACAGTCAACCCATATATCATAGTATTGAGCTTGGCTCTCATTTCACATTTATATTTTTGATGAGATCTAGAGTATCTAGACACAACGCAGTGTGGTCAGCCAAGTTCATTCAAGTAAACTGGTGAGCCGCACCATGTGTAATATTACACGAACCATTTGGAGCTACTTTTATCCTCACAATGTTTTTTACATTGTTCTACATTCTTATTGTGAAAGAATTATAAAAATCAGGTCCGTATTATTATTATTTATCGCACAAACAAATGTGATTTCCTCTCTATAAAACATAGTATTTTTAAATAAATTACACTCAAGATACGAGAAAGTTCTGTGAATGACAGGATATACCGGAATTTTATAAATATAAATCACTTTTGAAATTATGAAATATTTTTTCAATGTACAAGAAATTCGAGAGACTTCGTGAGAAATAGGTAATCAAACGTATTATGTTACAACAAATATTTTTCTCAGATTAATAAATTTGAATAAAAGTAGCGGTACATATCTTATCACACAAAATCTTTATATCTTTATACGCACGTCGTAATGTTTATCAGACTGCAACAAAACCCAACTGCAGTATCATTTACTCAACTCTCATTACTGCTACACTGAACACATTAAAACCCATACCCTGAAATCTCGAACGATTACCCTTCATATCGGTAATTTGCGATATACTGCCAACACCGGTCAGAATTACCCTATAACACTCAATCTCCAATCTTCACGCAAAACGCGACTTTACTACACCATTTATTAAGACTAATTTGTTTTTTGGCAAACCCCAATTTTAAAATCAAATTAACGAGCAATTTCTCACTTTATTCCGTAAGTAATAAGGTTTATAATAGACTTGGATTTATCATGCATCAGTAAACATAACGTTAGTGCTTGCCATTATTGAATTTACTTTATATAATAATGGTTAATCACTCGAAAGCATCGCTCGATGCTGCCTTGTTACTGTGGCGTAGGTATGATGTACACAACATATCGATAAAATTATTTGTTGAATATTCAGGAAAATAATTTCAATATTATAGTTGATGGCGCGTCAATAATAATAAATCTGGTCATCTTTATTTTCAATACGTTATCGTTTTGTTTATTCTGTGCTAATGTTACGAATGAGTTTCTGAAGGAAAGCTGAAAAAATTTAGCCTACTAACTAAATCTAGCTAAGTAAGTTATACGATATTACGATAAATGTTATACATCATCATCAACAACAGCCCACTAAATGTTCCCACTGCTGGGACTTGGGCCTTCTCTTGCAAGGAGCGAGTTAAGGCCATAATCCACCGCGCTGGCCCAGTACGGGTTGGTGGATGACACATGACTTCGAAAGATTCTAAGTGCATATCGGTTTCCTCACGATAATTTAATTCAACGTTTTAAGTTAGCGGTATTGCGCACATGACTTCGAAAAGACAGTGGTGCGTGTGGGGTTTGAACCTGGGTTTTCTGGATCGGCAGGCGCCGTTCTCCCGACTAGAGTAGCCGCAACTTTGTTATACGATAAATAGTATGTGTAAGCAGTATCCGTGCATAAATAACGAATTACATTCAATTCAGTGTAACGTATCATTGATTTTATACAGCCAAGTTTTTAACTGAATTTCAAATGATGTTATCAGAAGTAATAAAAATAATCTCTATTGAATGATGATGAGAATCTCATTTGTCAAAGTACAAGTATACATATCTCAATTAACTCAATTGACACTTATGGAATCTTATATTTGGACAAAATACATATGTTCAAATATCTTAGAAGGCCACCGTCATACATTAAAATACATAGTTATAGTTGAATTATTTATTTTGTCGTTTGAAATCGGATCATTATGTAAGCAGTTTCATTAACAGCTGCAAAAAATTTAATTTACGAGTGACTGAATAAGTGTCACAGTTTACTATGCGCAAAAAATACAACTCACGTGTATTAAAAAGCAGTAATTTCTTTTATTACTTTTTAAACCATTGCGTGTTCTTTTTATCTTTTTTGTAACAATCATTTTAATAATTTGTACAGGAAAGAATGAACCCAATTTTTTCTCATGTTATAAATGCGTACATGCGGAAATTGATTTTTATTTTATATCTGTAGCATTTATTAATTCACCGAAGTATAGTTTATAGTTTTAAATTACAATTGTATCAGATTTGGTTTGTTTTTTATAACGTCTGTAGATTTTATAATTTTATCGACATCTTTTATCGATAGTCGATATTTTTATTGACGTTTCGCCTCTCTATCGCTCGAGGCAGGCGCAGGCGTGCCTTCATTTCGACCAATAATTTATACTCGCATCGTTAAATAATCGAGTACGAACGACGCAGCACTTTACTAACTCATAAACACACTGCTATTTTAATTATTGGTTTTAAGTGCTGCCCTCTAGTCTCAGATTACTGGGACTGTGGGCTTTTGGAATGATATCTTTGGGAGTAAGTTGCTTGTATTTTTGTAAGTTCATTTTTTTAGCGGCGTTGAACACTTTTAGGTGAGAGAAAATCACCGACATGTTTATGTAGCGTCGGAGCGGTGGCGGAGTATTAGAGCGTTACATTTTTTAGATTGGTAAAATCATGAGAGTTCGTGTCACCGACATAGGTACAGTACAGTAGGTATATCTATAGCTAAATAAGTGACGTTTTATACAACATTAGTGATAGACAGATAATAAATACATTTTTATTTATTTAAAGAGTAACGAGAAGAGCAGGACATGTGCCTGATGGTAAGCAACATACCTGCCACATAACAGCACAGTGATATGCAGCTATTGGAACATGAAGAGTCCAAATCATTGCCTAGCACTGCACTGCGCTCGTCATCCATAGATCTAAGATGTGATATCTCTAAGCCCTGTAATTTCACTGGAAACATTGCCCTTCAAACTGGGATACAGTAACGTTTGCACACTACTGCTTGGCGGTAGAATAACTGGCAAAGGTATGGTACTTCCCCAGGCGGACACTTTTAAGAGTCCTACCACTACTAAAGAGTACTACTACCACTAAAAATTCTAAGTTTTCATTTCTATCGGCAGTCCCGACCGCGATTTTTTCAGACATCAGTAAAAGTTGTTCCACTGCTTGACAAATATCAATCGTACCTAATACCCTAATAGCCGTGGCATCACTCGCAATATGAATGTATAGACGGTAGGTACACTCCGCGAGGTATAAGCTGAGCTTTGCATTAGTGTGAGTGATCACCAATCAGGCAGGAGCTTGAAATTTTGTCCGCGAGGTATAGGCTGAGCTTTGCATTAGTGTGAGTGATCACCAATCAGGCAGGAGCGCGGCGAGACAGAATGGCGCCGCGCCTAAGGCCGGTTGTCACACCTACACTATCCATGTACACTCACACGAATGCAAAGCTCAGCTTATGCCTCGCGGAGTGTACGTTACAGGTTTTTTACAATTTTGTGTGTTTACATTTTTTGACGATTAGGTATGTATCATAAGATTATGTAATATTAATAACTTAACATGGCTATAATGTTCCATGTTTATTTCAAATGTTTAAATGTCACTAGTGTAATTCGTTATGTTAAACGGTACTAATTGAAATAAATAAATAAACATGTGTCAACTTTTAAAATGTCTTATATCGTCTTATCTTACCTGTAAATACGTTTGTATTTATCAAGAGCGACAAGGCAAGAGCGATCAGACCCGTGCTTTAGGTGTAAAGCGTTTGTTTTTATTCTATACGTAGTATATCAACTTTTTACTCCTCTTCATTTACTGTGAGGGCTGTCAAATTGTGGAATGAGCTGCCGTTGGAAATAAAGCGCGCCCAGTCGCTAGATATTTTCAAGGTTCGGATTAAAGAATTCTATTTAGAGACTTAGTTGCCATCTATCTATCCTTAAGTTATCATCTGGTTTGTGTAGGTTTTGGTACTTGTTTATTATTATAAGTTTATGTAGGTTTATTTTTTGCTTCTAATATTATAAATATTATGTATATTCATATGTGTATATGTATTATGTAAATTAGTATGTGTATTTTAAATGTATTCCTTATTGTAAGTAGTATATTATTTTAATTTTATGCTTAGGTTGTACAATAATTTAGCTATTTCGATTTGTTGTTTAATGTATTGAATTTATTATTAAGGCCGCATTACTGTTTTATATCTTATCCGTACACGGTTGCCTGGAAGAGATCGCTCTAAGCGATAAGGTCGCCAATTAAAATGTCTAGCAAAAGTTATTCTTAAGTTTCTTTTGTGATTTTGTTTTATTTTTGTATTTATGTGGATTTTAACAAAGAGTTTTCTTATCTTATCTTATCTTATATTTAAACCACAGATTTCTAAATTTAGAAATCTGTGATTTAAGCTCTTTGGTACCACAGACTAAGTAGAGAAATACTTTGGTACATATGCTTCTTTTAACCGTCAGAAAAGTGTATGTCAATAAACTACGCATGTAAAACCACAGGGTTACCATCAGTAACAGAAATTAAATAGCGGTCAATGAACACGGATTACCCTACCAACGCTAGCCACTTAATATAGGAACAGCTTGAAAAATGCGTTTAATTTCTCAGTGGCCCTAAACGTCCACAATCTCGGTATCAGACGCTTCATTCAAATTAGGTGGAATACAAATTGGAGCCATTCAAATGAGCCTCAGCCGTAATTGAGCCTCATTCATTCAACACAGGGGCGGACTTGCCAGGGGGAATTTCCCGTGGAAACTTGAGACGTCACTTTATTGATAAGATAAGATAAGATAGCATTTATTGACATATTAAAAACATACATTAGAATTAGTAATAAATTTCATTAGAAACTAATTGCTGAACATAGTATTAATATATATCTCGTCATTTGCAAAAAATATAATGTCATTGAAAATATAAAATAATGTACATCACAAAATTAATAAAATGCTGTATAGGGGCATTATTGTTACTATCTATTATAATTAATACTGTTACTATCTAAATTTAATTGTTCTATTAAAATAATATCTATATATTATTGTAGTAATATAAGTACCTAGGCACGTACAGTCTTACATAGCCAATTGCTCGTAAGCGTCATAGAAACATCAATACTACTCGTAGTTAAAATTTAAATATTCACCTATGTTGTATAAAGTTCTCTGGATTAAAAGCTGTTTGATCTTTCCTTCAAATATTAATTTGCTCGAGATGGTTTTAATACTTTCCGGCAAATGATTGTATAAAACTCTACCAAAGTGAATGGGCAGCCTCTTTGCAAATGCAAGTCTGTATGGTATCGGCTGCAACATCATCCGCGTACGTCCTGATCGCCGATCTTTTGCGTCAGTCAATGAATATTTTTCTATATTGTCCCTGGTGTACTTGAGAGCTTCAAATATATATATATATATATATATATATATATATATATATATATATATATGTAACAGTGTTTTAGGTACTTTCGATAGCATAGTAACTTTGGTCAGCGTGTAAACGCATACGTTTTTTAATCTTGTGTATTTGTAAATTTTAGTTAAAGTTATACCAACGTGAAGTAAAAACTATGTAACCTGTTTTACGAAAAATCCGCGGACAGAGGATTTAATAATAATAATTTATTTATTTACAAAAAAAATTACATTAACCATATACAAACAATAGTTTTAACAATTATGCACAATGTTCAGTCATATTGATTGAACTCGTGGCTTAGTGGGTAGTAACTCTGCCTGCGAACCCGAGGGTCGTGGGTTCGATTCCCACTCAGTGCAAATATTTGTGTGATGAATTCAAATGTTTGCACTGTGTCTGGGTGTTTCTATTTATAAAAAGTATGTATTTAAAACTATATAAGTATTATATCAGCTATCTGGCCGCAATAGTACAAGCTTTGCTTAGTTTGGGGTCAGATGGAGTTGTGTGTGAATTGTCCACCAATATTTATTTATTATTTATATTTAGATTTGCAGCATTGCAATGTATTTATTGGAGCTTCCAGCGAGCCCCAAATTAGGCAAATTTAATCGCAAGAGCGATCTTCGATCGGTCTCGAAATCGGTGGTTTTTGACATCCCACGGTGATCTTTGAATTATCAACAAAAAACAAAAATTTGCTTTAATCTATCTAGAAGACCGACATAGTGATAGGTATTTTAAGAAATGTGGTCGACTGTCTTAATTTCGGTTTTTATATTTCCATAGAAAATAATTTATTTCCTCGTCACACGCCGCTTCTGACTACGTCCCTGTCAAATCCAATACTAACTTAAACAAATTGTTTAACTAACGAATTGGTTAGCCATCTTAATTCGTTTTGCCCTTAAATATTTAACATTTTAAATGCTCATTAAGTAGGATGTCCCGATCGGGTGTTCATTTGTAAATAAATAATCTCTGCGCTGATGATGATGACTGCATTATACTCGTGCTTATAATACAAACTAATTAACTTTTTAACACGCTTTTATTTATTTTACAGATACTCAAAAACTTACAGCTATTGCCAAAACGTTTACGAGTTAAATTTACACTATACATACAAATTACATAAATACAGATATTTATAAGTAAAAAACGACAAATTAAAAAGTAATAATAACAATAATCACGTTTACAATCACAATTTTGTGCCAAAATACGACATACAGTTTGAAAGAAGTGTGCTTAGATTTGAATGAAACAAATCAACGACTGACCGGTACGCCAAGAGGTCGTTGAGCAAGGTGAGTTTTGTATGTATGTAACTAACTACTTATGTAATGAAATCTAAGGTAACTAATTTAACCATCTTCCAAAGATCTTAGCGTCATGAAAATTGGAATCTGTATGTAAGTAGTTCTGATGACAATACAATAATATGGTACTGTCGAACTGATCTGATGATGGAGCCGGGCGATATGAACTGGAACTTCATGATGGATCATCGTATCATAGCTGTGTTTGGATTTGCTAGAAAAGTCTTGTGATGAACTTTGACCACGATTAGGTTTCAAGGTCTGATGATGAAGCTGGTGATAGGCAAGCGTATTTTTCTAGTGTTTTTTTAAACTATTAATTTATTAAACTGACAATAAACTTTTAGAGATATACTTCTTTTGGCGCGTTAATTACTACACTTGGTTAATTTTTGTGACTGAATTCAGAACTTTTGGCGCGTTAATTACTACACTTGGTTAATTTTTGTGACTGAATTCAGAACTTTTGGTGCGTTAATTACTACACCTGGGTAAATTTTGTGACTGGTTTCAGAACTTTTGGCGCGTTAATTACTACACCTGGGTAAATTTTGTGACTGAATTCAGAACTTTGGTGCGTTAATTACTACACCTGGGTAAATTTTGTGACTGAATTCAGAACTTTTGGTGCGTTAATTACTATACCTGGGTAAATTTTGTGACTGACTTCAGAACTTTTGGCGCGTTCATTACTACACCTGGGTAAATTTTGTGACTGAATTCAGAACTTTTGGTGCGTTAATTACTACACCTGGATAAATTTTGTGACTGAATTCAGAACTTTTGGCGCGTTAATTACTACACCTGGGTAAATTTTGTGACTGGATTCAGAACTTTTGGCGCGGTAATTACTACACCTGGGTAAATTTTGTGACTGAATTCAGAACTTTTGGTGCGTTAATTACTACACCTGGGTAAATTTTGTGACTGAATTCAGAACTTTTGGTGCGTTAATTACTACACCTGGGTAAATTTTGTGACTGAATTCAGAACTTTTGGCGCGTTAATTACTACACCTGGGTAAATTTTGTGACTGGATTCAGAACTTTTGGCGCGGTACTTACTACACCTGGGTAAATTTTGTGACTGAATTTAGAACTTTTGGTGCGTTAATCTCTTTTTGGGCTCAGTAGCTAGAGCCCAAAAGGGATTGACGACAAACAAAAGACAAATTAATTTTGTAAAAGAAGACTCAACTTCAAACTCCAGGAACAAGCCTTACTCAATCCTGGGTACAGCACCTGATTGGACTATTTTAATGGACACGTATGAAAAGCACTACAAAATCCCAGAGGATGTGGGTGTTTCGTCATCCAGACCGGACATTTCCTTTTTTCTAGAGCTACGAAACGCATAGTCCTTGTAGGACTTACCGTACCGGGGGAAACTAATATACCTAAAGACCACGCGATGAAACAAAATAAGTATTACGACCTCCTAAACGAATTAACAAAAAACGGCTATGTAGTTAGTTTATACGCTGTAGAAGTGGGAGCGAGAGGTATGGTAGGTATCTTGGCTTATCCAGAAGTGCAGTAAGTTCTATTCTAGAACGAGTATCTTAAGCTGCACTAGTAGGATCATATCAGATTTGGCTGGGCAGGGAGAGAAAAACGAGTAGTGAAGGTGAGTGTTGATGTATGTCAGAAAGGTGCCCCTTAAACCTACGTCCGAGTCACAAGTCTCGGGATCTACTCGAGTTTTCTCTCTCTACCACACGATGGACCCGGCACCCGCACGATGAATCCATGGAATGCTAAGAAGATCGTCTCTCTTACTACACTTGGTTAAAGTTTGTGGCTGAATTCAGAAATTTTGACGCGTTAATCCCTTACTACATTTGGTTAAATTTTGTGGCTGAATTCAGAACTTTTATCGCGTTAATTACTACACTTGGTTAAATGTTGTTACTGAATTTAGAACTTTTGGCGCGTTAATTATTACGCTTAGTAAAATTTTGTGACCGAATTCAGAACTTTTGGCTCGTTAAATACTACACTTGGTTAAATTTTGTGACAGAATTCAAAAGTAGGTTTAGCACCAAGCTAGAAACAAGCTACCCTCGCTCCTGAATTTAGCATGCTAGCTTACTGAACGTTAGTACGATTTACTGAATTTCGTAGCGACTAAATTCAGACGACTAAATTTAGCCAAGTTTAAAAATGAAGTTTGCTTGAGGGAAAAATAATGCGAGTAAAAATATATACAGTCGAATTGAGAAACCTCCTTTTTTTGAAGTCGGTTAAAAATATTACGATGCGCTCGCACACCGTCACGAAAACCGGCCACCCTGAAGTTAGCTAGTAAACATTTTAGTAAGCATTGCAACTAACTTCATTGTTAATACGTCTTGCGTTGAAGATACGAGCACAGCCTAAGTAGCGAGTAACGAGTTAGAACTATGAAAACCAAAGAGTTTCCATGTACTACGTATAGAGTTGCAACGAAAGCACGCATAGCATCTTTCTTGCCTTGTCGCTCTTGTAGAAGTGTCATACTTTTGTCGCTGCACGTCACTCTGCTGCCATAGAAAGTATGCGCGTCATCTGCTTACGATTGACACAAAGGGACCGTGAGGAAAATCTATCTCTATTCGTAGTATATGTAAAATCTTTGATGAAAACAGAGAACTATTCACTTCTTACATAATAAACATATTATGTAGACACATTTTTTCCTTTTAATCATAAGACAGGAATAGGTTAACGTTTAACAGGGGTTTCTCCAATAAAAAGCAATGTCACAGCCTAAAATGACACACACTTAACCTAGAACATAGATGTCCTTCTTTGAAGTTAAAAATAAATAAATTTAAATACACATCTACGAGAATAATTAATATCATTAGTGAAATAACTCGCCCTGGGTTGTTTCCAGTACAAAAGTACTAAATGTTCCCACTTCTGGGACTCGGGGCCGTCTCTTGCCCAGTCAAGACCAATAATCCACCACGATGGCCCATTGCGTGGTACATGTCGGTTATCTCACGATGTTTTCTTTCATCGTTATAAAGTTGGCTGCATTACGCACATTGCGTCGAAATGACAGTAGTGCGCGTGGAATTTGAACCCGGGGACTCCGGATTGGCAGTCGCTGTTCTCCCGTCTTGGAACATAGATATAGCTACAATAATTAAAAATTACGAATAATTTAATACGAAAATAATTGCTGTCTCGAAAAGCAAGACATGTCAAATAAACATGAAATTTAAATCACAGTTCTCGAATAATGGCCATGTTTCGTCCCATTTTCTGATTCGTTGGCAGAAAGAAACAAAGCCATACGTTCTCTTGAAGTCAGAAAGAGACGGCATGTTTGTAGATAAAAGTACCGAGGCATGACGCTTTCGGATTGGTCGAGTACTTGTTTCAATTATATTTTAATGCGCAGGAGTACTTGAAATTTGAACGAAGGTTTCGGTCCACTCGGATTTCGATTTACAACCCTAATACTTTAGTTCTAAAGTTTATTTTCATACGATTTCAGTTTTTTGTGTGGAAAATTAAATAAAATTAAAATATTTCTTGTACCCAGCACTCCTTATAAACTACTGTGAAAAAGTTAATTAATTAATTTTATTGTGGTTAATTTTATAATCTTTTTTTGCTTTTTTTGTTGGTACTCGTAATTAGACTACATATTTTCATTGCTAAATGTATTTACATTGAAACCTTATCTGCCTACCCAGCGCAGGTTGGTGGATGACACATGACCTCGAAAGAATCTAGGTACATGTCGGTTTCCTCACGATGTTTTCTTTCACCATTTTAAGTTAGCGGCATTACCTACATGACTTCGAAAAGACTGTGGTGAGCATGGGTTTTGAACCCGTGGCTCCAGATCGGCAGTCGCCGTTCTCCCGACTAGACCAGCCTTAGCTTTTCATTATAAGAAGCCTTTTAAATCTTCCCGCTGAGACTCGAGGCCTTCCATCTCAAGGAGACAGTTATGACCATAATCTGTACTGGTATAATAATAATAATAATAATCAAGGACAAGCTTAGCAAGTACCTTGACTTGGCTCACGAGGTTACCGCCATGTGGGATGTTGATTCGACGATCATAGTCCCAATAGTCTTGTCGGCAAACGGCCTTATAGCGAAAAGTCTCGACCAACATCTCAAGAGACTTTCGTTAGACGGTTGGGTTAAGGGCCAGATGCAGAAGGCAGTCATTCTCAACACAGCGCGCATCGTCAGGAGGTTCCTCAGTCTGCAGCCCTAACCACCGGTAGCTTGGGCCCTGCCCCCGCTGCTGGCGGCAAACTAGGTTTAAGTTTTTATAATGTTTTTATGTTGTTTTATATATCAATATTGTAAAAACTTACCTGTTTCCTCACGACGGTTTCAAATTAAAACTGCACTTCAAATAATTTATTATCTCCAAAAAAAACTAAAACCTTCAATTTAAAATTAAGTTCAGACACTTGACAAAAAGAAGATAAAAATACTCAAAGTTACAGAGGACTTGAACCTACGACCTCAGTATTATTAATCCCACGTTCCAACCACTACACCACTAGGACTTAAAAAACACACAATTTATTTATCAACTAGCGGCCCGTTCCGGCTTTGCTCGGATGATATCCTAAATACAAACTACAGCGCCATCTTCCGGGCTTATTTGTGAATCTAAACCATGCAGGGTATACCCAAAAGTATACAAAAATGCACTAAAATCTGGCGAGCCGTTTAGGAGGAATTTCCTTACAACAAAAAGTGGCATTGATTTATATAAATATACTAGATGTCCGCCATGGCTTCGTTCGTGGTACATTATATAGCACTCATCGGGATCCCGTACATATCCAAAGGTGAAAGAATGACTGAAATCGGTTCAGTCATTCCTAATAATATCGCTTTCAAACAAAAAACCTCTTCAGCTACCTGCTACGCCACCTGTCGGAAATTGGTCGTTCCAACTCAGATTTAGAAACAAATTTAATTAGCAAAGGTTCAATTCAATGACGCGATCTTGGACATTGGTGAAAATACGGTGACATTACCGAAAGGAAACAAAGGAAAAAGTTGAAGTTGACGCAATCTTGGACACATGCTGTCATGTCAAAGCACGCTACGAAAACTCTTAAAAAGGAATATTTTTTCCCGTTTTTGTTACATTCTTGATTTATGCTCCACTTTTATTGATAGTAGCGTTATGTTCTATAGCCTATAGCCTTCCTCGATAAATGGACTATCTTTCTAATCTTTCAATTCGGACCAGTACTCCCCGAGATCCTAGCGTTCAAACAAACAAACAATAGATATAGATTATATCAGCTATCTGGCCACCATGGTACACCCTTTGCTTAGTTTGGGGTCAGATAGTGTTGTGTGTGGGATTATCCACTAATATTTATTTATTGGTGGATTTCACACACAACACCATCTAGCCCTTCCTCGATAAATGGACTATCTAATAGAAAAAAAATCTTTCAATGCGGACCAGTACTTCCCGAGATCCTAGCGTTCAAACAAACAAACTCTTCAGCTTTATAATATTAAGTACATATATCAATAAATAAGTTGAAGTTTAAATAAATACTCAATTACCAGTAGAAAAATTCCAATTTCAAGATGCATTTCCATCTCAAAAACTCTCAAAAACTCATTTAACCCTGGGTTCAACTCAATTCCTCGGACGGACACACGGACAGCTGAGAAATGCTACCGTCCTCGACGCTACAACATCATTAGCCAACGCAGTTATGAGAGCAAATAGCCAATAAGCTTATACCTTATTATTGTGCGGTGACCAAACTTTGGTGTACTCTAGCAATGAAATTGAGTTTATTTACTTCCAAGATTTTGTGGGACTTTGGAATGTTAATTTACAATTAGAATCATTTTAAATGAGTCTAAAACTCTTCTTAATCCTTTAAAGCCTTAAATAGCTATTAAAATGGTTTTATGGTTATAAATTATGGCACACAATCACGGGATGTAAAGCGTTTTTTTAAAAATTGCTCGGTTCTTTAATTGAGAGAGAGACCGTCACGTAAAACCTATAACGCCCATCGGTTCTGCGTCAACTAAAATAAATAAAAATAAATAAATAAATATTGGTGGACAATTCACACACAGCACCATCTGACCCCAAACTAAGCAAAGCTTGTAATATGGCGGCCAAATAGCTGATATAATACTTATATAGTTGTAAATACATACTTAATACTTATTATACATAGAAACACCCAGACACAGTACAAACATTTGAATTCATCATACAAATATTTGCACTGGGTGGGGATCGAACTCACGACCCTCGGCTTCGCAGGCAGAGCTACTACCCTACTAAGCCACAAGGCCAGTCAATTGCGTCGGGAGTTAAAAAACAAATATTAACGCTCAACTGTCCTTCGAAATCAGAACCGATGGGTACCCTAGTGTACCCGCTTGAATAAACATCGTTAACAGTGATAGATCGGGGTACTTATGAAAATAAACCAAAAGAGGCGTCCTAACGAGCCGGGCCGGCGCGGGCGCAGGCCCGGGCTCGCGAGTCTCGCTTACACGTACATTACTGCTGCTTGGTTATATTGAAGGTGGGTAATTTTTATCGGATACATTTCAAAGAGTGTATCACCTGTAGGTGACCAGAATGATTAAAAAAAAATTGGTAAAATATGTATAATAAGTATGTGTATGTACAACTGTATAAGTACTAGATGCCCGCCCCGGCTTCGCCTGTGGTACACATATAGCACTCAGCGGGATCCCGTACATATACAACGTGAGATAATGACTGAAATCGGTTCAGTCATTCCTGAGAATATCGTTTTCAAACAAAAAACCTCTTCAGCTACCTGCTACGCCATCTGTCAGAAATTGGTCGTACCAACTCAGATTTAGAAACAAATTTGATTAGCAAAGGTTTATATTCAATGAGACAATCTAGGACATTGGCGAAATTACGGCGACATTACTGAATGGAAGCCAAAAGAAAAAGTTGAAGTTGAAGTTGACGCAACCTTAGACACATGCTGTCATGTCAAAGCACGCTACGAAAACTCTCAAAAAGGAATATTTTTTCCCCGTTTTTGTTACATTCTTGATTCATGCTCCACTTTTATTGATAGTAGCGTTATGTTCTATAGCCTATAGCCTTCCTCGATAAATGGACTATCTAATAGAAAAAGAATCTTTCAATTCGGACCAGTACTTCCCGAGATCCTAGCGTTCAAACAAACAAACAATAGATATAGATTATATCAGCTATCTGGCCACCATGGTACACCCTTTGCTTAGTTTGGGGTCAGATAGTGTTGTGTGTGGATTATCCACTAATATTTATTTATTGGTGGATTTCACACACAACACCATCTAGCCCCAAACTAAGCAAAGCTTGAACTATGGGAGCCAGATAGCTGGTATAATACTTATTTATTTTTAAACTAGATGTCCGCCCCGGCTTCGCCCGTGGAACATATATACCACTCATCGGGATCCCGCACATATCCAACGGTGAAAAAATTTTAGAAATCGGTTCTGTCATGCCTGAGAATTTTGCTTTCAAACAAAACACCTCTTCAGTTACCTGCTACGCCACCTGTCGGAAATTGGTCGTACCAACTCAGCGATTAGCAAAAAGGTTTTATATTCAAGAGGTATGTAATCTGTAATATTCAATGACGCAATCTTGCTGTCATGCTGTCATGTGTTATGTCAAAGCACGAAACGTACGAAAACTCTCAAAAAGGAAAAATTTTCCCCGATTTTGATACATTCATGATTCATGCTCCGCTTCTGATAATAGTAGCATTATTTTCTGTAGCCTATAGCCTTCCTCGATAAATGGACTATCCAATAGAAAAATAATCTTTCAATTCAGACCAGCACTTCCCGAGATTCTAGCGTTCAAACAAACAAACAAACTTTTCAGCTTTATAATATTAGTATAGATACATACTTATTATTATTTAGAAGCAAAACCTCTTTAGGCACGCTTTAATTAGGGAGTAAGATGGTGAATGAGTAACGAGAGCGTTACGATACTTGTGATCGGGCGAGGCGAACGGAAGTTAGTTGAGAGAAAGATAAACGTTAGTAAAAATAAAAAGAGATAGAGTTACGTATAATATGCTTTGGAATGAGGAGGTTTGAGTCTACTTTCGTAAAAAGATCTTCTAGGTTGTGGAATGCCTTGCCTGGATAGGTTTTTCGGGTGGTTCTCGGAGTTTTCAAGTCGAGAATAAATCGGTTTCTATTAAACAAGCACGCTCCGTTTAAGATCTCGTAATTTCGTGTACCTCTGAGTATTTTTTCAAATTTAGATTAAAAGTTTATTCATTATAACTCACTTTTATGGCTAATAAAAGCATTGTGAGGTAACTGGGAAGTTCCAGAAAAATTTGTTCTGTGTGTCTATATAACGCCGTCACGATAAAGGTATGCAAATTTTAGTTTCTAATCTAGACCAGCGTGGCCAGCCAAGTTTCAATATTTCAGAAACCGCGTCATCGATTTCATTACTCGTATTACTTACAAATAATCAACCACTTCTGAAATATTATCTGAGAAACAAAAAAATAATCATAAATATCGACATAAAATGGGGCGTTTTTAAGAGGCAAAAATACCTGTTAAAGTGCCCAATTTCGCCAATAGGTGGCGCCACTGTTTTATTTTATTAGAGAAATTTCTTAAAAACCAACAGTGGTGCCACACTTGACAATATTTAGAACTATCTTTGACAAGTCTTTTTGCGTTGGCGCTATCACTTAACATACAGACTAAACAGCAAAATAATTGAGAATCTCCGCCTCTTTTGAAGTCGATTAAAAATCAAAAATAATGTGCAGCGAAAGGGTCCATATGAACCTTTCTGCAGAACCTCATATACTTTCCTACATGTTAAACCCGCAATGGTCATAGTCCTCTGAGATGTGCCCGTAAATAAAGATGATATAGTGTGATAAGGTAGTGAGAAAGGAAGATACCCCGCTGTGACGTAATAATTCTAACTTTATCCTTTTCATATCAATTGAAAATATATTATGTTTGTCTCTTTTTCTCGTTGATAAACAGTTTAGCGGCGTGATTGCGTTGTGGAGATGGGAAGACACAGAAATGGCAGTAGGTAGCATCGAGGTAAAACTATTATTTCATAATTAGCAGAGCTTGCGTTTACACCCGCGTATTTCCCGATCCCTTTATTTTGCCGGGATCAAATATAGCCTATGTGTTATTCCAGATCCTTATCTATCTATGTACAAAATTTCACTTAAATCAGTTCAGTAGTTTTTGCCTCAAAGAGACAAATGTTCGCGTTTATAGAGGTAAATTAATGGGAGTATGATCATCATCCACAGCCTTCTCGATCACATTGCTGGGTATAGGACTCGGTCGGTTCGGTTCTATTCGAGTCCAGGGACCAGGAAACATGTGAGTACTCTTCTCGGGACTCACTCTAAGGAGAACCGTCGCGCGACGGCTCCTCGAAGCGAATCACCTGGGCATTATCTTTGAGTGGAGAGCACATAGATAAAATACTTATATAATTGTAATTAAAAGCTTTGTTATTAAGCTCAGTTGTCCCACCGCTGCGCAAAGGTCTCCCCCAATGCATTCCACTTTATCCGGTCCTGAATTTTCATCGTCCAAGCTCTATTAAACGCTCCGAGCTCGTCTTTCCATTGCGTTGGTCGAGCGACCCATGGCGTCCCCTCTGGATTAAGCCTGGCCCACCGATCGGGGTGCACTCTGATCACATGACCCGCACTCCCATTTAAGATTGGAAGACCTAAATCTTATATCTTTTTTTATAATAAAGAGCGATGAGACGACCACGACATATCCTTAATGGTAAGCAACATGCCTGCCACATAACAGTACAGAGACACGCAGCTATTGGAACATGCAAAGTCAAAATTATTACCTAGCACTGCACTGCACCCAGGGATCTAAGATGTTATATCTCCAAGCCCTGTAATTTCTGTTACATGTAACATCTGTTACCCCTGTTCATATTAGTTTTACCAAAAATCATATCCCATGCCATGTCTAGTGATGAGTAGATCTACAGCTATTGTGATGATCTCAGGCTCGCGTGTGAAGTACACACGTTATGAATTAATAACCCGGCAAGCGAACGAATGCGCAGTGTTCCCGCGACTTGGCTCACTTCATTTTAACATCATTATTGTGCAAAATACTAACCACTTTTTAACTGACTACAGACATAAAGAACTTCTCTATTCGACTGTATGTTTTTAGTTTTTATTTTGAGATGACAAAATAAATTGAACTCCCAACACTGTTACCGTAGTCTAAACAGCTGTAGGTTTACTTGTTACTACTATTTACTACCAGTCCCTGCGATTTTACCTGCGTTTTTGTATTTTTTTTGCAATTAAAAGTAGTTTTTGCGCTATTCCATCCAGACTATAATCTAACTACTCCAAATTTCAACCTGATCCGTTCAGCCGTTGCGACATGATTGAGCAATGAATATCCAAACTTTCGCGCTTAAAATATTAGTTGGGTGCATGTTAAAAGATACGTCCTTGTATATAAATAAATAAATATACTACCGTATTACAAAACCACGCTTAGCCTCAATTTATCTACTAGCTTCAGCCCGCGCCTTTGTTTGTGTCGAATTAAAAAAAAACTATTCCCTGAACGCTACATTTTTTGAAATAAATATTTCTGTAACATAATTTTCAAATTTCAAACTGATTTCCTCTGTTCTCACAGATTGAGCAACAAACATATTATATTTGTCCAAGCATTCCAAACATATTATATTCGTCCAAGCAATCCAAACATATTATATTCGTCCAAACATCCAAACTACATACTTTATAGTTTTACACATATCATAATTGTTAGGAGTTTTTACTTAAGGCCAATTTTTTGAGTAAAAAAATATCCCAATTTAACTGTAGTACTCAAAAATTTATCAGGTTATTTGCAAAAAGTATCAAGTCAAGGTTTGATAAAAGATTAGGTATATGTAGTTGAATGTTGTACCTATAAAGTTTTTACAACTACACTTAGTACAAATTACGATATTTTTATTTCCTTGAGCACTTAATGCACTCAAACAGTCGTTTTATACCATAATTTTTAACAGTTTTCGGAATTACGGCAAAAACTAATTTTTAAGCAGTAATAATTTAATATAGTCATTAGGACCAAATTCACAAGTATTAACTTTTAATAAGTGTTTTTAAGTACAAGCGAAAGCGTATTTACAACTTATTCACGAAAACTGTTAAATTTATATATTGTTTTGCAAAGAACATTACGTAAATTTAGCGCACTGGAGAATATGATTGTTAATTTTTGTCTGATGGGAAATAATGAACACGTAAAAACGAAAGAAAATTTAAGAATGAAATACATCCGTAAAACACTTAGGAATAATGCAGAAAAACATAGTCACAATCTACAAATTGATTGAGCAAATCAGACCTCACCGGGTCTTGTAAATAACAAAGTTTTTGAGTTGGTTTTTAAGTCTAAAAAACACTAAACTAACAATACTCTGTAACTGAACTCAACAATACATAGGTATTGCAAAAACAACCTGTATCAAGTTATCTTATTTAACTTTACCTTAGTTATTTTCATCATCACAGCCCTCCATATCATAGCATTTTAAAGCCAGCTTTTGATGAAGTGTTGGTGTATTGGTGTAGTCCTCTATCTAATTATGCCATCATACATAGTTATAAAACAATATGATTTAAAAAAGTGACTGTAGCTCTGTCATGTACACGGCCGTTTTTTAGTACTAAAACATTTACAATAATCGCTCAAAGTATTTGGCATCCCGTAAAAATGAATTTGTAAAAGTTCATAGGTTTTTCCTGGAAATATTATATGCAGCGACATAACTACATGATCTTGCTGTAATGATTTCTTTGATCCTTTAACTCTTGTTGAAATAACTTCTTTGTTTCTTTAGTTATCTATCGTTCTAACAGAATTTCGAATAGCGATGATAGTTATGAACCTGCAATAGGTATTCCCCGATTTTGCTATCATTCGTTTTTTTATTTGCCTCTCTATTGAAATAATTTAAAGATTATCGCGTCAAAACCTAAACCCATGTCACAAATACCAAATTAACCCAATTAACCAACTGTTAAAATGATTATTATGCTATATCCACATATACAAAGAAGGTACTCACACAAATTTATTATAATTTTCCCATCCAGCACATCCAAAAAGGTAGCGTATCTGGTCACTCACACACCCTCACAGCAGGGGGCCATTGTACCAGCCAGATAAATGAATCCCCACTCAGTATGTTTAATATTATAATTTGATATTTTTAAACGGATAAAGATATTAAAAGTCACGCTTTCCGAGTGTTTATTTAGCGCTTTCGTGAACGATGTTGATATATTGAGTTGTTCCACAGATTAAGAAAAGAAAAAAAGAATTAAAAACGTAACGTTCGTTTTTTGAGTGTGATTAGTTTTCGGGGTCGTCGCTCGCGGTGGCAGGAATTTTGACAGGTGATTTGTGCGCCATTGTGTGACGTCACGTGAGTTAAAGGTCTATTAGTTTTAAAGCACCTTGTTACTAATGACTTATTTTAAATACTTAAGTTCAAGTGTGTTTCTTTGAGATCATTTGAAATCACAAACGCTATAAAATATGTTTTTATCGATTTGTTTAAAAGTTAAACTAGTTTTTTTAAGTCTTGAGTAATGTTTGGAATAAAAGGGGGTTAGCAGAGCTGCTAATTAAATAAAAAAAAGTTCAATACTCAATCGATAACAGAGCTATTATCGAATGAGTATTGAACAATTTTTTTTAAATTAATTAAACTTTTATGGTATTATGTTCAGTGTCTGAGTATTTTTTAGACTACACACCAAAACCATAAGCAGCTCCCTAAATGTTTACACGGCTGAGACCCGGGTCCTTCTTTCACAAGCAGAGAATCATAGCTACAATCCACTACGCCGGCTCAGTGTCGGTTGGCGGATGTTCCATGATCTTAAAAGGTTCTTGAAACGTGTCGGTTCTCTCACGATGTTTTCGTTCATCATTAAAATCAGTGGTGGCGACATACTTACTTGTATCCTTTGTTTATGGAAAAATACACAGAGGTGCAAATGTGAATTGAACCTACGACCTTACAATGAATCCTACGTTCTAACCAATACACCAACACTTCATCAAAATCTGGCTTTAAAATACTCAATGAATATTTATTAAATTGCATAAAATGACATTAGGTACCTAGAGGTAGGTAATATCATTAAAGCCACCAAAAACCTAATTTATCGAATGACTTTCATTTGTCATTTATAGTAAAATAACATTAGCTGATATACAAATGTAAAAAAAAACAAATAACTGTACCTTCGCCTCGCTACGTACAAACAAAAATCGTAAAACAAACCGACCGTTTGACAACCGTTTTAGCATAAAAAGGAAATAAAACAAAATATGACCGTTTCGTTTTAGAGATAGAGATCTAAACATGATCTGTAAATGATTTAACGATGACGACACGGCGCGCGGGTAATGATGGCTAATGATCTGCTCGTTCTGTTTGCCTGGTTGAGTTACAGGGGTCCGTGGTGAAAACATAAAACCAGGCTGAAAGAGTACACTCAAAAACCCAAGGAAAGACTTCAAAGTGTTGAACATAAAATCAACCTATAGAGAAGACTTCAAAGTATTGAACATAAACCAATCTATAGAGAAGACTTCAAAGTATTGAACATAAAACCAACCTATAGAGAAGACTTCAAAGTATTGAACATAAAACCAACCTATAGAGAGGACTTCAAAGTATTGAACATAAAACCAACTTATAGAGAAGACATCAAAGTATTGAACATAAAACCAACCTATAGAGAAGACATCAAAGTATTGAACATAAAAAAACCAACCTATAGAGAAGACATCAAAGTATTGAACTTGAAACCAACCTATA
Source organism: Ectropis grisescens (assembly GCA_017562165.1). NCBI lineage: Eukaryota > Metazoa > Arthropoda > Insecta > Lepidoptera > Geometridae > Ectropis > Ectropis grisescens. Next base: position 2,650,573 of record CM029792.1, on the reverse strand, counting down.
GAGAAGACTTCAAAGTATTGAACATGAAACCAACGTATGGAAAAGACTTCAAATTGTTAAACAACGAATCTCTACAAAAAAACAAAGCGTTGTACATACAACCAGTATATTTACAAAAAACTTCAGAGTGCTGAACATAAATCCTATCAAACATTGTCAATTATAATATTAGTAGGAAATAGGATACTTCAAACAATTATATTTCAATTATACTCTTATTCGTCTGTGAAACTAGGTTATTACAAAATTCTGTTGTTGTGTCAGATACCAGAGAAATGTTTGATAGTTTCCACCACTGGTGGGTATAGGTACACGTAGGGTATACAAACATAGGATACTTAAAAAGTTGAACATACTACCTAACCTATACAAAAGACTTCAACGAGCTTGTCATTATCACTGGTTTAAATGGCGAAAGAAAACGTAATAATCCTAGAATCTTTCAAATTTGTCTGTCGCCAACATTTACTGTGCCAGAGTGGTGGGTTATAACTTTCATTCGCTCCTTGTGAGAAAGACCTTAAGTCCCAGTTACATGTGGGCTGTTGCTTGTGCTTTCTATGTAGTAATTAGATAGCCAGTGAACGCTGAAAAAAAAGTAACTGTCACGTGATCCTTTAATCTCTGAATAATTTGTTAAACTTAAATAAATAAATAAAAACTGGAATAAACTACCGGCTTTGTATCCTGAGATACTTATAATCTAGAACTTTTCAAGATTAGAGTGGATATCTTCTAGGTGAGCATGCGCCATTTTCAACCTCACCGTCGCTTCAAAAAGAAAATTCAGTGTGAGGAACTTCCTAGTGATACTTTCTTTGTCGAGGATAACTATATTTGAAATGGAAACTTCTTCTGGCGCGAAACAGATTTTCGTGGGCTATAAGTTGAATTCTACCGTCACCCTCGGAAATGATATGAATTCTTCGGGGTAAACTCGGGGCCAATGGCCATTGGCCATCTAGAAATGCGTCAGCATTTTTCATTGGCCATCTAGACTCTAACACATTTCTATATGGCCATGCTATGCTCATGGCCACGCCCTCCGGCTTCATCCGCGTAGTTTCCAAAGTAAGCTATCACTTTCTGATGGAAACGTAAATATCTGCCAATATTTTATTTTTAGCATCTTACCTTTGATCCAACCATCTACTGAAACCTCATAAAATGTTGGTCGAGATTTAAGTTTGAGTTCGCTATATTCACCTAAATTCAACACAACAAAATTAGTGCCACGTTATATTTAAATGCGACCTGTGGCAGTTGGCTTCAAATGACCTTAACTGATGGGTCAACTATCAACGTTAGTATAACGTATTTCTTAGAAAATGAAGCTTAATTTTTGCTTGCGTAACACGCAATCATTTTCTTTTACAAATAGATTATGAAGTTTCCCTCAAATGGGATCTACTACCGAACTTTGCGCTACCAACGGAGCAAGACCAACCCAATATTTTTAACAATACGCCTACAGAACCCTTTCGTTCTCTGCGCACGCTATCTTACCTCCGTTGATTGGCCAAAATGACTCAGCTCTACGATCTTTTACTCGTTCGTAACGCATTTTGACATTAGTGATTAATAGAAGCACATCATAACTGCGGTAGCATTCGGGTAATAACTCATCAAATTGATGACTTCAGATATTTATTTAACTTTTAATAATTTTAAATGAAACGTAAGCATAAGGAGTCCACTTTTTCCCACTGCTGGGACTCGGGGCTTTCTTGCACAAGTAGAGAGTCGGGGTCATAAGCGAACACGCTGGCGTAGTGTGAGTAGACTAATGAGTTGGTATCCTCGAGAAATGTAAGTTTTATAACGTATTCCATATATTTTTGTAAATGCAAACACATGAGTTAATATTCATCCCCACAGACGTTAACAGTGAAAGCAATTAATATCGTGACAAAACCGGCGTGCTCCAAGAAAAACGTCTTTCAAGGACATGTGTCATTCATCGACGAAGAGATTTGACTCTACTTTTGTGATAAGAACGTCACGGCTGTAGAATACGTTGCCTGAGAAGGTTTTCCCCGATAGTTACTATCTTGTGTGTCTTCAACGAGAGTGAATCGGTTTCTTCTAGGTAAACGCACTCCATCGTAGATCGCATCATCGTTTAACATCAGGCGAGATGGCGGTCAAGTGTAAACATATAAAAGTTAAAAAAAGCAACATTTGGCTTGCTTGGAAGATTTTGGCTTAGCTTCTCTCCTTGCAAGAGAACGACTCGGGTCTCACGCTTGTGTCCAATCACATCGTTCCAAAATCGCATCATCATTCATCCAGTCCACTCTTTTCCAGTCCAATCAAAGCGAAGCTTGCACTTAAACGCTGTCGCACAAAAGGGTGATTTATACAACAAGCCGATTTACTACGTAGCTACATTTCTTTGCATAAATTTACAAAAAATATCCTCATACCTACAAGTTTTAAACAATAATTTGAATGCCCTAACATGTTCCAAGTTCTACCAACAACTTGTTACAAATTGATCAAGTTACTGAACTAGCACTTTCCAATCTATTCATCTGCTTTATTATGAAAATTCAATAGTGACGCTTTCATTGCATTCTTTTTAAATATGGCGTTCTTTAAATAAGCGATCACCGCGGGGCACATAAGCTCAAGCCTTTCAATTACCACAGATTAATAACTAAAAGAGCTGTCATACGCGTCTGGCAACACTGACAGACTGACAACCTGACGAATAATATGTTAATTGGTCATACATAATTTAAGGATACTTTGTTTGTAAAAGATTGAGTTTGATTAAATGTCATTGTTTTGTATTTGCTTTGTTTGAAGGTTTGTTAATACTGTTTGTTAATGAGTTTTTAAAAAGGAAACTGCTTGGCTTCTCAATGTGACCACTGGATAGAGTAATTGTTTTTTTTTTTGCACCGGATTTCGTTCGGGGTGGGTTATTGGATAATGAAGTGTTTTGAGAAAAAATATTTAACTGCTGAAATCCAATAAATAAAAATTCAAATCAAACAGTATTTTGAATTTTTATTTTGAAATTTGAATTAAGTATTATGGTCAAATCGCAAGAACCGATCCAAAAACGATTAACTTGTATTTCTTTTTAACACGCTTTTTTTTATCTTAGTATGCATGTTTACTTTGATATTGGCATTTCGTTTTTACACAGCGCTGGTAGATACTTCAATTGGACAACATTTTGGTAAAATGGGTTATGAATGATATCGCTATTATCGGAAACTATTTTGTGATAATAGTGAACTTTGTTTCGTACAATGTCAATCCATACAATGAAACAAAAGGATAATAGTAGATTATGGCACTAGTGTGTAAAGTTGGTGAGTACCGCTAAGTCGCTATTAAGATAGCCGAGGGCGCTAATCATTAATACACACTTGTATCATACGAAGTTTTTCAACATACTAGTGAATAAAATAATTTTAAGAATAAAAATGTTTCGTTAGGGCGGGAAAAAATATTCAGTTGTCAAAAAATGCGCACGCAATTAACAATGGCGACCAGCCACAAACTAAAAAAAAAAATTGCCGCGTACAAAAAGAGGATTTTAAAGTTTTCTTTATTACAAAGAAAATGAAAGTTAATAGTTAAGTGATTTTTTATTTGTAAATACGTAGGTACAAGTTGAACTTTCATATTTAAATACGAAGTTGAATGAAGGGGCCAAGCAATAGCTACGTTAATTCATTTGTTCTATTGAACACGATCTTTTTTGTATCGAATTTTTTTTAGAACAAAGCAACTCAACCAATAAATAAAACTTTGTAGCTCAATAGTGAGTAATGGTAATGAAGAAGACACAGTTTGATAACAGGTGTCATTGTATGCCTGATTGCGGTTCAATTAGAGCCACTTTATGAGCAAGTGTGTAGAAAAATCAATTATTACACTATTAGAATGTACGTCCATGTGAGCATGAATCAAGAATGTAATAAAATCGGGAAAAAAATATTCATTACTGAGAGTTTTCGTGCGTTTCGTGCTTTGACATGACACATACAGCATGTGTCTAATATTGCATCATCCTTAATATTATAAATGTCAATGTATGGATGTTTGGATGTTTGGATGTTTGGATGTTTGGATGTTTGTTGCTCAATCACGCCCAAAGGGCTCAACGGATCGAGCTGAAATTTAGTACACAGATAGTTTATAGACTGGAATAACATATAGGCTATATTTTATCCCGACATCGTGCACGGTTCCTTAGGGATCAAGTATAAATGTAACATCGGAACGCTTAACTAGATTTTGTTGCAATTTGAAACACAGATCCAAACATTAAAACAAAACAGGCTATTTATTATCCCGAAAACATACACAGTTCCTAGGGGAACAAGTATAAATGTAATATCGGAACGCCTTATTAGATTTTGTTGCAATTTGGAACACAAATAGTTCTTTGAAATCCTATCCTACTAATCCTTAATATTATAAATGTCAATGTATGGATGTTTGGATGTTTGTTGCTCAATCACGCCCAAAGGGCTCAACGGATCGAGCTGAAATTTAGTAGACAGATAGTTTATAGACTGGAATAACATATAGGCTATATTTTATCCCGAAATCGTGCACGGTTCCTTAGGGATCAAGTATAAATGTAACATCGGAACGCTTAACTAGATTTTGTTGCAATTTGAAACACAGATCCAAACATTAAAACAAAACAGGCTATTTATTATCCCGAAAACATACACAGTTCCTAGGGGAACAAGTATAAATGTAATATCGGAACGCCTTATTAGATTTTGTTGCAATTTGGAACACAAATAGTTCTTTGAAATCCTATCCTACTAATCCTTAATATTATAAATGTCAATGTATGGATGTTTGGATGTTTGTTGCTCAATCACGCCCAAAGGGCTCAACGGATCGAGCTGAAATTTAGTAGACAGATAGTTTATAGACTGGAATAACATATAGGCTATATTTTATCCCGAAATCGTGCACGGTTCCTTAGGGATCAAGTATAAATGTACCATCGGAACGCTTAACTAGATTTTGTTGCAATTTGAAACACAGATCCAAACATTAATCCTTAATATTATAAATGTCAATGTATGGATGTTTGGATGTTTGGATGTTTGTTGCTCAATCACGCCCAAAGGGCTCAACGGATCGAGCTGAAATTTAGTACACAGATAGTTTATAGACTGGAATAACATATAGGCTATATTTTATCCCGACATCGTGCACGGTTCCTTAGGGATCAAGTATAAATGTAACATCGGAACGCTTAACTAGATTTTGTTGCAATTTGAAACACAGATCCAAACATTAAAACAAAACAGGCTATTTATTATCCCGAAAACATACACAGTTCCTAGGGGAACAAGTATAAATGTAATATCGGAACGCCTTATTAGATTTTGTTGCAATTTGGAACACAAATAGTTCTTTGAAATCCTATCCTACTAATATCCTTATCCTTAATCCTTAATATTATAAATGTCAATGTATGGATGTTTGGATGTTTGGATGTTTGGATGTTTGGATGTTTGTTGCTCAATCACGCCCAAAGGGCTCAACGGATCGAGCTGAAATTTAGTACACAGATAGTTTATAGACTGGAATAACATATAACATATAGGCTATATTTTATCCCGACATCGTGCACGGTTCCTTAGGGATCAAGTATAAATGTAACATCGGAACGCTTAACTAGATTTTGTTGCAATTTGAAACACAGATCCAAACATTAAAACAAAACAGGCTATTTATTATCCCGAAAACATACACAGTTCCTAGGGGAACAAGTATAAATGTAATATCGGAACGCCTTATTAGATTTTGTTGCAATTTGGAACACAAATAGTTCTTTGAAATCCTATCCTACTAATCCTTAATATTATAAATGTCAATGTATGGATGTTTGGATGTTTGTTGCTCAATCACGCCCAAAGGGCTCAACGGATCGAGCTGAAATTTAGTAGACAGATAGTTTATAGACTGGAATAACATATAGGCTATATTTTATCCCGAAATCGTGCACGGTTCCTTAGGGATCAAGTATAAATGTAACATCGGAACGCTTAACTAGATTTTGTTGCAATTTGAAACACAGATCCAAACATTAAAACAAAACAGGCTATTTATTATCCCGAAAACATACACAGTTCCTAGGGGAACAAGTATAAATGTAATATCGGAACGCCTTATTAGATTTTGTTGCAATTTGGAACACAAATAGTTCTTTGAAATCCTATCCTACTAATCCTTAATATTATAAATGTCAATGTATGGATGTTTGATGTTTGTTGCTCAATCACGCCCAAAGGGCTCAACGGATCGAGCTGAAATTTAGTAGACAGATAGTTTATAGACTGGAATAACATATAGGCTATATTTTATCCCGAAATCGTGCACGGTTCCTTAGGGATCAAGTATAAATGTACCATCGGAACGCTTAACTAGATTTTGTTGCAATTTGAAACTCAGATCCAAACATTAAAACAAAACAGGCTATTTATTATCCCGAAAACATACACAGTTCCTAGGGGAACAAGTATAAATGTAATATCGGAACGCCTTATTAGATTTTGTTGCAATTTGGAACACAAATAGTTCTTTGAAATCCTATCCTACTAATATCCTTAATATTATAAATGTCAATGTATGGATGTTTGGATGTTTGGATGTTTGTTGCTCAATCACGCCCAAAGGGCTCAACGGATCGAGCTGAAATTTAGTACACAGATAGTTTATAGACTGGAATAACATATAGGCTATATTTTATCCCGAAATCGTGCACGGTTCCTTAGGGATCAAGTATAAATGTAACATCGGAACGCTTAACTAGATTTTGTTGCAATTTGAAACACAGATCCAAACATTAAAACAAAACAGGCTATTTATTATCCCGAAAACATACACAGTTCCTAGGGGAACAAGTATAAATGTAATATCGGAACGCCTTATTAGATTTTGTTGCAATTTGGAACACAAATAGTTCTTTGAAATCCTATCCTACTAATATCCTTATCCTTAATATTATAAATGTCAATGTATGGATGTTTGGATGTTTGGATGTTTGTTGCTCAATCACGCCCAAAGGGCTCAACGGATCGAGCTGAAATTTAGTAGACAGATAGTTTATAGACTGGAATAACATATAGGCTATATTTTATCCCGAAATCGTGCACGGTTCCTTAGGGATCAAGTATAAATGTAACATCGGAACGCTTAACTAGATTTTGTTGCAATTTGAAACACAGATCCAAACATTAAAACAAAACAGGCTATTTATTATCCCGAAAACATACACAGTTCCTAGGGGAACAAGTATAAATGTAATATCGGAACGCCTTATTAGATTTTGTTGCAATTTGGAACACAAATAGTTCTTTGAAATCCTATCCTACTAATCCTTAATATTATAAATGTCAATGTATGGATGTTTGGATGTTTGTTGCTCAATCACGCCCAAAGGGCTCAACGGATCGAGCTGAAATTTAGTAGACAGATAGTTTATAGACTGGAATAACATATAGGCTATATTTTATCCCGAAATCGTGCACGGTTCCTTAGGGATCAAGTATAAATGTACCATCGGAACGCTTAACTAGATTTTGTTGCAATTTGAAACACAGATCCAAACATTAAAACAAAACAGGCTATTTATTATCCCGAAAACATAGACAGTTCCTAAGGGAACAAGTATAAATGTAATATCGGAACGCCTTATTAGATTTTGTTGCAATTTGGAACACAAATATTTCTTTGAAATCCTGTCCTACTAATCCTTAATATTATAAATGTCAATGTATGGATGTTTGTTGCTCAATCACGCCCAACGGATCGAGCTGAAATATAATACACAGATAGCTTATAGTCTGGAATAACACATAATATATATAACGGCATAAGGTATATACTCTTACAGCTTACTAAAACTCTACCGACGTTACTAATTTGGCAAAATTATTGTTTTGTAAGAATTCACATAAACTATGTTTATATTCCCTGGTAACGAGTGAAATATACAAACACCCTGTCATAACTATAAATAAATAAAGTAAGACCACAACTCTACATTTTTACAATTTTTTAAAAGCAGTGAATTTACACACAAAACAAATCCAAATTCTACGCGGACGAAGTCGCGGGTAACAGCTAGTTGAATATAAACCTTTGCCATAGATTACATGCCTCACTTTTTCTCACAGATTAAACACCTCGCTTTGCTAATTAAATTTGTTTCTAAATCTGAGTTGGTACGACCAATTTCCGACAGGTGGCGTAGCAGGTAGCTGAAGAGGTGTTTTGTTTGAAAGCGATATTCTCAGGAATGAATGAACCGATTTCAGCCATTCTTTCACCGTTGGATATGTACGGGATCCTGATGAGTGTTATAATGTACCATGGGCGAAGCAGGGACATCTGGTTATATAAATAGTAACCGCTGCGCACCACGCTTTATGTTTCAAATAGTTTTTTCCATCCCAAGGTTGCCTGGAAGAAATAGCTTTTAGCGATATGGCCGCCAGTTGTCTCACTAGTTTTACTGTTTTCCAAAATTTTATGTATCTTTTATGGCGTGAGCAATAAAGAATCTCGTAATTTTGATAGATACGAGTACTGTTTGGGTCCTTTATATTAATCAATAATATGGTAATAACGATAATAGGTTTTCACTTGACCGCCATTTCGCTTGATAAAATGTACACAGGAACCATTACCACTTACTATCAAATATACTATTTGCTTGTTTGTCACTATGTTCCTACCCATAAGTATTTATAATCTTTGAAAAGAAAATAAAAACGCAACTGAATGGTCATTAATTACTAATGGCATCATATTAAATTGATTTTGATAAATGACAGAAGATTAACTGTCATTGTCAAAAAGTAAGGTAAAAACAAAACAAAATCTATGGACGTAGCATACGCGCCATCACTAAAGTCTCGTGGTTAAATGGTTGTGCTACAGCACTTTTATACCATGTATTTTCGTTTATTGTTGTGAAATGCGATTGTGGCGCTATCAACTAATTATCATGAGTGAAGGCACGGAGTCTAGCCACCAAAATCGTTGACGAATCGTTAGGAAGTGACTAGGCATTTTGAGAAATTCCGGATGGTTAGTGGCACAAATATTTATCCTAATGGACTTCTTTAAAATTTGTAAGCATTTTTTACCGAAGCATTCTACTCGTCATTTCGCAAGGGAGTCAATTGTTTTAGAGTCAAATCACACTAATGTTACAGAAGCAAAAGTTTGTTTGTTTGTTTGTTTTGTACCTAAGAAGGAAAAACGGAAATCTGAGGAAATGATCCTATAATTTTGTTGTCTGTCTGTCTGTCTGTTTGTCAAGACCTTTTCTCTCAGGAACATGTGAAGATATCAAGCTGAATTTTATACAAATATTACATCCACAGTATAATTTAATAGATTGAGGGGCTACTGACTCTTTTTAACCGACTTCCACAAAGGAGGAGGTTGTCAATACGAACACTGTTTTTTAATTTATGTTACCTGATTTCTTAGAGAACGCCCGAGCCGATTTCAATGGTTCTTTTTTCGGGATATGTTTCCCGAATGGTCATTTAAATGTTATCGAAATCGACTGCGTGTTTTTTTAAATATGAAACAAAACTAAAATTTGTCTACAATTTCGTTTGGATGACGTTGTTGTAGATTTTACAAGAGTTATGAAATTCGATTCTGTCAACACGAAAATGTGTAAATGCATGAATCAAAACTTGTTTTGCACTAAAAACGGTAAAATAAACTCTTTTTGTACAAAGTAATAAATAAGTTAATATAATTATTATAAGCGCTACTCACTCCTCTATTTGAAGTCGGTGCCAGCCAAATCTAGCAGGTAGTAGATAGATACTGTGTGATGGTTTAGCCGATTTCAAAAAAAAGGTTCTCAATTCGATTGTATGTATGTTACGCGAAACCTCTGCAAAGTTTAAATACTTCAAAGGCAGTTTCATATATATTTTTTTAGTTTAATTTTATCAAAATCGGTGTCTTTTTTGTTTTTTTTTTTGTCTTGATTTTTTAAATATCAACAAAAGACTAAAATTGGCTTACCTACTACTAATTTGCTGACGACGTATTCGTAAATTTCACAAAAATATAAAATTCAGTCGAGTCTCTGAGATCAATTTTGAATTGAAGCCGTTTTTAATTTTTATTTAAGCAAAAATTTTATTATTAAAGAGATGATTAATTAATATTCGTATTTGTACTCGCCGAAATAATATAACGACCACATAAAAGATGAGATAGCTCTCGTTGGGAAGTGGGTTATAATGTTTATCTTAATTGTTTTCGTAAACATTTTATAAGGTTATGAATTCTTTTTAATTACCAAGTTAAGAGCTTCTGTGACACATAAAGTTGACAACATTAAAAATGTGTTTATTTTTTTGGAAGACATACCGACGAACTCAAAAACGTGTTAAATTAGGAGAGCTGAGTTCGTATGATTTACAAATGTTGCAAATGTCTTTACCTATTTCAGTTATCTCACAACTTGGAAAACGTTTTAGGTAGCGTGAATCATGAAATGTGAAAACATCGATGTGTTCCGGTTCGAAAGGCAATATTTTTAGTGAAATCACAGTCCATAAAATAAAATATGGTATATCGAATGACAAACGCTATGCTACGTAATGATTTGGACTCTTCATGATATAATAGCGTATCACTGTGTTGTTACGTTTTTTACTATCACTAGATAATTCTATACACTCCGCGAGGCATAAGCTGAGCTTTGCATTTGTGTGAGTGTACATGGATAGTGTAGGTGTGACAACCGGCCTTAGGCGCGGCGCCATTCTGTCTCGCCGCGCTCCTGCCTGATTGGTGGTCACTCACACTAATGCAAAGCTCAGCTTATACCTCGCGGAGTGTATATCAGCACTACAGCGTATATCAGTACTCAGCTTATACCTCTGTTCCAAAAAAAAAACACAAAAAAACAAAGTCTATAAGTCTATTCATAAATCAATATTTTTCTTTAAGAACAATTTGCTTGAATTAGACTGACATCTCGCCTGATGTTAAGCGACGATGCAGTCTACCATGAAGCGTGCTTACCAGAAGAAACCAATTTACGCTTGATTTGAAGACACCAAAATCGTATCCGTCGGGAAGAACCCACTGAGGCACATTCTACGGCCTACACGTTCTAACTATCGGAACTATGATCGTGGAATCAACAACCCACATGGCGGTAACCTCATGGTTCATGTTTGATGTTCCTAAGACACGAACGAAAAGATTTGACTCTACGTTTGTGATAAGAACGTCTAGGCTGTGGAATACGTTGCCTGAGTGGGTTTTCCCCGATGGTTACAACCTTTGTGTCTTCAAATCGAGAGTGAATCGGTTTCTTCTAGGTAAACACGCTCCATCGTAGACCGCATCGTCGCTTAACATCAGGCGAGATGGCGGTCAAGTGTGAGCCTATAAAAGGTAAAAAAAATTAAAAAAAGAATGTGCCAAGTCAAGGTACTTTCTGAGTTTGTCTTTCTCGGCTTTCACGAGGTTCTCGTCATGTGGTATGGTGATATCGACGATCACAGCCCGTCTACCAGCACGATATCAGACTTATTGGTGACAATAGTCCTGTCAGTGATGATAGATCGGTGCCAGTAGAGCAACGCACGACCTTTAGTCAACGTAATCATTAAGAACGATAAAAAAATAGCTTATCCTCGTTTAGCAGGCCGTTGATCTTAAGCCTTTATTCTGACAGTTAGCAAATAAAGATATGTTGCAATTAAAACTCAGTTGTAAACTTTAATATCATTTTAAATCTTGTTAATGGAGGCGAGATGGCACTTAATGACCATCATAATGAGGACATCTCGGAGTCTCGGACATGAGTGACAAAGTTGGGTATTTAAATTATGATGATGGTGCTGTTTATGTTTTTAAAATTAAATTAAATGGCTTTACTGAGTATTTACATAAACAGTCTACTTTGCCTTCCCACTGCTGGAAAAAAGATCCTCATCTCACAAGGATGTGACCAGATAGACCAGATGGCCATGACTTTCTCCTGAAATTCATGGCCATTATCCACCACGTTACCTAAGTGTGATTTGGCAGATGACCAATGTTCACAAAGACACTGAAGTCTTTTTTTAACTACATGGCTATTTCGGAACGATATTTTCTTTCACTGCTAAAGCCGGTACAGATGAATAAACTTGTTTGATAAAATGAAGTTGACTGAAGAAATAGGGCATTCCGAATTCGAATCTACAACCTCACTGATATGTAATCAGATGTTCATGCCACTACATAACTATGACGTTTTTGAAACTTACTTGACTTGACCTCATAGGGATCAGATTGTTTCATCACAACTTATTTCCCGCAATCATTCAGCTTTAGCTTAGCTAGCTTAGTAACTTAGAGGGTTCACATCTAAACTGTGTGGTCTTGTCTCTTCTGCACTAATCCGAAGTCTGTGAATAATTCAGATGTCCATAGCGTTACTTAGATTGTTAGGTATGTAATAAAGTGTTACACTATTAGTAGTTCCCATTATATTTCGGTAATGTTAATACTGTTTATCTTCTAAATAAATAAAAAATATGTTTGTATCATGGAGGTATAAAAGAAGTCGGACGTAGTTTCTCTAACACAAAAACTGTGTCCATCGAGTCGGCCACATAATAAGCACATTTGCGCTGTCACATACAGGTTGACACGCAAACATCAGTGGGTCACTACACGCGCTACTTGTATATGTGTATACGTGTGTATGTGTGCGTGTCAGTCTATCAGTGACAACCTGACAACACACACGTGCAAATGTGACCGACTCTAGTGACACAGTTTTGGTTTTAGCGAGACTACGTCCGACTTTTTCTACGTCAATGGTTTTTTACGAAAGTCCTCTGTGTAATCGTAAACTATGCAATTATCATGTTATTTTCTTTAGCAAAGTTGTTGTAAATTTGGCAAATTTTTGAAGGGTGACGTAGCAAATTGCGCAGAAAACTACAGCTATTAATATCAGATAAAGTCCTAGGCGATGGCGAGAAGAATTATTATTTTTTTCACTCTACTTTTAAATCTTCGTCTATAAGATACATTATATAATTTAGTTTTTATTACTTTCCAAATATGGTGTCCAAAAAACCGTAATCGGCTAATGAATCTAGCGATAAATCATCACCCGACTAGTCAGCCGACCCGGCGTCACCTGCTGTCCTATCTATCCTCAGATCTCTGCTCAATCGGTTCTGGGAAAGAACTGATCCCATTACGCTTACCTGGAAATTATATTAACTCTATGACAGAAAGGAGAGCTTTGAATATATGTTGTAACTAGTGTCCGACCGAAAGTTCGGTTTCGGTTTCGGTTTCGGCCGAGTTTCGGCCAAAAATCAAGTTTCGGCCACAGTTTCGGTTTCGGCCAAAATCGGCCGAAACTTTTGCCGAAACCGAAACTTAACAAGTTCAAACACGTTCGCGATCGCCTAACTTTGTTTTCCGTGGCAACGCTTTGACGGACGCTGTCGGCGCTTTTCGGGAATTATCGTGCGCTGTTCGGATAGTTCTGTAGCAACCAGCGATGCCAACCGTACGAGGTTCCTCGTACAAATACGAGATTTGTAGTCTTTCGTATGAGGTACGAGGACACTATTAATTAACTTCGTACAAATAAGTACGAGATTATAATATTGCTATTATAAAATAGTGAAAACTAGAGCCATCTATCAGAACTTGTAAGGACTTACAAGACTTCTTACTGATTTCTTATCTATCCGGTTAACAAGGAAATCCCCGACTAATAAAACATTTCATTTTTCGCTTTCATTCTACTTACTTTCTGATCTTGATTTAGGTAGACGACTGATTTGACAGAGAACTTAATTTGAAAAATTATTAAAAAATGTTATTAATATGTTTTTATTTTATATTCAATAAATGATTACAACGATCTTAATATATTGTGTTTCCATTTCATGCCCTAATTAAGGCAAAATAATAGGTAAAATGCACCAAATTTCAGTATTTTAATAAATTATATACTTGACCACGTGAGTTTCGGTTTCGGTTTCGGTTTCGGCCGGAAAAACAGTTTCGGTCGGACACTAGTTGTAACTGTACAATTGTAGTTTTATCCTACTAATATTAAAAATATCAACGTTTGTCCTTTAATGCCTTTAAAGACTTGCCCGTAACGACTCGATACCTAATTGTTTCCCCTTTGCCTAATTCCCCTGTAATCGCCCAACAGCCATACGAATTAATTAAGACATCGGCCGAGATCACATCGCCACATTCCGATGTTGTGTTTTGTTGCGAGAGCGAAGCGGAATAAATAGCCCCGGAGAGGACGGTAGATTTCACGTTATTTTTATTTTTTTAATTCAGTAAAAAATATATTTCCGTTTTATACACAAATCATAGTATGGGCCCCATAACGAAGCTCAAAGTCACACAGCGAGCTATGGAGAGAGCTATGCTCGGAGTCTCTTTGCGCGAAATAAACCGTAATGAGGATATTCGCAAAGGTACGAAAGTGACCGACATAGCTCAGAGAGTAAGCAAGCTGAAGTGGCAATGGGCAGGCCACATCGCTCGCAGAACTGACAACCGATGGGGAAGAAAGGTTCTCGAGTGGCGACCATGAACCGGAAGACGCAGTGTTGCAATGTGGCCTCCCACTAAATGGACAGATGACCTCACAAAGGTTGCTGGAAACCGCTGGTTGCAGGTTGCGCAGGACCGTTCGTTGTGGAAATCTAGGGGGGGGAGGCCTATGTTCAGCAGTGGACGTCTTGCGGCTGAAGATGATGATACACAATTCTGTCAGACAAGCACAGCTGTTAGTAGGTAGCAATACTCTAAAATAATATTTTGTGTAGGTATTGCAAAAAAAAATATTGTGATATTTTAAGTTCAAGTTGCTACTATAAAATATCCACTACCATATTGTAGAGCTGAGGTATGTTAAAACTACTGTTCCATTCTTTTTTGAGATGTAACACACAATTTGACACATAACTAAGTCTACAAAGTTTAGCTGTTCTATTTATTATATTTAATTAAAAAAAATGCCAAGACAAGACAACAAGAGACCCATACAAGCACTAAAAAAGATTGGTTTATCGAATAGGTATTTTACGCATACCCTGATCTGACCGCAATCATAGTAATTGTTGTTTAGATTGTTCTGTTTTATTATTTTACTGGCTTTTAATTGTTTTTTGTTATTTTTTTATTCGTTGTTAACTATTATTTTACTTTTTATATTGACAGAATTAAGTGAATTTACTGTTAAATTACATAACACAATTAATTGACATGTATTTTTGAAGATGTCAATAAATTTCTTTTAAAATCTATTTAAACAAAAAACGTGTGTGTGTTGTGTGTGTATATGTGTATGGTTATTTACTCAAGCGACAAGCTAATTCTTCTTATTTTAATTCTTAGTGTTAGGATCAATTTGTTACTCTAAGATCGCATAGGTTTATAATATTAGAAAAATTAGTTCATCAATCCTAAACTAGATGGCGTTGTTTATCCTTAACACACGCATATGATTTGTTTATTAGTTATTGTAGGTTTCAATCAAAATTGTTCAATAAACGAGATTCCCACCCAGCACTATCGTGTTTTTATTAGAACAGGGAACTTCCATTTTACATATTCGAGCCGGATACAGCACAGTTTTGTTGTTCCGAGTTCTGAGTTGGTTTTGTGGAAATTTACCGGCTATCAGTAGCAGCAGGCGCAGTGGCGCACGCCGGATGAAATTCCAGCCTCTTACACCGGAGGCGCAAAGTATTGGAAATTCACAGGACAAGAGTGATTCCGCCACTGGCGCCACCTGGTGGTGGTGAGTGGAATTAACTCTCAACGGCGGAAGAATTCAACGGTAAATTGGTTCAACGGAGCAGTCAAAGCAAATCAGGAAGGAGCAACAATCGGATTTGTTCGAAGGCAGATCAAAAATTCAACACATGGCTACAAGAGGTCGCCACCATCGTTTAATCAGTGAAGTATTGAGTTAAATCGTGAGTACATTTATTATTTCAAGTGATTATTCTTTATTTTCAAATTAAATTCCAAGGTGAAGTGAATTTCTGTGATTTGAATATTTGGACTTTAACGTTGTGCATGGTAGTTAAGACTTAGAATTATAAGGTGAATTTGGTAAACACGGGGAACCTATGCCCGATTTCAAAAGTTTTCATTGCGACAAGGTTCTATACACTTGTAATAATTTTGTGTCAGTCCGAGACTTAGACAAATTTAATGAGTAGTTTATTATTGCGATAAGGTTCTATAGACTTGTCAAATTTTAAGTTTCGTTTTGTAATAGATTGAATCAATTCGACACTTAGAAAATTTCCATTAACTAGTTTACTATTATGTTAAGGTTCTATAGACTTGTAAATTTTTTAGTTTCTTCTTGTAAAACAGTTAAATCAGTTCGACACTTAGAAAATTTCCATTAAGTAGTTTGTTATTGCGATAAAGTTATATTGACTTCTAAAGGTATTTAGTTTATTTCATCATGGAGCCTTTGTTCAAGTTACAATTTAACAAAAAACATATAATTGAGAGAGCAATAATTAATTATAAGAAGTCACCTAAAGAACGCATCAGTACAGCATATATTCAGGCCAGATTAGATCAATTAGACAAAATTTGGAACGAATTTATGTCAACTCACACATCCATAGTTGAATCTGCCACAAACGAAAGAGATGCGTACTTTACTGACAACGTTTACGAAGTTACAGAGGAATTGTACATTAATCACAAAACTGATTTAAATCATGATTTAGATAAATTCAAAATTCAGCAAAAAAGTAGATCAATCAGAAACCAAATCACAAGGTGTAAATCAAAGTGTAAAACTTCCGAGGATTCAAATTCCTATATTCTCAGGGTTGTACTCAGAATGGCCTACCTTCAAGGATTTATTCACATCTTTAATACATAATAACTTATCATTGGATGACGTACAGCGCATGCATTATTTGAAAGGGTTGTTGAGTGGCGAAGCCGAACAGTTAGTCCGCCAAATGCCTGTAACGTCAACTAATTATGTAGAATGTTGGTCATTGCTGATGAGTAGGTACAACAACAAGAGGTTTTTGTCTAATTCTTTATTAAAACGATTTCTGAATCAACCTAATGTATCAGAAAGTTCCAATGCAGTTAAAGGTTTACTAGATACCACCATGGAGTGTCTCAATGGTCTGAAAATCTTGGAATTGATGTAAGTTCGTGGGATGTCATCGTGATCTACATAGTAAGCGCTAAATTAGATCAAGAATCGCGTAAACTATGGGAGACGCAAACGAGTACCAGCGATGAACTACCCACGCTTGCACAATTCGAGGAATTTTAGAGGCTAGGTTCAGAGCATTGAATTTCTAAATGAAAGGTCTGCCAACCCAAGATTATTTACTAAACAATCAATAACTCCTCGGCATAAAGTACACCATGTGGTGAATGACAATAAAATGCAATCCATCCATGTCCGTTTTGTAAGGACAATCACAAACTTGCTTATTGTAAGCAGTTCGCAAAGGAAAGTCACGATTCGCGTAGAAAATTTGTTTTAAATGGAGGTCTGTGCTTTAATTGTTTAGGTTCAAGGCACTCTGTCAAACATTGTCGCCAGACCACATCATGTCACATTTGCAAAGGACGACATCATTCATTACTTCACCCAAGGGCTGCTTTTGTAGCATCGGACAATGTCAAATCACCTGTTGACTTTAAATCAACATTGTCTAATCAGGTAACGTTATCAGAGGGTCAACAATCAACGTTAAATGTAACGTCACATTTTACAAAGGAGTCTGAAGTAGGAACCCAAGTCTTGTTAGCTACGGCGCTTGTCAAGGCAGATACAAGTAATGGCTCAATTCAACTGCTTCGCGCGTTAATGGGTCAAGGATCCCAGGCATCATTCATAACAGAAGCTGCAGTTCAACTCCTTGGTCTGAAGAAAAGACCTGTGAAGACAGTAATATCAGGTCTAGGTGGTGAGAAGAGCTCCTTAGCTTCGGATTATACAGTCATAGTGACTATTCACTCACACTTAGATTCCAACATCAGTATGCGAGTACATGCGTATGTACTTAAAAAATCACATCACTTTTGCCATCGGCAAAAATGAAGCCTTTCAACTGGCCTGAGTTAGAAATGGTCAGCCTCGCTGACCCACAATACCACACACCAAACAAGGTTCATATTTTGCTTGGTGCTGAGGTTTACAGTAAGGTGTTAATGAAGGGCTTGATTCAAGGTCCGCCAGGATTACCTGTTGCACAACAAACAACCCTCGGCTGGATTTTATCAGGTTTGGTTGGAAACATCTCAAGTGAAGACACTGTCTCTTGTCATCACATTTCAATCAGTTCGCAAATGCAACCTGATGATAATGAACTCCTAAAAAGGTTTTGGGAGATTGAGACAGGTAGCATTCCTAAAAATCACAACAAGACTCTTACGGAGGATGAACAGCGCTGTGAACAAATATACGCACAAACGACACGGCGTGATGGTGACGGTAGATATATTGTCAAACTGCCATTCCGTGATGAAGATCCTCAATGTAAATACGGGAACACTAAAGAGCTCGCAATCAAGAGATTCTTGTTACTTGAAAATAAATTCAAGAAGAATGCTGAACTAGCAATTCGATATAAGGAGGTATTTCGGGAATACGTCGACCTTGGCCATGTAGAACGCGTACCTGAAGACTCAAAGACATCTACGGCAGTATACTTACCCCACCACGCCGTTGTACGCGATGACAAAACAACTAGCAAGGTCCGAATTGTATTTGATGCTTCAATGAAGAGCTTAAATTCACCTTCACTCAATGATGATCTATTGGTTGGTCCTACATTACAAAATCCGTTACGTCATATCATTATGAGGTGGAGAATACACCACATAAGCATCTGTGCAGACATCGTTAAGATGTATAGGCAGGTGAAGGTGACTCCTGATGATGCTGATTTTCAGAGGGTCGTATGGCGAGAGGATCCTGGATCTGAAATGAAAGAATACAAATTAGTCAGAGTTACATTTGGTACAGCGTCAGCTCCTTACCTAGCAGTAAGAACACTTCAACAGCTCGCAGTGGATGAGGGCGCACGCTGCCCGGAGGTAGCTGAAAGAATTAAGAATGATTTTTTCGTTGATGATCTCATGACAGGATGCCAATCAATCGAAGAAGGAAAGAAAATACATAAAGAAATGTCAGACTTACTTATGAAGGGGGGATTTTCTCTGCAGAAGTGGGTAAGTAGCTGTAATGAGTTGAATGCAAGGTTATCAGAAGAAAATGGAAATAATATAGCTGAAAACATCGAAGACAAAGGAAACAAGGATATAAAGGTAGATGACGTTATGAAAATTTTAGGAATATTTTGGAATCGCGAACAGGATGAGTTCCAATATTTAGTTAAGCTACCACCACAACAGTTTCCTATTACGAAGAGAAGGGTCATATCAGACATATCTAGGTTTTTCGATCCGTTAGGATGGGCAGCACCATGTATTGTGGTATCAAAAATATTC
Source organism: Ectropis grisescens (assembly GCA_017562165.1). Lineage (NCBI taxonomy): Eukaryota > Metazoa > Arthropoda > Insecta > Lepidoptera > Geometridae > Ectropis > Ectropis grisescens. The sequence goes on along the minus strand of CM029792.1, from coordinate 2,631,028 downwards.
ATCCAAAAGCTTTGGCTTTCCGGACTTGATTGGGACGAACCACTCACACCAGAATTAACGTCTGAATGGAATGATTATCGCAACAAATTATCGGAGACATGTACTTTTAGGGTTCCTAGATGGACAAATACGTACAACAATGACAGTTTAGCAGAATTACATGGATTTTCAGACGCCTCAAATTCAGCTTACGCCGCGGTAGTTTATCTGCGAACAAAAACTAAACAGGATAAAATCAAAATAAGTTTGATCACATGTCGCACTAGAGTGGCACCGGTTAAACAACAATCAGTACCTCGGTTAGAATTCATGGGAGCAGTGTTGTTAGCAGAGTTGACAGCAGAAGTAGCCGATGTCATGCAAATTCCAAGGCACCGCGTACATCTGTGGACAGACTCAACAGTTGTTTTGGCCTGGCTCAGCAGCCATCCTAGTCGCTGGAAGACTTTCGTCGGAAATAGAGTTTCTACAATTCTGTGTTGCTTCGACAATAATCACTGGGCTCATGTTCAATCTTCTGAAAATCCTGCTGATATCGCTTCAAGAGGACTAGAAGCTCGAGACTTAGCTTGCAATATTTTATGGAATCAGGGTCCGTCCTGGCTAAAGAACGATGATATTGTATACTCCAGACCAAAATCGATTGCTACAACTATGGAACAACGATTGATCAAAGCTCATATTGCAACTGAAACGACACAAGGACATCCTGTCTGGACAAAATATTCAACGTTGCAGAAGTTAGTGAGAGTAATAGCATACTGTCGACGAGTTTTACAGTGGAAAAAGCAAGAATTTAAACAGAAAAGATATCAGTCTTATTTAGAAAGGAAAGAAATAGAAGAGGCCACGAATGTTTGTATAAGGTACATACAAAAGCAAGAGTTTGGTGAAGACATCAAAGAAGTAGTATTGAAACACCCAGGGTCCGACAAACTCACTCGAGTCGTGACTCTCAAGTGCAACGGCTCGACAATCAAACGTCCATTGTCAAAGTTATGTATTTTACCTATAACGGATTAGTTATTAAGTCATTGTAAAGCCATAATTCATTTTTAGATATTGTTTAGCATCACCATTCATAATTTTTTCACGCCCTATCATTTTCAAGTATTTATGTGTACATTTATGAAGGACATGAACATATGTCCTTGGCGGGCGATATGTTAGGATCAATTTGTTACTCTAAGATCGCATAGGTTTATAATATTAGAAAAATTAGTTCATCAATCCTAAACTAGATGGCGTTGTTTATCCTTAACACACGCATATGATTTGTTTATTAGTTATTGTAGGTTTCAATCAAAATTGTTCAATAAACGAGATTCCCACCCAGCACTATCGTGTTTTTATTAGAACAGGGAACTTCCATTTTACACTTAGCGCTAAGAAGTCTAACTTAAACCATATGATAGACAATACCTCCAACACAAAAAGTATTACTTACCTACCTACTACTTGGTTGTCTAGCTAACTTTAGGGTGTGGGTTTTTCGTGAGGATGTGCGAGCGCGTCATAAAAATTTACCCTCATATTTTTCCCCCTAATTATGTGCCTAAATAAGTTTACTTCAAAAACAACAACAAAGAAAAAATATTACTAAACATAAATCGTCCGTCACACCGAAATCTACCCAATAACATAAAATGTGAATAAAATAAAATAAGTGTGAATGCCGTGAGGCGCTGCGCAAGCATTCCTCGCCCAATTAGTTTATTGGACGACGCGGCCCTTCCCGGAACACGGCGATAACCATCGAGCCTGCGCCCCGCTCGCCGGCGGGGAGCGATGGGTGGGGGGAATGGCCGCTTTCAACAATCTATTTCAATCAAAAGAACAGTTTTGCTGTTTTATAAACTTTTATTTTAAGTATATCGTGACGAGAAGTACAAGTTTCTAATCGTAAGCTACATTCCTGCCTAAGACAACACATTGTTCTTGTCCCCGATATTTTCTTGTGATAAAAGGTAACTTATATGTTATCTATTGTCTGCTATAAATAGGGATCCGCAAAAAGTATCGATACTTGAGTAGTATCGATACTTGCGCTGCGATACCGTACTCGATACTTTGTTCCGATACTTTACTGGGTATCGATACTTTCTGATGTACTCGATGCCTGTCACTTCATAGGAGTGGCCGAAACAAATATTACTTACTGTTGATTCCCCGCCTACAGTCCCGTCTCCGGAGTCTGAAAATGAATCGGAAAAGTATGACTTTTGAAGTTTTCACAACAAATTAACTCATAGTCGATCAAATAGGCACTGCGACTTTGATAAAGATGAAATCGGACAATACCTTTCAAGTCCGGTGTCTTCTTTAAAATCAGATCCATTCATAAAATGGAGCGAGATGAAAACGGTATACTATATAACTAAATTATATACAATAGCCACCAAATACCTCATAACACCCGGAACTTCAGTACCGTCTGAAAGACTTTTCTCAAAGGCTGGGGCCTTGATACACTCCGCGAGGCATAAGCTGAGCTTTGCATTTGTGTGAGTGTACATGGATAGTGTAGGTGTGACAACCGGCCTTAGGCGCGGCGCCATTCTGTCTCGCCGCGCTCCTGCCTGATTGGTGATCACTCACACTAATGCAAAGCTCAGCCTATACCTCGCGGACAAAATTTCAAGCTCCTGCCTGATTGGTGATCACTCACACTAATGCAAAGATCAGCTTATACCTCGCGGAGTGTAACGTCTGCAAGAAACCGTCTCACTGGTTCACGCGTCAATAAATTATTATTTATGTCTGATTGTAACGAAAAAGACTGGGGGTTCACAAAGTAAATTAGTAGTAGTATTAACTATGTTTATGTTTTTATAATGTATGTTTTTATTTTTGAATAAAGATTTTTATTAATGATGTACTTTTTTGAGATTTTAACACGTTTCCCGAGGCAAAGAAAAAGTACTCAATACTGAGTAGTATCGATACTTTTAATACGATACTTGGCCTCGAGTAGGTATCGATACTTTTAAAATTTTGCTTTATAGCTAGGGTTCCCCTAGCTATAAACCATCATGCATCTACCTGATGTAATCTAGGAAAACCCTACTCTAATTAATAGAACAACCTATTACAAACGCTAAAAAGTAAATAGTAATAAAAAAACTACGTTTAAAAAAGCGACTTCAAAATCACAAATAAGGACTCAAAAGCGAAATTTAAATTAACATAATAATTATCTCTATAAAATTATATTCTTCAACAGAACAATAGCCTTACCTGCGCTTTCTACGGGGAACAGACCACCAATCGAAGTCACCAATCGAAAAAAAATGACCGCATTAAGCAATCAATCAAAGCTCATTAGAAAAAAGTTATCAGATCAATTAATGTTTTACAAAATACTATGCTAATTCAGCGATAACATTAAAATTTAGCATCCAATTTAACGGTTAACGAAAACCAGTAATCAAATCGCAACTTACAATTAGCAAACCGAAAATTCAATAATCAAAAATAACAAGCGTATAATTACAACGTGATAATCATTAATTTTATTGACATAATCATCAATTTATTAACAGATTGGTATATATTAACGATTATCAACTAATAATACGATTATTTAGCATTTTATTTGCATTGGAAACTTAATCATTGATCATCGATCATTGTAAGTCGGATTAGATATTCAAATTAGTTGAATTAACATATTGTTTCACAACACTAGTTGACCTTAAAATTAAATGTCATATTAGTAAAAGTAAGGTTTTTCGATAATAATGTTGCACATAACTGAGAAAACTAAAATACTTATTGTTTTCAAGGGTTCTATGGTAAATGACGCCAAGTGGCCTTTGCTTTCGCCTTGCGTAGAAGGTGCAGGTTCTCAATATCTGCTATCAATAAGTCTTCTTCTTCTTAATCTTGTGTTCTTCTTTGTGTACAACGACTAGCTCGAGGCCAACTCAGACGGTATTATGTCGGCTTGGGCTGCAGCCGGTAAGGAAGGTCGAGGAATGGACCTCGCATCAGAAATCATCCCAGAATTGCACTTGAGTGCAATCAAGTGGGACCAAATCACAATTAAAACTAGTGTAGTTTCTTCTTCTACTATAAGATTTCAGAGTCACAAATTAGCACATGATAAATAAAATTAGCAAAAGAAAGAAAAGTCTGATGTCCAGCCGTAGGCCTGAGTAGCCTATAATGATGATATGATGATACCAAATACTCTTTCTTGTTAAGTCGCTTATCCTCTAGCACCTGTACCTATTAGAATTATGCCTATAATAAGACATTAATCTTGGCAGCCAACAAAAGGTTCCGATTTACGATCGTGTCAAAATAAATACACCGCAGAGCCTAACAAGGTGTTTTTATCGAAAGCCAAATTTAGATGTTTAACAAAACATTAAGAAGATACATTTTAAATTTTATTAATAGGCTTCCCGCTGGTATGGTCGTGAGGTTCTATAGCTACTATTTGGAATAAACTGGAGAATATATACATTAGCAGTGGTTGGACTACATTGCAGAGTCCAACAAGGGTACGTAATTACATACAGCTCAAAACCAGTCCACTAAATGTTCCCCTGCTCAGACTAGGAGTCTTGTCTTACAAGGAGTAGAGAGTAGTAGAGGCCATAATCCACCACGCTGGCCCAGTGTAGCATGATGCATGAGCTGGAACAGATTACATCTAAATCTAATCAAAGCTTAAGGGGGGCGCATGGAGGCCCGGAGGCTGTATGTTGGACGACCCTGCTCTAGCTAGTCTATCTAGCCTAAGCATCTCTGTCTCAGCTTCAGATTCAGATCATTAAATTTATTCACCATTATAACATGTTAGTCATACAAGGTACGCCATGGATACAGGAATGATCAACACTAGAAACAAATATAAATGCACAAGATTAATTGAAAATCAATAATGCAAATTTACAATATTAAATATTTTGTATATCAATTTTTTTTTAAATAAGAAGTGACGAGACGAGTAGGACGTGTGCCTGATGGTAAGCAACATGCCTGCTACATAACAGCACAGTGACACGCAGCTATTGCAACATGAAGAGTCTAAGCCGAATATCCGTGGTCTAAATCATTACCTAGCACGGCACTGCGCTCATCACCCAGAGATCTAAGATGTTATATCTCTAAGCCCTGTAATTTCTCTGGAAACATTGCCCTTCAAACCGGAACACAATAATATTTTCACATTACAGTTTGGCGGTAGAATAACTATATATAATGTCACAAATTATCTCTCTATAGATAGGTAAATAAAAAGAAGATAAAGAAGCATGTTTCAGTTTTTGAAGTATATATGACACAATGTCAAATTTTATCTAATTAACATTAAATGAAATTTATTTATTTATTAATTCAATGAGCACACAAAACAGAATGTAATAAATATAAACTATAACATAAGAGTATACTGTACAGAACTGTATTACATTCCAAACTATATGGGCCTAGAAACAACAATTATTTAAATTCAGTGGTTTGATAATAATAACATTACATTAGTGATAATACATAAAGAAACTTAGGCCAACAGATCTGAACTTAAAACTAAAAACTAACATGCGTTAAAACAGTAGATAAATAAGATATAAACATAGAATATTATAACACAACAGATAATTATATTAACAGTGTGAAACAATTAATGTATAAACAATATTAAAAAAAACTCATAATAGTATTTACAGTAAGCACAACAGGGTTATTATTCTTTTAGATTAAAGTGTAAAATTTCTTTGATTTTCCTCTGAAATTGGAATAACTTTAAGTGGAAAATATCAATGTCCCTATCGGAGACAAGGACTTCGTTGTATTGGCGACTCATTCTGACTATGGGATTATAATAAGATGTATTATTGGTAAAAACTTGCAAACTGAAGGTATTATAATTACGATTACTAAACCGGAAACGTGTATTAAAATTGAAAAGAGAAATAAAATTGTTAGTGTTAAAAATCAAAGTGAAAATATGTTAATGGTACTCCACCAGCCAAAGATCACCAGTAATCTGGAATACTTTTCGAAGATCAGTAGGGATTTGTGTCTAGTTCTTTTTTCAAAATTTTTCACACTTGTAACTGCTTAATAAATTTAATCTCACTTTGTTATAGTCAATACATGAATACTGAAAACACGTATAATAAAGTGTCCGGGCGATAATCTCGGTACACACCTGGCCAGAACATTGGGACTCATGTTTTATTATATTCCTGCGCCGTTAGATGCTATCGCGGTAAGGAATGGTCACACAACCGAATAACTCTGCTTTTGGGGTGACCAGACGCTCTGAATTTTCGGGACTGGTACTTGGTTTTCATCAGCGTTTTGCTTTATTAAAAACACTAGCGGTCCGCCCTGGCTTCGCCCGTGACATAGCTTTTATCGGTAACCGTTTTTTTCACAAACTTTTTTTTCACAATTCGATATGTGAAAACCAGCGTTAGACAAGTAGTCTCAAGGGTAGTTAAATAATTATTGTACAAAAAAGTATTTAGCAAATTGATGTAATCTCAACGTAATTATTTGACAAATTTTCATTCTATAACGTATTACTCGACAAATGATTATTATAATATTTTTGTTAACTGCTAACAAATGTTTAAATGCAAAACCAACACTTGACATATTTTTATATTTTATAATGTGATGTTAGTCTAACAACTCAATTTATGAAACAAGCATTTATTAAATTACATAAAACTTTGATTGTAATTTGATTTTGATTTTTGAATTTCCAAGTAACGAAATCGTATCAGTTAGGTTACTTAGGACCCAGATTCAACTCGGAGCACCACGACTCTACCTAGTCTTGTCGCTACTACCCCTAGAGTGTATATAACAATGCGGGAGCCAGAAGCTCAAGGGAGGTCTTGAGTGGAGAAAGCCAAGTGAGGCCAAGCGCAGCGAAGCGGGGAGGTGGCGAGCGAAGCGAGTCGGCTACCTCCGTAGTAGAGTTCCTCAGGCGAACTATGCAAAGAGTGCTACCACTACAAAAATGTGTTCGTATTTTGCAGACAGCATAGAAATTATGGGTTATTTTCCTGGCTCCAATCACGAGAAATCGTTATAAACGAAATAGTAACAAAACAACATCTAATGAAATTAAATTATTTGTTTGGACCCATAATGAGTACTTAGAGAGAAAATATTTAAAATAAATGTTGAATAGCAGTTAGTTTTACATCGTCCGCATTATTCATCATGGTCACCCTACTCTCACTTTTTGTGATGTTTGACAGATTTCATTGATATCTTAATGTAACCAGCGGACCATTTATTGGTTAAATTAATTGGGTATAAACTGGGAATCTTTTAATTAGGTTTATTGATTGTTTATCTTGGATAAATAGAAATAAAGCAGGGCCCGAGCGAGATCATAGATACGACAGGCTGCGTTTAGTGCCTATCAACGTGTTATGGATAATAATAATAAAAAGTTTAATATATCTCTATAAGTATATGTCATTGAAAATACCATACTTAACTAAAACAAAAGGTTCGAAATGAAAACTTATAACCTTTGATTAAATACTTGTCTAGATAGAGCGTTACGCTGTAATTGCGACAAAAGTACTGATACTAATACAGGTTTCAACACTTTGTGTGCGTGCACAGACACTTGTGTTTGTGACATGTTTTAAAGATGTAGTCAAATGACGCAGTCCTGATACACAATCATTTTTTTTTTAATAAATGCTCCTATAACTTAATGATAATGTAAAGGTTACTTACCGATGAAACGAGTAGCTAACGTTTTTAGTTATTTTAAAATCGTCCTTTTTAATTTTTGCAGACTTTTATAGCGCAAATCGTTACATTAAAGACTCAAATAACACGTGTTTACCGCGCAAGGTAAGTGTCGTAACTAAACTGACTAATGGACAAAAAAATATCAGCCAACAATTGGCTGATATTTTGTTGGGGTTTCTACGCTCGAACGGTCTATCTAGACAAGTATATAATTAAAGCTCATGACGTGGAATTTTAGTATTTAATTACTTACACAAACGTTGCGTAATACGTCATCAGTATAGCTACAGTTATACTGGTATAGGCATGTCTGTGATACGGACATACAAAATTTCACTCATCTGAAAAGCTATTATACCTACCATATTAGTATGCTTTAGCCAAATGGCAAAACACGGGACCCTTATAGATTCGTCATGTCTATCTGTCTGTCTCTCCGTCCGTACGTCACAGCCACTTTTCTCTGAAACTATAAGAACTGTAGGTACTATTGAAACTTGGTAAGTAGATGTATTTTGTGAACTCCATTAAGATTTTCGTACAAAAAATAGAAAAAATCAAATCAAATCATTTATTCCTTAAAGACATACAATAAAAAAACAATAATCAATCAAACCTCTATAAATATAATACATTTTAGAGGTAAGTATGGCACTTAGAACTTAAACTCAATTTTTTTTTCATCAAATCATACGTTTGCGTTATCTATTGATAGGTTTTCAAAAATGATATTGAGGTGTCTTACATTTTTTTTTTCTAAACTGAATAGTTTGCGCGAGAGGCTCTTCCAAAGTGGTAAAATTTGTGTGTAAACTTCTAGAATAAGATAATGACGAAGCTAAAAAAAAAATTTATGTACTTTACCATGTAAACTTTCAACGAAAATTGTTAATTGTATCTAGTAAGTAGTTTTATTTTAACACGTCATAAATTCACTATTGTTGAAACACTGATTAAAGTAACAACGAAGTACAAGAACTTTGTATTATGTTACTTGCTGCTACGGAAGTCTTCTTGGGCGAGTCCGACTCGCACACGGAAGCCTTCATGGGCGAGTCCGACTCGCACTTGACCTCTTTTTTTAAAATATAGAGTGGCGAGATGAGCACGTCATGTGCCTTATGGTAAGCGACATGCCTGCTACATGACAGCAGAGTGATACGCAGCTATTTGAACATGAAGAGCCCAAATCATTACCCAGCACTGCAATGAGCTCGTCGCCCAGAGGTCTAAGATAAATAAATAGATATATAGATAGATACTCTATACTCTATAATAGATAGATAAATACATAGATACTCTTTACTGACACACCAAAAAAAAAAGAATACATAGCAAATTAAAAAAAATAATTAAATTAGTGCGACAGTTTATCTTATCGCTAAAAGTGTTAGCGAGGTCTAAGATATTATATCTCTAATCCCTGTAATTTCTCTGGAAACATTGTCCTTCAAACCGGAACACAGTAATGTTTACACATTAATGCTTTGCGGTAGAATAACTGGCAAAGGTATGGTACTTCCCCAGGTGGACTTTGCCAAGAGTCCTACCACAACTTAAATAAAATCAATTCAATTTCTTTCTTGAACTTGGCTACAAACTCATAAAAGACAAACGTCAATAAAAGACAAATAGTAGGTATATAAAAGTTAATTTGAAGTCATTTCGCGGTAAATTTCTTAACCCTGACTACGACCAAACATTTGCCAGGTTGTTGGCTCGTGTAACCCGTGTGTGTGTGTGTGTGTGTGTGTGTGTGTGTGTGTGTGTGTGTGTGTGTGTTTTGGAATCTTATTAAATTAGTTCAATTTAGTTCAGTACTCCGGAATCAACACCATTATCTTTCTAATACGTGTCCCGAATCGAAAATTAATTAAAACTTAAAGAAATTAACTAAAAGTGATTAAGAGTAACATGTAAAATCAGGTTCTAAACCCGTATAGTTAGCGCACGATCTGTCTGTTTAAGATAAATATGGTGATACCGAGCTGTCGGTGCGAGGATTTATTAATATAGGATTGAATCTGTGGTGCGAGGCAATAACTTTTTATACTTCTTACTGCAGGACCTCTACTTAATCTTATTCTCTTCTTACAGATATCGGAGTTGCTCTCTTTCTAAAAACTCTCTCCAAAGCTATAAAACGTACATCAATGAACCAATCGATCGATAAATCTACATTTATATCTATTGATCTATATTTCCATCAATGTATGAAAAAAAATCTGTATAAAAATTGGTATGTGTACACCAAATATACCAAATTTTATCCAGTTCCATTCAATAGTTTATATGTAACTTTCGCATTTATAATAATACTAGATGTCCGCCCCGGCTTCGGCGGTGGTACATTATACAGCACTCATCAGGATCCCGTGAAAGAATGACTGAAATTGGTTCATTAATTCCTGAGAATATCGCTTTCAAACAAAACACCTCTTCAGCTACCTGCTACGCCACCTGTCGGAAATTGGTTTAATCTGTGAGCAAAGGTGAGGTATGTAATCTATGGCAAAGGTTTATGTTTAAAGACGCAATCTTAGCCACATGCTGTCATGTGTCATGTCAAAGCACGAAACGTACAAAAACTCTCAAAATGGAATATTTTTTCCCGATTTTGTTACATTCTTGATTCATGCTCCGCTTCAATTAATAGTAGCGTTATGTTCTATAGCCTATAGCCTTCCTCGATAAATGGACTATCCAATAGAAAAAGAATCTTTTAATTCGGACCAGTACTTTCAAACAAACAAACTCTTCAGCTTTATAATATTAGTATAGATATAGATTTGTAGGCCAAAATACAAATACAAAAATCTTTATTGCTGTTTGTAGGTAAGATAAGATGATACAAAACATTTTAAAAGTTGCCCCATACAAACTGGTCTCTGCGAGAGGCATGCAATATGTCTGGCAAGACAATTTGTTAGTAATTTAGAAATAAAAAATAAATAAATAATAGTCAGCTGATTAAAGTCTTCTTCTTCCTCATCTTCTATTAATTTCTGGTTTTTATTTATGTCATCTGATTCTTCATCTTAGATTAATTTCTGGCTTCTATTTGGTTGTGATATATATTTGTGTGAGATAAATGTTTGGTGAGCACAATTTCGCCAACATCTTGTGTTTCATCAGGATATTGTCTTGTGTTTTTGAGTTTGATCAATATATCCATCCAGGGTCTAAGGTCTTGCATTAGTAGATCTTGCAGTTCATCCATGTGAGGAATGTCATAGAATGTATAAAGTGTGATAAATATATATAATCAAAAATGTCGTTAATTATAATATTCATGTAAATACTCAAAGAATGTCAAAATGTAATACAGTACAAACTAATTCATCATTATACAATATATCATTATATGGTCTTATGTCAGTTGACTGTCAAATTTCATCATGTAATAATAATATCTGATATCACCTTGCCCTTTTTTTTATCGGAATGCTCGTAGCTCGAAAAAGCGACATTGTTTCATGGTTGATGTTCCAAAGACACGAACGAAGAGATTTGACTCTAATTTTGTGATAAGAACGTCTAGGCTGTGTGTGTGTGGGGTGTGTGGAATACGTTGCCTGAGTTGGTTTTCCCCGATGATTACAATCTTTGTGTCTTCAAATCGAGAGTGAATCGGTTATTTCTAGGTAAACACGCTCCATCGTAGACCGCATTGTCGTTTAACATCAGGCGAGATGGCGGTCAAGTGTAAACCTATAAAAGTTAAAACAAAAAAAAAAAAAAAACACTATTGAGATAATTAGAATTAGAAGGTCTTCTAGGATTTGTATCTTGGAGTTCCTCTGAAAACATTAAAAACTTGGTAAGTTTTTGATAACAGTATTTTTATAAAAAAAAACACATTTGACGGCATTTGATAAATATAGGTATTTGATCAAACGATAAATTATATAATCGTATGCTAATAATTATTGAAATGAAATGAATAGCTCCATGAACTTAAGGAATACCTCATAAACGTAAAGGAAAAAATGCTAGCTCTACAGATATCTATATACATATCCAAGCAGCAGTGTACCAACATTACTATGTTCCGGTTTGAAGGGCAATGTTTCCAGAGAAATTACCAAGCTGAGAGATAAAACACCTTGTATCTGTGGGTGACAAACGCAGTGTGGTGCTAGGTTGTGATTTGGACTCATGTTCGAATAGCTGCTTGTCACTGTGCTGTTATGAGCAGTCATGTTGCTTACCATCAGGCACATGTCGTGCTCGTCTTGTCACACTACACTGTAAAAAAAAAAAATATTACTTCGTGTTACCGCCTCTCGCTCACAACTTGCCCCAAACCATGGCAACACCATCAATATGAACACTATTCACAGCGGTCTATTAATGAGTTTATCCAAGTGAGAACTTATAACTATCGAACGCTTGTAATTAATTACGGTACTAACCGGCACAGGATTTATTATCACAAATAGAGGAAAAAATTTAGAAAAGAATACTCATAAAAATATTATGTGAGATACTTTCTGGGATTACTAGCTTTATCGGGGAAATAAATAAATATTGGTGGACATTTCACACACAACACCACCTGACCCCAAACTAAGCAAAGCTTGTACTATGGAAGCCAGATAGCTGATATAATACTTACATATTTTTAAATACAGACTTATTATACATAGAAAACACCCACAGAAAAAAATTCAATCGACATCAAGAATTATATTTAATTAAGTAGTGGTAGGATGCCAATTATTAGCCTATGCCTTATTCTACAGCCAAGCAGTAATATGAGAACATGTTTGTATGTGAGTTACGGCTGGTCTAGTCGGGAGAACGGCGACTGCCGAACGGAGCCCCCGGGGTTCGAATCCCACCAATCACGCGCACCACTGTCTTTTCGAAGTCATGTGCGTAATGCCGCTAACTTAAGAACGGTGAAGGAAAACATCGTGAGGAAACCGACATGTACCTAGAATCTTTCGAGGTCATGTGTCATCCATTAACCCGCACTTGGCCAGCGTGGTGGATTATGGCCTTATGGCCTGCTTAGCTATGCTAATGTATGTTCCAGTTTGAAGGGTAATGTTTCCAAATGAAAGGGCGTAGAGATAAAACATCTTAAATCTGAGTGCAGTGCATGCGTAGGTGGACTCTTTCTGTTCCAATAGCTTCGTGACACTGTGCTGTTTTCGGCAAGCAGGTTGCTTACCATTAGGTACATGTCCTGCTCGCCTAGTGACTACATTATACATTCAATCAGTGTATAAAAAACCTAAACTGACTTTCAATTCAACAGTTAAGTTCTTTAAAAATATTTTTCAACTAAGTACTTTATTTTTTCAAAATTAATAATTATGACCACGTCGATCAACTCTTACTCCATAAACGTGCTCGTAGCTCGAAAAGCGACACAGTTTCATGGTTGATGTTCCAAAGACTCGAACGAAAAAGTGTGACTCCGCTTTTGTTATAAGAATGTCAAGGTTATAGAAAGCGTTTCCTGAGTGGGGTTTTCCCTATGATTACAGTCTTGGTGTCTTCAAATCGGTTTTTTTCTAGGTAAGCACGCTGCATCGCAGACCACAAATCGTCACTAAACGTTGGTCGAGATGGCGGTAAAGTTTAAACCTATACAAGTTTAAAAAAAAACTTAATAAAAGACATGAAACAACATGTAATACATAATCAAAGAATACCAACACATCTGTTTTCTTTATTTATAACTATTTTCCAGGGTAAAAAAGAGCAAATTCTCGCCTTGTAAGGCGCATCTACAATGGCGTACAAATCTCGGCTCGGCCTAAACTAAGGTTCATTATACACGCGCGACAAAAACGCGTCCGAGCGGACATCGAAACGCGCACCTTATAAATAAATACATATCGCGAGGCTTGGGATGGGCTACAAGCGGAAGCGGGGCGTTTGAGCAACGCTTGAAAACTGCAAACTGTTTTGTAAACCGAATTGTGTCTTCCAAATTTTTAATGGATACATTAAATATTTCAATGTGTAAAAATTCTGAAAAAAACAAACAAGTCTGTAGTAGCAAAAATTTTTTAAAATGTAGAGAGTTTAAATTATACTTTTGGTAACATTCGGGGCATTTGAGTCATGGGTCAAATTTTTTAAATAAGTTTATTCTTCTACTTATCTTTTCATTTCTGACGGGGAAAAATAGTTTTATTTACTGTTACAATAACACATAAATGTGTACATCAGCTTACTAATAAACAACTACAGGATTGTGACCGTGAGTCAAAAATGACCAAAGGAGTACAGTAGTTATTACAGCAGTCCCTCTATTTTAAGATATAAAAGTAAGTCATAAGATTGGTGCGTCAAGGGTCATTATTGCCTGATGGTTTAATTGTTAAAAAATGACCTCAGTCAGCTGAGTATGGGCCTTACCAGTATAGAAAATGACTTCTCCTGGGGTTTCTTTTTCATTTTCGTTTAAAACGTCATGGTTTAGGTAATTATGTGTGATTTACTTATTCTGTAGTACTATACTTATTTATGTTCTGTTTATGTACAACGCATACAACAGTTCTGTTTATGTACATGTCATCTCCGCTTCCGCTCGTGACTTGAACCACGTCCTTAGATGAAAGACAAGCGCTCCATCGTCTGTTAAGAAAAACCCGTGAAACTGAACGTAATGCCGGCGAGACATTTGTTCGCTTATACTAAAACAACACCACTAAATAAATGCCGGCAGATGGACAACTCCAATAATCATAGATCAGAGTCATTCAGTTCGAAATGTATCTTCTTAAAATTATGTAAATTACGCGTCACGTTGTTTGACCGCGAAGGGCTCCTAAACTATTTAACCGATTACCTGCAATCAAATTTGCTCATCGTATGCAGTATGATCCAGCTTGAAAGAATATAGGATGGTTTTTATTTCGTAGTCTTTACATGGCAATATCCCATCAAAACGAAAACGGTCCACTAGTATTCGCCGCACCGCTGGTTTCCAGCGCATCACTGGAGCCAAATCGAAGATTCGTCCCCCCGCAAGATGGCACGCTTGCTGGTAGTGGCAAATTTGCGTACGAGTGCACGAGCAGGCCCACAGCACTGCCCCCAAGTCACGCTGGAGAAGCCTGTTGGGGCTTTAGCGGGTAGGGGCACTATTTGCATGGATGCAGCGATATATCCACCGTGCTCCTGTAAGTCTGACGATGTGTGAATTTATTTCCCACCACACACACATACACATGTTCCTAAACCATCAGGCGCCTCTCCTGTTCGTCACTCTATATGATTAAAAAAGTTACTCTTCTGTTCTGTTCTGTGCGTGGTTCTTCAATCTATTAATGTAGCCGCCCGACGATCTCGCGAACTTTTTTCCCTTGTCCCCCATGTTTAATTTATGACGTCATTTGTTAAATGATAGCATCGACGGTTTTTGCACTTCGCTGGTAATACGAAGAGTTACGTGCGTTTCTCGTTGAATTTAGATTTCGGTGGTGTTGGTGACGAGGTGATGCGTTGAGGACGCAGTACACTTTATAGATGTGAGGATCTAGTTAAAGATTTCCGGTTTGAAGGACAATGTTTTCAGTGAACTGGGCAGCGAGATGTTTCATCTTATAGCTCCTGGGAGCCTACCGACTAACTTTCTTTATTTTCAATTGAAATTATAGATAACAAAGCCACATCCCATTTTGGCTAGGCAGTCGAAAGACTGATTACTCACCGCCAGAGAGAGTAGGCAGAGCAGACCAGAGCAGAGCTGTGCCTTGAAATTTGAAATCTTCATGTTTAGAATTTCGTCGCAATATTCTGCCGATAGATTGTTACTTACCATCATCTTCCCATTTTTCTCGTCTTGTCTACATAATACAAAGACTCTGCTATTCCTATCTTCTGTAAAGTTACCTTCTTAGAGTTTTCTTTGTTAAGGATAAACTGAGACTGTTGAGCTGCACACAATATCTTAGGTATTGCTATAATATCACAAATACTTGCATAAGTTTCGCTATAGGTTATGCCAAGGTTATGATAGCTAAAACATTGAACATTTTTCAGTAAATTAAATTCTTTATGACAGCTTTGTGTCATTAGATCAAAAAAATCTACAAGGCAAAATTATGCCAAGTTAGCTTTTTCTTGGTAAGTTTTAAATTTCGAATGTCGACCCCGTCCACCCCTTAAAGCTACAGATCCGTTCAATTTCGTTTATTAAATCAAGCCTTAGCTTCATTAGATTACAATACGAGTATTTTGTGAGTAGCGTTTAATTATGGACTTAGAATGTTGTTGGGTCTGCCGCACTTCTGTAGTCCTAGTGATTCAGGGGAAGTGACACTTAAGCGCATACTGAGGAATGAAGAAAAAAACGAATCTCTTTCTAAGCATAATACGTAACAGTATATCTGAAAACCCCATTGACTGGTCCGAAGATACTTAGTGAGTCAATCGTTCATATGTTTTCAAATAATGTTCTTTTAATGTGGTATAAGTAGCCCATTTCAGCTTCGCTCAGGCCTTTTCATACTAAGTCAATTAAACGAAACAAAAACTATCCTGTCTCTCAAGTTGGACTAAGTTACTCAAAATTTTTGCAAATGCCCGTTGAATTGGTAAAGAGTTTACTCAAAATGAAAACAAACATGACGAAACTGGATTTTTATATATTAGGATGTTTAAGATTACTCTTGATGTAAATTTTCACTATGGACTGATATCTGTCTTTTTGAGAATGGGTCGAGACTCGTGACGTCACTTATGGGTAAAAATCGCACCCACAAGTGACGTCATGCGAAACTTTGAAGCGCTGTATCTTCGTCATAGTTTATTTGTAAAACAAAAGAAAAAATACGCGTACAATATTTTTTTGCAATCTAGCTGACGAACTGATTTTTTTTATAGTTGTAGCCTATTGTCGAAGCTGTCCCGTAACATACATTACAAAAATGTTCAACTGAATTTAGAACGTCCTTCTTTTTTTAAATCCGTGTACCGATACCAGCAAAGAAAGAAAGCATCTTTTTTTATTTTTGGCTCCACACGGTTTGCGCATTCAGCCACTTTGTAAAATAAAAAGTCAAAGCTATGTTTTTACCGCTACAAGATTCCTCTTCGGCGTGCGAATCACTTCATTACAAAGCTCCAAAACAACAACACAAAGGTCAAAAGCTCAAACGAAAAAATCGGAGAGAAGATTTCACAGTTTCCTAAGATTATTCGTTTGTGGTGCTCCCTTGCATTGTTTAAATTAATTGTTTGCAATGTACAAAGTTTTTGCGCCAAATGTTTGGGACAGACAGACACACTGCCTTTATTATGTTGTCAGAGTAACGGTAACGTTTTTTTTCTTTAATTAAACTATTTGAGGATTCAGTGTTTGTTTTAGTGAGTCTTTTGGTTTGGAGGATAATGTTATTCTATTCCAGTGTGAAAATTTCTGCTCGGTTGGGTTGTTTCGGACTTTGGAGAAATACACCTATCTATAGCATCTTATCCTATACCTTTAAACGACCAATTCTTGTAGGTATATAGGTATATATATATAGAATTTGAATCTCGGAAACGGCTCGAACGATTTTCATGAAATTGTGTATACAGGGGGTTTCGGGGACGATAAATCGATCTAGCTAGGTTTTATTTTTTAAAAACATCATTTTATGCGCGTTTTTAGACAATGAAAAACTACAACCTACAATGTCATTAGAATATGATAACTTATTTCGCCTGTATTCTTTAAGTCTAAATGGTTCAGACGGAATATGCTCGCCCTCGGAGTCAACAGGCCCCGGTTCGAATCCTGATGGTTACACTGTGCATTTTTCTTTTTGCTCTTTTTTTCTGAGAAAATCTTATACTTAGAGCCTTTTATAAACGCATTTAATTCGTATCTAAGTAGGTCTAAGTAAGTCATCACTACGTAATTCGTACCTGTCTAAATATCATTTAAAAAACCGAGCAAAGCTCGGTCAACCAGGTACTATAATATTGTATCAGCTATCCCACATAGTACCAATATATTTTTGTGTCAATTTAGGGTTTTAATCATTTATTTTGATAATTTGTAAGCAGATCTTAGTTTTTTGTTGATATTTCAAAAACTGCCACAATGTTTCAGTAAATTTGTATGAGACCACATTACTGAAATATTTTGTGCCAAACACAAAAACAAAATTAAAAATTTTGATTAACCCCCGACTACCTTAGATTTGTCATCTGTACAACATTCTACTAGTCAAGCCCTTTCATTCGATACCCATAATAGGGGAGTTGTGAAAAAAGAAATGTAATTCACCATTTTGTGGTAACGGCCATCTTGGATTTAAAATTTCTCATAGTGCAAAGTATTCTACTAGTCAAGCCATTTCGTTTGATACCCATATTGCGGTAGTAGTGAAAAAAATATATAATTCGCCATTTTGTGGTGGCGGCCATCTTGGATTTGAAATTTGTTTTAGCGTATAGTACTCTGCTAGTCAAGCCCTTTCATTTGATACCCATATTGAGGTAGGTTGTGAAGAAATATTTTGTCCGCCATTTTGTGGAGGCGGCCATTTTGAATCGATATTAACCAAACATAGCTAAGAACACCCGCACGGATATTAAATTTCAAATAAAAAAAACCGCATCGAAATCGGCCCATTCGTTTGAGCTCTACGGTGCCACAGACAGACACACACACAGACAGACAGACAGACAGACATCGACGTCAAACTTATAACACCCCTTTTTTGGTCGGGGGTTAAAAAAAGGAATGGTCAAAACTGATTCACAATAATTATCAGAGCTATTGTGTTCCATAAACAAAATACTAGCGGTGGGCGATTATGAGATATACTAATGAAATCATTCGATTATGAGAATGTCTCGAGATATCTCGATTATGACTGTTAGTAATTACTAATTAGTAGTCATGCACGCCCGGTCGCGAGTCGCGCGCGACTTGATTCATTCACACTCACAGCACACGCACAGCCGCGTGGGGCGAGGAGGGGACAACACGATGCGGTCTCTCGCTCGCACGGGTGTCGCTCGCCACGCCACGCCGTTCGTGTGCAAGCGCGTCTTGTATAATGTCGTATCTCGTACCTATCTAATTTTTTTGTACTTAATAACAATAAATAACACTATGAATATTCAATATTGTTATTCGTTGAGTAACTCCTTCTACATAGACATGAGGGTATTGTTTATACGGAAATATCCCGCCCATTTTATGTATGTTATCATAAAGAGCGTAATAGTAATTCTTAGTGTGCGTCAACGAAGTATTACAAATAGAAGCGTTATAGTCTAACAATCATGCAATAAATCACAACGGAACTTGCACACATACACATATACCTACACTTCCATTTGTATTAATAAATATCACGCGGAAGAAAGAGACAACATATCCAGAATATCGGTAGTTGGAAAGGAAAAGATATAGGTTTAGCAAACAGCATCATACCATGTCTAAAAACATAGGATTGCATTTTTCCTTCTGTTCATCACAATGTTAACCGAAAATACCTACAAGCGATACGGACTGCTCTCGACACTGGAGAGTGCATGACTGAGCGGGAATACGGTAATTACCTCGTTTTCGTCTTGCCAAAGTTTTGCTTGAGGAACTCGTCTTTTATTAATGGGTCATTGGTGTGCGTGGTAAAATATGCGGTTGTGTGTCATAATTATTACTTTTGTTTATGTAGTAATTATTTAGGTGGGAGAAGACCGGAGACACTAGGTTTCGAAATAAATTCGCAATTAAGGCATATCCCCCGAATATCTGTGATAGAATAAACAAACCACAAAATTGTAAATTAATTCGTACTACACAAATGAAATTAATGAACATTTCTTTATTTTAAGGTTATTTGAATACGCTATGAAAGCGGGAGAGCGACCAAAGAGTTGCTTAAAACTTAAAAGTCTAAAAAAATCTATCAAAAATCAGTATGTAAACTTACCGTTAATTAAATCCACTATAAAAGTTAAAAGCGTCACATACACGTACGTCACACTACCGTAAACCCGTAATAAAAACAAAACAAACTAAAACTAAGCCAATGTCTATACTACTAATCTAGTAATCTACTAAAGTCACGGAACAACTGTCGTCCACTTCATAAAACAAGATTAGTAATTACTAATTAGTAACATCGTTCGATTATGAAAACAAATTAGTTACTAATTCCATAATCGATTATCAAGATTAGTAATGCAAAATAAGTCGATTATGCCGATCATTCATAATCGCCCACCGCTACAAAATACATACAACCAATTTGAGGACCTACTTCTTTAAAGTCACTTAAAAACGAATCCATATTTCTCTTGCCACTACATGCCTTGCCTTTACCACGTTCCGTCCCGCTGTTCAATCGCCGCTCCGACGCTACATTACATTATCATTTCGATGATTCAAACTCATAAGATTATTATTATTAGATTATTATTTCGCTAGCAAAAAGTTTTCAACGAGGCTACTTTAAGTAAGCGTCTCTGTATCCATCACTTGTAACGTATACCAACATTCGTAGTAGATACAACATAACACGTACCCTTTTTTTACACCCCATACTTCAAAATACCCATAGGGCTAAGTCATTTGTCGTAGGGTGTCACAGTTACACCCCAGCACACCCCAAGAACAAACATACGTCTCAGGGGACACCCTCATACACCCCGTCGATTTACACGATTAGTTACGGCATACTATTGCGGGGGCCCTGATTTTATAAGGGTAGTTTTATGGGATTTTGGTTAGTTTTGAATGTAGTTTGTAGGTGCTTGTGTGGAATTGGTTTTGTAAGGGTGGTCTTGATTAATAGTTTAACGTTACAATTGTGAATCTTCATAATGTTGTTATGGGTTGAATTATTATTAAGTTATTGCTTATTTGCCAAGCAATTTGTGGTATCGAAACGGAATGTATGTATGGAAAAAAGTTTTAATGATATATTGTTTTTTTTAAACTTTCGCGATTTGAACACATAAAGACTACAAAGGCTTGATCGTCGCCGAAAAATTGCCAGCTTATCGGTTTTTTTATCGGATACACTTTGGAGAGTGTGCGACTGATTTGCATGATCTGATACCACCTTGCCCTTTTTTCTATCGGAATGCTCGTAGCTCGAAAAGCGACATCGTTTCATGGTTGATGTTCCAAAGACACGAACGAAGAGATTTGACTCTACTTTTGTGATAAGAACGTCTAGGCTGTGGAATACGTTGCCTGAGTCGGTTTTCCCCGACGGTTACAATCTTTGTGTCTTCAAATCGAGAGTGAATCGGTATCTTCTAGGTAAACACGCTCCATCGTAGACCGCATCGTCGCTTAACATCAGGCGAGATGGCGGTCAAGTGTAAACCTATAAAAGTAAAAAAAAAAGCATAATTGTTATATGGCACGGGAATTGATCACGATATAATTTATATCTGACATGTTGTAATGGTATATTTTATCAATTAATGTAGGTACTCAATAATAACTATATCGCACTAATAATACAATAGTGTTGTAACTCAAAATCGATCATTTTTCAGAATCAACGAAAAACGCATTACTCAATTCCTATTAAAGATACAAATAAAATAAAAGCTTTGTGAGATTTTAAAATAAAATTAAAGATATTATGTTTTAACTAGCATTAAAAAAAATATCGTAATAGTGAAGTTATTTAGGAATTTTGAGTTAAGACAGTATTATTACAAAAAACTGTGTTCAAAATAAAATACTATTTTTAGTTACATCGTTATTGATGAAATATTTTGTGTTACGACAGTTTGACTTTAAAATTTTCTAAACGATTTTAGGTGATTTTTTTGTAATTACTACAAAATATATGCAACACAACTGATTCTTGGTATTTTGTATATAGGTAAGACCTTTGTTTAAATAAAACCAGATCATTTTTATTAGTGTTTGTAATAGAAAATTAGCATTGGGACACAACCACACCATGCCTATACATACTACAAAGGAGCTTAACATTTAAAAAATTAAACCTTTAACAAAAACAGTAATTTCTAATACAACTCACAAAATAAGTGGTAAAGTACACATTTTGTTCTTCAACATTTACTTAGTTCTTCTACTTGATCTCCAAAATAAACCTGCCAAAACAAAATACTTAATTATTTTTACATTTATTCTAACAATTGCTAACGTAATTGCACAAAAATATTCGCATTGCTCATGAAATTAGACATTTAAACAAAAAATATAAATACCAAAACGCCACATATCGAATATTTTTTTCTTGCTGTTACTTGTTTTTTGTCTCCCGATTCATACGCTTTTCCAGTGTTCCAGTATTCGTTTGCCTACCTGGTGTTTTCAGAATTCGACGTTATGTACCCTCTTCCTGTCCTAGTAGTATAGTTTTGGTTTACCGATGAAATATTTAATTCAGTAGACAACTCACTGGTTCCAGCAACAGGACTTAAATTATCCAGAATCCCTTCATCTGAACTACTCGATGAAAAGCCACTTGAAGAAGAACGACTTGAAGTTGAGCTTTAAGGACCACGTCTCAGTTCCATAAGCCATCACTGGCAACACGCACTAATTCGTCTTTAGGCATTGGGGTATTTTAGCCTCAAAGATGTGCCCAAGTTTCCCAAACGCTGCCCATCCCAGTTCGATCCTTCCCTGTACCTCTTTGTCGAAGTTGGATTTATCTAATTGGATCTTTTGACACAGGTAGACATATTCGTCAACAACTTCGAGTATGATATTCCCTTCCCAACAATAACCGGCACAGGTGGGACGTGAACATTTGACATGACCTTCGTCTTGTCTATATTCATCCTGAGACCTACCTGTTGGGATACTCTACTAAGGTCCTCCAGCGACTACATATACTTCAACACTTCGATATAGCGATAGACGACGCAGCATCGTTGGGGAGACTGAAGCACTGTCGAGGTCTTGATGGAATCTTTCTCAAAGTCCACATAAGTTTTATTTAGTGGCCGATCATACTCCTCGGTTTTCTGTATAATCTGCCGAAGCGTATGGTTGTGGTCTATGGTACTGTAGTCTTTTCGGAAACCAGCTTGTTCGGGTGGCTGGAAGTCATCAAACCGACATGAGAGGCGGTTCGTGATTACCCTCGAAAACCTCTTATAAGAAAGTGTTGTCACCTTTTTTGAAGAAGAGCATCACCACACTTCTGCTCCCCGCTTCTGGCGTATCACCGTCAAGTATGACGGAGTCTAACAACTTCCGGAGGGCTTTAAGTACCGATTTGCCACCAGCTCTCAGAAGGTCAGTCATAATTCCATCGCCAGGAGCCTTGGTGTTTTTAATTTGTTAGCGGAATCTGAGAAATCTGATCTGAATAAATGGGTGAATTGTAATATTTCATTTGGTTGCATTCAGTTATCGGGTTAAAATAATTGACCATAACCATGAATCGTAGATGATGATGGCACCGAAAGGGTCGATTGTTTTTTCGTTACGTCGTTGCCTTCTCTCTGAGTAGTAGGTTCATTGATTGAACTTACTGATGATAATAACGTCGGCGATGATTCCATCGTCATTTTCGTTTTCATGGGGACAACTCGTAGTATTTGTTTCCATACCAACAAGTAAACGTCCACGATGCATATTGAACCTACAAAGATAATTATTTATTTAGTCCAATACATACTCTTACTTGATGCGTGTCTGTCACAAAGACTGTCGTAACTCGAAATGTATGAAATTATACTACTTAGTAGGTATTTTTCTCATAACACTGCCAAACATTCGATTGAGTATAAGTAATACTGTATTCCACAAATAGGTAATCACGGCTAATTTATTAATAAACTGTACAGAAAATGACTTAAAGTTTTGATTCAACAAAACTGTATTATATCAAAAAATACTCACTGAATCAATAATAGTGTTATAAGTAAAAATATTAGTTTCAAAATTGCTTGTGTAAATCAGTAATAGTGTAATAACTCGAATAATAACACAGCCATGTTTAGGCCTAAATCAACAACAGTGTATTTATTCAAAATGTAAATATTCAAATTACATACCTGATTCAGTAACAACGTTACAACTCGAAATATTGCACCAAACGGTGCGTGCTTCCTCGATCACTGTTGGTCGCAACTGAAGATGACGCAATATTGCCGGCGGAGGGTAGGTAACCAGTCAGTCATTAATAAGGTCTTATAGCGCCGTCTCTTATTCATTTTTTGCAGTATTTTTACGACAGTTTTACTGACTTGTGAGGAATTAAATTTTACGTAAGATTATAATGTTATCTCAAGTTCGATGTATTTTGAGTTACAACACTATTGTATTATTAGTGCGATATATAGGTAATATGATTCGTTAAAATGTGTGTATCTAGTCTTGTCTAAACAGTAAAAATATGATTTTATATCTCTCTTTAAAAATGCAATAACTGAACTGATTTTTTTATTTTATTGAAATTTGGGACGGCCGTTACGATGCATTTGCTCTCATGCCAGAGAAATAAAGATCGTGTTCAGTTCACAAGCTAAGTCGGTGCTAATGGATGTAAATAAATAAATGAATTGTAAAATACATCAATGTGGAGGAAAACATATAATCACTATACAATAAAACAATACCCAATAAGTTCGAGTTTAATGTCCGATCTGTTTTGTAAACAGTTATGTAAAAATATACGCGTACCGCGTCGCTAGCGGCGCCGTCAATCCAACCGATTGTGTTCAAATGCAGCGGCATCATCTGCCTTGTGCGGTGCTGAGCAGGTGGTGCACTGAGACCCTAATTTTAAACACCAATCACAATTACTCTGAGTTTTGCTGAGCCAACACTGCTTTGCTAAGCTTTCACTGCTTGACTGAGCTATCAGAGCATCTCTGAACTAACACTGCTTTGCTGAGAGTTATCATTTTTAACCGACTTTCAAATAGATATCAATTCGACCATGACTTTTTTTATATAACTATGTCACCTGATTTCTCGAGAACCCCTGCACCGATTTTAAATGCATTAATAAAAACTTATTTTGCACCGAAAGGGGTAAATAAACTATTTTGGTGCAAAAATTAAATCGACTTCAAAACCACAAATAGTCACTCAAAAGCGAAAAATACCTAAATTAAAATCATTATTTAAAGCGATACTCACTCATCTATTTGAAGTCGAAGCAAGTCAGGTCAAAAAGTTAGTAGATTGATACTATGTAGGCACGTGGTAAGTAGGCACAGGTAAGTAGTGTCTATCCACTACCTGTGAGACTTGGCTGGCATCGACTTCAAATAGATGAGTGAGCAGCACTTTTAATAATGACTTTAATTTAGTTTTCGCTTTTGAGTGCCTATTTGTTGATTTGAAGTCGGTTTAATTTTTTGTACGAAAATAGTTCATATTAACTAATTAATTAGGCCTTTCTAGGGACTCAGCGCTCTGTTATTCTATCACCGCTTCGCTAAGCTTTCACCGCTTCATCTCATTCTGAATCACCACAGCTTCGCTGACCCATCCCCGCTACACTGATCTATCACCGCGTTGCTGGCCAATCACAGCCTTGCTGATATAAGAGTTACACTGAGCTACATGTGCGGTCCGAAGGGGGGGGGTCACAGGGGACATGAAAAAAATTGTATATGTTACATTAAATATCTAAAAAAATAAAAATAACTAAGAGTCCCAGTTGTTTTCGCCTATGTAGGCGGGAACTACGCGGATAAAATCGAGGGGCGCTACTAGTAAAGTATTTTTTACTCGATTTATTATATTTCTACTGGTGACCCCTCAAAATCTGAGGATTTGTACTGGTGACCCCCTCCAAAATGCGAGTCTGGGACCGCGCCTGCTGAGCTATCACCGCTTTGTTGAATTATCACCACTGCGCTGAGCTATCACCGCTTCGCTAAGCTATCACCGCTCCGCTGAGCAATTACCGCTTCGCTGAGCAGCAGC
Organism: Ectropis grisescens; assembly: GCA_017562165.1. Taxonomy (NCBI): domain Eukaryota; kingdom Metazoa; phylum Arthropoda; class Insecta; order Lepidoptera; family Geometridae; genus Ectropis; species Ectropis grisescens. Next base: position 2,605,434 of record CM029792.1, on the reverse strand, counting down.
TATAACCGCTGGGCTATCACCACCTAAGTTCTCTTCGTCCTCTAAGCTATTGCCGTTTCACTAAAGCATCATTGCTATCGAGCTATCGTCGCTTCGTTAAGCCAACACCGCTCTGCTGAGATATCAAAGTCTCATTTGCCTGACCCCACTACATACATCACCGTCCTAACTTAATAGCAAATTCAACTTTTAACCAAATCTAGTAACTCATCGCTATACGGACGAGTGTCGGTGCGCGAGGGGTATTTGCAAGTCAAATGTTCTGATAGCCTTGTCGAGGCGAGGATAGTAGACTCACGGGACATTATTCTGATCTAGAAAGAAGCGATTATTACTTAGTCAGAATGTATCACTTTTTGAGATAAGTATAGTAAGGTTAAGTTCAGGCCAAGCTCCGATCGCGATCCAGAGGCAACGCTGCTAGCATTCAGCAGGTCTACTACGAAGTCCAATAAAGGATATATCGGCCGAAGTTATGGACGTTTCATACCACGAAACACAATCGGTCGGTTGATCTGATCGGGTGTTTCGTTCATCCCGACCGACACTGATTTGACAGTTTTTGTGTCATCAACCGACCGATTGTGTTTCGTGGTATAAAAATTCGACCGATATATCGTTTATCGGACTTCGTAGTAGACCTGCTGGGGACCCTGGCGCGCGGCAGTGATCTCGACGGAGTGTTTGTTTTATAGGTTCCTCCTTCTTATATTTAATGTATATAATATAAGTTATGGTTATGTATATAATTATGTTTCTTCATTACAATTTGAAATATCGTTGTATTGTTTATGTAACCAAGAAATGCTCTTAATGAAATTAAATTTTTCCGTGGGTTGTGAATTGAAATCAAGCGTTAAGTTCGTATATGAAAGAAATCTTCGGGTGAACTCGGCCAAGCTAAATGTATTAATTATTACTGTACTTATGCCCAAGCTACACGAGGCTAGTTTTTCAAGCCAAGATAGCAAGTAAGTGTTAGCAAGCTAGCAAGCTAGTACCTACTTCTAGTTTCGTGTAGATAACGCTACGCAACGCTACTTTTGTCTACTCGAAGCTAGAAGTACCTTGCTAGCTTACTAATACTAGCTAGTTATCCTAGCTTGAAAAACTAGCCTCGTTTAGCTCGGGCAGCAGTTAGGGAAAAGTACTGTCTGCTGCACTATAACACAGCTCACGCTAAACCAGTAGACAGGAATTTTACATCTATTTTGTTCTACCCTATGTTGCATTAATAAAAATACTTTGTGTTTTGACGATGTGACGTCACAACCCCCTTACTCCAAAAGCTTAATGTACCTAACTTTGACGATTTTTAATGATTTGACAAAATAAAAATAAACGTGTTCCATTTTGTTCCATAATCTACCTGACAGACTATATAGAACGTTATGTTTTTGTCCCAATCGCCATCCCAATTAAAGTCAAAGACAATCACTTCCTTTTTTGTTGTTTTGTTCAAAGACATTCACTTCCCTGTTGATGTATTTCTATTGAATTAAAAGCCTCTTTTATAATGGAATAGAGCCCCGTATGTTTCCACCTATTATAGTCGATCTGTCCATCCCGGGTCCTCTCGTTTTGGCAGCGGTAACGACCTGGGATTTGTTACCCCGCATCAGTTTGATTAAGGGGCCCGGAGCCCAGGGGCCCGGGATATGACCGCTTGTTTGATTTCCGATTAAATAATTGCATAATATCAATCTAGCACAGAGAAGTTGACTGTACTTTTGTGATAAATATAAAGGCGCAGGAAGGCCCATATCAGTAAACATAATTTCATACGGCGTGTGGGTTACAAAGGTAGATTAAAATATAACAAAATTATAGCGATTCGTCGCAAACGTGGTGCGCTGACGGCCCCCAATTGACAAGTCCTGTCGAAAATTCCCGCCTCGCTACCATAGACACGACGCTTCGCTAGTGACGTCACACATCGTCACTTCTTGGTGTTACCATTTACTGATACGCGCCGACAAATACATACTACAACGGTTACTATCTCGATATCTTCAAATCGAGAGTCATCCGTATTGTCGTTCGCAGGGCAAGTTTTCGATATTTCGAAATTTAATTTAAAATGTAAATAATTAATGTAATCCCACACGGACTAATTATTATCGCAGGAAAATTGGAGGAAGTTTAACTACGTGGGTTAACCCGCGGGAGTAGCTAGTGATATAACATGTTAGCATGTTCCATGACAAATGCTTGGCTCCCATGGGCTCACATCTTTGCTTCAAAAACCGTTTCCATGGCCACCCTCCACGAGATAATAGCGACAAACCCCACAGGAATATCCATGGGGGTGGAATCATGGCACAATTAACTTATCCGGAATAGCGATCGACCCCTGACAACCGTTTAGAAGACATCATTTTGTTACTGTTAAGAGGATTATACCGGTTTTCGTCCACAGTTTAATCAGCGCCTTGGAGTGCAGCTAGTGACGATACGCATAAGCAGCCCACTAAATTGTCCCACAGTTGGAAGTAAGGGCCTTCTCTCGCAAGAAGTCAAGACCATAACCCCACGCTGGACCCAGTGCGGATTGGTGGATGAAGCATGACCTCAAAAGACTCTAGGTACGTGTCGGTTTCCTTACGCAAAGACAGTGGTAAGCGTGTGATTTGAACTGGCCTGCGGTGATTCCAGCTATTACTTAGCTAATATAAACAAGTATAATCAATTAACAGTTTTTCTCGATAATTCATAGTTTACAAATACAATCTACACTAATCATTTCGTCGATTAAGTATTTATCAAGTATTCCAAGGTACTCACTATCTTAAAAATAAAAAAAATCTAGTATTGATTCCGATTCCGAATTACTAAGCGTTTAATTTTATTCTAATCTGTTTAACCGTGGCAGGTATACGTAGGAACAAACAGAAATGCACACTTACAATCACACAATGTTTTATATGTTTGTTTTTACGATATGTGAATGAAAATACGAAATGAAAATAAAAACAAACCATTCGACCTAAACATAACATGTCACTAAATATTTGTTGATATTTCTCACACCGTACTATGATCTAATACTTTTATAACTGTAAATATTAACTAATAATAAATAGAAACATCCAAATACAGATTCAGATTCAGATCAAATGATACAAAACCAATATTCGTATTTTTATCCTGGATGGGAATCGAACCCACGACTTGAGACTTTGTGGACAAACTTACGCAAACTTACTACCAATTAGGTAAGCCACGGAGCCTGTCAAATACTATCTATATACGTCCATAGTAATTGCAGTGAAATTACAGGGCATAGAGATAAAACATCTTATATCTCTGAGTGACGAGCGCAGTGCAGTGCTAGGCTGCTAGGTAATTATTTGGTCTCTTCATGTTTCAATAACGGCGTGTCACAGTGTTGTTATGTGCAGGCATGTTGTTTACCATCAGGCACATAACCTGTTCGTCTGGTCACTATATACAATCAAAAAACGAAATTAGCCCTAATTATAATTCAATATAGAGATATATACTTCAACACGTTTTTCGATAAAGATGAATTGAAATTGAAGTCACAAACGCGAGAAACGTGAAATCGCTCTTACTCTTGATCATGTGGGTAGATATACTTTGGCTATTCATTTCATTTCGTAAATCATGGTCAAATAGTATGATCATTAGATTTTATTGGCAACGATTGGATTTACAATTACTAATAAAAGATAATAATCGTCACAGAAGAGATTAATAGACTATTCTTGGTTTTATTTAAAGGGGACCTATTGCAGTTGGCTACTACTGACTATACTAACTATGCTTATACTCATACATTAAGCATACTTAGTCAAAGCATACCTTAAACGCTCCACACACTAGATTAGACTAAAACCCTCAACACACGAGCCCTAAAATCAGAAGAAATGACGTAAAAGTAGTGGGGAGGAACCTATGATTTATGGTGCGATGTAGGGTCCTCCCCACTAGTTTTACGTAATTTCCTCTGATTTTAGTGCTCGTGTGTAGAGGGTTTAGTCTAATCTGTAAAACGGCGACTGCCGATCTGGAACCCGAAGTCCAAATCCCACGCGTTCCACTATCTTTTCGAAGTCTTTTACGTAATACCGTTAGCTTAAAAACGGTGAAGGAAAATATCGTGAGGAAATCGACATGTCCCTAGAATTTTTTGAAGTCAACCACCAACCCACACTTGGCTAGCGTGGTCGCGTAAAGCCTTAATTCTCTTCTTGCGAGAGAAAGCCCCGAATCCCAGCTGTGGGAATATTTAGTGGGGGGCTTTTGAAGCATACCATAATAGCTTTTCTGGCGAAGAAAAAATGAAAGCAAAAGTTTTAGTGGCAGAACATTGTAGAGTCTGCCTGTAATACTTTAACCACATACTATATGTGGAAATACCACACGTTTACCAGTTATTCTACCGCCCCTTATTGTGTTCCGGTTCGAAGGGCAGTTTCCAGAAAAATTACAGGGCTTAGAGTAATGTATAATATCTGAGATCTCTGGGTGACGAGCGCACTGCAGTACTAGGTAATGATTTGAACTCTTCAGGGTCCAATAGCTGTGTGGGTCACTGTGCTGTTATGTGGCAGGCATGTTGCTTCATCATCAAGCACTTGACCTGCTCGTCTTTTCACACTATATTAAAAAGAAAAGTTCCAAAAACAGACATCTTTCGTGGTCATGTGTGTCATCTACCAACACACACTTGACCAGCGTTGTGGACTATGGTGTTGACTCTCTCCTTTTGAGAAAAGGCTCTGAGCCCCACCAGTGGAACTATTCAGTGTACTACTTATATGCTTAATCATATTTCAGATCAATATTCTATTTATTTTGGGGAGAAAACTCATATCAATATTTTAACTAGACACACATTTAGTAGATCCAATTTTAGACTTAAAACTAAACTAATAGGGTTCATTTTCCTTATTTTCACCTACAAACAAAGTTCGATGCCCCGCAAAGCCTTAAATCTTGCCTGAACACTCAATATCTCTACCAAATGGCACTATGCAGATTTTCTCTCCTGCAGAGAAAATCAATAGTCTCGTGCGAAAGAGACAACTGTGTTTATCTATGTACAAGAAAAAGACAACTATACGTCGTCATTCTGAAAATGTTTGCTGGGATTCTGTAAAATATCGTTTCATGAAAACGAACTTTGAGTAAGTAGCGCCAAAGTTGAATTTTGTCTGTATGTAAAATTGAAGGGGATATTGGTCGTAAAGGAAATGAAACCATGTTTTCTTGAAGTTAGAGTTGGTTTTAGATTAAAATCTTCTAAGTGAGTTTTCATCTAATTGGGAGCGATTTCGTAATGGTGATAAATAGCAAGTAATAGTATTAATTTCGTTGTGTTGAACGGAGTAATTAAATTTCTTATGAGCGTTTGCTTTATTAATAAGATTTAACGTTGTAAAAATAATTGGTTTAACGACCATTTTTTCTGTTTTATATGAATTGGGGCATGTAATTAATTGAAATTGGATTTCAGACAAGCCTAGTAGTGGTAACGTCGGAATTCTCAAACAGGAAGGAGTAGGTTCAATCCCACTTTCTCCTTTTGAGTGTTTTTCCAGTAGCATATTTTCATATTTGTCATTACCACTGGCCACTGAGCTGGCCATATGTTCCTAATAATTATTTTTTTTCGAAAAAACAAAATCCGACTCAAATTACATTAAGTTCAGACACTTGCCCAATCCTGGACCAATTTCATCTCTTAATCACCGAAATGTACCTAATAGTCCAGTATATTTATTTATTAAATTTCAGTTGCCTTCTGTGCTTACAGTATACACCAAAGCGCACAGAAGGCCAGAAAAATACTACAAAACAACTTAAGAATAAATTACAAATCAAACATAATAACTTGTAATAATACCTATAACAAGAAATATTAAGGGAAAAAAATTACATAAATAATATGTGTCTCTAACATTCACAAATTATACGCTACATTAATTATGATCTTCGTTGCAAATTTATGCATAATAATTACAATATGAACCATAAACTCAAAATAAATTATACATAATATGAATTATGAACTTATGAAATTATTTATTATTATCACAAACATTACGCAGTACTTTCACTTAGATATTTGATAGCAACTCTTAAAAAGACATTGAAATTGTCAACAAATAAGTCTACATTTGGCGTATGAGCGAGTTTTGATGAGACGCCCAACAACTATCTGTAAGAAACTCTCGAAATTAGTAGCTAACAGAGGTAGCTAGGATAAAATACTTTTGAGCGTAGGACCGGGACAATGTGCCATGCAATTGGGAAGGCAATATGACCGTTAAATTATATTAATATTGGCTAATAAAATATTTTGCTGGTTTTAGTAATCATTTATGGCCTCGTTATCGATGTTACATGTTAGCAGGTACTCTTTTTAAACCAAATATATTTAGTTGGACAAATATTTTTTCGAATAATTTGCATAACTCTATCTTAAGATTTAACAAAAATAAACAATTAGTTATAATAAAAAAATATTGGTGGACAAATCACACACAACATCATCTGACCCCAAACTGAGCAAAGCTTGTAAGATGGCAGCCAGATAGCTGATATAATACTTATATAGTTCTAAATACATGCTTATTATACATAGAAACACCTTGCATGCATACCAAACATTTGTACTGTGTCTGAGACACAGTACAAATGTTTGAATTCATCACACAAATATTTGCACTAGGTGGGATGAAACCCACGACCCTCGGCTTTTATAAAATAAATGTTTGAGAATCATCAAAGCGACATATTTTATACTTGTTATCTCTGTTAGCTACTACAATCGAGAGTTTCCTACAGGAAATTATTGGGCGTCTCATCAAAATGAAGCTATTCACGCAAAATTAGCTTGATAGTAATCAATTGCAAAATTGTACCAGAGATCCTGGACTACCAATATAGTCATAACCTATTTAAAATGTATATTTGTTTATCATATTGTGAGTTTCATCTAAATATTATACAATTTCAATTTATTGTTCAAATTTGTTACTTTACATATTTGAAATTATTTCCGATCAAATTTGTATTATTTTACATAATTGTAACATTATATTGATAACTAGCAACATGCCGCGGTTTTACTCACGTATAGTTTCCGTTCTCGTTAGTTTCCCGGGATAAAAGACGTGACGTGATTGAGTAACGAACATCCTAACATTGATGTACTACGTCCTACTATCGTACTAAAAGTATGGTTCATTCATTCATTCATAATTTAAGAGCGACGCTCTTGTCGGTGGAGTTCCTCCCATGTACTTCTACACTCCGCCTTCTCCTTGACTTCCTGATACGACACTACATTTATCTTCTCCTTCACTTGGTTCATGTAACTTCTCCTAGGTCTACCTTTCTTCCTCCTCCCTTCTAATTTACCTTCCATTATTGTTCTAATGAAGTTGTCTTGTCGTATCAGATGTCCCAACATCTTCCCTCTTCTGTTTTCTATTGTTTCCATTAATGTTCTTTTCTCCTCTACCATCTTCAAAACTTCTTCATTGCTCTTCATTTCCTTCCAGCTGAATCAGCTGGAAAAGTATGGTACCTATAGTAAATACTTGAAAATGCGTATGTATACAATATTTTTTAATATTCTAACTCACGGACTAATTAGTTACGGACTAGAAAAATTATACGTTTTAAAATTGTAATTATTAGGTAGTTTCTGAAAAAAAATCATGATTTTTCGACGATTTACAGAGTAAATTTGGTCATTTGATTATGTTCGGCATTTATTCCATAAAGTTTCAATACCTCTTCTAATACATTATTTCGCAATGCCGTACAAAAATCATGCGACAAGGAGAAATGATCGAAGTTTAAAACCCCCCCCCCCCTCTTTAATTGCGCTCATTTGGACAGCTTACAAGTGACGGCATAGTGCTCAATCTTATTACTTTATACCTTTCGATCATCCTACATAGGTCTCCTGCTGTATCATATGACCCATAAATTTTGTTCACGGGCCTGCAGTCTATACCTTGAAGAACTTCGTTCCAGAAATCCGTGTGTTCCAAGAACGATATAATTTGAAGGCGTGTGTCATACTCCAACCCACACTTAGCGTGTGTGGATCACGGTCTTAACTCTTTTCTTGTGAGGCAAGGCTTCGATCGAGGCTTAGCTGTGGAAATATAAAGTCAGATGCTTAATCTGCTTATCCATAAAAAGTCGAATGCACAAGCGAGATAAAAAACTCTGGTGAAATAATACGTTAATAATACTGTTTACAACTATCCACCATTACTAATTACTACAAGATCATTAAAACGAAAATTCCCACATACAATAAATATAATGCCAGCCACAAACGGACCACGAAATTCGCGCAATTAAAGCCCCCATAAACTCTCGTATCTCTAACCACTTCGCCAATAACGCTAAAATAAGAGTATTAACTTTAATTGAGTATAAACTTGGCTCCCCCTTAATAGGTCCCTCCTATCCGACGAACGCACACATGGAACCGAGAGCTGTGATTGGTTGAGCTGGTGCGCACATGGTGTAGCGATTTGTGCTATGCAGATGCGAGGTACAGGGTGTGCAAGATTTTTTTGCACACGTTTAATATTTTTTATCACTTTTTGATATAACACCATCCAATTCCAAAGTTAGCAAAGCTTTTACTGGGGATGCCAGATAGCTGATGCTGATATGCTGCTGATATCATCTACATATACAATTTTATGCATATATAATACGAATCTTTTTGTACATTTCATGACTCCGTTTCGTATCAGGAAGTCAAGGAGAAGGCGGAGTGTAGAAGTACATGGAAGGAACTCCACCGACAAGAGCGTCGCTCTTAAATTATGAATGAATAATACGAATCGGTAAAACTTTAGAGAAGTAAAGTTTGCAAGCTCCTGAGGTTGCAGGCGGTAATCTTTGAAACCACAGAATGATTTTGAATTTTTTTTCTAATAGAAAGCACGTTACTTGTGATTGTCATGAGTGGCAAAATAACCTAAAAAAATTACGAACTCACCAAACAACACCCATAATTTCATCTCAAGTAAAAATATTTAATACCCAACGAAGTGCAGACGGGTCTAGTAGTACATCAAATATATGAAAATTAGCCAAATCAGACTTTTGAATTCACTATAAATATCATTATCCAAAGTTATGTTAAGAAATAGCATTTTAAGTTGGTTTAAAATGTTTAATTTTCTGGACTAATCATTTAATTTGCACCCATTTGGATCTGACTGAAGTTCAATACAAAGAAATTCTAAATCCAAAAATTCACAGAAATGAATCACAATTTTAATATTAAAATCTAAAATATCTGGATTACGAACACGTTGTTAGACAATCATTTAAAGTCTTCTAAATTATAAATGCACAAGTTGGACATATGTGGCTTTTTTAAAACTTTTAAATGCTTACACTGGATCGCCTTCGATCTAGATCTTCCGATTGACTCTCGATTTGATTCGATTGCTTAATCACATAAGAACAACTGAACAGTTCGGGCTAAAATTTGGTCGTATTTTATAGCCGCGAATAACACGTAGATTATTTTTCATCCCGGCAAAACCAAGGGGACGGGAGCTGCACGGATAAAACCGTGGACCGCAGCTAGTGTTTCATAAGCATGTATTTGCAAGTTTCACTTCAAAAACATAGGATACAATTTACCAATTGTAGTAGGGTATAATGCAAACACTCTGTAGTAGCAATTCTCTCAGTAATGACACGTTTAGCCGGGGGGAGGGGAGTGGGGGTACGCTGTACTTCGTAATGCGCCGGCATGGTGGCTGGTGGGAGCTGCGGGGGTGGAGACACTTTTGAAGGATTTTACTGGTTTTACGAGATTTGGGTTCATTTAGATACCTTTGTTTGAAATTACGGCTGTTTCGAATCCCACGCGCTGTTACTGTATTTTTGTAATGTACGTTAATGCCGCTAACTTAAAAACGGTGAGGAAACGCACACGGAACAAAATCTTTCGAGGTCATGCTTTATTCACCAAGTCGCACTTGGTCAGCGTGATGGATTATGACCTTACGAGAAAAGACCCTGAGCTCGACCTGAGAACGTTTATTTTGCACGAAAATTGAATATAAATATATTCAATATTTGATTCTAAATATATTCTACGCTGACGACACCGACGACGCCATCGGTCGGTTCGTGCGTCGAGCGTGGGCTGCATCACCGAAGACCATCCGAGATTTTAACCTACAGATGGCCATCAGGGACAGAAATGCGGCTATTGTGGAGGCTCTGGGCCGGGAGGAGACAGCTTAGGCAAATGGCAAGGCAAACACTCGATGTCGAGTCGATTACTAGCGGAATCCCAACGGGTAGTGATCGGCTCTACAGACGAGCACTAGAATTAGATTTTAAATGTACCCAACTCCCTCCTAATTTCCTCTTCTTCTCCTTATCCAAGAAATGTGTAAAAAAAAGATAATTTGTAATGACAAAGATCACGGACCCCGGAGTCTGTGGAGTGGCTAATTTAAATTTAAAAAAATCTAAATATATTCAATCTTCGTGCGTAGAGGCGATGAGAGTCCGGCAAAACTGATCATGATGATCTATCTGGGAACACCGAAAGAAAACGATCACACGGTCATTCACCAACTAGGTGGATCAAGTGAAAGACCTATCATCCTCCAAATTCTACGCGATCGTGAGACGTACCTACGGTTCTACATACCTACTATACTACTATACTAAGACCGGAGGACACAGATCATCCGCTCCAGATATTACTCCGATGCTGGCCACGATCCTCAGACACCAGATTCAATATTCTTTTCGAAGTAAAATCTTCTTTTGACGCGCCATAGACAGATTTTTTGTGGGCCGTGAATTTTATTCTAGTGTCACACACGGGAACGATAAGAAATTTCGGGAAAACTCGGGACCGTGGCCATTGGCCATCTAGAAATCAGCATCTCCCATTGGTCATTTAGAAATGCATCACCATTTCTAGATGGCCATGCTCATGGCCACGCTCTCCGGCTTCACCCGCGTGGTTTCCAAAGTAAGCTATTAAATTCTGAGTTATAAGTTTTGACTTCTATCGGTAGCTCCTGTGACTGCCAATTTTATATGCCCTTAATGCCTGACTATAACATTGTTATGGATAATATTATTTATATAACGAAGCCGTGAGCAGTTGTATTGCCGTACGTACATCGATTAAAGCCAAAGTACGAAGGACGTACCTTGTACGTACCACAGAGGCTAATACTCCGTGGTACGTACATTGTCTATACTGTGGCAGTCGGTAACAGCACGTCCCCAGCTGCCGTTTACTCTAAGAGCGCGGTAATGGGAGCTACCTCCCCTGCCACCCCTCACACCCTCTCCATAAAGTTGGGGTATCGTCACACACAGAAGCTAATACCGCTAACAGCAATAACATAAACTATGTATCACGTTATTTGTCAGTGATAGACTGACGATTTAAACTACTTAACCGATTCTAATCAAATTTGCACACCATGTCCCTTAGATAAAGAATAAGTAAATAGATTGAGTTTTCCGCACGGTTCCTTTGTATCAATCGTAAGTAGATGTGATGTATGTTAGCTATGGCAATAGAGTGATATGCCGCGATAAAAGTATGATACTTTTACAGGAGCAACAAGACAAGAGCGATCTAACCCGTGCTTTCGGTGTAAAGCGTTTGTATATGGTGTCTCATTCTATACGTGTCTATATTCACATCTCTATAATTATGGTGTCTTAAAATCGAGAGTGAATCGTTTTTTCTTTCTAGATAAACACGTTCCATCGTAGGCTGCATCGTCGCTTAGCATTAGACGAGATGGCGGTTAAGTGTAAACCTATAAAAGTCTTAAAAAAACGTAGTATATGTAAAATCTTTGATCAACTTGACAAATGGATTAGTACTTTTGATAATAAAATATCCGAGTGAAGCCAGAACGGGCCGCTAGTTATATTATAAAGCATAGGCATATGTCACCAGGAAAACATCCTACAAATTAGACCTGAAAGTAAGTTTGTTTGTTAAAATTTCACACAAAAACTACTCAACCAATCATCATAAAACTTTATACGCGTACTCTTGGAGGTTTTAGAAATAACTTAGGCTACTATAATAACCTGATGAAACACAAGACGTTGGCGAAATTGTGCTCACCAAACATTTATCTCACACAAATATATATCACAACCAAATAGAAGCCAGAAATTAATCTAAGATGAAGAATCAGATGACATAAATAAAAAACCAGAAATTAATAGAAGATAAAGAATAGAAGAAGAAGACTTTAATCAGCTGACTATTTAATTATTATTTTTTTATTTATAAATTACTAACAAATTGTCTTGCCAGACATATTGCATGCCTCTCGCAGAGGCCAGTTTGTATGGGGCAACTTTTCAAATGTTTTGTATCATCTTATCTTACCTACAAACAGCAATAAAGATTTTTGTATTTGTATTACTTTTTATTCCGGAAAAGTAACGATTTCGGGCACTATGCTGGTGAAGGCATCGTTAACGGCTAACGACTGAACAAATTTGAATTTAGTTTCGTATAGGTAAGCACGGTTCATTGTAGACAGCATCGTTGACATAAAGAGAGTTGGCGGTCAAGTGTAAACCTATAAAAAAATAAAAATAAATAATACACACAAACTTTCGACTTAACCTGCAAATTAAAATCCTAATATCCATTCATAGGATTTCAACGCAAATTTATTGGTAGGTCAAAACCAGTCTCTATCAGAGTATTTTACGTTTATCTTCCTTTGCACTTTTGTACTCGACTATACCCACTGAAGAGCGGGGGGGTATTTACCAAGTACTCAGTAAATGGGATTGAAGATGGCGTCTGTCTCGCTCTATCTTCCGTCCTGCTCGTTCTTAATTATCGAGTTGTATTGTGCGTAATTATGTTTACACAGAACTGACGTAAATGATATAATTCAGATGGGTTCTAGGTTTTATTTTATAGTAAGAAAAAGAAAACTTTCATCAGCTGACTGTTATTTTTATCATTGTATAAATTCAGACCAATACAAATTGTTTGGCCCGACATATTGCATGCCTCTCGAAGAGATCAATTTGTATGAGTCAACTTTTAAAATATTTTGTATCATCTAAACTCACCTACATACTACAAACAGCAATAAAGATTTTTCTATTTATATTTGTATTTAAAGCCAAATCCACCACGCTGGCACAGTGCGGGTTGCTCGATGATATATGACCTCTAAAGACTCTAGGTGCATATCAGTTTCCTCACGATGTTTTCCTTCAACATTTTAAGCTAGCAATATTTATCACATGACTTTAAAAAGACAGAGTGGTGTGAGTGGTGGATTTCGCTGCCCGCGAAATTAGCGTTTTCGTTAGTTTTTATGATTAAAAGTTTTCTATGTAATACGGTATTTGATCTTATTAGATAACACATAAAATAAACATATTTCACTCTATTTTTGGAGATATAGTGTGTACTTTTTGTGAAATACGCCAATGAAAATTTAAAAAATACTGAATTTTATCTTCGACGTAAACGCACTGTTAAGGATGACAACGCTGTTGACATCACACGCCAGTAAATATGCCATCTATAGCAAACGGTTTCTTTGAGAACAGTGATTTATTTACTGGCATGTGACGTCACGCGCGTCACATGACCAGACACAGCGTTTTTGGCAGGCTTTTCGAACTTTATACTTTAAACATTTATTTTTAATGTTAAAACAGTGGCTCTTGCGGAAATATTCATGTGGTATGTATATTATGTAATCAAAAATCATTTAAACGGTTTTAAAAATTTAGTCAAATACCGTATTTCTAATAGGTACCTCCAATGACATGTGTGCAAAGTTTCATGATGATTGGTTAAGTAGTTTTAACGTGAAAGTGTAACAAACAAACTTAGTTACACATTTGATAAAAAAAAATGTATGTTATTCGTTAAAAAACTTGACTTATACAATTAAATATCACAGAACCTGCACTTAGCAAAGCTTGTGTAGCAGGTTTCTGTATTCCTTCAAATGACTTTTATAACAGACTGAGCAAAGTCAAAACTACGGCTTTTAAAAATATGTTTTTTTTTTAAACTTTAATAGGTTTACACTTGGCCGCCATCTCGCCTGATGTTAAGCGACGATGCGGTCTACGATGGAGCGTGTTTACCCAGAAGAAACCGATTCACTCTCGATTTGAAGACATCAAGATTATAACTATAGGGAAAACCCACTCAGGCAACTCATTCCACAGCCTAGACGTTCTTATCACAAACGTATGTCTTTGGAATATCCACCATGAAACGGTGCCGCTTCTTCGAGTTACGAGAAGTACGATAGTAAAAAGGGCAAGGTGGTATAAGATCGTGCATAACAGTTGCACACTCTCCGAAGTGTAGTAGTATAGTTAAAGAGTAAAATCCCAAAAATCACGTATTTAAAATTACTGTGTAAGTATATCAATATATTATTTGATATTTTAGTTTTTAAAATCTACTTTATTGTTTAATTGTCGAAGTAATAACCACTTCTCTTTGTCCTTCCCCTCCTCCTTATTATCAAATATATCTTTCCATCCTATTGTTGCCTGGCAGAGATCGCTTTTAGTGATAAGGTCGCCTATTTATACTTTATTTTGTTTTGTTATAAGTAACTTTTGTTTTTTTTTAAATTAAGTTCATTAAAGAGTTAATCTATCTAGGTATCTATTTTGTGATGAACGAAATGTGTACCATTGTGTAGAGTTAGTACGTACTAAGAACACCTTCTTCTGGACCCCATATCTCAAAATTGGCCGTCTAAGCAAGTTAGCGGGTAAACATGTGTTCTTAGTACGTACTAACTACTCAATCGTCCACATTTCATCCATCAGAAAATACGTGACATCTGGCGGCTCTGGGATCTTGGACTATCAGTTATAGTTATAGCATACATTTAAAATATTAGTTCACAGTTATAATATGAGTGATAACAGCGCCCGCGATTTCGCCCGCATAGTTCGCGATCACGTTATTTTCGTACAGTATATGTGTTGTTCCAGACAATTGTCTATCTATACACCAAATTTCATCTAGATATCTTTAGTAGTTTAAGAATAACAAATATTCATACATACTCACAAACTTTCACAATTATTATATTAGTATGATTTCTTACTAGCCATGGTGTTTATGTAGAATTTAGAAAAAAGATTTTCTCTACGGAACTCTGTTTTTTTTTGGGATAAAAGTAGCCAACGTATTATTATATTCCAGCCTATAGTCTATCTATAATTTCAAACTTATCAAAGTCAAAGTACTTTATTCATAAATGTACAATTTACACATCAATTAATAAAAAACAAAAGAAAGAGCATACAAACTGTATACATTTTCAAAGTTTGAAATTACTACTTTGCTGTATTATATCTGTTGCGATTTGCAGCGTGATCAAAGAATAAACGCTTAAACTTCTATAGATATAAACTTTCACATAAATGGCATTACCTACTTCTAGAATAGAAGGAAGTAAGTTAAAATATACCATTCTATATGGAATGATTTCCTTAAATAATAAAAACATTCTGCCTTTATCAGGATCCCCTGATCAAGAAACCGGCCAGTGAAATTACAGGGCTTAGAGATAAAAGCTCTTATATATCTGGGGGACGAGAATACAGTGTTATGTAGCAAGCATGTTGCTTACCATCAGGCTCACGTCCTTTTCGTCTCGTCACTCTAAACTACATAAAAAAGCCGCTTCGATTGTTGTTTAGTGACACATTTATTTCATGTTCTTTTTTCAAATTTCAAGAGTTTGAAACGTAGGCGAGATTTTAATTTTAGGTAGGTATATGACGCAAGCTGAAAACTTGTGACATAGTTCTGGTATTATACCCCAACACAGGGGCGCAGACCTGGCTGGTTGAGCAGCGAGGCAAAATTAATCCCTCAATTTAGGACACCTAGCTGAAAATCCCACCAAAATTATCTGGTTTTTTAGAGTCCCTATTTTATAGCCCAGCTATGGGCACATAAAGTGGGCTATGCTATAGTTCGCGTATCGTTGAGTAAATCTGTGATAAGTCGGTAGGTGTCCGGTGTCACAACAAAAGCCGTAGTAATTGCCTGATATCCAACACCAATCGCCACCAAGGGACTAATAGAGGCGAGGGATTGCATCAACATAGATATGCCGCACGGTATGAGGTATAGACCGTCTGACGTCAAATGTTATAGGCCGCTTTAAAAAAATAAATAAGATGGGGATCCACGGAGTACCAGGTAAGGGTATTAAGTATTATATTAAGAATAAATATAATAGAACTATCTAACACAATTAAAAAAAAATGCTTTATACTACTATTATTTATGCTTATTACTATTATTTATGGTACGAACATCTGAAAGATAAAGTTGGCAGCACTATACAGTGTACACGGGAAGTTTTTACGCGTCACTTCCGTTACATATTTTTCACATGGATTTGGTCTCACATTTTTCTTAAATCCTTATGTCCTCCAAGCCTGCCGCAATGAACTTCGTTCCAATAACTATCCAGAGACGAATCAAATACAAATACAAAAATCTTTATTGCTGTTTGTAGGTAAGATAAGATGATACAAAATATTTTAAAAGTTGTCCCATACAAACTGGCCTCTACGAGAGGCATGCAATATGTCTGGCAAGACAATTTGTTAGTCTTAATTTATAAATAAAAAAATTAAATAATAGTCAGCTGATTAAAGTCTTCTTCTTCCTCATCTTCTATTAATTTCTGGTTTTTATTTATGTCTTCTGATTCTTCATCTTAGATTAATTTCTGGCTTCTATTTGGTGGTGATATATATTTGTGTGAGATAAATGTTTGGTGAGCACAATTTCGCCAACGTCTTGTGTTTCATCAGGATATTGTCTTGTGTTTTTGAGTTTGATCAATATGTCCATCCAGGGTCTAAGGTCTTGCATTAGTAGATCTTGCAGTTCATCCATGTGAGGAATGTCAAAGAATGTATAAAGTGTGATAAATGTATATAATCAAAAATGTCGTTAATTATAATATTGTCGTTAATTTAATCTTGTTGTTTTTTTTTTATAAATCTTATTTTTTATTGTAATTTAAGTTGTGTGACATTTTTTTTTTTTTTTTTGTTATTGGTGTAACAGTGTCGCGTAGTCAAATGCCCAACGGATCTCAAGAATTTTTCCGTGTAGTGACGGTAACAATATCAGCGAGTTCATTTGTTTTTGCCGTTCTTAAAATAACAGCAAATCGACTTCGGTGTCGGTAGTAACAGTGTCATGAGTTCAGTTGTTTACCATCTCAGAAAACATCCAACGCTCCCAAAGATGTTTTCACTTTAAACATTTTCACTTTAAAAAAATAACTTCTAAAATTTTACCTCAAATGTTTTCACTTCAAAAAGTCAAATCTCCATCATGCACCATTCTATGTTGATATGCATCGTTGTTTCTTTGTCACGTCGCATAAACAAGGTAACGCGATGCTTCCAATCTCGGTTTATCGCCGCCCGCGCGGCTCCTACGACCGTAAATTTAAGCGATAGATTCGTCCTGGCAACACTGCTCTACTTGGATCTTTGCGAAAATTATAGAAAAAATACTCAAGGCTAAATTGTTTTTGCTTGTTCGTAGTGCTCTTTGCAGAGTGTGCCTGGGTAAAAAGCACACCATTGCTAGTTATTCTGCTGCCAAGCAGTAATAGACAAACATTAGTATGTTCCGGTTTAAGAACAATATTAGTATATCAGATAAATTACATGGCAAAGAAAAATATCATTTATAGCTTCGGATGATGATTGCAGTGCATTGCTGGGTAATGATACATATCATCAGTCTTTATGTTTTCTTTTTCGTGTTCACGTTTTTGTTCAAGAACTCAGTTTTGGTGGAGCGTATTGGTACGCCAGCAGGTTTTTCCTAGGTTTTGTATCCATTCACTTCTATATAGATTACTCTTAAAATTTACATTTATACACACTATTTCGTGGAGTTTTTAAGCAAAATACGTTATTCATGTCATTGTTTAATTTGCAACAACAACAAAAAAGATATATCTTTCTTCGAACATGTCGGTTGTCTCACGATGTTTACTTTCACAGATAAAACCAATGGTGATCACAAATTTAGAGCTGTTACAAACTTACATCAGAAAGTTTCAAAGAACAATCTATTTTTAAAAGCCCATTTCAAATCAAAACATCCAACAAACTCTATTTAGGACAATCGCGTTGAATAAACTGTAAGCACCGATAGAGCTCCAAGTGGATCGAACCATTCCGCCAATTCTATTCAATATGTCGGGTGTACTAAAATAAATCGGAGTGGCGAAGAGAACATAAAAATTGGATGTCCGCAACGCTATACCGTCCGGGAATGGGACCAACTGGTTATACGTTTTAGGTCAGCAAACAATAACTGAAACACTAGTGCCCACTATAAAAATATATTACTTTGTTGAAATTATACTTCTTGGCGTCTTAGGGAAAAATGATGGGAGTATTTTTTTTAACTTTAGCTTTTTTTTAACTTTAATTGTTTAACTTTAACTTTATTTTTTTAGAATGTTTTTACGATGTGCCATTTCCTATTTCTGTGTTACCTAAACTTAGTCCTGCGTATTCTTTACCCTATGTCTACAATAACCTAAATCGCAAAGCTAGACTGCTCTCTGATCTGCCTCACACAACTTATATAAAAACTGTGAGTATCTCTTAAAGTTGTCCTACGCAGGGACAGAGCTATTCATAATATTTACTTCTTGCGGTTTGTGTTTGTTATTCAGTTCACTATTATATAAGTTCACAGTTTGTTATTATATATCACTATATATATATGCATAAATATATTGCACTAGATGCCCGCCCCGGCTACGCCCGTGGTATATTATATAGCACTCATCGGGATCCCGTACATATCCAACGGTGAAAGAATGACTGAATTCGGTTCACTCATTCCTGAGAATATCGATTTCAACCTGCTACGCCACCTGTCGGAAATTGGTCGTACCAACTCAGATTTAGAAAAAAAAAATAGCAAATTCAAGGCACAGATTACTGAAATTCAATGACGCAATCTTTGACACATGCTGTCATGTGTCATGTCAAAGCACGAAACGTACGAAAACTCTCAAAAGGGGAATATTTTTTCCCGATTTTGTTACATTCTTGTTTCATGCTCCGCTTCAATTAATAGTAGAGTTATTTTATATAGCCTAAATCCTTCCTCGATAAATGGACTATCCAATAGAAAAAGAATCTTTCAATTCGGACCAGTACTTCCCGAGATCCTAGCGTTCAAGCAAACAAACAAACTCTTCAGCTTTATAATATTAGTATAGATTTCAACGTTTACACATTTTATTTTATTGGAGACACTATACACTTATTTGTCAAACATTTTAATAACTTGTCACCCGCACTCTCGCGCCCTGAGACACAAGCCTTGTGCTTAGTTTAGGGTTCGCTAACAATCTTCACTTGTGTACACTAAGTAATAGAATTATTATGTACACATACATATATAAACTGTGTATACTTTTTCTTGTGTTATGTAAATAAATTATCTTCGTCATTACGAGGCGCGTACATCGTCACGAAAAACCGCCAAGTTATGTTATCAAGACAACATTTAAGTAAACATGTAACTAATTTCAGGTAAATACTTCTTGCGTCGAAGATAT
Organism: Ectropis grisescens; assembly: GCA_017562165.1. NCBI lineage: Eukaryota > Metazoa > Arthropoda > Insecta > Lepidoptera > Geometridae > Ectropis > Ectropis grisescens. The sequence continues at coordinate 2,585,770 of CM029792.1, read as the reverse complement.
TACATACTCTATGGTTGAAGTCTGATTTCTCAACATGAGGATACGAGAGAAGAAGTATTAATTTCTAAGGTGTGTAAGTATGTACATACCCTTTTTTAACACGCTTTTATTAGTTTGACCTGTATGTAACAATATGTAATGACTAAGGATTTTTTATTTTTTTTAAATAAAGAGTGATATTTTATACTGCAGGTACCAAATTTCATCCAGACCTCTTCAGCAGTTTTTATGTAATAGAGTATCAAACATCTACTTATCTCAATCTCACAAACATTCGCATTTCTGATAGATAGTAAAACTTTTGTAGTGGTAGGACTCTTGGCAGAGTCCGCCTGGGGAAGTACCACGCCTTTCCCAGTTATTCTACCGCCAAGCAGTAATGTACAAACATTACTGTGTTCCGGTTTGAAGGGCAATGTTTCCAGAGAAATTACAGGGCTTAGAGATATAAGATCTTAGATCTCTGGGTGACGAGCGCAGTGCAGTGCTAGGTAATGATTTGGACTCTTCATGTTCCAATAGCTGCGTGTCACTGTGCTGTTATCTGTCAGGCATGTTGCTTACCATCAGGCACATGTCCTGATCGTCTCGTCACCATTTATTAAAAAAAAAAGATAGATACCCTTTATTGATACACCAAAAGAAAAGACACACAGTAAGAAAATTTACAATAAAGTCAAAGTCAAAGTACTTTATTCATAAATGTATAATTTACACGTCAATTAATAAAAAAATAAAAACAAAAGAAAGAGCATACAAATTGTATACATTTTCAAAGTTTGAAACTACTACTTTACTGTATTACAATAATTATTGTACAGAAAACTGTCAAGCATTATACGAGTATAATGTCTTTATGGCAATTGTACTAACCTATGTCAAATTTATTTATTTACATTTTTATGGGAACTTTGCCATCACTCTCTAAAAATTCGCTGTAACTATAAAAAGTTTGATCGATAAGCCAGCACTTTAATCTGTTTTTGAAGCTGCCGAAACTTGGGGCCGATATAACTATTTTGGGAAGAGTGTTATAAACTTCCGGTCCCATAATGTGAGTTAACTTCTGTGACCTCGTGAGAGAGTGTGGTATAACATCCAGCTTGTCGGCGTTGCGTATGTTGCGAGAATGTCTCTCTCCTCGCGTGTTGTACGATTCTAGATTATTTTTGACATACACAGCCACTTGATAGATCAAGATAGCAGGTAAAGTAAGTATACCAAGCTCCAATAATACATAATATTAGTTGGAATTCGTTTAAATGTAGGTACATAGCACAGATTACTGAAACAAAACGAGTAATCTGTGGTACATACTCAATAGTGTGGTATATAAGGTGGATTAACAAGTTTTCAAAATTAGTTTAAGATCCATAACTTTTAACGTCTCAAAATAACTAAAATCGAAGTTGTTTTTGCAGGAAATCCCACAGCGTGTACTCAATTATCGCCCACCCATTAACTAAATGGTTAACTGATTAGTCACCGCGCTTGTTTCCCGAACCTATAAATATCTCGCAGTTTTTACACTCGCCGTAGAATATGTGAGACACAGACCGGGAAGGAGAGGTTATCTTACACATCGTTCACGAAACTAATTTGTCCCGGATAAAAAAAAAATGTGTGGTTTTGTGAAACCACGGTAAAAGTGATACTTATTTTTTTTAATAAAAAGTGACGAGACGAGCAGGACATGTGCCTGGTGGTAAGCAACACGCTTGCCACAAAACAGAACAGTGGCACGCAGCTTTTGGACCATGAAGAGTCCAAATCATTACCCAGCACTACACTGTGCTCGTCACCGAAAGATCTAAGATATCATATCTCTAAGCTCTGTTATTTCTCTGGAAACATTTCCCTTCAAATCGGAACACAGTAATTGCCCTGCACTTACACTTAACTGCTTGGTGGTAGAATAACTGGAAAAGGTGTGGTACTTCCCCAGGGGGACTCTGCTAAGAGTCACTACCACTACTTAATAATTTTTGATGGTGGGTGATACAATAACTAACAAAGACATTGTATTTCCCCAGGCGGACCGTGCTGCAGAGAGTCCTACATAAAGTTATTTACTCCCGAAGATTTGCTCGGAATCGCGAATTATTTACCCACATACTGCGTAGATTGAAACCCCGACCCGGCCCAAATTGAATCGTGCGTTATACAAAACGAAGGAACGGCCGAATTTACATCGGATTGGGAGTAAACCTCGCGATTGAAAACATTGTGAGGATCAAAATGCACCGAGAACCCATTTGTTAGTTATACACTATTCTTAAGTTAATATCAATAAAATCAGTATAAGCATTGCCATTCAGCATGATAATACTGCCATCAAACTGGGCGCGCTTCCGACTGGTTTCATCGTCATGATTATGTTTTGACCTTCATTAGTCTCTGGATAATTCAGATGTGCTTAGAGTAAATAGTTTGCTATGTAGCATAGTTGGCAGGTTTATCGATAAAACTTTTTATAGTTACAGCGAGTTTTTATATAGTGATGGCAAACTCACAATAAAAATGTAAAAAAATTGACATTGTTCATTACAATTGTAATAAGTACATATATTTTAATTTTTGACACTTATTTGTACGATACCTATTATCGTACAATATAAAGTTCAATTTAAACTTTAAAAATATATACTCTATTTATGCTCTTATTTTGTTTTTTTTTATAAAATTGACGTGTAAATTGTACAACTAAAGAACTTTGACTTTAGTTTTTTTTGTTTATTTCATAACCACAATAACTGTTACAGGTATTAATAAATTCGCCCTTTAAACCTGTACAAGGTTTGTCTAGGACAAATAGTTCTCGACACATTACAAGGTGAACATTAAAAAAAAGGATAACACACATACAAGAAACACATTACTTTAATATTATAAAGGCGAAAGTTTGTGTGATTGTATGTATGTTTGTTCACGCATCTATTCTGTAGCGGATGAACTGATTTGAATAAAACTAAATATGTAGTAAGTACGTTACTGAGATTAACACATGAATTTATCCCAGCAATGTTCGGATTCCCTAACTCCCAATGCAATTGTTTAAATATTTCGGTCACATGTATGTTTGAAAATAAGCAAATACTCATTACCTACGCGTATAAGATTCTTACCATAAGTAACAAAATACTTTGATAACTTCGAAGTGGCTGAACCGATTTTGAGGAAATATAGCTAAGAACATCGCGGCTGATCCATCTTTCAAAAAAAAAAAAAAAACACTTTTGATTGTTTATAAAAGTTGTTCGTATCTATGAAATGGCTTGTTACGTTTGTTATTTACGTTCAAACGATCAAAATTTAGCATTCAGAGTGAGTTTGGGTTAGGGATGGTATGGATTTTGATTTTGGGTTTCAGCGTAGAGTTCAAATTTATTAGTTTATTGTGTACATAACGTCGTAATGCCTTTAGACCCTAAAACGGTTCACCCGATCGCGCATATTTGCCGACTCGATCAAATAAAATAAAGGCAAAAAGCGCCAAAACAAATTTCAATCTATCCGAGAAAATCCCGGACCATTTGCAAAAACAATACATTCTAACCTTTTAAAACGGAACCAGCGTAGTCGGACCTGTGGAGCTTAGCCGGGGTGTGGCGGATTTTGGAACTAAATTTCACTTTTATATAAAGCTATAAATAGCCATGGGGACTTGATTAAACTAATTAATTAATATGTTAGTTAGAAAATGAAAAAAATATAAATACGTAGTTTTTCTTTCGTTTAACAAAATAATTTGTAAGATTAAAAGCTTTAAAGTTTCAAATGCCGTCACATCTATCCACTACTTTCACGAAGACGTGACGTCACATTTTTTTTTTTTGATGATCTTTGTCTTTTTTTGTAATTTGATCAAACAAAAAATAATGTGTGCCATATTTTTCTATTATCTACTAATTGTCGAAGTAATTATTACGGTCGTGCATGTTCCAATAGCTGCGTGTGACTGTACTGTTATGTGCAGCCATGCTGGCTATCAGACACATGACCTGTTCGTCTTGTCACTTTATACTTAAAAAAAAAACATAAAGAGCCCAATTTATATACAATACTAGCTGTACCCTGCTACGCTTCGCTGTGGCACATTATGATGCAAAAATTATTTAAAAACAATCCTTGATGCTGATTATATATATCATTCTAAAATTTCAGCTCGATCGGTGCAGAGCTTTTTTGAATTTTTGAAGCGTACACAAACTTACATAACATTTTTGATAAATAGAGATAAGTACATATTTATATTGCTAAGATTTGGCGCCTACTCTGGCAAGTCAAGGTCATAATCAAACACTCTAGCCAAATCGGGGTTGACAGGCAGAGTCTTCGAAAAATTTCTGTGTTGGAACGTACCAGTTTCCTCATTATATTTTCTTTCAACGTTAAAACCAGTTGATGACAAACTCATACATGTGCACTTGGAAAAATATACTGTAAATAAGTATATTTTTTTTTTTATTGAATAATAGGCGAGCAGCTTTTGCTGATATGCCTATATCTCAGTGTTGAAATAACAAATTATAGGTCTCTTAAAATGATTTTGTCTTTTACTATCCATTTGTCAAGTTTGTTCTTAAAATAGTTTAATGACTTTGCCGAAATAACATCCTCAGGCAACCTGTTCCAGTTGTAAACCACTCTGTTGCTGAGGATGTGATGTGCAGTGTTCGTCAGTGATGGCGCGTGGGACAACTGGGACTTATGACGCCGACTGTCTATCTTAGGCTCCTTTAATCTGTACAGGTTCCTTATGTGAGGGGGGGAGATTATAAAAATCTATTCAGTATTTTAAATGTTTCGATCAAGTCTCCCCGCAACCTTCTCTCTTCCAGTGTAGTGAGGTGTAGGGCTTTTAACCTGTCTGTGTAAGATTTGCGTCGAAGGGCATATGACAATTTCGTCGCTTTTCTTTGCACACTTTCAAGTAAATCAATATCTTTTTTGAAGTAGGGGCTCCAAAAATAACCATATTCTAGTAACGGCCTCACATAACTTTTATATATTTTAAGAAACATTTCTACAGTTATAGATTGAAAGGATCCACGAATGACATAAAGAAAAGAGTTTGCTTTTTTTACAATTGCAGAAATTTGTTCTTCCTATTTTAAATTTGATGTAATTATAAGACCGAGGTCTTTTTCCTGATTTACTGAAGACTAGCGGCCCGCCCCGGCTTCACACGGGTACATACACACACATATACACCCTTTTTTTGTATCGGGTTTCAAAAAAAAAGTAAAATTATAAAGGAAGTTTAAATATTTTTTATGACTTTTTTTTTATTAAAGTTTTTTTTTATTTTAAAATTTTATACATATATAATATTATTTACAAAACAAAAGCCATTAGTTTTAGTGAGTCAGAGCTTCCCTGTAAACGATATTTGAAGTAGTTTTATTTTGTGGCAGCAAAATAAATTGATTTTCAGGAGCTCCGACACGTGATAGGCCAACATACAGTTGGCCATGAGTGAAACATTCTTTTCGTAGGTCGATCCCTAATAATTCGAAGGTTTGGCCCTGGGACTTGTTAATAGTTAAAGCGAAAGATGATTTCACCGGAAACTGAAGTCGTTTAAAAGGGATTGGCAGATCAGTTGGAATCATCGGTATCCTCGGTATATGAGCTAGTTGACCAGCTGCTGGGCCAGTGATAAAATTTTGTTCAGCAAGCCGCTGCGAACGCTCGATACTTGACTCTCTAGCACGCGATTGCGACGCGTATTCTCTCCGACTTGCAAAGCGATTTTCAGTTTCTGATGAAGATTCCTCATTACGCCGTATTTTTTTTGCCCTCGCCTGGGAACTATGTTTAGGAAGTTGAGATCTTGATCTTTTTGGCATTTTTGGGCATTATAAAATGAAAAATAGAAGGAAATAAATAATTAAACAGGCTTTTACTAAATTTTTGCTTATTGAACTATATGAAGTACTAAGCTGTTTGAATAATTAAAATATAATATTTATTATCAGGAAAGTAGTAGGTACTTACTTATTGAAAAAAAATTGAAAATATGTGCTTAGAAAACTACCTTTTACTAAATTTTTGCTGAAATTTTGAACAGGAATACCCATAAAATACTACTAAGCAGTTTGAATGGTTACATTAAAATATAATATTTATTATCATATACTTATTTACCTACGAAACGAATTCAACATTTTTTCAAGCTAAAATCATACGATCACGCACACGACCGCTGCATAGGGAGCCGATCGCGCGAGTGAGCCGCGCGGCACTTTATTTTATCACATTGACTCCCCCCCCGTACCCCAGTGACGCTTATATGGAGCCTACATCGCATGCTGGCTAGCTGAGCGCGGTGAGCGACAACCACGCGACTTTTTTCTAATACTTGCATTTTTAAACTCGTGATATCTTCCGAATTAAATGTAAAAAAATATAAAAAGGTATTAACTATAATATTTAGACATATGCTGTCGCGACACTTTTTGTAGATAATGATGAGTTCTGCAAAGTCGTATTAAATGATTTTGTTCTATCATCAATAGTTTTCGCAGCGCACGCGACGTAAGGAATTTTTCAGGTTGTTTTTTTACATTTTATGTTACATTATTGGAGTTTTAGTAAGGATTCCTATTTTTTTTTAAACATAATATAGCCTATGTTACTCGGGGATAATGTAGCTTTCCAAAGGTGAAAGAATTTTTGAAATCGGTCCAGTAGTTTCGGAGCCTATTCATTACAAATAAACAAACAAACAAATCTTTCCTCTTTATAATATTGGTATAGATAAAGCAACACCATTGAGATAATATGCTTCAATCGTGAAGGAAAACGTTTTAAAGAAACATGTTCTAGAAAGTATCTTACGCAATAAATTAAGCCTTTTTCGACGTTTATAGAATAAATAGAATATAATTTATTGTCATTGAAGTAATATGCGCATATTTTACAATAATTAAATATATCAACTCACACTACACATGAAACACGGACTAGTTTTTTTTTTTTTTTATTAAAAAAATAGATCTCAATAAGAAAGTTGAGCTTAAATTAAACTTTCTATGACATTGACTTTTAAACGAATGAGCCGATTATCATAACTTTGTACTTTTTGGATAAAAGTGCGCCAACATAATGCCCTCAAAATAAAGTCCCCACTACTCTGGTCGCGAAATTTCGGTAAAATCTTTCGTGTTCTCGAATTGATCCGTTGGGGGCAATATTCGTTCAAGAACCGAACCAAATATCGGGTTTAGTTTGAACGAACCGAACGATTGTTTGCGCTCCCATCTTATCAAAAGATTGCATTGTCCGAACTATAAAATATATGGAGAAGGTTGTTTACGACTTACAACACTGTTTGTACAAGAAGGAGTTTGTTTATCTACATAAATGAGATAGATAAATAGTTTTACCAGCGTAGTTCACGTTATCATAATTTTGCTGCGATTATAAGTATTAGTATATAATACGAAAACTAACGTGGTTATTACACGGAGTTAGCACTAAACGAGCTGCGAACACACGCGCGCACTCACCTTGAAAAAGATCGCCGGACGCGATCGAAACTTGAGTCGGACTGGACTGGCTATATCAAACGTGAGCTAGCCGTGTATTTATTTAACATGTAGTATATAATATGTATGTGCTATTAGACTTAACACTAATTGTGTGCCAAATTTAAATCTGTTCCGTGCAGACGTGAATGACCAAAAAATATCAAAATACACAAAAACTTTTTTTTTTAACTTTTATAGGTTTACGTATTTAAACCAAACTGAAATATGTATGTAGTAACAAGTGAAGATTTTATCGCTAAAAACGTTATCTTCCCGGTAACTAAAACTAGTATTTTTTTAACATTTCGATTTTTGTCAAAAATTATGTTACAAAATAAATTCTTACACTGTTGTCATTGATATAAATAAGAAAATGAAAAAAACTTTTAAAGAGTTCAATGTATAAGTATGTATTGTTATTATTTAATTATTTTAGTTTAGAAGCATTAATCTTTGAAGTAAAGCACAAATTCGAGTGATATTTCAGTGTCTAAGTAACTCTGAAGTCTAAGTAACTTATTTGTACTTAACCATTAAATTGTAAACCCCGTCAAATTATAATCTAACCCGTGAGATTATAATCCTACGGTACATAGTTTGTAATCTGACGTCGTCAGAATATAATTTGACGGTATTTTCAATTTTACGTCGTCATTAATAAATTGACTCATACATACTTACAAACAGTCGCAAATAGAATATTAGTGGCATAATCGTTTTTTAATCTTTAATCTTAACGCTCTCACGTGTTAAATCAGTTCCCGAAACACAGCTGTCAAATTTCGCGGGTGGTCGAGGGTGGAGCGGTAATCCGAATAATCCCACCAATTATGATAGTTTATGGACTGTTTTTGTCACGAAACATGTTAAAACTGTGTTTTTAAGTAATCTGTCGGCTCGAGGGTTAAAATATTAGATTTAAGTGAACACAAATGACACTGATAAGAGTGAGGCGTTTTTAAACTGACAGATGGGTGAAAAACTGTCAAATTGTAAACGTTTACGTTAGTAATTGATGTGTAATCTAATTATTAATCCCTTACACGTTATACGAATATATAATGTCAATATTAAGTAATACATCCATACCAATGTATGCTAACATGCCTGTTAACTTAGAATGTACCTATAGTGTACGAATACTGGCGTTTCGTAGGCGTTATAAAATGTATGCTTTCGATTTTCATGATCTAGCGACGAGCGCAGTGCAATGTTAAACAGTGATTGCTGACTGTGTGGTTTTTGAAATAACTGGCTAGTACAATGGCAACTCAGACGTACTGAAAAAGGCTGAAAACACTTAGCTAAATTTGATACTTTTTATTATTATGCTTGTTTTTTTTCTACTCACTCCTTAATATTCAGCTAAAACATTAGTTGTGAAAACTCCGTCGTTCGTTGCAGTGAAAATAAATGTCTTCGTCATTAATAAAATTACCCCGATAATTGTGTCTCTGGTAAATCTATTTGGATGAAATGTTCCCGGAACTTTTTTTTCTAAAAACATTGACAGCATGATACCGCACCTTAATAATTGTTCAAATGACAGAACGCATCCAAATCGGCCGTGAAAAATGAGAACGCGGGAAACCAATTTAAAAAAAGAATCGACGATAGTTATGTTGCATGCTTGACTTTTTGTTGTTCTATTTTTGGATCTGGAATATAAATACTAGAGAATTTTATTATAAGATTATCCAGCCTACATATTTTAAAACAATTCTTATTGAAGTAAAATCTTCGTTTGGCACACCGCACAGATTTTTTGGTAAACTGTAGTTTGTGGGGCTGAACCGTAAATGTTTTCCATATAGCACAAACTCATCGATAAGCCAAATTAGACTTATCTAATATTGGACAAACGTATCATTAAGCTTAATTAATTCGAGTAGGTATTCGGAAGGTAGGTAGTATGTAGGTACAAGGAAGCAATGAAAATTTAAAATTCTACACAATTCATAAGAAATTAAAATCCTATGATAAATGGAAAATCAATACGTGAAATAAATATCTTTCGACAAATAGCTAGTTATTAAAGTAAAAAATCCTATGATAAATGGAAAATCAATACGTGAAATATCGTTGGACAAATAACTAATTATTAATTTCTATATGTATGGTACCTACATGGACGTCCATGGTTTGGTAGTTGAAAAGATGCAAAATTCTCAATTTTTTGGCTTTGTACCAGTGTAATAAAACCTTGTCAAAAGAGTAGGAGTACCTAAATCGTGAATATTGTGCCACTAATATTATAAATGCGGAAGTTTGGATATGTTTTGCTCAAGCACGTCACAACTCTGATAGGAGCGGATTGAAATTTAGAACATACATAGTTTATGGTCTGATGGTTTGAAATAACACATAGGTTAAATTTTATCGCGGAAAGTTTATTGCAATGAAAACAACGCAGGTAAAACCGCGGATTGGTGCTAGTATTAGATAGATAGATAGATAACTCTTTATTGTGACACAAAACAGAAAAATTACAGTAACACACAATTATGAACTAGCGCCACAAACGGCGGCCTTATTGCTGAGAGCAATCTCTTCCGGGCAACTTACAGGAAAATCGCCTAATATTTTATAAAATTAGTACAAGAATTGTAATTGTAAACAAATATCCATCGATATAATTAAAGAAACGAAGATGAGGTATGCCATAATCTGAAGACAACATAACGTGGCGAAAATTTGTTTGAAAAATTTGAAAATTGAATTGTCAGCGAACGTACACAATTGTCAGCGAACGTACACAACTTGTTGCGACTGAGACTAAATCAGGAGACGTCACCTGATTTTGCATCGCCATAGTAGAAGCGCGTTTGCCGCTTCTGCGTTTTTAAGAGTTCGATGCATATATCCGAAGAAGTCAATCTGCCATCTTTCTTTACGTCAGGTTCAATTCAAGTCGAAACTTGATTCAATTTTGTTTGCTTTGAGTCACAGATAACTCAAAGGAGGTGTCTCCTTTGAGTTCTTGTGCCGTCAAAAATGTCTTTACCGATTTTGACTTAACTCAAAATATTCATAGATCGCGGAAGCGTCAAACAAATGATCCAAATACAGAGGCTGCTATATAAAAATTCCTCGACTCTCTATCACGACTTCATAAAAAATAAATGATTACTCAAATGCCGTGGTTATTTTGAAAGCTTTTACGCGGCTTTTACTTTATTGGTAAACAGTGAATCAATGTTACAACGCTAAAATATGATTATAAAAAACCAATAAACGTGTTACACAAACTAAAATTAAGTGCATTAGTTTATTAGTCAGTACTGTACATGTACGTTCAAAAGTATTAATAAAAATGAGGTGTTTAATAAACACAATATTTTTAAGCGGTATTAAAATAACAATGAATATAAAAAGCGTAATTTTTGCCAAGCTTTGCTTAGTATGGGGCTAGATCTGATGGTGTTATGTGCGAAATGTCCACCACCAATGAACCCTTTTATAATATTTTCTATTAAAAATAAAAGTTCATCTAAATATTTCACTTTCAAAATTTTTACTAAAAATCTGGACTAGACTAAAAAACGGATGACAAAGTTCTTAGCCCTAAACCTTTAATGTAACCATCGATATTCCGATTTTCATCCACCAATCTCTACAATTCTTTCTCTAAACAGGGTTATATTCGTGAAGACTGACAAAAATAACTAGTTAGCAGATAAAAGAGGGTAAATCTACTGTTAGTGTAGCAGTATATGTAACGTTAGCAATAAAATATTTCATGATCTATGATTTTAATTTTGAGGTCTAATTTGCTGCTGTAAATGGCGGTGGTCAATGAATTCGCGCCTTGCTAGCCGGCGCTGCTCTGAGAATACTCTGGTGGCTACCGTCAGAGACTGAAAAAATAGCCCTCTTCATAATACGCGGAGGGCATATCATACGCCTACAACTTTATTTAAAAAATATATATACAACGTTTACTGGTTCTTTATCGAGTTACGGGATAAGCAGAACATGTGCCTGATGGTAAGCAACACACCTGCCCTAAAACACTGTCACACAGCTATTGGAACATGAACAGTCGGAATCATTACCTATCGCAAGGCTGCTCTCGTCACCCAAAGATATAAGATAATATATCTGTGTGCCCTGCAATTTCTCTATCAATGTTTCCATTTAAACCGGAACATAGCACTGTTTGCATATCATTACTGCTTGGTGCAATAAATGGCAAAGGCAAACTGGTTATATTTTAATTAAATTTAATGTCTAAATAATCATTCATTTTAATTTGTGATGGACCAGAATTTAATTATTTTCATTTCAATCATGAGAACATCTAGTTTTACAATCGCGATGTCGTAGGTTCGAATCCCGTATGCACTAAAAAATATTTCCCAATAATACAGTAAACGGGACAGTAAAAATTTGCACGTTGGTCATCACTACTACTTAGCTTTAATGGTGAAAGCAACCATCATGAGGCAGCATGGTCTAAAGAAACATATTTAGAGCTTATTAAAGATTATTCATTAAAAGTTACGTAAATAGATAAAAATACTAGTAACACTTGCGAACGCGACGGTCCCACCTGTCATCGCCAGCTCTTTAGCGCGCCATTCAGTATTAGGGGCGAGAATGTTCCACAAATGATCGTCTGTCATATCTCGAGAGATGGCGCGAATCGATGCCCGATGACAGCTTTATACGACGCCATTTTGGTGTAGGAGCACTGTGAGATATATATTCTAAAGGACAGAAGAAAATTAAAAATAAACGTAGTATTTCATAAGCACAGCATAAGCCCACTAAAAAGTTCCACTACTGTGACTTGGGGCCTTCTCTCACAAGGAGAAAGTTAGGCTATAATCCACCAAGCTGGCGCAGTGCGGGTTGGGGGACAACGCATGGCCCCGAAAGATTCTCGAAAATTATTTAGACGGGCATTTATTAATTTGTGAAATGTGACATAACCATTATTATGTGTGACGTCTGACATGACTGCATAGCGACAATAGTCCCAAAAGTACTATACATTACGATAGGTCGACGAAATTGAGACGGAGAATCTGATGATATGCATCACGGGTTCAGTTCTGTATAGTAATTACCTGAATATGCAATCTTTGGCTAGCTTTCCCTCGCCAAAGTCGTTGTCAGTAATTTTTGCAAATTATTGACGACTATTTCTCCAGGCTCTCTGCAAAGATTATACTATAAAAAAGGTATACTCCTAACGGCCACCACTAAAACAGGCCCCAGTGGTGGCCGTTAGATCAGTGCATTATTTTTGTCCCAACGGCCATCAGTGGCGGAAGTTGGGATATTAAAAATAATATTTATTTTCAGTGTTGTTTTACTTACTTACGACATTAGTAAATTCGATTAGTATATCTTAATATGGATATAAATTACGCGACAAGCTGTTTGTCCGCGACGGGCTCCTAAACTACTGAACGGATTTCAATAAAACTTGCACACTGTGTGCAGTTTGATCCAACTTGAAAAATAGGATAGTTTTAATTCCGATTATTTTTATCTTTATATGACTATCCAAGCGAAGCCGGAACGGGCCGCTAGTAGACTATATAGGATTCATATTGGACAGTCTAATCTGAAGGCGCATTACTTGCAAATGTAATATCTTCATGTTTCAACAGCGCTATGAACATACCTACTCGAGAGCTTTCTTTTTATCCTACTAAAGGTCTCATTGCGATCATAATATTATGGCGATCCTAGCATAGAGTCCATTTGGTAAATGCAGATAAATATTTACTGTGGCAATAAAACGGTTACAATACGATGAGTGGTGTTTATTTCTGCTGCAGATGCGGGATAATAATGGGTATCGCTATTTTTACACACTCTCCTAACACTTAGCTTTAAACTAGCTGACGTCTGCGGATTTGTTCGCCTGGAACGCTGTAACGTGGAAAACCCAACGATTTAGAGCTATAGATGTGCCCTCAGAATACTGTAATTGGTAACAAACTGCGTCTGTGTGTGAAACGGACTGATTTACACACCACCAATCTACTTGACCCCTAAAATCGCTAGCTGCGAGTTATGATATGGCTATACTTATTTTGATTGTGGACAACGAATAGCGATAGGTAAAAACGACCGGCGTTCACCGCAACCGACTAGAACTGAAAGAGTGAGCTCACTTCTCCCAACGATGACATAATTTAATGCACCTTGAAGTTTGGGAGGGCACATCTGTACTTAGTCTAAATCTATGGGAAAAACATACAATAGTCATGTTGACCAAAAAACAAATTAGTCCGTCGTGTACATTTATTTAATATTATGTTTATGTTTATTTATTTTAAATAAATGTGCACGTATATTTTCTTTTGTTTCACAAACAAGATCCAGTGCTTAGAAGCTTCAAGTGACGTCATTTCATTGTATGATTGTTCCATGTTCTCTGCGCGAAAAATAAGCCACTACACTCTACACTCTACACTCGGTGGTCTCAAGTCTCCCTTTCACTTTCGAGCGTGACGAACTGCTTCATTCACAGCCTACGAAAAAATATGTGTGCGGTGCGCCAAAAATGTTTGCACTTCAAAAATAGAAGTCAAGCCAAGATCCCTCCTGCTTATAGCAGCCATATTTTGATTCATTGAACGCATAACATTTCGGTTACAGCAACTGAGAACCTTATCTTCGGGAGATAAGCTTCACTCTTGTTCCTTGTAGGTCAGTTATGCAGTTAAGATGGATGTAGCTTTTCTCTCTTTAATAGGCAAAGATTTTGATCTAATTTTCAAAAGTTTTTCCGAACCCTTGGTCGACGCGACGTATGACTTTCAACGCTGGCGTTTGTCATTGTTTGGCATTGTCATTCGGCATGGTAATGCCACCAGGACTCTGGGCATCATCTTGTTTATCATTAACCTTCATTGGTCTATGGATGTAAATTGTAGACAAAAATGAAGTGATGTAAAGTGGAGATGTGCTTAGTGTACCTAAGTAGGTAGGTACTTAGTTGGTATGTAATGTAGTGTAGTTAAGTTAAGTAAAGGCTCAGCGCCTTAAAATAATATTTAAAAATGTATCCTACAAGATTATACCAAGAAAGATTGCAAAATCAAATTACAAATTATAACACTTACTGCCATCTACATTACGCTGTAAAAACATTGATAACCACCGTTTACCGCCATCTAGGAAAACTTTGTCAAACTATTAATACCTGTCAGATTCGATAGTTACCGGAAATTAACGAAAAATTTGAAGATGGCAGTACTAGTACATTTTTTTTGTACTGGTACCATTATCACGTTTCATTTTACGTTTGAGACTTCCATTAGCATTTTAATGGTTCAAAAATATTTATAAATTATACTGTATGCTTATTAAAGTTATTACTATTAATTAAGGGCAGGCAATTAAGTTATAAGTCCCTCACGTTAATATTGCGACGGAAGCTTGATACAATAAATAGCTGCATGACGGTATGCATCCACAGCAAAAAAGGATTGTTAACAAAACCAAAAAAAAATGCAATCGTAGGAACTGCCGATAAAAGTGAAACTCGCAATTTGGTAACTTACTTTGGAAACTACGCGGGTGAAACCGAAGCGGGCTATGAGTATGGTCCCGAGCTTATCCGAAGACATTTTATCATTCCCAAGCGTGGCGCAAGAATTCACATCCCAGAAAAATCTGTCAGCGTTGCGCCAAAAGAAGTTTTCACTTCAAAAATCCAAATAAAAAACTGGCTAAGTGTGAGTTCGATTCACGCACAAAGGTTGTCGTAGGTACCATTATTTATAAAAATAGTAATAACAAATTATGTCTGTACCTATTGATAGTTTGAGAGCCCCACTCAAGCATATATTTTCTTTCGATTTATTGTAGTGTGTTCAAGAGTAAAAGTAAACCAATTAAATCAATTTAAGAATCTAGCTTCACTACTGATAGACCTTTCCGTTTCTAAAATTTCAAAAGGAATTCCCACTCGCCCCTCCAGATCTCTTTTTGACATGGCGGGTAGTAGTAAATGGTTCTGCACCGGCGCCCTCTATACTCAACTTTACCAGTCATATCCATATCTTTAAATAACCAACACTTATTATTTTATATTAACACATATTTAGACTCAACTCCCTGTATTTAAATATAATACTATACCCGAAATATACTACGAACGATACAGGTGAAAACAAGTGATACTTTTATTACATCGTCTCAAACATTTCCGTCCATCTATTGCACGTCGCGTGACGGTAGCCGTGAAATCGAGGTAAAGTAAAAAACACTCGATAGAGTTGCCGAGGCCAATGTGACAGCTTTACTCGTTAAGTAAAAATATACGTATGTATAATAAACTGGCCACTTTCATCATCATCATCATTGGCTATCTAGAAATAAGTCAGCATTTTCCATTGGCTGATGCATTTCTAGATGGTCATTCAAAACATTTTTTGCGGGAAAATGGCCCCGAAGTTCCGAAATCAAAAAATCCTATTTATGCTATTGAGTGCAGTTTTTTATTACTTTTGTGTTTCTTCTCTCCTCTTAATTTATCATCTAATACCTCTTAGACCACTTGAGAACTCGAAAAAGCTTCAACCCAAGTGTTAAAAATGTTAGGCTATTTTTTTTCAAGTACATAAGTACATCAATTATAAACAAACGATACCGCTAGAAGCCTCTTGAAACGCGCTTGAGAATAATGGACTCAAAAACGTTTGTTACAAGTAAGGCGGCACTTCATATTTATGCCTAAGCCACACCCCGGACACTCCACTAAAACTCCATACAACAGCCGCTGTGGAGTTGCCTACTCTTCACACAACTACGCAGATGTCGTTCGTACACACGCGTGAATGTGTGCGTTAGCGCTAGGGCTACTGAATTGTTTTATTGAATAGTTGTGCCTCTTGAGTTCACCTGGTGACGTAGTCTATAAACTTGCTATAATGTTGAGTTACATAAATAGAATGGAGCCAAATTATACTATTCTAATTAAAAGGGTGTTTGCACAGATTTCTAAATTGTTTCAGAAATCTGTGGGTGTTTGTATTGCCGCGTAAAATAAAACGAAACCGATGATAGATTAGATCAGGTACCTAGATATCTATTTCTGTTAGTAGGTACACATTCGCATTTTATTTTACACTTACCCATGAAGGAAACTTTATTCTGTCACTACAATTATTCCTCCAGGCATTATTAATCCGTGCTTGGGCACATAAGTTACTGGCTGTGTGAGTTACGAACTTTGAGTTAAAAACGACTTCGTTATTATAAATAAATAAATATTGGTAGACAATTCACACACAACACCATTTGACCCCAAACTAAGCAAAGCTTGTAATATTATAAAGCAACGTTATTGAAAAGTTTCTAATCTTACGTTATTTTATCATTAGGAAATTAAATAAAGCTTTTAATCTTGTCCCGTTTAGTTGACGGACAGCTGTAAACAGCACAACAACCCACCATGATGATATTTCGTTAGGAATTAGATGTTCGGTACCAGCCCTTCGTTGAGTGCTCCTAGCGTATCCGAAACGGCCTGAGGGGTGAGGACGCTTGAAATTGGCGGGGGGGTGGGGAGTGTCCGTTCTATCTATATTATCTATTCTATGCCTAAGCGTAAACAACCCTGTCAAACAGGTGTCTGGTTACATTAATACGTAACCTGACACCTGTTTTACTGCCAAATTTGGAAACACGAATGGAAGACTACAATGCAAAAGTTTCACTTTTACCGTGGTTTTATAAAACCACACAGTATTTTTTTATTTAGTCAGTTTTAAAGTTAAAATAAAACTAAGTAACTGACAGCTGAAATATTCACATGTGAATATTTCAAGCGTCTGCTTGTTGCTGCTACTACTATCGAGCAAAAATTATAAAATAATCACGTTTGATGTATGGGGAGCCGCCTTAAATATTTTGTCAAATGTATCTAACAAAATAAAACATTGGAATCACGCTTTTCGAAATTGGTAACTAAAACTAACTACTTTCTCAAGTATATTTGCTTTCTTAAATCTTTCTTAGTGTTGTTGGTTGTGCCTCCATGATTCCGTGCCGGTGCTTTGTGAAAATGGAGTGCAGACAAAAAAAAGTATGAATTTTCATTACACCTTTTATTTACTGAATATATAAAACCTATTGTGCTTAACATAGTGAACAATTAAATATTAAGGGTTTTTAAAGCAGGCGTTTAAAAATATTTATACAATAATATCTTAATATATTTATGTTAAATTATGGGTCTAATTTATTTTATTTTCGCTAATGTGCTAATTTTTTCAACATACAAGAACTGTCACAGAAATAACAAAATGTAAGGAACGAACCGTAATTTTGCAAAGAGTTGCCTGCAGCAAAAATAAATCAGAAATAACTTTGGCCCGAATCCACCATTTTCTCTTTGTAACTAACCGGTGTCCAAAACACGTGCGTACGATCAAGTTACATGGAAAACTAGTGTGATCGCGACTGTAACCCACTGAATTAAGTTACTAATAAGTGCGCCGTGTTTCCGTCGACAGGTGACGCATATTCATCATCAAAATGAACACCGAGAAACTAAAGAAACTGCAGTCGCAGGTCCGCATCGGCGGCAAGGGCACTCCGAGACGCAAGAAGAAGGTTGTTCACGTTACCGCGGCCACAGACGACAAGAAACTCCAGTCATCCCTCAAAAAGTTGTCAGTAAACACAATTCCTGGCATCGAAGAGGTTAATATGATAAAAGATGACGGCACTGTGATACATTTCAATAACCCGAAAGCGCAGGCATCGCTCGCGGCGAATACGTTCGCTATCACGGGGCATGGCGAGAACAAGCAGATTGCGGAGATGCTTCCAGGAATCCTCAGTCAACTGGGGCCTGAGGGTCTGAACCAGCTGAAGAGGTTGGCTTCTAGCGTGGCGGCACCTAAGCCTCTCGAGGAGGACGATGAGGTTCCTAACCTAGTCGGTAACTTTGACGAGGCCTCCAAGCAGGAAGCTAAAGAAGTCAAAACCGAGGAGAAGGAGAAGGAAAAAGAAAAACCTGAGGTGAAGGAAGCCGAGAAAAAACCCGAATCAGAAACCAAAGCAGACAAAAAAACTGATTAAAATAACCTGTCACAGAACAGTCTAGTTTTTAATTTTGCTCACCTGATGAAGTGAACGGGGTTTCTAAAGTCACAGAGGTGTGTCTCAAAACTGTTTTATTGTATAATTTAGTATTGTGTTCCTAATAAATGTATTCCGAATTTAACATTTATTTTGCATTTGTTCAGCTGAATGTGTGTTAGTGATGTGCGGACACAAGTTTATTTTTTTATACTACTCTGGACTTTGGAAATCTCAACCACGGCCATCCTAATTTTCACAATGCTTCTCTGTTCTCCGCCAATCTATAGCTAGGATCCTAGTACATGCATTATAATGGGATAATAAGTTCAATATAAAACCCTAGTTAAGTGTTACATAGCCTATTGTTAATAACATTGGTAGGTACATATGTATGTAAAAAAATCTATTGCAGAATTATTTTTGACAGCACCAGTAAATAAATATAGCATGAAATTATGTATAGTTAGGTGTATTAACACCTGGTATTTAAATATGATAGTATTTTCTAAAATTGTTGATTCATGTCCGAACGAAAGAAGCTTAAACTTTCTCATTATAAAGGTTTAAAACTTAATAATAGGTTTAAAAGGAACATAGTCACTGTTAGCTCTTTAGGTATATCGGAGCTATAACACTGTATAATAAAAACATAAAAATTGCAAAATGTAAAAGATTAAGGTTTGGGTGTTGTAAAACATAATAAACTTTGATCAAAGATGTCCGACTTTTATTCAGTTAACCATAGCTATTATACGAGGGCTTTTTTGTGAAGGCACACAGTGCGTAAAGGTGTAAAGGCACAGTGATGGCATACCGAGTTCTCCAATAAATTGTACACTTACAACTTTTAAGGATTTGTGCGCACCCAAAAAAAATACAGGCCTTGTTATTACAATAGGCCTCCATTGTGTATCTATTCACTAAATACTTAAATATGAATAGGCACTAAATCAAAATTCTAAAGAGGATTATGTACTAAATAGACCTTAAACAAGGGTTCGAAATTATCTGATATGTATTTGTATAAATTATATCAGCCCCTGGCATAAATAAAAACAAATGCTATAAACTTGACTTGTGGATGTGCAGTTTTACTAAGTCCTACAGTCAAGTCTTAGCAGCAAATATACAAATTTGCTGTTAACAGATTCTGTGCTGATGGCACAACAGGTGTGTCATCATTTTTTTTATTTGTGGCTGATAACATAAAGGGGTGTCATTTTTAAATTGAATGTAGCTCCCTCAAATTAATATAATGAAAATATAAAGGTATTCACAGAATTGAACTATCTCCACTTGCTATGTTTTCAAATCAATGGTTAATTTATGACTTGTTACTCATCAAGAATCATGACCCAAATTAATGGCTTATTAATTCTTAATTGCTAAGAATAGTAGATATATTTACAATTACTTTTGTAGTTCTAGAAGTCTCTGTTCCAATGAAACAAAAAGTTAACATAGTATCAACTTCTTTGCTCAATAATGTAGTATATTTAGTCAGCATAGTCATTGAAACAAACGGTATCATACAGCGATGACTGGCAGATGTAGAAATATCATAAAATATAATCATTTAAATTAACTTTCAGAATCATTACAAATAATGAAAAAGTAATTAATTAATCACTGAAAATACTTTACACAAATTTGTCAGTTTTGCCAATTGGAATTCATTTTGTTACATTTGAAAGGATTATCATTATTATGGTTACCATCACTGGTATGTC
The DNA here is from genome assembly GCA_017562165.1 of Ectropis grisescens. NCBI lineage: Eukaryota > Metazoa > Arthropoda > Insecta > Lepidoptera > Geometridae > Ectropis > Ectropis grisescens. The sequence continues at coordinate 2,565,447 of CM029792.1, read as the reverse complement.
TTGGTCGGCTCTTTTTAGTAATGAAATTAACACTATGACTGGAAATGTGGCTGGACACCGTCTTTCCACACTAAAATCTCACATATCATCTCAAGCAGTAAAGCTTTATAATTTTGTGTGTTAAAATGTACCCAAGTCATGGTAACTTTGTTGACATTTAGATATGCTCAAACGCTGTGGTGAGGCAGAATGAATAATGAAATGACTGACAATATTTAAATACAAACACCAATCTCTGTATTAATTATTGGCATAAGCAGCCCACTAAATGTTTCCACTGCTGGGACTCAAGGCCTTCTGTCACAAGGAGAGAGACTAGCTCTCTAGCTGTAATCCACCACGCTGGCCCAAGTAGGGGTTGGCGAGTGCCTCATGACATAAGAGAAAGGTTGCCATCCGTCCGGGTTTTCCCAGATTTGTCCTAGTTTGGACGGCGGCGGCGTCCGGGCAGCGTCCGGGCCGGATTTCATCTTCATCTCAAAGTAAGAAGAGGTAATAAAATTTTTTTAGACATAACTATGTGTAAAAAAATGTTGACATGTCCGGATTTTGGGCTCTATAATCTGGAAAATCCGGGGTTTTCACGAATATTGTCCTGGTTCCCGAATTTTACAGATGGGAACCCTCCATAGGAGGATTGTAGGAACATGTTGGTTTTCTCACAATGTTTTCCTTCACAGTTAAAGCTAGTTGTGACGACAAACTTGTACATCAGCACTTGGAATAATACTCTTTGCGTGCAGGTGGGTACCTACCTTAATATAGTGGATCACTCAATCTAGCCTCTAACGCTGTCATAGCTTTTTATTGATTGGTTTTTAAAATTAATTATTAATCCGCTCGTAGCTCGAAAAAGCGACATGGTTTCATGGTTGACGTTCCAAAAACTCGAACCAAGATATTTGACACAGTATATTATAAGCATGGACCATTTTATAAAAAAAGTTATAAGTACGTCCATACCCATGGACGTATAAATTTTTTATACATCCATGATTATAGGCTGTGGAATGCGTTGATTGAGAGGATTTTTCTCGCTGGCTAGGTACAGGCTTGGTATCAACACGGTATTCATTAAATCGGTTTAATCAATGGACGCTCAATAGATTTAAAAAAAAATGTGTGTTCTTAAGACCTCACTACAGAACGGAAAAATAACTATTAAAAACTATTGACAGGTAATTAAAAATCTAAATTATTGCATAGATATAATTTGAATGTGGTAAACACAGTGACATAGCGACAATACAGTGAAGAGCAGCAGCTGAAAGCAACTTTCTTGCTCTGGTACACTCTGCAGTCCCGAGTTCACCAGAACGAGCCTTTCACTTCCGAGCGTGACGATCAGCCATTCACAACCTAGGAAAAGATCTGTGAAAAAAAGTATTCACTTCAACAAGAACAAAATTAAAAATTTTGATTAACCCCCGACTACCTTAGATTTGTTATCTGTAGAACATTCTACTAGTCAAGCCCTTTCATTTGATACCCATATTAAGGGAATTGTGAAAAAGGAAATGTAATTCGCCATTTTGTGGTAGCGGCCATCTTGGATTTGAAATTTGTCATAGTGCAAAGTATTCTACTAATCAAGCCCTTTCATTTGATACCCATATTGAGGTAGTAGTGAAAAATATTATATAATTCGCCATTTTGTGGTGGCGGCCATCTTGGATTTGAAATTTGTTATAGCGTTTAGTACTCTACTAGTCAAGCCGTTTCATTTGATACCCATATTGAGGTAGGTATTGAAGAAATATTTTGTCCGCCATTTTGTGGAGGCGGCCATTTTGATTCGATATTAACCAAACATAGCTAAGAACACCCGCACGGATATTAACTTTCAAATTAAAAAAAAACCGCATCGAAATCGGCCCATCCGTTTGAGCTCTACGGTGCCACAGACAGACACACAGACAGACAGACATCGACGTCAAACTTATAACACCCCTTTTTTTGTCGGGGGTTAAAAATAGAAGTCATAGATAGACTAACGACGTATGGCATGTGACGCACGACCGCGAAATATTTTTAAAACATGCTGGTTTCCTCACGATGTTTACTTCACAAAAAACTGTGTGCGGTGCGCCAAAATAAGTATTCAATATGGCGGGTGACGCATGACCTCGAAATATTCTTGGAACGTGCTGGTTTCCTCACGATGTATACTTTTTTTTTTTTTTTTTTTTGTAATCTTAATCATGCAATCAGTCTTGGCAGACTATAAACAGATGAGATGACAGTTTCATGGCGTTGAGGGTCCCACTCCCAGTGGAGATTGCCCCTTTCTTTATACATTATTGTTGTGTCAACTATCATACATGTCCCGTCGCTTTTTGAGACGACATACGGTTTCAGGGATAGTGAGTCGACCCGCAAGTTCATTCGGGTGCTCTTGCAGTCGCAGGTTATAGTTAGCACTATGGCGTTCTATTTCTTGTTTTACCGTAGGCACGTTTAAAGTTTCATGGACCTCTGTTGTTCGGAGAAACCAAGCCGCGTTCGTCATTTGCCTTAAGATGTTATTTTGTGACCTTTGGACTTTCAATATGTTTGAGGCACTAGCTGTTCCCCATAGCTGAATTCCATATGTCCAAATTGGTTTTAGCACTGTGTTGTACACATGTATCTTGCTTTCGAGCGACAGTTTGAGTGTTTCCCAGCAGCCAATAAAGGCTTTTGTATCTCAGATTTACTTCGTCTCTTTTGTTTCGATGTGTTTTTCCAGGTGAGACGACGGTCCAGGTGCATTCCCAAATACTTCACTACGTTTTGATGGGGTAGTTGAATGCCATTTAGGGCTACTGAGCACAATCTTCCTTCCGGAGGGTGAATGTTGCGTGCACTGATTTGGTTACGCTAGCGGTAATTCTCCATTTCACCAGCCATTCTTCGATTTCTTTCAGGATCTTTTGCAATTTCAAGGAGGCTTGCACTGCACATTTGTCTGAGGCGAGAATGGCCGTGTCGTCTGCGAAGGTTGCAACTGTAACATCTGGGCTCTGAGGTAAGTCATGTGTGAAGAGTATGTACAGGATGGGTCCAAGTACAGAGCCTTGTGGTACTCCTGCGGATATTTCATAAAACGCTGATGTGCAATCACCTTCTCTCACCTGGAATACTCTGTCAGAGATATATGATTTTAAAACACTATAGAATGTGTGGGCAGCTTAGATTTTATTTTGTACAACAATCCCTTGTGCCAAACTCTATCAAAGGCCTGTTGTATATCTAGGAATACAGCTGAGCAGTACTCTTTTTTCTCTAGTGATCTTCTTATTTTCCTGCACACTCTATGAACCTGTTCTATGGTAGCATGTTCTTTTCGAAATCCGAATTGGTGGTCCGGTATAACCGAATTTTCATTTAATACATGCAGCATTCTGTGCAGTAGAGATTTTTCGAGCAACTTGGACATTATCGGCAGAAGGCTTATAGGTCTGTATGATGTGATTTCGTGCATGGATTTACCAGGTTTGTGGATCATGATAACTTGTGATACTTTCCAGAGATCTGGGAAGTATCCGACCCTTAGGATAGCATTAAATATCATGGTAAGAAGCACAATCACTTTCCGCGGTGACTCTTGAAGTACTTTTTTGTCAATTAGGTCGTACCCTGGCGCTTTATTATTTTGCAAGTCCTTAATATTTTTGTGGATTTCTCTGGGTTTTACAAGTTTTAGAGGCAGGTCGAGTTGTAGGTCTTGATTGAGCGTTGCGTCTATCTGCGATTCATCTGCATCTGGTCCAGGTTCATTTGGTTTGAACACTTGGCTTAGGTGTTTCGCGAAGGCCTCAGATTTGTCCTGGCAGGTTCTGATCCACTTGCCGTTCGAATTGCGAAGAGGTGGCTTTTGATATAATGGTCGATCAAAATTTTTACAGGCTTTCCATAGTGAGTAGTTGGTTGCCTTTGTGGCAGTTAATCCTTCCAGGTACGTGTCTAAGGCAGCATTATTTGCTTCAGAGATGAGTTCCTTCAGTTCCCGTGCAGCCTTATTTAATAACGTTTTGTCACTAGAGTGTCGACTGATGTGCCATATTCTGCGGAGTCTCCTTTTTTCACATATTTTTCGCCGTATGGTTTCCGAATAAGTTTTGCTCTGTGGGGGACGATTGGTGGCTTCAGGAGTAGTCATCCAACAGCTTTCTTGGATCACTGACGTTAGGTGCCGCACAGCATCATCAATGTCTGCCTCATTTTTCAGACCAATTTTTAAGTCTATTTTATCGTGCACGAGTTCCCGATATGCATTCCAGTCAGTGTATTTATTATATAGTTTGGAATTGCTTTCCAATTTCAAAACCGTAGCACCGATGGTAAGTATTACTGGAACATGATTAGTGTCCGAATCCAAACATGTGCGTACGTCGTAAGAAAATCTCGAAAGTCCCTTAGTTATAAAGAAATCGATGACATCTGGAAGTCGCTTAGGGTCTGTAGGCCAGTTGGTCGGGTCTGTCGTTGATATCGTAGCGAGGTTATTTTTTTCAATGGTTTTCTTAAGCTCTCTTCCTCTTGTGTTAGTTAATCTTGAGGCCCAGTGGACGTGTTTGGCATTCCAATCTCCTCCGACTATAAACCGCTTTCCAAGTGTGTTAAATAGCTCTTCATACTGTTCTTGTTTTATGTTGTGCTTTGGAGGGCAGTATATTGCGGATACATTGAACATACAATTACGATCTTCTACTGCTACTGTGGCAGCTTGTATGTGGGCTTTTTTAAACTGTGGCTGTTCATGGTGTTTGACGCTAGATTTTATAATTAGGGCCGCACCTGCATGTGCTGTGCCGTCTGGATGGTTGACGGCGTAGATATTGTAGTTACGAATGGTAACAGTTTTGTTGTCAGTTAGGTGAGATTCAGACACTAGCAATATGTCTATGTTGTGCGTATTCAATAATACTTCTACCTCTTCTAGATTGGGTGATAGACCATCTAGGTTCCACGTCACTATCTTGAGGGAAGTCATTTTGATATTTGTGTAACTAAAGTTGTTATGAGACTAATTAGGGTACTCATTTGTTGTAGTATTATATCAAACTTCTCAGCTTGTTTGAGGAGCATCTCTTCTGCTGTTGTATTCAGCCTTGGGATCTGTGAATTTTCTGAATTTGTATTGGCCTTAAGTACTTCATTATATCCTGTTCTCTTTTTAGCATGTGGATTTATTTTGTCTTTTTCAGTTGGATTATGAAATTGTGGTTGTTTCTGTTCATTGACTACTATATTGGGAGCTTGTGACCTCTGCTGGTTATTATTGCTAGCGTTTGTCTTAGTGTTTTTTCTACCTTCAAGGTGTGAGTTTTTGTTATTTTTTCTTGATGCAATTTCTTTATAAACCTCACATCCTTTAAAGTTTGCAGGATGGGCACCAAGGCACAATGCACATTTTGCGGGTGTGTTGCGATCAGTCTTTAAGCATTCTGATGTCTTGTGAGCTTCAGCACATTTCACGCAGCGGTAAGGTCTCATACAATAATTTTTGTGTGACCATACTGCTGACATCTTTGACATTGCACAATGGTGTTACGCTTTCTTGGTTCTTCTATAGTGACTGCCTGGTGGTTAATGTACTTTATGTTCTTTACATTTTTATTGTTGGGGCCTTGTTGCACTGTTGCAAAAAATGTGCATGTGGGTTTCTTTTCTGGACCATACCTTGCGTTTATTATTTCCCCAATCACTGTATTTCCTGTGTCCTCAATGGCTTGTTTAATTTCGCTTAGAGGAGTTGAGTGATGTAGGTTTTTAACAACTACTCGGTATGGTCGTTTATCTTTTCTGTTAAAAGTGTGACCAATAAGTCCCTTGTCTCTGAGAGTCTCTATCACGGTTTTGTACACCTCTATACTGGAGCAGTTAAGTCGCAGCTGGTTTTTACTTACCACTTTGTATTTGAAATCACTTTTAACAACAATGGTTTCAAGCAACTCCGTCAGCTTGGTCAGGTCCTCCACTCCATATAGGATTATTACTGGTGGTTTCGGGACTTTTTTAGGGCCATCGTATTTGTTTGTGTCTTCTTCCTGGTCAACAGGGAGTCCGCTGAATCGGTTTGCAATCAGGGTTCTTTCTGGGGATGGGGAGGATGGCTTCTTTCTTTTAGCGTTTCGAAGCGTAGGTGCTCTCTGCCAAGCGGGTGGATTGACTATTTCTTTGTCATGATCTATGTCCACACTCATAATGTTAGATTCCTGGCGATGTAGAGTACTGGTATCTGTTACCTGGCTTAATGATGCACTTCTGGGTCTAGTCACGAATAAGCCGGGGTGGAATGCTTGTTGCATTAGCTTTTTATTACTCTGATGATATCACGATGTATACTTAAAAAAAAAAAGGTGCGCCAACATTTGTAAGTTTTCAATTCGATTGTTTTTCATTAAATTGTGCAGTACTTAGGGCACGGATGTAACTTTACTACAGTTTATCTGCTTCGTCTGAATTGTGGTATTTAACCAAACCACAATTCAGATGAACTAGTGAATGTAATTAAAAAATACTCAGTTAAATGATAAAATACAAAAAGTATATATTAATATTCGTCCTAGGTACTAAATAAAACGATTTAGCAGTGGTTCTTACCAAAATAGGTAAGTATACTTAGGCCTTCATTTAAAACTACCTATACTACCTACCAAATAAGGTCATGAGCATTTGGTAATTCTAGCATAGTTTAGTAGTTTTTCTTTATACTGTGGTTTTAGTAAGTAACTCGCGCCGAGAAAGATTGAAATGCTTCAGAAAAATCGTGTACCTAACTTTGCACGGCGGTGTTTTTGGAAAAATGAGAATCTTACTTATATTTAAAATGTCTAGTATAATAAACGTCAATGTTTGGATGTTTGTTGCTCAATCACGTCGTAATGTATGAACGGATCGGGCTGAAATATGAAACACAGTTAGATTATAGTCTGGAAGAACACTTAAATATAGGATATAACTGCCGATAGAAGTGAAAACTTATAACTCAGAATTTGATAGCTTACTTTGGAAACTACGCGGGTGAAACCAGAGAGCGTGGCCATGGTCATGGCCACGAACATAGGAATAGAACATAGTATTCGTATCTACTGTTCACTAATTAATAGTTCACCTGACGGGACTACGTTCTGTATGAGGGCACTGCTATCGATACACTTATAACTACCGTGATAACCTTGTGCATAGAATTGATAATGTGACCTATCCAATGGCATATTTTGTTGTCAGTCTAATGAAATTAAAAGATAGTTGAAAAATTATACGTGGATCTCATCTATATGTATGCATCCCGCTTTTTGTATAGGTAGGTATATAGGTGGTAGAGTGCGAACTATAAGATGACTCAGTGTTTTCGAGTAAGTATCTAAATTGATATGAAGCTATCATTCACACCTATTAACAATCAGGCAAAGACCTAGCAGTACATACGTATTTCATGATAGCAGGTTTGTTCTTGACCGCCAGACGTTAAACAACGTCTTTACTGTCTATCTCGTCCTTTAATAAAAACCTAGTGGACACATACTTGTGAAAACACAATAAATTCACTCGCGACTTGAAGACGTCAATATACGTAATCAGTTTAAAAAAAAAAAAAATTATTATTTTATAAAAAACTTTAATTTTAATGTCCTACTATGATGCAGTAGGAACGCAAATGGTATCCAAATCGTTTCATTGACGTTTGCCCTCATTAACAGGTCAAAGATCTAGCACATATAAATAGGATTTTACATAAGCCAGGGCTGATATATTTTATGCGGTGCGGTAGAGGTGGCACAAATAAGGCAGCAAATAACTAAAAATACTCCAGTATAACATTAGGTAAGCTTGTACAAATCTAGGTACTTCCGGTATAAAAACGATTGAGTTCACAAACTAGTTCATTGAATGACTCTCCTAGCTATAAACCGATCGTCAACCCTAACTCCTCAGCTTCCAATATGGATACAGATGACTAAAAGAAATATATACGATGTCTGTTTGAGGCAGTGTCTAAAGTAGTACCTCTCATTACGTTGGTCGATTGATCATTTTTATTACTGAAAGTTAAGAAGCAGCATATACGTATGCATGCTATGGTCTCTCAGAGACCATAGCATACGTATATGCTGAGACCGTCTCTGCCGCACTCAGACAAATTATTAAATACTTAAAGCTGCCTGCTGTAGCTGCTGCACTACTGTTGTAAGTATTCATTGTAGACATGTAGATGTAGACTGAAACTGAAATCCGATGTCTCCAAATCACCTTTGCTGTGTACAAACGTTTTTTTACTAAAAAAAAAGTGTTTTTTGTTTATTTGTTTTCTGTATTGTTCTTGTCACATTACATCCTCTTTGATTGTCACTGTCACACTGTCTGGATTGTTCAGTGTTTCCACAATGAGGAGAAATTCCCTTTTTGAAGAGAAATTAGGGTTCAGAGAAATAACAAGGGGAATGTGATGTAAAGGGGAAATAATGGGTAAAACCTAATCAAAAAAATACAAAAACTTCGTCATATTGATGAAAATTTTCCTATAATTAGTACGTACGGCGTATGGCGAGGGTTTTTTATACCGTAAAATACATAGAAATTAACGTATAAAAGTATTGTTGTTGAGAAATAAATATTCTAATAACTGTTTCATTTTCGAGACTGGTGCAGTTAAAAAAATGACAACAAACAAATCACAAATAGTTTCTATATCTGTATGATTGATTCAATATAAAATAAAAAAATCTGCCGACCCAAAAAAATTCCGAACTTCACGGGGGAAAAAAGGGGAAATGTCAATCGAAGCGTGGGGGAAAGGTAATGATTAAAGTGGAAACACTGGTATTGTTATCTTCGCTAAAATATTTTTGTTCAAACTTAAAAACATAATATTTGTTTTGCAAATTTCTTGTTGAAAGTTGGCTTCAATCTTCAAGTTTTTACAATGATTGCGAGGCCGTGGACTGATGACCTCCCAAAATGTAGAAATACTTGTGTGGCATCATATTTCTCGAGACTCGGCGGGACTACACTCTTCACTGATGATTATTTGTGTTTTCATTGCCAAACGGAAGATAACTTGTGAGTAAATCCGGCTTCGATGTCACTAGAAACCAACGTACCAACTGCTGTTTAACTCTATTTAGTATTTCTATCCAATATGTGCTTTGAATTCCGCTAAAGACTGAGGTATTTTAGGTCGGAATTTGGGTCTTGAAACCTGAATAGTATGTGAAATTAAATTTTGTCATTTACACACCTACACAATTAATCGAACCCACATAATAAATAGGCACAAACACCTAAACATACACGTGTAAATACTGCAAGTAGGACAACTGTGCAAGAATCATGTCAAATAGTAATTCTCACTTTTAAAATGCTCTGAGATTTCTCTTAGAAATTGTATATGCAATGAAGTACTGAATTTGTCAGATGTTATTAAAATTGCTCAGCGCATTAACGAATTGAAGTGCCCGAGCGCCAGTCATATCTTTCTGTCACAGACTCGATAACTTCTGGGTTCTGGAATGACAATGGCTAATTGGTATACATAGCGTAGGACACTCTGAGGCTCTATGGAGTGACAATAAACACAAGCTGACGGCAGTTGGAAACGTAAGACTGAGGATCAGGCTGAGTGGTGTATTATGGGACAGGCCTATGTCCAGCAAGATGAATACAGGCTGATAATGATGATGAATATGGCACAGGTTGTGTTAATCATATGGAACTCTTGTTTCAAGTCCTTTTTTTTACTTGGAGGAGTCCTATGTCAAAAGACCAAATATGGCGTTAATTATAAAGTTAGTATAAATAAATACTTGTAAAACTGTAGTCAATACTCTTGAAATAAAGGTTGTCTTTCTTTAACTCTTGTTTCCAGCTGCCTGTATGGAGTGTTTGAGCCACACAATGGGCTTGATGCAGCTCGGTTCATCATGCAGAGGATGGCTGTGGAGATCCTCTTTCCACCGCCCTCTCCCACTCACTCTGATGAAGAGATACGAGAAAGACTGAGGTTTGTTAACTGGTTTCTCTTTACAAGCTAAGCCTTGATAGTTAAATTACTAGTAACACCACAGTTTCACTATTGTAGTCCATAAACTTGTTATTCCAGACTCTTATATATCTATGTACCAAATTTTGTCCAGATCTCTTCAGTAGCTATTGTGTGAAAGAATAACATACACCCATACATATGTATGGATCATCATATAATCAGAAACTTTCACATTCATTATATTAGTTTGACTAATGTGAGCAATAAGTTAGTTATGGCTGGTATAGTCGGGAGAATGGCAACTGCCAATCCGAAGTCTCTGGTTCGAATCCCATGCGCACCACTGACTTTTCGAAGTCATGTGTGAATGCCACTAAAAATGGTAAAAGAAAAAACATTGTGAAGAAACCTGCTTGTTATAGATTTAACTATTCGAAGATATGTCAAGTCTACCAACCTTCAACTTGGTCTGTGGCCCAAATCTACCCCCTCTCTGTTAGATATCCTTGCCCAAGCAGTATGGGTTAATATGGAATATGGTTGAATATCAACCTAAGCTTACACGCGACACGACGACGCCATCGGTCGGTTCGTACGGCAACCATTGGCTGTATCACTGTATCATTCAAGAGTTCAACTTACAGATGGCCATCAGGGACAGAAATGTGGTTGTGGTAGAGGCTCTCACCTGTGACTGCGAGGCAGTGGAAAACTTAGGAAATAGCAAAATCAAACGAAAGAGCACTAGAATTAAGTTGAAAATGTTCCCTACTCCATCATCATCATCATCATCACCCACAGCCTTCTCTATCCCACTGCTGGGTATAGGCCTCTCTTTTCCCATGCCATCTTCCTCGGTCCTGTGCCAATCAAGTCCAGGTTCCCTACTCCATATGTATGTTCCTCCATGTTCCATATTTTTCTTTTCTTCTGCTAATCCAAGATGTTAAAATAAAAGAACCCTAATGACAAAGTTCAAGCACCCTGGAATCTGTGGAGTTGCTAACTCATAAATTTAAATAAGTTAAAATTTATAAAATTAAAACCCCCGACACCTCGGATTTGTTATCTGTGCAACATTCTACTAGTCAAGTCCTTTCATTTGATACCCATATTAAGGGAGTTGAGAAAAAAGAAATGTATTTCCCCATTTTGTGGTAGCAGCCATCTTGGATTTGAAAATTGTCATAGTGCAAAGTATTCTACTAGTCAAGCCCTTTCGTTTGATACCCATATTGTGGTAGTAGTGAAAAATATATAATAATTCGCCAGTTTGTGGTGGCGGTCATCTTGGATTTGAAATTTGTTATAGTGTATAGTATTTTACTAGTCAAGCCCTTTCATTTGATATGCATATTGAGGTAGATTGTAAAGAAATATTTTGTCCGCCATTTTGTGGAGGCGGCCATCTTGAATCGATATTAACCAAACATAGCTAAGAACATCCGCACGGATATTAACCTTCAAATAAAAAAAACCGCATTGAAATCGGTCCATCCGTTTGAGCTCTACGGTGCCACAGACAGACACACACACAGACAGACATCGACGTCAAACTTATAACACCCCTTTTTTTGGTTGGGGGTTAAAAAAACATTAACTTTTTAACTGATTTATGTGTATTTATTTTTCAGAAATGCATTTGTGTCAGTCGAGAAGGCGTACATAGAGAACTACGATGGGATGATAGCAGAGAGAACCAGCCTTCAGTACCAGTACCAAACACTCACAGACACACAGGTTAACATAAACTTATGGTTGTAGTGTATTTGTAGTGGTAGGACTCTTTGCAGCGTCTGCCTGGGGAAGTATCACTAGGTAATGACTCTTCATGTTCCAATAGCTGCTCGTCACTGTGCTGTATGAGCATGCATGTTGCTTACCATGAGGCACAAACATGACCTACTCATCTCATCACTATAGGTACTATAAAAAAAAATTGGCAGCCACAAGGACTGCCGATAGAAGCGAAAATTAATACATAACTCAGAATTTGATAGTATACTTTGAAAATTACTCGGGCGACATCGGAGGGCGTGGCAGGACCAAGGCCATTTAGATCATCCGAGTTTACCTGATTTTGACGTGACAACGTCTTATAAATTGGTTTGCCGGGTGACACTTCAAGAAACTGCGTTACGCTCCGCTCACGTTATGCGCTCACAATGAGAGCGAGTGAGAGGCACGCGTCCCTTCCACTCGGGCATGGTTAGCCCGCCTAAGAGCGAGAGAGACAGACATAAAAAGTGAAAGGCACGCGTCCCTTCCGTAAAATTATTTTACCACTCAAACTCGTTGTCACGTAAAACTTTCGCCCGTATACCGACTTTACAGGCAACCAATTTTTGTTTTTTTCATTTACTATTGTGGTGCTTTGGTTCAATTCACAGTCCAAGGAAAATCTGTATGTAGTGCGCCTAAAGAAGTTCTCACTTCTAAAATATATAAATACAGTTTATCAACTGTGAAATCTATTGCGATTCTTTTTGTCCTATTCATCATCATCATCATCAGCCGCAAGACGTCCCCTGCTGAACATAGGCCTCCCCCTAGATTTCCACAACAAACGGTCCTGCGCAACTTGCAACCAGCGGTTTCCAGCGACCTTTATGAGGTCATCTATCCATCTAGTGGGAGGCCGTCCAACACTGCGTCTTCCGGTTCGTGGTCGCCACTCGAGAATCTTTCTTCCCCATCGGTTGTCAGTTCTGCGAGCGATGTGGCCTGCCCATTGCCACTTCAGCTTGCTTACTCTTTGAGCTATGTCGGCCACTTTCGTTCTTTTGCGAATATCCTCATTACGGATTCTGTCGCGCAAAGAGACTCCGAGCATAGACCTCTCCATAGCTCGCTGTGTGACTTTGAGCTTCGTTATGAGGCCCACAGTTAAGTTAGGTTTGTCCTACTATATCACTGGAATTATCACCTTTCTAAATTATGCAATTATGTTTTCAAATTACTGTATGCCTTTTTAAATGACTTCCAAAAGGAGGAGGTAAATTCGACCACAATGTCTTTTTTTATGTATGTTACCTGATTTCTCGAGAACCTCCGTGCCGATTTTAATTTTTTTTTTGCTTTTGGGTATGCTTTCCGATTGGTCCCATATAAATCTTATCGAAATCGGTCGGGTGGATTTTGAAATATGAACCAAAAACTAAAATTTGCATACAATTATCTGGATGACGTAGTTGTAGATTTCACAAAAGCTATGAAACTTGATCCTGTCAATACAAAATTGTGTAAATGTATTAATAAAAACTTGTTTTGCACAATAAAGGGTAAAATAAACTATTTTCGTACAAAGAATTAAACCGACTTCAAAAATAGGCACTGAAAAGCGAAAAAAAAAACTTAATATCATCATGATAAGCGCTACTCATTCATCTATTTGAAGTCGGTGCCAGCCAAGTCTAACAGGAAGTGGATAGATACTACTTACCTATGCGTACTTACCACCTGCCTACATAGTATCAATCTACTAGCTTTTTGACCTGACTGACACTAACTTCAAATAGATGAGTGAGTAGTGCTTATCATAATGATATTAATTAATTTATTTATTTATTTATTAATTCAATGAGCACACAAAACAGAATGTAATAAATATAAACTATAACATAAGAGTGTACTGTACAGAACTGTATTACATTCCAAACTATGTGGGCCTAGAAACAACAATTATTTAAATTCAGTGGTTTGATAATAATAACATTACATTAGTGATAATACATAAAGAAACTTAGGCCAACATATATGAACTTAAAACTAAAAACTAACATGCGTTAAAACAGTAGATAAATAAGATATAAACATAGAATATTATAACACAACAGATAAGTATATTAACAGTGTGAAACAATTACGGTCTTATTCATAAAAAGTTATAGCATGTCTAAAGTCTTGCTGTAGTACGTCTTAAGAAAAATGGTATTCATAACAGCATTTTAGCGCTAAAACGTGCTATAAGCCTTCTATAAAGTTATAGAGCCGAGAACCCTACTTTAGCGGTGTTTTAAGGTAAATATGGCCGACTCTTAACAGCTGATTAGTGTCAAAATGGCGTTGTGACAAATATTCAACTTCAACTTATTTTTTTGGTTTCCATTCGGTAATATCACCGTAATTTCGCCAATGTCCAGCGTTTGAGCGTTGGGAGTATCTTTGTTATATTATGTTCTTAATTCAGGTGCTCAGTCTTCCATCTTCTTCATAGCTTCTGAGAATTAATACAGTTACAGTTTAATATTATATTTGTGAATATATTTAGATAGGACATGCACAAATGGAGAAAATACAAGAGGGATGATTGGATAAGTTTGTAGGACGGGGAAATCAGGTACAATCATATTATAAAAGGAGTCATGTGATCTAATGAAAAAAAAGATGTGATCGGTGGTGCCTTCTGCTAAACCGCCTTCACAGAGTGAATTGTCGCGTAATCTTAATTTTGCGAGAAACACCGGAGTACAAGCATAGCCCAATCGTAGGCGACAAATAGTAAACGTAGTCTGTTTGTGAATTTTTTATGTATGAAAAACCATGGTTTTGAAGGAATGGTGGGCTGTATTTGGCCATAAAATTTTCCTGTTATATTTTTAGTTCGAATTCAAGTAGAATTCCAAGATTCAAGCAATTGAGGTTGGCATATTGCTGATAAATCATGAGAGCAAACGTGATAGTGGTCATTATTACCAGAAATTGTGGCTTGTTTGGCATGAAAGTCTGCATTTTCATTGCCTGCGTAATCAATGATTGCCTAATAGTTGTGACATATTCTAAAATTTGTCACTGTGACAGTGAAACTGTTGTATGTGTAATTACCAATTTTTATAGGTACGTGTTAACATAAATTTATATTAAAATGCAAGCGTTACAAGGTTTTAATGCTCTCGATACGATTGAACAGCTTGAAAGTAATCCACATCGACGAAAGGTGTATAAAAGTAGGAGTGATCCTTTTACTTTCCGAATTTATTTCTAATTTATTTCTTTAGCAATTTTTCTTATAAAATACAAGAAATTCTTGAGAGAACGAACAAACACCACTACGTTTTATTAGTAATATAACTTTAAATTTCCCCGCTTCATAATTTCACGTATGTCGTTTATTTTAACTCTGTAACATTGTCTATGGTTCCACCATCAAACTCGTTTTATCTGTGGACGATTCTGTCAGTTTTTCTATAAAGTCGATCGATTTCACATCGATTTCATTATAATGGCAACATTTTGATCCTAAAACTGATATTAGTAATGCTTTAGTTATAGAAGGCCTATAGAGCGTTTATGAATACGAAATTTTATAGAAAGTTTTATAAGCTTATCGAGCGTTTTAACTAATGAGTGTTTTAAGTCTTCTATAAACATTTATTATGAATAAGACCGTTAATGTATAAACAATATAAAAAAAAAATCTGGTTGCCTGTAAAGTCGGTTTTACGGGCGAAGATTTTACGTGACAACGTCTTTTTCTCGGTAGAATATTTATTGATATGAATATAATTAAATTGCACAATAGGAACAAGGAATTGAATGAAAATAAGAATTGCACAAATTTTAACTATAGAAATATATTTTGTTTACTAAAACATTGTACATGTAAACTTAAACTTAACTAATTCCTATTTGAGTGATTTTGTTGAGGATAGGACAATGATAGGAGAAATATGAAATGAAAGGAAGTGTTTCTGCTGTAATGTGTCTTGCGAAAGTCAAGTCGATAGTTGTTCCTTTTAACGTAGTTGACTTAGAAACGTTTGATACGCAATCAAGATTATACGTATTTTCATGAAATTAAGAAATTAATCAATCAATCATAGTTTACGATAATGAAATATCAGTGTACAATTATTTACCTTTATTGTTGTAGTTGTTGTAAATGACGAATCTAAGCACTCCACATTTTCACTACAGACACAGCTGACGATACTTTAACCACACGTGTGAACTTGTATTATGACGCTTTCTTGTTTTTCCAACGCCAAGAACGTTCGAGAAAGACAAAGACAGAGACACAAGCATGCGCCGATTCAATGCGCCTAATTCTCTAGTGCTGCGCGCGCGGCAGACCGATCATAGTTGAGTGGGAGAGAGACGCAAGGCATTCGGCGGGCCTCTCTCTCGTTCGGTGACTCATCGTAACGTTACCGAGCGTTACACTTTTTCATAAGTGACTCCCAGCCGCAACCTAATTTAAGACGTTGTCACGTCAAAAAAAAAAAAACTCTTAATAGTATTTACAGTAAGCAGAACAGGGTTATTATTATTTTTAGATTAAAGTGTAAAATTTCTTTGATTTTCCTCTGAAATTGGAATAACTTTAAGTGGAAAATATCAATGTCCCTATCGGAGACAAGGACTTCGTTGTATTGGCGACTCATTCTGACTATGGGATTATAATAAGATGTATTATTGGTAAAAACTTGCAAACTGAAGGTATTATAATTACGATTACGAAACCGGAAACGTGTATTAAAATTTAAAAGAGAAAGCAGGGTTGGGGAGTCAATCGAAGAATGGACGATCTTATGCAACAGTGTAAGATCAATATAATTACGACGAATACTAAGGGAGGTAACGTGAAAATATTGTAGACGATCATTGTACGATGGGAGCTTGCGACCCATGCCACATCTATAACTCATAATTTTTAGGCATCGTTTTTGAATGCGCTCTATCCTGTCACTGTGTACATTGTAGAAAGGAAACCAGACTGATGAGTTGTACTCCAGTATACTACGGATGAGAGTGTAGTAAAGATACAGGAAACTCTTTGTTTGACGAAACTTCTTAGTGGTTCTCGAAATAAAGCCAAGCAACCGTGAACTTCGTTCCACAATGTATTCATAGTGGTTATGGAACGTAAGTTTGTCATCAAACATAACACCCAAGTCTTTCACAATAGATTTTCTTGTAAGGATCGATTCGTTAAGCATATAGTCTACGACAATCTTATTTATTTTCCTGGTAAAAGTGATAACTTGACATTTATTGATATTTAGTTGCATATAGTTCCGTTCGCACCAGTCTAAGATTATATTAAGATCATTTTGCAGCCTGGAGGCATCTGTACGATCTTTGATTATATTAAAATTTTTAGATCATCAGCGTAAAGAAGACATGGACAAGAGAGTGAGCCAATGAGATCATTAATAAAAATTACGAAAAGTAAAGGTCCTAAATGACTGCCTTGTGGTACTCCGGATGTTACCGTGACTGGTTTGGATAAATAACCTTTGACTGTAACAAGCTGACTTCTTAGACTCAGATAAGACTGTACCCAGCGAAACAAGCTGCCGTGGATTCCAAATTGTGCCAATTTCTTGCACAGAACCGCATGGTTAACTTTGTCAAACGCTTTTGAAAAATCGGTATAAATGGAGTCCACTTGGAGACGTTTTGCAAACGCATTGCACAAGTAATTCTTATATTCAAGAAGATTAGAGGTTGTTGACCTATTAGTTATAAACCCATGTTGATTAGGATGTATTAGGTTCTTGACATGGCTATAAATGGTGACATACACTAAACTCTCAAATAATTTTGCAAAGCACGACAGTATGCTTATGGGTCTGTAGTTTTCACATTGGCCATTGTCTCCAGACTTAAAGATAGGTATAACGTGTGCTATTTTCCATGCGTTAGGAAAACTGCCTGATTGTAGTGATTTATTAAATAGTATTTCTAACGGGTGGCATAGTTCATTGGCACAAAGTTTTACTAAAATAACAGGTAATTCATCAGGTCCAGGTCCCTTATTTGCATCTAAATTTTGATTTTGGCTAAAATTGAGGATTTTGTTATAACTATTTGATTTACTACGCTATTGGTATGGTTCATAGAATAGCTGTTATTATCTGGAATGTTTGTAATGTTATCAAATACTGAACTGAAATAACTGGAGAATAGTTCACACACATCCGCCGGACTGGAAGATATGTTACCACCATAATGCATGGTTAAAGGAATCGAATTAACTGCCTTCTTACTATTTACAAATCTCCAAAATGCCTTAACATTTTTATCCAAAGAGTCTTCAACTGAGGAGATATACTTTTTGTGACATGAAACAATCAGGTGTTTACATTTAGCTCTGTAGTATGAGAACTGATCGTAATCGAGTGGATTCCGAAATTTTTTAAAAAGCTTATGATATTTATATTTCATTCCTAAGCAGCGTTTTAGGGCAGGGCTAAACCATGGGGGATATCTGTTATCAACGGTTTTTAAAAGAGGAGTATGTTTCATTAGAATGTTTTTGAGAATAGAGTAAAATTTGGTTACGTCTGTGTCAATGTCAGGTTCTGATAGCTCCGATTCCCAATCAATAGTCAATAGTTCCGCACTAACATCCTCAAATTTACATTTATTGAAATTTAATCGCTTAGTTGTTTTAGGTTTGACGGTTTTGGTGGATGGACTAGAGTAATTGTCAATATCTACTACTATAGCAGGGTGGTGCTTATCCAGACGACTGAGAGGATCAGCACTATACACGCAAGTGTCACAAGTAGCAAGAACAAGATCCAGGAGACGTTCATTTGCATTAAAAATGTTATTAAACTGTTTAAGTTGACACAAAGCAATAGTGTCACTGAGAAAATACGCTTTTTGATCATGCGGCGCACTAGCAATCATCGCATTGGAGTTGAGTTCTTTAGTCCAGGATAAACTAGGGGTGTTAAAGTCACCAATACAAAGAAAGTCATCAGAATCATTTGAGTTTAAAATTATTTGGTAATAGTTATCATAAAAACATTTGAGTAAAGTTAGAGGTAAATGTGACGGTAAATAACAAATGCAAATATGTAATTTTCTTGTACTATTTTGACCCGGCGTGAGAGTCAGCCAGAGGTCTTCTATGTTAGTTTCCCAAGACATCTGGCGCACAACCTCCACACCCTTCTTAACAGCCACTAAGACGCCGCCACCTTCGTCTTTAGTAACGTTTGTACTGCACCGATCCCGTCGATAAATATCATAACGGGCATCCAATAGTTCAGCGTCATAAACGCTGCTGTTGAGGTTGGTTTCCGTAAGACATATCATATCATAATCATGAATTAGTGCGTTAACATAGATATCTGAAATTTTGGAACGAATTCTATTTACATTTTGATAAAAAATCAACATATTAGTGTCTAATGGAGTTTTCATTTAAAGAATACAGCAATTTAATTTAGTATAAAAAAGTGAAGCTACGCGAAGGCAAGCTTATCCAGACTGTCACGGTTTCTGATAAAAACACTACCACTGTTGTCGTCTTTACGTAAATATACCCTGTTGTATTTAGCCCAGACATATTTATAATTTTTGTCTCGTGCAAACTTCCTGGCAGCTGCATGCAACTGTTTACATTCAGGTGAAAGGTGTTCTACTACATATATTTTACTGGATTCGCCACCGATGCCAATGTGTTTGGAACTTAATGGGTCTTTCGGATGTCCTTTATTGAACCTTTGTACTGCGGAGAGAAGTGAGTCCTTTAGTCGAGGAGAAGCCAGCGTCACAAGAATATTTCTAGACCGTTTGGAATCAGGGTAAATCAGGTTTAATTTATTTTTCATCCCACCAGCTCAGAAAGAGTACTTTTGCTCCTCGATATCAGGGCGCAAAAGTCGTTTTTACCCTCTAGAGGTTAAAGTAAATTTGAATTTAGAACATCGTGTGTACTGAGGTTTTGAATTCAAAACATAATTCAACCTATTTATTTCTACCTCCTTGGAGCCGAATGCATCACACATTTTTTTAATATATTAAAAACTCAGACTCGGTGTACTTACTTTTTTCAATTTGCTTAGCGCGAAAACATTTAATAAATTGCATTTAGTCTTTTAGTCATTTCCTCGCTGAGGTGGAATGAAAAGTTACGTGTTGCACTCGAGTGCAAAGATTTTTCACCTTGTGCTCTTTTGATTCCCTTGCTACGCTCAGGGTTCTAATTTTGAATCACTCGCTGCGCTCGTGATTCAATTTTAGAATCCTTCGCTTGCTCGGTCATCAAAATTGAGCACGCGGTTTAAAATCAACTTTGCACTCTTGTATAACAAATAACTATTTAGCTTTTAGTTTTATCTACATAAATAATTACCCTCTAAATTGTAATATTACATTTCCCAGAGAGCGAACAGCGACATCCTGGCGCGTCTCAAAGAGATCGACCAGCACTTGTCCGGCGGCGCCACGGTGTGCCTCGCGCTAGTGCACAACAACAAACTCTTCGTGGCCAACGTGGGGGAGCCACGAGCGCTACTCTGCAGGTAAATCAATAATATACTTTCGCCGAAAATGCAAAAACCGACTTCAATCAATTATTAGTCGCCGGCCTCCTTGTTCCCTGAGAGATACAATCTAGAACTTTTCAAGGTGAGGTCAGAGTGAGTAGGTACCTTCTAGGTAAACGTGCGTCATCTTCGACCACTCCGTCGCTTACTATCAGGCGAGTTGGTGGTCAAACGCGGACCTAAACGCAATAAAAAAATCAGACACTCGACCAAATTTATAAGACTGTATATTGTGCGGGTTGCGGTCTGTTTGGACTGAATGTTATATTGTACTAAAACCGTAATGAACAAATCTTAAAATGACCTTTTCCCATAATGACTGATTTTCGTAATGTACTTATTCTAGTATGCCGGAACAAAAAAACTGTCAAATTGAAGTACAGTTAGTAACACTACGTCGCGTCGTCTAAATACATAAAAGAAAATTTTAGTTTTTGTTCCTATTTTAAAAACCATTATCACATTGATTACAATACAAGAACAAAATTAAAAATTTTGATTAACCCTCGACTGCCTCGGGTTTGTTATCTGTACAACATTCTAATAGTCAAGCCCTTTCATTTGATACACATATTAAGGGAGTTGTGAAAAAATAAATGTGTTTCGCCATTTTGTGGTGGCGGCCATCTTGGATTTGATTTTTTTATATAGTATAGTATTTTACTAGTCAAGCCCTTTCGTTTGATACCCATATTGAGGTAGTACTGAAAAAAATAATATAATTCGCCATTTTGTGGTGGCGGACATTTTGGATTTGACTTTTTTTATAGTGTATAGTATTCTACTAGTCAAGCCCTTTCATTTGATACCCATATTTTGTGGAGGCGGCCATCTTGAATCGATATTAACCAAACATAGCTAAGAACAGCCGCACGGGTATTAACCTTCAAATAAAATAAAACACATCGAAATCGGCCCATCCGTTTGAGCTCTACGGTGCCACAGACACACACACACATACAGACAGACAGACAGACATCGACGTCAAACTTATAACACCCCATTTTTGGTCGGGGGTTAAAAATTTATATGGGACCATTTCTGAACACTTTTCTTTCAAACACAAAAATAATCATCAAAATCGATTCACAATTGGCGGTGTTATTGTGGAACATGCAGACTAAAACGACCTCCTCCTTTTTTAAAGTTGGCTAAAAAGTAGATAATAATATAATTCCAGGACAGACGACAACTGCGTGCTCCGCGTGATCCAGCTGACGGTGGACCACAGCCTCTACAACGAAGACGAGCTGCTGAGGCTCAAACAACTCGGCCTGGATGTGAACAAACTGAGGAACTGTAAGTGTATATTATTTTTACAAATACAAAAATCTTTATTGCTGTTTGCAGGTCAGATAAGGTGATACAAAACATTTTAATAATTGACCCATACAAACTGGCCTCTTCTTCTAGAGGCATGCAATATGTCTGCCAACACATGGGGATGTTGTGGTAGGACTCTTGGCAGAGTCCGCCTGGGGAAGTACCACACCTTTGCCAGTTATTCTACCGCCAAGCAGTAATGTGCAAACATTACTGTGTTCCGGTTTGAAGGGCAATGTTTCCAGAGAAATTACAGGGCTTAGAGATCTTAGATCTCTGGGTAACGAGCGCAGTGCAGTGCAGGTAATGATTTGGACTCTTCATGTTCCAATAGCTGCGTGTCACTGTGCTGTTATGTGTCAGGCATGTTGCTTACCATCAGGCACATGTCCTGATCGTCTCATTGCTCTTTATTAAAAAAAAAAGAAAAACAGTGTCCATTGGTCTGAATTTATACAATGATAATAATAGTTAGCTGATAGTCTTCTTCTTTTTTCATTTTTTACTTTTAGTCGGTTGTATCATATTATATGTCATCTGATTCATCGTCTATTAGTTTCGGGCTTCTATCCAGTTGTGCTATGTTAGTGTGAAATGTTTGGTGAGCACAATTACGCCAACGTCTTGTGCTTTATTACTTTTGTGCCTTTGACTAATTTAATATGTGTACTGTTGGTGTTTCTTCAAATAAATAAATGATTAACATAAAATATACACTCATATAGAACTCATACAAATAAATTAACATATAATAAGAATAAAATTGAGAACCTGTACTTTTTTGTAGCCATGTGTCGCTACGGGTTTTTTAGATAACGGAATGTAAACGTTACGCATATCCAAATAGACGGTATCAAAACTATTTATTTTTCACAACTATTTATTTTCGTATATCACTGTAACGGGATAAGATTCAGTTTGCAATAACCGAACACGTCAAATATATCTATGCGCCTTTCTTCCTCACACTTATACTACTCTACGTATATATATCTCACTCGCTCTAACCGTTGCGATACAGTTATGGTCATAACTTCAAAATCACTACCGATTGCGTTGCACGCAAAGAACTGTAGACTATGTTGCGCGATAAAGCAAGCAATGGTGGTTACAGAATTTTAAAAGCACATAACGATACTTGAAATGTAAATAGTTGTAAGATTTTAACATACCGTGTTTTCGTTATGAAGTCATATAAATAGTTATACAACTCTTTATGATACATAACGACCATAACTACTTTTTTGTAGTCAATTGAAAATTTATAGATTGATGATGATGACTTCCAGCATGAAAAAACAACAGTTGGAAGAGATAACCGTTTCTCCTTTTTATATTCGTTGAAAATTTAAACATTATCGGAAACTTTCAGCTCAGTACCTCGGCAACCAGACCGGCACGCGCTGCCTCGGCAACTACCTGGTGAAGGGGCTCCACAAGGCGTTCCCCTCCATCTCCGCCGCCAGCCAGGAGCCCGTGGTCGCCACGCCCGAGATACACGGGCCCATCATACTCGACGACAGCTGCAGGTCAGATCTTATCTTAATAATATATATAAATCTCCTGTCACGATGTTTGTCCGCGATGAACTCCTAAACTACTTAACCGATTTTAATCAAATTTGGACACCGTGTGTAGATTGATCCAACTTAAAAGATAGGATAGTTTTTGTTTCGATTAATGGGCTTTACGTGACAATATTCGAGCGAAGCCGGAACGGGCCGCTAGTACACATATATAAATAAATGAAATCAATAGATTAACCCTTTATTGTAAACCACACCCACATGCAGAACACAAACAAACTCCTATACATAATATCAAACTCAAACAAATGAATACATACTCATATAGAACCCAAACAAACTCAAAAACCGTTCAGACCCACATAGAACTCAACCAAATCCATAGATAGATTAACTCTTTATTGCAACCCGCATACACACATAGAACTCAACCGAACACCTACATAAAATATACACTCATATAGAACTCATACTGACACTACACCAGAGATCCACAGGCCTATCATATGATGATGTGTGCAGGCCAAATATATTACTCAAACACTCATATAAAGTCATAGAGGCAGCGTTGGCAGACCTCCCACAAGATGGACCGACGATCTAGTAAAGGTCGCTAGTAATCGTTGGATGCGGCCGGCGCAAGACCGGTCTTTGACCGGAGATCTTTTGGGAAGGCCTTCGTCCAGTAGTGGACGTCCTTCGGCTGATATGATGATGATGACTCTCAAAGCTGAAGCAAATCCATAGTTAGATTAACTCTATGCACCAACACCATCTTAATATCAGGTGGGATGGTAGTCAAGCGTGCATCTATTGTAGTAAAAGAGTGTGCTTACCGCACGGCAGAAGTGATAACTAAAATAAGAAATAACTACATATTAAAAAGTATTGCATAATATTAATAAAAAAATAATTAGATATAAATTGAATTCTCCTTCTCGCTCGGACACACTCGGCGGTCCCGAGTTCACCCGAACGAATCGAACTTCCGTACATAAAGACGAGCTTCATTCACGGCCTACGAAAAATTCTGTGCGTGGTGCGACGAATCAAGTTTTTTAAGCTATTGCATAGCTTTTGTCGCGGGCCTTGAGCTCGGAGACCGAATCAAAAATTTTTGTGTGACACCGCTAAGAAAGAGAGAGATGGAAGACATAAAACCGTAGCGAAAAAACCTGCACCCCACCAGCCCATTCGACTTTAAATGTTATTGTTATAACGACATACATACTATATTTGTATAGCAAGCTGTGTTACATACGTTCTTATAGATATAATGTTGCAATAGCTTTACCGCGGCAGTCCCCGAATGCCACACGTCTTTTTTTAGTTTTTTGAACGGTTAGAGGCCCTTACGTACTTCTATGATAGAATAAAATCTGATTATCTCATTACAGATTCCTGATCCTAGTAAGCGCCGGCGTCTACAAACGCATACAAGAATCCAAAGGCAGCAGCGAACAGACAAACAAACAACTCGCCCAAATCATCGTCGAAAACTTCAGACAACAGTCGGACATGAAGAAAGTCAGTCAGTCAGTCCTCGAAGAGATCGAAGACGAATTCGTACGGTACTGTGCCAAAAATCATTTAACAGCCCGACCAAACACTCACATGTCACTTTTAATACGAAATTTCAACTTTTTAACCCCAGTCGAATCAGAAAACCCTCAAGGTTTAGCAAAAAATCGATCCGTACAGTTCAATCCGATTGTCCAATCGAAATCGACTACGTTGCTGAACGAAATCGATTCGGAAGTCTACTCGTCGGGTACGATTAATACGAACGATTCGATTGTCGATACGAATCGATCGATTGAATCGAATTCGGATATCTATCCGAATGCGCGGGAGGATAGGGATAAGAAGATTAAGGGGTATGTCGATTTTTCGTGTTATTATGAGAACGTAGCTAAGGCTAGGCGGAATGGGACTTTGCCTGATTGCATAGAATAAAATTAAATACAAAAAATAATAGAGAGAATAATAACCTCTTTTTGACGTGACAACAATGGCTCGCCTAAGAGCGAGAGAGACAGACATAAAAAGTGAAAGGCACGCGTCCCTTCCGTAAAATTATTTTACCACTCAAAGTCGTTGTCACGTAAAACTTTCGCCCGTATACCGACTTTACAGGCAACCAATTTTTTTGAAGGCGATTAAAAATGAGTATATTTCATTTATAAAACGACTGATACTTACTCTCGAACGTAACGAGCCTACTTGTGACTTGTACACTAATTGTTTCAACTTTCAAGCCCTTGACCTAAAATTGAATCAATTGCATTGAGGCTTTTGTGAATTTCTATTTCTTAATTTATTGTATACTTGTTTTAGTATGAAAACTAACGTGGTTATTACACATTATACATAAATACACGGGTTAAACGTGATAATATTAAACGTGAGTTACCCGTGTATTTATGTAAAATTCTTGTTCTTGTACTTGTTCTATCGGACTCCTTGTACCTCTAGAAAACGACATCTATTCATGGTTTATGTTTCATAGACAAGGAAGTGGTTTGGCTCTATTTTTTCTATCCATTTGAGGAAACGAACAAATAGATTTGACTTCACTTTCTAGATGGCATATATACCTACGAGTAATTTGACTATATTTATTGGCCAAGCTACACGAGGCTAGTTTTTCAAGCTAGGATAGCAACCTAGTGATACTCGTAGTAAAGCTAGAAGTACTAGGTTTTACTAACACTAGCTTGCTATCCTACCTTGTAAAACTAGCCTCGTGTAGCTTGGGCATAAGTCTAGATATAGTGTATCGGTTTCTACTCCTGTGCAATTTACTTACTATAAAGGCTTGTTCGCACTAGGCTAGTAATTTAGCCTAGTGGCGAGTAATTTAGCAACTAAACGTGTATGAACAGTGAAAATTTAGTCGAGTAATTTAGGAAGTGATTTAGTCGAGTCAATCCATTTTGTTCTATTTTCAACGGGCGAGTAGCACCCCCCACCACGCGTTGGTTGCGAGCGGTGCGCTCATTGGCTCGCCGATTAAACAGGTTCGAACTTGTCGAATTAGTCTGGAGAGAAAAAATAACTTCAAACAAATGCGTTGTAGGATCTTCATGTTGCGAAACGCTACTCACTTGTGAACTGTAACTAAAGCACGGTGCGAACGATTTTTGAATAGTAGCGAGTATTTTAGCTACTAAATTACTCTCTACTAGACTAATTTGCTAGCCTAATGCGAACAAGCCTTAAGATAATAATAATATTTAATAATTTTATTTAATATTGATAATAATCTAAGTTAATATATTCAGTGCCTTACTGTCATTAGAATAAGTGTTGAAATAAAACTATGTGTTTACCAAAAACGGTTGTTTATTAACCAACTTTGAATATTATTCTAGTATTAGTAATATATGAATAAACGCAGATTATATGAATATAAGACTAGACAGGTTTGTAGTCCAGTTTGCTCTCCAGTTTCTTGTTGTCGGCTACTTTACGTACAGCCTTCATTAGATCCTCCTGAAAACAAATAAAACAAGTACAAAATTAAAAATTTTGATTAACCCCCGACTACCTCGGATCTCGGAAATCTAGGGGGAGGCCTATGTTCAGCAGTGGACGTCTTGCGGCTGATGATGATGATGACCTCGGATTATCTGTACAACGTTCTACTAGTCAACCCTTTTCATTTGATACCTATATTAAGGAAGTTGTGAAAAAATAAATTTAATTCGCCATTTTGTGGTAGCGGCCATCTTGGATTTAAATTTGTCATAGTGCAAAATATTCTACTAGTCAAGCCCTTTCATTTGATTTCACATTGAGGTAGTAGTGAAAAAAAATAATACAAATCGGCATTTTGAGGTGGCGGCCATCTTGGATTTGAAATTTGTTATAGTGTATATAGTATTTTACTAGTCAAGCCCTTTCATTTGATACCCATATTAAGGTAGGTTGTGAAGAAGGATTTTGTCCGCCATTTTGTGGAGGCGGCCATCTTGAATCGAAATTAACCAAACATAGCTAAGAACATCCGCACAGATATTAACCTTCAAATAAAAAAAACCGCATTGAAATCGGCCCATCCGTTTGAGCTCTACGGTGCCACAGACAGACACACACACAGACAGACAGATAGACAGACAAACATCGACGTCGAAACTAATAACACCCCTTTTTTTGGTCGGGGGTTAAAAAGATTAGTGTCAATGTAAAGGGATCAATACGAAGAGAATAGTTTTACCAGCATTATTTTTTACCAGTTTGATAGATGTATTATTATTGTATAGGGTGTATTATTATTGTATAGGGTGTATTATTATTGGATAGGGTGTATTATTATTGAATAGGGTGAATTATTATTGAACAGAATATATTATTACAAAAAAGTGTATGTATAAAACACCCTATCTAATAATAATACATCCTATTGTGTGTGTGTTAGTGAATGTACTGTGGTCAGACCCTTCTTGTAATGGCTGTTCTTAAGAAGTAGATACCTTTTTAGTATGACAACCGACATAGATTTTCCACATACTCAATAAATCCATGGGTAAGTCACTAATTTAAGTCTGACTGTACATATCATATCACAGGTGGGTATGCATTTATTAACATTATAATTTTAAGGTTGGTTTTTTTTTTTAAGTTTTTACTAATTACACACCTGTATGATGTACTCCCGTTCCGCTCGTATGGCGAACAGACCGGCTTCTGTGCAGACGTTCCTCAGGTCAGCTCCGTTGAATGTATCCGAGAGCTTGACCACGGCCTCGTAGTCCATCTCTCCGTGTTTGGCGATGGGCGACGCGTGGATTTTGAGAATCTCCAGCCTGGGACGAGATTCAATATATTAAGTTCTATCTATACAAACCGGTGCGTAATATGAATTGACAGTATACGATATCAGTGTATTTACATACAGTGTATCTAAAAGACTTTTTTTTAAGTGGAAAATCTATTGGCAGACAGACAGATTTTTTGTCTGCTGTGAATTGAATTCTAGCGTCACGCTTGGGAATGATAAGAAACCTTCGGGTAAACTTCGGGACTATGGCTATTGATCATTGACCATCTAGAAATGCGTCAGCATTTCCCATTGGCTCTCTAGAAATGAGTCAGCATTTCTAGATGGCCTTGCTTATGGCGACGCCCTCCAGTGTCACCCGCGTGGTTTCCAATGTAAGCTAACAAATTCTGAGGTAAAAGTTTTCACTTCCATCGGCAGTTCCTATGACTGCTTTTTTTTTGCCTGTCTGTTTGTTCGGCTGGACCGATTATGACAAGACTGCAACTACCAGATATCTGATCTAAGCCATAACATAAGCTACTCTTACTTGAGGAAAATAAATAAGGTTTCGTGAAAAAAGGAAACTCATAAAAACGTCGATGAAACCGCGGGCACAACTAGTCTATAATAAGTCTGTATGTATTTACTATTGGAAAGATGACTGGAACAAAAATATATCATTCTTATTAAATAAAAAATATGGGATACATTCATTTGTTTTTATCAAATTAATAGGAATAACTAGTTTTATAGACAT
Source organism: Ectropis grisescens (assembly GCA_017562165.1). NCBI lineage: Eukaryota > Metazoa > Arthropoda > Insecta > Lepidoptera > Geometridae > Ectropis > Ectropis grisescens. Next base: position 2,536,820 of record CM029792.1, on the reverse strand, counting down.
TAAAATTAAAATAGAGTGCAATCAATAACCTGGCTTGTTCATTGGGTAGCGGTATCTCAATCTTCCTATCCAGTCTACCGGGGCGAAGCAGCGCCGGGTCCAGGGTGTCAGGTCGGTTGGTCGCCATGATCATCTTGACCTGTCCCAGCGAGTCGAACCCGTCCATCTGGTTGAGGAGTTCCATCAGGGTACGCTGGATCTCTCTGTCCGCTGATGTACCCTCGGAGAAACGACGACCACCTAGAATTATTTAAAGATTGTTTGAATTTGAAAGAAAATTGAGTCAGCCTTCTTTTATCCATTTAAAAGTTGCATTACTAGGTTAGTTCTATAGTAGAACGAGTATCTAAAGCTGCACTAGTAGGCTCATATCAGATTTGGCTGGGCAGGGAGAGAAAAACGAGTAGTGAAGGTGAGTGTTGATGTACGTCAGAAAGGGGCCCCTTAAACCTACGCCCGAGTCACAAGTCTCGGGAACTACTCGGGTTTTTCTCTCTCTGCCACACGATGGACCCGGCACCCGCATGGTGAATCCATGGAATGCTAAGAAAATCGTCTCTTAGGGTTATTCTTAGGGCGTAGGGTGTATTATTACTAGCTTAAGGTGGATTCCTAATAGGTTTGTATGTATTATTACTCCTATAGTGTATTATTACTAGCTTGAGTGTATTACTGATAGGTTGGAGTCGGGGCTTCCCAAACTTATTTTAACTGTGAAGCCCTTGGGAAGTTCCCATATTTTTGAGAAGCCCTGACATTCTTGCCATATATTACCCTATCTACTCACTAATCGTAGTTATAGCCTAGGGCTGGTAAAAATCTAAAAATGAGCTCCCCTGCAATTGTGTATGGTTTCTTACATTTGGCAATACAATAAGCTACTTTGTAGGAAGCTAACAATGTCAAAGCATTGTTGTTTTCTAGAGTATCCGTTCCTGTCAAAACAGGAATGGATGTTCTAGAAAATAAAGTGTGGACTAATTCTAACAAAAAAGTCTTGTCACTACGCACAGTTTGAGAAGCTCTGGGCATTATTACTAGCTTAGAGAGGAGTATTAAAAGGGTAGTGTGTATTATTACTAGGTTATTGTTCTAGTTCAGATTGAGTTAATTAAAACAATAGCGAGCGTGTGTTATTATCAGCTTGATTCACTTTCCGCGACTCACGTTTACAATTTTGGAGGGAAAACGGTGTCAGGTTACCTAAGTGCGTTTGTTTACGCTTCGGCATATGAAGTGCCGCGTTACTTGTACTTGTCTAAGCCCATTATTCTCAAGAGCGTTTCTGGCGGTATCGTTTGTTTAAATTAATGTGCTTGAAATGTAAACTAACAATTTTGACACTTGCGTCGGATTTTTTTCGAGTTCTGAAGTGTTCTAGAGCTATTACATCTTAAATTATAAGGAAGACATAGTGATTTTGTATTTTAAATTAATTGTATACAATATAACAAACACGGAAAAACAAAAACCTGCACTCGATAGCATAAACTGTTTCTTTTTATTTTTAAAAATTTAACGATTTTTATATATGAACGAACTTTAATTTCAACGTGTTTATCTCAAAATAAAGACCGATTCAAGCAGATGTCATTAAAACCAAATTAGCGGGTATACCTTCTCAAATAACAAGAACAAAATTAAAATTTTGACTAACCCCCGACTACCTAAGATTTGTTATCTGTACAACATTCTACTAGTCAAGCCCTTTCATTTGATACCCATATTAAGGGAGTTGTGAAAAAAGAAATGTAATTCGCCATTTTGTGGTATCGGCCATCTTGGATTTAACATTTGTCATAGTGCAAATTATTCTACTAATCAAGCCCTTTCGTTTGACACCCATATTGAGGTAGTAGTGAAAAAAACTATTTCGCCATTTTGTGGTGGCGGCCATCGTGGATTTGATTTTTGTTATAGCGTATAGTACTCTACTAGTTAAGCCTACTAGTTAACCTACTTTTATTTGATACCCATATTGAGGTAGGTTGTGAAGAAATATTTTATCCGCCATTTTGTGGAGGCGGCCATTTTGAATTGATATTAACCAAACATAGCTAAGAACACCCGCACGGTAATTAACTTTCAAATAAAAAAAACCGCATTGAAATCGGCCCATCCGTTTGAGCTCTACGGTGCCACAGACAGACACACACACAGACAGACAGACAGACAGACAGACAGACAGACAGATAGACAGACAGACATCGACGTCAAACTTATAACACCCCTTTTTTTGGTCGGGGGTTAAAAATACCTAAAAATAAATTTTTCCCACCAAAAGTCCGACTGCAAAGTTAATTTTGTAAATTTTCGTCATTTGGTGTAATATAGTTACCAAAGTGTATCAAGCGGTTATGCTTAGAGTGTATTACCGATAGCGTCGATCTCGTCCATGAATATGATGCAGGGCTGGTGGTCGCGCGCGTAGTTGAACATCTCTCGGATGAGGCGGGCCGACTCGCCGATGTACTTGTCCACGATGGCCGAGGACACCACCTGGGAACGATCACTCAAATATACTGAACACAGTTTGTATAGAATAATACAAATGTATATTATATGTACTGTAGTGGTAGGACTCTTGGCAGAGTTCGCCTGGGGAAGTACCACACCTTTGCCAGTTATTCTACCGCCAAGCAGTAATGGGTAAACATTACTGTGTTCCGGTTTGAAGGGCAATGTTTCCAGAGAAATTACAGGGCTTAGAGATATAAGATCTTAGATCTCTGGATGACGAGCGCAATGCAGTGCTAGCTAGGTAATGATTTGGCCTCTTCATGTTCCAATAGCTGCGTGTCACTGTGCTGTTATGTGTCAGGCATGTTGCTTACCATCAGGCACATGTCGTGATCGTCTCGTCACTCTTTATTAAAAAAAAAAATCTATTAGCTTTTACTAATTACTTATTTTTAACAACCTATTTAAATTAGTAATTTAAAAATCTTTCGAGGTGGCAAATTAAAAATCAAACATAACCATGTTGGATTTGAAATTTATCATAGTTTATAGTATCTTACTAGTCATGTCATTTCATTTGATACCAATATTAAGTTGGTGAAAAAATTTGTTATCCAACAAAATGGCTTTTGTGCTGACGGACATCTTGGACCAATTTACAACACTTCTGATACATTTTGGAGAGTGTGCAATCATGCAGATCGTATCGCACGATCTAATACAATCTTACCCTTTTTCTATAGGAATGCTCTTAGCGAAAAATGGTTGATGTTCCAAAGACACAAGACGGCGAGATTTGACTCTACTTTCATGATGAGAACGTCAAAAGGCTTTGGAATGCGTTGCCCGAGTGGGGTTTTCCGATGGTTAAAATCTTTGTGCCTAGTTTTCTAGGTAAACACGTAGCTTAACATCAGGCAAGATGGCGGTCAAGTGTAAACCTATAAACGTTTAAAAAAAAACAATACTGTAAATACTCGTAGTTTACCTTGAGGAAGTTGGCGTCTAGTTGCGACGCGACGGCGCGAGCGAGCAGTGTCTTCCCAGTGCCGGGGGGCCCGTACAGCAGGCAGCCCTTGGGGGGAGTGATGCCGACCCGCACGAACAGCTCCGGGTTCATCAGCGGCAGCTCTATCACCTGCGCGATAACGATCAAACTTGAATAGCAAATACATAATAATTCATAAAATATATTATTATTGTAGGTAGAACTCTGTTCAAATTCAAATTGTAAATCCATATATTGTAGTATTTAGACTCAGCTACATTATAGTCCGAACTCCTAGTGTACGTTCATATTGCGAGCCTAGCTATAAACCAAACATAAAACGTTCGACAGGGTAGAAACTAAGGCTAAGAACTCACGGCGCGATTTAAACCCGCGCCCGCCGCTGTTGCGGCAATACGGTTTTATTTCGACACTGACGAGATCACTGATTTTCGGGTTTTCTCTCTCTCTCTCTCTCTCGATCACTTGTTGTCCAACCAATGCCAACCAACCGCAAAGCACGCGGGTGCTGTCCGCCGCGTATGCGGGTCAACGCGGCCTGTGCAGTTCTACTAATTGTCCGCCGCGCCAATGTCGCGGGAGCCACAAGTTGCAGTGGTAGGACTCTTGCCAGAGTCCGCCTGGGGAAGTACCACACCTTTGCCAGTTATTCTACCGCCAAGCAGTAATGTGCAAACATTACTGTGTTCCGGTTTGAAGGGCAATGTTTCCAGAGAAATTACAGGGCTTAGAGATATAAGATCTTAGATCTCTGGGTGACGAGCGCAGTGCAGTGCTAGGTAATGATTTGGACTCTTCGTGTTCCAATAGCTGCGTGTCACTGTGCTGTTATGTGTCAGGCATGTTGCTTACCATCAGGCACATGTCCTGATCGTCTCGTCACTCCTTATTAAAAAAAAAAAAAAAAAACATCCGCGCCCCGCGGATGTAAAACGCGTCGTGAGTTGTGCTTTAATTATTTTCATACATACCTATATATTTCTGCATACTATTTGCATTCTACAGAAGCTGCGGGCCCGCAACCGCGGCGGTCGGGTGAATATCGCTCCGTGAGTTCTTAGACAAAGGCGCGCGGCATTTTCAAATGTTCCTAGTTAACGAGCGACCTAAAGCGCGTGCGGCGGTGGTAACAAACCGGTTCGGTCTTGTCGCGCAGCATTTGTGCGGCAAACTATTATTTGTAGTAAAATTACGGTAAAAATAAGCCGAGCCGTTAAACCTTTCAATTGATTAAAAACATTTTTTTAAATCAAACTGGGACGGATACATAGATGAATGATTGTTGTGATTAATTTCCACAAAGATTTAAACAATGTGTATTCAACTAAGAAACCTAGAGTTGTATGTTACCTCTCGAAGTTGTCTGATCTGTTCCTGCAGACCTCCGATGGCAGCGTACGTCACGTCTCCGGGGTCTTCGTGGCTCATGTTGTACACCAGGGGATCAACCTGAACAAATATTTATTTATAACTACTTAGTATCTCATAATCTAGGCCTCCCCACTAGATGGACAGATGACCTCACAAAGGTCTCTGGAAACCGCTAGTTCATGGTTGTTGATTATTCGTTGTGGAAATCTAGGGAGATGCCTATGTTCAGCAAGTGGACGTCTGGAAACTGATCATGCTCTGATAATTGAATTCAGAGTGAGGGTGACAGGGCTGTACTGACATCCGGCAAGGGGTATATTGAGCACTTCACCCCGGCCAGCTTACCGAGAATGATTGGTGGATGATAAAATCAGGATATCTCTGATTAATCATCCCCCGTATCAAACTTTCTCATTGTTTTTACTTGCAATAAAAGAGTCATAGTAAAGCCAAAGTTCTTAATTACTAGAAGTTCTGATTTCTACAATTTATCCGAACTACATGTCATAATAATTACCTCTCTGGGCAGATGACGCATGATGGTCAGAGTGGTCATATCGAGGGCCACTCGGGTGCCTCCCTTCAGCTTGTTCTTGTCCAGCTGTCGCCGGCACCCAACCACGTAGCGAGGCCCGTTTGTTGCTTTCACAATGACTGAAATTTTATTACATTCCATTTTTAGTTACGTCGAAAAACTAAGATTTTCCCAAGAGCATGTAATAGTTATCATTATTGCTTTAAACAGAGAAGGAAAACATTGTGAGGAAAGTAGCACGTTTTTTTATAATAAAAAGTGACGAGATGAACAGGACCTGTGCCTGATGGTAAGCAACATGCCTGCCACATAACAGCACGGTGACACGCAGCTATTGGAACACGAAGAGTCCAAATCATTACCTAGCACTGCACTGCGCTTGTCACCCAGAGATCTAAGATGTTATATCTCTAAGTCCTGTAATTTCTTTGGAAACATGTTTCGAGGACATGTCATCTGCTCAACTGCACTTGACGTTCATAAGGTCATTTGGTCGAGGTAAAGGACCAGCATTATGGCTACGGTCTTTCTAAGGAAGAAAGACTATCCCCAAGTCTCAGTAATAATAATATGAAGTAGGCTGTTTGTGCGGGGTTCTAGTAACTGATGCATCAGATATAGATTAATTTTGTCAAATTTTGTAGATTTAATCATTCAGGTTATGTCTTTTATGTAGGTATTTATGGTCAAATTTTAACATGTAGCCTGAAATATAAAAGAATACATTTTTTCATCATCAGCCTGTCCCATTGCTAGCTTGAATACATATTTGAATCACAGAAAGGTGCTTATGCAAAGTTATAGTAAGTAAGTACCTTATTTATTTTATTTTGTAGATATCAATTTAAGTATTGTTTTTAAACTTTCGCGATTTGAACACATAATGTTTATAATGTATCTACAGGACTTAATCACGATTTAATTCATTGTTTAAATACCTCGACGTTTCGGCAGAGAGGTATTTAAACAATGAATTAAATCGTGATTAAGTCCTGTAGATTAGGGTGTCCCAGACTATAAGGGGATTTTTTTTTTTGCAAATTGAGACACGCATACCCTCTTATTTTGTGACATTTGCCCTTAATTACTGAAATAATAAATATGATTGAAATCGGATAGCGCTAACCCGTGCCGAGTTGACGTCAAACTTTGAATATAAAAGTTTGTAGGGAAACCATAGGGAAATTATTTATATTGGAAATAAAACACTGGTACTTTGATTATATTATTATATACATATTACATCATACATATAATGCAAATTAATCATTTAAAGGACACTATTAATAAAACAATTTTTTTTTAAGGTTTTTTTTTACAGTCAGGATATACTTTTCTGTGTTATTGTACGCAACGTAACAAATGTTGTTTTTGTTCCTCGTCAACTGTGAAAAGCCATGAAAATCTTGCATCAACTTAACAGCTCTTTCAGCCGTATCATTAACTGCTTTCAGAGACTGCACCTTCATTTTAGCGTGTTGAAACGAAGCATTAGCAGGCCACAAATTAGGATACTCCATGAGAAAACTGTCATCAATTTTGAGTCGTTTGAAAAAGGATTTGCTGTTCATGGAAACAAAGTCATCGATGTTTTTTTAGAAAAGAGGCCCGCTAATTTCTTCTTTCGATGGAATGTAGCGTTTATTGTGAATCGATGGATTTTCTTTGGCCAAATTAGCAACTATTTTTACCTTAATTTCTTGGTTAACATCGTCGTCAAATAGAGACAAGACAGACACTTCGTCTGCCAAATACCACAAATGCTGGCAAAACTTCTGTAAAGCCGCTTTTGATATAGTTTTGTCGACCATTTTGTATGCCTTCATAGCCTTCAAAAAAGCACAAGTCCTGGTAGGGTGCTTTTACCGTTATAGTGCATTGCAACCAAGGCTTGACATAGGATGTAGTGATAAACAGGCAGACGTCAAACATGTTATTTTATCCTTATTTGACATTTTGAGTTGCGAGCTAAATAACAATATTTTTAAAGAATAAATAGCTCTTGCCATCCATCTAGCTTGGTGCAGGGCGCCTGGAGGCCGAATTTTAAACTTATTAGCTGTATTTCCGCCAAGAAATATTATGCAGAGCTCTATTAACTCGCGATAGTCATCTCTTACAATTTCTTTGGTCAATTCAGTTCTGTAATACTCTAAAAGTTCATCAATTTCAGAATCGTTCAGGTGTAATAGCGTTTTTTTGTGGCTTTGTATTTTCTCTACATTGATATTTTTCCAGTTTGATCGAAAATTTTTGAATAATAGGATATCGGGACTTGTAGTGACTTGGGTGATTTTGGCCTCGAACACAGCTTTTAGTACCAATTCGTAGATGTGATGGCGGCAAGCAAAAATCAACATTTCCCTGTTCAATTTCTGTTCGAGAAGAACACATGCACCATTAATCCGGCCTGTGTTAGAAGCAGTAGTATCACAACAGAGGATCTGTGCTTTATCTTCAAGATTCCAGTCAACAATAGCATTCCAAACTGCTTGTGCCTGTTTGCTTCCCGACGAGTTTTCTAATTTTGGCACAGCAATAAGTTGTTCTTTATTATCGTATGAAATAACTATTGGTAGACGTTCCTCTTTAGATTTGCGTACGTTTAAAGCCGGCAACAGTTTTCCATCCCAGTGGACAGTTACTGTATCTGGTACATCGTTTTTAAAATTAAGTTTTATAGCTTCTGCGCGCTGTTTTCGCTTTTCTATACGAATTCTTTGGATGGAAGACTTGCTTATAGAAAATTCATCAGTGTTATGGCCAAGTGCTTCAATAGTTGCTTCAATCATAAAGACAGAATCTCTCATACTTAACTGACACCTGTCTAATGCTGCCACCAGTTTCGGAGTAACGAAATTTTTCTTCACAGAAGTTTTAGTAGTATCGGGCTGTTTACTCCCAATTGGGATGGACAAATCTTCTTGTAAATCTGTTACTTCAGAATCAGAAGATGAAGTTTCTTGTAATTGCTCATCAAAAGACGTAGGGGGCGTTATGGATGCCAAATAAGTAGCCAGCCGCTTTTGCTTCTGGATATTTCTAAGACTCACCTTTTCCTCCATTTCTGTAAATTTTTTGTCCACTCCAGCTAAGTGACCGGGTCGTCCTGGCTCCCTCTGCTTTTGTAAGAAGATCTTATCTTCATTTATATAAATATTAAATTAATTGAAGCGCATCGGCGTGTGCAATATCAAACAAATTATTCATATTTGTAACAAACTTCTGTCGACGCTCCTCAAATACATCTTGAGTTTTGTTTGCATCTTTTTGCAAATTTCTCCAAACTTGGTATAAGGCTACAAGTTTCTTAATACAGTTTGGTAAAGATTTAGTTGGTATATGTGCCTTTTCCCAATAAATAATACACTCACGAATAGTAAGATTTGCACTTTCATTGACACTTAAATTGACTTTACGAATATTATAAAATAAAACCGCCAGCACTTGACCATTAGAAGGAAGTTTAGAACCTGTAATTTGATGTTTTACATCCCTGATCAAAAAAATATCCTTTTTAGAACTGCGTAACTCCACAGACATGTTGATTCAACGAAAACAATGCGTTAACTAGTAAAAACAAACACGATATAACAAGCACATTAACACTTAGTTTGCGCGCGCCGTACTATGCAAGATCTGACAAGTTTCGATGCAAGTCGGCACGGGTTGCCGTGATTCAATTTACGTAAAATTTTATTTATAAGTTTTTTGACATCATTGGCACAAAATAAGAGGGTATGCATTAAAAAAAAAGAACTTTAATTTTTCTGGGACACCCTACTGTAGATACATTATAAACATCAATTTAAGTACTCGGTATTTGATTACTCTTGTCTTTCTATAGTTTAACTCCTTTTCCATACCACCGTGGCTTGCAAGAGATCGCTTTTAGCGATAAAGTCACCGTTTGCTACTCTATTTATAAGATAGTTTGTTTCGTAAGTTTGTTATGTGTGATGAAGTGTAAATCTATCTATGCAATGATTTAAAATCACACGCAATTGTACTCAGGGCACAATCTCACCTTTAAATAAACCCCAAGATGCTCACTAAACTATTGTTTTTTTTTGTAAAGAGCTCTATGGTCTTAAGCTGTTTACTGAACTTTGGGTGAGCAAAGGCACAAAAGTATTGCCTCGAGTTCCAAGGTTTTAACAGTGATTAAGCTACACAGATGAAAAAGGGTCTCTTTAATTATGTCTGCTATAAAAAATGACATATTTTCCCACATTTTGTTTGTAGCAGGAGCCATGTGAGACGGCATAGAATGACTATAGGGATTGGGACCTATAATGCTAATATAAATGGTTACTCACGCTAGATACCTACCTAAAAATTCAAATTCAAATTCAAGGTACAAAGACAATTAAGTTGAAATGACAAAATTCATACTAATATCTGGATACAACTTGGTATTGCTTTTAGTCAGGATTATTAATAGGGTATTCCTAATTATCTGAGTTTGAAATGGTAGTCTGATTTGTAGAGTTATTTTGGTGTGATTCAGCAATAGATTACAACAATCATAAAAGCAGTATAGGTCTCATAGTAATACATAACATACCAATAATACAAGAATATCTCAGGTTATGGTTTGGGTAAGAATGACTTGACAGATAAACTCACACTTTTCTTCAGTAAGTTGCTTCAGCACCTCTCCAACGATCTGGCCCACACTCTGTAGGGCTTTGAGGTCATTTTCACTTTTATCATACTGTTTCGTGAGGTCTTTTAACTGTTCTCGCACTAAAATCAAATGGAAATTACATTTAAATCATTTAGGATCATCACTACTCGATTTGCAGAGATCATTTGGATGTTAAACATGAAATACAACACATTATTGTTCGGGACAACAACTATCTTGAAACAATCTATTTTCAACAGAAATTCGTAATAGAACAATAAAAATATTAAATTTAGACGTGTTTAATTCTTATAAGCGTTAAATTTCCAAGTAATTGTACAGAAAACTGGAGAAAACTAAGCGATGATTCGGCAAAATCGGATACTGTGGAATAACAAAAGCTTACTGTCTTTCAGTCTAGATTCGACTTCCTTGTGCTCCATTAGTTTCTTCCTATAGTCTTGGAAACCCTTTTCTCGTAGGGAATCCATTGGTATAGTTGATCCAGCAGGCATTTTGTTTTAAAATTAAAATTAGACACCAACACCACTACAATATGAAATCAATTTTTGCAAGCTAGCGAGCCAGCCGAGCGAACGAGTGATTCCTACTCTGACAGTGACAGTGACAGCACCGTTACATAAACAATATTGTTGATTTAAATTTTTTAATTTAGCGTGTAGTAGCTTTACATTTTGAGCAATGTTGCACATTTTATTATTGTGTATTGAACTCAACGCCGGATCTTAGGTCCGAAACCTACGTGAATAGTCATAGGGACTGCCGATAGAAGTGAAATCTTTGATACACACTGTACAAAATTTGATACATAGCTCACTTTGGAAACACGCGGGTGAAACCAAAAGGCGCTGCCAAGTCTGAAATAAATCTTCAAAGCATTGTTCGTCTAAACGTACAAATAAGTTTTCTAACCATGGCCATATGCTTATGCAGCCATGCTTCTAACTTATCATTTCTAGATGGTCATGATCCTGAGTTCACCCGAAGATTTCTTTCATTTACGAGCGTAACGCTTGAGCTCAATTCACAGTCCACAAAAATCTGTCTGTGGTGAGTCAAAAGAAGTTTTCACTTCAAAATGCTCGCACGCACTTGTCGCCGACAAGTGCGTGCGTGACTTGACCTCGACTATGTGATTGCCCCTGGCACTAAAGCTGGATCCGTCCTTGATTTAACTATTCACTGACTAAAAAAAAATTGGCAGTCAAGGGACTGCCGATAGAAGTGAAAACTTAGGTATAGCTCAGAATTTGATAGCTTGCTTTGGAAACTACGCGGGTGAAACCTGAGGACATGGCAATGAGCCATGGCCACGTCCCCAATGGGAAATGCTGACGCATTTGTAGATGGCCAATACCCATGACCCCGAGTTTACCCGAAGATTTCTTATCATTTCCGAGCGTGACGCTAGAATTCAATTCACAACCCACGAAAAATTTGGCCTTGGTGCGCCAAGAAGTTTTCACTTCAAAAATGGGTAATTATTAGAATTGCAATTATAATTTAGGAATAGAACGAAATAGGAATTTCGTAGCAATTCGATATCTTTATGTTCCCGCCAAAAACAATAGTTTTAACTGTTTGGACAGAGTTGCACTTTTGGTAGGATTTTTGACTTTGCAGCAGATGGGGCAATAGTGGGGTAGGTACCTACATACCCAAAAATAAAAATGTAGAAATGATTTATTTGAAAAGACAAATACACTGTTTCAGAACAAGGTAGGTATTCCTAAAAATATTCTTTGTGAAGAAATTATATAAGTTAAAGTGTGTTAATAACATTGTAATTCATCACTATCTAGGTATATGAGCTGAAAATACCTAGAAATGTTTGGATGACTTTTAACTCGAGCATTTCGCACACTTTGAATAGATTAGTCGTGTGTTGTGGAATACAGTAACAAACTCAGTGACAACCCTTATTTTTGAGGTCGGTCGTAACGCATCAACCCGCACTGGACAAGTAAGGTGGATTATGGCCTTGATTCTTTCCCTACGAGAGAAGGTCCCGATTTCCAGCCGTGGGAACATTTAGTGGCTGCTTGCATGCTAATGCTACTCCCCGACTCACCCGACTTAAAGCTCAAGCTGGAAATGCAAAACTATCGGGTTCTCCCAACATGATATGAATTCCATTTCTCTGAGGCTAAGTAGTACTCATGGAGCGATTTTCAGCCGCGCCGGCCGCGGTCGCTGGCCTGCAGCTTCTGTAGAATGCAGAATACGTAGGTATGTAACAAGAACAAAATTAAAAATTTTAATTAACCCCGACTACCTCGGATTTGTTATCTGTACAACATTCTACTAGTCAAGCCCTTTCATTTGATACCCATATTAAGGGAGTTGTGAAAAAATAAATGTATTTCGTCATTTTGTGGTAGCGGCCATCTTGGATTTGAAATTTGTCACCGTGAAAAGTATTCTAATAGTCAAGCCCTTTCGTTTGATAGCCATATTGCGGTAGTAGTGAAAAAAATAATATAATTCGCCATTTTGTGGTGGCGGCCATCTTGGATTTGTTTGTTTTTATAGTGTCTAGTATTTTACTAGTCAAGTCCTTTAATTTGATACCCATATTGAGTCAGGCTGTGAAGAAATATTTTGTCCGTCATTTTGTGGAGGCGGCCATCTTGAATCCATATTAACCAAACATAGCTCAGAACATCCACACCATGCCACAGACAGACACATACACAGACAGACAGAAAGACAGACAAACATCGACGTCAAACTTATAACACCCCTTTTTTTGTCGGGGGTTAAAAATAAATGTAATTCGCCATTTTGTAGAAGCGGCTATCTTGGATTTGAAATTTGACATAGTGCAATGTATTATACTAGTCAAGCCCTTTCGTTTGATACCCATATTGAGGTAGTAGGTAGGTAATGAAAAAATAATAAAATTCGCCATTTTGTGGTGGCGGTGGTGGCATCTTGAATTTGTTTTTTTTTGTAATGTGTAGTATTCTACTAGTCAAGCCCTTTAATTTTATATCCATATTGAGGTAGGTTGTAAAGAAATATGTTGTCCGCCATTTTGTGGAGGCCAAGATAGCCATCTTGAATCGATATTAACCAACCTAAAAATAGCTAAAAACATCCGCACGGATATTAACTTTCAAATAAAAAAAACCGCATCGAAATCGGCCCACCCGTTTGAGCTCTACGGTGCGACAGACAGACACACACACAGACAGTGCGACAGACAGACAGACATCGACGTCAAACCTATAACACCCCTTTTTTGGTCGGGGGTTAAAAATCGAAAGCAAAAATCATGAAATATCACAAGGAGTTCCCACATTTTGTTTAGTAAGAATTAGCGATCTTATCATATATATTATTATTATAAATGGAAAAAAATTACAAAATACAGGAAACGGGAGTTCAAAATAATTTCATTCTCCAAAAGGACAAAAACCGATGTCACTTTTAAATTACACTCAGACACTCGATCATGCGCGGTCCGAAGGGGGGAGGGGGTCACAGGGGACATGACCCCCCCAAAATCGTAGAAGTTAAACAAAAAATCTAAGAAAATTAAAAATATCTAATAGTACATAGACTATTTTTTTACGCGGGAAAACAACTAGAACGGGAACTACGCGGGTAAAACCTTGGGGCTCTACTAGTAAGTATTTTTTGCTCGATTTATTGTATTTCTACTTGTGACCCATAAAAACCTGAGGGTACGTACTGGTGACCCCCTCCAAAATTCGAAGCTGGGACCGCGCCTGCACTCGATTAAATTCCATAATAACGCCATATAATATAAGCCATACAAATAAAAGTAAGCATATTTTAGTTTGTGTTTCAAAAACCATTTCACTGATTCTGATTATGTATTTAGGGGACTATGATATTCCAAACAAAAAAAAAAAACATAAAAACGAAATAAAACTACAGAATTGAGAATCTCCTTCATTTTTGGAAGTCGGCTAATAAAAAGGGAAAATCGATCCCGATTGAAACAAACAATTATATATTAAGTAAATACTACATAATTGATTAATATCTAGTTTTATTATAAGTTGTTTGTGCTTTATGAATACTTGTATACTAAATTGAAATAAAAGTCAGAACTCAGCATTTCTAAGTGCGGCTCGGCAGTATATTTCACGTACATTTGTGAGAGGTTCTCTTGGATATTTGGGCGCATTGCTATAGGCAGAATTTATACCAATGTTCAAATCTCGACATAATATTGTCGAAATAAATGAGCCGGGTAGCGACACCGTCACGTTTCGTTAAAATAACACACGTGCGCCGAACAATATTATATTTTGGCGGGAAGGCGAAAATGGCGTGCGTGCTTTGTCGTCAGTGTTGCTAGAACAAAGGAAATGTACCTTAACTTTGTTTTTTTTAGTGGTGGAACTCTTTGGGGAGTCCACCTGGGAAAGTACCAAGCCTTTGCCAGTTATTCTACTGTTCAGATTCTACTACTATTCGATCCGGTTTAAAGGGCAATGTTTCCAGAAAAATTACAGGGCATAGACATAATACATCTTATGCTAGGTAATGATTTGGACTCTTCATATTCCAATAGTTGCGTGACATTGTGCTGTTATGAGCGGGCGTGTACCATCAGGCACATGCCCGTTTCGTCACTCTTCACTGTGAAAATGAAACGTAGGCTACTTGTATATTTAAAAATAGAGTACTGCGAAAACCAAATCGAAACAATGCAGAACAAAAGAAACACTGTAAGAAATATGACAGTATGAAGTTATTTGGTTCCGTTAGTATTTCAAACAAAATGAATAAGCAAATGTGATAATAAGCTAAAAACTCAAGTACAGCTTCAGTATTCGGTAATTTTTTTTTTAATGTTTCAGTTAAAACAGAAGGAAGATTGTTATGAAAAAAAAAATGAGATGAAAATTTCAAAAAGAACACTTTTATTTCCTAATTACAACAAAAAATAAATCAGATATTCTGATGCGTCCTACAAATCACGACACTTCTTCTTCTTCCCTCTAGACCTTATCCCATTTACTTGGGGTCGGCCTTCCTAGTCCTTCTTCTCCACTGAGCACGATCTTGTGCTGCGTCCGTGTCTATTTGAGCTTCTTTGAGGTCTTTTTGAACCGTCGTCAGCCAAGTGGAAGGTGGCCTTCCACGTGATCGTGTCGTCGCAGGCAGTGCCAGGGCAAGCTTCACCATGTGATCATCTGTTCGTCTTTGCACGTGACCATACCATCGTAAACGTTTCTCTTTGACTTTATCGACAATGGGAGCAACTTTGAAACTAGCTCTGACGTACTCATTTCGGATTTTGTCTAGTCGTGTGACACCCGCTGACCAGCGTAACATGCACATTTCTGTTGTGTGTAGTGTCCTACAAATCACGACACAAATAATTAAAATACCTACGCACACCAATAACAATATAACAGTACAGAGTATATAAAATACCTGTCCCGAAGGTGTCGAACTTTTTGACATCAATCAACATGTTTTCTATTGAACTACGACAAGGCATTTTTGATGGAACGAAGTATGTTTGGATAAGTATAACAAACTATAAAGCGAAAGGTTTTGTTGGTTTTGTCAGTGTTGTATTATACTCTTCAAAACCTCTAAAAGAAAATGAAAAACAAAATATTTTAAAAGTATATATATATATATATAATTGTATTTAGCGTCCAGTCTGGCCTATCTTCGGTTTCACGTCTGAGCCTAGCCGACACAATCTTCATCCCGAAATATTTATCAATTCCGCCGAGATCCCTGGTAAAAGCACTGGTCACCAAACCAGTACCTAAATAATTGAATTACAGGTATGTTTCAAATGAAAGCTGGCAACTCAGTTCGCAGGTGGATATTTTTTATTGTCAAGTAAGAGCGACCTGGGAAATTCGGGAGAGTTTGGGGTTTATTTATTAACCAGTCGGTTTGGTTGCCTTATTTGAAAACGCTCGCATCTTAGCTGAATACTGAAGCTCTAAGGAACACCTGGTAGGTATTATAGGAGACAACTTCACCCACTTTATAACTACAGTAAGTAGGTAGGTTTAAATATTTTTGCCGTGAAAACGCCGTGATATGAGAAACTAAGTTATGGAAATAGACCTACCTATTTATAAATACCAACCATATACTAACCTACTTACCTCGACATTCTAAATAAAATTTAGTTTACCTACTTTCGGTTTAGTTATTATGACTAGGTCTTTGCACGTACCTACCTATCTACCTAAGTAAATGTTTAGGATAGGTTTTTTGATGGATGAATGTTTAGGATTGTTTAGTTTACCTAATAAGAATCACCGGCTAATCAATACGATCGACAAATTTTAAATTGACATCATTATTTTTGTAATTAATTATAATATTCAATTAACTAACCTAACCTAATTATTAGATAAGTATTTTTTTGTGATTTTATTTATGTTAGGTATGTACTTAAATGACATTTAATATCTTCAAATACATAGGTACATAACTTATTGTTATCTAGGTATAACATGACAAATTGTTATCATTTTCGACAAATTCGCTTGTATACCAATGGATGTGCCCTGAGTAACTTGAAATTGGTAATAAACTGCGTCTCTATGTGTGTCGTAAGTAGTTTACAAATAACCAATCTACTTGACCCCTAGAATCGCTAGCGGCGCGATATGCTGTGGTTCTACTTATTTTGGTTGTTGACAACGAATAGTGATAAGTAAAAACGTCCGGCGTTAACCGCTTCCTGCAACCGACTGGAACGGAATGAGTGAGCTCACTCTTCCCAACAATGACATGATTCCGTGCGCCCTGAAGTTTGGGAGGGTACATCTATGTAT